>OX463235.1:55093009-59893009 GCA_949820135.1 Sylvilagus floridanus
AGTCTATGAGCAGTCATGCCCATGCTGTGGCTTTTCCTTGAAAACCCAAAAGGACAAAGTTTGGACAACTTCCAGATAGCTGAACATGGGGAGATTCCTGGAGGGTGGTGCACCCGGAGAAGGCGTGGAAGCTCCACCCCTTCTCCTGTGCCTCACCCTGTGCAGATATCCTCTTCATGCATATCTTTGGTGATATCCTTAATAATAAATCAGTAAATGTGTTTCCCTGAGTTGTGTGAACCACTCAGCTAATGAGTTGAAACCAAGGAAGAGGTTGTGGGAACCTCAGCTTAGCAGCGGTGGGGAGGAAGCACAGGTGGAGCTGCCTGGGGGTCTGTTTTGGGGACTGAGCCCTCCAGGAATTCGGTCTCAGAGTTGACGTGAAATAGAAGCCACCCAGCTCCTGGGAACTGATGGCTTTCTTGCTGACAGTAGAAATCTCACATCTTTCGAGGTCACAGGATTCCTTGGTGTTGATTGTGGTGTGAAAGCAGAGGATAAATGGCTGGTTTTTTTCAAACACTAAGTATTTCTGTTTGGAAAAACAATTGACAGCCAGTGAGGGTGGAATATAGTAACCGAGTGTTACAAATCATGGAAAAATATGTGGCACATAGTAACCTTTTGATCAACATGTCTTAGATTTTAAGAATATGAGGGACATTGACAAGAAACAGGTGGCTGCTGCTTCTTGAGCCAGAACAAAGTCCAGATGGGTAAAGAACAGGAGAATGCATTATTTTCTACATTCAGCTGGGAAAGGCCCTTCTAAAATAACCAAAAAATCCATAATTCATGAAGAAAGAGTGACAGGTTTGGCTACAACTTATAAACTGTTAAAAAAGCAACCACAAATCAGGGTAAATATTTGCAAATTAAATGACAGAAGATAGTCTTTAATTTACAGAGAACATTTAACTAAAATGTCTGAAGTATAAACATCAGTTAAAAAGGACATGAACAAAAAATACTAGTAATCAATAACCAAGGTACTATTGAATCTCCCTAGTAATCAAAGACATGACGATAAAATAAGACATTGTATTTTAGATGCTGTGCTAAGATGCAAGGATTGACAAAATTCAATATAGATTAACTTAAGCTATTAATATCAAAATAAACTACCTAGTAAAGTACGCTTGTTTCCTAAAGTAGGGAGGTGTTAATTTAGGATATCTTTTGGGATTAATTATATTTCTAAGTTGTAAACTTAAGCTTTTGTACTTTTTTCTAAGAAGGAATATGTAAAAGTTTGTGGAAGATGGAATTTAAAAACTTCAAAAAAATTCTGAAATCCATGCATTGTTTTTTTCATAGTATACATTTTCTGTGAACTTTTTGAAGACTCTCTTCAATGTTTGGATTTTAAAATGTTTTATAAACGTGGGGAATGAACCAGCAGATGGGAGATCGCGTGTGCAAGTGCCTGCTCATATATTTTTTCTTTAAATAACTGTATTTATATAAAGTGAAACTGAGCATTGAGTACCAGGTTAAATTTTGAAAATATTTCTTACCAGTAATAATTTCCTGAGTGACTGCAAGGTTGTCAGTCAGAACTGAATTGAGGAAAGCACTCTGAGTACCCTGGCAGGAATTAGATTCGAAAAGACTGATAACTGGACACATTTAGTTTTTTAAATCTTGAATTAAATTGTAAAAATCGGTTGAAATTTATTACCTGCAAGGCAGTTTGGTGCAAATCTAAAAGCACTGGAGAATGTTCTAGAAAGAGCTCAGAAGTTAATCTTATTTCACTGTGACTCCAGCTAATTTGTATCTTATAAAGAGTCCTTTATAAGATAGAGCCCTTTGGAGAGGAAAAATCTGCATAGCCTTTCCTTTCTTTTTCCTTTCTCCATCTTTGTTCTGATACAAAAAGAAAGTGCACGTTAAATAAATCGAGCCTTTTAAAGCAGATTTTTCATTCATTAGCTGAGTGGAAAGGAGTTTTATGAAACATTTCATTAAAAATGTATGGCTGGCATAGCCAAATAAGCATCAGTATGGATTTTAGAATTAGACTTGAATTTTAGTTCTTTTTACTTTCAGCTGTATAATCTGACTTTTAATTTCCTTTTTAAAGTTTGTTGTCGTTGTTTGTTTGATTTTAAATTTGAAAGCGGAGAGACAGATCTTCCATCAACTGGTTTAGTCCCCAAATGTCTGCAAGGACCAGGGCTGGTCAGACGGAAACCAGGAGCCAGAAGCTCTTCTAGGTCGCCCAGTTGGTGGCAGGAGCCTAAGGATGTGGGCCACACTCTGCTGTTCACCTTAGTGCATTAGCAGGGAGCTGGATTGGAAGTAGAACAGCTGGAACTCGAACCAGCACCCATATGGGATGCAGGCATTGCAGGCAGTGGCTTTACCCTCTATGCCACAATGCTGGCCCCTGGCCTTTAATTTCTAATTTTATAAAATAAGGCTAATAGTTCATGGGCCCTGCTTTACAGGAGGAAACAAATTTGACTAGTCTGCTAGAGTGTGTTGAAGGGAGGATGAAAACTGAGAATGTTAGCTACCCTTTTGAATCTCAGTTTTGTGATACCTAAAGTGAGATTAATAATCTCTTGGTAGTGATCTGTGGGATAATTGAGATACACAAATACATTATTTGGCATATGGAAGGGAATAACTAAGATACACAGTGTTTGGTGTACAGAGGGCCCTCAGTGTGAATTACTGCTGTCATTTGATGCCTGCTGAAGGAATTACAGCCTGCTTGGATTTAATCTGTTCTCGAAAGGCAGGTTAGTCTGCTAACCTGGTGGCTTAGATAAGGCATTTTGCTTTGAGGTCATTAGTAGAAGGCTTGCACTGGGTGCATGCAGTGATGTGTGACTGGAGGACGCTGAGAAGAACTTGGATTGGGTATAACAGCCCCTTTTATCCAAGCAGAAAACCAAGTCTGACGCAAGCAGTGCTTTCTAAATGGCTGTGAATGGAACAACCTACCAGAAAAAGTTTCCATGGGGAGTACTGGTAATTAACCCAAATGAGACTAAACTGCTGGAAAATTGCAAGAGCAATGGAAAATTAAAAGGGCACCTGTATTGGATGAGTTGAGTCTGTATTGTACTTAATTAAGAAACAAGTCTTGGTGGTTGGAAAAAGTTAAGGTAATTAATTCCAGAGTAGACTATGTTAGAGTAAATTTATTTAGGGGGAAAATATCAAATTCTGTAGCAAGTCTGTGTAATTTTGTATCCAAGGTCAAGATTGAGGTCAGCTGTTACCATCCAGTCCCAAGAGAAATCCCCATAATACAATTTGGACCTCATCATATAAGTAAAAACCATCCCAACACTCAATGCTCTTATTTTTTGACTGTATGAAATCTTGGAGTCTTATTTTTCAGTGGCCTGTTTATCTCTGCCTCTGCTATTTGTTGTATTTGTTCCTTTTATCATTATAGCTAGAAACTCAGTCTAATAGCTGAATTGTAGACAAATTCATTCAATTCAAGCAGTATTTATTATATGCCTATTGTATACCAGGCAGTATGTGAAATGTTAGGAATATTGAGACAAATAAGATATTGTGCTTACCCTTAGGCATTTGTCATCTTGACAGATGTTATCTGTCAATAATGATATTAATGATTAATAATCATAGCAAGCGCAGAGCACTTAATTTCTGCTGTAACTGTTCTTAGTGCTTTATATATATATATATAGTCTTTATATATACAGTCTTCACAAGAGCTTTGATGCAGATGCTGTGATTCTTTTCAGATGAGGACCCTAAGGCACAAAAATGCAAGTAATTTTCTCAAGGTCAAATGCATCTTTAAGGTCAGATAGCAGGGTGGGAATATAAGTATCTGATTCCAGTCTATCAGACAGTCATTGAGTTACTATACCTTGATCAGAGTTCAGGTTACTAAAATTTAATTTGAAAAGCCTACTTTTCTTTAAATGTTAAGTACAATTTAAAAATCACTGAGGACTATTTGGTAACACTAAAAAAATGCTATTTGCTTATTTTTTGCTCAAAAGCTTTTAAATTCCATTATTAAGTTTCATTTACAAATTTCTTGAGTTCATTAGACATTTCAAACCAGGCTTGAAAATGTAAAATACCTGATATCCTTAAGCAATTCAAACTTCCAATGAGTGAAACGTGTAATTCCAATGGATTTTTTTTTTAAGATTTATTTATTTATTTGAAAGAGTTACACAGAGAGAGAGGAGAGGCGGGTAGGGGTGGGGGGTCTTCCATCTGCTGGTTCACTCCCCAATTGGCCGCAATGGCCGGAGCTGTGCCGATCCGAAGCCAGGAGCCAGGATCTTCTTCCGGGTCTCCCACATGTGTGCAGGGGCCCAAGGACTTGGGCTATCTTGTACTGCTTTCCCAGGCCATAGTAGAGAGCTGGATTGGAAGTGGAGCAGCTGGGTCTCGAACCGGCACCCATATGGGATGCCAGCACTCAGGCCAGGGTGTTAACCCACTGCACCACAGCACCAGCCCCAGTCCAATAGATTCTTAAGAATTTTAAATGTTGAAGAAAGCATACACTAATGAGCATAATTATTATAAAAATCACTTGTAAATATGACTTTTACAAAAACATTGCTACTACCATTTCTTCATTCAGGGGTTACAGGTTAGTTTACCCAACCAAGAGAGACAAAATTACCACTTGTCATTTCCTACAGAGTTTTGGATTGGAGATCTAGGAGACTAGCTCAGTAACTACCAGGTCTGTTTTCCTGGGCTAAGTAGTGGGACCTCCAAGCCTGGGCCTTGTGATTAATTTTTGACCACGAGATCTTACCAGCTTGAAAGATGACAGGATTCTGCAGACCCTGCCCAGACAGCATCTCTATTGTCTGATTTGCATCTCTAGAACTTTGATACTTAAGTGTAGTAATTTGGTTGATAGCTATATAATGCTTCTTATACACATTTATTTTTGGAAAATCATACGCCACATCGTATATCATCTCTAGCATAAATAGTGCCTTTGGGTGAAGTAACAGAAAGGTGCCTCCCCAGGAAGATGAGTTACAAACTGGCCTCACATCAGGGCTCAAGGTTCCGCCAGCTGAGCCTGGTTACGCTGTCACTCTGCTTGCCCTTTTTGCCACAGTCCCCAAAGAGTTCTTGGAACATAGGGACTCTGATAATGGATGTGGCCTTAACAGCTAGGCCAAATGTCTGCCCAGGGTGATGTTTTCAAGTTTTAGGTGGGATGGAGAGTTTAGAGTAGAGGAGTGAAGAATCTTTTTTTGGTTTTTGTTTTTATTTTTGTTTGTTTTTTACAGGCAGAGTGGACAGTGAGAGAGAGAAAGGTCTTCCTTTGCCGTTGGTTCACCCTCCAATGGCCACCGCGACCGGCATGCTGCAGCCGGCACACGTGCTCATCCGATGGCAGGAGCCAGGTGCTTCTCCTGGTCTCCCATGGGGTGCAGGGCCCAAGCACTTGGGCCATCCTCCACTGCACTCCTGGGCCACAGCAGAGAGCTGGCCTGGAAGAGGGGCAACCAGGACAGAATCCGTGCGCCGACTGGGACTAGAACCCAGTGTGCCGACGCCGCAAGGCAGAGGATTAGCCTATTGAGCCGTGGCGCGGGCCACACAAAATCTTAGTTACCTTTTTTTAAAAAAGGATTACTCTGTTTCTTGTAAAAATTTATTACAGAGAGCAGGAGTGAGGAGAGAGATCAGTAAGCTGTTGTTTGTAATTCAGGGGAAGGATTGTGGTAGGTTGGACCAAAGTGGTAGGGCTGGTGAGAAAAGATCAAATTCTGGGTAGAAAAAGGAAAGGTAAGGATGAGGACGTGGTTTCTGGTTGAGTGGCAGGGTGAGTGTTGCGGCAGGGATCCCCAGCTAGAGGAGGAACAGATGCAGGGAGTGGAAGTGGATGTGCTTGGTAGACAGCCTTGTGACAGGGTTAACTGGGCAGCTGATCGCATCAACCTGGGATTCAGAAGAACAAGGTGGACGGAGACATAAACAAGAGTGGGTATCAATGCATAGCTGATGTTTAAAACTGGTACCAGGGCTTGTGTTGTGGCGGTGCAGGTAAAGCTGCTACCTACAGTGCCGGCATCGCATTTGGGTGCTGGTTGATGTTCTGGCTGCTCCACTTCCAATCCAGCTCCCTGCTAATGACCTGGGAAAAGCAGTAGAAGATGGCTGAAGTGTTTGGCCCCCGGCATCCATGTGGGAAACCCAGATGAAGCTCCTGGCTTCAGCCTGGCCAGCCCTGGCCATTATGGCCATGTGGCGGAGTGAACCAGAGGATGTAGGGTTGCTCTATTCTCTTTCTTTGTAACTTTGAATTTCAAATAAATCTTTAAAACATACAAAAGAAACTTTGCAACTAAATGAGATCATCACTCAAATGAGTGAGTATAGATAGAGAAGAGGTACAGGGGTGGAGAGTGTGAAGAGTCAGGAAGAATCAGAGGGACCAGCAAAAAAGGATAGGTGGAGTAGCCACAAAGGAAAAAACTCGAGGAAGTCTTGTGCTGTGAAAGCAAAGCAAAATTTTTTGGAAGAAAAGAGTACTCAGGCGTTGACTAAGAGGAGGCTCAGACTTGGCCATGAATGGTCACTGGAGGACTTCACAGGAGTGGCTTCATTCGACAAGACTCATCTGGAGCATGTTGAAGAAGTGGAGTGAGTGAGTAGAAAAGATTGCTTCAAGACTTGTGCTATAAAGACAAGTAGAAACATGAAATGATGACAGGAACAAGACAGAGGATTTGGAAAAGTCTTCTGTTTTTAAAAATGGAGGTATTTTGAGAATTATCCAGTATGACAGATATGTTATCACCTATCATTCTGTGGGCCTACTCTGAACCCTGTGGACGTGGAGGGTAGCTGTTAGGAAACAGATAATTTCGCAGGAACAAGTATCAAACATTATATGAAAAAAAACATTGGAAACAACTGACATATACAACCCAGAGGAATCAAATAATCACTTGATAGCCATAATTATCAGCTATACACAGCTATACACATAGATCGAACCACCAAAAATTGTTATGTTATATATTGATATGGAAGGATTTTCAAGACAAAACATATGTATTTTGGGGTGGACATTCCAGCTGATTAAATTGCCCCATAGGTAGCCTACATCCCAGGTTGGAGTGCCTGGAATCTACCCCATCTCTGTTTCTTTTCTTTTTTTTTTTTTTATAAAGCTTTTATTTAAAGAATATAAATTTCCAAAGTACAGCTTATGGATTACAATGGCTTCCCCCGCCATAACTTCCCTCCCACCCGCAACCCTCCCCTTTCCCACTCCCTCTCCCCTTCCCTTCACATCAAGATTCCTTTTCAATTCTCTTTATATACAGAAGATCAGTTTAGTACATATTACGTAAAGATTTCAACAGTTTGCCCTCACATAGGGACACAAAGTGAAAAATACTGTTGGAGTACTAGTGATAGTATTAATTCACAATGTACAGCACATTAAGGACAGAGATCCTACATGATATTTTTTTAAAAAATTATTAATTTTCTATGCAATTTCCTATTTAACACCAAGTTTTTAAAATCATTTTCAATTATCTTTATATACAGAAGATCGATTCAGTATATACTAAGTAAAGATTTCATCAGTTTGTACCCACAAGAAACACAAAATGTAAAAATACTGTTTCAGGCCGGCACCGTGGCTCAACAGGCTAATCCTCCGCCTTGCGGCGCCGGCACACCTGGTTCTAGTCCCGGTCGGGGCGCCGGATTCTGTCCCGGTTGCCCCTCTTCCAGGCCAGCCCTCTGCTGTGGCCCGGGAGTGCAGTGGAGGATGGCCCACGTGCTTGGGCCCTGCACCCCATGGGAGACCAGGAAAAAGCACCTAGCACCTGGCTCCTGCCATCAGATGAGCGCGGTGCGCCGGCCGCAGCGCGCCGTCCGTGGCAGCCATTGGAGGGTGAACCAACGGCAAAGGAAGACCTTTCTCTCTGTCTCTCTCTCTCACTGTCCACTCTGCCTGTCAAAAAAAATACTGTTTCAGTACTAGTTATAGCATTACTTCACATTGGACAACACATTAAGGACAGATCTCTGTTTCTTATCCAGCTCCCAGCTAATGAGCCTAGGAGGTGGCAGATTTTGACCCAAGTGCTTAATCCTTGCCATAAATGTGGGAGATGGGAGTTACAACCATTTGGTAGCATCTGGGAAGTGAAACAAAGGGTAGAAGATCTCTCTCCCTCTCTGCCACTCTACCTTTCAAATAAATCTACCTTTCAAATAAAAGCAGGAACCTCACTCTTGGTTTTTTTTTTTTTTTTTTAAAGAAAAGATGTTTTTGTGAAACAATGGTACACACACATACTTTGACAGAAAAATGAAAGTTGGGATTATGAATATTATGGATGACTTTTTTAGTTTCTCTGTTAGTCTCTAAATGTTTCCCAAGTTAATCCCTCATGTTTGCTATACCATATGCAAACACTACTAATGTCTTCTTCAGAAAGTCATTCTGGGGCAGGCGTTTAGCCTAGGAGTTAGGACACTGGTTAAGACACTTGTATCCCACATTGGAATACGTGCAGTTTGGGTACCTGGCTCTGGCTCCTGACTCCAACTTCCTGCTAATGCAGACTCTGGGAGACAGTGGTGATGTCTCAAGTGCTTGGGTTCATGCCACCCACATGGGTGACCTGGAGTGAGCTCCTGGCTCCTGACTTTGTTTTACCTGAATCAGCTCCTGGCCACTCTGGGCATTTAGAGCATGAAGCAAGCAGATGAGTTCTGTCTCTACCTTTCAAATAAGAACAAAAATTCAAGTCATTCTTATTGACTAGTGAGCTTAATTTCCTTGTATCCATCACAAAATATGTCTATATTTTGACTTTTTAAGCCACTTTATTTGATTTTTTTGGTTTTTGTTTTTCTTCTCTTCCTACCATCTGTTGGATAGTTCAAGTAGTTCCCGTCTTTGAAAATTACACCTTTCGATCATTCTTCTGGTAGTTGTCTTTAACTGTTAATTTGATAGGAAAAACAAACGTAAGTATTGACGCTATTTGTAAACCTCTAAACATGTTCTTCTCTTTCAAAAAAAGATGAGTATCGTGTATGCTCTCAGTCTCAGTAACCCCAGCCCACCAAGAATGGACTGTTGTGTATTTAAAGAATTCTAAGTTCTGATGTTACGGATTTACATTGTATTGTCTTGTACCTTATTTAGGTAGTAGTAAATTTAAGCTATTTTCTTTCCCCATTCGTATAGTATTTTTAGAGTACTTCTTTTTTTTTTTTTTTTTTTTTTTTGACAGGCAGAGTTAGAGACAGAGAAAGGTCTTCCTTCTGTTGGTTCACCTTCCAAATGGCCACTATGGCTGGTGCGCTGCGCCAATCTGAATCCAGGAGTCAGGCGCTTCATCCTGGTCTCCCACGCAGGTGCAGGACCCAAGCACTTGGGCTGTCGTCCACTGCACTCCTGGGCCACAGCAGAAAGCTGGACTGGAAGAGGCACATACCCTCCCCTTTCTATTTCATTTATTATTTTGAGCATTGGATTTTATTAATCAGCAAATATTTAGAGAGTACATCCCATGTGTTAGGGACTATTTTAAGCTTTGGGAAAATAACAATAAACAAAGCAGATAACAATGCTTGCCCTTACGGAAGTTTCTTTCTAGTGAAATATAAAATAATAAGATAAAGATATTGTGGTGTAGCTGGTAAAGCCACCACCTGCAGTGCTGGCTTCCCATATGGGTACCAGTTCCATTCCCAGCTCAAGTGTTTGGGCCCCTGCCACCCATGCAGCTCCTGGATTTGGACCTGCTCAGCTCTGGACATTGGGAGTGAACCAGCAGATGGAAAATTTTTTTCTGTTTGTCTCTAACTCTACCTTTCAAATAAATCTTTTAAAAAATTTCTAAGCTGGGAGTCCTCATTGTAGTATAGCAGGTAGGGCCACCACCTGCAACACTGGCATCCCCTATGGGTGCTGATTCGTATCTTGGCTGCTCCACTTCTGATCCAGCTCTCTGCTAATGCACCACGGAAAGCAGCTGAAGATAATGGCCTGAGTGCTTGGGTCCCTCAACCCATGAAGGAGACATGGTAGAGGCTTCTGTCTCCTGGGGAGACAAAACTGGGGAGTGAACTAGCTAATGAAAGATTTCTCTCTCTTCTCCCTCCTTTCTCTCCCCTCCTCTTTCCCTTTTCTCTTCTCTCTCCTCTCTTTTCTCTCTTTCTCCTCTCTCTTCCTTCTCCCCTTTCTCTCTCCCCTCCCCTCCCCTCTGCTCTCCTCTCTCCTTTCCTCTCCCTGCAACTCTGCCTTTAAAATAAATCTTAAAGTCTGGGCAACAAATATAATTTTATGTATGTAAAATATAAACTCTTAGGTAGTTAAATTTAACTTTGGTTGCAGTTAAGCAAATAAGATGACATGAGAGGGCCAAAGGGTCTGGGGATCTGGTTAAAATGATTAACATAATGAATTAAAACTAGATTGGGAGAGAAAAGTGTGGTATGAACAGTGGATTGAAAGTGAGCCAGTGGGGGGCCAGCATTTGGCCAGGCAGTTAAGTCCTCCGTTAACATGCCTGCTTCTTATGTTGGAATGTTTGGGTTTGCTCCCTGGCTCCTGACTCCAGCTTCCTTCCAGTACAGACCCTGGGAGGCAGCAGTGATGGCTGAGGGACTTGGGTTCCCACCATCCACATGGGAGACATGTATTGAAGTCCCAGCTCCTGGTTTCAGCCTGGCCATTGCAGCATTTGGAGAGTGAACCAGCACATGAGAACTTGCTCTTTCGCTGCCTCTCATGAATTAAGTGAGGCAGAGGATTGTTGAAACTGGAGTATTAGCAGAGTGATCCACAGAGATGGGAGAGGATGGTTGGAATTGAGGCAGTGGACAGGTTGTAGTATTCGTGACTGATGAGGTCAAGGAGAGTGTCACTCTGGGTGGAAAACAAGACATTAAAACAGGAACTGCCTGTAATTAAGTAATGGGGCCCAGATTTACCCTTAAACAACCAGAAAATGACAAAATACATGGAAACGGTGGTTATCAGAGGTTAAACAATAGGTGATACAGGAGTGGTCCTCCAGATGTGAATCCTGGGATGGCCCTCTCTGGCTTACTGCCGGGAGGAACAAAGAGGGGTGGCCTAGCCCCACGCTGAGAAATAGGGAGGCTAAAGAGCCTGGAATTCAAAGACTATTGGAGAGGAGAGTGCTGCAGATGGCGCTTCTGAGCCTTCAGCCCAGGGTTGTGGACCGCTTGTGACTGACAATGCCACCAAGGCTGATGAAAAATCAGGAGTCTTGGGCTTTTCCTGTAGCAAGTTGATGAAATTTGGTCCTGATGGTTTGACGGCAGACAGCAGTGGAGAGGCTGAGAGCATGTGGTGGTGGGTGGGAGGGAGTGTGCTGCCTGAAACACAAAGATACTTGGGCTCCCGCATGACTTTGAGGGATGAGACCTGCAGAGAGATAGCCTAATGCCAGCAGTTCCCTGGTGACTGCTGCTGCTTCCCTTGGCATCTGCTGTTAGAGGCAGGGGGACCCATGTTGTTAATCATCTGGAATCACTGTCAGTGGTGTCCTTCTGTGGCATTTTCCCCAGAGAATACAACTCTGATTTGTGATTTCAAAGCAGGACTTTGAGCAAGATGTGTTTTCTAGCAAATTTGCGAAAAAATATTGGTTTCCACTGTATGTAGAAATTGGAACTGTTTAAGGCCAGGGAGTTACATTCATCTCTGCATGTCTAGGCCCAAATACACAGAGGTGCTCAGTAAAGTTTGTGGAGTGAATGTGTTTTCAGGTTGTGGGTGGTATTATGGGTGATCGAGGATTCATGTGAAGTGTATCTTGGGTACTAAGCAGCTGAAGTCTCACTTTACCCTGTAGGAGTGAACCCGTGACACTGCAGCTTCTCTCACGTCAGCTGGGCATGTAAATTTGAAACTTTGCTTACTGGTTTTCAGTTGCGGGTTTTAAATTCTTACATTAGGAATGGTAGGGAAGAATACACTACCACATATTTATATGAGGTATAGTGGATTAAGGTAAGGGAATAGCAGATCTTTTTGAGAGACTATTGTCCTAAAAGTTACAGATTTAATTTTTGAATAAATCATACTTTTTTTTTTTTCAGAATTCAGAAGACTCGAGAGTAAAGTTTTCTATCCTACCCATATCCACGTTGCCATTCAGTTCCCCTCCCTCAAGGCAACCACTTCTTAATGAAATAAAGTACTTTTTAGACTATGGTTCATATTAGCAAAAATAATGGTAGGAGGCACTTAGCAAGTTAGTCATGACTGTATTCCAGGCATTGTGCTGAGTGTTTTACATGTGCAATCTTGATGGCAGCTTTTTGAGAAAAATGCTGTCTTGCCGTTAATCTCTTTCTGTTTAAACCTCTTGTTCTTCATCTTCCACTGTTGACAGCTGATCTTGCTGCTTTCTGTGTTGTCTGAAAACCATCTGCTTCCCTCTTGTAGGAGCCAGGTTGTCCTCTGTTATGACCTGGATCCAGTGGTGTGTCAGAATGAGCTCGTACGGCTTGAAAAACCAATTGTACTCATCTGTGTTCAGTGATGTGATGTTAGTAACTTGGAATTGGCCATGGTAGGAGTGTTTACAACATGGAAATTAGTAAAAGTTACAAGTCAGGGCTTTTTCCAGGCAGGAAAACTTTGCTAAGCATTCATCAGCACACCATTAGCTGGTCCTCTCTATCCTCCTACCCTTAGTTGATTGGTTGAAAACAGCAAAGCTAAGCTAAAGTATAGGGTCATTGAAAATTTGTATATATGTAACTTAAATATTACCTTGATACAACGAATTTGTCATCTGATAAAGTTTTATTATGAAAATGTTTTTAAAATTATAGAAGTTAGAAAGGCAGGTAAAGTTACATGCATGTGCCTATCTCCTAGGTTTGATAATTTGCTTCTAAGGTGATTTATTTGAAGGCAGAATTAGAGAAAAAAGAAAGAGACACACACACACAGAGAAATCGTCCATCTTTTGGTTCACTCCCCAAATGGCTGCAACGGCTGGGGCTGGACCAGGCCAAGCCAAAAGCCTGCAACTCATCCAGGTCTCTTATGTGGGTGCCAGGGCACAAGCATATGTGTTGTGAGCAATGCATATATTAATTTTTAAATCTAGGTTCTTGCCTCCTGCAGAGAGAGAAATACTAAGTAGAGACTGGTATCTTGTGCAAATAGGAAAGTTTATTTGGCAGTGAAGGAATACACACACAAGCATGGGGGCCGGCTCTGTGGCGCAGTGGGTTAAAGCCCTGGCCTGAAGCGCCGGCATCCCATATGGGTGCCAGTTCTACTCCCAGCTGCTCCTCTTCCGATCCAGCTCTCTGCTATGGCCTGGGAAAGCAGTAGAAGATGGCCCAAGTCCTTGGGCCCCTGCACCCACGTGGGAGACCCTGAAGAAGCTCCTGGCTTCAGATCAGCACATCTCCGGACGTTGCAGTCAATTGGGGAGTGAACCAGCAGGTAGAAGACCTCTCTCTATATCTCTCTCTGTACCTCTCTGTACCTCTCTATACCTCTCTCTGTAACTCTCTTTCAAATAAATAAATCTTAAAACAAAAACAAACAAACAAAAAACTCATGTGAGTGTGGGCTGCCCCATACAAAGAAATGCCCAACATGAGTAAACCAAAGAATTGCCCCTAAAGTAGAGAGAAAGTAAAAACCAAAAACAGTACCTACAATTAGGAAGGGCCATCTGACACACATGGGAGTGATGTGTCCAAGTGTGTTCTGTGGCGGGAAGAAGGCAAACAGGAGCAGTATCTCTGAGAGGTGCATGTGGAAGGAGGCCACTTCCCTCTTCCACCTCTTTTTAGGAGGAAGAGGGTGGTGTGGTATTGCAATTATATATGCAGACAGGATGGGGTCTTAGCATGCACCCTGATCCTGGATACAACAGGTGCATCCTGGGAAAGTAGGTGTGTCATATTGACAGGTAAGGAGATAATGTTATGTTGCAAATTGCAGCTCTCCTTAACTAACTCCTTGTGTAACATAACTTGGGCCATCTGCTGTTGCTTTCCCATGACATCAGCAGGGAGCTGGATTGAAAGCAGAGCAGGAGTTGGCATTGTGGCATAGCAGGTAAAGCCATTGCCCACAGTGCCAGCATCCCATGTGGGCACCAGTTCGAGTCCTGGCTGCTCCACTTCCGATGTGGCTCTCTGCTATTGCCTGGGAAGGCAAGGGATGATGGCCCAGTTCCTTGGGCCCCTGCACCTGCATGGGAGACTCCTGGCTTTTCATCGGCACAGCTCTGACTGTTGCAGCCATCTGAAGAGTGAACCAGCAGATGGAAGATTCTCATTGTCTCTCTGCCTCTCTCTCTCTCTCTCTGCCTCTCTCTCTCTCTCTGCCTCTCTGTAACTCTGCCTTTCAAATAAATAAATCTTAAAAAACGGAAAGAAAATGGAGGAGCCAGGACTCAATCTGGCACCCATATGGGATGCTGGGGTTATAGGCTGTAACACATTGCCAGCCCCCTGATAATTCTTAATACATTTTTTTCTAAGTCACTTCAAAGTAAATTGGAGTCACCTGATAATTCACTCTAAAATGTTTCCAGGTACTCCTCACACATATTCTTAAATCCATTATCACTATTAAGAAAACCATCTGGGCCGGCGCCGCAGCTCAATAGGGTAATCCTCCGCCTGCGGCACTGGCACACTGGGTTCTAGTCCTGGTTGGGGCGCCAGATTCTGTCCTGGTCACTCCTCTTGTCCGGCTCTCTGCTGTGGCCTGGGAGTGCAGTGGAGGATGGCCCAGGTTCTTGGACCCTGCACCTGCATGGGAGACCAGGGGAAGCTCCTGGCTTCAGATTGGCACGGTGCGCCGCCGCCGCGGCCATTAGGGGGTGAACCAACGGAAAAAGGAAGATCTTTCTCTCTGTCTCTCTCTCTCGCTGTCCACTTTGCCTGTCAAAAAAAAAAAAAAATTGCTACCTAGTCTATAGTCAGATTTTTCCAAGTCGTCCTCAAAATGTCATTTATAGTTGATTTTCTTCCAATTAGAGTTCAGTCAGGATTTGGGTATTTTTGTCATTATGCCTCTTGTTGCTTTTTTAAAAATATATTATTTATTTGAAAGACAAGAGTTAGGCAGAGAAGCAGAGAGAGAGAGAGAGAGAGTTATAATAACAATTGATAACGACATTGACTTTTTAAAGACTTCTATTCACACTACATTTTTTCAAGTTAATTTTTGGTAATCTGTTCTACATTTCAGGCTTAATTTTATCAAGTATCACTTAACTCATTTCCCTATCCTCTGAATTTTCCATACATTGACAGTTAGTGCCAAGTTCTTCATTAAGTCACACTTTGGGCAAGAATGCTCTTTAGAGTATAAAATGTGCTTCAGGTGGCACATTAGTCTAAAGACACACACACACATACATACACCCCTTTCCATCAACTTTTTCAGTCTCCAAATGCCCACAATAGCTGCTGCTTAACCAGGCCTGAAGCCAGGTGCACGGGTGTCTGCTGTGTGTGGCAGGGACTCAAGCACCTGAGCCATCTCCGGCCCCCTCCAGGGTGTGGATTAGTAGGAAGCTGGAATTAGAAGTGGAGCAAGGACTCGAACCCAGGTACTCCAATATGATATGCTGGTGTCCCAAGAAATTCTTGGTGTATGCTTGTTTTTAAGATTGATTTAACTATTTGGAAGGCTGAGTGAGTGAGAAAAAGATCAGTCTGTTTTCTGGTTCACTATCCAAATGCCTGTAATAGGCAAGACTGGACCAGGCCAAAGCCAGAAGCCCAGAATTCAATCTAGGGGTCTCGCATGTGGGTGGCAGTAACTGAAATACTTAAGCCATCACCGACTGCCTCCCAGAGTGCACATTAGTAGGAAGCAGGACCAGAAGTAGAGTAGCCAAGACTCAAACTGGCACTCAAATAGGAGGTGCAGCTATCTCAAGCTGTGGTTTAACCTGCTGTGCCACAACACAGTGCCAAGTGCCCACCCTACTAAGTAATGTTAGGTTTGATCAGTTGATTAAGATGGGACTCTTTCCATAGTAAAATAAGTTTTTTTTTTCCTTTGGAATGAGCAATAATTTATTACAACAAGTATTAGAAAATGATAGTGCTGGCCGGCGCCGTGGCTCAACAGGCTAGTCCTCCGCCTTGCGGCGCCGGCACACCGGGTTCTAGTCCCGGTCGGGGCGCCGGATTCTCTCCCGGTTGCCCCTCTTCCAGGCCAGCTCTCTGCTGTGGCCCAGGAGTGCAGTGGAGGATGGCCCAAATGCTTGGGCCCTGCACCCCATGGGAGACCAGGAAAAGCACCTGGCACCTGGCTCCTGCCATCAGATGAGCGTGGTGCGCCGGTCGCAGCGCACTGGCCGCGGCGGCCATTGGAGGGTAAACCAACGGCAAAGGAAGACCTTTCTCTCTGTCTCTCTCACTGTCCACTCTGCCTGTCAAAAATAAAAATTAAAAAAAAATGATAGTGCTGTTGTTCTAATGCAAGACCAAGGCATTTACTGAGTTTGGGCTCACTTGTTGGGTGCTTCATGCAGTTGTGTATGAACTACATCCATAATACATGGCCTCTAAATCTTATGTAAGTTTTCATTTCTTTTCAAGTAATAAGTGCAAGAAAAAGAATCTCAAAGCATTTTTTAAAGATTTATTTATTTATTTGAAAGAGTTACACAGGAGGAGGAGGGGTAAAGAGAGAGAGGTCTTCCATATGCTGGTTCACTCCCCAGATGGCCACAGCGGCCGAAGCTGCGCCAATCCAAAGCCAGGAGCCAGGAGCTTCTTCTGGGTCTCCCACACAGGTGCAGGGGCCCAAGGATTTTTGCCATCTTCCACTGCTTTCCCAGGCCATAGCAGAGAGCTGGATCGGAAGTGGAGCAGCCAGGACACGAACCAGCACCCATATGGGTTGCTAGCACTACAGGTAGCGGCTTTACCCTCTAGGCTATAGTGCTGGCCCCGCAAAGCATTTTCAAAGATAATGGTGAGGATCTTTCTAGATTTTTTACCCATCTTTGTTTTATTCCTTATTTAGTAGTAGGGTTTGTTTTTTCTTTTTTTATTTGACAGGTAGAGTTATAGACAGAGAAAGAAACGGAAAGAAAGGTCTTGCTTCCATTGGTTCACTCCCCAAATGGCCACTACGGACAGCACTGCACTGATCTTCTTCCTGGTCTCCCATGTGATGCAGGGCCCAAGCACTTGGGCCATCCTCTGCTTCTTTCCCAGGCCATAGCAGAGAGCTAGACTGGAAGAGGAGTAGCCAGGACTAGAACCAGCGCCCATATGGGATGCCAGTACCACAGCGGAGGATTAACCAAGTGAGCCACTGCACTGGCCCCTGTTTTTTCTTTTTTAAGCAATTTACTCTCACTGGTTCTTTATAGAGGATTTATCATAGTGTCCATAAAAATAACTCTTTATTCTGCTAAGTTTCTGTAATATTTAAATTACATAACTGCGGTATCAAGTACAGATGTCATAAGTAGGTTTGGGAACAGACCTCTTCTTAGTAAGCTTTCTGGTTAATCTGGAGGAATAAAAATGTGCAGGATGCTGAATAGTTGTCTACCAGCTAGAAGCTTTCAGGGTGCTGTGGACCTCAGTATGTTTCACCGGGGGAATGGAGAATGTTAGTCGGTAAAGACAGAGTCACCACATAGTGATTTTACTTGCCTGTCTTTCCCACTGGACTGCCAGTTCCTTGACAGTAGGTTTATTTGTACATGTCTGTGTTTTGACTGCTAGTGCTTAGTAAGTGCTCAATAAAAATGTTGAATGACTTTCTGAACAGTACCATATTAACTTCAAGTGAATTCTGATCCTAAACATAGAAATCTTTGCAATATATTTACAAATATCAGGGTTAGTATAGTCACTGTTTGTAATTTATACTTTAAAAAACTTATTTAGAAAGGCAGAGTGTCAGAAATATTCCATCCACTGTTCCACTCCCCAAAATGACTTTAATGGCGGGGATTAGGTCAGGCTGAAGCTGGAAGTCAGGAACTCTGTCCTGGTCTCTCCTGTGGGTGTCGGGCCCAATTACTTGGTTCTATCATCCCCTGCCTTCGTAGGTGCATTAGAAGGAAGCTGAATCAGAAGCAGAGCAGCTGGGGCTTGAGCTGGCACACCCAAATGGCAGTGGTATCTCAAGCAGCAGCCTAACCCACTGTGCCACAATGCTGGCCCCTGTAATTTATTCTTTCATTGGATTTTCCACTTCTCATTCTTTTGAGTCTATCTCTTCTCTGTGCAAACTTCCTTCAGTTCTTGACATATTACAGGCTACCTCTGTTTATTATGCCAGTTTTCTGCAAAAAGAATTTTTTTGCTGCAGTGGCACTCTGCACAGAGACATGAGATTCTTAGGAAAATGCCAAATAGTTCCTTAGTTCTCTACTCTAGAGCTTAACCAATCCCAGGAACTGACATCTTCTGTGTCTTCACAGAGGAAATATGGCAGAGGCAGTGGCTGTAGGAGTGGCCTTCCTGGCCGCCCTCCCCACTGCCTCATCCATTAAGTGGGAGCAGCTGCTTCTGGAGGTGAGAGGGTGGGGCGGTGATCTGCACAACCCACGTGGTCTGCCTCACTGTGCAAGTTTGCTTTGGAAAAACAGCGAATAACACGTGGAGTTGCTGTACTAAACAACTTGAAAGCAAAACAGGCTTACTAGGATCAAATGCTCAGGTCATGCAAATTATGGTCTTTGATAGAAGCCTTTAATCTCTGTTGCTAAAGAACCTGCTTAGGGCTGAATAATTCGAATAATCCCAAGCTTCTGTGTCTATAGATGTTGAAAGGTATTACTGTACGTATACACTTGAGATGATTCTTAGCTTCCAGACTTGGAGAAAGTTCATCAGTCATAATCATTGTATTGATTGAGCATTTACTCTGTGCTAGATACTGTGTTAAATTCTAATTGTTTTCATTCCATTTGTGCAGTAAACTTAGGAGTTATTTGCAGTTCATAGGTGCTTGATGTGAGAGACCACAAGAGGGTACTAGGCTTGCCCTCAGTTACTCGGTAGTATGTAGCAGAGCCTCAGCATCCAAGTTTAGACCTGTCTGTAGAGTTTAAGCTCATGGTCACTGACAGTATTCTTTAGGGACCTATCATACACTTTTGAGCTCTAAAAACTGGAGCTTCTGGTGAGGGAATTAGGGATAAGTATAGTCTGCATTTTCTGAACCTGTGTCAGGAACCAAGGTGATGTTCTACTGGGCTCTGGAGTGCCAGCTCTTATAAAGCCGAAGACAGGGTGTCATTTCTGCTAAGGAGCAGATCCCCCAAATTATGGTAAAATTTTAAGGATGTTGATAAATAAGTGAATGCTGAATACTGTTGACCATACATCATTCATTCATGTGTATCTATATATATATATTAATATTTTACCTGACAGTCCATCATATTTGAATATGAGTCCTAGTTATAGCAGAGTTCAAGTTGTATGTTAAGACCATAAAAATGCTCAGTAGGAAGGAGCACAAGATTTCTACTTGTTTTTTAAGCTGATTTCATCTAGGGACAAACTCTTGTGACTTCTCTAGGATGTGGGTGCCAACAGGAGTTAAGATTAAAAAATATGGACCGGCACTGTGGTGTAGCATGTAAAGCTGCCACCTGCAGTGCCAGCATCCCATATGGGTGTCAGTTCAAGTCCCAACTGCTCCTCTTCTGATCTAGCTCTCTGCTATGGCCTGGGAAAGCAGTAGAAGATGGCCCAAGTCCTTTTTCCTCTGCACCCACATGGGAAGATCTGGAGGACACTCCTGGCTCCTGGCTCTGGCATGGCACAGCTGCAGCTGTTGCAGCCAATTGGGGAGTAAACCAATGGATGGAAGGCCTCTCTCTCTCTCTGCCTCTCCTTCTCTCTATGTGTAACTTTGACTTTTGAATAAATAAATCTAAAAAAAAAAATTTAAGTACTGTTAGATAGGAAATGAGTGACTTTTATATATAAAACCTTAGATTAGGGGATGGCAGTTGTCTGCTCTTCTGGGAAAAAGTTGCTAAAATTAGAATCAAATGACAGTACCTGATCATTTACTGCATTGTACCCCAGGAAGAAAAAGTCTCCTCCTATAATGAGATATGGTAAATGATTGTACCATTTTTTCCTAATCTTCATGGCATCTCCCATTTTCTTTTCTTTTTTTAAAGATTTATTTGAGATGCAGAGGGAGGGAGGGAAGAAGGGGAAGGAGAGAGAGGGAGAGAAAAGGGAAGGGAGAAGGGGAGGGAGGGAGGGAGGGTGGTCTTCCATTTGATGGTTCACTCCCCAGATGGCTGCAATGGCCGGAGCTGCGCTGATCCAAAGCCAGGAGCTTCCTCCGGGTCTCCCACAGGGGGGCCCAAGGACTTGAGCCATCTTCTGTTGCTTTCCCAGGCCATAGCAGAGAGCTGGATCGTAAGTGGCGCCGCCAAGACTCGAACTCGCACCCATATGAAATGCCGGCACTGCAGGTGGCAGCTTTACCCACTAGGCCATAGCGCTGGCTTCCCATTTTCTTAAAATTGATTTGAGGTGTTCAACATTCAGAGACTTTCGATGTGAAAGAGAACCCTTGCCTTCAAAAATATCCCAGAGGATTGAGAGAAATCTCAGAGGTAAGAGAAAATGAGTAATGGAAGATCCTAAGTGCTCTCTTGGGGCTGGTGAAGCCTCTGTGGGAAGAGAAATGGAACCAAACCCAGCTAGTATAGGTGAGTTTAGGGGGACCCCCAAGATGAGACGATACTTGAATCACATCTTTGGGGAACAATAAGAGTACAGAGTCAAGGGCAGGACAGGTTTCATGGCATAGGGGTCAGTGGAAGAGCTTAGCTAGTTTGGGGCACTGGAGAAAGTGCTATGTCCTGGAAAGAGCAAAGATGTAGGAGGGTGTATCTAGAAAAGCATCTGGTCAGAGGGGCAGGTGAGGCCATACAGACACTTGAAACTCCCCTAAATGTAAAGGGAAGGAAATAACATTGTCAGATGTACTTGTTAGAGCAGCTATGCAGCAGTGAGGGAGGTAGCTAAATGGAGATTAAAATTAGAAAAGCAAGTTCGGAGGTTGTTGCAGTTCAGAAGAGAAATACGAGTGCCTGGAGCGAAGGTGAACTGGTAATAGGGATGGAATATGAAATAGTAGGTATTGAAGAGGTAGTCTTAAATTTAGAACTTAACACCGTGTTTGCCAATATGTCAGAGCAGGCTGGAACTAGGAGGAAAGGAAGAATTCATCCAACAGTTTAACATTTGACATGGATGGTGCAATTAAAAGTGCTGGAATGGGTTCAGTGAAGATGATAGATTTACTTCTGGGCAATTTGAACTTGAGATGCTCATGGGACAAGTGAGGAGGACCAAGCCAGCAGATGGAATTTTTTTTTAAGATTTATTTATTTATGTGAGAGTTAGAGAGGGAGTTGGGGAGAGGTCTTGCACCCACTGGTTCACTCCCCAATTTGCTGCAACAGCCAGAGATGCACTGATCCAAAGCCAGGAGCCAGGAGCATCTTCCAGGTCTCCCACATGGGTGCAGGGGCCCAAGGAGTTGGGCCATCTTCTACTGCCTTCCCAGGCATGCTAGCAGGGAGCTGGATTGGAAGTGGAGCAGCTGGGGGCCAGTGCCATGGCACAGTAGGTTAATCCTCCGCTTGTGGTACTGGCATCCCATATGGGTGCTGGTTCTAGTCCCGGCTACTCCTCTCCAGTCCAGCTCTCTGCTATGGCCTGGGAAAGCAGCAGAGGATGGCCCAAGTTCTTAGGCCCCTGCACCCATGTGGGAGACTGGGAAGAAGCACCTGGCTCCTGGCTTCAGATCCATGCAGCTCCGACCATTGTAACCGTTTGAGGAGTGAACCAGCAGAAGGAAGACCTTTCTGTCTGCCTCTCTCAAATAAATAAATAAAAATCTTAAAAAAAAAAGAGCAGCTGGGTCACAAACCAGGGCTTATATGGGATGCCTGCATTGCAGCTGGCAGCTTTACCTGCTACACCACAACTCTGGCCCCCTGTTTTTTTGTTTTTTTTTTTTTACTTTAATTTTTATTTATTTATTTATTTATTTATTTGACAGGCAGAGTGGACAGTGAGAGAGAGAGACTGAGAGAAAGGTCTTCCTTTGCCGTTGGTTCACCCTCCGATGGCTGCCGCGGTCGGCGCGCTGCGGCCGGCGCACCGCGCTCGTCCGATGGCAGGAACCAGGAGCCAGGTGCTTTTCCTGGTCTCCCCATGGGGTGCAGGGCCCAAGCACGTGGGCCATCCTCCACTGCACTCCTGGGCCACAGCAGAGGGCTGGCCTGGAAGAGGGGGGCAACCGGGACAGAATCCGGCGCCCCGACCGGGACTAGAACCTGGTGTGCCGGCGCCGCAAGGCGGAGGATTAGCCTGTTGAGCCACGGCGCCAGCCTTTACTTTAATTTTTTAAGATTTGTTTACTTACTTGAAAGGCAGAGCAACAGAAAGACAGTACAAGACATTCACTGGTTTACTTCACAAATGGCCACAACAGTCAGGTCTGGGTCAGGCCATAGGCAGGATCCCAAGTACTGGGACCATCTTCCACTGTTTGACCAGGCACATTAGCAGGGAGCTGCTTCAAAAGCGGAGGAGCTGCAACTTGAAATGATGCTCTGATATATGGTGCCAGTGTCACAGGTCGCAGTTTACCTTGCTGTACTGTGACAGCAGCCCCACTTTGTTTTGTTTGTTTGTTTGTTTGTTTTAGTAACTATATGGCAGTCTGTTGAATGAATGCACCAAGATCTCTTTAACCAGGCCTCTTGGATGTGTATATGGTGATATTTTTTTCCCTGCAGAAATAGAAAAACTTTTTCCCTTTATCTCATACGCACTTTTAAGAGATATAGGGGGCAGAGAGGTAGATAATAGGAATGGTGTGAAAGAATTTATATAAATTCGTTTTGAAAAATATTATTTATTTGAAAGGCATGTAGATAGAGATGTCTAATCTACTGGTTCCCTCCCCAAATACCTGCAACTGCTGGGCTGGGCCATGTCAAAACCAGAAACCGGGAGTTCCACCCAGGTCCCCCTCATGAGAGGCAGGGACCCAAGTACTTGAGCTATCACCTGCTGCCTTCCAGGGTGCACATTAACAGGAAGCCAGAATTGAGAGTGAAGCTGGGACTTGAAACCAGACACTGCCAAATCTCATGTGGCATCTAAACCACTATGTGATAGGCCTGCCTCATCTTCTGCTTTTAAAATCATCTGACCGCATCTTTATTTAACCATGACAATGAAGCATTTGAGGTTACTGGGGACAGAAAAGAGGGCTGCTTTTATTTTACAGCAATGAGGAGAACCTTGATATATTTTTGCCCCTTTCACTTTGCTCCCCCCCCCCCAACTTTATTTACACACCGGATAAGGACTTGACCTGGATGAGTTGTAATTTTCCTTCCAACAACATTTGATGATTTTTAAAGATAATCTTGAGTGGCTGGTGTTGTGCAGACAATAAAGCCACCAACTGCGACACCAGCTGCACCACTTCAAAACCTGTTCCATGCTGGTGGCCTGAGAAAAGCAGTGGAAGATGACCGAGGTGCTTGGGCACCTGCACCCACGTGGGAGATCTGTATGAAGCTCCTGGCCTCAGCCTGGCTCAGTGCTGGCCATGGTGACGATCTGGGGAGTGAACCACTGGATGGAAATCTCACTGTCTTAGCCTCTCTGTCACTCTCAAATGTTTTTAAAGATTTATTTATTTATTTAATTTATTTGAAAGTCAGTTACACAGAGGAGAGGCAGAGAGAGAAAGTTTCCATCCGCTGGCTTACCCCCACTCCAGATGGCCGCAATGGCCAGAGCCACACCAGTCCGAAGCCAGGTGCTCCCTCTGGGTTTTCCATGCGGGTGCAAGGTTCACAAGGTCTTGGGCCATCTTCTACAGCCTTCCCAAGCCACAGCAGAGAGCTGGATTGGAAGTGGAGCAGTCGAGTCTCCAACCGGTGCCCATATGGGATGCCGGTGCTTCAAGCCAGGGTATTAACCTGCTGTGCCACAGCATCAGCCCCAATAAATAAATCTTTTTAAAAAATGAATTTTTGGGGGCTGGTGGTATGGTGTGGTGGTTAAAACTGCTATCTGCTGTGCTAGCATCCCATATGGGCACTGGTTTAAGTCCTGGCTGCTCCACTTCTGATCTAGCTACCTGCTAATGCACCTGTGAAAGCAGCAGAAAATAAGTCCTTGGGCCCCGAACCCATGTTGGAGACCTGGAAGAAGTTCTGACCGCTGCAGCCATTTGGGGAATGAACCAGCAGATGGAAGCTCTCTCCCTCTCCCGCTTCCCGCCTCCCATTTCCCACCTCTCTTACTCTTTCAAATAAATAAATCTTTAAAAAAGAGATGAACTTTTGAAATCCATGGATCATTTTCATAATATGCATTTTTCATGATGTTTTTGGAAACCTTGTATGTATCACTTCAAAACTTTGTACCAAAATAAACTGTTAGTTTTCCCCCTGAACTTTTTGAAGTACTTTGTATTGTTTAGCCTATGTAATTTTAATTCACTGTGAATATCACAGGAGAACCATGTTTTTATGTCTGACTTTGTGTAATTCCTGAGTTTCTCTACTTGTAGAAATCATCCAAAAAGTTAATTTAGTTGAAATTAGGATGCTTGAAACCACAAAGTTTTAAATTATTATCAGAGCAGACACTAAAACACAAGGAAGGAGTAGATGAGCATCATAAAGCAGTAATATTTGGGCTTAGCAGAAGTATATTACTTTTTCAAAAATCCTCTGATTATTGTTATGTCGGACTATTACTAAAATGTTGGCTTGTTACCTGACCAGTTTTGTCCACGTTTATCAGACTCATAGAGGCTACAAGTCTAAAGGAAGGACAGAAATAGACTCATTGGCTCCAGAATTGCCATTAATTCTATAGACGAACCACCTGTCTCTTGGGAAACTTGAAGCTTCCCATCATCTCTGCCTGAAAGCCATCTTTTGTCTTAGCCATGTTTTCCATTGCCATCGTTTACTAGGAAAACATTCCAGTGAGTGTGCAGTGAGTGTGACAGACCACCAAAAAAGATGAAGTGGGGATGCTCGGCATGCCTCACTATTTATAAGAAAACATTTCCCCAGAAGATGGGAAAATCCTGGGCTTTAAATATTCTGGGAGAGAGAAATCATGGAAAATGCTGCTCAGACTCTATCCTATTGGTTTGTGAATTTTTTCTCACAAATCATTTGGATGGGCTATTAAGCATGTCGCATAATGCCTGGAATTTTCTGTTAATTGCCTCGCTTTGGGTTTCTGGTTAAAGTATCTGGCAACAGTCTGAAGAAGCAGCAAAAGAGAACAAGCTGGTGGTGGTGTGGGATGTGAGCTCATCCATGGTCTGTGACACAGAATCCTGACCCAGGTGAGAAGGCAGTCACTCATGGATGAATAGAGAAGTAAATGACTTGGGGGCAGATATTTGGCACAGTGGTTAATAGTCTTCCTGAGACTCCCCCATTCCATATCACAGTGCCTGGACTTCAGTTCTGGCTCCCCTCTCCGTTCCAGTTTCTTGCTAATGTGCACTCGGGCAGGCAGCAGGTTGTGGCCCAGGTAATTGGGTCCCTGACACCCATGCAGGAGACCTAGATTGAGTTCCCAGTCCCTGGCTTCAGTCTGGTCCAGTTCTGGCCTTTGTGAGCATTTCTGTGGACTGAACCAGCAGATGGGGAAGTCTCTCTCTGTACTTTACAGACAAGTTCCGGTGCATTCAGAGTGATTTGCTTTTCAAGTATTTTTTTAAAAAATTATTTTTAGGGGCTAGCGCTGTGGCGCAGCAGGTTAACGCCCTGGCCTGAAGCGCCGACATCCCATATGGGTGCTGGTTCAAGACCCAGCTGTTCTACTTCCCACCCAGCTCTTGGATATGGCCTGGGAAAGCAGTGGAAGATGGCCCAAATCCTTGGGCTTCTGCACCCACATAGGAGACCTGGAAGAAGCTCCTGGCTCCTGGCTTTAGTTCGGCGCAGCTCCACCCATTGCAGCCAATTGGGGAGTGAACCATCAGATGGAAGACCCCCCCCCCCCTTTGCCTCTCTGCCTCTCTTCTCTCTGTGTGTAACTCTGACTTTAAAATAAATTTTAAAAATATTTTAAAATTTATTTGAAAGGCAAAATTACACACACACACATCCACACATCTTCATCTGCTGGTTCACTCCCCAGAAGGCTGCAGTGGCTAAGGCTGGGCCATACTGAAGCTGGGAGCTTCTTGCTGGTCTCCTACATGGATGCAGGGACCTAAGTACTCAGACCATCTTCTACTGCTCTCTCAGGCACATTAGCAGAGAACTGGATTTGGAAGTAGAGCAGCCAGGACTTAAACCACAGCCTATATAGGATGCCGGAATTGCGGGCAACGGCTCTACCCGGTATGCCACAACATGAGCCCCTCAGATACTCTTTTTTTTTTTTTTTTTGACAGAGAGAAAGGTCTTCCTTCTGTTGGTTCACTCCCCAAATGGCCACCACGGCCGGAGCTATGCTGAACTGAAGCCAGGAGCCAGGTGCTTCCTCATGGTCTCCCATTC
The DNA here is from genome assembly GCA_949820135.1 of Sylvilagus floridanus. Classification (NCBI taxonomy): domain Eukaryota; kingdom Metazoa; phylum Chordata; class Mammalia; order Lagomorpha; family Leporidae; genus Sylvilagus; species Sylvilagus floridanus. Next base: position 55,119,571 of record OX463235.1, read on the forward strand.
AGGTTTAGGGGCCCAAGCACTTGGGCCATTATCCACTGCCCTCCCGGGCCACAGCAGAGAGCTGGACTGGAAGAGGAGCAACTGGGTCTAGAGCTGGAGCCCATATGGGATGCTGGCACCACAGGCAGAGGATTAACCAAGTGAGCCACGACACCGGCCCCAGATACTCTTTTTTAAAAACTGTTTTGTGGTTTTCTGTTTCTTTATAAAGAGTTATTTATTTACTGATTTGAACGTTAGAGTTGCAGAGAGAGAGGGAGAGACAGATCTTCCATCCACTGGTTCACTTCCCAGATGGCATGGGCGGCAGGGGCCCAAACACTTGGGCTATCCTTCACTGCTTTTCCTAGGCCATTAGTAGAGAGCGGGAGTGGAAGTGATGCTGCTTTAGCTACTACACCACAATTCCAGCCCTTCGAGGAGTTTTCTTTTCAAAACATCTTAAAATTTTGAGAGGCAGATTTCCCATCCATTGGTTCATTGCACAAATGCTAACAGTGGTTGGAGGCTAAAGCCAGGAGCAGAGAACTCGAGTCTCCTGTGTGGTGGCAGGGACCCACCTGCTGCCTCCCAGGGTGTGCATTAGCAGGAAGTGGAAATCAAGAGCCAGAGGTGGAAATTGAACCCAAGCACTCCAGTGTAGCACTTGGGGATCCTAACCAGCTGCTGCTGCTTTTTAAGATTTTTTTTTTATAAGATTGATTTGAAAGTCTGAGTAATTGAAAAAGAGAGTCAGAAACAGAGATATTGATCTTCCCATCTGCCAGTTCATTCTTCAGATGGCCTCAGCAGCCAAGTCTGGGCTGGGCTGAAGCCAGGAACCAGGAACTCCATACTGGTCTCCCACATGGGTGGTAGGGGCCTACGTACTTGGGCCATCCTCCTCCACTGTCTTCTCTGGCACATTAGTAGGAAGCTGGATCAGAAGCGGAGCAGCCATGACTGAACTCGCACTCCAGTATGTGATGCTGGTGTCAAAAGCCACATTACGGTCCCCCCTTACCTCCTGCCAGCGTCTTAGCTGCTAGGTCAAACACCTACTGCAAGGGATTGTAGCACAAGGCACTGGGCCATCTGTTGTGGAAGATCTCAGCAGGTCCAGAGTTGAGAGAACAGACTCAGGAAGGGTAGATCACAAGCAAGCCTGGAGCCCAACGGGAAGGGGCTGAAGCTGTTCTCCAAGGTGGAATCTCTTGTTCCTTCAGGGAACCATTATACTGCCTTGAAGGCCTTCAACTAACTTGGGTACACCCAGAATAATTTTTTTTTTTTTTAAATCAGCCCATTAGGAGCTTTAATTACATCTAAGAGGCCAGTGCTGTGGTATAGCGAGTTAGCTACTGCCAGCATCCCATATGGGTGCCGGTTTGAATCCTGGCTGCTCCTCTTCCAGTCCAGCTCCCTGCTAATGTACCTGGGAAAGCAGTGGAAGATGGCCCAAGTTCTTAGGTCCCTGCACTCACATGGGAGACTGGGAAGAACCTCCTGGCTTCAGACTGGCCCAGCTCCAGCCAGTGTGGCCATTTGATTGAATGAACCAGCAGATGGAAGATTGATCTCTCTCTGCCTCTTCCCCTTCTCCCCCTCTGTAACTCTGCCTTTCAAGTAAAATATTTTTTTAAAGATTTATTATTTATTTGAAAGAGTTACACAGGGAGAGGAGAGGCAGAGAGAGAGAGAGAAGTCTTCCATCTGCTGGTTCACTCCCCAATTGACTGCAATGGCCGGAGCTGCGCCAATCCGAACCCAGGAGCCAGGAGCTTCTTCCAGGTCTCCCATGTGGGTGCAGGGGCCCAAGGACTTGGGCCATCTTCTACTGCTTTCCCAGGCCATAGCAGCAAGCTGGATCAGAAGTGGAGCAGCTGGTACTAGAACCATACCCATATGGGATGCCAGCGCTTCAGGCCAGGAGTTAAACCCACTGAGCCACAGTGCCGGTCCCAAGTAAAATATTTTTTTTGAAAAAATCACATTTGCAGAAGCCCCTCACAGCAACACCTAGATTAGTGTTTAATTGAATTACTGCAGACTGTTAAATTCATCACCTTGAGAGTAGACAAAGAGGAGCTGCCAGGAAAATACCATATGTCTGTGCACACTTATTAAATCCATGCCTCTGCAGCTCCCTGAGCAGCCCTGCCCGCTAGGGAAGTGCCCTGCCCTCTGCTAGGGAAGTGTGGTGGCTGAGCTTGTCGGCACCGGGCTCCACTCTTGGCTCTGAGAAGTTCCACACATAGAGCAAGTTTTTGTTAACTGGAAAATGTTTTTCCATTGACAACTATTTTGTGAGGTTATTTGTTGCAACTCAAAAGCTAAGGTCTTAATTCATCAAAGAAACTATTGAAATGATCTGTTTTAGGAGGTGGGAGGGGGAATGAGGAGGGGAAATGGGTGTGGCTATAAAAGGGCAGGAGGAGGGGTCCTTGTGGTAATGGGAATGTTTTGTACCATGACTGTCAGTGCCAGTCTTCTCATGGTGATATATGCCATTGCTTTATAAGATGTTTCCATTGGGGGAAAACTGGGCAAAAATACTGATTTTTTTTTTTTTTTTTACAGATCTACATGTGAATGAATAGACAATTACTTAAAACTTTTGAAAATTTTTAAGATTTATTTATTTGAAAGAATGATGGGCAGTGTGTGATAGAGGGAGGGAGAAAGAGCACAACCGGCCTTCCATCCACTGGTTCACTCCCTAAATGGCCTCAATAGCCAGGGCTGGACCAGGCTGAAGCCAGGAGCCTGGACATCCATCCTGGTCTTCCACAAAGGTGGCAGGGCCCAAACAATTGAACTGTCACCTGCTGCAGCCCAGGTGCATTAGCAGGAAGATGGATCAGAAGCAGAGTAACCAGGACTCCAACTGGCAGTCTGATTTGGGACGCCAGCATTGTAAGCTGTGGCTTAACTTGCTATGCCACAATACCAGCCCCTCAGAATAAAAAAAAATAAAATTATTTGTGGAGCAGAGAACCCCTTTTCATTTTTGAATCCATCTTTTAAATATATGTATATTTCTGGGGTCAGCATTGGGTCATAACCCACATGGGCGCCCATTAGAGACCTTGGCTGCTCCATATTTCCATCCAGTTCCCTGCTAATGTGCCTGGGAAAGCAGCAGAAGATGGCCCTGTACCCATGTGGGAGATCTGGAAGAAGCTCCTGGCTTCTGCCTGGCCTAGCCCCATCTGTTGCGGCCATTTGGGGAGTGAACCAGCAAATGGAAGATGGCTCTCCTCCCTCTCTGCTTCTCCTGTCTTCTTCTCTCGGTGAATTCTGAATTACAAATAAATCTTTTTAAAAAATGTACATATTTCCTTAAGGAGGTAGATGCTTGTATGTTCTTAGCCCTGTTCTGTGAATAAAGTATATATTTGAGTGGAAGAAAGTATGCCTGATGAAAAAATTGCAGGTGACAGTTGAATGTAGTTTTTTGCCTGTATTTTTTTTTGACAGGCAGAGTGGATAGTGAGAGAGAGAAACAGAGAGAAAGGTCTTCCTTTGCTGTTGGTTCTCCCTCCAATGGCTGCTGCGGCTGGTGCGCTGTGGCCGGTGCACCGTGCTGATCCGATAGCAGGAGCCAGGTGCTTCTCCTGGTCTCCTATGGGGTGCAGGGCCCAAGCACTTGGGCCATCCTCCACTGCACTCCCGGGCCACAGCAGAGAGCTGGCCTGGAAGAGGGGCAACCGGGACAGAATCCGATGCCCCGACCAGGACTAGAACCCGGTATGCTGGCGCCACAGGCGGAGGATTAGCCTAGTGATCCACGGCGCTGGCTGAATGTAGCTTTAAATATAACTATTTTGTAGAAATGTGGGTCAGAATCTTCAGTGTGTTATCAGGAAACTGTAAAAAGATGGCATCTTTACTCTGTGATGCTGAATGTGAGAAGATGTGACTATAACCTCGAGTATAATGCCAGAGGAAAGCTACAATTTAAGTCCAGAGAAATTCTCCAGAAATGTACAGGAGGTTGTTTTTAGACAATTGAAATATTATTTTAGCCCAAAAACTTGCATAGATTGAAAGTAAAAATATGTTAAAGGATTTAGTTAAATGTGTCACTTAGAGTCGTTCGTTAAATACCTGCGTTCCTCACAGTCTGTGAGGCGGATATCTGTAGACTTGATGTAGTTCAGTTTCCTACCAGTGAAATGCTGATGTCCTTGAAGGCAGCTAGACCCTGCATAAGTCTCCAGAGCTACAGCTGTAAAATATGAGAACCGCATGGATTAGTTTTTCTCAGTGCATATTTCTAGTCATACCCCATGGAGAAATGCTATCCAATCATTCAATAATTTAAAAATAACACTTAGGGACCAGCATTATAGCATAGCGGGTAAGCCACCACCTCCAATGCCAATATCCCACCTGAGTGCCTGTTTGAGTGCCGGCTGCTCTACTTGCAGTCCAGCTCCTTACTGATGGCCTGGGAAAGCGGTGGAATATGGCCCAGTGTGGGAGACCTGGAAAAAGCTCCTGGCTTCAGCCTGGTGCAACCCTGCCTACTCCCTGGCCATCTGGGAGTGAACAATAGATGGAAGGTTCTTCTCTGTCTCTTCCTCTCTGTCTATAACTCTGCCTTTCAAATAAATAAATCTTAAAAAAAGAAATAAAAAGAAATCATTTAAAGGTATCTAAAGGGGCCAGTACTGTGGCATAATGGTCTAAGCTGCTGCTTGCAGTGCCGGCACCCCTTTTGGGCACTAGTTTGAGTCTTGGCTGTTCCACTTCGGATCTAGCTCTCTGCTATGGCCAGGGAAAGCAGTGGAGGTTGGCCTAAGTTCTTGGGCCCCTGCACCCAGCTGGGAGACCCAGAAGAAGCACCTGGCTTCTATTTGGCTCAGCTCCAGCTGTTGCGGCCATCTGGGGAGTAAACTAGAGGATTGAAGACCTTTCTCTGTCTCTCTATAACTACCTCTCAAAAATAAATTTTTTAAAAAATCTAAAAAATAGGTTTTTAAACATTATTTTTTAAGATTTATTTTAGGGGCCAGTGCTGTGGTGCAGCAGGTTAATGCCCTAGCCTGAAGTGCCGGCATTCCATATGGGCACCGGTTTGAGGCCTGGCTGCTCCACTTCCAATCCAGCTCTCTGCCATGGCCTGGGATATCAGTAGAAGATGGCCCAAGTCCTTGGGCCCCTGCACCCGCATGGGAGATCCGGAGGAAGCTCCTGGCTCCTGGGTTCAGATCTGCGCAGTTCCGTCTGTTGCAGCTTATTCGGGAGTGAACCAGCAGATGGAAGACTTCTCTATCTCTTTCTCTGCCTCTCCTCTCTCTGTATAACTCTGACTTTCAAGTAAAATAGAAAAAATTTTGTTTTATTTATTTGAAAGAGAGTTACAGAGAGAGAGAGAGAGAGGTCTTCGATCCGCTGGTTCACTCCCTAGATGGCCACAGTGGCCAGAGCTGCGCCAATCCAAAGCCAGGAGCCAGGAGCTTCTTCTGGGTCTCCCACTTGGGTACAGGGCCCCAAGGACTTGGGCCATCTTCCACTGCTTTCCCAGGCCATAGCAGAGAGCTGGATCAGAAGAGGAGCAGCCGGGACTGGAACCGGTACCCATATGGGATGCCAGCGCTTCAGGCCAGGGCTTTAACCTGCTACACACAGCACTGGCCCTAAACATTAATTTCTTAAACATCAAATGTCTTTTTTTTAAAAAAAAAGATTTTATTTATTTGAGAGATAGTTACAGTGAGAGAGAGACAGAGTGAAAGGTCTTCCTTCCGTTGGTTCACTCCCCAAATGGCCGCAATGGCTGGAACTGTGCTGATCTGAAGCCAGGAGCCAGGTGCTTCTTCCAGGTCTCCCATGCGGATGCAGGGGCCCAAACACCCAGGCCATCCTCTACCACTTTCCCAGGCCACAGCAGAGAGCTGGATTGGAAGAGGAGCAGCCAGGACCAGAACTGGCGCCCATAAGGGATGCCGATGCCACAGGCAGAGGAATAACCTACTTCGCCACGGCGTCGGCCCCCATCAAATGTCTTAAAAGTTAATTTCAACTTGAAATGTTTTTCTCTTCTTCAAGTATTTCTTTTTTAGGGATAGAGACAAAGAAATTGTTTTTAATAGGAAGGTGGAATCACACTTAAATTCACTGTTAAGCAACAGGTATTTATAGCGAAGAGAAAGATGCTTGGGACCACACGAGTGGTTGCCTCTGGGCAGCAGCATGGTGGGGCTGGGCCTTGTCAGACCGGCCGGCTTAGAGCTCTGACTCCGGACAGCTCCGTGCCTGTTTCAGCCACCAATAGAGAATGCCTGTCTGCTTTTCTTTTTTTTTTTTTGAGCTTCTTTAAGCGCTGATCCCCTCTGTGAGTAGCTACTTCTCTGCTTTGAGAGTTGAGTGGCCAAAGACCTGCGGTAACCTAGATTCTCTAAAAGCTCTTGTAATCCGCCACGGTAGTAGGTAAGTCGGCTCTATCCAGGAAACGGTCTTAGTAGGAAGTAGTATTTGTATCAAATATACTGTTAGCCTCATTCACCCGAGTTAGATTGTTAGGAAACCTGATTCCATATGCCACCCCAAAAAGCTTTCTGGTGGACGTGTTAGTGCCGGCCTCACTGGGAGTGAGGTGGTGGATGGCTAGACGGAAGGCGCTGTCCTGCTGGGGAGATTGGGGCCAGGCGCGTGTAGTGGTCGGCCCGAGGAACTTTGGAAGGGAAGTAGTAAAGCTCTTGGTAAAAGGGGGCTTTTGTCTCCCAGAATAGCAGCAGTTATCATCATTTAAAACCAGTGATTTCTATATACAGCAAGTGCTTCTATATATATACTCCCGTATTATTTATATAAGACTATTTTGAGATCTGTGTCACATTTTTCTGGTGTATTTTATGGTGGGAAAATTCAGCTGGAAAAAATGCACTGAACTCTCTGTGGATGGTGAGGTAAAATAAGTACTAAAAGAAAAAAAAACTGCTTGGTTTGTTATTTTTATTTTAGCTTTAAACAGTGCAGAAATAGCTAGGTGATCACTCCCTACAAGAAATTGCATTGCTTCTGCTTAGGCAAATATAACTAAGGTGCTGTATTAGTATAGTATTAGTATTAGTATAGTATATTAGTATTAGTATTAGTATAGTATTAAACCCACTAGTATAGTCAGTCAGTAAAAGACCTTGAAGGCATATATAAGCTTTCATCCATGTATTCATTATAAAAATTGGTGAGGAAATGGTTCTGTGTGCTTGTGTTCTGTGGTTGTAATTCAGGATTCCGTTTTTGAATGGATGGGGAAATGAGTAAGGAAAGGACATACCTGTTGAGAGTAACATGGGTTGGGGCTGGTGTTGGGGCGTGGAGAGAAAAGGTGCTGCCTGCGACGCCAACATCCCACATGGCTGCTGGTTCCTGTCCTGGCTGCTGCACCTCCAATCCAGCTCCCTGCTAATGGCCTAGGAAAAACAGTGGAAGATGGCCTACTTGTTTAGAACCCTGCCACCCACGTGGGAGACCTGGATGAAGTTCCTGGCTCAGCACTGGCTGTTGCCACCATCTAGGGAGTGAACCAGTGGATAGAAGATCTCTCTCTGACTCTCCCTCCCTCTCTGTAACTCTGACTTTTAAAAACAAAAACAGAGTAATGTGGGCAGACATTGAGACTCTCAGGGCCCAGGTATGGCCATGGTGGGACTCTATCCGTGGGTGGCATCCTGGTCCAGAGCGAAGGGCTTGGCTACCATGATTGCTGACCACCTTCTGCTGAGGACACATGCCTTCCTGCCTATGTCATGTAGAGGGGGGCCTGAAGCCAGGTGCTGTGGGAGATGGGTGAGAAACGGGGAGCTTTCAGTCTAGTCAGAAGATACCAAATGTTAACATAAGGCAGAAAGAGATGCTTAAGAGAAATTCTGAGAATGCTATGGAAGTTGAGAAATGTAAAAATATGTTCTTCCTGTTAAGTGGCCTTTGGTGATCAGTGAAAATGGTTTGCTACTCACTTGATCCAGAAAACCTCATAAAAGTGTGCAAATTGGGAGATTCAAATCTTCATGTTCAATTTAAGAACACCCAAGGAAGTGCTCAGGCCATCAAAGGTATGCATATCCAAAAAGCCATCAAGTATCTGAAAAATATCACATTAAAGAAGCAATGTCTCATTCCGTCATTATAGTGGTGGAGGTGATAGGTGTGCCCGGGCCAAGAGGTAACGTTAGATACAGGTTGGTGGGCCAAAAAGAGTACTGAGTTTCTGTTGGACATGCTTAACAATGCTGAACTTAAAGTTTTGGAAATAGTCTCTGATCACTGAACATATCCAGGTGAGCAAAGTGCCCAAGATGTGCCACTGTACCTACAGATCCTGTGGTCAGATTATCCCATAAATGAGCTCTCCATGCCACACTGAGATGATCCTCACTGAAAAGGAACAAGTTCTTCCTAAGCCAGAAGCATCGATGGCACAGAAGAAAGATATCCCAGAAGAAACTAAAGAAACAAAAACGAATGGCTTGGGAATAAATCCAGCATAAAATAAATGCAAAATTTTTTTTTTAAAGATTTATTTTATTTGAAAGAGTTACACAGAGAGAGGAGAGGCAGAGAGAGGTCTTCCGTCTGATGGTTCACTCCCCAGATGGCCACAACAGCCGGAGCTGCGCTGATCCGAAGCCAGGAGCCAGAAGCTTCTTCTGGGTCTCCCATGAAGGTGCAGGGGCCCAAGGACTTGGGCCATCTTCTACTGCTTTCCCAGGCCACAGCAGAGAGCTGGACTGGAAGAAGGGTAGCCGGGACTAGAACTGGCGCCCCTATGGGATGCTGGCGCTTCAGGACAGGGCGTTAACCCGCTGCGCCACAGCACCAGCCCCGTAAATGCAAATTTTTAAAAAATGTAAAAAGACAATTTCTAATTTTAGGGACTAAGCAAGGCTTCCTGGGGTAGATGATATTTTGAGTGGAGTTGTAAATTAAGGGTAGCGTTATAAAGGACCATAAAAAGGCTCAGGATAGGGGCGGTGTTTGACAAGCAGTTAGGATGCTGTAATACCCGGCTCCAGCTCCTGACTTGACTGCCTGTGAAGGCAGACCTTGACAGGATGTAGTGATGGCTTGAGTAACTGGGCCTCTGTCACCCAAGTGGGCGTGCTGGATTGAGTCTGCAGTGCCTGTCTTCAGCCTTGCCCAGCCCTGGCTGTTGTAGGCATCTTGGGGAGTAAACCAACAGATGTGGAGTGTTCTCACTTGCTCACTCACTGTGTCTTTTTCCTTCTGAAATAAATTAATTTTAAAAGTTTTTTTTAAAGATCAGAACAGGAGAAGATGACAAACAGAGGGAGGGTCGAGTAAAGCCATGGAGGTCCTGAGTGGGGAAAATCAAGGCATCTGATTGGCTGGATCATGAGAGCCTAAGAAGAATGTGGAGCTGTGAGGATGGGGTAGGGGTTGGAGTTAAGATGGCCGTTGGACTCAGTAGGACGTCTCTTCTTAGTTTGTTAGCAGGTGTGAACTGAGTGCGTATAAGTGAAGGAGTGCTGGGGTTAGGCTGTGGTGTCCAGCAAGTTTTCAGAGAAGGGACTAGAGTACTTTAAGGCTCGGCAGGGGTGGTGGGTTGGTGAGGAGTGATGGGCTGGTGGATCAGGAGTGTGTGAGTGAGCAGGGACGCAGCTTGGTGATAAACCAGGCACAGGTGTGCTGGTGCCATTGTTGGGTCAGAGGCTCACAAACCAAATGACTGCTTTTCACTTCAGTGATTTGAAGATAACGATCCTGTTTAGGTCCTGCCAGATTTCTCTCCGTGTGAAATGTTTCTGACTTTAATATTTCACATGATCTGGTTTGTGCACCTTATGGCAGTATCTCTCCTCAGCCTGCTTCTTGTAAAGTACGAGACCCAGACCTGATACAGATTTACTTCCCTTTGTCTGAAGTTTTTTTTTTTTTTTTTTTTAAGAGACTTACTTATTTGAAAGGCAGAGTTACAGAGAGGGAAAGAGAGAGAGGGAGACAGAGAGGAAGAGAGAGATCTTCGATCCACTGGTTCACTCCCTAGATGGCTACAACAACTGGAGCTGAGGCAATCCAAAGCTAGGAGCCAGGAGTTTCTTCCTGGTCTCTCACTTGGGTGCAGGGACCCAAGTCCTTGGGCCATCTTCTTCTGCTTTCCCAGGCCATAGCAGAGAGCTGGATTAGAAGTGGAGCAGCTGGAACTCAAACTGGCTCCCATAAGGGATGCCGGCACTGCAGCTGGCGACTTTACCTGCTACGCCACAGTGCCAGCCCCCTGCAGTTGTGTTGACTCTCAGCTCCTATGACGTGGACATTGCTGTACCACCCTGTGTCCTCTCCAACAAAGAGCAGGGCTGAGGCAGAGGAGTCTGTACAGGAGAGACCACATGGGGCCTGGTCCCTGTGGAGCCTGAAGTCTGGTTTACTTAGCAGTGTGTCACCCTCTGCCCCTTCTCTATTCCTTCCTTTCCCTGTGGTCCATTTTTAATGCCTGTTAGCCATGCCTGGCTGGTGGTAGCACAGGTGTATACATGTGCAGAGTCGCCTTAGCTGTGCACCTCAGGCACTCTGTTTGTATCTGTCTGTTCTTCATTACAAATGAAGAAGAAAGGGAGGGAGAGGAAAGATAAGAGTTTGAGTTTTAAGCAAGACCATTGAAAGTCAAATGTGGTCCTGCCCAGAAAGAGGACTCAGAGGGAAAGGTCACTTGGGAGAGGACAGGACAAACTCTGTCCTCATGACACAGGTCTCTTCTCTTTGCAGAAGTGTGCCTGTGTCTCCCTATTGGAAAAGGAAGGGCTGTGGTAGGACTCAAACTAGACAGACTCAAACTAGACAGTAGCGTCGTTGGATGTTGCCCTTCACCCTTGAGTCCTTCCTCTGCCGCCCTCCTTATCCTGAGCAATTTTTGTCACCAGAATCATCTTTTGTGACCCTTCAGCTGCATTTGATTCCTTTGCTGCCTTCTTGAAAATTTAAAAAATAAAATTTGGGGCCGGTGCTGTGGTGCAGCAGATTAACGCCCTGGCCTGAAGCGCTGTCATCCCATGTGGTGCTGGTTCAGGACCTGGCTGCTCCACTTCTGATCCAGCTCTCTGCTACGGCCTGGGAAAGCAGTGAAAGATGGCCCAAGTCCTTGGGCCCCTGCACCCACATGGGAGACCTGGAAGAGGCTCCTGGCTCCTCTGGCTTTGGATCGGCTCAGCTCTGGTGGTTTCAGCCAATTGGGGAGTGAACCAGTGGATGAAAGACCTGTTTCTCTCTCTCTCTCTCTCTCTCTCTCTGCCTCTCCTCTTTCTCTGCCTCTCCTCTCTCTGTGTAACTCTGACTTTCAAATAAATCTTTTTTTTTTATTTTTTATTTTTTTTGACAGGCAGAGTGGACAGTGAGAGAGAGAGACAGAGAGAAAGGTCTTCCTTTGCCGTTGGTTCACCCTCCAATGGCCGCCGCGGCTGGCACACCGCGCTGATCCGAAGGCAGGAGCCAGGTGCCAGGTGCTTTTCCTGGTCTCCCATGGGGTGCAGGGCCCAAGCACTTGGGCCATCCTCCACTGCACTCCCGGGCCACAGCAGAAAGCTGGCCTGGAAGAGGGGCAACCGGGACAGAATCTGGCACCCCAACCGGGACTAGAACCCGGTGTGCCAGTGCCGCAAGGCAGAGGATTAGCCTGTTGAGCCACGGCGCCGGCCTCAAATAAATCTTTAAAAAATAATAAAATAAAATTTGGTTCCAGAATGCCATTCTTTGACCCTGGCAAGTGCTCCTACTCAGTCACCTTTTGGTTCCTTCTCCACTTGATGTCCCTGGAAGCTTTGGCGAACCCTGTTTGGAGCCTCGCTGCCTGCTCCCAGTGAGACCGCATCAGGTTTCTGGCTTTACTGCCATCCATAATCTTCCAATTTTATTCTGTAGCCCACATCTCTTTCTCTACTGAATTCTGGACTCATGTATCTAACTGACTGTTAGACAGTTCCACTGGGATGTCTTAGACATCTCAAATTTAACCTGTCCAAGACTGAGCTGATTTCTTCCTTCAAAATTTAAACCTTGCCTAGGCTTCAAATGAAGAGCAACTTAACCCTTCCTATTACTGGGGCTGAAGAACCTTATTTCCTGACTCTTGTTTCTCTCCTGCCCACATCCAGACCATCAGCAAATTCTGCTGACTCTATTTAAAAAAAAAAGTGTCTAGAATCCAAGTGCTTCTTATCCTTCCACTGTTACCACCTGATCCACACCCTGTCCTGTCCCCCTTGGAGCCCTCTAGTAGCTTCCTTCAGTCCTTCCTGCCACCCCTCTGTGTCGACAACCAATGCTTCTCTCCACGCAGGAGCCAGGGTGCACTTTTTAGAACATACAGATGACATCACTCTTCTGCTCAGCAGCTTACAGACTTGACACTGCAGTGACAAAGCTGCAGGCTCTATTGTGGCTGGCGGATGCGCACGCATGCACAGCCCCATTTCCTCTTGCCACTCTTTAGCCACAGGCCCACTGAGCTTCTCCCTCAGGGCATCTCTGTAGTTCCCTTCTTATGGAACATGATGCCCAGCCCCTGGCCTGCTGCACTTGGCCCCTTGTCCTTCAGGAAGCTTTGCTTTGATGTCCCTGTTAGGCAGGCCTGTCCCTGACCATCTTATATTAAATGTAAGCTCGCCCCTGCCTTTGTGTTCTCCATAGCACATTTCACACCCTCTCCAGTGCTGACCCTGTTCCCCTCCGTGTCTGCCACCTCACTGCAAGCTTCCTTAACAGCCAGTGTGGCATTCTTTGCTGCCGGTGTGAGCCTGGCACAAGCAGGCCTTCTGTAACTACTGGATAAAAAGACGATTTAGTGTTTATTGATATGTACATAGCATCGTGTATTCCATGGCTTATAAATTATGTTCACACATATATCACTTGAGCAGTTAACTTTTTGTAAGTCAACCATTCTTACTCTGTTGGCTTCCTTGAATACCGATGTGCAAACTGGTTCTCTAGGGAGCTTGTAAGTGTGGTCATCAAGATACAGCCTCCAGGGGCTGGTGCTGTGGTGTAGCAGGCTAAGTCTCCATCTGTGGCACCAGTTCAAGTGCTGGCCACTCCTCTTCTGATCCACCTCCCTGCTAATGGCCTGGGAAAGCAGTAGAAGTTGGGCCGATTGGGTCCCTGCACCTATGTGGGAGACCCAGAAGAAGCTCCTGATCCACCCAGCTCTGGCCATTGTGACCATTTGGGGAGTGAACCAGCAGATAGAAGGTTCGTGTTTCTCTTTCTCTCGTTTCCCACCACCCCCCGTAACTATGCCTCTCAAATAAATAAATAAAATATTAAAAAAAAAATACAGCCTCCATTTCAGTTTGTTATAGAGGAGCTAAATTTCGACTTGGAGAATATTTCTTTTATCACTAATTTCATAGAACTTCGTTGATTCCTGTTGATGACTTTTATGTTAACAAACTGTAAATCTTATACAGGCAAAGGCAGGTCATCTGCCCTGTTCTTGGTTAGCGAGGGGCTACAGCATCAAACAACTTTAGGGGACCCTGAAGCATGGCTTTCTCTGCCCTTGGTGCCCAGGAACCCTGTGACACAGTAGCAATGCCGAATGTAAAATGTGTGGCTTGCATTTCTCATTATTGAATCTTCTGTTTGTTTCCTATTTCCTGCTGTTTGGCATTTTAGAACCCCACAGGCTCTGTTTGCTTTGTGTTCAAATTATTAGGTCATTTTGACTACTGAATGCCACTTCTTTATTAGCACAGCTGTGTCAAGTTGCTCCTGCTTCCCCGTACTTCATCCACCCTCTTGGCTTTCTTCCTTAGCTGTTGTATTAGTGTGTCTGCTGTCTCATTTCACTGAACTCAGATCGGCAAAGTCCATTTTTCCTCAGGTAGTTACCTGCACCCTTGTCAACCTAATCACTATCCTGCTGATTGGGTACTGATATTTGTTTATCAACATACAAGCAAGCATCTGCCATTAGAAGTTTGAACCTAGACATGTGATCACGTTAGAAGTTGCCCGTGTGGTAACTTGCTACCATTCTTTGCTGGTTTACCAATCCAGAGAGAATTCGTAAATAATAAACTGATTTGTGTGATGGAAGCAGGCAGTGTAGAAAGTTGATCCCTGTTGTACCTTACATAGGTTATTTTATTGAGTCCATCTTGCAGTGAGGAGCATTTGTACAAGTGCCCTACGTTGAGCACATAGCAGTTGCAGGAAGATGGACAATTTAAATTGTTATTTCATAATTTCTTATGGCTCTGAATCTGAAGGCAGATGTGCCTATAGAGCCCTATACCCCGAAAACAACCCTGCTTAGCTTCTCTTAGGCCTGGCTTAATGATTCCTTTGTCCTCTATTTCTAGGACCTAACTACGAAGAGACGGTTGAAGGGTTTAAATATCAAGATGGTTCAGGAGCTGGGGTTGTGACCCAGTGGGTTAAGCTATCACTTGCCCCTCAGCTTCTGATTGAGCTCCCTGCTAATGTTCTGGATAAAGCAGCAGTAGATGGCCCGAGTGCTTGGACACTATCCCAGGACCCTGGCTTCAGGCTGGCCCAGGCCCAGCCATTATAAGAATGAACCAGCAGATTGAAGATCTGTGTGTCTGTCTCCCCCTGTAACCCTGCCTTTTAGATAAATATGTAAATCTTTTAAAAAGTCACATTCTGGGGCTGGGGCTGTGGCGCAGCGGGTTAATGCTCTGGCTTGAAGCGCTGGCATCCCATATGGGCGCTGGTTCTAGTCCCCACTGTTCCTCTTCTGATCCAGCTCTCTGCTATGGCCTGGGAAAGCAGTAGAAGATGGCCCAAGTCCTTGGGCCTCTGCAACCACATGGGAGACCTGGAAGAAGCTCCTGGCTTCGGATTGGCCCAGCTCCAGCCGTTGCAGCCATCTGGGGAGTGAACCAGTGGATGGAAAACCTTTCTCTCTGTCTCTACTTCTCTCTGTAACTCTGTCTTGCCAAAAAACAAAAAAAGTTACATACTTTTTTTTTTTTTTTTTTTTGGACAGGCAGCGTGGACAATGAGAGAGGGAGACAGAGAGAAAGGTCTTCCTTTGCCATTGGTTCACCCTCCAATGGCCACGGCCAGCATACTGTGGCTGGCGCACCACGCTGATCCAAAGCCAGGGTCCAGGTGCTTCTCCTGGTCTCCCATAGGGTTCAGGGCCCAAGCACTTGGGCCATCCTCCACTGTACTCCCGGGCCACAGCAGAGAGCTGGCCTGGAAGAGGGGCAACCGGGACTAGAACCCGGTGTGCCGGCGCCACTAGGCGGAGGATTAGCCTATTGAGCCGTGGCGCCGGCCGTTACATACTTTAAACTGATAGTACTACAAGACCTCTGATACGCTAGCCTGAAAGGACTCCTTTCAGGCCCTAATTGTGATAATTTATGCTCTATTTGTCATATATATATTTTATCAAGTCAGTTTGGTCTATACTAAAATGGCTTGGTATTATTTACTATTTATAATTACATGTTTTGTTGATTGCCATGTTTCCTTTTTGGAAAAAAGAAGAATACATCAGTTTGGAGCAGGTATTTAGTCTACTAGTTAAGACACTCATGTCCCACATGGAGTACTTGGGTTCAGTACCTAGTTTGGGGTTCCTGTTAATGCACACCCTGGGAGGCAGCAGTGATAACTCAAGTGACAGGGTCCTGCCACCCTTTTGAGACCTGGATTTGGTTACTGGCTCCTACTTCAGTCCATGGCCCAGTCCCAGCTGTTTAAGGCATTTAGGGAGTAGACAGTAGATGGGAGCCCTCTTTCCTTGTCTCTTGTCTCTCGCTCTCTCTACTTCTTAAAATGAATGGATTTTTAAAACTAATAATCAGTTTACAGTCTTTTTTAATTTTGGTTCAGTCTTTTATTTAAGATTCATCCATTTATTTGAAAGGCAGAGTTACACAGAGAGAGGAGGAGAAGAGACAGACAGAGGTCCTCCATCCGCTGGTTCACTTCCCAAGGCCACAATGGCCAGAGCTTGGCCAATCCAAAGCCAGAAGCTGCTTCTGGATCTCCCATGCGGGTACAGGGGCCCAAGGACTTGGGCCATCCTCCGCTGCTTTCCCAGGCCATAGCAGAGAACTAGATCAGAAGTGGAGCAGCTGGGACTTGAACTGGCACCTATATGGGATGCCAGTAGCCTTACTTGCTACAACACAGTGCTGGCCCTTAGTATTTTTCTTAAAATTGGGTTTTGGCTTTGCAGTAAGAGAAAAACAAAACAACTTAGTTTTAAAAATTTCTTTCTTATGGGCCAGCACCGCGGCTCACTAGGTTAATCTTCCACCTGCAGCGCCGGCACACTGGGTTCTAGTCCCGGTTGCGGTGCCAGATTCTGTTCCGGTTGCTCCTCTTCCAGGCCAGCTCTCTGCTGTGGCCAGGGAGTGCAATGGAGGATGGCCCAAGTGCTTGGGCTCGGCACCCCATGGGAGACCAGGAGAAGCTTCTGGCTTCGGATCGGCGCAGCGCGCCAGCCACAGCCACCATTTTGGGGATGAACCAATGGCAAAAGGAAGACCTTTCTCTCTGTCTCTCTCTCTCTCACTGTCCACTCTGCCTGTCCCCCCCCCCTCCAAAAAAAAAATCTTTCTTAGAAAGTTGTTTTCATTTTTCCTTTTGATTGATTCCTTGATGAGGCCTCAGGTTGCAGATCCTTGCAGTGAGTGGTTATGGTGCATCAAGTCACTCTTCCCCAAAAACATGAGTAGGGGACAGGAGTTCTTTTTTAACTGCACATTAGTGGAAGTGGTTTGGAAAACAAGACTTGTCACCAAGACTCCCAAAGGCAAAAGAATATGGCTATTGGATGGATTCAGAAGTTTCACCATTGAAGGTGTGATTGTGAGTGGCTGCAAGTGAGCTTGGAGAAAAACTTAATTTTCAATCTCAGAAGGAGCCTAATTCCCATGAATAATTGCTCCTAGAGTAAGGCCCTTTCCGGTCAGATCTGTTGGTGCTATTGAGCTGGTATTTCAAGTATGTCCATCTGCATTTAAACGAATTGCTCCAAGACAATCTGATTATGCAGTAGTTACTTTGGTGAGAATAGCGCCTCAGTGGAATGGAAACTTCATTTTGAGTCTAATATTAGACCTTGCTTTGGAAAATTCCTTTTAAATGATCACAAGCTGGGAATAGCAAAAGAATTTAACTTTCGACAGACAGCATTCACCAAGAATTTTTAACTGCTTACGTTGGGTCCTTGGGAAAGCAGATGTGAGAAACCTACTGGACCAAATTGACTAGACGAGAATTGACTTGACCTGGTGCAATGTTTATATCTATTGCTGATAAGTTTTCCTCCTAGTCTCCTTTGCTTAAAATATTTTCATTCTTTGAGCATGAGCATGCTAGGGCTGAAAATTGTTAAGATGCCTGATTGTCTTAACAATTTGAACTTGTAGGCCTGTGGACATTGTTGTCTGAACAGGGGTCTGAGGCAGAACAGAGACCAGGGGCTGAGAAACCTGCAGAACGAAAGTCACTTTCTTAGTTGACTGGGAACTTGATCAGACTTGGTTTCAGAGTGTTTTTTAGTTTGGCTGGCCGCATGAGTTCACCTAGCTTAAAGTGTTAACCTTATTTTAAATGCACCTCCACCGCCTCCCTTGCCCCCTCCCACAAAGCTACCATGTTATTTAAAAACCAGTACAAATGCTAACTGATGGGGAAGTTACCAGACCATGTCTACTTTGCTTAACTTTAGATAAGTGTTTTAGGTGCTTCATAAGCCTTGGATTGGGAAAACCAATACTGGTGTTTGAGAAATGCATTTAGTGCTTTAAAGATTGCATTGAAATTGAAATGTGTCTTTTACTCATGGTTTATATTTAATGTAGCACACTTATTTTCTCTTCAGCTAAGTTGGTAATGAATTGATGGTGCCTTAGAATTGAAGAGAAGTATTAATAAAATAAGAGTGACCACTTGGTGATCACCCAGTAGATTCCAGGTACCATCTTTGCTGGGTCTCAGCATGTCTCCCATCTTCACTCTACGCCTGTGTTGTGAGCCTGGTTTGAGACAGAGGTAGAACTCAGAAGAGGTTCATGGCTTGCTCATTGTAGTCATCTGGCCAGCCGTGACAGGGATGACAGTGCTAGGGCACAAATCCGAGACTGGTGCTTCAGAGCACACGTTCTTTCCCTGGCCTCTGCCTGCCTTCTAAAGCAGCAGTTTCTAAGCTTTGTCTTAGGGTCCCTTTAAACTCTTAACAACTGTTGAGGACCGGTTGATCTTTTTGGTTATGTGGATTATATCTTTGGTATTTATTGTATTTGAATTAAAACTCAAGATTTAAAATATAATTACTTATTTTTAAAGGCTAGAAATAAATCCATTACATGTTGGCATAAATAACATTTTAAGTAAAAATAACTGTATTTTCCAAAACAGAAACAGTAGGAAGAGTGTCACTGTTTACCTTCCTGCATATCTGTTATCTAGCTAAATGAAAAGCAGCTGGATTCTCATACCTTCTTCTGCTTCCAACCTGGGTAGTACTGTTTTAGTTGAAGGATGTGAAGACAACTGGGCCTAAGGCAGATATGTCTTTGGAAGAAGGAAGACTATTTTAGTAGCCTTTTTGGACAGTTGATGTTCTATCAGAACCCCCTTAAGTGGAGGTTTCACAAAGGTCAGTTGCAGTGCAGAATCTGCCCTATACCAGGGGTCTGTGGGTACTGTTAAATTAAAATGTTTTGGTCTGAATTTCCTTTGCCGAATAATTCTGACTAATACATGTAGATGCTTCCCCCTTTGAATAATACCTGTAGATGCCCTCTGACTCCAGAAAGTAGAGTTTAATCTTCACCCCCATCCTTCCCTTGGGGGTGGGCTAGACGTAGGTGACTTGTTCTGAAGAGTAGAATTAGAGGAAGGGAAAAATGAATGTCTTTATGGTGGCGAAACCTGGGAGCCGCCACTCTGTTCATCAAGCTGTAAGGGTGAACATCATCCATGACCTCACACGAGTGTCACAGAACCCCTGATGTGATGTAACTGGAAAATCCACCACTCTAGGCAAGTCATGAGAAAGATAGCAGACAGAACAAAACTAGAAGCTACTTCACAGGCAACCTGACCATTACAGCTAAGATTGTCAACATCACGAGAAACCAAGACTGAGAAACAGACATGACACCTAAATGTGGTGTAGTGCTCAGGATTGGATAAGACAGGACATTAATGGACAAATCGGAGAAACTCAAATTAATACTTGAGTTTATTTAATATTAATGTCTCATTGCCAATCTCTTAGTGTTGACAAATATATCACGCTAATGTTTGATGTTAATAGAGGAAACTAGGTGAAAGCTACTTCGGAACTCTTTGTAGCATCTTTGCAACTCTCTGTAAATCAAAATTATTCAAAATACAAATGAGCTTTATTTTTTAAAAAAATTGTGAAAAGCAGAGCAACAGAGAGCGAGCAAGTAAGAGGGGAAGAAAGAGAAAGGGATCTTTTTATCTATTGATTCATTCCCCGAATGGCTGCAATAATAACCAGGTGTTTGAGTCAGGTTGAAGCTAGGAAACTGGAATTCCATACTGGACTCCCACTTGCATGGTAGGTGCCCAAGTACTTGAGCCATCTTCCACCATTTTCTCAGGTGCATTAACAGGAAGCTGGATCAGAAACAGAGCAGCTGAGACTCAAACAGGCACTCTGATATGGGATGCCAGGTTGGCAGGTGGTTGCTTAACACTCTGTACCACATTGCTGGCCCCTAAGTTTAGTGCGCCCCCCCCCCCCCAAGGTATATTTACTTATTGAAACGTTGAGTTATAGGGAGAGAAGGAAGGACAGAGCGAGGGATCTTCCATCTGCTGATTTACTCCCCAAATGACCACAATGGCCAGCACTGGACCAGCCTAAAGCCAGGAGCTTCTTCCAGGTCTCCCACATGAGTGCAGGGACCAAAACACTTGGGCTATTTTTTGCTGCTTTTTCAGGTGTATTAACTGGGAGCTGTACCAGAAGTTGAGCAGGACTCAGATACCTATATAGGATGCTGGTGTCACAGGCGATGGCTTAACCTCATATACCACAACACCAATCCCATGAGTTTAGTTTTTAAAAACTCCATTGTTGGCTTGCACTGTGGCGCAGCAGCTTAAGTTGCTGCCTGCAGTGCCGATATCCTGTGTGGGCACAGCTGGAGTCCTGGCTGCAAGGTGTCCAGCACATAACAGTTCTTCCTAGGCAGATGAGTCAATTAATCCACAAGCTTTTATTGGGATGGGGTGGGGTGCTGCGTCAGAGGTTGGGAGGGCTCCTTTTATAGATACAGGGCATGGGGGTTAAAGGTTGAGGCAGGTCTGATCCTCATTGGTTGACCTTTGGGCACAATGCAGAATGTCGGAAACCTGGCAGAAGCTCTTGGCTCCTGGCTTCAGCCTGGCCCGGCCTAGGTTGTTGGCGGCCATCCGGGGGGTGAACCAGCACATGGAAGATCTCACTCTCTCTCTTCTCTAACTAGCCCTCCATTGTTGTGTCTTAAATTCCCACTGGATTGTTTCCCGCATGCATGATTTTGTAAGATCATTTGATAGTCATTTGGAAAGTACTGGTTTGCTGATTTGCACAGATACTCAATGGTGACACATTGAATTATTCAATATTTAAAGTTACATTTGTTAGCACCTATCTTAAGAGGAAATAACTGTTGAAGCTTTCAAGCTAACAGTAGAGGGATACCGTTTTCCAAAATTCTTGCTTTCCATTAAAAGCTTAAACTTTATCATTGGCAGCAAAATACCACCATTTTCCTTCTTGATATGACAGGCTTATTTTGTTCACTTTCATGAAATTATCTGCTAACTACAGGATCATTCTTTGAAGCAAAAATGACATTCAATAAAAATAGCTGCGGGTCCAACCTGCAGCCCAGGCACACAGGGGCCATTCTTGGAAACACCATCACAGGCAGGACGAGTGTGGAGACACCTTCCACAAGACATGTTCAGGATCAGGATTTAATGAAATTAGCAACTTTATTTTTATTATTTTTTTGCTTCATCCAAGACATTCTCATGAGTGTCTGATTGCCCCTCTTAGTCTGAGTGTGCTGGTGGGGAAGGGTGGCCACTCTCACTGCCCCCTCAGTGTTAAGGTGCCCACGTATCACCATTTCACGGTGAAATTCTCATATTTTAAAGAAAGTGACCTCCCAAAAGGATCTGGGGACCTCTAGGGGCCCACAGACCACACTTGGAGCTGCTCTCCAACAGTGAAGTGACTGTTGCTGAATGGTATGGCGCTGGGGGAGAGGGCATCATCCAGCTTAGCTTTTGTGTTTTCCAGAGCTGCTCCTGCAGATCTTCCGTTAGTGATATTTGCATACTGTTTAAATGCTGAAATACAGACTTGGGTTTGGCGCTGTTGTTAGCATAATCCTATGAGATATCATTCAGGAAATGCAGAAAATTACCTCTTAAACTTTCTCTTTTCTCTAAAGGTAAATCCCACCTGGCTATTGTACAACGAGTAAACAACGAGGGAGAAGGGGATCCATTTTATGAAGTTTTGGGAATTGTCACGTTAGAAGATGTGATTGAGGAAATCATCAAATCTGAGATCCTGGATGAAACAGATCTATACAGTGAGTAGTGGCACCTGGGTGTGATGTCTTGCAACCTTGGCTTTCTTGGTAGGTTGTTGGTGAGTTATCTGACATTTCTCCCGTCATGTAGGGGGCTGTGTACAACCTGTCAGCCTGTCTCGGTGCCTTTATGGAGGAGAAAGAACAGGAGAATCTTTGTCAAGGGGCCGCGTTCTTTGGAGAAGCCAGATGCTGCTCACCAGTGATCTGGCATAACTTGCCCTGAGCAGAAACCTCTCCTCTCGGTTTTTCAGTTTGTCTTAGATGTGCAAGATACTCATCTCGACTACATTTTCACTTTGTACAATTGGTAAATTTTTTGCAGATAAATTTCTGTTTCTACTTAAGTTCATAATTTGAGTGTCTAGAAACCGAATGGGATTTGTTAAATTGATGGATAACAACTGTTTAAATTTTCTTGTTCTAGAATGCATGGGTCAAGGGTGGAGGTGAGGTTTGCCAATGTAGTTTGCTAGGGTGGTTATGGTGGGCTGGAGGTACTGGAGGCAGAACGGGGCAGGGTACACATTAATAGATTTTTCTGCTCTCTGCTTCTCTCCCTCCTTCTGGGGAGGTAGGGTGAAGAGTGGCTCCAGTCAGGGCAGGTGGCAGTGAGATCCAAACCTTGTTCACCATGAGTCCGCTTGATCCTGGGCTTACCACTTCGCCCCCGGCTCGCTCTTGGCCTTTTGAGACACTTTTAGGAGGATCATGAGGCCAGAGGTGGTCCAAGGCCTGGGCTGTTTGGAGCTTCTGAATGTAAAAGAATATCTGGGCCCTGTGATCCTGCCTAGCTTTGAAACATGGCTTGGAGGCGGAAGTGCACTAGATCCTTGGGACAACACCTGCCTTGCCCAAAGCAGAGCAATTTTATTCAGTCTAGGAGGGAGTGCCCCTCATTTTTAAATTTGAGAAAGTCTTCCATGTACCCTTATTTTTTTTCTTTTAAAGATTTATTTATTTGAAAGTCAGATTTATACAGAAAGGAGAGGCAGAGAGAGAGAGAGAGAGAGGGCTTCCATCCACTGGTTCACTCCCCAGTTGGCTGCAACGGCCAGAGCTGTGCTGATCCAAAGCCAGGAGCCAGGAGCTTCTTCCGGGTCTCCCATGCGGGTGCAGGTGCCCAAGGACTTGGGCCATCTTCTACTGCTTTCCCAGGCCATAGCAGACAGCTGGTTTGGAAGTGGAACAGCCAGGTTTAGAACAGGCATCCATATGGGATGCCAGCGCTTCGGGCCAGGGCGTTAACCCTCTGAGCCACAGCGCTGGCCCTTCCATGTACCCTTGAAAGAATGTTTTATGTTTAGCTAATGTCTGTCCTCTGAAAATGCATCCTGTTTCTTCCTCACATCTGCACAGCGTTCTTAGAAAACATCTTTCGGTGTCTTGTGATGGAAAGTGTTGTTACCTGTGTGTTGGCCTCTTTCATCCTTCCGTGCCAGGAGTGTGTCTGATTATGCCCCCGAGGAGCGTGCCCATCTACGCCACGTGGGCGGGAGCCGAGAGCTTGTGGAGATGGCAGCATAGCCCCTGGGTCGGATGGACGGGGCTGACTGCCTGCTGCCCTGACTTCTGTGCAGGAAGCCCAGCTTGTGGTTCCAGGGACCCTCGGCCAGATAGGGGGTCAGGGCCGAGGCAGCCGCTGCCACTGGAAGATTATTTCTGACTTTTCTATGGAGTCACATTGTCTGGTTCACAAATGAATCTGAGACAGAAGAACAGTATAAATTGTGGTTGCCTCTCCCCTGCAGAGTCTCCTGATCAATCTGCTTTGCTCCAGACAGGAAATGATAGCACAGTGATTCATGATTCTAGGCGGAGGAGCAAGTGACTGGAGTCTTGGCCTTAAACTAGTTTTTTAAGTCACTGCTTTGTCCAGAAAAGTACTTGACAGTGTGTTTTGTCTGTTGATTTGTTAGTTTTTGCCTGGAATTCCTTCTAGATCCACGCTGGCAAACTGCAGCCCCTGAGTACCTTCGTGCATGGCCTGCAAGCTAAGAATGGTTTTACACATTTTTAAATTGTTGAAAAATACTCAAAAGCAGTAAAATTACTTTGTGACATGCAAGAATTTTAGGAAATTCAAGTTTTAGCATCTGTGAGTGCGCTGTTGGAACCCAGCCATGCTCATTCATTTACGCGTGGCTGCTCGTGTTCAGCAGCGTGGAGTAGCTGCCACAGACTGTGTGACCCTTGGGGCCCAAAATATCCACTCTGTGGCCTCTGCAGAAGGCTGCTAACCCCTGTTCTGGGCTGTATACAAAGATATATTTAAAATATCTTTAAAAATTTTTTTGAGAGGCAGAGAGAGAGCACTAGCTGTCATCCACTGCTTTGTTCCCCACAAACCCATGATGACCACAGCAGAAGAGCAGCTGGGAGCTGGGAACTCAGTCCAGGTCCCCCACAGGGGTGGTGGGAACCCAGTCACTTGAGCCATTCCCACTGCCTCCCAGGCTCTGCAGGAGCAGAGAGCAAGAGTCAGGAACCAGAGCTAGGAATGGAATCCACGTACCCTGAGGTGGATGTGAGCAGCATCTTAACCACCAGGCTGAACACCTGCCCCCACCTCCTCCTCCAGTGCCTTACCTTGAGGATCTAAGCTCTGGGGTAGAAATAAAACAGATTCTAAGATACTGTTCCATTGATGCGTTCTTGTTTCTTGAGGGATTTTGTTCATGGCCTTGTTTTCTTCCTGCTGAGAGGCTAGGGGCCTCCTGAAGGCAGGACAGGCGTCCCATGTGTGTGACCCCCGTGGTGGGTCTCTGCTGGAGTGTGGCGACACTGAGTTGCTGGAGACAGTGTACAAGCTCGCTGTGCTACCTTGTGATTCTGTGGATTCTATGAGCAGGAGGCTTCGGTCTGAGTCTGCCCAGTGGTGATCTCATTGAAGGTCACAAAAGACCTTCAGGTGTTAGATTTACTAATCAGGCCCTGTGCTGATGCGATGAGGTATCCTTCCCCCATTCCTTTGCCACTTTGTAGTATCCCCACATCTGGAGAGAGAGCCTGGCCTCCCCACTCCTTGGTGTCCTTTTTATTTGAAAAGAGCCCTGATCTAATGGGGTGTGTTTATTTGTTTCTTTTTCCATTCTCCCCAGCTGATAACAGAACGAAAAAGAAAGTGGCCCACCGTGAAAGGAAGCAAGATTTTTCTGCCTTTAAGCAGACAGACAGCGAGATGAAGGTTAAAATATCACCACAGCTCCTCCTGGCCATGCATCGTTTCCTAGCGACAGGCAAGTGTGGCTTTATCGCAGCTCGGAATCACTCCAGCCCTGGAGCGAGCTTCTCACCACTGCTGACCGGGCGGGCTGGGGCGGGCGCCGGGAAATGGGTGACGAGTAATGCCACTTTTGTGTTTTGTTTCTTGTTTTTTGTTGTTTTTTTTTGTTTGTTTGTTTTTTTCTTTTTAAATTCTCTCCTCTCCTGTGTTCAGTGTCGGCATGAACCCTCTGAGACATTTACCAGGGGTGGACCAGTAACTTAAAATTGGTCTGAAAGGTAAGGATGAATGTTAGTGCCACACTGCATGTGTCCAGTAGGCCAGGTCATCTCCTTCCAGCCACGCCCACGGGAGGGCCAGCTGGCCTAGTGGGCTCACGGTGCCAGCCAGACACCGCCTCGTATGATTGGACAGCCGAGGAGCTCTGTATCCCACTTGCCTTGGAGAACAGCTGGACACCGGTGGTAACACCGGTGCTAAGATTTACAAAGAAGAAAAAATGACTTTCAGAAATCTACCTTTCATTGTTTTGATGAAATCAGAAACTCCAAGAACTGTGACATGGATTTTGTTGGTGGCCTCTTCAAATCCGATTATCTGGGCCTGTTCCAAGAGGCACGCGTTCCCAGTAGTCAAACCACCAGCCCAGCCGCACTGACTGCTCCAGAGAGGTCGAGGTTGAATGGACATAAGAGACTCGGCCCCCTTCTCACATCGCCGTATGGCCCTGGGGCAGGGCGAGCTCTGTTGGCCAGGGGAGAGTGAGGAAGTCTGGAAGCACCTGCTGGCTTGCAGAAGACGCCGGTGCTCAGGGTGGGCAGCCAGTGCCCCTCGGCTGCGTGCTGCGTGCTTGGGATTCTGTGACAAGAAGGCCAAGAGCAAGCAGTTGTAGACTCTTGAAAACCAGGTCTTCTGATACGTGGAAATGCTCAGGATATGGTATCTGTGACATGGTCAATAGTCACTATGTAATACGAACTGGGAGAACACAGGGTAGAGAACTGTGTTAAGATTATTGTTGTGTTTTTGTGAATACACACACACACACTTATACCCCTAGGTAAGGCACTGGAAAGTGATGCTTACGAGATTGCTTAAAATGGTTACCTAAGGGGTTGGTTTATAGGTAATTTTTAAATTTTCTTCTTTCTGTGTTTTCCAAAAATTTTGTGATATACTACTTATTTTATTACAGAAAGTCACAGAAGCTAGTGCAGAATTGATAGCTTTCAGGTACAACTTTAAAATTTAAAAAATATTTAACTTATTATTTTTCTAATTCTGATGTTGTTCCTCATCGTTTAAGAACCACAAATGAAAACTAAATGTTGCCTACTCAGCCTCTGAGATACCATGAAGTCTGCTTTCAGGAGAGTACCCTGAAGTCAGTAATTTTGGTTTTGTGGTTTTAAATAAAATTGCTGTCTTTGTACATACTGATCAGCATTACTTGTTTTTAAATTAGCGAGTGGGAGTGCATGTGGATGTGTGCACGTGCCTTGCTTTTATTCTGGCCCTCTCCCCGCCTTGTCCCCAGTTTCGGGGGTAGCTGTGTGGCAGAGGGAGCAGCGGCGCACCCGTGCCTGTGCACCTGGTACTAACCCACACCTCGATGCCTCCTGACCCTGGCTTCTTCCTTTGGCTGTCACCTGATGGTCAGACTGTTGTGGCTTGTTGAAGGGCGTCCTGGCACTCAGGGAGCATCTGTTTGATTTTCATTTCTCTCAGAAGAATAGGGTATTTGTAACAGAACTAAAATCAATGACAGGTTAAGGACAGATTAAAAAGGAACAAATATGAGAATTCAGAATTTTCCAATTCCAGGTAATCTGCCCCGCCCCATGGATCACCAAACAGAAGTTTTGTTCATCCATATTGTGGTGCTTTGACTTCAAGTATTCTTATCTGAACACCTTAATTGCTAGTATAATTTTTCCATCCATCTGAAGTGTAATGTCCAGTTGTGTTTATATCTATAGAAGTAGAAGCATTTAGCCCATCCCAGATGTCAGAGAAGATCCTCCTAAGGCTGCTAAAGCACCCCAATGTCATCCAGGAGCTGAAGTTCGATGAGAAGAACAAGAAAGCCCCGGAATACTACCTCTACCAGCGCAACAAGCCTGTCGACTACTTCGTGCTCATTCTGCAGGTCAGCCCAACCGTTCGGTCTCCTGTGCTTCTCTTGAGTGCCCGTCTCTGCAGTTCCCAGAGGGCTTGGTGTCATTGAGTGGTGTCCAGCTTTATGTACCTCATTTTCTTTCTTTGAAAGAGTGGTAGAGAGAGGCGGGGAGATAGAGACAGAGAGACAGACACCAACCCCCTCCATCTGCCAGTTCACTCTTCAGATGCCTGCAATGGCTGGCACTGGGCCGGGCCATATCTAGGAGCTCAGAACTCACTCTGTATCTCCCATGTGAGTAGCAGGAACCCAAGTGCTTGAGCCCTTGTTTGCTGCCTTCCCAGGCACCTTAGTAGGAAGCTGGATCAGAAATGGAGTAGCTGGGACTCAAACTGGCCCTCTAGTGTGGGATCTGGTCTTGCCAAGAGGCAGCTTAACTTGCTGGGCCCTGACACCCGTCTCCATATTTCATTCTGTCCAGCGGTAACCTTCGACATGAGAGAATTTCATCTCCCTCTCTCCATGCTTGTGACATCATTCTCGGATAAAGCAGTGCCATTCCGTACTCTGATTTCCAATTCTGAAGCCACTGTGTCAGATGAGGAAGAGTGGATTCTCTTGTTAGAGTTTGGGAAAGTGCTTGTGTGTGCCAAGGCGTGGTAGGCATTGGAAATGTGTCACAGATGCCTTGGGTCCTCTCTCTGTCATCTTCTCTTTTCTCCACACCCCATTAGGACTTGGTCTTCTGCAGCTTCCCAGAGAAATCTTCCCTCCTTTCCATTAGCACCACCAGAATTGCCCATTTGTGGTTGTGATTACTATTGGCGATTAAGCAGACCCTGTTTTACAGAGGAGCTGATAAAACATTATTACAGCCTCTTGTGGCAAGGAAACTGATCCCTGCCCACTGTAACCTCAGTCAGTGTATGAACTGGGGAGTTCAGTTCTCTCAGTCCCCTCCCCAGGGGCTCTACGGTCTCATTCAGCAGCGCACTTCCTGCCTTGGCAATCTAGATGCTGATTCCAGTGAATAAAATGCTGGCGTTTTTTTTGTTTGCTCGCTTGTTTGTTTTACTTCCTAAACCTCTTTATTGGAGAACTGCTTTGTAGGAAATCTGAGTTTCTTTTCTTTTTAAGATTGATTTATTTGAAAGGCAGAAATACAGAGAAAGAAAGAGAGGTTTTTCATCTGGTTCACTCCCCCAAATGGCTACAATAGCCAGAGCTGAGCCAGGCCAAAGCCAGCAACTCTATCCAGGTCTCTCACATGAGTGGCAGAGACCCAAGCACTTGGGCAATCTTGCACTACTTCCCCAGGTACACTAGTAGGAAGCTGGATCGGAAGCAGAGCAGCTGGGACTCAAACAGGCACTCCGGATGGAATGCTAGCATCACAGTGAGTTAACCTGCTACACTACAACTCTGGCCTCCTGGGTTTATTTCAGTAGAAGCATTATTATTAGCCCCTTAAACTTTCTCAGATTCCTTGCTGAATTCCTAGCTATTAATTGGAGATAACCATTATCCTAGAGGAAAACTAACACTGTAGTCTCAAAGTTCAGCAGAAACCCTGTTACCTAAATGATTGCAGAAGGTTCATTTTATTTGAAAATACATCTTTCCAGTTGCCTAGACATCAGAAATTCTGGGAGGTGTTGTGCCCTGTGCGACCTTTTGAGTAGTATTGTGAAGTCTGGAAGCAAGAGTGAGGAGAGAAATGGCCCTGGATTATCTGGTATGGGCCACTTTCCTGCCCTCTGTCCTAGAAACTTGTGTTGGCAGATTTATTAAGCCAATTCAGTTGTTTTCCACTGGTGATACACAAGCTCAAACTCTTGAGGGCATGTAGGGAATTTATTTACCACAAGAAGGAGACAAAATGTTTATGCCACTCATAAAAGCTCAATGTAACTATTCCTTAAGCCTGAATTGTATTAAAAGCTGCTATTGAGAATTTTGGGGATTGACATTGTTTCAGTAATACTATTAGAAACAATGGGGCTGTCGGTTTTTATACAGTTAGCCATACACACACACACACACACACACACACACACACACTACTTGAAAGGGGGAGCAGGGCTGGTGTTGTGGCATGGCAGGTTAAGCCACTGCCTGCAATGCTGGCATCCTGTGTAGGTGCTGGTTCAAGTCATGGCTGCTCCACTTCTGATCCAGCTCCCTGCTAATGCGCCTGGGAAAATGAGAGGGTGGCACAAGTGCTTGGGCCCCCATACCCTTGTAAGAGAACCAGAGGAAGCCCAGGTTCCTGGCTTCATCCTGACCCAGCCCCAGCAGTTGTCACCATCTGGGGAGTGAACCAGCAGATGGAAAATACTGCTCTCACTCTCTTGCTCGCTCACTCGCTCTCACTCTGCCGAACAAATAAAAAGTAAAAAAAGCAGGGGATGGGGTGAGGAGAGCAATCTTTAGTCAGCTGGTTCACCCCCCCAAAATACTTCAATAACCAGGGCTGGGCCGGGCTGAAGACAGAAGCTAGAAATTGTATCCACATCTCCCACTTGGTGGGTGGCAGGTGACTGTGTACTTGCTGCTTCCCAGGCAATCAGCAGGAGTAGCTGGAACTAGTAGTGGGAACGAGGATGCAGTTCTTGGCTCTTGGATTCAACCTGGCCCAGCCCCAGTGTGGCCATTTAGGGAGTGAGCCGGTAGATGGGAAATGTGTCTCTGTCGCTCTGCCTTTCAAACAAATACATGCATATTTTAAAAATAAGTGAACTGTAGGGTTTGGTGAAAATCGTGTTCTTATAGACTAGCCAGTTATCTGAGGTATTCAGAGAATAGCTAAGCGGAATGCCTGCTCTCAGTCCCACACAGCTGTCCTCATTTACAAAGTAAGCTGTCGCTGATCCAGCCTTGGAACCGAGAGGCAGGCGATGGAGCTGCTCCCTGTACTTCGAGAGCAGTGAGGCAGAAGAAAGCAGCACCAACAAGTGTGGCACCTTCTTCTGCAGACTGGAAAAAACTCTGAAGTAACTATGTTGGGAATATTATTATAGAGATACACATGCTTTTTAGGGCTGAGCCCTATATGACATAAAGGCTAATTTATTCAAAGTAAATTACTAAAGTAAATTTTGCCAAAAGACCATTTGGTAAGTTGTTGTGCATGTACCTCTTATTACATATGCATAAAAAGACTAAAACTTCATTTCATCTGAAAAGGTATATTTTTAACTAAAAAGTGTCACGGAATCAATAGGGACAGTGTTAGGGGTTGGCAGTAGAGTAGGGTTAAGATGCCACTTGGGTTGCCCAGTGCTAATAGGATGCAGGCCAGTTCGAGTCCCAACTGCTCTGCTTCCAATCCAGCTTCCTGCTATGTGCCTGGAAAGTCAGCATGGCATGGCCCAGGTAGCAGAGAGCAACAGTCTCCAGAGAGTCATTCCCTGTGACTGTGACTGAGTTGCAGGTTTTTTTTTTGGAATGAAGACTAATTTACTATTACACAACAAAACCAAACGATACCACATTAGTTAGGAAAGTAGCTTTTAAGAATCTTTATGCTTCTTTTGGAGCTGGTGCTCTGGTGCAGTGGGTTAACGCCCTGGCCTGAAGTGCCGGCATCCCATATGGGCGCCGGTTCGAGACCGGGCTGCTCCACTTCCAATCCAGCTCTCTGCTGTGGCCCGGGAAAGTGGTGGAGGATGGCCCAAGTCCTTGGGCCCCTGCACCCACGTGGGAGACCCGGGGGAAGCTCTTGGCTTCGGATTGGCACAGCTCCGGCCGTTGTGGTCAGTTGGGGGGTGAACCATCAGATGGAAGACTTCTCTCTGCCTCTCCTCTCTGTGTAACTCTGACTTTCAAATAAAATCTTTAAAAAATATTTATGCTTCTTTAGTAGATGTCAGAAAGGCCTTTGACAAAATTGAACATCCATTCTTGATTTTAAAAAACAACTTAAACTGCTGGACAAAAGTGCTGCAATTTATCCTATCCTTAAACTAAGTCTCCTATCCGAAGAAACTTATTTTATACAGTTTTCTAAGCAACTTAATTTATAGGAAATCTATTCGTGATAATGTAGAAATAGTTCATTTTTTAATTGCTAATCAAATAAAGATGTGATAGTGAGAGATTATGTAGTAATAAAAGTGGAAAATTTTTGCAAGAATAGCAGTTAAAAATAGTACTGTACAATAATTACGATTATTATAAACTATTTTCCTAATAAAAACAGCAAGAAGTGAGAGATCACCTTGCTTGCATACAGTTGGCATTTTATAATAAAGGATCTGTTGGTCCTTCGGGAACAAAATGTCTAAACAAGTAAGAGAAACAGTATGATTATTTTTCCACAGCATAGAACCAGATCATGATTTTAGTAAATATATAGAATGATAGAAAAATGAAGGGAATGGTTGTTTTCTTCGCCAATTGTGTAATAGAAAGGAATACATTTTTCCCAAGGAGTTAATTTTTCTTAACATAATTTTTCTTATTGATCATAATTTTTCTTATTGATCATGGGTCAGATTAATGTTCTTTCTTTTTCCAACTGCCCCATCCACCCTGCTGTTCAGAGCTTCTGATGTGGGTTCTGAAGACCTCTAGCGGGAGCTGTTCGTTGAGGGAGGCGGCAGCTGGTGTCTGTCTCTGCGGTCTTGATGATGCGCTAAGCCTCCGGTGCACCAGACCTCCTCCCGGACTTTGGAACTGCAGGTTCTGTGTGTCCCAGTGTGATGGTGACTCCTCCGTCTTGAGTCAAGGACAGATGATAGACCCATTTTAAAGAATACTTTTTGGGACACCTGATGCTAAGTCTGTTTTTAGAAGTTATACTATTTAAATATGCATAAATATAAAATTCTAAGGATAAGCTCTTTTTGCTTGGAACTCCCATATACAACTTCAACAAAACAAATCTGCAAAACAGTAGGAGGTTCTGAACATGGCGGTGATTTTGTTTGGCCTGAGAGTATCATGCTTGTCCTTGCACCATGGCAAGACTGCATCAGTGCAGGTTCCTTGTTTTCCAGCCTACCATGGCTTCTGGGTGTCCAGGGTGACCAACCCCGCCAGTGCTTCGTTGAACTTGAGCTACTTTGGATGTTTGTACAGTGCGTTGTGCTGTTGTTTGGCCTCTACTGGGTGTGACGGGATTATTTCCATGCCGGGCCCACTCTGTTCTGTTCTCTCCAGCTCAGTGCTGCTCATGCTGCAGTGTGTGTGGGAGTCCCAGGGGAATCTGGCAGAATGCGGATTCTGAGTCTGTAGGTCTGGGGGGAGTCAGAGGCTGCATTTCTCACCATCCCCTAGTGGATCTAGGGGCAGGGCTCAGCCATGATGATTGAAGTCCTACAACTTGAGTCACACAAGTGTGACTGTGCACGCCAAGGCTGCTGGCACTGGAATCTGGTGGCAGCACTTGGTTAGAAAATGGTCAGATGGGCCGGCGCCGTGGCTCAACAGGCTAATCCTCCGCCTTGCGGCGCCGGCACACCGGGTTCTAGTCCCGGTCGGGGTGCCGGATTCTGTCCCGGTTGCCCCTCTTCCAGGCCAGCCCTCTGCTGTGGCCCAGGAGTGCAGTGGAGGATGGCCCAAGTGCTTGGGCCCTGCACCCCATGGGAGACCAGGAAAAAGCACCTAGCACCTGGCTCCTGCCATCGGATGAGCGCGGTGCGCCGGCCGCAGCGCGCCGACCACGGCAGCCATTGGAGGGTGAACCAACGGCAAAGGAAGACCTTTCTCTCTGTCTCTCTCTCTCACTGTCCACTCTGCCTGTCAAAAAAAAAAAGAAAATGGTCAGATGGTTCAAAGTCATTACAAATTTTTTTTTAAGATTTATTTATTTATTTTAAAGTTAGAGTTACACAGAGAAGGAGAGGCACAGAGAGAGAGGTTCCTCCATTTGCTGGTTCACTCCCCAACTGGCCACAATGGTGGGAGCTGCGCCGATCCGAAGCCAGGATCCAGGAGCCTCCTCTGGGTCTCCCACATGGGTGCAGTGGCCCAAGGACCTGGGCCGTCTTCCACTGTTTTGCCAGACCACAGCAGAGAGCCAGATTGGAAGTGGAGCAGCCAAGACACAAACCAGCGCCCATATGGGATGCGGGCACTACAGGCTGTGGCCCCACCCACTATGCCACAGCACCAGCCTCATAGATTAATTTTTGATCATCAAAATAATAGGTAAACATTTACAAATTAAATGTGCAGAGTTCCAGGCCTGTGCTTGCAGCCTCCATACTGAAAACTCTAGAGTATGCACGTGCCAGCGTCACACAAGGTCACAGATGTATCTGGCTGGCACTCTTCCTCTGTGGAGATGCTGGTAAACACAACTGACGTTTGTACCCCTAGCATTGCGTTACGTCCTGCAGATACCAGAGCCCACTAAATACTCCCTGGTTGTGATTCAAAAAGCAGAACAGAAGAACCCAACATGAGGGTGAACTGGAGACTGGCACCTCCTCAACTTGTGCTGAGGATGGCTTCAGTCTCCAGGGGTCCTCAGCGCAGGTCTGGTGTCGTGTGCATCCCGGTGGCCGTGATGCCACTTTGCGGCCAGGAGTAGCACATTCCTGTTGGGTCCTTCATGGAAACCTGCAACCTTGCAGCAGAGGTTGTCGGGTACCCTCGTCCACAGGAAGGCTGGGGTCCATGATGAGGCACCGGCTTTGTATGAACAGGAAGCCCTGCGTCCTTCGCAGTTGCTTTGTGTCCTCTCCTCATCATTCGTGTAGTGTGATATGCTAGAGGGTGTTATGAATATTTCAGAAGTAAAATCGATATGTAGTGCCGCCTTTATGTGGAAAAGATGGTTATCTGAGAAGATTCCTAGTTGACTTGAGCCAGGTAAGCCGTTTTCTCACGCGGATGACCTTGACTGTAAGCTGGTGGGGTCATTTGAAAATGGTCACTTTCTGGAACCACTGACAACACCCTCACGGGGAAAGACGTGCTTCCCGCGTGTTCCGGGGACCCGCCTGCCCGAGGACTTGCTTCCTATAGCGAGGACCACGGGGTCGGACAGCTTTTAAAACCCTAACGCTGTAGAATCAGTGTTAGCCACTGCCAGAGCTGCAGGGGTCCTGTCGCCTATTGCAGTTCTATGAATGGAGCTGAAAGTTAACCTAGTGGAATAGTTCTAAATGCTGATCCTTTGACAAAGTTTTCGCCAGTTTGAGGCAAAAATGAGGAAAAGAGTTGTAATGAGATTCTCATAAAGCTATGTGTATTCAGTTTGAAGACCTTTCTATTCTGGAAATGTTTTCTAAATTTGGAGAGTTAAATAGGTCTGATCTTGAATGAAATAATAGTAATAGTAGATAACTGTTCTCGTAAAACTTCTATGTACTAAATTGTCAAATCTGTCTCTGTTCCCTGTGTTGGGGTAGGGGTGCGTTTTGTAGTTCCTGGAATCTGAGTGGCTGGGACCCGTGGACCTGGGGTAACTGCCTTGTGGCAGCTGGAGCTGACGTGGCTCTTCCTCCCCTGCCCGGGGTCCTGACTTCAAGTCCAGAGGAGGCATGGCGGAGATGGCTGCTGTTCCGTGCAGCGAGTCCTGTGCAGCTGCCCTTGCTTAATTAGCAGACTCAGCCGCCGTGCCTGGGAGCGTCTGAGAGGCCAGGCAGTTTCCATGGCTGGGACTGTCGTTCCCAAATGGTGGAAGCATGATGTCTGCATTTGACTGCTTGCAGGGCCCGCCCACAGAGCTTTCCGCAAAGCCTCCGGCAGGCTGGTTCTGTCCGGCTTAGATGAGCAGCCCGATGTCAGTGTCCAGGAGTCTCCGTGATGCAGACCGCCAGGCAGGGGTCCGAGCGTCCGAGTGCAAGTCCTGCCCCAGGAGCAGCTCCCTCCCAGGAGGCGGGTGGGTCTTAGTTCCCACCTGTCCTGTTTTGGTGGCGACTGTCGCCCAGCTAACCACAGAAGGACTGTGGCCTTGACGCCTACGTAGGGACGCGGGACCCAGGGCCTGAAGTTTGTAGCGCACAGTGTCTGGCCAGCTGGCACTCGGTAGACTGAAGTCTCCTGAGACGCTGTTGCGTTTGATGCTTCCTCCTCATTTTCTGCCCAGAAGTTCCGGTTAGGAGATGGTCCTGCCATTCCTGTGAAGACACACACCACATAGACAACCGCTCTCAGAGAACGTACACCCACGCACCCACCCACCCACCCACCAGAACCAAGGGTTAGCGCCGAGAAGGCCGAATACATAATTGAGAGGTCAGACCCCATTGGACACTGCCAGTTTTGTCGCTGTCCTTTGGGGAGTAACCTTTGCTCCTACCTCGTCTGCCTCCCTCTCTGAGGACCCTGCCTCCTTCAGGGACAGTGCCCCCGCTCCGTCCCCATCCTCTCCCGCCAGCTGTCGTATGGAGCCCCTCCTCGCCGCCTCTCCCGTGCTGACCTTCACTGGTGCCCCGTGGCTCTGCTGCCACCTGCTCGCCCTGCCTCGGGCCGCCCTGCTGAGCTCCTCCCCACTGCCTGGCCTCTGGGCTGCGGGGTGGAAGTTGTTCCTGCCGGCTCCCCGTGCTCCCCGTGTTGTAAGCGCTGCTGGCCGTCCCTCCTGGGAACTCTCCCCTCGTCTGGGCCCTGCAGCGACCCGCTCGTTGGGACCCCTCCCGCCTGGTGTCTGATTTTCGTCCTCCTCTGGCTGCAGGCTGGCCCCATTCTCTCTCCACTCTCATTTTCTTGTTCATGCTCCCTTCTCCATGTCCAGTCCTGCCCTCCTTCCGGCCACGATTCTTCCAGCCTGGCCTTGTTGGCCCTCTGTAGGAGGCCTTGTCCTGAGCTGGGACGTGGCCTCTACTACAGCCCCCTTCCCAGGTTGTCCATCTCCACTCACCGAGGCCTCCTCTTCAGGTGGCTTGGAACAAGCTCCTGCAGCAGATGATCCTGTCTTAGTCCCTGAAGTCTCTCTCCCAAAGGTTGCCCCAACCATGGCGATTCCTTATGCACAGCCCTTCTGCTTACAATGTCCTTCCAGTCCCAGGGCTGCCACCCTGGCACTGGCAAGACGATCCTGCTGAGACCTCGGCCCTCTGCTCGGGAGCCTGGCTCCCCCATGCAGGAGCCCCGCTTCCCACCTGCTCCCAAACTTGCCTCCCACTTCCACACACCCCTGCGAGCCTGGGTCCACTGTCACCACCTGGTACCTTCCTCCACACTGTCCCCGCCCACCCTAGACACTCACTCCTGTGTGGGAGGCATCTGTGTTGAGGAACAGGAAGTCCAGGTTTCCTCTGAACTCCTTTTTTATCCTTCGTGTCTTTTTCCTCAAGTGGGACTTTGGTTTCTTGCCTTGTGTCACTAGGTCCACGTGTTCTCCTCTCCCTGTGGACAGCGAGCTCTCGGAGGGCCAGGCTGGCCCCTGCCAGCTCCCCGGCAGCACCTGTGGGGCCCGGCTGCAGCACCCGCTTGCTTGCAGGTTGATCTTATATTGTGGGTAGAGTTGTTTTTTTTTTTTTTTTAAGATTTTTATTTATTTGAGAGGTAGAGTTACAGAGAGAAAGGTCTTCCATCCACTGGTTCACTCCCCAGATGGCCACAACTGCCAGAGCTGAGCCAATCCGAAGCCAGGAGCCAGGAGCTTCTTCCAGGCCTCCCATGTGGATGCAGGGGCCCAAGCACTTGAGCCATCGTCTATTGCCTTCCCAGACCATAGCAGAGAGCTGGATCTGAAGTGGAGCAGCCAGGACTTGAACTGGCACCCATATAGGATCCCTGTGCCACAGGTGGAGGCTTAGCCCACTATACCACAGCACCAGCGTGGGTAGAGTTTCAAATTCCTCTATTATAGCAAGAGAATTGATTGGCAGCTAATAAAAGCATATCTCTACTGAGTGGAGGAAAATCCAGAATGGAGGCTACGGATAGATTTCAGATGAAGTGAATTGAGCTAGTTCTGTTTTGGAGAATTTAGTGTAGACTGTCTTGGTAGGGAGTGCACAGGGAACAGCTTGTCTCAGTACACGGCATGCTAACACTTCGACCAAGAGCCTTTTCTCAGTTACTCAGTCTCTGAGACCCTCTCTCCTGATTTTTTAAATTAATTTGAAAGAATTTCAGAGAGGGAGAGACGGACCGTCCATCTGCCGCCGATTCACTCCCCAGATGGCTCCAATGGCCTGGCCCCAGCCAAAGCCAGGAGCTTCATCCCAGTCTCCCAAACGGGTACAGAGGCCCAAATACTTGGGCCATCCTCCTCTGCTTTCCCAGGCGCATTAGCAGGGAGCTGGTTCAGAAGTGGAGTGGCCAGTGCTGGAACCAGTGCTCATATGGTTGCTGGCACTGCAGGCAGTGGCTTAACTCACTGCACCATGGCGCTGGGCCCTCTTCCTCCTGATTTCTAAAGGGGGATACGTGTGTGTGCGTCATAGGGTTGTGGATATTAAATGAGTTAATAAGACACTGTCAAGAGTTAACACAGCTCCTTACCAATAAACGGCAGCTTAATTTTTCTGTCCCCTTTGTAGAGGATGCACTGAGGTGCTCTTTCACCGAGGGGCGATTATGAGTCACATGAACAAGGGCTTGGAAGTTCCAACCCTTGGCTTGGAACTTTGGAAGTGAGACTCAAAGATCTCAGCAAGTCAGGCAATGCCCACCGAGCTCCTGCTGTGATGGGATTGGAGTGAAGCCTGGGGTCCTGTGCACGGGAAGGGCAGTGTGTCCCAGAGGAACTGAGAAAGGGGGAGGAGAGGTCGCACACAAGTTAGGGGAGACCTGGGAGTGGTGGGAATGGGGATGGCGTCTGGTGGGAAGAGACTCTCCCAAGGAGCTCTTCCAAGCGCTGGGTGCTGTAGAATGGGCAGTGGCGTTGCCTACGAGGGGCTGCCCAGCTGGTCAGGACCAGGAGTGGGCTCTGCCCTGGGAGCCAGGTGCCTCCTCTCTGTTCTGTGGTGACCAGCCATGCTGGCCACAGGGCCTGATCCTGCCCCACGCTGCGTGGAATGCCGTGTGGACAGCCACCTCTGAGCACCTTTCGGTGCCTGGCTCCTTGGCAGAGCAAGCGCCCTCTTTTCCATCAAGAAGGAGTTTGGGAAAACACCGAGAGGACTCCTGGGATAGAGCAGCACTGCCTGCTGTCCCCTCTGCCTACCCAGCCAGGTCCACGGCTCATACTTTGATGCATCCTAACTCGCTTCTCCGTGGGGGGAGATTAGCTCCTTGAAATCACTGGGGAAAGAACTGAAACGAGATCGGAGGAAGGACCAAGTTGCGTATATTGTGTCCAAAGAGATCCCTGCGATTGGACTGAACGTGGCCCTCGTTCTCTCCCACAGGGGAAGGTGGAAGTGGAAGCTGGGAAAGAAGGAATGAAGTTTGAAGCGAGTGCGTTTTCCTACTACGGCGTGATGGCCCTGACAGCCTCTCCAGGTGCGTTTGCCTCCCGCCCCCGGGCGGGGCCGTGTCTCGGGACGGGAGGCCTCTCTGCCCGCACCTTCTCTCCGTGCTGGCCAGCTGTCCTCCGCTGGCTTTTCCAACTTTTTACTCAAGTACGTTATCCATGCAAAAATCCGCCCCCCCCCCCAAATTGTAGATAAACTATAGACACCTCCATGAGCTTTGGACAAGCTGAACATAGCTGTGTAAGCCAGCACCCAGCTCGGGCAGATGTCACCCACAGAAGCCCCGTGTCCCCTGTGAGTTGCCACCTCCAGAGGTGACCACTGTCTGACTTCTTGGCAGAGAATAGCTTTGCTTGGTTTTGAACTTGATACGCGTGGTTACTGAGTGTGTGTCGCGTTGAGACCAGCTTCTTGTGCTCAGTGCCGTGTTTGTCATGTTCAGCTGTGTCGCGTGTGCGCCATCGTGTACGTGTACAACCGTGCGTTCACCTGTTTGTTGCTGATGGTTGTGGGCTTCATAACACAAGTGTATTCAGCTTAGGCTTCTGGAGGTTCAAAGGCATGGGTGGCTCTGGCTGCTGCTTGGCTCGGGTGTGTGCTGCGAGGCAGGGATGGGGAAGTCAGAGAGCTGGGGAGTGGCCAGCCTTGTTCTGTAGAACAGTCAGATTGGGAGAACTTGGCAGGATGCCACAGCAGGGGTGGGCTGCCTTGTCCCGAGTCACTCTGTTTAGCCTCGGCTCCCACCTGAACACCTTAACCCCGTCAGAGGGCCAATCTCCAGTAAGCTGATAACTGCTCACCAGGCCCTAGCCCCTCTCACTGTCTCCATGTGGGACCAAGCCTCCGAGACATTAAGCTCTGTCCTGACCGCTGCATGGCGACGTGTGAACGCTGTGGTGGGTGTCTCCACTGGGTAGATCCCTAGGAGCGTGTGTGCCCTCAGCGCTCGTCCTCCCGTGGCTGCCGCTGTGTGTCCAGCCCTCAGTGGTGTTGAATCCTGTCCAGGTGAGCTGCTCTGGAGCGTTTGGTTGGCTTTTTCATGAGAGTCCTGAGCATTACTGAATATTTGCTGCCAATGGCGAGTTCTTCTCAGCTAGAGAGTAGGCCATTTGAGTCAGCCAGCTAAGGGCTGGTGCGCCATGGGGACTGGCTTGCTTCTCTGAGCATTTTTCCAAGATACCGGCAAGCCCTGTGTGTCCTAGGAAGACGCACATACCTGGCGTGATGGCTCATCCGGGGGCTGGGACCGGAATGGTCTCCTCTGCCATGCAAGCTTTATCCTAGCGGGATTAGGTCAGGCTGGTAAGCAGGAACTGGAGCGCCACCTTGTGTCGGAAATATCAATGACAGCTATGCCAGGGAACAAGACCCTCTTAGCACACTACGGCAGTCTCAAATGGAGGGGGCACTGCCAGAAGAGTCTGGTGACGTGGGTCCTCATTTCCCATGCCACGGAAGTCACCGTCCGCAGTTGGGGAGACACCAGGAGTTTTCCCAGCTTCAGGCTGCCTCTGACCCAGATGCGTCTGCTCCCTGTCCGGGTGCAGGTCTTTGAGTCCTGGGGGCGTGGTGTCCCCATTATCAGCTGCTGACCAGCACCCTGCGGACATGGGCCTGTCTGGTCCCACTTCTTCAGGGCTCTGTGGTGAACGTGAAGGCAGCCTTTATTTTTTTTTTTCCCCACTGCTTCCTAACTAGGCTTGACTGCACCTAGTCGCAGCCTGAGTTCCATCGCACATGGTTGTGTGACGTTGAGAGAGGCCCTTGGTTTCCTCCTTACTAAAAGGATGTACACTGTCACCTCCTGGGACACTGTGACATTTAGAGCGTCAGAGGGAAAGCAGGGTGGTGGTGTCAGTGTGGCTGTTTGTGACAGCCACCCTCAAGGAGCTCAGGTGAGCAGAGCCAGGTCTGTACGGTGACCTTGAGGAGCTTGCATGTTTGTTGACTTCTCTTCATGGAGCCCTTCATGTTGAACCAGCGTGGACAGACAAACCCGAGTGGAAAGGCCAGAGCAGCCCATCTGCGGGAGAGCCGCCGCCGAAGGGCAGCTGGCGTTCCAAAGCCGAGCGTTGTTTCACTTCACGACTCGGCTGTGGGATTTGTCCGCAGTCACTGGGAGGTGCATGCACCATGCTGCAGGCCCGTCCAGGTGAGGTTCTCTGGACTCAGGCCAGCTGTCTGGGAAAACCCTCGATAATCCCTTCTCTGCGCCACGTGTTCGCGGGAGCTTTCACTCCGCGGTGCGTGGCTCCCTGGCCAAGGAAGCAGTGA
This sequence comes from Sylvilagus floridanus, assembly GCA_949820135.1. Taxonomy (NCBI): domain Eukaryota; kingdom Metazoa; phylum Chordata; class Mammalia; order Lagomorpha; family Leporidae; genus Sylvilagus; species Sylvilagus floridanus. The sequence continues at coordinate 55,160,071 of OX463235.1, forward strand.
CAAGGATGACCCTCGTCTTTGGACTTGGGGAAGTCTGGTGTGCCCTTCCTGACTGAATTTCCCCTACTTTGAAATTTGAAAGCACCCCGGGGCCATCATGACAGTGAGCGCGTGAGTGCAAATTAGTGGGATGGTTGCTTGCCACAGACAGGGCTGCTGTGCACTGGGCGGTGAGTGTCGGGGTGCGGGCGCCATGGGCTTGGGCCGTGCTCCGAGCACAGTTGACTCATGAGGAGCTCCTTTCACGTGGCTCTTTGTGGTGAATGAAGTCCCTAAGATCAGAAGCCCGCTAGGAGCAGCAAACCCGGCGGAGCGCCCCGGCTTCAGGAGCTCCCTCAGCAGGGAAGGGTGTGAACGGCTCCTCGGGGCTCGCCCTGCTGCCCTCTTCCCGAAGCAGCGAGAGCTCTTGTGTGTGAACAGACAGCCCGTCAGGCTTCACGTTTCTGGACTCACATCCGATGGAGGTAGAACAAGTATCGGCTCTGCCCCTGATGGCAGAGACCTCCTCTCCCGTCTTCTGACCGGTCTCACCCTGTTTTTCTCCATTTTTCAGTTCCTTTGTCCCTGTCTCGTACCTTTGTTGTCAGCAGAACAGAGTTGTTAGCAGCAGGTTCTCCAGGTAATTCTGCATGTTTCCTCTTCATAATTCTCTTCCTTGCCTCCCCTTGACCCCAGAAAAGCCTGCTGGGCCGGGTCCGCTCCCCCTGTTTGGATAAGGTTGTTGGCAGTTTTCCTCTGAGCACTGAAACTGAGCTTCTCTGACGTTATAGTGAGCTGTCCAGGAAAGGATAAACCTCAGCAGCCAGCAGACGGCGTTTGGGAGACTGGAGAGGAATTCTGGGACATGGGCATTGGTGAGCCCGGGGAGGCACAGGAGCCCACATGGTCCTGAGTGGCCCTTCCATCCCACCCATACCCTGACCTTGAGTAGTCGGGTCAGCAAGGAGGCTGCTCTGGGTTCTGCCTCTGACTTCAGCGCGTCCTGGGGGGTGGCGTTGGCAGAGGCCTGACAGCCCCAAAGCCCAAGGATGCTCCCTCAGATGCATTTGGCCGACAGCTTTTCTTAGTAAGCAAGAAAAATACCTCATCCACAGAGGCCTCCAGCATCCCCGTTTCTTTGATCCCTCCTCCAGCGTCCCTGGGAACGGGGTGCGTGGACTTCTGCTCCCTGCCAGGCAGGTGGCCCCTGCGTCTCCCAGTCTCCCCTCTTTGTTTTGAAATCGGTGCTGTGCACATTCCTGCCACGCTGCTGAGGACCTCCCGGCGGGAGAGGGCGGCCAGCCTCGCAATGTGTCCACTCAAGAGAAGGGGAGAGGTTAATCTTGCTTTAATTAAAATGGCTGGGCTTTCCTACTTGGTAACACAGCTTTTCTGAATGTACTTTGTTCCATACAGCTTATATTTTTAAATCTGAATGATGAAATTGGCATTTCATAATTCAGACTCAGCAGAACCTTAAAACGCTGAGACGTGGTGGAAGAGACAACACTTGTCTTGGAAACCAATGCATGCTGCAGCTTTGGAAAAAGCTCCGGGTGTGTGGGCTGAGCTGGTGCTCGCCGGCACGGTAGTCACGTGTGTGTACAGATGCACCTGCGTCCATGGGTGTTTGCATTTCCTCCCTCCCCATCTGATTTGCTTGCACCTGCTGCTCAGTTAAAATGTCCCAGAGGCCAGAGTGGAGCGACCGGCCGGTGCAGCCCAGGGAAAGAAGGGCCATCTGCATTTTACTTTAACTGTGGACCTTGAGAGGTGTCTCAGCTGTGCTCACTCTGCCTGAGCCAGGGAAGAAAAGCCCAGTTGGTGGGTGCAGGCCCTCAGGGAGGCTGACACTGGGTCCTCGGATACCTCCTGTGTGGGCACTGAAGTACGGCAGGGATCCCAGCCTCTTCCAGCCCTGGCTCCCAGGAACGTTTCATTCCTGCATGCTGCCAAAAAGAAAGAATTCCTAGGCAGGATGGGTAAAATAAAGCGAGACAAAAAGCGAGAAAACAGTTCTGGGAAGGCAGAGAGGAATCCAAATGGAAGTTTTTCCTGTAATCGTTGTCATGAAACTTTGCACACACATGTGCAGCGAAACATGACTGCAGCTGCGGAGCAGCCACCCGTCTTCATTCTGCACGTTCCTCCTCACCCGTCTCGCCTACCTGGACCCCCTGTGGGGGGTGTGACGCAGAAACACGGCTGGGGCTGCCTTGCTAAAATACAGAGCGTCACTGGCCCCCAAAGCCGCCGATCATCTGTGGACCTGCGGATTATTATTTTAATTATTGCTGGGACTCCATTTGAGGCTCTCAATAGTGAATTGACACCAAGGGTTGTGCACCCGCTAACCCTGCCGGGTGCCTGTGGGGCTGCACCAGTGCTCCTGGAAGACGGCCTCTTTCTTGTGACCGTGACTGTGAAGGCAGAGAGAGGGCCAAGTCCACAGAAACAGAATCTGGACCTCGTGTCTCATGTTGGAGTGCCCAGTTTGAGTCTCTGCTCCTCTGCTTCTGATCCAGCTCCCCGTCACATGCATCCTGAGGGCAGCAGGTTGTGGCCCAAGCAGCTGCGTCCCTGCCACCCGAATGGGAGATCCTGGATGGAGTTGTGGGTTTCTCACTTTCTCACTTCGGCCTGGTCCAGCCCTGGCTGTTGCAGGCATTTGGGGAGTAGACCAGCAGGTGGAAAATTCATTCCCTACCCCCACCCCCGCCTTCCAGATAAAATAAAAATCAGTAACTAAAAGTTAAACACCAGAGGGCAGGAGCAGGCACTTGGCCAACTGCTCAGGACCTCTGTGTCCCCACATCGCAGTGCCTGTGTTTGGTCCTGCCTTACCCCCGGTTCCAGCTTCCTGACACGGACCCTGCAGTCCGCCGTGGTGACGCGAGCAGTCGGGTCCCTGCCATCCACGTCGGAGACCTGAGCGCCTGGCTCCTTGCTCCAGCTGTAGCCCGAGACCCGGCCCTGCCCATGGCAGGCTCTGGGGAGGCCAGCAGGAGGGAACTCAGGCTGAATTAATTAATTAAAGGAAACAGCAAAACAGTGGGTTGGGAGGAAGCTGACTGTGAGTCCAGACATGGCACGAACCAGATGGTGCTGCGCGCCCTCTCCGTCAGGACAGAGTAGCAAGGAGCCGGAGGCCTCGGAGTCTCCTGCCAGTGCTCGGGTCTGGTCAGCAAGGAAGGTGCCTTTCGGGGTTTGGTCTTGCAAAACTTCAGATCTCAGCACCTGGAAGTGGGCGCTGTGAGAGGCGTCTGTGGAAACAGTGATGAGATTTGGGACCGAAGCCTGGGGGTGTGGTGGGATCGCTTGTTGGAAAGGCCTGGTCACGAAGGTAGGCACACGGCAGTGAGGTCTGGGAGGAAACGAAGAGGAAAGAACATGAAATGTTAACGAGGTGCATTTATCGGGTGCTTACAGGTGTCAGGTGTGTGCCAAGCACTTTGCATGACCTTATTTTTAACCCTCACCAGACCTCCTGAGGCGGGGCCTGTTAGCCATGTTTTACAGGTGAACAATCTAGAGCTTAGAGTTCAGATCCTCTTGCTTAATAGTTCCATTCTGCTAGATATAAGACATTGATGTTATTAATTTGCCTTGTTCTCTTAGGAGGTAAGTAGAAGCAAAAGGAGGAGCTATTGCTGAGTTTTATTATCTTATATAATTGAGAAGCAGAAAGAGAAGAGAAATCTCCTGTCCACCGGCTTACTCCCCAGATGCCAGGGCTGGGCTGCAGCCGGGCACTCGACGCAGGTCTGTCATGTGGGTGGTAGGACCCCAAGAACTTGAGCCATCACCTCTGTCTTAGCAGGAAGCTGGAGTCAGGAGCCAGAGCTGAGACTCAAACCCAGGTCCTCAGATATTGGATGTTGGCATCTTAACCACAAGGCCAAATGTCCACTCCCTTAATTTTGATTTAATGATGGAAAATTTGTCTATGACATAATTATAGACAAAATTATAACATGAAAATTTCAGGAGAAAGTGAACTCATCATCTGAGATTCCTAGAGTGCTTATGTTTTTTTTTTTTTTTTTAAAGCATTTTATTTATTTGAAAGAGAGAGGTAGAGACAGAAAGGTCTTCCAACCTCTGGTTCACTTCCCAGATGGCTGCAATGGATGGAGCTGCGCCAATCCAAAGCCAGGAGCTTCTTCTGGGTCTCCCACATGGGTGCAGAGGCCCAAGGATTTGGGCCATCTTCTACTGCTTTCCCAGGCCGTTAGCAGGGAGCTGGATTGGAAGAGGAGCAGCTGGGAATGGAACTGGCCCCCATATGGGATGCTGGCGCTTCAGGCCAGGGCTTTAACCTGCTGCGCCACAGCGCCAGCCCCAGAGTGCTCATGTTTTGTTCTGAACATCCTTTCTTAGCAAACAGTACAAGGTGGGCCTGGGACGGGCAAGGTCAGGTGGAACCTCGAGCAGCCTTCAGGATGAGAGACGGGGAGAGCTGAACTCCATTCTTTATAGAAAGGGCTACTTCAGATAGCAAAGGAACAAGAGTGCCTTAAAGCCTGGACTGTCGCTTGAAGGTAGGGCAGCCTTGGCCATGGCTGCACCCTTTCTCTACCTGGGTGGGGAGGAGCCTCTGCCAAGGCTGCCCTGCAGAGAGGACCTGGCCCTGACCCCGCCCCCACCCCCGGGGTGTCCCAGGGCCTGCCCCAGCCCTGAGCCTGTGCAGTGTGGCTGCCCCTAGTAACGGGTGCACCATCTAGTTGATGAGAAAAGCAAACGTGGAAGCCCCCGAGGGAAGGGAGTGGGTTTATTTTTAATGGAACTTAGGTTAGCAGCTACAGCTTCCCCTTCAGGGCAGCAATACTAATATGCCTGGATTTTTGTTCACTCAATTTTAATAAGAGTGCAAAATCTGAAAGAATCCGTTAGCACCCGGGATAACTTCAACTTTTCAAGGTCTTTTGACACCTCCTAGTGTTTGTGAATTCCTGAGACATCCTTGAGCTGTCAGGGGACCTGCACTGGGATCAGAGACGCTGGGGGTGTGGTGTGAGCAGGCAGCAGTGTCCCAGCCCCGTGGAAGCGCGCACTGCCTGGCGAGCGGCCCCCGGAGCCTTTGTGCTTCTAGCAAGGTGGGGACGCCCGGCCGCCTCCCGGCCCACGCGGACATCCAGAGCTGCTCTGGCTCGGCCTCGCGCTGGCCTCGGCTTCGTGGGGCGGCATCGCCCCGGAAGTGGATGTCCCCCGGCACTGAGCCACGGCCGAGGACTGGGCTTGCGTGGAAGCTCTTGCTTGAAAAATACGAAGAGCTGACTGTGTCGACGATGTCTGCTTCAGCTGACAGGCGGTTCTTCCCTCTGGTCTAGGTGAAAACAAGTCCCCTCCCCGCCCGTGCGGCCTGAACCACTCGGACTCGCTCAGCCGCAGTGACCGGATGGAGGCGGTGACCCCGACGCTGGGGAGCGGCAACAACCAGCTGGCCTCCTCGTTCTTGCAAGTCTACGTCCCCGACTACTCCGTGCGAGCCCTCTCTGACCTGCAGTTTGTCAAGGTGAGGGAGGAGGCTGGGCCCGCGGGGGCCGCCCTGCCCGCAGCGAGGTGGGTGTGTGGCGCCCCGGCCCCTGCACGGAGCTCTCCCGTGGTTACTTTGGGGGTGCCGTGAGGCTGGGAGAAACACGCATCTCCTTGGCTTTCCCGGATGAACGTCCAAACCACACGTGGCACCTGCAGGGAAGGGGCGGGGACGGGGAGGAAGACCAAGGCTCCTCAGGTCTCGAGCTCATGGTGCCCTGGCAGGACCGGGGTGGGAGGCGCCCCTCTCCTCCGCCGAGCTGGGAAACAAGCCAGCTTTAGCTGGTGGAACCCATCTCCATCTTCTGGTCTCTGAGCTTCTGAGACACAGTGGGAAAATGGGTGCCAAAAGGAAGACGCGACTTTGTTCGCCAGAGTCAACTTGGACTTCAGAGGCGGCTCCGTGTGTCCAGGATGGCTTCCTCCCGAGAAGCGGCCGCGGGCGACTCGGGGAGTGAATGTGTGGCTCCGCGGAGACAGGGACCCTAAACTAAGCGCCTCTCGGTTTGTTTTCTGTGCTGTGTTCCGGCCCCAGATCTCCAGACAGCAATACCAAAACGCCCTGATGGCTTCCCGCATGGACAGAACCCCTCAGTCCTCGGACAGTGAGAACACTAAGGTTGAATTGACTCTTACCGAGCTGCATGACGGGTTGCCCGACGAGACGGCCAACCTGCTCACGGAGCAGAACTGTGTGGCGCACAGCAAGGCCAACCACAGCCTGCACGGCGAGGGCGCCATCTAGCGGCGGGGCCGGCCCGGCCTGCCCGTGACTTGTCGGTGGGAGCCTGTGTGCCGCGCTGCAGCCCGCGCCATTCCGAGACCAAAGACTTCGTCCCCTCGCCGGAAGCGGAGGAGGAGGCCGACGGCCAGGGGAGGGATGGACGGCCGAGACGCGAGAGCCGCAGCTGGGGCGCGGCGGAACTGCTGCCCGGATAGAATCACGTTTATTTTTTCAGCTGTACCTTTTACCATTATTCACTGTCCTCCTCCCTCGAGTTGCATGAAGTTGAAAATGGTTGCGATTTATTTTTTCAAGAGATCATGTTTTTTTTAAAGTGTCTTTTGCAGAGTTTTGAGTTGTTCTGTCGGAACTCTGCTGTGAGCCCTGACGGGACCCTGAGAGCGCGGACTGGCCGGCCCGGCCCTCCTCTTCCTCTGTGCCCAGCGGGTGTCGCTGCGAACTTGATGGCCCAATGAAGCAAACCTGTCACTGCAGACGCTGCCCAGTCTCTGCTCACTGTGGGGTGTGGTCCGGCAGGGCCCTGCCGCGCTCAGAGTCCGCGTGGTTCTGAGCTGGACGCGGGGCGCGCCGCTTTCCCCGCACGAGGGCGCAGCGTTTGCCTGCCTGCGGGATGTGGCTTTGCTCCTCCCACCCTAAGGAATTTTTTCCACCGAAATGAATGCTAATGAATCTTAAACCCAGGGTTTATCATTGTAAGGGGCCGCTTGACTTCATCCCCGCATTCCGCCCTCCCCCGTGGCAACCCAGGATGCTGCTACACAGATGCCAAACGCAAACTTCCCCAGGGTCTCGCGGGGCAGGCGGGCCCGGAGAAGCTCCGCTCTGCGCCCAGGGGCGCTGCTGCACCTGGGGCTCGCCAGCCTGCCTTCCTCAGCGGTCCTCTCTGTCCGGTGCCCCTGGGCCCAGGCCTGCGTGCCCGCCGCCTCGGTTACGGCCAGAGAGGCTGCCTGTGTGGCCAGCAGGGCCGGTTCGGCCCCAGACAGGAGCTGAGAAACCAAAAGTGTGCTGTGGGCGTGCCCGGGCTCGTTGTGTGTGGGAACCGGAGCCTCAGCGGTGCCGGGGGTGCGCGCCGCCTCCCAGGCCCCAGCTGGCAGATGGCAGCCTCCCGGGCCCCCTGGTCCGAGGTGCATTGTCGCTCTGGGAGGCGCCAGGCCCTTAGGGAAGGACCAGCCTCTCTGGGTGACCTGCGGGACCCCCGCTGGGAGGCTCCCCGTCCAAGTGAAGCAGTCACTTCCTAACACGCCTCTGGCTGAGCACAGGCCAGTGTGAGGAGGGTGCCACGGGCGGTCTCGCCCCTAACACCTGCCCGCCCCCGCCTCGTTCCCCGCCGCCGTGCTGGGCGGCCAGGCCCGCCGGCCCCCAGGAGCTCTCCTCACGGCCTCTCCTGGCCGCCTTTCCATGCGCTCTGCTACCGGAAGGAGCCTCTGGAATCAGTCCATGCACTGGGGCTCCTTTCTGGAGCCCGCGTCCTTGGTAATCCCTGGGGAGGAGGAGACCGGGCAGGGTGCCCGCTGACGCCCTCTGCTGGCAGGAGACGGGACCTTTCTCCCTCTGCCCCGCAAAGCCGCCTCTGGAAGAGGGGAGCGGTGGGGGAGGAGGGCAGGACCCATGCCCTCGCTGGAAACCTCCAGAGTGCTTGAGCGGAAAGGAACGGCGTGGAGGCCTGGGCCGCTGCGAGGCCGAGCGGGGAGCTGCTGCCCAGGCCCAGGTCCTGATGGCATCGCCTCTTCTGCGGTGGCCTCTGTGGGCACCGGCGGGGCCGCCTCTCCTGCACAGCCGCTCGGGCGTCCCGGAGGCTCCCTGGGACCTGGGGTCCTAGTTCCAGGTGTTCCCGAGACGCTGTTCACCTTTTACGTCTCTTTTCCAACCAGGGACTTGCCCCTCCTGTCTGGGAGTGCCCTTCCGTCCCGAACCAGGTCCAGGATCGTTTGTTAAACTCTGGGGAAGACAGCAGCTTAAGGTTTGTGTGTGCGACATTGGGGAGCCAATGGTCTTGCGCACTGGGAATGTGAGAGGGGCCCGCGGGGAGGGAGGGAGCAGCACCTGTTTCCCGTTCCCAGTGTTATTTCAAGAAACTTTGGTGCAGATGTTGATGGGGACAGTTACTGCCTTGCTGCCCGCCCCCCAGTACCAGGCAGGACCCGTGGAGACAGCGGGAGCTACAAATAGAACTGCGTGTTCCCTAGGAATGGAGCAAGGAGAAGCTGAGCTCAGCAGGGCCCGCGAGCTGTCCTCGGGCTGTGGGAGCGGGCCCTGGCCAACCAGGAATCCGTGCTGTCCCCGCCGTGCCGGGCCCAGGGTCGAGGCCTCTCGCAACCAAGGGTCCAACACTGTTCCGCAGGGGTGATCCCGGGCAGAGCACCCTGGCCCGGCACAGGGAGCTTCACGCAGGAGGAGGCCAGGGAGGGCCGCCTTTGGGTGCTGTGCTCCAGGCCCACGCTCCGGTGCCATGCTGCCTTGGTCGGCCGACCGGGCAGAGGGTTGAGGGCAGGGCGGGGGCTGGGAGGCTGCTGGGCTCCGGTACGCACTTCCCTGCCTGGGAGACCCGGCCGGGCCCGCTCTTGGCCAGGGTGCTTCTGTGTGGCAAGGGGATTGGGTGAGCTGCAGGTTACCCCGGAGTGAGAGAGATGTGGGGAACGTTGCATACGCGAATGGGCTGGGAATTCAGGGGCTCCTGGTGAGAATTTCTCAACGAGCAACCTAGTCAGCGGGTTTTTGTACCTCAGGGCCATTTGCACGTCTTTATGGTACGTCTGTAAATCTCGTGTCTGGAGGGGCGAGCGGTGCGCGAGGCGGAGCGGAGGCTGACGCAGGGTGGGGGGCCGGGCGGCACAGGCCCTGGCCCTGCCTCCAGCGGGCGACGTTCTTTGCCTCTGAGACCTGCGGTTGGCCCAGCTCAGGCCGCTTCCCCTCCGTGCTGGGGCTGCTGGGCTCGTCTCAGCTGGAATTGCCAAGTAGCTGTTGAGGGCTGTGCTTCAAGCAAGACAGGGACCGAGAGGTTTTAGTGGAGCGAGTGCAGTGGTGTGCGCGTCGGCCTCAGATCCAGCCCGTGCTGGGACAGACTCGGGGAGCAGCATTTCCGGGTTTCCGTGTCCATTGAGGCCAGAGCAGGTGGGCAGAACTTGGGGTACTGTCTTGCCCTGGCCCGCATCTCATTCACATGGAGTCTCTGAGGGAGTGACTCTGGGGCCAGGATTCGCCGTCACAGTCCCCTGAAGCCATGTGTCAGGCGGGCCAGGTGGCCGGCCGCTCTCCCGGAGGGAAGTTGGGGTGCGCGCGGGCTCTGGCTTCGCACTCCCCAGGCCCAGCCCCCTTGTCTGAAGTGCGCTCTGAAGGCGGAGTTTGTCGGTCCGGTGACTTTCCTGTTCCTAGAGTCTTAAGTCCACGAGTGTAAATGCTTTATTTTATATTATTTATTATGTACATAGGCCTCTCCCGTTACTGCGTCGTCTGTGGTAAAGCCCCCACGCGTGGAGCCTGCGGTTCCACGCCCCTCAAGGCCAGGGGCAGGGCGGTGGCGCATGGATCTTACTAACAGGCTGCTGCTCTGATGTTGGCGTCGGCCCCCGCGCCCCCTGTGTTAGGCCCACCTCTTCCTGACGAGCAGTGTTGGGAGGCGGCTGGCGGTGGTCTACGACCCTGTGCAGAGGCTCTGGGTCCCCCCATGAAGCGTTTCAAAGGGCTCCGGGCGCCCGGGGCTCGTCCCCTGTGCACTGGTGCCGTGTGGCCGAGAGACCGGCGCCTCCTTCCTCACTCGGCCCTCCCCCAACCTGGCCCAGAAAGCGGCCTCGCCTCTCCCTTTAGGCTGCAGAACGGGAGTCTGGAGCTCGGACGCCGCCTGCCCACGTGGGCTGTTGCTATCCTTTTCTTGGTCTCGAGGTGCAGTGCCAGCTCTGCCTTGGCCCTCGGATCAGCCCTGCCTCGCGTCTGGCGTCTCCGTGCGCAGCCTTTACGCGCTGTACCGTAGTGTACGCTCCACGCATTTGGCGCTTCCTGAACGCGGCATTCAGAGCTGCGGACGCAAGCCCAGGGAAGCACAGATGCCATGGACAGGGTTCGTCAGCTGCTTGTCACGATGAATGCGTTTTATAACTCGAATGATGTTGTAGATTTACAGTCTTATTTATTTTGTACCAATTTATTTGTAAATTCTGTGATTGTTTTTAAGAGGTTTTATTTGTTCTGCTGAGATAAATGATGATTTTTCTGCTCACCCTTCTAGCAGACGTGTGTTCCCTCTTTGCCCTTTCTCTGTGTCGCCTCTCCCCACGTCAGCTCGTCCAGCCTCTCTCCACTGCCCAGGTCCACTGTCCTGGACCTCAGCGTGGCGGCACCGCAGGGTCTCGTGTTGGAGGAGAAGTGGGTGCCGGCTCCGTGCCTCTGGTCAGCAACCTGGGACAGCTGATTCTAGAGGGGCGTCCTCTCTGGCAGGTCTGTAGTCTGTCTAGGTAAGGACGCTGGCTGCTAACAGCACACACTTCAGCTGGGCAGGTGCCTCCGAGGATCTCTCCTAAGCAAGACCAAAAGCATCCTTTGGGTTGACGTGGCTCCTGGAGATGAGGAGGGCCATGCAGGGCCTCCTGGCTGAGGGCAGCCTGGGAGGAAGGTGGCGCGGGCGAGGACAGGCGCCCTGGCGTCACACACGCTCAGCACTCGGGCAGCAGCCAACAGCTGTCACCCAGAGTGGGTGACCCACACCTCCCCCCACCCACCCCGTCCTTTTTGTGCCCAGGGCGCCCCCCCCCCCCCCCGGACTACTGGGTGGTGGTGGTGGTGTTTTAGGTTTTTCTTACTCATCTGAAAGGCAGAGTTGGGGGTGGGCTGGACAATTAGGTCTTCCATATTCTGGTTCACTCCCCAAGTAGCCTGACTAGCCAGGAGCCTGGAACTCCCTCCAGTCTCCCACATGGGTAGCAGGGCCCCAGGCACTTGTCCCATCCTCTGCTTTCCCAGGTGCATTAGCAGGGAGCTAGACTCAAACTGTGCTCACGTGGGATGCTGGCATCCCAGGCGGCAGCCCCTGCATCTTTTTGGAATTTTTTTTCCACCACGGTTAGTCTCTGTTTTACATTCCAAAGAGGATCATGCCATCAGAATTTCACCTCTTGACTGGTCCCATGTAGTCCCCACTGTCATTATTTATTTAACCTTGACCTCTACAGCTGATCTACGTGTCCTGTAAATGGAGACATTTCAGTGAACTGTTAGCTCTGGGCCGCTGCTTAAGCTCCTCTCCTGTCTCCCCAGTGTCGTTATCCCACTTCTGGAAGTAGCTTTGAGGCATCTCCTGCGTCTCATCTCGCAGGGCACCCAGGAGCCTGGTGCCTCCTGAGGAGCAGGCTGGGGAAGGCAAGGGCTCCTCCCATTCGCCCCCAGCTCCGGCTCTGTTTGGCATCTCTGGCTTCGCTCACTCAGTGTGGAGGAGCCCTGCCCCGCGGAGGAGTAGCTGTGCCTGATCTCTCCTTGCATCCGCACGAGCTCACACGCGGGGCAGTTCAATTCTAACCTCATCTTCATGTGCGCACAAACACCGTGCTCCCCGGAGGCTCTTCTCTGATCAGAGGGGCCTGTAGAGAAAGCGATCGACACACACTGAATGGTCTCTTCACACAGCCTGGAGCTGCTTTCTGGAAACTTACTTGCCCTTTTTGAAATGAATTAAGTTTAAAAAACTGATTCCTATGAAAGCCAAAAAGTTGACTTCCATTAGATGAATAAACTCCGGCTTTCCTTGTGTGACTGTTCCATCACTGCCCCCGTGGGCTTCATGTCTGCTTTTTCCAGAATTCCCAAAGCCACGGGACCTCGCGGCGGGCACTGTCTCTTGCTGGCCGCCGCAAGGCAGAGGATGCAAGTTGCTGGGGAAGACGAGGGACTTCTTCGCTGAACTGGGGGGTCTCGGGGTCCTGCCCAAACCTGCAGACCCAACCAGTCCCCACCTCGCCTTGGTGGACCGTGAGTTCAGACCCAAAATGTTGCTTATTTCAAAACAAACTAAATTAAAGATGACCTCCAGTGAGAACCCTTCCCCTAAAAATATTCAATGAGCATTCTCCTGGACTGGAAGGTTTGCTTGGCAAATCCTCTTTCCAAGTATCCTAGGAACTTGGGAGATGGCAAAGGACTTGGCCGGCTCCCATGGGGGTGGGGGAGAGGGCTGCGCACTGCCTGGGCTCCAGGTCGATGGGAAGGTTCGCTCAGGCCCGGCTCCATGGGAGAGCAGAGCATGCTTGTACCCAGTGTGAACCTTGAAGCAGTGAATCTAACCCACTTTTTCTAATCAAGGAGAGCAAAGGTGTGTTATTGTGTGAACAAAAAGAGGGACAAGACTGAAAACTATTCATTTTGTTTGAAAGTAGCAAATATATGGCCGGCGCCGCGGCTCAACAGGCTAATTCTCTGCCTTGCGGCACCGGCACACCGGGTTCTAGTCCTGGTCAGGGCGCCGGATTCTGTCCTGGTTGCCCCTCTTCCAGGCCAGCTCTCTGCTGTGGCCCGGGAGTGTAGTGGAGGATGGCCCAAGTGCTTAGGCCCTGCACCCCATGGGAGACCAGGAGAAGCACCTGGCTCCTGCCATCGGATGAGCGTGGTGCGCCGGCCTCAGCGGCCATTGGAGGGTGAACCAACGGCAAAGGAAGACCTTTCTCTCTGTCGCTCTCTCTCACTGTCCACTCTGCCACTCAAAAAAAAAAAAAAAAAAGTAGCAAATATAGAGTGAGACTTCCAGGAAGAGAGTAAGCAAGTTCAGTGACAAGCACTTTCAGAGGGACTCGGCTGCTGTGTGGTCAGTGGGTCAGCCGTCGGAGCACCTGTGGTGTTCATGCAGAGTGCACGTGCACAGACTCGGAGGCCCATGATGCACCACTGACAGCAATCGACGGGATCGCCTCCCCTAACGATGCTCAGTGGGGGGACTCTGTTTTTTGAAACTACACACCCTTTTTGGACATCTTTGTCAGGTTTCTGTAGCCCTGGGATGCTGTGTCTGAGGACAGGGAAAGGCGGGGGGAGCTGAGACGCTGTCTCTCCTTCGGTGAATGAATGCACTTTCTAAAAGACGCATCCTGCTGCTTCCAGGGCCTCGGCTGCTCGGCCGGGATGGCACTGTGCTGCTTGCCCGGGATGGGGCCACGTAGGTTCTGGAAGTTGCCTGGCCCTGCTTCTGGCTGCTGTCCGTGTGCACATCATCCCTGCTCCTTGCTGTAACGCACAGTTTTCCTCCATCCTCAAGGCTGCTCAGGTAGCTTCTTGGCAGGGGTGTCATTATCAGGGCCTCTCAAAATTACTGTTTGAAATTGTTCCATAAGAGGAAAAGTTTTAAGAAGAGCTGAATGGCCTAGTCCCCAAGAAAGAATGTTGTGAGAAACCTCGAGTCCTGAACTAAACCTAGTGAGGAGTGGACCGTCCAGTGTGGCAGTAGCTGGGTCATAGTGATCATTTTTCCCAGCATCAAAGAGAGGTTACATAGTTTCCGTAACGTGGAATGTGCACAAGATTCCTACCCTAAAACAGACTTAAGTATGCGGTTGTTTGTCTCAAGCTATTTGTGGTGAATAAGCACAGCATTTAAAAATGCCCAGGCAGCCTTGGAGAGAACTGCAGGGCTTAAGTTGTTGACAGAAATATTTCTTAAATAAATAAATCTGAGTTAGAAATATCTAAACATGGGCAAAGTACTTTTTTTTTTTTTTTTTGACAGGCAGAGTGGACAGTGAGAGAGAGAGAGAGAAAGGTCTTCCTTTTGCCGTTGGTTCACCCTCCAATGGTCGCCGCGGCCGGTGCATCACACTGATCCAAAGCCGGGAGCCAGGTGCTTCTCCTGGTCTCCCATGGGGTGCAAGGCCCCTCCACTGCACTCCCTGGGCCATAGCAGAGAGCTGGCCTGGAAGAGGGGCAACCGGGACAGAAACCGGCACCCCAACCGGGACTAGAACCCAGTGTGCCAGCGCCGCAAGGCAGAGGATTAGCCTAGTGAGCCTCAGCGCTGGCCAAGGCAAAGTACTTTTTAAACCTGACATGTAACTGCATGTAGCTTTAACACGTGAGTGATTTCTTAAAAATAGCATGACTGCGACAAGTAGTTGTAGCTATCAGTTATTACTGTTGTATTGAAACCACGTCTTAAAAGCATCTTCGGGTACACGGGGCTTGCTCATTACTTCAGGTCTTAGACCTGCGCTTCGTGAGGAGACGATCTTGGGCCTAAAAGCAGAACATTAATCTTCCTCGGCTTTCAACGACTTTCCTGAATTCTGCCCTCCGAGCTTCCATGACCATCTCTGCAGAGGGTCTTCCTTGCACAGGGTCCGCTGTGTCCCCAGCTGCCGGCCACGCCAGCGTCGCTGGGAGACAGCATGTGCTGACAGCTGCGAAGCCCAGAGAGTGCCTAGTGTTCTAAAAAGCCTGTAAATAAGGAGTGTTCCCAAATTAACGAAACAGTTCTCAAGATCTATCAACTCAAGGTCTAGGATTCTCCTTCTCTCTTAAAAATTAAAAGTATACATTTTAAGTTCAGGTTCCTTAATCAGTGGCAACAGAGAAACTCAGAATTCCTGTTTGGAAAAGGCCAACTGCAGCTTTGCCAGCACTGGTTCTCAGTGAGAATACTCAGAGAAGCCCGTGTGTGCCGGTTCACAGGCGTCTTTGGCTCTAATAGTATACGGGGAGGGGATTTCAAAGTTCATAGGAAAAGAGGAATTAAAAGATGTTTGTTTGGATGTAAAAAATGTTTGTAATTTTGCACATCCGGTGGCAGCCGTGACCATGGGCACTCTCAGTGCAAGTGCACGCTGTCCACTTCTCAGTCTCTACCCAGAGAATAACCCTGCTATTAACCTCTTAGAAGTATGGAAAAGCCAAGCCAAGTGATCACCTGGCCCTTGTTCTACAAGGGGAAATATGTAAATGTGCTACTGTGGTACAGCAGCTGTGAGGTTGTAGTCACTTTGATTATGTCAGGGCCATATCTTTATGGTTACCCCATGATTATTTTAAGATAATTTTAAAACAAGGATGCATCTAATTGTTACTTGCAATAACATTCTAACCTGATTCCTATTTAAAAGCTAAGTAGGAAGGTACTTCAAAAAGTTAATGGAAAATAATACACATTTTCCTCATAATATTCCATAAACTTTCTGGAGACCCCACCTCTCTTCCCAGTAGACGCTGGGCAGGACGCTGTCTCTCAGCACGACAGGGAAAGCAGGGAGGCCCAGGTCCTTGGCTACATCACTGAGGTGGTTCCCTGCTATTAAACAGATGCTCTGAGAGCCTCCCCTCCTGCTGTAGGGAAAACTGAGGCTCGTGACGACGACAGGTGTGAGCACGTGAGACGGCAGCCCTTGCTGAATACTCAGTTTTTATCAAGAGATCCGAGCACATTTAGCAACTTCTGAAACTCTGTATTTCTTTGAAGACAAGAGAATGTCACCCTGAGAGCACTAAGCCAAACCCGAGCCCACTGCAGACCAGCAGCTGTTCACAGTCGTGCTACAAAAGGTCAGAGTCGGTGTTAGAAATGTTACTCTTTATTGAGTTCTAGAGCAGCTCGTCTACCCTCCCCTGCTGACTAAGGACAACAAGAATGGAAGAAAAGATATGAAGGTCGAAGTCACACCACTGTTAAAGATACTGCAACAACTCCACTGTACTTGGTGAGGCAGTCACACACCCTATCACACACAGTAATGATTCCTTCTCGTCCAGAACAGGTGCCTTCACAAGGGACTGGGAAATGAATTTAGTCACACTGATTGTGCCCCTGCTCTGGCAAGGGACTGGCTTACGAAGCCTTCTCCCGGTCCTCCAGCGCTCAGCTTTAACCTAGGCCGTCACCTCCACAGGACAGAGACCTTGTTCTGGCGGCTGGAACCATAGCTCGACCCCCACACGAGTGTGTCACTCGGGCTGGGATGCGCTGGAAGAAGGTTCTCTTCTTGTGTTCTCTTTTGGCCTCTCTCTCTCTCTACAGATTTATCACCAATGAGAAGCGTTGTTTTGAGATAACAAATAAGCATTTGTTCCATCAACCTAAAAAAACACAGAGAGGATGAGGACTTCGGTCTCCAGAGCATCCGCCGTCCACTCCAGCGCAGCCCTAAAGCCAGCGGAGACTGTTTCTGCACAGCCCGGCCAGGCGCTGAGGACACCTGAAGGCTGATGGAAGGAAACTTGACCTTAACAGAAGACATTTCATAATGGAAACAGTGTATTTCCACTGATACACAATACTGTGTAAGTCACTGAAAAAGTGGGATTTGGGAGCAATAGCACAGTTTGTAACAGGACAGCGTCCTCTCTAAGACCCTTAACCCTTAATGTATCCAGGCACACTAATGACGAAAAAGACAAGGAAACAGTGTCACAAGCCACAGTGAAGCCATGTGCATGCAGTTCAGCCCGACTTTACCCTTTCTTCCAAAACCGCCTCCGTTACAACTCTGAATCATCTGCAAAGAGTATAGATACGCAGCTAAAACAGTCCCTCTGCCCCGACGTACCTTTGATGGAGCCCCCCTCCTCCCCAGTAGAACCCAGACAGGGCCCTCCTTCGTTCCTGTGAGTCCTGCAAGAACTTGTTCAATGGGCACTCAGTTCTGGTGTTCCTTCTTACTCTTCCTCCTCTTCTTCCTCCTCCTCCTCATCATCGTCTTCGTCGTGGCAGTGTGTAATTTCCTGGGGGGCCAGCGGGAAGAGGTTGGGAGGTTTAATCTCACTAATCGACCGTGTCAACTGGTGCCGCTTGTAGTCGGTGTCTTTGAAATCCACTGATGTGCGGTTCCGGGTGGCGAGGGGAGATTCCATCTCGTTGATATCCACGTGTGTATGTTCCACCGTTGATTCATGAGGCATCTAGAACAAAGCAGGAAGCTCAGAAAACGGGCAGAGCAGAACAGCTGCTTCCCAAAATCTGATCCCTCCCCCCCCAAGCAGCCAAGCAGAGCTACGACTATAATGGACCAGGGAGGGAGTCAAGTTTAGGCACAGAACCTGTCCTCTCTCTCCCTGCCCCATGCCCAGCTAGTTTACTACAGACTACAACCATCGGAAGAGTAAATTTTTTACTTTCACAGCAAAACAGAAAAGCTGATCAATACCATAACATAGGAATATAAAAACCGCATCTCTTTGAATTAGTACTAACAGGAAAGTCTTCACCCCTGAGATACAACTGTAAATAGCGCAGACCGCAGAGTGAAGCTGTCCTAACTCCTTATCTGGATCATACTTCCTCAAAGCCCCTTCCTATGCAACCATGTCCTCTGTGCCACCCCACAGGGCTGCCTGTAGATCTGGGCCTGAGAATGTATCTGAACTGTAAACAGTAACTTGAGGCTGTAGCCTTAACTCACCAAGACATGGGCAGCTCTGAAGAGGTAGCTGAACGGGTAATACAGCAGATTGATGAAAGACGCCGCATAGAGATCAGCGTAACGCATCACTTGACTGGCAAAGAGCGTCTGCCTGGAGCCACTGCGGAACAGGCTTCCCATCATCCCATAGCACATGTCCATGTCATGAGTCACTTTCTAAAGACAAAAACCAAGACTGACCGTCAGCTCATTTTAGTACTTCCTGAGCACCAGTTACGTGGCAGTCCCTGTACAAAGCCAAGCTATTGTCCAAGTTTTCTCACAAGTCCTATTTGGATACCTTAATACGTCTCTGGATGGAACTAATGTCTGGGCGCTCATTGCTACTGCTATCAAGGTGCCTGAAGAGAAAAGAAAAATCCCCAGTGAAAATCTCCAGAAAGGACTTTGTTAAAATGTCACTTCAGGGGAAAAATTTTTAGAATTAGGAAACTTACTTGTAGAGTTCAGCCAAGAAGATATCCAAACTCTGAAGCTCTTCAAAAAGTGCTGATTCAGGTTTGGAAGGAAAAGGAAGAATGTTTTAAACTATGGTTAAAACTAAAGTGAAAGGTTACACATGCAACAAAAAAGCACAGCCTACGCTAACATGCTGTGGGCGAGTGTATAAACTGCCCTCCCTCCTCTCCCCAGGAGAGCCCACCCACTGCGGTCCTGCCTGGAGCAGGGAGCCGACGGCCACCTGCCACTCCCCCTGCCGGCTGTGCACTCACTGAGCTTGCGGAGTGCCAGTCCCGACTCGGTCTCAGCGCAAATGCTAACAGTTCCATTTTCAGATGAAGAATTAAGAATTTAGAGTCAGAGATGCAGGAAGTAGCAGAGCCAAACCCCCTTCATTTCTGAAACTCCACAGGTAGAAAGCTGAAACAGTGCGGAGAACAGGCTAGCCCAAAACGTCCACTGACAGTAGATGACAGCGACAGTGGCATTGGCTGAACGCCTCCTGTGTGCAGCCTTTATCTACCTGGGTTTCCCAGGAGATTATGACCTAATGCATCCTTTATATTTCTTTCCAATACTTTCTGTAGGAGAATAGAGAGATGGGTCTTTCAAATAATTTTCTGTGTTCTGTGGTTCAGATGAGGAGCCCTGGGAAGAATGGTCACTCTGTCTTCATTCACATGTTATCTGTTACAGCTCATCAGCTTTATAAGGTAGGTGCTATAATTATTTCTAATTTTGCATTGGAGAAAACTAAAGCAAAGGGGGACTCAGTAACTTGCCTGCCAGCCAACTGTAAGTGGTGGTGCCAGGGCTCTCATCTGAGGCACCGTGGGTGAGGCCACCAGGACTGCTGGAGTGTGTCAGACACCTTTACAGAACTATATGCTAGCTCCACTCAGTATGGTGCACATACAGCTTATATACAGTGTATCCCAGTTGAAGAATATACTTTGGGGCCGGTGCCACGGCTCAATAGGTTAATCCTCTGCCTGCGGTGCCAGCACACAGGGTTCTAGTCCCGGTCAGGGCGCTGGATTGTGTCCTGGGTGCCCTTCTTCCAGGCCAGCTCTCTGCCGTGGCCCGGGAGTGCAGTGGAGGATGGCCCAAGTGCTTGGGCCCTGCACCCGCATGGGAGACCAGGATAAGCACCTGGCTCCTGCCTTTGGATCAGCGCAGTGCGCTCACCGCAGCAGCCATTGGAGGGTGAACCAACGGCAAAGGAAGACCTTTCTCTCTCTCACTGTCCACTCTGCCTGTCAAAAAATATATATATACTTTGGCCTCATTTACTACTCAGAGTAATAAATAAAAAATAGCAGGAGCTAATAAACATTCAGAGCCATCACTGGCCCAGCAGATGGGGGTATGTGGAGGAAGGCAGATCTCCAATTCACAGGTTGGCTTTACTATAAGATACTTAGGATACCAACATTCAACAAGTTTTAACAACATAACCTCTCAAAGTTATTTAAATCTTAAAGTTTTGTGAAATATTCAAATATCTTGATGGGGAAGGAGATTTGTAAATATCAGGGCCCAGCTTTGACCACATCTGAACCCCTGCCTATGAAACAGTGCTTTTATCAAAGAAGATCACGTCAGAGGTTTACAAAATAAGAGTCCCAGCTCCTTACAACTCTTGTCAGTCCAGACATGAAGTTCTTGCGCAAGTTCAGGAATCACCAAGAAAGTTCGCCACCCTTGCCGTTTCTTTGATTTTAAAATGTCTCCAAAAATGTGATCTCCAATATATAAAATGTCTTTGCCCTTGGCTCCCAATAGGTCACAGATTGTATCAGATGAACCTGAGGCAAATATAGATATTTCTCTCATTGTTCACTCTATTAAAACCAGCATTCAAAATACCATAGCCATTAAAATACTATGATTTCATTCTTATGTGAGGGGCAGTCCTTTTTTTTAAAGAAAAAGGCTCACCATTCTTTTTTCCCACTGTTGTTTTTATCACCTCTAACACAAGGCCTTCAGCATAACATATGTCTATGCCACAGAGGATCCTTGAAAACCCTTAAGGAACACCTTCAGAGGCACCAAAAACGATTCCAGAACACTAAGAAAAAGCCTCAAACAGTTACAGGAATTGGGGGAAATGGATCCTTTCAGTGAAAATGAAAGCTTCATTAGGACACACTGACATCTTCTCAACTCCATCCTCCCTGACTCCTATCACGTTGGTAGGTGACATCTTCAG
The DNA here is from genome assembly GCA_949820135.1 of Sylvilagus floridanus. Classification (NCBI taxonomy): domain Eukaryota; kingdom Metazoa; phylum Chordata; class Mammalia; order Lagomorpha; family Leporidae; genus Sylvilagus; species Sylvilagus floridanus. The sequence continues at coordinate 55,180,361 of OX463235.1, forward strand.
AATCTGTGCCAGGAGAATACCAAAGCTTTCTCACTGGGTCTTAGCTTAGTGTCCACTAAGTGACGTGACGTCTGCGACTCACCTCCCGAGTAGACAATGCCGTGCTGCAGGGGGCCTGTGTAGGTACCGATTTTCAACTTGCCAGTTTTCTGTGTGAAGAGACCGTAGACTCTGTGATACTGTATCATCCCATCATTCTCTCCACCCACAACGCAGCCAAATGAATGTACTTACTCTTTTCAATTAACTGGTTACCTCAGATAAGACTAAGACTTGGCTAACCAATTTCAAATGCCTGTTTTCTCTGAGGAACAGAGAAGCAAGGAAGGACAGCGTTCCAGCAGAAACTCCATCCTCTCCACTTACAGTGTCCACTTGTCGCAGGACTGTGCCCTCTCCAAAAAAGAGTGGTTTCCGTGCATCCACCAAGATTAGGTCAAAGTAGGACTGCCACGGTCGATGGGAGCTCCCAGGCTATAACGAAGAAAAAGCAAAAGCCACAGCAGCACGCCTCATCTTACAGCACTGATATTTAATCCCACTGATTCAAGGAATACAGAAACGCTAAATCTAGCCAGAGGATCCTACTTCATTAAAAATATTATGTCTCATTGTAAACCAAATCTTTTTAGAAGCAAGTATAGTCTACATTATAAATTATTTCATCTGTAGTAATTTATTTCTGAAATAAAATGTTAAAGTGCTCTAAGCATTTTAATAAATGAAAATGTGTAAAAAGGGGCTAGGGAGAGATGCTACTCAAAATGCAAGGACAGATACATCAGCATCAGAACTAAAGTCTACAAACTACCATGGAAACTATTAGGAAATCTTATGATGATGTTTTCAGAACGATGGCTCAAGGCCAAGCTGAAAGACACTGCACAGTGATTTTAGGTGATCTCAAAACAGGGATTAGCAGTGAGCATGTAGCTTAGTGGTTAAAATGCCTGAATCCCACAGAGGAGTACCTGGGTTTGAGCCCAGCTCCAGATCCTGACTTCAGCCTCCTGCCAGTGCAGAACCTGGGAGGTAGCAGAGATGGCTCAAATGACTGAATTCCTGCGCTGCCAATGTGAGGGGCCTGGACTGTGTTCCTGGCTCTGGACATTTGAGTAATGGACAGACAGGAGCTCTCTGTGTCTCCTTGTCTCTGCTTCTCAAACAAGTAATAATAAAACCCAAGGATTTGCTGACGTTGTGAAGTCTAGGATTAAAGTTTTACAAGTGTTGACTAAGCTGCTGTGGGTATTCCTTATCTTAGTGCAGCCACACTGCAGGAATGAAGACTCCTCTGCTGAACACCAAGGCTAAATGCGGTCTTGGCACAACACTCGGCAACAACTAATTGCACAATCTAAGAGTTGTTAAGAATGGATCTTCTGGGGCCGGCACCGTGGCTCACTTGGTTAATCCTCCACCAGTGGTACCAGGTTCTAGTCCCGGTTACTCTCTTCCAGTCCAGCTCTCCGCTGTGGCCCGGGAGGGCAGTGGAGGATGGCCCAAGTGCTTGGGCCCTGCACCCGCATGGGAGACCAGAAGGAAGCACCTGGCTCCTGGCTTCAGATCAGCGCAGCGCCGCCCAGGGCAGCCATTTGGGAGGTGAACCAATGGAAGGAAGACCTTTCTATCTCTCTCTCTCACTGTCTATCTGTCAAAAAAATAAATTAAAAAAAATATCTTCTTCAACCTCAAAATTCCCTTCAATGCCATAATTCTGCGTAGAATTTCCTGGTCTGATACCATCCTAATAAATATCACATGAATACTCCTTTTACTTCTACAATTCAAATTGCTAGTAAGTTTAGATTCTGGCTCCTGAATTACTTCTAATGTTAATGACAATTAGACAATTGGCTTAAAAAGGACTTTTCTGAATTCCGACCAATTCCTTCCCCTCAATATCCTAGAATTATTAAATGGAGTAATTATTACTAAATCAATGTTCTAGTAAGTTACATACAGTACCTTGGGGCCATGTGGGAAATCAAACAGGTATGTCATAATTTTCTGGAAAAGAAAATTCAACATAAGATCCACATATTACCTTTGAAAAATATACATGATGTCTTAAATACACATACACCATTTGCATGTTTTTAATAAAATATATCCTTTTCAATACAGGATTCACTCTAGTCTTCTTTCCTCTAAAGTATAAGATTATGGAACTTGAGGCCAGAAATTAATGCTTTGCCAAACAAACCAAAAAATCCTCCTGACATTCTCTGGAAGGATACATGCTTCTCCTGGGAGACTGATCCATAAGCAGCGAGTCATGGACATCTTAGTACGTTGGCTTTGTTGTTGCTTGACACTGACCAAGCCAGAAACCACTGACTTTGCAGGACTGGTTAGTCCACATTACCAGATGTCTAAATAAGGTTTTATGTAAAGAGAATTGAGGGAAATGGAACTTTATGCTAACCCCATAAATCTGTAACTGTATCAGAAGTAAAATGAAGTTAAGGAGTTAAATCAATCTTTCCATATGCAATAATTATGGCAAAAAAATTTTTTAGTCAAAAGATCATAAATTTTTAATGGCTAAGATTCAAAATATGCACCATCTACATGCTTCTAACAGCATGAAAATTCAGAAAGTAATGGGTGGGAGTTCTCAAGTCTACATGATAGAGAAGATGCTCCAAAAAGATACAGGAGTCATTTTAATCAGCACAAGTGTTCCTCTACATAACCCCTAAACTAAACCTTTCAAACAGCAAGCTGTTATCAGGAAGAGTCAAAAGAGCATTAAGAAAAATCTGAGAACCACTCTGTTGTAGTCCTTATCAACTATGTAGTAACTTTCCAAATAAGACAGCAAGAACCTTCATCTCAATAAATTTCTGTTATCTTGACAGTTCTTTAGGTCAAAATAATTTGTACAAATAAAGATATTAATAGTTAGCACTTACATCTGTGTATTTATAGTCACTGTTTGTGGCAAGAAATACTTTCCCTACTTCCTTCATTCGGCTCAGAAGCAAAGGCAGTTTTCCCTGAAATGTAACAGGATAACAAGTGAAACACTAAAATGCAAATACTTTCATATTTTTACTTTGGGATGGTCATACACTGGATTTTTGTCCACTAAAATAGGGACAGGATAAGTCTCTTAAGGATTAGTTGGTTGGTTTCAGAATCTTGCACTTAAAAGCCCACATTATTACCTATGCTTGATTAAAGTAATAACAGATTATGGCGTGTGTGTGTATAATAGGTTTGTATGTAAAATACACAAATATTTCAGGGCTAAAAAATTTTCTATGTAAAATACACAAAGATTTATATAGTTAGCATATCTGTACCTTTTTCTTGATGTCTATGTCAGGAAGACATGTTTATCTTGTGATTTCTTGAAGTTCACAAGTTAGGTGTGTTAGTGGTCAAGAGAAGCTGATTTTAAACATCACCAGCAAATGCTCTATACAGAGGTTATCAGACTTGCCCTCAGTGTATATGTTATAGATTCATAAAACACCTTACAGGTTGAAATAATGTGCAAATACAACCTTGAAATGCCTACATCCCACTGCAGATATATGAAATCATAATTTGTGATGTGATGGAAAGAAAAACACCTTTTCTTTCTTTTACAGTAAATAGGTTCCTTCAAACAAGTTTCTCCTGGCCCCTCCCCATTCAGTGTTCTTTCTTGAAACAGTACATGGGGTGGGTAGGAACAGGATGTACAAAGGATGAAATTCATGTTCTCCCCACAGTCCTGGGAATACTGTATTCTGCCACTTTGCAGACAGTTGTGAAAACAGTACCAAAATTCCTCACATACTCCTCATCCAGCTTCCCTTAACATTAACATCTTTTTTACCCACAGTATAATCGTCAAAACAAAGAAATTAACATTAGGAAAATACTATTAATGAAACTACACGTATTTTTAAATTTTATCAGGTTTTCCACTAATATCTTTTAAGATATTTATTTGAAAGCTTTCTTCATTATTCCCTGTTGATAAAGGCACCGTAAAGTAAGTCACATACTTGAGTATGCACACTAGTGCATTGACCTAGTGCAATGGTTATGATTTAAATTAGATCTGGGTGTGAATTTTGGCTTCGTGACTTAACTAGCTGGGTGATTTTGGGAAAGTTATTTAATCCCTGTATTCCCCAGTTTCTTCATTTATAAAAATGGAGGTAATAGTAAGACCTAACTCAAGGCTATTAGGAAGAGCAAGTGGTATAAATACACGTACTCACCTGGCACTGTGACAGAAACACAATAACCCTCTAGCTGCTATTATTAAAATTAGAGCTATACGGACAAATAAAATACTGGTCTTCTTGCTTATCAACAAAGAAGAAAATCTCTAGTAAGATTCAGCTCTAGCTGAAAACTCTTGTGATTATACCTGGCACATACAGGTATAATCCATTGTCCATTCCATTAGAAGTAGACATGTCATTCACTTCCTTAATAGGTAAAATAAGCCATCATGCAGTCCTATTTCCCCCTTTATTACTTACATCTTTGACTACATACTTCTCAAGATTTTCAACTGTCTTTTCCTTAAGGGAGCCCTAGGGGAAGAACAAAAAGGGAACTAAGAAAAGAACAAAATCGATCTTAACAGTGTATAAGGAAAAGTATTTATCAACTCAAGTACCTCTCTTACAATTTACCAAGAAATGGAAAGCAAAGCTAGAGAACGCCAGGAGAAAACTGTCAGGTTATGACCAGGAGGCTCAACTCTGCCTCCAAAGTATGTCTTCAAAATATAAGACCATATTTATTTTAAAGTAAATATTAAAGGCATTTAATGTTTTACTCAGTACAGTTTATGAGTTATCAGTCAAGTGGGAGATATCTGGATAAAAAAAAATGGACCACAATCACCCATGAAGGATATGCTAACTATGATCTAATATACGACAATCTCTTCTAAGTAAGTTTGGGAAACACAAACCGAGATAAAATCTGTAAAGAAAACATCATCACTGAGGAAAGATTCTGTGAAAGCAGGACTGCCAAAGACCAAAACAAATGTGTTCTGTCACTAGGGGCCAATCCATTTTTTAAAACTGTAAACAAAATTCTGTTTCATTTGCAAAGCTGATGTCAGACCATCAAACACATGCCATAGGGTGAGCAAATGAAGCAGCAGTTTCTGTGTACCTTGTAATGGACCCAGTCCACAGCGTCTCTGACGTCCTGGAACATACTCCGGTAGGACATGAAAAGGTCCCCATCTTTAAATCCTGTTTCACAGCTACAGAAAGATGAAAAGAATGTGATAGGGGATCCAAAAGAGAGGATATAAAATGAATATCAGAAACTGCTCGGGGGACCCAAAGGCTCTATATCACATGGGTATAGGCTGGGCTAATTAGGAAAATAATGATTCCCTAATAAAAATCAATTTTTTGACCACCAAAAATGGCCTTAGTGTTCAATAGAATAAAAAAATTGTGAACAGGTACAAAGTGATAGAATATACTGAATGGAGGCTAAAAGGCCAAAGTTTCCAAAATATCAGGTTCTTTTACTCATCACTTTTTAGAAAAAGGTTCTCACTGAAGAAACATTTAAAACTTAAAATTGGTCACTTAGGTTCTTTCCACCCTAACTTTACTGACATCATCCCCAGGAACAAAGGTACTGTCTATTTTCTCTTTAGCTTAGTGACTCAGATTTCCACCCAATTTAAAATGTCTTGCAGTAGGTAAGTCCTAAAGAGGATAAGATGTTAGCAAACTCTGGCTTATAGGGCTGAACTTTCAGCAATGACTATATTAATCTCCCTAAAAGAAGAACACAATGTGTTCAAGACTAAAGCAAAACTTTACTTCAGGGAAGAAAAACAGTATTTACTCATCAAATTTTGCTGGGTCTGGGAGTGAAACTAAATTACTGCCCCTGAATGGCTCCTGGGTAGCTGCTGTGAAATGAGTTGGGGGGTTTTAGTGTAATTCTGCTCAGACAGATAATCATCACACAAACCTCCCACTCAGTTGTCACAATTAGCACCTCTGCTGGCCGTCTTCATTCCCAGGAGAAGCCAATCAGAAGTGATCCCTTCCAAACATGGCTGCAGCACACTGGCAAGGAGAGGGGCCGTGTGGGAGGTGAGAGCCTGCATGGAGCTGCTGGTGCTGTCCCATCTCGCAGGCTGGCAATGTGGCATCTCTCACTAGCACTAAATTCACTTCAGAAAAGCAGAAAAGACCTACAATGGCCAGTTCTCTAAAACCCTGTACATTAATTTTAAAAATCAATTGGAAAAAGAAAATTACAATATATACATACCTGGTATATCTGGGACAATTAGTAAAAAAATCTACTAGGCAGGCCAACAGGTAGGTCTCTGAAAAATGAAGAATAGATATTCATAAGGTATAAGCAAAATAATTCAAGCTCATGATCTCCCTTGGGCAAAAGCTATGGTCATGGAAAGAAGGGAAAGCATCTTATTTATATAAGCATAGAATGAGTCTACCTGGTAGATTGAATAGTGTGTTCAGAATGTAAAATCTTTCAGTGTCATCTCGTTGGATAAATTTATTTGGATACTGCTCTCTAGTTTCTGGTCTGAAAAAAAATTTTTAAAATTAACTGGCGTTCAAAAATTAGCATGGTTAATAACTATAGGAAACATCTACTGTTCAAAAAGGCATCCCAACAGTTTCATAGCTATGTGCAAGACAGAGTTCTAAGTATCTGTGACACTAACAAGCTTCAGGGTTTCTCAGGCTGGCAGGGGAGCTCCGTCACACACACACACAATGGCACCAAGGTGAAAAAAAAACCCAACTATCACAGGGAAGGTATAAGACTGTGAGAAAACTGAAGCAACAGAAACCATTTCAACTTAAGGGGTAGAGAGAAATGGCTGTGAGGAGTAGGAAGGGGAAAATCTAGATAAGATTCATGAAGTATGACACGCCTCCAATCTGTGCCTTAATGGTTAGGTGAACCAGTTCAGAAACTAGTCCAATTTGAATAAAGGAAACACAGAAAAGTAAAGTAAAAAGATGGGGGGTTGAGGTGAATCATGCTGTTCTTATAATTCCTTCAGGGACAAGAAGGTGCTACTGATAGATTTTTTTTTGCACAGAGCTGAGCTATAAGGGATTAAATCACTAGTAGTTTGAGAATAACCACTCTTGAACCCTTTTCGGTGGCAGCTTTTCCCAGTATAGGCCAGTCTGTTTCTGCATCCTCAAATGTAAATGTAAATAGCAGCCAACAGGATCCACACCGAGATTTGGAGAACACTTGCATACTGAAGGGCTTTGCCCTCTCTTGCTGTACTTGGACCCCTGAGACTACCATGTGAACCAGAGTAAACCAGTCTGCTGAAAGATAAAAAGCTACATGCAAAAATGAGGCACCTGGCCCACTGCCAGACACGTGAGTGAGGCCATTCTAGAACAGCTACCAGCTGACCCACCAGCTGCCCACAGACACATGCAATGGTTCAGAGAGATCAGCTGAGAAACCCTTGAATTGCCCAGCTGACTTTGAGAATTTTGAGCTAAATAAAGCATTTGTTGTTTTAAGCTGCTAGATTTTGAAGTAATTTACTATGCAGTAAAAGCTAACTGATAACAGAGTTCTGGGAAATCAGATAGGTAGTTATTGGCGGTTGAACAGTACCCCAATACTTAAAGTGTCTTAAAGTGGCAGCAAAGGAAATTAAAGGAAAGAGCATATTTAATAGAGAATGCAAGGTAGAATGAGTAACATCAGAGAACTGACTGGGTGCAGCAGATGAAGGACAGATGGTGATGATGCTCATGTCTGGGTGTCCTGGAGAGATGGTTGGCACCGTTAACAAAACCAGGGAAACTGCAGAACAAGTAGATATAAGGGGAGTTCTACTTTGCTTACCCTTAGCTTGAAGCAAGCACATTTTTAGCAGACAATTAGAAACCAAGGTTAAGAATTTGAAACAGAGATTCAGACTTGAGAGAATATCTTTTATGCACAGGTAATATTATACTACATGAAGCCACTTACAAAGTGCAGAGAAGGAAAAGAAGAAACTGAGAATAGAACCATGGAGAACATCTGAGGTTTAAAGTTTAAAGCCAGTGGAACAGACAGTTGTTCGGATGCCTGAGAAGCTTGGAGAGTGAAATGACACGCTTTAAGGAGACAGTATTAACAAAAATGTTTTTGACAAACTAAAAGAACGGATGACCAAAATATAAAAATGTACAATTCTCACAATGAATATACAGAAATTAGCGACTCTAAATAGAATAAACCAAATTTAAAGTTATACGAAGAATGACTTGGGTATATTCTTGTGTGCACTTATTAACTACAAATGACATAAAAACTCCAGTTAGGCATATAAAATCCCATTAGCTTCCTGTCTTAGTCACTCTTCTGAAATGAGCTCCCAATAAAGAATAACATAGTATTTTAGCCTTCCAAGATTTTCTGTAGTGAAAAATAAAGTGCAGGAATAGGAACAAAATCCTTTCCTTAGGCAGGCTTAGTAAGATGATATTGTCTCCTGAGATGGACCATACTTTCCCACTCCCTCCATCATCAAAGAGCAATTCCTCAACAGAAAGATTACTGATGGCTCCTATCACGTTACAACCTAGATGGAATTATTTAGTTAACAATTATTTTTCACTTCAATTAAGTGTCAAATCATGCTAGTATATATTTAAAATAAAAATCCATTTGGGGGAGATAATGTATCATAAAAGAAATGCTACATTTGGAGTCTGGAAGAAAACAGTTACCGTACAGATTACTGTTAACTCTACAGATCCACAGAATGCAGATCTGCCTGAAAAATGCGGTCCCAACTCAGTGAAAATCATGTAAGGCGACGGCAGATGGAGCCCTAAGTTTCCTTCCAGGCTCTCACCACTGCACTTCAGTAACCCTTCCCCCTCTCCCTCCATTCTCAGTTTCTCTTTTCCAGGAACTTTTCATTTTGACTCTAAAAGACTACACAGTGCTAAGTGCTATTTGATTGATTCTGCATTTATCAGGGTATTTCAAAAAGTTTGTGGAAAACAGAATTAAAAGACAAGCTTACTCTGGTGCAGAAAAATTTTGGAAATCTACATATATAAGGAATCTTCAAAAGAGTCTGTGAAAAATGCATAGATTTCCAAACTATTTTGCACCAAAGTACATTTGCCTTCTTAACAACAACAAAAAATTTATTTATTTATTTATTTGAAAGAGCAACAGAGAGAGAAAAAGGACAGAGGAAAAGAAGGATGGAAGGAAAGAGGAGAGACAGAGAGAGATATATGACATATCTACTGGTTCACTCCCCAGATGACCACACCAGCCAGGTCTGGGTGCCAGGAATTCCATCCTGGTCTTTCACATGGGTGGCAAGGGCCCAGGTACTTGGGCCATCCTTTCCTAGGCACATTAGCAGGGAACTGGATTGGAACTGGAGCAACTGGAACTCAAACTGTCACTCTGAAATGGGATGCTAGCTTTACAAGCCTCAGCTTATCCCGCTACGCCTCACCACCATCTCCTTTTAGTCCCATTTTTCTGTGACTTTTTGAAGTATTTCCACATTCATAACATTTTTGAAACATTCTTAAATGTGTTTCCAAAGTAGCTATTTGAAAACTTCACTGGCTTGTTTGGGCAAAGAGGAGAGGTTTGTGTATCCTGAACTAGTAAATCTGATTGCAGAACTAATTTACTGAAGTGCTTCCCCTCCTTATTCTTCTCTGCCTACCCATCCATAACACAAAAACTCTTTCAGATATAAATAGAACTCTGGCTCACCTTCCTTAGGATTCAAAATTAACAACAACAAACCAACAAACTGAGATTACTAGTACTACCTGCAATCGTTCTAAATCTGCTTTCTGATATTCATGGATCTCAAACCTCTGAAGAGAAAAGCAATGAAAGAATAGTGGTTCAAGTACTAGCCGGCCCAGATGTGACAAGGGTTTTACACTGCTCTCACTATGTATTCTTGCACGTCTGTAAGGCTGTGTAATGTCAGTAACGCCAGCTGAAGGGTCTTATATCAGCTGCTCCAGTTCTAAGTGGGGCATTCCTATGACCTTAGATTTAAAGGAAGCTCTGGCACATGTTCAGTTGGTTTGTGCCTCTTAACACAAAAGATATTTGCCAAAAAGACACTGTTTTTTTTAAACAATGTCAATGGAAATTGTGGTGATTTTACTACTTTGCCATCAAGAATGAATACTATATAGAAAAATTATACAAAAGACTGATATATAACCTGTTTTGATTTTAAGAGTTATTCTGACGTTACAGTGCCAACAGTAAATAAAGTAGTAGAAATAACAGTAGAGAAGATAAATAATTGTAAAGTTATATTACAGAAGTTGTCAAACTGTGGAACTACAATTTTTTAAGAAAAATTTAGGATGTTTCACTCAAAAAAGTGGTAGATACTAAATTTTATCTGTTGTAAATATTGTAAATTTTTATAATGTAAATATTATTTACATTATAATAATGTAAATATTCTGATTATAATAATGTAAATATTCTGATTATAAAAATAAAGCATACTTGTATTTATTTTAAATATTATTACTCTATATCCTTAAGTTTTTAAAATTTTAAACACACAAATGTCTGAAACTTTCCATTGATAAAAATGATATGTTAGTTATTAAGAACCTTAGTCATTTAAATGGCTGTAGTTCAAACTTTTTTAAAGCACTTTTATGTACGTACCTCTTCTGAGCAGCTACCTGAGAACTGTATTAAAAAGGAGAAAATAAAAATCTTAGAATTTCAAGTAAACCAAAACCACTACAGTTTTTTTGGGCAAGTTTCAAGATTAGTTTTGTGGGACGCTATATAATTATAAGGGACTGAATTTAAACAAAACAGTCATTTTGGATTGTAACTGGCTAGTAAATAAATGTTAACAATCTTTATGGAAAGGAATTGCTCTTTAATGATGAAAAAATACTGATGTATATTAGAGCTGTAGAGACAATGTCATCTTTATTTTGTTTGATTATAGAAAACTAGAAAGAAGCTGAAGGCTCTTTGTACTCACCCCCTTATGAAGTTAAATCCATGTGCACAGACTAAGAGGTTTCCATAGGCATCGACTTTCAAGAGATTTCCATAAAGGGTGTCAAAGACAAGTCCCCTACACGGAAATGAAGATACTGTCAATAATGCAAAGTAATACAGGCAATAATTGTGTGTGTTGCCACTCAGTCACCCTGAATCAACCTCAACGAATTCAAGCTTTGCAACAACTCAGGTATGTCCCAAAACAACATAACCTTAGAGGTTAAAGTAAGCAAGCAAAATCTTAAAAGTGAATCCCAAGCAACTAAAAGATTTGTACTTTGTCTAGACAAGCATAATTTCTTCCTTTAAGGTCTAAGAGCTTAATAGCTTAATCAAACAAGGTGGAAATTATAATTCTTGATACAGCTGGTACCATTCTAAAACAGTGTCTTTATTTCCTTGGACAACCGCTGATTTCTGTTTCCCACTTTTTGATGCTGTATGTAGGCATCAGCTTTCCTAATCTTTAATCCTTCATATCAAATACAGAAATGCAAACTGCCAAGAAGGCTATGACTACCAAGTGTATTAACAAAACATGTAGCTGCTCTCCAACAGCCAAAGGTAGGATGGGCAAGACGTCTATGATCACTGCCCAACAGATTTAATAAAATCCCTTGTCTTAAACATAAATGGGTCAGCTGGCGCTGCGACTCACTAGGCTAATCCTCCACCTTGCGGTGCCAGCACACCGGGTTCTAGTCCCGGTCGGGGCACCGGATTCTGTCCCAGTTGCCCCTCTTCCAGGCCAGCTCTCTGCTGTGGCCCGGGAGTGCAGTGGAGGATGGCCCAAGTGCTTGGGCCCTGCACCCCATGGGAGACCAGGAGAAGCACCTGGCTCCTGCCTTTGGATCAGCAAGGTGCGCCGGCCACGGTGGCCATTGGAGGGTGAACCAACGGTAAAAGGAAGACCTTTCTCTGTATCTCTCTCTCTCGCTGTCCACTCTTCCTGTCAAAAAAATAAATAACTAAATGGGTCTTCTTCAATAGCAGTAAAATGAGCTCAATTCATGAATACAAATGATACACATAAAGGAAATGTTCATGGCAATTTTAGAATTAAAATCAAGCCCCCAAAACCCAAAGACCTATTTGCTGCATTTTTGGGGTCAGGGATAAGTTTGGAATTACTAATCTCAGGGACAGGGGCAGTGATACTAATCTAAAGATATCTTTAAAATTACCTGGTAGGGAATGTAGAATCATAAGCAAAGCTGAGCAGCTCCTGGGGATAGCCAATAGAAACTAATCTCTCCACAGTAAGTTCAAAGCCAAGAGACTCATACTCCGGGGACTTGTACACTGCACAAAGAAGAGATTCTCATTAGTCAGCATAAAGGACACCAATTAAAAGAGAAGGCAAACTAATGAGTTTCTACTCTGCTCCAATTCCTCCCTCCTCATCAATCTGCCAAAAATCTTCTTTTCCCTCAAATTACCCAAGTAATTAGAAAATCCAATTGTTAGTCTGTGGAAATAGGTCATATTATAGCAAGAGAAACAGCAACAAGACAAATTGTCAAACATTTCAGAATAGTTCTTCATTAGGAAACTTATTCTAAACACTTTTTCCTTTTATCTATTCTTTCATTCCCACAATCTAAAGGCAGAAAAAAAATAATGCATACAATCATGATATTAACCGTAAAATTATAAGTAAACAGAAAATTAGGTAAGAGAGGGCTATACAAATCGAAAGCTTCACTAATGTGCATAGTTGATGTAAAAATCCTTCTAAATGAGCATTTAAAAAACTATTTTTTGGATTCCTATTTGGCTTTGTTCTCTTTCTCTAATCAGCATACTGATTTTACTTTTTAGATTAACTTGTTTTCTAAACAATCCTAACAATGTTACAGCCATCAAAACTGCATTTTACAAGTTATTATATAAACGAATCATAAAAAGACATATCACAGGTGGGGAAATCTGGATGTGAACTGCGAATTGGATCTGAAAGAATTAAGAATCATTTTATTACATGTGAATATGGCAAGGATAGGTGCATGCAAACGTGTGTGTAAAAATTCATTTCCCCTTACCTACCAAAGGAACATACTGAGTTTGCTACAAGTCAAATAATGGATTTCAGATTATGGGTTTTTTTCTCTCTGACTGTGTATGTCTGAAGTTTTCCATAATGAAAAAACCTTTTAGAGTTACCAATGAAGTTCAGCGCAAAGAAAATGCTGCTCCTTTCAATGGGGTTGTTCTATATTAAACATTTAGGTAAACAAGGATCTGTCCATCAGTATTTAGGAGTGGGCAAGCCATATTAAAAATAAAAAGACAAAAAAGACAGCCAGCATACTAAATATCAAATAAGGCAAAAATATCTGAGGGTACTTCAAAAAGTTTTTTTTTTAATGGAATTAAAAGGTAAGATTTTTGGTGCAAAACATTTTTTGAAATCCATAAATAGTTTTTTCATGTACCATGAACTTTCTGAAGACTCCCGAGATGTCTTGTTTTGTAGTATCATAATAACACAACTATTATTATTACAGTTCTTCTATCTGTCGTTAACACTGTTAGCCTATGGTTCAAAATGATTTTGCACTGCAATTAGTCTGCTTATCCAAGTTAGTGCTAATATCTTAGTATGATTCAACTTTCCAAAGGCAATCCTTTAGGACATTTGTAGAAATGGGTCAAAGTTCCAAAGAAGGGAATTGAGTGGCTGGGACAGGGAAAGGAAGGAGAACTTAAGGTATCCCTCCCTTCTATTCCAATAAAACTTGTAACATACTAATTCATCTACTTTTTCTAAATTAAATTAAGATTTTAAAAAGTAAGCTGAACTTTCAAATAGTTTAATATACAGGCAGGCGCCGCGGCTCACTAGGCTAATCCTCCACCTTGCGGTGCCAGCACACCGGGTTCTAGTCCCGGTCGGGGCACCGGATTCTGTCCCAGTTGCCCCTCTTCCAGGCCAGCTCTCTGCTGTGCCCAGGAGTGCAGTGGAGGATGGCCCAAGTGCTTGGGCCCTGCACCCCATGGGAGACCAGGAGAAGCACCTGGCTCCTGCCTTTGGATCAGCAAGGTACGCCGGCCACGGTGGCCATTGGAGGGTGAACCAACGGTAAAAGGAAGACCTTTCTCTGTGTCTCTCTCTCTCGCTGTCCACTCTGCCTGTCCAAAAAAAAAAAAAAAAAAATATATATATATATATATATATATATATACACATTTGTCAGATTCAAGAAACAGAAGTCTACAATTTTTAAGGTCCTTTAGGAGTTGCCTAAACTCCACTTCCACAGACCAATGCCAAAAGAAGCCATCTTTGTTTTTTTGTTGTTGTTGTCTGCGGCTAAGAGTAATTTAACTGTAGCTAACATTTTTAAAACTGGCTACATTTTTTTTCCTTCCCTCAACTCTTACCTCATCATCTCCAACTTCCCCACTTCAACTCCCAAAAAAACTGGCTGAAGCCTTAAATGTAGAATTTCTAAATCTATATGACATCCACATGTATGTAGAGGTGCTACATATTCACACACTAACAGAGTAAGAACTAGTAAGATCTCAGAACCAGTAAGGCATGGCATCCACTGTTGTAAACTGGAGTATAAAATAACATCTCTTATTTTATTCCTACCCCAGAGATCCCACCCTAATTGCTAGTAAATCCCATTTTAACATTTTTTTTAAAACAAAAAATATTTCTCAGTCCTAACCAGAGCCTCACTTTTTAAAACAATATTTAATGAAATAAAATTTCAATGTGGCTACATTTCCAGTAATTGTAGGCAGGTAATTTAAGTGATTTATTGGTACTCATTCTTAGACGATCTGGCCCATATAAAATTTTTTCAATTAATTCTTTCAGAGAATAATCTGTTGGAAATGCCTTAAGAACAGGGAATGAAAAAAACAAATCTTTATCTCTATCCAAGCTCACCCCTAAGTCAGCAGTTTCCCCTTAGTGAATCAGGTAATTGCAGAGAAATGGAGTAACTGGTAATCAAAACTTTAGTCTACAATACAACTGAGACTGAAGCTCAAATTAATTTATTCAGAATTTCTGGTTGAAAAAATACCAAGGAAAAAAATCTCAAAAAATCTTGTCTAACACAAGAGTAGAAAATAAAATACAACATGAGGGTACTTCAAAAAGTAATGGAAAAATGGAGTTAAAAGGTTTATTTTGGTACACAAATTCTTTGAAATTCATGCAGTTCTCCCCCCCCCCCCCCCCAACAACACATTTTCCACACACGTTTTGAAGACTTTCACACATATGCCACATTGTATTTATTCTCAAGGCAGAATTTCCCAAGTGTTCAACTGAGGTGACTTTCTGGAAATTCCACCTATAGAAATAAAGTCTTTACATTTTCTTCCAATCAGTTCAGAGCTCTTCCTAAAACTATGATGTATCTTCCCCATTGGATAACCCAAAGTTACATAGCAAGTACAAACAGCCAAAGCCAGAATTTTGGTTTTTCTGAGTCTCATCTAAAGCTTTTTTTCATGAGATATATTACCATTGCTAAAAATGCATTTCTAGATTGCATATGCTTTCAAAACTTAAGCCTAGATGTTGAAACATACTAACTCTCCTTCCAATTTCTTCCAACTAGTCCAAAATAAATTGGGCTAGTCATAGGTGGGAATGGATTTAGCAAAGAGAGGCCAAGATCCACTTTAGCAACACTATCTATTTCATCAAGCTCTATATTAATCAGTAAGACCTACAAGCTATTGACATTATCTCATAAGCTTCCCGGATAATTATTTCAGCAACATGAACTCCCAGGTCACTAAATCATCTGCTAAAGCTCCATACAGTACAACCGCCGCTGGAAAGTCAGAACTGCAGCTGCGCAGAGAATAAATTTAGAGGTTTTACTCTAAGTGTCCCTTGGCAATAAATACACTTATTATGACCTAGGAGGAAAAATTCTTGAAGCTTACAAAGCACCGCCATTCCTTAAAATATTAAAAAACTAAATTCTTTCTTTAATCAACCAGGCCCTTCAAAGCCAGCCTCAAACACGTGTAGGAGTCATATATACCTCCTCAGACTGCAGAGCTACATGCTGCTCCACGCTGCAAAGGCTCTTATTTCAGTTTCTTTCATAAAATCGTGCCAGGTTAATAATGCACAGCTTCAAGCTCAATTCTTACTAATGACTCTCTGTGGTTCCCAAACGCAGCCAGTAGCTTCAGAATACACATAACCTCACACATAACTGCTTGTTTCTTCCCCAAGAAGGTCCCAGGGCCTATCCCAACTTACCCAAGATCCAAAGACAAAGGAAGTTTTTTTAAGGGCCAGCGTCCAAACGAGAGAACTGCTTTAGCTACTGGGACAGCACACAGTGTTCTCTGGTTATGTAACAAGACTATAAAGAGAACAACCAATGCTTTGAAAGTTGAGGCTACTCAGAGTGTTCAAAGGTATTCTTTACTCCATAATCTGCAAGAAAAAACCAGCTCTTCAAAAAATAACTGCATGTTGTGGGGATGAAAGCTGCAGGCCTTGTTTTGAGTCCATGCTGTTCACACAAGATAGAATCTGTGTGAGAGGATAAAGTTCCTTTGGAATGAGCCACAAACTTTCTGCAGGGAAGTTTGGAATTCTCATGCACTTTTTACCTTTGCCACCAAGACACACTGTGCAGTAGTTTACAGATTTTAGAAAAATAAAGGGCAAACCTCTACAGAGGTTCCAGCCTAGCAGAGTGCTGCTGCCAAAATGAGAACTCACATGAGGCAGATGCAGATGCAGTGTGTGTCACTCCAGTCTTGAAGGAGTTACACTGGCTCTCCTGTTAAAAAACAAAACAAAGCAACAAAACAAAAACAAAAACAAAAACAAAAGCTGGTTTTAAAACTGTTGTGATGGGCTGGAACAGAGAGAGACACCATTTGGAAATCGGTATTTACAGGAGTTTACTGCCCTCCTATAACATCACTATCACTATCAGTAAAATTAGCCTAATCAGCCATAACAAAAGGAGGCTTTTAAAAATAAGCCTAAGGATAATTTGCTTTTCTCATACCCTGAGTCTGGAATACACATCAAGTCTGATCCTGAAATGTGAAGTCAAAAGACAAATAGAAAAATGCATCTATTTGTCTTCTTAGTTCTTTTTCTCCAGCACATTTCAGGTTAGTATGCTAGAACCTGAATGTAGCTTGTAAATGCTGTTTAAAATTGAACTCTGGCTAGTGAAAAAAATTAAATAAAGTATACAAAAATAAACCAGAGCAGTTTCATCCTGCTTTTGAGTACCCAGTTAAACTGAGTCTACAGCTGTTCTTAACTTCTCTACCCTTCAACAACTCAATTCGTCACCTTGCTCTAGACCAGAAAGGAATTGCATGCCACTAAAAATGTCTAAATTTGGCATGGAAGGCAATACTGTTACTTTGATTCTGTCGGTGGATATTTGCCTTCTGTTATAATACTCCATAAAGTTAAAAGAAACTACTTGGTAACTGTGTTTAAGATGTATATGCACATTCTGCAAATATACTGACCTTTTTAACATATGAATTAGATCTAATTCTATTTACAGGGAGTAATTTTCCCCCACAGGCATTCTTTTGAAAACGTGTGGTTGGATTCCTCTAATACATGGATTTATTTTTTAAATGACAGTGAGATGATACTCAATAGAAGCATAGAAATGATAAAATGTAATGTCTAAAAGTCCTAACAACATTACAACCAGGAGAAATCACCATCAAAAGCAACTATGAAAAACAAACCCTAACCCAACAGCCCAATAGTATCTTCTGTTCTTATTTAATCAGCATCAAAGCTCTCTATTAAGTTGTTAAACTATGCAATATTGGTTCTCTGAGAATGTAACTAGAAAAAGTAATAATGCACATTTTTCATTGAGGAAAATACTAACTGAAGTCTGTCCTTTCTTCATGTGAACAGTATCAGTGTGCTTTTTCCACTTGTCAAAGCTATATGAAATTTCTAACACAATAATACAAAGGGAAACTTTTATCTCTAATTCATTAATGCTCTTAATCATTAATTCACAATTAATGATCTCAAATAGATGAAATTCTTAAAATGACTCAATTTTAATTTACTTCAGAAATCTACACACCCTGTAATATTTTTAGTACTATAAAGTAAAATGAACTCTCAAATGGCTAGATATGCAAACAAAATAAATGGGATTTGGAAAACTGTCAATTTTAGTTCTGTAAAGGAACAGAAATCAAATAATTAAGAGTATATTTCAGAAATATTTCAAAAACTAGAATTTCATTTTAAAATAAAATTCACGTAAAATAAAATGAAAAGAATTACATATTTCCCGCTGAGCACTAGGACTTTGCATTTTCAGTACTGTTTGCAATTTAAGACAGATAAACTGAAAATCAGACGCATATTTAAAAATTCTCTTTAGCCAAAGGAGCTGCTTATAACAAAAGAAATAAAAGTCATTTTTCCCTAAAATTAAAAACAGAGCACAGCATTCAAACGTCAATACTTTTAAAGTTAGGTTGAACAAAAACACTTAAGTATCTGCTGTGTACCATGGACTAGATGCTGAGAACAAAAAGACAAAATATGGTCTTTAGCCTAAAGGAGTACAGCCCATAGTACACTATGAGGATACACAATTAGATATTTATAATAAGTTTTGCAAGATCAATAGCAATGTACTAAGACGGCATACAGAGACAGAAAAGCAACAAATTAACCAGGCCTGGGAAGCTTTCTTAAAAACTATGCATGTTTTATTCATGCTTATAAAGATGACTCATTTATTTTTGAAGATGTATTTATATATTTGAAAGTCAGAGTTACAGAGAGAGAGAGAAAGACAGAGATCTGGGCCAGCACTGTGGCATAGCGGGTAAAATCGCCACCTGCAGTGCCAGCATCCCATATGGGCGCTGATTCAAGTCCTGGCTGCTCCACTTCTTATCCAGCCCTCTGCTATGGCCTAGGAAAGCAGGGGAAGATGGCCTAAGTCCATGGACCCCTGCACCCACATGGAAACCTGGAAGAAGCTCCTGGCTTCAGGTTGGCCCAGCTCTGGCTGTTGGGCCATTTAGGGAGTGAAGCAGCAGACCTCTCTGTCTCTTTCTCTGCCTCTCTGTAACTCTCTCAAATAAATAAATTTTAAAAAGAGAGAGAGAGAGAGTGAGAGAGAGAGAGAGAGAGAGAGAAAGAGAGAATCTTCCAACTGCTGCTTCATTCCCCAAATGGCTGTCGTTGCTGAGGCTGGGCCAGGCCAAAGCCAGGAGCTTCCTCTGGGTCTCCCATGTGGGTGGCAGGGACCCATGCACCTGAGCCATCCTACACTGTTCTCCCAGGCACATCAGCAGGGAGCTGACTGGGAAGCGGAGCAGCCAGGACCTGAACCAGCACCCATGTTGCAGGCAGTAGTTTAACTTGCTATGCCACAACACCACTGCTGGCTGCTATATAACTCATTTTTATAACCACTATCTCAAGATATTATAAAGTTTACCTGACAAACTTTGAGATTCAGATTCAGCCAGTGTGTTCTAAATACCTGTGTCAGAGTCAGGCAAGTGAATCAATGTATAAAGTAAGGGTCCAAGTCTCTTCCAGAGCAACAAGTGGTTACTCAACTATAGCTGACTTCCCTGTGGGAAAGAGGGTCAAATGTCTCCAACTGTACAACAGTTAGCTTAGATTTCCATCTGTCTGCAATCTCTTAATTTTGAAATACAAATCCAATTAAGCAAATACTCTTTGAGTCAAACTAGGGTCAATGAGCCAAAAAATGTGAGCCTTGAGCCTACACTTTAAGCAAAAAATTAACTCCTTTGAATTGTTTTGACTATTTATCAAAGTCTTTAGGAAGTAAACAGAGTGGGGCCAGCGCTGTGGCATAGTTAGTTAACACCTTGACCAGAAGCACTGGCATCCTATATAGGTGCCTGTTAGAGTCTCGGCTGCTCCACTTCCAATCCAGCTCTCTGCTATGGCCTGGGAAAGCAGTAGAAGATGGCCCAAGTCCTTGGGCCCCTGCACCTGCATGGGAGACCTGGAAGAAGCTCCTGGCTCCTGACTTCGGATCGGCTCAGCTCTGGGCATTGCAGCCATCTGGAGACTGAACCAGCGTATGGAAGACCTGTATCTCTCTCTGCCTGTATCTCTCTCTGCCTCTTCTCTCTCTAACTCTGACTTTCAAATAAATACATCTTAAAAAAAAAAAATAGGAAGTAAACAGAGTGGGGCCAGTGCTGTGGCATAGCTGGTAAGGCCATGGCCTGCAGTGCCAGCATCCCATATGGGCACCAGTTCAAGTCCTGGCTGCTCCTCTTCTGATGCAGCTCTCTGCTATGGCCTAGGAAGGCAGTAGAGGATGGCCCAAGTCCTTGGGCCCATGCACCTGTGTGGGAGACCCAGAAGAAGCTCCTGACTCCTGGTTTTGGACTGGCTCAGCTCCAGCCATTGTGGCCAACTGGGGAGTGAACCAGCAGATGGAAGACCCCCGCCCTGTGTAACTCTTTCAATAAATAAATCTTAAAAAAAAAAAAAAAAGTAAACAGAGTTTAAGTATTTAATGAACTCAGACTCTAGATGTAAATAAAACCATTCGTTAATAACTACAAAGTATCCTGGATAATACTGTTCATCCAGGGAAAAACAGGGGGATATAAAAAGACTTGGAAAATAAAAGAACCTTTGTGTGATCACTTGACTTGGTCTTCTTTCACACTACTATAAAAAGTGTAATCCTGGGGCAGGTGTTTGGCCTAGAGGTAAGACACTACTCTGGATGACCGCACCCCATATTGGAGGGCCTCGGTTCCAATTCCAGCTCCTGGCTTCATTCAGCCTGGCCCGGCCCTGGCCATTGTAGCCATCTAGTGAGTGAACTAATGGATGAAATCTCTATCTTTCTCTACTTCTCACTCTCTTTTTGCTCTCTGTAACTCTGCCTTCTAAATAATTTTTTTAAATCTCTCTTTCAAATAATAAACAAACAAACAAACCTTAGACAAAAAAAAAGTTGCTGTTTGGGATGTCTGCATCCCATACAGGACTGCCTGCTTCAAGTCCTAGCTATTTTGCTTTCAATATAGCTTCCTATTAGTGTAAACCTAGAAGGAAGAAGATGGCTCAACGACTTCCCTCCCTGTCACCTATATTTAATTCTGGTTCCCAGCCCAGCCCTTGATATTGCAGGCATCTGGGGAGTGAACCAGCAGAAGAAAGATCTGTATGTGTATGTATGTGTGTACATGCATGTGCTCAACTCTCTGCTTTTCAAATAAAATTTTTATAAAAAAAATTTTCTGACTCATTTTACATGTTTCATTTTGCAAGTCTCACTATATATTTTATGTAAAAGTAGTCTATAACTTATTAATAGTTTGTTGCTTTAGAGTCAAAGCTATAAAAAATATTCCAGCTACACACACCAAATCACTATAGGTCCTCTCAAGTTCAGTTGATTCTAACTGGATCACTGATACAATTCAGTAAACATGATATGAAATTTTCACTTTTCATCTTTACAACTCTCTTTTCTTGGGGTAAGTCCTTATGATATAGTCTGACTAGATTTTCAATTTGTTTGGCTTTATGATAGTATTTATAACTTTATTAACCACAATTACTTTGTTAATTTTTTCTTCTTTTTTAGAAAGGGATCCTTCTTTTGGAAGACTTTTTTTGTTCTTCTCTGTTACCCTAGTTTCTCTTTTCAAACACTCAGCTTATTACCATATTTTACTGTTTTTCAAGCTGTTTTAGCTTGAAAACCCTTTAAACACACACACACACACACACACACACACACACATTGGGGCCAGTGCCGTGGCACAGTAGGTTAATCCTCCGCCTGTGGCATCCTATATGGGTGTTGGTTCTAGTCCCGGCTGCTCCTCTTCCAATCCAGCTCTCTGCTGTGGCCTGGGAAAGCAGAAGATGGCCCAAGTGCCTGGGCCCCTGCACCCACCTGGCTCCTGGCTTTGGATGAGCAAAGCTCCAGCCGTTGTAGCCATTTCGAGAGTGAACCAATGGACAGAAGACCTTTCTCTCTGTTTCTCCCTCTCACTGTCTGTAACTCTACCTCTCAAATAAATAAATAAAATGTTTAAAAAAAAAAAAACACTATAGGGGACAATGAATGTATTTTATCAAACCACATATATTTTTATTTTCCTTATCTTCAGTTCCTTAAGTTTTGTATTTTATATATATATATGCATATATAAATAAAACATTCAGGCCGGCGCCGTGGCTCAACAGGCTAATCCTCCGCCTTGCGGCGCCGGCACACCGGGTTCTAGTCCCGGTTGGGGCGCCGGATTCTGTCCCGGTTGCCCCTCTTCCAGGCCAGCCCTCTGCTGTGGCCCAGGAGTGCAGTGGAGGATGGCCCAAGTGCTTGGGCCCTGCACCCCACAGGAGACCAGGAAAAAGCACCTGGCACCTGGCTCCTGCCATCGGATGAGTGCGGTGCGCCGGCCGCAGCGCGCCGACCGCGGCAGCCATTGGAGGGTGAACCAACAGCAAAGGAAGACCTTTCTCTCTGTGTCTCTCTCTCACTGTCCACTCTGCCTGTCAAAAAAAAATAAATAAATAAAAATAAAAATAAAACATTCACTGAATTATACATGCTCATTCTTCCACACACAAATCTTTTGCATACAATCAGTTCAGAGGCCTGTGGTGCAAGGTAGTGTGAAGTATATCCTAAATCTTGTCTCATGACTCTGGACAACAAGAACTTCTCTAGCTTTTTTGATGAAGGATATCTTCCCTAGTTTGTACCGAAAACTTTTGAATAAATATACTCCTTAAAGAGATCTTTAGTCACACTAAAGGCTTCAAATAGGTAACAACCAGTTTACATACTATCAATAGTATGTTTAACTCAGCTAAAGCTCCATATAACTTACTTCATCACTAACTCATCTTTCTTTAAGAAATTCTGGGGCCGGCACTGCGGCTCACTAGGCTAATTCGCCACCTGCGGCGCTGGCACACCAGGTTCTAGTCCCAGTAGGGTGCTGGATTCTGTCCCGGTTGCCCCTCTTCCAGTCCAGCTCTCTGCTGTGGCCCGGGAGGGCAGTGGAGGATGGCCCAAGTGCTTGGGCCCTGCACCTGCATGGGAGACCAGGAGGAAGCACCTGGCTCCTGGCTTTGGATCGGCCACAACACACTGGCCATAGTGGCCACTTTGGGGGTGAACCAACGGAAAAAGGAAGACCTTTCTCTCTCACTCTCTCTCACTGTCTAACTCTGCCTGTCAAAATAAACAAATAAAAATAAATAAGAAATTCTGGGGCTGTGACACCAGCATCGTAGGTGAGCACCAGTGTGAGTCCCAGCTGCTCTGCTTCCAATCGAACTTCCGGCTAATGTGCCTGCAAAGGCAGCAAAAGATAGACCAAGTGCTTGGGCCCCTGCCACCCACATGGGAGACCAGGATGGAGTTTCAGGCTCATGGCTTTGGCCTGACCCAGTTTGGACTGCCATGGCCATTTGGGGAGTGAACTAATGGAGGAAGATTTCTCTCTCCCCTCCCTCCCTCTGACTCTTTCAAACAAATAAAATACAACTTAAAGAAGAAGAAACTCTGAAGCCCAGACACAAACTTTACGTTGTCCGTGGTTTCAACAATAAAAGTGTTTTCACTGCATACTGTGTTTGACACTTGACAGAAAAAGACAACCCACAGAATGAAATAATATTTATGGATTATTTATCTAATAAGGGATAAATATTCAGAATATTTAAAGAGGTCCAATAAGTTAGCAACAACAACAACAAAAACCTGCCATTTCTTCTAAGAAGGTCTATAGACAGCTAGCAAGCATCACTACCCATTAGAAAAACATCAAAATCAAGAGTGTTGCCAAGGATGAGAGAAACTGGATCACTCATGCATCGCTGGTGGGAATATAAAATGTTACAGTCACTATGGAAAACAGTTTGGTGGTTCCTCAAAAGCTAAACAGAGTTATCATAATACCCAGCAGTTCCATTCCTGGGTATATAGCCAGAAGAAACGAAAGCAGAAACTCAAACATCCACTTGCACACCGACATTCACAGAAATCTTACTTCAAATAGTTGGCACATGGAAATAATCCAAATGTCCAGCAATAAATGACTAAACAACTATAATATATGTATGTATGTATGTATACACACACACACAATGGACTATTATTCAGTCATAAAAAGTAATGAAGGGGCCAGCACTGTGGCATAGCAGTAAAGCCATTGCCTGCAGTGCCAGCATCCCATATGGGTGCTGGTTCAAATCCCAGCTGCTCCACTTCTGATCCAGCTCTCTGCTATGGCCTGGGAAAGCAGTAGAAGATGGCCAAGTCCTTGGACTCCTGTACCCACATGGGAAGACCTGGAAGAATACCCTGGCTCCGGATCGGCGCAGCTCCAGCCATTGCGGCCAACTGGGGAGTGGACCAGTGGATGGAAGACCTCTCTCACTGCATCTCCTTCGCTCTCTGTGTAACTCTTTTTTTTTTTTTTTTTTTTTTTGACAGGCAGAGTGGATAGTGAGAGAGAGACAGAGAGAAAGGTCTTCCTTTGCTGTTGGTTCACCCTCCAATGGCTGCCGCGGCCGGCGCACCACGCTCATCCGATGGCAGGAGCCAGGTGCTAGGTGCTTTTTCCCTGGTCTCCCATGGGGTGCAGGGCCTAAGCACTTGGGCCATCCTCCACTGCACTCCCGGGCCACAGCAGAGGGCTGGCCTGGAAGAGGGGCAACCGGGACAGGATCCGGCGCCCCAACCGGAGGATTAGCCTGTTGAGCCACGGCGCCGGCCTTAACTCTTTCAAATAAATAAATAAATCTTAAAAAGAAAAAAAAAAGGAATAAAATGCCGATACATGCTGTAAAATGGACCAAACTTAAAAAAAAACACTGGGCTGGGGGCCAGCACTGTGGCACAGTGGGTAGAGCTGCTGCCTGCAGTGCCAGCATCCCATATGGGAGCCAGTTCCAGTCCTGGCTGCTCCACTTCCTATTCAGCTCTCTGCTATGGCCTGGGAAAGCAGTAGAGGATGGCCCAAGTCCTTGGGCCCGTGCACCTGTGTGGGAGACCCGGAAGAAGCTCCTGGCTCCAGGATTTGGATCAGCGCAGCTCTAGCCAATAAGGCCAACTGGGGAGTGAACCAGCAGATGGAAGACCTCTCCTTCTCTCTCTGTGTAACTCTGACTTTCAAGTAAAAATAAATAAATCTTAAAAAAAAAAAAAAAAAAAAACACTGGGCTGGGGCTGCAGTAGCAGTACAACGAATTAAGCCGCCGCTTGTAATACTGTTATCCCCTATCAGAGTGCCCATTCAAGTCTTAGCTCCACTTCTGATCCAACTTCCTACTAATACACCTGGAAAGGCAGCGGAAGATGGCCCAAACGGGTACAGGTACATGGGTACCTGACACCCATGCAAGAGACAGGACAGAGTTTCGAGTTCCTGGCTCCTGGCTTCAGCCTGATTCAGCCCTGTCTGTTGTGGCCATTTGGGAGTAGAACCAGTGGAAGGAAGATCTGTTTCTCCCACTCTCTTTGTTGCTCTGCCTTTCAAATAAATAATAAAATAGTTTAAAAAAAAACAAACTGAAGAAAATTTTATTTTTAAGATTTATTTATTTATTTGAAAGTCAGAGATACACAGAGAGAGAAAAGAGGAGGCAGAGAGAGGTCCTCCTACCGCTAGTTCACTCCCCAGATGACCGCAACAGCTGGAGCTGCGCCGATCCAAAGCCAGGAGCCAGGAGCTTCTTCCAGGTCTCCCATGCAGGTGCAGGGGCCCAAGGATTTGGGCCATCTTCTACTGCTTTCCCAGGCCATAGCAGAGAGCTGGATCAAAAGTGGAGCAGCCAGGACTCTAACAGTGCCCATATGGGATGCCGGCACTGCAGGCGGCAGCTTTTCCTGCTATGCCACAGCGCCGGCCCCCTAAAAAAATTCTTAAAGAGAAATAAGCCAAATATAAAAACAAATGTTTCTGATTCCACTTCTATGAAATATCCAGAATAGGTAAATTAATTGAGACTGGGGCCAGCACTGAGGCGCAACAGGTTAATGCCCTGGCCTGAAGCACCGGCATCCCACATGAGCACTGGTTCGAGACCCGGCTACTACACTTCCCATCAAGCTCTGTGCTACGGCCTGAGAAAGCACGGAAAGATGGCCTGCATGCCGAGGCTCCAGCACCCACATGGGAGACCTTGATGAAGCTCCTGGCTCCTGGTTTCAGATTGGCACAGCTCCAGCTGTTGCGGCCATCTGGAGTGTGAACCAGGAGATGGAAGACCTCTCTCTCTCTCTCTCTCTCTCTCTCTCTCTTTCTGTGTGTGTAACTCTGACTTTCGAATAAATAAATCTTTAAAAAAATAAAAATAAAAAATTCATAAAGACTGAAAGTAGACTAGAGGTTACAAGGGGCTGCAGGCAGGAGGAAATGGGTACGTTATTGCTCAATATGTAGTGACTTTCTGTGTGGGATGATGAAAACCTTTGGAAATACATAGTGGTGACCCTTGCACAACACTAAATAGACTCAATGCCACTGAAACATGGATACACTAAACATGGATAAACTTTATGTTGTGAAAATTTACTACCAAAAAGGGAGAGGGAGAGAAGTGCTCCAGTGCGCTGACTTTAGATATCTACAATGACAGCACATGTCAAAACTGGATATTATTTCTTATGTTAGATTGTTTTTCTCAGCCCTGTATAAATGCTCTAACGCTGCTAACTTTGGTGAGGATACACTATTGCTGCCAGAAACATGATGCGTGCCCTGGACTCCAGTTCAAGTAAACATACCATGCAAAAAATGCTTATTTAAATGTCAAGTGAGTCAAGTGCATTCCAGTTACAATAAAACAAGATTAGAGTGCATTTACTATGTATTAAAGGCTAGTGATCAAAGATCCTGAGATGCTTTTCCTAGCAGCAGAACAATCTTCTCATTTACTAACACCAAGGGCTAGTTTCTCTTAATTTCTTCTCTAGTGCTCTCAACAGTGATTTTGTTGTCTCTCCCCACTCCTTTGGCTTGTTGATACAACATGCTTACGTTGGGGGTCATTGCATTTCATCCCCTGTGGCTAATAACATGGCCTATGGAGGATGGGATAAGAGAAACATTCAAAAGGGAAAGATCTAAAATGTATTTTTCAGTTGAAAAAGTTGTATAAATTTTAGAATTCTAACATCACTTGGAATAAAGTACTTATATAAGTAAGCATGAGGCTTCATTCCTTTGAGATTATTTCTGAAAATTAAGTGAAAAAATTGTATAAATATTCTCAAGTGAGGGTTATAATTCAAATGCAAGAAAAGATGTGTTTCTGTCCTAGGCAGGATTTCTATTTTTGAGAGAAAAAAAAATTAAAGCACCAGTCTTTTTTTCTAGATGAGGTTTTTTTTTTTTTCTTGCCGATACCTCATATAGAAGGTTACAGGATAATTTCTTTCTCTGAAAGGTGAAAATAGCATGAGAAATGGAAACTGACCCAAGTTTAAATTCTAGCAATGAGTTTTACTAAGTGAACTACTAGTTACTGATGAGGTCCAGGACACATTAGCCCAAAATATGGCACTCTGGCATTTGAGAAACAGAAGTAGAAAGTTTGTTCTTTCTCCCCATTCCCCTCAACCTCATCTCCTGACACAAGTCATAAAATCTAGGAAGTATTTTTCTGACCACTTCATATCCCAAGTCCTAAGACCCTCGTTTGAGAGGTATCTCCCTCTATCAGAAGGAAAGGAACATCCTTGTATCTGAAGACAGAAGGGAGATAAGAATCTGAACAAACAGATCCTCCAAGTTCCTCTCAGTAAATATCGTGAGGCCATTTCTTCTTTGACCGATTATACTTCTTGCTGTGGTTTAGATGTGGCTTCTCTCCCGAGGATTCATGTGTTGGAAACTTTGTCCTTAGCGTGGCAATGTGGAACCTTTAAGACATTGCTACTGAACACCCCCAAAATCGGTTGGAGGAGTTTCTATGGAAACCCCAAATGGGTTCTTTGCCTGACACACAGCAAGTCAATAAATGACTCTGGGGTACTGAAAAAAAGTAATAGTTTACTGCAAAGCACAGAACAAAGGTGTAGGAAGCTAATGCTAAATTTTCTCCTCAAGATGGTGAAGACAGTGAATCTTGAGGGCCAGCGCTGTGGCACAGTAGGGTAAGCCTCTGCCTGTGGCACCAGCATCACTTATGGATGTCGGTTCGAGTCCCACGTGCTCCACTGCTGATCCAGCATCCCTGCTGATGGTCTGCAGAAGCAGTGGAAGATGGCTCAAGTCCTTGGGCCCCTGCACCCACATGGGAGACCCGGAAGAAGCTCCTGGCTCCTGATTGCCCAGCTCTTGCCACTGCAGTCATTTGGGGAGTGAACCAGTGGATGGAAGAACTGTCTCTCCCCCTCTCTCTGTGCCATTCAAATAAACAAACAAATCTAAAAAAAAAAAAAAAGAGAGAGAAAAGAAAAGAAAGAAGAAAAAAAAAGAACCCTTCATGGAAACACTGTTTTATTTCCATGGAAACACTGTCATTAAAAGCTGTTCATAAAAGAAAACAGCTTTCTGTTAAGTTCATGACCATCTGCAACACTTTTAAAAACTCAAACAAAAGAGTATTTAATTATTCCACTGCCATCTGCCTAGATTCCAAGTTTTTCAGTATAGAAGACTACACATAAAATTTATAATGTATTTTTGTCCTTATTGCTTAGGTTTTCCCCTTAATCTCAAACTCAGAAGGAAAAGAACTCTTTTAATTTTATTAATCATATTTATATTATATATTGATAATATATATTATTACATACAATATTTCACTTATACCTTATATATTAATGGTTTGTCCCTACCATACCTCTGTCATACTCTGAAGTTTTTTTCTTCCTATCACATAGCCTCTAAGGTAAGGTTAAAAATAAGGCTAGGCCTGGGGATGGCGCCATGGTGCATTAGGTTAATCTACCTCCTGTGGCACCAGCATCACATGTGGGCACTGGTTCTAGTCCCAGCTGCTCCTCTTCCAATCCAGCTCTCTGCTATAGAAGATGTCCCAAGTGCTTGGGTCCCTGCACCTGCATGGGAGACCAAGAAGAAGCACCTGGCTCCTGGCTTCAGATCAGCACATCTCTGGCCATTGTGGCCACTTGGGGAGTGAACAAACAGAAGGAAGACCTTTTTGTCTCTCCCTCTCACTGTCTGTAACTCTACCTCTCAAATAAATAAGATCTAAAATAGATAGATAGATAGATAGATAGATAGATAGATAGATAGATAGATAGATAGGGCTAGGCCAAAACAGAAGGTTTGTTCTGGCTTTTTTTAAGTCCCTTCTTACATCTGGATTATTCTCATTTACCAGCTGTTGGCTAGCATTTTGTTTCTTAAGGAAAGCATATTTTGCAGATTAGCATTCTGTCACATGGTGATCTGAAATCATGAGGAAATGATAGCAAGCATTCTAAATCACACATTTACTCAGAAAATAATTTCTCATTTGAAACCTCAGAAATAAGTTTCTAGATATAACAACATTATGCTAACAGAATACACCTGTAATGACAGCACCCCATACGGGCATCAGTTCGTGCCCTAGATGCTCCACTTCTGATCCAGCTCCCTGCTAATGTGCCTGGAAAAGCAGCAGAGGCTGGCCCAAGTGCTTGGGCTCCTGCACCCATGTGGAAGACACAGATGAAGCCCTGGCTTCAGCCTAGCCCAGCCCCAGCCACTGTAGCCTTTGGGGAATGAACAAGCACTGGAAAGACCGCTCTAACTCTGCCTTTCAAATAAATAAATAAAATAAATTGTAGAAGAGAAAAAGAAGCCTCACTGTGGCTGGCGTGGTGGCCTAACGGGTTAAGCCACTGCTTGCAATGCTGGCATCCCATAAAGGTGCAGGGGTCAAGTATGACTGCTCCACTTCCAATCCAGCTCCCTGCTAATGTGCTTGGGAAAGCAGAGGAAGACCCCCAAAAAGTTCCTGGCTTAAACCTGGCCCAGCCCTGATCATTTTGGCCATTTTGGCGGTGAACTAGTAGATGCAAGATCTCTGTCTCTCCCTCTCTATATAATTCTGCCTTTTTTTTTTTTTTTTAAAGATTTGTTTATTTATTTGAAAGGCAGAGAGACAATGTCTTCCATCTGCTGGTTAACCCCTCCCCCAAACTGCCACAACGGCTGCAGCTGGGCCAGGCCAAAGCCAGAAACCAGGAGCTTCTTCTGAGCCTCTCACTTCAAATTAATAAAATAAATACTTTTAAAACAAAGGTAAGAAAAAGCAGCCTCAAAAAAGGGAAAAGAAAAACATAAACCTGCACAGAATCCAAAGTGCAAATGACCATTTCAAAGAATGTTGCTGAAGTTATTTAGGCTAAGAGAGGAATTAAATATAGCCTGACAGTTAATTTTTGTTATATAAAACATAGTCCACCTCAAGCCAGTGGCAAAGCTAATATATATGGTTCGCTATAATTTAGATTCTACACTTAATTCTATACATAAACTCGTCTGTACTTAGCAGACAAACTAGTTGAAGTATAATTAATGTTCAAAATCCCATTAGAGAAATAAAGTGTTAATCTATGGTATTATGGAGATAGGCAACTAAATACCAAAAGTGGCATTTTATAGGTATTAGAGATTAATACTGATTTAGGCTCAAGGCAATCAGGAGAAATTGTGTTGATAAACAAGCTTTTGCATTACTCGTTTTTATTTCATATGAATATGCTGATCTGTCATAGAAATCTTATAAACAAAGCAATAAAATCATCTTAAAAATGCATAGCTGGGGGCTAGTGCTATAGGGCAGTGGGTCAAAGTCCTGGCCTGCAGCACCAGCATCCCACTGGGACACTAGTTGGAGTCCCAGCTGCTGTACTTCCGATCCAGCTCCCTGCAGATGGCCTGGAAAAGCAGCGGATGATGGTCCAAATCCTTGGGTACCTGCACCCATATGGGAGACCTGGATGAAGTTCCTGACACCTGGCTTCATACTAGCTCAGCTCTAGCCATTGTGGCCATTTAGGGAGTGAACTAGTGAATGGAAGACCTCTGTCTCTACCTCTCTCTGTAATTCTGTCTTTCAAGTAAATAAAATAAATCTTTAAAAAAAATGGATAGCTGGCTTCACTCCCCAGATGGCCGCCACAGCCAAAGCTGCACCAATCCAAAGCCAGGAGCCAGGAGTTTTTTCCAGGTCTCCCATGAAGGTGCAGGGGCCCAAAGACTTGGGCTGTGTTCTACTGCTTTCCCAGGCCATAATACATATTTTCTATCAACTTTTTTTAAGACCCCCCTCTATGCATGGATTTCCAAAATTCTGAGCACCAGCATAAACTTTTCTTTCAATTTCATTTTCCATAAACTTTCTGAAGAGCCCCTACATATATTTATCAAAGACCAGTATGTAAAATATAGTAAGAATTCCTATAAATCAACAATAAAGAGACAAATTACCCAATTTAAAAATAGGCATTTGAACAGGTACTATTTTTTTTAGCCAGAATATATATGAAGATTTTCAACATTACTAGTTATGTGGGAAATGCAAAGTAAAATCACCATGAGATAATACTACATATTCACTAGAATGGCTGAAAATAAAAGAACTGACAATACCAAGTATTGATAAGGGAATTCTCATGGATTGCTGGTTGGAATTTAAATGGTATTAACACTTTGAAAAAACATTTGACTGTTTCTTTTAAGATAAACATATAACCTGACATTTTACTCCTAGGTAATTACCTAATAAAAACAAAATGTACATCTAAAAAAAAAAAAAGAGTTGAACACCAATGTTCATGGCAGTTTTAGTCATGACAGCCCCAAATTGGAAACAATTTCCACCAACAGGTAAATGAATAAACAAATTATGGTATGCCTTTACAATGGAATACAGCTTGAAGGCTAGTGTGGGAGAGTTTAAAAAGAAACAGGATAATTTCATAATGTTGACTGTTAACCATAAGTAATAACATCTACTAATACGATACACCCACTAATACGATAATACCCACTAATACCATGCTCACAGCAGGGTGAATTACCTCTATGCTAGTCTCCCTCTAGTAAGCATAATATTTCAATCTATTCATGAGTAAACATAAGATGAATTCAAATTATAGAATATTCCACAAAATACCTAAAATCAGTATTCTTTAAAAGTATCAAAGCAATGAAAGACAAGTAAATATTTGGGAACTATCACAACTTGGAGCACACTAAAAAGGTAAGACAGGCCAGCGCTGTGGCTCAACAGGCTAATCCTCCGCCTTGCGGCGCCCGCACACCAGGTTCTAGTCCCAGTTGGGGCGCCGGATTCTGTCCCGGTTGCCCCTCTTCCAGGCCAGCCCTCTGCTGTGGCCTAGGAGTGCAGTGGAGGATGGCCCAAGTGCTTGGGCCCTGCACCCCACGGGAGACCAGGAAAAAGCAACTAGCACCTGGCTCCTGCCATCGGATGAGCGTGGTGCGCTGCGTGGTGCGCTGCGTGGTGCGCTGCGTGGTGCGCTGCGTGGTGCGCTGCGTGGTGCGCTGCGTGGTGCGCTGCGTGGTGCGCTGGCTGCAGTGCACCAGCCGCGGCGGCCATTGGAGGGTGAACCAACGGCAAAGGAAGACCTTTCTCTCTGTCTCTCTCACTGTCCACTCTGCCTGTCAAAATAAATAAATAAATAAATAAATAAATAAATAAATAAATAAATAAATAAATAAAAAGAAAAGGTAAGACAATGTGAGATTCTGGACTGAAAAAAAGACATTAGTGGAAAAACTCATCAAAAAAAAAAAAGAACAAAGGCTATGGTAGAATTAATAAATTAACAGCACTGTACTAGAGTTACTTTCTTAGCTTTTAGTGGTCTTATTACTAAGGTCAAGCAAGATATTATCATTAAAAAGGAAAAAAGATAATTTTTGTAGCTCCTTTGTAATTCTAAAATTATTTCAAGTCAAGTCATTTTTTTTTTAAATCTTAGGGGTTAAAAAAACAAGAAAGAATGACTTATTGACAGATGCAAGAACATGAAGGAGTCACAAAAGCTGAGCAGAAGACACCAGATACAAAAGAGTACACAATGGAATGATCCATCCATTCATATGAAAGTCTAGAAACAGAAAAATTAATCTATAGTGACAAAAATCCCTAGGGCAAAGAGTATAGAGAAATGACTTCACAGAAGTATTGAGGGAACAGTTTGGAATGATGCAGCCTACATCCTGATTGCGACAGTGGTTTTACAGATGTATGCATTTTGTCAAACTCAGTCACTATACTTAGAGTGCATGTTTTATTGTATATAACTTATTCCTCAAAAGGCTTATTAAATTTTTAAAAATACATACATATTTAGAAGTATTTCACTTGAGTAATTAGTGTTTTATAACAGGCAAATTGAAGTACAACTGATTCTTAATCCAATACACTAGAACTTAATGCATCCATGGGATGGGTGTTTGGCCTAGTGGCTAAGAGGTTATGGTTGGGGCAACCGTATCACATAATTGGAAAGCCTGGGTTCAAGTCCTGGCTCCACTCCCAATTCCAGCTTCCTCCTAATGTGCACCCTGAGAGGCATGGGACCACAATGGACATCTGAGGAATGAACTAGTGGATGGGAGCTCCCTATGTCTGTTTTCTGCTTTTTTTAAATAAACATTTTAAAATAAATACTTTATAAACCCAAATTTCTAATCAATAAATATTTACCAGGTACCTAGTATATGCCAGGTTTTATGTTAAACATAGGTTATAAATGAGAAAAAGGAAGTTCATTTGAGTTGCTTTCAGAAACTCCAGGGCTAATAAAAAGACACGTAAACAAAAGCTACAATTAACATAGAAATTACTCTGAGTGAAAGACAGACCAAGGTATGCGAATTGCCTGGAAAATGCCTCAGAAAATGAGCTATAAAGATTACAGAACCTTTCCAAAAACTTATCTTCTAAGTCTACTACACTTACTCCAGGATATTTATGGAAAATACTCAAAGTTTAAAAGACAGACACTTCGGCTGGTGCCTCGGCTCAACAGGCTAATCCTCCGCCTTATAGCGCCAGCACACCGGGTTCTAGTCCGGGTCGGGGCACCGGATTCTGTCCTGGATGCCCCTCTTCCAGGCCAGCTCTCTGCTGTGGCCAGGGAGTGCAGTGGAGGATGGCCCAAGTGCTTGGGCCCTGCACCCCATGGGAGACCAGGAGAAGCACCTGGCTCCTGCCATCGGATTGGCGCGGTGCAACAGCTGCAGCACGCTGGCCGTGGTGGCAATTGGAGGGTGAACCAACGGCAAAAAGGAAGACCTTTCTCTCTTGTCTCTCTCTCACTGTCCACTCCATGGCACAGTATTCTGATAAGTTTAATGGCTGTCTTTTTTACACAACCCAAAGTTTATTCACAGCTAATTCAATGACTACTATTCTGGAAAACAGGTGAGAGTATAAAGTCAATAAACTTGGTTTTTTATGGGCTTTGTGACACGAAGACAATCCTATAACAGTGTTTTTCCACAACACAGAATTATTGGAATGATTTATATATATATATATATAATCATGAAAGTGAACTACTTTAAGGGGCTTTGTCCTTTGGAGTAATTAAGTCTTGGTTTGCTGGGGGTTCAGGGGAGCTTATTACTTTTAAATTATATCTCAGTATAAATTATCATTACTGAAAATAATAATTTGAACACTATACACACACACACACACACACACACGGTTCGGTTTGGATCTTGGTTCTGCTATATCACAGCTAAATGTCCTTGGATGAACTGCCCAATGCCTCAGCATAATCTGTAAAATAGAAATAACAGTATCTATCTCATAGGGATTTTTAAATATTAAATTATAACAGATGTGAAAGAGAAAATATATGTACTAAATGAGATCATCTATGTAAAGCATTTAGAGAAGGGTCTGGCATAGAATAAACACTTAATAAATATTAATAGTTTCTATTATATATGATATATATAAAGTATATTAGCATCTAGACAAAGAGAAAACATCGACTTTTAAGTGGCCATTTCCAAAAATAGCAAATAAAAGAAAAAAAATCTTAAGGTATCATTAAAAAGGTTCAGTTACATTTTTTAATGAGTCCATTTTTTTCATCATTCTGTAGGAAAAGATAATTATCTTAATGCTCAGTAACAACAAGTGCCAAATACATAAAAAATTCTCAATAAATACTTACTGGAGTGAACTATTTCAGTGTCATGAGACTATCTTAATAACCAAGGGAAAATAGGCTGTCAACTTTCTAACTCCATTTATTTCTGTTTCTGCTTTGGATAATATCTCTTTTAATTCCAAATTATATTGTCATTCCTTTTCCTAGATTCCAGAATTCTTGAAAAAAGAATGCAGAATTTTCTCCGCATTTGAAAAGCAAGATCTACATTAAGAAAGTACAGTGCTTTCCCCTAGTTTCAGACAAGTACTCAAATGTCATTATCTAATTAGGAAAATATGAAAATCAAAATGCTGTAAAAACAATTTTAAGGCAATAGAAAAATAAATAGAATATGTAGGAAAAAGAAAAACTTTAATCAAGAATTGTCTGTGTATATTTTAAATAATTATTTGTTAAAATAGCATGGCCACATCTATGTGGTAAGTACCTGCATGTGTCCATTTTTTTTACATTTAGATTATTCATTTATATTTGTAGCTTAACTTGAACACCAAACTGAAATCTAACTGGAGATGGAAGTTGGTTTTCTAATACTATTATATAAATGGCTCCTAAAGATAGGTGAATATTTATGCATTTTAAGGTGTTTATGTATCTAATGCCAAATCTTTTAGAAACAATTTCTGAAAATTATTTTCTGAGTGTCACCTACACTCCACATATGTGAAAACACAATGCACATGTACTCAATTTGATCTCTTATCCCTGCTATTTCTTAAACTAAATGACATCTGCATCAAACTGCAAATATTCCACTTAATTTCTGAAGAACTGCTATAACTACTGACTAGTTGATTGATTGTTTTAATCAGCTAAGTCAGGAAGGGATAAACAGTGCAGCACTAGTGTTTAGGGGCTATGTAATACTGAACAAAGTTAATAGCTCTAGTTTTCAAAAAGCCTTTACAATAATTTCTATTTCAATTTGTGTTAAAAATTAACATATTAAAATTTTAAGGGATTAAAGTTTACCTTGTGGCAGAATGAGAAATATAAAATTTCACCCTGAAGAACAGCTGAATGGAGTAAATCCAAAAATGTTCAGATAAACACTTTAATGAGTTTTATCATATTGTTTCTTATAAGGGTCTCTAAAATAAAATAATCTATTGGTACTTGTTTTCCACTTATATGTACAAACCCATGAACCAAATCTCAAAGATATCTGGTAATTTTAACATTCATAAATCTCAATGAAAGCAGCCTGACAGTAAGAGCTTCTGGCTACCAAACACATCATTAAGTCAACTTTTTACTACTGTAGGCCCACAGGGTCATATACCCAAAGCGGCAGTTCTTCAGCAATCAGAAACTGCTACTCACCAGCAAGGGTGTAATCCATATCAAAACCGAAACACTTTATTTTTTCCATCGCTAAACTTCGATTCACAAACACCCTATGGAAACAGTAAAAAGTGGCATCTCAATTAATGCTGAAAAACAAATTCTGAAGTTTAATAGTCATTTGGCTATTATTCCAGATCTTCTCATTCATTTATTTTTCCAAATTTTTAATTTTAATTGGAGATAATTAAGGTATACAATATGATATGCTGATATATTTAATATACAAAGTGAAGTG
Organism: Sylvilagus floridanus; assembly: GCA_949820135.1. Lineage (NCBI taxonomy): Eukaryota > Metazoa > Chordata > Mammalia > Lagomorpha > Leporidae > Sylvilagus > Sylvilagus floridanus. The sequence continues at coordinate 55,217,153 of OX463235.1, forward strand.
ATTACTACAGTGAAGCAAATTAACATATTCAACAAGCCATTTACTTATTTTTTAAGAGTACCAAAAATCTACCTTCTTGGCAAATTACCAGTATAAAACATTATCAACTACCATCCTCTCACTGTATGTTAGATTTCTTAGATTTACTCATCCTATTTACCCACAACTATCTACCCTTTGATCTTCATCTTTCTATTCCACTTCCAACTACAGTTTTACTATTTCTACGCACTCAATTTTTTTTTAAGACTCCACATTTAAATGAAACCATGCAATGCTTTTCTTTCTGTCTCTGATTTATTTTACCCATTCAGCATAGTGTCCTCTAGGTTCATCCATGTTGTTGGAATTAGTAGGATCTCCTTCTAAGGATTAATAACATCTCTGTGTGTGTGTACACCTCATTATTTCTTTATCCATGCTTCCATGGATGGACACTTTGGTTGTTTCCTCATCTTGGCTATTGTGAATAGTGTTGCAATAAATGTGGGAGTGCCAACATCTTTACAAAGTGGTAATTTCGTTTCCTTTGGGTATACACCCAGAAGAGAGATTGTGGAGTCATATGGCAGCTGAACTTTAAATTTCTCTAGGAACCTTGTTACCATTTTCTTAAGTAGCTATACCAATTCACATTCCCAACAAGTGTTCAAGGATTTCTTTGTTCCACTTGCCAATATTTGCTAATTTCTTACTTTTGGGGGAGGGCAGCCATTCTAACAGATGTGAGCTGGTATTTCATTGTGGTGTTGATTTACATTTCCCTGATGATTAGTGATATCAAGCATAACCTATTGGCCATTTGTATGTCTTTGGAGAAACGTCTATTCAGGGCTTTTGCTCAGTTTTGTTTTTGTTTTTGTTTTTTTGTTTTTGTTTTTTTTGACAGGCAGAGTGAATAGTCAGAGAGACAGAGACAGAGAGAAAGGTCTTCCTTTGCCAATGGTTCACCCTCCAATGGCCGCCACGGCCGGAGCGCTGTGGCCGGCGCACCGCGCTGATCCGATGGCAGGAGCCAGGTGCTTCTCCTGGTCTCCCATGGGGTGCAGGGCCCAAGCACTTGGGCCATCCTCCACTGCACTCCCTGGCCACAGCAGAGAGCTGGCCTGGAAGAGGGGCAACCAGGACAGAATCTGGCGCCCCGACTGGGACTAGAACCCAGTGTGCTGGTGCCGCAAGGCAGAGGATTAGCCTAGTGAGCCACGGCGCCGGCGCTCAGTTTTTAATTGCACCTTTTCTTAGACTGAGTTGTTGAGTTCCTTATATATTTTGGATATTAACTCCGAATCAGATACATAGTTCTTTATTTTTGCTTTCCCTATGTTTTTGGTGTCCTAACCAAAAAAGTCATCACCAAAACCCAAGTTAAGGAGGTTTTCTCATTTTCTTCCAGATATTCACATTTAAATATCAATATTAAGATTCACAATAAAAACTGTTCAAGATCTTCTTACACTATAAGTGAAATCAGGTATTACATGAAAATATACAGATAAGCTTATTGTGTCCTAGCATTAACAATGCCATTGTGTACTCAAGATTTCAGGGAACTGGCATATTTTCTGAAAGTCTGACTTATTTTTGAGATTTTATAATTCATTCACTTTTTCATTTATAGCTTATTTAAAGCCTACCCAGAAGATACTGAGTGCTTACAGTATGCCAGGTACTATGATCTGGCACTAAACAAAGACCATTCAACCTCACAAAACTTACATATTTTTAAAAATATTTTATTTATTTATTTATTTAAAAGGTAGGGTTACAGACAGAAAGGGAGATACAGAGAGAAAAATCTTCTATCCGCTGGTTCACTCCCAGATGGCTGCAATGGCTAGAGCTGAGTTGATTGGAAGTCAGGAGCCAGGAACCGACCCATGTGGGTGAAGGGGCCCAAGCACATGGACCATTTTCCACTGCTTTCTGAGGCCAAAGCAGAGAGCTGGATTGGAAGCGGAGCAGCTGGGACTTGAACAAGTGCCCATGTGGGATGCCAGTGCAACAGGTAGTTGCAACAAAATAGTAGGCTTAGCCTACTATGCCAGCCCCAAAACTTACAGCCTCACTTACTATCTAGGGGCTGGTGCTGTGGCGTAGCGGGTAACTGATGCCTGCAGTGCCCACATCCCATGTGGGCGCCAATACGTGTCCAGGCTGTTGCAATTCTGGTCCAGCTCTCTGCTGTGGCCTGTAAAGGCAGAACAAGATGGCCCAAATATTTGGGCCCCTGCACCTGCGCGGGAGACCCAGAGGAGGGTCCTGGCTCCTGGCTCCTGGCTTGGGATTGGCACAGCTCTGGCTGTGGTGGCCAACTGGGGAGTGAACCAGCAGATGGAAGACTTCTCTCTCTCTGCCTCTCCTTCTCTCTCTGTATAACTCTGCCTTTCAAATAAATTAATTAATTAAAAAAAAAACTTACTATCTTTACCCTTGGTGAACCCAGCCTATCAGAAGAAATATTTATAAGAAAATAATTACAATTCAATAAGTGCAATAAAGTAATGTGAAGAAAAGAATACCAGTTGTTCACAGAGACTGGAAATAAATATCAGAGCTGAATATTAAACAATCAGTAGAAGTTTTCCAGTAAGATAAACCAAAAAAGAAAATACAGACAAAACAACTAAAAAAGGAAAAGGTTTACAGTGAACTACAAATCACTTATTGCAGGTGAAGCTGAGGAGTTTGCTGTGGCTTTGCAAAAGGTTTTCTAGAGGAGCACAGACGGTGATGGCGCATAAAAAAGCTATGAAGCTAAAAAGCTAGGAGGAGGGAGCAGCAGTATAGTGACTGACACACTACTTAGGATGCCCACATCCCATATCAGGAGTTCCTGGGTTCGATTCTCAGCTCTGCTTCCGGCATGGCTTCCTGCTAATTCATATCCCAAGAAAAACCAAGTGAGGGTTCAAGGGCTTGGTTCCCTATCACTAACATGGGAAATCCAGGTTGGATTCCTGGCTTCTAGCTTTGTCCTAGCCCATACCTGCCTGTTGCAGGCATTTGGGAAGTGAACCAGCAGACAGAAGACCTTCACGACCACCCCCACCTTTGTGTGTGTTTGTGTATGTACATGTGTGTGTCTATGTCTTTCAAATAAATATGTAATTTTAAAAAGGATAGCAGGAGTCAAAATCATGAAAACTTTGTATATCACATTAGGGATTTCATATGTTATCCTACATGCAAGAACAACTTACGAGATTCTGGAGAAACAATGTAATTAGATCTATATTTCAGAAAGATCACAATGAAGGCACAGTTTGGAAAATTAAATATCTAAGAGTAGGGTAGATCATGACCATGATGGTCTTTTGGGGATGTTTTAATCATTTTGAAAATAAAGATACCTAGGGCCAACACTGTGGTGCACTGGATTAAGCTGCCACCTGTGAAGTAGGCATCTCATATGGGCACTGATTCTAGTACCAGCTGCTCCACCTCTGATCCAATTCCCCGCTAATGTACTTGGGAAAGCATTAGAAGATGGTCCAAGTGCTTGGGCCCTTGCCACCCATGTGGGAAACCTTGATGGCATTCCAGGCTTCCAGTATTGGTCTGACCCAGTCTCAGCTATCACAGTCACTTAGGGAGTATCCTGGGGATGGATGATCTCTCTCTTTCTCTCCCCCTCCCTCCCTCTCTGTGTATCTCTATCTTTCAAATGATTAAATAAATCTTTAAAAAGAAGAAAAAGAAAGAAAGAGGAAAAAAGAGAAGAGAAGAGAAAAAGGAAAAGGAAAAGGAAAAGGAAAGGAAAGAAAAAAAGGGAAACCCTTTCCATCTGATCTCCAGATCTGGATGGCTAGGGCCAGCACTATGGCACAGTGGGGTAAATTGCTCTTGTTGCCAGTATCCTGTGAGTGCCGATTTGAGTCCTAGATGCTCCACTTCCAGTCCAGCTCCCTGCTAACATTCCTGTGAAAGCCGCAGATGATGGCCCAAGTACTTGGATCCCTGCCACACACAGGTGAGACTCAGATGGATTTGTGCACTCCTGACTTTGGCCTGGCTCAGCCCCAGCCACTGTGGTCATTTGGGGAGAGATTCAGCAGATAGAAGTGCGTGTGCACACAAATACACTTGGCTGGCTTATCTGCTTATCATCACAACTCTTTTCTTTGCCTTCATTTCATAAGTAACTGTAAAAAATGAGAACATTGTGAATGTGAATCTCAAATTTTGGTGTACACCTAAATCACTCTTATCTAGATAATTTGTTAAACAAATAGACCTGGGCTGGCTTCCACTGTCCATGATCCAGAATTCTAGATCAAGTAATTCCAAAGAGGAGTAACTAACTATACCAGGAGGTTCACAAGACCCCACTGGGACACAACAAAGTATCTTCTCTTCTACTAATATTTATTTCATCATTTTAAAACGTCTAATTAGTGTATGTTTTATATATAAATATGGCAACAGTATAGGCAATTTATAAATAAGCATATACAGGACTGAATATTTCTTTTTAAAATATCTATTCATTTTCATTTTATTTGAAAGGGAAAGGGAGACAGAGAAAGAGAGAAGAGAGAAAAGAGCTTTCCATCCACTCCCTCAAATGCCTGCAATAGCCAGGGCTGGGCCAAGCTGAAGCCAGGAGCCCAGAACTCAATCTGGGTACCCCGTATGTGTGACAGGGACCCAAGTACTTGAGTGCATTAGCAGAAGCAGAGGAGCCTGGAACTCAACTCTAGGTACTCTGATATGGGGTACCAACCTGTGACAACCAAATGCCTGCCCCAAATGTTCCTTTCTTTTCTTTTTTTAAACTAATGGAACTGAGAAAACCAAGGAGTTGAGAAACCACTGATCTAGGTAATATCTTAAAACAAAACAAACTCTTTACCAACTCATGTATTTGCTATTTTAAATGTTAAACCTTCCGTCTCTCCTCTTTCCACTGTGGAATGCTCTTTGCACCCTTTCCTGCCATGCAGTGGTGTTGGACACATTTCACCCACTCTCAGACGAACCTTCCCAACTGTAGGTACTGTTTTCGGTTTTTCTTTTCTCTAGTTTATGGGCAATTCTTTGGCCCATTCATGCTGGGCATTTTTCTGTGTGAGGCAGCCCACACTTTCACGTGAATATATATTTATTCCCTAGCTTCTAACTGAATCCTGTACCTATCTGCTCACACAACACACACAACTTCCCCTCTCATCTCAGAATGCACACACACGTGGGGCCGACGCTGCGGCATAGCAAGTAAAGCTGCCTCCTGCAGTGCCGGCATCCCATATGGGCACCGGTTCAAGTCCCGGATGCTCCACTTCTGATCCAGCTCTCTGCTATGGCTGGGAGAGCAGTGGAAGATGGCCCATGTGCTCAGGCCCCTGTACTCATGTGGGAGACCCAGAGGAAGCTCCTGGCTCCTGGCTCCTGGCTTCAGATAGGCACAGCTCTGGCCTTTGTGGCCAGTTGCGGAGTGAGCCAGCAGATGGAGGACCTCTCTCTCTCTCTCTTTGCCTCTTAACTCTGTGTAACTCTGTGTAACTCTGACTTTCAAATAAAACAAATAAATCTTTAAAAAAATGAGGATAATACAAGTGAATTTAAAATTAAAAAATGTACACACACATGAATACAACTTTTAAATGAAGATAACTTCTCAAATATTTGCTTAAAATAGTTTAACAGAGGGCTTAAAATGAATAGGCCACTGTTATCATCCCTAGTTCTCTAAAAAATATCAAAATCACTACATATCTCGTAGGCATAACTGCCAGGCACACCGAATTAGCTCTACTGTGAGAGAGGTGTTATGAAAAAATTACATTTTCTTTCCCTAAATCTAGTCTCCTGGAAAAATCAGTATTTATTTTATCTTGGGTTGACAGCAATGGAAGGGAGAAGGAGTAGTGAATAATTGAAAGGTACTAGGAATCAAAGGATAAATGATACTTACCCAAACATACTTTTTAAAAAACTATACACCTCAACCCCAAAGTATCACCATTACCCTTCTACCACTTCATCAAACTTCACCTTGTTTTTACTGTTAAGAACTTGTACTTTATTACCAATTTTTCCCAGTGATATAAATCGTTTTAAAAGCACAACAGAAGTGAAAGATATAAAAGAATTGTCAGTTTTAACTCTAGAAACTAAATGTTACTACTGAAGCTCAAGTTTTTCAAACAGATTTGTAATTCAGGCCAGGGGGACAACTGGATCCCCGATAAGAGCTAACAGCTGACATGCCTAAAATATTCTCTGGAAATACAAGCAGAGATGGACTGAAGAAGATTCTTCTTCCTGGTGATAAAATCTAGGAGAGATATGATATGGTGGATCCACATAGTAAGTGAAATAGCTTTGATTCTGACAGAATAAAGATGCCAGATGGTTTCAGGCACAGCTAAAGTCACAAGGAAAAAGAGCCCTTGCTAATATGCACCAATCAGTGCTAAAGGTAGAAAGAAACTATTAACAGTCCTATTAGCAGTTTACCAATTTCTTTTCTGGCCAGAAAGAAATTAACCCTGTATTTAAATCTATAAAGTTATACTTATTTTTTAAAGATCATAGAAGATCATATTAAAATCTGAAAATGACATATTTCAGGAACATGAAAATATATTTTTGCCAAAATAATCACTGTTAAATATTTATCAAATTGTACTTCTCTCTGCCTTGACCAGTCACATTACCTATTCTATTAACATATTTATTGAATGGTTAGTACAAAGCAGACACTATCTGACACATCATGCAACCTGTCCTTTAGGGAGTAGTCTTGAGCTAGAAAAGGCATTTTTACATATCTAAATTTAGAAAGAAAGATGTTTTCTTATGAAGATCTTCCACTAAATATCTCTATCTTTCATTTTCATTCAAAATAAGTACTCTATTCCACAGAAGCAGTTTCTGAAATTAAAAAAAAAAAAAGAAACATTTATATTATGCTGTTTATGAGACAAAAGAAAAACTTCACATATATCCTCATCTCTCCTTTTCCTTCCCTACCTTAGGCTACAAAACATGCAGGAGGGGCAATATGGAATTAAATATAATTAGTTGTGTAAGCATAAGCAAGGCTATAATGACAAAATGAAACAGCTGAATTACAGCTTGTGTATATACTTGTGTAATTATACTTGTGTAAGCCAAGTATAGTTATTTGGCTGCATATTTGTATGCTAATGCTTACAAAGATAATAAACACCCAAATGCTGAAAGTAAGCACTGACTTCAGAATGGAGTCAGACTTAAGCTTCAAATATCACGTCTCTAGGACACAGTTTTCTAAAGAAACTAATCTCTTGGCCTCAAATTAATGACTATTCTTCTCTGAGGTTATAACAAAACAAATGTTAGGTCCTATATAAATTAAAAGGAACTTTATCATCTAAAAGACTGGCTTACTGTCCCATCACCTATTTCAAAACACAAAGATTATCTACTTGGGGAATCCAAAAATGTCACTGGTCCCAGGACCTTGACTGTAACTTCACCGATGCCAGTTTACTGTGACACTTTTCTAAATTATTAACTAGTGGAACATACTCCACCTCTAGGTTCAAGAGTCTGAACAGATCCATGAAATCAACTTTCCAAAGCTTACTTTTAAAAGGCACAAACTTAAACCACCCTAGAATGCATGAACAAACCAAACATCCAACCTTAGAACACAATTAGCCAGAAATTTCTACATGCAAAGTTATTTGCAAGTGGCAAATCTGAGCAATAACAAGAGAAAAAAATCTCTAGGAGACAGACAAGAATACTATGAAGCCAGAAACAGACTCCATACAAAGACAACTGGAACAACTTTTATTATCATATCTCACTGCAGGAAGGCATGAAATTTGAAGAAATTCTATTAAATAAAGCAAACCACAAAAAAACAAACCATTAAAACAGCATGCTTTAAGAAAGGGGCTTTAAAAAAAAAGAATAGGAATCTAATATTCTCAAATTTAACATGAGCATGCAATTTACTGAATTTGAAATTCTGTAAATAAAAACTTTAATATTTTTTGAGATTTAACTCATAATTCAAGCAACATTTACCTCATCTGTCACTGGCTGCCGTTTTTGCAAACTGTGAAACTATTATGAGTCAACTAGTTCTTGAAGTCACATAACAAAATTCTTCTTTGAGTTCCTAGAACAGTATTTTTGTGTGTGACTGTAATCTAACTTCAAAAAGACTGTTCAGTCTGTACTAGGCCCCTCAATAGCATGTATCTTCTGAGACAGTGTTGGAGAAAACACCTCTGTGTCTAATTTAACTTGTCACTGGATATCACTGTTGCTCCATACAAATCCATTTGGCATAGAATTTCTTTGGCAATGATGAACTTTATCTGTAACTCCTCCCCTTGCTTTGGAGTCACAATTTCCTGGCCAAGCGCCCAAAAACAGTTACTGCAACAACAAATGAGACTAAGGATTCATGCGTAAAATCTTCTTGGGCCCCTGTTTTAGTTATGAAGTTTGTCTAATTACAGATTTCAAAGTTTGCTTACAATTAAGAAAAGGTAAATAAATTATGAGAAGGTAAATAAATTATGAAACAAAAGAAACACATCTGTATAAACATATTTTTACTTAATAAAAAAAGTTATAGTGAGGAATTTTGCTGAATTCATAATTTAGTACCTTTCTCCTCAAGAGGTTCTATTTCTGCTATTTGCACTCACATTTTCCCACTCAAGCTTCCATCCACATTCCAATCATCTCAAGTGCCTTCATGTAAATTTCCAAATGTCTCTGGAATCCAGATCTTCCATTCAATTCACATTGCTAACAACTCCAGGTCCTCATTATTGTCTAGGAATCCTCCACCAACTGCTCTATCCTCATACCAATGTTAAATTAATTGCTTTGAAGTAGTAGCTATTCAAAATGTGGCAAACAGGGGCTGGCATCGTGACACAGCAAGTAAAGCTATCGCTCGCAATGTCCACATCTCATATGGGCACCGGTTTGGGTCCCAGGTGCTCCACTTCCCATCCAGCTCCCTGCTAATGTCCTGGGAAAATCAGCAGAAGATGCCCCAAGTGTTTGAGCCTCTGCCACCCAAGTGGGAAACCTAGATGAAGCTCCTGGCTCCAGTATGGCCCAGCCTTGGCTGTTGCAGCCATCTGGGGAGTTAAACAGTGGATAGAAGATCTGTGTTTTTCCTCCCTTACCTCTCTCTTTAGATTTGACTTTCAAATAAATAAATAAACCTTACAAAAAAGTATGGCCCACACACTAATACTGGCCTATGAACATCTGCAAATAATCTACGACATGATACATATAGAGATTGCAATTATTTGGAAACTTTTCTAGCAATTTGACCGAGAAATTCTGTTTGTTAAATATAATAATAAATGCATAGGGTCATTTTTCTGGTAATTCATATTTAATGATATTTTATAAACAAATGAAACATTTTTTAAAAACTGGTCCTCCATCATAGCTTGAGTAGTACTATCCTAACACCCAGTTAAAATCACACCACTCTCCTACTAACAGCCCTTAGTCACTGTTCCCTACCTACCCATCTAATTACAAACTCTTGGATCCACAATGAATTTAAAAATGTTACATTCATCATTTTGCCAAAATCTGTTCAGCCTTACATTGCACCACTTCATGTACCCTTTGCTCTAATAAACAAAACTACTTGCTTTATCCTAATTGGGCCCTGAGGCTTTGTTTATGCTATTCCCTATACCTGAAGTGTCCATCTCTGTTCTCTTTCATTATTCAAGACTCTGCATCTCGAGTGATTTCTTCAAGAAACGATACTAGCCATGCCATGGAGCTATGCGGCAGTAATATCTCTCAGTCTCAGATTACTTTTCCACCTCACTAGAGAGATTTGATCAACAACTAAATTCTATAAAAGGGTGACCCAAGTGAGAAGTTAATCCTTTGCTATTTACATATTTTGTCATATACCTAAAATATACATGTAGTTTCCTTATTCTTTACTGGATTATAAAAACTGAGACCAAGACTTACAGCTTTCTGAACACCTAGCATAGAGTCTTGTAAACTGCAAATACATTATTTAACTGAATTAACAATTAAACTAGGAGCTTAATAGCAGTTAGTGATTGCCACAGGATGTGGGGAGGAGGAAACAGTGGAAGTTTCAATTAAAATGGGTAGAGTCTTTTGTAAGAGTAATGAAAATGCTCTAAATTGAGTGGCAGTGTTTGCATAACCCTGATAATATAGTAAAGCCACTGAACTGTACACTTAAAAATGTAAATTGACCCTCTTTCTCTCCTGATCTCTGTCTCTTACACTTTCCTCCTCTCTCTTTTCCTTCTTTGCCCCTTCCCTCCAGTCTGTCGGGTTTCCCCCAATAAACTCTTTCCCTTACTCCGGTGTTTGGTGTGTTTTGTGGTGTGTGTGTGGTGCCGTGACTCAGATATAGACTCCCCCAGTGACTTTGCTCTCCCTTCGGGGATCTCTGAGTTGCCCTGGGGTTCAGGATTTCTGCCAGTCACAAAACACACCAAAACACATCCCCGGAACTCCTTCTACACCACTGAACACTCCGTGATCTCCATCCACACACCGGCCTTCTTTATCACTTCTGTGAGCATTTGGGAAAATGGAAAGAGATCTCATATGTTCAAGCTTTTTCTATCTTTGATGATCTAAACCTTCATGTGTACTTCCTGCTTTCCGGCCCAGATCTTATTGGCCTTCAAAGTTTGCACTAGAGGTCAAGGGCCTGAGCCCAAACCTCTACCTTCTACGTCCTTGGCTCCAACTCTTTACTATCTCGGCTCACTGTACCTCCCCCTCCCACCCGGGAATTATGACTTTATCTTAGAACCAGGCCTGGTCCAAAGTCTACTCTCCCTGTCTTATCAATGATCCTCCCACAAGTTTGGGAATGGCCATCTCCATGCTATCACTCTCCAACCCTTGTCCTCCAACTGGTCTTTTGCCCCTCCCTCTCTTGTTCCAGTTTTACCATAAGAATGAAAATTTTAAAATGTAAATTAAATTGTATGTGAATTATATCTCCATTATTGAGAAAAACAACAGGAAGACCTGTCTGCCATTATGTCTCCATCCCCTAGGAAAAAGTACAATTGCTGGGGGTGGGTGCTACATCACAGTGGGTTGGGCTATCTCTTGGGATGCCCATATTCCAAACTGGAGTGCTGGTTTAAATCCTGCCTGCTCTACTTCTGATCCAGCTTCCTGTTGGTGCATCCTAGAAGGCAGCAGAGGATGGCTGAAGTGCTTGGGCACCTGCTGCCTTTATAGAAAAACCAGATGGACTCCCAGGCTCCTGGCTTTGGCCTATCCTGGCCATGACTATTGTGGGTTTATGTGGAATGAACCAGTAGATGGGGGATCTGCTTTTCTGTCTGCTTGTTTCTGCTTTTCCAGTAGACGAAAATAAATGAACATTCAAAAAAAAAAAAAAAAAAAAACAATTGGGGCCAGCGCTGTAGCATAGAAGGTTAAGCCTCCACCTGCAGTGCCAGCATCCCATGTGGGCAGTGGTTCAAATCCCAGCTGCTCCACTTCCTATCCAGCTCCCTACTTATGCATATGGGAAAGCATCAGAAGAGAGTCCAAGTGCTTGGGCTGCTGCACCTGTGTGAACACCAGGAAGAAGCTTCTTGGTCCTGGTTTCGGCCTGGAACAGCCCCAGCCTTTGTAGCCATTTAGGGAGTGAACCAGTGGATAAAAGATCAATCTCTCTGCCTTTTAAATAAATTCTTAAAAAAAAAAAAAAAAAACATGCAATTGGTGACCTAAAAATATAGGTAAGAAATTTATAAAACGAATTCTTAAAAATTACCATAGATTGTATATAGACACTACTGTATACTGTATATAAACACCAACAGTTTCAGTACAGATACTAGAAATTTTGAAAAATATTATAATCATTTATTATTATTATAAGATTTATTTATTTATTTGAAAGGCAGAGTAACAGAGAGGCAGAGGCAAAGAGAGAGAGAAAAGGGAGTCTTCCACCCACTGGTTCACTCCCCAGATAGCCACAACAGCTGGAGCTGTGCTGATCTGAAGTCAGGAGCCAGAGGCTTCCTTCGGCCTCTCACTCAGGTGCAGGGGCCCAAGCACTTGGGCCATCTTCTACTGCTTTTCAAGTCCACAGCAGAAAGTTGGATCAGAAGTGGAGCAGCTGGGACTCTAACTGGCACCCATATGGGATGCCGGCACTGTAGGCAGTGGCTCTACCCACTATCCCACAGTGCTGAGCCCCTAGTAGCATAACCTTACTTCCATAAATTCCAGCCAATAACATCTTACTAATTTTGTTCTAGTATTTTCTCTTTGGCCATGTATTTGGCCTAGTGACTAAAATGCACTTAAGAAGCCCACATCTCATTCCAGTGTGCCTGGGTTTGAGTCTTGGCTCCATCCACAATTCCAGCTTCCTGCTAATACACACCTTGGGAAGCAACAGACAACAGAACAAGCAGTTGGGCACTTACTACCTATGTGCGAGACCTAGACAGTTTCTAGCTCCTGATTTTGGACTGACCCAGCCCCAGCTGTTAAGGCATTTGAGGAGAGAACCAGAAAATGGCAGATCAGTCTCTCTCTCTTTCTCTCTTTCAAATTAAAAACTAGCAATATGGAGTTGGACTTGTGGCACAGCATATTAAGCTATGGCGTGGGGTGCCTGCAACCCATACGGGAGTGCCTGGTTTGAGTCATGGCTACTCCACACTTCAGAACCAGCTGGGGAGGCAGCAGAGGATGCCCCAGGTACTTGGGTACCTACCACTTAAGTGATATACCTGGATGGAGCTCCTGGCTTCAGGCTTCAGCCTGGCCTAGCTTTGGCTGTTGTAGGCATTTGGGAAGTGAATCAGCAGATGGAAGATAACTCTTCTCCCTCTCTCAAATAAAATAAATCTTTAATTTTCTTTTTTTCTGAGGAATATCCTCGGGAACGATACACTTTGTTTATTATATTGTGCCAGAAGAACAGCAGCCTGTGCTTTTCAAATCTAAACAACACTCTGTTATTGGGAGCCGGCACGGTGGTGAGGCAGGTAAAGCCGCCGCCTGCAGTGCCGGCATCGCATATGGGTGCCAGTTCAAGTCCCAGCTGCTTCACTTCCAATCCAGCTCTCTGCTTTGGCCTGGGAAAGCAGTAGAAGATGGCCCCAAGTCCTTGGGCCCCTGCACCTGTGTGGGAGACCTGGAAGAAGCTCCTGGCTCCTGGCTTCAGATCCACACAGCTGTGGCAAACTGGAGAGTGAACCAACGGATGGAAGACACCCCCCCCCCGCCTCTCCTTCTTTGTGTAACTCTTTAAAAAATGTGTTATCATTTGTAAAATAAAACAAATTGAGGCCTGCATCGTGGCGCAGCCAGTTAAGCTACTGCCTAAGAATCAGCATCCCATGTGGGCACTGGTTCAAGACCCAGCTGTTCCACTTCTGACCCAGCACCCTGCTAATATTCCTGGGAAAGCAGTAGAGGACAGCCCAAGTGCTTGGGCTCCTGCATCCACGTGGGAGACCCAGAAGAAGCTCTGAGCTCCTGGCTTTGGCCTGGCACAGTCTGGGCTGTTGTAGCCATCTGGGGAGTGAATCAATGTACGGAAGATCTCTCTCTTGCTCTTTCTGTCTCTCCCTCTCTCTGTAACTCCACCTTTCAAATAAATAAAAAAGTAAATAAACCCATAAAAATAATTTATAATACACACTCAATATAAAAAGTTCCAGAGGAAGTCAGTATGAAGGCATATATATAGAACAAAATTTAAGATAGGCAGAGTGGACAGTGAGAGATAAAGACAGAGAGAAAGGTCTTCCTTTGCCATTGGTTCACCCTCCAATGGCCACCGCGGCCAGCGCGCTGCGGCCGGCACATTGCGCTAATCCGATGGCAGGAGACCAGGTGCTGGTCTCCCATGTGGGTGCAGGGCCCAAGCACTTGGGCCATCCTCCACTGCACTCCTGGGCCACAGCAGAGAGCTGGCCTGGAAGAGGGGCAACCGGGACAGAATCCGGTGCCCCGACCGGGACTAGAACCCAATGTGCCAGCACCGCACGGTGGAGGATTAGCCTATTGAGCCGTGGCACCGGCTAAGACACTACCAACTTTAAAACATTTTTTAAAGATTGTACTTCTTTATATGAGAGGTAGAGTTACAGACAGTGAGAGGGAGAGAGAGAAAGGTCTTCCTTCCATTGGTTTACTCCCTAAATGGCTGCAACGGCCAGAGCTGTGCTGATCCAAAGCCAGGAGCCAGGAGCTTCTTCCCAGTCTCCCATGTGGGTGCAGGGGCCCAAGCATTTGGGCCATCTTCTGCTTCTCCAGGCCATAGCAGAGAGCTAGATTGGAAGAGGAGCTGGGACTAGAACTGGCACCCATATGGGATGCTGGCGCCATGGGCAGAGGATTAACCTATGCACCATGGTGCCACCCAATTTTAAAACTTACCCATATTATTTACAAGTTAGAAAGAGGGAGAGAGTAGAAGACAAAGAACAGTTAGAGCTTGGTACAGGGTTCCACATAAAGCTGGAATACTGATAGATCTTTCATCCACTGGTTCACTCCTCAAATAGCCTCAATAGCTGAGGCTGAAGCCATAAGCCAGGAACTTCTACCAGGTCTCTGACGTGGTAGAAGGGCTCAAGGGCCCAAGGACTTGGGCCATCCTCCACTGCTTTCCCAGGTGCATTACCAGGGAGCTGCATCAGAAGTGAAGTAGCTAGAACTTGAGAACCAGCACCTGATGGGATGCCAGTGTCACAGCAAAGGGCTTTCTCTGCTACACCACAATGGCAGCCCTAGTTCTTTTATTTCTAAGTATTTCACTATATAGATATTATCATAATTTATATCCACTCAGTTAATGGACATTTGGATTGCTTCTGGTTTTTTAAGAATTTATTTATTTGAAAGACAGAGTTACAGAGGAAAAAGGGAGGGGGGGGGGGGAAGGAGAGAGGACGGAGAGATAGATCAATCTCCCATCTGCTGATTTACTCCCCGAATGGCTGCCACGACTGGAGCTGAGCCAATCCGAAGCCAGGAGCTTCTTCCAGGTCTCCCATGTAGATCCAGGGGCCCAAGGACTTGTGCCCCTGCTGCTTTCCCAGGCACATTAGCAGGGTACTGGATTAGAAGTAGAGCAGCCAGGACTCGAACCAGCTCCCATATAGGATGCCAGCACTGCAGGATAGGGCTTTAACCTATTGCACCACATTGCCGGCCTGGATTATTTCTGGTTCTTAACTTATAAATAATGCTGCTACAAAGAGTCATACATAAAAGTACCTCAAAAAATTTGTGGAAATAGGAATAAAAGTTGCTTGTTTTGGTGCCAAAAAATTGAAATTAATAATACATCCTCCATGAACTTTTTGAAGACTCCTCCTTTTTCAAAGTTTTTGGCACCAAAATAAAGTTATCTTTTATTTCCACTTCTCCACAAACTATTGTTTTCAAATTTTAAAATTTTTTTCCCCACTTTATTTGAAAGGCAGAGAGAGAAACAGAAAGCTTCCATCTGCTGGTAAACTCCCCAAAAGCCTGCAAAAGGCAGGGTTAAACCAGGAGCCTATAATGCCATCCAGGTCTCCCACATGGTTGGCGAGGTTATTCAAGCATTTAAGCCATCACCTGCTGCCTTCCAGGGTGCACATTTGCAGGAAGCTGGATTAGAAGTGGTATAGCTGGACACAAATCATTTTCTTCATCTCATACTGTACACAAGCACCCCAATGGGGACTTCAGCCATTATGCCAAATGCCCACACTAAGCTTTCTGAAGTATCCTCACAGAAATCTATGGGGCACATCCTTTCATTTCTCAGGTAAATATCAAAAAAATGAAATTACTTGGGTCATACAGTTGGTATATGTTTAACTTAAAAAGACTCTGCTTAAGTCTCCTCCTTTGCACTCTCATCAGTAAAACATTACAGTTCCAGTCACTCCACATTGTCAGCGGTTTTCTTTCTTTTTTTTTTTTTTTTACAGGCAGAGTGGACAGTGAGAGAGAGAGACAGAGAGAAAGGTCTTCCTTTGCCGTTGGTTCACCCTCCAATGGCCGCCGCAGTCGGCGCACCGCGCTCGTCCGATGGCAGGAGCCAGGAGCCAGGTGCTTTTCCTGGTCTCCCCATGGGGTGCAGGGCCCAAGCACCTGGGCCATCCTCCACTGCACTCCTGGGCCACAGCAGAGGGCTGGCCTGGAAGAGGGGCAACCGGGACAGAATCCGGTGCCCCGACCGGGACTAGAACCCGGTGTGCCGGCGCCGCAAGGCGGAGGATTAGCCTGTTGAGCCACGGCGCCGGCCTGTCAGCGGTTTTCATTTTAGCTCCTATACTGTGTGTATGGTGGTAACTCTTGTGCTTTTAATTTCTATTTTCCCAATGACTGATGAGAGTGTCTTTTCAAGTGCTTATCTGCTGCATCTTATTTTGTGAAGTACCTATTCAAATCCTGTTAAGATTTATTTATTTATTTAAAAGTCAGAGGTGCAGAGAAGAGAGAAAGAAAGACAGACAGAGAGATCTTCCATCAACTGGTTCACTCCCCAGGTAACCACAGCAGCTGAGTTAAGCCAAGTCGAAGCCAGGAGGTTTATGTGGATCTCTCACATGGGTGCAGGGGACCAAGCACTTGGGCCAAAGATCTTTTGTTGCTTTTCCAGACACATTAACAGGGAGCTGGATTACAAGTAGAGCAGCTGGGAGTCAAACCAGTGCTACAAACAGCAGATTAACCCGTTGTGCCAGTGTTGGCTCCAATTCAAATTATTTTTTTTTGACAGGCAGAGTTAGACAGTGAGAGAGAGAGACATAGAGAAAGGTCTTCCTTTTTCCGTTGGTTCACCCCCAAAGTGGCCGCTAGGGCTGGCGCGTTGCGACTGGGCACTGCGCCGATCCAAAGCCAGGACCCAGGTGCTTCCTCCTGGTCTCCCATGCAGGTGCAGGGCCCAAGCACTTGGGCCATCCTCCACTGCACTCCTGGGCCACAGCAGAGAGCTGGACAGGAAGAGGAGCAACCGGGACTAGAACCCGGGTGCCGGCACCACAGGCAGAGGATTTAGCCTAGTGAGTCGCGGCACCGACCTCAAATCTTTAAAAAAAAAAAAAAAAAAAAAAAAAAAAAGACTTATTTATTTGAAAGACAGAGTTACACAAAAAGAGGGAAAAGATAGCGAAAGATATTCCATTTACTGGTTCACTCCCCAGATGGCCTCAATGCCAACAACTGGCCCAGGTTAAAGCAAGGAACCTGAAACTTCATCCTTGTCTCCCACTTGGGTGGCAGAGGCCAAAGTACTTGACCCATTTTCTGCTACTTTCCCAAGCACATTAGCAGCAAGCTAGATCAGAATCAGGGACTCAAACCAGTGTTCATATGGGATGCCAGCATAACAGGTGTTATCTTAACACAGTACATGATACTGGCTCCTCTATTCAATTCATAAGTCCACTTTTAAACTGAGTTGTGTTCTTATTGTGTTCTAAGTTCTTCATGGGGCCAGCGCTGTGGTGTAGCAGGTTAAGCTGCCACCTGCAAGTCAGCAGCCCAAATGGGCACTGGTTCGATTCCTGGCTGCTCCACTTCCAATCCAGCTCCCTGCCAATGCACCTACGAAAGCAGCTGAGGTTGGTCCAGGTACTTGGGCCCCTGTACCCATGTGAGAGATGCAGAAGCAGCTCTGGGCTTCGGCCTGGCTCAACCCCAGCTGCTGTGGCTACCTGGGGAGTGAACCAGTAGATGGAAGACCTCTCTCTCTCCCTGACTGTGCCTTTCAAATAAATTAATTTTTTTTAAAGAAAGTTCTTTATGTATTCTGAATTTGTCATTTATCAGATGTGATCTGTGGCTTCACTTCTTTTCTTTTTTATTTGCCAGGTGGAGTTACAGACAGTAAGAGACAGAGAGAAAGGTCTTCCTTCTGTTGGTTCACTCCCCTAATGGCCACTACGGCCAGTGCTGCGCTGATCCGAAGCCAGGAGCTGGGTGCTTCCTCTCAGTCTCCCATGCGAGTGCAGGGCCCAAGCACTTGGGCCATCCTCTGCTTTCCTCCCGGGCCACAGCAGAGAGCTGGACTGGAAGAGGAGCAACTGGGACTAGTACCCGGCACTCCAACCGGGACTAGAACCTGGGGTGCCGGTGCCGCAGGTGGAGGATTAGCCAAGTGAGCCGCGGCGCCAGCCCAGTGTGTGGCTTCACTTCTTATTTTCTTAATAATGTCTTTCAAAAAGCTGAGGTTTGTTTTTAATTTTCATTTTGATGAAGCCAAATTTATCAATTCAGTCTTAGCCAAGCCAGTTTAAGTCCTGGTTGCTTGGTTTTTAATCCAGTTCCCTGCTAATGACCCTGGGAAAGCAGCAGAGGATGGTCCAAAGGCATGGGGCCCTTCACCCATGTCGAAGACCTGGATGGAATTTCAGGGTCTTGGCTTCAGCCTGGCCCAGCCCTAGCCACTTGGCTATTTGGAGGATGAACCAGCAGTTGGAACATCTCTCTCTATCTCTCTTCCTCTGTAATTGTATGTTTTAAATAAATAAATCTTTTAAAAAATTAAAGAAATCTTGGCGGCCAGCACCACGGCTCACTAGGCTAATCCTCCGCCTGTGGTACCAGTACCCCGGGTTCTAGTCCTGGTTGGGGCACCAGGTTCTGTCCCGGTTGCCCCTCTTCCAGTCCAACTCTCTGCTGTGGCCCAGGAGTGCAGTAGAGGATGGCCCAAGTGCTTGGGCCCTGCACCCGCATGGGAGACAAGGAAGAAACACCTGGCTCCTGGCTTTGGATCGGCACAGCATGCTGGCTGTAGCAGCCATTTTGAGGGGTGAACCAATGGAAAAAGGAAGACCTTTCTCTAACTCTGCCTGTCAATAAATAAACAAATAAATAAATAAATCTTTAGCTAATAGAAGATGACAATGATTATATTTAGGCCTATGATCTAGTTTGAGCTTTTACTTTTTAATTTTGTCAAAGATTTATTTATTATTTGAAAGACAGAGTTACAGAAGGGCGGAGTCATGGAGAGAGATCTTCCATATGCTGGTTCACTCCCCAAATGGCCACAATGGCCAGAGCTGGGATGATTCAAAGCCAGGAGCCAAGAGATTCTTCTGGGTCTCCCATGTGGGTGCAGGGGCCCAAGGACCTGGGCTATCATCTACTGCTTTCCCAGGCCATAGCAGAGACCTGGATTGGAAGTGGAGCAACCAGGACTTGAACCGGCACCCATGTGGGATGCTGGCACTGCAGGCAGCAGCTTTACCCGCTACACCACGGCACCAGGTCCCAGTCTGTGCTTCTGTATGTCGTTTGAATTACAGATCAAGGTTCATTTTTTTTCCTCTATGAATATTCAGTTGTTCCAGCATATCCTTTAAAAACTAACCTCAGGGTCAGTGTTGTGGCATATTAGGCAAAACCACTGCCCAAGACAATGTCAGCCGTTATAGATGCCTGCTCATGTCCTGGCTGCTCCACTTCCAATCCAGCTCCTTGTTAATGGCCTGGGAAAAGCAGTGGAATATGGCCCAAGTTGGTTGGGCTCCTCTGCCATCTAGTTCCTGGCTTTCGCCTGGCCCAGCCTTGGCAGTTGCAGCCATCTGAGGAGTTAACCAGTGAATGGAAGGTCTCTCTCTTTCTCAGTAACTCTGTTTTTCAAATAATTAAGTTAATTTAAAAAAAAAATACTAATTTCTCAATCATTGAATTACCATGTCTTCACTGCTGAAAATCAATTACCTATATATGTGTAGGTCTATCAGTTTCTTATTTGGCTCCATGGTGTTTATGTCTCACCTTACATTGATATTACTCTGTGGGGCCAGTGATGTGGTGCAGTGGGTTAAAGCCTTTGGCCTGCAGCACCAGCACCCTATATGGGTGCAAGTTCAAGTTCCGGCTGCTCTACTTCCAATCTAGCTCTCTGCCATGGCTTGGGAAAGCAGCAGAGGATGGCCCAAGTCCTTGAGCCCTTGTACCCACATGGGAGACCAGGAAGAAGCTCCTGGCTCCCAGCTTCAGATCAGCTCAGTCCACCCATTGCAGCCACTTGGGAAGTGAACCAGAGGATGGAAGGCCTATCTCTCTGTGTAACTCTTTCAAATAAACAAAGTAAATGTTAAAAAACAACACATTCTCTTCATTACCAGAGGTTTAAATAAGGCTCAAATACAAGTACAATCACACATTACTAAACAACAGGATACATTCTGAGAAATATGTCATTAGGCAATAGTCACTGTCCTAACATAATAGAAAAGGACTTACACAAACCTAGATGGTAAAAAGTGTATCGCACAAGAGACACAGTAAACATGACATGTATGAGGCTGCTGCCAACATAACATGACATGTTACTCTATAGTACTTTTTTTAAAAATAGACTTATATGTTGAAATAATGATAAAAAGTAAAGTACAATACACAAACCAGTAACAGTTATCTACAGTCAGTATCAAGTATACATACTTGTATGTGTAATACCTTATACATTTAAAGCACAGTAAGTCTGTTTACACTAGCATTACCACAAACACATTAATGAATGTCTTGAACAATGACATTATGATGCTACAGATGCAACAGCTTTTCAGTTCCATATAGTTTTACAGGACTACCATCATAATATGCAGTCTACCACTGACTGAAACTATTATGTAGCACATAACTGTATAACTTTTGGTGATTTAACAAGTCTCTTCCTATTACTAATAGGGAATCCTCTCATAGATATCAAATGATAAGAAACTGTACTAAATGTCAAAATACCACACATGAAAAGGGTGAATGAGGGGTCAGTGCTGTGGCGCAGCGGGTTAATGCCCTGGCGTGAAGTGCCGGCATCCCACATGGGCGCCGGTTCAAGCACCAGCTCTCCTCTTCCAATCCAGCTCTCTGCTATGGCCTGGGAAAGCAGTAGAAGATGACCCAGGTCCTTGGGCTCCTGCACCCACGTGGGAGAACTTGAAGAGGCTCCAGGCTCCTGGCTTCGGATTGACGCAACTCTGGCCATTGCGGCCAATTGCGGAGTGAACCATTGGATGGAAGACCTTCCTCCCTTCCTCCCTCCCTTTCCCTCCCTCCCTCTCTCTGCCTCTCCTCTCTCTGTGTAACTCTTGACTTGCAAACAAATAAATAAACCTTAAAAAAAAAAGGGGGGGGGGTGAGTATAAAACTTTTCATCCCAAAGCACAAAAATTATCCAAGATAGTAGAGAACAAAAGCTAATTAATTTCACATATATAATCTATGTACTTCAAATGTACTTGCTTATTATCAGTACAGAAATTTTCCCCAGGACCCCTAGAGACAAACCTAAAAGAGTATTTTAGCTCATGTAGTGTCTTTCAGCTTATATAGGTCCCTCTAACTTTCTCTTTCCAACTAACCAATTTTAACACATGCTTTGCCACGGAGGGGAATTAGCAATAATTAATTGCCAAGAATTTACATCTAGAAATATAGTTCATCTTAAATCTACAATCCAGCTTTATAAACAAGCATAGTACAAGACTGACAAATATTCCTGCATCTGTGGAAATCCTTATCATAAAAATTGTTTGACATCAGCCAATTTGTAACTAGCACAAAAAGGAATTGAAAACTTTTAAAAACCTTAAGAGGCAGTCCTTTCATAACTCTCACATTTAAAAGAAACCTTAAAATTCTAATGACATTAAATCATGAGAAGTCTAAAAACTATACAAAATTGTTTATATACTTGATTCTTCTTTATTCAATAATGAGATTTAAGAATAGCAGTAAAGTGAGCCCAATTTTACTTTGTTCATAATCAATACGACTGAATTAAAATAAATAAATTATAAACGCAAGACTCTGGAACCACTTCAAAATTTCTTATAGAATTAAAGAAGTAGAAAAAGAATAGTTTCCAGAAAATCAAAATTAAAATTTTATTGTATTCTAAAAGGTTTTTAAAGAGAGATCTATGTCCTATTTAATCAAAGGGACTATCCTCTCTAAAATTAACCAGGTTTAGTTAAGTTTAAAACCTAGAAATGGAATACCAATAGTATGAAGTCCCTATCACCTATAATAATCACAAAAAGACAATCAACAATTCAGACTCTCAAATGTAAGAAAAAATAATGTAAAATCAACTGAAACCTAGCAGAGAACTACTTTATTCTGCACAGGAAAGAGAAATAAGGATTTCTCTGCCTACATTGTCCAGAAAGAAAAGAAAAGTCAGAGGCCGCTTTTCACTTAATCTTTCCAGACCACTTCCCAAAGGTACATTTTTAAATGCCTTTGAATTTTTAAACTTTACCCAATTCTTTGGTAAACCACCACTGTTTGCTTCTAATCTTTATAAACACATTCTACCAAAAAATGCTCACCACAGAGTAAACACGGCAGTTACATCTTAACTAAATTTCTACTATCCATCTTCAGTGCTACCTTTCAAAACATTTATAGTAATTTTACAACAGATTACACATGAGACTCTGTAAGCTTTGGGTTGAATTTCTTTCAATCTGTTTCTCCCCTCACCCTTGAACTGGCAGCACTGCTTACTAATCTTCCAGTTCACTCTTTAAGAAAAACGAGGGAGAAAGAATAATAAACTCACTTACCCTTCCTTAGACATTCTCAAAGATCTGCTTCCTCTGGATGAGAATACAGGATCAACAAACAAGCTCTACTGATCTCTTGAGAACTGTAGCTCATTTGTTAAAGCACAGAGAACTCAGGCCCCGAGAGGCCCAACAAATTCAGGCACAATGCCGAACCCTAACTAGGCAGTATCTCAGTGGCTATATCCTAAGCTTTAAATACTTAAAAACCTAATAATAGAAAAAAACACACACAGAGACCAGGAAAAATAACTAATGGCATGAACTATTTAAGACTGTCCAGTTAAGGAAGGAGACAATCCAAACAAGCAAGTTCCCGTAAGAGTAATCATTCCTGGCAAACATAAAAAGGCAAATTTACCCCCTAATGAGGCCCTCCAACAGTACACAATGTGAGTTTCACAGAATGAATAGCCCTAGTTGGTTAAAATCATTTTTAGTTTACTCTGGGGGGAAAAATCTAGGATAATTTCATGTTTTAATGATCAGTTTAGTTATTTCCTCCCTTAGAAAATGAACAATGTGAACTATAAGAGAAGGAAGTATTTATGTGTTGATCACATTACCGGAGGAAACTAACGTGTATTTCCACACTGAGGTTTTTTTTTTTTTCTGATTTCATTAACTGCTTTTAAGGAAAACATCTGTGTCCAGAAATATTTCATTCATTTGCCTAAAAATTTGAGTTCTTGTGAGATTTTTATATTATCCCTAACATATGAGGGGAACATTCTAAAAATTAATTCCAAATCTCAGAGCAAACTGAGGTTTGAAAGAAAAACATCTGCAACATTCCTGCTTCCTGACCAATACAGTGCATAGGGATTATCCAACAGGGGAAGAAATAAACAATCCTACTAGAGTCTAAGGACACAGAGATAGCCAGTAAGTCCTTCCAATGGTGATTCAAGCTAACAAACAAGTTATATACATCTTAAATAAATGCTACTTGAATTTATAAAAAATTTTCTCTTTAAATATTATCTAAATATCTTACCATAAAGGTTTCTCTAATTATTAAAATGTTTAAATAGTCACCAAGTAAATAAAAGCACCACTAAATACAATAAATTCAAAGCAAAATTACTTTCAGTTTTCTTAGAAAAGCAGTATTATATAAAAATGGAAAGAAAATGAGAACTGGAATGAGTAGATTTAAATCTCACCTCCCTCACTTTCTAGCTTTGGAAACTTGATTGAATTACCTAACTTAAGACTGAAAATTTTTAAATCTATAGAACAGAGAGAATATCTGGTAAGACTGTTGTCTGGAATACGTAAGTACTCAAAGAACTATGGTATCTTAACAGTGTCAAACACTACCTCTCTAACATATCTCTTGGGAAATACTTTCTTAAAAATCCGAATCTAAAATTTCATGAATATGATGGGCTTTCATTGACTATCCTCAAATCACATTCCATAAATCCAAGAATACAAACTGATTATGGAAAAATGATCTAACCCTTCAGGGTGCCAACTTCCCATGGATTCCCTGGATTTTCAGCTTGTGGCATCACAGGCTCAGTGTGGAGGAAATAAATCTAATTACTATTTTAAGACTTTGCTATTATGCAAAGAGTAAGAAAGACAAAAATTACTGAGAATACTTGTACAAAAGGAATTGTCTGAAAATGACTAGTCCTTTCAAACTCCACACACACATTCAACAAATATTTATTGAATGTCTTTGTGTCAAGTACCAATAACACAAAAGTAAACAAGAATTTCAAGAAATTCAAAAATCTAGTGGATTTTTGAATGAGGCCCATCCAAAAAACAATTATACAATAGTATATAATTGTAGTATTAAGATTTGCACAAAAGACAAGTGCATCTATATTATTCTCCTAAGTCTTTTTTTTTTTTTAACTTTATTTATTTATCTGAAAGGCAGAGTTACACAGAAAGAGGGAGTGAGAGATCTTCCATCTAGTCACTCCCCAAATGGCCACAATGGCTGGTGCTGGGGCAGCCCAAAGCCAGGAGCCAGGAGCCAGGAGCTTCTTACGGGTCTCCCACATGGATGCAGGGGCCTGTCTTCTGATGCTTTCTCAGGTGCTTTAGAAAGGAGTTGCATTGGAAGTAGAGCAACTGGGACTCAAACCAGCACCCATATGGGATGTCAGTGTCACAGGTGGCACCTTTACCCTCTAAGACATAGCACCAGCTACCTGGCTGAGTCTTACTGAAAGAATGAGAGTGTGTGTATGTGTGTGCTGTGTGTTTTAAATTGACACTGGGGCTACTGTGGCGCAGGAAGTTAAGTAGCTTCTTGCGACATCAGCATCTTGTATTAGAACACTATTTCAAGTCCCAGCTGCTCTGCTTGCAATCCAGCTCCCTGCTAATGTGCCAGGGAAGGCAGTGGAGAATGGCCCAAGTATCTGGGCCCCTGCCACCCATGTGGAGAAAAGGATGGAGTTCTTGGCTTTTTCAGCTTGGCCCAGACTTGGTTAGGGAATCAACCAGCAGATTAAAGATTCTCTCTCTTTCTCTGTCTCTCCGTCACCCACCCCCAACCTCCCACCCCGCCTTTTAAATAAATAAATAAATTTAGATAAATAAATCTAAAAAATAAAGCAAAACTTGACACTCGGCCAGCGCCGTGGCTCAACAGGCTAATCCTCCGCCTTGCGGTGCCAGCACACCGGGTTCTAGTCCCGGTCGGGGCGCCGGATTCTGTCCCGGTTGCCCCTCTTCCAGGCCAGCCCTCTGCTGTGGCCCGGGAGTGCAGTGGAGGATGGCCCAGGTGCTTGGGCCCTGCACCCCATGGGAGACCAGGAAAAGCACCTAGCACCTGGCACCTAGCACCTAGCACCTAGCATCCTGCCATCGGATGAGCTCGGTGCGCCGGCCGCAGCACGCCATCCGCGGCGGCCATTGGAGGGTGAACCAATGGCAAAAGGAAAACCTTTCTCTCTGTCTCTCTCTCTCACTGTCCACTCTGCCTGTCAAAAAAAAAAAAAACTTGACACTCTGTTATAAACTCTTTATATATCTATTATCTCATTTAATTCTGGCAATAACTCTATGAAGTAGAAATTATCCCAGTTTCACACACTATAAGTTTACAAAAAGTTTACAAAAGTTAAATACTATTGGAGCTAGCACTGTGGCATAGCAGGTTAAGCCTCTGCCTGTCATGTGGGCATCTCATATGGGTGCTGGTTCAAGTTCCAGCTATTCTACTTCTGATCCAGCTCTCTGCTGGTGGTCTGGGAAAGCAGTGGAGGATGGCCCAGGTGCTTTGGCCCCTGCACTCATGTGGGAGACCAGGATGGGAGACTTGGAAGAAGCTCCTGGCTTCGGCCTGGCCCAGTTCCAGCGGTTGTAGTCATTTGGGAATGGACCAGCAAATGAAAGACCTTCACATCCTACTCTTCCCTCAATCCCCGTCTGTAACTCTGCCTCTCAAATAAATAAGTCTACAAATTTTTTAAAGAGTTAAATATTATGATTCTAAAGAATTCAAACAGAAAACTCCAAAATGCTAATCCTGGGCCCAATCCTGTAACAACCATACTAAAAGAATTAGCAGGTATTAATCAGGTTGAGGGAAAAAAAAAAAAAAAAAAGAGGGGCCTATTTGAAACCAGGAGCTTCTTTGGGTCTCCCACGTGGTGCAGGGGCCCAAAGACTTAGGCCATCCTCCACTGCCCTCCCAGGCCATACCAGAGAGCTGGATCAGAAGTAGAGCAGCCAGGACCTGAACCGGTGCCCGTATGGGATGGCACTGCAGACAGCAGCTTTATTTGCTATGCCACAGCACTGGCCCCAAGATATCTTTCTCTCTCTCTTTATCTCTCTGTGTGTGTGTGTGTGTGTGTGTGTGTGTGTCTTCCTCTCTCCTTGTAACTCTGCCTTTCAAACAAACAAAATAAATCTTGCAAGGAAGGGAGGAAGGGAGTGAGGGGCCTGGAAAACAATGAGTAAGATTAAAAGAAGAAGAAAACGAAGTCTAATACCTACCAACTTTCAAACAAATATGGGTGAGTTATATTTCTAATAAGCCTATTGCACAGTTTTGACTTTTGAAAACATAGTACTGGCCAGCGCCGCGGCTCATTAGGCTAATCCTCTGCCTTGAGGCGCCGGCACACCGGGTTCTAGTACCGGTCGGGGCACCGGATTCTGTCCCGGTTGCCCCTCTTCCAGGCCAGGTCTCTGCTTTGGCCCAGGAGTGCAGTGGATGGCCCAAGTGCTTGGGCCCTGCACCCCATGGGAGACCAGGAGAAGCACCTGACTCCTGCCATCGGATCAGCGCAGTGCGCCGGCCACGGCGGCCATTGGAGGGTGAACCAACGGCAAAGGAAGACCTTTCTCTCTGTCTCTCTCTCTCACTGTCCACTCTGCCTGTCAAAAAAAAAAGAAAAAGAAAACATAGTACTTATACATAAAAAATCAAATATAGGATGTAATATTATGCAATGTTACATACTGTTAAATAAAAGCATATCAGCAATAATGTAAAGAATAAAAACCACTTAACTGAAAGCAAATAAATGAACCCGATAACAATACATACTAATACCATAACTACATTATAAGGGGGAAAAACAAGAAAAATTAGTCTAAGTAATTAAAAAAATCCTATTATTTGAAAACATACTTTTAGTCTGTGCAGAGTAGGCTACAAGAACAGAAGACTGAAAAAACTGAACTTTTCTGGGTTTGGTTGGTACGTTATGGGTAAATCAATTCTGGAATTACTTTATATTATTAGATTGAGTAGATAAGTCCATTGATGCTATTCAGAGCCAGGGTTCTCATTGTGGATCAAAGGATTTACAAACATGAAATGGGTATGAAAAAGAAACCTTCTGGGACTGGCACTGTGGTGCAGTGGGTTAAAGCCCTAGCCTGCAGCACCAGCATCCCATATGTGTGCCAGTTCGAGTCCCAGCTACTCCACTTCCAATCCAGCTCTCTGCTATGGCATGGGAGACCTGGAAGAAGCTCCTGGCTCTTGGCTTCAGATCAGCCTAACTCCAGCTGTTGCAGCCATTTGGGGAGTTAATCAGCAAATTCAAGATCTCTCTCTCTCTATGCCTCTGCCTCTCTGTAACTCTGCCTTTCAAATAAAAATAAAAATATTTTTTAGGCCGGCGCCGTGGCTCACTAGGCTAATCCTCCGCCTTGCAGCGCCTGCACACCGGGTTCTAGTCCCGGTCGGGGCGCCGGATTCTGTCCCGGTTGCCCCTCTTCCAGGCCAGCCCTCTGCTGTGGCCCAGGAGTGCAGTGGAGGATGGCCCAAGTGCTTGGGCCCTGCACCCCATGGGAGACCAGGAAAAAGCACCTAGCACCTGGCTCCTGCCATCGGATGAGCGCGGTGCGCCGGCCGCAGCGCGCCATCTGCGGCAGCCATTGGAGGGTGAACCAACGGCAAAGGAAGACCTTTCTCTGTCTCCCTCTCTCACTATCCACTCTGCCTGTCAGAAAAAAAAAAAAAAAAAAAAAAGAAAGAAAAAAAATTTTTAAAAAATTGATTCTTTGAAAACATCAACAAAACTGACAAACACTTAGCCAGACTGATCAAGTATAAAACAGAGATTTAAATTACTAAAAATCAAGAATGAAAGCAAAGACATTGCTACTGATCATAAAGAAATAAAAAATGGATATAAGAGAATACCATAAACAATTATATCCTTGGGCATGCATTGTGACACAGCAGATTAAGCCACTGCTCGGAAGGCCAGCATCCTGGCTACTCCACTTCCAAGTCAGCTTCCTATTAATGTACCTTGGAAGGCAGCAGATAATCATTAAAATACTTGCATCACTGCCACCCACATGGGAGAACCAGACAGAGTTCTAGACTCCTTGTTTTAGCCTGGCCCAGGCCTGCCTGCTGCTGGCATTTAGGGAATGAACCAACAGTCAGAAGATATTCTCTCTCTCTACCCGCCCCCGTAACTTGGCCTTTCAAATCAACAAATACATACTTTAAAAATTATATGCTAACAAATTAGATAACCAAGATGAAATGGATAAATACCTAGAATCACAAACTACCAACACTAATTAAAAACTAAACATTAAAACTAAAGATCTACACAAATGAAAACATTGATCCAGTAAACCAAAAAACTTCCAACAAAGAAAAGCGGAGAACTCAAAGCTTCACTGTTAAATTTAATCAAAGGTTTAAAGAATTAACATCAGTCTTTCTCAAACTCTTCCAGCAGAAAAGGGAAACTTCTCAAATCATTTTATGCAATTAGCATTATACCTTAATACCAAAGCAAAACATCACAAGAAAAGAGACATAGAAAACAACATTCCTATGTATTTAGATGCAAAATTCCTATACAAAATACTAGTAAACCAATTTGAGTAAAAGGTTTATAACCATGACAAAGTGACATTTATTCCAGCTATGCAAGACTGGTTCAAACTACAAAAATCAATCAACATAATGCATATTAGAAGGACAAAAAAATCAGGTACGCATTTGGCACAGCAGTTAGGATGCCTCTGAGATACCTGCATCTCTTATTAGAGTGACTGGGTTCAGGTCCCAGATCTACTCTTAATATGCCATCTGACCCAGACTGAATTCCTGGCTTTGGCCTGGCCCAGGACTGGCTGTTCCAAAAATTGGAAGAATGGAACAGTAGACAAAAGTTCTCTCTGTATTTCTACCTTTTGGATAAAAAAAAATTTAATTATTTCAATAGACACAAAAAAATGTTTTTGAGAAAATTCAACATCCTCTTCTGATAAAAGCATTCAACAAATTACAAATAGACAGGAATTTCCTTGGGGCTGGCACCGTGGCTCACTTGGTTAATCCTCCGCCTGCAGCGCCAGCATCCCATATGGGCACCGGTTTCTAGTCCCAGTTGCTCTTCTTCCAGTCCAGCTCTCTGCTGTGAGCCCTTGCACCCACATGGGAGACCAGGAAGGAACACCTGGCTCCTGGATTCAGATTGGCACAGCGCTAGCCGTATTGGCCACTTAGGGAGTGAACCAACGGAAAAGGAAGACCTTTTTCTCTGTCTCTCTCTCACTGTCTATGACTCTACCTGTCAAATTAAAACAAAACAAAACAAAAAAAATAGAAAGGAACTTCCTCAATATGATAAAGAGTAACTGTAGCTATAAAAAGTACACAGCTGGGGCTCAGATTGTGGTACAGCAGGCCACTGCTTTCCATGTAGGCATCCCTTATCAGAGTGCCAGTTCAAATCCCAGCTACTCCACTTCTGATCCAGTTTCTTGTTAATGCACTTGGGACAGTAGTGGATAATGGTCCAAGTGCTTGAGTCCCTCCCTACCATCCAGGTGGGAGAACTGGATGAAGTTATTACTGGCTCCTAGGTTCAGGCCAGCCATAACTGTTGCAGCCATTTGGGGAGTGAATCAGAAGATGGTTCTCTCTCTTCCTTTCAAATAAATAAATGTAATAAATCAATCTTAAAGAAATAGCAACAACAAAAAGCCCACAGCTAACATCATACTTGTGATGAAAGATTGAAAGCTTTCTTCCTATAGTCAGGTATGTTCATTTCCTAAGTCCTATTCAACTCTATACTACAAATTCTAGCCAGGGGCTGGCATTGTGCTGCAGTGGGTTAAGCCTCGACCTGCGACACCAGCATCACTGATGGGCTCCAGTTCAAATCCTGGCTGCTCTACTTGTGATCCAACTCCCTGCTAACGCACCTGGGAAAGCAGCAGAAGATAACTGAAGTACTTCATGGGAAATGAGGATAAAGCTCAAGGCTCCTGGCTTTGGTCTGGCCTAGCCCTAGCCATTAACGGCATTTGGGGAGTGAACCAGCAGATGGAGGACCTCACTCTGTGTTCTTCTCGCTATATAACTCTTTCAAATTAATAAATATCTCTTTAAAAAATAAAAATAAAGAAATTATAGCCAAAGCAATTAGAAATGAAATATAAATTAAATATTTCAAAATTAGAAAACAAGTAAAACTAACTATCTATAGACAACATGATCTAATACATAGAAAACACTAAAAAATACACACATACAATAGTATTAGAACTAAAACACAAGTATGGTAAAGTTGCAAGACATAAAACTAGTATAAAAAATTTCAGCTTCATAAACTAGTAATAAGGCATCCAAAAACAGTTAAGAAACAACTCCATTTATCTTAGTGTCAGAAATAAAAAAATATGGCCAGCGCCACGGCTCAATAGGCTAATCCTCCGCCTGCAGCGCCAGCACACTGGGTTCTAGTCCCGGTCGCTCCTCTTCCTGTCCAGCTCTCTGCTGTGGCCCAGAAAGGCAGTGGAGGATGGCCCAAGTGCTTGGGCCCTGCACCTGCATGGGAGACCAGGAGAAGCACCTGGCTCCTAGCTTTGGATCAGCGCAATGCACCGGCCGCAGTGGCCATTGGGGGGTGAACCAATGGAGAAGGAAGACCTTTCTGTCTGTCTCTCTCACTATCCACTCTGTCAAAAAAAAAAACACTTGGGAATAAATTTAACAAAATAAGTGTTAATACCCATACAATGAAAATCATAAAATATAATTTAAAGAGAAAAAAGCCTAAATAAACGAAAACACATTCTGTATTCAATGATCAGAAGGATAGTAATACACTTAAAGTTGATGCAAAGGGGCCCCACTGTAGCATAGCAGACTAAGTCTCTACCTGTGGCGCCGGCATCTCATATGGGCAGTGGTTCATATCCAGGCTACTACTCTATCAATCCAGCTCTCAGGTTATTAAACTCTCAGAAGAAAACAGGAATAAATCACTGTGACTTTGAATTAAGTAATGGTTTCCTAAATATGACATCAAAAGAAAACAGAGAAATTGGACTTCATCAGTATTAAAAATATTCCTGGGGACTACTATTGCAGTGTAATGGGTAAAGTCGCTGCCTGTGGTGCCAGTTTGAGTCCCAGTTACTCTACTTCCAATGCAGTTCCCTACTATGGATCCTGGGAAAGTAGAGGAAGATGGCCGGAACACTTGGGCCTCTGCACCGACATGGCAGACTCAGAAGGAAAGTCCTGGCTCCTGGTTCTGCCTGACCCAGTCCTGGCCATTGCAGCCATTTGAGGAGTGAACCAACAGATGGAAGATTTGTCTCTAACTCTGCCTTTCAAATAAAGAAACAAATCTTTTAAAAAGGAAAAAAGAAAATAACTGCTTCAAAAGACACTACAAAGAAAGTAAAAAAGTAAACCCACAGAATGGGAGAATATTCAGGAAAATTTTATATCTGATAAAGATCTAGTACTCAGAACATAAAAAGAACTTTTTCAAAGGAATGACAATCCAATTAAGAAATAGGAAAAAAATCGGAATAGACATTTCTCAAAAGACATGCAAATGGCTAATAAGAACAAGAAAAGATTCTTGGCCGGCGCCATGGCTCAACAGGCTAATCCTCCGCCTTGCAGCGCCAGCACACCGGGTTCTAGTCCCAGTTGGGGCGCCGGATTCTGTCCCGGTTGCCCCTCTTCCAGGCCAGCTCTCTGCTGTGGCCCAGGAGTGCAGTGGAGGATGGCCCAAGTGCTTAGGCCCTGCACCCCATGGGAGACCAGGAAAAGCACCTGGCACCTGGCTCCTGCCATTGGATGAGCATGGTGCGCTGGCCGCAGCGCGCCGGCCGCAGCGGCCACTAGAGGGTGAACCAATGGCAAAAGGAAAACCTTTCTCTCTGTCTCTCTCTCCCACTGTCCCTCTGCCTGTCAAAAATAAAAAAAATTAAAAAAAAAAAAAGATTCTTAATTTCATTAGTCACAGGAGAAATGAAATACCACTTCACACACACTAGGATGGCTATAATAAAAAAAAAAAACAATATTAGAAGTAATGAGGATGTGGAAAAATTAAACTGTCATACAAAGCTAGAGGGAATGTAAAATGATGCCCCTACACTGGAAAACAGTTTGTCATTTCTTCAATAAGTTAAACACCAAGCTACGATGTAACACAGCAAATTCTGTCCCAAGACATATACCCGAGATAAATGTTCACATAAAAATTACATGCAAATGTCATTTTTGTATTATTCATAATGATCAAAAGTGAAAACCACCTATGCTAAGCAACAGATGAATGGAAAACAAAACATTATTCATCCATGAAAAGGAACTAGGTATTGATTCATACTACAACATGCATAAACCTTGAAAACATTATGCTAAGTGAAAGAAGCCAGACACAGATGGCCACATATGTTATGACTACATATGTATGAGATGTCCAGAATAGGGAATTCCATAGAGATAGAAAGAAGTGGTTCCCAAGGACTTGAGGGAAGAGTAAATGGAGAGTTAATCCCAGCAGGTAACCGGTTCCTTTGAGGCTGATGAAAATATTCCAGAATAAGACCATGGTAATGGTTATACAATCTTGTAAACATACCATAAGGCACTGAACTGCACACTTTACTAGGGTGAATTTTATGCTATGGCTATTTAACAGATTCTATTTGTGGCCCCCAAAGGTTTGTATGTTGCAAGCCTGGTGCCCAGGGTGGCAGTATCAGAAGGCAGTGGGACCTTTAAGAGGTGGAGCCTAGTACCATGTCCTTTGGTGAAGGGGGGAGGGGGCACTGCCCTCAGAAGAGAATTCTGGTCTCCCCAAGTGAGCTTTTTCAAGATTGAGTTGCTGTAAAAGCCTGAGACTAATCCCTGAGTAGTTTGTTCTCTGGCTTCGTGTTTGGCAATGTAATCTCTTCCTCCCCGGAAGGAATATAGTGTGGGGCTCTCCCAGGAGCCAGCACAATGCTATTTAGACTTTGAATCTCCAGAATTACGAGATAAATAAATCTCTCTTCTTTGTGAAGTTAGCCTGACTCAGGCTCTTTGTTGTGATAACACAAAACAAATAATAGTATGTCAATAAAAAGTAATTTAAAATTCTTAAATTAGAAACATCTGATTACCAAAAGATATTGGGAATAAAAAGCACAAATAGACTAAGAAAAAATAATTACAAATATATATAAAAATATTTCCACAAGGTATACAAAGATGTCCACATAAACAATTTCATGCAAATTCTCAAAGCAACATTATTCATAATGGCCAAAAAGTAGAAACAATTCAAATGTTCATCCACAGAAATAAAGTGTAGCATATTCATACAATGTTAGTACGACACTAACATGATGATAACAGAATTTATTCAACAATTCAACAACCAGGCTTTCACAGTGGTACAACAGCTTGTGTTTAGCTTCAGTGAAAAGCTTTATGGCTTACTGGTAAAGGATGGGAAAGCCATGGATCCTAGCATCCTGAAGGGAGAGCCAGCAACAGGTTAAAAGAAGACTGAAGCAGGGCTCGTTGTTGGCAAGTCAAGTTGCATTTGAAAAAGCAGAAAATTCATCACCCAATCTCACTGGCAAAACTAAAACCAAGGAAAATCACCAACCTACTATCAATCCTGACTAGAATTTTGAAAAAATGGGAACCAGAGCTTTGGACAAGAAATTTTCAGATATTATATGGCAAGCATTTGCTTCTGGGATATTTCCTCCAGAGACTGTGGAGCACATCAGTTACATACACGTTTAAGGCATCCTGTTATATGGAACCTCAGGCTATGGTAAGATATGGTAAGATATATTGAATGCCAAGAGAGCCTAAAGTAGTCAATGGGCCTGAAATTCTTAACAAAGGCGGGAGAATCACAGGTGAACATTCTTTGCTAATGCTGAAGAGGAGCAAAGGAGGCTTGTTGTTAAGGGAGCATGGCTGGTAGGTATCATGGCAGTTCACTGAAACTGCCATCAACTAGTTGCTGTCCAAAATTGATGAGGTAGAACATACTCTGTTTTTAAAGATCTATTTATCTGAAAGGCAGAGTTACAGAAAGAAAATGGAGAGGAAGAGTGAGTGAGAGTGAGAGTGTGAGAGTGTGAGAGAGTGAGAGAGTGAGAGAATGAATCTTCAATTTGCTAGTTCACTCCCCAAATGGCCACAACAGCCAGATATGTGCTAGGCTGAAGCCAGAAGCCAGGAGTCTCACACAGGTCTCCCATGTGGATGCAGAGGCCCAAGCACTTGGGTCATCCTCCACTGCTTTCCCAGGTGCATTAGCAGGGAGCTGGACTGGAAGTGGAACAACCAGGACTAAAACTGGCACCCATATGAGATGCTGGCACTGCAGGGAGTGACTTAACCTGCTGTGCCACAGCGCCAGCCCCAGAGTACAGCATTTGAACAGCATCCCAGACACTGGAATGACCCATGACCATCTGACAGTTGAGGCTCTCCTTCAACCTGGAAGACTGGAAGTTAATGGGGAGAACATGGGGTCAGGTATTTGCCCACCAGTGAAAACATTCTTGGGATGCCCACATCCTTTTATCAGAGTGCCTGGGTGAACATACCAATTCCAGTCTCAATTCCAGCTACCTCTAATGCACACCTTGGAACGAGTGATGATGTGGCTCAAGTACTTGGGTCTCTGCAACCCATGTAGGAAACCAAGATTCAGTTCAAGGCTCCTGGGTTTGGGGTGGTCCAGCTACATTTGTTGTGGACACTTGGACAGGGAACCAGTGGTTGGATGCTCTCTCAAAAATAAAAAAGAATTGAATTAAATTTAAAACAGAGAGTCCAGCACTGTGGTATAGCAGGCAGAGCCACCGCCTGCAGCAGTGGCATCCCGTATGGGCGTCAACTCAGGTCCTGGATGCTCTACTTCCAATCAGCTTCCTGTTAGTGTGCCTCAGAAAGCAGCAGAGGATGGCCCAAATCCTTGGGCCCCTGCACCCATGTGAAAAACCCCGAAGAAGCTCCTGGCTCCTGGCTTCAGACTAGCCCAGCTCTAGACGTCGTGGCTTTTTGGGGAGTGAACCAGAGGATAGAAGATTGATCTCTCTCTCTGTAACTCTTTCAAGTAAAATAAATAAATAAAATAAATATTTAAAAAACTTTAAAATGGATACAGGCTTGCCAGATGAGAAAGGTGAAGTACAGACCCATTCATATCACAAGGATTAGAGCATAAGTTACTTCCTACTGTTGCAGGCACTAAAGAACTGGCTGTGATGGGGGTAGATGGACGATGTCTATCTGCTTTTCAAATAAACAAAAAATAAAGAAAATTTTTAAAAAACTGACTGAGGATGGGGCCGGTGCTGTGGTGCAGTGGGTAAAGCCGCCGCCTACAGTGCGAGCATCCCATAGGGTGCCGCTTCAAGTCCCGGCTGTTCCAATCCAGCTCTGCTATGGCCTGGGAAAGCAGTAGAAGGTGGCCCAAGTTCTTGGGCCCCTGCATAGGAGACCTGGAAGAAGCTCCTGGCTCCAGATCGGCTCAGCTCCAGCTGTTGTGGCCATTTGGGGAATGAACCAGCAGATGAAAGCTCTCTCTCTCTCTGCCTCTAACTCTGCCTTTCAAATAAAATAAATCTTTTTTTAATTATCAGTTATTTATTTGAAATAACAGTGTATTTAACTTAATGACAGAAGTAAAAAGCCAAATGATGCAGCACAGAAAGATAAACATCCCATGTTCTCACTCCCATATGAAACTGAAAAAGTTGATCTCATTTAAGAATAGAGTAGAATAGTGGTCCCTAACAGAAGAAATGGTAAATGTTTAAGGAGACAGAATCATCAGTCACCCTAATTTAATCATCATACATGTTATACATGTATTGAATTATCACACTGTATCCTATAAACATGTATAACTGTTATATATCAATTTTTTTAAATAAATGAATGCTATTCATGTGATATCTGTAAGTACTTGGGAAAGAAATTAAAGTTTATCAAACAGAAAGTTTTAATCTGCATATAACCTAACTTGCTTTTACTTTGAGGTTAAAAAATTATAAACATTTCCTTTTTTTTTTTTTTAAAGATTTATTTATTTATCCAAAGGCAGAGCCTAAGAGAGGCAGAGCTACGGAGAGGCAGTGGCAGCGAGCAAGCGAGCAAGCAAGCGAGAGACAGAGAAAGAGAGAAAGATCTTCCATCTGCTGGTTCACTCCCCAGATTGCCATAACGGCCGGAGCAGTGCCAATCCAAAGCCAGGAGCCTCCTCCATGTCTCCCATGAGGGTGCAGGGACCAAGCACCCAAGTCATCCTCCAGCACCCTCCCTGCCACTTTCATGGGAGACTCAGATGAAGCTCCTGGCTCTAGCCTAGCCCAGCACTGCATACTGTGGCCATCTGAGGAGTGAACCAGTGGTGGAGGATCTCTGTCTCTTCCTCTAACTCTTTCAAAATAAATCTTTAAAAATGTTGGGGGCCAGTGCTGTGGCTTAGCGGGTGAAGCTGCTGCCTGCAATGCCAACATTCCATATGGATTCCAGTTCAAGTCCCAGCTGCTCCACTCCCAATCTAGTGGTTTTTTTTGTTTGTTTTTTTAATTTTTGACAGAGTGGACAGTGAGAAAGAGAGACACAGAGAAAGGTCTTCCTTTGCCGTCGGTTCATCCTCCAATGGCCGCACTAATCCGAAGGCAGGAGCCAGGTGCTTCTCCTGGTCTCCCATGGGGTGCAGGGCCCAAGCATTTGGGCCTCCACTGCACTCCTGGGCCACAGCAGAGAGCTGGCCTGGAAGAGGGGCAACCAGCACAGAATCCGGTGCCCCGGACCGGGACTAGAACCCCACTGTGCTGGCGCCGCAAGGTGGAAAATTAGCCTATTGAGCCATAGCGCTGGCCGCTTTAAAAAAAAAAAAATTATTTACTTGGAAATCAAAGTTACATGGAGAGAGAGGAGAGGTAGAGAGAGAGAGGTCTTCCATCTGCTGGGTCACTCCCCAGTGACCACAATGGCTGGAGCTGTGCCGATTCAAAGCCAGGAGCCAGGAGCTTCCTCCAGGTCTCCCATGTGGGTGCAGGGCCCAAGGACTTGGGCCATCTTCTACTGCTTTCCCAGGCCATAGCAGAGAGCTGGATCAGAAGTGGAGCAGCCAGGACTAGAACCAGCACCCATATGGGATGCTGGCACTGCAGGCAGCAGATCTACCCGCTACACCACAGCACTGCGCGCACACACACACACACCATCTAGCTTTCTGCTAACAGCCTGGGAAGGCAGTGGAGGAAGGCCCAAAGGCTTGGGCCCCTGTACCCATTCGGGAGACCCAGAAGAAGCTCCAGGTTTCAGACTGGCCTACCTCCAGCCGTCGTAACCATTTGCGGAATGAATCAACAGATGTAAGATATCTGATTCTCCCTCTCTCTTTCTCTGTAACTTTGCCTTTAATAATAATAAAATAATCTTTAAAAATAATAAAGATTGGGCCGGCGCCATAGCTCATTTGATTAATCCTCCACCTGTGGCACTGACATCCCATAAGGGCACTGGTTTTAGTCCTGGCTGCTCCTCTTTTCAGTCCTGCTCTCTGCTGTGGCCCGGGAGGGCAGTGGGGCTGGCCCAAGTGCTTGGGCCCTGCACTCGCATGGGAGACCGGGAGGAAGCAGCTGGCTCCTGGCTTCGGACTGGTGCAGTTTCAGCCATAGCGGCCATTTGCGAAGTGAACCAACGAAAGGAAGACCTTTCTCTCTGTCCCACTCTCTCTCTCTCTGTCTATAACTCTGTCAAATAAGTTAAAAAACATAAATAAATAAAGATTAAAAAATTTTAAAGGAGGGAGGGGAATCAAGAGCAGTTAGCATTGTGGTGCAGTAAATTAAGCCACAGACTGTGATGCTATGCAGCATCCCATGTCACAGTGCAAGTTCAAGTCCTATCTGTCCCACTTCTGATCCAGCTCCCTGCTAATGTATCTGGGAAGAAAGAGGGTGGCCCAAGTGCTTGGGCTCCTGGCACTAACATGGAAGACATCCTGTCATTCTAACTTCTAAATAAATATTTCAGGGGCATAATGGGTGAAGCCATGCCTACAACACCAGAATCCTGGAAGCTCCATTTCTGATCCAGCTCCCTGCTGGTGGTCTGGAAAAAGCAGCAGCAAATGATCCAAGTGTTTGGGCCCCTGCCTCCCACGTGGGGAGACCCAGATGAAGGTCCTGATTCCTGGTTTCAGCCTGGCCCAGCCCTGGCAGTCATCGGGGGGATGGTTTGAACCACTGAATGAAATATCTTTTTAAATAAATAAATAAATATTTTTATAAATACATACACATATACATAAATCTTCAAAAAATATATTTTAGAGGTCGGCATTGTTGGTGCAGCAGGTTAAGCTGCCGCCAGTAATGCTGGCATTCCATATGGGTGCCAATTCAAATCCCAGCTGCTCTATTTCCAATCCAGCTCCTTGATAATGTGCTTTGGAAAGCAATGGAAGATAGCCCAAGTGTTTAGGTCCTTGCACCCATGTGGGAGAACCAGATGGAGTTCCAGGCTCCTGGCTTCAGCCTGGCTCAGCCCTAGCCATAGTAGCCATTCAGAGAGTAAACCAGCAGATGGAAGAGCAGTCTCACCCCACCTGTAAAATAAATAAATCTTTTATATACATACATATATGTGTGTATATACGTGTGTGTGTGTGTATTAGGGGGGAGAAATTTACGGCATTGTGGTACAGCAGGTTATGCTAATCATTTAAGTTTGAATCCTTGCTGTCTGCTTCCAATCCACTTTCCTGCTAATGTGTCTGGGAAGGTAGCAGATAATGGCCCAAGTATTTGGGGCCTGGCCACTCACGTAGGAGACCAGACAGAGTTCCTGGCTCCTGGCTTCAGTCTGGTTCAGGTGTACTGCTGAGGCCATATCGGGGAGCAAACCACTGGATAAAGATCTCTGTCTCTTCCTCTCCCTCTCCTCCTCTCATTCTATCACTACGCCTTTCAAAAAAAAAAAAATATGTATTTATCATAAAAATAATATTGTACAAAAAACTACAGAACAGTATTACAAATCATTTCACAGAGTTGTTCTGTCAGTTCAATAGACAGGGTACTTACCGATGATAGGCTTCACGCCGGTACTTTTTCAGGGCTTGCTTATCCATGTTAGCAGGCATATCTGCTGCATTCTGTAAGCGATCACTCCAGGAAGTTGTCATTTTATTTTAATTGTACGCTGAATTCTAGAAAGGAAAACCAGTAATTTAGTAGCTTAAAATTATCATTTATATACTAATATCTGACTTCTAAAAGTATGAGAAAAACTCTAGCTTGCAAATAACCTAATATAATGACCTATTAAAACACACTGCAGGCTGGCACCACAGCTCACTAGGCTAATCCTCCACCTGGGGCTCCGGCACCCCGGGTTCTAGTCTTGGTCGGGGTGCCGGATTCTGTCCCGGTTGCTCCTCTTCCAGTCCAGCTCTCTGCTGTGGCCGGGGAAGGCAGTGGAGGATGGCCCAAGTGCTTGGGCCCTGCACCCGCATGGGAGACCAGGAGGAAGCACCTGGCTCCTGGCTTCAGATCCACGCAACGCACCGGCCATAGCAGCCACTTGGAGGGTGAACCAACAGAAGAAGACCTTTCTCTCTGTCTTTCTCTCTCTCACTGTCTAACTCTGCCTGTCAAAAACAACAACAACAACAACAACAACAACAACAAAAACCAAAACACTCTGCAAAGAACCAATGCGGTGGCGCAACGGGTTAAAGCCCTGGCCTGCAGGGCCGGCATTCCATGTGGGCGCCGGTTCAAGTCCCAGCTGCTCCCCTTCCCCATCCAGCTCTCTGCTATGGCCTGGGAAAGCAGTAGAAAATGGCCCAAGTCCTTGTGCGCCCATGTGGGAGACCTGCAAGAAGCTCCTGGCTCCTGGCTTTGGACTGGCTCAGCTCCAGCCATTGCAGCCATTTTGGGAGTGAACCAGCAGATAGAAGACTTCTCTCTCTCTCTCTCTCTGGCTCTACCTCTCTCTGTAACTTTCAAATGAATAAAATAAATCTTAAAAAAAAAAAAAAACACACTGCAAATAGCAAATATACTAAAAAATATATTGACACTTCCAAACTATGTAAATTCTGGAACATATTTTTATGGTAATTTCTACCAGAAAGATCATACATATTACTTTTAAATAATGAAGATGACTAACAATAATTACAAGCTTTAATGTCAGATTCTTTTTTTTTTTTTTTTTGACAGGCAGAGTGGACAGTGAGAGAGAGAGACAGAGAGAAAGGTCTTCCTTTGCTGTTGGTTCACCCTCCAATGGCTGTCGCGGACGGCGCGCTGCGGCCGGTGCACCGTGCTGATCCGATGGCAGGAGCCAGGTGCTAGGTGCTTTTTCCTGGTCTCCCATGGGGTGCAGGGCCCAAGCACTTGGGCCATCCTCCACTGCACTCCCGGGCCACAGCAGAGGGCTGGCCTGGAAGAGGGGCAACCGGGACAGAATCCGGCGCCCCGACCGGGACTAGAACCCGGTGTGCCGGCGCCGCAAGGTGGAGGATTAGCCTGTTGAGCCATGGCGCCGGCCTAACGTCAGATTCTTAAAAAAGGATTAAGACCATAGTTTTATGAAAATACATTAAGATAATATATACTTTCAAAAGGTATAAAGTGAGCAACTTTTTAATTCTGATCAACATACTAAAAATTCAGTCAATGGTGACACAAATATAAGTAATGAATGTTTGATTTTTAATTATTTCCTGCTTTTATATTTTTCTGTAATAAATTATTTTCCAGTTGGCATTAAAAACCATGAACCAAAAGAAGAAATAAATGAAAATATTTTATCTCATTAGGACAGATATCTAAAACAAGGTGAGCAGTTGATGCCTTTGTTTTAAAGACTCTGACAACAGGTTAATTCTTAGGCTTCACTTCTATTTTTGAAATTTTCATTTGTAAATAGTTTTAAATAAGAATGAAAAATACCACATTAAAGGTTAACATTTTATTAAAATAAAAATTTATATGAAAACACCTGGAATCTAACTTACTATTTTGAAAATGCTAATATCATTCATGACACTCAATTTATCAATAAACCACCTTTGTAGCTTTTTAAAAAGTAATTCATTCAGGTGAAACTGATATAAGAAAATGAACTACTTTAAAGTAAACAAGTTAGTGACATTTAGTATTTTTTTTTTTTTTTGACAGGCAGAGTGGACAGTGAGAGAGAGAGAGACAGAGAAAGGTCTTCCTTTTGCCGTTGGTTCATCCTCCAATGGTCGCCGCGGCCGGTGCACTGCGGCCAGCGCACCTTGCTGATCCAAAGGCAGGAGCCAGGTGCTTCTCCTGGTCTCCCATGCGGGTGCAGGGCCCAAGTACTTGGGCCATCCTCCACTGCCTTCCCCGGCCACAGCAGAGAGCTGGCCTGGAAGAGGGGCAACCGGGACAGAATCCGATGCCCTGACCGGGACTAGAACCTGGTGTGCCGGCGCCCCAAGGCGGAGGATTAGCCTAGTGAGCCACGGCCCACATTTTGTCTTTATCCATTCAGCTTTTGATGGACATTTAGACTATTTCCACCTCCGCCTATTTTTTTTAGAAAACTTTGAAAGTACGACTTTTGGATTATAGTGGGTTCCCCACCCCATAACCACCTCCCACCCGCAAACCATCCCATCTCCCACTCCCTCTCCCATCCCATTCTTCAAGATTCATTTTTAATTATCTTTATATACAGAAGATCAATTTGTATATACTAAGTAAATATTTCAACAGATTGCACCTACACAGACAAAGTATAAAGTACTGTTTGAAGACTGGTTTTACCATTAATTCTCATAGTACAACACATTAAGGACAGAGATCCTACATGGGGAACAAGTGCATAGTGACTCCTGTTGTTGATCCAGCAGTTGACACTCTTATTTATGATGTCAGTAATCACCCGAGGCTCTTGTCATGAGCTGCCAAGGCTATGGAAGCCTCTTAAGTCCACAAACTCCGACCTTTTTTAGACAGGCCATAATCAAAATGGAAGTTTTCTCTTCCCTTCAGAGAAAGGTACCTCCTTCTTTGATGGCCCGTTCTCTCCCCTGGGATCTCACTCACAGAGATCTTTCATTTAGGTCATTTTTTCCCACAGTGTCTTGGCTTTCCATGCCTGACAAACTCTCATGGGCTTTTCAGCCAGATCCAAATGACTTAAGGGCTGATTCTGAGGCCAGAGTGCTGTTTAGGGCATTTGCCTTCTGCCTATTTTGAATAATGCTGCTATGAACATGCATGTGTACTATACTGAATTCCTAGTTTTCAATTCTTCTGAATATACACTTAGGCTTTTAATGTTTCTGAAGTTATCAACATTTCCAAATACTGTTTATAGAACAAAAATACTATCATATGCAAAAAAAAACTAGTTAAAATTTTATTAAAGAGGCTAGTGTTGAGGCACAGCAAGTTAAACTACCACTTATAATGCTGGCATGCCTGGTGGGAACACTGGTTCAACTTTTGCTCCATTTCTGACCCAGCTCCCTGCTAATATGCTTGGGAAAGCAGAAGATGGCCCAAATACTTGGGCTCCTACTACTCATGTGAGAGGCTAGGAAAGAGTTCCTGGCTCCTAGCTCCAACCTGGCCTAGACCTAGCTGTTGTGGTCATCTGGGGAGTGAACAAGCAGATCGAAAATCTATACAAATCCCCTCCAACCCAGCTGTCACTCTTTCCAAAAAAATAAACACAAAATTTTAAAAAACTTTAAAAAATTAAAGTATAAAGTCAACTTGAGAGAAATTATATATATATATATATAGTAATTAACACTAGATACATCATGAGGATTTGTTTTATTTTTAAAAGATCTATTTATTTGAAAGTCAGAGTTATAGAAGAAGGGAAGAAATGGAGAGAGAGATCTTCCATCTGCTGATTCACTCTATAGGGCTGCAATATTGAAAGTGGAGCAGCCAAGACTCACAGTGGTACTCATATTAGATGCCAGAGTTGTAGGTCTTTTTTTTTTTTCTTTCCTGAAAGAGTTACAGAGAAAAAAATGGAGAAAGAAAGAGAGACAGAGTGATCTTTCATCTGCTGTTTCACTCCCCAGATGGCTACATCAGCAAGGCACAAGCCAAAAGCTTCCTCCAGGTTTCCCACATGGGCGGCAGGGTCCCAACCACATGGGTCATCTTCCTCTGCCTTTCCCAGGCTACCAGCAGAGAGCTCAATCAGAAGTGGATCAGGTCAGTTAGGACCTGAACTGACACTCATATGGAATGCTGGCATCACAGGCAGCAGCTTTACCTGCTACGCCACAACTCTGGCCACACAGGTATTGTTTCTATCCACCACACAACACTGCTCTGGTCCTGTCTAACAGCTTAAATACAAGACCCAAAACTATCAAACTATTTCCAAGTAACTTAACAATGTCAAAAAACAAAACTCAAGAATATTTACAGTAATATAAAAATATCTAGCACCCTACAGTGTGCTGTAGTGTCTAGCATCCAAACAGAATTCAGAAAAGCAAATATAATACCTAATGAGGAGAAAAATCAATTAAAACACATAAGTAATGCTCAAAGGCATTTAAAGTTATTTAATTAAAAATATAATTCAAATATCAAAGTCATTATTGAATACTTTCTTAACAATATTTAATTATTTGAAAGGCAGAGTTACAGAGAGGCAGATAGAGAGAGAAGTCTTCCATCTGCTGGTTCACTCCCCCAAATGGCTGCAATGACCAGAGGTGGGCTGATGCAAAGCCAGGAGCCAGGAGCCAGGAGCTTCTTCCAGGTCTCACGTGAAGGTACAAGGGCTCAAGGACTTGAACCATCTTCCACTGCGTTCCCAGGCCATAGCAGAGAGCTGGATTGTAAGTGGAGCAGCCGGGACTTGAACCGGCATCCATACAGGAGGCTGACAATGTAGGCAGCAGCTTTACCTGCTATGCCACAGAGCCGGCCCCAAATACATTTCTTATCTTCAAAGAAGCTAAAGCTAGACTAAAAGTTTCAAGTACAGACATGAAAAATAAAAAAGAGACCCAAAC
The DNA here is from genome assembly GCA_949820135.1 of Sylvilagus floridanus. Taxonomy (NCBI): domain Eukaryota; kingdom Metazoa; phylum Chordata; class Mammalia; order Lagomorpha; family Leporidae; genus Sylvilagus; species Sylvilagus floridanus. The sequence goes on from OX463235.1 coordinate 55,261,506, forward strand.
CAAATTCTACAATCACAATTATAATATCTAAGATGAAAAAAACAGTGAATAGGATTAACAGCATATCAGATATTTAAGATTAGTAAATTTAAATACACAGCAGGGGCCGGCACTGTGGTGCAGCAGGTTAAAGTCCCAGTCTGCAGCACAGGCATCCCATATGGGCCCTGGTTCAAGTCCAGCTGCTCCCCTTCCCCATCCAGCTCTCTGCTATGGCCTGGGAAAGCAGTACAAGATGGCTCAAGTCATTGGGCCCTTGCACCCATGTGGGAGACCCAAAAGAAGCTCTTGGCTCCTGGCTCTGGATCAGCGCAGCTCTGTCCGTTGTGGCCATTTGGGGAGTGAGCCAGCAGATGGAGGACCTCTCTCTCTCTGCCCCTCTGTAACTCTGCCTTTCAAATAAGTAAATAAATCTTAAAAAAAAAAAAAAAAAAGACACAGCAATTATAACTATCTAACCTAAAATAGAAAATGACTAAAAGAAAAAATTGACATCAATGAGCTGTGTAACATATGTATTACTGGAGTCCACAAAGGAAAAGAGAAAAAGAGAGAAGAGAGAAAAATATATATATTTAAAGAAATAGGAGGAGGAAGACATTTACATTGTGGCTAAGATGCTGCTCTGGGATGCCAGAATCCCATTTCAGAGTGCATTACAGCTCTACTTCCCAGTGCATCTTCTTGTTAATACAGATCCTGGGAGACAGCAGGTGACGACTCAAGTGGTTGGTGCCTTACGACTCATATGGGAGACCTAGATTGTGTTCCCAATACCCAGTTTTGGCTTGGCCCAGCCCTAGCATTGGAGAACAAATCAGGAGATGGGTGAGCACACTCTCTTTTTCTGCATCTCAAATAAAATTATTTAAAAATCCAAAAATATTTTATAAACAATTAAGACAAGATTATCAGAAATTGGATTTTTGTTTGTTTTGACAGGCAGAGTTAGTGAGAGACAGAGAGAAAGGTCTTCCTTCTGTTGGTTCACCCCCCCAAATGGTTGCTACAGCCAGCGTGCTGCCCCAATCAGAAGCCAGGAGCCAAGTGCTTCCTCCTGGTCTCCCATGCAGGTGCAGGCGCCCAAGCACTTGGGCCATCCTCCACTGCCTTCCCCGGCCACAGCAGAGAGCTGGACTGGAAGACGAGCAACCAGGACAGAATCCAGCGCCCTGAGCGGGACTAGAACCCGGGTTGCCAGTGCCACAGGCGGAGGATTAGTCTAGTGAGCTGCGGCGCCAGCCCAGAAATTGGATTTTAAAAAAGTTAGACTCAACCATCTGCTGCCTACAATAAATCACTTTGAATAAGGAGATAAATAAATTAAAAATAAAAGGATAGAAAAGGATATACCATGCTAAAGCTAATCAGAAAGAATCTGGATTGAGTATATTAATATTAAACAAAGTATACTTTAGACCAAAGAATCTTACCAGAAATAAAGTTGTCAAGTTCATAATGATAAACAAGTCAACTTATCAAGAGGACAGAGTAATTCTAAATATTTATGCATCTAACAACATAGCTTCAAAATACATGAAGCATAAACTGACAAAATTGTAAGGATAAAGAGACAACTGCAAAATTAGAGCTGGAGTCTGGAACAATTTTTTTTCAAACCAACAGATCTTTTATTGCATTATTAAAATACCACAAGCTACTACCTGGGTTCTTGTTTCTGTACCTGGACAACTTTTAGATCTTATTCATCAGCCTGCTGAACTGTTTCTTTTTCAGAGACATAGACACCATTCAAAAATCTTCTAAAATCCTTGTTTTTAACTTGTTGCCTGCTGAATCAAATCACCTGAATCTGAAACAGGTTCAATGTTATTTCCTTCAAGGACTAATTGATCTTTCCAGGTCTGAGATGCTGAACAAGCAACACCTGGCCTCATCCTAAGCCTTTGGATGTACTTTTCACCCAAGAAATTTCAGATTTTGACAAGAGAACCATTCTCCTGAATAGCCGCGTTGATGGGAACTGAGTGTATTCAGACCTCACCTTGTAAAGGAAGTCCTGTGTAACCCCTTTGATCATATTCTATACATGACTACAGATATTGCAAACGGCTGCCACCTCCTTTCTATTTCCCCACCATGTGTCAACCTGGAGCCTCCTCTTTTCCTTTCCAAGGAGGCTGAGTTCTACACTGATATGACTAATGTCCCTCCACAGGGTTCCTTGGGGACCCTTCGCAATAACTATGTGCCCCTTTAGAATGATGTCAACATTTTCTGGAATGTCAACAAGCCTGATTGCTGAGAATGATCTTCATCTCGCAGTAGACATCTTTCCTGAATAATCTCTCAATAAATAATAAAATAAATAGAGTATCCATTAAGGAGAGAGAAGATTCAACCAACACTATGAACCAACATTACCAAATTAACATTTATAGAACAGACCACCCAACACCTGTAGAAGCCACATATTTTTCAGGTACACATTAACAATTACCTACATAATTCATATTCTGGGTCACAAAACAAATCTCAATTGTCAGCTCCTTCGGCCGCAAAAGGAACGATGCTGCTCGCAGTTAATCGGTCTTCAAAAGACTTTTACTTAGAACGAGTGGGGAAGAGAGTGGGGGACCGGGAGAAGGGGGAAGAGATGGCGCGCACGTTCCTTAAGGGGGAAAGCTGGCGTGCACGCTCCTTCTCCCGCGGTCTGCTCATATACCGAATTCAACCAATCACAGTCCATGCACAGAGTTCTCCAATCCGGCACTTGATCATGCTCAGCTGTGGAGTCACGCAGTGGCTATATCAATCAGCTGGAGTCACGCAGTGAGCAGAGCATCAACGCCATCTTGTTGTTTACCACGATCCTCAGCTAGATGGAAAGTTCAATCAGCTGCTACATCCGCATTACTGCTATAAGCCAAGCCCAGCATGGGGGGGGGGGGGGTCCCATGGCAGGCCTATCCATGGGTCCCCACATCAATAAGTGCAAAAGAAAGCTAGTTTTACAAAGTATGTTTACTGTACAAAACTGAATTAAAAATAAGCAACAGAGTTCTCGGCTTTAGTGCCATCTTCTTGGACCCTCCACACTATGAGAGCCAAGTGGAGGGAGAAGTGAATGTGCAGGCTGAAGCACAAAAGAAAGGTCCAAGTAAACTGCTGGCTTGTGTACCCGTGATGGCCAAAGGAGCAGAAGGAAGAAAGAAGTGCTAGACCCCAGGACGCTGGCATAAACTGTTGGACTGCTTGCTACTTACTATCCACAACTTGTCTCGAAAAATCTGGAACTTCCATCACCAATGGATCACGGAAACCACCTGTGAGATCCACTTTGCTGACACCAAAGCAATCTCTGATGGCCCTCTGTCCTAGGCCTGTGACATTCTGGACTAGTTCTGTTCTCAGCTATGGCCAAGTGTAACACATCTACAATAAATCATCTCTTCTGCTGTCTTGGCCAAAAAATTAAATCATCAGGGAAAAAAAAAGTAACTGAAAGATATCTGGAAAATTCCCAAATATTTGAAAATCAAACAATCCAGGGCTATTTAACCCCTGGATCAAAGTGATAGGGGCTAGACTGGGAGACAGTCAGTGACACACAAAGGGGCTGAGAGTGTGTCAGCAGTCTCTTTGCCAGAGTCACATGTTGCTGAATTCCCACGCCCTTCTTGCAGCCCAGTAGGGCTGCAGGGTCTGGCCCACTCACGTACCATCATGAACCTGAGCCTCACTCTGCCATCACATACAAGACACCATCAGTATGCAGATCCATGTAGAAATGCTAGGAAACCTTCCAAGCAATCAACACGCATGCTGAAGCCCCAACCAAACTCTGCTCTACTTGCATATTCAATTAGGACACCCTCACCCTATAAAGGGGCGACCAGGACCCCAGGGTAGCACAGTGGCAGGGCAGCAGATGCCCCTCTTTCCTCACAGAGGGAGACTACTCGCTTTCACTTCCAAATGTGAGCTATCCCTTTGCTCTCCCACTTGCACTTTACTTATGTCTCTGCTTTGAATTATTTTCTCACACTGAGACAAGTACTTGGAACAAAACACAGCTAGGAGAAACTACAAATTATTATTATTTTTTTATTTGACAGAGTTATAGACAGTGAGAGAGAAAGACAGAGAGAAAGGTCTTCCTTCTGCTGGTTCACTCCCCAAATGGCCACCACGGCCAGCGCTGAGCTGATCCGAAGCCAGGAGCCAGATGCTTCCTCCTGGTCTCCCATGGGGTGCAGGGCCCAAGCACTTGGGCCATCTTCCACTGCACTCCCGGGCCACAGCAGAGAGCTGGACTGGAAGAGGAGCAACCGGGACTAGAACCTGGCGCCCATATGAGCTGCCAGCGCCACAGGTAGGGGATTAACCAAGTGAGCCACGGCGCTGGCCTCAGAGAAAGTACAAATTATTTTGAGATGGGTCAGGAGCTGGCACTGTGGTGCAGTGGGTTAACATTCTGGCCTGCACAGCACCGGCCTTGATAATAGTCTTATAAATATATATATATACCAGGCCGGCGCTGTGGCTCAACAAGCTCCCCCTGCAGCGCCGGCACCCAGGGTTCTAGTCCCAGTCAGGGCACCAGATTCTGTCCCAGTTGTTCCTCTTCCTGTCCAGCTCTCTGCGATGGCCTGGGAGTGCAGTGGAGAATGCTGCACCCACACGGGAGACCAGGAGAAGCTCCTGGCTTCGGATCAGCACAGTGCACTGGCCGCAGCATGCCAGCCACAGCGGCCATTGGGGGTGAACCAATGGAAAAAGGAAGACCTTTCTCTCTGTCTCTCTCACTGTCCACTCTGCCTGTCAAAAAAAAAGAAAAAAAAAATATATGTACCAAACAAAAGAGCACTCAAAATATATGAAGCAAATACTGATAAAACTGAAGGGAGGCATATATGGTTTTCCAGTAATATCTGGAAGAGCAAGAGCAGCTAAAATATATATACAGGGGGCCGGCGCTATGGCACAGCAGGTTAATGCCCCGGCCTGAGGAGCTGGCATCCCATATGAGTGCCGGTTCTGGTCCCGGCTGCTCCACTTCTGATCCAGCTCTCTGCTATGACCTGGGAAAGCAGTGGTGGATGGCCCAAGTCCTTGGGCCCCTGCACCCATGTGGGAGACCCAGAAGAAGCTCCTGGCCCTGGATCAGCGCAGCTCCGGCCATTGCAGCCATCTGGGGAGTGAACCAGCAGATGGAAGACCTCTCTGCCTCTCCTCTCTTACTTTCAGATAAATAAATAAATCTTTAAAATAAAATACACATACAGAATTTATCAAACTACTTGTATGAAAAATTCAAACCACTTTGTTGGATCAATTATGAAATAAAAATAAATTTTATGTTGAAAATTTAAATTACAAAGTCTTAACAAAGGTCACAAAATGTTATTCAATTATAATTGGAATCATAAATGATTAAAAAACCCTAATATTGATACAGGAGGAAATCTGCCATGAGGCCTGTTCAGTTAAAGATCAAGATTTTCTTGGGGCTGGTGCTGTGCCGTAGAAGGGCTAAGCCTCCACCTGCAGGGCCAGCATACCATATGGTCACAGGTAGAGTCCTGGCTGCTTCACTTCCAATCCAACTCCCTGCTAATGTGCCTGGGAAAGCAGTGGGAGATGACCCAAGTACTTGGGCCCCTGCACGCATGTGGGAGACTCGGAGGAATCTCCTGGCTCCAGCCTGGCCCAGCTCCGGCTGTTGTGGGCACTAAGGAGTGACCCAGTGGATGGAAGATCGATCCCCTCCTCACTTCTCTATCTCTGCCTTCCAAATAAATCTTTTTTTAAAAAAAAATATTTTCTTAATTCACCTTCAACAGAATCATATGACATTTTCCCCATGATCTTATCTAACATACCTGAACATTACTATCATAGATATTTTAACTTTAACCACAGAATTTCACCAACTCAGTCTACATATTGCTTAACTTTACAGTATTAGTTCTATGGTTTCACTTTTTGCAGTTTCAATTACTTCAGTCAACTGCAGTCTGAAAATATTAAAAGGAAAATCCCAGAAATGAACAATTCGTAAGTTTTAAACCACACACCATTCTGACAACTCGAATAAATCACTTTTGAGCTCCGTTCCGCTCAGGAAGCCAATCATCCCGTTGTCCAGCACATCAGCACAGTATATACTACCCACTCAACAGTCCCTTCATAACCTTCTCAATTAATAGATCAACTGTCAAAAGTATCAGAGTGCTCACACTCACATAATCCTTATTTTCCTTTCTAATGGTCCCAAGAGTCCCAAGGAAGTGGTGTTGAGGCACAGTGATTAAGCCACTATCTACAACAAAAGCATCTCATATGAGTGTCAGTTCAAGTCCAGGCTGCTCCACTTCCAATCCAACTCCTAGCTAATGTGTCCAAGCACTTTGGCCCCCTGCCACTCAACATGGGGATGGAGCTACAGGCTCCTGGCTTTGGACTGGCCCAGCCCTCGCCACTGTGGCCATTAGAGAGTGAACCAGCAGATGTGAAGATCTCTGTCTCTCCCTCTGTAACTCCACCTTTCTTATAAATAAAATAAATCTTTAAAAACACACACACAAAGAGTAGTGATGCTAGTTGTAATTCAGATATGCCAATGGGAAGCTATAATGTGCTTCAAGTAAAAAGGTGAAAAGACTTTGTAAGAAAAAAAATCCTATGCTGAGTTTCTTAAGATATACAGTAAGAATGAATATTCTATCTATAAAATTGACAAGTAGGAAAAAGAAATTCACACTGGTTTTGCTGTCACACCTCAAACTACAAAAGCTACTGGACTTTGGCAGGCGCCGTGGCTCAACAGGCTAATCCTCTGCCTTGCGGCGCCAGCACACCGGGTTCTAGTCCCGGTTGGGGCACCGGATTCTGTCCCGGTTGCCCCTCTTCCAGGCCAGCTCTCTGCTGTGGCCCGGGAGTGCAGTGGAGGATGGCCCAAGTGCTTGGGCCCTGCACCCCATGGGAGACCAGGAAAAGCACCTAGCACCTGGCTCCTGCCATCGGATCAGCGCGGTGTGCCGGCCGCAGCGCGCCGGCCGCGGCGGCCATTGGAGGGTGAACCAACGGCAAAAGGAAGACCTTTCTCTCTGTCTCTCTCTCACTGTCCACTCTCAAAAAAAAAAAAAAAAAAAAAAAAGCTACTGGACTTTTTACTTAAGACGGAAAAGACATTAAATCTGTGTACATATGTAAGGGAAAACATAGTACATGTAGGGTATGGTTGCTCTCTGAGGTTTCAGGCATCCACTAGTAGTGTTAGAATATAATTTCCATGGGCCGGCGCCATGGCTCACTTGGTTAATCCTCTGCCTGTAGTGCTAGCATCCCATAGGGGCACCAAGTTCTAGTCCCGGTTGCTCCTCTTCCAGTCCAGCTCTCTGCTGTGGCCCAGGAGGGCGGTGGAGGATGGCCCAAGTGCTTGGGCCCTGCACCCCATGGGAGACCAGGAGGAAGCACCTGGCTCCTGGCTTCGGATCGGCGTAGCAGTCATTTGGGGGGTAAACCAACGGAAGGAAGACCTTTATCTCTGTCTCTCTCCCTAACTCTGTCAAATAAATAATTTTAAAAAATAGAAAAATATAATTTCCACAGATAAGGGGGTGCAACTATATTTTGTAGTTATAATAAAGTTAAAGATGATGAATCTTTATGATCTAGCCAACAAAAGAGAGTTCCAATAAGTAGGAAAGCATTTCATTTCATTTCTAGTATCAGCCTTAATAGTTTTTTCAGTGAAGTACAGCAGCAACTAATATTGAATAAAAAGCTCAAAATTTGGTTCCTTCCACAGTGATGGTAAAACTAGAGTTCTTTCTTATGATATAAAATATTAAGCCAGCGAAGTTGTTATTCCTGAAAAGTAACAAATGGAATGAATTCTCAAGCATTTAAAATATTTCATGGGCAAAACATACATAATTCCCTTCACCAATACCATCACCCCCCCCCCCCAAAGAATGGAAACCAGCTGGTAGAACAGCTCTAAGCAACTGCTAAAAACAGGAAACAAAGTAACTGAAACTGTAGGGTAGGCGTGGTTAGCAATCTGCAGTGAACATTCTTCCCCTAGAAAAAGTGTGCCCCAAAATGCTGATTGTCACATGTAGTAAGACCACTATTTTTAAATGACAAAGAAACTTTTGTCCCTCCATACTCAACTGTAACATGATGTTGAAAACTGACAGATTTACACAAATAGCAGTCAGAACTTACTTTCGTACCAACTCTGCAGTAAGACAAGCTGCCACGCTGCCAGAAGCATACTTTGGCAAAGGTTTTTACAAAGCCATTTAAAATGTGTTTATATCACATCAGTAATTTACTTGGAAAGAAGCCTAGAGTAATTTAACTATATGTAGCACAGGCCTATCAGGCAAAGTATTCAACATGTAACAGTTTAAATCAAACATCCACTTTTCAACAGATTAAGTGTGTCAACATGAATAACAGAATAATATGGTAATAAGTAAATATGAACACTCAGTGTTTTACTACATTAGAATTTACTTTTTGTTTGAACTAAAAATGTTTTATTATCAATTGTTCTCATTCTAATATTGCTATGAAACTTAAACAGAAAAGGTAATTTTGACTAATTTCCTCAAATTCATCAGTTTGAAATTTATTTTGGTCTTCATAAATACAACCCTCACTGCATATTACATTAAATAGCTAACTTCATGGAAAAAGAACAGTTAAAGACAAATCCTCTGGGCCGGAGCTGTGGCACAGTGGGTTAAAGCCCCAGTCGGCAGTGCAGGCATCCCATATGGGTGCTGGTTCCTTCTGGCTGCTCTACTTCCAATCCAGCTCCCTGCTGTGGCCTGGGAAAGCAGTAGAAGATGGCCCAAGTCCTTGGGCCCCTGCACCCACGTGGGAGACCTGGAAGAAGCTCCTGGCTCCTGGTTTCAGATCGCTGTAGCTCTGCCCATTGCGGCCATCCGGGGAGTGAACCAGCAGATAGAAGACCTCTCTCTCTGCCTCTGCCTCTCTGTAACTCTGCCTTTCAAATAAGTAAATAAAATAAAATCTTTTAAAAAAAAAGAAAAGAGAAGAAAAGGGGCCGGCGCTGTGGCACAGCGGGGTTGACACCCTTGCCTGGAGCGTCAGCATCCCACATGGGCAATGGTTTGAGTCCCTGAGTCCCGGCTGCTCTACTTCTGATCCAGTTCTCTGCTATGGCCTGAGAAAGCAGTAGAAGATGGCCCAAGTCCTTGGGTCCCTGCAGCTGCATGGGAGACCGGGAAGAAACTCCTGGCTTCGGATCAGCTCAACTCCAGCCATTGCGGTCAGCTGGGGAGTGAACCAGCAGATGGAAGCCCGCCTGCTCGCTCGTGCGCGCGCTCTCTCTTTCTCTCTCTCTCTCTCTCTGTCTCTCTGTAACTCTTTCAAATAAATAAATAAATCTTTAAAAAAAAAAGAAAAATATATATCCTCCATTTGTATTTCCCATATTATACTAAGTAGCCACATTTTATACACAGCCCTCTATAACAAATGAGCAAGTAAAACTGACAAAGTATAGTGGACAGCCAGTTGGCTTTATCAATATATTGTGGTTAAGGGTTCCCTTTCTAACACAGCCACAAACCCAACTTACTTATAAATACATACTCTTAAAAATAAGGAAAGTCACATTTACCTTAATCAGTCTCTCAACACTCCTGAACAGCTAACTCTTCACATAGAAACAATCTGTAATTGTGTCAACTATAATTCAAAGAACAGCATAATTTTTTTTATCTGAAAGGCAGAGAGACAAGAGAGGAAGGCTGTTCTCTCTCACTGGTTTACTCCCCAAATGACTGCCAATGGCCATGGCAGGAACTCAACCATCACAATTCCCACAAGGGTAGCAAAGACCCAAATACTTGGGCCATCACCTGCTGTCTCCCAGAATGCACATTAGCGAGAAGCTGGAATTGGGATGGAGCTTAGACTCAAACCCAGGGACACTGATAAGGGATGTAAGCATCCCAAGGGATAACCACTGAACCAAATACCCAACCCATGAACAGTATTTTGAAATAAATTATATCTAAAGTACTTTTGTAACCTTTGTTTTGTTTTAGAAACAGAGAGTGAGAGCTCCCATTCACTGGTTCATTCCACAAATGCCCAAAACACAGGTTGGGGGGAGGGGGGGAGATGGGCAGTGCTGTGGCATAGTGGGTAAAGCTGCCACCTGTAGTACTGGCATCCCATATGGGCACCAGTTTGACTCCCAGCTGCTCCACTTCCAATCTAGCTCTCTGTTATGGCCTGGGAAAGCAGAAGAAGATGGCCAAGTCCTTGGGCCCCTCCATCCGCATGGGAGACCCGGAGGAAGCTCCTGGCTCCTGATCAGCGCAGATCAGCGCAGATCCAGCTGTTGCAGCCATCTGGGGAGTAAACCAGCGGATGGAAGACCTCTTTCTCTCTGCCTCTCTTTAACTCTGCCTTTCAAATAAAGAAATAAATAAATTTTTAAAGCTGGGTGGGGAAGGGCTGGGAATGAAATCCCAGTCTCCCTAGGTGTGTGGCAGGAACCCAATCACCCATACTCTGCGTTAGCAAGACACTGGATTGAAGAGCCAGGAATAGATACAACAAATGCCCTTTCTACCTATGCTCATAAAAGTAGTATGTGAAAGGAAATACACATAAAAGCTTTTTTGGATGAAGGAATGTCATTTTTTCCAGATAAAGACTCCTTAAAACTGTACAGTGTTTAAACTGTGCTAAATGTTTCTTTAACTCTCATATTTTTAAAGAGTTTTGAGAAACAAGTTTCTTACTTTTACAGAGTTCCTTTATCATTTGCCCAAGTTCTGTACATTCCTGTCAAAGGACAACACTCACAGTTGCTCAAAACAAATCCAACAAGAAATTACTCTTACCTACCCACACATTCACTTGTTATCCTCTCACCCTGCTTTTTCCCTTTTTGTTCACACTTCTAGACATATTTGACAGTTTTATAGTATATATTACATGTCAGTCAGTCCCTGTCTATAAAGCGCAATGCAAAATGTAAGACTGTTCTATTAGCTGCTCCATCCCCAGCAAATTGCATAGATTTGACACACATAGAAAGAAATAAACAAATCACTAAACCTCTACGCTTTGAGCTCTTTGTTTTTCAGAAGCCACTTTCTATGTAAGCTTGAAAATTCAAGAACATTGCACAAGTTCCTTTTAATGCTCTAAATGAATCTTTGTGAAATCTTACTACTGGCTCACAAATGCCTAAGATTCTTGGCTTGATTAACTCAATAATATTTTGCTAGCTTTTCAACATCAGGCCTTGGAACAAAAGGTTCCTTGTTCTCTTGTGTCTAGGAAGAAAGCAAAGAGATATTGTCAAGTGGGAGATGCAGTACCTGTCTGCTTTGACAATTTTTCTTTGTCAATCAGTAACACGCTCCTATCTGTAATCTAAAACTTCAGTTGGAAAACACAAATTTATTTCATCTATTCCTAAAATTTTAAAAATAAACAAAAAAGAACTCAATTTTATTATATTCTTCTCAACATTCTATTGCTACTACTACCAGAATTCCATTACCTTTATGTATCCATTATCTGCTATGTATCTGTTCTACATCAGAATAATAAGACTGCTTCTTACTGAATGTTCTGAATAACTAAGATCTTCAACAGTAACAGTTATTGACACACAAAAAGGAAAGCACATGAGACATTTTAAAAGATTGGACCATTTCTTCAAAATATCATTAAAATTAACTGAGTTCTTTCAAAAGCATAAAGGAAGGGGCAAGCATTGTGGCACAGCGGGTTAAACTGGTACTTGAAGAACCAGTAGCTTCAGCCAGGACACCCATGTAGGTATCCAAGTACGTGGGCCTCCCAGGCACTTTAAGGAGGACTCTAGATCAGAAGTGTGGGAGAAGCCAGAACTTGAACGAGGCACTCAGTGAGCATCCCAAACAGTGGCTTAACCAGCTGTGCCACAATGTCTTTTTTTTTTTTTTAAGATTTATTTATTTATCTGAAAGGCAGAGAGCTACAGAAAGGCAGAGGGAGGGAGGGAGGGATGGACGGAGGGAGGGAAGGAGGGGACAGGAGAGAGTGAGACACAAAGAGAGAGAGACAGAGACAGAGACAGAGAGAAGTCTTCATCTGTTGGTTCATCTCCCAAATTGCCACAACAGCTGGAGCTGGGCAGATCTGAAGCCAGGAGCTTCTTCAGGGTCTCCCAAATTGGTGCAGGGTCCCAAGCACTTGGGCCATCTTCTACTGCTTTCCCAGGCCACAGCAGAGAGCTGGATTAGAAGTGGAGCAGTGGCTGGCGCCAAGGCTCAACAGGCTAATCCTCCGCCTTGCGGCGCCAGCACACCGGGTTCTAGTCCCAGTCGGGGCGCCGGATTCTGTCCCAGTTGCCCCTCTTCCAGGCCAGCTCTCTGCTATGGCCCGGGAGTGCAGTGGAGGATGGTCCAAGTGCTTGGGCCCTGCACCCCATGGGAGACCAGGAGAAGCACCTGACTCCTGCCTTTGGATCAGCATGGTGCGCCGGCCTCAGCGCGCCGGCCTCAGTGGCCATTGGAGGGTGAACCAACGGCAAAGGAAGACCTTTCTCTCTGTCTCTCTCTCACTGTCCACTCTGCCTGTAAAAAAAAAAAAAAAAAGAAGAAGAAAGAAGAAGGAGGAGGAAGAAGGAGGAAGAAGGAGGAGGAAGGAGGAAGGAGGAAGGAGGAAGAAGGAAGAAGGAAGAAGGAAGAAGAAGAGCAGCCAGGACTTGAATTGGTGCCCATATGGAATGCCAACATTGCAAGCAGTGGCTTTACCCGCTATGCCACAGTGCTGGCTCCCACAATGTGAAATGGTTCCAGAAACAAACTAAAACGGCATAATATTAACAACTGGTGAATTTAAATTAAAGGTATAAGAAGAGTATTTATAACTTATTGCATTTTTCTGTAGAATTAAATTTTTTTCAAACAAAAAGATGGAATAAAAACATAACACTGATAAACAGAAGGTAAGGAGAAACCACACACTGAGGAGATATTATACCACTACAACAGACAATTAGTATAGAGAACCACAAATCAACAATCAAAAAGCAAACAAGCCAAATAAAAATGAAGTATATAAATAAACAATTTACAAAAAAGGAAACCTAAACAACCAATAAATGAATGTAAAAAAGCTCAACCTCATTAGTAATTAAGGAAAAGGAAATTCAAAAATCCATAGATTGGGGCCAGCACTGTGGTACAGTGGGTAAAAGCTGCCACCTGCAATGCTGGCATCCCATATGGACTCAGGTGAGGGTCCTGGTGCTCCACTTCCAATCCAGCTCCCTGCTAGTGTACCTTCGAAAGCATCAGAAGATGGCCCAGGTCCATGGGCCCCTGTACCCACAGTGGAGACCTGAAGGAGGCTCCTGGCTCCTAGCTCCAGCCTGGCCCTGCCCTGGCCATTGCAGCCATTTGGGGAGTGAACCAGGGAGTGGAAGATCTCTTTCTTTGTGACTCTTTCAAATGAGTGAATACATCTTTAAAAAAAAAAAAAAAACAAAGAAAGAAAAGAAAGAAAAGAAAAAAACTTTGACAACCAATTATTAGGGTACGCAAATTTCAATCAGTAAAAAGTCATATACAGGAAGAGGTATTTAGTCTGGCAGTTAAGACACTCACATGCCATGTCTGAAAGCCTGGATTTGGTTCCCAGCTCCTGATTCAAGCTTCCCCTCAGTGCGGACAGTGGGACACAGAAAGTGATGGCTCAAGTAGTTGAGTCCTGACACCCATGTAAGGAGACCTGGATATCACAGCTGCCAACTCCGACTCCCATCTAACCCTAGCCATCACAGGAATTTGGGGAGTAAACCACCATATCTGAGCTCTAATTTTAAAAGAATTACATATTTTTTTATTTGTAAGGCAGATTAGAGTGAGAGAACTTTTCCATCTACTGGTTCACTTCCCAAATGGCTGCAATGGCCACAGTTGGGTGGATCCAAAGCCAGGAACTTCTTCTAGGTCTCCCACATGGGCGCAGGGGCCCAAGGACTTGGGCCATCTTCAATTACTTTCCCAGGAGCATTAGCAGGGAGCTGGATCATAGTGGGGCTGCTGGGACTCAAACCAGTGTCCATATGAGTTGCCAGCACCACAAACCTCAGCTTCACCCTCTATGCTACCTCAATCTTTTGTTTTGTTTTGTTTTTTGAAAGGCAGTTATAGAGGGGGAGGGGAAGGGGAAGGGAGAGAGGGAGAGAGAGGTCTTCCATCCTCTGGTTCACTCCCCAAATGGCCACAATGGCTGGAGCTGAGCCTATCCAAAACCAGGAGCCTGAAGCTTTTTCCAGGTCTCTCAAGTGGATACAGGGGCCCAAGGACTTGGGCCATCTTCCACTGCTTTCCCAGGCCATAGCACACAGCTGGATCAGAAGTAGAGCAGCTGGGACTCCAACCAGCGCCCATGTGGGATGCTGGGAATGCAGGCAGGCGGTAGCTTTACCCACCATGCCACAGTCCTCCAGCACCCCCTCAATCTTTTTTAAAGTCAAACAACACTTAGTGGGTCAAGAGATAAGGGCCTTAGCATACTGTAACAATTTGTTATCAACTTTTTAAAGGCAAATAATTTTTCACATCTGAACTTAAAAAACAAACAAAAGAGAATAACCACTTAAAATGTTATCTCACTCCATTCATCTGCTCTATCTGTAAGGAATCCATGTAGCATACTTTGTAAACAGTTTGCCAGCATTTCTCTTTTCAGCTTTAACTCATACAGCTTTCCTAAACTTCTTCTAGTGAGAGCAAGCCACTCATTATACCCTCGATATACCCCATTCTGAAGTGTCAACTTCTCTACAGTGGTTTTCTCGGATGCCACCAATCTAAAATATTTTACTCTGAAGCAAAAAATATCTATTATGGAAAAGTTAATGTGTATCAGTATCCTATCAATGAAATTATTCTTAATCTACATAATCCTATGAAATTTTTACAATTTTTCCTTTTTCAGAACAAGAAAAACTAAGGCTAAGATTAAGTTCTCCAATGCCGCAAGGATGGCAAGTAGAGCAGGCCAAATTTCAAACCCAGACTACAAAATCCAGGCCATTAAATACGTAATGCAGTCTCCTGGCTGAAAGTATGGACTGCCTGTACTGTTCACACGTCATTCAACATATGCCTTGTGATACTTAACATTTTCTGTTAGCACACAGTATCTAAGGATCTCAAAATAATACATCATTTAACAAAAATTTACTAAGAACCTGTGTTTCAGGCACCGTTAATGACTGTGTGAAAAATACATGAACTCATTCTCTAGACAGGTGGGCATCACAGTAATGGAAATGCCAAGCTAAACATCTTATAACTTAGAACCCTTGTTTACATAAAAATTTTAACATGTTAAAGTTGTTGGGTTTTGTTTTGTTTGTTTGTTTGCTTTTTCACTAAATGAAGGTTTTGGTAAGAGTTAGGCTATAAAGACTTTTACTTATTTCAAAGACAGAGTGACACTGAGAGAGAGGGAGATCTTCCATCTGCTGCATCTGCTGGTTCACTTCCCAACAGCTGGGGCTGTGCCAAGCTGAAGCCAGGAACTCCAAACCTGGTCTCCTAAGTGGGTGGCAGCGGCCCAAGTACTTGGACCAATCTCTGTTGCATTCTCACTACAGCCGGCACACTGCACCGATCTGAAGCCAGGAGCCAGGTGCTTCCTCCTGGTCTCCCATGCGGGTGCAGGGCCCAAGCACTTGGGCCATCCTCCACTGCCTTCCCGGACCACAACAGAGAGCTGGACTGGAAGAGGAGCAACTGGGACAGAACCCGGCACCCCAACCAGGACTAGAACCCAGTGTGCCGGCGCCGCAGGTGGAGGATTAGCCTAATGAGCCATGGCACTGGCCCAAAGACTTCATCTTAAAACAGGTTTTGAGTAGTTCTCTTTGCTCCATAAAACAGGAGAAATCACCTACAGGCAGATTAGTGCACACCCCGCCTCTTAAAATTCTCCTCTAATTTGGCTTTCTTTAAGAAGGTCTGAAATATTCTAAGGTAGCCAGGTATCATATAAATTTTCCTATAAGCATCTGGAAATTTTGTAGTTTAAATTCTCATATAATGGCATCAAATCTTAGAACTGAATAAAATCTTACAGAAACATCTCCTTCAGCCATTGTACTTCACAGATGAGTTGATAGCAAGTTTTTTTTTTTTTTTTACAGATTTATTTGAGAGGCAGAGTTACAGACAGAGAGAAGGAGAGAGAGAGAAAGAGAGAGAGAGAAAGGTCTTCCATCTGCTGGTTCACTCCCCCAATGATTGCCACGGCCAGGGCTGGGCCCATCCAAGGCCAGGAGCCAGCAGCCAGGCCATCAGCAAGGAGCTGGATCAAAAGAGGAGCAGCCGGGACCCGAACCGGCTGCCCATATGGGATGCCTGCGCAGCTGGCGGAGGTTTAACCTACTTCGCCAAGCTGAGTAAATTCTAAAACCTAAATTGTAGATGAATAAAAGTGATGCAGCAGCCTATATCGCTGAACCGTCACTGATTTATATTGCAATGGAAACACATTCGCGAAACAAGCCATATGTACTAGCATCAACCTAGCATGTGGAATTCTGATTTTAACTACTAACTAGCGGGGTCTTTCCTGGACTTAATCTTTTCAGTCTGGATGCCTTCATCTGGATAAATTCTAACCACTGTTGAAAAGGGACGTGGTAAATATTTAAAAGGTCGGACCGAAGCCTTCCCTATACTCAATCACATTAAGTTTTCATGGTAAATGGCACGGTTTCAACACTCTTCCTTTCACATTACACTCAGCTGAGTTTGCATCAATTGCCTTCAGGAGCAAAATCAGTTGTCTGTCGACACCATGAAGCAAGAACCTGCTGCACCCGGGGCAAGAAACACTTTGCGCGCACACACAGCCTTCAAACATCACGGCCCTCAAGCTGCAAGCAAGGGAGCCCAAGCCAGGCACCAAGCTCCAGACTGCTCTTCCAAGCCGTGGCCTGCCAGCCTCACAGCCCACGACGTCATCTCTCCGCCAGGCCTCGCTCTCCCTCCCCGGCTCCAGGGCCCGGCGGACAGGCAAGGGGCAGAAGGGCCCCAGACGCCGGAGCCCGCCCGCAGCCGTTCGCAGTTCGGAGGGAGCTTTCCAGGAAGTGCTGCACACCCCGGCGCTGGCGTGCGGCCGTCAGCCCGGCACTTTCTCGCCGCCTCGTCCGAACGCGGCCAGCCCCGCGCCCCGCTCCGGCGCCCGCGGGTGCCCCGGGGGTCCGCCCGGAACGCGAGGATGGACTCCGAGTGGGAGGCCGGAGGCAAAACCAGCACAACTGAGTCAAGCGGCGTCCGCCTACCCAGCGGGACGGAAGCTGCCGCCGGCCCCACGACGCCGGGGACGGGACGCCGCGAGCCGGGCTGAGGCGGGGTCCCCGCGAGCCCACGGAGCGGAGACAATGGCGCGAGGCTGACGTGGGCCGGGGGCGTCGCCGCGGCGCGAGGAAGGGGCTGCCGTGGGCCGGGGTCGACCAGGGACCGGGCGTGTGTGTTGTGTGGACGTGGGGTACAGGGTCGCGAGGGCGAGGTGCCGGCCTGAGGAGAGGCCTGAGGGGCTCAGCGCCCGGGAGGGCCCGGCAGCCCTGCCCCAGGGTCGCACGCTCGACCGCGCCCCCCGCCTCGTCCGCCCGCTCCCACCCCTCCCGTCCTCCGGGCCCGCCGCACTCACCGGCCCGCCGCTCGGCTGCAATCCCAGCGCGCAACTGCCGCAGCCGCCAGGGCGCGCGCGCGCGCGCCCTCCCCGCCCCCGCCGCCCAGCGCCGCCCCCAGCTCGCGCCCGGCCAGGGACCGGCGCGCTGTTCCGTCCCCCGGCGCCGACGCAGAATTCGGCGGCGGCGGCGGCGGCGCTCCCTGGCCCGGCTGCGGGATTGCGGCGGAGAGCCAGGCCAGCGATCTCCAAACGACCGCACACCGGTTGGTGCGGAGATGTAGGGTGATGTTCAGCCCTTAGGTTCCTTCTCTTGTCATTGTGCCCGCGCCCTTCTGCGAAGCCCGGGCTGCCCTCTCCCACGAGGCTTTCCCAATAGAGGGAGGGCACGTCTCAGAATCACGGAATCTTCTAGTCAAGTGAACCGCAAGGTCCCTTTGGCGGTGACCCCTGCCCTACACCTGAATCCCCTGGTGACCGAAAGCACCGCCTTTGGAGTTTGTCAGAGTTGGAATCCCAGTTCCATCACGTAAAAATTGTGTACCTCGGCCAGACACCTGACTTCACTCTACCCCAACGGTCCCTGCAGCAAAGGTTGTTGACAGCGCGTCTGGGCACACAGTAAGCACACCAGACACCCCACCATCACCAACAGCTCGCATGGGCAAGAAGACTCCTGACAGAAAGCTATTTTAAAAAATTTATTTTTATTTTTATTTGAAAGGCAGAGTTAGAGAGAGATCTTCCATCCGCTGGTTCACTCCCCAGATGGCGGCAACAGCCAGGGCTGGGCCAGACTGAAGCCAGAAGCCAGGAGTTCCAGGGTCTCCCACGCGGTGCAGGGGCCCAAGCATGCGTTAGCAGGGAGCGGATCAGAAGTGGAGTAGCCGGGACTTGAACTGGCGTCCATATGGGATGCTGGCGCTGCTGGTCCCCAAGCTCGCTGTTTGCAGAGCGCTGCATTCCTTGGCCAGGGCAGCTCTGAGGCTTCTGTTTCTGAGGGTCCACTCCAGGGCCCCCGACGACCCCTCGGTGCTTCAGAGAACAAATCAGTCTGTTCTCTCTGGGATGTGCTTTTTCAGATACTTCTATCAGGCCTGCCCAAGGTCTTCCCACTTGAGATCCCGTCTCCCGCTCCTCCCATTGTTCCTCCTTTGCCCCAGTTTTTCTCCTCCTGCACCTGAGCCTGAGCCAAATGTGTGTGGTGCCATCGGAGCAGGGCAGGCCGGAGCTTCCTGTTGTGGAACTACAGCCTTGCATTCACACGGTGCAGCTCCTGGCACCCATGCTGTTGACTCACACCGAGCTCGCAGGTCAAGGGAAGCCTCAGGGCGCTTTAGGAGGTGCACAGCTCAAGCATTCTCACCCTCTCAGTTCAGGTCACCTGAGGATAGCCTCGGGCATCTCACCTATCAGATTTCTCAGAATGTGTGGGGAAACAGAGTAGAAGTTAGAAGTTAGCTCAATACTACCTTTAAGCCAAGTACATCTGGGAAAAGACCAGTGCTTGTGTCTAAAGAGCATCGTTCAGACTGAAAAACAATACACACAATGCCACCGCAACTGTAAGGAGAATGTGTGCACATAGAAAAGACCAGAAGGAAATACCTAATGGAAAATACTGATAGTGATTTTTCTCTCAGGGATAAGAATTGGTGTAGTTTCTTCTTTCCATTTTTCCTTTAATCTTTTACATGGTTTATGTTGTATAATCAAGTAGTTTGGACAAGTAAATCAGGAAAAATAATTTTAAAAATCAGAGACAGAATAACTTGAAAAACTGGAAATAAAGTTAGAAGATAAACAACACAGAAAACACTTGTAATATATAAAGGACACAAAGCGATTGTATCTGGAACTACAAAGGGCTTTTAACAAATCAATTTTTAAAAGCATTTATTTATTTATTTGAAAGGCAGTTACACAGAGAGGGAGAGACACAGAGAAAGCGAGATCTGTCCTCTGGTTCACTTCCCAATGTTTGCAACAGCCAGGGTTAAGTCAGGCTGAAGCCAGGAGCCAGGAACACCATCCAGGTCTCCCACATGGGCAGCAGAGATCCAAGCACTTGGGCCATTGTCTGCTGCTTCCCCAGGTGCATTAACAGGGAGCTGGATCAGAAGAGGAGCAGCAGGACCCAGACCACTCATATGGAATGGCTGCATGGCAGGCAGCACCTTAACCCTCTGTGCCACGACGCTGCCCTCCCCCAATTTTTTAAAACAAAGATCCACTGGAAAAATTGACAAAGAATGTTAAATAGGCAGTTCACAGAAAAAGACATACAAACTGCTGATAAACACAAAAAGATGCCCAGCCTCACCAGCAACCAAGAAATGAAAAATAAAACCAGGAATAATTTACAAGCTTCATGATATCAAAGGATGCAAACTGGCACAGCTACTTCACAGGGCAACTGGACAACATCAGTTAACACTCCATCTCGGGCCAGCGCAGCGGCTCACTAGGCTAATCCTCCGCCTGTGGCGCCGGCACACCGGGTTCTAGTCCCGGTTGGGGTGCCGGATTCTGTCCCGGTTGCCCCTCTTCCAGGCCAGCTTTCTGCTGTGGTCCAGGAGTGCAGTGGAGGATGGCCCAGGTCCTTGGGCCCTGCACCCACATAGGCGACCAGGAGATGCGCCTGGCTCCTGGCTTCGGATCAGCGCGATGCGCCAGTGGCAGCGGCCATTGGAGGGTGAACCAATGGCAAAAAGGAAGACCTTTCTCTCTGTCTCTCTCTTTCTCACTATCCATTCTGCCTGTCAAAAAAAAAAAAAAAAATCCATCTCACCAATGCCACATCCACTCATCTCCCATACCTCAATGTGTTTATGGTGATCAGGGCACGGATAATTAGGATATTGCTTTTAATAAAATGTCAGAATCAACCTAAATGCCCATAAACAGAGGAATGGCTAAATAAAATGCAGAATACTCATGATAGAATTCTAAAGAGAATTTTTAAAAACTGATCTTGATCTACATGTATCAAAACAGACATATCTTAGTCATATTTTTAATGAAAACATCAAGTTGCAGAATAACATATTTAGTAATTACATATAAGTGAGTATATATGTATGTGTACTTAAATTTTCAGGGCTGGAAGTGACCCATATCAGAGTGCTGGCTCAAATTCCAGTTACTCCATTTATGATCCAGCTATTGAATCCCTTTGGGGAGTGAACCAATGGATGGAAGATCTCTCCCTCTCCCTCTCTCCTCTCTCTCTCTCTCTCTCCCTTTCTCTTTCAAGTAAACAAATTCTTTTTTTTTTTTTTTTAACAGGCAGAGTGGACAGTGAGAGAGAGAGACAGAGAGAAAGGTCTTCCTTTTGCCGTTGGTTCACCCTCCAATGGCCGCCGCGGTCGGCGCGCTGCGGCCGGCGCACCGCACTGGTCCGATGGCAGGAGCCAGGAGCCAGGTGCTTTTCCTGGTCTCCCCATGGGGTGCAGGGCCCAAGCACCTGGGCCATCCTCCACTGCACTCCTGGGCCACAGCAGAGGGCTGGCCTGGAAGAGGGGCAACCGGGACAGAATCCGGTGCCCCGACCGGGGCTAGAACCCGGTGTGCCGGCGCCGCAAGGCGGAGGATTAGCCTGTTGAGCCACAGCGCCGGCCTTTTTTTTTTTTTTTTTTTTTTTTTGACAGGCAGAGTGGACAGTGAGAGAGAGAGACAGAGACAAAGGTCTTCCTTTGCCGTTGGTTCACCCTCCAATGGCTGCCACGGCCGGCGCGCTGCGGCCGGCACACCGCGCTCATCCGTTGGCAGGAGTCAGGAGCCAGGTGCTTTTCCTGGTCTCCCCATGGGTGCAGGGCCCAAGCACTTGGGCCATCCTCCACTGCACTCCCGGGCCACAGCAGAGGGCTGGCCTGGAAGAGGGGCAACCGGGACAGAATCCGGCGCCCCGACCGGGATTAGAACCCGGTGTACCGGCACCGCAAGGCGGAGGAGCCTGTTGAGCCACGGCGCCGGCAAGTAAACAAATTCTTTAAAAATATTTACCCCAAAGGCAAAACTTTACTATAACCATGAAAAAAACTCACACCCAAATTGAGAAATAGTCTACAAAATATTTGACCGTACTTTTTTTTTTTTTAAGATTCATTTATTTATCTGAAATGCAGTTACAGAGAGAGAAGGAAAGACAGAGGAAAAGAGATCTTCCATCCACTGGTTCACTCCCAAGATCGCTGGGCCAAGCCAAAACCAGGAGCCAGAAGCTTCACCTGGGTCTCCCACATGTGTGGCAGGGGCCCAAACACTTGGGCCATTTTTCGCTGCTTTTCCCAGGCACATTAGCAGGAAACTGGATCGGAAGTTGAGTAGCTGGGACACAAACCAACACCCACATGGGATGCTGGCACTGCAGGTAAGGGCAGCACTGGCCCCTTGACCTGTACTCTTCAATGAAAAGTGTCAAGATTATAATAGCCAAGGAGAGATCAAAAGGAGGAAACTGAGAAGACCTTACACTGAAATGCAATGTGATGTCTCAGATGGGATCCTGGAACAGAAAAAGAGCAGTAGTGGAAAAACTAGTTTAGGTGGAAAAACTAGTTTAGTTGGAATAAAATTTGTATTTACCAATATTCATGTCTTAGTTTTTTTGTTGTTGTTGTTGGGTTTTCTTTCTTTCTTTCTTTCTTTTTTTTTTTTTTTTTTTTTGACAGGCAGAGTGGACAGTGAGAGACAGAGAGAAAGGCCTTCCTTTTTCTTTTTTTTTTTTTTTTTTTTTACAGGCAGAGTGGACAGTGAGAGAGAGAGACAGAGAGAAAGGTCTTCCTTTGCCATTGGTTCACCCTCCAATGGCCGCCGCGGTCGGCGCACCACGCTCATCCGATGGCAGGAGCCAGGAGCCAGGTGCTTTTCCTGGTCTCCCCATGGGGTGCAGGGCCCAAGCACCTGGGCCATCCTCCACTGCACTCCTGGGCCACAGCAGAGGGCTGAAGGCCTTCCTTTTTCTGTTAGTTCACCCCACAATGGCCACTGCTGCCGGCACACTGAGGCCAGCGCACCATGCTGATCTGAGGCCAGGAGCCAGGTGCTTCTCCTGGTCTCCCATGGGTGCAGGGCCCAAGCACTTGGGCCATCCTCCACTGCACTCCCGGGCCACAGCAGAGAGCTGGCCTGGAAGAGGGGCAACCCCGGCGCCCGACCGGGACTAGAACCTGGTATGCCGGTGCTACAGGCAGAGGATTAGCCTACTGAGCCGTGGTGCTGGCCCATGTCTTAGTTTTGACCACTGAGCCATGGGTTATATAAGCTGCTGGCATTAGATGAAGCTGGGTAGAGTATGCTGAAACTCCACATTTTTGTAAGCCTTCTGTAAATCTAAAATTACTTAAAATGAGGGTGGACTTTTGATGCAGTGGTTAAGTCACTGCTTCAAACACTTTCATCCCATTTCAGAGTACCCGGTTTGAGTCCTGGATCTTTGACTTTTTTTTAAAAAGATATATTTATTTATCTTAAAGGCAGAGTTACAAGGAGAGGGAGAGGAGGAGGTGGATGTGGAGGAGGGGAGAGGGAGAGGGAGAGGGAGACTGGTTTACTCCCCAAATGGCTGCAATGACTGGAGCCTGACCAATCCAAAGCCAGGAGCCAGAAGCTTCATCAGGGTCTCCCGTGTGGTTGCTGGGGCCCCCGCATGCAGGCCATCTTCCCGTGCTTTCCCAGGCACGATGACATAAAAGCTGGATGGGAGCTGGAGCAGCAGGAGCTCAAACCAGTGCCATATGAGATGCCAGTATGTGGTGGCAGCTTAACTCTCTGTGCCACAATGCCAGCCCCAGCCCCTCCACCTCTGATCCAGCTTCCTGCCATTTAATGTGCGTCCTGGAGGCAGCACACGATTGTTCAAATATTTGGGTTCCTATATCCATATGGGAGACCTGGATGGAGCTCCAGGCCTTGCTATTACAAGCATTTGCAGGGAATAAACCAGTGGATGGAAGATCTATCTCTCTGCCTTTCAAATACAATGTATGTAAATTAAAGTTAAATATACTAATACTTATTTCACTACAATTTTGACAAGTGGTAATCAGGAAAAGTAAAACAACACTATGAGGGAAAACAAAATACACACTAGAGGGGCAGTGATTAAATGCTGTTTGGGACACCTGCATCCCATACTGGAGGGTCTGGGTTCAAGTCCTAGCTCCACTTCCAATGCCAGCTTCCTGCGAATGCACACCGTGGGAAGCAGCAGGCGATAGCTTAAGTACTTAGGTTCCTGCCACCCACACGGGAGGTCTGGATTGAGTTCAGGCTCCCGGCTTTAGCCTGGCCCAGCTCCATTGTTGCAGTCAGTCTCTCTACACCTTTCAAATAAAATTAATAATTTTTTAAATACAGACTAGGGCGATGGGCATTGTGGCACAACAGATTAAGCTGCCACTTGGTATTCCAACATCCCATATATGAGTGCCAGTTCAACTCCTGGCTCCTCCACTTCCTATCTAGCTTCTTGCTAATGGATACCATCTTCTGGGAGGCAGCAGATGATGGCCCAGGTGCTTAGGCCCCTGCTACCCCTATGGGAGACCTGGATGAAATTTTAGCTCCTGACTTTGACTCGGCCCAGCCCTGGCTATTGCAGGCATTTGGAGAGTGAAACAGTGGGTGAAGAATCTCTGTCTCTTTCTCTCTGTTATTCTGCCTTTAAAATAAATAATTTTTAAAATATTTATTTACTGGCTGGCACCATAGCTCACTTGGCTAATCCTCTGCCTGCGGCACCGGCACCCAGGGTTCTAGTCCTGGTCGGGGCGCTGGGTACTAGTCCTGGTTGCTCCTCTTCCAGTCCAGCTCTCTGCTGTGGCCCAGGAAGGCCCAGGTGCTTGGGCCCTGCACCCACATGGGAGACCAGGAGGAAGCACCTGGCTCCTGGCTTCAGATCGGCACAGTGCTCAGGCTGTAGCGGCCATTTGGGGGGTGAAGCAACAGAAGGAAGACCTTCCTCTCTGTCTCTCTCTCTCACTGTGTAACTCTGCCCGAGAGAGGAGAGGAGAGGAGAGGAGAGGAGAGGAGAGGAGAGGAGAGGAGAGGAGAGGAGAGGAGAGGAGAGGAGAAGGGAGGGGAGGGGAGGGGAGGGGAGGGGAGGGGAGGAGAGGGGAGGGGAGGGGAGGGGTGGGGAGGGGAGGGGAGGGGAGGGGAGAGGAAAGGAAGAAAGAAAGGAGGGAGGGAGGGAGGGGAAGAAAGAAAGAAAGAAAGAAAGAAAGAAAGAAAGAAAGAAAGAAAGAAAGAAAGAAAGAAAGAAAGAAAGAAAGAAAGAAAGGAAGGAAGGAAGGAAGGAAGGAAGGAAGAAAGAAAGAAAGAAAGAAAGAAAGAAAGAAAGAAAGAAAGAAAGAAAGAAAGAAAGAAAGAAAGAAAGAAAGAAAGAAAGAGAGAGAAAGAGAGAGAGAGAGAGAGAAAGAACAAAAGAAAGGAAGAAAGAAGGCAGGCAGGCAGGCAGGCAGGCAGGCAGGCTCTAAGAAAGGATGAGCCTGTGCGTCATTAGAAGCCTGGAGAGAAGGGCTGAAAGCGACAGAAGACGGTCGTGGAGGGAGCCCAGGCCTGACCTGGCCTGGCACTGCGCCTGCGTCCGTGCCCTGGAGCCCCACCTTCAGTGCAATGCAGAGAGACTGGTGACGTAAAGCAGAGGAGTGGCGGGGCTCGGGCTCACAGCCCAGATGTAACCAGCAAATGGTCTGGAAGGTCATGAAAGTTAATTCCGTTGAATCAAGCAGAAAGATCCTTGAAGTGCCTCCTGGAAACTTCCATGGGTGTTGACAATGTGAGACAGACGATCGTTAACACAATTGATCGTATTATTTATACAAGGTGGGAGACACGGTCCCAGAGTGGCTGAGCACCTCTTCAGCAAGCCAGAGGTTTGGATAAACATGAAGGCAGGGATGGACCACCCTAAGGAGCTTCAGAGTGCCAGGGAGATGGATTCTTGAGGAGACAGGAAAGTCAAAATCGCGAGCACAGGGACACTGCTTCAGACCTGTGGCTACAATCATAAGAATGGAAGAGAAGCAGAGTCAGTGAGGATGTGGAGAAATTAACCCTGATGCTTTGCTGGGGGAATGTAAAATGCTGCAAGCCTCTGTGCAAAACACATTGGTGGTTCCAGTTAAGCAGAATAACTACACGGGCCAGCAGTCCTACTCCTGGGCAGATACGCAAAAGATGAGAAAACAGGGATTCCAGTAGCTACTTACACACCAATATTCATGCCAGCATTACCATAGCAGCTAAAAGGTGGAAACAAAATGGAAGACGGTATACAATTCCTCACAAATCTGAAAATACATCTACCTTATGACCCAGCCATCCCACTCCTGGGAATTTACCCAAACCAAGTGAAATCAGCATATGATGCGCCCTCATGTTTCCTGCAGCTCAATTCACAATAGCAAAGACATGGAATCAACCCAGATGTCCACCAACTGATGACTGCATAAAGAAAAAGCTGGTATATACACACCATGGAATACTACTCAGCCATAAAAAAGAATGAAATCCTGTCTTTTCCAACAAAATGGATGCAACTGGAAACCATTATGCTTACTGAAATAAGCCAGTTCCAAAAAGACAAATATTATGTTTTCTGTGATTTGTGGTAACTAATACACAGAGTAGAAAAAAATGCAATGTATGGGGATGGCACCGTGGCATAGCAGGTAAAGCAGTGGCCTGCAGTGCCAGCATCCCATATGGGCACCGGTTGAAATCCCAGCTGCTCCACTTAGATCCAGCTCTCTGCTGTGGCCTGGGAAAGTAATAGAAGATGGCCCAAGTTCATGGGCCTCTGCACCCATGTGGGAGACCCAGAAGAAGCTCCTGGCTCCTGGCTTTGAATTGGCCCAGCTCCGGCTGTTGTGGCCATTTAGGGAATGAACCAGCAGATCTAACTTCTCTCTCTGCCTCTATAACTCTGCTTTTCAAATAAATAAATAAATACTTTTAAAAATGCAATGTATTTGAGCAAAATTAGCATTTTGAGATTTGATTATCGTTTATAGCCCTTGTCTATACTGTTGAGGATCAATGTTTTTTCACTTACCACTTGTTGAATTCTTTATTCAGTGGAAGGTTTAGCTTTTTTTTTTTTTAAGATTTTATTTTATTTATTTGAAAGACAGAGTTACAGATAGAGGTAGAGACACAGAGAGAGGTCTTCCATCTGCTGGTTTACTCCCCAGATGGCTGCAATGTCCGAGCTGTGCCAATCTAAAGCCAGGAGCCAGGAGCTTCTTCCAGGTCTCCCATGTGGGTGCAGGGACCCAAGGACTTGGGCCATCTTCTACTGCTTTCCCAGGCCATAGCAGAGAGCTGGATTGGAAGAGGAGCAGCCAGGACTCAAACCGGCTGCCATATGGGATACTAATGCTTCAGGCCAGGGCTTTAACCCACAGTGCCACAGCGCCAGCCCTGGAAGGTTTAGCTTTTGATTATAAAATAAACTGAAAGTATGTCATTGTAAAAATCGAAATAAAAAATAAGTAAAGAAGAGGAAGAGTGGGAGCATGGGTGACAGGGAGGGTGCGTGGGAGATATCATTATGCTTTTAAATCTGTATATGTGAAATACATGAAGTTTGTTCATCTTACATAAATTTTTTAAAAACTTTAAAAAAAGCTAGAAACAATCCAGGTGTCCATCAATACATGAATCTATAAAAAAAAATGATGTATTTGTAGACTGGACTATCATTCAGCCATTAAAAGGAGGCAGGTTCTTGCCAGCATTGTGGTATAGGAGGTAAAGCTGCCACGTCCAATGCCAGCATCCTATATGGGCACTGGTTCAAGTCCTGGCTTTTCCACTTCCAATCCAATCCATCTCCCTGCTAATGGCCTGGGAAAGCAGCATTAGATGGCCCCACATGGGAGACCCAGATGAAGCTCCTGGCTCCTGGCTTTGGCCTGCCTCAGCCCTAGCCATTGCAGCCATCTGGGGAGTAAACCAGTGGATAGAAGACCTCTCTCTCTCCACCTCTCTCAGTAACTCTTTCAAATAAATAATTTTTTTTTTAAAAAAAAGGAGGGAAGTTCTAACACATGCTACAACATGGATGAACCTTGAAAACATTAGGCCAAGGGGCCAGCACTGTGGCGTAGTGGGTAAAGCCACCACCTGCAGTGCCGGCATCCCATTTAGGCACTGCCTCGAGTCCCAGCTGCTACACTTCCAATCCAGCTCTCTTCTATTGCCTGGGAAAGCAGTGGAAGATGGCCCAAGTCCTTGGACCCTGCACCCATGTGGGAGTCCTGGAAGAAGCTCCAGGCTCCTGGCTTCTGATCGCCACAGCTCCAGCCATTGCAGCCAACTGGGGAGTGAACCAGTGAATAGAAGACCTCTCTCTCTTTCTGCCTCTCCTCTCTCTGTGTGACTCTAACTTTCAAATAAATAAATAAATCTTTAAAAAAAATTAGACCAAATGAAATAAACTACACACAAAAAGGACAAATATCACATGATTCTCCTTTTTGAAATATCTAGAATGGGCAAACTCATAGATGGAAACTAGGTTAAAGGCTACCAAAGGCTAAGAGTAGCAGAGAATAGAGAGTTATTGCTTAATGGTTATGCAGTTTCTGCTTGGTGTGATGAAAATCTTTTGGAAATGGTGGTGATAGTTGCACAACACTGCACATATAATACCAGGGACAGTACACTTTAAAATGGTAAAAATAGGGTAGGCATTGTGGTGCAGCAGGTTAAGCTGCCACTTAACTATTCCACTTCCAATCCAGCTTCCTGTGAATGCATCCCGGGAGGCAGCAGGTGATGGCTCAAGTGCATGGATCCCTGTCATCCATGTGGGAGACACCACCAGAGTTCTGGGCTCCTTGGCTTCAGCCTGGCCTAGCCCTGGCTGTTGTGGGCATTTGGGAGGGAATCAACAAATGGAAGATCTGTCTCTCTGTGTGTGTGTCTCTCTCTCTGCCTTTTAAGTAGATGAAAATCAATAAATTTTTAAAAATTTTATGTCAAGCCAATATTGTGGCATGGCATATTAAGCTGCCACCTGTGATGCCAGCATCGCTTATAGGCACCAGTTTGAATCCCAGCTGCTTCACTTCCAATCCAGCTCCCTAGGAAAAGCATCAAAAGACATTTCAAAGACTTGAGACCCTGCCACCCATGTATGAAACCTGGAAGAAGTTCCTGACTCCTGGCTTCAGCTTGGCCCAGCCCTGGCCATTATAGCCATCTGGCGAGTCAATCAGCAGATAGAAGATTTCTTTTTTTTTTTTAATTCCATTGAAGTTTATTTCTTCTTTTTCTTTTAATTTATTTTTTTACTTAGTAAATACAAATTTCCAAAGTACAGTTTATGGATTACAATGGCTCCCCCCCTCATAATTTCCCTCCCACTCACACCCCTCCCATCTCCCGCTCCCTCTCCCATTCCATTCACATCAAGATTAATTTTCAATTATCTTTATATACAGAAGATCGATTTAGTATATATTAAGTAGAGTTCATCAGTTTGCACCCACACAATTTCTCTCTCTCTCTCTCTCTCTCCCACTCTTACTCTCGATCTTTCTCTCTATCTCTCTATCTCTCATTCTCCTTATAACATTACCTTTCAAATAAATAATCTTAAAATAAATTAAATTTTAATGTCTAGGAGCTGACACCGTGGTACAGTGTGCAAAGCCGCTGCCTGCAGTGCTGGCATCCCATACGGACACAGTTCAAGTCCAGGCTGCTCCTGGACTTTTTTTTTTTTTTTTGACAGGCAGAGTGGATAGTGAGAAAGAGACAGAGAGAAAGGTCTTCCTTTTGCTGTTGATTCACCCTCCAATGGCTGCCGCAGCCAGCATCGGGCTGATCCGATTTCAGGAACCAGGTGCTTCTCCTGGTCTCCCATGGGGTGCAGAGCCCAAGTACTTGGGCCATCCTCCACCACACTCCCGGGCCATAGCAGAGAGCTGGCCTGGAAGAGGGGCAACCGGGACTAGAATCCAATGTGCCGGTGCCACAGGCGGAGGATTAGCCTATTGAGCCGCGGAGCCAGCCCAGGCTGCTCCACTTCTGATCCAGCTCTCTGCTGTGCCCTGGGAAAGGAGTAGAAGATGGCCTAAGACCTTGGGCCCCTGCACCTTCATGGGAGACCCAGAAGAAGCTCCTGGCTCCTGGCTTTGAATTGGCCCAGCTCTGGCCATTGCGGCCATTTGGGGGAGTGAACCAGCGGATGGAAGACCTCACTCTCTGTCTCTTTGTGCCTCTGCCTCTCTGTAATTCTGACTTTCAAGTAAAATAAATGAATCTTAAAAAAAAATGTCTAAGAAGGTTTCTAAATCTCTAAAAAGAACACTAAAATGATAAATTTTATGTATGTTTTACCACAGTAAAAAACATAGTAACTTTTTTTTAAAACAAAGATCAGATACACAAATAAAACCATTTCTTCCATGTTCACCTGGCTACTTCCAAACTACCATGGCTCAGCTCCTAGAACACCCCGGTCTCTCTGTCCCTGCAGATACAGTTCCCTCTGTCTAAAAAGCTCTTCTCATCTTTTTACTTAAGGCCTTAACTCAAACATTGCTCAGAAGCCTTCTCTAACCCCCCACCAATCCCATGGAAATGGCCCCCACTACTGTCTTTCATGCTGCCCTGTGAGTTCACATCCCTCCCTAACTTACCACAGCTGAAATGGAGCAGAGTTTGTGTGATATGTGAGACAGAGGGATCTCGTCTAAAGGCCAGACCAGGACTGAAGGGGAGGGCCAGAAGCTAGGAATCCAATCAGGTCTTCCACCTGGGAGGCAGGAACCCAAGCACGTGAGCCATCACCCCTGCCTCCCAGGATCTGCATTAGCAGGAAGCTGGAATCAGAATCCAGAGCTGGTATCAAACCCAAGTACTCTCATATGGGACGTGGGTATCTGTCTTAACCAGCACCTTAATCACTAGCTAAAAGCCAGTGATACCGCAACAGCCAGGACTGGTCCAAGACAAAACCAGGAGCCCAGAACTCCATCCATGTCTCCCATGTGGGTAGCAGGGGCCCAAAGACCTGAGCCATCATCTGCTTCCTCCCAAAATGCATTAGCAGGAAGCTGCATAGGAAGTGGAGTAGCTGAGACTCAAACCAGCACTCAGATACAGGCTGCAACGTCCCAAGCAACAGCTTAACCTACTGTACCACAACACTGGCCCCTCAGGATACATCTGTAATGTCTGCTTTCTGACATCTGTCTTCTCAACACAGGCTGTAAGCTCCTGGAAGACAGGGACAGTTGTCTGTCTTCTCCACTGAGAGGGACACAGATCTAAACCCAAGGCCTGGCCTTATGTATTTTAATAAACTAATAGCTACGTGGTGGCCTTGTAGGTAGATTTTATTTTAATGCCTTTCACCATGCTGTACATTTGATTAGATTATTTAAACAAGAAAAGGAAGTGGACCAGGGCACATTCCTGTCTCTACCCTGTGATGTCATCAGCTATATCCTGGAGCAGGAATTTGAGTGAAACATTAGTCCAATTTGTTTCCAGGTAGGTCTGAGATGTCTCTAAGTGACCATCTAAATAAGTGATAAGCTGCTGGTCTTCCAGTGGGATGCCTCCTCTCTGTGCAGCCACCACTGACAGGGATCCTTGACAGCAGCAACCACGTTGGAACTGTAGTCTGAAGCACCCTGATGTCGCAAAGAAGCAGCGTGGCTGGTCGATTTGGAAAACCAATTCTTTGCTAAGTTCACGTGAGCTTAGCCTTTCTCCTATCAGTGAAAGCTTTTCCCAATTGATTTAATTTTCCCATCTTGGCATTCCATATCAACCTCAGTAAACAATTTTCCATGCTAAACAAACATGTAATTACGTTTGAGACAAGATATGCAAATAAAAGCTGATGTACTGAATTTGTGTTCTGGATGCGGACGCTCAGGGGGACGTGAACGGCGAGCCAATGCAGGAAGGAGACAGCGTGCTCACAGCAGCTTCCACAGAGCAAACCTTATCCCACAGCCCACTGACTCAGCTCACCAGCCAGAATCTTCTCTCTGCACTCCGCTTTTTACATTTACATGAGAACCTTGTAAATCAGAGCAAAGCAGACATCAGGAAACTTCCGGTCCCAAGTCACAGGAAGCCCAGACACCAGAACTCACAGCGTGAGGAGGTCAGAGCTGCGGCAGGCTCGGGTAGACGGCTCAGTGGTCAACAAGGCCATTGAGGGCCAGCTTTGTCTCTCTCTGCAGCTCCCAGGGTTCACTTCATCCCCTACTGTTGCTAAAATGGCTTTTGTCTGCTAACAAAAGCCTGAGACACTTCTCCATCCCTCCCCAGACAGGAGATCCTTCTCTTCAACCTGAGATGAATCAGGACACATAGAGACCCCCTGGGTCAAAAGTCATTGCCAAGGAAGAGTCAGACGTTAATCAATCAATCATGTGTTGTGTTCAGGATTGGGGGTGGAGAGCAGAACTGAGGTTTCTTAAAGGAAGGTGCACAGAGATGGATACTAGGTGGGCAGTCACGTGGTCACCACCACTGGCAAACCAGATCCCGCTTAGGCCTGGGTTTCCAGTAGTATCAGAGGAATATAAAAATAACACTGAATTTCACGGGTCAGCTAATCTGCTGCTTAACTCACATGAGGGATAAGAATACATTCACGAGGGCTGTTGCTGTGGCGCAGTGGGTTAAAGCTCTAGCCTGCAGTGCCAGCATCCCATATGGGCGCCAGTTCAAGTCCCAGCTGCTCCATTCAGAAATGGAGCAGCTATGGCCTTGGAAAGCAGTGGAAGATGGCCCAAGTCCTTGGACCCCTGCACCCACGTGGGAGACCTGGAAAAAACTCGTGGCTCCTGGCTTCAGATCAGCCTGGTTCTGGCCATGGTGGCAATTTGGGGAGTGAGCCAGTGGATGGAAGACCTCTGTCTCTCTCTCTCTCTGCCTCTGCCTCTCTGTCACTCTGCATTTCAAATAAATAAATACATAAATCTTTTTTTTTTCTTTTTATTTATTTGACAGAGTCAGACAGAGAGAGAGAGAGAAAGGTCCCTCTTCCACTTGTTCACCTCCCCAAATGGCCACCATGGCCGGAGCTATGCTGATCTGAAGGCAGGAGCCAGGTGCCTCCTCCTGGTCTCCCATATGGGTGCAGGGCCCAAGTACCTGGGCCATCCTCCACTGCCCTCCCGAGCCACAGCAGAGAGCTGGACTGGAAGAGGAGCAACCGGGACCAGAACCCGGTGCCCATATGGGATGCCAGCGCTGCAGGTGGAGGATTAACCAAGTGAGCCATGGCGCCAACCCCCTTTAACAAAAAAAAAAAAGAATACATTCACATTATCAACAGTGGCTCATGAACCATCAACTATTCATTATGCTTTATAGTCTAAGAGACAGATGGTCTCTCTGTGGTTATCAGGAACTTAGTATTGCATCCCTTTTTTTTTAAAAAAAAATATTTTGTTTATTTGAAAGGCAGAGTTACAGAGAGTAAGGGAGAGATCTTCTATCTCTGGTTCACTCCCTAAATGGCTGCCACAGCCAGGGGTGGGCGGGTCCAAACTAGGACCCAGGAGCTTCATCCAGGTCTCCCATTCTGGATCAGGGCCCAAGCACTTGGGCCAACATCCACTGCTTTCCCGGGCCATTAACAGAAAGCTGGATCAGAAGAGGAGCAGCCAGGACACTAACCCAAGCCCATATGGGATGCTGGTACTCAGGCAGCAGTTTGAACTGCTGTGCTACATTTCCAGCCCATAGTCTGGCATATTAACTATCCTCTCCAGTCCCGGTTCATGCTGATCCCCTCTGGGAACCCACTCTAGTCCTTCACGATGACCTTGAGCAGTATTTCCCAATCTGGGAGTCCCAAAGCACATACTGGTATGAGAGCTCTGTGGGATGCTAACAGATGCTCCTCATGAAAAAGTTCCATGTTTGCAGAAACTTTGAAAGGTTTATTTAAATGCTTAGCACTGGGAAAACTTGGGCATTTGTCATTATAAATTCCTAGGACAGCACATCCACTCTGTCTTTTTAAGATGTGGTCTTTTGGGCATTG
Organism: Sylvilagus floridanus; assembly: GCA_949820135.1. NCBI lineage: Eukaryota > Metazoa > Chordata > Mammalia > Lagomorpha > Leporidae > Sylvilagus > Sylvilagus floridanus. The sequence goes on from OX463235.1 coordinate 55,295,209, forward strand.
CGGTGCAGTAGTACAGGGGGTTAAGCCATTGCTTGGGACATGGGGGCATCCCATATTGGAGAGCTGGTTCAGTTCAAGTCCCGGCTACTTGGCTTCCCATAAGTTTCCCACTAATGTGCCTGGAAGGCAGAGATGATGGCTTAAGTATTTGAGTCTCTGCCACCCACAAGGGAGACCCAGATAAGTTCCTAGCTCAGACCTGTCCCAGCCCCAGCTGTTGGGACCTTTTGGGGAGTGAACCAGTAGATGGAAGATCGATCTCTCTCTCCCCCATCATTCTGCCTATCAAATAAATAAGTCTTGTTGTTGTTATTGTTTAAGATTTATTTATTTGAAAGGCAAAGTTACAGAGAGTCAGAGGCAAAGAGAGAGAGCACAGAAAAGAGAAAAAGAGAGGTCCTCTATCTGCCAGTTTACTCCCTAAATGGCCACAATGGTCGGAGCTAGGCTGATCCAAAGCCAGGAGCTAGGAGCTTCTTCTGGGTCTCCAATGCAGGTGCAGGGGCCCAAGGACTTGGGCCATCATCTACTGCTTTACCAGCCCATAGCAGAGAGATGGATTGAAAGTGGAGCAGATGCGGCCATCACCGTGGCTCAATAGGCTAATCCTCTGCCTGCGTCGCCGGCACACCAGGTTCTAGTCTAGGTCGGGGTGCCAGATTCTGTCCCGGTTGCTCCTCCTCTAGTCCAGCTCTCTGCTGTGGCCCGAGAAAGGCAGTGGAGGATGGCCCAAATGCTTGGGCCTTGCACCCCACGGCTCCCAATGGCCGCGGCGGCCATTGGAGGGTGAACCAACGGCAAAGGAAGACCTTTCTCTCTCTCTCTCTCTCTCACTGTCCACTCTGCCTGTCAAAAAAAAAAAAAAAAAAAGAAAGAAAGAAAGAAAAGAAAAAGTGGAGCAGATGGGACTTGAACTGGTGCCCACATGGGATCCCGGCACTGCAGGCGGAGGCTTTATCTGCTATACCACAGCATATAAATAAATAAATCTAAAAATGATAATAATAATAAGACTGAGCCTTTGTAAACAATAAAATAGCTCTGGTTCTCAGACCAAAGAGAGGGGTTTATATACAGAGATATGTAGCAGATGCACTGTTTTCTTCAATCAGTGATTCTCAAACTTTACCAGGCATTAGGGTTGCCTCGGGAGTTTTCTAAAAGGCTGATTCCAGACCCTGGCCCAGTGCTACCAATTATCTCTGGCCATGTGTCCTGGGAATTCAAGATTTAAATGAACTCCCAGGTAATTCTGATGCAGATGGCCCATGCGTTTTCTGGCAATGTTAACAATCTACCTCAGCCTGCCTGTGACAGCAATCAATGTTGCCATGGCAGCAGCCAATCTGAGGCACCCCTGGTGGCCTGCTGCCCAGGCAACAACTGGCTGTGGGTTTCTTCCTTGTTTGCTAGCCCAAGAGGCCATTTGGAACAACCATCTTCTGTGAACTACAAAATCGTGCAGCTGACCCCAAGAAACTGGTTGCAGGATCCGGGCCTATAAATCCCTGCCTCACTTCACCTTCCGAGGCACCAGCTCGTGATCCCCCTCTTGACTCCAGGTCGGACGCTCCTCACTGCTTGTCTTTCATTGGTGTGAACAGGATGTAGTTCCTAGACTCAGCTTTCTAAATCACCACCACAAGCCGGGGTCCTCCCTTGCCTGACACCTATGGCAGCCCTGTTTTAACAATAATCTCCTTGGGTTAAAAGTAAATAAATCAGGCCAGTGCTGTGGCGTAGCAGGTAAAACCGATGCCTGCATCCCATATGGGCCCCAGTTCAAGTCCCAGCTGCTCCACTTTCAATCCAGCTCTTTGTTATGGCCTGAGAAAGCAGTGGAAGATGGCCCAAGTCCTTGGGCACCTGCACCCACATGGGAGACACAGAAGAAGCTCCTGGCTCCTAACTTCAGATCAGCCCAGCTCCAGTCGTTGCAGCCAACTGGGGAGTGAACCAGTGGATGGAAAACCTCTCTCTCTACCTCTCCTCTCTCTGTGTAACTCTGATTTTAAAATAAGTAAATAAATCTTAAAAAAGTACATAAATCTGGGGCTGGTGCCATGGTATAGCAGGTAGAGCCAGCGCCTACCGTGCTGGCATCTCATATGGGAGCTGGTTGGAGTCCCAGCTGCTCCACTTCTGATCCAGCTCCCTGCTAATGTGCCTGGGAAAGCAGCAGAAAATGGCTCAAGTCCTTGGGCCCCTGTGTCCACATGAGACACCGAGAGGAAGCTGCAGGTTTCTGGCTTCAGCCTGGTCCAGCCCTGGCTGTTGCAGCCATTTGGAAAGTGAACTAGTAGATGGAAGATTCTCTCTCTCTCTCTCTCTCTCTCTCTCTGTGCAACTCTGCCTTTGAAATAAATAAATCTCTTTTTTTTAAGATTATTTACTTATTTGAGAGGTAGAGTAACAGACAGTGAGAGGAAGAGACAGAGAGGAAGGTCTTCCTTCCATTGGTTCACTCCCCAAATGGCCACAACACCTGGAGCTGAGCCAATCTGAAGCCAGGAGCTTCTTCCCGGTTTCCCACGTGGGTGCAGGGGCCCAAGCACTTGCGCCATCTTGTACTACTTTCCCATACCATAGCAGAGAGCTGGATCGGAAGAGGAGCAGCTGGGGACTAGAACTGGTGCCCTATGGGATGCTGGGGCTGCAGACAGAGGATTAACCTACTGCGCCACAGTGTCAGCCCCTCAAATACATAAATCTTAACAAAAAAATGAAGAAATCTGACTGTAGTGAAAAATTACTCAGTTTATTACTTTCACTTTCACCAACCCCAGGAGAATTCTCTTCAGGGCCCAGGTCTGTGGCATAGTGGGAAAAGCCACTACCCGAAATGCCAGCATCTTATATGGCCACCAGTTCAAGTCCCAAGTGCTCCACTTCCAATCCAGCTCCCTGCTAATGTGCCTGGGAAAAGCAGTAGGAAATGGCGCAAGTGCTTGCGCCTCTGACACCCAAGTGGGAGACCAAGATGAAGCTCCTGACTCCTGACTTCAGCCTAGCCCAGCCCCAGCCATTGCAGCCATTTGGGGAGTGAACCAGTGGATGGAAGACCTCTCTCTCTGTCTCTCCCTTTCTCTAACTCTTTCAAATAAATAAATCTTTAAATAAAAAAAAGAGTTCTCTTCAATGAATTCTTTGGTCAGATACTAGTCATTTCAAAGAAAACCCATGTTAGTAAGAGAGGGGAAGGGTTCAATACTAGGATCTGCATCTACTCCCTTAGCAGGAGTAGGATGCAAAATAATGGCCTAATCCCCAGAACCTGTGACTGTTATAGTTACTGATACCCAGAAACCCTTTTCTGTTATAGTTACATGGCAAGGGAGAATTAAGGTAGCAGGTGTAATTAAGTATGCTCAACAAATGATCTTAAATGGGGAGTGTAGCCTGAATTGTACAGGTGGATACAATGTAATCACAAGGCTCCTTTTTTTTTTTTTTTAAGAGTTCAGTTATTTATTTTAGAGAGAGAGAGTTACAGACAGTGAGAGAAAGGGCTTCCATCCACTGATTCATCCCCAAATTGCTGGGCCGATCTGAAGTCAGGATCCAGGAACTTTGGGTCTCCCAGGTGGGTGCAGAGGCCCAAGAGCTTGGGCCATCTTCCACTGCTTTCCCAGGCACATTATTAGCAGGCAGCTGGATAGGAAGAGGAGCAGCCAGGACTAGAACCGGCACCCATATGGGATGCCAGCACCGCAGGTGGAGAATTAACCTACTGTGCCACAGCGCCGGCCCAACAAGGCTCCTTGAATGGGAAGAAAAGGCAGAGTCAGTGTCAGAGTGACGCAGGCCAACAACAACGATGAGGAGGAGCGGCAGAGGCGCACAGGCAGCCTGTAGAATCTGGGAAGGCAGAGACTGGTTCCCCACCAGGAACCAGTCCCCAACACAGCCCTGCCAAGACCTTGAGTTTAGCCCATACTGAAATCTCTTTCAGACTTCTGGCCTCCAGAACTGAGGGACAATGAATTACTGTTGTTTTAAAGCTACCAAGTTTGTGACAAACTGTTATAGCAGTGACAGGAAACGAAAATACAGGGCATTAGGAGAGAAGTCCAGAAAGAGACACAGACAAGTCAGACAAATGTGGGCCTCCCTGCTCAGTGACATATTCGTCTTCTCTAGAGGTGTCCAGAGGAAACCCTTCATTCTATGAGTTTTCCAGGAGCCTTATCTTTGAACAAGGTAATCCGCTTCAAAAAATATGTAAGACAAAGAAAAAAAAGAGAGATTTAGGGTATTTTTTAAATTTATTTTATTTGAAAGGCAGAGTTACAGAGAGGCAGAGGCAGAGAGAGAGAAAGAGAGAGAGAGATTGATTTTCATCTGCTGGTTCACTCCCCAGTTGGCTGCAATGGCCGGAGCTGAGCCAATCTGAAGCCAGGAGCCAGGAGCTTCCTCCAGGTCTCCCACATGAGTGCAGTGGCCCAAGGACCAGGCCATCCTCCACTGCTCTCCTAGACCATAGCAGTGAGCTGGGTCAGGAGTGGAGCAGCTGGGACTTTTTTTTTTTTTTTTTTTTTTTTGGACAGGCAGAGCAGACAGTGAAAGAGAGAGAGACAGAGAGAAAGGTCTTCCTTTTTCCGTTGGTTCACCCCCCAATGGCTGCTGCAGCCAGCGCGCTGCAGCTGGCGCACCACGCCGATCCGAAGCCAGGAGCCAGGTGCCTCCTCCTGGTCTCCCATGCGGGTGCAGGGCCCAAGCACTTGGGCCATCCTCCACTGCACTCCCGGGCCACAGCAGAGAACTGGCCTGGAAGAGGGGCAACTGGGACAGAATCCGGCACCCCAACCGGGACTAGAACCTGGTGTGCTGGCGCCACAGGTAGAGGATTAACCTATTGAGCCACGGCTCAGGCACCCCTTTTGTTTTTTAAAATTTATTTTATTTATTTGAAGGTCAGAGCTACAGAGATGTAGAGGAGAGAATCTTCCATCCACAGGTTCACTCCCCACATGACAGCAAGGGCCAGGGCTATACCAGGCCAAAGTCAGCAGCCAGGACCTTCTCCAGGTCTCCCACATGGGTGCAGGGGCCTGGATCAGAAGTGGACCAGCCGGGATTCTAACTGGTGCCCATAGGGAATGCCTGTGTTGTAGGCAGTAGCTTAACACCACAACACCGGCCCTACTGGTTATATATTTGGCCTCGCAGTTAAGATGCCAACTAAGACACCCATGCCCCACACTGGAGTACCTGGATTTGATACTCTGCACTGGCTCTTGACTCCAGCCATCTGCTAATGGACACCCTGGGAGGCATCAGTGCTGCTTCAAGTAATTGGGTTCCTGCCACCTATGTAGGAGACCTGGATTAAGTTCCCAGTTCCTGGCTTATGTGGGCATTTGGGGAGTTAACTAGTGAATGACAGCTCTCTCTTGGCCTTTGAAAACAAAACAAAAGTCAATGAGCAAAATTCATTTTTTTGACCCTCCAATGTTGCTATATTTTATTTTCCAGATGAAGGATAATAAGTAAATGCAGTATACAGAAAAATGCATAATTAATTTCCACAAAGCAAATATGTTATCATCATCTAAAACAAGATATAAAATACAACCAGAGGGGCAGATGCTGTGGTCCAACAGGTTAAGTCACAGCTTGGGACGTCTGCATCCCACGTCAGAGCACTGGTTCCAGTTCTAGCTATTAGGCTTCCAATCCATTTCCATGCTAATGCATCCTGGGAGGCAGCAGGTGTTGGCTCAAGCGTTTGGGCCCCCGCAGCCCACATGGAAGACCTGGGTGGAGTTCCAGGCTCTTGGTTTTGGCCTCGATCTGCCCTGGCTGTTGTGGGTAATTTGGGGAGTGAACCAGTGGATGCACTCTTTTTCTCTCTCTTTCTGTCTCTTGTTTCCCCCCACCCTGTGTCACTCTGCCTTTCAAGTAGATGAAAATAAACATTTAAAAATTATTCAATCAGAAGACTAAAAACTCACTTGGTGCTCTCTCAGACAAAAATAATCAGTATTCTGACTTCCAATTCCAAAGACTTGTTCTTTTGGTTTTGGTTTTGGTTTTTTTGGTTATTGTTGTCATTTGTTTTATTTTTGCCTGTTTTGAACTTCATCTATATGGACTCATACAGTAAGCATGCCTATGTGTCTGGTTTCTTTCACCTAACATTATAGTCATAAGATTCTCCCATATGTAGTAACTGGTCTATTTTCACTGTTTTATGTGATCCATTATATGGCTACAACATATCCATCCATATGTTTCTTTAAAAAGGGGTGACCAGTGGGGGTGAGATAAGTGGGTGTTATGCACAGCAGGTACAGTGGCCACCTGGGACCCCACCATCCTGTATCAGAGTGCTGGTGCAGTCCTGGGCCTCTTCTGCTGAGCCAGTTTCCTGCTAATGTGCCTGGGAAGGCAGCAGATGATGGCCCAGACACCCCATGTGGGAGATCGGGATGGAATCCCAGGGTCCTAGCTTCAACCTGGCCCCAACCCTGGCTGTTGCAGTCAGCTGGGGAGTGAACCAGCAGACGAAAGGTTTCTTTCTCTTCATGTCTCTCTCTCTGCCACTTTTTCAAGTGAATAAGTAAACTTTTCTAAAAAATTAAAAACAGAGGCCAGCTCAGTGGTGTAGTGGGTTAGGTCATAGTCTGCAGCACCAGTAACCCATATGGATGTGGGTTTGAGACCCAGTTGTTCCACTTCAGATCTAGCTCCCTGCTTATGCACCTGAGAAGGCAGTGGAGGATGGCCCAAGTCCTGCACCCATGTGGGAGTCCTGGAAGAAGATCCTGGCTCCTGACCTTGGCCTGGATAATCCCTGGTCATTGTGGCCATTTGGAGAATGAACCAGCAGATGGAAGATCAATCTCTCTCTCTCTCCCCCTATCAAATAAAGAAATCTTTTTTTTTTTTTTTTTGACAGGCAGAGTTAGACAGTGAGAGAGAGAGACAGACAGAGAGAAAGGTTTTCCTTTTCCGTTGGTTCACCCCCTAAATGGCCACTACGGCCAGCGTGCTGCACCAATCAGAAGCCAGGAGCCAAGTGCTTCCTCCTGGTCTCCCACACAGGTGCAGGGCCTAAGCACTTGGGCCATGCTCCACTGCCTTTCTGGACCACAGCAGAGAGCTGGACTGGAAAAGGAGCGACCAGGACAGAATCCGGCGCCCCAGTCAGGACTAGAACCCAGGGTGACAGCGCCGCAGGCGGAGGATTAGCCAGGTGAGCCACAGCACTGGCCTAAAATAAAGAAGTCTTTAAGAAATAAAATTAAATTCAATGGGCTGGTGCTGTGGTGTAGTGGGTAAGGCCGCCATCTGCAGTGTCAGCATCCCATATGGGCGCCGGTTTGAATATGGCTGCTCTACTTCTGATTCAGCTCTCTGCTATGGCCTGGGAAAGTAGTAGAAGATGGCCCAAGTGCTTAGGCGCCTGCACCTGCGTGGGAGACACAGCAGAAGCTCCAGGTTCCTGGCTTAAGATTGGCTCAGCTCTAGCCATTGAGGCCATTTTAGGAGTGAACCAGCAGATGGAAGACCTTTCTCTCTGTCTCTCCCTCTCACTGTCTATAACTCTACCTATTAAATAAATAAATAAAATCTTTTAAAAAAAGTTTACTCCCATTCTGGAACTTTTCAGAGTTTTATCATGCTAACATATAATTTTGTCTCTCAAAACAAAACACGGGGTTTCCAAAAAGTATGTGACCATGAAATGTCTTTTCTACAAAGCATTTAATTATGAGATTAATATACTGCAAAATATGCTTCAGTAAAACCTGACCTGGAGCAATGGCTTTGGAACTGCGTTCTTCAAAGTTCTAGGGTCCCAGAGTGTGACTGCCCCAAGGGTTCAATCTATGACCCCACTTCTGCTTCGACACCACACCTCCTCTTTAGTTTGTCCTAGGAAGGGGCTCCACGTAAAGGTGTGTGCATCTGGATGTGGCCACAGACACACATGTGGCACCCATGTGCTGCCTATATGTATGTATACACAATGACCTGCACAAAGTCTATACTTGGGAAAAGGGTTTGGCTACTTTAAAAAAAAAAGTCTTTGCAAACTACCAACCCAGGCTCTGCAGGGGCTCTCGAGTGCCAAGCTACAAGGGCTTGCTAACCTTTTGGCCGCTGTTGTCAAAGGGCCATCCACCTGCTCTGATTTTCCCAGTGTTGCTGTGGACACAGCTCAAAATGAGATCATTGACGGCAGCTCAACACGGATCAGGCAGCTTAGTCCACAGGCACTTTCTGTCTGTGGAATCACAGGCTGAAAATAGATCGTTACATGCCACAAAAGGCTTAAATTGCCTTTAACCAGGCAGTGTGGTGCAGGGATTAAGAGCATGGATCCCATGGCCAAACTTCCTGGCTTCAGTCCCGGCTCTGCTGCTAACCAGATGTGACCTTGGGCAAGTTTCTGAATACCCTCACGTCTCAGATTCCTCATCTTCGACTTGGAGGTGAAGATAATAAGTGTCTGTTGAATAAACCAAAGTGGCTTTCTATATGAACTGCTGGGCGGCTTACGGGTCCTTTTACTCTGGTAGTCTATCAGCGCCCTTGGGGAGACCTTCCTCAACCTCAAGAGTATTGGGGGTCACACAGCCTTACTCCTGACCCTCCAAAACAAGGAGTGCTCTCCCAACTTGGGGCTCCGTGGGACAGTGACATTTCAAAAGCAATTTTGGAGATTAACGCAGGACGGCCGTCTTTTAACTCTGCCTCTCAAGACCTCAAATCAGCTGCCATCTTCTCTCAGTACTATTTCACAAAGGGCAACTTTAACACCAGAGGAGCAGAGAAGACACAATCTCAGAATAACAGGCAGGGCTTTAAATCAAATAGCTTAGTAAAAGAATCCCTGTCCTTGTTTTGAATTTTTAATTTTTTTTCCATTTTATCTTACACCAGTGGCTAATCTCTATCTGTGACCCAACATTTGACCAACACTGCTCTGTGGGACCCTTCTCTATGTTCCTGACTAGGCTTTGTAACTAAACACCTTCCTGAAGGAGAAAGCCTAAAAGCTGGCAACAAGCACCCCAAACTTTGCCAAAACTAAAGGAATTTGCTAATGATCCCGAGTGTGCTTCTGGGACCACAGGGACCAGGAGGACACAGTTTAGTTCCCTGTAGCGCTTGACAGGACTCAGAATCTAGAATCTAAGCCCAAAAGGACTCTGAGCTTCCTGGGTAAAGTTTCTCTGCCCAGTACAGGGAGTCTGGGCATGGGGCCCTCATGCTGACTCTGCTGATAAACCCCCTGTAGTTTCTGGTAAGGCCCTTAGCCATCCGGAAACTCCCTCGGTCTTCTTACCCGTAATAACGGAGGCCACAGTAACTGCTCTGCATTTCTCCAGATTGCTTTGGGAATCGAGTACCAGCTGTGAACATGGTTTCAAAACCACTGGAAAGTGGGAAAGCTGTGAGTACTTGTTACGCTCAGCCCCATCGCCTCTAATCAAAGCCTCAAGTGCCCTAGTTGAATTTATTTTTTTAAAGATTTTATTTATTTGAGAGGTAGAGTTACAGATAGAGAGAGGGAGAGACGGAGAGAAAGTTCTTCCATCTGCTGGTTCACTCCCCGAATGGCCAGAGCTGGGCCCATCTGAAGGCAGGAGCCAGGAGATTCTTCCAGGTCTCCCACGTGGGTGCAGGGGCCCAAGGACTTGGGCCATCATCTACTGCTTTCCCAGGCCATAGCAGAGATTGGATTGGAAGAGGAGCAGCTGGAACTTGAACCAGCGCCCATATAGGACGCTGGCACTGCAGGTCGAAGCTTAGCTTACCACACCACAGCAACAGCCCCCCAGTTAAGTTTATACAAGGACCTTGCCCCAGCCTGCCTGGACCCCACAGTACGACACTGCAAGGCATCTGCACACCCAGGCCTGGGGTTGCAGCACTAGCGGTCGGGAAGAGCCATCTCTCCTCTTTCACAGAGCCCTGGTGTCCAAGTTTCTTCTGGATGAAACAAACTGCTATGTTTAAAACACTCAGGAATCCACAAATACGCTTGAAATTCCAGCTTAGTGAGCCTGTTCCACAATGCTTCCGGCTAAACTAGCAGAGGGGGAGAGCAGAAGAATGCCTGGAGACATTCCTTTCCCGGCCTCCAGGGACTCGGCGGCTCCTCACCCGGTGTGTTAGGTCAGGCAGAACCTTTAGAGCCTGGCTGCTCTGTTCTGGCTGAACACCAGAATCACCAGGGGAGCGTTCAGGACACACCCGTGCCCAAGCTGTACCTCATACCAATTAAATCAGAATCTTTGCGGTAGGGACCAAGACCTCAGTATGTTGAAAGCTCCGAGGTGATTATGAAGTACAGCCCAGTTTCAGAACCACATGACCCAGGCCAGAGACTTCACTTACAGAAACACTGAGCCTCAGAAGGGTTTCAGATGTTGTCCAAAGGCATACAATTGGAGTCGGAGATCTCAATTCAACAAGCAGATGACAATGGCTTTTGTAAAAACATTATTTATTTATTTATGTATTTGATTGGGGTGGGGGGGGAGCAGCACTGTGGCACAGTGGGTAAAGCTGCTGCTTGCAGTGCCGGAATCCCATATGGACACCAGTTCGAGTCCCGGTTGCTCCACTTCCAATCCAGCTCTCTGCTATGGCCTGGGAAAGCAGTAGAAGATGACCTTGGGTCCCTGCCCCTGCATGGGAAGAACTAGAGGAAGCTCCTGACTCCTGGCTTCTGCACAGCTCCAGCCATTGTGGCCGCCTGGGGAGTGAACCATCAGATGGAAGACTCTCTCTCTCTCTCTCTCTCTCTCTGTCTCTCTCTCCCTCCCTCTCCCTCTCCCTCTCCCTCTCTCTGCCTCTCCTTCTGTCTGTGTGTAACTCTGACTTTCAAATAAATAAATAAATGTTTAAGAGAGAGAGAGAGAGAGAGAGAAATCATCCATCCACTGGTTTGCTTCCCAGATGGCCATGACAGCCAAGTCTTGTCCAAGCCTGGAGCCTGGAACTCCACTGGGGTTTCCCACATGGGCGGTAGGGGCCCAAGGACTTGGGCATCCTCTGTCACTTTCCCAGTTGCATCAGCATGGAGCTGGATCTAAAGCAGAGCACCTGACACTCAAACCAGTGCTCCCATATAAGATGCTGGTTGCAAGCAGTGGCTTAACCTGCTGCACCAAAATGCCAGCCCCAACAGCCTTTCTTTTTTCTTTAAGCTCTCTTGCAGTTGACAATAACAGCTAATTTGTATTGAGCATTTATTCTGGGGGAGAGTAAGCACTAAGCACTTTATGAACATAATCTCAATTAGTCATCACAATAATCCTGTGAGAAACCTGAAGCCCAGAGGGTTTAGTTTGCTCAAGGGCAAAGCAACTAAACATTGGCAGATTCCAGCTCAACTATTCAAGCAAGCTTGAGCAGAATGCAGGTGACAAGATGGGTCCCTGCCCTTAAGGAATGTAGAGTCTAGTGGAAAGGTTACGCACAAGGTGAGCCAACCAGTAAAACATTCTGAAAATGACATAGGACAAGTAAACAAAGGTTGCAACGAAAGGCCAAGGAAGTCACCTCACTCTGGGAAAAGTCAGAGAAGCCTTCGCAGAGACGTAGATCTTAAAGGAAGCGAATTCAGTGAAAAGCAGGAAGGGGGAGGAGTGGCCCAGCAAATGCACAGGCAAGGTGACTTAGAGCACGGTGACAGAGAGCATGGTGGATGCTCCAAGCTATGTAGCAATTCCAAATGAGATGAGACTGAAGCATGGAAACCAGATCTCCAAGGCTAAGGAGTCTGCAAGATAGAACCACTGAAGGATTATAAACTGGGTGCTGAAAGGATCAGCTTTCTATGTGTGTGCATTTTTTAAAAATACTTATTTTATTTATTTGAAAGGCCGAGTTAGAGAGAGTGAGAGAGGGAGGTTCTTCCATCCACTGGTTCACTCCCTAAATGGCTGCAACAGCCGAGGCTGGGCCAGGCTGAAGCCAGTAGCCAGGAACTTCCTCTGGCTCTCCCACAGGGGTGTGGGGGCCCTTGGACCTGGGCCATTCACTGCTGCTTTCCCAAGCACATTAACAAGGAGCTCAATAGGAAGTGGAGCAGAATGACACCAGGATCCCATATGGGTGTTGGTTCAAGTCCCAGCTGCTCCACTTCCAATCCAGCTCCTTGCTAACGTGCCTGGGAAAGCAGCAGAAAATGGCCCAAGTCCTTAGGCCCCTGCCACACACATGGAAGGTCTGGAAGAAGCTCCTGGCTCCTGGCTTTGGACCAGCCCAACTCTGGCTGTTACAGCCATTTGGGGAGTGAACCAGCAGATGGAAGATTCTCTCTTTCTCTCTCTCCTTCCTTCTCTCTCTCTCTCTCTCTCTGTAAACTTTGCCTTTCAAATAAAATAATAGGGGGCAACACTGTGGCACAGCAGGTAAAGCTGCCACCTGCAGTGCCGGCATCCCATATGGGTGCTGTTTTGAGTCCTGGTTGCTCCACTTTCGATCCAGTTCTCTAGTATGGCCTGGGAAAGCAGTAGAAGATGGCCCAGGTTGGGGCCGGCACAGTGGCTCACTTGGTTAATCCTCCACCTGCAGCGCCGGCATCCCATATGGGCGCCAGTTTCTAGTCCCGGTTGCTCCTCTTCCAGTCCAGCTCTCTGCTGTGGCCCAGGAAGGAAGTGGAGGATGGCGCAAGTGCTTGGGCCCCTACACCCGCATCAGAGACCAGGAGGAGGCACCTGGCTCCTGGCTTCGGATCAGCACAGCACGCCGGCCTCTGCAGCCATTTGAGGGGTGAACCAACAGAGGGAAGACCTTTCTCTTTGTCTCTCTCTCTCTCTCTCTCTCTCTCTCACTGTCTAACTCTGCCTGTCAAAAAAAAAAAAAAAAAAAAAAAACCAAGAAGATGGCCCAGGTCCTTGGGCCCCTGCATCCACATGGGAGAGCAGGAAGAAACTCCTGGCTCCTGACTTCAGATTGGCCCAAATCTGGCCGTTGTGGCCATTTGGGGAAGTGAACCAGCAGATGGAAGATCTCCCTCTTTTCCTCTGACTCTGCCTCTCTGTAACTCTGCCTTTCGAATAAATAAATCTTAAAAAAAAAAAAAAAAGTTGTTATTGGTGGAAAAAAAGATAGATGTTCTCTCTCTCACTCTTTATTTCTGATGCTCTGCCTTTCAAATAAATTAATCTTTTAAAGAAAATTTTAAATGGTGCCCAGGTCCCATATCAGAGTGCCTGGGTCTGCTACCCAGCTTCAGTTTATGACTTAAGCGTCCTATCAATGCAGACCCTGGGAGGCAATGTGATGACCCAAGTAACAGGCTTCCTGCCACCCCTGTGCGAGAACTGGACTGCGTTCCCAGCTCTCAGCCCTGGCTGTGAACCAGAAGATGGAAATACTCTCCCTCTCTCTTTCTGTCTGCCTCTCAGATAAAAAATAAAAAAGTAAATAAAATAAATAAAAAGCAAACAACAACAACAAAAAAACCAGAAAATAAATGTTGGTAAATTTATAGCGAAGTTAGAACCCTTGTGCACCGGGAGCAGGAACATCAACTGCTACAAGCTGCTAGGGAAAACAGTACGCTAGTTACTCAAAACATCACAAATAGCATTACTAGGGTGGGCATTTGGCTAGCGCTGAGATGCTGGTTAAGATGGCTGTGTCCATTCTGGGCTCCTGATTTCTGCCTGGCCCAGCCCCAGCTGTGGCAGGCATTTGGGGAGTGAAATCCTGGATGAAATAGTCCTCATTGTTTCTCTCTCTCTCTCTCTCTCTCTCTCTCTCTCTCTCTTTCAAGTAGTTGGATATAAATAAATTAGCATTTTAAATGCTTGCATCCTATTTTGGAGTACTTGGATTTGGTTTCCAGCTCCAGCTCCTCATTCTAGCTTCCAGATCCTGGGAGGCAGCAGCGATGGCTCAAACAACTGGGTTTCTGCCACCCGTGGGGGACCTAGATTGAGTTCCTGGCTCCCAGCTTCATGAACCAGTGGGTGGAAGTCCTGGCTCACTCACTCCCCCACCCCCCATCTCCATCTCTCAAATAAATACATAAATAAATTTTAAAAGATAGAATTCCCATAGACCCAGCAATTCTACTTCCAAGTATATATATACCAAAAAGAAGAGCAGTCTTAAAGAGGTATCTGTCCCCTCATTTTCACAGCTGCATCATTCACAACAGCCAAGAAGATGGAAGCAACTCAAGTGGTCATCAAGAGGCATGTATAAACACAACGTGGCACAGACATAATACAAGGAAAACCCAGTCTGAGGAAGGAAGAAAAGTCTGGCACGCTAATGCCATGCGTGGACCTGGAGGACAACAAAAGGACAGATACTACATGATTCCGTGCATATCAAGTACCAAGAGGGGTCAGATCCATACAGGCGCTGGTGGCCAGGAGCGGAGGGGAGCAGGAAAGGAGAGTTACTGTGGGAGGAGCACAGAATCTCAGCCGGGGAGACGGGTGGATCCCCCTGGAGAGGATGGTGACGATGGTGGCACAACGTGAATGCTCTTAATGAACCGTGCACTTAAAAAGGGCTAAAACGCTAAGTCTTATGTACATTTTACCACAATAAAAATTATTGGAAGAAATAATTGGTAATAGCACCAATAGATCATAGAAATAAAAGACTCAGTAAAGCAATCAGTTAGAAAATGAATGTCCAGGGGAGGGGTAGGACAGACAAAAGGAGTTTGGATGAAAGCAGGGGAAGCTGGCTGGGTGTGTGCCAAGCAGCCGACAAGCAGTGCTAGAAGGAGAGATCAAGTCAGAGGCCAGCAGGAACTCTTGGTATTACTCCCTCACAATTTTTGTTTGGTGAATTTTTTTAAAAAAGATTTATTTATTTACTTGAAAGGCAGAGTGACAGAGAGGCAGAGGCAGAGAGAGAGGCAGAGGCAGAGGCAGAGGGAGTGCTGGTTCACTCCCAAAATGGCTGCAATGGTTGGAGTCGGGCAGATCCGAGGCCAGGAGCCAGGAGCTTCTTCCAGGTCTCCAATGTGAGTGCAAGTACTCAAGGACTTGGGCCATCTTCTGCTGTGCATTAGCAGAGAGCTGGATTGGAAGCAGAGCAGCTGGGACTTGAATTGACACCCATATCGAATGCCAGCACTATAGGCAGCGGCTTTCCCGGCTATGCCTCAACGTCGGCCCAGTTCTGCAAATTGGAAACTATTCTGAAATAAAATGTTAAGAAGGAAATAAAAAGAAAAGTTAATGTGAAACAGTGGCCTGCTACAGCCTGATAATGTAAAACAATGGTGGGGAGAGATACTAGAGAATTTTAGGAAGTGACTCATGGGTGTGCAGAAGAATGAGGAGGCAAAGGCCATTCCCAAGGCTGAGGGGCTGGTTAAGAGTGCTGTCCGTCACAAAGTTTAGGACAGCAGCTGGCATTGTGGTGCAGCAGCCTGGGCTTCTGCCTGCAGTGCTGGCATCCCATATGAGCACCAGCTGCTCCACTTCAGATCCAGCTCCCTGCCAATGCACCTGAGAAAGCACCTGATGGCCCAGGAGTTTGGATGAGGTTCTAAGCTCCTGGCTTCAGACTGGCCCAGCTCCGGGCCATTGTGAAGTGAACCAGTAGATGGAAGATCTCTTTCTCTCTCTCTCTCTCTCTCTCTCTCTCTCTCTCTGTAACTCTGCCATTCAAATAAATAAATCTTAAAAAAAAAAAAAAGACAGCAACCACAGAATGGGGCAGTCCTCTGAGAAGGCAGTGTTCAGCTTCGAACAAGTTGAGCTGGAAGCATCCACAGAATGTCCATGTGGCAGAATTCATAGAAATCAAATATTCAAATCTGGATTTCAAAGCTTGGATTATTTATGTATGATACTAGAATTGTGGAATTTTTTCTTTCCAGTCTGCTGGTTCACTCCCCAAGTGGCTGCAACAGTCAAGGCTCGGTCAGGCTGGAGCTAGGAGCCAGGAGCTCCACCCAGGCTTCCCACAGGGCAGGGACTCACATCTTTTTTTCACCCTCCAATGCCGGCCGCAGCGCACCATACTGAACCGATGGCAGGAGCCAGGTGCTTATCCTGGTCTCCCATAGGGTGCAGGGCCCAAGCACTTGGGCCATCCTCCACTGCACTCCTGGGCCACAGCGGAGAGCTGGCCTGGAAGAGGGGCAACCGGGACAGAATCTGGCACTCCGGCCAGGACTAGAACCCTGGTATGCTGGCACCGCAAGGTGGAGGATTAGCCTGTTGAGCCACGACGCCGGCTGTAACTCACATCGTGAGTCATTACCTGCTGCTGCCTCCCAGGGTGTGCATCAGCAGGAAGCTGGATCACAAAGAGAGGACTCTATCCCGGGAACTCTGAGATGGGATTCGACAACTCAAACAGCAGTTTAACCTGCTGCACTGCAATGCCTGCCCCTGTGTGCTTTTGGTTTTTTGTTTTTAAAGGATGTACCTTTTGCAGAGGATGGGAGTGTATGGGGCAAGATTGGCTATGGGTTGATGGTTGTTGGAGCTCAATCATAGGTACAAAGTGGTTCATTATGTAATTCTTTTTTTTTTTAAGATGTGTTTATTTGAAAGGCAGAGTTACAGATGGGAGTGGGGGGAGGGGGTAAGAGAGAGCCCTTACATCTGCTGGTTCATTCTCTGGATGGCCACAATGGCCAGGCTTGGCCAGGCTGCAGCAAGGAGCCTAGAATTCTATCCAGGTCTCCTACATGATGGCAGGGCCCCAGGTACTTGGGTCCTCCTCTGCTACTTTCCCAGGCACATTAGCGGAGAGCTGGATCTGAAGTGGAGCAGCTGGGACTCAAACCGGAACTCAAATGAGATGCCAGCGTCATAGGCAGTGACTTAACCTGCTGCACCACCACTCCAGGCCCTCTTATGCAATTCTTTTCTTTTTTAAAAAAAAATGTATTTATTTATTTGAAAGTCAGAGTTACATAGAAAGAAGGAGATCCAGAGAGAGAGAGATTTTTCATTTGTTGGTTCACTCCTCAGATGGCTATAATGGCCAGGACTGAGCCAGGCTGAATCCAGGAGCCAGGAGCTTCTTCAAAGTCTCCCACGTGGTTGGCAGGAACCCAAACACTTGGACCATCTTCCACTGCTTTCCACAGACCATTAGCGGGGAGCCAGATTGGAAGTGGAGCAGCCAGGACTTGAACCAGCACCCCAGTGGGATGCCAGCATCACAGGTGGCAGTTTTACCCACTAAACCACAGTGTCAGCCCCTATTATGCAATTCTTTATTTTTTCTATTTTTATTTATTTGAAAGGCAGAGAGATAGATATCTTTCATCCACTGGTTCACTCGCAAATGGCTTTGATAGCTGGTGCTGGGTCAGGCTGAAGCCAGGAGTGAGGAACTCCCTCTGGGTCTCCCATATGAATGCAAGGACCAGAGTACCTGAGCCATCACCAGTTGTCTCCCTGGATAGGCAACAGCATGAGGCTGGATGGCAAGCAGAGCCAGGACTCAAACTCAGGCCCTCGGATAGGATGCAGGCACCCCACATGGCAGCTTAACTGTTGTACCACGACACCTGCCCCAACTCTGTGGAATTCTATGCAGTTCTGTCTACTTTGGGACTATTCCAAATTTACCATTTCAAGTTTAATAATACAGAGAGAAATCTTTAGATTGGAGATAAAGACTTCCTTTTATTACCAACAACAATCCAGAGTACCAGTGTTTAGTGAGCCTCTACTTTTTGCTAGGCACTTTGCTGGGCCCTTCATCTGCCATGTGTTGTGATTCCATGGTAACTCCCATTTTACTGAGGCTCAGAGATGCCAAACATCTGGAATAGCAAACAGTATGTGTCAGACTGTGTGAACTAGGACAAAGAGAATGAAAAGAAGAGAAAAGGACCAGAGTAGAAAAAGCATGACTACTGACATTTGGGAACAGAAAGATCTCCCAAAAAAAGACAGCAGGGAGACTGCCCTGCAAACAATGGAAGAACGGAGATTCACGTAGAAACTTGAGCTGCGTGAGACACCACACCAAGTGCAAACAAGACAGCGACTGAAAACTACCCACGGTGTTTTGCAATGAGGCTGCTGCAAGGAGGCCTGGGTAGGTGCCACAGGAGGGACAGGGCCACAACAGGCTGAGTCACGGGTGGCAAGCAGGGCCTCCTTTCTTGGGAAGCCAGGCTCTGAAGAGCACTTGCAAGACTGGCTCATAGCTAAAGAGAGGGAGCCACCCACTGCCCTCACCACACACCAGTAGGGCCACCCGGTCTTGGACCACGAATCTCCAAACTGTACTGAAAGCAAGAAGAACTTGACAGTGTTTATACATGGTAGGGAAAGAGCCAGAAGATGAAGGGAGGGGACTGGTGATGCTGGTGCAGAGTGGAGTCCAGCACCAGAGTGAGGGGCGAGCCTCAGCCGCAGGCCCAGCTGACCTCCCTGTGGGCTGGGGTCTGGAAGAGGAATTCAGGGCAGTCATGACGTCAGAGAGCTGTGAGCTGGTGTGGGGGAAGTGAGCAAGCGGAAGGCAAGGAAGTTCTGGCCAGAGACTGGTGTGCCGGCATTTCTGGGCTGGAGCAGCCCAGACAAGGTCCAGGGTGTGCCTCGCTGAAGAGGCAATTACATCACTGGAGTTTGAAGGTCGGAGATTCCAAAACTGATAATCCTTAGGAAGAGGTCTAGGGTGCAGAGAACGTCAGGCAGGTTCCAGCCTCAAACAGATCAAAAGGAAGCCGCTCCTTGACCTCCCGCCACAAGTACATTTTGGGACTTTTAAAGGTCAGGTGTTTGGCCAAGTGGTTGAGATGCCAGTTAAGACAATGCATCCCATTTGGGAGCACCTGGGTTCAACTCTGGGCTCCACTCACCTCTCCAGCTTCTTGCTCATGTGCACCCGAGGAGACAGCAAGTGATGGCTGTCCACTAGTTGGATCCCAGCCACCTGCATTGAGTTCTCAGCCCTCTTTCTCTCTCTCTCTGCCTCTGTGTAACTGTGCCTTTCAAGTAAATACACAAATCTTTTAAAAATAATAAAAATTATAAATTAAATATATCTAAGTCTTAACACATAGCTAACCAAACACCTCTTACCAAAATGTAGACCCAGAGCTTCCAAAAGAGAAGACCAAGCATTAGACCTAGTCACAGACTGAAACTGTAAAGCTGGACCTGCGTGATAAATGTATGTGTCAGCTACACAATGAGTCTAATCTATTTGTACGATTTAGACTGGGACCCTGTCTCCAATCATTCACTCACTCAACAAACACACATTAAATGCCTTCTTCCTGGGACCGGCACCGTGACATATTGAGTTAAGCCACTGTCTGAGCGCCAGCCTCCTATATGAGCACCATTTTGGGTCCTGGCTTTTCCACTTCTGATCCAGTTCCCTGATGCCCCAGGAAAGCAGAGGAAGATGGCCCAAGTGGTTGGGCCACTGTATCCATATACCATTAAGGCCACTTGGAAAGTGAACCAGCAGATGGAAGATCTCTCTCTGCCTCTCCCTCTGTAACTCTGCCTTTCAAATACAATAAATAAATCTTTTTTAAAAAAATAAAATCCTTCTTCCTGCAAAATATTTTGGGGTGTGTGCGAAAGAATGAAACACCCTGTGCAGCTCACAAGGGAAGGAGTCAAATGAGCAAGTCCAGCACAAGACAGCAGGATTGGCTAGACAGGGCGGGGGAAGTGGCACAGAGGAGCTGGCCCGAGAAACAAGGGTCCTTTGGAAAGTGTCTGAAGGGCGTGCTGGGAAGGACAACCCGAGGAAGGCAGGCTGGTGCACTTAGCTCCCGGTCGCGGTGGGGAAACTGAACGCTCCTCCTCAGCAGAGCAGCCTCTGCAGTCGCACGACAATCAGCCACACCGTCACCCAGTGCAGATGCCCAGGTCCTGCCAGCTGTTGATCCAGTAGTTCTGTGGCCCAGGAACCTGTCCTCACTGATTCTGAGGAAGGTGGTCCCCAGGCCCGGGCAAACACACAGGGTGCTCACTGGCAGTAAGGATAGGGCTATGATCGGGGAGCCGTTCTGTGCTAAGGAACCAAGGGCTCAGTTTACAAGCACCTTTGCAGAAAGTCCAGGCTGAGGCGGTACTGATGGGGTGCTGGGGAGGAAGAGGATCTCCACTTCCAGGCAAGACACCAGGAGTCTCTTCATACCAAGAGATCAAACCACAGCAAGGGCCCTGCGAGTGGTGCCCGCTCATGAGCTGGGGGCTGCCAGGACACCCCCAGGCTCCCAGGAGACAGATTCCCCCAAGAGACGAATGGTGTGGTCCTTATCACAGCCACGGAGGCCACACCCCACCCCAGGGACTGCGCAAATCCAGGCCCGGGACACTGCTGAGTCATCTCACAGGAACCAGCTCGCCACGGCCCCCAGGGCTCAGTTTCACAAGCCGCTGCTGGCTTTCCTGTGGTTTCCAGGCCGAGGAAGGAGAAAGAATAAATATTAACCAAAGGCACAGCAATGGCAAGGTGCCCGGGACCCTTCGTCTCCCCGCCCTCCCTTCACCCCCGCCCTAGAGGCCAGAGGCTAAACATTCTGCTGATCTCCCAGGTTCTCTGGGCCACTCCTGCAGGAAGAGGGCAGAGGTGGGCGGCGCCCAGGCTGCGGTGGACAGGTGACAGCCTGTCCTCCTGGGAAGGGCCCCGGAGCTGGCCTGACTCCCTCCTGGCGGGGGAGGGGGACTCTCACCAGCCACACAGGCCTCTCAGGATCACAGCCTGGTTGACTGACAGGAAGAGGTGACTGTGCGGAAAACTGTTCTCTTTCTTGGGCTTTGGCTTCCTCCTCTGTGAAATGATGGAGTTGGATTCAAAGATCTTCCTCTCCCATGGGCCCAGCTGGCCAGGGCTGAATACAGGAGGGCCAGGACTGTGTCCTGAGCACCCTACTGTGTGCAGGAATAATAGCAGCCAACAATTTTTAGTGCTGACCATGGGCCAGGCACTGTGCTCAGCATTTTACATTTATAATTATCTCATTTACTCATCACAACAACCCCATGAAGTAAGAACTATTATTATCTTTATTGCACAAATAAAAAAAATGGAGGCTGGGAGAGATTAAGTAACATGCCCAAGAAAGTTCAGCTGGTCAGGCTCCAGGTCAGTCAGCTCGAAGCACTTGGGCTTCCCATGTGGTCACACTCCACGTGCCAGCTAGCCAGGCCCCAGCTGCGTGGCTCCCAGCCCTCCCTGGGGTTGGTGGGGGAGGGGATGGGGTACGCACTGACCAAGTGAGGGAATTACTTGCTGAATGGGAATAATACGGGACCTACTTCAATTGGAAGTTGTAAGAATCAAATGCATGGGTGCTGGGTTCTAGTCCTGGCTGCTCCTCTTCTAGTCCAGCTCTCTGCTGTGGCCTGGGAAGACAGTGGAGGATGGCCCAAGTGCTTGGGCCCCTGCACCTGCATGGGAGACCAGGAGGAAGCACTCGGCTCCTGGCTTCGGATCGGCACAGCGCCAGCCGTGGTGGCCATTTGGGGGGTGAACCAATGGAAGGATGACCTTTTTCTCTGTCTCTCTCTCATTGTCTAACTCTGTCAAATAATAATTAAAAAAAAAGAATTAAACGCATAATAGGTCCGTAAGTACTTGGAAAAGGCCACTAGTAACATTAAGTATTGTTCTTAAATGTTACATAGTAGTTGCCATTAAAAAAAAAAAATTGAGGTAACCCTGGGAAGGGCATTTGGCACAGTGCTCAGGATGCCACTTGGGATGCTGGTATCCCATATCAGGGGGTCTGGATACAGCTTCTTGCTAAAGCACACCAAGGGAAGGCAGCAGGTGACAGCTGAAGTACTTGATGCCAAGGCTGACCTCTGTCTGTCTCCCTTGCTCTGTCGCTCTGCCTTCTGTGTAAAATATATTCCTTAAAAAACTTAAAATTGTAGTAACTCACAATGTAAAATTACCATTTTAACCACTATTTTTTTAAGATTCATTTATTTATTTGAAAGTCAGAGTTACACAGAGAGAGGAGAGGCAGAGAGAGGTGTTCCATCCACTGGTTCACTCTCCAGTTGGCTGCAACGGCCGGAGCTGCACCGATCCAAAGCCAGGAGCCAGGAGCTTCCTCCAGGTCTCCCACATGGGTGCAGGGGTCCAAGGACTTAGGCCATTCTCCACTGCTTTCCTAGGCCATAGCAGAGAGTGGGATCGGAAGTGGAGCAGCTGGGTCTCAAACTGGCGCCCACATGGGATGCCGGTGCTTCAGGCCAGGGTGTTAACCCGTTGCGCCACAGCAATGGCCCCTTAACCACTTTTTTTTTTTTTTTTTGACAGAGTGGACAGTGAGAGAGAGACAGAGAGAAAGGTCTTCCTTTTGCCGTTGGTTTACCCTCCAATGGCTGCTGTGGCCGGCGCACCACGCTGATCCAAAGCCAGGAGCCAGGTGCTTCTCTAGGTCTCCCACGCGGGTGCAGGGCCCAAGCACTTGGGCCATCCTCCACTGCCCTCACCGGCCACAGCAGAGAGCTGGCTTGGAAGAGGGGCAACTGGGACAGAATCCGGCTCCCTGACCAGGACTAGAACCCGGTGTGCCGGCACCGCAGGCAGAGGATTAGCCTAGTGAGCCGCGGTGCCGGCCACCACTATTTTTAAAAGATGTATTTGATTTGAAAGGCAGAGAGAGCTCTTGCATCTGCTTAGTTCACTCCTCCAAATGTCAGCAACAGCTCAGGCTGGGCTGGGCCAGGCCAAAGCTGGGATCCAGGAACTCCACCTGGTTCTCCCACATTGGTGGGAGGAACCCAGTTATTTGGATCATTGTCTGTTGCTTCCCAAGCACATTAGCAGAGTTTTTAAAAAAGATTTATTTATTGAGGCTGGCACTGTGGTGCAGCGGGTAAATGCCCTGGCCTGAAGCGTAGGCATCCCATGTGGGCGCTGGTTCGAGATCCGGCTGCTCCACTTCCGATCTAGCTCTCTACTATGGCCTAGGAAATCAGTAGAAGATGGCTCAAGTCTTTGGGTCCCTGCGCCTGTGTGGGAGATGCGGAGGAAGCTCCTGGCTCCTGGCTTTGAATCAGCACAGCTCCAGCCGTTGTGACCAGTTGGGGAATGAACCATCGGATGGAAGACCTCCCTCTCTCTCTCTCTGTAACTATGACTTTCAAATAAATAAATAAATCTTTAAAAAAAATAAAATATTTATTTATTTATTTGAAGGGCAGAGCTATAGAGAAGCAGAGGCAGAGAGAGAGAGAGGTCTTCAAACTGCTGGTTCACTCCCCAAATGGCTGCAATGGCTGGAGCTGAGCCAATCCAAAGCCAGGAGCCAGGAGCTTCTTCCAGATTTCCCATGCAGGGGGAGGGGCCCAAACATTGGGCCATCTTCCAGTGCTGAGACAAACGCCTGCCCCCAAAAGTCTATAGGAGCTTGATTAATTCACTTCAAACCTCTCCACTCCAGGCCGATGGTATTAACATACGCTTTGAGAATTAGATTAAGATCACTGAGGGACAAATATTTTGCAACTTCCATACATAATGCCCCCAAAACATCAGATTGCTGGGTGGGCACGCTTCTGGTAGTTATTTTCAAGGTCTTTGTCCAGCCCTGGGCACCAACTAGGAACTGAGAAACTGAATTCTCAATGAACCGCTTAAGCCAGAAGCAGTTGGGCCACACTGCCCCCTGGCGGTTGTCACAAAGTGTGCATCAGCTCTGGCTTCCTGGATGCTCCCAAGTGTCGGGATGGGAACCTGGAAACTCAAAGTCTCCTCTACAGGCTCTTAATTTTTCTTTCTTTATTTTTTTAAGATTTATTTATTTATTTGAAATGAAGAGCTACAGAGAGGCAGAGAGAGTGAGTCTTCCATTCACTGGTTCACTCCCCAAATGGCCTTGATGGTTGGAGTTGGTCTGAAGTTAGTTCTATCTGAAGCCAGGAGCAAGGAGCCAGGAGCTTCTCCCAGGTCTCCCACACAGGTGCAGGGGCCCTTGGACCCAGGCCATCTTCTACTGCTTTCCCAGGCCATAGCAGAGAGCTGGATCGGAAGTGGAGCAGCTGAACTCAAACTGGTGCCCATATGGGATGCTGGCACTGCATGCAGCGGCTTTACCTACTATGCCACAGTGCAGGCCCTTAACTTTTCCTCTTACTGCCCTTGTTTCTTCTGTTCCAATTTCGAAAACTCCAGATCTCCTTACTATCGGCTCAAACCCCACCTCCTCCAGGAGGCATCCCTGAGGCACCCCGTTCTTTACCTGGACAGAACTCACAGCCTGTACCTGATTACATGCTGGTACTGCAGATCTCTGATAGAACTGCTTGGCTTTCTTAATGTTTCCCACAGTCTCCAGAGCAAGAACCCAAGTGACTGAGCAGACCAGCTGAATGCCTCACATGCATGGATGTCCAATATGTGTCAGGCACTGGCACTAAGAATCTACTAGATACACACTTTCAATTCATCCTCACCATGATCCTACAGATTAGATATTGTCTCAGCTTATAGCCGACAGAAACGGACTCAGAAAGGTTAAAGGGTAAATGGATGGGTGTTGGGACAGCAATAGGATACCTGAATCCCATACTGGATGCCTGGATTTGAGTCCCTGCTCCTTTCTAATTCCAGCTTATTGTTATTCTGCATCCTCAGAGACAGCAGGTGATGGCTCAAGTACTTAGGTCCCTGCCACCCACGTGGGAGACCTTGCTTGAGTTCTGGGCTCCTGGCTTCAACCTGGCCCAATTCTGACTGTTGTGAGCATTTAGGGAGTGTACCAGTGGATGGAAGAGTTTTATATCACTTTCCTTTTCAAATACATAAGAAATAAAAATCTATCTGTCTATCTACATCAAAGCCATCACAAAGATGAAGCTCTACCATAGTGAGACCATCTGACATCACATGCCTTCAAATTCGGTGTACAGGGAAGGACACAGTATTGTCTGTGTAACAGTATTGTCTGTGTAACATTCCTGCCCCAAGTGCTTCCTTTGCCACAGCTCAATAGGCTAAACCTCCACCTAGCGGCGCTGGCACACTGGGTTCTAGTCCCAGTCAGGGCGCCAGATTCTGTCCAGGTTGCCCCTCTTCCAGGCCAGCTCTCTGCTGTGGCACAGGAGTGCAGTGGAGGATGGCCCACGTGCTTGGGCCCTGCACCCCATGGGAGACCAGAAGAAGCACCTGGATCCTGCCTTTGGCTCAGTGCGGTGCGCCGGCCGCAGCGCACTGGCCGCGGCGGCCATTGGAGGGTAAACCAACGGCAAAAGGAAGACCTTTCTCTCTGTCTCTCTCTCTCACTGTCCACTCTGCCTGTCAAAAATAAATAAAATAAATAAAATTTAAAAAATACCAGATGAGCCCAGAGCCCAGAGCTCTCTCCTCCCCCATCAATCCCGAGGGGCTGGCCTTGTCTCCAAGTGCTTCAGGGAGAGAGAACTGAGGACAAATTCCTAGTCATCCAAGAACCTGCTGGGGGAGCTGCTGCCCATCACAGCCACACATGCAGTGGATGAAGATCCTCCCACGGCCACCCCAAGACATCCCTGCCCCCGCTGTGGGCACCTGGCTCTGGAGATCCCTGTGACCATCCACGCTAGGCTCCCCATAGCACCCACGCAGGCCTGGCTGTTGCTTCTGGGTTGGATGGCCACAGCAGGGGCAGAGGGCTTCCAGCCTCAGCACATGTTGCATCAGACCTCCCTGCCTGACCGGCAACACACACACACACACACACACGCACACACAGAGCGCAGTAGCAGGCCCCAACCCCCCCCCCCCAGTGGATCCTCCTGGCCCCCGTTCCTACCAGTGAGACTTATTCAAGATCACACAATCCACCACAGAAACTGAAAACAAGGACTCTTAAAAAACAAGTGATCATAATCTCAATCTTCATTTCTACCAGATACCGGAAAAATAGCTTTTATTTTCCCCTAATTTCCCTACCCCTAGCTCTTTTGTCCTATTAACAGGTTGCAAAGAGGATTCCACTCCATAACATGCCCTACAGCAGCGGACAGGGGCCTCGACACTGGACACGGGAATCTGTTCTAAGTGGCTTTCGTTTACAGAGTGACAGGCTGCTTTGGGTTTCTAACAAAAACAGCAAATCTCAGCGTTCGGTTTATTTTTAACTATTTTGAAATAATTGTATATTTAAATAATACTAAGTTTATTTTAATAATAATAAATAATTTTATTTATTATATAATATATAATGAATTTATATTTAAATAATAAATTTTGAACTATTTTATTTATTTATTTATTTATTTTTGACATGCAGAGTTAGTGAGAGAGAGTGAGAGAGAGAGACAGAGAGAAAGGTCTTCCTTCCGTTGGTTCACCCCCCAAATGGCCGCTACAGCCGGTGCATTGTGCTGACCCGAAGCCAGGAGCCAGGTGCTTCCTCCTGGTCTCCCATTCAGCTGCAGGGCCCAAGCACTTGGGCCATCCTCCACTGCCTTCCCAGGCCACAGCAGAGACCTGGACTGGAAGAGGGGTAACTGGGACAGAATCTGGCACCCAAACCGTGACAAGAACCTGGGGTGCCAGCACCGCAGGCAGAGGATTAGCCAAGCGAGCCGCAGCACTGGCCAATTTTGAACTATTTTTAACATCATTTTGGTTTGTTTTTAACTATGTTGAAATAATTTTAGATTTGTCAGGATAGTACTCACACCTTTCATTCAGCAGTCCCTAATGTGAAAATACTTAAATACTTCCTTCAAGGGGTGGGCATTGTGGCGTGGCAGGTTAAGCTGCCACTTGGGACTCCGGCATCCCATATCAGAGTGTAGGTTCGAGTCCCAGATACTTTGATTCTGATCCAGCTCCCTGCTAATGCACCTGGAAAGCAGATGATGGTTCCAACACATGAGTCCCTGCTGCCCACATGGGAAACCCAGACAGAGTTCCTGGCTCCTGGCTTCAGCCTGGCCCAGTCCTGGCCGTTGCTGCCATGTGAGGAGTGAACTAGCAGATGGAAGATCACTCTATCTTTGAAATAGATAAATAACCTTTTTTTAAATCTTTTTTTTTTTTTTTGACAGGCAGAGTGGACAGTGAGAGAGAGAGACAGAGAAAGGTCTTCCTTTGCCGTTGGTTCACCCTCCAATGGCCGGCGCGGTCGGCGCGCTGCGGCCGGCGCACCGCGCTCGTCCGATGGCAGGAGCCAGGAGCCAGGTGCTTTTCCTGGTCTCCCCATGGGGTGCAGGGCCCAAGCACCTGGGCCATCCTCCACTGCACTCCTGGGCCACAGCAGAGGGCTGGCCTGGAAGAGGGGCAACCGGGACAGAATCCGGTGCCCCGACCGGGACTAGAACCCGGTGTGCCGGCGCCGCAAGGCGGAGGATTAGCCTGTTGAGCCACGGCGCCGGCCGTTTTTTTAAATCTTAAAAACTACATTTGTCAAAATGAAGCACTTAACATTACTACAAAAGTATCAACTAAACTAGACATCATCCCGACTTCATTAGTTTTTCCAATAATGTCCTTTTTTTATTTTTATTTTTATTTTTTGACAGGCAGAGTGGACAGTGAGAGAGAGCAACAGAGGGAAAGGTCTTCCTTGTGCCATTGGTTCGCCGCGTCCGGCGTGCTGCGACTGGTGTACCGCGCTGATCCAAAGGCAGGAGCCAGGTGCTTCTCAGGGCCCAAGCACTTGGGCCATCCTCCAATGCACTCCCTGGCCACAGCAGAGAGCTGGCCTGGAAGAGGGGCAACCGGGACAGAATCCAGCTCCCCAACCGGGACTAGAACCCGGTGTGCCAGCGCTGCAAGGCAGAGGATTAGCCTATTGAGCCACGGCGCTGGCCCCAATAATGTCCTTTTTCTGCCCCAGGATTCAATCCAGAATACCACATAGCACTTATTTGAATTTATATTTGAATGGCAGAGGGACAAAGGAATGGAGAAAGATCTTCCATTCAGCAGTTCTTCCCCCAATTGCCTGGATCCGAAGTGAGAAGCAGGGCCTGTGTTGTGGTTCAGCAGAATAAGCCCATGACAATCTTTGTCTTAAATTTTACTTTCTCTGATATTAGTATGGCCACTTTAGATCTTTTTAAAATTTTGTTTGTTTTTTATTTGAAAGGAAGAGTTAGAGAGAGAAAGAGAGGGAGAGACAGAGAGAAAAAGGTCTTCCATCTGCTGGTTCACTCCTCCAATGGCTGCAATAGGCATCTCTGGGCCAGGCTGAAGCCAGCAACCAGCAATTTCATCTGGGTCTCCCACGTGGGTGCAGGAGCCCCAAGGACTTGGGCCATCTTCCACTGCTTTCCCAGGAGCATTAACAGGGAGCTGTACCAGAAGCTTGGAGTAGCTGGGACTTGAACTGGTACCCAAATGGGATGCCAGCACTGCAGCAGAGGCTTAATCTTCCATGCTACAATCCTGACCCCCATCTGGTTTTTCTTAAAAACATCCCCCTGGTGCTGGAGGCTTTGAGTTAATTTTCAGAGTTCTGAAAATTTGACAGTTTTTTAAGCTTTTCTTTTGAAGATTTATTTATTTATTCAAAAGGCACAATCGAGAGAGAGATAGACAGACAGACAGATAAAGGAGGAGAGGGAGGGGTGGAGGGAGGGAGAGAGATTGATCTTCCTTCTGCATGTTCACTCACCAAATGCCCACAATAGCTGAGGCTAGGCCACACTGAAGCCAGGGGCACCATCTTAATCTGAGTCCCCCATGTGTGTAGCAGGAACCTCACTATCTGAGCCACCATCTGCTGCCTCCCAGGATGTATTGGTACCAGGAAGCAGGATCAGAAATGCAGAATGGCCGGGACCAGATCAGGTCCTCTGGCACGGGATGCAGGTGTCCCGAGCAGTGTTTAACCCACTCTGCTGCGACACCTGGTCCAGTTTTTGTCCCTTTTTGTTGCTTTTATGGAGGGATGGACTTTTGAAATTCTTTACTCAGCCATTTTCACTGATATTACTTCAAAATATCTTATTCTGATGACATTAACATTGATCTCTTGGTTAAACTGATCTCTTCCAGGTTTGCCTACTGTCAAGTTATTATTTTTTCCTTCTTAGATGCTATTTCAGAGGTCATCAAACCATGGCAGGCTGTGACACAGCAGGTAAGCCACCGTCTGTAGAGCCAACATCCCTCATGGGCAGCAGTTTGAGTCTCTGCTGCTCCACTTCTGATACAGCTCCCTGCTAATGCACCTAGGAAAGCACCAGAAGATGGCCCAAGTGCTTGGATCCCTGCATTCATGTGGGAGTCCTGGAAGAAGCTCCTGGCTCCTGGCTTCAGCCTAGTCCAGCCCCAGTCTGTAACTCTGCCTTTCAAAAAAAATATATATCTTGAGTTATATTTGCTTTTTTTTAAAAAAAAGATTTATTTTATTTATTTGAAAGACAGAGTTACAGAGAGATGAAGATGAGGACCAACAACACAATGTGCTTTGCCCAAGCTCTCACTGCTGCTTAGTGACTACGCTAGTCAGGGTGACTCCAGGCTGCGCTGAGGTCGTGGTAAATACCAAAGTCTCCAAGGCACATTCCAAAGAGGCTGACTTCCCATTTCCAGAGTCAGGAGGCCCGCAGAGCAGCACTGTTCCAAATGTTCCAAATGATCACTCAGGGATCCAGCTTACTTCTGTCTCTTTAAAATTAATTTCCTTCCTTCCTTCCTCCCTTCCTCTCTCTCTCGCTCTCGCTCTCGCTCTCTCTCTCTCTCTCTCTCTCACACACACACACACACACACACACACACACACACACACACACAAATGCTGGAGAAACAGAGAGAGACAAAGATCTTTGGTCCATTGGTTCACTCTTCAAATGGCTGAACAGCCAGGTCTAGACCAGGCCAGGTCTAGGCCAGGAACTCCATCCTGGTCTCCCACCTAGGTAGCAGGGGCCAAGCACTTGGGTCATCTTCAGCTGCCTTCCCAGGCGCAAGATAGATTGGAAGCAGAGCAGTCAGGACTCAGCTCATATGGGATGCCAGCATGGCAAGCTGCAGCTTAACCCTCTATGCTGTGATGCTGGCCCTTATTTCTACCTTGTGGGTTCTGCCAGATCACACCTTCAAGGAAGAGAAAACAGGGGGAACATGCATCACTTCTTATAGAACCTTAGCCAGGATCCATCACAGGCTCCAACCTACGTACAAAGGAACCTGGGAAATGGAGCAGGGTAGGGGTGCATGAGATATTAACTGCTGTTACTTAGTGAGCACCACATTTTCTGTTACAGTCACAGAACTGCAATGGCCTGGTTCTCACAATCCAGTCCTTTTTTCCTACAGCTTATTGGAAGTGGGACCCACTTCGTTAATTTGCTAACATCTCAGTATGCCCTGTGTTCTGACTGTCTTCTTGTTACTGAAAACTTGGCAAGAGAATCAAAAACAGATTTTCAGTGAGAGAGACAACCACATTTAGAAGCTGTAAGAGGGCAGCTTGACGCAAGCTCGGAATATTGCAGACAACTCCAAACTACGCATCACCATATGGCGATCGTTTGTATAACCCAAAAATACATGAATACCTGCATGGCATACACCAACTGAGACTTCTATACCTCTGCGTGGCGATGTGTGACGTCACAGAAGGAGACAGAGAACGAGGGGTTAGAGTACAATAAGCAGCCTGATGCAGAGCCCAGGAGAGCTCACGGAGAAGGCAGTGACTCTGTGCACCTCCTTCTCAGAGGGGTAGGTCACTACCCCTAGACAGCCTATACTAGTCAGCTTTATCACTCTGACAAATGCCTGAGAGAAGCGACACAGGAAGGAAGGAAGGATCTTTTGGCTCATGAAGTTGGAGAGTCTTCGCCCAGAACTGGGTGGGCAGCACTGGTATGGCCATCTGGTGAGGCTAGGATGCCCCTGGTGAAGCACATGCGAGGGAGGACGACAGGGCGAGCCAGGACACAGAAGGACAGGGAGCATGCCTGCCCGCGTCTATGTGGCCTCTCCATATACAGCCACCATGATCTGATCAGCGGCACTGCAGCCCAGCGACCTGATCCAATCTAATCACTCCCCAAAAACCCCACCTTCCGAAAATATAATCAGATTAAGGAACTGCCCTAATCTGCTAACAGTAATAACCATTACCCTAGGAGTTAGGGGATCAAGCCTTTAACACATGAGCCTTTGGGAGACATCCCAACTAATACACATTCAGTAATGCAAGATTTACCACCCCGGCTACAGCTGATCACAGCAAGGGAAGATATCTAAGTCAGGGCCAGATAATTTCTAGGTAGACAGGTGGCTTATCCGGTGCACAGAATGAGATGTTCCAAGGTTAACCAGGTCAATCAGAAAATAGAACCAGAGGGACAGGCATTTGTACAGCAGTTAAGATGCCACCTGCAGTGCCAGCACCCCCTATGGGCTCTGTTTCAAGACCCAGCTACTTCTCTTCTGATCAAACCCTCTGCTAAGGTCTGGGAAAGCAGGAGAAGATGGCCCAAGTTCTTGGGCCCCTGCACCCATGTGGGAGACCCAGAAAAAGCTCCTGGCTCCAGCTTTGGCTAGGCCCAGCTCCAGCTGTTGTGGTAGTGAATCAGTGGATGGAAGACTTTCTCTCTCTCTCTCTCTCTCTCTCTAACTCTGCCTTTCAAGTAAATAAATAAACAACAACAACAAAAAGATGCCACTTAGGACACCAACATCCTAAACCGGAGTGCCTGGATTCAAGTTCAGGCTCCACTTCTGATCCAGCTTCCTGCTAATGCATGCTCTGGGAGGCAGCAGTGAGGCTCAGGTACCTGCATCCCTGCCACCCATGTGGGAGACCCGGATTGAATCTGGGCTCCCAATGCCCTGGCCCAGCCCCAGCTGTTGCAAGCATCTGAGGAGTGAACCACTGGACAGAATTTCGGTGTGTGTGTGTGTGTGTGTCTGTCTGTCTGTCTGTCTGTCTCCACTTGTCTTCCTGTCTTTTGCACAGAAAATAAAAAGAGAATAGAACCAGATTTTGGGAAAATTCGTCAGCTGGCACTGGGAGCAGGAGATGAAGGGCACGTAAGATGAGATAATATGTCACTGAAATGGTAGAAATGTGGAGGTAGCAAAAGTCTGAGAGTTCGAGATGGTGTTGTGGCACACAGGGTTAAGCTGCTGCTTGCGACACCAGCATTCCATATCAGAGCACTGGTTTGAGTCCCAGCTGCTCCACTTCCAATCCAACTCTCTGCTGATGCGCCTGGGAGAAACAGAGGAAGATGGTTCAAGTACTGGGCCCCTGCCAGCCACAGGGGAGGCAGCATTGTGCCATCTGGGGAAGGAACCAGCAGTTGGAAGTCAGTTCCTTTCTCTTTCTCTCTTTCTCTCTTTCTACCTTTCAGATAAATAATCCTTTTTCTAAAAACAAACAAAAAAAAAAGTCTGAATGTTTCTTTTCATAGAGCATGAAGCAGTTGTTCAGTAGTACCAGACCACACTGGAGAACATCACTAAGTAGAACATTACAACGCTGACATAATGGCCAAGTATCAAGAAACAACTTCCTGCCACTAAGAGAGCAATGAGATATTTTGGTCCCCAGAGCTGTCCTAATCAGATTCCAAACTGTATTTAAGTCCAATAAATACAGCCATATGGCTGCCCCTGAACTTCTAGGCATGTGGCTAAGATTTCTGTCTTCCTTAATTCTCTAAGGTTGCTTACAATAACTCTGTATTACTTTGGGCGGTCTTAGTAAATCTGTCCTTTGCAACTACAAGACTCTGTCACACTATAAAAAGAAATGAAATTCTAACACATGATACCGCATAGATGAATCTTGCAGACAGTAATGTGAGTGAAATAACCCAGACTCAGAAGGACAAATACTGCATGATTCCACTTAATGAGGAATTTAAAATAGTAATATTCTTAGAGACAGAAAACAGAATAGAGGTTATAGGAGATTGGGGGAGGAGAATGAAGGGTTATTTCTTAATGAATACAGTTTTTGTTTGAGGTTATGAGGAAGTTTTAGAAACAGTAACAATGGCTATACAACACTGTGAATGTAATTGGTGTTACTGAATTGTACAACTAAAACAGTTAAAAGGGTAACCTCATGTTTATATATATTTTATCATGCACACACACATATACACACACAAATTTTTTCAAAAAAATTTATTTGAAAGATTTACAGAGAAGTAGAGTCAAAGAGAGAGAGAAGCCTTCCATCCACTGATTCACTCCCCACTTGGCCACAACAGCCGGTGCTGCACTGATCCAAAGCCAGGAGCCAGGAGCTTCTTCCGGGTCTCCCATGAGGGTGCAGGGGCCCAAGGACTTAGGTCATCTTCTACTGCTTTCCTAGGCCATATCAGAGAGCTGGATCAGAAGTGGAGCAGCTGGGACTCGAACCGTTACCTGTATGGGATGCTGGCACTGTAGGCAGCAGCTTTACCAGCTACATCACAATGCCGACCCCACACACAAAATTAAATGAGGATAAAATGTGATGAAAAGAACACAGGGAAGATGGAGTTAGAGAAATCTGTGTCAAGGCCAATCTCTGGGAGCAGGTACTTTGGCACAGTGGGTTAAGCTGTAGTTTGGGAAGCCCATATCCTACAGCAAAGTGTCTGGGACTGAGTCCCAGTCCCTCTTCCAATGTAGCCTCAGAGGCAGCAGGTGACGGTTCAATAACTTAGATTCCTACCACTCACTTGGGAGACTCCAATGGACTTCCTAGCTCCTGGCTTTGCTGGCCCAGCCCTGGAAGCTGCAAACATTGGGATACTGAACCAGTAGATGGAAGATCTTGGTTTCTCTGCCTTTTAAATTAATAAGTAAAACTTAAAAAAAAAAAAAAGAGGCCCATTTGAGGGCCAGTGCCATGGCATAGCCCATATAGGCAATGGTTCTAGTCTTAGCTGCTCCACTTCTGATCCAACTCTCTGCTAATGTGTGCCTGGAAAAGCAACAGAAGATGGTCCAAGTGCTTGGGCCCTTGCACCCACATGGGAGCCCTGAAGGAAGCTCCTGGCTCCTGGCTTTGGATCGGCCCAGCTCTGGCCACAGCAGCCATCTAGGGAGTGAACCAGAAGATGGAAGATCTCTCTCTGTGTGTGTCTCTCTCCTCACCTGGTAACTTTCAAGTAACTAAATAAATATTTTTAAAAAAGAAAGCCAAGGGCCGGCGCCGTGGCTCAACAGGCTAATCCTCCGCCTTGCGGCGCCGGCACACCGGGTTCTAGTCCCGGTCGGGGCGCCGGATTCTGTCCCGGTTGCCCCTCTTCCAGGCCAGCCCTCTGCTGTGGTCCGGAGTGCAGTGGAGGATGGCCCAAGTGCTTGGGCCCTGCACCCCATGGGAGACCAGGAAAAAGCACCTAGCACCTGGCTCCTGCCATCGGATGAGCGCGGTGCGCCGGCCGCAGCGCGCCGTCCGCGGCAGCCATTGGAGGGTGAACCAACGGCAAAGGAAGACCTTTCTCTCTGTCTCTCTCTCTCTCACTGTCCACTCTGCCTGTCCAAAAAAAAATAATAAATAAATAAATAAATAAATAAATAAAATAAAAAGAAAGAAAGCCAAGACACTCTGTCAAAAAAAAAAATGACCTAAATGAAAGATCTCCGCAAGTGAGATCCCAGTGGAAAGAACAGGTCATTGGCTGGCACCACGGCCCAACAGGCTAATCCTCCGCCTTGCAGCACCGGCACACCGGGTTCTAGTCCCGGTCGGGGCGCCAGATTCTGTCCCGGTTGCCCCTCTTCCATGCCAGCTCTCTGCTGTGGCCCGGGAGTGCAGTGGAGGATGGCCCAAGTGCTTGTGCCCTGCACCCCATGGGAGACCAGGAGAAGCACCTGGCTCCTGGCTTTGGATCAGCACGGTGCACCAGCCGCAGCACGCTGGCCGTGGCGGCCATTGGAGGGTGAACCAATGGCAAAGGGAGACCTTTCTCTCTGTCTCTCTCTCTCTTACTGTCCACTCTGCCTGTTACAAAAGAAAAAGAAAAGAAAAAAAAAGGACAGGTCATCAAAGAAGGAGGTACCTTTCTCTGAAGGGAGGAGAGAACTTCCACTTTGACTACGACCTTGTCTAAATATGATCAGAGTCAGTGAACTCAAAAGGCTTCCATAGCCTTGGCAACCCATGACAAGAGCCTAGGGTGATTACTGATGCCATAAACAAGAGTGTCAATTTGTTAAGTCAACAACAGGAGTCACTGTGCACTTACTCCTCAGATAGGACCTCTGTCCTTAATGTGCTGTACATTGTGATTTAATGCTATAACTAGTTCTCAAACAGTATTTTTCACTTTGTGTTTCTATGTGGGTACAAAATGTTGAAATATTTACTTAATATACGCTAAACTGATCTTCTGTATTTTGATGTGAATGGAAGAGGAGAGGGAGCAGAAAAGGGGAGGGTTGCGGGTAGGAGGGAAGTTATGGGGGGAAGACATTGTAATCCATAAGCTGTACTTTGGAAATTTATATTCATTAAATAAAAGTTTAAAATGATGAAATTAAAAAAAGAAAAGTGGGGCCGGTGCTGTGGCATAATGGGCTAATCCTCCACCTGCAGCACCAGCATTCTATATGGATGCCAGTTCCAGTCCTAGCTGCTCCTCTTCCGGTCCAGCTCTCTGCTTTAGCCTAGGAAAGCAGTAGAGGATGGCCCAAGTGTTGGGCTCCTGAACCCATGTGGGAGACCTAGAAGAAGCTCCTGGCTTTGGCTGGGCTCAGCTCTGGCTGTTATAGCCATCTAGGGATTGTACTAGCAGATGGAAGACCTTTTTCTAGGTCTCTCCCTCTCTCTCTCTGTACTACCTCTCAAATACATAAAATCTTAAAAAAAAAAAAAAAGTCAAATCCCTGCCACTTTCTAGCTGTATCACATCACTGGAGAAGTTATTGTCTTTCAGGGTCTCCGGTTTATTTATTCGGAAAGTGAGAATAATTAAATGCTTTCTATGATTGGTGTAAGGAACAAAGAAGACAAAATGTATTAAATCATTACAAAAACTGTATCTTGTCAATGAGTCTAATGACCCTTGGTTGGCAATGTGGAAGAGGAGACAGTGGGAGACTTCTGTGTTCTCATTTAGAAGCATGAGGTGAGCCCTCTGCATGCCCAGGGCACACCGGTGTGAACTGTGTGTGGATGACCACACCTGTTTCAGAGGCCCCAGACTTCCCTGAACACTTCTCCTCCCCACTCCACTCTGCCATTCTCTCTCCAGCCCGTTAGGGCCCTCAGTGCTCTTTCTCCCACTAGTTCCCATGGAGATTACCCCCCTAGGAGGGTTTATTTTCATTTTCAAACTAGAATAGTTTTATTCTTTTTCCCAGAGAGTATATGTGTTTAGGCCTTATCTCATTCCAGGGGATGTAAAGTGTGGTCCATGAGTCTGCAGAGATAAACTGAAGGCTTTTGTTCAGACATCAGCAGACAGGTAAACACAGGAGATGCTGGGGAGCCCTCCAAGTCCTTTGTACCTTCTCCCAACCAGGAAGCTAATATGCATGAACTATGTGCTGACTTGGATCCTTTCTCTGAGAATCAGCAAAGGGCAGAGGGTAGGCCAATGGTTTCTCAGATTCACTTCCATTCTGACATTCAGTGAAATCCAACAAGCAGGAATTCCTGGGAGCTGTCCGAGGTGCTGAAAGTAGCTGGGCCAGCTAGCCTCCCCATTTCCCCTAATACTGGGGCCCAGGAAAACTGGAATCAGCTTAGCCTGGTGCATGGAGGCAGCTGAATGAACAGAAAATTCTGGAAAATGGAAAAGGATGAGAGATGATGGGAAGGGGATAAAGACAGAGAAAGAGATTTACCGATACATAAATAGGCTTCAGCACCAATGCTGCTAAAGACAAATCATATAAACTTTTCTTTTTCTGGAGTCACAGTTCCATTTTCTTCTTTTCTCTTACCAGAAGCTTTTGATTCAACTGCATTTATAGATAATAATGATTACCACTATTGCACAAAACCCTTTAAGCAAAAATATAGAACAAGTGAAGGGAAACAAAGGCTGGGCATCCAGCAATGCAATACAAAATTATATAAACACAAATGTGTGAGCAAAACTGCAACCACATAGATTGCAGTTACCATCATTTGAGCCATGAATATGACTCATACTTCCTTTCGTTTTCCAGGCAGTATATATAAATAGTTTAATCTTTATGGACTAGGGACAAATAGGAGTATTACTTAGCTTGATGTCAGGTTCTTCCATTTTCTTTGTTGAAAACATTCTTCCTCTCTTTAGACAGTTGGGGCATGATTCCCCCATATTCTTTCTGAAGCTCATTTTTATTTATTTGAAAGAGAGAGAGAGAGAAAGAGAGAGAGAGAGAGTGAGAGAGATCTTCTATTTGCTGGCTCACTCCCCAAATGCCCACAACAGCCAGGACTGGGCCAGGCCAAAACCAGAAGCCCAGCATTTCATCTGGTCTCCCACATGGGTGTCAGGGACCCCAGTACTCAACCCATTCACCTGATGCCTCTAAGGATGTGCATTAGCAAGAAGTTGGATTGCTAGCAAAGGCAGGACTTGATCCCAAGCACTGAAAAATGGGATGCAGGCATCCCAAGCAGCAACCTAACCCACTGGTCTACAATGCCCATCCCTCATCCATCTTCTTGAATGATACACTTCTGCAAGAATCTTTTCATGGAGGCTAAAGAAATTCATCTGCAAAAATTAAGTAGACAAAATTAGACACAGAAGGGGGTGGGCTTCCCTCTGAGTACTTAGTATGTATGGTTTGGAGTCATTTAGTCTTCAAGTTAGGACCTCAAGTTATCCAGATCTCTTCAACTGATTATAATCTTTGTTGAAGTAGTGACTGTGTCAATATCTTCTCCCACTTAGATACAAACAGCATCAAGCATTCAGCTAGATGTAGATGTTCAATAAATCTTGGTTGGTTAATTGATTAAGGCAAAGTAGAGATGGAGGTTGCATTTCACCAAGACACTGTATTTCTTTTTTAAAAAAAGATTTATTTATTATTTGAAAGTCAGAGTTACACAGTGAGAAAAGGAGAGGCCAAGAGAGAGAGACAGACAGAGACAGAGAGAGAGAGAGAGGTCATCCATCCACTGGTTCACTCCCCAATTGGCCACAATAGCTGGAGCTGCACAGATCTGAAGCCAGGAGCCAGGAGCTTCCTCCAGGTCTTCCCACATGGTTGCAGGGGCACAAGGACTTGAGCCATCTTCTACTGCTTTCCCAGGCCGTAGCAGAGAGCTGGATCAGAAGCGGAGCAGCCAGGACTAGAACCGGCACCATATGGGATGCTGGTGGCAGCTTTACCTGCTATGCCACAGCGCTGGCCCTGTCTTCCCTCTTCTAAAAACTAGATTATTGTTTTTAATAGAGAAAAACTAGAACAACATAAAGGTCCAACAAGAGATTAAACTAATTATGGCACATCCATACAGGTATATATGATGCTTGACTTTATCAAAATAATTAAATTGGGGGGCCAGCACTGTGATGCAGCAGGTTAAAGCCCTGGCTTGAAGCACTGGCATCCTATATGGGCGCCAGTTCGAGTCCTGGCTGCTCCTCTTCCAATCCAGCTCCCTGCTATGGCCTGGGAAAGCAGTAGAAGATGGCCCAAGTCCTTGGGCCCCTGCACCCATGTGGGAGACTCAGAAGAAGCTCAGACTCCTGGCTTTGGATCAGCGCAGCACCAGCTGTTGTGGCCAAGTGGGGAGTGAATCAGTGGATGGAAGACCTCTCTCTCTCTCTCTCTCTCTGCCTCTGCCTCTCTCTCTAACTCTTTCAAATAAATAAATAAATCTTTTAAAAAATAATTAAGTTGGGGGCCACCATGTGGCACAGTGGCTTAAACCACTACTTGTGATACCAGTATCCCAATTTGGAGTGCTAGTTCAGGTCCCAGATACTCTGCTTCCAGGCCAGCTTCCTCCTAACAATACTGGGAAGGCAGTGGAAGACAGCCCCCAAGTTCTTGAGCTCCTGCCATTCATGTGGAAGACCAGGATGGAGTTCCTGGCTCCTGGTTTTGGTCTGGCCTCGACCTGGTTGTTGGTACCATCTGAGGAGTAGATCAGCAGATGAAAGATCAATCACTCTCTCTCTCTCTCTCTCTGATTTTCAAATAAATGAAAAAAATTTAAAAAAGTAGTAGATTGAGCTATAAGAAGATTGGAAAAGTCTACAATTTATGAAATGAAAAAAGAAAGTTTCAGCACAGTATATGATTCATATATATGATTCTATGTTTGGTGGGTTTTTTTGGTTTTTTTGTTTTTGTTTTTGTTTTTGACAGGCAGAGTGGGCAGTGAGAGAGAGACAGAGAGAAAGGTCTTCCTTTGCCATTGGTTCATTGGCCGCCGCGCTGTGGCCGGCACACCGCGCTGATTCAAAGGCAGGAGCCAGGTGCTTCTCCTGGTCTCCCATGGGGTGCAGGGCCCAAGCACTTGGCCATCCTCCACTGCACTCCTGTGCCATAGCAGAGAGCTAGCCTGGAAGAGGGGCAACCGGGACAGAATCCAGCATC
This sequence comes from Sylvilagus floridanus, assembly GCA_949820135.1. Classification (NCBI taxonomy): domain Eukaryota; kingdom Metazoa; phylum Chordata; class Mammalia; order Lagomorpha; family Leporidae; genus Sylvilagus; species Sylvilagus floridanus. Next base: position 55,334,557 of record OX463235.1, read on the forward strand.
CCTACCAGGACTAGAACCCGGTGTGCTGGTGCCACTAGGTGGAGAATTAGCCTACTGAGCCATGGCGCCGGCTGCTGCTCCACTTCTGATCCAGCTCTGTGCTATGGCCTGGGAAAGTGGTAAAAGATGGCCGAGGTGCTTGGGCCCCTGAACCCACGTGGGAGACCCTGAAACTCCAGGCTCCTGGCTTTGGCTCAGCCCAGCTCTGGCCATGCAGGCATTTAGGGAGTAAACCAGAAGATGGAAGACTTCCCTCCTTCTCTTTCTCTGCCTCTACCTCTCTGTAAATCTGCCTTTCAAATAAATAAATAAGTCTTTTAAAAAAAAACTGCCAAAGTACTTTTCCAGGGTACCTGTAAGAGTTTACATTTTCACTAGCAATAAATAAGAGAGAAACCAGCCGGCGCCGTGGCTCAACAGGCTAATCCTCTGCCTTGCGGCGCCGGCACACCGGGTTCTAGTCCCGGTCGGGGCACCGGATTCTGTCCCGGTTGCCCCTCTTCCAGGCCAGCCCTCTGCTGTGGCCCAGGAGTGCAGTGGAGGATGGCCCAAGTGCTTGGGCCCTGCACTCCATGGGGAGACCAGGAAAAGCACCTGGCTCCTGACTTTGGATCAGCGCAGTGTGCCGGCCGCAGCGTGGCGGCCATTGGAGGGTGAACCAACGGCAAAGGAAGACCTTTCTCTCTGTCTCTCTCTCTCACTGCCCACTCTTCCTGTAAAAAAGAAAGAAAGAAAGAAAGAAAGAAAGAAAGAAAGAAAGGAAGGAAGGAAGGAAGGAAGGAAGGAAGGAAGGAAGGAAGGAAGGAAGGGAGAGAGAGGAGCAGCCAGGACTAGAATTGGCACCCATACGGGATGCTGGTGCCGTAGGCAGAGGATTAACCTACTGCACCACAACACCATTTTCTCATTTTCTTAATATAGTATCTTACAGAGAAGATGTTATTTTGATGGAATTTAATTTGCTGATTTGTTTTCTTTTATGGATCACACTGTTGGCATCACACCCAAGACTTACCCCAAGTGGTTGTGCAGGAAAGTGCTTTCAACCTTTTTTTTTTAACCTCTCATGGATTTAATACAGTAATAATGCTGGGAGAGACACATAGCTGTAGACAACAAGTTGCATTCAAGGCAACTTCCAGTTCAGTTTAGTTCAGTTTAGAAAAAGCAAACAGACCACTGCAGCAGAAGACGTTTGCTATTATGAGCCAGGTGAGTGCTCAAAGGCTATGTGGAGGGGGAGGGGCATTCGCAAGAAGGAGGGGCCACCAGCAAAGGTTTCAAAGAGGAGCCTTAAGAATTCCAATAGTGAAGTAGGGACAGGGGATGAAATTCCAGGAAGAGAGAATTGCAGAGGCAGTGCAACAGGGGTGAGACATAAAAGTCAAGATCAGATGTAGAGTGGGGGGGGGGTTGGGGGAATAAGTTCACTCTTAGATATTCAGCATTAGAAAGCCAGCAAGCACTCATGAGGAGCTGTCCAACTGGCAGCTGTATCTGTAAGTCTGGAGTTGCAAAATTGGAAATAGAGATTTGAGTATCATCAGTATTGGTCAGGCCGTTTGTAATATGCACCACAATTTGTACTCCCTGTCAGAGCATTTGTCACAATTATAATTAGCTGGGTAATCAGCTGTTTAATCTCTGCAAGCCCCCTGGAGGCAGAGTCCTCGTTGGCCTCATTCCTAGCACCTACTCCAGAGCCGTGCACACAGTAAACACTCAGTGACTGCTAAAGAAAGGAATTAACAAAGTTGATACCTCTAATAACCACCACTTATTGAATACCTATAGACAGGCACTGTGATACCCACTTTTCATACATAATTTCAATGAAACTTCACTGGTAGGGAATGTTTTTTTCTGCTAAGGGTCATGTAGAAATTTACAACATCATCTGTAGGTCATACAAAAATTATCAACTTAAAAATTAGCCTGCTCAGGGCTGGTGCTGTGGTGCAGTGGGTTAAAGCCTTCGTCTGAAGCGCCAGCATCCCCTATGGGTGCTGGTTTGAGACCTGGCTGCTCCACTTCCAATCCAGCTCTCTGCTATGGCCTGGGAAAGCAGTAGAAGATGGCCCAAGTCCTTGGGCCCCTGTACCCACGTGGGAGAGCCGGAAGAAGCTCCAGGATCTTGGCTTTGGATCGGCGCAGCTCTGGCTGTTGCAGCCAATTGGGGAGTGAACCATCTGATGGTAGCCCTCTCTCTCTCTCTCTCTCTCTCTCTCTCTCTCTCTCTCTCTCTCGCTGCGTCTCCTCTCTCTCTCTGTGTAACTCTGACTTTCAAATAAATAAATAAATCTTAAAAAAAAAAAATTAGCCTGGGCTGGTGCTGCAGCTCACTAGGCTAATCCTCCACCTGCAGCACCGGCACACCGAGTTCCAGTCCTGGTTGGGGCGCTGGATTCTGTCCCGGTTGCCCCTCTTCCAGGCCAGCTCTCTGCTGTGGCCCAAGTCCTTGGGCCCTGCACCTACATGGGAGACCAGGAGAAGCACCTGGCTCCTGGCTTCGGATCAGCGCGGTGCACCAGCTGCAGCGCGCAGGCAGGAGCGGCCATTAGGGGGTGAACCAACGGAAAAAGGAAGACCTTTCTGTCTCTCTCTCTCTCTCACTGTCCACTCCGCCTGTCAAAAAAAATTAGCCTGCTATAGACTTACTGAATTTTGAGTCCTGCCTGTGGTTGCCTGGCAGGGCCAGATCACTTGATTTCTTTGGTCAGATGCAGCCCACCTGCTGGATGGTCTGAACCCCTGCATAATAATCTCAAGAGAAGTAGGTCAAGGGATCTCAAACCCAGTTAAGTAGGTCTTGGGTAAAGGCTGGAAAACTAATTGTGAGTTATCAGGTAAGCCTAATGATAAGACAGGTTTTGAGACCACTCAGTTGAATGGTTTTATTAAAATATTATAAAGAAACTAAGGTTCAGGGCTGGCACTGTAGCATAGAGGGTTAAGCTGCACCTGCAAATGCCAGCACCCCATATGGATGCTGTTCGAGTCCTGACTGCTCCACTTCTGATCCAGCTCCCTGCTAAGGTGTCTGGGAAAGCAGCAAAGGATGGCCCAAGTCCTTGGACCTCTGCTAAGTATGTGGGTGTCCAGAAGAAGCTCCTGGCTCCAGACTTCAGATTTGCCCAGCTCTGGCTGTTGCTACCATTTGGGGAGTGAACTAAAGGATGGAAGACTCTCTCTCTCTCTCTCTCTCTCTCTCTCTCTCTCTCTCTCTTCTCTCTGTCTCTCTCCCTCTGTAACTGCCTTTCAAATAAATAAATCTTTAAAAGAAATTTAAAAACAAAGGAAAACTAAGGCTCAACAAATAGTAGTAATCTGTTCAAGGTCACATGGCTAGAAGTAACCATGATGAAAAACGAGATCTCTCAGGAAGAGAGACCACAACAAGTCTTCCTGCCTATGGGAGGCCTAATATCTAAAAAAGGGTTTATAAAGGGAGAGTAGAAGGCCACGAACTGAGTCCACAAAACCAGGGAGAGTGGGCAGCACAGCCAAGTGCCATGGGGAGACTGCGGAGGGTATGGCATGAGAGAGAACGGGATGGCCAGTCCACGTGTGCACAGGCCTCAGTGTGCCACTGGAGGAAGGAAGATGGAGACACAGTCCTGGCATGCACAGAACACTCCTTCAGGAAACCTGGCCAGCTGGAAGGAGTTATGGATTGAGACTCGGCCAAGAAGACTCCTTCGAAGGACAGCTTTGTGCTAAATTTATTAAAGCCAAACATCTGGGCCTGTGGGGTGGGGTGGGATGGCAAGAAAGGGGAGGGACAAGTTCTACTGGGGAATCTCAGTTGGGAATCCCTGCTGAGAAAGTGCCAGACACAGCCCACTGCAGATTGTCCAGGGCCACCACCCTTTGTTAGATTATTCCGTCCTCTTGCTTCACTTTCTACTGTTCTGTATGCATTGTGCCTTTAGGGTACTGCTTCTATTCGAGGATGGAAAGAGAAATGAAGATAGAACTGCAACCAGGACATAATTAAACAGATAGACACAGAGATGCTCATTCTATTGGTTCACTCCCCAAATGCCCACAACAGCCAGGGCTGGGCCAGGACAAAGCCAGCAGCCCAGAACTCAGTTCTAGTCTCCCACCTGAGCAGTAGAGTTCTGAGCATTTTACTCAACACCTGCTGCCTCCCAGCGTGGGCATCAGCTGGACCCGGATGCAGGCATCTCAAGGTGAGTCTTAACTGCTGCACCAACTGCCTTCTCAACTCTGGTGGTTTTGAGTGGTCCTTAATAACATGGCTGGAATAGATGGAATGAAAGCCCGGAACTAAGATCTTCTCATTGCCTGCAGTTGTTTCCACTTTGCCACACTCACTGCAGGCCTCTGGTCCCACAGTAAAAGTTCGCTGCATTCTCTCTTCCCAAGGACAGCCCTGCAAGGGTGTGGTACAAGACGTCCTGTAATCTCACCCAACCCAGCTCAGATCCTGGTGTAGATGGATGCCAAGCAGTGACTTTACATTTGAAAGAGGATGATGACAACAGTCACACCTTCCACCTGTACAGCTTTCGAAGCACCTTCGCTCACATCATCTTTCACGACCCTGGGAGGCCCCGCATGCTTACTAAGTGGAAGAAGCCATAATCCCACCCATCACCTGTGACTCTGAGTCCAGTACTCTTTCAGTTACAAACCAGCCTGCTGATTTTGTTATTGGCCAAAAACTCTTCTGAAGTCCACTCGGCCCCATTCTGGCTGCTTGGAGTCTTCAAGAGTCTCACTGCACTGAGAAGGAGAATTAAGCAGTGAGGAAAGAATATGTGCTTGTCTTTGCTGGCTGGTGACCTTGTGCTTAGGCTGCACCTAAGCTTCTGTACCTTATTTGTAGGATTAGAGTGATGGCCACCTTGAACAGCAGCCAGAAGGAGGCAGACCTGTGTAAAAGTGCAGGCATCATGGCTGGCAATGATTGATTACTTGGTGGTGTCAGCACACTTTCATCTCATTCTTCACCAAGTCTTTCTGAACCCAAAGACCTCAGAATTAAGTCCCCCCAGCTCAAGTATTTGGTCTGTGACAAGCAACCAGAGGGGGAGGCTGCAGTTGGACTCCACCGTCTCACACGATATCAAGCATAGGCAGGAGGTATGCTACAAAATTCCATAAGATTCCCCCTTCCTGGGCCGGAGCTGAGGCAGAGCAGGTAAAGCTGCCACCTGCACTGCCAGCATCTCATATGGGCACTGGTTCAAGTCCCAGCTGTTCCATTTCCAATCTAGCTCTCTGCTATGGCCTGGGAAAGCAGTAGAGGATGGCCCAAGTCCCTGGGCCCTGTACCTGTGTGGGAGATCCAGAAGAAGCTCCTGGCTCCTGGCTTTGGATCAGCCCAGCTCCAGCTGTTGCGACCATTTGGGGATTGAATCAGTAGATGGAAGTCTCTCTCTCTCTCTCTCTCTCTCTCTCTCTCTCTCTCTCTTTAATAAAAAAGATTCCTCTTCCCCTTTCTTGACTGGCCTTCCCCAGGTAATATCATGTCCCCCTGCCCCCATGAGAGGAAATAAACATATCCTAGAAAAACACCTGGAGATTTCTAGACCAAAACCAGCACTCAGTCTGGAAGTCGGGAATACAACCAACACACTCCTGCTAGTCCGTCTCTGAAGCGAGACCCACATCCTGCACCACGGTATAACCCTGAGAGCGCCTACCAACAACCTCATGTTGACCCCTCCCAGCCTCATCTGTCTACATCTGTCTAGAGCCTGTTCTGAAATTCCTTCCACTGTGTGTTAAAGGAGGCCGGTTCAGTCACCAGTGCTCTTCCCAGCTCCTGAGGTTTAATCTGTTTGCAGGGACCACTTTTGTACAGAGAGAGCTCTGCAGAAGTGGCTAGTTCTCCAAAGCCACATGAGGGCCTGTCCTGCAAGACTTACAAAGGCTGGACCTCAAATGCCCACTGGGCCAGATGGGAAAAGTAAATGACTTTAGCAGGTAAGGGCACTTCAGTGGCGAGTGATGGGGCCAGTTGTGAAAGAAAGAGCACATTTCGTGAGCAAACGGCACACCTCACCTCCTCCTGTCATGCCAGCCCAGTTCTTCCTATCTTAGAAGCAGCCAGATCCAATTTCTTTTTAGGTGAAACCTCCCAAGCAGTTTTAAAAGGCTCATTTTGAAATTTTTTTTTTTTGACTGGCAGAGTTAGAGAGAGAGAGGCAGAGAGAAAAGTCTTCTTTTTCTGTTGGTTCACCCCCCAAATGGCTGCTTCTGCTGATCCAGAGCCAGGAGCCAGGTGCTTCCTCCTGGTTTCCCATGCCGGGTGCAGGGCCCAAGCACCTGGGCCATCCTCCACTGCCTTCCTGGGCCACAGCAGAGAGCTGGACTGGAAGAGGAGCAACCGGGACAGAATCTGGCACCCCAACCAGGACTAGAATCCAGGGTGTCGGCGCAGCAAGGCGGAGGAATTAGCCTAGTGAGCCAGAGCACCGGCCTGAAATGCTTTAAAATAAAGCGCTTGGGGCCGGCACTGCGGCTCACTAGGCTAATCCTCCGCCTTGCAGTGGTGCCAGCAGACCAGATTCTAGTTCCGGTAGGGGTGCCAGATTCTGTCCCGGTTGCTCCTCTTCCAGTCCAGCTCTCTGCTGTGGCCCAGGAAGGCAGTGGAGGATAGCCCAGGTGCTTGGGCCCTGCACCCCGCATGGGAAACCAGGAGGAAGCACCTGGCTCCTGCCATCAGATCAGCGCGGTGCGCCAGCCGTGGCGGCCATTGGAGGGTGAACCAAAGGCAAAGGAAGACCTTTCTCTCTGTCTCTCTCTCTCACTGTCCACTATGCCTGCCAAAAAAAAAAAAAAAAAGAAAAGAAAGAAAGAAAGTAAGCGCTTGGGGCAGGCATTCGGTGCAGTGGCACAGCAACTTAAGTCATCACCTTGGGTGTCTGCACCTGCTGTGGGACTGCCTGGTTCCAGTCCCAGCGACTCTGCTTCTGAACCAGCTCCCTGCTAATGCACACCCTGGGAGGCAGAGGTTGAAGGGTCCCTGCCTCCCACATGGGAGACCCAGGAGTTCTTGGCTCCTGGCTTCAGCCTGACCCAGTCCTGGCAGATGTCAGCATTCAGACAGTGAACAAGCACGTGGAAACCCATCTGTATGTAAGTAGTTCTCTCTTGGTTTATCTGCCTTTCCAATAAAATGAAAATAAGCAAATGAATAAAATTTTTCAAAAATAAAGTGCTTGAAAAACGAAAAGTCTGCAGCCCCTTCTCGCATCTGTGATTCTAATCTGTACCACGCTAGTGCCCTGTGGACCGGCCCCAGTAACTCCCAGAGCTTCCTCCTCTTCTAGGCCTGGCTCCTCTCTCCTCTACCACCTCTTCTTCCCACTCTCCCCAGCTTCAGCTCGGTGCACCACTCCCTGTCTTTACCAATCTCCATCTCCCGGGCCTCCCGGGCCTCCCAGGCGGCGGGCGGCGGGCGGCGGGCGGCGGGCGTCGCACCCTCCCATCCAGGGATCTCCAGAGGCCCAGCCCCGCAGCTGCTCTCGGAGGGCCGCTGTCACACTTTCCCCCTGGGAACCCCGTGGGGGACAAGGCCTCGTCCGGAAAAGCAGGACTCACCCTGAGGAACGCAGGGATGGGGATGGGTGAAGGGCACATCTCCCAGGAAGCCCTGCCCTCCCGGTGGGTCAGAGGGGGAAGACGGGATACAAGCCAGGGACGCGACAGAGATGCGCATGGTGGGAGACCCCTAAGCTCAAGTTTCTTTCAAAGCACTCGATTTTCGGGGGAAGAGGCGCTACCGACAGAAAGCGGCTTCTACGCACTAGGGCCTGTCCCCGCGCCCTAGGTAGGTCGCGCGCAGCTGCGGTAGGCACTGCGCTTCCCCGCCCCCGCTCCCGGGTGCCCCCCTTCCTTCCCTCTCCCGGCCTGGCCCGGAGCGGGAGCTCCGCCCCCCGCGCCCCGCCCCGGCCCCCCGTGCCTTAAAAGCCGGTGCGCACCGCCCTGCCGCACCCCGCCTGCCCACCTCGCCTTTGCTCCGTACCTCCAGCCACTGCCGCACGCCCGGCGCCGATCCCGGCACCATGAGCTTCGGCTCGGAGCACTACCTGTGCTCCTCCTCCTCCTACCGCAAGGTGTTCGGGGACGGCTCTCGCCTGTCCGCGCGCCTCTCCGGGGCCGGCGGCGCAGGCGGCTTCCGCTCGCAGTCGCTGACCCGCTGCAATGTGGCCTCCTCGGGCGCCTGCTCCTCGGCTTCGTCCCTCGGCCTGGGCCTGGCCTACCGCCGGCTACCGGCGTCCGACGGTCTGGACCTGAGTCAAGCGGCGGCGCGTACCAACGAGTACAAGATCATCCGCACCAACGAGAAGGAGCAGCTGCAGGGCCTCAACGACCGCTTCGCCGTGTTCATCGAGAAAGTGCACCAGCTGGAGACGCAGAACCGGGCGCTCGAGGCCGAGCTGGCCGCGCTGCGGCAGCGCCACGCCGAGCCGTCGCGCGTCGGCGAGCTCTTCCAGCGCGAGCTGCGCGACCTGCGCGCGCAGCTGGAAGAGGCGAGCTCGGCGCGCGCGCAGGCCCTGCTGGAGCGCGACGGGCTGGCCGAGGAGGTGCAGCGGCTGCGGGCCCGCTGCGAGGAGGAGAGCCGCGGGCGCGAGGGCGCCGAGCGCGCCCTGAAGGCGCAGCAGCGCGACGTGGACGGCGCCACGCTGGCCCGCCTGGACCTGGAGAAGAAGGTAGAGTCGCTGCTGGACGAGCTGGCCTTCGTGCGCCAGGTGCACGACGAGGAGGTAGCCGAGCTGCTGGCCACGCTGCAGGCGTCGTCACAGGCCGCGGCCGAGGTGGACGTGGCTGTGGCTAAACCAGACCTGAGTTCGGCGCTGAGGGAGATCCGCGCCCAGTATGAGTCCCTGGCCGCTAAGAATCTCCAGTCCGCCGAGGAGTGGTACAAGTCCAAGTTCGCCAACCTGAACGAGCAGGCAGCGCGCAGCACCGAGGCCATCCGGGCCAGCCGCGAGGAGATCCACGAGTACCGGCGCCAACTACAGGCACGCACCATCGAGATCGAGGGCCTGCGCGGGGCCAACGAGTCTTTGGAGAGGCAGATCCTGGAACTGGAGGAGCGGCACAGCGCTGAGGTGGCCGGCTACCAGGTAAGGAAGGGCTGGGCACTCTGTCTCTGCGCGAGCCTGCGCTGTCTGGAACACGGGCCCTGGGAACCGAGGGGAGGGTGAGCGAGAGAAGAAGCGCTGGAGGCGCTGGCGAACAAAAAGCCCTGGAATTTCCGCTCTTAATTCTAGCAGCCTGGAAGCCCTCCTTCCCTGCCCCTCACTTGGGTTCCTGTCTGAGCTCTTTAACAAAAGACCCCTTAAACTGGGAAGTTCTAACATGTATGCTTCTTTGTTAGCCAGTGGGCACACACGCGCTGGCGACCTTCAGGACAGTCCCCACCCCCAATAAGAAGCGAGCCATTGGGAGCCGGTGACAGCCTCCCCGCGGCTTGTTTGGTTGACTTTGAAAGGATTTCTGTGAGCCCAGGAATTGGTGTTTCTGAGATTTGGTCTGCCTCGGTGTTGGGGGAAGGTTTCTGCTGGACTGGACTGGAAAGGGTCCTATCCCATTTCTTTGATTGTTTTCTGTCCTCAAAGAAGTAGAGATTGGAAACAGAAGAGCTGAGTGACGACTGAGGTAGCCACAACCTCCCTGCTGGACCTTACATTTCTTCCTTTGAAAAGCATGCATTGGTTAGCTGGCGGGAATGGTTGGGAGCTGTCCGTGGTGCTGATCTCGAGTTCTTCCCATCTCAGAAAGGCTGTCTCTGGTCTCATGTCCCAGTTAGGAATCTCTAGGCAATTCACGGGTTTGATCCTTTTTCTTCCGCAATACCAACACTTCAGTCTTTGCCACCTGCAATTAAAGGTCACCTCGTGGGCATCATCAATTTTCTCTTTCATGGGTGGCTTAGCACTTAACAAAAACCAATTAATCTGCTCAGCAGCTGTGAGGTTCCACCTGATATTTCCCATTTCCTTAACATTTTTTCCATCCTCAGTGCCTGTGATAAATCAAAGGGGTGGTTTCTTTGTTACAGGCCACTTATTTTTTTCTGCCCTTCTCTACCCTCCAAGCTTTCTACATTCTAAGGTATTGATTGGCTTCTTCCTTCCAACAAAGGCTACCACATCATCAGCTTTACTGAATATTCTGGGTTTATAAACACTGAGTGCACAGAGGCAGGAAATAGGGTGAATGAAAAGTGCAGAAAAGAATCAAAACCATGTGCTTCAGTCTTGTGCAATAAAAGCTCTTTTGAATAGAATTCTAATAATTCAGAAACTTCAAATATTCTAGCTAGGATTGAAGCTTACATTTGCTGAAGTTAACAGAAGTAGGGAAGAATAAGAAAATAAAACCAAGGAAGGAGTGAAATCTCAAAAGTACTATTTGGTCAAGAGCTAAATAATTAATATCCATGTACCAGTATTTGTTGTTCCTTACAAATGCTTTCTCTGATAAAGGAAGAGAGCCTGCTTGGACTTTTTGTTTTGGTTAGTTTGATGTTACAGAATTGTTCAAATAAATATTCCTGTTCTTCAAAATGTGCAACTTGAATTTTCTACTGTGTGACCTCGCCCATGGATGGCCTGAAATAATCACATTTGGTTAACTGGGACTTCTGTTTTCTTCTTAAGGCCTCAGAATTTGAACTAGGTGGCCTTCTGAAGGGCCAGCCCAGGATTTCCAAAAAAGAACTTGCACAGAACTGCCAGCTGAATTGGACTTTGCCATGTCCTCTGTTTGCTGTTATAGTCCCTGCTTTGTAAGACAGTGAGTGACAGTGCTGTCTGCCTTGTTTACTGCAAAAGGCTTCTTAGCATGATCCAATAGTAGGATCTTGCAGATATGGTCTGCAGGAAACAAAACAAAACAAACAAACAAAACAAACTGCGGCATCTGCAGCTCTGCAGTGCTGCCCCCATCAGTTTTAGCCTTCAGAGCCCCAGTGGACCTGCTGATGGGTGTGGAAGAGAAGGTCGGACTACAGACGGCTATTTCCAACCCCATGGGACCTAAGATGAGGTGGGGCTCACAGACCCGCCTGCTACTGAAGTCCTAAGCCACAGTGGTATCCTCTGGCTGTTCTAACAATCTTTCTGCTGACCAAGGTGAAATGCCTCCTCTATACAGATTCAGCCATTGTTTTCCTGCCCTCTCCCCCTCCCCCTCCCCTCCACTGCAGTAATGGCAGGTTGTTCTCTTTCTTTAGCTGCAGAGGTTTGTTGTAGGCCCATCTTGCCGTCTAAGCTTGGCACCCTGTAAGAGACACAGGAAGGCCCACCCTACTAAAGTCACGTTGTCACTGCCCCAGAGAGCTGGTAGCCTATTTGAGAAGAGAAAGCTCATTACACTTTTTGAAAGGGTGAAGAATGATTCAAGGTGACATAGTTAAATAGTCATAGTTAAATAGTCTGAAATAAGGGAGAGGAAAGGTTAGAAAGAGCTAGAGCAACTGTCTCCAAAAACCAAACGCAGCACCCTCTGGAAACCTGAAGGCTTTTTCCATATCTTCACAGGGTGATTCTGGTCCTGACATGGCTGCCCAGCACCACCAGAGTCCCAGCTCTAGGCTGTCCCAGGACGTTCTTGGAGGGTGCGTGGGTCCCAAACCTGTTCCATGGTCAGTCTTGGAAAGCTGAGGCTTTCCATGAAAGACCTTGCTGAACAATCAAGATCATTGCTGGTTAATGCCCTCCAGGGAGAAGAGCCAAGTCTGTCCTCTTCTCTCCAATCTGAGATTGGAGTACAGCCTAATTAAATAGCAGGCAGGGTCTGGCCCCTTGGAGATTGGAGGTGGCAGTGGCTGCAAATAAATCTATAGCTTGATAGATCCATTTCCAAAATTAGAATTCAAGATAAAAGCTACAGTTACCCTTTAAAAAGAAAAAAACTGCTCCATCTGGTCTTTGCTTTGTTTGCCCTTCTGTCTCACTGTAGTACTATCACCTAGGCCACCATGACATCTCCTTTTCAGAAATGAGCAAGTAGTTCCTAAACCCAATGACACACTGGGGATTTGAAAGAAAAAATTGCTAAGCCTACTTCCAAAAATACGGGTTTAGCAGTTCACAGGTGGGGCCCAGGGATAAGGCATTTTCAGAGAAAGTGCTGCATTCTGTTGATCTGGACACTGGCATTGGTGTGCACTGTCCTTCAACACAGTTTTCAGTAAAGCAGCTTAGAGACATCTATAATGCATGACTTTAGAATGTGGTGGAGGGAAAATCAGCAAAAAACATAGGGACAAAGCAAAGGTATGATTAAGAATAAAGCACACACAGTGCCTTGTGGGTGGATCGCATATGAAAATCCTCTCTCCCCACCAAAATTGATTATGCAGAGCAGTGGTTCTGGATGGCCTCTTTCAATTAGACAGCACTGCACTCACTACTGCTTGCCTGGCAGAGGCCCCTCCCAACCTCCCCAACAGGGATGAAATTCACAGCACTGTCTGCGTTCCTCTGCTCCGCTGAAGATGCCAGTGTGGCTGGTTCTTTTTCCCAGTCCACAGCCTTCATCCTTGATCAAGGTGCTCACACTATTCCAGAAGAGACCCAAGCTAGAGCGGGGAGTGCCTGGCTCGGATTCCCTCGGGCTGTGCCGGCAGCAGCTGCGTGGTTGGGGGAGGGGCGGACTGCGGTGCTCAGCTCAGATTTCGAGCTGGAGGCCATCTTTGGCAGGGCTTTTGAAGGGCAAAGCAAGACACAGCCCAGTGCGGGGAGGAGAGTGCAGACAAAGAGATTAGACTTTGAAGTCAGCAGTCAGCAGATTCCTTCTGAAGGCAGCACCACTGCGCTTTTTGTCTACTCTGATCCCTAAAGTAGACATGTGAAATGTGTAACATAAAGTTCAGGGAAACCTCATCTATCTAGAACTCGGCTCCCCAGCGGCCTCTTATTCAGATAATGCAATAGTGAAACAAAAATAATTGTTTATAAAAGGACTTTGTTAGTCTGCGGATGAGACAAAACAACTACATCCGAATTAGGAAGATGGCCCCAGCCTAGTCATTCTCACTTTTTATAATTCTAAAATGGTTATTTGGGTTCCACACCTGCCACAAGCTGGAAGAGAAGGGGGACCCGGGGGTCAGCCATTGTCAAGGAGAAGGAGCAGCAGATGGGTTCATCTTTCAGGGTGAAGAAAGCCAGGGAGCAATCACACGAACTCAGACACTGCCCAGTTCACCTCAGGTGGCCTAAGATGAAGGACATCACGCAATTATAGATAAATCATCAATCATTATGATGACCCTTAATTGCTTAAAAAAGAGAGAAAGAAAAAGGTTGCATTATACCACCATAAGTGGTGTAAGCCACTTTAAAAAGGGTTTTTTTCAAAATTGTTATATTTTTAAAATCTGATGCTTCCAACTATCCAATGTTAAAGTGTTATCATACATTATAATATTTATTTCTTGATTATCTAAGGAGTTGTGGGGAGGTCTCATGACTTGTCCGTGTCCTCAAGTGGGTAGTCACATGGCGTGATATTAACAACGATAACAATCAGTAGCATTTACTGAGCGCTTCTTATTTGCCATACTATTCCAATACCTGTTACCTCGTTTAACAGATAAGACTCATTATTTACTACTGTAAGGTCCTTTGAATTGGAATCCTAATTTGAAGATCTCAGAACACCTTAGAAAAGAATTAATTCGATTTTCCATATGAAAAAATGGAGGCCGGCGCCGTGGCTCAACAGGCTAATCCTCCGCCTTGCGGCGCCGGCACACCGGGTTCTAGTCCCGGTCGGGGCGCCGGATTCTGTCCCGGTTGCCCCTCTTCCAGGCCAGCCCTCTGCTGTGGCCCGGGAGTGCAGTGGAGGATGGCCCAAGTGCTTGGGCCCTGCACCCCATTGGAGACCAGGAAAAAGCACCTAGCACCTGGCTCCTGCCATCGGATCAGCGCGGTGCGCCGGCCGCAGCGCGCTGTCCGCGGCAGCCATTGGAGGGTGAACCAACGGCAAAGGAAGACCTTTCTCTCTGTCTCTCTCTCTCGCTGTCCACTCTGCCTGTCAAAAATAAAAAAAAAAAAAGAAAGAAAAGAAAAAATGGAAAGGTTGAAGAAACTAAAATGTAGAAAACTGGTACGGTGGATGCCCATGGCAGGGCAAAAACTGCAACCCAAAGGTCTTGAGGAACCCTCTTTCCTCATAAAGCACTTCTCCCTTTCATGTGATAACATTTCCTCCTTTTTCCTTCCCTCTAGGATCCTTTCCCCCTTACCAAAGTAATGTTGATTCTCTTACCCTAATACATTCCTAGCAGACTTACTCTAGGTTAGTTTAACCTCAAATATCAGCCATTAAGTAAAATTTCTTGATAAAATTTCTTTTAAGCCTTCGCGATCTTTTAACACTTTGAAATAGTTGCATTAATGGCAGCCAGCCTTGTGGCATAGATGGTAGAGACACCACCTGCAATGCCGGCATCCCATATGGTGCTGGTTCCTGTCCCAGATGCTCCACGTCCAATCCAGCTCCCTTCTCATGACCTGGGAAAAACAGCAGAGGATGGCTAAAGTGTTTGGGCCCCTGCCACCCATGTGAGAGAACTGGATGAAGCTCCTGGATCCTGGTTTTGGCCTAGCCCAGCCCCAGCTGTTGCAGCCATTTGGGGAGTGAACCAGTGGATGGAAGACCTCTCTCTCTCCACCTCCACCTCTCTGCAACTCTTTCATATAAATGGATAAATCTTTAAAAGAAAGAAAGAAAGAAAGATAGGAAGGAATAGCTGCCATTTGTCTACTGTGATATGTGTTTTCCCCACTGCCTATCATTTTTTGCTCTGGATCCATCAGTCAACGCAGACTCTCCTTTGCTGTATTCTGATCAATATTTATAGAACAGGTAGGTGGCATGAATTTTAATTCTTCCTGCAAATTCTCTTGGTTTAGAAGTTTGCACCCTCGAATGTATCAGCCCTGCCTTTCTCTGTTGCCTCCTCATCGCTGTGCATGGAGATCTGCAAGGGCCCCACAGCAAATACTTTCTTGAGGTTTCCATTATGCTTATCTTTCACACTATATCATACAAATAACTCTCCATCACTTGCTTCTTATGTCTACAAAGTTGAAGTTCAATTATATGTGCCATTTGCGCACACATTTTCAGGTCATAAGCAAAGACGAAGTGTCACATAGCATCATTCATTCATTCAACTGTCATCCTTTCAGCCACTGCAGAGCCCTGTGCTGGGCCCCGGGCTTCCTGAGTGCGCTGGACAGACAGAAGGGTCCCCGTGTTGGTGATAATTACCAACCAAGAGTGATTTACCCCCCAAAGAGACTCCACCTGGGAGGGGGAGTGTGTGCATGGGGCCTCTAGCTGGGAGAGGCTAGGGATGCTGCCCAACATCCTACAATGCACAGACAGCGTCCACACAAAGAATTTTTCAGCCCAGTACATAAATAATGTCAAGGTGGCCAAGAGGGTGTTCTGGTGCAGCAGGTGAGCCCACCGTTTGTGGTGCTGGCATTCCGCATGGGTGCTGGTTCAAGTCTTAGCTGCTCCACTTCTGATCCGGTTCCTCTCTAATGGCCTGGGAAAAGCAGTAGAAGATGACTCAAGTATTTTGGGTCCCTGCCACCCATGTGGGAGACCTGGATGAAGCTCTTGGCTCCTGGCTTTGGCCTGGCCCAGCCCTGGCCATTGTGACCATCTGGGGAGTAAACCAGAGATCTTTCTCTTGTCTCTCCCTGTTACTCTGCCTTTTAAATAAATAAATCTTAAAAAAAAAAAGTCAAGGTTGAAAAATTGTGTTAAAAAAGTGATAGAAAATAGACTAATGAACTAGATAATTTCAAATAATGATAAGAGTTAAGAACAGGGTGACTCCTTTCAAGGGTACTTTTTTCTAGTTTATCCTCCCATTGAGGGTACCTTGTTCCAGTTTGCCCAAGGTTCCTTCATGGGCTGGCAGCTGTCCTGACTTGAGGTAGGACAATGTGCTGGATCGATAGAGGAAGAATACTTCAACTGCATAAAAGGAAGGCCTGCCAGCGAAGAGGCCATGTGAACTAAATCTTGGATGACAAGGAGTTAGCCATGTAGAGATCCACTACAAGGCATTCTAGGCTGCAGCAATAGCCAACCTAAAGAGCCGGGACAGAAATGAACCTGGTATTTTTTTTTTTCTTTTTATTTGAAAGACAGAGTTACAAAGAAGCAGAGAGAGAGAGAGAGAGAGGTCTTCCATCTGCTGGTTCACTCCCCAAATGGCCACAATGGCCAGAGCTGGGCTAATCAGAAGCCAGGAGCTTCCTCTTGGTCCCCTTCATGGGTGCAGGGGCCCAAGCTCCTAGACAATCTTTCACTGCTTTCCCAGGCCGTAGCAGAGAGCTGGATGGAAAGTGGGGCAGCTGGGACTGTATGGGATGCTAGTACCGCAGGAAGTGACTTTACCCGCTACGCCAGAGCGATGGCCTATGAACCTGGTATTTTTTAAGGAGCAGGAAAGGCTGCCAGGGTGGCTGAAGCACTTTGCCAAGGGAAGGGTACAGGCCATGCTGAGCAGTAAGATGCTATTCCAGAGCTGCTGCAGTTCAATAGGTCAGCAACAGAATCTGCTTTTTTTTTTTTTTTAAGATTTATTTATTTAAAAGAATTACACAGAGAGAGGAGAGACAGAGAGAAGTCTTCCATCCACTGGTTCACTCCCCAGTTGGCTGCAACAGCTGGAGCTGTGCCGATTGGAAGCCAGGAGCCAGGAGCTTCTTCCGGGTCTCTCATCTGGGGGCAGGGGCCCAAGGACTTGAGTTATCTTGTACTGCTTTCCCAGGGCACAGCAGAGAGCTGGATCATATGTGGAGCAGCCGTGACTTTAACCAGCACCCAAATGGGATGTCGGCACTGCAGGCAGTGGCTGTACCTGCTACACCACAGTGCCAGCCCCCTGCTTTGTTTTCAAAAGACTCTTGCTGCTCCAGGATCACAAATTTAAAACTGTTTCACTCCCATGCCTTGGTCTGCACCTGAAAGAATTTGAAGCAAAACTATGACACAAGACTAGTTTCTTTTTTAGAAAGGTTATCATTTCGGTATGCCACTTGGATTCTTCTGCTTCCTCCTATCTGTCATACAAAATGCCTTCAGCAAAGTGATTGAGAGGCAGAGCTCTGGAAACCATCAAAACCAACTAAGGCAGGGAATGGCAGGAGAGAGGGCTTGGGGGTTTTCTCTGTGCTTTCTGCGGTTTGAATGTTCTGAGTCTAAGCTCCTAACCTGAGGCTGTAGGGTCTGGAAAGGAAATGAACAGTGGAGTTCTTCAGCATCAATGTAGCAAGCAAGGGACAGATGTGCAAACAACTCAGCCTGCAGTGTGCAGGTGAGAACCACGTGCCTGGTGACAGACGTCCTTAACCCCCACCACGCGTCGCAATCTCCTGGGGACCTGTATGGAAAATTGCAAATACAGGGACCCCCACGAATCAGAACCAGCCTGATGGATAGGCTTGGACATAAAGTTCCCTAGGTGGCTTTAACGTGTAGTCAGGGTTGATAATCCTTGCCTTGTGGAAATCTTAATGAATTTCTGGTACGTCCCTTTTCAGGATAGCATTGGGCAGCTGGAGAATGATCTGAGGAACACCAAGAGTGAGATGGCACGTCACCTCCGGGAATACCAGGACTTGCTCAATGTCAAAATGGCACTTGACATTGAGATAGCGGCTTACAGGTACTTCAGAGGGCATGGTTTCCTGGGGACAACGCTACCCAAATAAGTGGTTCTAGGCGCCTTGGTTTCTGATCAGTGAGGGAGGATGAGGAAGGGAATGACTGGCCCCTTCCAGGTGAGCTCACCCTCTATCTCTCTGCTTCAGTATATACCTGCCCAACCTTACTCATCCTGGAGAGGCCTCCAAGGATGTAAGGGAACAGAGGCTGAAACAAACACCCGTCAGACTCTAACTTTAAAAACAGGGTTTATACAGATTAGAAAATTCTGAAAAATGAAATATCTCCCCAGATTCCTACCTAAAGAAATGTTTTAGTTAACATTTACCTTTTTTAAAAAAGGTAGTAACATCAGCTGCTATTTTTTGAATGACTGTTGTGGGCCAGGCACTCTATTAAATGCTTCATAACATTTTTCTGGGTTCAGATTAATTACCAGACTGTGTGACTTGCTCAAAGACACAGTGCTGGGACGGGCATGTGGTGCAGTGGGGTAAGCCACCGCTTTGGTTGCCTGAACCCTACATTGGAGCACCTGGAATGAAGACCTGCCTCTGCTTTCCATCCAGCTTCCTGCTGATGCTCCTAGGAGGCAGCAGATGAGGGCTCAAGTACTCGAGTCCCTGCCACTCACATGGGAACACCTGATGCAGTTATTTGCTTCAGCCTGGCCCAGGCTCAACTATTGTGGGCATCTGGGGAATGAATCAGCAGATGAAGATCTGTGTGTGTGTGTGTGATTCTGCCTTTCAAATAAGTAAATCTTCTTTTAAAAAATGAAAACTTAAAAAAAAGGCATAGTGCTGATAAACAGTAGAGCTGACTGAACGTGTGTAGATATTTTTCCTTCTGTTCTTTATACTATGTATGCTGCTTCAGGACAAAGCTCCTGGAGACTTTGAAAAGCAAAATGACAAAAACTATTTGAGATGTGAGAAGCAAGGTGTTGGGGCCACTCCGTTATGGTGTCCTTTAGGCCAGGCTGGGAAAATCTGAACTAGTGTCACTCACTGTCATTTGTTGTTGCTGGCTCCATACCCTTTGTATCCTTGTGCATTAAAAAAGTACAAACCACAAGTTCAGGTTGAATTAGGCAGTTACTCCCTTCTTTGTGGAATTCTCACCTCCTTGTCAGTGTCGCAGTTAAGGTGTTAATTAGGAAAATTACATCTCCCAGAGCTTGGTAGACTCCAGTTGCCAAAAGGAGTGTAATCTGGCCATGGGCAGGGGTGGGGGAGGTTTGAGGAGAATAAGACAGGTTTCCCTCTGATAATGTCTTAAATACACCTGGTGCTAAAGGGAGTGTGTGTGCACACACACACAGACACACACTCTAATTACAACTCGTTGAGCCTTGGAATTAAAGTTGATTAGTCTGAAGCTCATGAAGGATCTCTAATATTCTTTGGAATTGATCTAAAATAAATAGGGACCAGAGGGTTAAGTTCTTTAAAAATAAATAAATAAAGTTGTGAGTTGATTTCCTGAGCGGTTTTTCTCTGTTGGATTTACAGGAAACTACTGGAAGGCGAAGAGACACGTTTTAGCACCAGTGGATTAAGCATTTCAGGGCTGAATCCACTTCCCAATCCAAGTTATCTGCTCCCGCCTAGAATCCTCAGTTCCACAACCTCCAAAGTCTCATCCTCTGGGCTGTCGCTTAAGAAAGAGGAGGAGGAAGAGGAGGCATCTAAGGTAGCCTCCAAGAAAACCTCCCAAAACGGGGAAAGTTTTGAAGAAATATTGGAGGAGACAGTGATATCGACTAAGAAAACCGAGAAATCGAATATAGAAGAAAGCACCATTTCAAGCCAAAAAATATAATTCTGTTGCTTAAAAAATGTTAATGCTTAAGAGGGAATAATATGCATTTGACTTGTTAAAACAGCCTATTCCTGAACCATAACACCTGTCACCACTATAAAATGTCTTCAAGGCTTCAATTTCATATTTAGGACAGAATACTTATTTCTCTAATAAAAAAAAATCACCCCTTAGGTTGGAGTACACTGCAGTCCTGGAGCAATCACAGGGAAGTTATCTAAGAACACAGCTTTCTCACCTAAAGTCCAAGCTTCACAGTGATAGATGAGTCAGCTACAGAGGAAGTACAAACTAAGGTGCTAAATCTGTGATCACCATCATTTGCTGTGAACTGAAATTAAAACCTATATTCACTCACCACACCCAGCTATCACCCCACTCTGTAATCTTATTCTAGGTACCCAAAACATAAGATCACTGCCAATGATAAACCAATGGTCCACATCCAATTCCGTTGATAGAACCAAGTCACAATGATAGGTGTTTAATGGACACTTTCCATCCCACCTCCCTGAAGTCTGCATATCTGTTCTTTCATCCAGGAAAATAAGTCTAGTGTAGTATTCTTCCCTTAAAATGTGTTTAGCATTTTAGGTTCTTCTTAAAAGAATTTACCCCCTTTAGCTCTCTTTGCTCATGGGTAAAATTAGATGCATGTTATGCTGATTCGTGTAACCACTTAGCCCTGCCCATTTCATATCCTTTCAATTGTGTAGGTTAAAAAAAAAAATGGCAGTGATGAATTTTAAGGGTTCCCCCAACAAATATGATAATGAAAAAGATTCTTAGATTTTAGGCTTTCACCAGATTTTAAATCCATTAACTAGGGGGAAAAAACTTCTAAGAATGTAGCTCTTCACTTTACCTTTAGAGGCAACGTAATAGTAACCCAAGCTGTGATTAAGCTGACCTTAGATTTAGTAGTATAAGCTAGAAGAGGTACGAGTGTTTCTATGAACAGGAAAAGTCAAGGTCTCATTTCCTCTGTCAGTTCATTTGTGGTGACGTAGAATTAGCTTTTTCATGCCTTTACCCTTAGAACCCAGGTCTCCCCTCCCCGCTAGTCTAGGTCCTAAAGAGGCCTTGCTTTCACTCTGCTATGCCTTTAAGAATGCTATGCGTAAGGCATTTTATCACCAGGACACAATGCTACTGCCCAAGAGTAAAAGAAACCACTTCTGGTCAATCAACACCACCAGCAAATCTAACAAAGGAATCTCTTTTCTGAAAGCATCTTCCCAACATTGTCCCCACTGCTGCATGCTTGGCGGGGTCTCCCCTGGCTGCTGGGGAGGAAGACGCCCTGCCCGGAGGAGCCAGCTTGTCATCCGCCCAGCTGTGCAGCCTCTGCAGTGCCCAGACTTCCACATGTGCCAAGTTCGATGCTGGATTTGTTCCCTGTCTCTGTGCCACATCTCCGGGAAGAGCTCTGTGGTGATCAGGACACAATGCTTTCAGTGAACTTTCTTATCCTAGCACATGCTTCAATAGTTTGAGGATCTTGATACTCTTCTCTGTTTCCTTTCCCTTAGCCCAGCCCTGTCTTTTCCCCTCACACTTCCTGTAAGACAATTAGTGAAATAAAAAATTAAAAGTCACCAATCCCACCGATGTGATTTGTGTCCTGTTGTGTCTGCAGTCTGGCTGTGTGAAATGCTGTTCTGGCTCAGACAGCCCAGGAGGCTCTAATTTGTATCTTGTGTTTGAGTCACCACTCGTTGCCATGAATTCATCTTGCAGAGTTGGTCAGTTATAAAGTCAGAACACTGGGTAACACGGAAAATGGTCTGACACATGAGGCAGAGAAACGGAGGGAAGAAAGGGACATCAACTGTTAGGACAACAGGACAATAAAATGAGTCTGAGGGATTGCGGAAAAGCATATTAATGATCTCCAGGACACCTTTCACATTCATTACCCCACGAGACCCCTGACATCCTGACACCCACCTGTTCAGAACAGCTGTCTATTCAGTATCTACTTAATATGTATCAGATACTACCAAACAGTAAATAGAATTGCCTCATGCAAGCCTCACAAATACAATTCTTTAGGAAGAGTATTTGTATACTTATTTTACCAATGAAGAAGCAGAATCTCAAAATAATGTGGTTGGGCCGGCACCTTGGCTCACTTGATTAATCCTCCACCTGCGGCGCCAGCATCCCATATGGGCGCCAGGTTCTAGTCCCGGTTGCTCTCTGCTGTGGCCCGGGAGTAGAGTGGAGGATGGCCCAGGTGCTTGGGCCCTGCATGGGAGACCAGGAGGATGCACTTGGCTCCAGGCTTCAGGTGGGCGCAGCGCCAGCCATAGCGGCTATTTGGGGAGTGAACCAATGGAAGGAAGACCTTTCTCTCTGTCTCTCTCTCACTCTATCTATAACTCTGTCAAATAAGTAAATAGAAAAAATAATAATAACAAGGTTAAGACCCTGTGTAATGTACAGCAAGCAGCAGACCTGGGATTTAGACCCTGGTCTTCTGACTCCGCAGTGCCTGCTATGTTGTCTTTACTTCAGAGAAAGTCCCCTCACTTAGGGAAGTAGGAATCTCCCCTGATGTTTCTTTAACCCTCTCCTCACCAATTTTCACTTAAGGTTTCCTGCCTCAGAAACCCCGGGTAACACCAGGTCCCAGGGACAAACTGCCACACTGTCCACACTTCCTCAGCCCACTGCCTTCTTGCTCTGCAGTGCAGTGGTGGCAGCTCACACTGGGCTCTGGTCCACCAAGCCTGAGTCACCTCTGCTGCTGCTGAGCATTTCGCAGAACTGGGTGCTGCTGGGCCTGGGGTGCACCGTCCCTTACAGATCTGCAGGGAGTTCTGTGGCTTCCCAGCAAAGGTCTGCAAATGAGGGGGTATCACAGAAGTGACAAGTCTGCAAGGAGCAGTGAGACCAGGATACTCAGCATCCATCTTATTGTACTGGCTAACAATGGGAGCAAGGGCAGATTAGAGTCCAGTGTTAAGTCACAAATAGTCTTGGGGATAAACTTCTAGAACTTAGTTGTGAACTCAAGCAGAGGGTCTGGTACCACTATTTTAGCTCTAAAGGCAAACATAAAACAGTTCTTAAAATGTATTTAAAGGGCGTTGGGTTCTAGTCTTGGTTGCTCCTCTTCCAGTCCAGCTCTCTGCTGTGGCCTGGGAGGGCAGTGGAGGGTGCCCAAGTACTTGGGCCCTGCACCTGCATGGGAGACCAGGAGAAGCACCTGGCTCCTGGCTTCGGATCGGCGCAGCACCGGCCGTAGCAGCCATTTGGGGAGTGAACCAACAGAAAGAAGATCTTTCCCTCTGTCTCTCACTGTCTATAACTCTACCTCTCAAAAAAAAAAAATGTATTTAAAAATCCACTGGAACACAAAGCAGACTGACAGTTGCTGGAGCTAAAGAGAGCGGGCTGTGGGGAGTGGCCGCTGAATGGATATGGGGTCTTATTTTGGAGTGATGGAAATATTTTGGAACTAAGGGTGGAGGCTGAACAACACTGTGAATGTATTAAATATTAGTGACATTTATTTTAAAGTATTGATTTTATGTTGCATAAATTTTACTTCAACTTAGAAAATCCATTGGTAGGGAATTTACAGAATTAACAGAAAAAGATGAATATAATCCTGGAAGTGCACTGCACCTTCTGCTCCAGCTGAGACCACTGCATGAAGCCTCCCTGGGATCCTGTCAGAATGAATCTCATTAGGACAACACAAGCCCATGTATTAACAAGAGTTTGGGTTTCGAAACAGAGCCTGGAGAAAAGGCCAGAAATCTCCCTGAACATGAGAGAGAAAAAACTGGCAATGTTCCTTACTTATGAGCACCCATCACTGGTTTCCAGCATCAATATTATTTTGATATTGTCAGATAGTTCTAACGTCCTGAAAAAAAAATCTACATTCTAACAATACATTTTTCCCTTTTAGAACCAAATAGATTGGTGCACTTGAAAATAAAGTTATTTACAATGGAAATAACAGACAGGGAGCTTCAAAGACCCATTAAACAGGGCTCATGTGAAATATTACTTTTCTTTATAGGAAACACAATAGTGGTTTTGTAGTCTTTTCAAATGTGATATACTTGTTAGAATGATGTCATCATGCATTTTGCTGTTTAAGTATCTCACATAGATATGCCATTTGCAAATGGGGCAAGTGGTCCTGAATCCAGCCAAACAAAGGACTGTTTTTATTACAATACCATGCCCTGCTGCGCCCCTGAAAGGATAACGGGAACAATTACTGTTCAGATCAAAGGGCTTCTCTCTTCCTCTATTGATCTCCTAGAAGATGATTTAATTGTCCCCATGTTTTATGCTGATAGCTCCCAAGCTTATTAGGTGGGGGTGGGGACCAGCCAAGATCTATAAATCCTTTCTTACAACCTCTTTGAAACACATCCACATCTGTGTGCGCACTGGCAAGCACATACACAGCAGGATTATAAAACAGTGAGTCGCACTGCAGATATTTAAAGATTTATGTGTCTGCAGTGCCTCAGTGATTCTCAATGAAACAAAAATAAAGGAAGTACAAGCTTCAAGGAAAAATGAAGATCAATCATGGACAGGTCTCAGGGCTCACTTCCTCAACTGGCTAATCACTGTGGATCCCCAGATGGCTACTCTTTCCCCTGATGAGCCAGTGGTCTCTGCTTTGTGTATGGGACGTTTCCATTTAGCTCTATCACATGCTGTTAGGCATTACCAATGCTTAACAGAGTGAGCCAAAACCACTTGTGTAAGGGCTGGAGTTTTGGAATACAGAATACAATCAGAAGTAGCAGGTTCCAACAATTGTTGATTATCAAACAAGGTAAAAGGGCATCTTTCTTTAGAAGTGCTTGCTTTTTCTAACAAATCTGTCAAGCCACAAGTATGAACAGAGAGGGGTGATGTCTCTCTCCCAAGATTTCCTGGCATAAGGATTCACACGACATACACAATTCCCAATGTCATTTAGGGGTTAACAGTCTCTTCTCCTAAGCAAGATTTTATTTCAACAAAAGAAACTCTGACAACTGGAACTGTTCATAGAACAGCCTAATCTTAAGTAGAAGCAGAGGAGCCAAGAGTAAACTTAGGGTGAAAGCAGAAGCCAGGTTCAAATTCAGAGCCAAAGACATAATCACCATACTGTATCCACACCGTTTCCCCAGTTATTAATAGAAGCAGGCAAAGCAAGAAGGAATATAAGAAAGAAGACATAAAAAAACAGGTGATTCAACATCGGTCTTGCAATATTAATGGACCCCCTTATTCATTAGAAAGGAAATCAGCAAAATAACCCAAGAAGTGACTATGTAAAGCCCATATCTGAACTTTTTTTTTTTCTAAGATTTTATTTATTTATTTGAAAGGCAGAGTTATAAAGAGGCAGAAGCAGAGGCAGAGAGAGGTCTTCCATATGCTGGCTCGCCCCCCAGATAGCTGTAATGGCCAGAGCTGCTGAAGCCAAGAGCCAGGAGCTTATTCTGGGTCTCCCATGTATGTACAGGGGCCCAAGGACTTGGACCATCTTCTACTGCTTTCCCAAGTCATAGCAGAAAGTTGGATTGGAAGTGGAGCAACTGGGACTCAAACCGGCACCCAGATGCCGACACTGCAGGCGGCGGCTTTACCCACTAGGCCACAGCACTGGCCCCCATATTTGAATTTGATAAACAAAGCCAGGTACTGTCTGGAGTGCTTGTTGTATTCATTTATTTCTCATGACAATCCTCTGAATTAGGCACCATGGGCCCTTTTTTGCAGATAAAGGAAACCCCAATCCAGAGAAGTTACGTAACATGTCTGGGATCACATAATTTGCAAGCAGCAAAAATGAGACTCAGAGCTACGTGTGTGGCTCCACAATTCACATCCTCACTCATCTTGGAATACTGCCTTTGTGTGTGTGTGTGTGTGTGTGTGTGTGTGTTTGGGGGGGGGGGGGGGATATGTTCCTGGCAATCTTTTCTTCATCTTCTAACTTAAAATGTTATTCAAGTAGTATTTCTCCAGGGAAATCTTTTCTCGGAAACATTAATACAGGTGCCAGCATTGTGGTGTAGTGGGTAAAGCCGCCACCTGTGACACTGGCATCCCATATGGGCACTGGTCTATGTCCCAGGTGATCCACTTCAGATCCAGCTCCCTGCGAATGAGCTGGAAAAAGCAGTGGAAGATGGCCCAAGTGCTTGGGATCCTGCCACCCACATAGGAGATCTGGATGAAGCTCCTGGCTCCTGGCTTCAGCCTAGCCCAGCATTAGTTGCCGCAGCCATCTGGGGAGTAAACCAGTGGATGGAAGGTCTCTCTTTCTGTCTGTCTGTAACTCTTTCCAATAAATAAATAAATCGGCTGGCACCATGGCTCATTTGGCTAATCCTCCGCCTGCGGCATCGGCACCCCAGGTTCTAGTCCTAGTTGGGGTGCCAGATTCTGTGCCCGCTTGGGAGACCCAGAAGAAGCTCCTGGCTTCGGATTGGTGCAGCTCCAGCCATTGCAGCCAGTTGGGGAGTGAACCATCGGATGGAAGTCCTCTCTCTCTCTCTCCTCTCTCTGTGTAACTCTTTCAAATAAATAATCTTTAAAAAAATTAATAGAAAAAAATCTTCTCATTTCAATGAAATGAAATATAATTAAAAACCCAGGTAATACCACAGATATCATGAGAACAAAAGCAAAATGCAGTAATATTCACTCTGTCCAAGTGGATTCTGGACAGGCTGTCAGATCAATGTGGCATTTCATTTGTGAAGATTACTAATGTCTAGAGGTAATACAATTCAGATTTCACCAGTCCATTTTTGAAGAGGCCAACAATCAAACTCATTTACACAAAAACATATTGGAAAAGGGAGAGAAATGAGGACCTATTCTTAAATCATGGTCTAATCCAGAGGCAAACATTCAGAATCAGCACCTAATTGCCTTCAAAAAATTGGTAGAAAATTAGAAGTAAAAAAGTTTATTTTTGGTACAAAAAATTTTTGAAACTATGCATTGCAGGTTTTCATATGTCTTTTTAGTTTATTGATTTCAAAACATTTCAAAGGCAGAAACAGACAGAAATACAAACAGAACACCATCTTTGGTTCACTTCTCAAATACCCGCAACATCCAGGCCTGGGTCTGGGTTAGGCTCAAGCCCAGAGCCTGGAACTTCCACATGGATGGCAGGAGTCCATGTAGTTGGACCATCACCTGCCACCTCCCAGGGTGTGCATTAGCAGGAATCTGGTATTCAAAGTGGAGCCAGGACGTGAACCCAGACACTCCAATAGGGCATGCAGACAGCCCAAACAGCATCTTAATAGCTGAACCAAATGCCTACCCCAATAACATGTTACTTTTCATGAATTTTCTGAAGACTTACTGTACGCATGGGATTCAAAATATTCATGCATCAAAATCAACTTCTCTTTTTGTTCCATTTCCCATGAGCTTTTTGAAGTCCACTGGTACAGCACTACAGTTGGCAGCCATTTGAAGGAAATTTTTTTAAAGGAAAAAATAATAAAATTGTTAACAGTTAAGTCACACATGTATCTGACAAGCAACTAGGACCTGGTGACACTATGAAAATATTCATATACATGTAAACAATGATAAACATTAGGAAGGCTAAATAAGATAAATAGGCAAAGCATTACTTTGAGGAATTCTCAGCCAAATTACTGTAGGAGATGGGGAGGACTATGTGTAATCTGTCAGCTTGGAGCCCCAAGAAGGAATCCTGAGACAAGATAAGCATCTGGGGGCTGGTGCTGTAGCACAGTGGGTTGACACCCTGGCCTGAAGCGCTGGCATCCCATATGGGTGCCTGTTTGAGACCCGGCTGCTCTACTTCCAATCTAGCTCTCTGCTATAGCCTGGGAAAGCAGTACAAGATGGCCCACGTGCTTGGGACCCTGCACCCACATGGGAGACCTGGAGGAAGCTCCTGGCTCCTGGCTTTGGATCGGTGCAGCTCCAGCCGTTGCGGCCAACTGGGGAGTGAACCATCAGATGGAAGACCTCTCTCTCTCTGTCTCCCCTCTCTCTGTGTAACTCTGACTTTCAAATAGATCTTAAAAAAAAAAAAAAAAAAGATAAGCATCTGATTCACAGGAGGGGATAGGAACTCACTGGAAACAGAGGAAGCTCAGGGAAGCCCCAAGGTCAGAGGAAACTGTTAAAGGACTCATAACAGACAGAAAACAGCATTTAAAGGAGAAACATGTTAAGTGCATTCTGCCCAGCTACAACTACCACAGCCACCCCTTTGGGCAGAAACAAGGCAAGCAAAAACAAAGGGACCTGCCAGTTGTTCTAATCTACCACTGCTCTGTAGCCGCTGAAGCCAGCCTCTAGGATCTGTACTTCACACACTCTGATTTATAAGTATCGGTGCAGGGGCCAGTGCTGTGGCACAGTGGGTTAAGATGCCACCTGCACTGTTGGCATCCTGTATGGGAAAGTCCCAGCTGCTCCATTTCCAATCCAGTTCCCTGCTAATGCATCTGGGAAAGAAGAGGATAGCCCAAGTGACTGGGCCTCTGCACCTACATGAAAGACCGAGATGACACTTCTGGCTCCTAGCTCCTGGTTTCGGATCAGCCCGGCTCCAGCCATCGCAGCCACCTGGGGAGTGAACCAGCAGAAGGAAGATCTGACTCTCCTTCTCTCTTTCTGCAACTCTGCCTTTCAAATAAATAGATAAATTGTTTGAGTGTTTAGTTTTGCTTCTGCTTATGTTCTAGGACACTTTCACCTTATCTTAGCTAACTAAATAGATCCTGTTGCTGGTGATCGGCATCCCATATGAGCACCAGCTGCTCCACTTCCAATCTAGATCCCTACTAATGCACCTGGGAAAGCATCAGCAAGTACTTGGGCCCCTGTACTCACGTAGGAGACCCAGATGGAGTTCCAGGCTCCTGGTTTTGGCCTGGCCAGCCCTGGCCATTGCAGTCATTTGGGGAAAGAACCAGCAGATGCAACGTATCTCTGCCTCTCCCTCTCTAACTCTTTCAAATACACACATACATACATAATCTTTTAAAAAAATCAAAACATGAAATTGATTATGACTGCATAGCCCTGGGCCATGTGTATTAGTGTGAATCCTGGGCAGGATCTAGGGTCTGAGTAAACATTCAATCATATGGATGTTGCATTCCTACTTGACTGACACAACAAAATCCTGGGCACTAAGGCTTAGGTGGGTTTCCCTAGCTGGCCACACTTCATACATGTCACCCTTAACTGTTGGGAGAAGTGAGCATTGACCACACAACTCCACTGGAGACAATAACCAGAAGCAAACATCTGATTGTCCTAGACTCTGTTCTGCAGGCCTATCCCTTTACTGATTTAATCTGCATCCCTTCACTGTAATGAACAGTAACCAAGAGTGTAACAGCTTTCCTGGGTCTGTGAGTCCATCTAGTGAACCACTGAACCTAACAGTGTTCTTAGGGATCTCAACATAGATGTTAACATGGGATATAAATAAAAATATTAAGTAATTTGGGCAAGAAACATTTAACAAGTAATGAATTTTACAGTTGCAGTCAAATAATAGCACCTAGGACAATTATTGAAGGGAAAGATGTTTACTAAGTATCTACTTGGTGACAGCTTAACTTTGATTTGGACACCTTGTATCTTAAAGAGTTTTGGTTATCTGTTGAAAATTCACTGTAAACACTAGTATTTCAAAATAGGTTAAAATAAATTTTTATTAAATGTTAGAAGAGATTTATACACAATTTACAAATTCCTTACAAAATAATTGCCAATCCTTGTCTGATTTTGTTATACTTTCTGTACAGTTTTGGAAATTTTTCTGTGAAACAGGGTCTAGAAAATCTTTTAGAAATCTAATTTTAGGCAACATGTTTAAAACTGAAGTCTCTGAATGAAACTGAGCTTTCAAATACCCATATTAAATATCCCAGTGACAAAACAATGGGTAAATGAATATTAAATTGACTTCCTGAGGAAACAATAAGTATTCTGTGACCTTCCCAAATTCACCTAAAATTTTTTATTACATTCAGAAACAGTATCATTATAAAGTAACAACAACCAAACCATGTACTCAAATAAAACGAATGTTCATCAAATTAACACTCAAAAAAATAAAAACGTTGTCATAAAGAAGCCCCTCTTGTTTTAAGAAATGTAAAAGGGGCCTTCATATACCGAAGGATATGGCATGTGCCACAAACCCTAAAGTAGAGAGTTTCTCCACTGGGCATAACCACAATTTATCCATTTTAGAATTGAGTAACATTTCTTTAGTACAGTTGCTGATATTAAAAAAAAAAAAGATACACATTCAAAATATAATATAAATGGCCAACAGTTTTGGTCTTTTACATCCTGTACTTTAACAAAGACTGGCTCTGAACCTTCTGCCAAAAAGCTCACTTGTTTTCCAAAAGGATGACTGCCCAACCGGTACTGTCCCAGAGAGCAGAATCCCAACCACCAGCTTCAAAGGGATATGGCTCACAAAAGAAGAAAATAGTAACCAATCTAGCTCAAAAATATGAGATAAAAAGGAATTTGAAAATTCAATGTTTTGAAATTTTCCCCTGAGCTATGGATGCTTCTTAGGTATAACCCTAGTAAAACAGGTGCATTCCATCGTTCCAACTGTGCTTAGAAACGCCATGACTGTTTGGGTTGAACACAGTACGTAAGTTATATCTTGAACAGCACACAGTGGTGGCAATTACACATTTTGTGGAAATCTTTGGTGAGATGCAGTCCTGCAGAAGCCTCTTCACTTTGTCTCTCTCCTCATTAATATGTCTAGAATCTTCAAGTTATTTTCAGAGGAGAAACCACAAGACCATAATGAAGGACAAGCAGACCATCCTGAAAAAGAAGGGAAAAAAAGAAACTAACTGACAGCTCTTTGAAAATGTTATATAAATGATCAAGTCAAAGCCCACACTATGGCATAGCTGGTAACCAGAGGTGCTGGCATCCCACATGGATGCCGGTTCACGTCCCAGATATTCCACTTCCAATTCAGCGCCCTGATAATGTGCCTTGGGGAAGCAGTGGAAGACGGCCCAAGTGCTTAGGCCCCTATATCCACATGGGAGACTTAGGAGAAGCCCTTGGCTTCTGGCTTCAGACCAGCTCAGCTCTGGCAGTTGCAGCCACTGGGGAATGAACAAGCGGATGAATGACCTAGCTCAGCACAGGCTGTTGCAGCCATGTGGGGAATGAACCAGCAGATCCAAGTTCATTCTCTGTCTCTCCTTTCTCTCGATAACTCTGCCTTACCAAAAAAAAGAAAGAAAGAAAAGGAATATTCATAAATAAAAACACCTCATTACTATTGTTAACTGATACAACTTTGAAGTTATTGGCCTAAAATCTAAGAAGTCTTCATGGAAAATAAGTATTATGAAAAACCTATGCATGAATTTTAAAACTTTTTTGCAAAATAAACCACTTCCAGTTCCACAAACTTTCAGAAGTCCACTCATATTTCATATGTATGTCCTCCTTAAAGACTGTCCAAGGACACTGCATTTTCAAGCCTTTTTATTTGCTTTTTGTAGGTTTCTGGCTCCTAATTCTCTGTGCTACTGCCAAGGCTGCACTAAACAAGTAATCCACCTTTATGAGGCCACTATTTCTAATTTCGTATGGACTGGAAAGCTCATGAAAAAGGAAGACTCACTGGAAAATGTGCCCTGGGCCTGCTCTGAGTAATACAGAGGAGGAGGCTGGGACATATGCCCCACACAGCCAGTCCTGCCTGGCTACTACTCCCTGTCTTTCTCTGCTTTGCTAAGCTTTTCCATGCTCCACCTCTTCATTCCACAAGTACTAATCAAGTCACTTCAATCTGGCTTCTGTTCTTGGCAACTCCAACAAAAATGCACCAGAATTCGAAAAAAGAACTCGCAAATTCAAATGCCCACAAAAGCCAGCAAAGTAACATGAATGAATACCTAAGCTGGTTAACTATTCAACAGGAATGTTGAAGAACAAAGGTTAACCAGAAAGCAGATGTCTAAAGGAATTTAAACTCAAAATACTGAACACGTAGATTAGGACAAATTAAGCATAACCCAATACCACAGTCAGCCCATTGGATGATCAGATCATTTCTAGATTAATTAACCTGATCAAAGTAAATGAATTCATACTGTAACTCAAACAGAAAGACCCTGTTAAAATTATCACATACATACAAATTACATTTTTCATAATTGAATTTTTCATATACTTATGTTTCCGAAATGGAAAGTATCATTTTTCAAAATACATTAATATGCAAAGATATGATAGCTTACAAGCTGTTTCAAGATCTCAAAATTATTTCATTGCATGTATAAAATCATTTTCATGTGACTACTTATAATTCAGCTTTACATCTAAAAACCTGCTATATACTTTAAATATATATGAATACATAAACATTTTTATTTCTATTTAAATGTCTTTATTCACAGTCTTTCAATTATCTCCTATAGCTTGGATATAGTTCATTCCCCTAACGTTCACATGCTACGGGCAAGAATTTAGCACATCAATTAAGACATCACTTGGGACACCCACATTCTGTATCAGAGAGGACATGGGTCCACATCCCAGCTCTGCTTCCAATTCCAGCATCCCAATGTACACCCAGAGAGGGAAGATGATGTCTCAAATACTTGGATCCCTGCCACTCATTTAGGAGACCCAGACTGAGTTCTGGAATTCTGGCTTCCAGCCTTGGCTGTTACAGGCATTTGGAGAATGAACCAGAAGATAGAAGACCACTAGATCTCTGTTTCTACCTTTCAAATGAAGTTAAAAAACTTGGGAAGCTTGCTCCCCAGTGTGCAGGGCTAAGGTGGTAGGACCTTTCTGCTTTTTTTTAGAAGGTTACCGGCCAACACCATGGCTCACTAGGCTAATCCTCCGCCGGCACCCTGGGGTTCTAGTCCCGCTTGGGGCACCAGATTCTGTCCTGGTTGCTCCTCTTCCAGTCCAGCTCTCTGCTGTGGCCCAGGAGTGCAGTGGAGGATGGCCCAGGTCCTTGGGCCCTGCACCCAAATGGGAGACCAGAAGGAAGCACTTGGATCGGCGCAACACGCTGGGAAGTGAACCAACTTAGGAAGTGAACCAAGAGAAAAGGAAGACCTTTCTCTCTGTCTCTAACTCTGCCTGTCAAAAAAAAAGGAGGTTACCTTTAGGGGCTAGTGCTGTAGCGCAGTGGGTTAACACCCTGGCCTGAAGCACCGGCATCATATGGGCACTGGTGCCATATGGGAAGGTTCAATCTCAGCTGCTCCATTTCCAATCCAGCTCTCTGCTATGGCCTGGGAAAGCAGTAGAAGATGGCTCAAGTCCTTGCGCCCCTGCACGCATGTGGGAGACCTAGAAGAAGCCCTGGCTCCTGGCTTTGGATTGGCACAGCTCCTGCCGTCACGACCAATTGGGAAATGAACCAGAGGAAGGAAGACACCCCCCCTCTCTGCATCTCCTCTCTATGTGTAACTCTTTTAAATAAATAAATAAATAAAATTTTTTTTAAGAAAAAGCACCTTAAAAAAAAAGATTTATTTATTTGGAAGACGGAGTTTCAGAGAGGCAGAGACAGAAACAGAGAAGGCCGGCGCCACGGCTCAATAGGCTAATCCTCCACCTTGCGGCGCTGGCACACTGGTTCTAGTCCCAGTCGGGGCACCGGATTCTGTCCTGGTTGCCCCTCTTCCAGGCCAGCTCTCTGCTGTGGCCCGGGAGTGCAGTGGAGGATGGCCCAAGTGCTTGGGCCCTGCACCCCATGGGAGACCAGGGGAAGCACCTGGCTCCTGCCATCGGATCTGCGGGATGAACCGTCTGCAGCAGCCATTGGAGGGTGAACCAACGGCAAAAAGGAAGACCTTTCTCTCTTGTCTCTCTCTCTCACTGTCCACTCTGCCTGTCAAAAAAAAAAAAAAAGAAAGAAAGAAAGAAAGAAAGAAAGAAAGAAAGAAAGAAAGAAAGAAAGAAAGAAAGAAAGAAAGAAAGAAAGAGAGAAGTCTCCCACCCACTGGTTCACTCCTCAAATGGCCACAAAGGCCGGAGCTGGGCCAATCCAAAGCCAGGAGCTTCTTCCAAGGCTCCCATGCGGGTGCAGAGTCCCAAAGACTTGGGCCATCTTCCACTGCTTTCCCAGACCATAGCAGAGAGCTGGGACCTGAAGTGGCACCCATATGGGATGCCGGCACCACAGGTGGAGGATTAACCAAGCACCGGCCCCTCTACCACATTGTATATATGGCTGGAGTCAGGGGAACCTCACTAAGAAAAATCACACTATGCTGTCTGGACCCTCAAGGCACTGGATTCACAAGCCAAATAAAGTTTGTTATACTTTATAATTTAACTAGCCTTAAGTATTTTATTCTGGTATAGCAACACAAAATGGATAAAATAATATCTAATCAGAGTGAGTCTTCTAAAAAAGAAGTCAGACTAGCTTATTTCCATTTTTGGCTCAAATCTTTCTCAACAGTTCCCCACCTCACTCAATGTT
Organism: Sylvilagus floridanus; assembly: GCA_949820135.1. NCBI lineage: Eukaryota > Metazoa > Chordata > Mammalia > Lagomorpha > Leporidae > Sylvilagus > Sylvilagus floridanus. The sequence continues at coordinate 55,368,578 of OX463235.1, forward strand.
GAAATGCAAAGTTCTTGCCATGACTTCTAAGGTGCTACATGACTTTATTACCCAACTGCCCAGACCTCCTTTCCTATTGCTTTTTCTCTCACTCACCACAACCTAGCTTTCCCTTTGAGGGGGTCAATTTATTCAATTAGTTAAGAAGTCCTGAGATTCCACACAACTTAAATTGCTACTAAGTAAGACTTTGATAATATTACAGGCTATTTAAGTTCCAGGACCTAGTCATCTTTAAATTTACCTGTGTGTCTAGATTAGAGGTCCCTAAATATTTTAAGATTTATTTATTTATTTGAAAGTTGCAATTACATTGAGGGAGAGAGGCAGAAGAGAGAAACCTATGGCCCTGACAGACCAAAGCCAGGAGCCAGGGCTTCATCCAAGTCTCCCACATGGCTGCAAGGGCCCAAGCACTTGGGCCATCTTCTGCTGCTTTCCCAGGCACATTAGCTGGAAGCTGGATCAGAAGTGGAACAGCCATTATTCATGCCAGCACCCATATGAGATGCTGGCGTCTCAGGTAGTGGCTTTCTCATCTGTGTCATAACACTGGCCCCAAGATCTTGGTTTCTAAATGCCATTATTCTGGGGCAGACATTTGGCACAGTGGTTGGGATGCCTCTAACCCATGTTGGAGTGCCTGGGTTTGAATTCCAACTTGGCTTCTGATTCAAAATTCCTGCAGGTACGTACCTGGATCCTTGTCACCCTCATGGGAGACATAGTTTGAGTTCTGGGCTCCTGACTTCATCCTGGCCCAGCACTGGGCCAGGGAATTTGGGGAGTGAACCAGTGAATGAAAGCTATCTTCCTTTCTCTTTCTCTCTGCCTTTCAAATAAAACATTTTTTTTTTTTTTTTGACAGGCAGAGTGGACAGTGAGAGAGAGACAGAGAGAAAGGTCTTCCTTTGCCATTGGTTCACCCTCCAATGGCTGCTGCGGATGGCGCGCTGCAGCCTGCGCACCGCGCTCATCCGATGGCAGGAGCCAGGTGCTAGGTGCTTTTTCCTGGTCTCCCATGGGATGCAGGGCCCAAGCACTTGGGCCATCCTCCACTGCACTCCCTGGCCACAGCAGAGGGCTGGCCTGGAAGAGGGGCAACCGGGACAGAATCCGGCGCCCCAACCGGGACTAGAACCCGGTGTGCCGGCGCCGCAAGGCGGAGGATTAGCCTGTTGAGCCATGGCACCGGCCTCAAATAAAACATTTTCTAAATAAATAAATATAATTATTCTCCACTAAAAGGGATCAAAACAAGGTTGGGGCCATGTCAAGGAAAACAAGATGAGCCAAGAGATTTTTTTATGTCCCTTTTTGTTTGTTTCGTTTAAGATTCATTTGCTTACTTGAAAGGCAGAGTGAAAGAGGAAGAGACAGAGTGGGAGATCATCCATCAGCTGGTTCATTCCTCAAATGTCTGGGCCAGGCTGAGCCAGGAGCTTCATCCGGGTCTCCCACATGGGTGGGACTTGGGTCATTTTCTGCTGCTTCCCCAGAAGCATTAGCAGGGAGCTGGATGGAAAGTGGAGTAGCCAGTACTCAGTGGACATCCTATAGGATGCCAGCACTGCAGGCAGTGGATTAACCCATTGTACCACAGTGCCAGCCTCAGATTTTTTGATTATTAAACATCTATTATAGGGGCTGGCACTGTGGTGTACTAGGTTAATCCTCCACCTGCGGCGCCAGCATCCCATATGGGCGCCAGTTCTAGTTGCTCCTCTTCCGGTCCAGCTCTCTGCTGTGGCCTGGGAAGGCAGTGGAGGATGGCCCGAGTCCTTGGGCCCCTGTACCCACATGGGAGACCAGGAGGTGGCTCCTGGCTCCTGGCTTCAGATCGGCATAGCTCTGGCCATTGCAGCCATTTGGAGAGTGAACAAATGGAAGGAAGACCTTTCTCTCTGTCTCTCTCTCTCACTGTCTGTAACTCTGCCTGTCAAATAAATAAAAATCTTAAAAAAAAATCTATTATAAAATTTTGAAAAATCAGTCTAATACATCAATTATAATGGAAATTAACCTGGCCCGAGTCTCTTTTTTCCTTTTCCTTTATTCTAATTATTTTAAAATTGCAAAAGGGGACCAAGCGTGGTGCAGTGGGTAAAACCACCACTTGTAACACTGGCATCCCATGTCGGAGTGAATTTGAGTACCAGCCACTCCACTTCCAGTGCAGCTTTTTGCACAACAAATGGTGGCCCGAGAACCTGGCTCCTGCCACCTGTGGGAAACCCAGGTGGAGTTGCTGACTCCTGGCTTCGGCCTAGCAAGACCTGGCTATTGTAGCCATTTCGGGGGTTAACTGGCAGATGGATGATCTCTCTCTCAGTTTCTGCCAAATAATTAAAAACGAGAGAGGACTTAGTCATCTTTCTATTTGTTTATAGAAGCTTTTCTATTGAGAAGTGTGAAAAGTAATTATTTTTGCAGTACAATCGGCTCAGTGATAGAATGAAATGCTGTGAAGTTTTAGTGAAAACCAGTCTTCAAGTTACTTGAGTTTCGAAGTGAAAGGTAAGTAGAAAAATCTCCTGTCGATTAAGCAGCAACATAAAGATGAAGTGACATTGCATAGAGCTAGAAGAAAGAAATAATTGACATGACTTGAGCTCTTTATGCCATGTACTACATTTTAGGTACAGAAAAAAAGTGTGTTATTCTTTTTTTAAATTTTTTTAAAAAATTTACTTGACAGAGTTATAGACAGTAAGAGAGAGAGACAAGAGAGAAAGGTCTTCCTTCCATTGTTTCACCCCCCCCCCCCCCAAATGGCCACTATGGCCGGTGTGCTGTGCCTGTCTGAAGCCAGGAACCAGGTGCTTCCTCCTGGTCTCCCATGTGGGTGCAGGCGCCCAAGCACTTGGGCCATCCTCCACTGCCTTCCCGGTCCACAGCAGAGAGCTGGACTGGAAGAGGAGTAGCTGGGACTAGAACCCAGCGCCCACATAGGATGCTGGCGCTGCAGGTGGAGGTAAGTGAGCCAAGGTGCCGGCCCCACGTGTGTTATTCTTACGTAAGCCTCATAATAACCTTTAAAAATATGAGTTTTTCTCTTTTTAACTTTCTATCGAAATAATATAAGAAAAGTTACAAAAACAGTTACTTAGAGTTCCTATATAGGTATTGCTCAACATTCTTTTCAGAAATTTTTTCTGAAAGGCAGAGGTCATGGGGCATGTGGATAAACAGAGAGAAGAGAAAGTGTTTCCTTCATTTTGCTTCCTAGATGCTCAAAATAGCCAAGGTTGTGCTGGAATAAGGTGGAGTTTGGAACTCAATCCAGGTCTCCCAAGTGGGTGCCTAGAATCCAGTCATTTGAGCCACCACTGCTGCCAGACATATCTCCTTTTCCCTAATTGCCCCTCACTGTCACCTATCAGATTCTCCTCTTTAAAGAGGGGGTGTCCATCTACTCTGATGGATGCTCTCCCCCATTAGACCTAACATAATGGTGAGCAACCTCAGTGGACTTCTTGTCCCTGGCCCACAGTCACCTTTGGGACCTGTCTGGCAGCTGCTTGAACATTTCGTTTCAAAGGCATTCCCAAGTAGCTGACTATTGACTGGGGCAGCATTGGCCTAAGGTGTTCTTTGGGTAAAAAGGAAAAACCGACTCAATTTCAATTAAAATCTAAAAGATCTTTGGAAAGTAACAATCTTGTACATGAGAATTTGGTTCAGCCATAGCTGGACATTGGATTTAAAGCAGTTTCTCTCTTTTTAACCTAGAAAGATCACTGCTTTAAAAAAATATTGCTTTGTAACTTACCGAACTTATTTTACAATTTGTTTTAATAGGTTTCCAATGGTATATCAGTGGGTAATCAGTAGTCCATGAAACAGCAATAGGTAATCAGTACTTGTCTTAACTCCTAAGGTAGATTTTGCAATCTCTGGTTTAATGTCACTGATTCATATCTAGAGTTTTATAAAAGGAGTAGAATTCCATATGAATGCAATTTTGACCTTAATTCTGACAGAAGTATATATAACATCAGCATCCTCAGGCATCCAAGTGTAATTGATAAATGTAAATTGGGCAAAGGCAAATGAGATAAATGTGTCTAAATGTAAACTTTGGTACTCTTAGCACTCTCTAATGTTTTCATAAATTGTCCACATGAAAATAGTTCAACACTGCTTGAAAGTAACTAAGGTTGAAATTTGATAAGTTATTATTATTATTTTTTGACAGGCAGAGTTAGACAGTGAGAGAGAGTGAGAGAGAGTGAGAGAGAGAGAGAGAGAAAGGTCTTCCTTCCGTTGGTCCACCCCCCAAATGGCTGCAACGGCCAGCACACCGTGCAGATCCGAAGCCAAGAGCCAGGTGCTTCTCCTGGTCTCGCATGGGGTGCAGGGCCCAAGCACTTGGGCCATCCTCTATTGCCTTCCTGGGCCACAGCAGAGAGCTGGACTGGAAGAGGAACAACCAGGACAGAATCCGGCGCCCCAACAGGGACTAGAACCTGGGGTGCTGGCACTGCAGGCAGAGGATTAGCCTAGTGAGCCGAAGCACCAGCCTGATATGTTATTTAGAAAATGTTGTCTTAATTTGGAGATTTCTAAAGGGTTATTTCAAAATGTAAATAAAGGAAATCAGCAGATACAAAGCAAAAGCTATTAGTCTATTTGACATAAAACTAGAATCTGATCATCTGTTGAAGCAATGAGGTTTTTGCAATGCATGTTAGTCAATATTTTAAAGTCTTAAAAATCTGTTTAAAACCTGCAGCACCTCCTTTTGATAATTTTGTATAATTGTTGACTCTTGTCAGTTTTCTAGCCAGCACCAGTAAGCTATTCTCTCTTCTCCAGTTCTGACTGTTAAAACTGTTCCAAATTATGGTATATGATTCCATGCACTAACTCTTACATTTAAGGTTTTATTTCAGATTTTTGGAATGACCAAAGAGATACCGATTTTGTGTTCTGTTAAAATAATTTATGGTGTTCTCTATTGTTTAGGAACAACTGAGTTTTAAAAGAGTTAAGATTTGTTTGAATATATACTCATTCTAAAACATCTGAGTAATCACTTTGTAACAATGATCAAATGTGGTCTATATTATGTCAATGATATTAAGGGATCCTATTTCAACAAGGTTATTTCAAGCTTTCTTGGTATCTTTGACAGGCATTCAAAAAATCAAAGTTCCAAATTCTTTAGACTTTGATATTTCCAGATGGGTCCCTGTAAATATCAAAGGATAAGTGTGCGTGCACACAGGTGTGTGTGTGACATCAGGCTGTCATGTAAAACTTCAGAGAAAAATCTTAAAAGGAGACCATCCTGTTTTTGCATGCTCTATTCTAAATAGGATGTTCAATGTAACTTACTAAAATTGCATGGCAGAGATATTAAGGCTTTTTGTTTTCTTTTTATTTTCTTTCAGTTTCCTGTGTATGTGCTGACTGTGCTGTTGTAGTGGTCGTAGGATAAAAGTGCACTGGTAAAGCACTGTGACTTTCCAGCTGTGCATGTCATGCAGCATTTGAAGGGAGGGTGCATTCTTTAAAAAATCACGGTTACTTCTCAACCGGATTTCTTTTCTTGTTTTATGTGCCAAATCCCACAGTGCAATGGGATTGAATATCTGAACAATGTAGACCCATAAGAAGATTGTTCTGTTACAAATTGTAGTGCCTGAACACATTCTTAAGCTGATTGTCTTAAAAAAAAAAAGTCTCCAAAGACAAAACAGGAACGATTATAACAAAATAATTATGGTTATAGGATCCCTGTCCTTAATGTGCTATACATTGTGAATTAATACTATAAGTAGTACTCCAACAGTATTTTTCACTTTGTGTTGCTATGTGAGGGCAAACTGTTGAAATCTTTACGTAATATATACTAAACTGATCTTCTGTATATAAAGAGAATTGAAAATGAATCTTGATGTGAATGGAAGGGGAGAGGGAGTGGGAAAGGGGAGGGTTGTGGGTGGGAGGGAAGTTATGGGGGGGAAGCCATTGTAATCCATAAGCTGTATTTTGGAAATTTATATTCTTTAAATAAAAGCTTTATAAAAAAAAAATTATGGTCAAAATGTCTGTGGTACCTTGGAAATGCTGCACTCTGTATTTTCCACCTTTAGTGCAGTAGAATGACTGTGCATAGGTCAGAGGTCTCCGTGTTCACATTTTAAAATTAATAAAATGACCTCATCTTTTGAGCTTGAATTCATTCTTTTTTTTTAATCAGGCAGAGTGGACAGTGTGAGAGAGAGAGAGAGAGAAAAGTCTTCCTTTTGCCGTTGGTTCACCCTCCAATGGCCAGCACACTGCAGCCGGCGCACCCAAAGGCAGAAGCAAGGTGCTTCTCCTGGTCTCCCATGGGATGCAGGGCCCAAGGACTCTGGCCATCCTCCACTGCACTCTCGGGCCATAGCAGAGAACTGGCCTGGAAGAGGGGCAACCAGGACAGAATCCAGCACCCCGACCGGAACTAGAACCCTGTGTGCCGGCGCCGCAGGTGGAGGATTAGCCTATTGAGCAGTGGCGCCAGCCTTGAATTCATTTTTTAATTTTGATTTTATTTTATACAACATGTAGACAGTCCCCTGTTCTCTGCATTTATAAGTATATACAACATAAGTCTGCTAATTCTGTAAGTAATTTTTATAATTATGATGTAACTCTATCTTATCTTTAAAACATTTAAAAATAAAACCTTTATGTGCAAAAAAAAAAAAAAAAAACCAAAGGATTTGGATTATATTATAGGTACTGTCAAGATATGAAGTAGTGCTAAATTTTGTTACGATAATATAAAATGCTACTGATACAAATATCCAAAAGTTGAAAAGTCTAATGATCTTGTGTTACTAGATATGATGGTTATCTTAATGAGAAAGACCCAAAGGCCTAAAAGGGATAAATGTCTTGTAAAATCCTACAGGTGCTTTTGAAAATACTGTGTGGAGTAAGCAAGTGCCTCTTGTTGGTTAATGAGCGTATAATTTTAAACATGGCTATTTAAAGTCTTTTGTCATTCACAGTTTTGTATATCAGATCATCCAGAGTTTTGTATATTTGCTGCTCATAAAACAAAAACATTGTTCGATCTGTGTTTTGCTGTCCTACTGTAAGTTTTGATGGATTTTTTTCCAACCACTTCTATTGGGATGGCTCTGTAAGCAAATGAAGCCAATAATGCACTACAGGTACCAACTGAGAGAAAGTATGGTTAACTGAAGTTACTAAGAGCAGAAAGTAATTTGAATCAATTGGTAATTTAAAAAACAGTTAAAGATTTTAACAAGCTATTACTGAAACTGCTTTATTGTTCTATCTTGTGTGTCACATTATATGTGTATACATATTGTATGTCTACATGGGAAAATTTAAGAACTGTTCTAATTGGCTTATAAATAAAAGATTTCTCGGCCGGCGCCGTGGCTCAACAGGCTAATCCTCCGCCTTGCGGCGCCGGCACACCGGGTTCTAGTCCCGGTCGGGGCACCGGATTCTGTCCCGGTTGCCCCTCTTCCAGGCCAGCCCTCTGCTGTGGCCCGGGAGTGCAGTGGAGGATGGCCCAGGTGCTTGGGCCCTGCACCCCATGGGGAGACCAGGAAAAGCACCTGGCTCCTGGCTCCTGCCATCGGACGAGCGCGGTGCGCCGGCCGCAGCGCGACGACCGCGGCGGCCATTGGAGGGTGAACCAGCGGCAAAGGAAGACCTTTCTCTCTGTCTCTCTCTCACTGTCCACTCTGCCTGTAAAAAAATAAAAATAAAAAATAAAAGATTTCTCGTAAACTCAAACTGCTAAAATTAATCAAGATACATTTTGATTCACTGACCTGAATCTCTGTATCAGATGTTTTAAATGTGTTGGTAGAAACAAAGTAAAAATGTTTTTTACATGTTTGTGCTTGAGTTTGCTGGTCAAACAAGCTATATAACATGTTAGATATTTAAGAGATGTTTCCAAATACATGTATTCTTAAAATTTATAGAAGGGATTGGATCTTCCAGTAAATGTTTTCCTAAGTTGTTATTTGACGGTTGAAATTGCTTGCTAAGTTTTTGTTTGATATTGTTATTGTCAATAAGTGATTGGGAAGCCTGAATTGTTCCCTCATTTCTCTATTCTCTTTAAGATGGGAAACTGACTCTATACTGAAGGACTCTAAAGGAAGTAGTTTGATCTTTAGATCCTATAGAAAGGATGGCTAACATTTTCTGTAATAGCTCAGTTGGTAGAGCATGAGACTCTTAATCCCAGGGTCGTGGGTTCGAGCCCCACGTTGGGTGCCAGATGTTGCGGTGGATTCGTTCTGAGGAGCGTGGTGGGGGCAAGAGGTGCAGAGTCACCACACAGACCCCCAGGAGTCAGGTGAAAGCAGGAAAGAAACCCAGCCTGCAGACTCGTTTATTTCAGTTGCTATAGCAGCTTATACAGCCAAGGCAGCCAATCCAGTCAAGGGGCGGTCTATGCCCTAACCAATCACACCCTGTTGCCAGTGGCCATCTTGGCATGGCTTTTTTTTTTTGGGGGGGGGGGGAGCAGGCAGAGTTAGACAGTGAGAGAGAGAGACAGAGAGAAAGGTCTTCCTTTTGCTGTTGGTTCACCCTCCAATGGCCGCCGCGCTGCAGCCAGTGCACCGCGCTGATCCGATGGCAGGAGCCACGTGCTTCTCCTGGTCTCCCATGCGGGTGCAGGGCCCAAGCACTTGGGCCATCCTCCACTCCCTTCCCGGGCCATAGCAGAGAGCTGGACTGGAAGAGGAACAACCAGGACAGAATCCGGCGCCCCAACTGGGACTAGAACCCAGGGTGCCAGCGCTACAGGCAAAATATTAGCCGAGCCGCGGCACTGGCCAAGATTAATTTTCAACTAACTTTGTACACAGAAGCCCAACTCTATTCTAAGTAAAAATTTCAACAATTTGCACACACATTCACACACACACAAAAACTGGGAAGAAGTGAGGACAGAGGTCCTGCATGGGGAGTTAGTGTACAGTGACTCCTGTTGTTAATTTAACAAATAACACTCATATATATGACATCAGTGACTACCTGAGTCTCTTGACATGTGCTGCCTTGGCTCTGTCAGTAGACAAGGCCACTAGCAAAGTGGAAGTTCTCTCCTCCCTTTAAAAGTACACCCTTCTTTTGACAGAGCCACATATCTTGTTGGCTCTAAGCCGGAAAGCCCTTCACTAGGCCCAGCTTCCAAAGTAACCACTGCTGCTGAGGGGATGGCCAAGTAGGGTCAGCAACATTGCAGGCAGAACTGTAAATTTCCTGCTAAAGATGTGGACCTGCTTTTACCAGGCCAGCTCTCCTCCCAGGCCAGCTAGGTAACGGAAGTCAACAGAGTGTGTTCCCTAATGAAGTTTACATCTCCTTTATGATGTACCCCATATGAAGAGATAGAATAGGCCTTAAAGCCCTTCTGCCAGTTTGTTGGCCTCTCAACTGGAAAACTTAGTTGTGGTTTAGACACCAGCTTTCTTAGGTCCTCTAATAATGACTCTCCTTCATTCTAGATCCTATCTAGCCTGGGGCCTCATTCCTTTGTAATCATAGCCTCTACTCTTATATCAATGGCTCCATTCCAGACCTGTGTGTATTGATGGTCCTCCCTCCCCCACACTTAACATTGTATGATTATTCAGAATTTTTCTACAGACAAACTCCTCTACCCCGCGAGAGATAAATGGCCTTTCTCCCAGTCTTGGCTGGGATTAGCTTCGCAGACTCTCTCTCCTCAGTAGTGATCTCAGGTACAGCTTTGCGTCACGTTACCTCGACCAAGCAAGTCCAAAACAACTGTGATAGTTACAAGAGGAGGTCACTAGGTCCATCAGGACCTCAGCTGATGCCATCTGAGGTCTCCAAAGCCACACCACCTCACTAACAGGCACGGTACTACAGGCAGACGAGTCTTAACTGTGTTATTATGTTAACCGATCAGGCCAGGCAAAACCACATCAGTCTTCACTAGGGTCCAGAGACACCCCTCGCCCCATTTCCTCTTCTCTATGAAATCCTCCCATTACTTGGTTAATGCCACTATTAGGATCACTAGTTGCTATTCTCAGCCTGTCTTTTATACTACCGTGTCAGTTTTCAGTGCACAGAACGAACCAAAGCCTTCACAAACTAGGTGGTCAACCAAATACTGCTACAGGGATATAATCAGCTCCCCAACTAGGAAAGAGCAGCTTGAGACATCACCACATGTCAGCAGGAAGTAGCTCTAAAGAGAAATCATTCTCCCTCCATCCCTCTTGGACTTCTGAGGCTGATGTAATCCCATTCAACACTTACTTTATATAAAAAACAAAAGGGGGGAATGTTAGTACAATGGTACCTTCTAATGTGTGGTGCCATCTATGCCCCTGACGCCATCTTAGGCTCTGGCTCATCGCCACCTTGCATAGTAAGCTTCTGTCCTAAGCCTGATGGTCCAACCACGAGTGTCAGCTCCATCCCCACCCTAATGGGATTTGCTGCTCCTACTTCCCTGTCCACTCCCCCCCACCAAAGTTATAACAGGACCTGCTTCCCAAACACAAGCTCCATCTCTCCTGATCTCTCTCTCTCTCTTACTCTCTCGTCCTCTCCCCCTGGTCCATCGGGCTACCCCAACCCAACAATAAACTTTCCAAAAAAAAAAAAAAAAAAAAGTAAAGCTCACAAGTTTGATTTGTAGGAAAAGGCAATATTGAGTTCTTTTTTTCTTTTTACAAACTGGGTGAACTTCTACATGTGTACAACACGTGTAATCATAACCCAGATCAAGACAGAGTATTTCTGGCACCTAAAAGACTCCCTCATGCCTGTGTGCAATCAAGATGCTCCTCAAAACATTAAATGTTTCTCACATTTAAGTTCATAGATTAGTATTCTTATTTATGAACTTAATAAAGTGTACTTAAACAGTATATAGATTCTTATTCTTCAAGGTAGTTTTATCCTATGAAAGTACTGTGACACTGAATTAATGAATACTAAACTTCTGCTCCTAGAGGAGATACAGGAATAGGTTCCAAAAAGGCCTCTGGTCATTTTCATTAACTGATCAATAGACAAATTTGTTTTATGTGTACTCTGTTGAAAAACATTTAACGTGTACTGTTGATTAATTAATACTGATCATAGCCAACAGCACCATTACTCCTGCCTGAATGAAGCTTATCTAATGCAAAGGAATATCACAGCCTTCTTGTAATAGACTTCAACACTCTACTGGGGGCAATTTCAACAGCAAAATACAAAAATGTGCAAAGCAAAGCACTAAATACATCATAAAAGGTTGAGAGCTCAAACAAGGCAGAGTTGCCTTGTTCAACCTCAGCTGGGAATATATCAGGCAGCTAGTTTTGACTGCTCTGTGCATTTTTGGGAATAGCCAGGAACAGGCTATTAGCATTAATTCTGGAGGTACAACCAAAATCCATGCATTTCATTATAAAAGTTAAAAACATATCAATTTGCTTAGGTTAAGAGTTCATCAAATCGACCAGGAGGAAGCTCCTGGCTTCGGATTGGCACAGCATGCCAGCCACAATGCGCCGGACATAGCGGCCACTTGAGGGGTGAACCAACAGAAAAAGGAAGACCTTTCTCTCTGTCTCTCTCTCTCTCTCTCACATATATATGCACTTCATATATGATGGTGGTTTCATAAGATTATTATATGTCCTAGTTGTGCAGTAGGCTTTGTGTAAGTTTGTGTAAGTATACTCAATGAAGATCACACAATGATGAAGTTACCTGACACTGCATTTCTCAGATAGTATCTGTGATTAAACAATGTATGATTGTACTGGCCTATTATCCTTCAAACCTCTACTGGAGTACTGGACAGAGAAAAAAGAACAAGGCCTCTAGAATCAAACTGCCTAGGTACTGAGCCCTGGCTCACCTCTAACTCAATGCAGAAAGTTCCATGTCCTTTCTGTATCTCAGTCCCCTAATCTTTAAAGAGGAGGATGAAAGAATACCTACCCCATAGTATAATTCAGAGAAATACATGGGCTACTCCAAATAAGCCACTCAGAATATCTACGCACAATAAGCATTCAATATATATTAGCTATAATTATTATTTACAGTGCAGATACTTTTTAAAAAATTGTGGGACATTTATGAAAACTTTATTGGCAACATAAAACTTTTTTTTTCATGAAGTACATTGCGTGTTAGGCAGAGATGTGATAATGTCTGGGCCCTACCTGCATTGCTGCATCACCTATTGCACGTCGGATTTCCCTTAGGGTCTGATACCGTTCCAGCAGGTGATCGCCACAGATGATATCTACCTGTGGGCAAATAAGAGGATATGACATGGCTCTCTTCCTGCTTCAAAATACCATTTGAAGAAATGAACAGGGTGATCCTCTCCTCTCCTCCTCTTTCTCTCCCTTTCTCTCTGTAACTCTTTCAAAAATTAAATAAATCTTTAAAAAAAAAAAAAAAAAGAAATGAACAGGGTGGGGGTGGAGGGGAAATCAACCTGTTTCCAGATTCGATTTTGCTACTTCACTTTTAGACTGTTTTTCAAGAAAGGTTTCAAAAACTTCCACAAAAGGAAACAAGGTAGGGACCAGTGCTGTGGCACAGCAGGTGAGACCACCACCTACAGTGCTGGCATCCCATGTGGGTGCCAGTTCAAGTCCTGGATGCTCCACTTCCAATCCGGCTCTCTGCTGTGGCCTGGGAGGGCAATGGAGGAAGGCCCAAGTCCTTGGGACCCTGCACCTGCATGGGAGACCCTGAGGAAGCTCGTGGCTTCAGATCAGCGCTGCTCCGGCGGTTGCAGCCAGCTGGCGTGTGAACCAGCAGATGTAAGACCCCCTCTCCCTCCTCCATCCCTCTCTCTGCCTCTGCTGTCTTTCAAATAAATAAATAAACCTTAAAAAAAAGGAAATAAGGTAAAATATAGATTGTCAGAAATTGTAGATAATAGCACAGTACAAATGATATTCAAAATGATTTCCCTGAATCTGTTAAAAAAATTCCATGACAAAATGATTTAAAAGACAATTTTGGGGCCGGCACCACGGCTCAATAGGCTAATCCTCCACCTGCGGCGCCAGCACCCCAGGGTTCTAGTTCCAGTCAGGGCACCAGATTCTGTCCCGGTTGCCCCTCTTCCAGGCCAGCTCTCTGTTGTGCCCCAGGAAGGCAGTGGAGGATGGTCCAAGTGCTTGGGCCCTGCACCCACATGGGAGACCAGAAGCACCTGGCTCCTGCCTTTGGATCAGCATGGTGCGCCAGCAGCAGCACGCTGGCCATTGGAGGGTGAACCAACAGCAAAAGGAAGACCTTTCTCTCTGTCTCTCTCTCACTATCTACTCTGCCTGTCCAAAAAAAAAAAAAAAAAAAAGACAATTTTGGGGTGGATGCTTGGCCTGGTGGTTAAGAAACTAGTTAAGGGGCTAGAGTTGTGGTGTAGCAGGTAAAGCCAACGCCTGTGACCCAGCATCCCATATGGGCACCCGTTCAATTCTCAGCTGCTCCACTTCCTATCCAGCTCCCACTTATGGCCTGGGAAAAGCAGATGGCTGGAGTGCTGGGCCACAACCAGCCACATGGGAGGCCTGGAAGAAGCTCCTGACTTCAGCCCGGCCCAGCCCCGGCTGTTGCAGCCATCTGTAGAATGAACCAGTGGATGGACGATCTCTCTCTCTCTCTTTTAAACAAAGAAATAAATCTTAAAAAAAAAAAAAAAAAAAAAGACACCAGTTAGGATAACCACATCTTTTTCTGGACAGAAAGCCTGGGTTCAAGTCCTGGTTCTGCTCCTGATCCTACTTTCCTGCTAATATACATTGCTAGGGGCAGTATAGGGTTTACAGCTAGGAGCTGGGAAATCAATGCAGGTATGCCATGTGAGTGGCAGGAACCTAATATTTGAACTATCATCACTGCCTTCCATTGTCTGCTTTGGGTAGAAGTTGGAGTTGGGAATCACAACCTAGCATTGAACCCAGGCACTCTGATCAGGACACAGGCAACTTAATCACAAGGCTAAATGCTTGCTCCCTTTACAAATCTTTTAAAAATTGTAATTCATTATAACAAATTAAAAAACAGAACAGATGTACTAATAAATTTTTAAAGACCATAAAATTATAGAAAGTAATTATAGAGGGGCCGGCACTGTGGAGCAGCAGGTTAATGCCCTGGTCTGAAGTGCTGGCATCCCATATGGGTGCCGGTTCTAGTCCCGGCTGCTCCTCTTCCAATCTAGCTCTCTGCTATGGTCTGGGAAAGCAGGGAAACATGACCCAAGTCCTTGGGCCCCTGCACCCACGTGGGAGACCCAGAAGAAGCTCCTGGCTCCTGGCTTCGAATCGGTGTAGCTCCAGCCGTTGAAGCCAATTTGGGAGTGAACCATCAGTTGGAAGACCTCTCTGCCTCTCCTCTCTTTAACTCTGACTTTCAAATAAAAAAATAAATCTTTAAAAAAAAAAAGAAGAAAGTAATTATAAAAAAACAAACAAACAAACAAAATATGGGACCGGCACTGTGGCACAACTGCTTAATGCCCTGGCCTGAAGCGCTGGCATCCCATATGGGCGCAGGTTCTAGTCCCAGCAGCTCCATTTCCAATCCAGCTCTCTGCTATACCCTGGGAAAGCAGTACAAGATGGCCCAAGTCCTTGGGCCCCTGCACCCATGTGGGAGACCTGGAAGAAGCTCCTGGCTCCTGGCTTCGGATTGGTGCAGTTCCAGCCGCTGCGGCCAATTGGGGAGTGAACCAACAGATGGAAGACCTCTCTCTCTGTCTCTCTCTGCCTCTCCTCTCTCTGTGTAACTCTCTCAAGTAAAAAATAAATAAATCTTAAAAAAAAAAAAAAAAAAAGTGGAAAGTTGAAATGGTAACTCCTTTCATACTTCATACAGTCCCAACCCAGAAGTTGGCCAGTGACTAACAGTTTGATGTGTAGGATCCCAGATGGCCTAAGTGTATGAAATTTTTCGTTATTCATTTTTGTTTTTCATGCCATACATCTTGTTTTATAAACTCTTTCTAAAGCCACCAAAATCTTAATAAATCATGGACATCTTTTGGAATATATATATAACAGCTGTACAGTGTTCCTTTGCATATCCATACTGATTTCTAAAAGCTACCTGACCATAAATATTTGATAAATTATTGCATCCAAATAAATTATTGTTTTGCAGGTCCCCAAGATGACCCACGTTTGGTAACTTTCTGGGAGTCACGGGGTCAGCATAATCCAGCTATGATTTATTAGTGATACAGCAAGGATACACTGCCAGATCAGGAAGCCCAGACTTCCTAGGCTTTCCCCTCCCAGTCCAGGAGGTGAAAATGCAGCCCACATATAGTGTTTCTACATAGGGAACCTACTGGAGGATCAGAGCTTGGGGTTTTCATTGAGGGTGATCACGTTGACATTTTCAGCCTAGCAACTTCCAAATTCCAGACACACACAAGGACACCAGGTATTCACAGAGTCACTGTGTACAGTACAAGTACAGTGAATTATCAATTAAGAAACTGCAATTTAGCATAGGAAACTTGTTGCAAGCCAAGTTTATGTTGATAGCCAAAAGCCAACCTTGTAAGCAAGCCCTCCTAAGAGCAGTAGCCTCAGCTGGCTAGGTTAACTTTTATAAGCCACATTGGCTTATTCCTCTTTGTTCAGATATATTCCTTTCTTTGCTAGTAAGTTGCTTTTTTTGCTTTCTGGCAAATTCCTACCCATTTTTCAAATCCATCCACAGTTGACTCAGTCACTCGTGAAATCTCTATTGTTGCATTCATCACATCCTACTGTTGATTAGTTGTTTACTTAGCCATCTTTCCCACAAACCTCTCAATTCCTGCTGGCATGAATTTTGTCTCATCTTTGTACTACTAAGGCCACATCCATAAATGCTCAATTTAGAATCAATAGATAGCAATTTAATGAAAGGTTTAAGGTCATATAATAAGTCTCTATTAATAATTTAAAAAGAGCATATCTTGGGGCCAGTGCTGTGGCGTAGCAAGTAAAGCTGCTGCCTGCAGTGCCGGCATCCCATATGGACACCAGTTTGAGTCCCAGCTGCTCTACTTCTGATCCAGCTCTCTGCTATGGCCTGGGAAAGCAGTACAAGATGGCCCAAATGCTTGGGCCCCTGCACCCGTGTGGGAGACCTAGAAGAAGCTCCTGGCTCCTGGCTTCAGATCAGCTCAGCTCCAGCCACTGCAGCCATCTGGGGAGTGAACCAGCAGATGGAAGACTTCTCTCTGCCTCTGCCTCTCTGTAACTGCCTTTCAAAATAACCCTATATATATAGGCTTTTAAATATAAAATTAGTATGGTAGAATTAACAAGAAAATACAATTATTATCTTTTATGTAAAGTATATTTAGTGATCAATGTAATTTTCGAAGTTTCATTTTATAAAAGCAAAATAAGATCTGAATAACAAGATACACAAAGGAAAACAACAGGGCTAACTATTTATAAAACCTAATATAGGAAAAATGATCAATCAGCTAAAAATAACACTAAAACAAACCTGGTAATCCAAAGACACATGAGTCTATGTAAAAGAAATCTATTTGGGTATTTATGATCTCTGAATTTTAAATTAACGTCAATCTCTCTTAAAAACACACAACCTGGGGTCCATGCGTGGTACAGTGGGTTAAGCCGCTACCTTCAACAACAGCAACCTGTTATCAGGCCAGTTTGAGTCCTGGCTGCTCTGCTTCCAGTCCAGCTCCCTGAGAATGCACCTGGGAAGGCAACAGAAGATGGTCCAGGTCCTTGGGCCCTTAAACCCATGTGGGAGCCCCAAATGGAGTTCCCAGCTCATGGCTTTGGCCTTGCACAGCTCTGGCTGTTGTGGCCATTTGGAGAGTGGACAGCGAAGGGAAGAGTGGGCAGCCAAAGGAGATCTCTTGTCTCTTCCTCTCCCCAATGCTACCTTTCAAATAAATAAATATATCTTTTTTTTTTCCCTTAAAAAGATTGAGAGGAGAGTTACAGAGAGAGAGATGGAGAGGCAGAGAGAGAGAGGCCATCTATCCGCAGGTTCAGGCAGGAGCCAGGAGCCTCTTCAGGGTCTCCCATGTGGGTGCAGGGATGCAAGCACTCAAGCCATCTGCCACTGCCTTCCCTGGCCAGTAGCAGAGAGCTAGATCTGAAGTAGAGCAGCA
This sequence comes from Sylvilagus floridanus, assembly GCA_949820135.1. Taxonomy (NCBI): domain Eukaryota; kingdom Metazoa; phylum Chordata; class Mammalia; order Lagomorpha; family Leporidae; genus Sylvilagus; species Sylvilagus floridanus. The sequence continues at coordinate 55,385,727 of OX463235.1, forward strand.
GGAACTTGAACCTGCACCCACTTGGTGCAGGCAGAGGCTTAACCTACTGTGCCACAGCTCCAGGCCCCAATAAATACATCTCTAAAAAACAAACTACAAACCACATGACCTGTATTTAAATCTTTCAGAACTGTCTTCCTATTTTGATCTGTCATAAATAAATTTGAGGTAGTTTATCACTTAACAAACCCCTGATAATTGTTTACAAGTGCTAGTAAATAACCACATATGAAGGTCAGAGATCTGTGGAAAAAACACATTTTTCCTACCTGGGACTAGCTGGTTTAATGACAGGCTTAAGTGACTGAGGGACAGACTGAGGGATTACTGGATAATCTATTCAATATTTGGTTCATAGGAATAACTCACTATTTACTGTCTCTGGAATTTAGAAAGTATAAACAATCTTAGTCATAAATTAAGAGGTCTGCAAATTCTAAAATTCTCTGTTCTATTACTTCAACATTTTTGTGAAATAGTAATTCATGGATGTCACTAGCTTTACAGCTGAGTAGGAAAGGAATATTTAGAGAGCTAAGAGCTGATAATTAAAAAAGTCAAAACAAAATTTCGATCATTATACTTCAAAATACTGGATACCTGCTACACCATGAAGTTAAAAAAAACATATTTTTCCAAAATAAAATCAACTCACAAGAAATCTACTGTACAACACCGTAACTTGTTAAAAACAATGAGTACTGTATTCTTTAAAATTGCTAAGGTAGAAATTTTTTTAAGTGTTCCCAGCACAAAAAATAAGCACATGAGGTAATGTTAAGCTAATTACCTCATTTTAGCCATTCTACAACATATACATATTTTAAAACATGTCATACACAATGAATATATATATACATATATAATTATTGTTAATTAAAAGAAAATAAATTAGGAGAAAAAGAATCCCTAAAATGAAAAAGAACTTTGATGACCAAATATCTTCAATCACCAAATACCACATTTACAAGTGGGAATTGTGCTTAGATAAAAATCTAGCCAAGGGGCTGCTGCTGTGGTGCACTGGGTTAAAGCCTGCAGTGCTGGCATTAAATATGGATGCCAGTTCTAGTCCTGCCTGCTCCACTTCCAATCCAGCTCCCAGCTGGGAAAGCACTGGAGGATGGCCCAAGTCCCTGGCCCTTTGCAACCACATGAGAGACCCGGAAGAAGCTCCTGGCTTCAGATCAGCTCAGCTCTGGCCATTGCAGCAATTTGGGGAGTGAACCAGCGGTTAGAAGACCTCCCTCTCTCTCTCCCTCTCTCTGTGTCTACCTCTCTCTGTAGCTCTTTCAAATAAATAAAAATAAGTCCTTAAAAAAAAAAAAAACTAGCCAAGAGGAAGTATTCTATAACCCAAAGAGGGCTCCGATCCCTGGATATCACTTCCTAGTTATTCTATACATAAAAGGCAAGTCTTTTGGCTTCTGTTTTAAAAATAAGAGAACGCTGGGGCCAGCGCTGTGGCACAGAGGTTAAAGTCCCAGCCTGCAGCACCAGCATCCCATATGGGTGCCAGTTTGAGTCTTGGATGCTGGACTTTTCATCCAGCTCCCTGCTAATGTGCCTGAGAAAGCAGTGGAGGATGGCCCAAGTCCTTGGGGTCCTGCACCTAAGTGGGAGACCAGGAACACGCTCCTACCTCATTTTTGGATTGGCTCAGCTCCAGCTGTTGCGAACATTTTGGGAGTGAACCAGTGGATGAAGACCTCTGCTTGTCACTCTTTCAAATAAATAGAATGAAATAAATCTTTTTTAAAAATAAAAGATGTTATGGAATCACTCAAAATTCTTCACCCAAGTGTCCCTAACAACCTTTTTTTTTTTTTTTTTAGAAGATTTATTTTATTTATTTGAAAATCAGAGTTGCACAGAGAGAGAAGGACAGGCAGAGAGAGGTCTTCCATCCGCTGGTTCACTCCCCAATTTGTCGCAATGGCAAGAGCTGCGCTGATCAGAAGGCAGGAGCCAGGAGCTTCTTCCAGGTCTCCCACACGGGTGCAGGGTCCCAAGGACTTGGGCCATCTTGTACTGCTTTCCCAGGCCATAGCAGAGAGCTGGATCGGAAATAGAGAAGCTGGGACTAGAACTGGTGCCCAGATGGGATGCCAGTACTTCAGGCAGTGGCTTTAGCGGCCAGGCCACAGTGCCAGCCCCACAACCATCTGTTTCTAACAAAAACCTTATCAGTAACTTCAAGTATGCCATGGCTGTAAGGTAACTTAACGAGTTATTTCTAGTTTTCAGCTGGCATGAGATATGGCCAGACTATGTCAAGCTCAGTAACAGAAGCCATATTTAACTGGGTTTAACATATGGTTTAGTATTAGCAGATAATGGTATGAAAAAACAGCAAAGTTTCAGTTATTGTTTTAACATATCTATTAATTTAGCCAACAGCAAATAGAGTATTTTAGATGTACAAATTCTGTGAAATTTTACACGTGGTGGAGAGTAACAAAATCTCCTTTTAATAAAAAGCAAAGCTACATAAATATGCATTTTCACTGGATCCACATAACCAGAACTGTGAGCATATTTATACTTCAATGTTCAACAATATATGAAGTGTGAGGTTTCCATCCTACAGCAAAATATTACAGCTAGAATAAGGAATCTTTTCAAATTCTTAAAACACCAATAAGGTCAGTGTTAGATATTTCACTTTTTTTTTTTTTTTTTTTTGACAGGCAGAGTGGACAGTGAGAGAGACAGAGAGAAAGGTCTTCCGTTGCCGTTGGTTCACCCTCCAATGGCTGCTGCGGATGGCGCGCTGCGGCCGGCGCACCGCGCTCGTCCGATGGCAGGAGCCAGGTACTAGGTGCTTTTTCCTGGTCTCCCATGGGGTGCAGGGCCCAAGCACTTGGGCCATCCTCCTCTGCACTCTGGGCCACAGCAGAGGGCTGGCCTGGAAGAGGGGCAACCGGGACAGAATCCGGCGCCCCGACCGGGACTAGAACCCAGTGTGCCGGTGCCGCAAGGCGGAGGATTAGCCTGTTGAGCCACGGCGCCGGCCGATATTTCACTTTCTAAGGGTCTTCACATTGCTTGTTGTATTTGACTAACTGACAAATGCAAGAACAGCAAAGGTAATCTGTCCATTTACATACATGTACTGTACCTGGCAAGCTGGATCAAGACCCATTTTTCTTCTGAGAAATTTTTCTACATGCCCAATAGTTGCTTCTCCTGAAACTCGCACAAACTTCTTTTCCAGTGGCTACAAAATAAATAAACCATTTTCAGATTGTATGTATGTATGTATATATATAAATGTGTAAGCCTTAAAGCCAATTTTATATCAAAGTGATTTAGTGGACTCTAAAAAATAAATTGACACATTAAAGAAGATAAAAGAGGGGCCATTGCTATGGCATAGCGGGTACAGCCACTGCCTGCAGTGCCGGCATTCCATATGGGCACCAGTTCCAGACCCAGCTGCTCCACTTCCTGCTCCACTTCCAATCCAGCTCTCTGCTACGGCCTGGGAAGGCAGTGGAAGATGGCCCAAGGCCTTTGGCCCCTGCACCCACGTGGAAGACTCAGAAGAAACTCCTGGCTCCTGGCTTTGAATCAATGCAGCTCTGGCCATTGCAGCCATCTAGGGAGTGTAACAACGAATTGAAGACTTCTCTCTGTCTGCCTCTGCTTCTCTGTGTAATTCTTTCAAATAAATAAATAAATATTTAAAATAAATAAGTAAGATAAAAGAATTCGGGTCCAGTGCTGTGGCACAGCAGGTTAAAGCCCTGGCCTGAAGTGCCAGCATCCCATAGGGGTGCCAGTTCAAGTCCCGGCTGGTCCTCTTCCGATCTAGCTCTCTGCTATGGTCTGGGAAAGCAGTAGAAGATGGTCCAAGTCCTTGAGCCCCTGCACCCATGTGGGAGATCCGGAAGAAGCTCCTGGCTCCGGATCGGCACAGCACCGGCCATTGCAGCCATCTGGAGAGTGAGCCAGCAGATGGAAGACCTCTCCCTCTGTCTACTTAGCTTCCTTTCTCTGAAATGTAAGTCAACAACTTTTTTTTTTAGTAGAAAGGTTTATAGGTTTCTTTTAGCATCTTATCAAAAATAAAACTGAGTAAAATTTATCCATTTTAAGTATGGAAATTACACTTTAAAGACAGTGGTTTTAAGGCCAACACCACGGCTCACTTGGCTAATCCTCCGCCTGTGGAGCCGGCACCCCGGGTTCTAGTCCCGACTGGGGCACTGGATTCTGTCCCAGTTGCTCCTCTTCCAGTCCAGCTCTCTGTTGTGGCCCGGGAAGCAGTGAAGGATGGCCCAGATGCTTGGGCCCTGCACCAGCATGGGAGACCAGGAGGAAGTGCCTGGTTCCTGGCTTCCTATCGGCATAGCACACAGACCGTAGTGACCATTTCGGGGGTGAACCAACGGAGAGGAGGACCTTTCTCTCTGTCTCTCTCACACTAACTCTGTCTATTAAAAAAAAAAAAAAAAAAAGACAGTGGTTTTAAAACACCAGTGACCGGTAGAAAGAACTGGGACTCATTGGAGAAATGACTGATGCTGTGTCTGGGGCAAGAGACGTCCAGGCGGGGCCGTGCTGTGGCTCAGCGAATGGATCAGCACAGCTCCAGCCATTGCGGCCAATTGGAGAGTGAACCAGGAGATGGAAGACATCTCTCTCTCTCTCTGCCTCTCCTTCTCTCTGCGTGTAACTCTGACTTTCAAATAAATAAATTAAAAAAAAAAAAAAAAACTATGAGAATAACATAAAAAACTCCATATACACTCAGCCCTTCTTATCCACTGGTATCACAAGCAATAAAGGTTGGAAAATTGCATATAAATACATACAGACTCTCCTTGTCATTATTTCCTAAAAAATATATTATAGCAACTACTTACATAGCATTTGATTAGTACTTTATTTTAAAGATTTATTTATTTATTTGAAGGCAGAGTTAGAGAGAAACAGAGAGGGAGAAGGGAAAGGAGAGACAGAGAGAGAGCTTCTGTCTACTGGCTGCAATGGCCAGGACAAAGTCAGGAGCCTGGAGCTTCACCCAGTATCTCCCATGTGGGTGCAGGGGCCTAACTAAGCACTTGGGTTATCTTCTGCTGCTTCCCTAGGTGCATTAGCTTGGAGTTCGATAGGAAGTGGAGTAGCCTGGACTTGAACTGGAGCCCATATGGGATGCTGGCATTATATGTGGCAGCTTAACCTATTATGCCACAATGCCAGCCCCTGCGTTAGATTTAAAAAAAAAAGTACTAAGCCAGCGCCGTGGCTCAACAGGCTAATCCTCCGCCTTGCGGCGCCGGCACACCGGGTTCTAGTCCCGGTCGGGGCACCGGATTCTGTCCCGGTTGCCCCTCTTCCAGGCCAGCCCTCTGCTGTGGCCCGGGAGTACAGTGGAGGATGGCCCAGGTGCTTGGGCCCTGCACCCCATGGGGAGACCAGGAAAAGCACCTGGCTCCTGGCTCCTGCCATCGGACGAGCGCGGTGCGCCGGCCGCAGCGCGCCGGCCGTGGCAGCCATTGGAGGGTGAACCAACGGCAAAGGAAGACCTTTGTCTCTGTCTCTCTCTCTCACTGTCCACTCTTCCTGTAAAAAAAAAAAAAAAAAAAAGTACTTATTTCATTTACTTGAAAGGAACAGGGACAAAGCAAAACAGAGATATCTTCCATCTATTGGTTCATTCCCCAAATGGCCACAATACCCAGGACTGGGCCAGGCCAAAGTGAGAGGCCAGGATCTCAATCCAGATCTCTCATGTGGGTGGCAGGGACCCAACTACTTGAGCAATAACCTGTTGCCTCCCAGAGTGTGCATTACCAGGAAGTCTGATTTGGAATACAGAGGTCCCAAGTGCACCACTTAACCACTGCACTAAATGCCTGCTTCACATTTACACTGTATTATGTATTGTAAATAACCCGGCAATGATTTAAAGTATATGGGAGGAGGTACATAAGTTATATACAAGTACTCTGTCATTTCATTTAAGAATTTAGTTCTGCAGATTTTGGTATCCATGTAGGGAAGGGGAGTCCTGCAACTATTCTCCACCCCAGACACCAAGGGACTCATGTACTTATCCTTGAGCTTTTTTTTTTTTTTTAAACAGGCAGAGTTTAGACAGTGAGAGAGAGAGAGAGACAGACAGAGAGAAAGGTCTTCCTTCCATTGGTTCACCCCACAAATGGCCGCTACAGCCAGCACACTGCACTGATCCAAAGACAGAAGCCAGGTGCTTCCCCCAAGTCTCCCATGCAGGTGCAGGGCCCGAGGACTTGGGTCATCCTCCACTGCACTCCCGGGCCACAGCAGAGAGCTGGACTGGAAGAGGAGCAACCAGACAGAATCCAGTGCCCCAACCGGGACTAGAACCCGGGGTGCCAGCGCTGCAGGCAGAGAATTAGCCAAGTGAGCCGCAGTGCAAGCCTTCCTTGAGCTTTAACAACTCAGGCCCATCTTATTTCAGATCTACTAACCTATTTCTCAGCCCAACTATTTCCTGCCCACTTCCCAGATTTGTTTGGACACAAATCTCAGATATATTACTTCTATAAATACTTCAGTACGTATCCTCCTTTTTTTTTTTTTTTAAAAAAGACTTATTTATTTGAAAGGCAGAGCCATAGAGAGGCAGAGGCAGAGAGGAAGGGGTGGGGGTCCTCCATTCGCTGGTTCACTCCCCAAATGGCCGCAATGGCTGGAGCTGCACCAATCCAAAACTGGGAGCCAGGAACTTCTTCCAGATCTCCTAGGCCAAGGACTTGGGCCATCTTCCAGTGCCCTCCCAGGCCACAGCAAAGAGCCAGATCAGAGGTGGAAAAGATGGGACTCAAACCGGTGCCTGCATGGGATGCTGGCACTACAGGCAATGGCTTTACCTGCTACACCATAATGCCAGCCCCTCAGTATATATTTTCAACCTTTTTTCTTTTTCTTTTTTTTTTTTTGACAGGCAGAGTGGACAGTGAGAGAGAGAGATATAGAGAGAAAGGTCTTCCTTTTGCCGTTGGTTCACCCTCCAATGGCCGCCGCAGACAGCGCGCTGCGGCCGGCGCACCGCACTCGTCCGATGGCAGGAGCCAGGAGCCAGGTGCTTTTCCTGGTCTCCCCATGGGGTGCAGGGCCCAAGCACCTGGGCCATCCTCCACTGCATTCCCGGGCCACAGCAGAGGGCTGGCCTTTTTTCTTTTAAAAAAACACAGGATAGTATCTCTGATGTTAAAATTCTTTCACATGAGAAAATATCTAGTAAGTATTCAAATTTCACAATCTCTCTCATTTTTTTTTACCCAATAGAAAGTTGTCTACCAGCGGGCACCGCAGCTCACTAGGCTAATCTTCCACCTGCGGCACCGGCACCGGAGTTCTAGTCCCGGTTGGGGCACTGGATTCTGTCCCGGTTGCTCCTCTTCCATTCCAGCTCTCTGCTGTGGCCTGGGAGTGCAGTGGAGGATGGCCCAGGTCCTTGGGCCCTGCACCCGCATGGGAGACCAGGAGGAAGCATCTGGCTCTTGGCTTCGGATCAGCGCAGCACGCTGGCCGTAGCGGCCATTTAGGGGGTGAACCAACGGAAGGAAGACCTTTCTCTCTGTCTCTCTCTCTCTCACTGTCTAACTCTGCCTGTCAAAAAAAAAAAAAGAAAGTATCTACCATTTTTTAAGGCTGTCATTACTGAGAGAATAAAAATAAAACAATTTTATAAGAAATATAACCAAGGAAGGACATAAATTAAGATCGTAATCTGGGGCCAACATCCCATATGGGCACTAGCTCGTGTCTCTGCTGCTCTACTTCCAACCCAGTTACCTGCTAATACACTTGGGAAAGCAGCAAAAAGATGGCAAAACCCTTTGGGCCCCTGCACCCACCAGGGAGACCTGGATGATGCCCCTGGCTGATACAGCCATTTGGAGGGTGAATACGTTATTGAGCTACGATTCAGTATCTAGTTTCAGAATAGTTTTATCAACCCCCAAAAAAACTCAGACCAATTAAGTCTCCCTATTTTGCTTCTCCCATGAGCCCATGACAACCATTAGCCTACTTCCTGCTCCTTCCATGTGGGGGCCAGCATTGTGGCACAGCAGGTTAAGCCTCCACCTGTGATTTATTAGAGCAGTAGCTGCTCCACTTCTGGTCCAGCTCTGTGCTAATGTGCCTGAGAAGGCAGCAAAAGATGGTCCAAATCTTTCAACCCCTGCCATCCACTTTGAGATCCAGATGGAATTCCTGGTTCCTGGCATCTGCCTGGCCCAGCCTAACCATCAAAGCCATTTGGGGAGTGAACCAACAAATCTTTTTCTGCTACTCTGCTTTTCAAAAGAATACATCTTTTTTTTTTTAAGGTGTATTTATTTAAAAGGCAGAGTTACAGAGACAAAGAGAGAGAGAGATCTTCCATCTGCTCGTTCACTCCCAAATGGCGACAATGAATAGAGCTGCACCAGTTGGGAGCCAGGAGCTTCTTCTGAGTCTCCTACATGGGAGCAAGGGCCCAAGGATCTGGGCCCTCTTCTGCTGCTTTTCCAGACCATAGCAGAGAGCTGAATGAGAAGTGGACCAGTCAAGATTTGAACTGGCACCTATATGGGATGCCAGCACCACAGGCGGGGCTTTACACTGCTGTGCCACAGCACTGGCCCCCAAATAAATAAATCTTTAAAAAAAAAAAAAAGACTTCTCCGGGCCACAGTGGGTTGACGACCTGGCCTGAAGTGCCAGTATCCCCTATCGGTGCTGGTATCCCATCCCGGCTGCTCCTCTTGTGCAGTGGAAGATGGCCCAAGTCCTCGGGCCCCTGCACCCATGTGGGAGACCCAGAAGAAGCTCCTAGCTCCTGGCTTCAGATCAATGCAACTCGGGCTGGCCATTGCGGCCACCTGAGGAGTGAACCATCAGATGGGAGACGTTTCTCTCTCTCTCTCTGCCTCTCCTCTCTCTGTGTACCTCTGACTTTCAAATAAATAAATCTTTTTTTTTTTTTTTTTTTTTTTTTGGACAGGCAGAGTGGACAGTGAGAGAGAGAGACAGAGAGAAAGGTCTTCCTTTGCCGTTGGTTCACCCTCCAATGGCTGCCACGGCCGGGGCACTACGGCCGGCGCACCGCCATCCGATGGCAGGAGCCAGGTGCTAGGTGCCTTTTCCTGGTCTCCCATGGGGTGCAGGGCCCAAGCACTTGGGCCATCCTCCACTGCACTCCCGGGCCACAGCAGAGGGCTGGCCTGGAAGAGGGGCAACCGGGACAGAATCCGGCGCCCCGACCGGGACTAGAACCCGGTGTGCTGGCGCCGCAAGGCGGAGGATTAGCCTGTTGAGCCACGGCGCCGGCCAAATAAATAAATCTTTAATGGAATCACATGACACATGGATGGCCTTTTATGACTGGCTCTTTCATGTAGCATACTGCTTTTAAGATTCATTTTCAAGTTGCTGCCAAGTACGAGAGACCTTCAAAATTTTTTTCAAAGTATTTTGAGATCCATGTATTTTTCATAATACACATTTTATATGCATAATGAATAAAATACACCTAAATAAACTCTTTTGATCCCATAAACCTTCTGAAGTACCCTTGTTAGCAGTATTTCATTCTTTTCTACTGTCAAATAATATTCCATTATTGGGATATACTGTTTGGCTTAATAGCTTTTTGCGTTGCTTCTAATTTGGAGATATGATCTCAAAAAAAAAAAAACTCTTATAGTTTATTTGTCAATCAAACTAATTCAGATTTTGGAAATACTGAATCAAAAAGCTTCAGATTTTGGAAATATTGGATTTTGAATTTTCAGATTAGGGATGGCTAATCTGTATAGACTGTGACTTCAATCAAAGTCACCTGTTCCTTTTATATTTACAATCACAAGTAATTAAACAGCCCAACTTACCCCTTTAAAAAAGTTTGCTTTTTCCTGAATGACTTCTGTAGCAGCAGCACTGTATACAGTGGCACACATTACTTCAGAGCCCTTAAGACAACTCTGAACTTAAGTCTGCTACACAGGAACTCATTCTTACCTCTAAAGCCTCCGGAAATGATTGAAGTACCAAATTAGGGCAGGTTAACTTAAGCGGAAAATGTTACATATAAATGAAATTTTCAGCTCATATTTAACTCTAAATGCCACTATGCAAAAAAAAGTTTCGAAACATATTTTATCACCCAATTAATACAGCACTTGGCTTTACAGTTTTAAAAATGATCCACTTATTTTTCCTTTGTTCTGAGTTAATAACAAATCCCTGCTTAATAACTCTTTCCCTTATAAGCCTACTATAAGAGAATATCAAATGTATTTTATAATTTAGTAACTTTTACTTATATATGTAATTGAAGACACTTGCCATTGACTGCTAATCTGACTCAAATTCTGTACTAGTCCTCTTGTGAAATGAATGAAAATAAAAGTAAAATACCTTAAAATGTCCTGTGCCTTCATTAGCACTGAAAAAGGAGAGCAAAGTTAATCAATAGGTAATATTTACACTTAATCATATAACAATAGAAAGGTAATATCAATATAAATATTTGAGAAACAGTCATTTTATTTCAATTTTAAAAGTCACCTAAATTTTCATGAAATAAACATCAGTACTCTGAATTATCACTTCTGCCACCTAGTGGTAGGACAAGGCAGTTTTATTGAATATTTTAAATTACTTTCTGTACTTAATTTCAGATAGAATTTCTTCTTCCTTGTTTTGATGTAAAACATATTAGAATTTTATTCTCCTCAATTTTACCGACTTATAGTTGGTAAAACTGTATATATTAACAGTGTACATGTTTTCATACGTGTGCACTAAGAAATAATTAGATCAACCTAATGACATTTTCGCTGAGCATGCTTTTTTGTGTGGTGGGAATATTACACTCTACTCTCTTAGCAATTTTTAAGTATACATTATTAACTGTAGTCACCACACTGCACAAATAACTTCTAGCAAAAAGTATATTCTTCATGTTTAGGTCTTTCCCACATTTAGCATGTAACTTCTCAGTTTAAAATAAATTTTTTGTGTTTAAACAAACTAATGTGACTTTTTTCATCTACAATGACCTTTACAACTTAACATTTTTTTTTTTTTTGACAGGCAGAGTGGACAGTGAGAGACAGAGAGAAAGGTCTTTCTTTGCCGTTGGTTCACCCTCCAATGGCCGCCGCGCTGCAGCCGGCGCAGAGCTGATCCAATGGCAGGAGCCAGATGCTTCTCCTGGTCTCCCATGGGGTGTGGGACCCAAGCACTTGGGCCATCCTCCTCTGCACTCCCTGGCCACAGCAGAGAGCTGGCCTAGAAGAGGGGCAACCAGGACAGAATCCGGCGCCCCGACCAGGACTAGAACCCGGTGTACTGGCGCCGGAAGGTGGAGAATTAGCCTACAACTTAACATTTCTTATAAGAAGGCTGCTGTATTTTTCCTTTTACCTAGAAGCACAGATGCCCTGATTAAGTCAAAAACTTTCAAGTCATGAGACAGTTTTGTTGAGCATCTACTATTCATCTTTTGCATGTTCTTCACGTAGGCCTCATATTAGTCTGGCAAACCAGGCATTAGTATGCCCATTCTTAGAAGAGGAATATTAGCTCAGAGAGATTTAATAACTTGCTTCATATCATAGACAGCTAGGGAGGTGATAAAGCTGTGACTGAAATTCTGGTGTGCCTAGCGTCAAAGTCCATGCTCTGAGCCAGGCGCTTAGCCTAGCCAATAAGGAGTACTTGTGTTTGCTATCTAGCTCTGGCTCCTGACACCAGCTCCTGGTTAATGTGAACCCTGGGAGACAGCAGTAATGACTCAAGTAAACAGGTTCTAGCCAGCCATGTGGGAGATCAGGACTGAGTTTCTCACTCCTGGCTTTACCCTGGCCCAGCCCAGCCAGTGCAGACTTTTTTTCTAAAGACTTATTTATTTATTTGAAGGCAGAGTTACAGAGAGGCAGAGGCAGAGGTAGAGAGAGAGGTCTTCCATCTGCAAGTTCACTCCCCAAATGGCCGCCAATGCCAGAGCTGGGCCTATCCAAAACCAGGAGCCAGGAGCTTCTTCCAGGTCTCCTACATGGGCTATGGGCTCAAACACTTGGGCCACCTTCTACTGCTTTTCCAGGTCATGGCAGGGGGGTGGATCAGAAGTGGAGCACCCAGGACTAGAACCAGTGCCATATGGAGTGCCAGAACTGCAGACGGAGGCTTTAACCATGTTTCTCCCTGAAACTTAAACTAATGGGTCCAGTTTGCCTCTTGGTAATCTTATGAACTATGTTACCTGCTGTTTTATGTGACAATCTTCTAAAGATTTGAGACTAACCTTGAGGGACTTGTTTTCTTTTTTCTCAAACTAAATTTTTTTTGTTCTATCCATTACCTTATTTATTTGAAAGGCAGACTGAGAGGAGAAGAGATGAGTGAGAGAGAAGTAGAGAGGGAAACAGAAAGAAAGGAAGAGAGGAAGATGGAGAAATTAAAATTTATTTATTTATTTATTTATTTGAAAGGCTGAGTTAGATAGAGAGGGAGAGACAGAGAGTGAGATCTTACAACTGCTGGTTCACTCCCCAAATGGCTGTCAACAGCTAGTGCTGGGCAAACCTGAAGCCAGGAGTAACCAGCTTTTTCTTTTTCAGATTTATTTATTTGAAAGACAGAGTTACAGAGAGAGGTAGAGATAGAGAGAGGTCTTCCATCCAATGGTTATCTCCCCAGATGGCCGCCAACGGCCAGAGCTGCACTGATCCGAAGCCAGGAGCCAGGAGCTTCTTCTGAGTCTCCCGCGTGGGTGCAGGGGCCCAAGGACTTGGGCCATCTTCTACTGCTTTCCAAGGCTATAGCAGAGAACTGGATTGGAAGAGGAGCAGCCGGGACTAGAAGCGGCACCTATATGGGATGCCAGCGCTTCAGGCCAGGGCTTTAACCCACTGCGCCACAGCGCTGGCCTCCAACCAGCTTTTTCAATGTCTCCCATGTGGGTTCAGGCACCCAAGCACTTCGGCTTTCTGCTGTAGCTTTCCCAGGCACATTAGCAGGGAGCCTGATAGAAGTGGAGCTGCCAGGATTGGAACCAGCACCCATATGGAATGCAGGGATTGCAAGAGGCAGCTTTACTTGCTATGCCACAACACTGGCCACAAGAGATTAATTTTCCACTCACTGGTTCATTCCCCAGATGCCTACAATGAGAACCTGGAACTCCATCTGGGTCTCCCACATGGATGGCAGTGGTCCAAGTATTTGGACCATCTTTTGCTGTTTTCCCAGGTGTATCAGCATGGAGCTGGATCAGGAGTAGCCAGGACTCAAACCAGTGCTCCAAACCAGTGCTTAACCTGCTACACCACAATGCTGACCCAGAGTCCATTTCTTCAATATGTATATATTGTACATATTTTAGCACCACAGATCATTTCAACCTTTATTTCCAAATGATCCTGTATTACTTCAATTTCATATATTGATAATAGTTCAGACATGTGAAGAACACTGTTGATTCTTACAACAATCCTATGGGCTGCTAGTAGGATCCCCAATTTAGAAATACAGAAACTGATCATCTGAGAATTCCTACTCCAAAGGGTACATACTTTGAGTTAGACTCTTCAAAACCTATGTTCTTTCTATACATTCTACCACCTGCCTTAGATTATTTCTTTTTTCTTTCTTTCGTTTTTTTTTTTTTTTAAGAATTATTTATTTATTTGAGTCAGAGTTAGAGAGAGAGGAGAGGCAGAGAGAGGTCTTCCTCTACTGGTTCACTCCCCAATTGGCTAGCACAGCCAGAGCTGCACTGATCCAAAGCCAGGAGCCAGGAGCTTCTATCCAGGTCTTCCCCTCAGCTGCAGGGACCCACGGACTTAGGCTATCTTCTACTAATTTCCCAGGCCATAGCAGAGAGCTGGATGAAAAGTGGAGCAGCCGGCCGGCGCCGTGGCTCAACAGGCTAATCCTCCGCCTTGCGGCGCCGGCACACCGGGTTCTAGTCCCGGTCGGGGCACCGAATTCTGTCCTGGTTGCCCCTCTTCCAGGCCAGCCCTCTGCTGTGGCCCAGGAGTGCAGTGGAGGATGGCTCAAGTGCTTGGGCCCTGCACCCCATGGGAGACCAGGAGAAGCACCTAGCACCTGGCTCCTGCCATCGGATGAGCGCGGTGCGCCGGCCGCAGCGCGCCGGCCGCGGCAGCCATTGGAGGGTGAACCAACGGCAAAAGGAAGACCTTTCTCTCTGTTTCTCTCTCTCACTGTCCACTCTGCCTGTCAAAAAAAAAAAAAAAAGAAAAGTGGAGCAGCCAAGACTTGAACTAGTGCCCATATGGGATGCCAGCACTGCAGGCGGCGGCTTTCCCTCCCACGTCAGAGTGCCAGCCCCAGTTATTTCTTTTTATAATTTACTTCACACACAAAAAGTGGTGCAGATATATGGAGTAATAGATAACCTTCCACTAAAGATGCCCACATCCCAGGGCCAGCATTGTGGTGCAGCAGGGTAAACTCAACCTTTGATGCCAGCAATCCATAAGGGCACTGGTTCATATCCTGGCTGCCCCCATCGTGATCCAGCTTCCTGCTAACACTCCTGGGAAAGCAGTGAATGATTGCCTAAGTCCTTGGGCCCCTGCACCTATGTGGGAGACCTGGATTGAGCTCCACACTCCTGGTTTTGGCCTGGCCCAGTCCTGGCATTGAGGCCATTTGAGGAGTGAACCAGCATATGGAAAATATCTAAATCTGCACTTCAAATAAATAAATAATTCTTAAAAAAAATAGATGCCCACATCCCATAAGTGCCTGGGTTCAAGTCTTGGTTCTCCCTCTCCTTTCTAACTTCCTGCTAAGATACATCCTAGGGAGCAGCTCAAGTATTTGGGTCCCTAGTTCTTGACTCATGGCTTCATTCAGTATGGCCTAGCCCTGGCTATTGGGAGCATTTGGGGAGTGAACAAATTTTCAGAAGATCTTTGTCTTTTTGTCTCCCACGTGGGTACAGGGGCCCAAGGATTTGGGCCATCTTCTACTGCTTCCCTAGGCCACAGCAGAGAGCTGGATCGGAAGAGGAGCAGCCAGGACTAGAACCAGCACCCTTATAGGATGCCGGTGCTTCAGGCCAGGGCTTTTTAAGCTGCTGTGCCACAGAGCCAACCCCAATCAATTTTCTTAAGGACATTTAGGCTGGAACATACTCTAATAATAAATTGCTGGATTAAATTTGGCAGTTAATATAGTTTTCTCCAACTCTTCCAAAAAGATTGTTTACAGAAAGATTTACCTGTATATTTACTTGAAGAGCAGGTTGGGGAGACACAGAAGTCTTCCTTCCTCTGTTTCTCTCCCCAGATGGTCACAATGTTTAGAGCCGGATGAAGCTAAAGCCAAGAACAAGGAACTCCATCCTAGTCTCCCACATTCATCAGAAGAGCCCAAGTAGTTGGGCATCATCTGTTGCCTTCCCAGGCACACTAGCAGCGAACTGGATCAGAAGTAAAGTAGGAGGGACTCAAATCAACATTCAGATAGGAGACACAAATTCTGTTATCATAAACTGTGGCTTAGGGGTCGGTGTTGTGACAAAGTGGATAAAGCTGCCACCTGCAACACTGACACCGAATATGGGTGCCAGTTTGAGTCCCTGTTGCTCCACTTCCAATCCAGCTCCCTGTTAATGCACCTAGACAAGCAGTAGAAGATGGTCCAAGTACTTGGGCCCCTGTACCCATGTGGGAGACCTGGAAGAAGCTCCTGGCTTCAGATTAGCCCAGTTCTGATCATGGTAGCTATTTGGTGAGTCAACCAGTGATGGAAGATCTGTCTCTTTCTCTGTATCTCTGCTTTTCAAATAAATACATAAATCTCTAAAAACAAATTTAAAAAAAATCCATGGCTTAACCCACTGTGCCACTTACTATAAGGGCTTCAGGGATGCATAAAGGACATTTCCTGCCTTGTCATGGCAACACCAGCACCCCATAGGGTGCCAATTCAAGACCTAGCTACTCCACCTCTAATCCAGCTCCCTATAATGTAATGGGAAAGCAGTAGAAGATGGCCCAAGTGTTTGGGGCCTTGTACCAATATGGGAGACCTGGAAGAAACTCCTGGCTCCAGCTTCAGCATGACACACAGCCCCAGCCATTGCAGCCATTTGGGGAGTGAACCAGCAGATAGAAAATCTCTGTCTCTCTCTCTGTCTCTGTCTCTCTCTCTCTCTCATTCTGTAACTCTGCCTTTTGAATAAATAAGAAATCTTTAAAAAAATCATGCAAGAACACAGAATGAATACATAAAGAGATAAATACAACATTGCACAGCTAGATACTGAATAGATGATACAGAAAGCCTAGAGTCTGAGGAAGCTCTGAGAAGCTACATAGTCATTGGTAACAAAATGAGAATTCTAAATTTTTCCAAGTATTTTAGTTTTGTGAGCTATATAATTGCAATATCTAAAAATTATAGCTTGATACATGCCCAACTCTGTGAACAAGATCGTCTGTTTCATAATGCTATACTATAAGAGTAATACCATATGCTACAGTGTTTTTGTAGAAATAATTTCTTTAAATCAAAGATATCTAGGGACTGCTGCTATGGTGTGGTGGGCTAAGCCTCCACCTGCAGCGCCAACATCCCATGGGGGCGCTGATGCAAGTCCCAGCTGCTCCTCTTCTGATCCAGCCCTCTGCTAGGGCCTAGGAAAGCAGCAGAGGATGGCCCAACTGCTTGGGCTTCTGTACCCATGTGGGAGACCCAGAAGAAGCTCCTGGCTTCTAATTGGCCCAGCTCCGGGCGTTGGGGCCACTTTGGGGGTAAACTAGTAGATGGAAGACCTTTCTGTCTGTCTGTAACTCTACCTCTCAAATAAATAAATAAATAGGCCAGTGCCTTAGCTCACTTGGCTGCAGTGCCGGCATCCAGGGTTCTAGTCCCGGTTGGGGTACCGGATTCTGTCCCAATTGCTCCTCTTCCAGTCCAGCTCTCTGCTGTGGCCCGGGAAGGCAGTGGGGGATGGCCCAGATGCTTGGGCCCTGCACCCGTAGCGGCCATTTGGGGGGTGAACCAACAGAAAAGGAAGACCTTTCTCTCTCTCTCTCTCTCTCACTAACTCTGCCAGTCAAAAATAAATAAATAGACAAATGAATAAAATATTTTTAAAAAATAAGAAAAAAAAACACAAAACTACTTTCAAAAACAATTGGTAAAATCAAGTAAAACTGAAGAGGAATATATCTTAAGAGTCAACAAATCCATACTCTTAAGGACAATCTCACATTTAAACAAGATGATGCGGGGCTGGCACTATGGTGTAGCGGGTAAAGCCACTGCCTGCAGTGTTGGCATCTCATATGGGCACCGGTTTGAGTCCTGGCTGTTCTACTTCCAATCCAGCTCTCTGCTATGGCCTGGGAAAGCAGTAGAAGATGGCCCAACTTTGGGCCCCTGAACCTGTGTATGAGACCTGGAAGAAGCTCCTGGATCAGCCCAGCTCCAGCTGTTGTAGCCAATTGGGGAATGAACCAGCGGATGGAAGACCTCTCTACCTCTGCCTCCGCCTCTCTGTAATTCTGCCTTTTAAATAAAAAAATATTAAAAAACAAACAAAAAACACAGGATGTTTGTAACAACATTGTTTGTAATAGCAAAAAGAAAATGACTAGAAACAAGCTGAATATTCAACAGTACCAATGACAGGGGCAGTCTTTGTGGCAGCAGGTCAAGTCTCCATCTATGACACCAGCCAATCCCATATGAGAACTGGTTCAAGTCCTGGCTGCTCTACTTCCAATGCAGCTCCCTGCTATCATGCCTGGGAAAGCAGTAGGAAATGGCCCAAGTATTTGGGCTCCTACCACCCAGGTGGAAGACCCATATATATTGAGTTCCAGGCTCCTGGCTTCTGCCTGAGCCAGCCCTGGCTCAGGTTTGGAGAGTAAACCAAAGGATAGAGGATCAATCTCTTGGTCTTCCTCCCTCTTTTTAACTCTTTCAAATAAATACACCTTAAAAAAAAGATAATTATGACATATTCATACCAGACAATGGTGAAAATGAACGAATTAGAGCTACACAT
The DNA here is from genome assembly GCA_949820135.1 of Sylvilagus floridanus. Taxonomy (NCBI): domain Eukaryota; kingdom Metazoa; phylum Chordata; class Mammalia; order Lagomorpha; family Leporidae; genus Sylvilagus; species Sylvilagus floridanus. The sequence continues at coordinate 55,403,764 of OX463235.1, forward strand.
TTCAACACCGATGAACTGGCTAGCACCGCGGCTCATTTGGCTAATCCTCCGCCTGTAGCACCGGCACCCCGGGTTCTAGTCCCAGCTGGGGCGCCGGATTCTGTCCCCATTGCTCCTCTTCCAGTCTAGCTCTCTGCTGTGACCCGGGAAGGCAGTGGAGGATGGCCCAAGTGCTTGGGCCCTGCACCCGCATGGGAGACTTGGGGGAAGCACCTGGCTCCTGGCTTCGGATCGGCACGACACACCAGCTGTAGCAGCCATTTGGGGGGTGAACCAATGGAAAAGGAAGACCTTTCTCTCTGTCTCTCTCTAACTCTGCCTGTCCAAATAAATAAATAAATAAATAGCATTGATGAATCATAATACTGAAAAAAAAAAGTTGGAAAACACAATATTACACCACTTAAATTTTTTACTAGGGAGGGAGATACCTCCCATCTGGTTGGTTCATTCCTCAAATGCCCACGAAGGAGGCTCTCAATACAAGTCTCCCACAGGGATGACAGGAACTTGGGTCATCACCACTCTCTCCCAGGGTGTGCACCAGCAGGAAGCTGGAAACAGGAATGGAGCTGAGACCCAGGCTCTCCAAAATAAGCAGTGGCTTAACCGCTGCATCAAATGACTATCCGTAAAGTTTCGTGGTTTTTTTTTTTTTTAAGATTTTATTTATTTCAAAGGCAGTTACAGAGAGAGTGGAAAAGAGAGAGATATATAGAGAGAGGTCTTCCATCTACTGGTTCACTCCCCAAATGGTCACAATGGTCAGGGCTGGGCTAGGAAGAGGCCAAGAGCTTCATCTCTGTCTTTCAAGTGGGTACATGGACCCAAGTACCTGGGCCATGTTCTGTTGCCTTCCCAGGTGCACTATCAGGGAGCTGAATCAGAAGTGGAGCACCCGGGGTTCTAAATGATACCCACATGGGATGCCAACATTGCAAGTAGCAGCTTAACTAGCTATGCCACAACGCAAGCCCCTGAAAGTTTTTAAATTGGTAAAAACAATTTTATATATTTCTAAGAATGAGTAAACATGTAGTAAGCATGAAAAAAGTATCATGGGAATGACAAATGCCACTTTTTGGAGAATGGCTATTATCCTCTGGGGGACAGAGTATAAATAGAAGAGGTAGCCAAGGGCTTCAGCTCCATTAGCAATGGTTTATTTCTTAAGCCAGATAATGAGGATGCTAGTGATCCACTCTTTATACCTTGCCCCATGTTTTAGATTATTTCATAATTAATTTTTAAAGGGATGTCAGGAAAATCTGATTGCCCAGTGTTCAGGGTGAATTTTAACTGTTGGGACCTAAATAATTCTTCAAGGTAGATTTTTAGGGTACTCACCCAATGAACTCCAGTAACAAAGACATATCAAGTTCAGGTGGAATACGAAACACAGACTCTAGGACTTTCTTAGATCGTCCTTTGTTTGAAGGGACTGGCTGTGGAACAGCTATTTGGAAGCCAAAGGAAAAAGCTGATTTAGAATGAAAATTCGATAAATTGAGACCTTTGAAAACAATTATACAGGTATCACATCAACTATTTAAAAAATAACAAGGCATTCAATCAACCTTTTCTTTAGTATCATCAGCTAATCTTTTAAAGACAATGAAATTAGTGGCAAGCCTGGGGGCAACTCTGTAATGGAAGGCTTATCAGGCCCAGAGAGCTCAGCAGAACAGCAACAGCTTTCACAGACGACTACTAGAGGGGCCAGCACTGTGGTGCAGCAGGTTCGCAGGCATTCCACATGGGTGCCAGTGCTAGTCAAGGCTGCTCCTCTTCTGATCCAGCTCTCAGCTATGGCCTGGGAAAGCAATAGAAGATGGCCCATGTACTTGAGCCACTGCACCCGCGTGGAGACCAGGACAGAAGCTCCTGGCTCCTGGCTTCGGATTGGTCCAGCTCTGGCTGGCATGGCCATTTGGGGAGTGAACCAGCAGATGGAAGACCTTTCAGTCTCTTCCTCTCATTGTCTGTAACTCTACCTCTCAAGTAAATAAATAAAATCTTTGTAATTTAAAAAACAAAAACAAAAACAAAAAAAAACACTACTAGGTGCCAGGCTCACATTTAGCACTTTACAAGCATCACCTCATTTAATCCTTTTTTCCTTTTTTTTTTTTTAACAAGCAGAGTTAGACAATGAGAGAGAGAGAGAAAGGTCTTCCTTTTCCATTGGTTCACCCCCCAAACAGCCACCACAGCCGGCGCGCTGCACTGATCCAAAGCCAGGAGCCAGGTGCTTCCTCCTGGTCTCCCATGCAGGTGCAGGGCCCAAGTACTTGGGCCATCCTCTACTGCCTTCCCGGGCCATAGCAGAGAGCTGGACTGGAAGAGGAGCAACGGGGACAGAATTCGGCGCCCCAAACGAGACTAGAACCTGGGGTGCTAGAACCTGGTCCTGCTAATGCATCTGGGAGACAGAGAATGATGGCCCAAGTACGTGGGTTCCTGCCCATGTAGGAAACCTGAGGGTTTCCTGGCTCCTGGTTTTGGCCCGGCTCAGCCCTAACCTGCATTTCACAAGTGAATAAGTGGATAGAATTTCTCCGTCACTCCCTCTTTATTTATAAGATTAATTTATTTGAGAGTCAGAGTTTTACAGAGAGAGGGAGAGACAGAGACACAGAGAGAAGAGATTGAGGGAGAGATCTTGCATCTGCTGCTTCACTTCCCAGATGGCTGCAACAGCAAGGGCTGGGCCAAGCCAGAAGCCAGAAGCCAGAAGCCAAGAGCTTCATTCACTCATATGTGGGTAACAGGTGCCCAAACATTTGGGCCATCCTCTGCTGCCTTTCTCAGGTCATTATCAGGGAGCTGGATCACAAGGAAGCAGTCAGGACAAGAACCTGGGCCCATACAGGATGCCGGCATCACAGGCAGCAGCTGTACTCACTCTCTCTCTCTCTCTGTCATCCACCTTTCAAATACATATTTTTTAAAAAAAGGAAAAGAAAGAAACGAAGGAGGTTCAGCATTGTCGTGCAGCAGGTTAAGCTGCCACTTGCAACATCAGCATCCATTTAAGAGTGCTGGTTCAAGTCCTGGCTGTTCTACTTCTGATCCAGTTCCCTGCTCTCATCCACATGAGAGACCAGATAGAGTTCTAGGCTCCTGGCTTCAGACTGGATGACCCCAGCCTTTGCAGCCATTTATGGAATGAACCAGTGGATGGAAGATTTGTCACTGGGCCTTTCAATAAATAAATAAATCTTAAGTGGGGGAAAAAAAACCTGAGGTTTAGTGAAAAAAAAATGTTATGCAGTTACTATGTGTCAGGCCCTGTTTTAAGTGCTTGTGTCATTCAATGCATGTTTTTATGAATTGCCATTATTATCACCATTTTATAGATAAGGAAACTGAAACACTGAAGTAATTTGCTGAAGTCACATACCTAGTAAAGAGGCAGAGCTAGGAACTCAGAAAAGTAGTTTCAGAGATTAAACATTTTAATTATTATAAACAAACTGGAATACACCACAACATTATCTTTAGAATTTTTCTCAGTTGGATCATATAGTAACTAGTTATGCCCAAAAACAATTTCAGAGGGCAGAAATTTTATTAAGTTAGTATTCTTTATAAATACATTATATTTATAATTTATATTTATAAATCCAAACTTACCAGGTTTAGGTACTTCTAGACCTCTTTCTTTATAGAAATCATGCATTTGCTTTTTTTCTCCTAAAAAATGATAAAACACAGACTAAATTACACTTAAAATGAAACGAGCAGAGTAGAGATTCTGGGATTCACAACTATGTAATTAAAAAAAACTTACTTTCCTCTAGATTGATCACTAATTTGTATACTATGTCTTGTAACTGTCGGTCCAACCTAATAAAAGGAAAGGATGGAGAATACCTCAAAATTTAGGAAAAATGCATTTCAGTACAGAGTGAGTTAACTGAGTTTTCCCTTGGGGATGGATACCTTCTTTTTCAGAGTCCAGTTACTTTTAAGCAGCACTCACAGTACCTAAAACACAATCCAACTGAGAGAATCTCAAGCAATCGTAGGTAATCACAGATTCTCGAAAGGTTCACTAAATTGTTTCTTATGTACTAGTCTTAGTCCCTCAAAAAGAACTTGAGTTCATGGCAGAGACTGTATTTTTAACTTCTGTGCATCATCTGCAAAGTGCTCTCCTACGAAGGTAATTAAAAAAAAGTCACAGTATTTGGTGAGTGAACAAAGTAATCTACCTTTAGTTCTCCTTGGAAGCTGAGCAGGAACCGGTTAGTAAGCTACATGACCTACCACAGAGGCTTTTCTAAAGCGCACAGTTGTTACAGGTATTAATCCTAAAAAAGAAAAGCTGCTGGGACAGTTTTACAAATCAGTTAAGATGTTGTGGTGGATGCCCACATATCTTATCCCCATATCAGAGCGCATGGATGTGAGTCTGGCTGAGAGCTGATTCGAGCTTCCCTCTAATGCACATGCCGGGTGACAGCAATGCACAGCTCAAGTGTTTTAATCCCTGCCACCACATGGCAGACTAGTAGTGAGTTCCTGGCTCCTTGTTTTGGCCTGGCCCAGATCCAGTCTCCACCACTGCAAACATCTGGGGACTGAGCCAGTGGATGCGATTTCTATCTCTGTGTGTCTCTTTCCAACTCTTTGCCTTTCAAATAAGAAAAATTTAGAAAAATAATTTTTAAACAGAATTCTAAATACTGCATACCAAAGAAAAAGCTTACACTAGCCTCATAAACATAAATGGGCTAAAATTCTTATGGAAAAAGGTCAATGTTTTTAAAAAACACCCCAGCAGATGGGGCTGAGGATGTGGCACAGTAGGTTCACCTTATGCCAATATCCCATATCGTAGTGTCATTGTCCTGGCTACTCTGCTTCCTATCCAGCTTCCTGCTAATGAGGCTGGGAAGGCAGCAGAAAACGGCTCATGTCCCTGGGCCCCTGCTACCCATGTGGGACACCACAATGGTTAAAGTCCCCAGCAGTCAGCACAGTGTCCAATACAGAGTTAAGTGCTCTACACACATTTCTCAAAGGCGTATGTAATTCCCATCCTTTTAATTTTGAGGGAGGTCAAGAATTTAATCCCAACTACACAAGTCAAGCTTTCAGGAAATGTATACTTAAAACAATTAGAACCTTCATATAGTCTTCTTACCTTATGTTATAAAGAGGCTGTGTTTGATGTACTACTATGTTGCATTTTGGACATCTATTGCTATAGTAAAAGTGTCTTACAATGCAGCTTTTACAAACTGTCAGAAAAGAAAAAGCTGAAATCAGGATTTTTAAGAACACTTACAAAGCTGAAACTAATATTCAGAAACGTGAACCGTATACTTACAGGTATGAAGACATTCCGTGATGGTAGTTGCATCTATTAGGTAACCCTTGCAAATGGAACACAAGATGTAGGGGGTCAGCTCAGAGAGATTAATCAGGCGCTGCAAATACAATGGAAATGGTTTAAAATCACGAATTCTTCTCTTCTCACACTCTTAAGCCATAATCTCAAGATTTCACTCTAAATACCGTGTCACTTAACTACAACACGGAAATATATCCCTTTACATCTTTAAAACGTCGCTGGAAGATACAATAACACAACACAAGCCCACGTTTCCGAAGGCTCTCGTTCCCTTGGATATACGGCATACTGCCAGCGAGGGGCATCTTACTTTACGAATTACTTAGGAGATGGGCAAACTTTCCAGATCCCGGTGTCTAAGGTGAGTAAGCTAATTCTGACTAGCAAGTGTCACCCACGTTGAAGAAGAATGCCCCGCTGCGATAAACCAATCACGCATCTTTGCAAGCCAACCGAACAGACCGAGACGGGGTTATCAGCCTGTCCACCCCCCTCCACCAACCGACGCCTCTCGGCTCCACGGCAGACTCCCCGAGGGCCGGGCACGCCGGAGCCACCCAGCACGGACGGCCTCGGCCATCACCCACAGCAGAAGGAATCGGACCCGGGGCGTCCGAGGGGCTCGCGTGAAGCCCACGCACCAGTGCCGGGAGGAAGCTGCCGGGACGCAGGCCCTGGACCACGCGCCCAGGCGGGAGGGCGAGGCCCCCGAGCGAGCGTGGGCGGCGGCAGCTGCGTCCCGGAGGCCACCGAGGCCGCGCGGTCGGGGGCGCCACCGACCTCCTCCTCGTCCTCCGAGTCCGCCCGGCCCCCCTCCAGCCTCAGCGAGAAGTGGCTCAACTCTTCCTCCTCCTCCTCCTCGTCCTCCTCCAGCTCCTCGTCCTCCTCCAGCTCCTCGTCGTCGTCCTCGAAGCGGCCTCGCAAGCGGCCGAGGCTGCGTTCCAGGTCCAGCGCGTGGGGCCGGGCGCCCGAGCAGCCGGGAGCCCCCGCCTCAGGCACCAGCGCCCGGGCCTCCTCCTCGGCTGCGGGCGCCGGGGTGAGGGCAGGCGGGGAGCCGGGAGGTGGCGGCGGCGTGGCGGCCGCTCCCTCGGCCTTGGCAGCGGCCGCACGGCCCGTCGTGGCCAACGCGACCCCCTCCATGGCCCAGGCGCCAAGCCTACTAGGCGACAGGCGGCCGCGGAGCGCGGGAGTTCTGCTGGCCTTCCTCCGCAGCCAGTGCGCAGGCGTAGGGGCCCAGAGAGGCCGCTGGGAAATGTGGTTCACCTAGGCCAGGTGTCGGGGGCGGGGCTTGGGGGCCCGCCCCTTAAAGGAATCTCCATTTTCCCTGTGAAAAGTTTGACGCTCCTTGCTCAGTGCTTTATTACATTATTATTAAAGATTTATTTATTTGAAAAGGCAGAATTGCAGAGAGAGAGAGAGAGATCTTCCGTCCGCTGGTTCAGTCCCCAAATGGCCCTCCTGGAGCTGGGCCTATAAGAAGCCAGGAGCCAGAGCTGCTTGCAAGTCTCCCATGCCAGTGCTAGGGCCCAAACGCTTGGGCCATCTTCTGCTGCTTTCCCAGACCATAGCACAGAACTGAATCCATCGGCACCTGCCACAGCACCAGCCCCCTCAGTGCTTTTTAAAAAATTTTTAATATTTTAAAAATATTTATGTTTGTATTGCAACTATTTATTTATTTATTTATTTTAAAGGCAGAGAGACAAAGAGTCCCATCTGCTGGTTCACTTCCCAAATGCCCGCAAAAGCCTGAGCTGGTCCAGACATAAACAGAAACTCAATCTGAGTCTCCCACTTGGGTGGCAGGGACTCAAGTACTTGATCCTGCCTCCCAGGCAGTTGACTCGGAAGCCTGGACTCAAACCTAGGTACTCCCACATGGGATGCAGGGCTCCCAGTCCCAAATTAGGAAGTATGAAGTTCCCATTTTGAAATATGTAAGTGAATTTATTTCAAGGAGTCATACATTGTATAACTACAGGATAGAAATCTAATTGCTATTCAAAGACTATCTTGATACCCCATACTGAAAAGTGGATTATATTGAATTCAACATTTATCAAGGGAGCATTATAGTACTAGGAACTGAAAGCCATCCACACATACCCCACCCTGTAATATTATTGAGAGAAGTTTGGACTTGGCTTGTATTATCCTGGGAACTGACATAATGCCACCAAGCTGCAGAAAGCCAAAGGCTCCCAAACAAAACAAGGCTAGGGCAAAGTCACATTTGAGAAAAGAATTTGTTCTTAGTGAGTTGAATTAATGCTAATTTGGGAATGGTATTCTTACCTTCTAAGTGAGTCACCATGCTTGCTCTGGGAAAATTGTACCAGAATGGGTGTACCCACTGCTCCTAGACTAGACCCCAGCTTTCCCTCTGTGATCCCTAAGTCTGGACAAGCTTGAGACACTGAAGTCTGCAAGACCTAAGAAGGAATAAAAAGAAGGGAAATGTCTCTTTCTACACCAAGAGGTTATATTCAACAGGACTGGGAATGGGAACTGGACTATAGTATTGACATAGGGTGATTGGAAAGAGGTTGAAAGAGACAGACCAGTGGGGCAGGTGCTGTGGCTTGGTAGGCTAACTCTTCACCTGCAGTGCCGGCATCCCATATGGGATGGATTCCCAACTGCTCCTCTTCCCATCCAACTCTTTGCTTATGGCCTAGAAAAGCAGTGGAAGACAGCCCAAGTGCTTGGGCCCCTGCATCCACTTGGGAGACTGGGGAGAAGCTCTTGACTCCTGGATTCAGATCATCTTAGCTCCAGCCGATGCAGCCATTTGGGGAGTGAACGAGCCAATGGAAGACCTTTCTCTCCATCTCCCTCTCTCTGTCTATAACTGTACCTCTCAACTAAATAAATAAAATATTTAAAGAAGGGAAAGAAAAAGGATACTTTAAAACAAAAACAAAGAGACATACTTAAACGCATGAGATACTGTGCTCACAACAGGCCTAAGTATGGAAGAGCCTCAGCCAATTACATAGGATGAAGTCTAGCCTCTCATCATTGGAAGACACCCCCCAGGTGTCTGAACGCTAATCTAGGTGTTGCTGTGAAGGTATTTTGTAGATGATCAGTTGACTTTAAGCAAAAAGGTTGTCCTCAACAATCTGGATGGACATCACTCAATCAGTTGAAAGGCCTTAAAAGCAAAACTAAGGATCTCCTTCCTCCTGGAGGAAGAGGTTGTTCCTGTGGACCTGCAGCATCAGCACTTGTCCAGGAGTTTCCAGCCTGCTGGGCTACCCTACAGGTTTCAGGCTTACAGGCTAGCTCCCACAATTTTATGAGGCAATAAATATAAACACGGGGCTGGTGTCATGGCACAGTGTGTTAAGCCAACGCTTGGCAACTTGCCCATCTCATATCAGAGAGCTAGTTTGAGTCCTGGCTGCTCCACTTCTGATCCAGCTCCTTGGAAAAGCAGCAGCAAGATGGCCCCTGCCACTCCTATGGGAGACCTGGATGGAATTCTAGGCTCCTGGCTTCATTCTGGCCCAGCCTGGAACATTGTGACCATTTGGAGAGTGAACCACCAGGTGGAAGATTTTTCACCCTCTTTCTTTGCCTTTTAAGTAAATAAATAAATTTAAAATGTATGAATCATATATAAAGTCTTTGCAGAGGCCATCACTATGGCATAATAGGCTAAGCCTCTGCCTGTAGCACTGGCATCCCATCGTGTTCTGGCTGCCCCTCTTCCGATCCAGCTCTCTGCAATGGCCTGGGAAAGCAGTAGAAGATGGCCAAGTGCTTGGGCCTCTACACCCATGTGGCGGACCTGGGAGAAGCTTCTGGCTCCCAGCTTCAGATCAGCCCAGCTCTGGCTGTTGCGGCCAACTGGGGAGTGAAACAGTGGATGGAAGATCTTTCAGTCTCTCCCTCTCTCTGTCTACAACTCTAAATAAATAAAGTATTTTAAAAATAAAAATACAGGCCAGCACCACGGCTCACTAGGCTGATCTTCCACCTGCAGCACTGGCACCCCAGGTTCCAGTCCCGGTTGGGGCACCAGTTCTGTCCCGGTTGCTCCTCTTCCAGTCCAGCTCTCTGCTGTGGCCCAGGAAGGCAGTGGAGGATGGCCCAAGTGCTTGGGCCCTGCAACCACATGGGAGACCAGGAGGAAGCACCTGGCTCCTGGCTTTGGATCAGCACAGCGCACCAGCCGTAGTGGCCATTTGGGGGGGTAAACCAATGGAAGGAAGACCTTTCTCTCTCTCTCTCTCTCTCTCTCTCTCTCTTATTGTCTAACTCCGCATGTCAAAAATTAATTAATTAAATAAATAAATATAAAGTTCTTGCAGAAAATCTCTTAATCTCTCTCTCTCTCTCTCTCTCTCTCTCTCTCTCTCTCTGCCTTTCAAATCATTAAATAAATCTTAAAATATATAAATAAGGGGCTAGCGCTGTGGCATAGCGGGTAAAGCTGCCGCCTGCAGTGCCAGTGTCCCATATGGGCAACGGTTCATGTCCTGGCTGCTCCACCTCAATCCAGCTCTCTGCTATGGTCTGGGAAAAGAGTAGAAGATGGCCCAAGGGCTTGGGTCCCTGCACCACGTGGGAGACCCAGAAGAAACTCCTGGATTTGGATCAGCGCAGCTCTGGCTGTTGTGGCCAATTGGGGAGTGAACCAGCAGATGGAAGACTCTCTCTCTCTCTCTCTCTCTCTCTCTCTGTCTCTCTCTGCCTCTCCTTCTCTCTGTGTGTAACTTTGACTTTCAAATAAGTAAATAAATCTTTTTTTTTTTTTTTGACAGGCAGAGTGGACAGTGAGAGAGAGAGACAGAGAGAAAGGTCTTCCTTTGCCGTTGGTTCACCCTCCAATGGCTGCCGCGGTCGGCGCACTGCGGCCGGCGCACCGCGCTCATCCGATGGCAGGAGCCAGGTGCTAGGTGCTTCTCCTGGTCTCCCATGGGGTGCAGGGCCCAAGCACTTGGGCCATCCTCCACTGCACTCCTGGGCCACAGCAGAGGGCTGGCCTGGAAGAGGGGCAACCGGGACAGAATCCAGTGCCCCGACCGGGACTAGAACCCGGTGTGCCGGCGCCGCAAGGTGGAGGATTAGCCTGTTGAGCCACGGCGCCGGCCATAAGTAAATAAATCTTAAAAAAATAAGTGGAGATGAACGGAAGTGTGTGTGAGGATGTGTTAGGTTATATACAAATACAACACCATTTTATGGAAGACATTTGAGCATCTACAGAATTGTGTATTAGGGGAGTCTGGGACCCATCCCCACAGATACTAAGGGATGGATGAATATGGTGTTTACAATATTTGAGGTTTCCTAGAATATGTATCTCTTTCATAGGATGAGAATTTCATGTATCTTCATCATGATCTATGTGGCTACACCCAAAACATATTGTGGGCACTTATCTAGGGTTGTTAAACCTCAACAAGGCACCATAATCATGTCATGCCTTGGCACTGGGCCAGGCCTTCACTCTCACCTTAGGTGCTAACTTGTTAGCAGAATGCTGTAAAAGTGGACCCAGCACAGCAAGAAACAGTACCCTAAACATTATGCTAGACTGAGAGAGATGCTGTAGAATAGGTGAAACATCAGTATTAAAAAGGATTTTCTTTTTTTGCTTGTGTCATTATAGAATGGATATTTTAAATAGAAAGCCATGTCTGAAAATTTATGTGGAGCAGGCTTTTGGCACAGAGGTTAAAATGCTGCATGGGGGGCCGGCACTGTGGCATAGTGGTTAAAGCCGCCGCCTGCAGTGCTAGCATCCCATATGGGCATTGGTTCTAGTCCCAGCTGCTCCTCTTCCAATCCAGCTCTCTGCTATGGCCTGGGAAAGCAGAAGATGGCCCAAGTCCTTGGGCCCTTGCACTGCATGGGAGACCCAGAAGAAGCTTCTGGCTCCTGGCTTCAGATCAGCACAGCTCCAGCCGTTGTGGTCAACTGGGGAGTGAACCAGCAGATGGAAGATATCTGTCTCTCTCTCTCTCTCTCTCTCTCTCTCTCTCTTTCTCTCCATGTAACTCTGACTTTCATATAAATAAATAAATAAATCTTTAAAAAAAAGAATGGTGATAACTACTTTTAAAACAACGCTGCATGGGGCACCCACATCCCATTTCAGAGTGCCTGGGTTCATGTCCCAGCTCCACTTCTGATTCTAGCTTCCTGCTATGCATACCCTGGAATGACTCAAGTGCTTAGGTCTCTGGCATCTTCATGAGAGACCTGGATGGAGTTTCAGGCTACTAGGATCAGACTGGCCCAGCTTCACCATTTGGGGCATGGACCAACACATGAGGGGTGTGTGTGTGTGTGTGTGTGTGTGTGTGTGTGTGTCAGAGAGAAAGAGAAAGAGAAAGAATAAAATAATACATAAATAAACAGAGGCAGAGGCAGGGGTGTGGCACAGTGGGTTAAGCTGCCTGCTGGGATGCTCACGTCCCATATCAGAATGCTGCCTTGAGTCCTGGCACCTCTGATTCTAATCCATCTTCCTGGTAATACATCCTTGGAGGCAGCAGATAGCGGCTGAAGTAGTTGGGACCCCACCACCACAAGGAAGATCCAGATGGAATTCTAAGTTACTGGGTTTGGCCTGGCCCAGCCATGGCTATTGTGCGCATTTGGAAAGCGAACTAACAGATGCAAGATCTCTCTCTCTCTCTCTCTCTCTCTCTCTCTCTCTCTCCCCTCCTGCCCCCTTCCCCTCCCTTGCCCCCATCATTCTGGCTTTCAAGTAGGTGAAAATAAATGAACATATAAAAAATAAGTAAACCTTAAAAATTACTTTAAAAATGATGGTTACAAAGACTATATCAATGTCATAGACAACACACACACACACACACACACACACTATATTGTTGCAATTGTATAAAAAAGAAACTTGAAAGAAGTAGTAGCCAAATGATATGAACAGTATGTTAGAATGTTGCAGAGGTTTTTTTTTTTTTTTGTAGTAAGAATTATGCTTATTAAAATACTGGAAAATAGATGCAAATTACTGAAAGGAAAAGTGCACATGGAAACAAGATTTTTTTTAGAAAAACAGACATATTGATGCTAAGCTTCATATGGAAAAATATACAACCAAGAATAGCCTGGAAAACACCACAAAGAAAATCTACAGGGCTGGGCAACGTCTACCAACCATTAAACATACCACACCGGCTCTCTAATGAAAACACTGCTTGTACTAGCACATGAAGGAACAGGCACATCAGAAATAGAATGGAAAATCCATAAATATCCACAAGGAAATATAACTATGGGACTTTAGTATAGAATAAAGGCGATATTGCAAATCACAGGGACAAAGATGGACTTTTTCATAAAGGTGCTTAGGAAATTGTTTAGTCATTTTGTTAAAAATGAGTTAAAGTAGCAGGGTGGTTACTTATTTTTTCCTATCTTCAAGGAAACCTAGAATCACAACTGACCCTTGGTCAACCTCTGGGAATATGGCCTTTAAAATGTTCTTTCATGCCAGTGATGGATGATTGTGCTGTGCACACCTGGGCAATGGACCATGATGTCCTAGCTTGTCAGATTGCTTTGCACAAACATCATGATTGACGAGGTGCATGCACCTGGTTTCACTGTTGTAGTCCCGAGTTTCGATTGCCATGGCTCCCGGTGTAGCAAATAGGCCTGCCATGTGATCAGCCTCCCGTAAAAGTCTCAGACCCTAAAATTCAAACAGGATTACACAGGAGCAAACATATCACATCTATCCTTATATTTCGCTGATAGAGTGAAAGCCTGTCCTGAGAGACCCTGGGTAATTAAGACACATAAGCCCGTCTGGCCTCTCTGAGCTCTGCCAATGTATTTCTTGCAGCTCTTTTTATTTCTTTATTATTTTTTTTTGACAGGCAGAGTGGACAGTGAGAGACAGAGAGACATAGAGAAAGGCCTTCCTTTGCCGTTGGTTCACCCCTCAAATGGCCGCTGCGGCCGGTGTGCTGCGGCCGGCGCAATGCGCTGATCTGAAGCCAGGAGCCAGGTGCTTCTCCTGGCCTCCCATACGGGTGCAGGGCACAAGGACTTGGGCCATCCTCCACTGCCTTCTTGGGCCACAGCAGAGAGCTGGCCTGGAAGAGGGGCAACTGGGACAGAATCCAGTGCCCCAACCAGGACTAGAACCTGGGGTACTGGCGCCGCAGGCAGAGGATTAGCCTAGTGAGCCACGGCGCCGGCTTTCTTGCAGCTCTTGCTCTGCATCTTTGATGTCATAAACCTCTGCTTGGAATTTATCCTGATACTGAGGTTTGTGAATACTTTCAGGGAGTTGCCTAACCCAAGAAGGCTGCAGGACCCTGAAACATTTTCGAAAAAGATAAAGTTAGATCCACACCTCACACCATATGCAGGATTAAATCCCAAACTGATTATAAATCCAATAGAAAAATGACACCATACAGGCTCTAGAAGAAAACATAGTGAAAGGAAATGTTTATTACAATATAATGGATTTAAAACTCCCAAATATGTAGATCATTCTTTAGATTAGGCATGAAGGACAAAGCATAATTTCCAAGCCTGTGTTGTAGCACAGTGGGTTAAGCTGGTGTTTGCCATCCTGGGATCCTATAGGAGTGCCAGTTTGAGCCCTGGCTGCTCCACTTCCAGTCCTGCTTCCTGCTAATGTGCCTGGGAAAGCAGCAGATGATGGCCCAGCTACTTGGGCCCCTGACACCCATGAGGGAGTCCTGGAAGGGGTGCCAGGCTCTTAGCTTAGGCCTTGCCCAGCCCTGACTGTTATATCCATTTGGTGAGTTCACCAGTAGATGGAAGATCTCTTTCTCTTTCTCTCTCTCTCTCTCTCTCTCTCTGTAACTCAGCCTTTAAAATAAATAAAATAAATCCTTCCTTAAAAACATGCACATTGGGGCTGACACTGTAGCTTAGAGGTAAAGCCACTATCTGCAGTGCTGGCATTCCATATGGGTGCCAGTTAAAGTTCTGGCTGCTCCACTTCCTTTTTTTTTTTTTTTAAAGATTTGTTTACACAGAGGGAAGGAGAGGGGGAGAGAGAGAGAGAGAGAGAGAGAGAGAGAGAGATCTTCCATTCGCTGGTTCACTCCCCAGTTGGCTGCAACAGCTGGAGCTGCGCTGATCTGAAGCCAGAAGCCAGGAGCCAGGAGCTTCTTTCCAGTCTTCCATACAGGTGCAGGGGCCCAAGGACTTGGGCCATCTTCTACTGCTTTCCCAGACCATAACAGAGAGCTGGACCGGGAAGTGGAGCAGCCAGGACTCAAACCAGTGCCCATATGGGATGCTGGCACTACAGGCGGCGGCTTTACCTGCTATGCCACAGCGCCAGCTCCAGGCTGCTCCACTTCCAAATCCAGCTCTCTGCTATGGCCTGGGAAAGCAGTGAAAGATGGCCCAAATCTTTGGGTTCCTGCACCCGTGTGGGAGACTCCTGGCTTCAGAAGAAGCTCCTGGCTCCCGGCTTCAAGTCAGCCCAGCTCAGGTTGTTGTGGTCATTTGAGGAGTGAACCAGCAGATGGAAGACCTCTCTCTCTTTCTAACTCTGCCTTTCGAATAAAGAAATAAATCTTAAACACACACACATACATACACATACTTGCTCCCAAAGTAAGATAAAAAAAACTCCCTCTCAAAATATGAAAAGGCTTTCAAAATCTCTAATGATAAGTGAAATGTTAAAATGATAATGAGATTACCAGGTTCTGGTCAAAATGAAAAGCACTTCACCCTGTCTTTCCCACTGAATGCAGATAAAAACCACAGACGAGAGGTCAGAGTAGCGTAGCTGGTAAAGCCCCCACCTGCGACACCAGCAACATACATGGGTTCTGGTTCGAGTGCTGGCTGCTCCAATATCTGTCTGGCTCTCTGTTAATAGACTGAGAAAAGCACAGAAGATGGCCCAAGTGCTTGGGCCTCTGCCCAAGATGGGAGACCTGGAAGAAGCTTCAGGCTCCTAGTTCCCGCCTGTCCCAGTCTGGGCAGTTGCAGCCATCTAGGGAATGAACCAGTGAATGGAAGAGCTCTCTCGCTCTATCTCTTTCTTTCTTTTTTTCTACCTCTCTTTCTCCGTCTCTCTAACTCTGACTTTCAAATAAATAAATAAATCTTAAAAAAAAAACAAAAAACCGCAGATGAATGTCTGGATCAGCTATGTGAAGTCTCTGGAATGCAAATGATAACATGAAGATTTGAAAAGGGACACGGTATTCAAAGCACCATTGAACCATTACTGAGTTTTCTCATTTTGTTTTCCCTCTGGTATCTCACAGCCTGAACTCAAAACCAAAACAGAACTAACTAAAACCCAGACCTGTACTCCAGGTAGTCAGAAAGAATTCCTGAGAGACATCTTCTATTGATGGTCAAGGAAGGAGAAAAGGGGTCCCTGCAGGTCACGGAGAGCAGGAAAAATCCAAAGTTTCTTTCGTTTTTGATTTCTCATCTCTCCCCTGCCAGTTTACAGGAAAATCTTGGATCTGGATTAGACCAGTCTTGGCTGTTGCGGGCATTTGGGGAATGAACTAATGGAATGCATGTCTCTGTTTATATGTCTCTCTCTGTCACTCCACCTTTCAAGTAAATAAAGTAAACATTAAAAGTAACCTACACGGAAATTTATATTGGAAACACAACAGAAAATTTTTTAAAATAACTAGATAGAAGATATCTTCTTTTATAAGAAAGTCTTTATTTATGTATTTGAAAGAAGGAGCAAGAGAGAGAAAGAGAGAAAGAGAGAGAGAGAGAGAGAGAGAGAGATTGACTGATTGATTTTATCTGCTGGTTCACTCCCCAAATGACTATAACAGCTAGATGGAGCCTGAAACTCCATCTCTTTCTCTCTCTCTCTCTCTCTTTTTTTTTTTTTTTTTTGACAGGCAGAGTGGACAGTGAGAGAGAGAGACAGAGAGAAAGGTCTTCCTTTTGCCGTTGGTTCACCCTCCAATGGCTGCCGCGGTTGGCGCGCTGCGGCTGGCGCACCGCGCTCGTCCGATGGCAGGAGCCAGGTGCCAGGTGCTTTTCCTGGTCTCCCATGGGGTGCAGGGCTCAAGCACCTGGGCCATCCTCCACTGCACTCCGGGCCACAGCAGAGGGCTGGCCTGGAAGAGAGGCAACCGGGACAGAATCCGGCGCCCCGACCGGGACTAGAACCCGGTGTGCCGGCGCCGCAAGGCGGAGGATTAGCCTGTTGAGCCACGGCGCCGGCCTTTAAAAGATTTATTTATTTATTTGAAAGGCAGAGTGGCAGAGGCAGAGAGAGAGAGAGAGAGAGAGAGAGAGAGAGGTCTTCCATCTGCTTGTTCACTTCTCAGATAGTCGCAATGGCTGAAATTGTGCTAATCCTAAGGCAGGAGCCAGGAATTTCTTCCAGGTCTCACATGCGGATGCAGGGGTCCAGGGACTTGGGCCATCTTCCACTGCTTTCCCAGGCCACAGCAGAGAGGTGGATTGGAAGTGGAGCAGTCTGGACTTCACTCCTCGCCCATATGGGATGCTGGCACTGTAGACCATAGCTTTACCGGCTAGGCCACAGCACCAGCCCCTGGCACTCCATCTCAATCTCACATGTAGGTGGCAGGAACTCAAGCACTTGTGGGTCATCATCTGCTGCTTTCCAAGGAACATTAGTAAGAAGCTGGATCAGAAGTGAGGCGGAGGGGCCAGTGCTGTGGCATAGTTGGTAAAGCTGTTGCCTGCTATGCCAGCATCCCATATGGGCGCCAGGTCAAGTCTCAGCTGCTCCACTTTTTAAAAAAAATTTTTAAAAATTAAAAAAAAATCTTTTTAAGAGAAGTAAGCCTTTATTTCCTTGTTTCGCAAATAAAGCTGGCTGCTTTGCAGTGATTAGTCGAAGAGACCAAATCCCATATCTTCGTCCAACTCTTCCGACTCTTCCTTGGCCTCCACCTTGGCTGGGGCTGTGGGGGCAGCAGCAGGGGCAGCAGTGCTGGCCGCAGCCACAAATGCAGATGGTTCAGCCAGGAAGGCCTTGACCTTTTCAGCAAGTGGGAAGGTGTACTCAGTCTCCACAGACAAAGCCAGGGCATGCTTGTACCCATTGATGATGGAATGGGGCACTGATGCCAGAGTTGGATAGCCAGTCTGCAGACACTCTGGCAACCTTGCGCACACCCTCCAGGAAGCGCGAGTGCAGGGTTTCCTCCGTGATGTCCAGCACTTCGGGGCTGTAGATGCTGCCGTTGTCGAACACCTGCTGGATGATCAGCCCAAACGAGAAGGGCGAGATGTTCAGCGTGTTCAGCAGCGTGGCTTCGCTGTCTCCCACTTTGTCTCCCGTCTTTATCAGCCACACGATGCTCAGGATTTCAATGGGGCCCCTGGAAATTTTAGTGGTGATGCCCAAAGCCTGGAAAACGGAGGTCTTCTCGCACCCCAGACCATGTTCTGAGCTGGCACAGTGACCTCACAGGGCGCAGTGGCACCAGCACGGGCGGGCAGCAGCCTGCACCTTATTGGCCAGCAATATATCCCTGATCTCAGTGAGGTCCTCCTTGGTGAACACAAAGCCCACATTTCCCCGGATATGAGGCAGCAGCTTCTCCAGGGCAGGGTTGTTTTCCAGATGCCCCTGGATGGCCTTGCGCATCATGGTGTTCTTGCCCATCAGCACTACAGCCTTCCCCCGGAGCGACACGTGGATCTGCTGCATCTGCTTGGAGCCCACAGTGTCTGGGCCCACGATGAAGCATTGTGGGTAATCATCCAGAAGTTGGATGAGTGTCCCCACTTCAGTGTGTAACAGGGGAATTGTAACTTCCAAACCCAGCCAGCAGAAGCAAGGAGCTAATAGAAGCAAGCAGGGGCTGGCGCCACAGCTCAACAGGCTAATCCTCCACCATGTGGCGCCGGCACACCAGGTTTTAGTCCCGGTTGGGGCACCGGATTCTGTCCCAGATGCCCCTCTTCCAAGCCAGCCTTCTGCTGTGGCCAGGCAGTGCAGTGGAGGATGGCCCAAGTGCTTGGGCCCTGCACCCCATGGGAGACCAGGAGAAGCACCTGGCTCCTGCCTTCGGATCAGTGTGGTGCACTGGCCGCGGCGGCCATTGGAGGGTGAACCAATGGCAAAGGAAGACCTTTCTCTGTCTCTCTCTCTCTCTCACTGTCCATTCTGCCTGTCAAAACAAAACAAAAAAAATAAACAAAACAAAACAAAAAAACCAACCAACCAAACAAACAAACAAAAAAAGAAGCCAAGCAGGGAACCAGGATTTCTACAATCACCTAACAGTAATGAGAAAGCAAAATTCTCCTGCTTCCCCTTCAGAATGGTGGGCAAGAAAGCTAGCTAGGGGCGGGCAATTGACATAGCAGTTAAGTTGCTGCTTGGGAATCCTGCATCCTGCACCAGTCCCTGGGTTCAAGTCACAGCTGGGCTTCTGATTCTAGCTTCCTAATGTACATCCTTGGAGGCTTCCCTGACACCCACATGGGATGCCAGAATTGAGCTCCAGGCACCTGGGTCTGGTCTGGCCCAGATCTGGCTATTGTGGGCATTTGGGAAGTGAACTAGTACTTGGTAGGTCTCTTTCTATCTCTGCTTCGGCTTCTCTGTCTGTCAAATAAATAAAATAAACAAAAAGCTACACAACATAAATTTCAATAACATGTAGTTTCATGATATAATTTGAAAATGTTCAGGCTTCGATTGCAAGTCATTTGTCACTTGGAGAACTGGGATGATCTCAAATAAAAGACAACTGGGCCAGGGTGGTGGTGAAATAGTAAGCTTCCACTTTTGACGCCAGCATTCCATATAGGGATGCCAGTCTGAGTCTCAGGGATATTGGTTTGAGTCTTGGTTGCTCTGATTCTCATCCAGCTTCCTGCTAATGTGCCTGGGAAGGCAATGGAAGATGGCCCAAATTCCTGGGCCCCTGCCACACACGTGAGAAAGCAGGAGGGAGGTCCTGACTCTTGACTTCAGCCTGGCCCAACCTGGTTGTTGTGGCCATCTGGGGGAGTGGACCAGAGAATGGAAGCTCTCTCTTTCTTTCCCTCTCTCTGTGTGGCTCTTTCTAGTAAGTATTTTTATTTATTGATTTATTATTAATTTTAAAGATTTATTTATTTGAAAGAGTTACACAGAGGAGAAGGAGAGGCAGAGAAAGAGAGAGAGAGAGAGAGAGAGAGAGAGAGAGAGATCCTATATCCACTGGTTCACTCTCCAATTGGCTGCAATGGTTGGATCTCTGTACCAATCCCAAACCAGGAACTAGGAGCTTTCCTCTGTGTCTCCCACGTGGGTACAGGGGCCCATGGACTTGGGCCATCCTCCACTGCTTTCCCAGGTCATAGCAGAGAGCTGGATTGGAAGTGGAGCAGCCAGGACTCGAACCGGTGCCCATATGGGATGCCAGCACTGCAGGCGGCAGCTTTTCTCACTATTCCACAGCACTGGCCCCTGTTTCTAGTAAATAACAATAAGTCTAAAAAACAAAAAGCCCATCAACATATGACAACATAGATGAAAGTAATATTGGAACTTTTAGTCAGTATTTTGAGGTAGCCATGATATGGGGTCAGTGTTGTGGCACAGTGGGTTAAGCCACAGCCTGTGATGCTGGTATCCCACTTCTGACCCAGCTTTCTGATAATGTACCTGGGAAAGCAGTGGAAGATGGCCCAAGAGCATGGGTCTCTTCCATCCATGTTGGAAACCGGATGGAGTTCCAGGCTCCTGGTTGTGGCCTGGCCTAGTCCTGGCCATTGTGGCCATTTGGGGAGTGAACGAGTATATGGAAGCGCTCTCTCTCTCTTGTTCTCTCTCTCTCTCTCCATCTCCCTATAACTCTGCCTTTTAAATAAAGAATAAATACATAAAATTTTAAAAAATGGCCATGATAAAAATGCTTCAGCAAGTATTCTTAAATACACATGAAATATGACAAATAGCATCAGGAAAGGAATAATGTCCAGATTGACTCCAAATGTAAAAGAAATGTTTTAATTTACTTGAGACTGAGAGGTAGAAATGGGGTTATGGAGTCACACAGAGAGAGAGGGAGAGGGAAAGAGAGAGAAACAGGGGGGCCAGTGCTGTGGCGCAATAGGTTGATCCTCTGCCTGTGGCACCGGCATCCCATATGGGCGCTGGTTCTGGTCCTGGCTGCTCCTCTTCTAATCCAGCTGTCTGCTATGGCCTGGGAAGGCAGTGGAGGATGGCCTAAGTGCTTGGGCCCCTGCGCCCTCGTGGGAGACCAGGAGGAGGCTCCTGGCTCCTGGACTCAGATTGGTGCAGCTCTGGCCATAGCAGCCATTTGGGGAGTGAACCAGCGGAGGGAAGGCCTTTCTCTGTCTCTCCCTCTCACTGTCTGTAACTCTACCTCTCAAACAAATAAATAAATCAATCTTAAAAAAAAAGAGAGAGAGATAAAGAGGGAGAGGGAGAGAAAGAGAGAGATATCATGCTTCAGTTTTCACTTCCCAAGTACATGCAACAGCCAGGTCTGCACCAGCCAAAGCCAGAAATCAGGAGCTTAATCTGAAGCTTTCAGTGGGTGGCAAGGATTCAATTTTTGATTAAACATTTACAGAATACCTTTTTAAAAAAGATTTATTTATTTGAGAGGTAGAGTTACAGAGAGAGGGAGGCATAGAGAGAAAGATCTTCCATCTGCTGGTTCATTCCTCAAATGGCTGCAACAGCCAGAGCTGGTCTGATTCAAAGCCAGGAGCCAAGAGGTTCTTCCAGATCTACCATGCGGGTGCAGGTGCTCAAGCACTTGGGCCATCTTTTGCTGCCTTCCCAGGCCATAGCAGAGAGTTGGATTGGAAGTGGAGCAGCCAAGTCTCGAACCAGCCTCATATGGGATTCTGCTGCTGCAGTCGGAGGCTTAGCCTACTATACCACTACATCATAGCACCAACCCCTACAGAATACTTTTTAAGGTGAAGTTAAACCAACTACTAGTGGGGAGGACGCCTGGGGCAGCTGGGAGGATGATGCTTGTGATTCCTGCATATCACGTTAGTGTACCTGGGTTTGAGTCCTGGCTCCACTTCTCATTCCAGCTTCCTTGCTAGTGGGCACTCTGGAAGGCAGCAAGTGAGGGCCCAAATGGTGGATCTTTAGTTCCCAAGTGGGAGATCCAGATTGAGTGCTGGGTTCCTGGTTTCAGCTGTCCCTGGCCTGGTTGTTGCAGGTATTTTGGGCCTGCAGATGGATGATCTCTCTTTCAAACAGTTAAAATATACAATTTACTTGTAATAATGGATAGCAGTAGGAATATACAACATACAAATTTCACAATCACAAATTTCCAGTACTTTAAAACTTTTTATTGAAATATATATGCTGGTACCAGTGCCATGGTGCAGTAGGTTAATCCTCTGCTTACGCTGCTGGCATCCCATATGGGCGCTGGTTCATGTCCCAGCTGCTCCTCTTCCAACCCAGCTCTCTGCTATGGTCTCGGAAAGCAGTAGAGGATAGCCCAAATCCTTGGGCCCCTGCACCCACATGGGAGACCAGGAAGAAGCACCTGGCTCCTGGCTTCAGATAGGCGCAGCTCCGGCTGTTGTGGCCATTTGGGGAGTGAACCAACGGAAGGAAGACCTTTCTTTCTGTCTTTCCCTCTCAGTGTCTGTAACTCTACCTCTCAAATAAATAAAAATCTTAAATATATATATATATATATATATATATATATATATATATATATGCTGAGGCCAGTGCTGTGGCACACAGGGTTAAAGCCCTGGCCTGCAGTGCTGACATCCCATATGGGTGCTGGTTCCAGTGCCCAAGTCTTCCAATCCAACTCTCTGCTAATGCGCCTGGGAAAGCAGTGGAAGATGGCCCATGTGCTTGGGCCCCTGCACACACGTGGGAGACCCAGCAGAAGTTCCCGGCTCCTGGCTCTGGATCAGCTCAGCTCAGCTCTGGCCATTGCAGCCATCTGGAGAGTGAATCAGATGGAAGACTTCGCTCTCTGTCTCTATCTCTTTCAAATAAAAAAAAATCTTTAAAATATTTATATGTATGCTGTAACGTTCACAAAATTATTTAAGCATGCAGCTCGATTTGTAAGAACTGCCAAAAAAAAAAAAAAGGAAGTAACCACTATCCACATCAAAATGTAAAACATTAGCAGTATCTCGGAAGCATCTTTCGGGCAAACGACGCATGCTTTAGTGCTAAGAACATGGCTTTGAGTCGTGACACTTAAGACTTCTTGTGTGTGACTTCAGCAAGTTATTTAACCTCTCTGGGTTGTAGTTAAGCCACTTCTAAAGACTGTTGAATTAAAGGCTTCCATATAATAATGTAGATCGTCTATCACAGTGCCTGAATATAACTGGCCTGCAATAAACAGTAATTATGGTCAGGCAAACGTAGAGGCGGTCGCCAACTCCCACTTCCTGCCGGCCTTTCGCTCATTTTTGAAAGTTGCTCTCTCCCCCAGCCCTTTTCTCCTTCTCTCTCGCTCCTCCTACTGCCGTAAATAGCCTACCAGAGCTGTCGTGAAATGCTCCTCCCCGCCCTCCATGTGGCGAAAACGCAATCACGCTTGACGGCGCGAGGTGGCTCAGCCGCAAGATGGCGGCGCTGGCGGAGGAGCAGACGGAGGTGGCGGTCAAGCTAGAGTCTGAGGGACCACCGACGCTGCTACCTCCGCAGGCGGGCGATGGCACAGGCGAGGGCACCGTCGGCATTACCAACAACGGCCCCAACGGCAGTGGCGGGAACGTTGCGGCGGCGTCGTCGGCCGGCGGGGATGGCGGGACCCCCAAGCCCGCGGTGGCTGTCTCCGCTGCTGCCCCGGCGGGGGCGGCCCCGGTACCTGCCGCTGCCTCGGAGGCTGGTGCTCCCCACGACCGACAGACTCTGCTGGCGGTGCTGCAGTTTCTACGGCAGAGCAACCTCCGCGAGGCCGAAGAGGCGCTGCGCCGCGAGGCCCGGCTGCTGGAAGAGGCAGTAGCGGGCTCCGGAGCCCCGGGAGAGGTGGACGGCGCCGGCGCTGAGGCGGCTAGCGCGCTTCTCAGCCGGGTCACCGCCTCGGCCCCCGGCCCGGCGGCCCCCGACCCTCCGGGCACCGGCGCTTCGGGGGCGACGGTTGTCTCCGGCTCAGCCTCAGGTCCTGCGGCTCCGGGGAAAGGTGAGCCGGGGGGTCCCGGGGAAGCCGGGCCGGCGCGGAGGGGAGCTAGCCGGGAAGGCGAGGGCTGGCAGGCCTGCACCTCTGCGGGCTTGTTTTGAATTTCCTGGGCCCGCCTCTAGGGCCACTTGCCCGCCCCTTTCCCGAGTGCGCCGGCTGCGCAGTCAACCCTCGTCTGAGCTGTCAGTTGCAGCGAGAGGCTGAACGGAGCTGCGGATCTGAGCTGTGTGGGGAAGGTGGGCGCGGGGAGGCGGGGACCCCCAGGCTTCGGCCCCTTTTCTCCCGTTTGGGCTTCTAAGCTTTGGGCAAGTCTGCATTGACACCGACAGTCTTTGTGGAATTCTGTGCTGGCGTATTTTAAGCTGTAAATACTTCGCATTCTCGGTCCTCACAGTTTCATTGAGGCGGACATTACCTCTGTTTTGGAGACAAGGAAACAGATTTCTTGAGAGATCCCAAGGAGCTTGCCTTGGGTCTCGGTAGCCAGGGAGTGATGGAACATGGTGTACCCAGCATTTCTCAAAATACGGGCTAGGCACCAGCAGTGCTGTGTCTTCGGGGCATCATTTCAGACGGAAGGAATCAGACCCTTAGAGGTAGAGTCTGGGAACCTGCGTTTTTGAGTTGGTGCTTCCAAGAAGTATGGATGGGTCGTGAAGTTTGAGAACTCTAAGTTTTAGGAGCCATAAGGCGGACAGACCTCTTTGTCTCTGCTGCTTTTACTTGTGTGACTTTGACTCATTTTTTCCTAAGGTTACTTTTTTTTCTATTAAATGAGTTTTTATGAGGCTCAGATGTAATATCTGTAAAATGCCTGGTGCTGATAGGCTCTTTCCTCTCCATCCCTGACACCCGAGACCACACCTTTCTTCCAGTAAATGTCATAAGTCTTTGCAGTACAATTCATCTTGAAAGTGATCCTGAACCAACAGTAAATATTCATTGAATTAAATGATATCTTGCAGAGCCTCTAGCCAAATTAATCTATATTTTTGTGACCTAATCTTTGCAGCATTAACAGAAGTGAAGTTTGTTTTATTTTATTTTATTTTTAAATTTTTTGACAGGCAGAGTGGACAGTGAGAGACAGAGAGACAGAGAGAGAGGTCTTCCTTTGCCATTGGTTCACCCTCCAATGGCCTCCACGGCCAGCGCGCTGCAGCCGGCACACCGCGTTGATCCGAAGGCAGGAGCCAGGTGCTTCTCCTGGTCTCCCATGGGGTGCAGGGCCCAAGCACTTGGGCCATCCTCCACTGCACTCCCGGGCCACAGCAGAGGGCTGGCCTGGAAGAGGGGCAACCGGGACAGAATCCGGTGCCCTGACCGGGACTAGAACCCGGTGTGCCGGCGCCGCAAGGCGGAGGATTAGCCTGTTGAGCCATGTGTGTTGTATTCCATAAATAGAAATGCCTAAAATGTGGTTGGGAGGGATTTCTTCTTAATATTGAATTTTGTAAATGAACTATAAAATGAGTTATATTGTTGGTTATTTTACTGTCATCTCTTGATTCTGAAACTAAATCAGTTTTTAGATCATAATTGAGAAGTCAGTAAGGAGGAAAAGAGGCCATTAGAGTAACCCAAAGAATTACATTTATGCCATAGAAAACATAACTGTGTTATTATTGCAACTTAAATTTCTAACTTACCCAAAGTAATTTGATTGACAGATATAACTTTGATATTTCTATATTAGAAATAGATACTCTGGGCCGGCGATGCGGCTCACTAGGCTAATCCTCTGCCTGCGGCGCTGGCACCCCAGGTTCTAGTCCCGGTTGGGGCACTGGATTCTGTCCCGGTTGCCCCTCTTCCAGGCCAGCTCTCTGCTGTGGCCTGGGAGTGCAGTGGAGGATGACCCAGGTCCCTGGGCCCTGTACCTGCATGGGAGACCAGGAGGAAGCACCTGGCTCCTGGCTTTGGATTGGTGCAGCGTGCCGGCTGTAGTAGCCACTTAGGGGGTGAACCAATGGAAAAAGGAAGACGTTTCTCTCTCTCTCACTGTCTAACTCTGCCTGTCAAAAAAATAAAAGAAAAGGAAATAGATACTTTGTCTTCTTCCTTGAAATAGTGGTTATGGAAATTGCTTTAAGCATATACAATTGAGTTAGTTTTAGGTGTGAAGCTGGCACTGTGGCAGTAGTGGGTAAAGCCACCGCCTGCAGTGCCAACATCCCATATGGACACGGGTTCAAGTCCTGGTTGCTCCACTTCAATCTAGCTTTCTTCTATGGCCTGAGAAAGTAGTAGAAGCTGGCCCAGATCCTTGGGCCCCTGCACCCACATGGAAGCCTTGGAAGAAGCTCCTGGCTCCTGGCTTCAGCTCAGACCATCTGTGGTTGGTGCGACCATTTGGGGAGTGAACCAGCGGATGGAAGACCTCTCTCTCTCTGCCTCTGCTTTCAAATAATAAATAAATAAATATATATTTTTAATTTTTGACAGGCAGAGTGGACAGTGAGAGAGAGAGACAGAGAGAAAGGTCTTCCTTTGCCATTGGTTCACCCTCCAATGGCCGCCACGGTCAGCACACTGCGGCCGGCGCACCGCGCTCATCCGATGGCAGGAGCCAGGTGCCAGGTGCTTTTCCTGGTCTCCCATGGGGTGCAGGGCCCAAGCATTTGGGCCATCCTCCACTGCACTCCTGGGCCACAGCAGAGAGCTGGCCTGGAAGAGGGGCAACCGGGACAGAATCCGGCACCCCGACCGGGACTAGAACCCGGTGTGTCGGTGCCGCAAGGCAGAGGATTAGCCTGTTGAGCCACGGCGCCGGCCATAAATAAATATTTTAAAGAAAATTAGGTGTGGCCCTTCCCATTCTTCAAATGCCTGCATTTTACTTTTAATATTTATTATTACTTTTTAATAAATCATTAAATATTATTAATTTTTAATATTTATTTGAAAAGCAGAGTTTCAGAGAGAAGGAGAGAGAGAGAGGTCTTCCACTAGTTCACTCCCCAAATGGCCACAATGGCCAGAGCTGGGCTGATCTGAAGCTAGGAGCCTGGAGCTTCTTCTGGGTCTCCCGTGTTAGTGCAGGGGCCCAAGCCCTTGGGCTATCTTCTGCTGCTTTCCCAGGCACATCAGTAGGGAGCTAGACTGGAAATGGAACAGCCAGAACTTGTACCAGCATCCATGTGGGATACTGTCCCTGCAGATAGAGGCTTTAGACGTGTGTGTAGGAAGGTAACACAGGATAGGATGTATTACAGGAATGTTACAGATTACTGAGTAGCTGGGAGAGCCTGGAGTGCTGCTCTAGGGCATGGTTTGGTGGTCCTGGTGGTGGTGGTGGTGGGTGCTATTTGTACTGAGCCTTGAGAGATTAATGTGTTTTTTTGCTTTGGCCATACCTACATTTATGCAATTTGTATTTAAAACAGCACCATTAAAGAAGGTATTAAACCTTCTTGTTATTGATGCAATATTTTAAGATATGGACATGCTGATGGGGTTTTGGCTTGGGTAACTGAGACAAGTGTGGAATTCCATGAAAAGATTATGTAATTGTTTTAAGGAAAAGAGGTTGAGAGAAAAGGGACAAACATCTGAGAAACAGTTCACCTCTGGACCATAGCAAAACAGCCATGGTCACATGGTACGTATTACATCATTTTCTTAAAGGTTATCTTTTATTTTTTTAACAGTTGGAAATGTCACTGTGGAAGACCAACCAGATGTCAGTGCTGTGTTGTCGGCCTACAACCAACAAGGAGATCCCACAATGTATGAAGAATACTATAGTGGACTCAAACACTTCATTGAATGTTCTTTGGACTGCCATCGGGCAGAGTTATCCCAACTCTTTTATCCTCTGTTTGTGCACATGTACTTGGAGCTGGTCTACAATCAACATGAGAATGAAGCAAAATCATTCTTTGAGAAGTATGTGAATTTTTCCATATATTACACACACACACACACACACACACATCTGTGATCCTGCAG
This sequence comes from Sylvilagus floridanus, assembly GCA_949820135.1. Classification (NCBI taxonomy): domain Eukaryota; kingdom Metazoa; phylum Chordata; class Mammalia; order Lagomorpha; family Leporidae; genus Sylvilagus; species Sylvilagus floridanus. The sequence continues at coordinate 55,431,184 of OX463235.1, forward strand.
ATTTAAGATTGCAACTCAGTAGGTACTTTATAAAGGAGAGGAACCTAAAATGGGAGCCGCGGAGAGGGGTGGATCTTTTTGGAGAAGGCAGGGAAGGCTCCCAGAGGGAGTGATGCTTGAGGTGAGAGCTAAAGACTGGGTAGAGTTAACCATATGAAGAGAAGAGAGAAGAGTGTTTGAAAGCTCTGTGGCAAAAGGGACCATGGTAGCTTCAAAGACTGAAAGGAGCAAGGTCTGAAGTGGGGGTGTGGTACAGCATGAAGCTCAGGGATTGGTTAGGACTGGAGTGACAGCAGGTCCTTGGGGTATTTTGAGGGTTTTCGTCATAAAGAGCAGTGGGGAGTTGTCCTGGGTAGGAGTAAATTTGGCTGAAAGTCACTAAAAACTCAAACTGGTAGCCTAAATAAACTCTTTTTGTATTTTTCTTGAGAGCTGTGGAAAGCTATGTTAGGGTTAAAGTAGCCTGAGATTAACTGAAAACTCAAGCAGCAGGGCCTAGGCATAGTAAGAGTTCATTCTCCTTTCTCATAAAGTTAGGAGGTGGGTCTTTAATTATCAGGGAATCAAGCGCTGAGCCTTGCTGCCCTCCCATCGTGTTGTGTAGCTTCTGCCATATGGCATGAGGTGGCTCTCCAGCCCTACACGGTTCTAGTCAGCAGGGAGGGCACACTTTTCTTCATCCTTCCTAGAAGTTGGACACCCTTCTTTTTATATGTCCATCCCTATTTGTGGGAGGAAGAAAGGAAAAATGGATGTTGAGGCCCGGGAGGCGTTCTGCTACAGAAGTCATTGAAGTACCATGTCATTCATTATTAGATAGGCATTTTGAAAGAACCTTTATACAGTGGGAAAAACAGGTGGTGGTGGGGCACGATGACTCTCAGTTGACCAGTTTTGGGGGTTATTGCAGTGTTCTCATCTGAGAGTGACTGTCCTTCCTCTAGGCCATTTGAGAGTGTATGCAGGTGTTTTTGGTTGACATAGTGACTAGTGGCGGGGAGCAGGAATACTCAGTGTTCTAGTATATGCAGAAAGTCCCACTTAGTAAAGGATTGTCCTGTCTAAAGTGCCAGGAGCATGCCTGTTGAAAAACAGGAGTGGGTTGGGTTGTGGTACTAGAAGTGAGGTAGACAGACTGGTGAGACACTTAATGGATTGGATATGGAGGTGAGGGAGGTGGAGGTATCATTGATGATCCCAGATTTTGGGCCACTAGCTGCAAAGGGATGCCCTTCACTGAGATAGAGAACCTGAGAAAACTTGGATTTTCACATTATGGAGTGATCTTGAGTTCTGATTTGAATATGCTTCTGACTCATGTAAGAGATAACAGGTTAACAGGGGGCCAGTATACTAGAGCTCAGAGGAGAGGTAGGTATGGGAGCTATAAACTGGAGTTGTGTGAATGAGATTTTCCTGAGGAGAGTGTGAAGTAAGTCCGTGAGAAGACTAAATGCGAGCCTTGAGTAACTTCATTTAGTGGCTGAGTATAAGATATAAAAAGATAGGCCAGAGAAGGAGGAAGGAAACCAGGGGCATGCTGAGTTACAGAAGCCAAGGGAAAGGAGTGTTTAAGAAGGAGGCAGTGCCTAACAGTTTGAATGGGAGTTCTTCTATTTAGGCTTGAAGTAGAGCTTGAACCAGGCTTGTCAGGTAACAGAAATAATAGTAAAAGGGAAACACTAGAACTCTTAGACCATTATATTCATTCTTTATACTGGGATGCCCAGTAGAAAGTATAGAAAACAAAGTGTTTTTGGAAAAAAAAGCTCAGTGTTTTTGGAAAAAAAAAAAAAAACATAATCAACAAGGAAGAGTGAAGATGAGAACTTTCACTTTAGAAGCTAATTTCTCTTATATTAATGTTCTCAAAAAACCTCTTGCTCATTGTCTTGTGTTTTAGCCATAATCCCATATGTGGAATTGAATTTCATAGAGGATTCTCTGTCTCATTGTTATGGACAGTCTCAACCGTTTTTAGGACTCTGGGCCCACATTAGGGTAACAGATAGTGACTAATATAAACAAAGAGGCTGAGATTTCTGATTTTGCTCAAATCTTGGACAGAAACCCTTGGTTCACATGTTGAATCATAGTGGTTGACACATGTTAGAGTTTGGGAATATATTGGCTGTGTATCAGAGCAGGAGCCCTAATATCTTATGTTTAGTCATTGTTTTCTAAATATTTTGTATTGATTGCTGCTATTAGTGCCAAATGTATATCTTTAATTTTACTTTATTAGGAAAATAAAAGATTTGTAGAAATAAAAGTACATGTAAGTTTACTAATTGTTGACAAGACTGAGGGCTTTGTTTTTTTCCCTTTGGTAATAGTAAATGAACATGCTTATTGTTTGGTGTCACAGTTTGTTCTTTAGTCATAATATTAAAATATTGGTATTTAAGCAATGTCTGATATTAAGGACATAGGAAATGATTAAAAGTTGTAGATTTATGAGAATGCCATATATTGATCATTGTTGAGAAGCTGTGATAGATGTATTGAGTTCATTATACTGTTTTCTACTTTTATGTATGCTTGAAATCTTCAGTAATAAAAAGATTTAAAAAGTAGGTTTTGATACAACATAAAATCTAGTAAAGCAAGGATACTGACATTTCCAAATGTCTACCAAAGGTGGCATTCATAAGAAATTTTGTACCAGTATCATTAATTCATTTATGGTATTTATTTAAGACTATTTTATATATTTGATAATTTCATTAGATTATTAAATTGGTCATTTTTAGGATGAATTCAGAAACTGAATTATAACGATTTTGAAATGAGTTCCTTCTATTCCTACAGCTTATTGGTTCAGGATTATTCAGACTACTACATTGAAAATATTCTGGGATGGTTTATAAATATTTGGGGGAGAGGCGGATCCCTTAATGATTACATTGAAAAATGACTTTTTAAAATCACTGAAACAGGTTCCATGGAGATCAGGAATGTTATTACCAGGATGACCTACGAGTATTATCTAGTCTTACCAAAAAGGAACACATGAAAGGGAATGAGACCATGTTGGATTTTCGAACAAGTAAATTTGTTCTGCGTATTTCCCGTGACTCGTACCAACTCTTGAAGAGGCATCTTCAGGAGAAACAGAACAATCAGATATGGAACATAGTTCAGGAGCACCTCTACATTGACATCTTTGATGGGATGCCGCGTAGTAAGCAGCAGATAGATGCGATGGTGGGAAGTTTGGCAGGAGAGGCTAAACGAGAGGCAAACAAATCAAAGGTATGGGATAAAACTAAGAACTATATAATGCAGATGATGAAAAATTGTAGCATTTCCATCTAAATAAACATTTTTCTTGTAGCTAGTTTGGGAATACTTTTACCCTGTGTTTAAAGTTTCATATTGTAAGGACAATGTATAAGTATATGAGATGTGGGGAATGGTGACATTTAAAAGAAACCTGACTACAGTGTCTGAAACCCAAGAGGTTTTTCCTCATGTAAGATGGAATCTAGAGGAAGCCTTCCAGTGCTGCCATGGTAGCTCCATCATGCCATGGGTGTCCCTGGCTCCTTCTAGTTTCTGGTCCACCACGTTTAGAATGTGGTTTGCTTCTTTGTGCTCACAAACGGCTGTTGTGGCTCCAGCATTGCAGCTGTGTTCTAAAAAGGAAAAGGAAGGATGAAAGGGATATATCCCTGCTGGGTCTCTCCCTTTTTGTTAGGAAAAGTGTGTGTATGTGGTTTTTATGTTCCCCTCTGAAACCATAACCACAATGTTTCTGTGTGTATTTGGTGGCCAGAATTATGTTATATGGGCATTGCATTCTTAACTGTAAAGGAGCCTGGGAACAGAAATTATTGAGCACTTGCTGCTCCAGTTAAATCAGGGTTCTGTTTATAAGGAAAAAAGAGAAAATTGCTACTTGGCAAATAAGTACAGAGCCCTGCTTCAGATTATAAATTACTGTTCTGTACTTGTGATTCATCTGTCAAGATGTGAAAAGGTATATTGCTGAACAAAAAATTTAAAATGTTGGGTTCTCTTAACTTGTAGGTATTTTTTGGTTTATTAAAAGAACCAGAAATTGAGGTGCCTTTGGATGATGAGGATGAAGAGGGAGAAAATGAAGAAGGAAAACCTAAAAAGAAGAAGCCTAGAAAAGATAGTGTTGGATCCAAAAGTAAAAAGCAAGATCCCAATGCTCCACCTCAGAACAGGTGAGGCAGAAGGCCTTGGGAACTTGTCTGGAGGTGTGAGGCAGTATGTTTTAGCTCAAGTTTGTGAACGTTCACAGGGTGATTTCCAGCCTGTTTTTCTCTCACAGAATCCCTCTTCCTGAGTTGAAAGACTCAGATAAGTTGGATAAGATAATGAATATGAAAGAAACCACCAAACGAGTGCGCCTTGGGCCAGACTGTTTACCATCTATTTGTTTCTATACATTCCTCAATGCTTACCAGGTTAGTAAAATAAGTGGACAATTTCTGGTTGGAGAGTTATTTAAAATTGTGATTTACCATTAAGACAAAGTTAAATGTGTTAATTAAAATGGAGTTTTATTATTTGAACTCTTTTTTTTTTTTTTTTTTTTTGGACAGGTAGAGTGGACAGTGAGAGAGAGAGACAGAGAGAAAGGTCTTCCTTTTGCTGTTGGTTCACCCTCCAATGGCTGCTGCAGATGGCGCGCTGCGGCCGGCGCACCGCGCTCATCCGATGGCAGGAGCCAGGTGCTAGGTGCTTTTTCCTGGTCTCCCATGGGGTGCAGGGCCCAAGCACTTGGGCCATCCTCCACTGCACTCCCTAGCCACAGCAGAGGGCTGGCCTGGAAGAGGGGCAACCGGGACAGAATCCAGTACCCTGACCAGGACTAGAACCCGGTGTGCCGGCGCCGCAAGGTGGAGGATTAGCCTTTTGAGCCATGGCGCCGGCCCTATTATTTGAACTCTTGATATAATTTAGAAGTACAGCAATTAGGAAAGGAGAATTGGATGCTGTGCACAGTAGATAGAAAGCAATGTTTAAAAGACCATTAGCAACTTGTAAATACCAGAATCTCACTTATGTTTAAACTCCATTTCACTGATCAGAATTCTGCTAATGTTTCAGGAGGAAATTATGACCCATCTGTTCTACACTTGGTTTAAATACTTACATAAGCTTATGTGTTAAGAATTCTATGTCTTTATGTCTTCTTGTAATAGGTTGTGAAGGATATATTTAATAAAGTACAAAAGTGATTAACATTTACTTCCTGTGCACTCTTAAATATGGAGGGCAAAAAAGGGATCAGTAATGACAGCTCTCCAAGTAAATGCTTTTATAGAATAAAAGCTCGAATGATCTTTTATTTGAGAAAAACAGCCATCATTCTATATTCTCTAAGATGTGTCTGTAATTTTTCTCCTAAAACAGTATTTTTTTTTGAAAGACATTTATTTAAAAGGAAGAGTGATGGAGCATGGAAAGACATAAAGATAGAGTTATCGATCTGTTGGTTTACTTCCCAAAAGTTGGCAATAGTCAGTGCTACGCCAGGCCAAAGCTGAAAGCCAGGAATTCTGTCCAATATCCTGTGTGTTTGGTGGTAGCTCAGTTGCTTGGGCCATCATCCTCTTCCTCCCAACCACATTAGTAAGCAATTTGATCAGAAGCATAGAGTAACTGGGATTCTAACCAGGCACTGTTACAGGATGTGGGCATCTCAAGCAGTGGCTTAACTTGCTGTGCCACAATGCCCACCCTAAAACAATATTATTGAATATGGAACATTTTTTTTTCTCCCATTGGCAGGGCCTCACTGCAGTGGATGTCACTGATGATTCTAGTCTGATTGCTGGAGGTTTTGCAGATTCAACTGTCAGAGTGTGGTCTGTGACACCCAAAAAGCTTCGCAGTGTCAAGCAAGCATCAGGTAAGTGAGATGACCTAATAGGAGATAAACTGGACATTGGTTTACAGTAATGGTGATTCCATGGGATTTACACAGGAAGTTGTGATCTTTGCAGAAATTCGCTTATTTCCCTTTAACTCAAGGTGCTAACATTTTAAACAATGAAAAGAGAAGTGGAGTGGCAATCAGATTGAATGCTAGACTGATTTAATTCTTAGGCCTTATTTTTCTTATCTGTAGAATAAGGGGCTTAAACTAGAAACTACTTAAAATGTAACATTTTATCCTTCCTTGCTTAAAAATTAAAGAAGACCCTTAAAGAGTTTTAAATCCATACTAATTATTAAAAAAGAATTAAGAAGTAAGGATTTCATTTCAAAGTTTATATTTAAATTTTTAAATTTATTTGGAAAGCAGAGTTAGAGAGAGAGAGAGAGATGGAGAGACAGGGGGAGAGAGAGAGAGAGATCTTCCATTTGTTGGTTCTTGCCCCAAATGACTTTGACAGCTGAGGCTGAGCCAGGTCAAAGCCAGGAGCCTTGTCTTCCACATGAGTAGTAGGGACCCAGAGACTTGGGCCATCTTCCACTGCTTTCCCAGGTGCAGTAGCCGGGAGCTGGATTAGAAATGGAGCAGCCAAGACTCGAACCAACATTCATAGGATACTGGTGTTGCAAGCAGCAGCTTAACCCGTTATACCCCAACACCAGCCCCTAAATTTTTACTTATTTTCATTTTATTTGAAAGGCAGAGAGAAACCCAACTTCCATCCATTGGTTCATTCCCCAGATGCCTGCAATAGCCAGAGCTGGGTGAGGCTATAACCAGGAGCCTAGAACTCCATCTGGGTCTTCTGTGGGTGGCAGGGACCCAAGTACTTGAGTCATCACCTCCTGCCTTCTAGAGTGTATTAGCATGAAGCTGGAATTGGAAGCAGAGCTGGCACCCAGTCCAAGCACTCTGATACGGGAATGGTGTCTCAGGCAGTGTCTTAACCACTGTGCCAAAGGTTAGCCCCCAAGAAAGTTTTTTGCTAACTATATTGTCATTTAAAACTATTTTAATATTTCCATTGTTTTTATTTTTGTGAAACATTGAGTTATAGTGGAGAAAACTGAATTTCAGTCTTAGTTAGTTCTGTGCACTGTAGGAAGTCATTAACTGTCTGATCTTTGTTTCCTCTGCTTTACACTGGGATGATGGCCCCTGATTTAGAGGCATTAGTACACTCGTGTTTGTGTAGGAGGAACTGTTCAAATGTTAGTTCTTCTCATGGACTATGACATTGTTTTAATGAATGTACTTTTAAAATCAATTTTTTTATGCATCATTTTAGATCTTAGCCTCATAGACAAAGAATCGGATGATGTCTTAGAAAGAATCATGGATGAGAAAACAGCAAGTGAGTTGAAGATTTTGTATGGTCACAGTGGGCCTGTCTATGGAGCCAGCTTCAGTCCGGATAGGTAAAATACAAACAATAAAAATAAAGTACTGCTGCATTATGTTGAGATTACAGATGCTGGAAAAATTGTATTGGAAAAATTTCATGGTTGCCTATCATTCATTATTTTTTAGAATCTTTCCATTTGCTCATTCATCTTGGGGTACTAGTGTACAAGATAATGCACACCCAAATTTATAGAGTCAAGGTGTACAGCTTCAGGATTTACTGGTTTTCAAGTTTTGCTTTAGTTTTGTGTAACACTATTAAAAGTTGAATTGTTTTTCTCTGCATTTTGTCTGTGGCACTTCACTGAATTTAAAACAAATTCCTTTTTTTTTTTTTTTTTTTGACAGGCAGAGTGGACAGTGAGAGAGAGAGAGACAGAGAGAAAGGTCTTCCTTTGCCGTTGGTTCACCCTCCAATAGCCGCCGCGGATGGCGCGCTGCGGCCGGCGCACCGCGCTCGTCCGATGGCAGGAGCCAGGAGCCAGGTGCTTTTCCTGGTCTCCCCATGGGGTGCAGGGCCCAAGCACCTGGGCCATCCTCCACTGCACTCCCGGGCCACAGCAGAGGGCTGGCCTGGAAGAGGGGCAACCGGGACAGAATCCGGTGCCCCGACCGGGACTAGAACCCGGTGTGCCGGCGCCGCAAGGCGGAGGATTAGCCTGTTGAGCCACGGCGCCGGCCAAAACAAATTCCTTATATTAGTGGCAAGTAGCTGTCATTTGAAGGTCTTTCTGTAAGTAAAAGAACTAAGAGGATCCTGAAAAGGAAATGTGAAATGGCTGTTTTAGGTTTTGTTTCCTTTTAACCATGGGAGTCCATAGGTATATGTGCTTGTTTGTCATTGTCTTTTTTTTTTTTTTTAAGATTTTTATTTATGTGTGTGAAAGGCAGAGTTACAGAGAGGGAGAGAGAGAGAAAGAGAGGGTCTTCCATGCGCTGTTCACTCACCAAATGGCTGCATTGGCTGGAGCTGTGCTACTCTGAAGCCAGGAGCCAAGAGCTTGCTCCAGGTCTTCCACACGGGTGCAGGGGTCCAAGCACCTGGTCCATCCTCTACTGCTTTTCTAGGCCACAGCAGAGTGCTGGATCACAAGTGGAACAGCCGAGACTCGAACCAGCGCACATATTTTCATCATCTTAATATCCTGCAGAAATGGGAGGAGGGTATTTTGTATTCATAATACCATCTTTATCTCACTTGGATAGATTATTTCAGTCCATTAAGGTCTTCATGAATCTTTGAGAATGAGGCTTTTGTTGTCATTTGGTAATGTTTAGTCAGATAATACTTTTTTGTCTGAAGGAAACTTGTGAGTATTCAACTATACTTCCCGAGTATTGAGCTATTACACAGGAGGTTGTGATCTATGCAGAAATTCACTGATTTCCCTTAACTCAAAGTGCAAACATTCTCAACAATGAAAAGTGCAGTGAAGTGGCAGTCAGGAGATTGGATGCTAGACTGATTTAATGCTTGCTGAGTATTCAATATTGTATTTATTCATGGAAAGGTAGATTGTTACTAGCTTGCTTGTAGTTTTGTTTTTTTTTTAATTTCAAAAAGATACTTCCTTTTTGATTCTATATAGCTCACAGAGACAGGAAAATAGCATCTGTTTTAAAAATTGTCGTTTTTTTTTTTTAAAGATATTTATTTATTTGAAAGATTACACAGAGAGAGGAGGAGAGGCAAACAAACAGAGTTCTTCCATTCGCTGGTTCACTCCCCAGTTTGCTGCAACGGCCAGAGCTGCGCAGTTCTGAAACCAGGGGCCAGGAGCTTCTTCTGGGTCTCCCACATGGGTGCAGGGGCCTAAGGACTTGGGCCATCTTTTACTGCTTTCCCAGGACACAGCAGAGAGCTGGATGGGAAATGGAGCAGCTGGGACTCAAACTGGCACCCATATGGGATGCTGGCACTACAGGCAGTGTCTTTACCTGCTATACAACAGCACCAGCCCCTAAAAATTGTTTTTAAGTTACATATCACATTTTCTAAACTTTCTCAGTTGATCCCATTTGACTATCTCTGGTATTTGTTTTTTAAAAGAATTGTGATTTTCCCTCTTAACAGATTATAATTTTTTAAAAGTAACTGAACCTCTTTTTCAGTGGGTGTTCAGTATATAGAGTGTCAGGCCTAGCACTTGATTAGTTAATGTTTGTTGGGTTAGTACTTTCAAGTCTGGATATCTGCTGTGAATGCCATATGTGAATTAAAAGAAGTTGATGTTAGCTAGCTATATATAGTATATTCAGATATATGGAGAAACTGGGCAGGTAATCAGTAGTTATTCTGGGAGTTAAATATGTCATCTTTCTTTTCTCAGGAACTATCTGCTTTCTTCTTCAGAGGATGGAACTGTCCGATTGTGGAGCCTTCAAACATTTACTTGCTTGGTAGGATATAAAGGACACAACTACCCAGTATGGGACACACAGTTTTCTCCATATGGATATTATTTTGTGTCAGGGGGTCACGACCGAGTAGCTCGGTAAGAATGTCATGATCTTATGACTGGGTCTGTTCAAGCAATAGAGTGGTCTTGTTGGGAGTTACTTTGACTGAAGTTTGTTTTTTTGTTATTAACATAGTTCCTCCATCTCACCAGGTGTTGTCTTTTTTTCATTATCGTGAGCATCTTTGTTTCTGTCATTTCCTTAAAAATTCAGGAAAAGGTAGCTCAGGTTAGACACTAATTATGTGGTGGCCAAAACTAAGGTACTAGGGGAAAATGCTTTTCTGAAGTCTAGACTAGGAGACAGCTAAATGTTACAGAAGTTAGCAGCTTTATTCCCGATCAACTTTATCTTAAATTATTTTGAATTATGCTGTTTTCTCTTAGTTAACTAGTGAGGGGGACCAGTTTGGAACTATTTTACATGGATGTCTGCTTATTCTGGATAGGATTTTGATATTCCATAGTTTGCTAATTGTCTTTTGCTTTCAAAATCTTTTTAAAAAGGCTGTGGGCTACAGACCACTATCAACCTCTAAGGATATTTGCTGGCCATCTTGCTGATGTGAATTGTACCAGATTCCATCCAAATTCTAATTATGTTGCTACGGGTTCTGCAGACAGAACTGTGCGGCTCTGGGATGTCTTAAACGGTAACTGTGTAAGGATCTTCACTGGACACAAGGTATTTTATATTCATGATTTCAGCACATGAGGGTGTTTTCAAGAGAAAAGCCCTTTTTTTTTTTTTTTTTAAAGATTTACTTATTTGAAAGGTGGGGAGGGAGAGAAAGAGAGGTATCTTAATCTGTTGGTTCACTCCCCAAATGGTTGCAGTGGCCGGAGCTGAGCTGAAGCCAGGAGCTAGAAGCTTCTCCCAGGTTTCTCATGTGGGTGCAGGAGCTTAAAGACTTGAACCGTCCTCCACTGCTTACTCAGGCCATAGCAGAGAGCTGAACGGGAAGTGGAGCAGCCAGGACTCGAATTGGCACCCGTATGGGATGCTGGCACCACAAGCAGCAGCTCTTTACCTACTATGCCTCAGTGCCAGCCCCGAAAAACTTATTTTTAAAAACGTTTATTTTTCATTGACTTGAAAGGCAGAGTGCCAATTTCCTATCCACTGGTTCACTCACCAAATGTCCACTACAGCCAGGGCTGGATCACGCCAAAGCCAGAAACCTGGAACTCCCATCTGTCTTCTCCACATAGGTGGCAGGGACCCAAGTACTTGGGTCATCTGCTGCCTTTCCAGGCACATTAGCATGAAGCTGGATCGTAAGCAGAGAGGTGCTCTGATAGGGAATGCAGGTGTCACAAGCAACAGCTTAACCTTGTGCCATAAAATGCATACCTCCAGTTTTTCAAAGTTATTTGAAAGGCTGAGCAGGGACAGAGTCAGAGCTAGCCCCTATCTGCTGGTTTACTTCCCAAACGCTAACAACAGCCAGGGGTAAGCCAGGCAGAAGGCAGGAGCTCCATCTGGGTTGCTCATGTGGGTGTCAGGAACTCAAGTTCTTTGACCAGCACCTGCTTCCTCCCAAGCCCATTAGTAGGAAGCTACATTAGACATGTGGAACAGCTGGAACTTGAATTAGCCACTCTCATGGGATCCTGGCTTAACCAACTGCACAACAATGCTCACTGCTAAAAAAGTGACACGTTTTAAAGATCCAATTCATACCATTAAACTTAAAATTTTTTTTTAGAAAATATATTTAACCTTTGATCTTTTCCATGGGCTTATTTTCTAGGGACCAATTCATTCCTTGACATTTTCTCCCAATGGGAGATTCCTGGCTACAGGAGCAACAGATGGCAGAGTACTCCTTTGGGATATTGGACATGGTTTGATGGTTGGAGAATTAAAAGGCCACACTGATACGGTCTGTTCACTTAGGTTCAGTAGAGATGGTGAAATTTTGGCATCAGGTAAATGATTGTTATTGGCTTTGTGGTAAATGCCTAATTTTTCATCATAATTATAGAGTGAATGCATGAATTATACTTGACAAAAGGTCAGAATCTAAATGTGATGGATGCAGCTAATGGTTTCCTTGACTTTGCCTTAGGTTCAATGGACAATACAGTCCGGTTATGGGACGCTATCAAAGCATTTGAAGATTTAGAGACTGATGACTTTACTACAGCCACTGGGCATATAAATTTACCTGAGAATTCACAGGAGTTATTGCTGGGAACATATATGACCAAATCAACACCAGTTGTACACCTCCATTTTACTCGAAGAAACCTGGTTCTAGCTGCAGGAGCTTATAGTCCACAATAAACCATCGGTATTAAAGACCTTTTGGAAGCTACTGTTTGAAAAAGGGAGACTAAAAGCAAATACCTCAGTGATTATTTAAGCTACAAAGAATGTTTTTATCTATATGGATCTGGAAGTATGCTGCTTGGAAAATCTGAACAGGACAGTTCCACGTTTCTATAGCAACCACATTTAACTAATTTCCGTTAGTTGAATAGAGGTATTATGTTCGTGGAGGGGACATTTATGGTGCTTTGGATTGTGTGGAAACTATGCATTTTCTGTTCAAATGTTAATTTATTATTAGAAGAAATCGATTTCAATAATACATTCTGCTTCAAGATTCAAACTAAGAAATATAAAATTAATAACATCTTGAATTTTAGCTGAAGAACTCTACGAGCATGTATGTTTCCGCTGTAAAAATGTAGTTACTGTATGGCACTCAAGTACTATGTTAAAAGACCCACTAACATTTGTTCTTGGTCTGTTGATTAGTGGAATGTATGTAACAGGGTAGAGATAGACTACAGTTCCTTTCTAAGATCTAGGTGTAGTACAACCATCCACTGGCATCTGGATTTACACCTGTTAAGTTCTGAGTGCACACAAACACTCTCTAAACCAGGTGAAGAAATTTAGCTTCCATGTTCTACTTCAGCTAAAACAGCTATGTACAACCTAGTACACTTGAAGTCAGACATTTCAGTTGCTTACCTCCAGTACTGAGCCTTGCATTGGAAAACTAAAAGATTTAGACCAAGTCACTGCCAGTTTTTGCCTTTGTTGCATTTTGTACAGTTTTTATATTTTTGATATCTTGTAAATAAAGACAACCAGCTTTTCCAGGTTCATAATTTATTGTACAAATTGAATTACCACATATTGAGTTGACATTAGCTTCTCCAGGCATGGGAACTTAACAGATGTGGTACAATTTATAATCCTATAAACAAAACAAAAATAGATTAGATACAAACATGTTCAACTCTACTTTTAAGACTTAAGTGATTACTAGGATGATGACTATGCATCCCCAGAAATTGAATTCTGTAATATTTAAAATAACATTTTAAATAGCAGAAAATAAATAGGTATCTGTTATTTAACATTTGAGATACAATTTATCCATGTCTGTGGGGCTACTATCTATCCCCCAAATTAGGAGGTCCCTGATGGGGAAATTGGGCAAACTATACAGTCCTCTAAGATGGTCTCAATATGGGAAAAGCTCTTTAGAAGAAAAGATAGTGCTATGTTAGATAAAGATCTGGATTTTCCATATTACTTGCCAATGTGACAGATGTATATAGTCATTTCAATACAAGCTTCTGAGCAAATGAGGGTTAGGAGGATTTTTAAAGACTAAAGATTAAAAATTGACAAACTACCAAAATCCAACAATACTAACAAATGCAATAAGTTGATTAATGATTATTACATAAAGACCTTATGCAATTCACCAAATTGTTAAATGAGAACACGATAGGATGTTCAGAAAAATACAGATGGTAAATGAGGGGGAAAATCCCTTAGCAAAAAGCAAGAGACAATTTTTTATTCAGCAAATGTGCAAGAAACAGAAGCTGTTATTCCACAATGGGTCAAAAGACATTACCCCCCTCCTTACAAATCTGGGTGCCCCAACAATCCTTTGGGAAGGCACTTTAAGCTAAAAAAGTATTCATAGATATAGATTATCCTTCATGCTCCAAAATAATTGTATTTAAAGATTCTAATGGGAGACAGGTTTCTTCTGTGAAATGATTCACATAGCCACATTTGTACACTGAAATTATGTACAATAAATTTTGCAAAACAACGAGTTTACTATGACAGTGGAGGAAAAAACTCTTAATGACAAATGGCTAAAGTGTAAACATGTAAATGTCAACTTCTTACCACTTATGTTGCTTTCACAGCTGGAGTTTTTTTAGACCTTAACTTGAAGTATAAGACCAGCAAAGCAATGCCTCCATATGTAGCCAGTACACACTGAAAAAAATTAAATGGCAAGAGTTACCACACCTATGCTAATTTAAAACATTAATTGCTTAAAACTATCAATTATACTTACATTCATTCTTCCTGTGAGAGTGTAAGAGTTGAAATATTTTTTAATACCAGTGAACTGGAATTGAGCATCAGTTTCTGGACCTGCCATGATTTCAATCTTAAAAAAAAAAGACAACACAAAATTAGTTTGGAGGCAATTTTACAAGTTTAAAAGCTAAGTCACTGCAGATAAATATACTAAATTTTTACTTCTGTTTCACCCAACAAAGCAGCACAGATGTTGGGAAAAGCCATGCTTATGACAGAAGCTTTGAAAAGTAAAACATTCTTGGCTGCTAGTTTACAAACATTCCAGGATTAATATGTTCACTCACTTTAAGTATGAAGAACTGTGTAGCAACCACTAAGTTCACCTTTTGACCTTGTATAGCTGGGCATAAGTTTTGATTCCTGGTTCCATCCATACTATTTTTTTTTTTTTTTTTGACAGGCAGAGTGGACAGTGAGAGAGAGAGACAGAGAGAAAGGTCTTCCTTTTGCCGCGCCGCGCTCATCCGATGGCAGGAGCCAGGTGCTAGGTGCTTTTTTCCTGGTCTCCCATGGGGTGCAGGGCCCAAGCACTTGGGCCATCCTCCACTGCACTCCTGGGCCACAGCAGAGGGCTGGCCTGGAAGAGGGGCAACCGGGACAGAATCCGGTGCCCCGACCAGGACTAGAACCTGGTGTGCCGGCGCCGCAAGGCAGAGGATTAGCCTGTTGAGCCACGGCGCCGGCCCCATCCATACTATTGAACACTGAATTAATTAATTTTAAGACTAGTTGAAATTTTCTCAGGGGTAACCATCAACTAAAGAACTCAACCCACAATATCTACTAAACTACTAACCACTAATTAAGAGTTTTTTTGGTTTTACATATAAGGCTCCCATGGGAGTTCTGAGAAGGGACCATTTAGTAAATGGAGTCAATAGCCATTGGTGGTGGTAGTGAAAATGGAAAACTTACTCCCTACACCAAAATATATAAAAGATCTAAGTGTAAATGCTGAAACCAAAATTCCTGGAAGAAAACATGGGCAAATATTCCAATCATCTTATGAATGGGAAAATCTAAAGAATGTGCCAAGAACATACAATGATAATCAATCTCACAATAGGCAATGAAATGGGAAATAAGAACAATATTTAACCATCAAAATGGAAAAGATAAAATGACCATAAGTAGTATTAAGAATGTAGAGAAATGGCCAATGCCGCGGCTCACTTGGCTAATCCTCTGCCTGTGGCGCTGGATTCTGGTCCCGGTTGGGGTGCCAGATTCTGTCCCAGTTGCTCCTCTTCCAGTCCAGCTCTGCTGTGGCCCGAGGGTGCAGTGGAGGATGGCCAAAGTGATTGGGCCCTGCACCCGCATGGGAGACCAGGAGAAGCACCTGGCTGCTGGCTTCAGATCAGCACAGCACAGCACGCTAACTTTAGCGGCCATTTTGGGGGTGAACCAACGGAGAGGAGGGCCTTTCTCTCTGTCTCTCTCACTGTCTAACTCTGTCAAATAAATAAATAAATAAAAGAATGTGGGAAAATAAACATTATATGAGTTTGGCATATAAACCGGTATAACTTCCCTAAAGTACAATTTGGCAGTATCTATGTATAAAACATGTATACCCTTATCTCCAGGAATGTACCCTTATAGAAATATTACAAAGCGAACACATATGGTTCAAGGATGACCACTGAAACACTTTATCAAAGTGAAAAACTATTGGAGGAAATACAATGTGCATAGATGTTTGTGTACTAACATGGAAAGAGGCCTCCAAGTAATGCTAAATATTAAAGAAATCCTACTTCTGGATATTATATTATGGGATTTATCAATCGTTCTCAAAGTCTCCTTGTCCAGGAGTATCAGCATCACTAAAAACTGGTTGGAAATGCACATTCTCAGACACCATAAACCCCACCGAAAAAGAAACTCTGAGTCCAAGCAATCTGTTTTAATAAAGTTCTATGTAATACTGATGCACATTAAAATTTGGAAAAAACTTCATTATTGGAAACAACAGATACTTAAAAATCATATAGAAAAAACACTTTGCAAAAATATGTATGATTTTTAAAAGAGGTCACCTGTGTATTTTAGAAAGGTATGTACTTTTAATAAGAAATGGCAAAAAATATTGAAAAGGCCACCAGAATAACAGTTGGAAATTCGTATGTGTGACCACCTATCTACCACGACCGATGCCACGCCGAGTCGATTGGCAACACAGACGAGCCGGTCGAGGTCCGGTCGAGATTGGTAGGCAGTGGCAGTGATTCAGCTGGCTCTTGATGAAATGGAAGAGGGAGAGATATGAGAGTGGTTGCTATGGAAACTGGTGTGCCCCGTTTACCATTCAAAAGCCTTCAGGGGCATTCATGTGAAAAGAATTGCAAGGAAAATCTGAAACAAAGGACCTTAATTTTGAACACCATTTCTTGGACCAGCAAAGGAAATCCATTCTTGGGCCCTTTCAGAGGTCTTGGCCAGTCTAGCCCAAGTTATGAAAATCCCCATTAACAGAAATTTTATGTTGTAGTTTTTACAAAAATGGTTTTATTTACTGAACTTATTAAAGGCATACTATTCCCCCTATTTATTTCACGGGTTACTTGTGGATTCTTAGGATCATGAAGTATGCTTCTATGAGGAATTCTACAGCAATACAAGGGCTTAACTTTGTCACGTCATAAAGTGGTAACTTCTACTGCCTTCCATCTAACAAAACTCTTTAGAAGGATGTGGTGTCCAAGTCAAACTGTGTGTGTTTTACTTGAAACTTTTTTAACTTTGAAAAGCAGGAGAGGGCAACAGAAAGCTGCCATCAGCTGGTTCATTCCCCCAATGGCTAAAACCACCAGGCCTGGTTCAGGTTGCAGCCAAGAGCCTACAACTCCATCTGAGTCTTCCCGGTGGGTGGCAAGGGTCCAAGCACTTAGGCCATCATCTGCTGCCTTCCCAGGAGCATTAGCAGGGAGCTGGATTGGAAATGGAGCAGCCAGGATGCCAAGTGGCACTCCAGTATGAGAGCACAGAGTCACAAGCAGCAGCGCAACCCGCTATGACAACTGTGGCCCCAAATCAAACAAGAGGAAAGTGCTTTAAATTTTGCACTAATTTACAGAAAAGAAGAGGAAGGTCAATGTTGGAGATATTCCACAGAAGGCTAATTCTCACTGCAGGAAAGGATATGGTATAGGAACCAGAATTCAGTTTGGGTCTTCAAGGAGGACTCCGGAGAGGCTGAGAGGAAGGGGAGTGGGAACCTTTACAGCGAGATAAAGTTTGAAATCACGCGGATCCGCACCTTTCAGCAAACTGCAGGCTACTTGATGATATCAGGAATCCTTGTGTTGTGGAATAACCGACCTGAAATTCGCTTCCCTTTATGTCACATTAAATTTACAGACATACTCATGGGGGAGAAAAATCACCCACGCCCATAACTGACTTAATATTGAAGAGTAGCCTGTAAGAAATTATGGCGAGTAGGGCCTTCGCTTCTGATTGCTCCGAGAACTGCTATGGAACCCAACTCATCTCCCCACGTCCCTCTCTGCACCTGTGAAAGGGCCCACGGTGAGCGGGTGCCTTTGCTTTCTCTGCTCCTCGATACTGCTATGCTGTCTCGACAGGTCAGCCCCCCGCAATGGGGAGACCGCGAGGCAGAGCAACAGGCAAAGACGAGGGAGGGCCGCTCAGCCACCACGAGCAGCCTCTTCAAGGCCTCCGTTCCGTTCCAGGCACCTCCAGGAACGGCCCCCGTCCAGCTGACTGTGCGGACCGAGACCCAACGCCGCCGCGCGGCTACAGCAGGCCTGGCTGGCCAGCTTCCCGAGCAAGGCTCAATTCAAACAACTAAGGCCACACAGAGGAAAACAAGTGGGTTCGGCCACGTACGGGTCCAAGTCCTCGGCCTCGTCACTGCGTGACCTTGGGGGACCCTTTCGCGGCAGGCCTCCTCTTTCTCCACTAGGAAACGCAACCTAAGGGAAACGGCGAGAGCCTTGGAAGCGTCTGTCCGCCTCGCCCCGAGGTTTCTCAGACACTGCCCGCACTCTCACCCTCCAAACCCCATTTTCTCCATCCCCCACGGCTGTCGTCCCCGCCGCCACGTCAGAAAGAAGCAATGGTCAGCTTCCAGGCCAGGACCGCAAACCGGACACCAGAGGTCCGAGCCAGAGTTCCCTTCCTCACTCACCTTACCGAAGCCTCAAACTCCGCAGCCGACGTCCTTCAACACACAGAGCCCTGTGCCCGGCCGGAAGAACCCTCCTCCTAGCACGCGTTCAACGGGCCAGAGAGAGTCCGCCCTCTGCGTCGATTGGCTACGACTTCAAGTCCCGCCCTTCCGCTTCCTGTCTTCGTCTCGCTTCCTCGGCTCACTTTAGTAACGGAAGTAGAGTGTTGAGCCCGCCCACGCCCCCGGAAGTGTAGTATTAAGTGTGGCGATATCCCGGTCTCCTCGTGTGTACTTACAGCGGCACGGCCCCGGAGCTGGAGGTGCTCTGCCGCGCCGGTCAGGTGAGTGAGGGCTGAGGCGGGAAGGGAGGAGACTTCGTGGTTCTCAGGTCGGCCCCCAAGTTGGATGCCTCTGATCTCTGCTTAGCGCTCGCCGTGTGGAAACAGTGGTTTGGTACCCTGAGCCTCGCTGCGAATCTGATTCCGCTGATAGGGGCCCCCTGTACCCCCAGGCTCTACCCTCGGGAACTAACCCCAGTGCCTTCTCTGCCCCTGATTCGCCTTACTATTTGGAACCTCCGTTTCCCTTCTTGAGAAAGGAAATGAAGGGTCAAGTCCCCGGCAGACTTGGCGTTCCTGTTTCTGTGAATCTTAACACCCATTCCTGGTTCCAAACCCTAGGTCATCACCTCGTACTGTCTGATGCCCTTTTAGATTCTTATTCTAAGAACGAACCTTTCCGACGTGACGTTCTCACTAGTATCCATGTCTGGGTCTGGTGGTTTCTCTGCTGTGAGATAGATAGATAGATTGGGTCTGGTGGTTTCTCTGCTGTGAGATAGATAGAAAGAGAACTTGACCATTCCATCTGTCACATTCTGTTCTTTTTTTTTTTTTTAACATTGAGCTCAAAAGCATCTTTTTAAATCATGCTTTTTCTTCTTTACTGGAGCTCTATCACTCCCTGCCTCTTTGTTGATAATTTACAATCCGATCTGTGTTAAAACAAATATTTCATTTACTTGAAAGGCAGAGTGACAGAGAGAGCTCTTTCATTCTCTTGTTCACTCCCCAAATGCCCTCAAAAGCCAGGGTTGGGCCAGGCTGAAGTCAGGAGCCAGGAATTTCATGTGGGTCTCCTGTGTGGTTGGCAGGGGCCCAAGCTCTTGAACCATCATCTCCTGCCTCCCAGGATTCATTTTTAGGAAGCTGGATCAGAAGCAGAATACCTGGGACTTGAACCAGTACTCTAGTGAGGGAGCCCCAAAGCAGTGTGTTAACTTGCTGCACCACAACACTTGCCCCTCAAATTTATATTTTATGTTAGTTGCATAATTGTTTTGTCTTCTAAAAAGTACATGTGTCTGAGACAGCACTGCGGCTCACTTGGCTAGTCCTCCGCCTGCGGCACCAGCACTCCGGGTTCTAGTCCTGGTTGGGGCGCCGGATTCTGTCCCAGTTGCTCCTCTTCCAGTCCAGCTCTCTGCTGTAGCCCGGGAAGGCAGTGGAGGATGGCCCAAGTGCTTGGGCCCTGCACCCGCATGGTAGACCAGGAGAGGCACCTGGCTCCTGGCTTTGGATTGGCACAGCGCACTGGCCATAGCGGCCATTTGGGGAGTGAACCAACGGAAGGAAGACCTTTCTCTCTGTCTTGATCTCTCACTGTCTAACTCTGCCTGTCAAAAAAAAAAAAAAAAGTACTTGTGTCTGGGCCTTTGTTATGACATAGCAGGTAAAGCTGCTGCCCTGCAACACTGGCATCCCATAGGGGTGCTGGTTTGAGTCCTGGCTGTTCTTCTGATCCAGCTCCCTGCTAATGTGTCTGGGAAAGCAGCAGAAGATGGCCTAAGTCCTTGGGCCCCTGCACCCACATGGGAGACCCGGAGGAAGCTCCTGGCTCCTGATCTCAGCCTGGCCCAGCCCTGGCTGTTGTGGCCATTTGGGGAGTGAACCAGCATATGAAAGATCTCTCTCCATCTCTGCCTTTCAAATAAATAAAGTAAATCTTCAAAAAGAAAAAAAAAGGGTATGTGTTCTTTGAATGTAGGAGGTTGTTTATTCTTTTGTATGCCTCTGACCTAACAGCTGCTTAGTATTTACAACCTTGAATCTTTAACTTCCTTTCCTGTAAGAAGGTGTGTGATTTTGAAGCACAGAATGTTGAAAAGATGAAGCATCCAGTGCCTGACATCTGAACTGTCAAGGACATTGTCCTGAATGTTGTCTAGTGCAATGCTGGAGGTGACAGCTCTTGCCCACTGATAACCACCTTAACAAAATCTACCTTCAGCGCTACATCTCACTATTCTTCCTCTTATTCTCCCCCCCCCCTTTTTTTTTTTTTTAAGATTTATTTATTTATTTGAAAGGCAGAGTTACAGAGAGGCAGAGAGAGAAATCTCCCATGTGCTGGCTCACTCCCCAGATGGCCACAATGGCTGGAGCTGCGCCGATGTGAAGTCTGGAGCCAGGAGCTTCTTCTAGGTCTCTCATGAAGATGCAGAGGCCCAAGGACTTGAGCCATCTTCTACTGTTTCCCCAGGCCATAGCAGAGAGCCGGGTCTTGAACCAGTGCCTCTATTGGATGCTGGCACTGCAGGCAGCGCCTTTACCTACTACACCACAGCACTAGACCTCACCATTCTTTATATTTTTTTAGGAGTCCAAACATGGCAACACTGGAAGAAAGCTTCCCCCGAGGGGGTTCAAGAAAGAAATCGGATCACAAATCAGAGAAATCTTTCCAGCAGTCAGTTGAGCAAGACAACTTATTTGATGTAAGTGGTATGCTTGTTTAGTGAGACTCACCGGACGCTTTCTGGTGTCTTTTCTGTGAACGTTGAGCCTTGTTTGAGAACATGTTATTTTCCACATTTATTTCCTGTTCAAGTCTACTGGATATTGAACTTGTTAGAGAGGCTTTACTACCAATAAGGCTACATCTTTTAAAATGTGGCATTTAGATTTCAGTTTGAAGTGCTCTATGTTGTATAATGTTTTTTTCCAGCTATGCTGTGAAGTAGAGATTGCAATTCTGTGATGAGGACCTGAGGGGCAGAGGTTATATAATTTAGCTGAAATCCTGTGGCTTGTTAAGGGGGAGTTGGGGATTTAACTTGGATCTCTAACCCCAGCCTCCAGTTGAATGCACTGTTTTCTCAAGCCTTGGAACTCCAGGGTCCATCCCAGTCAGGGGACAAATAACACGGAAGAGGAGAGACTTTGGGCAAAGGGAGCATTCATTAGTGGCTGAATGGAAGAGTTGGGATTGAAGTAGGAATTAAAGGAACAGTTAAGAATGTTGAGTGGGGTGGAGTAGAGGAGTAACAAAGCAAGGTGTAGATGATTCGATGATTCAAAATGGGAAGACTAGGATTTGCTACTTCGTTTTTTTTTTTTTTTAATCTTTGTTGGTCTTTTTTTCTTCTTTAGATTTCCACTGAAGAAGAATCTACCAAAAGGAAAAAGAGCCAGAAAGGGCCAGCAAAAACAAAAAAGTTGAAAAGTGAAGAGAGAGAAAGCAGCAAGTCTGTAAGAGAGAAGTTTGAAATCCTTAGTGTTGAGGTTTGTTGAAATTTAGTTTTCCTTTGAACAAACGATCTTGTTTGTTCTGTTCTTTTCTCCCTTCATCATTTGATGCCTTTTGTGTGTCTGTGGCTTCTCGCAGTTTGCCCTGAGAACTCACCGATGCCTGAGTTCTCTAGGATGCCGTAGGCGTGCTTGTGGCCTCAGGGGGCTTATGTTTCGGTCAGTTCAGAGATTAGAGCAGTCGTTCTAGTACTACCCATTCATCTCATTGATGTGAAACTATCTCAGAGGAGTGAAATAGTTTTAATATGTTCCTTAAATTTCTTTTTAAGATTTATTTATTTTGAAAGTTAGAGAGAGAGATCTTCATCTGTTAGTTCACTCCCCAGATAGGCTGCAATGGCCAGCACTGGGCCAGGCTAAAGCCAGGGCCGCTCACATGGGTAGCAGGGGTCCAAGCCCTTAGGTGGTCTTCCACTGCTTTTCCTAGGCCATTAACAGGGAACTGGACCCGAAGTAGAGCATCCAGGACACAGTATAGGCCCATATAGGATGCCAGCACCACAGGTGGCAGCCTAACCTGTACCACAATGCTGGCTCCAAATTTTTAAAATTTATTTACTTATTAAAGATTTCTTTATTTGAAAGGCGGAGTGACACAGAGAGAGCCCTTCTATCCTGTGGCTCACTTTCTAAGTGCCTATAATAGCTAGGGCTGGATTAGGCTGAAGCTAGGAGCCTGGGACTGCATCTGGGTGGCAGGGACTCAAGTACTTGAACTATCCTCTGCTGCCTACCAGGCATATTAGCAGGAAACAGGATTGGAAGTGGAGGTGGAATGCAAACAGAGGCACTTCTGAAAGGGATGTGGGCATCCCAGCAGTGTGTTACCACTACACCAAATGCCAGCCCAATCCTGTAGCATTTATTTATTTATTTTTTATTTATTTGAAAGGCAAGAGTTACAGAGAGAAAGAGAGAGCAATTGAGATCTTCTGTCCGTTGTTTTTTTTCCCCAGATGGCTGCAACGGCTGGAGCTGGGCCAGGCTGAAGCCAGCAGCCAGGAGCTTCATCCAGGTCTCTTGCATGGGTGCAGGGGCCCAAGGACTTGGGCCATCTTCTGTTGCTTTCCCAGGTGCATTAGCAGGAAGCAGGATCTGAAGTAGAGCATCCAGGATTTGAACAGGTGCTCATATGGGATGCTCGTGCAGCAAGTGGTCGCTTAACCCACTGTGCCACAGTGCTGGCCCCAGTCATATAGCTTTTAAATAAATGTCAGAGTTGGAACTAGAAGCCAGACACCCATCTCCCCCCAACCTCTCCTTTCATTGCTGTAGGCATTTCTTTTTTTTCTCTTCTAGTCCCTGTGTGAGGGAATGCGGATTTTGGGTTGTGTGAAAGAGGTGAATGAACTGGAGCTAGTGATCAGTCTCCCGAACGGCCTCCAGGGATTTGTGCAAGTGACTGAAATCTGTGATGCCTATACTGAAAAGCTAAATGAGCAGATGACACAGGAAGAACCTCTGAAGGTAAGGGAGATCTGCAGGATACCTGTTTCTAGAAACACAGGGTATACATATGTAAAATTACAGCTTTGCTATGTACTAAGAAGGAAAGGTACAAGGAGCCATGAGAGTTTATAAGAATAGGATTTTTTTTTTTTTGGTAAATAATAAAGGTATTTTTAATTATTACAGGGAACCTGGGAAACTTCTCTAAAAGGGATGTTTGGGACAAGATCTGAAGGATGAGGAAGGAATGGAGTGCAGATAGAAGAAGCTTGATATGTAACAGAGAAGGCTAGAATGGCTAGAGAGGAGACAGCAAGGACAAGTGTGGTGTGGGATGGAGTGGAGAGCAGAGTGCAGGCCAGATTATGTGTGTGGTCTTGCAGGCCATAGTGAGGAGTGTGTGTGTGTGTGTGTGTGTATGTGTTAAATATTTTATTTATTTATTTGAGAGGCAGAGTTACAGAGAGAGGGAGAGACAGAGAGGAAGGTCTTCATTCACTGGTTCATTCCCCAAATGGGTGCAACGGTCAGCGCTGGGCTAATCTGAAACCATGAGCTTCTGGTCTCCCACATGGGTGCAGGGGCCCAAGCACTTGGGCTATCTTCTACTGTTTTAGCAGGCCATAGCAGTGAGCTGGGTTGGAGGAGGAGCAGCTGGGACACAAACTGGTACCCTCATCAGATTCCAGTTTCTCAGGTGGAGGCTTAGCCTACCATGCCACAGTGCTGGCCGTGAGGATCAATTTTTAGGTACTAGTGGGAAACCCTTGGAATGTTCTCATTGGGGTAGTGTTGAGAGGTACATGGCATAACCTGGATGGAAGAAGTACTAGAAATTGCCTGGAGATGTTAGGAGGCAGTTGTAGCAGTCTGGGCTCTGGGAACGATGGCAGCTTGGGTTTATGATTTCCTGAGGATTGAGGAGATGAAGTCATTCCCCAGTGATAGTTTTTATATGGGCTGAGGGACAGAGAGAGGTGGCAGAGATCAGTCCTGGATTTCTGTGTGAGACTTGACAGCTGGCCATGCCATTTTCAGATAGAAGAAGGCTTGGACTGGACTGGGGGAGGTGGACATGATATGGCTTTTTGTTTTGTTTTGGTTAAGATTTATTTAAAAGGCAGAGTTACAGAGAGGCAGAGACAGAGAGAGAGATATCTTCCATCTGCTGGTTCACTCTCCATATGGTGCAACAGTTGGAGCTGCGTCTACCCGAAGCCAGGAGCCAGGAGCCAGGAGCCTCCTCCAGGTCTCTCACATAGGTGCAGGGACCCAAGCACTTAGGCCATCCTCTGCTGCCTTCCTAGGACACAGCAGAGAACTGGGTTGGAAGTAGAGCAGCTAGGACTCAATTCGGCACCCATATAGGATGCCAACATTGCAGGCAGTGGCTTTACCCACTGTGCCACAGCACCGGCTGCTGATATGGCTTTTTATTTTTTATTTTTTTATTTGACAGAGTTAGTGAGAGAGAGAGAGAGAGACAGAGAGAAAGGTCTTCCTTCCGTTGGTTCATGTCCCCTCCCCCCAAATGGGCGCTACGACCAGCGCACTGTGCCGATCCGAAGCCAGGAGCCAGGTGCTTCCTCCTGGTCTCCCATGCGGGTGTAGAGCTCAAGCACTTGGGTCATCCTCCACTGCCTTCCCGGGCCACAGCAGAGAGCTGGCCTGGAAGAGGAGCAACTGGGACTAGAACCTGGCGCCCATATGGGATGCCGGTGCCGCAGGTAGAGGATTAACCAAGTGAGCCATGGTGCCGGCCCCCGCTGATAAGGCTTTTTGATGTGTATAATTTGAGGTGAAATTGAGATATCCAGTAGACAAGTGATTACAGAACTCAGGAATGTCTAGCCCAAAGACATAAGAGTTGAAACATCTTTATTTAAATGCTAATTCAAGCTTTCAAGGGAGAAAGTTCCTAATAGGGATCAAATGGATTGAGAAGCTACTAAAAATTGGGTCTAGAATAAATATCATATTTTATTTTTTGAAAGATTTATTTATTTTTTTTGAAGGGCAGAGTGATATATACAGAGAGAGATCTCCACTCACTGGTTCACTCCCAAATGGCCTCAACCATGTGGCAGCGTTGGGATGGTGGGTGGGTGGGAGTGCTGCTGGTCTAGCTCAAACCAGGAGCCTGGAGCTTAGGAACTAGATCAGAAGTGGAGCAGCCAGGACTTGAACTAGCAATCTAGTTTGGGATGCCAGTGTCATGGGTAGCAGCTTAACTCACTGCCACAACACTGGTCCCTAAATATTGTTTTTCTAAAAAAATATTTATTTTATTTGAAAGATTTGCAGAGAGAGAAGGAGAGGCAGAGAGAGAGAGAGAGAGAGAGAGAGAGAGCGAGAGAGAGCGAGAGCGCGCTTCCATCTGCTGGTTTACTCCCCAATTGGCTGCAATGGCCAGTGCTGCTGATCTGAAGCCAGGAGGCAGGAGCTTCCTCCCTCTCTCCCACATGGGTACAGGGACCCAAGGACTTGGGCCATCTTCCACTGCTATTCCAGGCCATAGCAGAGAGCTGGATTGGAAGTGGAGCAGCCGGGACTTGAATCGGTGCCCATATTGTAGGCCGGCACTGCAGGCAACATCTTTACCTGCTACGCCACAGTGCCAGCCCCCTAAATACTGTATTTTAATTCCTGAATCAGAAGAGTTGCTGTGAGAAAAAGCTGGAAGATCCAGAGAAATTGAGAAGACGACTAGTGAATCAAAGGTCTTGGAAGCCAGGGAGGAAACATTTAAAGAAGGAAGGAGCAGTCAGGAATGTTAAGTGCTTTTTAAAGATCACATGAGAAAAGGACCATTGGATTAATTAGTTCATTTATTTGTTTTTAAAGATTCATTTATTTATTTGAAAGTCTGAGTTACACAGAGAAAGGAGGAGAGGCAGAGAGAGAGAGAGGTGTCTTCCATTTGCTGGTTCACTCCCAATTGGGCCACAATGGCCCGAGCTGAGCTGATCTGAAGCTAGGAGCCAGGAGCTTCTCCCAGGTCTCCCACACAGGTGCAGGGGCCCAAGGACTTGGGCCATCTTCTACTGCTTTCCCAGGCCATAGCAGAGAGCTGGATTGGAAGTGGAGCAGCCGGAACACGAACTGGTGCCCATGTGGGATGCCGGCACTGCAGGTGCAGCTTTACCCACTAGGCCACAGTGCTGGCCCTGACCATTGGATTTAGTAGCATGGAGCTTGCTGGTGAATTTATTGGGAGATGAAGTTGTGCAGGAGAGAGTGGGAAGTGGATTTCAGTAGGAGCAAGTAGGAGATGAAGTAGAGATGGTCAATATAGACCACTCTTTTAAAAAAAAATTATTCGGAAGGCAGGGAGGCAAAGACAGGCTACTGGCTCACTTCTGCAATGCCCACTACAGCCAGGCTGAAGCGAGCAGCCTGAAACTCACTCAGGTCTCCCATGTGGGTGGCAGGGACCTAGCCATCACCTGCTATCTCTTAGACTCTGTACCAGCTGGAAGTTAGAGTCAGGAGCCGTAGCCAGGAATTGAGCTCCAATGTGGGATGCAAGCATCTTACCCGCTAGGCCAGATACCCACTCTTTTTTTTTTTTAAAGATTTATTTATATATTTGAAACAGTTACACAGAAGAGAAAGGAGAGGCAGAGAGAGAGAGAGTCAGTCTTCCATCTGCTGGTTCACTCCCCAATTGGCTGCAATGGCTGGAGCTGCGTGGATCCAAAGCCAGGAGCCAGGAGATTCCTCCTGGTCTTCCCATGTGGGTGCAGGGGCCCAAGGACTTGGGCCATCTTCCACTGCTTTCCCAGGCCACAGCAGAGAGCTGGATTGGAAGTGGAGCAGCTGGTTCTCGAACTGGTGCCCATATGGCATTCCAGCACTGCAGGGGGCACCTTTACCCACTATGCCACAGCGCTGGCCTCCAGACACTCCTCTTGACATGTCATTTTATATCCATTCATATGTGTATATATTTGGAGACTTAATGCTGAAGTTCAAGACTGGTGTCTTAGCTGCAGATCTGTCTTCCTTTGGTTATTTGGGGTCTGAGGGTGAGAAGCCACTGAGCCAAGGCTGGCATGGCTTCTTGGTTCAGGAGAATGGTAGGTATCAGATCTTTTCTTTTGTGCAATGCAGGACCTACTCCGCTTGCCTGAACTCTTCACACCTGGAATGCTGGTGCGATGTGTGGTGAGAAGTCTGGCTATCACGGAGAAGGGCAAAAGGAGTGTCAAGCTATCTCTGAACCCCAAAAATGTCAACAAAGTGCTGAGTGCTGAGGCCCTGAAGCCTGGCATGGTATGTATCTGGGATTAGGGAAGAGGAGCCGGCAGCAGGCCTTCTCCTGGCCCTAGCCCCAGAAGAACGTGGTGTGGGTCACTTTTTACTTTCAGCTTAATTGTTACACGTGGTCATGGATCTTCTGGAGGGAAGGTCTCCTGGATGTTTTGGGTGCTTTCTGGACATTGCAGACTTAAACCTAATCATTACTTTAGAGTGGAAAAAGGGAAAGGCAGTGCAATTTAGCTGATGACAGAGAAAGAGGCTCACAGGGAGCCATAGTAGGGGGCTTGCTGATGGTGAGAGGAGTGAGTCCCCTGTAGTGCCTAACCTTACAAATTGTCTTTCAAAGGCCTCTGACCGATGTGTGGAATGCTTGAGGGCTGCTCTTTGAGGGCAGGAGACAGGGTAGATGGTGATTAGTCTGTCGGCTATGTTAATAAATAGATACACCACTAATTATGTCCAGTCCAGTGGAGAGTCAGGAGAAGTTAGTCCTGGCTCCAGGACCTCCAAGTGGGTACAAAAGAATAAACTGTGCTCATATAAGTATAAGTACTTACTATGTGATCTTGCATTGTGTGGTTAGAGGCAGTCAGATTTGGGAAAGGTCCAGAAAGTTTGGTAGAATTTAGTTGAGTGGAAAGGAATAAACGTTGTAGGAAATTGACAAATGTCAAAAAGCCTGCTCCATGACAGGTGCTGTTTAGACACTTTGATGAGATCCTCTTCTGTGAGGGAAGTAAATATTTTCCCCCTTGTACATTTGAGGAAATGGACTTGAAAGGTTAAGACCCTTACCACAGACTGAGTAGCTCCTCAGTGTCAGAGCCACACACCACTTCTTATGAGATGTAGAAGTGGTGCTTAGGAAAGATAGAGTGATAGCTGGGAAAGTAATTCCAGATTCGCTAGTTTGCTGTGACTCTGGTTTCCTGTCTTACGAGAAGTCTCCAGGTGGTGAGAGACTTTTTTTCATGCTTTATCATTCAGCTCTGTGTAACACTGCTGAATGATGTACAAACGGAATGGAAATGGAAGGATTCTTCAAGCCCAGCAAAAATTAAAGTTGCTATCTTCCACTCACTTGTCTTCTAGTGGGATTGTGGTTTCAAGGTAGAAATGGAGCGGGATTATGGAAGAGTGTGCCCGTGTGGACAGTTGTGTTTGGTAGTGGACATTTGTTGTGTATTCCATTACTGTTGACTGGGAATCTTGGGGAATGTTTTCTTTTCCTCAGCTCCTTACTGGCACTGTCTCCAGCCTGGAAGACCATGGCTACCTCGTAGACATTGGTGTTGGTGGGACCAGAGCTTTTCTGCCACTGCAGAAAGCCCAGGAGTACATCCGACAGAAGAACAAAGGTGAAGGCAGGAGGAAGGGCCCGTCCACGGTGATGGTGCATGTGGGGATTATGTTTAAACGTGATAAAGGGTGACCCTGAAGGATGTTTGGTATTGGCAGAACCTGCAGTGCATCAGCAGTGCGTCTCAGCTGGAAGGAAAGTGAAGATGGTTGAAGGGCCAGGAGTGGCAGGGTCTCGCTGGGACCTGATGGACCACTGCTGCTGAGATCTGGGTCCCCAGGCTCTGAATAGCGCTGTCCTGACTTGTTTACACATTCGTATTTTGTGGGGCAGTTGAACTCTATATTAACCAGGGAAGTTTCATTCCCTTTTCATAATTGGCCCCTTGGAGATTGGTAATATAGAGACTAATTGATGCCAGCTGGGCTGTAGTCTATGGCTCTTTTCAGGTGTTGTATGTTGTTAAAGGTCCTTCTCAACAAAGTATTTTCCCTTCTTGGTACTGCATCTGGGCCTACAGGTGCTAACCTGAAGGTGGGTCAGTACCTGCACTGCATCATTGAAGAGGTGAAAGGCGATGGAGGCGTTGTCAGTCTATCTGTGCGCCACTCGGAGGTTTCTGCTGCCACTGCTTCTGAGGAGCAAAGCTGGACCCTCAATAACCTGTTGCCGGGACTGGTGGTCAAAGCCCAGGTGCAGAAGGTAGGCTGCTCATTGTTACTACTATTTCCTAAAACAAAAGTAGCTCTGAATAAAGTCTTAACTTCATACCATCTGCAGTGTTCTGCCCAATAGGGTAACGTTAGTCACATGTTGCCATTGAGCACTTGAAATGTGGCCAAAGCTATATGTGGAAATGATAATATTTTGGGTATATTGGACAAGAAAATTAGTAAGGTGAGTCCCACTTTTTGTAGTTTTTAAAATGTGACTGCTAGAAAACTTGAAATGAATGTCTGTGGTTGGTATCATCTCTGTTAGTGCTGATCTGAAAGGCTGGTTGGTATTAAAAGGCTCATTCTTTTTCTTTTTTTTTTTTTGACAGGCATAGTGGACAGTGAGAGAGAGAGACAGAGAGAAAGGTCTTCCTTTGCCGTTGGTTTACCCTCCAATGGCTGCCGCGGTCGGTGCGCTGCGGCCGGCGCACCGCACTCATCCGATGGCAGGAGCCAGGTGCTAGGTGCTTTTTCCTGGTCTCCCATGGGGTGCAGGGCCCAAGCACTTGGGCCATCCTCCACTGCACTCCGGGGCCACAGCAGAGGGCTGGCCTGGAAGAGGGGCAACCGGGACAGAATCCGGTGCCCCGACCGGGACTAGAACCCGGTGTGCCGGCGCCGCAAGGCGGAGGATTAGCCTGTTGAGCCACGGCGCCGGCCGTAAAAGGCTCATTTTAATGAACTTTCTCACCCTCCTAACCCCTGTCCTTAATGCCATCAGTTTAGCTTTTGAAATTTCCCTCTGTAATTCTCAGTAATAATCTCCTGCTGGAATCTCTTGGTTTATCAATTTTGGGTATTTAGATTTAACTTCTTATCAAGGTAGATAAAGATTTGGCTCTCTCAACCTCCTCTCCTCCTCCCTGAGCACTGGAACATTAAATTTTTGGTTAAATCAGTATTTAGTGTTTAAAATATTATGACTGTGTAGTATTGCTGACCTAGGTAATACACTATGCCCTTTTTTTTTTTTTTTTTTGAGAAACAGAGAAAGAACTTCCATCTACTGGTTTGCTTTCCAAATGTGTACACATGTAGTCTCTGTTCTACCCTTCTGGGAGAATTTGTCAACTTTAACTTCTAGTTCTCTGTTACATTTTTGGTTATAAATGAATCACTAAAAGACTGATAGTCTGTGTGCTGAAGTGGGTTTTGTTCACTGGTTGAGGTGGACTTCACTGTTAGGAACAGGAGATAGCAAGTTTTCTTTGGAATGCCTCAAAAATGTCCTTGTTACAGGTCTTTTCTAGCATGTTAGATTTCTCTAAACAAGATTTAGAGAGGTTTTCCACCCAAGAGCATCTGTCTACATGAAAGCGAGGTAGGAGAAGGGCGCTGGATATTTACATATTTATGTGATAGAAATGTTTTTTTGATCCACTTTTTTTTTTTAAAGATTTATTTTATTGGGCCTGGTGCTATGGCGTAGCAGGTAAAGCTGCTGCCTACAGTGCCAGCATCCCATATGGGCGCCAGTTTGAATGCTGGCTTCTCTTCTTCCTATCCAGCTCTCTGCTATTGCCTGGGAAAGCAGTGGGCCCCTCGCTCCTGAATCCTGGCTTCGGATTGGCCCAGCTCCAGCTGTGGTGGCCATTTGGGGAATGAACCAGTGGATGAAAGACTTCTCTCTCTCTGCTTCTGCCTCTCTGTGACTCTACCTTTCAAATAAGTAAATCTATTAAAAAAAAAAGAAGAAGATTTATTTATTTAAAAGGCAGAGTTACAGAAAGAGGGAGAGGGAAAGAGACAGAAAAGAGAAATATCGCCGGCGCCGTGGCTCAACAGGCTAATCCTCCGCCTTGCGGTGCCGGCACACGGGGTTCTAGTCCCGGTCGGGGCACCGGATTCTGTCCCGGTTGCCCCTCTTCCAGGCCAGCCCTCTGCTGTGGTCCAGGAGTGCAGTGGAGGATGGCCCAGGTGCTTGGGCCCTGCACCCCATGGAGAGACCAGGAAAAGCACCTGGCTCCTGGCTCCTGCCATCGGACGAGCGCGGTGCGCCGGCCGCAGCGCGCCGACCGCGGCGGCCATTGGAGGGTGAACCAACGGCAAAGGAAGACCTTTCTGTCTGTCTCTCTCTCTCACTGTCCACTCTGCCTGTAAAAAAAAAAAAAAAGAAAAGAAAAGAGAAATATCTTTCATCCACTGGGTTACTCCCCAGATAGCTATAACAGCAGTACTTGAGCCAGTCTGAAGGCAGGAGCCTGGAACTCCGTCTGGGTCTCATGTGGGTATCAGGGGTCCAAGCCATCTGCTGCTGCTTTCCCTGCGCTCATATGGGATGCCACGGTCACAAGCAATGGCTTAACCCATTGTACCACAACACTGGCCCCTGGATCCACATGTTCCAGAAAAGTCTTCTTCATATGTTTTGATTCTGATGGTTTGCCAAGAATAAGTTTCTTGTTTTTCTTTGGGTATGGGAGAGGGGCTGGGGTCTGACTTCATTCCATGCATTTAGTCGTCTCTTTTTACTACTCTGTTTTGAGGTGCCTATCACCTTAGCTTTAAGGGAGCCCTGCAGAATAAATCAGCTTGTTCATGGTCAGTATCTGTCTTGCAAACATTTGGGTTTTACCATCTTAATCTGGACAAGAATTTATACAAGTTGTCAGGCTGGCAGTTACCCAAGGATATGCTAAGCTCCTTCCTCCCATTGAAAAATCACACATGATGGGAGAATTGATGTGTTGTCTTAGGCTGGGAGAGAGGTGAGCTTACTAAATAAAGCTTGGAGTTGTCCTGCCACTTAATTTAAATTTAAAAATTTACTTATTTGAGAGGCAGAGGAAGAGAGAGAGACAATGAAAGAAAGCTTCCATTGTCTGGTTCACTCCTGAAGTGCCTGCAATGTTTGGGGCTGGGCTGGGGCCAAAACCAGGATCCAGGAACTCAATCCCAGCCTCCCGTGGGTGGCAGGAACCCATTCATTTGAGCTGTCACTGCTGCCTCCCAATTGCATTAACAAGAAGCTGGAATCAGGAGTTGGAACTAGGAATCAAACCCAACTACTCTAATGTGGGATATGCAGGTGTCTTTAACTGCTAGACCAAATGCCCGCCTCATGCCATTTAATCTTATAGGAAGAAGGATTGATAAAGGTAGGCAGTGGAAAGAGAGGCATAGTTACCATGAGGCGTTGAATGTTTAATATAGATAGTGTCTGTCATGTTCCTGATTCCTTCAAAGGAATGTTTTTCATTACCTGTTCTGTTTATTTCTAGGTGACTCGGTTTGGACTTACACTAAATTTCCTCAAATTCTTCACGGGCCTGGTTGACTTTATGCACCTGGATCCCAAGAAAGTTGGCACGTATTTCTCAAACCAAGCAGTAAGAAATGTTGCACCTACGTTTTTTCTTGATAGCTACAGAGCAGGTCCTAGGGACCGCAGGTGTACAGTGTACAGGGGAGAGCCAGGGGGAATCGTAAGGAGCATTCTGGATGGAACACAGGAAACTACCGTGGGACTGAGATTAGAGAAAGCACGTGGGGAAGAGAAACTGTCAGTTTTTACTTCATATTCTTCCATAGAGTTAGGTTTTTTTAAGGTAATGAATCTTTACCTTTGTTTTCTAAAAGTGTTTTAGAAAATTTTTAACTTGGGAGAATAAGATATGCTTAAATAGCAAAATGTGATTTCAAAAGTTCTCTGAGTATTATACATCCGATTTTGATAATCATTAAAAGGAGTATATGTGGTTAAGATGTCAGAAGATTATGTAAGTTGGTGTTAATAGTGTTTAATCCTGGATGATTTTTCTATTCAAATTTTCTACAATGAACATAGATATTTGAGAAGAAAATACTGATATTTGTGATTCAGGATTTTTGGAATCATAAAATGATTTTTTTTAACAATAATGCATGCTTATGGATATTTTAGAGATTTTTTTCTTTAAAAAATGTTTTTATGGGGCCGGCACTGTGGTATAGCAAATAAAGCCAGCACCTGAAGTGCCAGCATCCCATGTGGGCCCTGTTTCAAGACCCAACTCTCCACTTCCAATCCAGCTCTCTGCTATGGCCTGGGAAAGCAGTAGAAGATGGCCCAAGTGCTTGGGCCCCTGAAGTCGCCTGGAAGACCTGGAAGAAGCTCCTGGCTCCTGGCTTTGTATCAGCTCAACTCCAGCTGTTGCAGCCATTTGGGGAATGAACCAGCAGGTAGAATCTTTCTCTCTGCCTCTGCCTCTCTAACTCTGCCTTTCAAATAAATAAATAAATCTTTAAAACAATTTTTTTTTTTAATTTGAAAGGCAGAGTTAACAGAGAATGGGAGAGACAGAGAAAGAGATCTTCTGTCTGCTGCTTCACTCCCCAGATGTCCATACCAGCTGGGGCTGAGCCAGCTGGAAGCCAGGGACCTGAAACTTTACCTAGATCTTCCATATGGGTAGCAGGATACAAGTACTTGGGCCATCATAATGCAACTTTCCCTAGTGCATTAGCGGGGAGCTGAATCAGAAGTAGAGCAGCAGCTGGGATTAGAACCAGTGCTTACGTGGGATGCCAGCGTCCCAGGCAGTGGCTTCGTCCACTGTACCACAATGCCAGCCCTGAGATTTCTTTTAAGTGAAAATTGTTCTTTCCACCACCTAGTGATAATACTGTTAACATTTTGGTGAACTTCTTTTTAGTAGTGATTTTTTCCCTATTTGCGTGCAGAGTTGAGACATTTACATGTCTTAACCTTGGTGTGTTTTGATGAGACTTTGATGTCTTGCCACCAGTACATTGTTGTATGTGTGTTATGTCTTGAAGTTGAGGAGACCACTGATGTGTGTTTTTCTTGGTCTTGAGTAAGTTCTGGTTTAGACAGACATGGTCCCTCAGGGACATTTTGTTTGACTTTTTTTTTTTTAACATTTATTTTTTTATTTGAGAGGCAGAGTTATAGAGAAGACAGAGACAGAAAGAGAGAGATCTTCCATCTGCTGGTTCACTCCCCAAATAGCCGCAAGGCCGTAGCTGAGCCAGGAGCCAGGAGCTTCTGGGTCTCCCACACGGGTGTGGGCCCAAACACTTGGGCCATCTTCCACTGCTTTCCCAGCCCATAAGTAGAGGCCTGGATTGGAAGTGGAGCAGCCAGGACTTGAACCAGTGCCTGTATGGGATGCCAGCACTGCAGGTGGTAGCTTTACCTGCTATGCCACACTTTTTCACACAAGCTGATTTCAGTACTCAATACTAAAGATTATAGTGCCTGGGGCTAGTACTGTGGCCTAGCGGGTGAAGTCACCACTTGCAATGCCAGCATCCCATGTGTGTGCCGGTTGGATTCCTGGCTGCTGCACCTCTGATCCAGCTCCCTGCTAATGCAGTGAAGGTACTTCTCCCAACATGGGAGACCTGGAAGAAACTCCTAGCTCATAGCTTTGGATTGGCCCAGCTCTAGCCATTGCAGCCATTTGGAGAGTATACCAGCGAATAGAAGATCTCTCTCTCTCTCTCTTTCTCTCTTTCTCTCTCTCTCTCTCTCTCTCTCTCTCTCTCTCTCTCTCTCTCTCTCTCTGTGTGTGTGTGTGTGTGTGTGTGTGTCTCCCTCTAATTCTGCCTTTCAAATAAATATTGTAAAAAAAATGCCTCCATACCTTGCTGTTGGTGTGTACACGCAGAGTCCTGGCCCTTGGACTGTCTCCTTTGTGCCTTGTCCTGCTCATTCTGCTCTTCCTTTTGTCCAGGTAAGAGCCTGCATCCTCTGTGTCCATCCTCGCACCAAAGTTGTCCGCCTGAGCCTGCGCCCCATCTTCCTGCAGCCTGGTCGACCCCTCACGCGACTCTCTTGCCAGCACCTTGGAGCTGTGCTGGATGATGTTCCTGTCCAGGGCTTTTTCATCAAGGCTGGGGCTACCTTCAGCTTGAAGAATGGGGTTCTGGCCTATGCCCGGGTAAGGAGCCTCTTTCTTTGATCAGGGATGTCATCCCCTGAGGGACTTGTGGAACATGTGGGTCCTTTGCTGCTTCCTGCGTCCCTTCATATTCATTTCTTGTTTTTGTGTATCCCCGAGTGTGACACACTGTTTTTAGGAATTAGAACAATGTTTGCTACATTAGAATGCTTTAGAACCGGGCCGGCGCCGTGGCTCAATAGGCTAATCCTCTGCCTGCGGCGCCAGCACACTGGGTTCTAGTCCCAGTCGGGGCGCCAGATTCTGTCCCGGTTGCCCCTCTTCCAGTCTAGCTCTCTGCTATGGCCCCGGCCTGGGAGTACAGTGGAGGATGGGCCAAGTGCTTGGGCCCTGCACCCGCCTGGGAGACCAGAAGAAGCACCTGGCTTCTGGCTTCGGATCGGCGTGGTGCGCCGGCTGCAAGTGCTGGCCGTGGCGGCCATTGGAGCGTGAACCAATGGTAAAGGAAGATCTTTCTTTCTTTCTCTCTTGCTCACTCTCCACTCTGCCTGTCCAAAAAAAAAAAAAAAAAGGAATGCCTTAGAACCAACCTGTTAGGGTGATAGGTATACTGGTCAACAGGCAATATAAGCCTGAGTTAGTGTCTAGGCCAGGGCTAAGGACAATTTTTCTTGAAGGGCCCTCTGGTACTAAATATTTTAAGCTTTTGAGCCTTAAGTAGCTTTAGTGTGAAAATGAACTGTCATGTCTGTGTTCCTACAAAACTCTTATTTATAAAATACAGTATCTCAGTTAATGGAAAATGGAATTAAAAGATAAGTTTATTTTGATACAGAATTTTGAAATCTGTGCATTCAAGGGACCTTTGAAAAATTTATGGAAAAAGTGTTAGAAGAACCTGCAAAGCTGGGGCCGGCGCTGTGGCGCAGCGGGTTAAAGTCTTGGCCTGGAGTGCAGGCATCCCATATGGGCACCGGTTCGAGTCCCGGCTGCTCCTCTTCCAATCCAGTTCTCTGCTGTGGCCTGGGAAAGCAGTGGAAGATGGCCCAAGTCCTTGGGCCCCTGCACCCACGTGGGAGACCTGGAAGAATCTCCCGGCTCCTGGCTTCAAATCGGCGCAGCTCTGGCCGTTGCAGCCATCTGGGGAGTGAATCAGCGGATGGAAGACCTCTTTCTCTGTCTTTACCTCTCTCTGTAACTCTATCAAATAAATAAAATAAATCTTTAAAAAAAAATAAAGAACCTGCAAGGATTTCAAAAGTTTTTTTTTTTTTTAAAGATTTTATTTATATTTTTCAGAGGCAGAGTTACAAAAGAGGGAAAGACAGAGAGAAAGTTCTTCCATAAGTTAGTTCACTCCCAAATAGCTGCAACGGCCGTAACTGGGCCGTTCTGAAGCCAGGAATTGGAGCTTCTTCCAGGTCTCCCATGCACGTGCAGGGGCTCAAGCACTTGGCCATCTTCTACTGCCTTCCCAGACCATAGACAGAGAGTTGGATTGGAAGAGGAGCAGCCAGGACATGAACCACCACTTATATGGGATGCTGTTTACCCACTGCTCCACAGTACCAGCACCTCAAGTTTTTAGAATTAAGATAAATATATCTTTTTGGGAGGCAGAGGTAGTCCCTCCTATATTCATCTTTTAATTCCATTTTCTATGAGCTTTTTTTTAAGATTTACTTATTTATTTATTTATTTGAATGAGTTACAGAGATAGAGAGAGAGAGAGAGAGAGAGCTCTTTCATCCACTGGTTCACTCCCCAAATGGCCACCATGATTGTGGCTGGGTCCAGCCAATGCCAGGAGCCTGAAACTCCATCCAGGTCTCCCACATAGTGGCAGAGGCCCAAACACTTGGGCCATCTTCACTGCTTTTTCAGGCATATTAGCAGGGAGTTGGATCAGAAGAGGAGCAGCTGAGACTGAATCAACACTGATGTAGGATGCCAGCATCACAGGCAGCATCTTAACCTACCGTTAAGTGTTTTCCATGAACTTTCGAAATTCCCCCATGGGCATGCCTCGTGAGCCACAGTTGACCAACCCATGACCTAAACTTTTCTTTGACCTTACTGAGATTCTATGATGATAAAGAATAATTTTTTATAGTCAGAAGAATTATTTTAACAGGCAATCAAAGTTCTGTTTTTGCAGTAGGTGACAAATGTGTTGAGTGCATTGGGGTATGGTATGTTTGCTACAGATCTGTTGCCTCTAGTTTGTATTTAATACTTGGTTCTTTGTAGCTCAGCCATCTCTCTGATTCCAAGAAAGTCTTCAAACCTGAGGCCTTCAAGCCAGGGAACACTCACAAGTGCAGAATCATTGACTACAGCCCTTTGGATGAACTGGTTTTGCTCTCTCTGCGGACGTGAGTCTATTAATACATGTTGGGGTATAGAGTGTGCGCGTGGGTATATGCACATCCAGGTTCTCCTGGCCTTGCTGAGTAAAGGGTTTCTTTCTTTCCAGCATGATTCTTGTGCTTAGTTTATTTTACTGTGTATTTTCCATTCATCCTAGGTCTGTTATTGAAGCTCAGTACTTTAGATATCATGACATCAGACCTGGGGCAGTAATAAAGGTAAAACTTCAAGCTGTAATTAGATTCTCATGTCCATTCTAAGTTCATAAGTTAGCCGTCTGCTCATTAGTCCTCATGTTAACACATGTAAAATCATGTTCTGTCTGTTAATTGAAATTTCTTTCTCATAACATAATTAATTTTATGATAAGGTGTTACTGGTAACACCCTACTACACAGAGGCAATAGGTCATAAATCTTGGGATTTGGGATTTGGTAGTAGATGTTAGACCATATCAAAAGTCAGCTCTATAGTAAGTGAACTCCCTAAAATATCTGTGAGAAGTCAGTTCCAGTTGCTTCTTCTATCTGGTTTTTTAGGTCCAGTTGAACAGACCCCTCTTTATCTAGAGTTTGTCCCTTAGGAGACATAGTCCTCAACCTTTAGGGTATGTATTTGTGAGGCAGACAGAAAGCATATGCACACACAAAAAGATGCAAAAGTTCCCATAAACAAACCTGACCCAGTCCTTTTCTAAGTGGAGGGGGTTCCTTACCCTGGGAACTCTGGAATAACAGGCTTTGATGTGGGGTCTAGTAGAGATATGACTGGCTTTGGTATAAGAAGTGGAGGAATGGGCCGGCGCCGTGGTTCAACAGGCTAATCCTCCGCCTTGCGGCGCCAGCACACCGGGTTCTAGTCCCGGTCGGGGCGCCGGATTCTGTCCCGGTTGCCCCTCTTCCAGGCCAGCCCTCTGCTGTGGCCCAGGAGTGCAGTGGAGGATGGCCCAAGTGCTTGGGCCCTGCACCCCATGGGAGACCAGGATAAGCACCTGGCACCTGGCTCCTGCCATCGGATGAGCACGGTGCGCCGGCCGCAGCGCGCCATCCGCGGCAGCCATTGGAGGGTGAACCAACGGCAAAGGAAGACCTTTCTCTCTGTCTCTCTCTCTCACTGTCCACTCTGCCTGTCAAAAAAAAAAAAAAAAAAAGAAGTGGAGGAATGACCATTCTTGAGATATTGTGGCATCTTTTCTTTGAACTCCCCAGGGCACAGTGCTGACCATAAAGCCATATGGGATACTGTTGAAGGTGGGTGAGCGAATACGGGGCCTGGTGCCCCCCAGTCACCTGGCCGACATCCGCATGAAGAATCCAGAGAAGAAGTATCACATTGGGGAAGAGCTCAAGTGCCGGGTGAGCCTCCCGTGGGTTTTGTCTGAATAGGAAGAGGCTAGTTCTCAGCTGAAGTGTCTGCCTTTACCCACAGTCAGCGTGCAGTATGTCTACAGTGTGTCCAGTGCTGTGCCTGGCATTGGGAAGGGAAAAGGCAGTTTTCATCCTTGAAAGGTCATATAGTTTTACTAGTGGGAGTTTAAATACCATACACAAAGGGAGCACAAGCCAGCGTGTGACCTTTTGCCACATAGTGTGGTGCCAGCTATACACTGTGGTCATACCACAGAGAGGAGGGTGGGCTGGAGCAGTCAGTCATTGATGTTATCAACAACGACATGTCCATGTATTCTATGCCAGTGGCTCTGCTAGGTCCATGACAAGCATTGTTCCATTCAGTCCTTAAAACCCTTATAAATTTAGTATATTCTCATTTTGCAAGTTGGGAAATTAAAGCTTAGGAAAGCCTAGTATCTTGACGCACAGTTAATAAATGGCAGAACCAGTTTTTGAATTCAGCTCTATTAGACAATGCCTTCTGGATTTCTGGCAGAGATGGGACTTGCACTAGAAAAGATAGGCAGGATCGGGAATGTTAGGGAAAAATAAGAACTGTGGCAGACAGCAGTGATGCTCCAAGTAGTTGGGTCCTTGCAACCCACGAGGGTGACATGGATTGAGTTTCCTGGTCCAGTCCCACTACTGGCAGGCATTTGGGGAGTGAACCAGTAGATGGAAGCTCTGTCTCTTCTCAAATAGAAAAATAACGAGTTTTTCTGTCTTTAACCCTCTGAAAGATAAGAGATGTTTGCCTAGCTCAGTTTTAGTTTATAGCTAATAATTAACAACAGTAAATTGGCTCAGTTGTTTATTCCATTAGACTGGGTGCAAAGCCCAGCAGCAGGGAGTGTAGGTGCTGTAGAGGTTCCTGTAGCACTA
The DNA here is from genome assembly GCA_949820135.1 of Sylvilagus floridanus. Lineage (NCBI taxonomy): Eukaryota > Metazoa > Chordata > Mammalia > Lagomorpha > Leporidae > Sylvilagus > Sylvilagus floridanus. The sequence continues at coordinate 55,471,281 of OX463235.1, forward strand.
GACCCTGTGGAAGCACTGTGGGGTAATGAGTCTTGTTGCATGGTCAGGAGGGAGTAGTTTGCACCACCTTGCACAAGCAGGTGTACTTGAAATAGAGATTAATGCACTGTGGACAGTCATGCAGCAGGTAACGGGGAGGACCTGAGCTGAGGTTATTACAGGAAAATAGACAGCAAGTTCATGACCTTTGGGTTCAGGGAGCTGCAGAGCCTAGTTCAGTACTTCTGTTGGTATCGGGTAACTTGATGACAGTCACTTTCTTTCTCCTAGGTATTACTTTGTGACCCTGAAGCCAAGAAACTGATAATGACCCTGAAGAAAACTCTGGTTGAATCTAAGCTCCCTCCCATTACCTGCTATGCTGATGCCCAGCCTGGTCTGCAGACACATGGCGTCATCATCAGGGTCAAGGATTACGGCTGCATTGTAAAGTTCTACAATGATGTGCAGGGTCTGGTGCCGAAGCATGAGCTCAGTGCCCAGTATATTCCTGACCCAGCGAGCGTCTTTTATACTGGCCAGGTAGCCTTATTCTGGACAGGCCTCCTTACCTTGGTGATCCCAAGAATACAGTTTTGAAAGAGTAGCAGGTAGGAGGGCTGCTTTTGAAGAGACTGAGGAAGAGAGCAAAGTGGATCTGAGCCAGCTCAATGAAGACGATGGGAATAGAACAGCAAATCTTCAGAGGGGTTCAGCAGAAGCCAGTAAATTAATGGCCCTCAGGCCTACAACCTGGAAGTAATCAATTTTAACACATAGTAACTAGAGTCCCTCGCTTCAGAAATGGTTCTGAGGCCACCATCGCCACAGGGGACAGTGTTATAAAGCTAGCATTCTGGGTTGGACTAGGAAGAATAATTTTTTTTCCTTTAATCTTGGGGTCCTACCAAAAAGTTACTCATGTCTTCTTTTCGTTCACTAGGCTGGCTAGTGGGGATTTTGTATAGCCCTCACTGTGTTTCTTATTTCCACTGCCTTTTGATCTGACCCAAGGTTGTGGAGGATCTCCCAAGACCTCCACAGCACTAGTAGAGGGTACCATGCTGCAGGCTCGCAAGGCCTGTTGGGAAGATGAGCTGGGGTCCTTTGGTTTCTCACCAGGTGGTGAAGGTGGTGGTGTTGAACAGTGAGCCATCCAAAGAGAGGATGCTTCTATCCTTCAAGCTGTTGAGCGATGGAGAACCGAAGAAAGAACATGCTGGACAGGGTCAGAAGAAAGGACGAGGCGTTACTGTTGGGCAGGTACCCGGACTTCTCCAACAGGTTATTTTATCAGACAGTGGCAGAGAGGGTCCTGGGCCCATGGAAGAGAGCGATAGAAGTTGCTGGATATGATTCTGGCCTTCCAGGAGACATCTTTTCTTCCTATGAGAAGGAAAGTTCTGGTATGGTGTGGCCTTTCAGTAGGCTACCTCTTTCCTCTCTGGTCCCGAGGCCCCACCTCCTGTTCTCTTTGCTGTGGGACACAGTGGAGAGCCTTAGGAGGAGTGACAGGAGTCAGTAAATGAGTCCTGCAGTGTGTGTACAGTGGTGCTTGCTGGGTAGTTGGAGTGGGTGTGGGTCTGAAAGAAAGCTGCTTCTCTACTCTTAGCCTCTCAGTGATTGGTAATCCCTAGAGCTGGAGTCCAGTGCCTCTGAGAGCTGCCTGATACATACAGGTTGCTGTCTGCTCAAGCAAGGACTGTTTTTATCTTTCTCTTCCTTGGGTAGTTGGTGGATGTGAAGGTTTTAGAGAAGACCAAAGATGGGCTGGAGGTGGCCGTCTTACCCCACAACATTCCTGCTTTCCTCCCCACGCCTCATCTGTCGGACCACGTCGCCAATGGCCCACTGTTGTATCACTGGCTCCAGGCAGGAGACATCCTTCACCGTGTCCTGTGTCTGAGTCAGAGCGAGAAACACCTTGTATCCTTGACTGGTATCTTAGGGCAATGGAAGGTAGGGGGGTCGTGAGCCCTTGGGTGGGAAATTTTGTTTTTTGTTTTTTGTTTTGTTTTGTTTTTTCACACAGAGAAGGAGAGGCAGAGAGAGAGGTCTTCCATCCACTGGTTCACTCCCCAGCTGGCCACAACGGCCAGAGCTCCACGGATCCGAAGCCAGGAACCAAGAGCCTCCCTAGGTCTCCTGCATGGGTGCAGGGGCCCAAGGACTTGGGCCATCTTCCACTGCTTTCCCAGGCCATAGCAGAGAGCTGGATTGGAAGTGGAGCAGCTGGGACTCGAACCGGTGCCCACCTGGGATGCCGGCAATGCAGGCGGTGGCTCCACCTGCTATGCCACAGCGCTGGCCGCTTGGGTGGGAAATTTTGAGCTAAACTCTGCTCTCAGTTGGAAATGTCTAGGGAAAAAAATATCAAACATTGACCTTGGGAATATATGTTTGCAGGACTAAACCAGTGCCCAGGCCTGCACTGGGGAAAGGAAAGGCAGAACTGAAGTACAGCTAGCAGATGGCTGTGGTCAGAGCGGGAGTAATCAGAAAGGTCATAGGAGTAGTGGCAGTCCAAGTAGAGTGGCTTGCAAGGCCCATTGGGGTAGCCCCAGTGGCATGTCTGGCCTTATAGGGGCATTTGTTGCTTGCCCCTTGTGCTAGAACAATCAATATAGTGGTGCTGTGCCTCTGCCTATTTTTCTTCCTACCCCTTCCCTTCCCTCTCCTTAGGGAACTGGGACCCAGAAGTGTTCCCTTTGGTCTTTGTGTGGGTACTTTGAAGGAGGACACTGTATCTCCTCATAGAAGATAAAACATACAAGTTATGAAGATGAGGGCAGTGGCTGATCTACCTGCCATACCATAGAGTGGAACCATCTCCTTTGTAGTTTCCCCCTGTAATCTGGAGATGAGTTAATGAGGAAAGGTGTACATCACAATCCCCTGGCTGGGCCAGAACAGGTGGCTGGGCCACATGCCACAGTGTAGACTTCAGTAGGTCGAGTGGTGCTTAGGAGCTTGGATGTCACACATTCCAGATGATGCTGATATTGATACGGCTGATATTTATGTGACTTTTTTTTTTTTTAAGGTTTTTTCTTTATTTTAAAGGCAGAGTTATGGAAGGAGGGAGACGAGAGAGTGAGAGAGCTTTTCTATCCGCTGGTTCATTCCCCAGTGGCCGTAATGGCTAGTGCTGGCCCAGGCAGAGGCCAGGATCCAGAAGCTTCATCCAGATTTCCCATGTGATGCAGGGGTCCAATGACTTGGGCCATCCTTTGCTGCTTTCTCAGGTGCATTAGCAGGGAGCTAGATTGGAAGCAGTATGGCCAGGGTTCAAACCAGTGCCCATATGGGATACCGGCGTTGCAGGCTGTGGCCTAACCTCTTAGACCACAATGCCAGCCCCAGATGCTGCTGGTCTTGTACAGAGCCTCACTGTCATAGCAGAAGGTATAAAGTGGAGAAAACGGAAATGAGAAATGGATGTTTAATCTGCCCTTTCTGGAATATTCCTTGACAAAGTGCCACTAGTTCCTTTGCAGGAAACCAGCCTTGGTGTCCACAGTAGAAGGTGGCCAGGATCCCAAGAACTTCTCAGAAATTCATCCTGGAATGCTGCTCATTGGCTTTGTGAAGAGCATCAAGGACTATGGCGTGTTTGTCCAGTTTCCCTCAGGTCTCAGTGGACTGGCCCCTAAAGCTGTAAGTTCAGCTCTGTCTGCAAGGATCTTCAAGGAGAATGCCAGGGGCCAGGCTCATGGAACTGAGGGCTGGTAGGAAGGAACAGGATACTTAAATCCTTAGGAGTTTCAGGGCACCCCTTAATGCTGTGTGTGGCACAGAGGCACCTGGCAGAGGGCTGGGCAAGTGGAGCTGAGACTAGACCCTGCTGCTCTTGTCCAGTTCTCCTTCTGGGGAAAGGGGCACCTGTTCTACTTCATGCTGCATCACCGGGTGCCCTTGGAGACCTCATACTCCAGTGTCAAGGTGACTGCACTTGAGTTTTTATGTTTTTTTTTAAAGATTTTATTTATTTATTTATTTGAAAGTCAGAGTTATACAGAGAGAGAGAGGTCTTCCATCTGCTGGTTCACTCCCCAGTTGGCTGCAATGGCCAGAGCAGCGCCAATCTGAAGCCAGGAGCTTCTTCCAGGTTTCCCATGCAGGTGCACGGACCCAAGGAGTTGAGCCATTTTCTGCTGCTTTCCCAGGCCATAGCAGAGAGCTGGATTGGAAGTGGAGCAGCTGGGTCTCAAACTGGTGCCCAAATGGGATGCCGGCACTTCAGGCCAGAGCATTAACCTGCTGTGCCACAGCGCTGGCCCCTGCGTGTGAGGTGTTTTTTTGTTTGTTTGTTTGCTTTTTGTTATAGGCAGAGTTAGACAATGAGAGAGAGAGACAGAAAGGTCTTCCTTTTTTCGTTGGTATCCCCCCCACCCCCCACCCCGCCAAGTGGCTATTACAGCTGGGTGTGTTGTTGCCAGCGCGCTGCGCTGATCCAAAGCCAGGAGCCAGGTGCTTCCTCCTGGTCTCCCATATGGGTGCAGGGCCCAAGCACTTGGGCCATCCTTCACTGCCTTCCCAGGCCACAGCAGAGAGCTGGACTGGAAGAGAAGCAGCCAGGACAGGATCTGGCTCCCTGACCAGGACTAGAACCCCGGGGTGCCGACGCCGCAGGTGGAGGATTACCTAGTGAGCTGTGGCACCTGCCTGCACTTGAGTTTTTAAAATGGGGGCTGGAGGGCTGGGGGCAGCTGGTAAAGTGTTTAGTAAGGGACAGAGAGTTGCTATTGAGTGGTAGACAGGGGCAGCCATGGTCTCTCTGACTTGCCAATAAGGCACTTTCTCAAAGTGTGCTTGGGCCACTGGAGCCTCTGCTGTGTTTTTATGGAGGGGAAAAGGGCAGTGCTCACAGATGGCAGGGGCGGCTTCCACACACCCCTTTCTGGGCATCTTCAGTGGGTTGTCTACATGAAGGTGTCCTTTCCTTTCCTCATTGTCTACCCATTCTTCCCTTCAGATCATGAGTGACAAATTTGTGACCTCCCCAAGTGACCACTTTGTTGAGGGGCAGACAGTAGTTGCCAAGGTGACCAACGTGGACGAGGAGAAGCAGCGGATGCTACTGTCACTGCGGCTGTCAGACTGCATGCTGGGTGATGTGCCCAGCACTAGCCTCCTCCTCCTGAGCCAGTGCCTGGAGGAACTGCAAGGCGTACGCAGCCTCATGAGCAACCGAGGTAGATGGCTCAGTCCATTCGTTGGGGAGAGGAGGCACAGGGCAGGGTCTGGGTGGGGAGTTTATTTTGTAAGTTAACATCTGTTACACTTTTAAGTTGATATGCTTTTTTTAATGGAGCATGACCTATATAAAGTACACACATCGTTAAGTATATGGCCCAATAAGTGATTATAAAATGAACACTTCTGTTTATCTAGTCCAGGTTAAGATCAAGCATTACAAGCATCTCAACTCCCTCATCTCCTCCTGTCAGTCTCAGTATTGCCACTGGTACTATGGTCCCATGTTTGCATTTTTGTGCATTCATTCACCTCTTCACTTGTCATTTCTCTCTTCAGATTCACCTCTTCACTTGTCACTCCTTTATTCAGCACATATATATGATGGAACAGAGCAGGGGCCTGACAGACTTCATGAAGGACAGTGCTCTGCTTCTCTTAGATTTTATACCATTGTGAGGATTGTTGGAACCTTAACAGGATTTGGTAGCACAGTGCTTAAGAGGGTAGAATGAAAATTCAGAGACCAAAGAAGAGTCTGTGTTCGTGGTATTTGTTAGCTATTTTCATGAATTGTGGTCAGGCAGGATTAGCAAGGACCATGAATCTCTTTGCCTGTGACAAGGGTTTCCATGGATACCAGACATTTTTAGCAAGAAGTAATTGTACCTTTTCAGTGGTTCTGATGCTTCATGGCCCACCTTGGTGACAGCATACTTCCAGAAGAAAGGAGCAGTAAGAGTGTGGTTTCCTCCTCCCAGTCTCACTTGGTTGTTCTCTGGCAGACTCTGTGTTGATACAGACACTGGCCAAGATGACCCCGGGAATGGTCCTTGACCTCATGGTGCAGGAGGTATTGGAAGATGGCTGTGTGCTGTTCAGTGGGGGCCCAGTGCCTGGCCTGGTCCTGAAAGCCAGCAAGTACCATCGGGCAGGTGAGTCCATCCCTCTTGGCAATCGTGATAAGGGGTGTGGGGGAGCTTTGCCCCATTGCTGCTTCTCCTGGACACAGAATTTGCAAAGATAGGATAAATGAGTTGATTTTGGTAGAAAGTTTTGGCATGTGTATCTTGTGTGAATGTAAACTATGACAACTGGCTGAGCACTAGAGAAGGTTCAGCTATGACTCCTTTAATTGTTATTACTGATAGGGCTAGATTTTGTTGTATCAGGTTGCATGAATTAAGGCTCACCTGAACTTAAATGATGGGAGATGGCCCCTTGGTTTTCCTAACTGTGGCCCATATAGACCCAGGGTTTGGAGGTCCAGGAAAGGTGTTATCTTCTCTCAGCCTGTTCCAGAAAGATGATCACACTGTGTTTGGTTATGATTCCAGGGCAGGAGGTGGAGTCAGGGCAGAAAAAGAAGGTTGTAATCTTAAATGTTGATATGTTGAAGTTGGAAGTGCATGTTTCTCTTCTCCAGAACTTGGTGGATAGAAAAGCTAAAAAGGTAAGTGTGCTTGTGACTTCCGTTTCTATGGTTTCTTTTTTCTTTCTTTCTTTCTTTTTTTTTTTTTTTTAAGATTTATTTATTTTAAAGTCAGAATTACAGAGGAGGAGAGGCAGATGCAGAGAGCAAGAGATCTTCTATCCACTGGTTCACTTTCCAAATGGTTGTAATGGTCAGGACTGGGTCAGGCCAAAGCCAGGAGCCAGGAACTTTATCTGCTTCCATGGGAGCATCTGAGTCTCCCACATGGGTGCAGAGGTCCAAGGACTTTCTTAGGTGCATTAGCAGGGAGCTGGATCGGAAGTGGAGCAGCCAGCACTGGAACCAATGCCTGTATGGATGCCAGTGCTGTAGGTGGTGGTTTTACCCTCTATGCCCCAGAGCTAGCCCCCTGTAGTTTCACATCATATACTCCTTCAGCACCACACTCTGCGCTCAGGGGTTCTAGCTCAGGTGCCTATAGGTAGGTGACATTGTGCCTGGATTTGTCTGAGACATTTCCAATTTTTACTTCTCATGCTGGCGTGGTTAGTAATGCTTTCACTCCAATTTAGGTGATAAATTATATGGTCACCCCACCTGTAGGCTCTAACAGGCAACAGGAATGAGTGAAGCAGACCATGTAGTTTAGGTGTGGCAGGGCTAGGACTGACAACCTGAGTCAGAGACTAATTAGTTTATCTGATTATTGCCAGCTGAGAGTATCTGGGGCTAGTGTTGCTAAGTCTGTTTCTTAAGAGGGCAGAATTTGGATCTTTATTTGTTTTTTTTGTTTTTTTTTTTTTTGACAGGCAGAGTGGACAGTGAGAGAGAGAGACAGAGAGAAAGGTCTTCCTTTGCCGTTGGTTCACCCTCCAATGGCTGCCGCAGATGGCGCGCTGCGGCCGGCACACCGCGCTGATCCGATGGCAGGAGCCAGGTGCTAGGTGCTTTTTTCTGGTCTCCCATGGGGTGCAGGGCCCAAGCACCTGGGCCATCCTCCACTGCACTCCTGGGCCACAGCAGAGGGCTGGCCTGGAAGAGGGGCAACCGGGACAGAATCCGGCGCCCCGACCGGGACTAGAACCCGGTGTGCCGGCGCCGCAAGGCGGAGGATTAGCCTGTTGATCCACGGCGCCGGCCTGGATCTTTATTTGAAATAAACGTTGAAAATGTTGGAAATGAATTTGTTTTGAAAACATCGTAAGCAAACAAAAAACATTTCAGGGTAGTTCTGATTCTCAGGCCACGTATCCACACCCTTTCCTGTTTTGCCTCTTATACTTTTTGTGTATAGTATTTTTCTCTGGGTGACAAATATATTTGGCCATCATCTAAGGTGCTTAGCACCTAATGGCAGAGTGGTACAGAGAATTTAATCTGTAACATATAGTCAATTCCCATCTTAGGACTTTGAGAGAGAACAAAGTGGTGTTAGCCTCTTACTCAGTTTTCCAGCAGAGCCCTAGACCATTTTGTCTTCTAAGTGAAACTTGAGCATACAGGAGCATGAGCACAATTTGGTTTTCAAGGAATATTAGGTCAGCTCTCAAAAATGTGTCTCTGAGGCCGGCGCCGTGGCTCAACAGGCTAATCCTCCGCCTTGCGGCGCCGGCACACCGGGTTCTAGTCCCGGTCAGGGTGCCGGATTCTGTCCCGGTTGCCCCTCTTCCAGGCCAGCCCTCTGCTGTGGCCCAGGAGTGCAGTGGAGGATGGCCCAAGTGCTTGGGCCCTGCACCCCATGGGAGACCAGGAAAAGCACCTGGCTCCTGGCTCCTGCCATCGGATGAGCGCGGTGCGCCGGCCGCAGCACGCCGTCCGCGGCAGCCATTGGAGGGTGAACCAACGGCAAAGGAAGACCTTTCTCTCTGTCTCTCTCTCTCACTGTCCACTCTGCCTGTCAAAAAAAAAAAAAAAAAAAATGTGTCTCTGGTGAACAGTCAAGGAACAAGGGGTGGGGTTAGTGTCAAGAACCACAGTGTCTTTACCCTGAAGAGCCACTAGAGGTCACCTGGCTATGCATCAGAATCACTCTTAAGATAGAGCCTGGGAATCTGGATTTAAAACCGAAGGAAACCCAGTTCAGGGGATTCTGTTGAGATACCAAGGGTTTAGCTTTTAGGGGAGGAGAGCTTGGTCCAGGGAGTGAAGGCAGGTCTGTTACAGCTGACACGAGCCCTAGGTCCCCTGGTCTCCTGAGGGTTTCCTCGGCCCCACCCTGCCTGTGGGAGACCATAACTGAATGACAGTGCCTTATGAGAAAAACAGATTTGGGTTTCTCTCTTTTCCAGCTGAAGAAAGGCAGCGAACACCAAGCAATTGTGCAGCACTTGGAAGAGTCATTTGCCATAGCATCCTTGGTGGAGACTGGCCACCTAGCAGCTTTCTCCCTGACCTCTCACCTCAATGACACCTTCCGCTTTGATTCAGAGAAATTGCAGGTGGGACAGGGTGTCTCCTTAACTCTCAAGACCACAGAGCCGGGAGTGACTGGTTTTCTTTTGGCCGTTGAGGGTCCGGCTGCTAAGAGGACCATGAGACAGACCCGGAAGGACTCTGAGACGGTGGATGAGGATGAGGAGGTGGATCCAGCTCTTGCCGTGGGGCCTATAAAGAAGCATGCCCTGTCCATCGGGGACAAGGTCACCGGGACTGTCAAGTCTGTGAAGCCTACTCATGTGGTTGTGACTCTGGAAGATGGCATCATTGGCTGTATCCATGCCTCCCAAATTCTAGATGATGTTCCAGTGGGCACCTCTCCAACTACCAAGCTGAAAGTTGGGAAGACAGTCACTGCCCGAGTGATTGGTGGGCGAGATGTGAAGACGTTCAAGTACGGAGGCTTTGGCGGGGGTAGGGTGGCTTTGAGGGAAGGTGGTTGTAATTGTGGGAGGGGAAAGGAGTATAGGCAGGTTCCAGAAAGTTGCATGTAAGTTAGATTCTCCGAGTATTAAAAGGCATCTGTCAAAGAGTGCTTTTTGAATGGTTAGAAGTGTGTGTGTTTGTGTGTGTGTGTAAAATATATGAAGTACAGTGTAATGGTTAAGAGTATGAATTTAGGGTCAGACCTGGGTTTGAATTTCATATTGACTGTGACTGTGGTTGTAAATACTTAACCCTGAATTTTATTTTCCTGAATTTTTTTTTTTTTTTGGACAGGCAGAATTAGTGACAGAGAGAGAGAGAGAGACAGAGAGAAAGATCTTCCGTTGGTTCACACCACAAATGGCCACTACGGCTGGTGCACTGCACCGATCCGAAGCCAGGAGCCAGGTGCTTCCTCATGGTCTCCCATGCAAGTGCAGGGCCCAAGCACTTGGGCGATCCTCCACTGCCTTCCTGAGCCACAGCAGAGAGCTGGACTGGAAGAGGAGCAACTGAGACAGGATCCGGCACCCCAACTGGGACTAGAACCCCGGGTGCCGGTGCCATAGGCGGAGGATTAGCCTAGTGTGCCGCGGTGCCGGCCCTGTTTTCCTGATGTAAAATGAGAATAATGGTAGTGACTACCTTGCAGGGTCTTTTGAAACACTGAAAGAAAATGTACATTATGTGCTTAGCAGTTTGTCTTGTTAATAGTTACTGCATAGAATCAGTTATCATAATCCATGCTCTACTGCACACCTTAATTATGCTCATTCCGAGAGCTAGCCCAGCAATGAAGATGTCAGCTAAGATGCCTGCATTCCATATCTGAGTGCTTGAATTTGACTCTTGGCTGCGGCTCCTCACTCCACATTCCTGCTCATGTAGACCCCGGGAGGCAACAGTGATGACTCAAGTAGTTGGATTCCTGCCACCCACATGGGAGATCTGAACTGAGTTTCCAGTTCCTGGCTTCCGCCCCAGCTGAGCACCATTGGAGGCATTTGGGGAGTAAGCCAGTGGGTAGGAGCACTCACTCTTGTGTGCTCTCTCCGTTGCTTGCTTTCTTTCACTCATTTTCTTACTCTCACTCTTTTTCTCTGTGTCTCAAATAAATAAGTTTTTAAGTTATACTCATTTGCTTTAAAACTTGTTACAACATATACTGTTGTAGAGATTCTTGCTATATCAAGAAAAGCTTTCAAAGTCTAACCAATAATTTGCATATTAGTTTCAGTAACTGAGATCTTTAGTGAGTCACCTATCTCCTCAACCTTAGTTTCCTCAATTTTTAAAAAAGATATTGATTTGAAAGGCACAGTGACAGACAGAGAGATCTATCTATTAGTTCACTCCTCAAATGCCTGTAACAGCCTGGGTGCTCCAGGAGCCAGGAAACTCGTCCATGTCTGCATGTTGGTGGTAGGGGCCCAAGTACTTGAGCCATCTTCTGTCTCATTATCAGGGAGCTGGATTGAATATCGGAGTAGCCGGAGTCGGCGCCACAGCTCACTAGGCTAATCCTCTGCCTACAGCGCCGGCAACCTGGGTTCTAGTCCTGGTTGGAGCGCCGGATTCTGTCCCAGTTGCTCCTCTTCCAGTCCAGCTCTCTGCTGTGGCTCAGGAAGGCAGTGGAGGATCACCCAAGTGCTTGGGCCCTGCACCCGCATGGGAGACCAGGAGGAAGTACCTGGCTCCTGGCTTCGGATCGGTACAGTGCACCGGCCATAGTGGCCATTTGTGGTGTGAACCAACGGAAGACCTTTCTCTCTGTCTCTCTCTGTCACTGTCTAATTCTGTCTGTCAAAAAAAAAAAGAAAGAAAGTGGAGCAGCCGGAACTTAGACTAGAACTTCTGTGTGAGATGCGGGTGTCCCAAGCAGCAGCTTAATTTGCTTAACCACATTGTTCCAGTCATGTCATATTTTGAATGAAAGAGTTGGTGTAAACAGTCTATAAAGAAAGTTATTTTCAGGGTCTGGTATGACAATTCTAGAAGATCAGGGGAGCCAGCTCTTTACCATTGTCCCAAGAAGGACACATCTTGCATTGGTGGTGTGCAATGGGGGAACGGGTGGCTTTGAAAGCTTGGTTTGGGTTGGAGTAGAAATACTGGTCTCCAAATGACTGTGTTATATAAGAAAGAAATGTCTCGACTTAACTTGTTTCTGTAGGTTTCTTCCGATAAGCCACCCCAGATTTATTCGAACCATCCCGGAGCTGAGTGTTCGCCCAAGGTGAGTGCTGTCCTGCAGTGTGGCCTCATGGAGAGAACACTGGGCTTTGGCTTTGGGAATCCTGAGTTCTGATCCTTATTCTGCCAGTTAGTAGCACTTATTTTATCTCTTTCTGTTCAGGTAATCTTATTTCTCTAGCTGGGATACTTGGCCCTCCAAGGGTTAATGAGAAAGCTTCTATGAAACAAGATATCAGCTCTGTAAAAGGTTTAAGGATCAATTTTAAGGCTCATTGCAGTTCTCTTTGTCGGCGTCTAACAAAAAGAAACATTACTGCCCTCAACCCAGTTTTCTGTAACTCAGAATAGACCCTTCGTTAAACAACAGGTAGCTGAGAATACCTCGTCCTTCAGTGTAGACTACTACTTGGTGAGCTGAGCTGGAATTGGAGGCCACGCCCCGACAGGGGCATTCCATGAGAGTTCTCAGGGAAGGGAACTAGTAGTAAGTTGCTCCTTGTAGCGGTGGATCCAGTTTGGGCTTATTTTTTCCGAGGATCCTAACAATTTTGATTCATAGGCCTGTCTGCTTCTGCTCCCTCCATAGAAAACCCCACCTCTCAGAATTGGTGAGCAAAGCTAGATGAAAATGACCATCAGAAAGTCTCTGCAGGGCCAGCCCTGGATCCTTCCAGGTTATAGGTCGTGTGCTCTTGGGTATGTGATAGAAGGATCTCCACAGTAACTTCCAGAGGGTGAGGTTTAGTCAGAATCCTCAAGGGATCAGGGCTCATTCTGACATAGGGAAATATTCCTGCCACATTGAGTTCCAGATGCTACAGCAACTTTGGGAACTTCAAAGTAAGCCCTTTTAATTTCAGAATAATGTGATTTGATTACTCTGTGGTTCTCTTGGTTTTGTAGACTTTTTAAAAAAAATATTTTTTAAAATTATTTATTTGAAAGAGTGACAGAGGGGGCAAAACAGAGAAAGAGATCTCCCATTCTATGGTTCACTTCCAAATGGCCACAACAGCCAGGGCTGGTCCAGACCACAGCCACAAGCTGGGAACTTCATATTGGTCCCCACATGGGTGGCAGGGACCCAAATACTTGGGCTGCCTTCCACTACTTTAGCAGGTGCATTGGCAGGGGGTTGGATTGGAAGCAGAGCAGCGAGGAAATCAAACTGATTGTGCCATATGGGATGCCAGTGTCCAAGCAGCAACTTAACCTGCTGCACTACAACACTGGCCTCAGTTTTGTAGATTTTGATTGCGTTCCTCTCCAGTCTTTATTGTGGAAATGAAGAAACTTTATCATATTACTGGTTTTAGTCTATAGTATCTTCACCTTTGAGATGTAATATCTTGTTTTAGTTAAACTATTAATGAGGATTGAGGTTAAGTAGTTGATTCAGACTAAGAGCAGATACCTTACATTGATGAATACCACAAAGGATGGATCTGTGAACTCTGAGAAAACTGAAATGGGTCTTTTAAATAGTTCTTGATCCTCTCATTATCACTGCTGCTGTTGGGCCCCTCACTTGGAAGACTATAGTATGAGCTTGCATGGGGGTACTTGGTTTTGGCAGAGTGGGCCAAATCAGGAAAGGAGTGAATTTATTGAGGAGATGAGAGGTGTAGAGTTATAATGACAAACAGGTTGAGGTTAACAGACAGTTTCCAGGACATTTTCCTTGTCCCTGCACCTATGTTGTATTGTTACTTATTTGATTTTAATCTCCAGGCCCCTAAGAAACACAGTGTAAGCATAGTAGTGTTTCTCTAATGCTCTGAAGTCATGATGAAAAACATTTCATTGATGAGGTATATACACAAATAATTATTTTTTATGGTTTTTAAAAGTTATATAAATGGTGTACTATACTTAATATTTTGCCATTTGCTTTTTTTATTCAAAATTTAGTTTTTGAGATGAATTTTTACATATTTACATGTGTAGTTAAAATAGTTATCTTTCCTGCAAATGTGCCAAACCATATGTGTTCTTGCACTATCTGAGATACTTTTAAAAGGTTGTGGAAAGTGGAATTGAAAAGAAAGGTTTGGGGCAGGTGTATAGTGCAGCTGTTAAGACTGCTTGGGATGCCCACATCCCATATGGTGCCTGGATTCAAGTCCTAATACTCTGTTTTCAGTTTAGCATCACGCTTGTACTTATCCTTGAGGCAGCAGATGATGGCTCTGCCACCCACACAGAAGACCAGATTGGGTTTCTGGCTCCTGGCCTTGGCCTTGTCCAGCCAAGGCTGTTAGAAGCATTTGGACAGCGAACCAGCAGATGGAAAGTGTCTCTCCATCTGTCTGTATATCACTATCTCTCTTTCTCAGTTTTTTAAATAAATTGAAATTTTTAAGAGAAACAAAAAATAAGTTTATTTTGACCCATGCATAGTTTTTTCATAATATAAATTTTTCATGAATCTTTTGGAGACCCCTTTATACATGCTCATATTTAGGGTTGTCTAAAGTTTTTCTTCTTTTATAAATAACACCACAGTCAACAACTCTGAACTAGTTTCGTTGTGCACACATGCAAGAATCTCTTTTTTGTGGAATTAGAGTCATAGGATGTATGCATTTTTTTTTTTTTTTTTGACAGGCAGAGTGGACAGTGAAAGAGAGACAGAGAGAAAGGTCTTCCTTTACCGTTGGTTCACCCTCCAATGGCTGCCATGGCCAGTGCGCTGCGCCCGGCGCACCACGCTGATCCAAAGCCAAGAGCCAGGTGCTTCTCCTGGTCTCCCATGCGGGTGCAGGGCCCAAGCATTTGGGCCATCCTCCACTGCACTCCCAGGCCATAGCGGAGAGCTGCTGGAAGAGGGGCAACCGGGACAGAATCCGGCGGCCCGGCCGGCGCCGTGGCTCAACAGGCTAATCCTCCGCCTTGCGGTGCCGGCACACCAGGTTCTAGTCCCGGTCGGGGCGCCGGATTCTGTCCCGGTTGCCCCTCTTCCAGGCCAGCCCTCTGCTGTGGCCCGGGAGTGCAGTGGAGGATGGCCCAAGTGCTTGGGCCCTGCACCCCATGGGAGACCAGGAGAAGCACCTAGCACCTGGCTCCTGCTATCGGATGAGCGCGGTGCGCCGGCCGCAGCGCGCCGGCCGCGTAAGCCACTGGAGGGTGAACCAACGGCAAAGGAAGACTTTTCTCTCTGTCTCTCTCTCTCACTGTCCACTCTGCCTGTCAAAAAAAAAAAAAAAATCCGGCGGCCCGACCAGGACTAGAACCGGGTGTGCCGGTGCCGCAGGTGGAGGATTAGCCTATTGAGTCACAGCGCTGTCTCAGATGTATGCATTTTCAATAGTATTAGTTTAGGAAGCTTCTTATTTTCTTTCTTTCTTTTTTTTTTTTTTTTTTGCTTTTTAAGATTTATTTTATTTATTTGAAAGAAAGAGTTACAGAGAAAGAAGTAGAGACAAAGAAAGAGAGAGGTCTTCCATCCCCTGGTTCACTCTTCAGATGGCTGCAGTGGTTGGAACTGAGCTGATCCAAAGCCACGTGGTTCAGGTCTTCCACGTGGGTGCAGGGGCCCAAGCACTTGGGTCATTGTCCACTGCTTTCCCAGGTGCATGAGCAAGGAGCTGGATCAGAAGTGGAACAGCCGGGACTCGAACCAGTGCCCTTATGGGATGCTGACCTTAACCTGCTGCACCACAGTGCCGGCCCCAGAAGTTTCCCATTTTCTACATTCACCAGCATTTGCTATTTACAGTTTTTCCAGCATTACTTATATCATTGTATGGATTTGTTTTAGAAATGAATTTGAATCAGTCAACAAGAGTAGCAGTTCTGTGATTCCTTTGAAGTGACTGTGGTCTGATAACTTTTAGACCCACTTCCCTTGTTACTTTTCTGAGAACAAAAAGAGAATCAAGAATATGATGATGGCAGGGTAGCAGAGGGGACAGAGTCCTGGGTTTTTGAATTAGAAGCCCTGACTTCAGCTCCTGATTCAGAAGCATAAAATGGGTTTACTAGTATCTGCCCTGCGTATTTCTCATGAAATTGTTGTCAGATTCAGTGAGTTTATTTGTGAAAGTAGTTCTATAATAACTAAAATATGAAAAAGGCAATTTTGTTTAATGGGGTTATTGTATGCTGCCTACTTTACGTTTTGTACATACTCATGTGAGTGAAATGGAGAAGATCAGCTCGTGGTCAGTACTGTGAACCATTTCTTCAGAGAGAAACAAGGTTGTAGAGGGTGGGGATGAGTGGGGTTGTCCTGTACAGTCAGTCCGTGGTCGCTTGAGGGAGGTCATTTCAATAGAGGCCTTATCAGAGGTTGCTTTACCTCTGCATTGCTTTTCTGCAGTGAGCTGGAGAAGGATGGCCATACTGCTCTCAATACTTACTCTGTTAGCCCTGTGGAGAAGATCAGACAGTACCAGGCTGGTCAGACTGTGACTTGCTTCTTAAAGAAGGTAAGTAGTTGCCACCCTGCAACGTGATGCCATCCTTCTTTCAGAAGAAAGGGACTGAAACTCGAGACAAAGGCCATTCGAGCCGTGTTTGTGCCCATGCCATGATTGTGAGCAATAACAGATGACCTCTGCTTCTAGAACACTTCTCATCTGTTCAGGAAGCTAGGTTGTGCCTCATGAAATGGTTAGCAGGCAGCTTGCAGTTCTGCTTGTTTACAGATTAACTAAAATGGAAAGACAAATAGATCATAGAGCAAGATTTAAAATAAACGCAGTCCTAGACTTTGAGACTTGCCTTCTATGAAGTTCAGCTGTAGAACAGTTTGTAAGTGGGTGCCAGGTGATGTGTTCTAACCCCAAGTGGAAGGTGGATCTGAAGGGGAAGAGGTCAGTGTAACCCAGGCCACTTGGAACGTTTCTGCAAAGAGGTTGGACTCTTTGTTGTTGCCAGATCCCTCTTCTGTAAGCACCCCTCAGTGTGTCCCTAACGCTTGGTGCTGTTGGCTGCCTGCTGACACTGACATTCACAAGCCTGAGATGCCTGGGAGTGGTGTATTAGGTACTTCATGATCTGACCTCAGGCACCTTGTACACCAGTCACTCTGAGAAGCTCATCTGTCCTTTTCCCTTCCTGTCTTTATTCTACCCCTGGAGTACCCTCTGTACCTCCTGCCCACTGCCCTTCAAGGTTCAGCACCGATCACCTTCCCTGGCTACTGAGACTCTGCTCTGCTCTGTAGCTTTTCCTTCCTACCTGTTGCCTGCTTCTCTGGCTATCTGCATACCATCTGAGTACTGTTTATAGTCTGTCATCTCCTGGATGGCAGGACTTGGCTTGTATTTGTCACTGTGATGCTTATGTGCATGGTGGCTGCTTGATTACTATTTTGTTGAGTTTCTTGAAAATTGGGGTGAGAGGGTGGCACAGTGGGTTCAGATGTGCAACACCCACATCCCATGAGTGCCAGTTTGACTCCCTTCTGTTCCACTTCAGATACAGCTCCCTGCTAATGTGCCTAGGAAGGCAATGGAAGATGGCCCATGTGGGAGACCTGGATAGAGTTCCATGTTCCTGGCTTCGGCCTCGCCCTGGCCCTGCCCTAGCCATTGTGGCCATTTGGGTGGTGACCCAGTGGATGAAGGACACTCATTGTCACTCTTTCTCCCTCCTTTTCTCTTCTCCCTCTCTCTGTCATTCTGCCTTTCAAATGAATAAATAAGTTTTTAAAAAAGATTTTATTTATTTGAGAGGTAAAAAGAAGAGAGACAAAAGACAAAAGAAGGAGAGACACAGAGAAAGGTCTTCCATCCGCTGGTTCACTCCCCAAATGGCTGCAGCAGTTGGAGCTGGGCTGATCTGAAGCCAGGAGCCAGGAGCTTCTTCAGAGTCTCCCACACTGGTGCAGGGGCCCAAGACTTGGGCCATCTTCTGCTTTCCCAGGCCGTGGCAGAGAGCTGAATCAGAAGAGGAGCAATCAGGACATGAAATGGCTTCCATCTGGGATGCCAGAGCCGCAGGCAGAGGCTTAGCCTTCTACGCCACAGCGCCAGCCCCAAATAAATCTAAAAAGCTGGGATGTGTGGTGGAGGCAGGATACTGTAAATAGTGAAGAATCCCAGTCTAAACTGATTTATAAGTCAAGTGTTGGCTCTTGGAGGTGTTTAACAATCTTGGGGCATGGCTAACCTTAAGGGAGGGAAGAGAGATCAACGGACTGATCCCTGTGCTTGAGGACATCTCCTTGGTCTTTCTTGCCTCCTGTTCAGCTGAGACACTGGGGGGGATCGTGTGAGACTAGTGAGACCTGTGAGGAGTGCAGGTTGGGGTAAGGGTTGGGTTTTCCTGTCCCTTTGGATAATGATTTTAGGAGAATTCGTTTCAGTGGGTGGAAAAGAACAAACGCTTGTGTCTGCTCTATTCCATTTCTCCTGTTTCTCCCTGCAGTACAATGTGGTTAAGAAATGGCTTGAGGTAGAAATTGCACCGGACATCCGGGGGAGAATTCCCTTGTTGCTCACTTCTCTCAGCTTCAAGGTCAGTGTGGCTGTCTGAGCTTGACTCATTGTCTGGAGTGAGTGTGCTCAGAGTGGGTACAAGGAGCCCTGTACTTACTTAAAGATGGGTTTGGGAGTTATTTGCTGTGGAGACTTGAAGGCTGTGGTTTTGACAAATGACAGACCTTTCTTCAAGCATCGTAAGAATTTCCTTATTCTTTCAGGTTCTGAAATGTCCAGATAAGAAGTTCCGGGTCGGCCAAGCCCTGAAGGCCACTGTAGTTGGCCCAGTTTCCTCCAAGGCCTTCTTGTGTCTCTCCCTCATAGGTGTGGGGATGAAAGGGTGCCTGGTCAAGGCAGGGCGGGGGTGGGAAGAGCTGGGAGGGCTCTTTCGTCATTGCCCAGGTGGAAGGATGCCTTCAGTGTGGGAGTCCTCAGTCCAGTGCTACCTTCTGGAAAGTTTTCCTCTGGAGGCTTTGCTCTCTGGCCTGTGGTATTCTGCTACTGTCTGGGTCTCCTTTACTTAGACTTGGTTTTCTCAAGTTCTTCAGAAAAGGAATGGGATTCTGGCTTCATGGTGTGGTGAGCTGGGTGTTCGTGATCATTTTGGTCCACTGAGTCTGGCTACCCTGTGTCTGGGCAGCCTCCACCTTCCTTCCTCAGACTGTAGTAGGTTTCAGCTTCTTTATGAACTCATTTCCTTTCTCCTGAGTCACATTCATTCTCCTACCAGGTCCTCACAAGCTTGAGAAAGGGGAAGTGGCCATGGGCCGAGTGGTGGAAGTTACTCCCAACAAAGGGCTGACTGTCTCCTTCCCCTTTGGGAAGAAGGGAAGAGTCAGTATATTTCATGTGAGTGACTCCTACTCTGAGACACCCCTGCAAGACTTTGTCCCCCAGAAGATTGTCAGGTAAGCTCTTCTTCCCGTTACCTATTTATGGTGTTGGTGGATTTATATTTTAGTTAAAGAAGTAGGGGGCTGGTGCTGTGGCGTAACAGGTTAAGCTGCCACCCACCATGGCCAGCATCCTATATGGGTGCCAGTTCAAGTCTTGGCTGCTCCACTTCCAATCTAGTTCCCTGCTAATGGCCTGGGGAAGCAGTGGAGGGTGGCCTAAGTACATGGGCCGCTGCTACCTACATGGGAGACCTGGAAGAAGCTCCTGGCCTGGCCCAGCCCCAGCTGTTGGGGCCCTTTGGGGAGTGAACAAATAAATGGAGTTCTCTTGCTCTGTCTGTCTGTCTGTCTCTCTCTCTCTGCCCTTCAAATAAATAAAGAAGTAATACATGATTTTGTATTAGAAAAACACAAGTATATAAAATGGAAAATGAGAGATAGTTGTTTGTCCTGCCCACGTCCCATCCTGCAGTGCCTGGGTTCAAGTCTCAGCTCTGCTTCTCGTTCTAGTGTCTAGCTGGTGTGTACCCTGGGAGGCAGTTGGTCCCCACCACCAGCTTTGGTCTGGCCCATCTCAACCATTGTGGGCATGTGGGGAGCAAACCAGTAGATGGTAGATAGGTTTGTCTGTCTCTTGTCTCTGCTTCAAATTAAAGTCTAAGAAAAAACCAGAAAATTAAAATTTCTGTCACTGCTCTTTCCCCCAGAACTTTGACCATTATATATTTTGGCTTCTGCCTTTCAAGACTTCAACACAAACTGTATGGGTATCTTTTTGTTTTATATAATAATAGAATATCACTTTTTACTATTCTGCACCTTGTTTTTTGCTTACAGCATTTTATCTTGGACTTTTCCTTTTCTGTGCTAATATATCTAAATCTACCTTTTAAAAAATTTTAACATTTGTTCACTGCTTCATTATGTGTTTTTTAATCAAGATTTATTGAACCAGTTCTTTGTTGATAGACCATCATGTTAAAGTGAATATGGAGAGTGGTACAAGTGTATATGGGAAATAAAGTCCTAGAAATGATATTAATGGGAAAAGTGATGTTATGCATTTTGCCAAGTTGCCTCCAAAATGATTCTGCTGTTTTAGCAGCAAATACAGCTGTCCATTTCTCATGCCCTCCCAACACTGATGTCCTTAATTTTCACATTAGCTGTTGATTAGGCAAAAATTGGTCTCTCATTTTATTTATTTATTTGAAAGGCAGAGTGACAGATCTTCCATCTTCTGGTTCACTCCCCAAATGACTGCAATGGCCAGAGCTGGACCAGGCTGAATTCAGGAGCCTAGAACTCCACACAGGTTTTCTCCATGAGTACCAGGGGCCCAAGCACTTCAGCCATTCTCCACTGCTTTCCCAGGTGCATTAGCAGGGAGCTGGATCAGAAGCAGAGCTGGGACTTGAACCAGTGTGCATATGGGATGCTGGCATTGCAGACGGTGTCTTAACTGCTAGGCTAAACATCCACCCCAGTCTCTCATTTAATCTCAGTTCTTATATTGGTTCTGCTTTATGGTTATTAGCTGTTTGCCTTTGTTCTGTGCTTTGCTTATCCACATAAGTTGCTCATTTTTATTTTGAAGCATTCATATTTAACTTTTGTTGTTGTTGCTTATTTTCCTTTTATTTGAAAGGCAGAGAGAGAAATCGTTCATCCTCTGGTTCACTCCCCAAATGCCCCAACAGCTGGGGCTGAGCTAGGTTAAAGCCAGGAGTCTGGGACTCAATCCAGGTCTCCCAAATGAGTGACAGGGACCCGAATGCTTGAGCCATCACCTGCTGCCTCCCAGAGTCCATATTAGCAGGAGGCTGGGATTGGAAGCAGATCCTGGACATGAACCTAGGCACCTTCTATATGGGATGCAGGCATGCCGAGCAGTGCCTTAACCACTGCACCAAATGCCCACTCCCACATTTTTAAGAAAATTATCTCTGTAAAAGGAAAAATAGCCATTTGGGATGGCGATTTGGATTTATTTACAAACTACAAGGAAGCTTTAAAAAGTTCACAGGAAAATGTCATTCAAGGATAAGTTTATTTGGATAGAAAACTTTTGAAGTCTGTGTTTATGAGCGGTCTTCAAAAACCTCTTGGAGGTACTGGGTGCAGATGTTTAGCCTAGTGTGAAGATGTCTGTGTCCCACATTGGAGTGCCAGTGCGATTCCAACTGGCTCCTGGGAACACAGACCCTGGGAGGCAGAGGTTATGGGTTCCTGCCGCCAAAGTGGTAGACCTGGATTGAGTTCTCAGCTCCTGGTTTCAGGTTGGCCCAGTCATAGCCTTTGTGAGCATTTTAACCAAATGGGCAGGTGGGAGTTCTCTTTCTGTCTTCCTGCCTCTGAAATAAATAAAACTTATGGAATTTGTATAATTACTATGAAAAAACTATGCCTCAATTTCAGATTTTTCTGTGTGCCAAAATAAACTTAATTTCATTTTCCATTAACTTTTTGAAGCACCCTCATGTTTTTGATGCCCAAAATAAACCTACCTCATTAGAGTTTGAGACCTTGTCACAGCCTGAGTAAAACTAGCCTTGAAGAGGCAGATGTTGGCTTCATACAGTGAAGCCAGCTAACAGCAGATAGGAGGTTTTCAAGACAGACCCTGGGGGCAGGCGTTCGGCACAGCGGTTAAAGCACTGCTTGGAACACTCACACATAATGCCTGGCTGAGTACTGGCTCCTCTGCTTCCAATCCAGCTCCCTGTGAATTCTCATCCTAGGAGACAGAAGGTGATGGCTCAAGTAGTTGGGTTACTGTCACCCACGCAGGAGACCCAGAATGAGTTCCAGACTCTTGGCTTTTGCCTGGCCGAGCCATGGATGTTGTGGGCAATTGGGAAATGAACTGGCAGATGGAAGAGCTCTGTCTCTGTCTGTCTGTCTGTCTCTCTCTCTCTCTATCTGCCTTTAAAATATAAAGATAAAATAGTTGTTTTGTTTTTTCCAAAAAAGGCAGAGGCCAGAGAATAGTCATTACTTTCCCCCAGCTACCAGCACTTGCCTCAATTCTTCACCACTTACCACAACTGAACAGCACAGAGATGCCCTGCAGAAGAGAAGGAATGGGTCCTAGAGACTTTGGGATTGTTTCTGGCTTATCTCTTGAGGCCTACAGAATGAGGATGTGGCTTTAAGAGCCTGTTTATTTTTCAAGATTTATTTATTAAAGATTTATCTGCTTATTTGAAAGGCAGAGTTAGAGAGAGAGAGAGGTTGTCCATCTACTGGTTCACTCCCAAAATGGCTACAATGGCTGGGGCTGGGCCGAAGCTGGGAACCACGAGCTTCCTCCAGGTCTCCCATGTGGGTGGCAGGGGCCCAAATAAGTGGTCCATCAGCTGCTGCTTTTCCAGGCACATTAGCAAGGAGCTGGATTGGAAGTGCAGTCGCAGAAACTGGAACCAACACTCCAGTACAGGATGTGGGCATCATGAGCAGCACCGTAACCAGTGGCCACAACGCCTGCCCTGAGCCGGTTTGTTTTAAATACATTTTATTGCAGCCAGGCTTGTGAGTACCACTGGATGGCAGCTTCTTCATCTGTCAGATGTGGGCAATAAATTATTCGTGTAAAGGTAGATAATTTGTTGAGTGCCTTTCTAGCTCTAAGAACAATGGTGCTGTTACAAAAGGCAGATGTCTGTCACAGAAAAATTTGGACTGCGTTGTTGCTGAGATCCATTCTACCTCTAAGATTCTTGTACTTTCTGACTTTGGACTACAGTTGCCGTTTGAGATTAAATTAATTTGGAAGCCTAGCAAAGAGCAGGCCCTACTTCTCTCTTTAAAACTTCCTCTGCACCGAGTAGCTGGTCTGTCTCGCCTGAACTGCTGTGAGTGTAGCTATACCTGGGTCATCCCTTGACCATGGTTTTGTGTGGTTAGTCCATTTCTCTTGTCATACAAATATGGATGCTCCTTGACCTCCTTCTCAATATTGAAAAAAAAAAAATTTAAGTCAAAAATGCATTTAATCCACCTAACCTCCTGGGCATCCTCGCTTAGCCACAGAGCACACTGTAGGGTATCAGTTGTTTGCCCTCATAACTGTGGCTGGCTGGGAGCTGCAGCCGCTGCCCAGAACCACAGAGAACTTTGAACCACATGTCACTAGCCCAGGTTAGTTCCAAATCTAAAGCAAGGTTTCTGTTGAGTGTGCACCACCGTCACCATTGTGAGTCAAACCATAGTAAGCCAGGGATGTGTCCACACCAGATGGCTCTATAAGCTTATCGGGGGCTTTCTCCTCTTATTGTATCTCCTCTTATTTTCTCCTGGCACCTGTCTTGGGCAAGCAGAGTAGAAAGTGTATATTTTTTTAAGATTCTTTTTTTTGTATTGCTTCCTTTACATTTATTTTTTTATTTTTATTTTTTTAATTTTATTTAATGAACATATATTTCCAAAGTACAGCTTATGGATTACAATAGCTCCCCCCCCACCCCAAGATTCATTTTTATTTATTTGGAAGGCAGAGTGACAGTGAAAGAGGGAAAGACACAGAAATTTTCCATCTGCTGGTTTCCTCAATAGCCAGGTCTGGGCCAAGGCCAAAGCCAGAAGCCAGGAGCTTCATCCTGTTCTCCCACATGGGTGCAGGGGCCAAGCACGTGGTCTGTCATCTGCTGCCTTCCCAGGCACATTTGCAGGGAGCTGGATTGCAAGCAGAGCTTATTGAGTCTTGGCATTCTGGTTCAGAATGCTGGTATCACAGGTGGCAGCTTAACCTGCTTCACCACAGTGCCAGCCCCAGGTAGTGTTACTTTTACCTCACTAGTTAAATGGGTGACACAACTGATCCAGAGTCCTCAGCAGGTTTCCACAGACCGAAGAAACAGAAGCTAGGTCTCGGCTCCCTTCACTTGCAGAGAGGGAGCTGAGGCCTCTTGCTACCTCCAGAGATGCCTCCAGTTGAGTCTTTCCTCTGTCTTACTGTCATTCTAGGTGTTACGTCCTGTCCACTGAAGAGCAAATGTTGACTTTGTCACTGCGGTCGTCCAGGTGGGTATCTGTTGTTGGGACAAGATGGCAGAAACATCCAGATGGCTAAGGGGAGGCTATGTGTAACCAGCACAAAATTTTGGCTTCCTGTCTGTCTGCTCAGCCACTTTATACCCTGAACCTCTTTGATCCAGAAAAGCTGGGGACATTCAGATTGCTAGAAGAACCTGTATGCTCAGCTCTTGTTTGCCAGGAAAAGGTTAAGATGTCCCAGTGTAGGTGTCCAAGGTTGCCGGATGAAGGGGGATGATTCAGTCCTGGGGCTCCATACATAGTAGTGATAAGCAGGGCATGACGGAGATTGGCATGGAGTCAGCTTGATGGTCAGACCTGAGTGTTTTTAAGAGAAGGGTATCGGTCTGACCTCTCTCTGGCTTGGTCAGCCTCTCCCTGTTTCTGCATAGCCAGCTCACAGACAGGAAGTCAAGAGAGAGATAAGTTGGATTCTGCAGCTTATACCCTACTGACAGATCCAGAATTGTCATTTTCCATGCAAAGTATGATCATTGCAGGTATACTGGGCGTGAGGGTGGGAACGGGGTGGTTAATGGTGTGTGCAAGTGACCCCTTTATTCCTTTAGAACAAACCCAGAGACGAAAAGCAAAGTAGAAGATCCAGAGATTGACTCCATCCAGGACATTAAGGAAGGGCAGCTCCTGAGGGGCTATGTGAGGTCGGTCCAGCCCAATGGTGTGCTCTTCGGGTGAGTGAAGCAGACCCTTCCCTGGGCCTCAGTCAGCTTCTTTGATGGGAATATGAATGAAGGAGAATTTAAGTTTCTATCAGTTTTTAAAATTCTAAATTTTTTCATATTTCTTTTTTTTTTTTTTTTTTTTTTTTTTTTTTTTGACAGGCAGAGTGGACAGTGAGAGAGAGAGACAGAGAGAAAGGCCGGCGCACCGCGCTCATCCGATGGCAGGAGCCAGGTGCTAGGTGCTTTTTCCTGGTCTCCCATGGGGTGCAAGGCCCAAGCACTTGGGCCATCCTCCACTGCACTCCTGGGCCACAGCAGAGGGCTGGCCTGGAAGAGGGGCAACCGGGACAGAATCCGGCGCCCCGACCGGGACTAGAACCCGGTGTGCCGGCGCCGCAAGGCGGAGGATTAGCCTGTTGAGCCACGGCGCCGGCCTAAATTTTTTCATATTTCAAGAAAGCTTTCTCTCCTCCCTGCCCCCGCCCTCCACTTCTTACCAGACTTGGAGTTGTGTAGGTGGCTCAGTCGCTTGTCCCATCACTGCCGCCTCCCAGGGTCTGGATTCACAGGAAGCTGGAGCCCAGTATCAAACCCAGCTGCTCCCATATGGAACGTGGGCTTCTTAACTGATGTCTTAGCTGTTAGGCCAAAGGCTGGCTCTTGAGTTGTTATTTCTTGTTTTGGTGTTTTGGAAATAAAGAATATGCATGTCCATCTCAGTTTTAAGTAGATATGGCTTTTCTGACTTAGTGTGGGTCATGATTTGTAAAACCTCAGTGTCGTGGCATCATGTTCACAGTCACCAGCTGTGGCAGCCTTCCCTGCTCCTGGTTCCTCGTTCTCTCCTGTCTTTCTAGCACTTTGTGAGTTACACGTGGTGGTGCTGCCAGGTTTGGTGAACCACATCGCCAGTCCTGTCTCGCTTGTGCTTGCTCATCGTTTCCAGCTGGCAGAGCCCACCTTATCCTGCCAAGGGCCAGGAACCATAAATGCAGTCACAACTTGGGTCCCTGTGAAAGTGGCACCACCAGGCACGGCTGGGATTCTGCTGTTGTGCTGATGACCCCAGGACTCTGTGTTTATCCTTCCAGCCTGGGTCCCTCAGTTACTGGTTTGGCCGACTACCCACACGTCTCCCAGTACAGCCCGTCTGAGAAAGACCTTTACAACAAATACCTTCCCGAAGGGAAGCTGCTCACTGCCAAGGTCCTGAGGTAGGTTCTCACTTCCCCACCCCTATGTGTGATACAAAGCAAACCCCTTTCTCAGATGTCAAGGTCAACTTTAAACATAACAGATTAGGTCATGTCCAGGTGACTAAAAGGCCTTTGGAGCCTTCCACCTCTGTCCCTGAGAACAGAGGCGTGCTCATCTCTGCATGGGTGGGCCACTGCCGTCGGGGTTGGAGTGGAGCCACCACAGCTTCCCCTGTATTTCTCTACCGAGCACGATGAAATGTATATTTTGTTCCTAAGAGTGCTCAGTGGGTTCTCAAGGCGGGGGGTTGGGGTCTGGAATTCTGCTTTGATTAGGAGAGGAAGGCCTGGGCTGCTTGTCGTGCCCTTGGCACCGTTTTTGTTGTTATTGTTTTGGTTTGGTTTTTTGGTAAGATTTTTGTTATCTTTTTGAAAGGCAGAGCAGCAGAGAGAGGGAGAGATGTATACTGGTTCACTCCCCAAGTGGCACAGCAGCTCGGTCTGGGCCAGGCCAAAGCCAGGAGCCAAGAACTCCATCTTGGTTTCCCACATGGTTGGCAAGGGTCCAAGGACTTGGGCCATCTTCTGCTGCCTTCCCAGGCACATTATCAGGAAGCTGGATCGGAAGAGCATCCAGGATGCAAAACAGCGCTCTGATGTGGGATCCGGCATTGCAAGTGGCAGCTTAACCTTGGCTCCGAACACCAGCTCCCTTTGCACCTTCACGATGTCTCTGCTTTCCGCTCTCCCTCTCCCTGCTGCAGGCTGAACCACCGGCAGGACCTGGTCAAGCTGTCGTTCCTCCCCTGCGACACTGGGGAGCCTGACGTGTTCCCTGCCTCCTTGGAGCTGCCCCTGCTGAAGCAAGGGGAGAGGAAGAGAGAGGCCAAAGAGAAAAGCCAAAAAGGAGAAGAGAGGGAGAAGAACAGTCAGAAAACGAAACAGAAGAAGTCGAAGGGGCAGGAGGAAGTGCAGTTGCCCGGCAAGGAGACGAGGGATCCCCAGCAGCCTCCGGGGAAGAGGCAGGGCAAGCGGGCACGCCGGGAGTCAGGCAGTGAGCAGGTGCGTCCCCAGGAGAGCTTGCCTCACTGCTCCGGGAGGGGGCATTTGAGGAGCCACCCGGGCAGCTGCCTGACTGCGTGGAGTGTGAGCGGTGGGAGGGCAGGCTCAGGCTGCCACAGTGTGCGTTTCCCTGCTGTCATCTCAGGAAAGAGAGGACAAGAAGCCCAGGAAGGCCGGCCCGCCAGAGGAGGACGACAGTGGTGTGGAGGTGTATTACCGGGAAGGAGAAGAGGAGATCGAGGAGGTGGACGTGCTGCCCAAGGTGCGGGACTGGGTTGAGTGTCCTGGGACGGGGCTGGAGGGGCAGCATCCTTGCTTCCTCCTGAGATCCAGGGTGTCCTGGGCCCTGTCCCCTTTCATTGCACGTAAAATACGGAAGGGGTTACTGTCAGTTTCCTCGGTGAACTGTCTGCTCCTTGAGGACGGGCCCTGTTCTCACAGAGTGTGCAGGGCTTACTGAGGGCAGCTGAATGAAACGGGGCTGGGGCAGAGGAAGAGAAGGCCGAGCCTGTCTGAGCTTCCTCCTCCCCCTGTGAGGAGCAGAAGCAGTGCTGCTGGAGCTGAGCACGAGAGCGTGGGAGCCTCGGCCCACCCCGCAGGCTTGCCAGGCTGTAGCTGCTCGCACAGCGTCCCTGTGCCTGCCCACCCTCAGGACCTGGGTCCTCTCTGTCCCAGCTCTACTGTTGTCTCCCATGAATGCATGCATAGCTGTTAAAAATCGGGGGAACTTGGGGCACCCACGTCCTTTATTATAGTACCTAGGTTCATGTCCCAGCTCTGCTTCCAAGTCCAGCCTCCTGCTAATAATGCACACCCTGGGGGCGCTGCAGGTGGTGGCTCAAGTCGTTGGATCCCTGCCACCCATATGGGAAGCCCCAGTTGTGTTCCAAGCTCCTAGCTTTGATCTGGGCAAGCCCTGGCTGTTGCAGGTATTTGAGGGAATGAACCAGCAGAAAGATCTCTGTCACTCTGCCTTTCAAATAAAAATAAATTATTTTAATAATTTACCTAGATAAATTTATTTACAGAGAAAACTTGTATATCATTACCTAGAAGCTTCCTCGGTGGGCTGGGCCTTGCCTGTCCTGGGAGGAGAAGGAGGATCTCTAGGCAGGGTGGGAGTCCTTGCCCCACCAGGTGGGCCTGGTCTGAGAGTCGGGGAGCTGCCTGGGCCGGGTGCACTCCTCCATACCTCTGTGATCCACAGAAGCTGACCAGACCTGCAGAAGCGCCCCGGCTACAGCTGTCTTCAGGCTTTCTTTGGAATGTGGGGCTTGACTCTCTGACCCCGGCCTTGCCCCCTCGAGGAGAGAGCTCAGACAGCGAGGAAGACGAGAAGCCACACGCAGCCACGGTACTGTCCTGTCGAGGGCTTTGTCTTTTTGGTGGGATCCCTCAGTACCAGTCTGTCTCTTCCTGGGGTTGGGAGTGGTGGCCAACCAGTCCCAGGCCAAGGAGTAGTTACAGAGCCCACGGGCTGCCTTGCCCTTGGGCTTCCCCCACAAACCTCGGCTAGCATTTGAGGATCTGCTCACCTGTTTCTCCCTTCCCTGGCAGAAAAAGAAGAGCAAGAAGGAACGAGAGTTGGAGAAGCAGAAGGCAGAGAAAGAGCTGTCCCGCATCGAGGAGGCGCTGATGGATCCCGGGCGGCAGCCGGAGTCCGCAGATGAGTTTGACCGCCTCGTGCTGAGCTCCGCCAACAGCTCCATCCTGTGGGTGCAGTACATGGCTTTCCACCTGCAGGCCACGGAGATCGAGAAGGCGCGGGCCGTGGCTGAGAGGGCCCTTAAGACCATCTCCTTCAGGTCTGGACCTCCCCTCCCCTTGCTCTAGGGAGGCCAGACTTCTCTCATGGGAAGTGAAATAGATCTGCTCATTTATATTTTAAAGTCCCCTTCCCTGAAATAGCTCAAGGTAGCATTTGCAAGAGTCTCGAATCTTAAATAAGGTGCCCAGTTTGGAGCAGTAGAATGGAGAAGACGGCACTCTGTGTGTCTGGCTGGAGTTCCTAGTGGCTGCCCACCTCCCAGGCAGAGCAGAGCCTGTGAGGCAGGCTGGCGGCCCTCTGCTCTGTTCTCGGGGTGAAGGGAGAGCCAGGCCCCAGATTATGCTGCTTCCCGCCAGGGATGGGGTCAGAAACCGGGAAAGCCTCAGACCCTTAGTGGGACAGAGAGGGGCAGGGGGTCCTGATGCCTTGTGAGCTGCAGAGGGGACAGAGGCCTCTCAGTGCCTGCACTCGGGGCTGGGATCTGAGGGCCATGGGTGGAGGAGAGGAGTTCATTGTCACCCCTGGGTAGGAGCTGGGGCTCATCGGGCTGAGTGCGTGGAGCTCATGTGTTGACCTCTCTGTGCACAGAGAGGAGCAGGAGAAGCTGAATGTGTGGGTGGCTCTGCTGAACCTGGAGAACATGTACGGCTCTCAGGAGTCCCTGGGCAAGGTCTTCGAGCGGGCCGTGCAGTACAACGAGCCACTCAAGGTCTTTCTCCACCTGGCTGACATCTACACCAAGTCAGAGAAATTCCAGGTAAGGGTTTGGGCTAGGTAGCCAGCTGCAGGGTGTGGGGAGGGTCCTCCACCTCTCCCAGGGCTCCCCGACATCCAGGGCCAACTTGCTCAACTTCAAGGTAGGAGAAGTTGTCTTCCCACCTCCATTTGGGACTGGCCTGAAGCTGAGGGAAATGATGGCTTTGGAAGTGAAAAACAGTGCACCCTGGGCCGTGTGCCTTGGGCTGTGGGGAGGGAGTGGTACAGACAGAAGGTGACTGCCCAGCCCAGGACCCCTTTTCTGCCTCTCCTGTTCTCTAGTCCACTCTCCTGGCCATGGGATCAGTAGGGAACTCAGGTTAGGTTACCCTCCCCCGCACTGAGCTCGCTGCTGTGAGCCTCCCTCCACTCTCCTCTCTGTCTCAGAACTGGGTTAGATGGTGATTTGACGTCAGTGAGCCCCACGCTGTCTGTCTTGCTGTCCCCTGCTCCCCTCAGCTTAGATTGGCTTTTTGGCTTTTCCCACAGGAAGCTGCCGAACTGTACAACCGCATGCTGAAGCGTTTCCGGCAGGAAAAGGCCGTCTGGATCAAATATGGTGCCTTTCTCCTGCGGAGGAGCCAGGCAGGGGCCAGCCACCGTGTGCTGCAGCGAGCCCTTGAGTGCCTGCCTGCCAAGGAGCGTGAGTGTTCTTCCCATTCCGTGTGGGGGCCTCTAACATTGGGATGGAGCTCGTGTTGCTTCTCAGGAAAGCCTTTTTGGGGCACCCTGCTCTCTGTTGATGTGCTCACAAAAAAGACAAGACAGGCTGCATTTTACACGCCAGACTCAGACAGATGGAGGACAGATGGAATCAGCACTAATTCTGTCGTCCCCGGGACCCCTTCTTTGATGGGCAGTGCCCATCTGTGTGTTTGGTCCTAAACCCACTCCACTGGTCTTTTTTTGTTTTTATAAAGATAGCATTTGTTTTTAAAGATTTTATTTGTTTGAGATGTAGCGTTAGAGACAGCAAGGGGGAGAGACAGAAAGGTCTTCTGTCATTCCCCAAATGGCCGCAACGGCCAGAGCTGGGCCAATCCAAAGCCAGGAGCCACTTCCACGTCTCCCATGCAGGTGCAGGGGCCCAAGGACCTGGACCATCCTCTACTGCTTTCCCAGGCCATAGCAGAGAGCTGGATCAGAAGTGAAGCAGCCGGGACACGAATCAGCACCCATACAGGTTGCTGGTGCTGCAGGCAGAGGATTAACCTACTGTGCCATAGCGCTGGCCCCTCCACTGGCCTTTTGGGGCTTTGTCCCTCTTGTCATAACCTCGTCCCAGGGCCCAAGAGCAGGGACTCAGTCTCACGCCTCTGCTGCAGTACCTCTCGCCGTGGTTGGGGGTGGATCTGACTGCTCACGTTGCTCACGTCTCTGAGCTGTCCTCTCTCCGCAGACGTGGATGTGATTGTCAAGTTTGCCCAGCTGGAGTTCCAGCTGGGGGACGCAGAGCGTGCCAAAGCCATTTTCGAGAACACGCTGAGCACCTACCCGAAGCGCACAGACATCTGGTCAGTCTACATCGACATGACCATCAAGCATGGCAGCCAGAAGGAAGTCCGGTGAGAGGGGCAGACCACGGCTGAATTCCGGGGGGGCGGGTGGAGTGTTGGCCAAGCTCAAGTGTTTTAGCCCGCAGTTTGCTCCGAGTATCCTCAGCCCTCTTAACTCAGTCTAGAAAAACAGCTCTCACCTAAGACCCCAGGTCCAGTGGCATTCACCTTTCCAACTAATTTTTCTGCCAGTGGGGAGCCTAGCCTGGGAGTTGGGAGACACGGGTTTCCCTCGTAGAGAGCATTGTGCCTGGCTCTCGCTGTAGAGAACTTACACAGCCATAGTGTCACCTTTGTTCCCCAGCAGCTCAAGGGCAGGTAGAGTTAGAGATGGGTGACCTGAGGTTTGGAAAGAAGTAACTCACCCAAGCCCTTCAGTGACTTTTTTAAAGACTTATTTGAAAGGCAGAGCAGCAGACAGAGGGAGACAGGTAAGAGAAGAGAGAGATCTTCCACCTGCCAGTTCACTCCCCAAATGCCCACAGCAGCTGGGGCTGGGCCAGGCTGAGGCCAGGAACCCAGAACTCCCAGGAGCCCAGAGTCTCCCACAGAGCCACTTGAGCCATCATCCGCTGCCTCCTGGGCATGTTAGCAGGGAGCCCGATCATAAACAGAGTAGCCAGGACTCAAACGCGCACTCCAGCCACAACAGCCTGCTCTGTCCCACTGCCCACCCTGCTTCAGTGAGTTTTAAGCTGAGCTTTTCTCACCCATCCCCCACTGACTGTCCCCATCCCGGTGGCCTGGGCCTGATTCAGCACGTGACTTTAGGTAAAGTGAGGATGGTCATCTCTTCCTGAGACATGTGGGAGTGCACATTAGTAGTGAAACTCAGAAGTGGGAGAGCTGACTCCCGGAGGGCCCTGGCTCCCGAGCTGGAGGGCAGGTGGGGGAGCCCGGCCAGGAGTCTCAGAGCTGGGCCCCCGAGGCACTCACTGCCCTGTTCCTCCCCACAGGGACATCTTCGAGCGGGTCATTCATCTGAGCCTGGCCCCCAAGAGAATGAAATTCTTCTTCAAGCGCTACCTGGACTACGAGAAGCAACACGGCACGGAGAAGGACGTGCAGGCAGTCAAGGCAAAGGCCCTGGAGTACGTGGAGGCCAGGAGCTCAGTGCTGGAGGACTAGCGGAGGCTCGCTCCGCACAGGCAGCCCCGGGCGGCCCCGGGCTGGGCCGGGCCAGCCCACCGCAGGCACCAGGCCGGAGCAGAGCTCTGCCGCCTAGAGACTCGTTCTCACCGCTGCTTTTTCTGCAGCACCCTTGGTGTCATTCTGTCAGGATAAAAAGGAATTTTAGATTTTTAATTCCTCTCTGCTTGTTCTCCCTTAAGTACCATAATGTGTGTCATCATTTTCCTTTTCTGAGGCTGCTCGGCTGTGGTAGGCAATGGGCTGCTGGGCTCCCAGGGAAGTTTCATGTCCCTTCTTCCAGGGAGTTCCCTGGGGAGCACGAGAGGGGTGGGGGCTGCCGTCCGTGGATCCTGCAGTCCAGATCCCACCTTGTCCCTGGCTCTCTGTCTAACTGGAGGGTGCGTAGTCCCAGGGAGCGGCCCTCCCCTCAGTCTCTAGAGTCCCTGGGTGTTCCTTCAGCCTCTGTTCTGCCCTTGAGGGTTTGGAGGCTGAGCTGGGACTGGACGACAAAGGCCGAGCCTGGAAGGGAAAACCAGCCAACCCAGGCAGCTGAGGAAAGCCTCAGACGTCATCTTGGGCCGCCTGCTGGTGTCTCATCCCAGGCCCACCCTGGCCGGATGACCTAACCTCTCCAAATCTGGTACATTCCAGAACTCTCGCAGGCTCACAGAGTGGCTAGTCGTTGAAACCAGTTCTTTTTTGGCAAAGTCCTGGCACGGCCGTACATGTCATGGGAGCTTCTCCAGGGAGAAGTGACGGAGTCAGCTGCCGAGAGCAGGTCGTAGAGGCAGGGAGGGGGATGGGCTGGGGTGGGAGGGAGGCAGGGGCTGGCAGTTCTTAGACACTAGTGTTAGGGTAAAGGGCTACTTCTGTCCTGTTAAGTGCAGGACCTTCAGACTCAAAATTTCAAAAACTGAGTTTCCTTCTAAGAAGGGCCAGACTCCTTCTGTTCCCTAGATCGGACCAGACCTCTGAATCCAGCTGCTGAGAGACCATCAGCCCAGGGTTTTCCCATGTGGACGCCCGTTGCACTCGGCACTGCTGCCGCCCCGTGGTCCATGGGAGTCCTGGGAGTCCGGTGCGCTTTCCTCCCACAGAGCACGGGATTTGGGGCTGACCACTGTGGTGTGACCCCTTTAGTCACCTTTAGTAACTTTAGAGATACAAAGTCCTTTATAGCAAGAAAAGCTTTATCAAAAACTCAAAAAAGATAAAAAACAAGACCAGAGGCATACACTGGAGGGCAGCTTCCCAGTGGTACATCAGTGAGCTCAGTGTCCCCATGCAATTAGAAACTGCTTCACAACACGCTCTACAGGGTGCCTGCTGGTGAATTTTGCTGTCACCTGGCTGTTGGCTGAGGCCTCCCAGCCTGCAGTCCCACCAGTCTTACGCACCAGCTCTGGGAAAGTCTTGACCACAGCCATAGACCAGATGGGCTGGCAGCAACAGGAAAAAGGGTTTCTGCAGGTCTCAGCTTTCCAGTCTCCCCATTGTCTGTGGGATCTCCGCACACCCCAGAGCACCTTGTGGCCTTTGTCCCCAGCCTGTTCTTCCTTCTGATGCCTATGTGAGCCAGCAGTGGGGTTCAGCTGGGACCAAGTAGTGCCATTTGCAAGGGGCATAGGGAGCAGGCCTCAGGAGACCAGCGGGGCCATCTCTAGGTTGTCAGGGGCCGTGCCATTGCCCGCCAGGCCCTGGGCCCACTTGTGCAGGCGGCTATAGAGCGGGAGGCCCTGGTTCTCACGGTACAGGTAGAC
Organism: Sylvilagus floridanus; assembly: GCA_949820135.1. Lineage (NCBI taxonomy): Eukaryota > Metazoa > Chordata > Mammalia > Lagomorpha > Leporidae > Sylvilagus > Sylvilagus floridanus. The sequence goes on from OX463235.1 coordinate 55,505,219, forward strand.
ACCGGTGATGGCATTCCACTGTGGCCTTGGCTGAGAGCCTTGCACCGGGAACTTTTCAATCAGCTCCTCGTCATCCTTGTTGAGCGCCACGAAACCAAAGAATTGGCGCACGTTGTTGGCGGCGAGCACCCGCGAGTGCACTTCGGCTGTGCGCCGGAAGAGCTGGTCCTCGTTGGAGCGGTACTGCGCCCAGTAGGCCTCCTGGCGGTAGCTGAGCGGGGAGCAGCAGTGCTTGAAGCACTTGGTCAGGAACACCAGGATGGCCACCACGCCGATGAGCCCCCACCCGAAGAGCTGGCAGGGAATGGGCAGTATTCAGGAGGGGTGCAGAGCTGCTTGCCCCCACCCCGACCCCAGAGACAGGGAGAGGACGCAGGCCCCTTCTGGCTGGGCTTCCCCACTGGCCCCTTACTTCCGCTGCAGTTTCTCTGCTGTCAGATTTTGCCGCCACTTCCTCAACCTCATAGGCAGCTCCTCTCCCGCCATCGTCTCCTCCCATCAAAACCCAGCCCAACTGCTGGGCTCAGCTGAGTTACCACCTAAAGGAAGCCGCCTAAGACCCTTTTGGGAACCATCTGCCTTCCCCTGAACCCTCGTAGCCTGGTTCCTCACGTTAATGCTACTTGGCGTGGGTGAGATCAGCCATGTGCTTGGATGTGAGCCTGTTGAAGGCAAGGCCAGTCAAGGTCAACTCTTTCCCACTAGGTCCCTCTCTGTGGGCATTTGATCAGCACCAGTTTTGTTCTTAGCTTATCTTCCCCACTGGTGCCATCTGGAGCCCTGTTGTTCTGCCTGATTTTTTTTTTTTTTAAGATTTATTTGATATGCAGAGCAACAGAGAGGGGGAGAGACAGAGATCTTTCATCCACTGCTTTACTCCCCAAGTGGCCACAACAGCCAGGTCTGGGCTACGCAGAAACCAGGAGCCAGGATCTTCATCCTGGTCTCCCGTGTGAATGGTAGGGGCCAAGCACTTGGGCCACCCTCTGCTGCCTGACCAGGTGACTTAGCGGGAATGCTGGACTGGAAGCAGAGCAGCCGGGACTTGTGGGATGCTGGTGCTACAGGCAGTGGCTTAGCCTGCTGTGCAAAGACGCTGGCCCTCGCTACATTCCTCATGTATTCATGAGAACAGAGCTTCAGAAAATCTTGCTCTCCCATCTCCCTTCCCCGTTTCTCCAGAGTTCACACTTCACACCATCTGTTTCTGCCCAGCCCTCTTACCTTCCCTCTCTCCCCAACAGCACAGCCTGCGCTCCTTCTGAATTCAGCTAAACCCACCCCACTAGGATCAGGACAGCAACTGCCCCCTGACTCGACACCCAGCTCCCACCCCAGGACCTCCTGCTAGGCAGGCTCAGTGCTGGGTCTGGCCCAGGAAGGTGTACATCCTCCACGGTCAGCCTACGGCGCACAGCCGATGCTACTGCTGGCTCGCAGGAGTCCATGCTCAGTCTTTCTGGGCTAAGGGGCTTATCTGTGGCTGGGATCAAGATTCACTCTGAGCTTGTGGAGCATCCCAGCACTGGGTAAGACTCCGCTTGGGATGCCCACATCCCATATTGGAGGATCTGGCCCGAGTCCTGGCTCCTCCTACCAGTGTGTACCCTGAGAGGCATCAGGTAAGGGCTCATGTACCTCAGTCTTTGCCAGCCACGTGGGAAACCCAAACTGAGCTCCTGGCTCAGCCCTCGCTGTTGTGGGCATTTGGGAAGTGAGCCAGTGAATGGAAAATCTCTTTCTGTGTCTCTGCCTTTCAAGTAAAATAAATAAAAATTCAAACACCCAAATCTCTTACTTGGGACTACAATTGTTCCTGGCCCTGCCAAGCACGGACCCGAAGGTTAACCAGTCCTGTTCCCCATGCAGCTAACTAGTGCTTTCCTGGGAACCCCAGCCCCCGAGGGCCGGCTCTGGCTAAACACGGGCCACCCCGGGAAGGAAGAGGAGCGTCCCCTCCACACAGCCTCTTACCTGGGACTCATACTTGAGCCTGCGGGTCACCTCCTCCCGAAAGCCCGACAGGTTGGCAGGGCCCTCTCCGCAAGGGAATCTGGCCAGGATTTCCGTGGCATGGGCTGGCGGGAAGCCCTCCTCCCCTGCCGTGAGCGAGGAGGGGTCCACGAACTCACTGAGGGCGCAGACATAGGCCTCGCCACGCAGCAAGGAGATGACAGACCAGGTGATGGGGGCCACGGCCGCGCGGCCCAGGATGGAGCTCAGGAGGAGGAAGTTGGGGGCGGCCGAGCAGTTCTTGGTCCGCCGGTACTGGCACTCGGCCATTAGGTTCCAGGTTTGGTTGTTGAGGATGACGCCGATGAGGAAGAGCGCCAGCGCGGGCACACCGATGGCCGTCAGCCCGTACCGGTAGTTGCGGGTCGGTGAGCAGGGGCAGTGGAAGGCAACCACAGAGAACAGCTCCTGGCTGCCCACTGTGCCCAGGGCCACCAGCCCGTTGAAAATCATCACATCTTTGCTCTTGAAGAAGAGTGACAGGAAGCGGAAGTTCTCTGCGATCAGCGCGGCCATGGTGACGGGCGGGGAGCCAGGGCAGCAGAGGCAGCAGGAGGTGGAGGGTGCTTCCTGGTGGGGCTAGCGAGGGCTCAGGCTGCTGCGCGTGGGTGTGCCACTTTACCCCCTGTAGTGGCTGGCCCGGCGCCTCCTGTGGAATAGCAGGTGTCTGAGAAATGTTGGTCTCCGAAAGTGGGGTTTGAGGAAGAAGCCCTGTGGCCAGGCTGGTGAGAAAGGTAGGAGCCAGGGGCCTGGGGAGTGATGGGAGCCACCGCTCCTGGGCTCCTGCACCTGTCAGGTGCCCCGTGTTGCCCCTTCCCAAACCCGTCCGTCACGCTATCCTCATCCCACCGTGCACAGGAAAGGGCCAGCTGCTGGCCAGGTCACAGGCCAGCGACAGAACTGAGAGTCGAGCTCTGCTCTGTCTCAAGCTATCGGGGTCCTCTACCCCCTCCATCCTCTCTTCTGTTTCAGGGAAGAGGTTTGCAAAGGCCCCGTGGTGTCGAGGCTGCAGGATGCTCATGGGCCTTCCTCCGGATTCCAGAGAGCTGCTAATGTGCTGACGGGTCCTGGAACTGTCCATAGGGTGCGTCCTCAGGCCACAGGTCCCAAAGGTGCAGTGGGTGTCCTGGGGGTGCAGGGCCTCCAGCCAGTGGCCGACCCTCTGCAGTTCATGGGAGCCCTCTGCTCTGGAGACCTCGGGGTCTGGCCCGGGCCAGGTGGTTCTCTCTCAGCAGCCCTCGTGGCTCGCTCTGGGCCTCCGGGGCCTGAGCTGTGAAAAAGCGTAGATGGTTCTGGTCCCTGCTCTCTTCCTAAGGATGCTGGAGGGAAGAGAAAAGGAGTACACGGTGCCTGGTAACTGTCCAGCAGGGCAGGGATGAGCTCGTGACCTTAAGCATCAGGAATGCAAGGCCTGGAGCCAGTAAAGGGACTTGCCCGAGGCCATCTGAATGCGGAGAGGTGCTGGGCAGGACTTCTGACCACAGCCTAAGGGGATGGGTAAGGGGACCATGGGGAGCAGGAGCTAAGCGAGTCTCCATTCTCTCTGTCTCCTACGAACCTCGCCCTGTGTCCATCCACAGAGCCCTGGGGAGCCGCCTCTTCCTCGGCCAGCCCCTTCCCTAGCCGGTAGGCTCCTAGCAGCCCTGCAGCTCCGAGCCCAGCCGGGGCCTTGGAGCCGGACGCCGGGATGAAGTCCAGGGCCCAGCGATCCCACCAGGCACCCACCAGCGCATAGGAGCCTGCTGGGCCTGTGTGGGCAGCCTGCCCGCCAGCGGCTGTGGCCTCCGGCTCCAGCAAAGTTCAGCACCAACTCCCTTCCCAGGCTCCACCCACACAAGCCTGCGGGACAGGCCGGGGTGGGCCCTTGTCTTCCTCATCTCCAGGATGAAAAACAAAAATCACTGGGCCAAAGGACAAGCGGAGGGCGGGGTGGGACGCATACAAAGGTTGGGGGGGACCTGCCTGACTTCCTTCCCCACCTCCTCTCCCAGCCCCTGCCCCCTGCCCCTGCCGATGCCACCACACGAGCCAGGCAGAGGCTGTGGGAGCCAAGAGGAGGAGAAGTCAGCCCCATCTCCGTCTCCCCCCAGCTCCCAGCCCAGGAGCCTCTCCCCGGGAATGAGCAGGGGGAAAAGCCTGCCTGTCTCCCCCTGTTGGCTCCTACTGCCCTGATTAGCTCCCTGTGGGTGCCCTACGTGCCTGGACCAGATGGGCAGTGGGCACAGCACGAATCAGGCCACCTTCTAGGACCCCCGGAGGCCTTCCTCCAACCTCAGTCTCCACCAAAGCCTGGCCGCTGTGTTGGGGGGGGCACCCCTGGCCCTTCCTGGAGTGGGAGCCCCAGCCGGGGGACCCCCCATCCCTCGGCCAATCACTGGGACACCCGGCACACCCCGGGCGGGAGGCTTTCCTTACCTGAGGACCGGCTGCAGGGCCCTCGTCGCACGGGCCCGGCGGACACGGGGACTCCAGGCGTGGCTTCTTGGACCTGCGGGCGCGGGCAGCTGCCCCCCACCCCGCTTAAAGCGCTCTCCGGCCCTGGCTGGCTTCGCTGCTTTTGCTTCCAGCAGGGCGCGAAGCTGGTGGCGTCTCAAACAAACCTTACTCACGAGCAGAGGAAACAGATGGAGCGCGCGCGCCGGCGAGTGGAAAAAACAGCGTCCCGGGCCGGGCCGGGCCGGCGAGGGCGGGCGGCGAGGGCGGCGCGCCCAGAGGAAGTCAGGCGCCTCCCGGCCACCCAGGCGCCCGCGCGCTCGGCCCTGCCCCAGCCACGGCGCGACACAACAGCAGCACCAGTTTGGGGGACTCCTCAGGGCCAGGTGGGGGCCCCCCGGGGGATCTGTTCTGGGCTGGTCCCATTGCGCCCCCCCCCCCCCCGCAGGGCCAGGGGCGCGGTCAGCTCAGCACGAAGCCGACCCTTGGCTGGATCCCCTGGGCTGCACCCCTGCTCTGCCCTGTGTCCTTCAGAGCTGTGCTGCTGCAGCCGGACACCTGTCCCGACGCCGGCTTCGGCCCTTCTCTCCCGTGGCTGGGCTGCCTCCGGGGACTGCTCCAGATCTCCAGACGGCTGGAGCCTGGGGTCCCCTGAGGCCGGCGATGGGGGAATTCGGAAAGGCGGGCTTCTGGTACTTCAGGAATGCTGGAGAGGGGAATCCCAGGGGCAGGCTGGACGGCCTCCAGGGTGCACGGGGTGACCCCGACCCTTTTCAGCTCTGCAGTGGCTCCTGAGGGTGGGCATGCTGAGTGACGCCCTGCTGCCCCCACCCCCAAGCTGGGCTTGTCCAGCACAGGGGTGAGGGCAACGGGACCAGTGTAGATTGCTTGCGTGGCTGAGACCTTACAGGTGCCACACACAGCCCAGATCCTTCCCCAAAAGTTATCTCCTAGGGCTGGCACGGCCTGCAATGCCAGCATCCTATATGGACACTGGTTTGATTCCTGGCTGCTCCACTTCCGATCCAGCTCCATGCTAGTGTGCCTGGGAAAGCAGTGGAAGATGGCCCAAGTCCTTGGGTCCCTGTACCCACATGGGAGACCTGGAAGAAACTCCTGGCTCCTGGCTTCATCTGGGGACATTTCCCCCTCCCCTCAAATAAATAAATCTTTAAAAATTATCTCCCTATACGCTCACCACAATCCTGAAAAAAACAGGTCTTTTAATATCCATTTCACAGACAGACACACTGAGGCACAGAGAAGTCGGCCACTTGCTATAGGGCCTGCTGATCTTGCCCTTTGCTCCCCAGGGGTGGGGGTTGCTGTGAAGGTGAGAGGGCCCTCTGCATCCCTGTGTCCTGCTCCTCCATGAAGACAATCCCCCACCCCAGCCCAGGCTCAGAAAGCAAAAAACCCATCAGCCACCTGCTGCGTGTGTGCCCTGTGCTCCTAGACACAGCACGCCCCTGAGCTAAGTGTCCTTATCCCCATTACACAGATGAGAACACAGAGGCCCAGAAAATGAAGCAGCTGGCCCAGGGACACAGTTTGCCAGCTCTCTGCGGTCTGGGCTGTTCTCTCTCTGGGCAGCTCCTCCCACCATCTCCACCCCAGGGCAGAGCCTCCTCCCACAACGGAGTTTGGTCAGTTTCTGTCTCTGGCTTCCCAAGCCCCAGAGATGTCCAACTTCCCCCGAGACACGGATGTGAGACGGGTATCAGGGTGGGCTCCAGGGACCCCCTCCATAGAAGGCCTTTCTGCTCAGTGCTAAATAAATACGCAGTCCACCTTGACAGTGGTCCCATGGCCCCCGTGGTGTCCATACCCCACCAGGCACTCCCCTAGTTCTGGCCTCCTGGCTGTTATGTCCACTGGGCCCACTCAGCCTCCCTCAGGGGCTCCAGTCAAAATCAGGAGAGGGTTGGGTGCCCTCCCACTGCCTGATCCCTGAGCAAATGTCACAGACAAGAAGGGACAAAGCTGGCAGCTCTAGAGTGGCCTGGGGGAGCTGGGCGGTTGGGAGTCCTCCTTCCCCGTGCCCCCAAGGCAGTTCTGAGGCTTCTGATACTGCTCCAGGCCCCACTGCCCCAGGGCCACAGGCCGTGTCACGGTTGGAAGCGTGGGATCCTCTGCTGGCTCCCAGCTTCCTCCTTGGATGGGTGGGCGGGTACCTGGACACACGGGTCTGCTGTGGGGCTGACGGCCCAGCACAGCGGCTGGTGCAGGGTCTATATGGGTCTGTGGGCCACGGCTCACACTTTGCTAAAGTAGGTGGCCACCTCCCTGCGTGGGGGCCGGGGCCCGCCCCCAGCCCAGCCGTTGCCCACCAGGGGTTCCTCGTGGCCCAGACGCAGGGGAGGTTTGCATTTGTGCCAGCTGGCGAGCAGCCTGTTCATGGTGCCCTGGTCGGTGATGCCCCGCAGCTTCTCTCTCTCCTCCTCAGGGCCGTCGGGGGGTGTGGGGGCCGCCGAGGTGCTGGGGGCTGTGGCCAGCACCCCGTGCGTGTGGCCCAGCTCCAGGTCATGGTTCATGGCCTCGAAGAACTGCTGGATGCAGACCTTGGCGAAGGCCTTGGCGTGCTCTGTGCACGTCTCATCGAAGAGCTTGCGCTCGATGTCAATGTAGTGGGACCAGTACTTGCTCTTGAGGAAGGCGGCCTGGGTGAAGCAGGGCCGCACAGAGCGCACCAGGAACGCCAGCAGCGTGGTCAGCAGCACGAAGGACCAGCCCAGGGCCTGTGGGGACAGGGAGCCACGGTGGGTGCCCGTCTCCTGCCTCCAGCCCTGGCCAGACCCCCAGAGCAGTCTCTATGCCAGGGCCTTTAGAGTGGAGAGCGTGGACTGGACAGGTGAGTTCACCTGTAGACCTCCATTTCCCCATCTGTAAAATGGGCATAGGTATATACCCACTTCATGGGAATGTGGACATGAGTGATACATCAGCCATGGCTGACCACTCAGGGTATAAGGAATTAACCGGGCAGACCCTGGAGTGAGGCTGCTTGGGTTTGGACCCAGTTCTCACAGCTTACTCAGGAGCAAAGCACCTGACTTCTCTGTGCCTCAGGTTCTGCACAGGGCTGTGGAGAACCCGTCTCAAGCAGGCGTTGTGAGAACTAAATGAGATGATACACTTGGCACAGTGCCTGGCTCATTTTGCTCAGGAACCGTTAGCCATGCTCACTCCACCAGAAAGCCCTCACTGACTGTGCCTCTTCCTCCAGGAAGCCTTCCTTGCCTGCTGTAGACACAGTGACCCTTCTCCTCTGAGCTCTGATATTGCCTGCTTGTCATCTACAGATATCAAATGAGCACCTCCTTCAGGCAGGCTCTCTGCCTGGCCTATGAGGGCCTGAGACGACTCCGATGAGTGGCCCACGTCTGTGCTGAAGATCTTAGCTCTGTTGTCAATGAGTGTCCATGGTGCCCTGGGGCAGGCTGGTCCCCAGCTTCCTGTGTTTCAGGCCCTGGCCACACAGAACAGAGTCTGGGCAGCTCAGGAGGAGGGACACACGCACGCTAATGCCCTGTGTGGGGCGGGTGAGTCTGAGCAGACATGTAGTGGGGGGCTGCTGAGTGTGTGGTCATTTGGGGGCCACCCCCAGGCTGCTTGATGAGCAAACGTGGGCCGGGGGTTGGGGAGAGACTGGATCCTCTGAGGTTTCAAGTGGAGCTGGAAATGTGATTTTTACGTGAGACGCTCTGCCGTGTAGACGATGCTGATGGATTCTAAAGCTAAATTTAGGGTTCAGTCTCTGGCACGCAAGCAAAGCCTGTCTCTGGGCCAGGCAGCTTGTGACCTCCGCAGACCCCTTCAGCTTATGACGTGGTGGTCTCAGGGTCCGGCAAGGCCTGGGGGACCCAGAGGAGAGAGGGCTCGGGGTTGGGGGAGGGGAGCAGAGTTTGCGTTGGACACTCAGGGTGTGAGTCTCGCGGGGCAGCTGGGTGGTGACAGAGGCCTTGCAGGAGAGAGGTCCCGGCCCAGGAGGGGCCTTCAAATCGCATGGAGCCATGGTCCCTCAGCTCCCACTCCCCAACCACGGACATGCCAGCTGGGGCCATTTGCCAGGGAAATGTAGCCAAATGGCCCAGTCACTCACTGGCCTCCCCACGGCTGGGCCTAGAAGAGAAAACGGATGCGAATGCTCCCAGCCCCCAAGCTCAAGTTCAGCGTGGAGGAGGTGGGGTCGCCCCAGGGACCCTAGGACAGCAGGCGGGGAAGCGCAGCACCTGCTCCAGGGGGGCACCTTTCAGCATGCCCCTCCCTGGGACACCATTGGACAGGAAGCCCTGTTTTCCAGAGGTGAGGGGGCACAGGTCCACCCAACCCCCCCCCCCCCCCCCGAGCCCTGGCTTGTGAGGGCACCGGCTCACCTGGGAGATGCAGCGCAGGTAGCGCACGGCCACCTCGCGGGCCAGCAGCCAGTCGCCGTCGTAGATCTCAGGGCAGGGCACCCGGGCCAGCAGGCGGGCGAGCTCGGGGCCGGGCAGGCCGGGCGCCAGGCTGCCGTTGCCCAGCACGGTCACGGGCACGGCCGTGCAGAAGGCGCAGAGGAAGCACTTGCCGTCCAGCAGTGTGACGGCCACCCAGACGACGGGCGCGATGAGCGCGCGCTGAGCCATGGAGCAGAACATGTAGCGCAGCACGGCGGGGTCCTTGGCCCGGCGGCCCGGCGGCCGCTTCCACTCCTCGGCCAGCATGGACACGTTGTTGTTCATGACCAGGCCGAGCAGGAAGAGCACGAGCGGGGGCGCCAGCAGGATGCCCGCGCTGTAGGCCGCGTTGTAGCCGGGCAGGCAGGGGCAGTTGAAGTCGAAGGCCGAGTACATCTGGGCGCTGGCCAGGGCCATGATGCCACAGACGCCGTTCATGAAGGACTCCTGGTTGGACTGCAGGAACTGGAAGATCATCCGGAACTTGTCCATCGTGGCCCACGCAGGGCCCTGAGGCTGCTGCCCACCTCACCGCTGCCCCAGGGACGGCCCCCACCACCCGCCCAGCCCATGGAGAGCCCACCTCGTGACTCGGGCCCTCCAGGCTGGGACTGGCAGAGCTCAGAGCAGTGGCTGAGGTCACTGTCGCTTTGACGAAACTTTGAGGCAGGTGCTGGCTGATCCTGTGGGTGCGGCCAGGCGCCTGCCCCGCCCCCCTCTCCCCTCCTTTGTGAGCTTCTCTGTATCCAGACGCCTCTGGCCACAAGGGCCACTCCTGATGGGGACCAGCTCTGGTGGGTGCAGGATGGGTTGGGGGAGGGGGGGACAGCCTTAGATCCAGGCTGGGAAGACACTGACTGCAGAATCCAGGCCCCGGGGCTCCTTGGAGGCGTGTCTCCCTCCTTCTGCCGGGCCCACCAGGCCTTTCCTTCCTGCTCTGTTGGGCCCCAGGCGCCCTCCATCAGCTCAGACATGGGGGTCAGGGGCGGTGATGCAATGATGGCTGTGGTGGTGGTGGCTGCAGCGGGGTGCCACTGCTGGTGACGTGGTCAGTGGGAGACTGTGTTCGTGTGGGCGTGGCATGGAGTCAACTTGGGGTGGGAGTGGGAGGACTCGGATTTCACAGCTGTCGGGCAGGTGCCTTTGTGCCCAGCCTGCCTGTGCCTGCGGGTGTGTCTGTGTGTGGTGGGCTGCCGATGGCAAACCCCACCTCCTCCCTCTGCTCTCCCTTATCAAAAAATAAAGGGGTGGGGTTTTCCATTTGCACTGTGTCTGTGGGAACCAGGCCAGCCCCCCTTACCCCCCCGCCCATGCATATATCAAAGGGGAGGAGTTTCCAGGGCTCCCTTTGATACCCAGCTCCCCTGGAGGGGCAGGTCAGCTCTAGCTCCAACCGGATGGCTCCTGTCTGCAGCCAGGGGGTGGGGCTGGAGCTGAGGTAGAGCCCAGGCGGGGGTCTCCAGGGACCGGGGAATTTGTGTCCCCCTGACGTGCCTGGGTGTGAGCTTGCTGTGACCACGAGGGCCCATGTTGTGCAACCGCAGCCAGGTCTCCGTGGTCCCCGTAGGGCCCGGGGCTGCCCGGCGTGGCACCCTAGGATGGGTACCTTACACCGAGCACCTGACAGTGTGATGGGATGGGTACCCCTGTCCCCATTTTATGACTGAGGCTCGAAGAGGTGATCAGCTGAAGGTCACCAGCGTGCAGGTGGAGGAGTGGCCGCTGAGCCCAGGCCGGCCCTCCACAGGGCAGCGTGCTGCTGTGGCTGAATCAGCTTCTCCGATCTCTTAGGCAGGGTGTCATGAATAGGAGACAGCTGGGGAGCAGCCTCACGGGAGGTGGGGTCTGGGGGTAGTCCCCAGGGGGACACACAGGGCTGCAGCAGGATGAAGGATCTGTGTGTGTCCACTGCAGTGCCCACGTGTCTGGCTAACAAAGGCCTGGCACACAGCCTGGAGGCGGGGACGGCCTGGGGTGACTCAGGACATGGAGGGGTGGTCGCAGGGCCCCAGGCACATGGCTGCCTGGTCACAGCTACTGTGCTCTTGCAGTGGCGCCCACGCTGGCTGCAGGTGCCTGCTCTGACCACACACGTGAGCTCTGCTTACCTGTAGCAGCTCTGCAGGACACTTGACACAGCACAATTTGACTGGCTTCTAAATCCATCACGCTAGAGGCCAGGAATTTTGGTTGCAGTGCTCGCTGAAGTCAAGGGCAGGTGAAGTCAGCGAGCATCATTTGAACTGTTGCGATGAAGAGCTCAGGGCGGTGCCAGGCACAGAGCGCACTCTCGCCATGTCGCCGTAGCATTGCCGTAGTGAGAAGCATCATTCGTGCCCCTGAGCTTTAGCAGTGCATTTTGGAAATCTGTGTTTGTTTTTTCACGGCTGTTATAACAAATGACCACAAACTTCGTTGCCCAAAGCAACATGGTCAGAAATCTCAATCTAGGGGTTGTGTTCCTTCTGGAAGCTCTAGGGGAGCGTCTGGTCCCTGCCTCCCCTAGGATCCTGAGACTGCCCACATCCCCGGGCCTGTGATCTCGAGTGGCTCCCACCTCTATGTCCATGCCCCGGCTCCCTGGACTCCAGTGTTCTGCCTCTGCCTTGCAGGGAGATGTGGGGGCCCACCCAGACAATTCACAGCAGTCTCCCCGTCTCAGAATCCCTGCCTTCGTCACATCTGCAGAGCCCCTTCTGTGGTTGTGGAAGGCAGCATAGTCACAAGTCCTGGGAGCAGGGGTGAACCCTGGAGCCCGCTGTTCTGTCTACACAGGAGGGGTCTTTGCAGGTACATTCATCAGCACTTGGTGTCTTCTCCACCTCCCCCTGTACCTGCTAGATCCCGAGAATGTTGTCATAACTGGTTAAACCGGAGCAAACTCACAGTCAGCCACCACTGTGCAATGGGCACAGCCCCCGGCCTCCTGGCCTCAGGGTGTGGTCCTGGGACCCATCTCATCTGCAGGGGTCACATAAAAACAAACTTCAACTCTGACTTCCCCTCCAGCTTGACGGAGGGGTGTTATGAAAAGCAGCATGCAAAGGGGGCCGGCCCCAGGAGAGCAAGCACTGTGCCCTTAGGGAAACAGTCAATTTGCATAGGAGAGGGCTAACCAACAGCTGCTGGAGACCCAGGGAACAAGGCAGGGGTGGAGGCCAGAGCCCAGAGCGAGATATAGCATCAAGGCAACCCAAGTGGGCCATGCTATGTTAGCAGACGTGCGAGGCCTTTCCCTAAGAAAGATGTAGTGTGCCTAGGTTTGTTTTCTGTTGCTAAGAACACAATACCACAGGGAGTATAAGTCATCAAGAAAACAGGTTGGTGTGGGCTCACGGTTCTGGGCCAGGGTGAAGGGCCACCATCTGGTGACGGCCTTCCTGCTGGCGGTCCTGACGTCTTACAGGACAGCACTGGACTCTGGAGACAGGGAACATGTGAGAGGCCAAGCCAATCTGGTTTTTATAGCAGACTCACTGTCAAGATAATCCAGTCACGGGGCTGGTGCAGTGGCATGGTGGGTAAAGCCACCACCTGCAGGGCCGGCATCCCATATGGGTGCCAGTTCGAGTCCTGGCTGCTCCACTTCCAATCCAGCTCTCTGCTATGGCCTGGGAAAGCAGTGGAAAAAGGCCCAAGTCTTTGAACCCCTGCACCTGTTACCGGTGAATGGCAGGGTTCTTATCTTCAAGCAAGAAAGAATTCAGGTATGAGACAAAGAGTAGTGGAAAGTAAAATAGCAAGGTTTATTAGGGAAGGGATATCTGTAGGAATGGATGGGCACCTCTCCAGACAGGACCTGAGAGAGAGTGCCCAGTCACTCGGACTGGGGGAAGAGCGAGGTTGCATGGTTGAATGGAATATACCTGGCCAGGCCAGGCGGGCGGCTCAGCATGGAGGCAGAGGACGGAGTGCGCAGTCCAGGGTTTGCAAGGGGCTGGGTCTTGCTTCCCCATCTCTGCTCCTCTTGGAACAAAGGACCTTCTGGACGCAAATAGAAAAACTCCTATCTGAGTCCTCCCCACTACAAGTCATCAGACAGGGGGAAGCCTGACTGGCATCCCAGTGCCTTAGAGGAGGGATGGTTATCAAGTAGAAGGGGCTGGGCACGTCTGAAGTGCAGATACTGGGCTGCACCCGGAAGACCATCAGGCAGGAGGGGCGGGGCAGGATGCAAACACTGGGCTACCCTGAAACGCTTTCAGGGTGACTCTGAGATGCATATGCTGGACCCAAATGTCTCCTTAGGCCTTTGTCACACACACATAAGCTCATATCTGACTTCCTACCTAACACACAAGGTGGGAGACCTGGAAGAAGCCCCTGGCTCCTGGCTTCAGACCGGCGCAGCTCTGGCTGTCGCGGCCATCTGGGGAGTGAACCAGTGGATAGAAGACCTCTCTCTCTCTCTCTCTCTCTCTCTCTCTCTCTCTCTCTCTCTCTGCCTCTCCTCTGTGTAACTCTTTCAAATATATATATATTTTAAAAGGTAACCCATTCACCAGTTAATTAGTTGCACAATTGGGTTAAGCCATCCATGACAGCATGAAAGCCCGTGCTTGGGAGGGGACAGCCACCTTCAAACCACAGCTTCCTGCCTCTCTCTCCTGTACCAGCTGAGCCGTATTTGGGACAGTATTTTGTAACAAGACCACAGTGCTCGCCAAATAGTGCACGTCTCTTCCAATCCCCCAGCTTCTGTTCCAGGGATGGGATGTTGGGGCCAAGGGACTAAACTCTGGCACGGAACTTGAACCCCACCCCTGGTCATCATCCCTGCTCTCTCCTCCCTCTGAGGCCCACCCCGGAAGCCAGATGTCACCCAGGCCTCTGCACCCCACCCTTCCTCTTCTGCACTTCCTATCTTTCTCTTTCTCTTTAAAGATCTATTTGAAAGGCAGGGTGGGGGCTGGTGCTGTGGCATAGTAGGCTAAGCCTCTGGGTGTCGGCATCGCATATGGACACTAGTTCGATTCCTGGCTGTTCTTCTTCCAGTCCAGCTCTCTGCTCATGGCCTAGGAAATCAGTAGAAGGTGGCCCAAGTGCTTGGGCCCCTGCACCCATGTGGGAGACCCTGAAGAAGCTCCTGGCTCCTGGCTTCGGATCAGCCCAGCTCTGGCCATTGTGGCCATAAGGGGAGTGAACCAGTAGATGGAAGACCTTTCTCTCTGTTTATCTCTCTCTCTCTCTCTAACTCTACTTCTCAAATAAGTAAATAAAGTCTTTAAAAAAAAATAACAAGGCAGAGTGACAGAGAGAGAGACAGTGAGCTCTTCCATCTGCCGGCTCATTCCCCAGGCCGTAGTGGCTGGGTCCAAGCTGAAGCCAGGAGCCAGGAGCTCCAAGCCCTGGCCTCTCCTCCCCATGTGACTGCAGAATGAAGCCAAGGTCCTGAGCTAACCCCCAAGGCTCCTGCCATCTCCCCCTCCTCATGCAGACCTGGCAGAGATGGGGCTGCAGCCACAGCCCTCGCTTGCAGCATCTGTCTCACCCTGTGTCTCCCAGAAGCAGCTCCAGCCACAGGATGGGATCAGGGGGCTGCACCCTGGAACTGGCTGAGGCCCCCAAGAGGGCTGCTCTACTGGGAGGGGAGGGTGTTTAGCAGCTAGGTAGGGACGTCCTACCTGTGTCCCTAACTCCCAGGTGGGGCTGCACCTGCTGCTCCAGGCCTGTCACCCTTGCAGGGATCGGGGCAGATGGTGGTGTGGATGGGCCAGGAGTCTTCGTGGGTTCAAAGCCACATCATCTGGGGCCTGAGGCTGGTGGGGGCTGCACAAAGGCTGTTCCGAGCAGAGGACCCAGGCAGGGATCAGAGCCCTGCGTGGTGGGGCCCTCAGTCCTCCGGCCAGTCTTCAGCTCCTGCTGGCCTGCTCAGTGCACCTCCCCTTGGGCTGGATGTTCCGGGTCATCACCCCATCTCCCCTTCCAGACTGGAAGCTCCACAAGACAGGAGTAGGTCTGGCTTGCTCTGGGCGCTCAAGGCATTCGGTTAAGTTCCTGTGTAGTGAGAAAACAAAGCACGCTGTGCCCCTTGCTCAAGTCTGTGCCTTTGTCCTTGCTACTTCCTCCCCTTAGGTGCTCTGCACCCACCCCTCATTTCTCTTTCCGCTTGTTGAAACCTTCCCCATCTTTCAAGATCCATTCAGCTAGCACCTCCACCATGAAGCCTTCCCTGATCTCCCAGCTTGGGGACTTACTCCCCCTGCTAAGTCCCCCTGGCATAGAACTACATACAGATTACAATGATTTCTGTTCCCGTCTCTGTCCTAATGGAGAATCCTCCTGGAGGACACGGGCAGGTCATCTGCGGATCATCCCTGTTCCCTGACTCAGAACTTTCTAGACAGCGGCTGCTCTAGAAGTGCTCACTACGAGAGGCAGTGGGTGGCTTTTTACTGGTGCAGATCCTGTTTCCTTTGAGCCCACAGCAGGGTCCCTGAGCCTCCCGTCCACAGGCTGGGTGCGGCCTCTCCCTTCTCCCTCTCCACCCAATCACTGCTAAGGATTTGCCTAAATGGTGCCTTAGCCTGGCACCATTTCAGACATTTGCATGGCCTGACCACAGCCAGCCTGTAGGCCCCAGGTGGGCCGCAGGAACTTTCTGGTCTCACAAAGTCCCTTGGTAAGAGCCCAGGAGAGCAGAGATGGCCTGATAGAGGGGGCTGGGCTCTAAGGGGGCACCCAGGGGCCCCTGCACTGTCCCAGGGCCCTGAGGAAGTAGAAAAGCAGGCGTGAACTCAGGGCTGCCTGTTTGTGGGCACCATCTATGCTGGGGGGTGGGGGGAGATATGCTGGATGTGGGTGATGAATGAGTCATCGGGGAAGGCAGATACTAAATCTTCCCCAAACTCTTGCTGCTGGGGCAGCCAGAAGCAGCGTGGCCGATCTAACACTGGTGCTTCATGGAGTTTTGTTCCGCATCCGTACCTGGTCCTGGATAAAGGCTCACCAGGGTCTGCTGAGGGCGGCCAGCACACACCCCTGGGAATGCTTTAGGGGCTGCATGGGGCTCAGGGATCAGGCTGTGGGTGGCAGGGATGGGGTAAACAGGGAAGGAAGAGAGGCAGCCCCTGCTGGCCGGAGAGCAGACAGCTGGGCTGAGAAAGGAGGCTGGACCGGGCTAGAACCAGAACTGGTGGGCTTGGGGACGGTGCAGCAGGAGGGATCAGCACCCTTGACCTTCAAACACGGAAAAATCCCCTCCACAGCAAACTGCAAAACTATTTGCCTGTTGTGGCCATCAGGAGGCGCTAACTAGCGTTTTCAAGAGGAACTGGTGAGTTTGCTAGAATTTACCAGGAGGACCCTGGACACCCAACCAAAGCATTGAAAACACACACACAGG
This sequence comes from Sylvilagus floridanus, assembly GCA_949820135.1. Lineage (NCBI taxonomy): Eukaryota > Metazoa > Chordata > Mammalia > Lagomorpha > Leporidae > Sylvilagus > Sylvilagus floridanus. The sequence goes on from OX463235.1 coordinate 55,521,446, forward strand.
CAGAACTAGCCAGAAGGCAGGCCTCCTGGGACCCGATTCCAGCTCTTACAGGGGTGACCTTGGCAATTGAACCTTTTTGTGCTTCAGTCTTCTCATCTGAAAAATGGGGCTAATAACCACAACGCCTTCATTAGGTTACCATGAGGACCGAATTTATTGTACCTGGAGAAGTTAGAACAATGGGCGGCACATTAAGCCCCATACAAGCTTCCCCGGTTGTCATATTAGCACTTAGCATTGACCGTGGCAGGTCTATTTAGATTCTTGTTGCTGTTTGGTCCCCTGACCTGAATGATCCATCTCACCTGGTTTCACAAGCGCCCAGGTGCAGCGTGCCCCATAGTAGAGTCTGCAAAGGGTAGAGACTGGGCGGTTTGGGTAACGCCCTGAGGCAGCCTACACATCGCGGTGCTGGGAGGGCCTGGTGCTGGCGGCCAGCGCTGGGGCGCGGTGGCTGACGCCGGCCCCCCACAGTCCGGGGGGCGCCGCGAGGTCGAGCGGCGGCTTGCGGGAGTACCAGGAGCTCAGGAGGCGGTCCACCTGCTCCCTGCTGCAGAGGGCGCGCAGGTGGGCCTTCCCGCTGCCGCCGCCGTCCAGAGCCTCTGGGGGCTCGGGGCTGCCGGCCGCGGCGTCTGGGGCCCGGCGCAGCCCGCGCGCCCGCAGCTCGCTCTGCATACTGGCGAAGAAATGCAGCACGCAGCGGTGCGCGAAGTCCCGCGCGTGCTCGCAGCACGTCTCGTCGAAGAGCTTCTGCTCTAGGTCCACGTAGTTGCTCCAGTATCGGCGCTGCAGGAAGAGCGTCTGGTCGAAGCAGGGCCTCAGGCAGCGGACCAGGACGGCCGCGATGATGAGCAGCAGGGTGAGACTCCAGCCGATGGCCTGCAGCGAGGGGGAGGCGCGCAGTCCAAGCGCTGGGCGGGGCTCGGGGGCAACTCCAGCACCCCTCGCGCCCCTTATCCCTCCCATCCTTCCTCACTCCACTTCCCATTCCCACCCTCCCAGTGCATTCTCACATGCTTGCCTCTGCTCTGTCTGCCCACCCTCTCCCAGGACTGTCTGCTCTTCGTTTTCCCACGCAGCCATCCTCCCAACCCTCCTCCTTGTCAACCATCCATCCCCTTAGCACCCGTGCGCCTCCCATCCTGCCTTCTGTTTATCCGTTCATCTTGCCACCTACACACCGCGGCCCCCTCTCCTCCTGGGTGTCCATCTGTCTCCTCTCTAGGCACGCATCCCTGCTCTTTTTGTTGGGAGGCAGCAGGCTAGGAATAGGAGAGGGGAGCGCTGACCCAGGCCAAGAACGAGGACGGATCGGAAGCCGTTCTCTAAGGCCAGAGCCCACTCCTGGCCCACTCTTCTCCCTCCCCCTCCCTTACTCCTCCCCTCCCCCTCTTGCTCCTCCTCCCCCACCCCCTTCCCTTCCAACTTCACCTTCCCGTCTCTCTCCCCCTCCCTCCTGAGCTCCAGGCTCTTCAAGGGCCAGACCTGGAGCAGAGGATCAGTCCTGTCAGCCGCAGAGACCCGAGTCCCCCTCGGGTATGGATGCGAGTTCCACCCTTGACAAGGCTCTCACTTTCCTCCCCAGGGTGCTCCCACCCAAACGTGTAAGGCACTTATACCCCGGGAGCAGAGAGAAGCTCTTTGTGACTGACAACTTACAGCTGAGGCAGATGCAAGCCCTGGTCTGCCTGCAGATCCTGTGCTCTTCCCACTGAACTAGTGAGAGCCTAGAGGTTGACACCTGGAGGGACCATCGGGGAGGGGACCAAGTGCCCTTGATTTTCCCATCCAGGGGAAACTGAGGCCCCGGGGCAGTGCCACAGTCAGCTCACAGTGTTAACCAGAATCAAGTGCCCTGACCACGGCTCCTCCCTTTGCCATGAGTATGACTCCCCAAAGGGTAGGGGTTGTGGTTGTGTCTTTCTGCTCGGTAACCCTAGTGAGCCTCGCTGTACTTCTTGGTAACAAAGCCCAGCACTGGAGTCTGGGCTGGGGCTGGCTCTGGGGTTTATCTCCAGGGTAATGGAGGTGGCGCCTTGTGGGGAGCCAGGCATCTGTGCACGACCTCATTGTAGGGAGGTGGCTCAGAGGAGCAATGATGGGTGTGTTCAGATCCCTGTCCTGCCTCTTACAAGCCGGGACCTTGGCCTTGTGAACTAAACTCTCAGAGCTTCAGTTTCCTTGGCTGAAAAATGGGCTGAATGCATCTGTTTCATGGGGGTATTCTCAGAATTCAGTGAAGTCGTGCATCCAAAATACTTAACGCAATGCCTGACATATAAATGCTCTATAAACAGTCATGAGTGTTCCTGATGGCTGGGAAGGATACATGTGTATGGGGTGGGGGCCAGAGCAGGACGCTATCCCCAAGGCTCTCCTGCCCTCCAGCCTCTGCGGGGTGGTCGTCTGGTCTCTGTCCTACAGAGAGTGGAGTCCAGGTCCTCTCTGTCCTGCACAGGGCCCGTGCTCCTACCCCTCTTCCCCCATGAACCTCCTGCTGTTTGGTTGTGTCTGCACAGAGAAATCGTTCGTCACAGTGCTCCCCAGCTGGGGAAGGGTCCTGGTGCGCTGTGAGGGCTGGGGGAGGGAACACCCCACTTACCTGTGACAGGCACCGCAGGTAGCGAGCCACCGCCTTTCGAGCAGGGCTGTCCCTGACCAGCTCGTCCTCCTTGCAGGGCACCTTGGCCAGGAAGATCTGCACCTGGCTGGGGGTCATGTTGGCAAAGTCCAGAAACTTGTTGGGGTCCACAGAAGTGCTGAAGGCGCACACAAAGCACTTGCCGTCCAGGAGGGCCAGCAGGATCCAGACCAGGGGGGCAGCCAGCGCCCTCTGCAGCACCGAGGAGCACATGTACCTGCGAGGAGAGGAGAGGAAAGGAGAGGAGAGGTTCCCAAGGGCTGGAATTCAGTCTCAGCAGGAACGATGAGGGAGCTGCAAGGACGGATTTCCCAGGAGCGCTGGCAAATCCTGGGCGGGGCTTCCTCAATGAGTGACTGCAGCTCCCAGCCAGGCAGGGCCAGGGTGGCTGGGCCTTGGAGTCAGGATTCCCGGTGCTGGGGGCCTGCAGCGACTGGCGGTGTGTCCTGCATTGGCCGACAGTCCTGTCGGGGCCGAGAGCCTGAAGGTCTCAAGCCCTGGCGTGGCTCTGCCTGAGAGCTCCACAGGATTCCCTGCAAGTCCAGGAGAGTCCACCGGAACTGACCTTCACCCCAGGAGGGACAGGCCTGGCGGCCAGACACCCCACGCCCAGGCCCCCGGTGGGATGATTCTCAGGGCTGTTCTCGGCACTCTCAATGGGGGTCCCAGAAGGATCGAGCCTGGTGGCATGCCCCTGATCAGAGCCTGCTTTTGGGGGGAACCTAAACTCAGCTCCGGGCAGCAGCTCAACCACCGTCCCTGCTGCCCATGTGCAGGGAGCCCATCCTCTCCGTCACTGGCCTTGGGTGCCTTTCCTGACCAACCGTGTGCCTCCAGGGATCTGGATTGGGCCTAGGTCACAGGCAGGAGTCCAATGGAGCTGCACCCATTGTGAGCCCCGAGACCACGAAGCCAAGGCTGTGTGCGCATGGGAGGCAGCCACATGCTCAGCCCCTGGTGAATTCTAAGTGGGTAGTGGTGGCTCCCACATTTTCTACAAGGACAACGTGGCTAGAAGGTGGGACTGGGGACCCACAGTTGCATTAGTCAGGTTCACCAACACCTTCAGCAGACCGTGCCACTCACTACATGTGAAGAAGCACCATGCATGCTGTGGATGGCCCTTCATGCATGCGGCAAGTCCTGACCCAGGGCCAGAGGCATGGACGTGGCCTGAGCAATTCCTGGGAATCCTGTGTCTCTCCGTGCTCACAGCACCGGGCGTGGGAAGGTGCCAAGTGACAGGAACAGAAATACCTGGTCTGGATCGGACACAGGCAAATGGGCCTTGCAGCTGATGACGGCCAACGGGGGTGGGAGGGGGAGCAATACCCAGGGCTCGCTGGGTGGCGTGGGGGCCACACCGCACCTGATGATGCCTGGGTCCTTCCTGCGGTGCCCTGCGGGCCGGAGCCACTCCTCCACCATCACCACGGACTGCCGGTTGGCCAGGAGGCCGCAGAGGAAGAGGGCGAGGGGGGGCGTGAGCAGCAGGCCCAGGCCGTAGAGGGTGTTGTAGCGCGCCAGGCAGGGGCAGTTGAAATCGAAAGAGGAGTACAGCTTGACCGTGACCGCGGCTAGCAGCAGGCAGATGCCGTTCATCACCGACTCCGAGCTGGACTGTAAGTGCTGGAAGAGCATGCGGAACTTATCCATGGCTCTGCTGGGTGGGCGTCGGCGGGGCAGTGAGGCTGGGGTCTCCTTCCTAGCAGGGACAGCCCACGCTGGGGACGAGCCCCAGGAGGCGCTCTCCTCTTTCCCAGACCTTCCAAGCCCGCCAACCAGCTCCTGGGATTTCGCCAAGGGTTTAAGGCAGAGGCAGGCTGTCTCCAAAGAAGGCGTCCTTGCTCAACCAGGTCCTGGGTGCTATTCCCCTCCTCTCACTGTCTCGTGACCTGCCAACCCAAAGCACCTCTACGCAAATGAGCCCCGCCCCGTCACTCCATCCCTGCCCTCTTTCCAGGGCTTCGATACTCAGGCCAGACAGTTGGTGGGACTTCCCGCAGGGACAGGCAAATTCTGGGTGTGATGAGGCATGGGTATTGATAGAGGCAGGTGGTTGTCTGGTCTTGGTCAGAAACACACCTGACTCAGCTCAGCCCTGGGCGAGTCAGGCTGGGAGGAGCCAGGAGGCACACCTGTTCCTGCTGCAGGCTTCCTGGGAGAAGAGAGCATTGAGAAGAGCCTGAAACTACGTCCTGGAGTTTGCCATGTAAGGGACGGGGGGAGGCGAGGGCTGTCTAAGCAGAGGGTCCTGCCTCAGCAAAGGCAGTGGGGGTGTCGGGGAGCCTGCAATCCTCCAGGACCAGATGTGCCCAGCAGCTCTCCAGATGTGCCCAAAGCACAGCAGCTTCTCCCTCCTTCTCAGATGTGACCAGGGGTTCCCCGGTCTCCTTGCCTTGGCCTTCAAGGCCGTCCTAACTGTGCCAGTGCCTTCTCACCGACAGGCCTTTGCTGCTACCCTCCCCTCCCCCACTCTGCTCTCCCAAAGGCTATTCCAATGCAGCCCTCGTGCCAAGACACTCTGGCGACCTGTGCTCTGTGGAGCCTCCACCGCCCACCCCGCCCTTGGGGAGGCAGCCCAGGTGTGGCCTTGCCTCTCCCAATCACATGCTTCCTGGCAAGAACCGGCACCTTTGTGTTTCCTGTAGCATCCGGCCAGGTGCTGCGCACCGGCGGTGGGAGGGAACAGTCGTCCTCAGGACGCTGACGCCCGGGCCCCTCTCATTGGTGACCAGCTTCGTCCCCTCCTGGCCTGTGCATGATGCTGTCTGTTCCCTGGAAGCAAATGAGTGCGTGCGGGGCCTGCCTTCAATTTCCGTCCCTCTCCCTCCCCCTCCCTCTTTCTCCTTTTGTCTGCCTCTCTCTCTCATTCTTTCCTCTCTAATTCTACCATCCTCTGCATCTCTCAGTGTCCCTCTGTGTGTGTTTCCGAGCCTTTGTGTGTCCCTCTCCCATCTCTTCACCTGCTGCCCAATCCCCAGCACCCAGTCCCTGGATCGAGCACCCAGCTCTGACTATTGTAGATATTTGAGGAGTGAACCAGCACGTAGAAGATCTCTGACTGACTGTCCGACTCTCTCAATCAATTAAAAATGGCAAAAGAATAGGAGGAGAAAGGCCCATCTTACTTGTGAGGAAGGATATTAAATTGCACATCTGCTGCCTTAAACCAGGCTTTCTCAGCACCCCCACCTCATCCAGGTATCTACAGCTATGCTCCTCGGGGGCTTTTATTTCTGGGGACATTTTCATAATTCACATTTTTCTTTTTGGTGATGACTTGAAGCTTTTATGCACTAACTTGCATTTGGAAGATCTTTGACTAAGTCTCTGGTTTCTTGTTGGTTTTTTTTTTTTTGGTCCCCTGTAATGGGGATCTTGCTGACATATTCCTAGGGGTCTTCCAGATTTCCTATTCCTTTTAAGCAGTGGGATGTGACTGGAGCAACAATGCTTTACCATTTCCTAGTTCCTGCAACCTAGAGGGTGCTGAGGATGTGATGCCCCCTACTGGAGGAACTTGTCATATCTGCCGTGAGTGGGTGGGGTGTGTGAGCTTGCGCATGCCTGAGTACTTCAAAAAGCTTGTGGGAAAATGGAATTCAAAGAAAAGCTTGTTTTGGTGCAAAGCATTTTTGAAATCCATGCTTAGCTTTTTCATAATATGCATTTCCAGTAATTTTTTGATGACGCCTTATAAGCATGTATTGCAAATTTGCACAAAAATAAACTTTTGTAAAAAATTATTTATGTGGAAGACACACACACACACACACACACACACGGTGGTGTGGGGTGGGGAGAGGGAGAGAGAAGGGGCGAGACTGAAGCCAGGAGCCCAGGATTCGATCCACGTCTCGTACATGGAGGGCAGGGACCCAGCCACTTGAGCCACCACCTGGTGCCTCTCAGGGTCACATCACCAGGAGGCGGGAATGTGGAGTGGAGCTGGAACTGGAGCTCAGGCACTGTGACATGACATTCAGGCATCGAAGCGGTTTTTCAACTGTTACATCAAATACCAGCTTCTAACTTAATTCAGTGTTTTTACAAACTTTATTTTTTTAATATTTATATATTTAATTTTATTTGAAATATAGCACTATGACCTTATTGTAGCTGAGATTCATTACTGGATTTTTTTTAATGATTAGTCATCTCCACAAAGACCAAGCGTTGGGGGAGGAAGAACTGATAGATTTATTTACAATTCCCTATGTTGTAAAAATTTAGTTTTACATAGACAAGAATATGATGCCCTGTATTTCTGTTTGTATTCAGCAACAGCATATTATAACAGAACATCAGATGTTCTTTTCCATTAGCATTATGTTTTCTTTAGATAATTATAGCTAAATTCTCAAAAGAACTAAATATACTCAAATGCTATATGACTAAAACTAATTAAGCCAACACATTTGGCTTATAGTATCATTTTAAGGATAATTTAATGTACTATAAGCAATCTGGCAATCAACACTTTCTATAAGAACAAAACTACCTTTTTTTTTTTTTTTGACAGGCAGAGTTAGACAGTGAGAGATCAAGACAGAGAGAAAGGTCTTCCTTCCGTTGGGTCACTCCCCAAATGGCCGCTATGGCCAGTGTGCTGTGCCGATCCAAAGCCAGAAGCCAGGTGCCTCCTTCTGGTCTCCCATGTGAGTGCAGGGCCCAAGCACTTGGGCCATCCTCCACTGCCTTCCCGGGTCACAGCAGAGAGCTGGACTGGAAGAGGAGCAACTGGGACAGAATTCGTGCCCCAACCGGGACTAGAACCCGGTGTGCCGGCACCGCAGGCGGATTAGCCAAGTGAGCCACAGTGCCGGCCAAGAATAAAACTACCTTTAAACATTAATTTACAACACATACAATGTTTATCTGGAGTAGCGAAATTTCAGCACAAAGTCACTGTCAGCATGGGTAACAGCAGGATTTTCTCTATTTTTGCATAACATGAAGCTTTGAAATTTAACTGAAGAATTATTGCCACAATGGCTTATCTACTGATTTCTACAAAAGAGGATAAGAACTACAGTGTATTCTATCTTCTCATTTTTTTGAGGTCACTTGACAGTAAGTTTGCATATTCAACAAGTCTACTGAGTTACAATGTTGTTTACTATAATCATTGCCCTTTTATAAGAGCAAATGCTAACAGTAATTAATAACACACCACTCAAAAAAACCCACAAGATTTTGTGTTCCTTTTGAACAGGAATAACCTAAATTTTGGGAATTGGTGTGCAACAAGGCTAAAACAACAAAACTATAAAATAGTATACTTGACACAGTGTGTTGAAGAAATATGCATGTTTCATAGTTTTTGTACTTATTACAACCTTTATTTTTAAAAAGGATTTATTTGTTTTTTGAAAGGTAGAATGACAGAGAGAGAGATCGATCTTCAATCCACTGGTTCACTCTCCAAATGGCCACAAAAGCCGGGACTGTGCCAGGCTGAAGCATGGAGCCAGGGACTCCAACTAGGTCTCCCACGTGGGTGTCAGGGACTGAAGTACTTGAGTCACCATCTGCTGCCTCCCAGGCACATTAGCAGGAACCTAGATGGGAAGCCTGGAGTTGCCAGGACTCAAACCACACATTTTGAGATAGGTAGGATGCAGGCATCCGAAGCACTGGCTTAACCTGCTGTGCCACAATACCTGCCCTGTGTTTTCACAAACTTAAAGACTTTTTAAATGTTCATTTGAGAGAGAGAGAGAGAGAGAGAGAGAGCACTCTTACTGGTTCATTTGCTAAATGCCCACAACATTCAGGATTTGGCCAGCCAGAGCTAGGAGCCAGAAGTACAGTCTGCAGGTCTACACGTGAGTGGCAGGAACTCAGCCAACTACTTAAACCATCGCTGCTTCTCCCTGGGTGTGCATTCGCAGGAAGCTGGGGTTGGGAACAGAATTGGGACGGGAAGCTAGGCTCTCTGACATGGACAAACTCTGTTCTCCATCTTCCCACAAAGTTTTGAAAAGTACCCTTGTTCGTACATCTGCATACATGTTTGTGTATGTGTTTGGCCTATGTAAAGTGAATGTGTGTGTGGTGTGAGTGTGAGTGCCTGTGTATACACTGTGTCCCATCATCCCCTGGTGTCTGTAGGGGGATCCTCTGTGGATACTCAAACCTGTGAATGCTCGAGTCTGGTAGGCAAAACAGAGTTTTTGCACATAACTGATGCATGATCCCCTGTGCATGTAAAGATTTTTTAAAAATTTATTTGAAAGGCAGAGATGGGCTGGCACCATGGCTCAATAGGCTAATCCTCCGCCTGCGGTGCTGGTACCCTGGGTTCTAGTCCCGGTTGGGGCGCCGGATTCTGTCCCGGTTGCCTCTCTTCCAGTCCAGCTCTCTGCTGTGGCCCAGGAGTGCAGTGGAGGATGGCCCAGGTGCTTGGGCCCTGCACCCACATGGGAGACCAGGAGAAGCACCTGGCTCCTGCCTTTGGATCAGCGCGGTGTGCCGGCCACAGCGTGCCAGCCGCAGCGGCCATTGGAGGGTGAACCAACGGCAAAGGAAGACCTTTCTCTCTGTCTCTCTCTCACTGTCCACTCTGCCTGTCCAAAAAAAAAAAAAAGGCAGAGATGCAGAGAGAGAAGGGAAGAAAGAGAGAGATCTTCTATCCGCTGGTTCACTCCTCAGTGGCTGCAATGGCTGGAGCTGGGCTGATCTGAAGCCAGGATCCAGGAGCTTCTTCTGGGTCTCCCACACAGGTGCAGGAGCCCAAGGACTTGCATTGCAGGTGGAGGCTTAACCTACCTCACCACAGTGCCAGCCCCTCATCTCTAGATCACTTGTCATACCTAATATAGTGTAAGTGCCATGGAAGACACTGTTACCCTGAATTGTTTAGGGAATAATGACAAGAAAAAATGTCTGTATATGTTCAGTACAGGCACAGTTGTTTTCTGAATTTTTAAAAAAGATTTACTTATTTGAAAGGCAGAATTACAGAGTGAGAGAAAGGTCTTCCCTCCGCTGGTTCCCCAAATGGCTGCAAGAGCTGAAGCTCAGCCAGTCCAAAGCCAGGAGCCAGGAGCTTCTTCCAGGTCTCCCACGCAGGTGCAGGGGCCATTTTCTGCTGCTTTCCCAGGTGCATTAGCAGGGTGCTGGATTGGAAGTGGAGCAGCCAGGACACGAACTGGTGCCCATATGGGATGCCAGCGCCGCAGGCAGAGGCTTAGCCCACTACACCACAGCACTGGCCCACTTCCTTCAAAGGAAAGGCGCTGGATGTGCATCCTGCTTCTCTCTCTGGACTGGGAGAGTGCCGTTCCTGCCGTCCAACAGAGCAGCCGGGCCCCCTCTGCCTAGTGACCTCATTCTCTGCTCCCCAAGGAGATCCCAGGGAGGCCACGTTGCGCTGATGTGGCCGGCACTCTGGTGACTAGAGAGAGGGCGGGGACAAAAGGAGGATGTTGTAACCACCAGGGTTGGAACAACTGACCACACGGAACGGCCAAACTGAGTTCTGTCTTGGCCTTTGTATAGAAATGAAGTCCCTGCGCTTCCAAGTTTTCAGCATGACCAGTAAACACTCGCGGTCAGAGGCGGCGCAGGGCCTTGGTGCACAGCCCATGGGGTTCAGTAGCGGGAGAGGGGAGCTGGGACAGTGTAGGCCTCATTAAAGTTAGAAACTTCTGCAGGCCTGAATACCAGTGAGTAAAAGACCGGACCGCAAGGATGGTACTGGCCACACACGCTTTATCACAAAGGCCCGTTTTCCGCAACCTACGGAAGGCTCCGTACAAGTCAATGCATGAGACAAACAATCCTCTAGAAAACCGAACAAAGCACGGGAAAACCAACTACTCACAGAAAAGGGAAGAGACGAGAAGCGCTGCCAAGACTTGATGTAAACAGAAATTAAACTACGGGCGCCTTTCCAAAGTTCCCAAATTGTTAGAAAGTAGAAGGCTGATGAGACCCAGTGTCGACAGGCTTCAGGAGATACCACTGTGGTACACGGATGTTGGAGTCCACACTTGCAGAGTTTTTAAGTATTGTAAAGATAGTTGTGATGGGGCTGGTGTAGTGGGTAAGCTGCTGTCTATGGTGCCAGCATCCCATAGGGGAGCCGGTTCAAGTCCTGGCTGCTCCACTTCCGATTCGGCTCTCTGCTACGTCCTGGGAAAGCAGTAGAAGATGGCCCAAGTCCTTGGGCCCCTGCAACCATGTGGGAAGACCAGCTCCAGCTGTTGAGGCCATCTGGGGAGTGATCCAATGGATGGAAGACCTCTCTCTCTCTCTCTCTCTCTCTTCTGTCTCTCTCTCTCTGCCGCTGCCTCTCTGTAACTCTGCCTTTCAGATAAAATAAATAAATTTTAAAAAGAAAAAAAAACAGTTGTGACATCACTCTGAATCTGCCCCATGGCTAGCTTTGCAGATGACGCCAAGATAAACGAGGAAGGATGTGCCTTATAGCTTTGTTTCAGTGGCACCAGACCTGGAAACAACCTAAATTTCACCAACAGGGAACTGTTAAATCAAATAAGGCCCAGCTGTGACACTGGATTTGGCAGCCGTTAAAAGCAGCAAGCAAGCTCCACGTGCTCATACGAGAGGCTTCTAACAGATCCTGAGAAGCCTAAGTGGCACCCGAGTGCCTAAGCACAGACACGGGCACTGGGCAGACCTCTCTGCTTCCCACAAGAAATGCCGGAAGCTACGACTTCCCGGGGTAAACCTTTCCGTGCTGCTGGACTTTTAAGACACATGTACTTATGACTTTCTTTAATAATTTCTTATTTATTTTCACCTGCTTGAAAGGGAGAAGGAGAGAGCGAGAGAAAGAGAAAGAGATCCTCCGTCTACCAATTTACTCCCCGGATGCCTGCAATAGCTCAGGGCTGAGCCAGGTGGAATCCAGGAGCCCAGAACTCCATCTGCGTTTCCCCCATGGTGGCAGGGCCCAAACACGAGTCATCATCTGCTTCCTTGTAGGATGCATTAGCAAGAAGCTGGAGCAGAAGCAGAGTAGTTGGAGCTGGCGCTGTGGCGTAGTGTGTAAAGCACTGTCTGCAGCACTGGCGTCCCTTATGGGAGCTGGTTCGAGTCCCAGCTGCTCCACTTTCGATCCAGCTCCCTGCTGATGTTCCTGGGAAAGCAGCAGAGGATGGCCCAGGTGCTTGGACCCCTAAACCCACGTGGAAAATCCGGACGAAGCTCCGGGCTCCTGGGCTCGAATCAGCTCAACTCCAGCCATTGCAGCCATTTGGGAAGTAAGCCAGTGGATGGAAGGTCCCCCTTTCCCCCTCTGTCTGTAATTCTTCCTTTCAAATAAATAAATTAATTTAAAAAACCCAAAGAAGCAGAGTAGTTGGAACTTGAACCGGGCACCTTGCTGTAGGATATAAGCATCCCAAGTGTGGCTTAACCTGCTGCACCAGAACACCCACTTCTTATTTTTTTTTTCTTTTTTAAGATTTATTTGAAAGTTACAGAGAAAGAGAGAGGGAGAGACAAAGAGAAAGGTCTTCCATCCACTGGTAACAGCCAGGGCTGGGCCAGCCGAAGCCAGCAGCCAGGAGCCAGGAGCTCCCTCCGGGTCTCCCACATGGATGCAGGCGCCCAGGGTCCTGCACCATCTTCTGCGGCTTTCTCAGGAGCTTTAGCAGGGAGCTGGATTGGAGGTGGAGCAGCCAGGACTCAAACTGGTGCCCACATGGGATGCCACTGCTGCAGGTGGCAGCTTAACCCGCTACGTCACAGCGCCTGCCCCAAAGATGAGGTGTTTAGTTTAGTTTTTTTCCCAAACAGAAATAAGGTGGTTTCTAGGCCCTGCTGGGGTGAGGCAGGGTAGGGGGACAGTTTTGTGACCCGAATCTCCTGGGCCCTGCACAGGTGCCCACGTTGAGTGTGCAGGGGTGCTCTTCAGAGCGCTGTGACTCGGCTAAGATGGGGGAGCTCTTGCCTCAGACCTGGGGGAGTCTCCATGGGTCTGGGAGATGTGGGTGGGAGATGGGACAGCGGCCTCAGGGAAGTGAACACACACAGGGGACTGGTTTCCTTTGGGACATCTTTTCTTCACAGCAAAGCAGCTCATGGGAACTGTGAGGCTACAGCTCTTTTCACCTTTTAAAATCAGTTTTATGGCCGGCGCCGTGGCTCAACAGGCTAATCCTCCGCCTTGCGGCACCGGCACACCGGGTTCTAGTCCCGGTCGGGGCACCGGATTCTGTCCCGGCTGCCCCTCTTCCAGGCCAGCCCTCTGCTGTGGCCCAGGAGTGCAGTGGAGGATGGCCCAGGTGCTTGGGCCCTGCACCCCATGGGGAGACCAGGAAAAGCACCTGGCTCCTGGCTCCTGGCTCCTGCCATCGGACGAGCGCAGTGCGCCGGTCGCAGCGCGCTGGCCGCGGCGGCCATTGGAGGGTGAACCAACAGCAAAAGGAAGACCTTTCTCTCTGTCTCTCTCTCTCACTGTCCACTCTGCCTGTAAAAAAAAAAAAAAATCAGTTTTATTATTTGTTTGAAAGGCAGAGTGACAGCTAGAGAGAGACAAGAAAGAGATCTTCCACTCCCTGGCTCATACCCCAAATATCCACAACAGCCAAAAGCTGGGAAAAAAAGGGAGTGTGACAAAGGTGGAAAATTTTAATCTTTTTATTTTTTAAAAAACATTTTAAAAATATGTATTTTGAAAGGCAGAGTTACAGAGACAGGAGGAGAGACAGAAAGAGATCTTCCATTATTGCTGGTTCACTACCCAAATGGCTGCATCGGCTGGAGCTGGACCAATCTGAGGCCAGGAGCATCTTCTGGGTCTCCCACATGGGTGCAGGGGCCAAGGACTTGGGCCATCTTTCATTGCTTTCCCAGGCCACAGCAGAGAGCTGGATCAGAAGTGGAGCAGCTGGGACTTGAACCAGTACCCATATGGGATGCTGGCACTGCAGGCAGTGGCTTAACCCACTATGCCACAGTGCCAGCCCCAGAAGTTTTACCCTTTAGAAAGTGAAAGTATGGGAGAAGATGGTCCAGGGGCCGTACACTGATAACCCTGACCCAATTTGTCACGGCGTGGGCAGGGTCGCTGGTGTTCCTGGAGGTCAGAGTCTTGACTTGCATGGCAAGGGTCCTGCCAGTGCCACACATGGGGTCTGGCCTCCAGTGGGAGCTCAGGGAATGTCTCCATGATGAGGAGACCTGGGGAATGTCATCGAACATCTTCGGCCTGGCTGAAGCCAGGAGCCCTCAAATACATCTTAATCTCCCCTGAGGGTGGCAGGGACCCAAGCACTTTTGTTTTGAGATTTATTTTTATTTATTTGAAAGGCAATGGCCAGGGCTGGGCCAGACTGAAGCCAGGAGCCAGGAGCCTTTTCCAGGTCTCCTATGCCAGTGCAGGGTCCCAAGCACTTGGACCATCTTCTGCTGCTTTCCCAGGAGCATTAGCAAGGAGCTGGATCAGAAGCAGAGCCACCTGGACACAAACTGTCCATATGGGATGCTGGCCTCACAAGCAGTGGCTTTACCTGTTAAACCACGACACTGGCCCCTGGGGACCCAAGTACCTGAGCTGTCACCTGCTGCCTCCAGGGTGTGCATCAGCAGGCAGCTGGATCAGAAACAGAGCAGGGGCAAACTCAGAGACTCCAACATGGGATGCTGGCATCCCAAGCCATTCCCTAACCTGCTGGCCACAATGCTCCCCAACACCACCTTGACAGAGAAAAGAGCAACCTGTGAACACTTTTTAAAGATGTGTTGAGGGGCCGGCACTGTGGTGTAGTGGGTAAAGCCGCCACCTGCAGTGCCGGCATCCCATATGGGTGCTGGTTTTAGTCCTGGCTGCTCCACTTCCAATCCAGCTCTCTGCTATGGCCTGGGAAAGCAGATGGTCCAAGTCTTTGGGCCCCTGAATCCCTGTGGGAGACCTGGAGGATGCTCCTGGCTCCTGGCTTCGGATCGGCGCAGCTCCAGCTGTTTCAGCCAATTGGGGGAGTGAACCAGCTGATGAAAGACCTCTCTCTTTCTCTCTGCCTGCCTCTCCGTCTCTCTGTAACTCTACCGTTTCCTAGCAACAAAGGGGCTTCTAATGAAGTTCTACTGCCACCTAGTGGTATCTGGAGAGAGCACTAGAAAGGGAGACCTGGAGGGCATGGTGGGACTTTGAAGTTACTTGCCCTGGGAAGAGAGGGCCCCCTGAAGTGCTGCTTTGAAAATATCTTCTTTTATTTATTTGAGAGGCAGAGAGGGACAAACACAGGAAGTTATGTAGAGAGAACCCCTCCTCTATTAGTTTACTCCCCAAATACCCAAATGGCCAAGGCCAAAGTCAAGAGCCAGAAACTCAGTCTGGGGTCTCCCACGTGGGCGGCAGGAACCCAAACACTTGTGCCATCACCACTGCCTCCCAGGGCATGCACTGGTAGGAAGCTACAGTCAGGAGCTAGAGCTTGGAGTCGAACCCAGGCTCTCCGATGTGCACATGGGCATCGTAACTGGCGTATTGACCACTAGGTCAAAGGCTCATCATGTGGCACCTTGGAGTGTGCCTGTGAGGTGCCCCTGTGGGTAGAAGGGAGAGGTTCCTCCCAGCAGCAATTGGGGAAATGCCGGTCCCCTCCCTGGGCCTCGGGCTGAGTGGCATCTGTGTGACTTAAGACTATGGGCTTATTGGAGGGAGTGGTGCCTCCTGGCTACTGTTTGTCGCTCAACTTTTGCCACGAAGCAGTTTCACATTTGTATTTTTTAATTAAAAAAGTAATTTATTTGAAAGGCAGAGTTACATAGAGAAAGGGAGAGAGACATGGTGTGTGGGGGAGAGATCTTCCATCTGCTGGTTCACTCCCCAAATGGTCACAACAGCCAGAGCTGGGCCAGGCCAGAGCCAGGAGCCAGGAGCTTCTTCCAGGTCTGCCATGTGGTGCAGGGACTCAGGCACTTGGGCCTCTTCCACTGCTTTCCCAGGCCATTAGCAGGGAGCTGGATCGGAAGTGGAGCCGCTGGGTGGAACTGGCATCCATATGAGATGCTGGCATTGCAGGCAGTGGCTTAATCTGCTATACTAAAACACAAGCTCCTAATTTGGAACTTTAATGAGTTTTTAACAGATTTAATATAGTTGGTAGATATAATTCTTTTTTTTTTTTTTTTTTTTTTGGACAGGCAGAGTGGACAGTGAGAGAGAGACAGAGAGAAAGGTCTTCCGTTGCCGTTGGTTCACCCTCCAATGGCCGCCGCGGCTGGCGCGCTGCGGCCGGCGCACCGCGCTCGTCCGATGGCAGGAGCCAGGAGCCAGGTGCTTTTCCTGGTCTCCCCATGGGGTGCAGGGCCCAAGCACCTGGGCCATCCTCCACTGCACTCCCGGGCCACAGCAGAGGGCTGGCCTGGAAGAGGGGCAACCGGGACAGAATCCGGTGCCCCGACCGGGACTAGAACCCGGTGTGCCGGCGCCGCAAGGCGGAGGATTAGCCTGTTGAGCCACGGTGCCGGCCTGGTAGATATAATTCTAAGAGCATAATGATATACCTTTCCTCTCTCCCCTCACACCCTCCCATCATCCTTCCCTCTCCCTTTCTTTCTTTAGTTTTCGAGGTAACATTTACATTACAGTAAAAAGGCTTAAATGCTTCACCAAATAAAAAGTTTGACAATAAAAGGTGAAAGTCCCTAGTTCAGTGGGAATAAAATGGGTATAAACAGTAATTGAATGGAAAAATGACCATTTCACCCAGTAAAAATTTTTTGGGGGGATAACTTTTTTTTTCACCCAGTAAATTTTAAAGCAATCACAGATCACTAAAACTCTAGTAGCATAACAGTCTTAACCACTGGTTTGACAAAGTTTTACAAAACTAGGTCTGCAGCAACGCTGGTCCACACAGGCATCTCTTCTCTGCAGTTTCACATTTTTATGGAGTCGTATTTATCACACTTCCCCTGTATGATTCTCTGGTCTTTGTAACGTTCTTAGAAAGGCTTTTCTGCCAAGTCAAGACCATTTAAGCCCTCCACGAGGGGAGGAGGACGCTGGGGTCAGGCATCCACTTGAGCCTCGCCTGTTAATTTTGATTCTGGCTGTTTTAAGTCTATTCTGTGTTGGTTGGCGGTGGAACTCCTGGGCTGGCTTCCAGGGAACAGGCAGGGGCTGGTGGAGAGGAGTCCTTCCCCGCCCGCAGTAGGGGTCTACTGCAGGCAGGGGGCATGGAGGCATTGCACCCCTCACTCCTCAGCTCCTAGGAAGTGACTTAGCGTCCCTAGGACAGAATTTTCATGGTGAGGCTGGTATCATGGTGCAGCGGGTAAAGCCGCTGCCTGCAGTGCCAGCATCCTGAATGGGCACCGATTCGACTCCTGGTTGCCCCACTTCTGAGCCAGCTCTCTGCTATGGCCTGGGAAAGCAGCAGAAGATGGCCAAAGTGCTTGGACCCCTGCATCCATATGGGTGACCCAGAAGAAGCTCCTGGCTCCTGCCTGGCCAAGCCCTGGCCATTGGAGCCATCTGGGGAGTGAACCAGCAGATGGAAGATCTCTTTCTCTTTGTCTCTCCCTCTCTCTCTGTAGCTCTTTCACATGAGTGAATAAATCTTTAAGAAAAAAAGAATTTTCATGGTAATATGGGAATGGTATTAGAAATAACAGTACTAGTACCTGCATCATGAGGTTGTTTCCAGGCTTAAACAAACTGCTGCAGACACAGTACTTCCCCGAGCCCGGCACATGTGAGTGCATGCTGCATCAATGTCACCCGTGCCCAGGACCTGAGCAAGCGGCCCTGGGATGGCGCTGGGCTTGGAAGTCGCTCCAGCTTCCTGGGCTGCTGGCCTCTTTCTGGCGCTGGCACTTTCCTCTCTGCTTCCTGCAGGCGCCTCTGCCTGTGCTGTCAGATGCCGTGCTGGGGGGGCTTGGCCTCAGGCCAAGATTTCACCCAGGGCACTGTGGGCCTATGGGCTCTGTGAGGGTCTGCTGAGACTGGGGAGACCAGGACTGGCTGCAGAGGGAAGCTTCCGAATGAGGAAATGCTCGCTGGAATGCCTACAGAATCAGTGTGCATCCATTGCAATCATCCACTCGATGCGTAAGAAGGTTTCATTGCATCTGAAGACAGTTGCAGGTTTTCCTCACTTGGCAAGAAATCCGACAGATGTGTGTCCACTTAGAAACAGAGCCAGTGTGAATTCAGGGAGTTCCCTGCAGACCTGTGGTTCCAAAAGCCAAATGGGTACGACCCCCTTTGAAATGTTTAGAGAGCGAGGTCTCACGCGGCAGGTGCTATGTTTTAGTCCATTTGACGGGATGGGGTTGAGCCCCAAAGATAAGGGGAGAGAGGTTATGAAGATCTTGCAGTTGATGCTGCATCCAGGGTCTGCCTCCCAGAGCCATCCTCCTGCCTGACCTTCCTGCTTGGTGGCACTGGCCTGGTCCCCACGGGGTGTCAGAATGTCCCCCAGGAAGGCCTGCAGCCTTCTTTAAGCAACCTCCTCCCCACTAGAACATCTGACCACCTGAGACAGCCTCTCCCATCCAAGCAGTAACCAGGACCGACCCTGCTTAGCTCCCGAGATCAGGAGGTCGGGTGCGTTCAGGGTGGTGTGGCTGTAGACAAGCGCAGTCTCTCAATCAGACTCTGCTCAGCCGGCATCACTTGGTACAGGGCCCGTGAATCTGCATTCTGTCAACCTTTTCCTCTTCTAAGCCCCTGAAGATGAAAAGAGAGGTGGGGAGAGAGAGTTAATGCTTCCGTGACTTCATCTGGCCCTGGGCTCCCTGGCTGGCTCCTTTTTCTCCTCCCTCCAGGGTGGGGTTGGGCAAAGCCTGGGGCTGCACAGAGCTCCTGGGTGCCCCTGGCAGCTGCCTGGGTGAAGAACAGCCTGCAGGCCATGATGTTTCTGCCCAGTGTCTGCAGGAAGGAGGGTGCCTGTGTTCTTTGGTTCTCTGAGCCAGGTACAGGATCTGCTAGGAAAGGATTTCTTTTCTTTGACATTTATGATGTATTTATTATTTTTCTGATCAAAGAACAATGATTTTGAATGTTAGGAAAGGATTTCTACAGCACAGGGCATCCACAGGGGTCTCTTGAAGGCCCTCTGGGTCCTGTGCGGCCATCCTACCTCTCCCAGGTTCCTGCTGGCACCCAGCTGATGCCCACCAGTGGTGGCCCATCCCCTGGGCCAGAACTCCCAGAGGGACTAGAGTGAGGCCAGGGAGGGGCCAGGGGTGTGACAGGTGCAGAGGTGGCCTCTGTGTGACCCCGAGAGCGAGCGCCTCCTCCCTGCTGCACCAGGGCTGCCTTCCTCGCCTTGTGCAAGCCCCAGCCCTGCCGCTCCTCCCATGATCCCCTCAACCCTCCTGGGTCAGGGGAAGTTTCTGTCCTGCCCTCTATTCCCTGCTTTTGGGAATCCCTGGGGCCAGATGCTTCCCTCCTCCCCATCTCAGCCATCACTTCCCTCCGTCTCTTTGGCCTGTGTCTCTCCCATGCTTTGCACACTGGCCCAGACTTAGACTGTTTGGGGCCCATCAAATCCGTGCTGCCCTCTGCCTTAGGAGTTTCCCTCTCTCCCACCCCTCCCCCCACCTATGCCTCAACTCCTTTCCCCAGGAGCAGGGAGAAGCCCCCCTCCCATGACACTGCTTTGTGCAAATCTCAGCAAGGACCTTGCACTTCACACACACTCACGGGGAATTAGTTTCATCTGTACACAGCATCGCATTCATTCCTTTTTTTTTTTTTTAAGATTATTTATTTTGAAAGTCAGAGAGACAGAGGAACAGAGATTTTCCATTTGTTGGTTCACTCCCCAGATGTTTACAGTGGCTGGGGCTGGGCCTGGCTGAAGCCAGGAGCCAGGAGCTACATGTGGGTCTCCCACATGGGTGGCAGTGTGGGCCATCTTCTGCTGCTTTTCCCAGGCATGAGCAGAGAGATGGATCAGAAGTGGAGCAGTCAGGACACAAACAGACACCCATATGGGATGCCAGTGTTGCAAGCCCCAGCTTTATCTGCTATGCCATACCACTGGCCCCCACATTCATTCTTTTCCAAAAAATGTTATTTTTCTTCTACTTGAAAGTCAAAGTGACAGGGACACACACAGAGATTTCTTCCATCTGCTGCTTTATTCCCCAAAGACCTGTAACAGCCAGGGCTGGGAAAGGTTGAAGCCAGGAGCCTGGAACTCCATCTAGGTCTCCATGTGGGTGGCAGGGGTGCAAGCCCTTGGGCCATCACCACTGCTCCCTAGGAGACATTACCAGGAAGCTGGAGAGAAGTGGAACTGGCACTCTAACACGGAATGTGGCTGTCCCACCTGTCAGTTTAACCTGCTGCACCCCCTCACTCCCCCTCGTATTTCCTCTGCCTTGTGAAAGGCCTGGTCCCCACTCACCGTGACTTCATTCCATCGGATTTCAGGGGACATACAAGTGTGTGTGCATGTGCTTGTGTGGCAGGGAGTGTGCAGACCGCGTAGAGGTGTGTGTGTGCAAATGCATGAGGAGGGAGCTTCAGAGCCGGGGATTTCTGTTGCATGAGTCATCCATTGAGAGTGTCCTGGGAACACACAGCCCATAAATAAGCCAGCAGGCCCTGGCCTGCCTTGCCCATCGCCAGCTGGCTGGCTGTGACTCTGGGCATCCGAGATGCTGGAGGCCGGGGTCCGGGCTGTTTTTCTTCCAGACCCCAGAGGTGCCTGTCACAGATATTTCTAGCTTGCACAGCGTCCCCGACATTTAAGGGTGTGACACCAGGAACCGTGTGGGAATGGAGTGGAGGCCAGGACACCAGAGGGTGGTTACTGGGCTCCAACTCAAGGGACTTAACCAAGCTCTTCATGGGCAGGTCATCGGTCCTGGGCCTCTCCCAGGACACAGGGACCCCAGGGTGAACGTGAGGGACCTGTGATGTCCCCTGAGCACTTAGGATCTACTGGGGGGAGGGAGAGGGCAGAACAGAAACGGGAGAAAGCTACTTTGAGAGGAGTCCTGTATCCAAGGCATGAAAAGCATAAAACAGAATAATGGGAAGTGGCTGAGGGGCCGGCGCTGTGGCGTAGCAGGTGAAGCCGCTGCCTGCAGTGCCGGCATCCCATGTGGGCGCCTGTTCGAGTCCCGGCTGCTCCACTCTTGATCCAGCTCTCTGCTGAGGCCTGGGAGTGCAGTGGAGGGTGGCCTGAATCCTGGGGCCCTGCACCCACGTGAGAGACCCTGAGGAGACTCCTGGTTCCTGGCTTTGCATCAGCTCAGCTCTGGCTGTTGCAGCCATTTGGGGAGTGAACCAGTGGATGGAGAACTTCTCGCTCTCCCTCTGCCTCTGCCTCTGCCTCTCTGTGGCTTGCCTTTCAAGTGAATGAATAAATCTTAAAAAGAGAAAGAAAGAAAGAAGTGGCTGAGAGCTGTGGAATGGTCAGAGAGGGTCAGGACACAAACTCTGCCTGATGTGGGGAGAGAACCTTCTGGGAGAGGATGGATGAGATGCCCATTGCCCACCGGGATCTTAGCTGGACCGGGGACCAGGTTTGCTGAAGCCAGACCAAGGAGCTGGAGGAGACCTGACTGTGGGAGGAGGGACCTGGAGCATCCCCTCCATTCCCATGGGAGACAGTGACACCGGGGCTAGGTAGCAGGACAGTGCCCTTTCTCTCCCTGAAAGCTCTGGGCAGCAGTGCTGAGTCTCACGGATGGAACAGTCACCTGAGGCCCTTCCTCCAGGAAGCCTTCTCTGACTGCTACAGGCTGCGGATCCCACCTGCCTGGACAGAGCCACTCAGTTCAGTCAGTGGTTCTCTGATGCTCTGTCCCTGACTGCTCCCAAGCTTGACCAGAGCCCCGGTCCTGTGGGTCTGCTCTGCGTGCCCCCCAAAGCCCCCGGTTTGTGTGGCAATGGGACCGCCTGGGGTCCTGGTGCTGAACCCTCGCCCCAGTGCCCCTTTGGACCTGACTGGGTCGGAGGGTGGAGTGTTGGGGTTCCTAATTTCCATTCCTTTGTTCAGTCATTCACTCACTCATTCGTTTTCCTGGAGCTCACTGCACCCTTCCAAGTCCTGCACCTGGCGCTGGGAAAACCACACATCCTAGAGGCGTCGCTCGGCGTCCCTTCCAGATGCCCCTCCGGTCTTCCAGAACCAGCCCCAGGGGCCCCGCCAGGGCAGGAGCCCCGGCCTCGGAGCCCAACTCCCCGCGCCGCCGGCAACGCCCCGGACCCACATCTGGCCGAACGGGCGCGCGCGTGTCACTAAGACGCTCATTCACCGGCGCCGCTGTCGCCATAGCAACCGGAGCGGGGGACTCCCGGAGACGGCGGGGGCCGGGGCCGCGGTCGCAGGAGGGGCCGGCAGGGGGCGGGAGCGCGAGCGCGGCGGCCGCGGAGACCCGGCACGGCCCGCGCCCCTCGGAGCCCGGCGCCACGCGCGTAGCCGCAGCCGCCGTCCCCGCGGGCGGGGACCGAGCCTGTCACCGAACCGCCGGGCCCCGGGCTAGCCGAGCCACCGAGCGCCCGCGCCGCGAGCCCTGACTCTATGGCCCCGGGGGAGCGCGCCGAAGCCGCCGCGCCGCCCGCCACCTGCCGGAACCCGAGCGCCAGCCGTAGGGAGAGGGGAGCCCCGGGCGCCGCCGGCCCCGGCCCAGGGGCCCGACCGCGGCCCCCGCCCCCGGCGCGGGGCATGGGAGGCAGGTAGCCGGCGGGCGCGAGGCCAGCTGCGACGAGTAGGACCCGCCGAGGACGCCAAGCCCAGAGACAGGGAGGGAGGAGAGCAGCGGCCCGCCCGCCCCCGGCCGCAGCCCCACCAGGGCCCTCCCCCGGCGGCGCGCACCGGCGCGCGCACTGGCACACAGCCCCTCGGCGGCTGCCCAACCTCGCCTGCCCCCAGCCAGCGCCGGAGCCCCGGGGCCGGATGCCATGGGTAACAACCTCTCCAGTGTCCCCTCTCTGCCGCGAGGGAACCCGAGCCGGGCGCCGCGGGGTCACCCGCAGAACCTCAAAGGTAAGCTTCGCGGGCCCGGCGCCGCCGGGGGACGCGGGGCGCAGGTGGAAGGGCAAGGCGGGGTGCAGACGTGTTGTTGGGCAGCGCGGGCAGGTGCCACCTGTTGGGCGTATTTGGAGACAGGGGGTGCACACCTGGCGGGGCCCGGGCGCGCGGCGGGTGAGGGTGAAAGTCGGGGAGGATGGCGTTCCGTGTTCCAGCGCTGGGCGCGTCCCCGGAGTCCCCTCAGGCCCTGACGCTAGGCGGCGTGAGGAGGGGCGGGGAAGGGCGCTCGCCGCGCGGGTGCGGGAGTGTGGAGGGAAGCTCAGGTGGTCCCGCGGGCTCCTCGGGGGAGGAGGCCAGCAGCCCTGGTTGCGCGCAGGATCCAGGGGGTCTTAACCATCCGGGCCGGGCAGAGCAGCCTGGCAGGCGGAGCGGGCGCCCATGGCTCCCGGGGTCCTTTGCAGCTGTTGACTTTTGGCATCCGCTGAGCTCGCTTGGTTTGCGGTTCTGCGTCGGCGCCCTGTCAAAGAGCGGCTTGGAGCCTTGAAACGGGGGCGCATTTCTCGGGAAGGTTTTGTGCCCCGCGCCCTCAGCGTCACCCAGCGCCTGGTCCCTGGCCTTGCAGCTCCCAGCGCTGCCTCTGGGGGACCCCTGGCCCTTGTGCCCGGTCAGTTCCTGTCAGAACCAGCAGCCCAGCCAGGAGGGCCCACTCCCTCGCGTCCCCTGGGTCGGCAGCAGAGCTAATCATACCCAGTTTACAGTTGAGGAGAACCGAGGCTTATTTACGGTTCCCCGGGCCAGCACGAGTGGGAGCCCGGGCGGCAGACGCGTCTTTGACTTAAAGCTCTGTCCCCTCTTTTGCTGGACAGTTAATTTTCAAGACTGAGACAGAGGAGACATGGGACCACCATCCTACATCCTCACCCCAGCTCTCAGCACATCAGCTCCTGCCAAGCTAAAGAAAAGCAGTGGGTTTATTGTGCTGCTTCTGGAAACTAACAGGGCAGCACTTGGTAAAACCCTTTATTTATTTGTAAGATTTGTTTATTTATTTGAAAGGCAGAGTTACAGAGAGGTAGAAGCAAAGAGACAGAGACAGTCTTCCATCTGCTGGTTCACTCCCCAGATGGCCGCAAAGGCCGGAGCTGGGCCAATCAGAAGCCAGGAGCCAGGAGCTTCTTCCAGGTCTCCCACGAAGGTGCAGGGGCTCAAGGACTTGGGCCATCTTCTATTGCTCTCCCAGATGGGAACAGAGAGTGGGATAGGAAGTGGAGCAGCCGGGACTCAAACTGGCGGCCATATGGGATGCCAGTACTACAGGCAGCAGCTTTACCTGCCACAGCCCCAGCCCCAGATAAAACCCGTTAAAAAGATAACCTTTGCTGACCTGGTGCTTCTGCCAGGGGACTGGTCCTCGTGTGCAGATGCAGGCAGGTGCTCACCACGCGAGGCCAGGATGCTCGTGGCAGTGCTGGGCCCCAGTGTCCAGTGACCCTGTGGTGTATCCTCTTGGTGGAGTACTATGTAACCATTAAAATCACGTTTTTGAAGAAATTTGATGACTTGGGAAAAAGCACACAGCATAGAGACAGGATACAAAGTTATAAAGACCATGTGACCCCAGCTGTGTCAAAAAGAAATTGTAGGCATGAAAGCAAAACAAAACCAATGGAGAACGACTAAAAACCTGTAAGGTTGGTTTCCAAAAGGCTATCGATGCTTTCCTCTGGTTAATGGCGATTGTGTGCGCTTTTTTTCTTTTTCAAAAATGTGTATGGTGGGCAGGCGCTGCTTTAATAAGCAGAAATAAGCTCTTCTTGTTGGCATGCATGGAGGATGACACTGGCGGTGGACCCCTGAGGATGAGGGAGCCCATCGACATCGCTCAGTTCAGCTCCTTCCTTGCAAGTGAGAAGACTGAGGGGAAAGGAGAGTGATTTGCCCAAGGTGCTTAGTGGGTCAGATGGCAAAGCCAGGGTCTGCCCTGGCAGCAGGGGCTGCCTGGGGCCCGTGACTCACTCGGTCCTCTAAAGCTCACACATGCTCCCCGTTAGAAGGCCTGCTCCATCCTTGGAAGCCCAGGGGAGCACCCAGCAATCGTACCTCCTTTTATCTGAAGTTGGGGATTGTGGGGGTCAGGGGTCTCTGTCCTAGGGTCTTTTGCAGGAGGCAGGAGGGGAAGAGGCGGCTTTTCCACCTCCCTGTCCTCACTCACACGTTTCTGGAAGTGGCCATGGGAATTTTGACTTTGCTCTTTCCAAGCTTGAAATGAAGGCTGGAGTGTGCCCCTGAAGGCCAGCTGGTGTCCTGTGCCTTTGTCCAGGATCTACCGATCCTCTGTCTAGGCCTGATTTCCAGGGACCTGTGCCCGTCTGCCCAGCGAAACAGAGCTTCCATCTTTGTTCTGTAATTGTTTGGTGTTTGAACCAAATTCCCCTCTTACTGTGCCAGTGTTGACCTGGGAGCGTTCCCGGCTCTATCAGAGCCCACCCAGGATTCCAGCCTGCTTGCCCCGGTGTTGCCTAACTGGGCAGGTTTGTCCAGCTGCAGGTCTTGGTGGCAGGCTTTGGTCTTCTTCCCACAGGCACGCTGACCTCACTCTGACTGGTGAGTGCCCCTGCGGCCTGAACGTTGTCGTGTAGCACAGAGACCCATGGTTTTTCTCTGGGTTTAGGACCTGTAGGCAGTGCCTGAGGAGCTGCCCTGTGGCCTGCGCGGAGGTGAGGGCTCCTGGCTTTCATAGGCTCAGGGTCTTCTTGGAAAAGCAAGGCTGAGGGAGCTGCTGGAATCCACCCTCGGGTGGCTGGACTGATGAACTTCCAGGTGTGTGTGGGCAGAGGTCAGAGGTGGGACATCAGGGAAGGATTTGAGCTGGACATGGAAGGTGCTCCAGGAATTAGATGGCAAGGGATATGGCGGAGTCCTAGGGTGTGGGAGCTGGTGGGGTGGGGGACAGGGTGCATGTTCGCATGGGGTCACTGGAGCAGTTCATGCTTTGTGGAGGAAAATCCAGAGAACAAAGCCATGCTCCCTTCTTTGGCTTCTTTTGAGTGCTGCCTGCCTGGTGCTGAGTGTGCAGGGTTGGGCAACCAGGGAAACCTTCAGGGAGTTACTTAGCCCCAGGGGCCACCCACCGAGCTCTCTCCCTTCGGCTTTTTGAAAAATTGTGGTCTGTAACCGAAAACTCAGCATTTAAAAATGTACAATTCAGTGACGCTTAGTAAACATAGTACAACCTCTGTGTCATTCCAAAAAAACCCGTGCCCCTTGGGCATTCCCTCCTGTTGCCTCCTCTCCCCAATCCCTGGCAACCACTGGTCTACTTTCGCTCCCGGCGGATTTGCCTGTTCCGGGCGTTTCCCAGTGATGGAGCCACATGGTGTTTGCCCTCTTGGATGTCTGACTTCTTTGATCTATGGTGATGTTTCCAAGCTCATCCACGTGGTAGCACATCTCTCCTCTCCTTTAGTGGCTGACGGTTGTTGTATTATGTGAGCCTTCCACCTTTTGCTTATTCACTCCCCAGAGGATGCGCCCTAGGGTTGCTCTCACCTTTTGGTCTCGATGAGTAATGCTGCTGTGAGCATCTGGTGCAGGGGTTTGTTTGAACACCTGTTTCCAGTCCTTTGGGGTATGAACCTCAGAGGGGACCTCCCCACTCTCCAAAGACGGAGCTTCATGAATGGGACCCTTCACAAAGCCATGGGGCTGTGACAGCCACAGGCAGACCGCTCCCCTCCAGCTCTGGCTCCGTGTGACGCCAGTCAGACACCTGTTGTCCTCAGTCTCTTCCTCGAGGTGGTCAAGGCTCCTGGGTGGCTGAGGGAGGAGCTGCTGAGATTGGCTAAAGGGTCAGAGAGAACCATGGGACTCGTCTGAAGACCCTGGACTCCCTGCCTGCTCTCTGGGAGTGTTGGCGGCGCGTGGGTCCTCCTTGGACAAGGTCCTAGTGCATTTCCTGCCTTTGTATTCTCGCTGCTAGGTCCCTGATCTGAGTCCTCACCCCAGATCTTGCCACAGCTGCCGTCCTAGCAGACTCCTCTGCCTCTGGTCCTTCCCCCCATCCTGCCAGAGTGATCCTCCTAAATCATGATGTCCCTCCCTCTGCCAACAGCAGCTGCACCTGCCATGATCTGATACACAAGGCCTCCGTTCTTGGGCCAGCTCACTCACACTGCCATGGCTCTTGTCTGGGCTTCTTCCCTGGTTGTCATGGTGCTTGTAGATTAGCGGAATACATCCAGCTCTCTGGCCCAGTGATGCAGCAGTCAGACCCGGGGGCGCCTCGCAGCCTGCGCAGACTTCAGAGGGGCTGGGCCGCGTCGGCCTTGTGTTGAGCCTGAGCACCCATCTAGCCTGTCCTGTTGGGTTTCATATGGGTTTTGCCAGACTTTGAACCCTGCTTTGTTCATCATAGTAGTGTATATAGTTGCTACCTTGTTGGGAAGTTACTGTAGGCCATATCCTTGGGTGCAGATGACATCCACGCATGCCCTCCTGATAATATGCTGATGGAGAGAAGAGGCTCAGAGAGTTTAAATAAATAGTTCCGTTAGGAACTCTTGGATTTGGCATTAAACCCAGAGATCTCTGATTGTGTTTACAATTAGTTATTTATTTTAAAGATTTATTTATTTACTTGAAAGTCAGGGGCCATTGCTGTGGCACAGTGGAGTAAAGCCTCAGCCTGCAGCACTAGCATCCCATATGGGCACTGGTTGAGTCCCAGCTGCTCCACTTCTGATCCACCTCCCTGCTAATACACTTGGTAAAGCAGCAGAGGATGGCCCAAGCCCTTGTGCCCCTGCACCCACATGGGAGACCCGGAAGAAGCTCCTAGCTCCTGGCTTCATATCGGCTCAGCTCCAGCCATTGCGGCCATTTGGGGAGTGAACCAGCAGATGGAGGATTCTCTCTCTATCTCTACCTCTCTCTCTGTAACTCTGTCTTTCAAATAAATAAAATAAATCGTTTTTTAAAAAAGGAAGAGTTATAGAGAAAGAGGAAGAGACACATGGAGAGGGATATATTTTCTATCTGCTTGTTCCCTCCCCAGATGGCTGCTATGCCAGGGCTGGGTCAGGCAGAAGCCAGGAATCTGGGCTTCCCACCTGGGTGGCCTGGGCCCAAACACTGGAGCCACCTTCTGCTGCTTCCCCTAGGCCAACACCAGAGAGCTGTGTTGGAAGTGGGGAGCGTCTGGGACAGGAACTGGCACCCCTGTGGGTTGCTGGCATCCCAGGCAGCTTTTACCCACCAGGCCACAATGCCTGCCCCACTCTGACTTTAGAGTTCATTATCTTGACCCTGGTACTGTCCTGCCACCAGAGAATTCAGTCTTGGCCGCTCTGTGTTCTGTAGGAAAGACTGGGGATCAGTCTCCTGGTCTGCGGACACAGCCCCAGAAGGGAGGAAAGGGGCTGTGATGGTCTGTCCCTTGGTTAATCAGAGGACCAAGAGGGCTGGGCTCATCTGGAATTCTGGCCACCTACCCCTCACACCTGCCCTGAAGGTTTTCAGCCATGAAGACCCATCGTGGGTGGCCAGCCACGTCCGTGAGAGCCTCTGTCTCCCGGGCTAGTCTTCCTTTGAGTGACGGTATTCTGTCTGCAGAGCACTGCCTAGCAGCCCGTCTGTGACGTGGGTGCCTGGCCCTGACTCAGACCCACTGACCAGGATATTTTGGCGATGGGGCCTCCAAACCTGCAAGCCTCACAGGTTCTTCAGAGTGTTCTGAAAGACCCCCAGATCTGAGAGCTGTGGAGGCTGCAGGGCCTCAGAACCCTGGTGGGTTCAGGCTCCTCAGGGGAGGTGAGGCTGGTGGCAGGTGGAGGAGATCTGGAGCCCTAGAGGGGCATTCGAGAGTGAGGGCTTGGAGCAGGAATGCAGGTGTGCTGGGGACAGTGAGCAGCCCCTCTGGCCCGGGATCTGGGGTCCTGTGGGGAGAGTCACAGGTCAGTCTTGGAAGGGAGGCTGGGGCCAGATTTTGGAGGGCCTTGCGTGTCAGGAGGAGTTTAGATTCTGAAAAAATGTCTTCTTTGTTAATTTGATGTAGTCAATTAAAAATATGAATTATTTATTTTCATTTTATTTGAGAGAGAGAGAGAGAGAGAGAGAGAGAGAGAGAGAGAGATCTTCTGCTGGTTCACTCTCCAAATTCCTGTGACTGCCAGACTGGGCCAGGCTAAAGCCAGGAGCCAGGAACTCCATCTGGGCCTTCCACGTGGGTGGCAGGGACCCAAGCAGCTGAGCCATTACCTGCTGCCTTCCAGGGAACACGTTAGCAGAGAGCTGGATTGGAAGTGGAGGAGCTGGAGCTTGAACCAGGCACTTGATATGAGATGCAAGCATCCTAAGTGACGACCTAATCATACCAAACTTGGAAGTTTAGGTTTTATGCTATAGGTGCTGGGAGCCCTGGGTGTCTTTTGAGCAAGAGGTGATTTTATTTTACAGCAGCAGCAGGAGCAGTAGGGTCCAGGCTGGAGAAGTGGGGGAATAGAGCATCTTGGGCTGCTGGGAGGTTCCAGAGGCTGTGGGCTGTGTCCTGGGCCAAACTGAAAGGGCTGGGTGGGACGGCCAAGCTGACCACCTCATCTGGGTGGCCATGGACGACTCTGGAAGCAGTCCTAGCTCCTGCCTAATCCTGACACTTGGCGCACTGTGCCAGGCACATTCGTGTACTGGAATTCATTTACTCTCCAAGTAGACTTGAGGTCTCATCATTCCCACTTTATGGGTGAAAAACCTGAGGTCGTGGAAGCTAAAGATACTGTCCAGAAACACTGAAGTAGGAGATGGCCAAGCTGGGACTCCTGCCCAGGACAGCAAAGTCTACGGCTGAGAAAAGTAGCTTAGGGGGGATGTCTCCCCGGACCCTCTGGAGTGCTGTCTTAGTGGTCACAGACTGTGTGGCTTAAACCATAGCAACATATTTCTCACGATTCTGGAGGCCAGAGGTCTGAGGTCAGGGTGTCAGTGGGGTCAGGCTCTGCTGAGGTTGTGTCCACACTTGACCTTTCCATGATGTGTGTGTTTGGAGAGAGAGAAAGAGACCTAATCTTAAGATCACCTTATCCTTAATTACCTCCTCAAAGCTCTGTCTCTTCGTAACAGCCACACCGGGGGTTAGGGCTTCAACACAGTGAATTAGAGAGAGTAAAATTCATTCTACAGCAGATGGCACGTGCCCAGTTCCCAGGTGTGCACAAAGAGGCCCAGGCATTGGTTCCAAATCACAGGGCCTAAACTGGAAGCAGGATGGGCAGAAGTAGTAAGAGCAGGAGGAAGGGTAAGGGGAGGAGGGTGGGAGTGGGCACTGCTCAGGAAGGTACCAGGCATGTCTCCTCCCTGGCCTGGGCCAGCTGCCTGAGCCTATTTCTTGTTGGTCTATGACTGTTTCATTGCTGGACCTGCACACCCAGAGGCTGGAGGCTGAGGGGCTGCTTCTCACTGAACCCGTTGCTTTGGCAACCCTGGGCAGGATGCAAGTGGTCTCCTTGGTAACGCCTGGGAACCCTGCCTCAGGGATGGAGAGACATGAACTGGCCAACGGTCAGGCTGGGGGGCACAGGCAGGCCATTGAGGAGGGTTGCCTGGGCTGCCTGTTGCCATTCCCTAGCAAGCCAGAATCCAGAGGCCCTATGGGTCCTGTGTGCCTGCCTGGCCAATCCAGGGCACTAATGGGCCAGTCCAGGAAGTGGGAGGAGATGGGAGGGGTAAGAGGGGGAGGATGTAGCTTCTGGGTGACAGATCCAGTGCCAGGTTTATTAAAAGATGCTTATCAGGTGTCATTGCCCGGATCCTGCTGCTTCCAGCAGTGAGCAGGTGCTGATGTGTGCAGCGGAGGTGTGGTGCAGCGAAGAGAGAAAAGAAGAGTGAAAGAGGAGGTGGGGGGAGCCAAGAAGAGTCCCTGGGAGGCAGGTGGGAGTTCTTGGCCTTCTCTCTGCTCCAGCTGCAGTTTTCGGGGGCTGTAGGGCTCTGATGCTGGGTTTGGAAATGGAAGTTCCCCCAGGGCCAGAGTTGGGTTCCTGGGGTGCTGACTGGGGGACAGTAAGAGCTGGGGAGCCTTTTCCAATTAAGAGATGGGTGCTAAGCCCCAGAAGTGGTCCACACGCTCTCTTGGGCACGAGGGAACAGCAGTCCACTAAACAGAGTGGGGCTCGCTTGTCACCACAGTGCTAATCCTCTAGCTGGAAGGCAGGTGGGAGGGGACAAAGATGGGAGGGGACAAAGATGATGGCTGGACAAAGATGTTCTGGACACGAATCCTGCTAATGCTGTGTACTCAGCCCGTCACCTCCCTTAATCTTTACAACCACTATTTGAAACAGGTATGATTGTTAACCCATTCACAGCTGAGTACACTGAGGCTTGGAGAGGTTGTGTCACGTGGTGGTATGATGTGGCGTTGGGTGGGATTCTAACAAAGATCTCTGACTTTGTAGCTACCACTCATTTGTTTGTTTTGGTTTAATTATCTTTGTATTTTAGTGTAGTTTTAAATTACAGAATTACTGCAAAAATAGTAGAGTTTCTGTATGTCCACATGCAGTTATCCTATTATTAACATTCTACATTAGCATGGAACATTTATGATAATTAATGAACCAATATTGATACATTGTTATTAGCTAATGACCATATTTTTTCAAATTTCCTCGGTTTTTCCTAATGTCCCTTCTCCCACCTAAGACTCACATTACAATTTAGAAATCTTTATTTATTTTCATTTTATTTGAAAGTTGGAAAAAGAGAGATGGACAGATAGGGATCTTCTATCTTCTGGTTCACTCCCCAAATGCCTGCAACTGCCAGGGTTGGACCACGCCAAAGCCAGGAACCTGGAACTCAGTCTAGGTCTTCCATGAGGGTGGCAGAGATCCAGGTACCTGAGCCATCACCTGCTGCCTCCCAGGGTGCACATCAGCAGGAAGCTGAATCAGAAGTGGAGGAGTGGGGACTCGAACCAGGCACTCCAAAGTGAGAAGCTGGTGTTCCCATTGGCAACTCAGCCACTGCACTGGACGCCTGCCCCCATATGGCGTTTTTAGTGGCAGCGTTTTATGTTGTATTGTCACATTATCTTAGGCTCCTCTTGGTTGTGACAATTTCTCATGTTTCCCTTGTTTCTCATGACCTTGACAGTTGTGAGGATGACTGGTTAGATATTTCTAGTTGGCCGTCTGCTAGGTTTTGTCTGAAGGTCCTCTTTTGATTAGATTGTGGTTGTGAGTCTCCTAGAGACCATAAGACCTGAAGTGCTGTTTCCATCCCATCATACCCACTGCACCTGCTGTCAGCATGACTCAGCACTGCTGATGTTGACCTTGAGTGTCCGGCTAAGGTAGCGTGGTCAGGTCTCTCCCCTGTAAAGTGAAGGCCATGCTCTCCCCCTTCCTCTGTGTGCTCTTTGGAAGGAAATCTCCCCATGCGGCCCATACCGAATAGGGGGAGGCCTTTCTTTGTTCCATCTCTCTTCTCTCGGCTCATCTGATTCATTTACTTGCTCAAGCAGTTACATTTGGAGAAAGGCTGCATCAGAGAAGACTAGGGAGCCGTAGTGGGCAGAACCGGACCTGGTCTTGGGTCAAGGAAGGTGTCTTGGGGAAGTGACCAGAAAATGAGCAGGAGTTGACTTCCTCTTCCCAGAGAGGGCGCTGCCCCATGCTGGCGTGGAGCTGGTCACTTTTCATCCTCGGCCCATGCCTACTAAATGCCACTGGTCACCACGAACGTCATGTGATGGTGACAAATAAGCCTCCTTTTTTTTTTTTTTTAAAGATTTTATTTATTTGAGAGGTAGAGTTATAGACAGAGAAAGAGAGTGATAGAAAGGTCTTCACTCCCTAAATGGCCCCAGTGGCAGGAGCTGGGCTGATCCAAAGCCAGGAGCCAGGAGCTTCCTCTTGGTCTCCCATGCAGATGCAGGGGCCCAAGCACTTGGGCCATCTTCTGCTGACTTCCCAGGCCATAGCAGTGAGCTGGATCAGAAGTGGACCAGCTGGGACTTGAACTGGTGCCCATACAGGATGCTGGTGGAGGCTTAGCCCACTAGGTCACAGTGCCGGCCTCAGCCTCCTGTATTTTTTTTTTTTTTAAATTACAGATAGAGTTAGACAGTGAGAGAGAGAGACAGAGAGAAAGGTCTTCCTTCTGTTGGTTCACTCCCCAAATGGCCGTCGCGGCTGGCACTGAGCCTATCTGAAGCTAGGAGCCAGGTGCCTCCTCTTGGTCTCCCATGAGGGTGGCAGAGATCCAGGTACCTGAGCCATCACCTGCTGCCTCCCAGGGTGCACATCAGCAGGAAGCTGAATCAGCAGGAAGCTGCACCATGTGGGTGCAGGGCCCAAGCACTTGGGCCATCCTCCACTGCCCTCCCGGGCCACAGCAGAGAGCTGGACTGGAAGAGGAGCAACCGGAACTAGAACCGGCGCCCATATGGGATGCTGGCACCGCAGGCGGAGGATTAACCAAGTGAGCCATGGCACCGGCCCAGCCTCCCGTATTTTAAAAGCACTGTGGAGGGGCAGGCCTGCCCCGGGTTGAGCACCTGGGCTAGGTTTGTTGGGCTGCCTGGCGGGGGGCTGGCCAAACAGCTGGGACATGGGCTGGCTCCGAGTCGCTGCTGAGTACAGAGGGGCTGAACCCAGGCCACAGTCATCCTGGCTCTCAGGGCCAAGAAACTTTCAGCAGAATGTTATTAAGCAGACGCCTCCTGGCCTCTCAGAGCTGCCCTGACCCCGCCCCCTGCCACAGCAGTGACCCACTAGTCAGAAAGGCCTCCTGTGCGTTGGGGGAAGAGGGGCAGGGAGGTGTCTGCAGGCTCACCTGGGTGGTCTTTGGCTCCCGGCTACTCCAGAGTGTGGAGCAGGGACTGGGAAGGAGAGAATACTGCTGGTAGGGCTGCTGTGATGGGGTTGGGGGGTGCTTCCCCCTGGCTCTGGCTTTCACCTTGACTCTCCCCACCTGCCCCAGCCTCTGCCTGACATCTGCTCAGGGCACCGGCCATTCAGGTCATCGGGAGGCTTGGAGGTGGGAGTCCAGGACAGGAGCTGGCTGTGCCACGGCCTCTGTGGATGCTGACTCCTGGGGAAGTGGTCCGTCAGGCACCCAGGGGGCTCTATGGGAGGTCAGGGGCATGCATGCTGGTGTGAGGTCTCCCTCGGGAGCTTGTGGGGTTTTCTCTCTTTCTCTCTCTCTCTTGATTTACTTTATTTGAAAGGTAGAGAGGAGAGAGAGAGAGAGATCTTTGATCTGCTGATTCACTCCCCAGAACAGCCAGAGCTGGGCCAGACTGAAGCCAGGAGCCAGAACTCCATCCTGGTCTCCCATGTGGTGACAGGGCCTAGGTAACTGGGCCACTTTCCTCTGCCTTCCCACTCACATTATCAGGAAGCTGGATTGGCAGCAGAGCAGCCAGGATTCAAACGTGTCTCATATGGGATGCTGGCATCACAAGTGGTGGCTTGACTCAGTGTGCCACAAGGCTGGCCCTGATGTGGGCTTTTTGAGCAGACAGGTGAGCAGGGCTGGGCTGCCCCTGCTCTGTGGGTTCCATCCCTGCCTGCTGAGGCACTGTAAGTTGGAAGCCTCCTGTCACAAGGGGCTTCCGGAGGGCAGAGGCGGGACCCCAGCACCTGTGGTGGTGTACCTGTCTTCTGCTGCCCTCCACCTGAGGCCTTTAGCCTTGACCTGGCCAGCCATCCTCAGGTAGCCCCCATCTCTCACATGCATCACACCCACACATACACACCACACACGCTACACACATACCACACGCACACATACACATGCACACCATACATCACACTCATCACACATATCACACACTACACATACCCACCACACCTAAGGATGCATACTACACATGCAACACATCATGCTCACACCACATGCACACATACACATGCACACTATGCATCACACATACCGCACATACTATACACACCCCACATACACATAGCACACCCACAATTCATACCACACACATACAACACACCATACACACACACCCACATGTATATATACACACGCACACCACATACCTACACACACCCCACATACACATAGCAGACCCACAATTCATACCACACACATACAATGCACCATACACACACACCCACATGCACATATACACATGCACACTACATACCTACACATACCCCACATACACATAGCACACCCACAATTCATACCACACACATACAATGCACCATACACACACATACCACTACACACATACCACACACACCCCAAGTCCCCTACACATACCATACACATACATACCACACACACACACATGCCATGAAAAGTGTCCATAAGCCAGGCAGGACAGGCCAGGGCTGCTCTGGCTTTCCCAGCGTGGAGATCAAAGCCTGCCCCCTGCCCTGGGGCTGGGTGCTTATTAAATTATTAAACTGTCGGGGTGGGGGAGTGGTGGGGACTGCATGGCTGGCCCTGCGCTCAGGCAGAATGCAGAGACGGCAGCAGGTGCGGAGGGGTGGCGGGGCAGGAAAGGCTGCTGCTGTCTCTGCCCCTCCGTGTGGGGACTTTGCACGGGGCTGGGTCCCTTTCATCAGAGCAGCATCTCAGCTGCCGCTGCCTGATCTCTCCTTCCATGTAGAGGGTTCAAGAGGCCCTGACTGTCCCAGGACTGAGAGACTGAGCCTCCCAGTGGTGTCCAGGCACTTCCTGGGTCTCCTGAGTCAGCCTGGGGATGGAGTGCCCTGCCCGCTCTTACCCTCCCTTCCAGGGTACAGCCAGGACCCCTTCCTGCCTCTGAGCACCCTGGATTCTCCCCCAGCTTCCAGGAACAGCGGCTTACCTTGGACGCCGTGGAGTGCCCCTCCCTGCTTGGGGTGGCAGACTGTACCCCTGCCTGAGTTCTATGCAGGGAACCCCTTCTGTGCTAGTGCAGAAGGAGTTTCCTCTTTCTGCAGCTGTGGCTGGGGGATCTGTGGGCTGAGACCCCAGACACCTGGAGCCAAGAGGGTGGCGGGGGTGGCCGGCCAGGGGGCCATAGCCTGGGACTTCCTGCATGGGAAGGCAGCCCGCCTGGAAGCAGGCTTCGTTCCCTTTACTCAGCAACAGGAAGGAGACTGCTCGGAAGGTGCGGGCTTCCCGTCTCACCGCAGGGAGGTTGTTTGGAGGAATCCAGAGGCAAGGAGGGGCTGCGAGGAGAGAGCTCCCCACGGCCCGGGACCTGCTCTGCGAGTGGATGATTGCTCTCGGCCGTGTGGGGCCTGTTTTGGGGCAGAGTGGCCATTTCTGCAGACAAGACCCTGGGTTGGGGCTGAGGTTCCGGGACGGGCTGTGTGAGAGCCCCGTTCCTGCAGGGTGGGTCTCCATTTCCAGGGGCAGGGTCCATGACTACAAGTGATCCAGTGTCTGTTTTGGGGCTCAGTGTCCCCATCTTGGGCTGGGGCCTTGATTACGTGGGTGAAGGTCTTGTGTCCTGGGAGGAAGGGAAGAGCTAGAGCCCCCCGTCTCTTCCAGAGGAGACCTTCTGGGGCCATTTGCATAGGAAGGCCCTGCAGAGACTGCTGAGACCAGTGAGGCCCCTGCAGGCTCCAGGTCTCTGGCCACAGCTTTGATCCGACTGTGATGCTGACTCACAAAGCACCCTCCGTGCTCCCTGAACCTCCCCAAGTGACACTCACAGTGGGCTCCCCAGGCTCTGCTGCTCTGTGAGTCAAATGCATGGCGACAGCACTCTAGCTGCCCTGGGCACTGCCAGCTTGGTCCAGTTAGTGCCAATTGGATCTTAACTTGTGCTGAGCAGCCCCTTGGGATAGGGAGCCCATGTGGGCCATGTTAAATCCGGGTCCCTGGGGCTTGGCGTGTGGCTCTGGCAGGTGGGAGCTGGGCCAGGTTGGGCCAGGATCTCTCTGCCTAGTGGGCAGCTCTCACTCTGCCCAGAGTGATGGCGGGGGACATGCTGTCAGTGAGACTGGGCCAGCACCTGACCGGTAGATGGACGTGTTGCTCTGTGGTTGCTCCTCAAGCCCCTTGCCCATTCCCTCCAAGGAGCAACCCTCTCTCAGAGCCAGAGTTGCAGGGAAGAAAAAAATTCTATCATATTTGTCACAGGCTCTAAGCTTGGTGACACCCCCTGGCCGCTTCCCTTCTGGGTCTTGCTTAAGGATCCTCTTGGGGTCAGGAGAAGCACCTGGTTCCTGGCTTCGGATCAGCGCGGTGCGCTGGCTGCAGTGCGCCAGCCGCAGCGGCCATTGGAGGTAAACCAACGGAAAAGGAAGACCTTTCTCTGTGTCTCTCTCTCTCACTGTCTACTCTGCCTGTCAAAAAAAAAAAAAAAGGATCCTCTTGGGGCTGCTCAGGCAGATGGCCTTAGCCTTATTTCCTGGACGTCTCCTGGGCACCCTCACTGCTCCCCATGCTCACTTGCCTGGGAGTTGGGGGGGCTTGAGTGGGGGCTCCTGGCCCTCGGCCTCCCATCTGCCCCTGCTGCACAGGGCCCTTCCTGTCCCAGAGGCCACCTCTGTTCTACCCAAAGCAGGGACGGCAATGAGTGGGGGAGACAGTTTCCATTATGGGAGAGTTTCTTTCATGTTCTAGACCCCCTCGCTTGGTTTAGAGCCCCCTCTCTGTGGCCAAGGAGCCTCCGGCCCCCCAGTGGGGGGTCTTTTCCTTACTAGCAAGTCTGGTTCTGTAGGGACACCCAGACCCCACTCTCTGGGCCTGGCCAAGGAGCCTGAGGCTGAGGGCCCTGGGTGTCCCCCGGGCTATGGAAACCAACCCAGACGTCGACTTCGGTGCAGCCTGGAAATTGTCTGGTGCTCCCCAAGGTCATCGAGGAGCACCTGGGCCAGTCGGTGGTGCCTGGGATGTGAGGAGAGAAGAGGAGAGGCCCCCAGGATGGCCTGTGCTACGGGGGAGGCACGGGCTCTGGAGTTGGACTTTGCTGCCTGGGCCACCTTGAGCAAGAGGCTTAACTACCAGGTGCCCTGATTCCTTCCTTGAGCTAATGCTTGTCTCATGACGAGAGCACAGTAAGTACCAGCTGTCGTTGTCATCATTAGGCTTAACCTTCAGGTCTCAGCCTAGACGTCGCTTCCTCCAGGAAGCCTTCCCTGAGTATCTGGCCGGGTCAGGTGGCTCCTGCTGTCCTCTCTTCTCCCACCACTGCCCTGTACTCCCTTGTCATGGTGCTGGTCATGCCAGTCATCAGGGCCTGCTCACTCATCACAACTTTTCCTCTTTCCCTTGCTTATATGCTTTCGCTACCATTGGTACCTGGCATACAATTTTTTTTTTTTGACATGCAGAGTTAGACAGTGAGAGAGAGAGACAGAGAGAAAGGTCTTCCTTTTCCGTTGGTTCACCCCCCAAATGGCCACTACAGTTGGTGCGCTGCGCCGATCTGAAGCCAGGAGCCAGGTGCCTCCTCCTGGTCTTCCATGCGGGTGCAGGGCCCAAGCACTTGGGCCATCCTCCACTGCCTTCCCGGGCCACAGCAGAGAGCTGGACTGGAAGAGGAGCAACCAAGAGAGAACTGGCGCCCCAACCGGGACTAGAACCCAGGTGCTGGCGCCACAGGCAGAGGATTAGCCTAGTGAGCCATGGCGCTGGCCAGCATACAAATATTTTGAAATGAACTCAAGAATGGGCTAGTTCTGGGGATTTCAGACTCCTTCCATGGGCCCTTCAGGGCTGCCACAGCGAACTCTCTGCTCTGTAGGAATGAGACTTGAGTCCCTGGCTGTGGGGCCCTGAGAAGAGATGGCAAGAGCACGATGGAGCCATTGGTTCATTCATTCATTCATTCATTCACTGAGGGCACAGGTGCTCGCTGAGAGCCCTCCAGGTGCCAAGCCTTGTGCCAGGCCTCTGGGGGCAGATGTGGCCCTGCCTCATTGAGCTTGTGGTGCTGACCACTGGGGTAGAGGGAGGTCAGAAGTCAGAGGGCTTCTGGGAAGGAGGGGGTTCATTTTGAAGGATGGTAGAGAAGTTGGGGGTAGACAAAAGATGCATTTCTCCTGGGGGCAGGTAGGGGCCATTGGAGGACAAGGGGCTGCCTCTGTGTGGCCATAAGGCCAGGCTGGCCAATGACAGTGTGGCCTGGAGGTGTGGGGGCTGAGCCCAGGCTTCCAGAGCTGTGGGTACCGCTGGTCTCAGTGCTGCGATCCACAGCGGGTGACATGAGCAGGTCACGTCACTCCTGAGTGTTTGTTTA
Organism: Sylvilagus floridanus; assembly: GCA_949820135.1. Lineage (NCBI taxonomy): Eukaryota > Metazoa > Chordata > Mammalia > Lagomorpha > Leporidae > Sylvilagus > Sylvilagus floridanus. The sequence continues at coordinate 55,560,201 of OX463235.1, forward strand.
TTTGCCCGCAAGATGGGGTGTGCGATGCCTGCCCCGCAGGGCCACAAGACCACAGTGGCCAAGTCCTCTGTGGAGGAGATGCCCAGGAAGCGGGGGAGGCAGGGCAGGGCCACGGGGCTTGGCGAGGCAGAGGGCAGGTGTGGGTGCCAGTCTGGCTGCTGGGGAGGCGGGAGGGCTGGCTGGCTTCAGGCTTCTCTGTTTTGTAAATAACCAGCTTCTTACCCTTGGCTAGTTGTGTGACACTGGTGGAGGCAGGTGGGGCGCTGCCAACAGGGGCTGTGTTGTCCAGGAGGCGTGGGGCCCCATCTCCCCCTCTTCCCCTTCCTGGCCTCCTGGGCAAGGATGGGAGTGGGATGGGAGTGCCTGCAGTCTTCCCGCTGGCTGCTTGCTCCTGTCTGTCTGTCTCACATTGTCTGGTCCCTGGCACATTCCTACCCTTGCAGACACAGAGAGTCCCCTGCCCCTCCTGCATAAGACCCTGTGCCCACTCTGCTGGGCTACCTGCTAAAGTCTGTCTGCCTCCCTGGGCACCCCAGGGGCCAGAGAGGCTCACTGGCCTCTCCTGTGCCCTGGGCTCTGAGACAAAGGGCGGGTGTTCATGCTCAGCGCCAAGCAGTGTGGCCCGGGCAGGTCTGTTTAGTCTTGTCCAGCTAACGTAAACCAGCCGGAACCAGGCTGCGGCGGCCACTTTGTTGGAGGTTCCCTTATTTGGAATGAAATGCATTGTTTTCCACTGGGAGGCTTTGGGGACTCTGGGGAGGCCAGGCTGGGCCCGGTCCCAAGGTGTGGCCTGGGTGGCTCCTCTGACAGTCCCCAAGTGTCTGTGCCACAGAAGCTGGCCCTTGGGATGCTTCTGTCCCCATGGGGCTCACAGACTGGGGACGACCTCAAGCCACGCCCCAGCTACTCAGGGGTGGAGGGTCCCTGGGATTATGTGTTGTCCTCCCTGACTGTTGACAGAGGGAAACTGAGTCTCGGAGATGAGAAGGCACTGCCCAGACTTGCAGGGCAGGTGAGGCAGGTGGAGGTTTGGAAGCCAGGCCCTGGTCCCCTGGTTCTCAGATCGTGTGCTGTGGACCAGGGCACCTCTGACCGGGAGCTGGAGGCGGGGTGGGTGGTGCAGAAGAATCTCGCCTGACGTGGCCTGCAGCCTGGGGGCCCTCTCAGGTTTCTGGGGAGGCTAAGCATGAAGGCCTAGGGCTGTGAGCTGGCCAAAGGGCTTGGGAGAACAAAGAGGGGTGCTGGGTCTCGACCCTGCTGATTCAGTGTGACCTTGGCCTTGGCCTTCCCCACCTGTCCTGGAAGCTCGGTCTTTTTTGTGTGTCTCCCAGGGCATGGCCTGGATCCCCTGAGGTCAGAGAGGGTCTCTCACCCGCAACAGGTCTTGTGAACCAGCTCACTGGATGGGCTGCGATCCTGCTCCGTGCCTACTTTCTGCTTCCTGGTGAAGAGCTCTCTGCTGTCTGACCACCCATGGCCAGGATTTGCTGCTCATGCCCCGGCCTGGGTCTTCTGCCTTTGGACTTCTCCCACCCTCGGAATCCTGAGTGTGCAGGGGCAGGCCCCTCAGACCCAGGCCCAATTTGTTCCCAGGAGGGATTCCTAGAGAGGGCGGGGACTGCTGTGGGGCAGGGGAGCCTCACCAGGCACTGTGGCAAGGCAAGGCAAGGCAAGGAGCCTCAGAGGCAAAACTTGGGCTCAGATCTCCACCCGGCGATTGTTGGCTGGGCTGCTAACCTGGGACAGAGACCTCCAAGCCGGGGCTCTCTTTGCCCGCTCTAGGGCCAGCTACAGAGGGGACAGGTGAGTTACTGCGAGGATGACGTGAGCTCATGCCTGCAAAATGTCTGCCCGCGAGGGCCCCGCAGATAGAGCAGGGAGCGGGCAGGAAGTGGGCTGGCCGCGACTGCTGACCCCTGAGCCAGGGCCCTGGCTGCAGGCTGCTTGGCCAGCTTGGGGTTCCCCAGGCCAGCCTGAGCTCTAGCCAGGCCCCTTCTCTAGAAACAGTGCCTGCGTGGATCTCCTTTCTAGAGGAAGCTCCCCGTTTCATGTCCTTTAAAAAGAGATTCTCATTTCACCCTTTTCCTGTTTACGGAGAACTCACAGCTGGGCATAGGAAGCTGTGACTGGCCAGTGCTGGCTGCAGAAGGAACAGGTGATGTTAGAAAGAGCAGCTCGAGAAGCCCTGACTTTGAAGCCTCCTGGTGCTGGGAGAATGAGGGCAGGAGACACTGCAGTGTTTACTATGAGAATTCCATTCAGCGCGCTCTCGGCAGTAACACTAGTACTACGATCCAGGCCGTTTATAAAGGTAGGGTAAACTTTCGCTTCTACAGGACCAGGGAGACACTCATTTACAAAAGACTGTCCGTTGCCAGGAGCAAACCAGCAGAGAGAAACACTGAACTCAGCAGTCAGAGCAAAGGAGGCTGGTGCACGAACAGTGCCCACACAGGCCCTGAGCAGGTGTCCCTGGCAGTGGGAGCATTAAGGTTCTGGATTTGCTTTCTGAAAAGCCCTCTGCAGCTGTCCTGTGGAGGATGGAGTTAGGAGGGACAAGTTGTGGGGCCAGGAGACCAGATATGATGGGAGTGTCATCATCTAGAGGGAAAGATGCTGTATCACACGATTTTTAAAAAATATTTTATTTGAAAGGTAGAGAAGGAGGGGGAGGGGTATCTTATCTGCTGGTTCACTCCCCAAATGCCTGTAATAGCCAGGTAGAAGCCAGGAGCCAGGAACTCAGTCCAGGTTTCCCACAGAAGCGGCAGGTTCCCACTTTCTTGAGCCATCATCTGCTGCCTCCTAGTGTGCACATTAGCAAGAAGCTGCAGTTGGAAGCAGAGCCAGGGTTGGAACCTAGGTGCTCTGATATGCAGCATCTTAACTATTGTGCCAAACACTTGCCCTGATTATTAGTCAGCTTTTTCTCACTATACGAAATGCTGGAGGGAGGCTTCTTACGAAGACAAAGAGATGTGTTTAGCTCACAGTTCTGGAGACTGAAGGTCCAAGCGGCATAGTGTATGCTCCTGCACATGTGTCAGATGGGGCAGGCATGTGCAGGAATGGTGAGACAGGATGCAGAGGGGGTAGGGGGCAGCTTCATCTTTTTATGACAATCCTCTCCAGTGAGCTAACCCAGGCTCCAATGAGGATGACCCTCATCCCTTCTGATGGCAGGGCCCCGTGTCCGGAGGACCTCCCACCAAGCCCCACCACATAATGGTCCTACCACCTCCCGAGACTACCACCCTGGAGACTAAGCTCCCAACACATGAACCGTTGAGTGACAACACCACACACACCATGGCAGATCCCAAAGCCTGCAGGACAGCTATGCTGCAAGAGAGGAAGGGATGCATTGAGATCTGTGGAAGAGTTGTGCTTGGTGGCACCAGCAAATGAATGACAAGTATGGATGGAGGGAGAGGGAAGAGCCGAGGTGGTGCCCAGATTATCAGGTCAGTAGGAGGGTGGTGATCCCACTAGGACCCAGGCTAAAGAGGACCGGAGGGGCTGGCACTGTGGTGTAGTGGGCGAAGCTGCCTCCCGCAGCACCAGTATCCTATATGGGGGTGCCAGTTCCAGTCCTGGCTGCTCCTCTTCCAATCCAGCTCCCTGCTAGTGCCCCTGGGAACAAAGTGGGAGATGGCTCAAGTCCTTGGGCCCCTGTACCCACATGGGAGACCCGGGAGAAGCTCCTGGCTCCTGGCTTCAGCCTGGCCCAGCCCCAGCCGTTGTGGCCATTTAGGGATGAATCAGTGGATAGAAGACCTTTCTCTCTGCCTCTCAATCTCTGTAACTCTGACTTTCAAATAAATTAATAAGCCTTTTCAAAAAAAAGAAAAAAAAGAGGAAGACGGATTGGGCTTTGGTCAGGGTGTGTCTGAGGATGTCCTGGGGGAGATACTGGGTCAGCAGCCCCAGGGGTGAACCTGAAGTCCCAGGGAGAGGTTGTGGCTGCATTATGTTGTTAGCAGTGGGTGCACTTAAACCACGAGAGTGAATGAAGCGTCACAAAGTGTCCAGAATGAAACTGTGAAGGAGTCCCTGGAGAGGTACAGAAAAGGGCAGAGGGCCAGAGAGGCCTAGGGGGCCCAGGGAGTAGAGGTCGGAGGTGTGATGTGGCCCAGTGCGCAGGTTCTCAGCCTTTAATGGGCCTACAGGTTACCTGGGGAGCTCGTAAAAATGCAGATTCCTCCTCAGAGGATCTTGAGCAGCCAAAACCATTCTGAAAAAGCACAAACTGGAGGAGTCATATTGCAGTATTTGTAAAAAATTGATTTGTTTTTGTTTATCTGAGAGGCAGAGAAAGAGAGAGTTCCTATCAGCTGGTTAATTACCCAGCTGCCTGCTGGCTGGGGCTGGGTCAAGCTGAAGCTAGAAATCAGGAACTTGAGCCGGATTGCCCATGTGCATGGGGACCCAGCCTTTGAGCATCACCTGCTGCCTCCCAGGGTGTCCATTAGGAAGCTGGAATCAGGAGCGGAGCTGGGACATGAACCTAGGCACCTCAGCCGGGGATGCTGGCATCTCAACCAGCGTAAGCACTGTGCCAAATGCCTGCTCCAGTCAAATGATTTTCAGAGGATGCCAGGATCATCCAGTGCGGGAAGGGCAGTCTTTCCCACAAACGGTGGTGGGACAACATGCAAGAGGATGAAGTTGGACCCTTCCTAGCTCATATACAAAAATGCCCATATGCTAGCCTACGTCTATAATACTCTTTTTTTTAAAAAGGTTTATTTATTTGTTTGAAAGGCAAAGTTGCAGGGAGAGACAGGAAGGAGGGAGGGGGGGAGCAAGGGAGGGAGGGAGGGAGGGAGGGGGAGAGAGAGAGAGAGAGAGAGAGAGAGAGAGAGAGAGAGAGAGAGAGATCTTCCACCCATTGGTTCACTCCCCAAATGGCCAGAACTCATACGGGATGCTGGCAGTGTAGGCCATGGCTTAACCCACTTTGCCTCAGTTCCGGCCCCAACTGTAAAACTCTTACAAGAAAATATAGGGCAGGCCGACGCTGCGGTTCACTTGGCTAATCCTCCACCTGTGGCACTGGCTCCCTGGGTTCTAGTCCCGGTTGGGGTGCTGGGTTCTGTCCTAGTTGCTCCTCTTCCAGGCCAGCTATTTGCTGTGGCCCAGAAGGCAGTGGAGGATGGCCCAAGTGCTTGGGCTCTGCACCCACATGGGAGACCAGGAGAAGCACCTGGCTCCTGGCTTCGGTTCGGTGCAGTGAGCCAGCCGAGGTGGCCATTTGGGGGGTGAACCAACAGAGGGAAGACCTTTCTCTCTCTCTCTGTCTAACTCTGCCTGTCCAAAAAAAAAAAAAAAAAAAGAAAGAAAGAAATAAAGAAAAGAAAAGAAAATATAGGGCAAAAGCTTCATGATATGGGGTGTGACAGTAATCTCTAGGTTAGGACTCAAAGGCATATGCAACAATAGAAAAATTTGACCTTATGAAAATTTTACAGAATTATACATCAAAACCCACTATCAGCACTTTAGAAATTTATTTATTATTTTCATTTTATTTGAAAGGCAGAGATACAGTTGAGAGAGAGAGAAAGAGAGAGAGACATAGACATAGATCTCCCATCTGCTGGTTTACTCCCCAGATGCCTGCAACAGGCAGGGTTGGGCCAGATTGTAACCAGGAGCCCAGAACTCCCATGTGCGCGGCAGGGTTCCAAGTTCTGGGCCCGTTGCCTGCTGCTCCCAGGGTGTACATTAGCGGGAAGCTGGAATGGACAGCAGAGCCCTAGGGAATCCAGGGTCTCCAGGGTGAGATACAGGCATCCCGAGTGGTGTCTTGAGTGCTAGGCCATATGCTGATCCCCCCTGAAGTTAACATTTAAATTCAACTGTAGTACAGCAGTTAAGTCTGTCAGTGTCCTTGTGGGAATCTGGGGAGTGAACCAATGGATGAAAGATCTCTCTCTGCCTTAAAAAAAAAACAAAACAAAAATTACTGGGGCCTGCATCAGGTGAGGCGAGCAGGGAACGGTTTGATGGTTAATGCCAGCGGGCTTTTAGCCTTACCCAGGCCGTTCACCGCCAGGGAAACACCTGCCAGGTGTCCAGGACTCTTGGCCAACCCTCCCCCTGCCCCAGCAACTCCTGGGCCACACCGTGGTTTGCCCCAGGGCATGCCTGCATCCTGAGTATCCCCTTTGCACCCTGCGGGGTCTGGGAGCCAGGTTAGTGTCTCAAGGATAGCTTTGCTTTTCTGCTCTGTGACCAGCTGATTCCACACTCCGAAATGCAAGAAAGCTTATGACCAAGACCATTGCCCACCTGCTGCGCACACAGAGCTTCCAGAGGAGGGAGCAGGTTAAACAAATAGCATCCGCACCTCTGGGAATGCTTTGCAGCTTTTAACATCAGTACGGTACTGTGATCAAAACTCTTCCATATGAGGGGAAAGCAAGTTCCATGCATTGGCTGTGGTACGGGCCTATTTGTATTAGAGCATTAAGTTTTCCCTCTCTCCCTCCTCCTTTCCCTCTCTGCCTTTCTCTCTCTCTCTCCCTCCATTCCTTTCTTTCCAATGATAATTTTTGCAAGGCCACTGTGTGCCAGGCGCTGTTCTAGGCGCCGGGATTCAGCAGTGAACATGTTTTCTGTCTCATGGAGTTAACATTGTTATGAGGAGAGACAGATTTAAAAAAAAAAAAACCAAAACAAACCAACTAGGTGCCATATGGGCTGTCAGATGGTCATAAGTGCTGTGCAGAGCTGGGGATTATGGGGGGGGGGGGTCCGGGGAGGTTCACGCTTTAAAATAGGCTGGCCAGGGAAGGCCGGCGAGGGCACTGGAGGGCAGGAGTGTGCAATGCAGATAGCTGGGGGGAGGGGCAGCCCTCGTCTATGCATCTATTTATCATCATCTGCATTTAATCTTATTTCTTTCTGAAAAGAAGTTTTATTTATTTGAAAGGCAGACAGAGCTCCCAACTGATGGCTCACTTCCCTAAATGCCCACAGCAGCAGGGCCTGGGCCAGGGCTGAAACCAGGAGCCAGGAACGTGGTCCAGGTCTCCCACGGGGGAGGCAGGAACCTAATCACTTGAGCTCTCACTTGCTGCCTCCCAGGGTCTGCGTTTTCAGGAAATCAGAGTCAGGGTGGAGGTGGATATTGACCCCAGGGGCTGGGACATGGGCTGTGGGCCTCTTAGCCAGTGTCCTAACAGCTAGGCCGCCCCTGCTGTTCATGCTTACTGTGTACAAACACAGACCAAGGCCAAGTGCCCCCTAAACCGAGGTGCGTGGGGGTCTGTGGAGTGGTACGGGGAGAGGCTACCTTCATTTTTTATACCATACAAATCAGTACTGTTTTGTTTATTTTTAATAACACACATCTCTTTTACAGTTTAAACATTGTTTTAAAAATGAACTTTTATAGCTCTGCCCCCTCCCGGCATGGAGGGTGGTCTGCAGACTCCACCCCACTTTGAGCATTGTTTCCGGGATGATATGTAAGCGCCGGTGCTTTTGCCTAAAAACAGTGCAGTCTTTCTTTCTTTTTTATTTTTATTTTTTTAATATTTATTTATTTGACAGTCAGGGTTACACAGAGAGAGGAGAGGCAGAGAGAGAGAGAGATCTTCCACCCACTGGTTCACTCCCCAGTTGGCCGCTACGGCTGGAGCTGTGCCAATCCGAAGCCAGGAGCCAGGAGCTTCTTCTGGGTCTCCCACGCTGGTGCAGGGGCCCAAGGACTTGGGCCATCTTCTACTGTTTCCCGGGCCATAGCAGAGAGCTAGATCAGAAGTGGAGTAGCCGGGACCTGAACTTGGTGCCCATATGGGATGCTGGCACTGCAGGCAGCGGCTTTACCCTCTATACCACAGCGCTGGCCCCATCTTTTTCTTTCTTTTTCTCCTCCCATCCTGTGCCCAGAACAGGCTGAGGTCGATGGGCACCGCATGGAACCCAAGATTCTCCCACCTGAATGAGGGTCCCTGGGAGTCACTGCCAGGCCTCCCCCTCCCAGGCCTCTGCAATGCCTGGGTCTGGTTCCTGTCCCTAAAGGCTGAAGGACCTGTGGTGGAATGAGAAGGCCATGCCAAGATGGCCGCTGGCAATGGAGCCTGCCTGGCAACAGGCTGTGATTGGATGGTTTCGGAAACTGCCTTGCAATAGGCTGTGATTGGTTAGGGCATAGACCACCCCTTGACCGGATTGACTGCCTTGGCTATATAAGCTGCTATACCAACTGAAATAAATGAGTCTGTGGGCTGCCTGCCTCTGACCTGCTTTCACCGGACTCCTGGGGTCTGTGTGGTGACTCCGCACCTCTTGCCCCCACCGTTGTCCTCCTCTCAGAATGAATCCACCTCAACAAGGACCCCTTCAGGGTTTATTCAGAAGACCCTAAGTTCTCCAGGAGCCTTGTGTGGTTTGGAGGCCCCTGTTCTGTGCATCATGCACCCCACATTTCTGTCATCATTTAAAACTCCACTATGGCCACCAGCACTGCTGCTTTGAAAAACACTTATTGGGGCCAGTGCTGTGGCGCAGAGGGTGGGGCTGCCGCATGCAGTGCGGGCATCCTATGTGGGCGCCGGTTCGAGTCCCGGCTGCTCCGCTTCCCATCCATCTCTCTGCTATGGCCTGGGAAAGCAGTGGAAGATGGCCCAAGTGCTTGGGTCCCTGCCCCTCCGTGGGAGACCTGGAGGAAGCTCCTGGCTTCGGATCAGTGCAGCTCTAGTCATTGCAGCCATTTGGAGAGTGCACCAGTGGATGGAGGACTCTCTCTCTCTCTCTCTCTCTCTCTCTCTCCATCCCTCCCTCCCTTCCTCCCTCTGCCTCTGCCTCTCTGTGACTCTGCCTTTAAAATAAAATAAATAAATCTTAAAAAAAACCCCACAAACACTTATTAAGGGGCCAGCATTGTGGCATAATGGGTTAAGCCACAGCCTGTGGACTCCGGCAACCCTTATGGGTGCCAGTTTGAGTCCTGGCTGCTCCATTTCTTTCTTTCTTTTTTTTTTTGACAGGCAGAGTGGACAGTGAGAGAGAGAGACAGAGAGAAAGGTCTTCCTTTGCCGTTGGTTCACCCTCCAATGGCTGCCGCGGCCGGCGCGCTGCGGCCGGCGCACCGCGCTCATCCGATGGCAGGAGCCAGGTGCCAGGTGCTTTTTCCTGGTCTCCCATGGGGTGCAGGGCCCAAGCACTTGGGCCATCCTCCACTGCACTCCCTGGCCACAGCAGAGGGCTGGCCTGGAAGAGGGGCAACCGGGACAGAATCCGGTGCCCTGACCGGGACTAGAACCCGGTGTGCCAGCGCCGCAAGGTGGAGGATTAGCCTGTTGAGCCACGGCACCGGCCTTGCTCCATTTCTGATCCAGCTCCCTGATAATATGCCTAGGAAAGCAGCGGAAGATGGCAGAAGTGCTTGGGCTCCTGTACCCACATGGGAGACCTAGAAGAAGCTTCTGGCTCCTGGCTTCAGATCAGCCCAGCTCTGGCCATTGTGGCTATTTGAGGAGTGAACCAGCGGATGGAAGGTTCTCTCTTTCTGTCTCTCCATCTCTCTCTGTAACTATGCATTTCAAATAAATTAATCTGAAAAAACAGTTGTTAATGGATTATGAAAGTAGCATTTTTTTGGAACATTCAGGAAAGTATAAAGGAGAAAGAATTCTGAAATGCTTAAGGTCAGTATTTTAGTGTATTTTTCTGGTGTAATTTTTGTGTTCTTAGAAGTGATCTTTGTCTCACAATCAGGACCTCCTTGATCGTGAGGCTAAAGAACAGTGTGGGGGACAGTATGGAGTGAGCCATGCATCCCATGAACGTCTCCACCCGATCCTGCACATTCAGATGTATTAGCATGTCTTCTGATGCAGAGCCAAGATCTGCAGATTGGAATTCTCGAGTGTCTCTTGTAGACACCCCCTGAGACACACTCTCCACTTGTCAATTTTGGCTTCTTCAAAGTGGAACAAGAGCCTCAAGCTGCTTATGAATGAAGTTGGGTGCAAAATCCTACACATTTCTCCTGTTTTTCAATGGCTGGGCCTGCGAATGGGAGGAATGTGACAGCATTTTCCTAGAGACCAGCCTCAGCGCGTCTTTTGAAAGCGTTCAACTTCATTTACATCTCAGCCATTTGTAAATGTACAGTGATGTTAAGTACAGGCGTTATTTTGCACCATCATCACTGTGCATCTCCAGAACAGCTTTCATTCTGCCATACTGAAACCTTGTGCCCAGTAAACAGTAGCTGTTGGTTTCCTGCTGCCTCCGGCCCCTGGCAACACCAATCTACTTTCTATGTTGGCTCTGGGCCCCTCAGCTAGGTGGAAAGGTACAGGATTTGTCCTTTTGTGACTGGTTTATTTCACGTAGCATAGGGGGAGAGAGAGAGAGAGGGAGGGGAGGGAGGGAGGGAAGGAGGGAGAGACTCACGTACACTGAAGGGGGGAGAGAGGGAGGAGAGAGAGAGAGACTCACATACACTGAGGGAGGAGAGAAAGAGAGAGAGAGAGAGAGAGAGACTCAAATACACTGAGGGCGGGAGACAGAAGCTGAGCAACAAGAGTGCTCCTATCCACTGTTTATCTTTTCTGATGCCTGCAGTGGCCGGGGCTGGGCCAGGCTGAAGCTGGGAGCTGGGAACTCCATCTGAGTCTCCCACATGGGTGTCAGAGACCCAACCATTTGAGCCATCACTGCTGCCTTCCAGGATCTGCATTAGCAAGAAGCTGGAATTGGGAGCTAGGGGCAGGAATTGAATTAGGCACATGATACGGGTGTAGCATCTTGATTGGGGTCTTAACTGCTAGGCCAAAACATATATTCTTTCCTTCCTTCTGTCCTTCCATCCTTTCAGATGTATTTATTTATTTGAAAGAGAAAGAGGAAGGGAGGAAGGGAAGGAGGGAGGGAGGGAGGGAGGGAAGGAGAGAGAGGGAGAGGGAGAGAGAGAGAGGGAGGGAGAGAGAGAGAGGGAGAGGGAGAGAGAGAGAGAGAGAATGAGAATATCTTCTATCCGCTGGGAGAGAGAGAGAGGGAGAGAGAGAGAGAATGAGAATGAGAATATCTTCTATCCGCTGAGAGAGAGAGAGAGAGAGAGGGAGAGAGAGAGAGAGAGTGAGAGAGAGAGAGAGAGAGAGAGAGAGAATGAGAATGATAATATCTTCTATCCGCTGGTTTACTCACCAGATAGCAATGGCCAGGCCTGGGCCAGGTTGAAGCCAGAAGCCAGGAGATTCTTCCGATGGCAGGAGCCAGGTGCCAGGTGCTTTTTCCTGGTCTCCCATGGGGTGCAGGGCCCAAGCACTTGGGCCATCCTCCACTGCACTCCCTGGCCACAGCAGAGGGCTGGCCTGGAAGAGGGGCAACCGGGACAGAATCCGGTGCCCCGACCGGGACTAGAACCCGGTGTGCCGGCGCCGCAAGGTGGAGGATTAGCCTGTTGAGCCACGGCACCGGCCTTGCTCCATTTCTGATCCAGCTCCCTGATAATATGCCTAGGAAAGCAGCGGAAGATGGCAGAAGTGCTTGGGCTCCTGTACCCACAGGGGGACCTAGAAGAAGCTTCTGGTCTCCCATGTGGATGGCAGGGGCCCAAACATTTGTGCCATTTCCCACTGCCTTTTTTAGGTCATCAGCAGGGAGCTGGATTGGAAGTGGAGCAGCCAGGACACAAACCGGCACCCATTTTAGATGCCACAATGCCACATTTGATAGTTTTTTTTTTTTTTTTTTGACAGGCCGAATTAGGCAGTGAGAGAGAGAGACAAAGAGAAAGGTCTTCCTTCCATTGGTTCACCCCCCCAAATGGCCGCTACAGCTGGTGCACTGCACCAATCTGAAGCCAGGAGCCAGGTGCTTCCTCCTGGTCTCCCATGGGGTGCAGGGCCCAAGCACTTGGGCCATCCCCCACTGCACTCCCGGGCCACAGCAGATAGCTCTCTGCTGTGGACAACCGGGACAGAATCTGACACCCCAGCTGGGACTAGAACCCGGGGTGCTGGTGCCACAGGCGGAGGATTAGCCAGGCCAGTTTTTGTTTTTTAAGACTTATTTATTTATTTGAGAGGGATGGAGAGAGAGAGCGAGAGAGAGAGAGCGAGTGAGCTGAATCTGGGAACTCCATCCAGATCTCCCACATGGGTGGTGGGAACCCAATTACTGGAGCCATCATTGCTGCCTCCCAGTCTGGATTGGCAGGAAGCTGGAATCAGGAGCTGGAGCTGAATGGCACTCAGGTATCCTGATGCAGTGGGTAGGCATCTTAGCTGATGTCTTTTTTTTTTTTTTTTTTAAGATTTATCTATTCATTTGAAAGAGTGATACAGAGAGAAAGAGAGGCAGAGAAAGAAAGGGAGATGTCTTCCATCTGCTGGCCTACTCCCCAATTGGCCTCAATGGCCGGAGCAGTGCCAATCCAAAGCCAGGAGCCAGGAGCTTATTCTGGGTCTCCCACATGGGTACAGGGGCCCAAGTCCATCTTCCACTACTTTCCCAGGCCATAGCAGAGAGCTATATTGGAAGTGGAGCAGCCGGGACTCGAACTAGCACCTATATGGGATGCTGGCAATGCAAGTGGTAGCTGGCCCCAACTGTTGTCTTAACCAGTGGGATAAATGTCCGCCCTAACAAATATTTATTTTTAAAACTCCTTTTAAAAAATGTTATTAAAGGTTTATATATAGCACACTACACCTATTTAACACACTGTGATGTAGTTTGACACACATATACACCTGTAAAACCTTCCACACTGTCAGGGTAGTGGACGTCTCCATCATCTTCAACAGGTTCCTGGCACCTTGAGAAATCCGTGTCCCCTGTTCCTCTGTGTGCTCCCTGACCCCATCCTCAAGTGACCACCCATCTGCTTTCTGTCCCGTAGCTTCGTTTGCCCATTTTGGAGTCCTGTGTGAACAGCATCAGATGGCGTCTGTTGACTTCCTCGGGCTTCCTTGTCTCCCTGTGGTTAGTCTGAGATGTTCACGTTGTGCTGTGCATCAGTAGCCTGTTCTACTCATTGCTCAGCGTGTTCTGCGCGTGTCCCCTGATTTGTTTGTCCGTTCATCTCTTGATGGACATTTGTGTTGTCTTCAGTTTGGAGCTAGTAGGAATTTAATTGTTACAAGAAGATGGATGTAGCCTGTGCCTGGACCTGTTTTTCCTTTTCTCTTGGGCTGATACTAGAGGTCTGGTGGGATGGCTCGGTCAGGTAGTAGATGTATGTTCAGCTTTCTCAGGAACTGCTAAAATGTTTTCCAGAAGGGTTGCACCAAGTTACATTTTAAGGCCGGTGATGTGGTGCAGCAGGTGAAGTCGCTACCTGGGATGCCGTATCAGAGCACCAGGTCGAGCTGCTGCTGCTCTACTTCCAATCCAGCTCCCTGCCACTGCTCTTGGGAAGATGGCAGAAGATGGCCCAGTCCTTGGGCCTCTGAACCCATGTGGGAGACCCAGATGGATTCCTGGCTCCTGGCTTTGGCCTGGCCCAGCCCCAACCATTGCAGCCATTTGGAAGTGAACCAGCAGATGGAAGATCTCTCCATCTGTCCATCTCTCTTGCTGTATCTCTGCATTTCAAATAAATGAGATAAATCATTTTTTTTAAAGTTATATTTTCACCAGCAGTGTGAGGGTTCTGATTTCTCTAGATTCTTACCAACACTTGGTGGGGGCAGTCATTTTATTTGGCTGTTCTAATGGGTGTATAATGTTTATTGCATGTGTGTTAACTTTTATTTCCTTATTGACAAATCACACTGAACATTTTCCCATGTGCTTCCTTGCTGTTCATATATTATCTACTATGATATGGTGTCTAAGTTTTTGCCCACTATTTCTTATTGGGTTACTTTCTTAGTGTTGGGTTTTAAGAGTTTGTATATTTGAGATTCTCTATTAGATATATACTTTGCAACAATATTCTCCCAGTCCATGGCTTTACTTTTCATTTTCTGAAAAGAGACTTTTGGTACTTCTTGTTTACTATTTTTAAAAATTGGATAGTCTCTTCTGTCATAAACAAGGATAGAGACACCACAATGTCTCATGTGGGGCACATAGCTCATCTGCAGGGACCAAAAGGTGGTGACAGGGTCATAAGGGAGACCCCACCAAGCTTAAGGATTCTGTGTGCAGTGGGCATCAACCAGAGTGTGGTCCAGAGGGAATGGACTCTGTGTTTACTTAAGGAGACAACATGTCCAGTGCAAAGACTGCATGTTCCAGCTTCTCCTGCGGCTTGCTGTGGCCATCTGACTACACTTGAGGCTTGCTGTGGCCATCTGACTACACTTGAGGCTTGCTGTCGCCATCTGACTACAGTTATCACGGAGGATTGATCCCAGGCTGCTGGCAGATACCAAAATCTGTAGCTGCTCAAGTCCATTATGTAAAAAGCGTGATGTTTGCACAGAACCTGTGTAGTCCTCCTGTGTACTTTCAGCCAGCTCTCATCCAGTACAATGCAATGCTACCTAAAGAGTTGTTTCACTGTATTGTTCAGGGAATAATGACAAGGAAGAAAAGCCGTATGTGTTCAGCCTAGATGCAAGCATCACAGGTCTCGTTACATTGTCTGTGCTCAAGTAAGTGCTGGCCAGAGGCCGAAGGCTGTGAAGTGCAGGTGTCTATAGCAGGGGTGCCCGTGTGTCACTTCACCCGCGTGGATTCAGCGTTGTGCTTCACTAGCATGGGGGGAAATTCTAGTTTTGCTTTTTTGAAATGTTCTGAATTCTCTCCTCTCCCCATTATTTTCAGTCCATGGTTGCTGAATCTCGTGGCTACAGAGGGGCTGACTGTACTTTCCTCCCAATGATATGTGACTTAGAATACATATCCTTTAAATAGGAATAGATAGGAGCTGATGCTGTGGTGTAGCGGATAAAGCCGCCGCCTGCAGTGCCAGCATCCCATATGGGTGCTGGTTCGAGTCCCAGCTGCTCTACTTCCGATACAGCTCTCTGCTATGGTCTGGGAAAGCAGTAGAAGATGGCTCAAGTTCTTGGGCCCCTGTACCCACGTGGGAGACCCAGAGTAAGCTCCTGGCTCCTGGCTTCGGATCAGCGCAGCTCCGGCCATTATGGCCAATTGGGGAGTGAACCAGCGGATAGAAGACCTCTCTCTTTCTCTCTCTGCCTCTCCTTCTCTCTCTGTGTAACTCTGACTTCCAATTAAATAAATCTTTAAAAAAAATAAATAGGTGAGGCCAGCGCTGTGGCTCACTTGGTTGGTCCTTCACCTGCAGTGTTGGAATCCCGTGTGGGTGCCGGGTTCTAGTCCCTGTTGCTCCTCTTCCAGTCCAGCTCTCTGCTGTGGCCCAGGAAGGCAGTGGAGGATGAGCCAGGTGCTTGGGTCCCTGCACCCGCATGGGAGACCAGGAGGAAGCACCTGGCTCCTGGCTTTGGATCAGCGTAGCTCCGGCCGTGGCAGCCATTTGGGGGGTGAACCAGCGGAGGGAAGACCTTTCTCTCTGTCTCTCTCTCTCACTTCTAACTCTGTCAAAATAAATAAATGAATAAATAGGAATAGATAACTAGGTAGTTTTTTTTCATTTTGGCTTTGCATCTTCCTTCTGTTTCCTGCCTGGAATGTGGGCAAAGTGGCTGGAGCCTTAGCAGCTTTCTTGGACCAGAAGCATCTTGAAGGGTTAGGTGGAACACGATGAGTGAAGGCTGGGCCTCTGCAGCCATGTCTGGGTGTCTGTAAACCCCCACGTGAGAGAACATAGCAGTGTGGTTAAAGAGATGTGCTGTTCCTGGTTTTGTTCTGAGCAACCCAGTGCCGCTCCTAGTGGACACAGCTGGTTAACACGGCCGAGGGTGAAGAGGAAGTCAGAGCTGCTTCTATGCTTATGACAGTGAGCTTGTCCTGTCAGAAAGTTCTGCTGCCTTGTGTACTTATGTTTTAAATCACTGCTACTGTTTCCTCCCTCATTATCACCATCTTCATTGCTCACCTTCCTCTTCACGTGATAATGAAGAGGAATAATATTTCATTGTAGTAACAGGTTCTCTTCCTGGAGGGAGGGCTATTTGTGTGTACAGCTTATCTTGTAAAAGACTCCATTAGGTGGTGAAAGGAGGGGAGGCTGAGGGAGGCGTCAGCATTGAGCAACACTTGTGGAAATGGGCAGAGTTGGCATGCAGGGCTAGTGCAACTTCTGTGTCCATTGTGCATGGCCGTGTCAATCATTTCTGTGCTGTCAGGGTCAGTCTTGCCCCCACATGAAGAAGCCCTCTAGGGATGTATGTGAAACAACAGGAACAATAGGCTGGCGCTGCGGCTCACTAGGCTAATCCTCTGCCTATGGCGCTAGCACCTGGGTTCTAGTCCCAGTTGGGGCGCCAGATACTGATACTGTCCCCATTGCTCCTCTTCCAGTCCAGCTCTCTGCTGTGGCCCGGGAATGCAGTGGAGGATGGCCCAAGTGCTTGGGCACCTGCACCTGCGTGGGAGACCAGGAAGAAGCACCTGGCTCCTTGCTTCAGATTGGTGCAGTGCACCAGCCGTAGTGGCCATTTTGGGGGTGAACCAATGGAAGGAAGACCTTTCTGTCTCTCTCACTGTCTAACTCTGCCTGTCAAAAAAAAAAAAGAAAGAAAGAAAGAAAGAAAGAAAGAAAGAAAGAAAGAAAGAAAGAAAGAAAGAAAGAAAGAAAGAAAGAAACAACAGGGACAGATGCCAGTCGTCTGCCAGGTAGGGCAGGTCTGAGTTAGTAGTACTTATAAACAGAGGCAGAGGAAATTATACTTGGCGGTGTAAGAAATAAGAAACTGTTGGGGTGGGCATTTAGCCTGGCAATTCAGATGCTGTGTCCCATATTCAAGTGTCTGGATTTGAGTCCTGGCTCCAGCTTGCAATTCCAGCTTCCTGCTAATGCAGGCCCTGGGAGGCAGCAGTGATGGCCCAGGTAATTGGGTCCCTGTCTCTCAAGCTCAAGTGGGAGACCTGAATGGAGTTCCTAGCTTCCAGCTTTGGCCTGGCCCAGCCTGAGCTGCTGTGAGCATTTGGGGAGTGAACTGGCAGATGGGAGCTCTGTCTCTGTCTCTCAAATAATTGCAATAATGTAAAGACCTAGGAAACTGTTCTTTGCATAGGGGAATGAATGGTTTATAGGAAGAATCAGGTGGAGGGTGGAAGGGACTCACAGGGAGGTAGGCCAACTGGGAGGCTCTGATGGTGGTCCAGGCATGAGTGAGGGTCATGTGTTGAGCAGATGTCAAGAGAGGATCACACGTACATACATAGATGGGGACACACCAGGGTGGGGGCAGGGAGAAAGCTCTGGGGAAGCCTAGGGGAGCCAATCGGGCCTCGATACAAGTGTGACACTGAGAGGAGAGGGTGAGAGGGGAAGAATGTTGCGGAGGGTTTTAGACTGCAGTGCCTTCTGAGAAAATCCTGCAAGGGCCCTGGGGGTTCTTCAAGCCAGAGCCACTGCCACTGGGTGGAGGAGCCCCATGTCCTCCTGGAATGGGTATCTTAGTCTCCCTGCTGCACCTGTGCAAAGTGATGCCCCGACAAACGTGAGCCCTGCGTCGGGTCTGCTCCCTGCTCCAGTGGAGCTCGTGACCGGCCCAGTGGCTGAGACATGGGAAGACCACTGCCTTGTCTCAGGGCTGTCGGTTGCAGAAGCCAAACGGGGACCTGGACGGGCTTCACCAGGGACAGGCTGTCCTCAAGAAGAGCCGAATGTGCAGGGTGGGTAGGTGGGGCGGGGCTCCGAGAGAGGTGCTCTCCATCTCTCTCCTCTGCTTTTCCCGGCCTGGCTTCCTCTGGAGGGGAGCAACATGGCCGAGGCAGTCCCAGGAATCAGTCTCTGGAGGAAGCAGAGTGACCCCCTCTGCTTCCCTGTGAGGAGCAAGGGGACGTTTCTGCGAGGGCTCCCAGCAGACCACCTGCTGTACTGCCCAGAGGCCTGCCCGTGCCTGGCAAGGGGTGTGGAACCGCTGCCATTGGCTAGGTGCCCGAGAGCCACCTGGTGAGCTTTGGAACATTCTGGACCCCACCTCAGAGCCTCTCTGTTGGTGGCTTTATACCCTCCCCAGGTGTTGCCAGTGTACAGCTGGGTTAAGAGCCTCTGCCATCTTGGAAGTCAGCAGCCATGCCCACTGCAGCTGCGTACTAGCTCGGGGCAGTTGGGACAGGTCACTGGACCTCCTGGGGCGTGGTCTCCCCATCTGCAGCCCTGGGGGCTGCCAGTGCTGCCTCCTGCAGTTGCTGGGGATGCCTGGAGAGCTCGCAGCTGTTTGCAGGCTTTGCGGACTGAACCACCAGGCACTGACACCCACGGGCTCTTGCTCATGGTCCTTATTCAATTTGGAGGGAAAAGGTGCTAGGAACAGCCAGGCTGGAGGTCTCTCTTGAGCACAGTTTCCTGTCATTAAAACAGAATCCGAAAGAGGAGGGAAACGACAGACTGGGAAGCCACAGGCAGTGGCACAGCCGCTCCTTTCTTCTTGGACGGCGTGGGTTTGAAGCGCAGCTATAAATGGTTTATGCAAAACAAGCTGGAGGCGCTCATCCCCCTGCTGTTTTAATCCAGGAGAGGCTGGGAGGGGACCAGGTGCAGGCTTCCCAACGTCTCCTCCTTGCGGGCCTGGGTGGGTAGTGGGGGCGGCTGGGTGCTCTTGTGCTGCCTGGGGGAAGATGGTCAGATATAGCCTGCACCCTGGCTCCTGTGTTCCAGGGCACACCTGGCTGCCCAGCTTCTTGGCCTTTTCTGTCTGAGAAAGCACTGGCAGGTGCTGCCGATGGTGCCAAGGGAACGAGGCCGGGCAGCCCTGGGGCTGTGAGGTCATGGACCTGCCACTCTCTCCCCTTTGAATCCCACTGGACCCACAGGGACCCGGGGCCTCATGGCTGGGAGGGTGACCTCAGAGCTGAGGCCTGGACAAGGAGCAGATATGGGCACAGTAGAGCTGCTGGCCCCAGCCTGTCTTGTCCCCGCCTCCTTGCCTGCCTGCCTGCCTTCACACCACACAGCATCCACCAGGGTAGGTGCTGGCGATCCAGAGGTCTGTCCTCGGGTAGCTCCCAGCATGGGAAGGGGGCTCTTGCCACTGCTGCAGGGCTGGGGCAGCACAAGGGGCTGGACATGGTGTGGAAGGAAGAGGAAGGGGTCTCTTCTGCCCTGCAGTATGGGTGATCGCAGATGAAAGACCCCTCTGAGCTGAGGAATGAAGGTCAAGTCGGAGTTTTTGAGTGACCAGTGTGAGGGGCAGGGCATTCCAGGTAGAGTGACAGTGTTCAGAGCCATGGACACATGAGCTGTGGCCATCGTCCAGGGCACATAGTTCCTGTGCATGAGGTGGGGGGGGGTCATGGGAGGGGAAGCCAGACACGTGGGTTGGGACCCCACACTCCTTGAATGCTCCCTGCAGGGGCATCAAGTTTATCTTGTGGTACGTGGGAGCCACTGAGCTGGGCAGTGCCCCACCGCATTGATCAGGCAGGAAGGTTGGCTCAGAACAGGAGCAGAGAGGGTAAAACTGCAACCACGCCATCAGCCCCAGCCTCTGCTCTTCCCTCTGTCCCTGGTCCTCTGAAGAGGGGATGGAGGTTGGGGGGATTGTCCAAATCAGGATGGCGCTGGTGGGCAGAGCCATAGCAGAAGCTGGGGGATGGGAGGAGGGCGGGCTTGAGAGGGACACAGTGACCGCTTTGATGAGGACATCAGGTTGACACCAGACTCTTGCCTGGGCCCTAGAAGCCAAAGGGTGATGCAGGCTGGGGAACCCTGGTGTGTTGGCTAAGGTCTGAAGGAGGGCGGAGAGACAGTGGGAGAGGGCGGAGGTGAGGGGGCTGCTGCTCTGGGCCTTCCGGGATTCTCCAGGGCGGTCCCCAAGTTCTCCTTGGGGAACTCTGGTTCTGGGCTACAGAGGAATGCGTCCAGTGCCCCCATTTTCCAGATGTGAAAAGTGCAGCCCTGAGAAGGACCCCACTTGCTCAGGGTCACAGGGTGGGTTCTGACAGGCAGTGTGTGGCCGCGAAAGTGGACCCCAGAGTCTCACAACATGGTTCTCCTCTTTGACAGGGAAATGGGTTCAGCCAAGCAGGGTTAGGCTGTGAGGGGAGGGGCATTTGTTTTAGACAGGGAGGGGTCCTGTTTGCCTCTGGGTGGGGCTCAAAGCAGGAGCTGCCTTAGCCAATATCCTGGAGCCCTCCCTCCACCAGGGACCAGGAGGAGGCTTGGAGGCCACAAAAGGGGCCCCTGCCAGACCCTCCCACCCTTTCTCTGAATTTTGCTGCTGCCTCAGGGCTTGCAGGGAACCTGGGGGTCCTGGATCCTAGGGAGGACTTTGTCATTAGACTGGGGTGCTAGAGGCTTGACCCCAGTCCCAGAGCTGGAGGGGGTGGGGCAGGAGCCTGGGCTGTTGCTGGGGTGAGAAGGGAGGGGAGTAGAGGAAGGGGCAGGTTGGGAGCTGGGGCAGCCTCCCCGGGGACCAGCTACAGGGAAGAAAATGGTTCCTGTCTCTGCTTTCCCCAGGACCACTGTCCTGCCTGCTGCCTTCACCTGCCACAGTGAGCTCTGGCTCCAGAGAGAAGGTGGCCAGCACACAGCTGGCCACATGTGCCTGGTCCAGGCCGCCGGCGGCTAGGAGGCTACTGTGGGGCTGCGAAACATGAGACTGTCTGGGGTTCAGGTCAGGGCTCCGGTTGGGGCTGGAGTAGCAGGGAGCAAGATTTCCTGGTGGGCTTGATGGGGACACAGCCAGTGAGCGGCCTCTCTCTGCTCCCAGGTGCCCCTGTGCTGGGGCCTGCCTTTGGCTCTGCAGCCAGTGGCTGGTGTCTTCTGTGCCCCTGGGGGTGGACACAGAGCTGGCACATTTCAGAGGCTGGGTCCCAGGTAGCCTGTCACTTTGCTGTGTGAGCACAGAAGCCCCCGTTTCAGAGCCCAGCCAAGGCCCCTCCGTGTCTTCACACAGTGTGTTTGGGTTTATGTGCGAGAGCTGTTGCCCCTGCATCAGCTCCCTTTTCCCCTTGGACACATGTGTGGTGCTGAAGCTCAGAGGCCCTTTTGCCACCAGAGTGCGAATGGACCAGAGCCTGGCTTGGGCAAGGACTGTAGGGGGGGGGCTTGGATGCATAGCAGGGACCCTGGTAGGATAGCACAGTGAGTGCAGGCACTCACAGCCAGAGTCCAGAGCTGGTTACTGTGGGCATCAGCAGACTTGACCGTGTGCCCCGGCTGCTCCTGGTGCCCTCCTGTCGGCGCTGTTTGCTCAACCCCAGGGGCAGCAGTGGCCACAGCCCTGGAGCCTGCAGCCTGCAGCCTGCAGTCTGGCTTCTGGGCCAGCCCTGGCCCTGCCCTGCATTGACAGGTTCATCAGCACCTTCTTGAGCCTCCAGTTTTTTCCTTCCTTCAAAGGGGTGGGCATCTGGCCCGCAGTACCTGATAGGGTACTTTGGCAAGGCCAGTACAGTATTTTGCAGCCTTTCAGAGCTGGGTCATTCTGAGAGGCTGAGGCAGATGTCTGGGAGTATGTGCTCGGCTGAGTGTTAGCCAGGTGACCTGGACCAGTATTCTGTGTCTCCATGGAGGTGCGGATTTCTGGGGATGCCCTCCCACTCTGGGGGCCCAAAGCAGCTGTTTGAAGATGCTTGCAGCAGACCTGTCTCAGCTGACCTGGGCGCTTCTTTGTCTTAGCCCCTCCTTGACTTTTACAGGAGGAAGAGGTGCTGGGGTCCCTACTGATGGGGTTTAGGTCCTTCCTGGGAGCCAAGTCGGTGAGCACTGTGGACTGGGGAGACAGTGAGGACCCGCACAGGGAGTGGGGGTGCTATAAAGCTCTGCAGGGCAGAAGGCCCAGGCAGCTGGTAGAGCTCTGGGCTGACTGACTCAGACCCAGGCCCAGTTTGGCCATTTCCCTGCTTCCTCCTGGGTCAGGTGGGGAAGCAGCAGCCCGTCATACACACACATAGCCCCTCCTCGCATTCCACGCTGTCCTGAGGACAACTCACTGCGTCCTGCAACAGCCCAGGGAGGAAGACTCTGTTTTCATGAACCCCGTCTTTGAGAAGAGGAAACGGACACCCAGGTGGTAACTGGGCTGGGATTTGAACCCTGGCAGCCTCACTCCAGAGTCTGCTTCCAGCTGTGCTGTGAAGGCCCCAGTGTAGACATCACTCTAAATGGCACAGTGACAGGTGGTTGGTGTTGTCAAACCATAGGGATCTGCTTGCCAGTGGGCCTTCCAGGAGTGCTCCCACCCAAGGCCTGGGCCCCATGGGGTGGTCCTGCACTGTCAGTCCATCTACCAGCTGATGCCCAGTGTTTCAGCCCAAAGGTTGGAATGGGAGACTCCACAGTGGGCAGAAGGTGGCCGGGGCCAGGGCCCAGGAGCCGGCATGAAAAGCTGCATCAGCCTGTCCAGTGCTCTGCCTTCCCCTGTGAGCCAGCTCTGCGTGGGAGGCAGGAAGCGGACTCCTTGGGAGGGGCAGGGTGGGCTGCAGAGGCCCAGGGCAGGAGTCCCTCCCAGCCTTGGGGTAGCTTCAGCTGGCTGGGGGCCTGGCACTGGAAGTGGTGGGCATTGGGAACTCTGGCTGAGCCATGGGCCTGAAGGTGCGAGTGGGCATGCACGCCATTTGCACATGTGTTCCTGGGTGGGGGGAGGGATGTCTGCCCACAGAAGAGGATTTAGCCTCCTGCCATCAGCGGCCAGCTTTTCTCATGATCCAGGCAGGCCCAGCAGGGACCAGTCAATTCGTTTTCATATCTCTGACGGGTGAGGCTCACATCTTGCTGCAGCACATGGGTCTCCGCATCTCTCTGCCTCTCTCCCCCCATAAGTGTTGCATTGCCCTTCCTCCCTTCCCCAGCCAGGATATACCGAGGGAGCAGATCTTAGGAACGCTGGTCGTTCATCACTTACCGTCTCTGGCACAAGGGCTCACTTCAAGTTTAAGATTCCTTTTCCTGCACAAAGGCAGGATGCCTACCAGGTGACAAGGGGCCATGTTTAATCCCCTTCCTTAGGAGAACTGAGCTCCCTGTGCCATGCATTTGCATATACAGCATGCATGCAAAAACACATGGGCAGTTTAGAACGGTGCCTGGGGCAGGCTCAGTGCTTGTTAAAGCAGGTCCTCCATGTCTCCTCCTCCGAGTAGCTTAGATCCTCAGTGCCGCAGTCATTTCCTGCACCGGAGTCTGCTCTCCAGCTTCTGCTTGGGCTCCTGAGTCCTCTGGGCCTCTGAGCAGTTGCCTGGCCGTGTTCAGCCCTCCCACCCGCCTATGTTGTGTTATCACCATGTTCCAGGAGAGGTGGCCGAGGCCCCGATAGCTCAGCGGATTGCCTGGTCACATGGCCATAATGCTGACCTGTCTGACCTCTAGACCAGAGCTCCCAACAGCCAGTGGGGTGCGGGGGATGGGGGAAGGCAGATCCATCCACCCTTCCTGGCAGGTGACAGAGATCTTATCACAGGCAAATGTTTGCTTCCAGCTGGGGGCTCTGTGGGTGTGGGCTGGCACACTCTGTCTTGCGAATAGAAGCCTGCGTTCTTCCGTGTGCGATTCTCTCTGCTTGGCATGGACGGAGACCCCTCTGTCTAGTCCAGGCTGGCCAGGCTGGCCCTGAAGCCCAGAACTGGGGAGCAAGCAGGAGCAGGTGTGTTTGTGTTTCCGGAGGGTCCAAGAAAGGGCTACTTGGCAGTGGGCCAGCGGTGGGAGGGACGCCCAACTTCAGTCTGTTTTCTCAGATTCCCTTTCAGTCTCCACCCCTGCCTGTGCACCTGTTGTGTTCCCGTCATCCCGGGCGGCTGGCAGCTGTCAGCGCCGGGGCACCTGTCCCAACCCCAGAGGACGCCCTCTGGGCTCCTTGGCTCAGGTTTCTCTGCAGCACTCAGCTCTGTCTCCCTCTCGGTCCTGGTGGCTTTCTGTCCTGTCCTCATCTCCATCTGCTGCACTGTCTTCAAACTCCACTCGGCAGTGCTGCTTCTGTCCTGGCTCCGGGCATGGGAGGAGGCCGTGTTCTCTGCTCCTCTCTCTCAGGCCCCGCTTACTGTGGTAAGAAGGATGGCCTGGCAGGTCGTCCTTAAGCCCCAAATGCCAGGTGACTCATCAGCTCTATCAAATTGTCTCTTGTTCTTGATGGAAAAAACCCCATGGCAGCTAGGAGCTGCCTCCTGGCTCCTCCTACCAGGGCCACGCCCCTCCCTGACTTACCCCCGGGGGCCAACAGTTATTTCCACCTCCTCCATGCCCTGTGTAGCTTTGTTTTCTCCCCTGCTGATGCCCTGACCTGGATGTCACACTAAGCCTAGGGCCGGCAGACATTCATCCTGAGCTTGAGGCCTCTTTGTCCTCCACCACTATGGAGTCTCAAGGCTGTCTCTAACGTACTAGGTCTTCGTGGCTACATCTATAAAATGGGCACAGGACTTGCCTGCCTGATGGCGGGGCTGGACCCAGTGTTCAGAGGAGGCTCTTCCATCTGAGAGGTCTGTGGGCTGTAATTTGGGTGGTTCCCATTGTTCAGTGAGTTTGTCCCATGTTCTCCCCTGCAGTTGCTAGAAGGCAGATGTAGGCAGGGCCTTGGAGGACACAGATGAGAAAGGACTCAATGAGCAGAGAGCTGGGTAGGGTAGCCCACCATGAAAACCCAGCTGGCGCCCCGGAGGGAAGAGGAGCTGGCAGAAGGGCATTGGGAGAGAGGGGGATGGCGGGAGAGCAGGGATGGCCATGGTGGCAGGGAGAGCCCAGGCTGCTGCACTTCCCTGAATGGGGCCAGAGGCAGCCGGGGCAGTGAAGGAAGGGCGGTTTACTGAAGACCAGCTGGGAATTCTGCCAGAGCCGGGAGCCCCTGGGATGCCCAGCCCTGCTTCCTGCCTATGGGATTCCACATCCAGAGTCCTTGCTCGGGTACCAGATGGATCTGCCCGCCCCAAGACTTTGCAAGACGCTGGCATTACTAGTGTCTGTCTGGACCACGTGTTAGCAAACAAAAGTCCACGTGGCTCTGCTGCCACATGACCCCTTCTGATTCTTTAAGAAGGTCCAACGTCCCCTTGTCTTCGCTTTCCCAAGCTGGGGCAGCCTCTTCCCTTTGACCTTTTCTGGTTAAAGCTCGAGTTTTCACATCCAGCAGGTCTGAGTTTGATGCCCAGCCCATTTTCCCTTCACTGTAACCTCTTCTGAGCCTCAGTTGCACAGGCTGTGGCCTGGGGAGGATTCTGTCTCTTGAAGGGATGTTGTGGGGCCAGCTGAAACCACGTACGGGAAACACCTGACACAGTGTGTGGCACATAGTAAGTGTTTGGTAGGTGGTAGCATCTGTGGCCGCCTTTATAGATTTGCTTATAGCTCTGTACTTCCCTGTCACAGAATTTCCAAAGTGTGGCTATAGACGGGCGCACGGAGGCCGTGTAGCCCTACCATTCCTGGGTCCCCACGGCCCTGCCAGCACCTGGGATTGCCCGTTCCCTTGTTCATCTCCCCTGTTATGCCAGAAGCTTCTGCACGGCCAATGGTGGGTCTTGCTCACCACGTGGTCTGCAGTCGGTGCTCAGTGAATGCTGGGTGGACGGATCAGAGAATGACCGGTGGAGGCCATGGTGCTCTCACCCCGTTTTGTAACTGAATCCTTTGATCAGTGAGGTTTTCCATATTGCCCTAGTGGAGACAACAGAGAAGCAGAGAAGCCGTGGCTCCACCCTGGAGAAGGGGTGCCGCCCCCCACCCTGCAGAGGCCCTGGACATTGCCCTGGGGAAGTGGTGGGAAGAGGAACCCTCAGACACAGGCTGCTGCCACTTCCTATTGAAAATGGGGAAGCAGAGTGTGGGAAACAGGACGAGGCCAGTCTGCTGGAAAACCCCTGAGGCATCGGCACCATGAAGTTCCCGATGGGCACCCGGCTGCTCCCCGTTCTCTGTTCTGTTCTTGCTCAGGTGGCTGGAGGGAGGGCTGCTGCCCACCTGAAGGACCCCTGGCTCAGGGACCCCCAACCTGCTCCATCCCTGCGGGGTCACCACTCAGCTACTTTCCCACGGTGCTGTGTCTGGAGAATGACTTGCAACTAGTTCTGTGCGTGCAAGCTGTGTTCTGAGCGTCTGCTCTCGGGGCACGATGGGGAGCAAGGGCAAGGCAGGAGCAAGCCCAGCATTGCTGGATTCCATGTCTTTTATTTTTCCCTTAAGATTTATTTATTCATTTTGGGAGATAAATGTATCTCCCATCTGCTGGTTCACTCCCCAGATGGTTGTAGTGGCCAGTGCTAGGCCAGGCTGAATCCAGGAGCCAGAATCTTCATCCTGGTCTCTCATGTGGGTGGCAGGGATCCAAACACTTAGGCCATCTTCTGCTGCTTTTCTGAGGCCATTAGCAGGGAGCTGGATTGGAAGTAGAGCAGCTGGACTTGAACCAGAACCCATATGGGATGCTTGTGCTACAGGCGGTGGCTTTACCCACTACTCCACGACATCAGCCCCCTGGATGCCACTTTCTCCCTCACACCTCTTGCCTTGCTCATGCCTGCTACACACCATGGGGGAAGAGGGGCCTCTGAGAGGCTGGGCTGGCGTTGCCTCCCTGCTGAAGCCTGCCCGGGGTTCCCTGTTGCTGTCAGGAAGTGGCTGGGTTCTTTCCCACCATCCCTGAGACCCTCCCTCGAGGCCCACCTTACTTTGCCACAGAACACTTCTCCAGCCTGTACCCACTGCCCCTGCTGCAGCTGTACCTGGCAGGGCCTCTGTGTTCCATACTGGGTTCCCTCCCACAGGGTCTCTGCCCATGTTGTACTCACTCTCTTCCCTACCCTGCCTCCATAACACATGGGCGTCACCTTCAGATCTTATCTTCACATTGCTTTTTAAGAAAGCCTGTGCTAAGTCCCCTGGAACTTTGTTCCTTCCTTTGAAAGATTTATTTATTTATTTGAAAGGCAGAGTTACAGAGAGGCAGAGAGGGAGGGAGGGAGGGAGGGAGAGAGAGAGAGATCGTCCATATGCTAGTTCACTTCCCAGATGGCTGCAACAGCCGGAGCTGCGCTGATCCGAAGCTAAGAGCCAGGAGCTTCTTCCAGGTCTCCCATGTGGGTGCAAGGGCCCAAGAAAACCATAGCAGAGAGCTGGGTCAGAAGTGGAGCAGTGGGACTCGAACTGGTGCCCATATGGGATGCTGGCACTGCAGGTGGCTGCTTTACCTGCTACGCTACAGCACCGGCCCCACTCCTTCCTTTTAGAATGCTTTTCTTGGGCTGAGGTTGTATTTCTTAGGGAGGCTACTTGAGAAGTGTCTGTTTCCCTCTGAACTGGGAGCCCACAAGAGCCAGGATCTGTTTATTGTGGGTCACCATCGCATGCACGATGTCTCACTTAGTGGCTGACACATAGCAGTGCCCAGTAAATGTAAGTTGAGTTAAATTGTTGATATGCACCCAGGAGAAGTTGGGCTAAGCTGAGAGGCCCAGTAGACATGGGATGGGAGGGGCAGAGCTCAGGGGCTCAAAGCACAGGACTTGTTCTTTGCCTAGGGTTCTTGGAAGGTTTCCTGGAAAAGAAATTTCTAGTACTGAGTTGATGGGGAAAAGGCAGGAACCAAGGGGAGAGGGAGGCTGGGCTGTGGGAAGACCAGGTTGGCCATGTGCAAGGGCTCAGCCAGTTTGTTAAAAGGCAGGCAGGACCAGAGGGTAACTTACCCTACACTGCAGGAACAGTCTCCAAAGTAGTTTCTTTTTGCCTCAGTTTCCTCATCTGTCAAATGTTTATAAAAATAAACCCACCTTGGGACTAGCACTGTGGCACAGAGGTTTTAAGCCTCTGCCTGCAGTGCCGGCATTCCATATGGGTGCTGGTTCAAGTTCCAGCTGCTCCACTTCCCATCCAGCTCTCTGCTGATGCATCTGGGAAAGCAGCAGAAGATGCACCAAATACTTGAGCCTCTGTACCCACATGGGAGACCCAGATGAAACTCTTGGCTCCTGCCTTCGGCCCAGCCCAGCCCTGGCCTTTGTGACCATTTGGGGAGTAAACTGGTAAATGGAAGATCTGTGTCTCTCTGCCTTTCCCTCTCCCACACTCTCTGCAATTCTGCCTTTCAAATAAATAAATAAATCTTTAAAAAACAATAAAAAAAGCCTCATCTCAGGGTTATTGTGAGGCTTGAAAAGTTAATATGCGTAGCAGGCTTAGACTAATGCATACAGTGAGGTCTTCTAAGGGTTTGCTACTATTAGGATCATGAGGAATTTGGCTTCCTTCCTCCCCAGCAGGAGCTCAGTGTGTGTGTGCCAGGGAGTATGTGTGAAGGTGGATGTGTGACTGTGCTGCCGCTGGCATGCGTGTGCCTGTGGTATGGAGTGTGGCAGCTTCTCCTGTGAGAGGTCTCCAGCCTGTCTGTGGCTTTGGGTTGGTGACCCCCGGTCAGGTCCCAGCATCCCTCCCCTCACAGGGGGGTCCTGAGCTGAGGGCTGAGCGCCTGGCATGGGCCTCTGGGTTCCATCTGATGTGGGCCAGCCCCTTCCCTGGGCCTCAGCCCTCTGCTTTCCCAGCTACACCCCCGGCCCTGAGAAGAAGGGCTGGGGCCAGGCCGGGGCCTGGGAGCTGAGAGCTGCCCTGTTGTCTTGGGAGAGGAGGCCCCTGTCCTGCGATGGAGGTGAGGTTGTCCCACAGACCAGGAGCTGAGTCCTGGCTCTGCCTCTGGCCTGCTGGGTCACCTCAGGCAGGAGCCTTAGCCTCTTAGAAGCTGTTCTTTGTTTCTGTAAAACAGGTCCAGTGGTGGCTGCTGCCATCCAGAATATGAACCGATGGTGCACACTGTGCCTCCTCCAGGAAGTGCTCGGTGCCCAGGGCTGCTCCCTTGGTGATTGCTAGGTGTGCACCACGGTGGTGCCTGTGAGTGCTGGAGGGCCTGGGTACGGCGGTGCCTGTGTGACACCGATAGGTCTCCATACATCAGAGGGCACGTGCATGTGTGTGCTAGCGGGATGCTTTGGTGTGAGGGTCAAAGTCTGGATTCTGTGCCATATCTCCTGGGTTTGCATCCTAACCTTGCTGCCTTCCATGTGAGTGACCTCTCTCGGTCTCAGTTTTCCCCCAGTAACGATCAAGGTACAGTGGGTAACAGCAGGAGCACTGAGCTCCTCACGCAGCCTGCAGGGCTGCAGCAGGGAATTTTGTAAAACACTTGGGATCCAGCCGGAAGAAGACAGAAGCACCCTAGCCCTCTGTTAATGAGCTGCTCTAGTTTCAGTGTGAACCCCTGGAGGTCAGGGACAAGGGCTGTTATCTGGGCACCTAGTCCAGCCCCTGCAAGTGGTGGAGGGGAAGCGTGTGTGAGGGTCCTGCGTGGGTGGCGCGGTGTGTCCCCGTGCACCTGGGATGGGCTTGTGCCTGTGATGGGAGTGTGTGCTCCGGGCTGGGGCATCTCCAGCGCTCTCGCGCTCAGAGCTGGGCTATTTCAGGAAGCCTCCAGTCTCCTCCTCCTTATGTAAATAAACATGACAGATCCTCGCCTGGACCGCGCGGGAGGCGGGGGCGGCCGGGAGGGGCGGCGCGGGCGCGGGCGGCCGCCAGCAGGGCTGAGGGCTGCGCGGGCTGTGTGGCCGCCCGCGGGCGGGAGGGAGCGCGTGGGCCCTGCCATGCCGGCCTGCCGCGGGGGCGGAGAGGGCGGAGGAGGAGGGGAACTGGCGGCCAGCGCCGCTTGGTGACGAGGCCGGCGGCCCGAGGGAGGTGGCCGCGCTGCCGCGATGGGGGGACAGATCACCCGGAACACCCTCCACGGTAAGGCCCTGGCTGATGCCCCAGGGGGCCACCCACCCTCCCAGCCTGGAAGCCACCTGGGGAGGCTGGGGTGGAGGGAAGCTGAGGTTAAGGGTCTGGTCACCCCTTTTGCTCCATGGAGAGTTCTGGGGCCCCTTGAGGGGTGCATTTGGGAGGTAGGCACTGGGGTGGGGAAAGCAAGGGGTGCTGGGGAGAGCAGGAAGAGGGTGACAGTGGGTGGGGTTCAGGCAGTTGAGGCTCCCCCAGAATCCCTTTGCCCACTGGGCAGGTGCTGCCAGCCTCAGGAGGGTGTGAGGTTGTGGGTGTCCCTACATGCCTCTCCCGGGGGTTGGGGTGAGGGCAGTTAGCAGGGGCTGATGGTGGGCCCTGGAGGGGGGTTGTGTGTGTGACGGAGCTGGGGGTGATGGAGGTGTTTCTGGGTGTGTACCTGTGCTGGCTGGTGCTGAAGCACACCCATGTGCAAGTGAGAGCCCCACAGTGCCCGACCTCCCTTCCCGAAGTGTGGGCTCTGAGTGGGAAGCCATGAACTTCTGACTCCTGGAGATCACATCCACAGTCAGACCCGGGTGGCTGGGAAAGGGGTGGGGTGTGGGGGTGGGCTTGCTGGCTTCCCTTTTGCAAGGCATCTGTTTGCCCCTGAGTCTGTCAGTCCTTGCCCCTGGCGCCAGGGCTGTGGTCTTGGGAGCAACATGGCCGGTGTTGTGGCCCAAACCCAGCAAGGGGGGGCCTTCCTCGGGACTTGTTTATCTAGCCTGAGACCTGGGGCTACTTTACAAACTGGCACAGGCTCAGCCCGGGGAGTCCCTGCTTCGCTCCTCCTTGTGCAGGGCCCTGGGAGGTGGGCAGCCTCTGTCTGCTCAGTCTATGGGACACTGAGGGACCTGGGAGAGGCCCAGGCAGGACGGAGGCGGGGGCAGAGCGCATGGGAAGCCCTGGCTGGCAATGGCGACCAGGTGCCTTTCGCTTTCCGGCTCAGGACCTTGGGAGTGTAATTTCTAATTAAAACAGAAAAAGGCAGGGAAAGACATGGGAAAGGCAAATCATTGGCTCTCTTAAAAGGAAATGAATTTTGTCCTAGGCCTGGAGGGCCAAGTGACAGATGGAGGGCCTTGGAAGACACATAATCCGCAGCCAGCCAGGGCAGTGCCAGTGGCCTGGGCTTGGCCTGAGACTGGGGTGGGGCTGACCTGAGCCTGGCCCGCCGTGTCAGTTGGGTGGGGGCTCTTTCTGGGGGGTGCTGGGGGGCGCGCTGGCTCCTGTGGGCTTTGGAGCTGACTGGCATTTTCCACTGGAGTCAGTCTTGGACGAGCGCACGGCCTGGGAAGGACAGAGAGGCCCTCGGAGCAGGTTCAGGACACGACACAGTGTGCTGTCCTCTGGCTCCCATGGAGCACGAGGACCCTGAGACCCTGAGATCACCCAGGGAGTTATGAGAGCAAGGGGCTTCCGGAGCTTCGGTTTTCTCATCTGTCCATGGGGCTGATTCTAGCGCCCTCCTGCTAAGATTGCTGGGAGGATTACCTGAACCTTGTGAGTGGAGAACTGAATGTGGCAGACATCAGGGACCCCTGGGGCCGAATTCTCTTTCTCCTGTATGTTTGCCCCATGTCGCCAGGACAGGACAGGGGTGTAGCATTGGGTAGGCATCCAGGCCCCATGGCTGTGAGCGCTAATCAAATGCCCCATGTGCCTAATCCCCTACCCCATCCCCCAGGTGGAGCTGTCGCTAAGTTGGTCCTGGCTGCTCTGTCAGCCCGCTGTCCTCAGGGGCTGGGGTGCAGAGGGGGGCTGCCGGTGCCCACACAGCTCCCAGCTGGAACCCCACGTGCTCATCCTCACGTGGCAACACCCCGTGTGCCCACACCTGTCCACATAGGCTGGCCGTCCCCATGGCCCTGGTTCCACAGGGCTTTGCTGCTGCCTAGGGGTGCTTGCGGCCCCCATGAACTCCTGGGCCTTGACTGCGTCCTCCGTGGAGGCCTGAGGCTTCTGCTTTGTTTCAGGCCAAAGATTTTGGATGGTTGGCGTACAGCAAGGCCAGGTGGTGACGGTGACTGGTGTGGACACTGTATGTGGGGCGGGGTTCAGCCCGTGGTGTGTTTGTGGCCATGTTTTGGCTGTCCAGGTTCCTGGTCCATACCTGTGTGAAGGCAGGACCGTGCGCTGCCACGCCAGCTTTTCATGTGGGAGGAGCCACTTTGGAGTACTCTGTGCCTGTGGCATGCCTGTTGTGCCCATGTGTATGTCTCTGTGTATGAGGTATATGTGTGTATCTGTGCGTGTGACACGTGTTGTATGTGTGTTTGTATCTGTGGATGTGGTCTATGTGTATCTGTGTATAATGTGTATGGTATAAGTGGCACATGTGTGTGGTGTGTTCATGGTGTACGTGGCATGTTTTGTGTATATGTAGCTGTGTGGTGTTGTAGAAGTATGTATGTTCCTGTGGCGTGTCTGTGTATGTGGTGGAGTGGGTGGCATGTGTGTAGTATATGTGTATCTTTGTGTGTTGTATGGTATGTGTGTCTGTGTGGTGTATGTGTTTGGTATATGTATCTATGTATGTAGCATGTGTTGTATGTATATGGAGAGTGTGGTGTGTCTTTGTATATCTGTGTATACCTATGTGTGGAGTGGGTGGTTTCTCTGTCTATGGAGTGTGTGTATTGTGTAGAGTATGCATCATATGTATCTGGGTATGGTCTGTGTGGCACATGTATGTATACATCTGTGTGTGGTGTGTATCCACTTGTGAGTCTCTGGTGCACACGTGTATGGAGTATATACGCATGTGTGTGGTATGCAGTATGTGGCACATGCATGTGTATCTGTGTTTCTGTGTGTATCTGTGTGGAGTGTGGAGCACATGTTGTATGTGCATTTCAGTGTGTATCTCTGTGAGTGTCTGAAGTATATGTATCTGTGTGGTACACATGTGTGTGTAGTGTATGCATGTGTGTGATGTGTATCTGTGTGGAATGTGTGGCCCATGTATGTGGTATGAATCTGTGTGTATGTGAAATATGGGGCACATGTTGTATGTGCATCTCAGTGTGTATCTCTGTGTGTAGAGTGTATCTGATGCACGTGTGGTGTGTGCGTGTGCATGTGTGGTGTGTGTGGTTGTGTGATGTATCTATATGTGTGGTGTGTGGTGTTTATGGCTTGTATGTGATGTGTGTGTGATGTGTACATGGTGTATATGATGTGTGGTGTATTTGTGGTGGGTGGTATGTGGTATGTGTGTCTGGTATGATTGTGTGTGGTGTATGTGGTGTGATATGTGTGTGGTGTGTGGTGTGTGGTGTGTGTGTGCTGTGTATGGTGTGTGTGTGATGTGTACATGGTGTATATGGTGTGTGGTATATTTGTGGTGGGTGGTATGTGGTATGTGTCTGGTGTGATGTGTGTGTGGTATATGTGGTGTGATATGTGTGGGGTGTGTAGTGTGTGGTGTGTGTGTGCTGTGTGTGGTGTGTGTAGTATAATTGTGGTGTGCTGTGTGTTGTGATGTGTATGTGTGGTATGTGTGGTGTATGTGGTGTGTGTTGGGTGAAGGGTATGATGTGTGTTGTGATGTGTGTGCTGTGTGTGTCCTTGTGATGTGTGGTGTGTGTGTGTATGCTGTGTGTGGTGTGTATGTGTATGGTATGTGTTTAGTGTAATATGTGTGGTATATGTGGTGTGTGTGTGTATGGCATGACGTGTGTGTGTGATGTGTGGTTGTGTTTGTATGCTGTGTGTGTGATGTGTGTGGTTGTGTATGTGTGCTGTATGTGGTGTGATGTATGGTGTATATGTGTATGGTATGATGTGTGTGTGTGGTGTGTGGTGTGATGTGTGTGTGCTGTGTGGTGTGATGTGTGTATGTGCTGTGTTGTGTGATGTGTGTGTGGTGAGTGGCTGTGTATGTGCGCTGTGTGTGGTGTGGTTGTGTGTGCTGTGGTGTGATGTGTGTGTGCTGTGTGGTGTGATGTGTGTGTGGTGTGTGGTTGTGTGTGTATGCTGTGTGGTTGTGTGTGTGTGCTGTGTGGTGTGTATGGTGTGATGTGTGTGTGTGCTGTGTGGTGTGTGTGTGTGCTGTGTGGTGTGTATGGTGTGATGTGTGTGTGTGCTGTGTGGTGTGTGTGTGTGCTGTGTGGTGTGTATGGTGTGATGTGTGTGTGTGCTGTGTGGTGTGTGTGTGTGCTGTGGTGTGTGTGGTGGGGCCGGTGGTGAGGACCTGGGCTCCTGGGGGCCCCGCCCAGCAGGGCACCATGGGGAGAGGCCCATCTGGAGAGAGGCCTGGGCAGTTCCCCCCCCAGCTCTCCCTGGGCAGGGTGCAGAGCTGTGGGGCAGGCAGGGCAGCGGCCGCCACTTGGAAGCCGCCCTCCTCAACCCCCCTGGCCCTTCAGGACTCACTCCCTTCTTGTCCTCTTCTTGGGTGCTCCCCTCAGTCCTCTCTCAGCAGAGATGGACCATATCTGGGTCCTGAGGGTGCTGAGGCGCCTCTGATGTGCATGGCACCCGTGGTCGGGTGCCGGGGCCACTCCCCTGGCCGCAGAGGGGCAGGCTGTGGCTGGGAGAGGGAAGTGGCTGCCTGAGCTCACCTGGCTGGTGCCTCCAGAGGCAAGGCCGGCCAGGCAGCAGAGAGGAGGCCCCTGGTTGCCTGGTGAGACCTGAGAACAGCACGGAAGGAGCTCTGGGTGCTCAGGCCGAGGTGAGCTCCGAGGAGCTGCAGGTGTGTGGGTGACTGTGCGTACATGTGCACCCACTCTGCCTGTGCTGTGCGCTCCAGGATGGTGGGTGTAGGATGTGGGCACAAGCAGCAGGAGGAGGGAGGGTGGGGCTGCTGCAACTGTGGGTGGTTATCGCACCAGAAGGGGGCTCCAGGGAGTGGGGGAGCTCAGGGAGGGGAGACCGAGCTGGGCGACCAGGTCTGGCAAGGTATGGAGAGGAAGGAAAGGAATTCTGGAATCTTGGGGTGGGACAGCTGCAGGGGAGGAGGAGGATGTTGGGTGACACAGCTGTGTGTACATCTGGTTGCCGGCCGTGGCGGCCGTGGCAGAGATTGGGATGTTGCAGAGTGAGCGAGAACAGAGGCTCCATCTGGAGATGAACTTGGCTGTGAAAGCGCCAGCCCCGCCTGCTCCCTCTCCCTCCTTCACCCACATTGTCGTCATGGAGTCAGCACAGCCAGGTGCTGGGTGGGGGGCCAGGAGACCCTAGGTTGCCACTGTGGCCTACCCCTGGGGCATCATGACCTCGTCTCCGTCTTTTCTGCTACAGGGGGTGGGACACTGTTGCAGGCAGGGCTATGGGGAGGCCTAGTGTATGGGACCCAGGTGCTGGGCTTCTTTGTCTCCTTTCTCCCCTGGACACCAGGAAGGGCAGGGCGCAGTGAGAGCCCCCTGAACCCTTGCCCACAGATCAGGTGTTGGTGGGAGAATCAAGCATCAGTAAGTCCTTCAACAGCTTTTCTAAAACACCTGCTGTGTGCTCTGAGTGCTGGGGAAACAACAGTGAGAAAGGCAGTGGTCTCTGGCCTCAGGCAGCTGCCAGTCTGTCCTGGAGCTGGACACAAAGCACCCTGCAGCCTTTTAGACAGAAAACTGCTCTGCAGAGCACAGCAGCTGCCCTAAGTGACTCCTCTCCTCTCTGCTGCGGACGGCCCGGGACCAGAGCCGGACTCCGAGGGACCAGCAATGCACAGCACAGTCTGTGCCTTGGGGTGCTGAGCTTGGTTCTGAGGATCGGCCAGGGTTGAAAGGGCTGCTTGGTGGTGGAGGCTCTGGTGGGGGTATATGGGCCCCCGAGGCCCATGGCAGGGTCCCTAGCCCAGGCTGGGGGTCAGAGAGACTTGCAGGAGAAATCAGGTTCTGCAGGATGAGTATGAGAAAGGCAGGTACCCGGGTGGGAAAGGGAAGGAAGGGTTTCCAGCCGGGAAATGGGTTTAGGGAAACCCTGGAACAAGGGGCAGGTGAGCGAGGTCGGCCTCTTCGAGGAACCCAGAGAAATTCACGTCTGTCCAGTTTAGTAGTCAAGTCTATTAACCAGGCCCCTCCCCATCCTGTCTCCCACCTGGAGTCAGGAGTCCCCCCCCTTTGGACCAGTCTCCCAAATACATATATATATATATATATATATATATATATATATATATATTTATATATTTAATTTGAATGAATGGCAGAGAGAGAGAGAGACAGACTTGGGCAGGGTGACCTGGGCATGTTGGGTGGCACTGGGGGCAGCCATCAGGGTGCTGCCCGTGAGCCCTGACAAAGGTGGGCGGTGACATCCATGTCAGTGCTGCGGCTCTCATCCTGGGGAGCCCTCCCTCTTGGAGTCTCCCATCCCCTGCTCCACTGTGCTTTTCGGGCAGAGTTTGGTGGGGGCAGTGGGGAGGTCACTCGGCAGGCGATGTGTGTCCAGGCAGCTCCCCTGGGACCCCGCTGAGAGGCAGGAATGTGAACCAGAGCCGGCTGAGGGTCACCCAGAGGGCTGGCCAGGCCTGTGTCTGGCAGCTCAGAAATGTCCAGGAGGAATGGGCCCTGGGAGGCAGTTTCCATTGTGTCAGCAACAGCTTCTACCAACCGACCAAGGGGGTGTCTCCACTGAGGTCCCCCACAAGCCTGTCAGCCCATCAGTAAGGGGATTATCCCTGGGCTCTGCTGCCCCCTATGCTCCCTATACTGGAAGTCCTTGTCTGTCCCTCCCCCAGGCTGGGCTGTCAGGCACTGCATGTCCCCACTATGCCTGCCATCCTGCACTCATGGAGGGAAATGTGCATTAGATGCTGAGTTGCCTAAAGGACCCTGCACGTGATATTGCAAGACCAGGGTTCCAGTCTCAGTTCTGCTGCCTGATTGCTGTGTGACCTCAAGCAGGTTGCTCAAGCAGCCTGAATTGCAGCTCCCTAGCCATTGAATGGGGAGCTTCCGAGGTGCCACTATGTGGCGTCGGCTCCCCCTCTGCCACGCTCTTGCATCAGAGCTGTGCTCAGTTAGTTCTCACTTGCTGTGTAGTCCTCCCTCCCCCTAGTTTGACTTCTGCTGAGGTGGAGAAGGGAGACAGCAGGGGCAGGGACTTCTGGGGTGGGGGAGATGGTGACAGGGCTGCTGCGTCGGCCGTCTCTGAGAGCACCATTCACGTTGCAGTCGTGAGAGCTGCAGCCCCTGGAGGTATGCAGGGCACAGAGCATGGGGCTGTCTGGCATAGCCCATGCCCTGGGTTCAGAAGAAAACCTGGGGCACCTAGTTAGGGCGCGGCTGCAGGGTGCACAGTAAGGCCAGAACCTGGAGGGTATTAATTTCCCAGGATTGTCAGAATGGGTGTGGGGTCCTTGGGCACTCTGCTGACCCCAGGAGCCCGGGAGGGTCTGTGGGTCAGGAGCTCACTGGGGCCTGCCCAGGGGAGGGAGCCCTATGGGCAGGAGATGCCCAGCAGACCAGAGACGCGGTTCCGAGGGTCCTGATCTCATGGCAGGCTCAGGCACAGAGGGCAGGGGCAGCGGACAGGCCTCTGTGGCTGTCGATGGCCTTGAGGGACACCCTGTGGGCAAGAGAAGGCAGGCACAGCACTTTGCAGGCCCTAGTCATCAGGAGACAGAGCTTTGCAGCTTCCAGACTGCCCTCCCTCTGGGGAATAGCACCCCACTTTGTCTTAGGGTGACAGCGCCCCACCAGGCTTTCAAGGACCCCTGTGAGACAGACAGTCTGAGCCCTGAGCACTGCCCAGGGTGCAGTGATGGGGCTACTGCGGTGGCCACATATCCCAGCCTCTCTTCCCTTCACCAGTAAAGGCCTGGCTTGTGAGTCATTGCTTGAATTGTTAACTGGGGGGTCGAGGGGATACGTGGAACATCGCACTGTTTTGCAACCCACGTGTGATGGAGCAGCCACCACCCTCAGGAAACAGAACCTTCCTGGCACCTCCAGAACTCCCTCTGTGGGCTTCTCCCCCAAGCTCGCCCACGCTCGGAAGCCCTGGAGCCCTCTAGAGGATGTCCCATGGATGGGCGCGCCCAGGGTGCAGCCTTTTGCATCTGGTTTCTGTCACGGAGGCTGCTTTTGAGGTTCGTCCCCGCCGTGTGACCAGTACATTTTTTCCTGCCGAGTAGTAGTAGTAGCTGTACCACATTTTATTTGCCCATTCACCAGTTGAAGGACATTTGAGTCATTTCCAGGTTTTCGGTTGTTATGAATAAGACTGCTATACATTGTGTTCAGGTCATCGTGTGGACATGGTTCATTGCTTTTGGGGAGGTGCCCAGAAGCGTGCATGCTAGTAGGCATTTGACTTCATTAGAAACTGCCAAACCCTGGTCCAGGGTGGCTGCCCCAGGCTGCGTCCCTGCAGCAACATGAGGGCTGAGGACAGGGTTTGCGTTTCCATGCCAGAAATCACGTGACCTCAGTGTGCCCTACAAGATGTTAGGTGGCTCCTGGATAAACATTTCGTCATCATATTTTACAAATTATGGATATTTTAACGTGCATTAAAAATGAGTCCAGCACACCGAACCCATAATTTTCATTATTATTAAATTATTTTCCTTGTTATTATTGCTTTATGGCTAATGTCACAGTTCTTGGGTGGGATTGCTAGGTTTGGCTCTTAGATCCTTGACTTACCTGCTGTGTGACCTTAGGCAAGCCACTGAATCTAAGACTCAGATTTGTCATCCATAAAATGGGTTGATAGTGTCCCTTCCTGCCTCCTAAGTTTGTGGTCAAGGTGAAACCAGCAAGTGCAGGCAAAACGCCCAGCTCAGAGGCTGGCTTGTTGTGGTGCTCGAGAAGTGCTGTGGGGACCAGTGTGTGAAAGGAACATGTGTTAGGTGGCAGTTTTGCACATGTGTGTGGGCATGAACATGTGTGTGCACAATACATATGTCAATTTGTGGGTCCTCCTGGTCTGGGGGTCAGCTGGGGTCTGTCTGGGTTGCCTCCATGTGTTCCCATGAGTGGGTCTGTGCAGGCCACATGTTCGGGTGCACACAGTGCTGCCAGCACCCGGGTCCTGCCTGCACCCACCTTCTCCATGTGCTCTGCCGTCAGCCAGTGTGCTGGACCTGTGCTGCCCCTTCTCTGCCCCACCCAACCTGGAACTGGCAGGTGACCAGCACATGGGTCCTCCCTGGGGAAGGGATGTGGTGGGGCATGTCCTTCTAGGGCCTGTGTCTCTGGCTCCTGGGTGTCTCTACTGTTTCTGCCTGGAGCTAGTGTTTTCTGTGCCTTTCCCAGAACCCAGGAGCCCAACAGGATGGCTGGGAAGGAGAGGAAGTGCAGAATAGAGCCGAGGCCTTGCACTTGGCTCAGCGGCTCTGGGTGGAGATGCGGATGGGGATGGAGACCCTTGAGGAGAGGCTGTTATCAGCAGCTGGGCTCAGTGAGGCTTAACAACCCCTTTACTGTGGTGTCCCAAAGCCCACGTGCTAAAAGCATATGATTGTGTACATGCATGCAGAGTCACCCCAATCAAGACAGTGGGCGTGGCTCAGCCCCAAGTGCTGCCCTGTGCTCCTTGCCAGTCTCCCTACCCCCAGGCACCCCCCGAACTGCTTTTGAACACTGTGGCTCAGTTTGTACTTCCCAGAACTTGATGAAAATGGACAAGGGAGGAAGGGGAGGAAGGGTTTTGAAGGGACCAGTGCAGCGGTTGCTCTGTGGATTGAGTACGCTTTTCTTTTACACTGGTTTATTCCGCAGCATAACTGTTTCCATGTCAGTGGTTCACTGCCATCTCCTGCACACTGTCCGTTCTCACAACAGGTGCTTTGTTCTTGATGTGTTCATCTCTACCTATGGCTGTATGCCTGTACGATGTATGTAGTGTTACCTTCACCAGCGGGTGGTTTTTAACATTTTTATTGGGGTGGATGTTGTGGATACCTGTTTCCTATTTTGGAGCGCCAGTTCAAGTCCTGGCTGCTCTCCTTCTGATCCAGCTTCCTGCTAATACACGCTTGGGCTTCTCCCACCCACATGAGAAACTTGATTGGAGTTTTGGGCTCCTGGCTTCTGCCTGGCCTAGCCTTGGCTTCTGAGGGCATTTGGGAAGTGAACCAATGAATGGAAGATTCTCTCTCTCTCTCTCTCTCTCTCTCTCTCTGTCACTCTGCCTTTCAAGTAAATGCAAAAAAAATAATTTTTATTTCCTCTTTTTTATTTTATTTGAAAGGAAGAGAGAGAGAGAGACAGGGACAGGGACATCTTGTCTCCTAGAAGTGAGGAATGGGGGCTCCTTCTTGTGCCAGCCCTCCACCTGGAGTGCAGGAAGCTGCTCCAGAGGCTGTGGGCAGTGGAGACTGGTGTCTGGGGGCCTCTGGGAAAGGAGGGGCAGAGACTCAAAGGGATGTGCAGCTGGCCCAGGCAGGTGGCACCTTCCCGGTTCCCTGTGGTCCTCTCCCTCCCCACTGCCTTCTGCCTGGAAACCCCTCCCCCACTCTAGGGAGTGGAAGGCCCTGGGCTGGCCGGATGCTGGCCAAGCCCACTCTCTGCATTCTTAAATTCCTGCCTGGAAGGACCA
The DNA here is from genome assembly GCA_949820135.1 of Sylvilagus floridanus. Taxonomy (NCBI): domain Eukaryota; kingdom Metazoa; phylum Chordata; class Mammalia; order Lagomorpha; family Leporidae; genus Sylvilagus; species Sylvilagus floridanus. The sequence continues at coordinate 55,600,417 of OX463235.1, forward strand.
AAATTTGAAACATCCCAGCAGGCATCTGTCACATTTCGTGGCCTTCTCCTCCTCCACTGCCTCCTAGCCCATCCTCCATGGCTGTCTTTCCTTAAGAAGACAGGCGGGGTGGGAGTTTGGACTAGTGATTACGAGGCAGTGAAGACGCGTGCATCCTGGGTTTGCTGTGCAGCTTTCTGCTTTGGTAGAGCCTGGGAGGTGGTGGTGATGGTTCAAAGATTGGGTTCCTGCACCCACATGCAAGACCTGGATTGAGTTACCAGCTCCTGTCTTTGGCCTCTGCCCCCGGCTTTGGCCCTGGCCCAGGCCTGGCCATTGTGGACACTGGGGAGTGAGCCTGTGGACAGGAACATGCTCTCTATCTGTCTCTTTGTCTCCCAAGAAAGCGAAGAAAGAAAATAAATGTAAGATGACAGGAGGGGACTGGGGGGGGGGGGGGGAGACGTGAGTGAATACCGCTGGGCCTGAGCCCCGGCCCGCAGCCCCACCGCGGTATGTCTGTGCATCCGGTGCCACCCACACTTGTCTTAAAGCCACAGGGCAGAGGCCAGAGAAGGGCACAGCCAGTTAGTGACATGCACAGCCACCCAGCACCTAGTCCTGTGCACTCCTCTCCCCTGCCCCGACGCTGGACAGTTTGTAAAGCATTTGTAAATATCTTCTCAGCCCAGCCCTGCCCTGCCCGACTTGGGCTGAGCTGGCTGTTAGCTGCCGACACAGGTGTGCTGGGTGCTCTGAGGTGGGTCCTGGGTGCCGTGGAGCCCCTGTGTCCAAGATGCTGCAGGCATGGGGGAGTGGTGCAAAGCAGAGATGAGGCGGGGCTGGGGGAATGCAGGGATGTGGCCAAGGGAGTATCGCCCCTGCTTCTGGCCTCCAGTAAGAGCCCCACAGTCTACAGCAGCCCAGCCTTGCCAACCTAGCTTCCTCCAGGAAGCCTCACAATTTCTGTCCATGTCCGTCTCCCCACCTGGGCCACTCTTCCCATGGACAGGACACATGTGTGCTTCCTGTCCACAGCTGCCGTGCCTAGGACAGAGCTGGGTGCTCAGTGGACAGACACTGCATGCTCCCTGGAGGGGATGACGGGATAAGTGAGGGTGCTGGTGGCTGTGAGTGGAGACTGCTGCGAGATGGCGGCCAATATTGCAGGAGGTGGTGGGCGAAGGACCAGGCCTGACGGGGGCGGGCCAGGGGCTGCTGTGTGTTGCAGGAGAGGATGGTGGTCAAATGTGGCCCTGGGTGTGGAAGTACCTGGCAGCAAAAATATCCATTTATGCCTAAGCCCCGTCCTAGGGGACCCCGACTCGGCTCTTGGCCCCACTGAGTTCTGACCCTGTGGCCTGTTCCTTTGCAGACTCCATTGGGGGTTCTTTCCCGGCTGCCTCTCACCGATGCCACCACAAGCAGAAGCACTGCCCGCCGGCACTGCCCGGTGGGGGTCTCCCGGCCACGCCGCTGCTCTTCCACCCACACACCAAGGGCTCTCAGATCCTCATGGACCTCAGCCACAAGGCCGTCAAGAGGCAGGCCAGCTTCTGCAACGCCATCACCTTCAGCAACCGGCCCGTCCTCATCTATGAGCAAGTCAGGCTGAAGGTGGGCCTCCCTCCCTCCTGCTCCCACCCTCCACGCCTTGCCTGTGTGACACGGAAGGGACTGGGCCAGGCCAGGGGGCGGGTGGGGGAGGGGAAGGCCGATAGTGGCGGAACCCCAGGGAGGGTGCGGAGGGTGGTCAGCAGAGCGAGGCCCCCGCCCCCACCTCCCCCATCTGACTAGCAGAGAGGGATGGTGGGCTGAGCCTCCTGTGCAGAGAGGGATGGTGGGCTGAGCCTCCTGTGCCACCAGATCACCAGGAAGCAGTGCTGCTGGAGCGGGGCCCTGCGCCTGGGTTTCACCAGCAAGGACCCGTCACGCATTCACCCCGACTCCCTGCCCAAGTACGCCTGCCCCGACCTGGTGTCCCAGAGCGGCTTCTGGGCCAAGGCGCTGCCCGAGGAGTTTGCCAACGAGGGCAACATCATCGCCTTCTGGGTGGACAAGAAGGGCCGTGTCTTCTACCGCATCAATGACTCCGCCGCCATGCTCTTCTTCAACGGGGTCCGCACCGCCGACCCGCTCTGGGCCCTGGTGGACGTCTACGGCCTCACACGGGGCGTCCAGCTGCTGGGTGAGTGCCCTGCCGGGTCGGGTGCAGCCCTTGGTCTCTGGGTGCTGAGCCCTGGCACTGCTCCATCCTCCCACCTCGCTCAGCTTGTGCACGTGTGTGCACACATGTGGACCCAGGGTATGCGGCCGCCCCTCAGCCACAGCTTCGCCTCCAGGCAGAGCCTGCGTGAGCCTCGGCTTTCTCATCTACAGCATGGGTCGATGGGAAGATTAAACTGACGGGTCTGGGAGTGAAGTGTCTAGCAGTCCTGGGCACCACGTCTGGCCTCAGCCTCCCTACCTGCTTTGCTCCTTTTCCCTTCCAAGCCCTTGTCCCTGTAAACATGCCGCGAAGGTGGTTGGAGAAGTGTTTTCCCCTTTCTGACTTCAGAGTGTAGAACCAGTGAGACCCTTCTTTTCAGAACACTTTGAGCTAAGAAGACAGTGAAAGTAAAAAGGGATGAGTAATGGCCAGAGGCCTTTCTGTTTGTCGCGTTCCAAACTCGAGGAGGCAGTTTTTATTAACTAATAGTTTGGGAACTTTCTGTTTTCCAAGTCAATAAAAGTGTTTCTGCAGTCACAGTGACGTGTTAGGAGCCCGAGACGGGCTGTTCCAGGTGTCAGCAACTGAAGGAGGCCCCTCCCCTCCCCCCGCCCCGGGCTAATGGGTGATCTCTGTGAAAGGGGTGCACCTGTAGCCAGAGGCCACCCCCGAGGCCGGTGGTTCTGGGGTGTTGTGCCTCCGTCTCCTCCTCTGTGAGATGGGTGTCCTAGCGACTGCTCGTGGGCTTGGGGATATGCCTCGTGTGGCGCGGCCACCGCACTCTGGTCGTCCCCGATTGTCAGCTTGCCCATGCTGGAGGGGCGGTGCCTCGCCAAGGGCCCAGTAAGCACCTTTGTGCTGCTCTGGTGTCCTCGGGCCCCAAACCTTCCGTCTGAGCTTCTGCCCGGCTGCTTCTGTCCGAGCCTCAGTCTTCTCGCCTGTGAAGTGGGTTTGGGATCCTTTGACTTGGCCCAAGGCTCAGCCACTGCTGGAAGACAGAGAAGATGTCTCTGTTCTTGAGAAAGGCACAGGCTCGTTACGGGGTCGTGGCGGGGAGGAGGTGGGGCTGTGTTCTTGCTCTTCCCTAAGCAGGGAGTGCCCTTCCTCACCGTCCCCAGCTCCAAAGCCACCTCTTCCCTGAGACCCTCCCCGAGAAGAATTCCCTGGTTCCCCTTTGCACCCCACCAGGAGTGCCCAGCTGCCCCCGCATCCCTTTGCCCGCACGCCTGGCGGGTTTTACACGGCTGGCCCCTCTCCAAGCACCATCTGCAGGGTGGGTTGGGGCGTGTGGAAGCATGGGAGGGGACGGAGACTTGCCAGGGGAGCAGGGGGCCGGTGGGGTGAGTTCCATGGGCAGCAGCCTGGGGAGATGAAGCTGCCAACGGCTCCCTGGGCAGATTGCTAACCGCTGTGCCCCAGGCCCCTTCTGTGAGGAGTTCCTGCCCAGAGGGCGCCGTTAGGGAGTGTTTATTCCCATTCAGCAGGGAGAAAATCGAGGCCAGGGAAGGCCTGGTTTGCCCATTAGGGATGTGGCAGGGCGGGGACCTCAGCTGGGTGTTCTGACGCCAAAAGCAACGCCTTTCCCATCACCTGTAGTCAGAGCACCCGTAAAAGGAGGCTGAGGTCAGCGCGGGAGGATGGTGTCCAGGAGGGCCTCTCGGAAGAGGAGGCCGAGCTAGGCCTGCATGTTCCAGGAGGCTCAGGACAGGTGGGGATGAAGGGGAACAGGTCAGGTGCTGGGGGCTCCCAACGCTCAGGTACTGAGGGGAGCGTGGAGTAAATAACCGGAAAGGCCCCACCCTGGGGCCAGCACCCAGGCACCTGACCTGGCCAGGGCCTGTTCCCCTCCTTGACTATAAATGGGTTTGCACAGAGCGTTTCGGCCTCCCAGCACGCTCCTCTCTGTGCACCCGATAAGGCCGAAGCCGGCTGATTCCATCCCGGCCGTAAATCACCGTAATCCCTGGGCATTTTCAAACACCCACGATGGCTCCTAAATTCAATTAGGAGATTAAAATATCTCTTCATTTTGTTCTTCCTAAATGGATTTTTTATTTGTATTTTTTTCCCCTGAGTGAGAAGGAGATCCATCCAAGAGCCTGTCTGAGCCGGGCGTGCTGCTCTCTCTCTCCCTACGCACCCCTGCCCTCTGCATGCGGCTCCCCTGGAGAGCCGCGCAGTCCCTTCGTCTCCCTGTCCTCCCACTTGCTGCCCCCTCTCCTACACCGTGCCGGGCACATCCTCGCGTTTGTGGCTCTCTGGGGTCTCCTTTGACTCTCTTCCCCTTCCTCCCCCTCGCTCCGCCTCTGTCCCCCTCTGCCTCCTGCTCCCTCTGGCTTGTGCTTCCCCCCATCCCCCTTCCCTCTTCTGAACAATGTCACTGTCCCTCTTGGTCATACCAAGGATGCGCTGTCTTTCCTGGGGCGACTGCCCCCCAAGCCAGTGTCTGATCTGCAGGGCTCTCCATGCCTCGCCCTGGGCTGCACCTGCTTCTCACACCACAGGCATCCTGGCTGCCTGTCCCATTGCGCACAGAGTAGGTAGGCAAGTCAGGATGGGGGTGGGCAGAAGCAGTGCCGGCGTGGCCCCCTCCTCGCTTGATGCCCGCTCTACCTATGCTGCTGCCAGTTGTGGCCCGACAGGCCTGCTCCAGGTCTTGCAGGCTACCTGGCCACCGAGCTGGGGTTCAGCAGATCACCCTCCTGCTTCCAAGCACTCTGGCCCGAGCTTGGCCTGGTGTCTCCAAGAATAACAGCTTCCTACCTCCAGGAAGAAGGAGCCACCAGCAGTGGAGTACACACAGGTTTTATGGGGTGATTAATACTAGGAGAGATAAGCTCCTACCCTGGGTTCAAGGTCTCCTTGCTCCTCTCCAAAACGTGAGCCCTGGCTCCCTGCAGAAGGCCGACCAGCCAGGAGTCCACATTTAGGGGGCTCCTGGCTGCTCTTCTGCTTCGCTCTCCGCCCCAGCTCAGGCACCATGCAGGAGAGTCAGACAATTGAAAACCCAGCCACTCCCCTTGAGGAGTGGGGAGACCTCAGTAACTGCTGTGGGGTGGTCTCCACCCCCTTCTGCAGTTAAGGGTGGTCTGAAGAGTAAAACTCTGTGGGGGTTGTGGCTGGGGAGCAATCTAGCCACAGGAGGATTTTCTGTAGGAGATAAGCTTCAAGGCAGAAAGCAAGGGGGGCAGGAAAAAAAAAAGAACAGATGAAGTAGTGCCTGGGGAGGAACAATTTGGGTCAGGCAGGAGGGGTGTGCAGAGCCACAAAGGTGAGGGGAATTAGCCGTAGCGGGGAGCAGATCCTGGAGGGAAGAGAAACAGAAAAGGCAACGGGTGACTTGGGGAGCCGAGGCGTGTGCACAGCTGAGGATGTATGTGTGTGTCACAGGAGGGTGTGTGTGTGCATCACAGGAGAGAGGCCTGGGAACAGGCTTCTGGCAGCTCCTGGGCTGTTAAGTTGGTCAATAAGGGGAATTGTGGCTGACGAGGCCCAGGTGTGGGGAGGGGCCTGGCCAAGTTCTCCAGCTGCCCAGAAGCCAGGCGCCCCTGGCCTGCGGATCTCCCAGGCTGCTCAGGTCAGAGTGAGACCTGCTGGCGGAGCAGAAAGGTTGCGGCTGAGCCCGGGGAGAGCACCAGGGGGGCAGTAGGTGGGGCTCCTGGCTTTCTTTTTTTAAAGATTTATTTTGTTTATTTGAAAGGCAGAGTGACACACACACACAGAGATATCTTCCATCTGCTGGTTCACTCCCCAAATGGCTACAATGGCCAAGCCCAAGCCAGGAGCCGGAAACTATCTGGATCTCCCACATGGGTGGCAGGAACCCAAGCACTTGGGCCATCTTTGCTTTCCCAGGTGCATCATCAGGGAGCCGGACGGGAAGTGGAGCAGCTGGGACAGGGATTGGGCTTCGAACCAGCTCTCTAATAGGTCTAACCTGCTGCGCCTCAGCGCCGGCCCCGAGGGCTCCTGGCTTTCTGCTACATCCCTCCCTGGGCACGCTTCCCAGTCTTGGTACAAGACCCACCGGGAGGCCGTCTGAGGCCAAGCCTGCTGCCCTCCAGCCAGAGCCCCGGCCCCTGGAGACGAAGCCGTGGGTCTGGTCTCCCGTCCAAGGTGTGCCTCGGCCTGGCCCTGCCGAGTGCGTGTGCTCCCCCACCAGGACCACACCGCCATCTGGGCTTCCGCTTCCCAGGCTAAACCAATATTTACTCTCAGGTGTGGTTTACTGCTAGGGGCCAAGAGGCAAATATTAGTTTAAGGAGCCTGGGCCAGCTCTTGGGATGGGAAACAGAGCTGATGCCGCTCATCACTTCTTCCTCTGACAATTTCCCTCTTTTGGACCTGTTCCTTGTGCTTCAGGGACTCTCCAGGCTCTTCCTTTCTGCTCCCTCCCCCCAGGTCTGCTAACTGCATCAGGGCCCTACACCAAACCCTGCCCTCCGCCGCGAGGCCTGCCTTTCTCTCCTGGTTAAGGTGGCCGCTTTCTCCCGAGCGCCCGGAGCACACGATGGGCCACGTGGCAGCAGTGCTGTTGCATCCTGCGTTGTCCCGCTCTCTGAGAAGGCTGCACAAAACCTCTTTGTATGAAAGGAGAGGTACTCTTATACCCATTTTGCAGACAGGGCAGCAGAGGCTCAGCGAGGCCCGGTAACTTGCCCAGGTCACACAGTGGGTTGTTGGTGGAGCTGAGATTTGAACACAGAAGCCTGGGCAGTCTGTCTGATCTCCCTGCTGAGTCTGACTACTGCCCAGGGCAAGCTGTGGCCCCCACGGGACTTGCAGAGCAGGGGGAGTGAGCACTCCAGGTACCAGGACCGAGGGCACCAGCGGGGTCCCAGCAGTGCGGGTCCCAGCAGTGCAGCTCCCTGTCCTTCATCATGCACTCTGTTTTCCTGTGTGAGGTTCAGCCACGTGAAGCACCGTTACTCTTTCTTTTCTTTTTTTTAAAGATTTATTTATTTGAAAGGCAGAATTACAGAGAGGCAGAGGCGGAGAGAGAGATTCACTCCCCCAAATGGCCACAATGGCTGGAGCTGCGCCAATCTGAAGCCAGGAGCCAGGAGCTTCTTCCAGGTCTCCCATGTGGGTGCAGGGGCCCAAGGACTTGGGCCATCTTCTGCTTTCCCAGGCCGTAGCAGAGAGCTGGATGGGAAGCAGAGCAGCTGGGACTCGAACTGGCACCCATATGGGAAGCTGGCGCTGTAGGCGGCAGCTTTACCTGCTACACCACTGCACTGGCCCCCAACACTGTCTCTAATGCACAGAAAGGGTGTTTCATGTTTCCATCTAGTGGTCCAAAAGACAGTTCTGGAGACCCTGGGGGTGCGGGGAGGAGCTGGCGCCTTGCAGTGTTGGGGACAGAGCCCTTCTTTTGGCAGGAGGAGACCCCCGAGTCAAGACTTGGCCACTCCTGGCTTTGGGCAGTTTCTCATCTTCCCTGTGCCTCATTCTCCTCTGGGGTTATTTGGGCATCATGAGCTCTATCGCTCTTAGTGATTACACACATGGGCTGCTGCTGTCTTTAGGTTACAAAGGAATACCTCCTTTTAAAAGCCCCCTCCCCTCTAAAAGAGAGACAGGGGCCTGGGCCAGTCCTGCAGCTGGATGGGGGAGCCCTGTGTCAGGATCAGAGGAGAGCCATGCACCCTAAATTGTTTCTGGGAGCAAGGGCTGAGTTCCCCAGCCGGGGCTCCTGCAACACTGGGGTTCCACAGAGGCCAGCTCCTAGGTTTTAGCCAGACGAGAGGCATCTCCTGCATAAGAAGAGAAAGCTGGGAGCTGCTAGGCCAGATGATCCAAACAATCTATAAGAGCGTGTGGCTGGCAGATCCTACAAATCTTAGGGCCTGTGCTGTGGGCGATTCCGGGACACTCCACTCTTCTTTCTGGGAGCCTCAGAAAACGTGCTTGTTCCCCCAGCTTCCCTGTGGGTGGCTTTAAAGGGGGAAGGCGGAGGCGGTGTGGGTTTCGGGCGCTGCCCAGAGAGGGGGAGAAGCCCTCGCCTGGCCAAGCCGTGCCCTTGCCCTCCCTGTTCCCTACCCCGTGCCAGATGCGCACCAGCAAGAGGATGTTTATGGAGACAGTAAATGGGCTGGCAGCTCCTTCCAGACAGGGGCCCCCACCGCCCGCTGGGCGCTGCAGGCTGACCCGTGGTTAAAGATTATCCAGGGCTCAGGATGTGAGAATCTGAACAAACACGACTCCTGGCTGATGGTGGCCCTGCTTCAAAGGAGGCCCCTGCGCCAGCGCCCAGGCCTCGCCTGGGTTACCCGGCACCAGCAGGCAGCTCTCGGGGCAGCAGCTGGCCCCGTGCGGACCCCTCTCCAGGCGTTTGCTAACAGTTTGCAGTCCCAGCCTCCCGTCTTTCAGCCCAGACCCAATCCTGTCTCTTCCAAGACACAGAGGCCAGGGACTCAGCCCCATTGGAGATCTTTATCCTACAGAAGAGAGGACCCAGAGGGCCCCCAGGGAGTGCATCTAGGGCATGGACAGTCTTCTGCTCGTCGTACTTATTCCAAAATAGGGGACAGGGACAGGGAGCCTGGGAGGTGGTGAGCTTCCTGTCCCCCACGGCATTCTAGCCAAGGCCGAGTGAGTACTGCGCAGGGATAAAGGGATTCCCTTAGTTCTTCTAAGGCCTTGGCTAATCCAGAAGCCAAGATGCTTGTATCTAAGTTGTATTCAAATATTTTCCTGCCCCAAAGCCTCAACCCTCCCACTGGCTACTGACTCCCCATGGCCCAGGTGCCCACGCCGCTGCTGAGGGCTGGGCACACATTGGGCCGGTGAGTGTGGGGAGGACGGCCGGTTACTGCACAGACAAGTTGCTTCCTGAAAGAGGGACATGGAGCAGAGCCACCTTGGCCGCTTCCCCAGAGGCCTCGTGGTTCCCGTCTCATAAACACCTCCAAAATGGGCGTCCTCATTGCCCTCGCATCACTCATTGCCTTCAAATGCCCCCCCCCCCCGCTTGGGGCCCCAGGTTACCATCTGCTTTCCTGCAGCTGTACCCTAGGACTGAGGTTGGTCCCTCGGCATGGGCTGCACGGCCTGGGGGTCTGGACACCGCCCTGACCGCTGACTTGATGCTGTTTCGCTCAGCCAGAGACTTGGCGGTCTCTCTGGCACAGGGCGCTCCCGCCAGCTCCTCCAGCTCGAGTTTCATCTATTTCAGGGCCTCCGCAGCTGGGCCCTTGCATGGGTGGTTATTTCGGAGCCCACTGGCTGCCTGCAGCTGCTGCTGACCCTGGACGGGCGGAGGGGAAGGGAGAGAAGACAACCTTGGGCTGCTTGTTGACCTCTGGGATTCACTCGGTCTCTAGCTCTTCCCCAGCAACTCCTGCCACCACTGCCCCCCGCCCCCAGCTCTAGCCATGTTTCAAGCAAGGCCAAACGCGTGTTTTTCCCACCCCCTTCTCCTCTCTCTCCATTTTCCTCTGTTTCTCTTGCCTTCTCCTGTATTCTCTACTGTTCTAGCTTTTCCTTCTGGTCTTTAGGCAGGGATTTTGTTCGGTGACTATGTCTCAGGAGCTCATCATGACTGATGTCATCCAGCATCAAGGTTCACAGAGCCAGTGCTCTGAGTGCAGGTGGACCTGACCCTGGTTAACAGACTACCTGAGGCTGCCAGGTGCCTGCCAGGTGCCTGGCGCTTCCCACTCCACTGCTGATCCCAGCAACAACCTTTCAAGGCATCTCAGGGTGGTCTAGGGGAGCGAGTTGCTACGGGGAGGAAAGCTGGCTACCCAGGGTCAACAGCCAAGGGCAGGATTGGACTTTAAGCCCAGGCTGGCATCACCCCAGAGCCCATGCCCTGTCTTCTGAACCCTGTGCCTGTAAGTGATACGTAAGATGTCCCACAGTGACCTCAGGGCCATTGTGTGCCAGGTGCTCTACCAGGTGCAGAGGCGCTTCATCTTGTAGGGGAGTGATACAGATTTTCTATCACTCAGTAGATGCTAACTTCACTGCTGCAGAAGAGCGACCCCAGCAGGTGGAGCTACTACTTGTCTCTCAGTTGTCCTCAGGGTCATATGACTTTTTTTTTTTTTTTTTAAGATTTATTTATTTGAAAGGCAGAGCTACACACAGAGAAAAGGAGAGTTAGAGAGAGAGAGAGAGAGAGAGAGAGAGAGAGGTCTTCCATCCGCTGGTTCACTCCCCAGTTGGCCGCAACGGCTGGAGCTGCGCCAGCCCGAAGCCAGGAGCCAGGAGCTTCTTCTGGGTCTCCCATGTGGGTGCAGGGACCCAAGGACTTGGCCCATCTTCCACTGCTTTCCCAGGCCATAGCAGAGAGCTGGATCAGAAGTGGAGCAGCTGGGACTCGAACCGGCGCCCATATGGAATGCTGCACTGCAGGCGGCGGCTTTACCTGCTACACCCCATCATATGACTTTTTTTTTTTTTTTTTGACAGGCAGAGTGGACAGTGAGAGAGAGAGACAGAGAGAAAGGTCTTCCTTTGCCGTTGGTTCACCCTCCAATGGCTGCCGCGGTCGGCGCACTGCAGCCGGCGCACCGCGCTCATCCGATGGCAGGAGCCAGGTGCCAGGTGCTTTTTCCTGGTCTCCCATGGGGTGCAGGGCCCAAGCACTTGGGCCATCCTCCACTGCACTCCTGGGCCACAGCAGAGGGCTGGCCTGGAAGAGGGGCAACCGGGACAGAATCCGGCGCCCCGACCGGGACTAGAACCCGGTGTGCCGGCGCCGCAAGGTGGAGGATTAGCCTGTTGAGCCACGGCGCCGGCCCATCATATGACTTTTGAGATACAGAAAATGGAAGAACTGGGACTTGAACCCAGGGTGATTACTTAAAGATCATTGCCTACAAATATATGGGTTTTGTTTACCAAAGAACCCTAAAGGTGGCATTATTAGAGGTCCAGTGTGCCTAGCAAGGAAGGTGATGGCCAGGGCGCAGCTGGAGTACGGAGTCTGCTTCTGCTCACGGTCTGCGGGGTCGGAAGGTGTGTGGGCACACAGACGTTCCCCGAGCAGAGGTTTTTCCAGTACGGGCTCATAGGCAGCCCAGGAGGTATGGGTTAAATACAGGGAGGTGCACGTCAGCTTCGGGAAGGAGGCGTTTACAGACACATTAGCAGATTAGCGGGCTCTGGAGAGGGCGAGCACCTGGGAGTGGCCAGAGCACCAAGGCCAGGGCTGCTCTGAGCACTTGGTTCCTGTTTCCCCTGCTGTTCCCCTCTCCAACATCTGAGTCCCCAGGGCCACGGCCTGGAGTCCCTGAGGGTGGGGGAGCAGGGGCCGTTCCCCACGTCCAGGTGAGCAGAGCTCTCGCCATTGCCACCCACACCGCCCCTCCCCATGCAGATCCTCGCCTCTGCCTCTCTGCAGCCCCCAGCCTCCCTGCCCCATCCCTGTCACTGAGTCAATTCCCTGGAATAATCGCATTTTCCACTTGGCTCCCTCTTCCTTGCCAGCACCATGCTGGGAAACCCCAACCAGCCAGGCCCCACGAGGCGTCTCTGGAGTGGCAGGAGGCATAGGGGGAAGGCTCCTGGAAGGGGCAGGAAAACGGGGCCTGGGGAGAACAGAAAGGGGGGATTTAGAGAGTGTCTCTCCCAGACCAGTGCCCCCACGTTCCATGGCCACACCCTAGCACCCGGCAGCCTTAGGCAATTCCCAGAGGTGAGGCTCCGTTCTCCAGGGTTGGGCGCACAGAGCAGCCTCCAGGGTGAGACGAGCCAGGGTTTAGAGTGGTGCCAGGGAAATCGGGGGACACTGACTCCCGGAGAAGAGGGGCTGGGAGTGAAGGATATGGTGCTGGGAGCAGGACGGGCCTTGCTTGCGTCCTGGGTCTGCCCCCCACCCCACGCGGCTGCCACGGAAGCCCTTTGGTTTCGTCTGTGCAATGGGCACACCTCCACGGGCTGCTTCAGGGCTGGACCCTCGTTGCGTGGCAAGTACGTGCATTCTGAGAGGACTGCACAAAGCAGGACGTAACTCGGTTGTGACAAGAATATGGTTTTGGAAACAGTTACTGGCACAGGGAGGTGTTCGGGATACGGTAAAAACGAGCCGTGGCCAAGGAGAGCTGCGTAGTTAGGCTCTTAGTTGGAAATCCTTGCTGGCGGATGGCTTTGTGCGGTTCTGTGCTCTGAGACGCACAGAACCGAGTAAGAATGCTTTTTCTGGTGAGATAGGGCAAAGCTACCACCGTGTTTTCAAAGTGATTTATTATCCGTAAGAGGTTAAAAAACTGGTGTCTATTTAGCATGACTCAACGTTTGCATTAAAAAAAGCAACTAAAATGCATTTCAAAAGGCTGACAGGTCATACATCCAAGTAATAAAAATGCATTTGGGTGGCAGGCGGTCAGTTCTTGCTGAACTGTGTTTTCTACAAAGTACACTTTGTATTACTAGTATGGTATGAAAGGGTATCTGGGAGGAATCTACTGAAGCTCTCTCAGCCTGTCCAGCATGTGGCAAGGGTAACTTAAAAGTTAGGTTCACGGGGGACAGTGTGAGCCAAGATGGGTGTGTGGGCTCTGGATGGCGCCCTCCTGTTGAGGAGTCATCCGTGGCTTCTGCAGGTATTCATGGACTGTGCTGCACGCTACGCTAGGTGCTAGGGACAAAAGAGCTGGGGTCCAGGGTTGAAAAATTAAAAAAAAAATTATATTTTTTAAAAATTAGGTACAGGGCCGGCGCTGCGGCTCAATAGGCTAATCCTCCGCCTTGCGGCGCCGGCACACTGGATTCTGTCCTGGTTGCCCCTCTTCCAGGCCAGCTCTCTGATGTGGCCCGGGAGTGCAGTGGAGGATGGCCCAAGTGCTTGGGCCCTGCACCCCATGGGAGACCAGGAGAAGCACCTGGCTCCTGCCTTCGGATGAGCGCGGTGCACCGGCCACAGCGCGCCAGCCGCAGCGGCCATTGGAGGGTGAACCAACGGCAAAGGAAGACCTTTCTCTCTGTCTCTCTCTGTCCACTCTGCCTGTCAAAAAAAAAAAAAAAAATTAGAGGTACAGACCAAGAAAGCTCTCCTAAGCACTGAAGCGTTCTATGGGATCAAGTGTGGTGCCTGTCCATGCAACCTGAGTGCTTTGATAAACAATTAGCGGGTCCTGCACGGCCCTGTTTCCTGACTGCTGAGGAAAGTTAATTATGACTTGGGCATTTTCCGTGCCCTCGGATGTCAGGCGCGCGTGTGGGTGGCGCGCGCTTCACCGGGCGCCCTGGTGACGGTCGCCCCTCTCTCACCCTCCCCGCCACAGACAGCGAGCTGGTGCTGCCCGACTGCCTGCGGCCGCGCTCCTTCACCGCCCTGCGCCGGCCGTCGCTGCGGCGCGAAGCCGACGAGGCCCGCCTCTCCGTGAGCCTTTGCGACCTCAACGTGCCGGCCGACGAGGGCGCGCCGGCCGCCGGCTGCCCAATCCCGCAGAACTCGCTCAACTCGCAGCACAGCCGCGCGCTGCCCGCGCAACTCGACGGCGACCTGCGCTTCCACGCGCTGCGCGCCGGCGCACACGTCCGCATCCTGGACGAGCAGACGGTGGCGCGCCTGGAGCACGGGCGTGACGAGCGCGCGCTCGTCTTCACCAGCCGGCCCGTGCGCGTGGCCGAGACCATCTTCGTCAAGGTCACGCGCTCGGGCGGCGCGCGGCCCGGCGCGCTCTCCGTCGGCGTCACCACGTGCGACCCCGGCACGCTGCGGCCCGCGGACCTGCCCTTCAGCCCCGAGGCCTTGGTGGACCGCAAGGAGTTCTGGGCCGTGTGCCGCGTGCCCGGGCCCCTGCACAGCGGCGACATCCTGGGCCTGGTGGTCAACGCGGACGGCGAGCTGCACCTCAGCCACAACGGCGCGGCCGCCGGCATGCAGCTGTGCGTGGACGCCTCGCAGCCGCTCTGGATGCTCTTCGGCCTGCACGGCGCCATCACGCAGGTCCGCATTCTCGGTGAGTGCCTTCGGCGCCCCTGCCCTGCACACAGGGGACGACCCGGGTAGGGACAGTGAGCAAACTCTCTGCCCCTCGGCGCCCAGGCCTCGCTAAGGAATCACAGGTGGGCGAGGTGCGTTCTCGGCTGCTCTCAGGGGTCCGGAGGCCCACCTGGGGAGGCGGGTGATTAAAACGCCCAGAGTCGGGCCCACCTGCTTTTTACAGAGCAGCGTACACACGCCCCAGGTGCCGCTTACACATGGGTGGATATTTCCACCAGCGACTGTTTGAGGTGAGGCTTGTGTTGGTACAAAATGAGGACAGAGGCCCCGGCGCCTCAGGACGGCTGTGAGTGGGAGTGAGAAACACAGGTGGGTGTATCGGTCACGTGATCTCTGTGCGGGGCACGCCCGACACGGAGGCGAGAGGGGTCCCTGAGCAGGTGCCCTTGATGGGGAAGACTTGAGAGCTGCGGACCTGCTCTTGCTTGGGGCGCGGGGCTCGAAAGGCCTGGGGGGATGTGGGTCGGTGCAGGCCTTGCCTCCCGAATGTTCTATGGATGTCAGTGGCTGTTCTTTGAAAACAGGTGCATGTGATGAAAACACTTGGAATTCTGAAAGGGGAGGAAGGATTGTTTATTACAGCCTTCAATAGGCAGTGCGAGTTAAGAAGAGGGTGTTGGTTATGGTATACAGCTTTTCCAAACTGATTGACCAGACCTCTTTTCTTCTGAGACCTCTATTACTACCCCACGCCCCCTGCCAGCAGGTGTTCATGGTCTGGTAACCACTCTATTAGCCTAGGCTGGTTTCATTAGCTCACCTGGAGAATCTATTCAAGTGAAGATTCTTGCAACCCATCTGTAGAGATTCCAATTGTCTGTAGATCTTGGATTGGTTCTAGGTGCCTGATTTTTTGTTCTTAAGATTATTTATTTGAAAGGGAAAGAGAAAGTGACAATATGAATCTTCCATCTTCCTGGTTCACTCCCTAAATGCCACAATAGGTAGATCTAGGCTAAGTTGAAGCCAGGAACTCCATCTGGGTCTCCCACATGGGTGGTATGGGTGGCATGGGCCCAATGCTTGGGCCATCTTCCTCTGCCTTCCTGGGCATGTTAGTAGAAGGTGAACTGGAAGCAGAGTAGTTGAGACTCACACTGGTACTTCCATAAGGGATGCTGTTGTCTCAAGCAGAAGCTTAACCTAAGGCACCACAAAGCCAGGCCCCCTGTATTTGTTTGTTTTTTAAGATTTATCTATTTGAAAATCTGGGAGAAAGAGGGAGAGAGACAGACCGTCTTCCACCTACTGGTTCGTACTCCCCAGATGGCCACGATGGCTGGGGCTGGGCCAGGCTGAAACCAGCTTTTTCCAGGTTTCCCATGTGGGTAGCATGGGCCCAAGCACTTGGGCCATCTTCCCTTGCTTTTCCCAGGCCATTAGCAGGGACTTGGATGAGAAGCAGAGCAGCCGGAACATGATGCTGGCATTGCAGGCGGTGGCTTTACCTTCTGTACCACAGCATAGTACCTGTGTGCATGAGTTTGTGTGTGTAATGTTGGTGATTGTGAGTATGGGATTTGTGAAATTCAGCCGAATCTATTGGGATGTCCAGCTCTTGGAAAAGACCAAATGAAGGGGCTGCCACTAGGGTGTAGTGGGTAAAGCCGCCGCCTGCAGTGCCAGCATCCCATATGGGTGCCACTTTGAGACCTGGCTGCTCCACTTTCTATCCAGCTCTCTGCTATGACCTGGAAGAGCAGTGGAGGATGGCCCAAGTCCTTGGGCCCCTACACCCACATGGGAGACCTGGAAGAAGCTCCTGGCTTCGGACTGGCGCAGCTCCAGCGTTGCCGCCAACTGGAGAGTGAACCAGTGGATGGAAGACCTCTCTCTCTCTCTCTCTCTCTCTCTCTCTCTCTCTCTCTCTCTCTGACTCTCCTTCTCTCTCTATGTAACTCTGACTTCTGACTTTCAAGCAAAATAAATAAATCTTAAAAAAAAAGACCGGGGCTGGTGCTGTGGCTCACTAGGTTAATCCTCCGCCTACGGCACCAGCATCCCATATGGGCACCTGGTTCTGGTCCTGGTTGCCCCTCTTCCAGGCCAGCCTTCTGCTGTGGCCCGGGAGTGCAGTGGAGGATGGCCCAAGTGCTTGGGCCCTGCACCCCATGGGAGACCAGGAAAAAGCACCTAGCACCTGGCTTCTGCCATCGGATGGCCGCGGCAGCCATTGGAGGGTGAACCAACGGCAAAGGAAGACCTTTCTCTGTCTCTCTCTCTCACTGTCCACTCTGCCTGTCAAAAAAAAAAATATTTTTTAAACCTAGATTATTTGAAAGGCAAGGAGACAGAGAGATGGGGAGCATGAGGGAGGGAGGGAGAGAGAGAGGTAAAGATTTACGTTATTACCCAAATGTCTGCAACAACCAGGGCTGGGCCAGGCTGAAGCCAGGAGCCTGGAACTCCATCTGAGTATCCCGTGTGGTTGGCAGGGGCCCTAGTCCTTGAGCCAGTAGACACTGGCTCAGAGTGTGCATTAGCAGGAAGCTGGAACTTGACCCCAGGCACTCCGTATGGGATACAGGTGTCCTGAGCAGTGTCTCAAGTGCCGTAGGGTAGCACTAGAACTAATAATAAAAAAGAATCTCCCTGAACACCTGCTTGCCTGCAGGGTATTGTGTTAGCACCTGTTGGGGAATCACACGTGAGTAAGGTTTCCTGTTCTCAAAACGCTAATGGTTTCTCTGGAGAAACCAACCCGGATTCCAGTGCAAGGAGCAAGTGGTCCCCAGGCCTGGTGTTTGTCAGGCGTGCCTGCTCAGAGCTCAGTGTGGTGGTATGGTTTGCGGGAGAGGGTCAAGGCTGCCCAGAGGAGTGGGTTTGAGGATAGCCCCAGGAGGTTCCCTGGGCAGTTAGCGCTTTGAGGACAAGGCCCTGTCCCCAGCTTTACGGCTATTGATACTTTGGGTCCTCGATAGGGGTTTGTTGAGGAGTGGGGAGGCGGAGAGCATGAGGGATGCAGGGGGAGGAGGGAAGGCGTCGGGCCAGTGCCAGTGCGGAGGATGTGGGTGGCACCTGGGGACGCCAGTGGATAGGGCCGGGCTATGAAGGGGGGAGCATGGCGGGGCTGGGGGCTTTATTCTCTGCCCTGGGACCCTGCAAGGTGAAGGTTGCCAGGGAGGGGTGGCGGTGGGGTTTGGGCCGGGGCTGGTTTGAGACTGCTGATGTAGTGAGGCCAGAGCATGGTGGGCCCCCCCAGGAGCCTGCAACTCCATCTGTTCTCCATCTGGGAGAACAAGGAGCGGGGGCTGTGCTCTGTGGCCAGAGAGGGACTCGGCTCGCGCTTTCTCTGAGGCCTCTGGGTGGCTGCAGTTGCCCCCTCACGAATACTGCCCCCTCTCTCGCAGGCTCTACCATCCTGGCCGAGCGGGGCATCCCGTCGCTCCCCTGCTCCCCTGCCTCCACACCAACCTCGCCCAGTGCCCTGGGAAGCCGCCTGTCTGACCCCTTGCTCAGCACTTGCAGCTCTGGACCTCCTGGGAGCTCTGCAGGTGGTAAGTAGGCCGCCGCCATGTGCGCCGCCCAGTGGATGCTGTGGGACTGAGCCACACCTTCCCCGAGCCCCCAGCCATGGCAGCCGGGGGCAGGGCTGGCACTGAGGAGAGCTGGAGTTGGGTTCAGTGAGCCCTTGTTGGGGTGCCTTCTGGGTGTATCCTCCTGTCTCCAGCTGGGCGGCTTCTCCAAAGAGCACCAGACAGGAGGGCCCGGCCTTAAACGTGGGGGTCCTTTCCCTGCGTCTTCCTTTCTTTCCCTCTCACTGTTGATGGCCACCCTGGCCCCTGGACTGGCCAAGTGGCCTGGCAGTGGGGCCGCCCAGGGCTCAGCCTCTTCCCTGTGCTTGGAAGACAGGTCGTAGGGTCAGTCGGTGGCTTTCCAAAGACGGGGACAGAGGAGGCCAGAGGCTGCTCTTCCCAGAAACCTACAGCCAGGCGCCCTTCCCGACTGGTGCTCCCTCACCCCCAGGGACGGCCCCCAACTCGCCGGTGAGCCTGCCCGAGTCACCAGTGACCCCAGGCATGGGCCAGTGGAGCGATGAGTGCACCATTTGCTATGAACACGCGGTGGACACGGTCATCTACACGTGTGGTCACATGTGCCTCTGCTATGCCTGCGGCCTGCGCCTCAAGAAGGCTCTGCACGCCTGCTGCCCCATCTGCCGCCGCCCCATCAAGGACATCATCAAGACCTACCGCAGCTCCTAGCCTGCCACACGGCAAGCCAGCAGGGCCCTTCTCTTTCTCACTCGGGAAACTTTTTCCTTTTCCATTAAACGTGGGACACTGAGGCCCCTGGAGGTTTGGGAGAGGGGATCAGGCAGGGAGGTGTAGGGGGCAGGAGCCAGTCGCTGGGCGGGGCAAGGCAAGGGAGGAAGCTGCTTTGCCTTCTGTGCACCCGACTCCCCCTGCCTGCTGAGGGACTACACTGAGCTCCGCACCTGTCCCAGCCCTCTGGGATACCTGGTGCGGATTTTAGGAGGTCCCTCTGGCCTGCTTGGCACCATGGTGAGAATGGAAGGACATGTAACCTTGGGCATATGCGGCCCTGAGCTAGGGCCTATGGCTTGGCGAGTGGGGTGCGGACTGCATTGTAACCTCCATTTGCTTCCTCGGCCAGCTGCCCTTGAGTAGTGTGCAACCTTCTCAGCAGCAGCTCCTGAGCCACTGTCTCCTTGTGACCTAGACCCACTTCCTGGTTGCTCTCTTCCTGCCTGTTGCGCCTGGCAGCTGGGGCAAGGCGGCCAGGGGGCGCTTCTCCCCTGGGCAGGGTGCAGTCTCCATGCCACAGTGCCCGCCGCCCAGGTTGGGTGAGTGGATGGCGGAGAGAGCTCCAGGTCCTGGTGTAGCCTTTCTGCTCCGATCATCTCACGGGACGCCATTGCTCAGGGTGGCCCTTTGGTGTGATCTGCCTTGTGAGAACAGGTTTGCAGCTTCCCTTTCTGGCCTGGCCTTGCACAGCTCAGTGCTGGCCTGGGCCACTTCTCAGAGGCTGTCACCTGTCCAGGAGGAGTGAGGACCCTGGGTTGAAGGGTGTGTGGGAGCTTCCCTGGGCTAAGACCAGCCCTTTGTCGTGTTTTTATTTATTTATTTATTCAGTTTGTGGGTTTTGGGTTTCTGCTTGTTTCTTTGTGAGTCCCCCGAAATGCTGCCCTGCTGTGTGGGGAACCTGGTGACAGGCAGCAGGGGATGGCCTCACCCTGCCCAGACCCTGCAGTGCTCACGGTCAGCCCTGGCAACCATGAACTGGGAAGAGGGGCCACAGCGGGAGGCCTCCTGGCAAATAGTGCCCATTTAACGGAGAGGCAAGCTGGGGCCTGTGGCTCTCCCAGAGCCATGGAGGGCTGTTCCTCTCTGACCCGAAGCCAAGTTACCTGGGACATCAGGTGGCCTGAGAGCTCTCCCCTCCATGTAGGCATGGAAAGTTCTGGGAAGGCTGGGGGGGGGGGGGCATATGAGTTAGGGAGCAGAGCCTTGTCACAGAGGGCAGAGGTGCCTCTCCACACTGCTTGGCTGTTCTGGGTCCTGGGGAAGAGTGCCCCGCTCTTGGGTCATGGGCTGTTCAGCCCTGCCCACCCTGTCTGGGCTTTGGCTCCCCTGCCTCCCAGCCTCTGCCGCCCTAGACGGCTTTTTCCGTGACAGCTGGGTCCTGAGGTTCTAGTCGTGGCTACTGACTGGCTGTGTGGTCCTGGCTGGGTCATTGCTCCTCTGAACCTAAGCTTCCTCCTCTGTGAAATGGTTGTGTGTACCTGTGGGGGTGCTTTCTGTTTGACTTTTGGGAACTCTGGTGGGCCTGCCATGGGGTGGTGTGATGGGGATATACGGTGGGTGGGGCATGCAGCCCCTGGGCAGGCCCGTTCTACTCTGGGTCTCTTCCCCTCTGTCACCTGCCTTGGGCGATCCCATCCCAGAGGCAAAGAAAGGCCTTAAGTGTAGGGGCTGCCTGGCCTGAAGGCTGGGGAGTGGAAGCCTATCATTCGTTGTCTGTTAGTGCAAGGGTAGCTGCTGCCTCCTTTGTGAACTCGGGTCGCTGTGATTGTGAATAAAGGTGGTTTCGTACCAGCCTCAGGGCTGTGCTGTGTGTGCAGAGGTTGGAAAGGTTGGACCCTGGAGATCAGGTGTCCTGGATATGGATGGGAGTCCTCAAGAGGTGGGACAGACTCCCTGGGCTGAGGGGCTGGAGGGTGACCTGTGGCTTGGACAGCAGGAGCTGGCATGTCAGGTGAGTCTCAAAAGGGTAAAGCCATGGCCCTCTGGTGCTGTGGGGAGCAGGAGCCCCAGTGTCCTCTGGGAGGATGCTCTGCTTCCCCTGGAGGCTGAGCAGGGCCCAACCTTGCTGAGGTCCTTGTGGGATCAGCAGTGCCACCTAGGGGCTGATGGAGGGAATGACAAGTCCCCGCCACTCAGGGGCTGTGCTGACTCCCCAGGAACAGGGCCTCCCCGTGGCTGGCCCCAAACTTTGGCTGGAGCTCAGCTGTGTTCCCACAGTCAGGTGTGGAGGCGTATACCAAATGGAAGGCTACTGGACAGAGATCTTGGGGGGAATTCTGTAAATGTGCTGGGGAAGGGGGTTGGGTGGCAGGAGAAGGGCCCCTAAGTTTAGGCAGGATGTTGGAATGGTGCTTTTCGGGCAAAGCCAGGCTCAGAGGCAATGGGGCGCCTGGCCACTTAACTGCGGGCTGTTCCCACACCAGGACTACCCTGTCCTGCTTCCTGTGGAGTCTGGTACAGGTAGGTCTGCTGGTTGTGTCCTTGGCCCTGAGACCTGCTCCTCCCAAGGACTTGGTCACTGCCCAGAAGGCGCCTGACCGTGGAGGAGGAGCAAGGAGAGTTCAAGTACAGTTCTCACCAACAGTGGGAATGGGGCGACGACCCCCAGCCCCAGTGCCTGCTGCTTTTGGGACAGTGGGACATCTGCCATCTGGTGGAGTGGGGATGCTGGTCATAGAATGAAGAGGTGAGTCTGTTCATTTAAAAAGGCCGAAAACTTTATTTAGTCTTCAGGGAAATACAAGATGCATGTAAACATAAAATACAAAAAACAACCCAAATCTTACAGTCTAGAAGCATGCCAAGACACAGCATTTTCTGCAGGCCCAGGAGTCCTGCCCAAGTGAGGAAGGGACCTGGACAGTGGCAGCCGGGGGCTGGGGGCCCCCTCCCCAGGGGTACTGCATTTTTGTGGTGAGGAAAAAACAAACTCACTAAAAATATTAGAAACACAGAGATAGTTTAGCACCACCATGGATCTTGGAACTATTAGCACTCAGAGCGAGCTGCACTGCATCTAACGGCCGTTGCTCCAGTTTCTCTGTGGAGGGAGAGGAAGGAAACCCTAGCGGAAGGCCTCCTCCTGCCCCCAGTGCCCCACTAGGAGCCGAATGGGGTGGAGCGGACACCATGAGGAATTCTCCCAAGTTCTACAACCTCAGAGACCTCTGCCAGTTAACACCCAGCTCTGCAGGGCGCACAGCCACGCTGCACGGGCCTGCCACTCAGGTGTGCTGGGCACAGACGTGCGTGCCAGGGAACGTGCTTTCCATGTGGTGTCCTGCTGCAGAGCCTTCCTCCCCTGCATGAATGCGGAGGAGCGGGGAGCCTGGTTGGAAGCCACCAGAGAGATGGAAGGCTGTGCCCGTGGCCGACTGCACTCTGCCAGCTCGGAGTCACGCCAGGAGCGCGGACTCCACAAAGCCCCTGCCACAGGTCTCCTCGGGACCCTTGCAAAGGACAGAAGGGTTCCCGCGTGCGTCCCTGGTTGCACAGCTGATTGTGGCTGCTGGTCTGATTCACACCGCTTGAGAGCTGGCGTTGTATCGGGTCGCGGGGCGTGGGCCCAGCCAGCTGGGCACCTGGGAGGCAGGCAGCTATTCTGGAAACAGGGTCCCGAACTCAGAGGTTTATTTGCTGTGGGTATTTGTCTTTTCCACTAAGTAAACGGAGGAGACCTGCTGGGGACCCAGCTGGCTCACGGCTAGTGACTGACAGTTTTCTCTGGCATCTTCTATGACCAAATTTGAAGGGTTTTCCAACCTGCTCTGGCTACGCCTTTAGGTGCTGAATCACCAGTTCCCTCCCTATCTGTTCTCTTCTTCCAAAACACTCAGACTTCCTCCTCCTTTCCAATCAACAAGACCCGACCTGGACCCCTCGCTGAGCTTTCTCAGACCTGTCTCTTCTGGAAGCCCCCTTCCCCAGCAAGGGATGGGCAGCCCCAGCCACCCCAACGTGCACATGTCCAGCCTGCTGACGTGCCTCTCACTTGCCTCTGACGTGCGCAATCCAATCTTCTGCCCTACGGCAATTCTCTCAGACTTCCTAGGGCCCAGCCCATTGGCTGGGGTGGAACTGGGAGCAAGGCAGGGACCTCGAACATATGGGATGCTATTCTCTAAGGCCACTAAGTTCTGGGATGGGATGAGGGTGTTGATTGTCAAATTCAAGTGCAAACTTGAGAGTCAGAAAGGTAGGATGGGGGGAGGGGAATCACATGCCAATTCCAACCCGATAGCAGGTTGGGCTCAAGGTCTCGGAAGGCAGAGCCTTCCACCAGTACAAGCACCAGCATGGCCACCTTGTGGCCTGGGGCCCCGGCAAGGACAGAGTGGGAGGAAAAGGCTAATTGGTGGGGCTGTAGGTCACTAACCCTGTTCTCTCACCGGTCTGATCACAGCCCCCTGGAGACCCAGGACATTAGACCGCCTCGGCTAGGGATGATGGTTTAGCAGGAAGGTCCCAGGAGCCTGCGCAGTGCTGCTGGGAAGTGTTCAGGGGTAGATGCAGGCACAGGTCATGCTGGGCAGAGCGGCTTCTCTCCCTTGCCCACCACCCCACGTTCGGAGAAACAAAAACCGAGGGGCCCTCAGCTCTTTGGTGCTATGTAGGGGTAGGAGGGGCAGCGCCTCCACACCTGACAGCGGCTCCCCTCCACGTTTTCATTTTGGAGCCTGGGATGATGGCCGAGGCTGCTTCTGCTAGATCTGTTAATGCCAGTGTGAAGTTTCCAACTAAATACTTAAAATAATTATGAAAAAAACAAAAACAAAAACACATTGCACTCTCCAGCCAGAACTGTGTGTGTGCTCACACACACACTTGCTGCTAGAAACCGTGAGTCCCTTGGGACCTGCCCAATGCCAAGGACTTGCTCAGTGGAGACAGCTTGCCCGGTACTTTTTCTCTAACCCCATTATTTAGTTCAAGTGGGAAATTACCACACACACACACATGCACACATACACACACTCAACATATAACCCTCAAAAAAGTGAGGGAATCCATTTTTTTAGCGATGTGGACGGTTTTCTTCCCAGAAAGCTTTGCACTGGGCATGTAGCTGTGTATGCACTGAGGGAGAGGCCCACCCAGGGGTGCAGCCCCGCCCTGGGCACAGAGATCCATATCTACAGAAAGTCATCGAGTTGGGGGTTGGAGCAGCAAGTGTACAGTACTGGAAGTGGAGGGGACCAGTGGTGAGGGCCTGTTGCCCATAGGTCACAGCTCCCAGGGCCTGCACCAGAGGGGACTTCCTGTCCCGCTACTTTCTGTACCGGTGCCAAGGAAGGAGGCAGCCGGTCTGGTACCTGTTGGGGGAGGTTCTGTCTGCAGAGACCTGGGCAGACCCCTCAGGTCCTTCTTTCCCTATGAAGAATTCTTGGACTGTCTGGTGTGTGGGGCAGAGGCACGGCTCACTCCTCAGGCTGAAGTCATTGAGATGAATGGGTGTGCCCAGCTCGCCCCCACCCATCCCGCCCCACTGCAGGGGCCTCATTGGGATATGCAGGGCTCAAGGCACCATATTCCCCCTCTCCCCCCAAAAAAAGGACTTGGTTGCATCTAGGATTCCTGCCCATAAACAGAACTGAGGTTACATAGTTTTAGAAAGATTCAAACATGCATCCAGAGGATCACGGCCCAAACATCAGGAGGCTGGGGTGAGAGGGGGCTGCTGGGAGTGGCTTTGGGGACAGGTCTCTGAGCAGCTGGCTACAAAACAATGGAAATGAAAACAAGGAACGGTTCCTGGGGGGTCCTTGCTCCTTAGGCCCTGAGCCCCCAGCCTGTCCCTGAATCCTTTCTCCTGGGTGGACGCCACCCAATAGAAAATGGGGCTGTGCTCTGGCAGAGACCCACCTGTCTGGCCAGGAAAGGGTTGGGGGGAAGGGGGCACCAACCCCACTACCTGCTCCAGTTAGGATCCTTCTAGCAGCCTCCCCGCCTTGCGCTGTCTGCAGATGGCCAGCGGCTCTCCCTACCTCTGCAATGCCCGATACGCCTGGCGTCCCTCTTGGTAATATTGCACTTTTCCTGCCTCTCGGATTGTTTTCATTTTCGATTGAGAATGCAAAGTATTTGGAGGGGGTAGGGGAAGTGAGTAACCGTAAAGAAATATTAGTTAAATACAAAGAGGAAGGAAGGGGTTACTTCGTCTCCCCCACTCCTTAAAAAAACCAAACTACCAAACCAAGGTCTAAGCTTAAATAGTTCTACACCTATGCTGCGATTACTATAACAGGAAAGTAACGCTCGACCACAATTCCCTTATCTTTTTCCTTAGATGATAAAAAAAGTTGTAACATGCCTTGCCGAGGAAAGCGATGGATATAAATGCCAGTAACATATGCTGCTCTAACATCTGAACATGGTTAAGATGATTCTATATAATGCCTTCGTCAAGACAGAGAGTCGAGGAGGAAGAGAAAACCCTTTGGGGCCAGGCTGGAGAGTGGGCAGGCTGAGGCCATTGTCACTGGGTGGAGTGAGCTCCCCCAGAGCAGGTGGTGCACCTGCTGCTCCAGGGTGTCCCTCCCAGCTCCCATGTGCTGCCCCCATGGCCCTAGTGTGAAGAGCATGGAGGAGCCAGGCCTGCTCTTACAGAGGTGGGGGGAGATGAAGACACCTCCTTCCCCCCGCCCCCAGTAATAAAAGTAAAGGTCTTTAGACTGAAAGAAAGGAAAAGCACCAATGCTGCATCTTCAGGCATTATATAAACCTCAATAATGACCTCAGAAGGGCTCATTATGATTAAAGTTGCAGTATACAGCAATATGATGTCATTTCACATTTTCAATTGCAACTAATGGAAAACTAGGTTTGGACGCTGCTGAGATTTCTTTTTTTTTTTAGTCCGATCTGGTTTTCCTCCAGATGGGTCAGAGCCACAGGCCCCTCCCTCCTCCACCGCTGCCAGCAGTGCCTCCAACCTCACAAAAGCAGCTCAGTAGCTCCAGGGAAGGGCCTTCCTGCCCTGGAGAGGGCGGGGATTCCAGGGGCACAGGCCCGGCAGCCCCTGGCCGTGTGTGAGAAGGACTGGCATGCACCCTTCTTGCTTCAAGTATTAATATTGTCTTTGGGTTTGCAGGGTTTGTGCTGTGAGGGGGGGCAATGGTGAGGGGCGAGGTGTGACGCCTGGGGCATGGTCACTGTCCCAGATCTACATGCTGTCACCAGGTGGCAGCATTCCCCACTTTCCCCGGATGCCTGAGCAACTCCCCACCTTTCTTGGGGCTGGATGCCCCAATGTAAACATGATGACCACACAATCAACTAAGCAGGGGTGGGAGGAGTGCAGGAATAGTGCGTGGGGAGGCCCACTGTTAACGCTGGTGTTAAGGATCAGAACTGTGAGACCGGGGAAGTCATTTCCTGGCTGTGGGCTGCAGGAGCTGAGCAGGCTGGGATGCAGTGGCTAACCTCCAAGGGCCCTTCCAGTCCTGCCTCTTAACTACTCCAGCACGTAGGAGCACCAGGAGTCAGGAAGAAGGTCCTCAGGGGAGCTGGGAGAATGTGGGTGGCAGAGGGCCTAAGGGGGCAGTGCAGACAGCGGGGCAGTGCAGGAAAGGTAGGCTCTGGGCAGCACTGTGGTCCAGTCCAACTGAGATGCTCGGTGCTGGGCAGACACCCTGCACGTCCTCCTGGCCTGGCTGGCGCACTAGTGATTGAACTGGCTCAGTGCAGACATCTGAGGAGTGAGGCCGCGGGCCCTCTCCCTGGAAGACAGCTACGGGGAAGGTCCTTTAACCCGACAGTCACTCTACTTTTAAATTTTATTTTAAATAATCATAAATTACTTTTTTAAAAAATAAATATGTGCTGTTTAAAAATGAGAAAAGCATATACTGCATCTTTAAGTAATGCACTTTGCTCTCTGGGTCTTGTCCCATTCCACCTATTTAAAGTGCATTAATTACAAAATAATGAACCACTTCTTTATCATTATTGTTCCATAAGGACAAATAATATTCATATGAAGACACTACACCGCTACCATTAGTACTGCAATCTAGCAGATTAACGCCACATCCTGCTCTATTTAATACTGTCCAGCAGAAGAAAAGAACTAATCTCAATTTTAAACAAAATAAAAGGAAACAAAACAGTCTCACCACGGCCCTTGGACGAAGAACATGAGCAGGTGCTGTAGCTGCCAGCATCAGTGGGTGGCGAGGGACAGGGCCTGGGGATCCTGGGAAGGCCTCTCCTCCGTGGAGGACAGCGGCCTGCAGGCCAGGACTCTGGCCTCTCCATCGGTGGCTGTGCAGCCTGATCTGTCCGAAATCAAAGGCACGTGTGGAAGTCCACTCCCAGCAAAGGGCGAGTCCTTGGGGAAGCCGGTGGGCCTTCTGGAGGCCTCCCTGGAAATGCCGACAGGCGGACTCATGACTTCGCTTGTCGCTTCTCTCCCCACTGGGCACTGCCCCCTGGGAAGGCCAGGATGGCTCCTGGCACAGGGGCCCTTCATCCTTCTCAGGCACCCATGGTGTTGCCAACAGGCCAAAGGGGGCAGTTGGTGGCATCTGCCGGGCTCCCTGGGTGCTCCCTCCCAGTTGCTGAGTCGGGCTCCCAGCCTCGCCCAGGAGCGGGCACACACAGGGGCCTCAGCCTTTTCTCCTGAAGCCAGGCTCCTCAATACTGCCACCTCCCTCCCGGTGAGGACTTCTGCCCCGCTGGGTGTGCGTGGGAACCAGAAGCACAGACATCCGGGACACAGGGCTCACACGGCCCCAAACCTTCCAGCAAGCGCCAGGCTCGGATGCCGTCCCCACAGTGGGAGCCAAACGACATAACTTTGGCTTGTAGAGGGGAAGGACGTGGGACAAACGCAAAGACGAAACACCCCGTCCCACAAGAGCACAACGGAAAAGTCCCATCCACGCCCCACCCCCTCCCATGTGAGCTGCCCAGCCTTGGGCCCCAAACAACCCCTAAAACAAGACCCAAACCAAAGGTCCCACATCCAATCCCCAGGTCAGAAAACCTCTCCTGCCTGGAAATACCCAAATCAGCCGCACCCTCCCGCTGGGCGCGTTCCCAAGACCAGGACGGTGGCGACGACAGGTGGGCTCTGTTGGCCCCTGAGAGTCACTTGTCCTTCAACTAAGAAACATGCTGGTGGCCTGGCCCCAGGCAGGACCCTGGAGCTCTCAAGCGACACCTCCAAACCCAGCGGCAGCTGTGTCCTCGAAATTCCTGGGAAACCAGCATAACATACAAACGTTGACGAGGACAGAACTAGGCTCCCTCCACTGGTCACCGCCAGCAACCAAGACTGGGCCGAGCAGGGACAGGATGCTAGAGGCCCCAAGACCACATTGTTCCCAGACTGGCAGCAAAGGCACGATCAGGGTTTCCCACACGGCCTGTCCCAAATGGCGCACAGGCCATCTGTGAAGTCACCAAGCTGCACATGTGGGTCCCAGCTTTCTGGTCTCTGGTCCCAGGCCTGGGATACCCCCTCCCTCCCTGCCTGCCTAGTCCCTTCCCTACCCAATGTGAGCCTCTGCCATACCCTCCCTCCCAGCTGGGACAGCCTAGAGGGGGCACCTGGAGGGCCACATACTTGCAGGGTTTAGACTGCCCACCCCCCCACCCCCCATTTCCCTTTTGTCTGCATCTCACGGCGCATCCAGCGGGTGGCCACGGCGGCCCACCGAGGCTGGAGCAGGGCCACGTGGCCTCTTAGTTCTTTTTTTCCAGGTAGTTGGAAGGCACCCAGCCTTTGAAGGGCTTCACCCCATCCAGGATCTGGCAGTACCACCAGCCATTGGGGTTCCGCTCCAGAACCTCCATGGACACCCCTTCCTGGAAGCCCGCTGTCTCTTCATCGCCCTCGTAGTCTGCAATAGACACATACACATCCTTGAGGTTATTGTGGATAAACTGGGACTTCTCAATGGGCTTGGGTCGCACGGGGGACACGGGGATGCCGTTGCGCTGAGTGGGCAGCAGTGGCGAGTCTGAGCCCTGGCTGGCAGCCCGTTCGGCCAGGCGGCCCTTGGCCTCGGCAGCCGCAGAGCGGGCGGTGCTGAAGGAGGAGTTGCGGCGAACGCCCCGGAGGCTGTCAGTGGCTGTGAGCGACTCGTTCCTCCGCAGGGCGCAGGACAGGTTGTTGTCCTTGGGCGGAGGGGACACAAACACTGACTGGGGCCTGACAGCCACCTGCCGCACGCCGTTCCTCATCTTCACAGCCGCGGCCCCCGAGCTCTTGCCGAAGCCCCCCGGGGGCTTGCAGGGAATGGGCGGCGTGGCCCTCTTGCTCTGGTTGGCGGTGTTCAGTGCCTGCACCTGCCGCTCCGTCTTCTCCAGGCTGTCGGACTTGCCCTTGGCGGGCCCTGGGTCCAGCTCTTTGGGCTCTGGCTGCTCGTTCTCGCCAAGCACCAGGTAGTGGGAGGGGGCCCAGCCCTCCAGCTCCCCGAACCTCACATACCACCACCCGCTCTCCAGCTTTTCAAGCACGCGCACCTCCACGCCGGCGGGGAAGCTGATCTCCGAGTCCTGGGCCTTCTGGTAGGCGCTGCGTGTCACGTAGGAGGCGGCCGGCCCCTCCCGCTCCTTCTTGGTGGGGGACGGTGGCGCGATGGTGTCGGCTGAGCCCCTCCTGGACGCCTCACTCGAGCCCTGGGAGGCCGTCTGCGGGGGCAGCTCCGAATCCTCACTCCTCGAGCCCTTGAGACCAGCCCGGAGCTGGCCGGTGGGCCGCAGCTGGCGCCGTAAAGTGCTGATGTCCATCTTCTCCTGGCTCTGCGACTCGGCCCGGTTCAGCAGGGGCTTGGGCCGCACTGAAGGCTTGGCCCGGGCGCAGCCCAGCCCGGCCCTGGTGTCGACGTCCTTCCTCACCCCGACCGGGGGAGCGCCCCGGATGCCTGCGTCCGAGGCGGAGCGGGGCTTCAGCTCGCCCCCGTTCTTGGACAAGGAGGAGGAGGAGGATGAGGAGGAAGAGGAGCAGGTGGTGTTGATGGTGATGGATGAAGCGAAGGAGGCCGAGGAGTGGTTCTTGCCGAGTTCTGCCTGGGCATTCTTCTCGGCCTTTAGCTTCAGAAGTGATGAGGACTTGGGGGAGCCCGATTTGGGGGAGTTCTTCCTGGCGAGGGACAGCGAGGAGCCCCCTGGGGAGTCGCTATCTCCGGAGGAGCCTCTGGCCGACAGGGCGTCCTCTGCCAAGGGCCTGAAGCCCTCGTTCTCGTAGATGGTCTCCTCTTCCAGGGCCACGTCTTCGGAGGACTCACCCACCTTGAAGCGGGCCCGCTGCAGGGAGGAGGGCGAGGGCCGGAGGGGCTGGGCGGGCCGCCTGTCCCCAGGGCCCTGGTCCTCCGGTGGCTCCTCGCTCAGCTCTGGCTCGGAGTCACAGCCAAAGGCAGGGACGTCGTACTCGGGCTCCTCGTACTTGAGCTTTACAGGAGAGTCCTGGCTCTCGCTGGCAGCTGTGGGCCCCTCCTCAGCCTCCTTGGGCTTGCTGGGGGGCGCTGGGGGCGGCACCTTGGGCCGGGTCAGCGTGCTCGTGCGACGGCTCAAGTTGGGCTTCTTGCGCTTGTCGATGTAGGACGCGGGGGCCCAGCCCTCCTTGTCGCCGATCTGCACGTACCACCAGCCACCTGAATTTTTATCGATGACCTGGGGGGAGAGGGCAGAAGGCCAGTGATGTCATGTTTTGACTCTGGGATTGCTTTACCAACAAGCAAACTGAGTAGGTGGCCCAAGACCGGATGCAGCCAGAGATGAGCCAGAATTTAAACCTCGGCCTCTGTGTCATCTCCTGATCAGGGCACTCCCGCCCTCCACCTCCCTCTCCCTGATCCTCCAAGGCTTCGTGAATCCCCTGTTGGGCTGGCCTTCCTCCCCTCAGCCACTCCGCCTGTGTTCCTGGGGTGGGCGTTCGGTGCAGTTTAAGTTGGCAGTTCACGATGTCTGCATCCCACATCCGAGGGCCTGGTTAGGGTCCCAGCTACTGTTTCCAACCCAGCTCCCTGCTGGTGTGTGCCCTGGGAGGCCAAGGTGATGGCTCAAGAACTTGGGGCCTTGTCATCCATGTGGGAGACCTGGATGGAGTTCCAAGCTCCGGGCTGTTGCAGGCATTTGGGGGTATGAACTAGGGAACGGAAGAGCTCTGGCTCTCTGCCTTACACACACACACAGTTACGCTGTTGCTGGTCCCTGCGGCCCACCAAGAATCCATATGTCTAAAAGACCCCCACCCCACCCCCAGCCCTGACTGCAGTCTGCATTCAGGATGGAGCAGCTCGGCCCTCCGAGTTGAGGCACCTCCACTTCCAGCTCCTCGCGGGCTCTGGGAGATGCTGAGCCTGGCACTGCGAGCGGCTGAGGCAGGCGTCCCAGCTGCGGCCCTGCCTGGTTTAGGGTGAACGCGCACGGCCGTGGGGCTCGTGTCTGTGCCCTTCCCGCCGGGCCCCCAGGAGCCTAGCCAGCAAGGCAGACTGCGAAATGCATCAGGCGCTTGGCTGCCATGAACCCAAGTCCTTGGCTTCCCGGCCTGGGCTCACCTCAGCCTTCTGGCCGCCCCGAAAGCTGATGCCATCCGAGATGCACGACTGGAACTCGGCGATGGTGTAGTACTCCACCTCCACGGAAGGGGGCTCTGGCGGCTTCGGCAGCTGGAACCCCTAAGGTGGACAGGCATGCGGTGAGCAAACCCACCCTGTGAGGCGGTAATCGGGCAGTGACTGTCCCCAACAGCCTGCCCTCCAGAGACTTAAATCCTATGTAAGAGGGGAGTGGTGCCATGGTGTAGTGGGTAAAGTCCCCTGCAGTGCCGGTTTCCCACATGGGCACTGGTTCAAGTCCCGGCTGCTCCACTTCTGATCCAGCTCTCTGCTATGGCCTGGGAAAGCAGTGGAAGATGGCCCAAGTCCTTGGGCCCCTGCACTCTGATGGGAGACCTGAAGAAGCTCCTGGCTTCTGGCTTTACATCGGCACAGATCCGGCCATTGCGGCCAGCTGGGGAGTGAACCAGTGGATAGAAGACTCCT
The DNA here is from genome assembly GCA_949820135.1 of Sylvilagus floridanus. NCBI lineage: Eukaryota > Metazoa > Chordata > Mammalia > Lagomorpha > Leporidae > Sylvilagus > Sylvilagus floridanus. The sequence goes on from OX463235.1 coordinate 55,631,824, forward strand.
CTCTCTTTCTGTGTAACTCTGACTTTCAAATAAATAAATAAATCTTTTAAAAAAAAATCCTATATAGGAGTCCCTTGGGGCTTGTCTCAGCTGTCACGACAGTCCCTGCTCACCCAGGACTGTCCCCTTGTGTCTGGGGGTCCGTTTTCTTATGCCTTCATGGCGACGTCCCTAAATACACATGAAAAGGCAAAGCGCTCTGACAAGTCCTGGGTGCAGCCTAGCGCCCTGCAGAGAGGCATGCTACCATCCTAGAGCCCAAGGGTGCCGGCTGCAGTGGCAGGGCAGAGGGGCACAGCCTTCCCTCAAGGGGGTGGGACCGGGGGGGCAGTGGGTTGGGCAAGGAAAGTCTGGTCCTCACGATGGTGCCAGAGTTTGTCCTCCTTGATATAAAGTGGTTACAACAAAACAGTTGGGAGGAAAAAAAGAGGGTGGGAGTAAGGAGGGGAAGCAGTGGTGGTACATCAGGAAGATGGCATGTGGCCCTGTTGGATTCCAGACCCAGCCTCTCACCAGCCGCGTGGCCCTGGGCGAGACCTGAGACCTCTCTGAGCCTCAGTTTTCTCATCTGTAAAATGGGACCAGTAACAAGGCCACGAAGAGGATCACCAGGATAGCGTCCATCACTTCTGACCCTGCCACAGGGGCACAGGAGGAGCCCAGTAAACACAAGCTGAAGTCAACACTCTTGAAACGTCTTCCAAGCTTTCCTAGCCTGAGGCTCAGCCCACCCTAACCCCCCCAGTTGAAAGTGAGCTGCTCTGGGTCAGAGACAATGAGGGGTGGGAAGAAGCTGGTTTCGAGGGGCCATGTGAATCAGCCTATTTTCTCAGCCCCACTGCCTGGCTCTGAGCTGTGCCTGGGAGCAGATGTAGCCCAGGCCCAGCCCAGTGCAGCCCCCTGGGCAGGCAGGCCTAACTGGAAACAGCAGCCCTGCGTCTGCTAAGTGTGGAAGGAACCACCCTCCTCCTGTCTGCCTGAAAAGAATTAGCCAGGGCTAAATGGTAAAGGGGAATGGAGGATCCACTGTGCAGCTGTAAAACCCAAGGGGGAAGAAAGAAGCCCCACCAGGGCCTCTGGCTGGGCCGAGAAGGCCTCCTCCCCAGGGACCAAGTCCTCAGAAACCCTGCCGTGCGGAAGACCTGCCCTGCGTGGACCGAGAACTCCCTCCAGGGCCACCGTCACTGACCTCAAGCCCAGACACGGCCCGTCCCTCACATAAACCAGCTGACTCAGCCTCACGATAGCCCCGTATCAGGGGATGGCCAGTGCTGTGCTGTCCCCATCTTACAGATAAGGAAATGGAGACCTCTGGAGGCTAAGTGACTGGGCCACATCTCTCAGCTCCTCAGTACCAGACGTGGAAGACAAAGCTGTGCCTCACAGGCCCAAGGCCCCCACCTGTCCCCTGCATCCCACTGCTCCCCCGCGGTAAGTCTTTGTTCCAGCGCTCCAAGCTTGCCACCAGCATTGTGGCCACCCCAGGCCCTGGCCCCTGCCTGTCTGTCTGGGCACCTGGACGCCCCGCCCACAGGCCCTAGGGAGCTCAGCAGCCTTGACCCTCTATAAGCCTGGGCATGAACGTGAGCCAATCCTCATGACTCACTGCCCCTGTGGAGGACGCTCACAGGTCAGCCCTGCCCTCCGAGGCTCTGGCGTCCACCACACCCGTCAGGCATCGCAGAGCAGGGCAAAACCAAAAGGCTTCCAAGCTAACATGGACAGCAGCCCCATTTCCAGCCTCTGCCAATGCCCGTTTGGACACTCCTGCCGGCCAGTCTAAATGTTTATGTCTGCCAGCTCAGCGGCTGCGATGGATTTATTTAGCTTTGGAGTGCAGTGTGTTTCCGATTATAAACTGTCTAGCCACTGGGGGCGGGCGTCTGGCACAGCAGTGGAGACACTGCTTGGGACACCCACATCCCACATTGGAATGCCTGTTCGAGACCTGGCTCCTCCACTTCCCATCCAGTTTCCTGCTGACGCAGACCCTGGGAAGCAGCAGACGAGGGCTCAAGTTTGTGGGTCCCAGCCACCCATGTGGGAGAGGCTGAGTTCCAGACTCCTGACTTCAGCCTGGTTCAGCCCTGGCTGTTGAAGGCATTTGGGAAGTAAACCAGCAGGCTAGGAGGTCTCTGTCTCTTCAAACAAAGTGAGAATAAATGAATGAAACTCGAGACGGCTAGCCAGGACCCCAGAAAGCCTGGGATCTGCAGGCTCCTGCCCCCAGCTCCACAGCCCCGGAAAGGCTCTTTGGCAGGCAGCCCTCGCTCCGGCCTGCTGCAGCACAGGCCAGGCACGAACAGTGGGGAGGAAATTCAGTCACATACCAGGCTGGACTCTCTGCGGGGTGGAGGCCTTGTCCTCAGGTTCGGGGAGCCTAGAAGAAGAAACAGGGGTTCAGCTGCTGGGCCACAGAGCTGCCACTGGCCTTCCCTAGGTGTGCCCAGCGTTAGGTGGGAAGTCAGGACTCAGCCTGTGTGTGAGGGGCTGAGGAAGACAAAGCACCTGCAGGAGCTCCCCGGGAAGCAGCCCAGGACTTCACACTACAAGGTCCCACCCATAGCCCGGTAACGTTCCAGGAGTCTCAGCACCACGTGGGTTCCCCGGCCTGACAACACCGAGCAGTGCAAGCTGAGCATCCTTCCTCCCGGGCAGGCGCCCCTGCCCTGAGCCAGGTGGGCTTCTCAGTCTGACAGCACTGAGCAGCGAAACCTTGGGAGGACTCTCACCTGATTCCCACTCAGCAACCTTTGTCCTGAGAAGAGGGAGGAGGGGAAGGAGAAAAGCGGAAAACACTGGATCCCTTTCCTTTCTAAGCCCCAGTCTGAATACAGAACCACACACTCAGCTCGGCTCTCTCCCGAGCCGCCTGTCTGGCCTGCCAGGTGCATTCCTTCCATTAAACCATGTAACCTTGCTTTCCCCAGTTTGAATGACGGGGCACTCTTTTCTTGGTTCTGTCCCATCTGTTCTGATGGGTACCCTACCCCATTACACCTTGCTACCTTGCTCATCACTGCTGTCTCCCGTCTGAGGTCTCTTGCATGAAGACAAAAACCTATCCCACCCGTTGCCACTAACACTAGGAAGCCCACGCTTCTGGCGTGCATTTACGGGAGTGCTGGCGCTGGTGTCGGCTCGGCATCACAGCAGGCCCTGGTTGGGCTGCTCTGGTGTGCTCCAGGACCCCTTTAGAGGGTCTAAATCTTGCACGCTTTTTCAAAGTGTACAGATGTGGGCATTTTTGAAGGTTAAGCGTGCACAGATTTCAAAGTCAGGAGCAGAGACCACATCTAGTTTTTGCTCACAACCATGGCTTCAGAAGCCAGCGCAAGGTCAGGCAGCAGGGGAGATACCCACTGCACCTGTCCCAACCGGTTGCCTAACAGCTTTCAGGCACTTCACCAACCTGAGTTCACAGCTAAGCTCGAAAAACCACCAGCTGGCTCCAGGTTTTATAAACAGCTGGACAAGAGCAGAAGCTGGTCTCCCACAATCAGCTCAGTTTAGCCTTCAACCAAGGGTGCCGCAGGGCAGGGATGGAATGGGCCCGAGAGCCCAGTCTCTCCTCTGAGCATGGAGGGCAGTCTCCAAGAAGCCTCGTGGCGGACATCGGGGAAGCCCCCACGGCGCAGTCTCTCAGGTTTCCAGAAATGGGGGAAGGCAACGGGCAGGAGCAGCAGAGGCCGGACAGGTGTTCTCGCAGGGGCTGCGGCTCTGCAGGCAGGGCCACTGCTCACCCAGGGCAGTGTGGGCGCTTTTAAAAACGAGCCACTCAAGTGCTTGGGCCCTGCACCCCAGGGGAGACCAGGAAAAGCACCTGGCTCCTGGCTCCTGCCATCAGATGAGCGCGGTGCGCCGGCCGCAGTGCGCCGGCCGCGGCGGCCATTGGAGGGTGAACCAACGGCAAAAGGAAGACCTTTCTGTCTCTCTCTCTCTCTCTCTCACTGTCCACTCTGCCTGTCAAAAAAAAAAAAAAAAAAAACGAGCCACACATCACCCGTCTGGATCTCAAGGTGCTCACTGCAGAGGAGAATGCTCCTTGCTCTTGGGACACGCCTATCTCACAGTGACCATTCCTGGCGCTGCTTGGGAGAGGGGGCGCAGGCAGCCACAGCCCCGGGGAGTTTACCTTCACTGAGGGGAGCAGAGTCACCATTCTCCCCTGCCTTCTCCACTCCTGTGACGGGCATGGGATGCGCGGATAGTGCGAGGGTCAGGGATGGGCAAGTAGCTCGGGAAGAAGGGGTGGGGGCTTTCCTTACACCCCACGCCCAGGCTGTGCCGGGTTCTGCAGGAGGGCCACCAAAGTCAGAGGCCACTTACTGATCTGGGCCCTCTGAGGGGCGATCCTGGCCACGGCCGGGGAGCCCTGGGCCAGCTTCGAAAGCGTTCTCTCGGGGACGCCCAGGGGACTGCCGTTGGAGGCGTTGCAGAGGATGGGCAAGCTGATCTCCTTCTTGGCAACGGGGGCCTCGGGGCCCTCCCCTTCGGCGGGGGGCGTCTCCTTGTCGCCGGACGCCTTCTTGTTCAGCAGGTTGCTGATCTCCATGATGTTCCCGATGATCTCCACCGGGCCTGCTAGGTTCTTCTTGCGGGCCGGCAGGTCATCTTTGGCCTTCTTCAGGTAGGAGGCCGGCGCCCAGCCTTCTTTGCCCAGGTATCTGCGGGTGCACAGGGCCACACAGTCACTGCAGCACTGATGCCTGACCTCATGCCCCACTCCCAGGCCCTAGTCTCCACTTGGCCTCGTCCCGCTGAGCCTTCTCGGCCCTACTCAGGATGCAGCTTGGCAACCCAACCGACCGGGGAGTGCCGGAAGGCGGGCAGGCAGACACCGCTAGAGTTGCACGGCTTTGCCTGATCCCTCTTGGTGCGGGCTCTCATTCTGCAAAGTTATGCAAACGTGGGATCTTGAGACCCAGCTTTCAAATTTTGGGTTGCTCAAAAGGTCAATGTCATAACGGCCTGCTACCTCCCAGTCCCTTGAGGGTAACGCTAAGGACAGGAGGAGGCGTGAAAGTGGCATGGGGAGTCCAATACCCTGGGAAAGGGGAAGTGATGGCAGAGGCAGAGACGCCCTGTGCACGGGCTCAGGTCCTTCCCCTGCAGCTCAATATTCATCTCTTCCACAACAGGGAGGGAGGGAGGGGCTGGTGTCGTGCAGTAGTGGACAAAGCTGCCCCCCTCCCCATATGGGGACTGGTTTGAAACCTGGCTACTGCACTTCTGATGGAACTCCGTGCCAATGTGCCTGGGCAAGCAGTGGAGGATGGCCCACCTTGGGACTGTACCCACGTGGGTGACCCGGGAGAAGCTCCTGGCTTCAGCCTAGTCCAGCCCCAGCTGTTGTGGCCATCTGGGGAGTGACCCAGCAGATAGAGAACCTGTCTTTCCCCCTCTCCCTCTAACTCTTTGAAATAAATCTAAAAAAAGAGCATCCAGGACACACTGGAACCAAGATGTCCACAGAGAAGACCGCCCAGGGCACAGCTGGTCCACGGCAGGCCGACAGTCCAGGCTCACAAACAGGCTCGGCCGGCAGCCCAGTTAGGGGGCAAGGACAGATCGCTCCCCAGGCAAACTGCCCTGGCTGCTTACCAGTTAGGCAGCAACTGGCTGGCCAGTTAGGAAAGACGAGTGAGTGAGGCCCTGACCGCACACACATCATATAGTGAAATTAGAGAGAGAGAGAGGAAAGAGAGAAGTTGTGAATATGTAGTCATGGGGATGGAGAGGGTCTTTCTAGGGGGGCTCCAAGAGCAGGAAAAACCACCGCTATGGTAAAACCAAAACAAAACCAAAAACTCAAAACAAAAGCAAAAGGCAAATGACAGGGCTGACTTAATTTCTGGTGATTCGGCGACTTCTTCAAACAAGCGTTTCCCTTTTTCGCTTGTGGTCCGGCTGTCGCTGGCCAGCACCCCCAGGTCCCGGCTGCTGCGGCCAATCTGCTCCCTGGGACGCACCGGGCTCTCCCTCCCAAGGTCCCCCTGTTCTTGACCCTGACCCGGGAGCTCTGAAGCTGGTCATGCCATGGTCGGAGAGCCTGGGCCAGCCTGCAGATGGTCCTCTCGGGGGCACCCAGGGGACTGCCATGGGAAGCAAGCCCTGGGTGCTCATCAGGGAAAAGGACCTTGAGAGCCGGAGTCCCCACCCACTGAGCTCTGCTGGAAGCTCAGGGAAGAATGGCATTGCTGCTCGAGTCACAGGAACGTGCAGGCGGCCTGCCTGTCCCAGCTCACCTGTCTGGGGCTCGGAAGGCAGACGGCAGCGGTCAGGGAGCTGTCCCCGCTCCCTGACGTAATGGGATGCAAACAGAAGCAGGGACGGGAACAACCCATAAGGATGTCTGCTCTTCCTGTGCGCCCACAGCCCGGGCTCCGAGCAGAGCCAGCGGCGGCCATCACCCAGCATGGCTGTTGGCAGCAGCTGGCCCACAGCTGGGTGGTCTCGTGTCTCAGAGGAAGCTGTGTTCCTAAGTGCACGCTCCTGAGCTGTGGGGAGAGGGTCTCCCGGGGGGGACTGGGAGGGAGGAGACATGACGCCCAGGCCTGCTTGCAGCCCCGAGGGCTCCTGTTCAAAGCCCTGGCACTCCTGATAACATTAGACCCCAGCAGAGTGCGGCAGGGAAGGCAGGAGCCGCTGTGTATCAGGGGCCGGCTCTGCTCACATCTGCTTTCCAGCTCGGAGCAGGGAACGGCTCCAGAGGGAAGCTGGCTGCAGAGGGAGGGAGTGTGAGGGGTAGGGTTGTGTGCGTGGGCACACGCACGCGCGCGCGTGTGTGTGTGTGTGTGTGTGCGCGCGTGCATGCACAGGGATGGGGGAGGAGGAGAAAGACAGGAAAGGAGGATCAACACAGAGCCTGGAATGCTGGGAAATGGCACATTTAAGGGGGTGTCTGGCAGCCTTCTTAAGGTGGAACCTTCTCAGCAGGGTTTTCTCAGTTCTAGCTCCCACTGGCTCAGGGACTAGACCATAGGAACAAGAGGTGACCGGAAGCAACTCAGGGTGATTCCACAGGTCATTTAAAAAAGTACAGAATAAAATAAAAAAAATCACAAAGCAGCGTTGTACACAGCTTCCAGGCACAGGGGCTTGGCCAGAGGCTGCCAGGACGCTTGCTGGACTGTCCATGTCGACTCACGGCGGCCAGTTTTGGGGGGTTGGCTCTAGCTCCCACTGTCCAGAGAACATGGAAGTCCGGGGCAGCGGCTCTGGGTGACACACATCTGGGGACGTGGTCCCATCGCACCGAGCACGACAGAAAGGGCCACCTCAGCCCGTCTGTGTTCTCGAGGCTTACTGAGGCTCAGTCTCCACGTAGCCTGTGACCCCCCATTCCTCAGCGCACAGGAACCTCTGCCAACTGGCGCTTCCTGCCAGGCCCCGAGCAACTGCTCCATGAGCACAGGCAAGGCCGCGGTCACGGGGGACCACAGCCTGGTCCTGGCCCCTGCGGGAGGCCGCTCGGCACACACGCCCCGCCCACAGCAGGTCCAGGGCTGCCCTGCGTGGCCAGTGCCTTGGGCCACAGGCAGATGAGAGAAGCTGGGCTGTGTGCCCACTCAAGGGGACTGTGAGTTTACGAAGACCAAGTCCCCACTGAGGGGAGGTCTCGGGCAGGTGACGGCTCACGACGCCCTCTGGCTTGCTGGGCTTCCAGCGGGAAGCCCCCATGCCCCATCCCAGGTGGGTTTCTGAGTCCTGGGAGACGGGGAGGGCAGGGGAAGGAAGAGGCCTCTGGTGGCCTGGGCTGGGCTGGGCTGACTTCTGCCTCAAACTCCCGACCAGCCCCCCAGGAGTGACCTGCGTCTGCCAGGGACATCCAGGCCCCAGGCCCAGCCCTGCGGACAGTAGAGGCTGTCCCAGCAAGGCCGGCGGATGCCAGCGCTCCAGGCAGCTCTCGCCGCAGAGCAGGTCGGACAGCCAAGGCCAGACACAGCAAACCAAACGCAGATGTGCTGAGCTCTCCTGGCAGACGTGCTGGAAGGGGTGCACCACCACCTGCGAGCCGAGCCGAGCCGAGCCGAGCCGAGCCGAGCCGAGCCGAGCCGAGCCGAGCCGAGCCGAGGCCCCCGTCCCAGCTGCGGGGCTCAGGCCTGCTGTGCGCATCCCAGGAAGCAAGCTGCAGGCTCTGCTGGAGCCTTCCGGCCGTGCAGAGCCCGGGCAGCCAGCCCATGGGCACGAAGCTGCTGCCAGTAAAGACCTGCCGTCGGGCAGCCACGGTCACTCTGCACGTGGCTCTGCTGCCCAGTGCCCGGGAGCGTGGCGTCTCCCTCCTCTGCTGGGGCTCCTACCTGATGTACCACCAGCCCTCCAAGTTCTTCCGGATCACCTCCACAGTGACGCCCTTCTCGAAGCCAATCTCGTCCTTGCTTTGGCTGGTGTACGGCTGCACAGTGACGTACTTCTCCTCTGGGGGCGGCCAGGGTATCGAGGAAGCAAGAAAGCCAGATTACTTGAGGCCAGGGTGCAGGTACAACTTCCTGCCTCCTCCTCCCGCCCTGGCCTTGCTCAGCTGCTTGTCAAGCGCACAGGGTCAGCTCTGGCTTCTCTGGCGGAAGGGAAGGGATGGGAGGGCAGACAGGCAGGGGCCGCCGCTGCGCCCAGCACGTGCCTAAGTCACTCAGGACCCCCAGGCTGCCCCGCGAGGCTCTGGGCAGCACGGAGTTGGCTCTCCCAGCCTGATGAGACACAGAAGCTGCCAGGGCCGAAGGCTGGGTTAGGAGGAAATGGCTCCTTGCGGGGTCTAAGTTGGGAGCCCGAGACCAATGCTGGGTACCCCCTGAATGACCTGAGGCTCCTGCATGCCCCTCCTAGGAAATGGGGCTTCCACCTAGGTCCCAGACGCACTCTCAGCTTCCTCGGCCTGCCAGGCACCCACCCGGGTAAGGCCACCCCGAGGGGATGCTGTGGAACACATGCACTGTGGCCAAGTGACCGTGGGAATGCAAAACACACCACACTCGGGCAGGACCCGCGTGCCCTCTGGGGCCAGCGTGCCCAGCTGACACTGCTCTGCTCTCCTGGTTGGGACTCCAAGGTCATGGTTCAGGGTTTTCCCAAGGCACCAGGCTGGGGCGCCCATGGCATCATGGAGGGAGCTGGGGAGGCCTCAGCACCAGGGCGTCCCACTAGGCTCTCTCTTCCTACCCCCAGTCCCCCAGGGAAGCACCGCCCAGGGCTCAGGAAGCAGCAGAGGCGGAGGGGGGAGATCCAGCCGCCCGGCCGTGCCCTGCAGGAGGGTCAACCTGAACGCGATGCCTTCCCCTCCTGGCTGTTCCCCAGAGGCTGACTGCACTGCTGAAGACAAAGGCAGGGCTGGGTGAGCTCAGCATGGAGAGAAGCCAGCCCCCAAGATGCCTGCCGGGCGGCGACAGCCACCCCGGACTGCTGGCAGGACGCTGCCGGGCAGCCCGCCTGGGCCTCCTGCAGCTTTGGGGGAGGTCGGAGAAGAGGCCGTCTGTTCATTCTCCCCTGGATTATCAGGGTCCTGTCCGCAGCCCCGCGCTGGGCCCAGATAGCAGCCTCCCTTGGGGCGGAGGCAGCTGTCCTGCTGGGCTGGGCAAGGGATGGATGGTTTGCTGGCCGAAGCCCAAAGACTGCCCAAACCCAGAGGCCCGTGCCCCTCCCTCGCAGGAGTTCTCAGCAGGGGCTGAGGAGGGTCTTGCTCCCGTGGCTCCTGCCAGGGTCACTGCCAAGGCCGTCTACAAAGGCTGCTGGGCCAAGCCAGACTCTGACTCGGGCTTTGGAGGAGGCTCAGGGCTCTCCCCGCCTGCTCCTGGTCCTGCTCCATTTTCCAGTGGGGCACGGCCAATCCTGGCCCAGGCAGCAGCCAGAGGGGCAACACCAGGCGCTGGGAATCCAGGGCTCTGAGGTTAGGGCGAGGCGAGGCCTGGGCTCCACATTTTGCCTTTGTTCCTGCCGGGCTATTTTTACAAGCCTGTGGTTCGAGCAGGAAGCCATCATTAAAGTTTTCCTAGGCAAGGTTGCTTGTGCAGAGAGAGATGACAGCCTTTCTCATGGGAAGATTACAGGATCCCTGCCCTGATGTGGGCTCAGCCTCCCAGGTCTGCCAGGCCCAAGCCTGCACAGCTACCAGGGTATGTGGCGGGCAGTCTGGAGCCATGGAGACACCTGCTGTCCTCCGCCTTCTCAGAGGATCTGGGGGCAGAACCAGGGCTATCGGTTCCAGGCAGTAACGTTGAGCTGCTCCAGCTAAAGGCCTCATGGTTTGGGACCCTGAAGCTGTGGCCACCACGGCTGTCTGGGAGTGATGCCTTCCTGGTCAGAAGCTCATCCTGCCCTGCTCAATGCGCAGGTTCGGGGCAGGAGGGGGCGGAGCCAGGACAGGCAGAGCAAAGCCTCCTGGTACTAGATTTCTGCCCCAGCTGGCTGGGACAGCAGAGATGAAGACACCTCCAGGGACATGCCCCCCCCCCACGGGGAGGGGTGTCTCAGGTGTCCCATGGGACCAGCAGAGACGTCCTCCGTCAGACCTAGCAGTGGGGGCAGATGAGAGAAAGCCCAGAGGTGGAGGCGTCCTCAGTGGGCGACTGAGTTGCTCAGGTGGCTCAGGGTGCCCACGGTGAGACCCCCACACACACACTTAGGACACGGAGGGAGGGAGGGAGGGAGGGAGGCCGTGAGCTCTGGGCACCCTGCTCGCTGAGGGCTGGCCAGGCAGCTGCCGGGTGCCCAGTGGGGTGGAGGGAGGTGGACGGGCCTGTTTTGGTTTAGGAGGCAGGGGCCGGGAGTCCTAGTTTCCAAGCCACAAAAGCCTCCTCTTTCCACACACTTTCCCCTCTGTCAGCAGTCTCCCGGGCCCCCCTGCCACAGGCAGGCTGAGGGGATGGGGAGAGGGGCAGGGGGATCAGGGCTTCCTCTCGTCCCGTCATCCGGCGAGCTGTGCACTGCCTGCCTCTGCCTGCTCCGTGGTCACCACCGAGCATCTCCCAGTCAGCTCTCTGCGAGGGCCCCTTGGTTTCCTGGCTCAGCTTAGCGCAGAGTGCAGAGACTTGGATTGCGTGGGTCTCTTATTTACAAGATACAGGGAGGCCATGCGCCTGTGCTTGCTTGCGTTGGCTGTGTCTACACACATCGAGTGGCCTGCCACTGGCACTCCCTCCCCTGTACAGACACGGTACAAGGGTTTGGGTGCAGGAAGCTGTGTGAGTTCTTGTGGATGCTGCTGCAGGTGCACGTGTGCTATAACCAGGCAGCTAGTTGTGTGCATAAAGCGTCTGTGAGCACACGAACAGCGCACACATGGCACAGACTACTAGCAGTTGCATACCTGGAATTACGTATGTGTATTTCTGAGTGCGTGCCCAGGCTGCAGGTGTGAGCTGTGTGTGTGTTTTGGGGGGGAGTATCGGGGTCGTACCTGTGGTCACCAAGGCAGGCCAAACGTTAGTCCCCACTGTGCTTCTGGGCCAGCCTCCTGCAGTGTTACCCCTCCCTTCTAACTTCAGAGTGGCCTTAGATTTACATTCAGCTGGGAGGGTCTCTATAACTTGCCCTCTGCCCTGTATCAGCTCCCTCCCTGACCTTCCCCGCCCCGGGCCAGCCCACACTCTGCCCTCAGCACAGGCTGGGCTCCTCAAGGCCCGTGCTCTGGCCTGGACGCTGAGCTGCCATATGGTACGGCCACCCAAGGGTCCTGGCTTCCTGCTGCCTTGGGCTGGGGCAGACACCAGCACACACTCACTGTCATTTAGAAACACATTCTGAGGGCAGGGTGCGAGTCAGGGGCACCCCGTGCTCCAGGAGGGCCAATGCTGAGGACATGCCCTTGCAGGAGACAGTTAGCAAGGAGCACACATAGTCTGCTCCCCAAGGCGCGGGGGCAACCGGCCACCCACCGCCGGCCTCAGGGCCTGCAGTGCTTAGGGGTTTGTCCAGAGACCCAGCCCTCCTCTCCTGTGGGAAAGGCCCTGGGCCAGAAAGCTCTGCACCTGCAAACGTCTCAGGTCCCCATCAGCCTGGGCCTCCCAGGAATCCTCTTCACTAGGCCCCTCCTGAAGCCCCTGGAGCTGGTGTTCCTGGCTGGGCCTGACACCTTGGCAGAGCTGGGTCGGGCTGCACCCTGGTACCAGGCTCACTTTGCTTTTGCTCTGTGTCTACTTTCTGCAGGGATGGCTGAAGCAGGAGGGAGAGGGCTGGTCCCTTCCACTCTGCTCCCAGGCAACTGTTAGAGCAGCTTGGCCAAGGGAGCCCTTTCTCAGAAGGCGGCCATGGAGCATGGGCAGGGTGGGTGGGCAGCTTCCTTCGCCTGTAGCCTATGGGCCCTTCCTTAGAGACCCCTCCTCCTTTCTGGGAGACCCCCAGCTGTGTCCCCAGCCCCAGGACACTGGCAAGCCAGAGCTGCCCCCTGTGCCACCTGGATTCCCAAGCAGCCCTTGTACAGCCCCACCCCCCAGCCGCAGGAGGCGAGAGAAGAGACTGGACCCAGGCTCCGGGTGAGTGAGGAGGCCGTGGGTGGAGCACAGCACGCACACAGGAGGGGCGTTAGTGAAAGGTGAGAGGCAGGCGGCAGCCGCGGGGAGGAGAACCGGTCACCTCGGCTGTGCTGCCTGTTGACCATCCCGCCCAGGGTCCACCGGCGATCCAGGCGCCGCAGATGGGCCTTGCGTCTCTTGGACACTGATGTGGGAGATGGCGATGGAGCACGCGGCCAACGGGAACCGGTGGAGAGAATGGAGATGAAGATGAGACGGGATGGAGGGGAAGGGAGGTGAGGGAGAAGGCAGGATGGAGGCTGGGGAGCCCCCACTGCTGGGTTAGCACCACAGGGACAGAGCCGAGGGCACACTCCAGATGGAGGGGCCGACCTGCCTGGTGATGTTATGCCCGAGAGCCCAGGAAGGGCTAAACAGAGGTGGAGAGGGGCCTGGGCTCCAGCCTGGTGCTGCAGGGCAGCCCTCGGGATGGAGAGCTCCCGTCCCCATCTCACCGGGGCTGGACCAAGCAGCAGCCCCCATGCCTGGACCTGCACCCACCCACTGACTAGGAACGCACTCCTGTGACCAAATACCACTGGGGAGGAGCAAGCACTTCTGAGACCTGGAGGCCCCCGCAGCGGGCGCGGGGCTCTACCCACTCTGGGCGTCTCATGCTTTCTGGCTCGTCCTCACCGCATGCTGAGAGCGAGGGCTTGGCCTCGTGTCTCTGTCACGGGCTGTGTCTGGCAATGTCTGCCAAGCAGAACGCACAAGGGCAGGAGCCCCAGGCCCTGGCCCCACTCCTCCACTCAGGTCTTCCGTGCAGACTTGTGATGCAGAGGTCTCGTCTGCCCAGTATTTCACTGTCTGAGCCCCCTTTGCCTGTAGCACGCTTTCTGGGGGTGACCACCTGCATGGTCCTTGGCGGCCGCTGCCCAGTTCTAAGCTCCTCCACCCTCACCCACCTCAGCTCCAGGGGCCCTTGCCTTCTGATGGGACTCTTGCATGGAGAAGACCCTGCCCCACCACCGAATGCCACCAGGTGAGCTGCTGGCTGCCCCTGTCTGGGGAGTGGAAGCGAAGCCAGGAGTTAGGGTGAAAGTGTCCAGGCACGTCTGGGCCAAACCCACAGAGGCCTTCTGACCTGCCTCTTGTGAGCAGGGTGCCTGAGCAGAGGCCAGGAGTCAGGCCCCACAGTGGCCACCTGTGTGCCCTGGAAGGCAGCTGGCTACAGGGCCCAGACTCACCTGGGCCACTGCTCTCCTCCCTCCACTCTGCTCACAACAGGCAAGGCCACAAGAGGGGAGACAGCTGGCAGGGCTGGTGCCTGGGCCTCCATTCACTGGTAGAGCAGCCGTGTGGACAGCCATGGTCCCAACGCCAGCCCACCAAGGAAGAAGACAGGACCCTGCCAGTGGCTCTGGGTCACAGGCCAGGTACTGGGTTCGAAGCTTGGCTCTGCCACAAACTAACCTCAGCTGGAGGAGGTAACAGACTTCTCTGGCCTCCACGTCCCCACCTCAGAGAGGAGACGGATGCCACGGTTCACTAGAGCACCTGCACACGTTGGGCCTGCTCTCATCACTGTGGTGAGCAAGAGGCTCTCCATGCCTACACCCACAGCGAGTACTTCTGAACCCCACAGAGCACACAGAGACACAGACGGACACCAGAGCACCTGGCAACGCAGGTAAACCAAACAGCCAACTGGCTCTTGTCTGTGCCTAGCACAGAAGCCTGAGCCATTAGGAAAGCTTTGACAGGTCGGGGGCTGCCCATCTCTGTCTACAGGGCCCAGGGGAGCGACACGAGATGGCCACAGAGAGGCAAAACAGGCTGGGCTCATCTCTTGGCTGCTGGAACAGACTGGCAGACATGGCACAGCAGTGGGGGGCCCTGGGTGGAGTGCCTAGCCCTGGGCTCTTCTGTAGACCTGGGCACGAGATGCCCACAGGTGATGATGGAGTCTGCAGCTACCCAAGTACGGTCAGAAGTTCTGCCAGACCGGAGGCACACGGAGGAAAGCCGATGACCCTGGGTGCACGTGTGTGCACGCACACTGTTCCTTCCATGACCCCACCAGGGGTGAACTCCTCCCCACTACCCGGCTGTTGCTTATTCCATGCAGTGCACCCACTCCCTGCTCCGTCCAGGTTGGCATGTGGGCCCTCCCATGCGCTGGACTCCAGCCTGCTCGGCGTCAGGCCCTCCGCCACCTACCCCCCATCTCTGCTCTGACCTTGGGTGATAGCCTTTCTGGCACACACAGGTTCCTCCAGCCGAGCACAGAGCTGTGTCCACAGCTCACAAGCAAATGCATCATGCAGAGGTGCGTGGTGCTGAGGCCCGTAAACAATGACCAACCAGGGCCCCAACCCAACCCAACCAGGATAAGCACAAAACTCCCCTGGTTGGAGAAACAGAGACAGGGACAGGGTCCTCCCAGGGGAAGCGGGGACCCTTGGTACACCTGGTATTCTGAGTGCTACTGGTTCTGAGAAGCCCTGGTGTGCCAGGCAGAACACGAAACTTGGGGGGCAGGGGAGCCTGCAGCTGGTGGGCAACCTGGGCCAGACCAGAGCAGGGTGCAGGGGGAGCAGAGTCTGGGATAGGGGTGTAGACCTGCTCCAGGGCTGAGGGAGCAGCCAGAACCAGGAACTCTGTCACTGGCTCTGGTCAAGGGCTGAAACCCAGTGTGGACACAGGAGGAAGGGTGGGGCCCCGCTGGCCAGCCCAGTCAACTGCCATTTCGGGGAAGGATAAACATGGAGCTGGCGCTTGGCTGTTGACTTTGGCTGGGGCCGGGAGTGGGGGGAAGGAGCGGCCTGGAGGTGGGCCTTACCCCAGGGGGGCACCCTCTGCCTCCCAGAAACGTCCATCTCAACCGTCCCCATCAACTGTCAGGGAACAACTTGCTGCTGCCAGGCCATGGGAGGTGTGGGAGGCCTTAGGAGAGGCAGCCAAGAACCAGGGGTGGCCCAACACCCAGGGCCCGGCGGTGTGGCCAGGCCAGAGCCAGCTCGGGGCAGAGCCAGGCACTTTGAAGAACAAGGAGAAAGACGCAGAGAAGCCTCACGGAGCCAGAGCTAATCACAGGCTGACTGTGCCGGGCCTGGCCGGGGCCACCGAGCGCTGGCTCACAGACCTGTCCTGTCTGTGCCTTGGCCAGGCAGGCACCCTAGGAAAGGGAGAGGCCTGGCACGGGAAGGGAGCTTGCGGGGGCTCAGTGAGGCAGGAGCCCAGGGACGGGGCTGGGATGTGGCCCGGCTCCCCTAGGGACTTCTCTTGTGTTTAGGGAGAAGCGTGGGAGAGAGGCCTTGGACGAGGCTGACTCCAGAGGTGGGCAGCTGCCCCCCCCTTACCCTCCCCTCCTTGTGAGCCCACAGGACCTCACCTTCTCCCGTCTTGGAGGTGCTGATGTCCGAGTCGTCCCGAGTCCCATTCTGCGCCTCCAGGTAGGTGGCAGGGACCCAGCCCTGCTCCTCAGAGGTGCTCACGAACCACCAGCCTGCAGAGGGGACAGAGTGGGGCAATGAGAGCCGAGCAGAGGTGGGCCGGCACTGGGGTGGGGCAAAGGGCAGTGCCTGGCCAGGTCCAGTCTTGGAGAACCTGGTTTCTTCTCAGGCAGGAAAGACCAGCACATGCCCTGAGCAGAAAGGGCCTGATGCATGGTGAGCCACACCAAAGTTTAACGAGACACATTTTTAAAATGCATCAGAAACAAAGTTGCACCCGGCATGTGACAATCAGTTTGTGGGAAAGGCCAAGGGAGCCCTGGTCAGCCTCAGAGACCAGCCAGGGTCTTCAGACCCATCGGGACCACAGGTTTGGCCAGAGGCATCCAGGCACAGAGGCCTCGTGGGCCTCCTCAGAGCGTCCTATCCTGGGCACAGGTCAGTGGCACTTACCACGGGACGAGAGAACCACAGCTGCCCTCCCCAAGCTGTGGACACCTCACCCCCAGCACACAGGCACAGCGGCGCACGCCACCCCCACCCTCCCAGGACAGCCAAGCCGTAAAGGCTCATTCATGTTCTCTGCTCACTTGCTCGTTCTTTCAACACCTGAGCCAAGTGCTCCGAGCCCACGGGGCCTGGGAGCCCCTGGCTGTCCTTGAATCCCTCTCAGAAGCCTCTCTCCCTCACGACCCCTCCTGGTCCCTCCTTCCTGGCCGCTGCTCCTCTGTCCCCTGGTAACCCGGCACCAGCTGGCTCTCCGTTCCCATCAAGAGACCCCAGGGCTCCCATGGGGCAGCACTTGGGGCTCTGGCACCATCCACCTAAGGCCTGATGGCCACTATGAGGACGCTGGTGGGGAGGAGAGGAAAGGCCTCCCACTGAGGGGGGACCTCGGGGCCTTTTCCCTTGGGACCCAGGGCTCACCTCCTAGGTCTTTAGTTCAGTGCCCACTGCCCCGCACGGCACGCCTGGGTTTGCTAACAGCCTCTGTTCCGGTCCCGAACGTGCTTGGTCATTGTCCCCTTCTGAGGGGCTTCCCCAACCCTCTGCTCACACTGCAAAGCCCCTGGAATGCCCAGGGCCAGGGTCTGGACGCTCAGGGTCAGGCCTGTTTGGCTCAGGGACCTCAGTGAGGTCATGACCTTCGGGGGTCTGGGTTTTTTCTAACGTAGAGGGCCGCTGGCTCCAACACCATGGCCCAGAGCCCCTGTGGGCTGCTGCCATGGCCCATAGGCCCTGTCCAGTCCTGCCTGGGATGGAAGGGGGAGGGGCAGTGGAACCCCCTCCTACCAACCCCAAGTCTATGGCCCTCTGCTTCCTGTGGCCATCTCCCTCCCCTAAGCCCTGCCAACCCCAGTGAGCATGGCCTTCGCCTGATAGCCCATGTAAAAGTGGCCTGGGCCAGTGAGTCACATCATTACAGTCAAAGAACGGGGGACATGCCCTTGATACAGGGGGAGGTGCCACCACGAATCTAACCTCAACTTCTCCCTCCTGCTCCCAACCCGTGTCTCCCGAGATTGCCCGCTTCCCAGACTGCCCAGGCCATCTCTGGCCGTGTTTCCGTCAGGACAACATATACAGGTGAATGAGCTGCCACAGCACAGAGTGACTGGTGCTAGGCCGCAAGCTATCAGCTGACCCAGGCGAGCCACGCAGGGCAGTGGGGCCCTGGCGGAGTGAGTGCACAGCCCCTGCAGGACATGGCTTGGCAGGGCATCTCCAGTGGAAGAGGCCCCAGCCAGTTCCGAGCCCTCCGCCCCAGAGGCCTCAAGACTCCCTGCGCCGGGCCCACAAGCCCAGGCCAGAAGAGGGCAGGCAGGCTTCCTGTGCACATGAACTGATCTCTGGGCAGATGAAGAAGGGGAGTTTGACCTCTGCACAGGTAACAGCTAAAGTTACTAAGCAACCTATGGGGAGACAGCTGGTAGCCAGAGCCGGGCCAGGGGCCAGCGGACACTCCTCCAACACCCACCAGCACTGCCTGGCTTTCGGGCCTGGAGAGGGTGGTTACAGTACCACCACCTGCACTCATTCTACCTCTGGCTGACAAGATGGATCCGGGCTGCTTGTGGCAGCGAGAACTCAGGAAGGCTCTGGATCACGCTCAGAGTGTTAAGTAGCCTCAAGAACCAGCTACAGAGGCAGAGGGAGGCTCGCTCTGGAGCCAAGGCTGGGCTGTAGGAAGGGGTTCCTGGCACCTGGGGAGCCCCGGCTGACCTCTGCTCATGCCTTGGCTTATTCTGCTGCTCCTTGCACTCACAGCCGTGGGAAGCAAGGCTGGGAGGACCGAGCGCATTTCGCTGACATGGCGGGAGGGCTTTGTCCACCTCCGTGAGCCAGGCTCTGAACTCCACGGGCTCTCCAGAGGTCCCAGGCCCTGTCTCCTCCATGAGGAGGTTTCACAGAGATGGCTGGAAGGAGGCAGAGGGCCACGGGCTGGCCACTCGGGAGGTCAATTCCCATGTCTTTCACCAAAGCTGTGTGGGCGTGGGCCACCTTCCTCTCACCCACAGGTGCTTGCAAACTCTGAGTCTGTCACACATGGGACCACGGGGAAGGCAGCCCAGAGCAGCATGCCACCCTCCCTGAAGCCCGGGTCACAGCGGCTCAGCTGCTAAGAGGCTGTGGCCAATGACGCAGCAGCGGAAGCTCTGGACTCGGCAGGAGTCTCCCCCTTTTCCTAGCCTCTAGGGGAGCACTCAGGATCCCACAACTCAGTGCCACCTGCTCTCCAGCGGATGCTGGCTGCAGGTAAGGGCACCGGCCGCCCCACTGCAGGCCATGCCTCACCCGACTGCCTCCTGGGCCACCTGCAGGGGCACCTGCAGCCATCCCCTCCTGCTGACCTGGAAGCTGTCGGGACTGTGATGGTTCAGGGTCTGCTCTGACCCAGGCAAGCTCCTTAGCACTCACACGGGAACGCTGAGGACCTGAACCCCGCATCCCACATGAACTGGGCACTGCAGGGGGCACACTGGGGAGGCAGCCGGAGGATCAAGTCGATAAAGCAGCAGCGAAGCCGAGAGATGCAGAGTGAGTCAGCGTCTGTTTGCGTCACGTCAGCTCCTGGTTCTAGGTGTGCTACAGCTGGGCCATCCCCCTGGACTTCCTCCTTGTCATGAGCCAAGGAACTTTCTATTCTTGTTAGTTAACTGGGAGCCGAGCTTCAATCATTTGCCAAGAGCAGCCTCATTGCTACCAACCCTAATGGTCACCGAACACCATGACCGAAGGTCTCACGCTGTGAGGCAAGACTTGGAGACAAAAGTCAAGTGGACACCTGGACCATAGGTCTTGGCAGCTGAGGACGGGGGCCTCCCGCCACTCCAGGCAAGGAGTCACTCCCCGAATTCTTGCTCACCATGGTCATCCTCAAAGTACGGTTATCCCATTGCTCAACGCAGAGTCACCCTCAGGAGGCTCTTACCCGACCTCCCAGCCCCAGGTCTGCATACCGAAAGCACAGTTGGGGTCACACTGCATCCAGACCCTTCCAAAACTCACCTCCAAAGCCATGTTCCAGTGGGCCATGGCAGTACCCACGATGCCTGGCCTCAGACAGAACCCTTCCCTGGAGACAGCTCCCCCAAGTTCACCGTCAGTGGGCAACACAGGACCATGTGCTCCAGGGCCATGTAGCTTGGAATTGTGTGTCTCCCTGAGGATCCCCCCACTCCAAGGTGTGCCCCCTGCCAGGGTCACCCCCTGGAACAGTCACCTCCTCCCTGCTGGCCTGCATGGGAAACGTTCAAGGTTTCTCAGGAAGGCAGGTGACTCGAGGGGTCTCACTGTCATCTAAGACTTAGATCTTCCGAGAGTCAGAGCCCCAAGGCCTCCTTGGTAGGGGCAATGGAGGCAGCCCCCTCTGTGGGCACAAGAGGGCCTGTGAGATGCTGGATGTGTGGGGGATATCCACTGCAGGTGATCCCTGCCCTCTAGGGGGCTCTCTCCATCTATCCCACCTGGGCTTGTCTTTGTCCAGGGCAAGTTCCCCAGGCTGCCGGCCTCTTACTCTCGGCTGGCCCTCTGCACGGATCCTGTCTCCTTGACTCCAAAGGCCTTAAAACTCCAGGATTCAGGCCCCTTTGCCGGGAACGTCATCTCTGCTCTCTCCTGCTTCAATCTTGGGGACCTTTCCTTGTACAGGTTACTTCCTCCCACGCCCAGGAGCCAGGTGTCACATGGGTCTGCTCTCACAGGCAGCAAGGGAGCTTCCTCTCGTCTCTCTGCCCCCGAAGGTCTTGGCATGCAGGAGGAGCCGGACCAAGACCAGAGGGCAGAGGCACCCACTGGGCAGGTACCATGAGGTTCTACACCTCCCGCTGCTGCGTGCCCCAGGGATGTGCCCAGGGCTCGAGTCCGTCCCATTTCACAATCACCGATACGACTAGAAGCTGCGGGGGCACTTGGGCCACATGGTCTGCCGACCACCAGCACGTCCTCAGCCCACGACAGCAACTTAGGGTCCCGCGCTGCTGCCATGCTCCCAAGGTTCAAGGTTTACAGCGTCAGCCCCTCAAGGCCTTCCCTGGGAATTCTAGCCGGGGCTCCTGCTCCAGCCCCAACCTGTGCGGGGCGGGGCGGCTGCCAGTCTCAGGTCCCTCCTGCGTCAGATCCTGCCGGTGCCAGAGATGACAGCTACAGATAAGAGCCTGCCACTGGCTTGACTGTGGGCACCTCCGCCACGGGAGACGAACAGGTCCCAACAGCACCTGAACGTGGGCAGAGGTGCCCACCTGCCCCCACAGGGACCTCCCAGGAGTCCTGGGAGCAGTCACACTGCAGCCTCTCCCAGGTACCAGCGGCTCAGACGTCAGTTACTGCAATGGCAGCTCCTGATCCAAGTCACTGATGCGCCGCTGAGGGGTACACAGGACCTGCACCTCTAGGTGTGGCCCACCAGCCGGCCCTGCGGGGCTCCCGGGCTCACCCCAATGGGGTGAGGGCCTCGCATCCCCTCCTACAGAGCACAGTGGCTGTGTGCTGGGAGAGGTACAAGTTTGCATCCGAGGAAGGCAGGTCATGTACATATACCCAGCTGTGTGGGGGTGGCACACACACAAGTGGGAACAGAGTCCTGCCTGTGCACGGACGCGTTACACCCGGCAAGAACGGCTGGGGCCAAGAGGTGCGAAGCTCTACCTGCACCACTTTATCCCCTCCCCGAGCATCTTGTGAGATCACAGATGCGGAAGCCAGGATCAAAGCCAGGAAGCCAGGCCCTGGGTGTCAACCCCCTGCTTTGCAGCAGCTCACGGTCTCCAAGAATCAGTCTTGTCCCGACTATGAGCCCCGTAACTGCTTGTCTCCAGGGCAGAGCTGAGCTCGCAGCCAACAGCCTGGCAGATGAAAAAACCAAGGCATAGAGCAGCAGTGCGGGAGCCGGAGAACCGAGTCTGACTCCCTCCCTGCTGCCTGCTCCGTGGCCTCAGGAAAGTGCCTTAAGCACTCCGAGCCTCAGTTTCCTCATCTGTAAAATGGCCAGGACAACCTCTACACTGCGGGGATTAGGCGAGATGAAGAATGCCCCCCTGGCACACAGCAGGCACCCAGTAGGCAGGAACCCAGGCCCAGGGC
This sequence comes from Sylvilagus floridanus, assembly GCA_949820135.1. NCBI lineage: Eukaryota > Metazoa > Chordata > Mammalia > Lagomorpha > Leporidae > Sylvilagus > Sylvilagus floridanus. The sequence continues at coordinate 55,653,311 of OX463235.1, forward strand.
TACCTCCAGGGTCCCTAACTCCAAGCCAGTTCCTTAGCCCATTTCCTTGACCGGGTGGTTGAAGATGCAATACAGCAACCCTGAGAGAGGGCCCCACGCACACCTGACAAAGCCTGCATCCCGGGTCTCCAGGCCCAGCCTTCAGGGTTAAGCCCCAGCTGGGAAGTCATCTTTAGAGAGACCCAAACTGGCCAGTACCCTGCAGGCTGCCTCCTGCAGGCCTCCCCACCCATTAGGGCCATGTCTCCTTGGTTTCCAGGCAACAAGAGCCCAGACAGGGCAGTGCTGTCCCTACCATATGCAGCCAGCCCTGCTCGATGGGCATCAGGAACACACTCATCCAGGAGCCAAGGACAGAAGACATCTGGCCAGTGTGTCCAGCTCAGGGCAGGGCGACCCCAATCCCCATCACAGCTGAGGAAGGAGCCCCCTCCGGGCCCCAGAGGCGAAAGCTTGGGCCCAAGGACCAGGCCCTCCCTGTCTCCACCCAGCAGGGGTGTCAGTGGCCTGGCCACTGTTTGAGTCTACCTGTTAAGCCCAGTCCAAGTCCTCCCAAGTGAGGTCTAACTGGTGTTGGCATGGTGTGGGCAGGGCTGGCAACAGAGAGAAACAGGGAAGTTGGGGGCCTGAAGCTCTAAGGGGGCTTAGCCTGGCTGGGGGCAGCAGGAAGCCACAGGCACTCCCAGGCCATTGCTGTCCCCAGGATGACCAGGCCACAATGGCCTCCTTAAGGAAGGAGGATAATGGGCTCATTAGGGCCAGAGTGAGGCCAGCTGCACACAATTAGGATGTTAATAAAGTCCTCTGAGGTCACAGCTCAGCCTGGGACAAGGCAGCTGGCGGGGGTGGGGGACCCCTGCTCCTTCCTTTCCCGTGGAAACTCTCCAGGCACCAAGATAAGTCTTCCACACTCCCCACCCTCACAGGCTGCTCCCTCCTGGACTTGGCCATGGATGCCTCTTAACTGCCTCTCCCAGGCGAGACCTCAGTTGGGATCCTGGCTTCCCACCCATTAGGCTGGGTGACATGGGACAGGGCAGCAGCCCTGCGGGATCCTATTAACTACTTCCGGGGCATTGTGCCTCGGAGACACAGCTGTGCTCAACCAGCTCTCTTCTCAGCAAGCATGCTCTGGGCACCAGGATGTGCCAGCCGCCTGGCAGGCATGTGGGCACACAGTGGACGGCGCACAGTCAGGATCCGGCCCTCCTCCTCCCGCAGCACCTAGCAAGGGCTCGATGGTGTACTGGCTGCAGAGGCCAGCAGCAGTGGCCTGGGGCTGCGGGGCACAGACGTAAAGGGCTCAGAGGCAAGATGAGCCTCACCGTTCAGGAGACAACGCATCTCCCACCACCGCCCTCACCAAGCACCCCTGTCTGCTGCCAGAAATGCCTCCGCTGTGGCCCAGGCCTTAGTCCTCCCCGGAAAGCTGCAACGTCCAGTATTCCCAGGCTCCTCCCTCGAGCAGGTTTGGAGGCGGGAACAGGGAGAAAATTTGAGTACCCGACAGGCACACTGAGAAGAGGAAGGGACCAAAGGGGGGCCTGGCCCTAGTGCCCAGGTCACCAGCACTGCCCACCTGGCCACACACACCTGGCTCCAGCTGGACCCTAAGGGGCTACTTCCGGCTGGCCTCAGCCTGACCCCTTCCCGTGACTTTGGGGGCAGAGCTAAGGCTTCTCCTTGCAAGGAGCCAGAGAAACTGAAAACACAAGCTGCCCACAGCACGCGGCGCCTTTAAGAACAGCGAAAGGCTGCCCTTGCCGGGCCAGGCCTCCCCTGGTCAGAAAGCTCTGTTACCTGGGCCTCTCGCCAAGACACACTCCAGCTCGCAGCGTGCGACCTCCTTGGTCCAAAGCAAACAGGAGTGGGCGAGGCTCCCCAGCCCTCCCATGGGCACCCACACAGCTCCTGCCCCTGCCTTCCCACCCTACCCCTCTGCTGCGACCCCTGGCATCCACCCCATCACCCCAGGACCGTCCCTTCCCCCGGAGGGGGCTCTGAGCCCACCAAAGCCCCAGAACCCTCCCTGGGCGCCTGGGGCCTGGATTCCAAGACCATTAGCACAGCTGCTACGTCACCCTCTGGAAGGCTCTGTGGAGTCCATGGCAAGAAGACAGCAAGCGCTGAGCTGCCGCCACCTCCTCCCACCCCGGCTCCAGCCTGCCCACCTCCCTGGACGGCTCCGAAGCCCAGCGCCGGGCTGGGGTCCAGCCAAGCACGCAGGGCGCTGGTGGGTCTGGGCGGGCTGAGGTCACGGGCGAGGCATCCAGAAGGCGGCTTGAGCATTTGCAGGCAGAGCGGGGCCCACTGGAGAATGACAGGTAGAGGAGGAGAATGGTTTGGAGGACTGGCTGTAGCGCCGGGCTTTCTGGGGCTAAGTCCCAGCTCCGCTACCTCCTTGGGCAGTCACCTCTCTCATCTGTAAAGCACACCAGAGCAGTCCCGACATCCCCCGGGGCTACAGTAAGGATCAGGTGGAAGCACTCAGACAGAACCCAAGTCGCAGCCAATCTCCAAGAGTAAACACTAACACGGAAGGGCAAACCCCAGGGGATTCTCACGAATGCCCCCTGTGACTGATGCTGGGGCTGGGGTCTCAGGAGCGAAGCATCTCTTGCTGCTGTCGCTATTGTTTGGTCTTGACCTCAGAAGGTCTTTACTAAAAGCGTGTGGTGGGTCTCTTCCTGTGCTGGCATGGGTGCGGGGACTACAAGACCTCACGGCAGAGCAGCAGAGGGAGTAGTGGCTAGCTGCCCACAGGGCAAGTCACGGCATAAGGATGCGTGTGGTAAATGCCAGCGGGTGACCCATGCAGCCTGTGCCCAGGACACAGGGGGGATGTGGCAGCAGGGATCCAATGCCTGCTGAGGCGAGTGCAGCTGTCCAGGGAATGGACTGAGTAGTCAGGGGGAGAATCTTCCAGAAGAGACTGGGATCAGCCTTCAGATGAAATCCAGAGAGGAGATGGAAAGGCAATATAGCCGGAGGAGCAGAAGGAGCAAAGGCAAAATGCTAGGAGTTCACATTGCTCAACTTTGTACCATGGATTTTTCTAGAAGGAAACGAGAAGTGCATTCACCTCACAGCAACTGTCCTGTAGGAAACCAGTGATAAAGGCGGGTGCTGAGCCTGTGGCTCCTTCCAGACAGAAGGTGGCACAGGAAGGAGACAGGAGAAAGCCAACCCTGACCAGGCAGGTGCACACCCCAAGAGGGGTGGGAGAGATGTGACAGAGGAGTGGGAGTCGTGGGCGAGAAGGCAGGGAGGCGTCAACTCCACGGACGGGGTGTCAGAAGCAGAGCCCAGGGAAATCACCAAGACTAACACAAGGGGCGTCTCCCCTGCTGTTTGGGGCTAAGAGCTAGTGAGCAATGGGAGTCTCCTAGCCAGGGCTGTGGGGGGCGGGCCTGGCAGGGGATTTGCTGGATCCCCACCACCGCTCCACGTGCGACCGCAGTAAGAGGGCGTTGGGACCCAACGTGTCTGCTGACCAGTGGGGCACTCGCTCAGCGGCCGCGGGAGAAAGTCCATCAGGCATCTGATGCCGAGTGCGGTCAGCGTCAGCCACCTTGGAAGACAGAGCCAGGAGCAAGGCCAGCGCACACAAAGTGGGCACAGGTCCCGACTTTCAAAGAAAGAGGTGAAATCCAGGGTAGAGACCGGCAACCGCAGAGCCGACCAGTCACGTACAATGTGGAGCCTCTCAAGGTGGTGCTGGCCAGATAGGAGGATGCACTCGGGGTCTATGGGTCTGGGATGTCCCAGAGCCAATACCTACAGACCTGGGGTTTCCCTGGCACCCCAGGACCAGGAGATGCAGGGCTGTGCTGATAAACCGACAGACCGAAGACAACCCAGATGGGTGGTCCCGCTAGGAACCGGTCTTGTCTGGTGATTTAATCATCCTGGGATGAGGACAGGTGTTGTGCACATGGCATTATCTCACTTGCCAAAAGCTGTGCCAGGATTAGAGAAAAAAAATATAAGGCAGGGCTGGCCAGCACTGTGGCCTAGTAGGTAGGTCCACCACCTGCAGTGCAGGCATCCCATAAGAGCGCCAGTTCAAGTCCCAGCTGCTCCACTTCCAATCCAGCTCCCTGCTAATGCGCCTGGGAAATCAGCGTAAAATGGCCCAAGTGCTTGGGTTCCTGCCACCCCCATGGGAGAACTAGAAGAAGCTCCTGGCTTTGGATCTGCCCAGCTCTGGCCATTACAGTTATTTAGGGAGTGAACCAGCAGATGGAAGACCTCTCTCTCTCCCTCTGCCTCTCTGTAACTCTGCCTTTCAAATAAATAAATCTTCAAAAAATAAATAAACAAAAGGCCTGCACAGATGGTCCCGACAGGTCAAATCTGGCAAGATGCAAAGTCTTAAACGAAGACAGGAAGGACGTGGTTCCGTAAAGTGATCTTACTTTCTGCTGTCCATACTCCGAGTGAATGCAGGGGCCCTGCTAATACTTACAGCTAAACTCTTAGGTGCAAGCTGGCCCTGTCCAGGGCAATTTGGATTCTGCGGTCACCACTCAGCTGGCAGCAAGGATGGGCAGTGGGGTTCTGAGGACACCGGGCACAGCATGTTGGGACGAGGGCAGGAAGCAGTCTGCCTCCAGATTGGCGCAATCCACAGCCATAATAGGAAACCAGCCCAAGATGTATGGCTACAAAGCGGCAGCACCAGGCTCCTGCCCAGATCTGGTATGCAGCACCTCACTCGTCCACCAGAGACCCTGGGAAACCACTCCCACCACTCATTCCCATGCAGGAGGGATCAGCGCTGCCTGCTCCTTCTTGGGTCCCTAAATCTCATGTGACAGATGAGTCACCCCCAGTGAGGGTGAGCTGCCTTCACCTGCGTCTCCGCCCCGCCACCCTCACAGGTGGGTCTTTGGGGCCCGCCTCCAGGTTGCGTCTGCTCTGAGCGCACTAGGCAGGGTGAGGCAGGGATGCTTGGACTGAAAGAGCTGCCTGGCACAGGACCTGAGCGAGGGCTTTGCCGGGAGAGCGACTTCAGACCAGCATTTCTCCAACCTCAGGTATTTCCACAGTGTGCACGTCCTTGAACTGTGTAGACTGTTGTTCGCAAAAGACAGATTATCAAATCAACTCAATTTTTAAAAAAAAATTTTTCCATAAAAGTAACTTGCTTGCCACCAGGAACAAACAACTAGGACTGCTGGCTCCAACGGTGAACGCACACCCATGTGAGAACCAAGCTCCGTGGTAAATCCAAGCTCTGCCACCACAGCCAGCTCCCGGCTGCCGAGGGATTGGCTGGAGAGGGGCTAAAGATGCACATCAAATTGGGATAAGTCAGGGAACCCAGAAGAGAGGTGAAGCTAGGCGAACTCCTGCCATGTGACCCGCGAACACTCAACATCGCATCTCTGCCTACCCCAGGTCACCCCACGCCCCATGGTGTCGGGGGGACTTTTCAGGAAACAGACCCTGGACCAGAAAGATACCTGGTCACTCAAGGTGGCTGCAGGAAGTGGCCGAAGACGGAGTGCTGAGGCGACAGGTACAGTCATCAGCCCCAGGTCTGAGAATTCTGTGTCCCTGGAATATTGGGGTTGTGGGGTGGGGGAGGCCCCGAACAAGAGCAGATTTCTTGTCATTCCCTAACCATCGTGATATAACAGCTATTTATACAGCACTGACACCTTGTAGATATCACAAATAATTTGCAGGCGATTTAAGAAGATGGCAGGATATACACAGGTTGCATTCAAACGTGACACCACTTTGTATAACGGAATCGAGCATCCCTGGGGTTTGGGGTCTGCAAGGGGTCCTGGAGCCAATCCCCCATGGACACCTGTAGGGATGTCTATACTGCTAGGGCCACACGGAGAAAACGGGAATGAAAGGAGAGCCCCGAGCAGCCTGCTGGCTGCCTTACACAGACCTGCCGCTGGGGAGCAGAGCCGTGGGCACCCCGTGGTCATTACTGGTCATTGGAAACATGGAGGTTTCCCTCATCCTTTTCAGCTGCTCACTCGAGTGCCTGAGAGGTACACATGTACAAGTATGCCTACTTCCCCCTTTCCCTCGCTCTGCTAAAAACGGAAGCTCCTCGGTCCCTGAGCTCAGTGGGTTTCAATTGAAAGCCGTGGGTCGACAACCACTGCCTCTGTCCCGGCTCAGGTCAGCCCCTTGCCAATCGAGCAAAAATAAAACAGGGGCGATTTCAACTTTAAAGACCAGCTCCATAAACAAAACAAACCTACTCCGCAATTTGTCTGGGGCATCCCTCCCTCCAAACGCTCCTTATTTCATTTCTGGGGAATTTTAAATAGAGGGCTTGCAAAAATCCTGCACCGCCGGGCGTCAGCAGCTCGCTGACGACGTGGATTCTTCCAGGCGGTGTGGGGAGCAGCCACCACGGACGCCGATGCTTTTCCAGGCTCCCTTCCCAGTCGGAATTTGGGAGCCACGGGTGTCACCCTAGGGGACCACGGGAGTAGTGTTCCACTTGGGGTCCTTTAACTTTGTATCCCCCAAACCCTGAGGGGTGATGGCAAACCAGGCACCCAATTAACCTGCCTGAGTCACACCTGTCCTAGCATTTGCTTAGTTTACTTAAAATTGACATTACTTTTAAAAAATAAATAAATCTATTTTATAACAATATTTTCCTATGCTATACTGCATGGAAACCAGGACCCCTTTGCGTAAATAGAAAGAACTGGAAAAAAACAACAATGCCATGAAGTCTGACAAGATACGAAGGCAAGTTCTGGCAACATAAGAAGCCTGGGTCAGATTTTTCTCATGATCAAAACAACAAAAGACATCAACCAGTGTCACAGGGGTGCTAATAACACAGGAGCCCCCAGTGGAGACCCTCCCCTTGACCCACTGTGTGGTGGAAGAAAACAGTAATGCAGCCGCCTTCTTGTGATGTGTGGGCTTCAACCCCATCCAACGCTGCACCTGCCAGTCTCAACCCCCGGGGAACACTGCTTTGCTTGAGAAGTGACCACAGGCGAAGAACCTGCAGCCACTTGGGTCCAAAGCCACGCTTGGCCTGAGGTCTCGTGCAACCTTGGCGGCTTCCTCAAACCCCACTCTGCTGAAACACACAGAGCCGCCTGACCTGCTTGCTCCTGTAGTCACTTGGGGATAACAGCTGGGGAAGGCGACTGCAGCACCCCAGGCCAAGGGCAGCAGAGGGGCTATCTCAGCCATGGATCCCGGGAACCGGTGGACTCAATACCTGCTTCGTGTGACCTCCTGCCCAAGACCGGAGGCAGGAGACAAGCACCTGAAGACAACAATGCTGCTCCACAATTTTCGTCCACAGTTTGCGTCCCTAGAGGCCACCTGGGTTTCGAACATGATCTTCCTTTCACTGATATGGAGACCGCGGAGCAGAAGGGCCACAGGCTGGCTACCAAGTGGTTCCTGCCTAACAGAGGAGAACTTGCCCACAAGCCTTTCTGGAGGCCTAGAAGGAAATGCCTTCAGTCTTGCTTGTTGTGTGATACCCAGCAGGGCTCAAAGCCCCCATGTGTGTTGGTGTCTCCAATTCATCACCGCTCCCAGGCCCCGTCCTTCCATGCAGCCACCTCTGCGAAGTTCCTGACTACCCCAGCTCCCCTGTCACCCTGACCTTTGGTTGGCATTGGCTGTCACCCCCAGCCAGACCAAGAGCTCCGTGGCCACAAAGGCCAGGTCTGGCTCTTCTCGGCATCCCATTAAACCCCTACCTGGCTCGGTGCTTTGGATAATAATAAGAAGGGGCCCAGTGAGCAGCGGCTGAGGCTGAAACACAGAGACAGATGAGCACAAGCTCCCTCCTTCCATGGCCTCTGTGGCTACTCTAGGCCCTCTTGCCGCCCTTGTCCTCAGACTCTCTTCAGCCCAGCTCCTCGGGTCAGCAGGGGCATCTTCTCTCTGGCACTGGTCACTGTTCTCTGGTCCAGTTCCCCAAACGTTGGAGGCACCCTCTGAAACTCAGCAGCTTCAGCTTGCCCAGCAGGATTTGCCCACAGGGACCTGAGGCATGGAGGTTTTTGGTTGCTCAGAGCATGACTGTCTGAGATCACCCAGTAAGTCAACCCTCCCAGCTCTGCCAGGGTAAGCGCACTTGCAGGCAGCTGGTCTACCTGCCCAGGTCCTTCCCATTTGGCCTTTCCCCTTACAGGAACCGAAATGCAAAACTTAACAAGGCCCTGCTGGGGCCCATCCCCAGGGAGGAGCCCACACCCTGGGTGAGGCTCCTGCAAGAATGCAGAGGAGGGCACTGGCAGCCCATCCCACGCCCATCTGAGGCCGCCCCACAGGCCTCCACTGGGAATTGTGGTGCCACGGCTTCTCGGGGCACACTGAGCCCTCCTCCTGGGGCCATTCAGGACCCTGGAGCCCCAGACACTGCTCCCCGCGCTACCCTCCGGGCTTCACCAAAAATAGCTCCCTCCACGGCGATGCCCTACTCATCACACAGGTTAGGCTATGCTCAGTGCAGTAACCAAGAGGCCACAGAGCACTCTGCCCCTGGCCTTCCCACCCGTGAAGGGGAAGTCTCACGTCCATGCTGCACGGGGCAAAGGCGATGATCATGGGAAAGGCAGCGCCTGGCTCCCGGCCCCCCATCAGGAGGAGCACTGGTTCCTGAGGTTATTAAGTCTCCAGAAGGCAGCAGAAGGGCCTACTGAGCCCCGCACAACCTGCTCCCACAGGAACCACGCCGGGACCTGGGCTGGGTTTGCGGTGAGCTAGGAAGAGGTTCTCTGCACTCCCTCCTGCCCCAGTTCCTTTGCCATTTCCCCTGGTTTCCCAAACTCATCTAGGACGGATCCTATCCCCAGGAAGTGAAAAGACCACACTCAGATCAGATGCTCCCCCAGTCCTGGCACCCTCTAGAGACTCGCCACAGTGATTGGTCAGGCAGTGGTGACTGACACCCATGAGCACCAATGAATGAAGTAACTCTTCCCCAAAGGGGAGGAGCCTGCATAAAAGCCAGGTCTGGCTCTTCTTAGCAGCCCATCAGGCCCCTACCTGGCTCAGTGCTATGGATAACGAAGGAGTCCAGTGACCCCTTGTCTCACAACCTGCCAGCAGCCAGGTCCCCTCAGCTGAGTGACCACAGGTAACTGCTTCTCCTTCAGCCCCTCGGCTCCACAGAGGTGCTGTTCCCCTCACAGCACAGAAGCGGGGCAATGACTGAATGAACGGCGCCTGTGCGCTGGCTCTGATCACAAGCTCACTTGTGCACTTGGTTCTGGTTTTTCCACTCTGGGTAAGGCCCAGCCTCCAATCAACACCCTCCCATGGTCGCTGGGGAGCTCCTGGTGCTCACAGGCAGCGATGCTGTGGGCAGCAGGGAAGACACTGGCCCACTCTGCCCTCTGTACCCGCCGTCTCTTGGCCTCCGTGGGGCCCACCCACAGCCTCTGGGCCCTTGGAGGAGACACTCCATTCTAAGGCGGTTCTAGGGCAGGGAGGCCTGGGTGGTAGAAGTGGGGTATGATCACCCTCCCACCCCGAAATATGCCCTGGCAGCCAGACACCACCAGCTGAGTCCTAGCCATTGGCCGTGAAGGGCTCCAACGTCACTCTAACAGGAGCGAGTGACATCACGCCATCAGCTCCAAGTCCTTCCCTTGCCCCCAACTCTGGCCAGTCCCTCACACTGGAACATGGCTGTCCCACCCCCTAGCCACTCTGTCCTAGTCACTGAACCACAGTTCCTGCCCAGCATGGCTTGGACTCCATCCAGTCCCCGGCCCTGGAGCCAGCTGCCTCTAGGGTGCAGCTTCTCCCCCAGGAGCTACACAGCCCCCAGCATCAGTCCTTTGGTGTCACAGCAGGGAAAAGTCGATCTAACTGGTCCTGGTCCAGGAGGGGCCCGTGGGGAGAGGAGGAGACGCAGGCTCCCTGCTGGGTCTCAGGCTTCAGCAGCTGGTCACAATCTGCTCCAGTGTCCGAGCCATAGTCTCTTTTGTGCCCACTGACCGCCACCTTGCCCCACTCATACATGCGGGGTGGGTGCGCGCGTGGCAGAGACAGGAAGTCCCAGGACGCTTGGCTGGGAGGCCAGACAGAGGCCAGGAGGTCCCAAGAAAGACTCCAGGGAAACGGGGTCTGTCTGTTCACCCCAAGGCGGACTGGGGACAGCCAATCGCCCCAGTGCAGGGCATGGGGGCGTCAGTGAGCCTCTGCTGCTGGCCTTCGAGAACCCTCACTGCCCTGCATTTGGGCCTCACTTTTGACAGAGCCCTGGCTCTCAGGGATCTTGTTTCCCTGGGGGGGAGGAGGGGTGGCGAGGAAAACTGCATTCCTCCCCGCGGAGCCCAGCGCCTGAGGTCCTCCTCCTGCTTGTAAGCGATCCCAGCCTGTTCGTGATTAGGCCCTGCGCTGGCTTTCTGGCCCAGCTGACGGAGAGACACCCTCGTGCGCTTGGATAATCTTGTCCTCATGTGACATGACCAGAGGCGTCCCTCAGCCTCTCGCGCTCAGCAGTTCTCCATGGCAACTCTTCAAAACACTGTTTTCAAAAGGGGGGAAGAGCCACCTCGAGCCCCCATCACCAAATTCCACGACGCTCATCATTATTCCTGTTCCCAGCACCATCCTGGCAAACAGGCACACCAGAGCGACACAAACGGAAGAGGGGGGCACACCCTGCCCTGCTCACCCCTCCCTTTGATCAAGGGGACACGGATGGACAGACACAGACACACACACACACACACACACACACACTTTTGCTGACATAGTTCAGAAGAAGTGGCTCCAGAAAGCTCAAGGACATTTCTCAGCCATTCTTTCTCTGGAAATTTAATCTGCAAAGCATTTGGCCTCTCAAAGCCCACTGCAAAGGTGTCCAGGAGCCCAGGATCCTGTGATCGCCTTACGCACCCCGTGCAACGCAGCCAGTGACCCATTTGGCGGCCAGGGAGAGCCGGCTGAAGGCTTGCCAACGTGGTCAAATTCCCCTTGTCCATTCCCTCGAAGCCGAGACAAGCTTGTTTTTAGCATCTCGGGGGTAGGAGGGAAGCTCAGAAGCTCCCCAGCTATGTAGGTGAAGAGCCTACCTGTTGCCCAGCTTGGTAACAGCACAATGGGTTAAGGGGGAAAAGTGACCGTGGCCTTGACCTCCACACCTGGCACCCTCTGTTCTGCAAATGAGCACAGCAGGTGCTTCGAGAGGTAACACCTCGTGTCAGAGGTCACCGGTGACTGGAGGCTGAGCTCGGAGCCCAGGCTGACCATGACCCTTGTGGGCAGAGTCTGGTGTCCTGCCTGTGAGTGTGACAGCTTGAGTACTGAGTCAAATGGCACTCCCTTGACCCAATGCCTTGGCTGAGGAGTGGGTGTCTGGGATTGGCAGAAAGGCCCGCCAGGGCACAGAAGGGCATCTGGCCAGGCCATAAGTGGGACAAGCCTGGGATCAATGCTGCAGGTGCTGCTGTGGGGACACGAGGCCTGGCACCCTGACCGCACCTGCACGCCACCCTATCACAGCAACTCAGAATCCTGCCACGGCTCAGAAAACGACACGAGAAAGATGAAGAGTCCAGAAACCCCAGGATCCAGATGCCTCGCCAACTTCAACAGTGACCTCACCCCCTTCCTGGGGAAAGGCAGGGACAAAAGGCAGTGTGGGGAGGACTCACAGCCAGCCGTGGGCCAGGCCCACCTCCCCTGGAGCATACCACGGCCTCCCTCCCAGCCAGACCCCAGCCCCGGGTGTCACTCACGGCCGAGTCTGCAGCCTGCAGTTGAGGCCCCTGAAGCTGATCCTGCAGAAGCATACTGGAAAAGCTCAGGGCTGGGGAGGTACTGGCTCCAGGCTCTGCAGGAGAGTGGCTGAGAGCTCCACTTGCCTCCTCCTTCCCTGCCACACACTAGCCACTCCCTGGGCTTCAGGTAGCTACCCTGACACCAATGGCCTGCACACCTGTGACAGTCCTGCCACCAGCTCGGTTTGACCTCAGGCCTGTGGCTTCACTTTGCCAGGCCTCCTGCCTCTCTGATGAGGAGAGCCACGTCCCTTGGCACTGGGGGAAGGATGGGAAAAAGCCTCTCCGTGCCTGACTTTCAAGGCCCCCGACGGGTCCCTCCGCCTGCTCCCTCACTGGGAGCCCCTTCCTCTTTCAGTCTTGCAAGTCACCCACGACCTGCCCCTCACTTCTCCAGACATCCTCTCCCACCACCCGCCCCCAACACAGCAACCACACTCATTCCCTCCGCCTCACACCCCGCAGGTGCACGGGACAATAACTGACTCACTGCACCTGGGCTTCTACCTGCAGGCAGAGCAAGAGCCCCGGCTTGCTGTCAAGACCCGGATGGCTGCACCCCACTGCTGGGCATGACACTGGGGGCACAGCAGGTGCGCTGTTTGTTGACTGAATGCACGTACTGCATTCTGTGCAAGGATTTCATTGAAAGCTGCAGATGTGTCACAAGCTGGGTGGGGGTGGGTGAGGGGCCAGCCTGGGGCTGTGCAGCTGGGAGAAGACAAAGGCAGTGAGGGTGGAGCTCTGACTAGCACCACCAGGGCACAGCTCAGCTCTACCTGCAGTCCTGCCTGCCAGGGACCTGGTGAGCAGACCACTGCCCCACACTGTCCAGACCCGGCCACAGACTAGGGGAGCCAAAGGCAGGAGCGCTCGAGACACAGAGTCAACGTGCACCCCCTCCCCTCTCAGGTTCCCTCTGACGGGCGCTCTCGGCCAGAAGGGGCTGTAAGGACTGATCTGTTTCACATTCTGTGTTCTGGGACACAGCAAAGCACCCTGGGGTTTGGTTTCCAAACCACACAAGTCCCCAGGTCTCCTAACACTGGGTACACTACCGGGCTTGACACTCATGTGCCACCTGTCAGCTGTGCAACCCTAGGAAGGTCACTTCTTCTCTGGGCTTCACTTTCTTCCTTGGAAAGACAGAATGCCAGTCTGCACCTTGCCTCTCAGTGATGTCTGGCAATTTTCATGGTTTTGTCTCCTAAAACATTGTGATTCAGAGAAAGAAAGAGATCACCTTGAAAAAGTCCCTCTGTTAGCACAGGTAGTCTCCCCAAGTGGTCTTGACCTTCCTAGCCTCTCCGGGCAGGAGGCTAAGAGGACAGGGCCACTGCACTCAGAGCTCCTGCTGAGACCCACGGTTCTGCTGATGGGGCGGCTGTGGTCATGTGCACGGGCTGCATTGTGGCTCCCAGGCTCCAAACACGCTCCCTTTGGGGCTTGTCCCTGGCCGCCTCACTCTCAGAGTTTGGCTTTCTCTCACCTCCCATGGTGCTCCTGGGCCACTTCCCCACACTCCAGTCCAACTGGAGCTTAGGGGAGGTGAATGCATTTGAGCAGGAGCCCGAGAGGTGCCCAGCTGAGAAGCAGCCTGTAGAAATGAGGCTGAGACAATGAAGAAAAAAAACACAGTCCCAAATTTCAGGCAGCACATTTCAGAAACAGATGGACAGGCACCTGGGCTTATGTGGGACTTCCTGGGATCCACAGCTCAGCTTCCAAGTGGAGAAGAACCCTGGAACACCGATTCCCCCCAAGACTCTGCCAGGCACATGGGTTTGCTAGGTGGCCTTGGTTGGTGCCCTGCCGTGAGGCTCGGATTCTAGGTCAATCCCAGTAGCCCAGGGGATGAGGCTATGCGATCTGTTAGGGTGCCGGTAGGGATGAGGGTGATTGAACTCAGTGTGCAGGCGACGCTACGGAGGACAAGAAGGGGCCGTTTCTCAACCCAAAGTCCCCTGAGGTCCTGACAAATTATACTCTGCAGAAGTTCTTTGCTTCACACTCTGCTGAAATGGGTTATGCAACAGTGGAGGGGACGTTGTGCGGAGAGCTCTGTTCCTGTGTGTCAGCCAGGCTGAGACCTGACGCTTCCATTGGGAGCAAAGGCTGTGAATGAGTGTGAGTGTGGGGGAGGGCAGGGTCTCCAAGGCTGCCCTCTCACCAGGCACCTGGGCAAAGGGAGAGCTGGGTCTGTGGAGTCCGGGCACCTGTCCACAGAGCCGATGCCAGGTCAGGGTGACCGGTCACTCCACCTGCGCAACCCGGACAGAGTGGAAGCATGCTGGGAGTGTCCCTGTGTCTGCTGCTCTACTCGGCCACCTGGCAGCCGTTTACCGGCCAGTGGCCGGCAGTGCTCCGTGCCGACACGCCCTCAGATGCCCCCCTGGCAGTGGCCCCTGCGCAGCTCCAGGAAAGGGCTACTTCCAGGGCCTCCCTGCCCCTGGCTCGCCCTCCTCTGCACAGCTGGGACCGCTTGCCCCGCTTGCGCCAATGCAGGCGGCTCTCCTGTTCAGCAGCTCCCCCTGACCCTCCCCTGCTGCCCAGCTTCCACTTCCGCCTGCTGTGGGCGCTCAGATGCCTGCTCTGCTGTCCTGCTCTCCCTTTTCTGTCTAACTCCCCTCTCCTTTTTAAAAAAGATTTATTTGAAAGGCAGAGTTAGAGAGAGGTAGAGGCAGAGTGAGACAGAGATAGACAGAAACTTCCATCCACTGGTTCACTCCCCAGACGGCTGCAATGGTGGGAGCTATGCTGATCCGAAGCCAAGAGCCAGGAGCTTTTTCCTGGTCTCCCACCTGGGTGCAGGGGCCCAAGGACTTGGGCCATCTTATGCTTTCCCAGGCCACAGCAAAGAGCTGGATCGGAAGTGGAGTAGCTGGGACTTGAACCAGCACCCATATGAGACGCCGGCACTGAGCCACAGCGCCTGCTCCTGTCTAAATCCTTTCATTCTCCAAGGCCCAGCAATTCCTCTTCCTCTAAAGCAGCCTTCCTGTCTATGCTAGGCCCACCCAAGATGTCCCCTGGCACTTCAGCTTGATGCCGCACCATGAAGCTATGGAGGGATGACCAGTCTAGGAGTGGGTGGGCCTCTCCCTTCTCAGCCTGGCAGGAAGCCCCCTGCTCCCATAAAGATCCCACTCTTGGGTTGCCCTGTCTTCCTTCCTATCACAGGTTGAGGCAGACAGTTGCCCAAGTATGGACTCCAGGGAATGGTGCTCATCCCCAGTACGGATTGTCCTGCCCTCATTGCCTTTTAGAAAACTTCCTGCTTCACACCCACTTCACCAGCTCTCGGTGTCGACAAAGTCCTTGCAATGACCAAGTGCAACCCACTGTTTGGCTGGGTTTGGAAACGGAGGTCCCAAGAGGAACCCAGCCTCCAGGGTTGGGCTGTGGCACAGTGACCCAGGCCAGTGGTCCTAGGACCAGCTGTCATACACTGAGCAGTTACTGTTCTGGGTTCTACACTAAGCACAGGATTGCTCTGGAGAAACTACATAGCTGTGAGTGCAATTACCTCCATTTCTTAGGCAAGGAAAGTGATGCCCAGAGGACCCGAGAAACTGGCCTAGGGGCAGTAAGGGAGCAAACCAGCATGGAAGCCAGGCCGAGCTCACCTGCGGTGCCTTAATGGCTAGTCTATCCTGGGGTCTCCTTCTCAAGGCCACTCTGCCCTTGGGTGAGCTGAGCCGAGTTGAGGGGCCCAAGGTTGGATTAGGAGGCCCGCCTCGGCTCCTGGATGCCTACCCCGGGCCTTTATCCTCTCTCCCAGTTCTGTGCAGCAGACAACAGCTGCAGACCAGAGATAGTCCAAGACCAGACGGACCTTGGAGTGGCTGAACAGGCTGCACTTAGCCAGAGAAGAGCTACCGGAGAACAAGGCCTTCCGATGGCCAAGACAGGGCTTTGTGGGGACTGTCCCCACCTCTGTGGGATACATGGGAACTAGGTTCTTCAAAGGCTGTTGTAGGGGCCGGCGCTGTGGCACAGTGGTTAAAACCCCAGCCTGCAGCGCCGGGATACTGCGATACCGGTTTGCGCCCTGGCTGCTCCTCTTCCAATCCAGCTCTCTGATGTGGCCTGGGGAAGCTGTAGAAGATGGCCCACATCCTTGGGCCCCTGCACTTGGGTGGGAGACCCGAAAGAGGCTCCTGGCTTTAGATCAGCTCAGCTCTGGCTATTGCGGTCATTTGGGGAGTGAACCAGAGGAATGGAAGACTGACCTCTCTGGCTCTACCTCTCTCTGCAACTCTGTCTTTCAAATAAATAAAATAATTTTTTAAAGGCTGTTGTAGAGATCGCAGTGAGTTTACTTTATCCATAATGCAGATTGCAGGCAATGTACCTTCCTGCCAACAGCCTGTGCTATCTTCACTGGGACACCCTGCTTCTGTGAGCGTGGTAGTTGGAAGTCTGAGTTAGCAATCAGGTGGTTCCTTATAGGCAGACAATCTAAGCAAAAGGCACAGAAGATACACCTGACGTCCACGAGGTAACAGTGAAGTCTCTACTGCTACCCTAGCAGCAAGAGCCTGCCACCTCTGGGGTCCCAGTCTGCGGGCTGGGGTTTACTTCTTGCTCTTGGGTTCAGTGAGGTTTTCCTGCATCCTTGGGCAGGTCTGAGCGAGTTTCTAGCCTCTGCTGGCAGCTCCACTGGGACCAGAGAGTTGACACAGGAGGGGAGTGAAGAACCTCAAACTGCTCCCATGGCTTGCTTTTCTCCCTGGTAACATAAAGGGATGAGCCAGAGGAGCAGCATTCCTTGCTTCCAAGGAGGTACGAGAATTCCCAGTGCATCACGCCGGTGCCAGGAAACAGACTCAGAGAGGGAAAGCTGAGGCAGGGAAAATTCTGCTGACTCATCTCCCCACTTCCTTCCCTGGCCCGCAGTCCCAAGGAGGAGGATCCAGTTCTGGAAGGTGGGAGGCAGAAATTGGAGCAGCAGAACCCCGACGTCACTGCTCAGCCACAAGTTGGACAACACGACGCCTGCAGGAGGGTGAAGCCGATGTGGCCGTTGAGACACGGCCTGCTGGGCACCGAGGCTCCTGAAGCTGCACAGTGTTTTCGCACTATGAGGTTGCTTCCGAAACCTCATGGGAAAACCGGACAGAGGCAAGGTAGTGCGCCCTTTCCATGTCGAAACACAGTATCCTTTGGGGAGGGGGGCAGGTCTGCTACCTAACCAACAACGCTTTCCAGGAAGTCCCGTAGGTCCCGCCCTGGGTGTCCCTGCTTGTGCCCATCACCTCCTCGGGATGCCAAGCCTGTCCTCAGTGCTGTGAAGGCATGGCCTTCCAGAGATCCTCTTGGCTGTCACCTGCCCCAGGCTCAAGGGATCCATTGCCAGCACGAATCCCCGCCACAGCTGAGCACGCGCAGGCAGGAGGGACACAGATGTCCTTCTGCGGATGTCTAGGGAGCTCTGTGGTCATCCCAACCCGCCCAGGTCGACCTGCAGCAACACCATGTGGGCTCCCAGCCACCTCCCGCCCGGCTCAGCCCACCCTCCTGCTCCCTGGGAGTTCATGGACTCCAAGAAAGTCACCTAACCTCTCGGCCTGGTAGCTTCACCGCGGAAGAGCTGAAGCGCCTTCCACTGTGCGGGGCCGCTCACACCCTTCGTCCTGCACACCGGCACCTCCACCTCGCCCACCCACCAGGGGCTGTGAACCCAGCAGAGGGCTCCAACAAGCAGATGCAGCAGGGGGTGGATGCTGAGCCAAGTGGGAGGGCATGATGCTGAGGCCTAGCACCCAGTGGGTGAGGCGAGGCCCCGGAAGGCGGGGCCGATGCTGCCTGGGGCTGCAGCCTCACACTGCCAGTGGAAATGCCCCAACACGCCCACTACCGTGTCCCAGGTCAAAGGCATCACAATTGGGTCTTTGTTCCAGGGTTCAACAGCCTCACTCACCGCTCTTTCCAAAGCCAGCGTGCAGGATGCACAACACGCCCCCCTTCCCCCAAGCCGGGCCTCCAGCTTCCCCCAGGGAGCTGCAGCCCGGCCCCCTTCCTTTCTCCTCTCCGCCCGCTGGTTTTCTCAGCTTCAGCCAGAGCACACCCCAGGCCTGCCGGTGTCCAATGGGGATAGACAGGGCAGCTTTGCGTTGGGGGTCCCTGTGCCCAGCTCCACAGCCGAACTGCCATCTCTATCAAGCCCAATATACAAAGCTCCGTGAGAAGGAGAAAAGGCACGTTCAGGGAGTCACTCTCCAGCCAACACTCAGGGCCCCACACAGTCACCTGGCCGTGAGTGGCCACAAGATTACCTCCCTGACAGAAGGGCAAACTGAGGCCCAGAGAAATGCAGGGACCTGAAACCACCTGGCCAGCAGCTGGCAGGTAGAACCCTGCCTCTACCCACAACAGCTCCCCTGCAGGGTGTGGATCAGACAGCGGCCACAGGAAGAAGGCAGGAGCCACTCACCCAGCCACCAGGTGCCCCTCAGGACAGCTGGCGTCCCCACACCTGACAGATGCTCACCTGGGCAGGACTCGGAGTGTTCCTAGATCCTGATTGTGGGCTGGGAAGGTGGAGCGTGCGCGAGCTCCTGGGAACCATGGAGCCTTGAACCAGGAGGGACTCACTCCTCCTCAGCCACCCCGGCCAGGGGCTAAGGCCTGAAGACGTGGGGGCCTGCTCCCTCCTGTTGCTCCACATGGCAGGCGAGGGGCACAGGCCTGAGCGAGGACTCCACTTCTGAGCAGAGCTAACCCCCTCATCTGGCCTTGGCGCGAACTCCAATGCCAACGCATACCCCTACACCAGGGGAGGGCCCTTCCTCAGAGCCCCAAGGTGCTTAGGGTTCCCAGACAACTACTTCCGGGGATGGGGCAGGGCTGGAGGTGTTACGACGGCCAAGCTGCCGGAAGGAGACCAGCATGGGCACCTGGGGCAGTGGGTCAAGGCCTGTTACCAGGGACACGACTCTGCCAGGTGGTGACCACTGCTGCCAACCACCTTGCTGACTCCTCCAGGCTCAGGGCCCAGCCAGATCTGTCTGCCAGGGGACCAGGAGCCAGGAGGGCCGTGAGACAGCTCTGTGTTCACACAGCACAGTCCTGCTCCAGGGAGCACGTTCCACAGCCCCCAACTCCCTAGGAGACCCTCCCAGATCTCAGCAGTCACGAGAGGTCTTCAAAAAGCTCACAGTAAACGCGTGTTACAAACAAAACAAAACTATGCATGGATTTCACATCTGTTTGCTCCAAAATTCACTTTACTCATTTGAAAGGCAGAGACAGAACCTGAGACAGAGAGAGATGTAGCCGCTGGTTCACTCCCCAGATGTCCGCAACAGCTGAAGCCAGGAGGAGCCCAGAAGTCAACTGAGATCCACCACGTGGGTGGCAGGGACCCAACAACCGAGCCGTCACCACTGCTCCCCAGGTTGCACATGAGCAGGAAGACGGACGCAAACACAGGCACTCCCTACAGGCTGCAGGAGTACCAAGCGGCATCCTTGCCCTTGCACCAAACTCGCCCTCCTCCAAACCAACTTTCAATTCTACTTCCCCACAAACTTCTTACGCCCTTCCATTTGCCACTCAGAGACACAGGAATGAGAAGCCCTGGGTGGGCGTATGGTGCAGCACTTAAGGAATCAGAATTCCACGAGTGTCCCGGTTCTGCTTTTGACCAGGCAACTTGTTTCCCTCCAATCTCTCCATGCCTCAATTATCCCATCTACAGAATGGGCACAGGAGTCCTCTGGTTTGTCTTCCTTTCAAGATTCAAATACTGGAAGGGAATAACGTAGGGGCAAGGAGAGAACAGGCCCCTCCCTGTTGGGAGTGTCCACCAAATACAGTCCAGGGAGGCTCCTGGCACAGAGACCTTCCCTGAAGCAAACCGAAACCAAAACGAAACACCTCACCCCAGCCACCAAGCCCAGCTGTGAGCAAACTGCCCACGCAGCTCCAGGGTCCACCTGAGGCCCTGCAGGGGCCGCACAAGCTGCATCTCCGGGCTGAGACTCAGCGTCCCGGCCTCTACCTGCCACGACTCCTGCTGCCAAGGATGCCAGGGGACTCTGGGTCACTCGGCAAGAACCCCGTAACCCACAGGCCCCTGGACAGCCACTGGCACAGCCCAAGTGACCACTCCCAGCGCTGTAGGACCCTCCCGGCCAGGGGCCTGGCTCCATCTCCCAGGCCGGGCTCTCTGCCCGGCTCCAGGCGGCCCCTGGCTCGGCAGGGGGCAGTCAGCTCATCACCCAGACCCTAGCCAGCTCCCACAGGCCTGGCCCTTCCTCAGACAACTTGCCAGGGGAAACTGGGACCCCAGGATGCCAGAGTGACGTCAGCGCCTGCTTCCCCCCACCAGCTAGCCAGGTTCTCTTGCCTCTGCCCGGGACTAGGTTTGGAATATGCTCCTGCCAGGGACGGCAGCTGCTGAGCACCCCTGAGCCGGAAGCGCTCTTCTCCCTGGGGACCCTGAGCCAGGGCTGGACGCTGCCACCCTGGCCCCGCATTAACAAGAGCCGGTTAATTACCCCGCGCGAGGCAGACATTCCACCAGCACCAAAGTGCTGGCCTGCAGCCCAGACCAACGGGGGAAACCTCAGCCCGAGCAGCCCTCTCCTGCCAGATGGAAATCACACGTATAGTTGCAGAGGGGGAGGAGGCAGGGAACAAAAACCAGCCGGGCGAGGAGGCGGGCGGAGCCCGGAGCGCTCTGCCGAAGGCCGGCCGCGCAGCGACAACTCACCGCTTTCGTTCTTCTCGATGACATCCACCACCTCCCCGGCCTGGAGGCTCAGCTCCGAGTTCTCCTGCTTCTTATAGTTGGACACCACCACATACTGTTCCAGGATCATGGGCTCGGCGCTGCTGTCGGCACCTGGCGGGGGCAGAAAGCACGCGGTGAGCCAGCGGCCAGCCATGGCCCCGCGGCCGGGGCGCCCCCTGTCCATTGGCCTCGGGGGAGGCTGCTCGGTCGCCAGTGCCGCTCCGAGGGACAGCCCGAAGCCAGGGCTCGCAGCTCGCCGGGCCCCAAGGACAGGCCATATAGCAAGGCCCCACACTGGGGGGACCGGGGGACATGGGGAGCCAGGGGGCCTGGGAGAAAGGGAGGGGAGCAGAGAGACAGAGACAGAGAGAGAGGCCAAAGAGACTGGGGGGGAGCCCTCTGCCGGGAGGAGCTAGTCACGGCCCGGCATGGGGCAGCCTGCACAGAGGCCTGGAGTCGACGTGGGCTCTCCAGACACTCGGGCTGGCTGGGGCGTGCGGGGAGGGCCGCGAGCGAGCTGGTGGGCGGCCCATGAGGGCTGAGGCCGCAGCACAGCAGAGAGGGGGGAGAAGAGGCAAGGAGGAGGCCCCTGGGAGCCGGCAGAGCGAGGGCAGCCGTGCTCCCCGCGGGCAGGCGGGCGGAGGGGAGAGCGGGAGAGCACTCTGCAGCCCAGGCCTGCAGCGAGGAGTCCAGAGGGTTTGAGGCCGCCAATCGCGAGGGTTTGCTCGCAACCCTTAAATAGAAACACATGAGACCCGTCGAATGAGGAGCCGGGGGTGGAGGCAGCGCAGGGGGGAGGGCCTAGACTGTTTACTTGAAACCCAAGAAGAACGTCCCAGCGCCAGTCACAGACCAACCCGGCCCACCCCCCACCGACTGTTCCTCAAGTTCGACTCAGTCCCTGCCCCCCCATCCTCTCCTCGGGTGCACCAAGGTGCTCCCCCCCACCCCCGCCGCCCCAGGGATGCAGCTGAGGGACCGGCGTCAGGCTGGCCTGACTGTTGCCACTGGCCAAACGGACACTAACGGTCGCTGGGGCTGGCGGTCACGTTCCCAGCTGCCTCTGGGCCATTTCAGGAGCCAACAGAGTCAAAAGCTGGGGTACAGCAGAGGCAGGGCAGGCGGCCCCAGGCTCCCAGAAGCAAGCACCAGGCTGGAAGATGGGCAGGCTGGGTGCTCATCTCAGCTTCCTGGCTGTGCAGGACTGACATGGTTTCAGCCTCCCTGGACTTCAGTTGCTGCCATCATTAGGGTACAGGTATGGATAAGACACCCAAGACATCCCAAACCCTGTTAGCAGATAAAAGGAATCCACAAGCCAGAGACCCAGCGGTCGCCTCCTCCAGGATGTCTTCCCAGACCCCCCAGCTCCTAGTGCACATTTTCCCCCCTAGTGTCCTCCTTAATACGTGTCTGCCACTCTGCATGAAGGTTGGGGCTTAGGAATAGCTGAGGGTCTCCAGGCTCCACGTGGCTCCTTGGGTGCCTCAACCCACAGGCACACTCCCTACACGCCTGACTCTGACTCACAAGCCAGGCACATAGGCTGCCCCATCTCAACCTCACTACACCCCTCTCACTGTGGCATTTCACAAAGATTAATCAGAGGCCCAGACAGGGCAAGCGATGCACCCCAGCTCACACAGCTGGCACGAACACAACCAAATTCAGCGTCTTCTAAGCCCATCTCGTTTTCCAATATAGAACAGCTGCCTAATGTCTGCTTCCACACGTTCTGTTCTTCCAGCACAATGACCCTCAAATTGGTAGCACAGAATCACTGACACCTGTTCTCATGCCTGTATGTAGCCATGAGCGCGAGGCACGGTCAGCTCCTTGGGCTCTGCCACCCCTGGGCCAGGGGGTCACAGAACTCTGGGAGACACCGTGGGAAGGGGCTTTTCCTTGAAGTGGAAAGAAACTGTCTTGCACGGAGGTTGGGCCCTGCAGCCCCTGCTCAGCCCTTTAGAGACCCAGAAGGGACCCCATCCCAGCTGAGCTGCACCACGTGGATATGCACAAGCACCGCCCCAGGCCGCCCCTCCGAAGCCAGGATCGTGTTTCAGGCAGAAACGCAAGCAGCAGCTGGGCCAGCCCCTCCTGTGCTCACGGGTGCGGCCGGGCAGCTTCTGCGCCCGTGTCTGCCAGCGGCTGCGGCGCTGGGCACTGGGCTCACAGCTACCTCCCACTGTGCCCTTGGGGACTTCAGTGCCCATCCTGGGGGCAGCATACTTAGAGCCCCTAAGGCCGAGGGCACTTCTGAAGGGTGTCCAGCACAAAAGGGGCCAGCCCCTGCCCTGAGGCCAAAGAGGGCCCCTTGCCAGCTTGGGAGCTGTAAGAAAGGGGAAATGCGAGAGAGAAGCAGGAGAGAGCCCCACAGCAGGTGAGAGGGCACCCAGGTTACCCAGGTAATGGCGGCGAGCCTTCCTTGGCTTACTCAGGGTCAGAGCCGTGCCAGGCAGCCGAAGGCCTCACCCTGCGGCCTCCTTCGGTCCTCACGGCAGCCCTGTGCAGCAGTGCCTGGTACGGCCCTGTTTTATACAAGGGGAGCAAGCTGATTCTCAGGCAAGTAAGCGATCTTCCTAAGGCCACCTGGACACGATCGCCAATGATCTTAAGTCTCGCCGTGGATACAACCCACAGTGGGCCTTGGTGCCTGGTCTCCTGCCAAGGGCCCTGCCTTGCTCTATCTCCAGATACCCAGTACACAGTTGGTGCTTAATAAGGACTCCAGTATCTCGCTACCTTGACTGCCCAGGCAATGGCATGTTCCCAGCACCTGCGGGGGAGCTGAAGGAGCTGGCAGCCAGGCGAACAGAGGAAGCTGACGGTTTACTGAGTCAATGTGGACAAACTGGCAGGGCCTCACCCTGCAAGGTGGGGCCACTGGATGCCCGGACTCACAGGGAGAAGGGGGAGATTGCAGAGGGGGGCAAGCAGGAGGCCTGCACTGAGGGCCCGAAGATGCTAGCCAGGGTGGGAGGTGGTGCCGGGCAGTGGCGAGACATCAGCTCACTGCAAGCCAAGCCAAGAAAGTCTGAGGCAAGATTTCGGGGTGGGGGTGGTGGTGGTGGTGGCGGAGGGAAGTGGGATTCAAAGGGCCTTCCTGGAAAATTGGCCGGAGCTCTCTGAAGGCTGCCACTGCAGGAGACAGGTAGGAAAGCTGAGGAAGCGGTCTGCAGGCGTCGCAAAGCAGGGCCGCGCAGACATGCAGACTGGCGCTCTCCTTCTGGGCACCCTCCCCACTCCTAGCACAGGCCAGCTCCCAGCTTGCTCTTAGGGCACTGGCTGCCTGGGATGGGCAGGGGCTGGGAGCAGGTATCCCGAGGAGAAATCCTGGCAGCTGGAGGGTGGTGACATCATCCTGCAGAGGCTGCTCGGGATCCCCTCCCAGCCCAGTCCTGGAAAACTGGGGGCTGGGGGAGGCTGCCCAAGGGAGGGGAGGGGGCCTCAGGTCTTAGATGAGAAGGGCTGGCAGGAGCCTGGAGAAGGGGTGTGCCCCTTCTGGGGAGTGGAGCCTCCCCAGGGTTGGAAGGCAGCTTTGCAGGAGCCTTGAGCTTTCTCGCACAGTCCCTGGCTGGACCTGCTGAGGCCCACAGAATAGCCTGCCCCACCCGTGCCTCACACCTGCATTCCTCTAAGCACCACCTGGACAGAACCCTGGCTCCTGCCTGATCCTGGCTGCCAACTGAAACCTCTCAACGAGGCTTCTGCCAAGCCAGTCCCCTAGCCAACACCTTCGGTGGCTCCCTGTTCCCCACACAGAATGGCCAACTGCAGCCCAGTCTTGACAGCTTGAGCGCCCATGTTCCCTGATGCCTGCCCACCCCACCTCCACGGGTTCCAGGCAACATTCAGGATGCACAGGCACACCTGCTGAGCACCCACTATGTGCCAACGACACAGTTCCCTGCAGTTTCTTAGCTTCCAAGCCTCTGCATTAGCCACTGCCCCTGCCAGGAATGCTGTCCTCTTTTGTCTCTGCCAATCCCACGTCTACCAATCTCGTGGGTCCCTCCAGGAGGCTCCCCCACCACTCCAGCCACGACACCGTCTCCCGCAGTTTGTCGGCCACTGCTCTCCAGCCAGAATGCGCGCTCTAGACAGGAGCCTCTCTAGTGCCACACGACACATTCCTGGCCACAGTCACTCCCTGAGATTCTAGTCAGTGACTGCCCAGCCCCAGAGCCCAAGGGGCTGGGGTCCAGTCCTGCTCTGTGACCCCGGGGAGGACACCTGTGTCTGTGGGCTTTAGGTTTCTCATCTGTAAACAGGAACAGTGAGAGATCCTTGAGGAGGCTGTCCCAAGCATGGGATGAAGTGCTGGGGTTAAAGCCACACATAAACTGTGGGTGTTGTTTACAAAGCAAACAGCAGAGAGGGGATGAGAGACACTGATCTGAAGCCTGGGGTGGGGGGTCAGGGCTAGGAGGAAGAAGGGTGGGGAAGGGAGGCCTGGGGCTGTGTGCCTGCACGCTGCCCCTCCCAGACCCCCGCTCCCAGGCAGGCAGTGGACTTGCCAGCTGGAGAGAGCCAGACCAGCACTCCCTGGGCCGCGCTGGGGTGGATGCCAGGCCCAGCGGCCTGCAGACCCTGTCTGCAAGCATGTCCACCCCAGTCCCTCACCTCGGAGCTTCCGGTCTCACAGAAACCACCCACAGTTCAGATGGGGAAACCAAGGCCCAGAAAGACCTGGCGGCTTGCCTGAGACTTCTGGGCCGGCTGGGTTCCCCCTGCTGGCCACAACCGGGCTCATCCTGAGAAGCCAGCCCTTGTACACCCACCAAGGTCCCCTACTCCCTCGCTGGCTCCTCCCAGGCCGCCCGGGCCTGCCGGCCTCTCAGCCCTACGTGTGGTGAATAGAATGCAATGCTGTGGGCCAAGTGGGCTCCGCTCACTGGCTCGTGGAGAGGGGAAACAGGGACCGGAGCCCAGTGATTAGCTCAGGCCCAGGCCCTCGTCATGGCGAACACCAGAAGGGTGCTGGCAAGGGGGAGGGGCCTCGCCTCCCACCCCCTGCCTTCTCCAGGCCTGGCCCAAGCCACTTCCCACCCCAATTCCCCCAGCCAGAACATCTGCTCTCAGAACAGGGGGTAGCACTTTCAGAAATGGGGGGCACCCTAAAAGGCCCTCCAGAAAATCCCGCTCCCCGCACCCCAGCTCCCTCTGGGAGCAGATAACCCTGTTGCTGTTGAGGTCTTCCTGCCATTGTCCAATAAAACCGAAGGCGAGAGGCAAGTCCCCAATGCCTGGCCCAGCTCTGCTGGGATGCAGACCAAGGCCCAAGTCCCTGAGGGCTATCTCGGCCAGGCAGGGGGCCAGAGGCAGCCCCAGGCTCTGGACGGCCAAGGCTTGTGGGCTGTGACCACCCTCAGTTACAGTGTCAGGACAGGCCCCCAGCGGGACAGCTGGGAACCAGGCTCAGGCCCCTCGGCTCTCAGCCTCTGTTTAGCTGCCTGAAGTGAGCCGAGGCATGGCTGGCTGGCCCACCTCATCGGAGCGGCCAAGTGAGATAGCACTGAGGGTTGTGGGCACCCCCCCACTGCCGGGGCACGCATCACAGTCCCCGCAGGAGGCTGCCCAGCCTACCCAAGACGGCAGTGCCAAGCTGTGCCAGAGCCGGGGCAGGCCTGCTCACACACTGCGCTGGGTGGTCCCGGTTCATCGGGGGGCTCCGAGGCGGGAGCTGAGGACTAGTCGGGGTGGTCCTGGCAGGCAGAGGGCGCAGCAGCGGAAGATGCCGACTCGCCATGCGGGGGAAAGCCGCCCTGCGACCCACGGACCATGCACCTGGAATGTAGCCTGTGGGCACCCGCGCACACGTGCTGGACACACGAGTCCCATGCATGCACTCACATGCACACCGCCCGGTACCTGTTACGTCCTTCTTGGGAGACTCTGTCCAGCTGGACAGCCACACTTCCGAGTCCCCCGAGAGCAAGCAGCGACGGGAAAGAGAAGCAGAGGAGGAGAGAGAACCGTTAGGCAGGCAGGCAGGCAGGCGGTCGGAGGCCAGTGGCTGCAGGGCCCGGCTCGGCGGCCGCCGACGCGGAAGGCGGGGGAGGGGACGGGAGTGATTTCCTGGCCCTGGGCTGGCTGTTGGGCGTGGGCCCGTGTGATTACAGAGGCTGGGACAGGGATAATGAAGTGTCTGGCGAAACCCTGGAATCCTCCGGAGCACAGAGGATCCTACACAATCCCTCCCTGGAAGGGGGCCCGTGGGTTGCCACGGCCCTGCAGCAGGCAGCCCAGCCCTTCCTCTCTTGCCACGTAGGGGGCTGACCCCACAGGGCCTGGTGGCTCCAAGGAGCCTAGCAGGCCTGCAGGCTCAGCCATCTGGACCGGAACCTCACATGGCAGGGCTGGAGCAACACAGGCTGCTCTCCTGGTCTGGTGGTACTACAGCCACTGGCTCCTGATACCCAGCCCCTGCCGCTATCCCGCCCGTGTCTCAACTCCCAACCCCAGCCCTGCAGGACAGGAAACCCAAGTGGCCAGAAGAAATGAGGGTTCTATTCTAGGCCCAGACAGTGGTGTCCAAGCTGGACCTCCATATCTCCTTGCAAAGTGGGGTTAAAAGTTGTCCTCCTGCCAAGAGGGAGGAACAGAATCAAAATGCCATGAAAACATAGGCTTATGAGACGTGTGCCATTAGCATGACAGTAAGGCAGCAAGCTCCCAGTCTGATCAATGGTGGGACCATTTGTGAAACAGCAGAGAGGACCAGGTGTTTGGCACGGTGGTTCAGTCACCCTTTCCGATGCCTATGTCCTGGGTTCGAATCCTGGCTTTGCTTCCGATTCCAGCTACCTGCTAACTCAGAACCTGGAAAGCAGCAGATGATGGCTCAAGTACTTTGGTTCCTGCCACCTGTGTAGGAGGCCTGGACTGAGGTCAAGGCTCCTGGCCTTTGGCCTGGACCTTTCAAATAAATAAAAATACAGTATCAGAGGGTGACCGTGTAGATGCCAAGATATCTACCTAGGAGCTCATTTACTCCCCCACAAGCACCCCATGAGGTGGGTGCATGGTACTGGCCCCACTTTGCAGGGGAGAATCTTTCAGACACTGAAAGTAATGGGGACCGAGTTACTCAGGTTCCCCTGGGCCAGAAATGGAACCAGGTCTGCAGACACCCACTGCGTCCTTTCTCTGAAGATTTATTTATTTGAAAGGCAGAGTTACAGAGAGAGGAGAGACCGATCGATCGATCTTCCATCTCTGCTGGCTCACTCCCCAGTGGCCACAATGGCTGCGTCTCTCACTTGGGTGGCAGGGGCCCAAGTGCATCTTCTGCTGCTTTCCCAGGAGCATTAGTAGGGAGCTGGATCAGAAATGGAGCAGCCGGGACTCGAACTGGTGCTCACGTGAGATGCTGGTGTTGCAGGCAGCAGCTTAACCTGCGATGCTACAATGCCAGCCCAGGCCAGTGCTTTCTCTGATGGGCTGCCCATCACCTCCAAAAGGGCAGACACCAGCTGCAGCAGGGACAACTATGAGGAGAGGCTGAGATGCACAGCCTTGCATGGCCACCCTGTGCTGGCCAGGAGCACTGCTGGTACCTTTATAGGCTTTTTCTCTGCCACACCTGTGCTGAGGACTTGACCAACCTGCGATGAGAGGTACTCCATTCCCTCTATTCTACAGATGAAGAAACAGCCAGGGAGGTTAAGAAACTTGCCCAAGGTCACACAGCTAGTACAATGTCCATCTCTTGCAGGAACACAGACTTCCAAGTGATCAGAGCTTGATGCCACTCTCTTCCTCGCTCAGCAAGCCACCTTCCCATCGTAGGCTGGCTCTCCATGTAGACTGGAAGCCACCGGCCCCTTCCAGGTCTCACTGTAGACCAGAGTGGGGAGATCGAAGGCAGTCTGACTGCCCAAGTTCAAACCCAGACCCTCCCCTTTGAGAAAGTCACACAACCTCTCTGAGCCTATTTGTGAAGTTGTGAGTGTGAAGTGAGTATACTCACCTTCTGGGTGGCTGTGGGATTCAATGAAATAATGAGTAACAGTGCCCGGCAGAGTGCCTAGGCCACAGGCAGGGCCCGGTCAGCCACTGCTGGCGCCATCTCCCGTGAGCTTGGTCAGCACCAGCCCGGCCCCCTGGGTGCAGTCAGCTCTGGGAGTCTGGCTCCTGGGACAGTGCACAAGGAACGATCAGAGCGATGTCCCCACAGTCACCCTCAGACACCAGGTCAGCTGGAACTAGGAGAGGGGGCTCCTGGGACTTCAACCAGATATAACCAGGGCCCCAGCTGAGGTCTACCGGTCGGCAACGTCCTCAGGCAGCAGGAGTGACGCTGGGCCAGCTTTCAAGCCCTGGCAGGGCAGCGACAAGGCCCACATCCAAGGACCTCCAAGGCTTTCAGCTGCTGCAGCCAGGGAGGGCTGAGGTCACAGCGGGCGGTGGCGGGGGGGGGGGGGGGTCCTGCCTCTTGCCCACATCTGTGAGGCCCCACTTTCCTACTACTGCAGATGTGCCCAGGTGGGCTGCCCCTGAGCAAGACCAGGCCACACCTCATGCCAGGCCCGTCCCAGCCCGCCAGCCCTGCATGGCCCTGTATGGACCACGGGGCCCAGCTAAGAGGTTTTCCACGTCTCTCTCCACCTCTGCTTGCCTTATCACCACGCATACCTTCGGTTTTGCTTGCTCTCTGGGTTCTTCAAAAGGAAAGCTTTTGGGAAAGCTTTTTTTTGGGCTTCTGCAGCCAGCCAAGGGAACGCATCTTGCCCGAGGCCTGACAACCCAGCAAGACCTGTTCTGCTGGAACAGGGGCCTGCAGAGGGGCCAGAGAGCCAGCAGTGCCAAGGCAGCCACAGTCCGTCCACGGCCGAGTGGGCGGGGCTTCAGTACAACTTTACCTTCAGACCCCCATGGTGGGCTAGCCTTGGCCTGTGGGCAGATAGCTCATGCCTGTCAGCTGTGCCTCACCCTAAATAGGACTTCCCTTCCCTCTCCCCAAAAGAGAATGGGAAGCAGACCAGAACAAAAAAGCTCATCTATTTAAGAGAAAATACATTTAAAAGCATGATTTATTTCCCAGTCCTCGGGATCTGCAGAATTAGTCCAGTTCCGCTGCTCCAACCCCAAACCCTCCCTGTTTGGAGTCCCTTTCCCTCCAGCCCACCCTGGCACGCTCCCTCCTCGAGTGGGAGGATCCCTCCTGCCTCATTACAGCGAACAGAGGGGAGCACCTGGCTCACAGCCCCTGGCCCGCCAGCCAGCAGGCAGATAAGGCTGCTGGCTCAGGGCTGGGAAAACAGAAATGGAGAGACAGGGAGCCGGGGTGAAGGAGCAGAGAGGCAGGCGTGGCCACGTGAGCAGCTGTGACCGACACAAACCAAATGCTTGTTGTCTTTCCTGCTGTCTCTACCTCCCTCCTCCCTTCTGCTGACAAGGAATCAAGGGCCCGACAGAGCAGGGTCTGCTGGAAAGAGCACATCAGGAGACTGGCAATCTGCGAGCTGGTCTCGCTGCTAATCAGCTGTGTGATCTTGCGCAAGTGGCTTAACTGCTCTGGGCCTCCACGGCCACTCGGTAAAGCCAAGCATCTGGGCCTCTTGATCCCTAAGGTGATTGTCTGATGTTCTAGAGCCTTCCAGCAGAAACCTGGCAATTTCCACAATGCAAATGCACTGCGGCTGAAGTCAGTCTTGCCTGGGAAACAGACCGCCTTTCCAGGGAAAACCACTTGAACGCAGGCTCGTGCAGGGAGACCCACGTGTGCAAAAGCAGGAGCTCTGCACGGAGGGAGGAGACCGCAGCAGGAACAGCAGCAGCCTGGGTTCTGGTGCTCACTCTGCGGCATTTAGCAAATCTCTGTGCCTCTCTTCCTTCTTCTGCAAAATGGCATAAAAATATCTACCCTAGCTTCTTTGCACAGGCATGCTAAGGCTGAATGCCCTAATGCCTCTGAAAGGTTGTGGAGGGGTAGGGACATGAAGGAGATGGGTGGCGGGGTCAGGCTGATGGCGAAAGCAGTGGGCTCCTGGGAGACGAGAGGCACGGGGCCAGGGGCCCTCCCTCAGCCATTCTTCCCGGCTTGCGATACCAGCAGGAAGCCAGGCCTGGCAAAACCAGGTGCCTGCAGGTTACGGCCAAACACAGAAACCTGAGGGCACTCATGCTGAGACTGATTCCTGCCAAGCCCAGTGATGATCAGAAATCAATGAACAACACTGCAGGTGCCCTGGACTTTAAGGAGGCTCCCCCCAAACCCGCACACCCAAAGACTAAAAAAAAATCTGGGTCAGCGTTGTGGCGTAGCAGGTTAAGCCACTGCCTCCGACGCCGGCATCCCATAAGAGCATGGGTTTGTTTGAGTCCCATCTGCTCCACTTCTGTTCCGGCTCTCTGCTAACGCGCCTGGGAAGGCAGCCAAGGATGACCTATGTGCTGGAACCCCTGCCACACTTGTGGGAGACCCAGATGGAGCTCCAGGCTCCTGGCTTTGGCCTGGCCCAGTCCTGGTCGTTGTGGACATTTAGGGAGTGAAGCAGCAGATATCTCTAACTGCTTTCTCTGTAACTCTGCCTTTCAAATAAATAAATACTAAAAAAAGAAAAGAAAAGAAACAAACAAAAAGAAAAATAAGCAACCAACCAAACACAAAACAAATCCGTATAGACCTACAGTGGGAAAGGCCCCTCCTAGATTTGAAACAAGGCTTCTTTTAACCTCGAGTAACTCCCCAGCAGTAAGCATGGAGTTCCATTCCCCAAATCTAGTCTCAAACTATTATTTCCAGGAATGCTTCCCTGGTGTACAGAAAGTTCCACCCATCCAAACTCATATATCCAGAGTGGGCTGTGAGCCCAGGGGGGAGAGATGAGAATGAGCACAAGTCCCACGGTGAAGAAGAGAGGTCCAGAAGCTCCGGGGCCGGGGCCAGCACCTTAACAGCTTCCTTGGCTCTGCCCTGGGCCCCTGGCAGGGGCCCG
This sequence comes from Sylvilagus floridanus, assembly GCA_949820135.1. Taxonomy (NCBI): domain Eukaryota; kingdom Metazoa; phylum Chordata; class Mammalia; order Lagomorpha; family Leporidae; genus Sylvilagus; species Sylvilagus floridanus. The sequence goes on from OX463235.1 coordinate 55,684,753, forward strand.
CACAGGACGAACACCTCCCTTGTATCCTCCATGGCCTCTCACCCTTGAGCACACAGGAGCCCTCTCCCGCCTTGGGGATTCTATTGTTCTTACAGCAGCCTCGAGCTGGTTGTGAAGTAACTGCTGTGTTCTGGGCTTCATTCTGTGCTACAGCCGACCTCTGCACGGCGCTAGATGTCTCACGTTTCCCACAGACCCCAACATGTTCCTTCCTTTTTTGACTAGGTCATCACTTCCAGGCCAGCAACAACGCAGGGCCCAGCAGCTGATGGCCAAATCACTTAAGAGTCGCAGCAGCAGTCCCCACGAGCAGTGCCCATCCTCGCCCAGGCGAGGTACTGTCATGGCACACAGCGGCTCCACTCTTTTCAATGGCCCTCCAGGGCAGACAGAACCAACTGAAACGTGGTTTGGCCTAGGTGATGTTCTCTTTAGGGGGTGTGAAATGGCCTGGCACACACAATCAAATGTCGCCTGGGTGGGAGTTTGGCGGAGTCCAGTGGTTTGCTGTGTGCTGTGGTTTCTATATGGTTTCCACACTCCCTTTGACTGCCAGTGGAGCGGAGTTGGGAGGAGGGTCTAGTGGGGGGAGTTTGGGCCAGGGTAGCAGAACGCCCATGAACGGATTAGTGAATGCCTTTCTACCAGGAACAGGTGAGCTGTCATCGGAGCTCAGCCCCCTTTTCTCTCTCCCACATGCTTCCGCCTGCCCTTGCACTTACAGCCGCGATAGGGTTGCCCACTCCTGAACTTTCAGTCTCCAGAACCATGGGCCAAAATAAACCCCTTTTCTTTATAAATGATCCAGTCTCGGGGATTCTGTTCAAGCAACAGCGAAGGAACCCCACTGTGCGAGCTGCTTCCCGCACGGGCAGCTCCACGAAGTGTGGCTGCAGGGCTGGAGCGCAGGCAGAATCACTGAGTCTGGCCCTGCCAAGGCGACCACAGGCAGGAATCGGTAACTCTACAGGCGGCGAATCTTTAAGTTGATAACTCTGCAAGGCCCACGAATGATGTTATAAATGTCCACACGGCCCTTGGCAGAAAAAAGGTTCCCCAAAGCTGGTCTAGGCTGAGTAGGAGTCACTCGCTTATCAAAAACACAGCACGAAAAAGCAATGCCCTTGGATGAAGACCGATGGGTTAATGCTCACAGCAGCCAGCTAGACCCTAGGCAGGCCCTGCCTCCTGCACTCACAGCAGGGCTAGCTTCACAGAGGCATGACCTGGACAGTCACCTGGGCCCCATGCTTAGAACAAGGGCCTGTGGCTGCCTTAATGCTCTTCCGCTGAGCGTTCATAATTTATGAACAAGAGGCCCTGTGTTTCCATCTTGCACTGGGCCCTGTACATTATGCACCTGCTGATGTGCAAGGCCTGGGGGTTCTGGGCTGCAGATTTCTGGGCTGAATACACAGACAGCCTTGAGGAGAAACTCAGTAGGGCAGCAGCATTCCTGGTGGGTATCTTCTTAAAGACAGAAAGCAAACCGAAATGGGAAGGCAGGCCACTGTCTCCAGGCTCTCCTCCCTCAGCTGTAGCTCCTGCTTCCTGGTGGAACCCACAGGCTAAGCCAGAAGGGGAGACAGCACTAGAGAAGGGCTCAAATGTGCCTAGGACTGTGCAGGATGCAACTTGCAGGGCTGGGGTAGAATCAGAGCGGAGCCCATTTGTTTAATGCTCACGTGAGATACCGTACGGAACCCTGTGAGCATTATCTGACGCAATCCTTACAACATTCTGCTTTTCACAGACGAGGAGGCTTGGGGAAGCTAAGGTCCTTTCCAAGGCCCCACAGCAAGAAGGAGATGGTGTCAGCCTGGAGCCGAGCAGGACAGCCAGAGTCGAGGATGAAGGGACCCTAATGGAGGAGGGCATTTCCTGGGTCCTCCCTGGCCGGTGGTGGACAGGGCCTCTCGCCTGTGCTTCTCTCTGTAAGAGCGGCCACAGTCCTCCTCTGCTCTCGGCAACAAAGGGCCGCCTCCTTTCTTGGGAGTGCCGCCTCTCCCAGAACCCAGGGCCAGTGTGGGGGCGGCCCCGCCCTGGGTAGGAATGCACACACACATACACACACACACACCGCCTGCCCTCTGGCCAGGAGCTCCACGGCCAGGGCACATTCAGTTCCCCTGCTCAGGTGGGGAGTGGGGTGCGGTGGGGCTGGGCTTGGAGCCACTCCACAGCCGCTCAGAGACTATGTCCTGGGCTCAGAAGGGTGGGCCTGGCCCCCTGTCGGTGTGGGGAGAGTCCAAGGGTGCCCCTGCAATGCTGCAGCTGCCCGGGGGGGGGGGGGGGGAGTTGGAGGGTGCTACTACCCTCGCTCCACCCCACTGAGAAGAGACCAGAAGCTTCTCAGAGAAAGACAGGTGCCTCCATCTGTCAGTCAGCTGTGCGTGGTGGGGAGGCCGGCGGGGCTGAGCCTCCACTCCCGGCAGCTGCTGCGCTGGCCCCACGCAGCCCCTTGGGTTGCGGCCTCCCCCTCACTTTCAGGTTCTCATCTCTCCCTACGCCCGGGATGTCTGTGTGCCGGAAAGAGACAAGCCCAACACGGCACTGGGTTCCAGGATCCTGACCCCGGGTGGTCTGTCTTGGTGGTCCTCCCCCACTTATTAGGCCCTCCCTGCACCAAGGCGCCCACCCAGCCAGCATCTGTGTCCACGGGGAGAGAAATGACCAGGGAAGCGGAGTGAGGTCGGCAGCTGCTGGCTGCAGCTCCCCCTCCCCCAGGCCTGCACCGTGACTCCCCCCGACCGAGTGATGGAGTCAAGGCAGGGGGTTTGAGGCAGACAGTCCCACCCTGGGACCAGACGCAGACTGGACGCCAGCCCTTACTCTCCATGAGTCACACCCCAACTATCCACTGAGCTCTGTCCACGGGCAGCACTGGAGGCCTGCTTCGCACCACCTGGTGCCCCTCCCCCTGCTCTATCCCAAAGCATGGGAGGTGGGACACAAAGACACACAGTGGGCCTGCAGCGCCTGCCAGTTCTGCATCCAGATTCAACCAACCACAGATGGAAACCTGTGATAAGAACCTCTGCATCTGTACTGAACACGTACAGCTGTTTTCCTCCTCGTCACTGCCCCCTGCACACCACTTACGCTGCAGTATATTTTACGTCGCAGTACGTACTACAGGTGACCTAGAGGTGACTCAGTATATGGAGGATGTGCCCAGTTTGTACAGATGCAATACTACACACCATCTGCAGACAGGACTTGGAGGGTACTGGGACATGGGACCAGACACCCTCCGGCAGTTCCTGTCTATTTCGGGGTCCTGCAGGTTTGGAGGGCAGCCTGGCTCCCTCAGCCACCTGCCCGCCACTGAGGGGCACCCTTACTCCCCGGGGCCTCCAGACCCAACCAGGAGGCAAGGACAGCAGGGCTGGGTGCAGAAGGCCTCGCCTGTGTCCTAGACCCACCTGAAGGGCAGGGCTCAGAAGCTTCAGCTTTGTCCCCTGGAGCATGCAGGGTCGGGGACAGGGCCCTGGGCGGGGGTGGGGCGAGAGCTTGCTCCTGACCGGGGCTCAGGACACCCACTCTACCCAGTTTGCCTGCCTCACTCCAGGTGTCCCTGGCAGGGTCCTCAGGCTGTTCTGTTTCCATTGTTTCTGGTTAGGACTGCAGTCCTGCCAAGTGCCTGGTACACAGTAGGTACTTAATAAAGACTGGCTGAGTCTCTCCAATCCAACCTGAGATGCTAATCCTGTTGGCAGCCCCAATACCCTGAACACAGTAGGCATCTAATTAATCCTCAGTGGTGTCTGGAAGGAACAATGCTTGCTCGCTCGTTGCTGTCAGGCTAATGGGTTTCAAGGGCACTTGCCCTCTCTCTAGTCCAGGCTTTGCCTCCTGAGCTACACACAGGGCTTCCTGGGCTGGGAAAGGCCCTGAGCCTGGCTTGTGCTGGGCACAGTGGCTCACAGCAGGCCCCCAAGCCTGCAAGAACAGCATTGAAAGGCTGCTGGCTGGCAGCATCTGCTTCAAAGCTCTTCAAAAGGATGATTAAAAAAAAAAAAAAAACCTAACTAATACGGCCTCAGGCAAGATGGATGGTGCAGGAAATGGGAGTCTGAGCAGGAACAACCCGCTTATCTGTGGGGTGGGTGGGGGCAGGCTCTGCGCAGCACCCCTGTGTTTGCTGCGAGCCAGGCCTCTCGTCTCCCCCCTGCTCTGCCCAGGGCTGGCCCAATCCCCTGAGCTCCCCGATGCCACGTAAACAGAGCTATGTGTGTGTGCACATGCGCGTGCGCTCGCTCACTCACGCACACACACTGCCGGGGAAATCCCCACATCTGGCTCTCACGTGACCCAGTCATGCTACAGCTGAGAAGCCTGGAGGACAGGAGAGGGTCAGGCATGTGTGAGCTCCCCGGGGAGGGCAGAGTTACCCCTTCCGCAGCACAGCTCAGAGGCTCCGGGGAGTGCTAAGCTGCTGCCCAGGGGAAGCCGGGACAGAGACCTGGGGCTTGGATGCGCAGACAGCTTCTCTCGGCCCACCTGGGACGTGAAATGCCACTCTTTTCCTCCTATTGATTCCAGTCAATCGCCAGCTACCTTTCACAGGTGAGGATGTGCGCCCCGAGAGACTGCGACAAGCTGGAGTCCTAACAAGACACGCACGGACAGCTGACGCGCGCCTGACAGCTGTGCCCTGCACAGCTGCGCTCTCTCTGCCCGGCTGACTCACTTAAAACCCGCAGTGAGGGTGAGCATTTGGCGCTGCACCCCTTCTCAGAGTGTCTGCGCTCCAGTCCCGGCTCCACTCCCGATTTCAGCTCCCTGCTGAGGCAAGCCTTGGGGGCAGCAGTGATGGCTCAAGCACTTGGGTCCCCGCCACCCATAGGTGAGACCCAGACTGAGTTCCCGGTTCCTGGCTTTGGCCTGGCCCAGCCCTGGCTGTTGTGGCGAGGTGGGGAGTGAACCAGCAGACGGAGAATCTCTGCCTGTCTCTCCCTCTGGCTTTAAAATGAAATGAAAAACTCATTAACTAAATAATACATACATATATATATATATATTTTTTTTTTAAAGCAGCCCTCAGGGGCCTGTAAGGGCTCCATCTCAGAACCTGAGCAGCTCCCAGGGGAAGGAGTGCAAAGAGCCGCCAAGGCTTCCTGCAGAGCCAGGGACACAAAGGGGCTTCCTGATCTGCTGTCTCCTTGATGCAAGACTCCGCTCCAACATTAACCAAATCCATCTTTACACAAGCTCCTGGGGGCACACGTGACGATGACAAGAGCCAGGGGCAAAGCAGTAGAGTCTGGGAAAAATACCATTTTTCCTGTAAATGTCTAATATGGGGGGGGGGGGGGGGCCGGGGAAGTGTTGGGTTTTTTTTTTTTTTTTTTTTTTTGGCCTTCACATTTCAAAATTGACCACTGCTGAAAAGGCCATGTGCCGACAGTTACACACACCACATTCCTGTTTCTAAACAAAGCAACTTCAGATCAGAAAAAGGTGCTAACACAATAAGCAATGTACATTTTCCCCAAATCTCTGCTTTTCCATTGGCTGTGTCACTGCTGGAAATGTGGCCTCTGGTGTCATGTGTCTCCAAGCCAGCGCGCCGAGGCAGGGAACAAGTTACTTTCTGGCGCCGAGGCAGGGAACAAGTTACTTTCTGGCTGAGGGCCGCGGGGGGGAGCATTTCTTTGCTGGACCACAAGATGGGCATTTCCTCCCCCAGGAACAAAACCTTGTAGAAAGGAAAGACAGAGGCCGGACACTGCCTCCTGGTGAGGCCAGATGTGGGGGGTCAGTGGCTGGGAAAGCCCCCTCCCCCACCCGGAGACCAGTTCTCCAAAGGCTGGGCTGGGGTTTCAGGGACAAGAGGTTTACAACCCTCTGTCTTGACAGGTGCCACTTCCTGCCCCTGTAGCCCATCCCCCCCAGTCAGTGCTCCCCTCCCCCACCCATCTCAGGGGTCCCTGCTGGCCAGGCAGTGGGACTGGGCTGCCTGGGGCCAGGCACACGGGGTGGTGGTGGTGGGGGGAGCAGTATCACTTTCTCCATCGCATCACTGCCACGTGGGCTGGCCGCGGAGTTGTCAAATCAATCAGCCTCATTTCACTGCCAATTAGACGGCTTTGAACTCCAGGGGTGACATCAGGCTGAAGACCCAGAGCCACGAAAAGAAAAACTCCTGAAGAACATCAGCCTGGGTGTGCCGTGACGGGAGCCGATGCCTGCACGAGACTCGAGGCCACGCTCACTGTGGGAGCCACGCTCACTCTGGGAGCCGGCTGGCGGAGGGCGGCCGGAAGCCCTAGGCCGAGTTCTCACTGAGGTTGGGGTGGGCTCAGGCAGACCGGGACGCTCAGAACGCGTTTGCCAAGGCTTGGCGATGCACCCTCCATGACCTCCTCCGCTGCCCTGCTCCTGCCCTGCCCGTTCCTCTCAAACCCCGTCCCTTCCCCGCCCCGGGACCCAGCTCCAGCCTCCCCACTGCCCTACTTGTGTTTGCCTCCCGCACCTGTGGCTTCCACCCATGCCTGTGTGATTTCGGGGTCCCCGGCAATACCCCGCCTTCTCAGTTGAGCTGTGCCCTCTTCAGATGGGGCTGGGAGCCGGCAAAGGCAGACGTGGGTGCCTCTCGTGCCATCCCGCACTCTGCCAAAGGGGAAGGCTGCCCTGTCCATCTCGCCCTGCTCTGTGTCCTGCGGGGGCACCTGTTCTGGGGGGAACAAGCCCTGCGTCCTCTGGCCCACAGGAGCCCCCGCACGTCCTGCCTGGCTCCTGGGCTTGAGCAGGCGGCCAACCTCTGCCCGGTCCTCACTACGTTCAACGATCTTCGTTGCCTCGTCTATGGAGGGATGAAGGTGCGCTAACTTCCTAGACTACCTACTTAGGGGTGGATCTTACCTTCAGCAAATCTACTTTATTAAAAGCCAAACTCATAAAAAGTTAGATTTTGATGACGTTAGTCATACCCTGTAAAGGGACCCCACACCTGGTTAAAGATCCCCCTGTAACCAATGGCTCCTTCTAGAAACTTTAGGGGCTCCCTTAGGAAAAGCCCGTCCTTATCTGGGACCTCCTGCTGGAGGGTTTCAGAGCCTCAGTCCTGGCCGCTGACCAATGCCTTGGGCCTTGGCTCAGCTGGGAACAGACTCCTGGAAAGTGAGTTTGGGTCAGGGGATCAGACTCCGTCCTCTGTGTGCCTGGCTGCCTACCGTGGGCAAGTTCCTTCACCTTCCTTTCGTGGTCTGGGAGATGGGGACAAGACCACCTTCCTAGGCTGTTATGAGGCTGACAGCCAACAATGCCTTCCCCTGTCTGACGGGAGCAGGGCAAAGCCAGAGCCAGTGCCTCTCCTGGCTGAGAGCTACTGCCCCCTTGCACAGCAGAACTTGCTGGACCCCCAGCGTTTCCTGGGCCAGGCACCGCGCTGGGGTCACCACTTCACAGGCATTCACCTTCACTCAGGGTTGGCGCCGTGGCCTAGTAGGTTAAGTGTCGTCTGCCTACAGTGCCAGTATCCCAGGCGGGTGCTGGTTTGACACCCGGATGCTCCACTTCCAAACCAGCTCCCTGATAATGCACCTGGGAAAGCAGTGGAAGACGACCCAAGTGCTTGGGTCCCTGTACCCATGTGGGAGACTCAGAAGAAGCTCCTGGCTCCTGGCTTCAGCCTGGCCCAGACTTGGCTGTTGTGGCCATTTGGGGAGTAAACCAATGGTTGGAAGATCTCTCTCTCTTTCTGTTGTCTTTCCTTTTCTCTCTGTAACTCTGCCTTTCAAATAAATAAAAAATAAATATTAAAAAAGAAAAAACCCTTTCACTCAAGCCTCAACAGCCTGGTCAAATGGTGTCATTATCCTCATTTTACACAGGAAGAAGCGAGGCACAGAGGACTTGAGAACTTGCCTGAGACCATGTGGCTGGCAGCGCTGGGACAGGACATGAGGACTCCTGGCTCTGGAGGGAGTCTGCACCCTCAGCTCTACAGAAGGCTCAGCAAGGCGGAGTCCGGGGCCTGTCTCCTCTCCTCTGGGGCCCAGGGATGATCATAAATGCCTCTGTTGTGCCTTTCCAGTGTCAGAGCAAAGGTAAGACCAGCTTCTCCCCTCCTTCAGAGTCTATCAACGATTACAACCATGACAATGAAGCTAACCCTGTCTGTCTGACGCCAAAACCCAAACTCTGAGCACCGAGCACCAAGCACCAAGCACCCTGCCTCCCGGCAAGGAATGGGCAGTAGCTCAGTTCAATAACACAGTTTTATGATCGCTGAGATGGAAACAGGGCAGAGCTCTTCCAAGAAAAAACGTAAACAGGATTTCACCAGGACATCAACACTTGCCTAAGAGAACAAACTTACAGCCTTGCTCTTGTGCAACCTCATTTGCATTTCAAGGAGCTGGAGCTCAACAGGGGGCTCCTGGGTGGGACGCAACTTCAGGCCCTCTCTGCCGGGCCCCTCTGTAGCCACTTGCGCCCTCTAGTGGTACATCTCAGAATTCCCCAGCTGAGGTCCCTGGAGAAAAGCCGTTCCCTACAGAATGGTGAGCCTCATCTGATCTCTGCAGGTCTGTGGTCTGGGGAGCCTGCCCCAGCCCCCCTGGGCTCCTGAGGCAGTGCTCCCTTGGGGAGCAACCGCAGCTAACAACTTCCACCTGCCAGGTCGCCGCTCCAGTAACCGGCCCATTTGCTTGTGTGAGGGTCAATGTCAACCTGGCTGGGCTACAGTCCCCAGGGGGTGAAGCCCATACTGACCTTGAGTAAGGGAAACAAATCCTAAACACTCTGTAGGCCTGAGTCCAAAAGCTGAGCGGCCACCGGCTCAGGGCCGAGGCTTCGCTAAGCTTCAGCTGTGGACAGTGGCTCCCACAGGCGCCTGTGCACTCAGCCTGCCTTCTCCACGGCCTGCCCAGAATCCAGACTCCCCTCGGCAGCCCACCAGTGTCAACCAAGTCCTCACACCACCTCCTGGGGCTTCTGCTTCTCTACCAGGACCCTGAAGGAGACAAGAAACAGGATGGGACACGGGCCAGAGGCGAGGGGATTTGTCCAAGGTCACGTGACGGACACGTGTAGGCCTGACTCACACACTCCCCACCCTACATCCGGCCATCCAAGTCCACCTCACATCACCGCTGTCTCACCCCCCCACCTCCACTCCCCTGGCCTCTCCCTCCCCCGCCTCTGTCAATCTACTCGGAACCCTTCAGTGGCCCCTCACCTTGCTCAGCAGGGAGTCTAAAGCCCCGCATGCCCCCAGCTACATCTCTGTCCTCACCTCCTCCCACCTCCCCCACCTGGCTCCACCTCTGCCCCAGCCCCGTGCCTCCTCCTGTGTCACAAGCAGTGAGCCTGCTCCCACCTCAGGGCCTCTGCACTTCCTGGGCCCTTCGCCTGGACTGGTCTTCCCTAGGCCACCACATCACAAGCTCACTTCCCTCTACCCAATTGCACCTTACATCTAAGCAGGCCGCAAACTCCTCCAGGGCAGAACACACTCCCGTAACCTCAGCATCTTACCTAGCACCTGGCATACAGCAGGTGCTCGATAAAGGCAGTGGCAGTACCAGTCCCACCCCCACCCCGACCTTTGCACGTGTGCTCTTCCTAGACTACCAAAGCCTCCAGCTCTCTGCCCCCCAAACCAGAAAGGGCCTCTGCTTTCCAGTAGGTGCCACCCAGCTTGGGGGACACTCCTGTCTTGCCCACACAGGGTTCACTCTTCAGAACGCGCCTTCTCCCATCCACCCAACCCCTCAGCAAGTCTGGGTGGATCCTGGTTCTGCCACAAGTCCTGCAGCCCAGCCAAGGTTGTTACTCCTAAGGCAGTGGGAGAGAGGCAGCAAAAAGACACAGAGCGTAGCCAGGGCGTGGGAAGGGAGGGAAGACGCAGGGGGCAGCCAGGTGTGGATCATCGTCTCCGAGAAGGTGACAGCAAAGCAGAAACCTTAAGAAGAAGCCAGCCATGTGCAAGACCAGGGACAAGCACTCCAGGCAGAGGGAATAGCAAGAGCAGAGGCTGCCCGCTAAGGGGCAGCAGGTGAGCAAGGTGGCTGGCGGTGCACGGGGTGGGGTCATGTGGGTGTGGGGGCACAAGCAGGCTAAGCCCAGACTGGGGAAGCAGGCAGGGCCCGGATCACACGGGGCTCTGGAAGTCGGAGTAAGGAGTTTGTTCTGGCTGGGATGGAGAGTCCCTGGGGAATTCTAAGCAGAAACACACATTAGTTGGTAGAGGCTTTTAAGAGGCCTCCCTGGCTGTGCTGTGTAGGGTGGAGGTGGCAGCAGAGACCAGGGAGGAAGCCAGGAGCTTCTAAGAGGTGCGATGGTGGAGGCGGGCAGCAGCAGGTGCACCTGGGGCTCAGGTGGGAAGGTGAGAGAAGGGCAGAGCCCAGGATGCCTCTAGGTTTTGGGAAGCAACAGGTGTGATGGGGGGAAGGCATGTAGACAAATTCGGGGCCTCACTCTTCCTGGTATCAAGGTCACTAGTCCAGCTCCCTAGAGAAGTTCCCTGGGAATTTTCTTCCTACTGACCAACCCCCGCCCCCACCCCAAGCCTGTACTCTGCTCAGTAAGAGCTCCTTCAAGGAGGAGTTGGGGCCGTTGGCCAGGAGCAGTGTCCACTTTCTCTGCGCAGGCGTCTCTGGCTGAGTGACCTGGAGCAGCTCCGTGAGCTTCATCCTGGACAGGGCAGAGCCCTAGAGACGGACTCAGTTTGCACTTTGCCAAGGCCTACAGGCAGTCACCCCACGGAGCCCCATTCATGACACGGCAGTCCCAGGGCCCAGCACGCCACATGGCTGGAAGAACCATGTAAAGTTCCTAGCACAGTGATGTCCATTCCCTATCAGCGCTAGGACTTCAGGAAGCTTCCTAGTCACAGGCAGTGTTCTAGGCTCACCACCAGCTTCCCTAATCGAGACCATGTGGAGGGTGCATTAGTCAGGGTTCTCCAGAGACATAGAACCCACAGGATGTGTACAGAGAAGAAAAGGGAGAGAGGTATTTAGGGAATCGGCTCATGTGATTGTGGGGGCCTGGTGAGTCTACCATAGTCTGATGGGGGAGCTGGCAGACTGGAGCCTGGGGGCGGGTTGCAGTTTGAATCCAAGCAAGCAGGCTGGTGCCAGAACTGCTGCGCCTTCAGCACTGAGCCTGCTCCCGCTTCACTTTGCACTTGCTGGGCCCCAGGGGGAGGTCAGTCTCTGTCCAACTGACTGCAGAGGCCAACCAACCCATGTAACAGAGGGTAATCTGCTTCACTCAAAACCCACTGATTTAAATGTTAAATCTCATCCTCCAAAATACCGTCATAGAAACGTCCAGACCAGTGCTTGACCAAATAAACATCCGGGCACCGTGGCCTAGCCGAGTGGACACTTGGGGTCAACCATCATAAAATGAGTATGAGCATCAGCCATCACTGGCATCAGAAAGAGGCCCAAGGAGGGTGAGAAACTTGCACAAGGTCAGAGGACAGAGGCCGGGTAAACTCCTGCTGCCTGGCTCCAGAGCTGGCTCTTTTAGCCACCACAAGAAGTGGCCATTAGCATAAGCACACGAAAGTAAATTAGATTTCTTCCTCCCTGCTTTTCCTAGCCTGAGGGCGGAAGGCAGAGAAATGGAGGAGGCCTTGCTGGGGTGGGAGGAGCCTGGGTGGGGTCCCAGGCACAGAAGTGCAGGCGCAGAGGAAACCAGAGGGAACGGAGAGGTTATTGGGCCCAGCCCCTGCCTTCACAGGGGTAAACTGAGGCCGGCAGAGAGAAGGCCCAAGGTCACAGGGGAAGCAAGGCGGCAGCCGGAGCAGGACTGGGTCCCAGGGCTGTGCCTGCTGCTTCCGGAGCGGTTCTGAAGCCCTAGGGACAATCCCACAAGAACTTGTTCCATCTCCTGCACAGGAGAGGTGAGGGAACTTGCCAGCCCTGGAGCCCAGGCTCACCAGGAGGCCCAGGGAAGGTGCTCGGGTGGGCAGACACGCCCCTAGGCAGGCCCCTCCCTCTGCTCGTCCACCTAGGGCTGGGACCAGGAGTGGCAGCAGGGGTCCTGCCACAATCTCTCAGGGGCCAAAGGCAGAAGGAAATGCCCCCTCCACCCCCACCTGAGACACCCCCGGGCCTATGTGTATCCCTTGCCAGACACGCCCCAAACAGAGATGCAAAGACAAACATGTCCCAGGGCACTCACCGGTCAGGACCCACCCATGTACACAAAACCCATCAACAGGCACGCCTGCCCCAAAGCAAAACCCAGCCACTTTCCAGTCCTGTAAGCCCTGAGGCAAGCACTTGGATACACAAACCCGACTCAGAAGCACACAGAACACATGTTCTACCCTGGTTCTGTTCCCATCCATCACGCAGGTACACAAGAGCCATGTGCGCAAGACACGGGTGTACGCACACTTCCCACATCCCCTGGGAAGGCTGCCCATGACCCCACAGGTGCGCCTTCCACACATCAGCACAGCGCGCCCCAGTCTGTCCCTGCCCCACATCCCAGGACCCACACAGTCCAAGGGACCAGCCTCCCCCAAATGACTACACCCCGTCCACACCCAGGCCTCTCCCACCCATGACCCCAGTGGCCAGCGGCCAGCACACAGTGTCCTGGAACCGGCCCCACCTCTCACCGCCTCCACACCCTCGCAAACTCAGGGTAGGCCCTGGCACCGGGTGACTCGTGCACGCCTCCCCCCCCCCCCCCCGCCCTGCGGCAATTAGAACGCGCTGAGTCTGTGGGAGGTGGGGAGGTCCGCGGTCCTGGCACTGAAAACTCACAGACGACCCCCTTGTGGCGCTGCAGCGCGGGGGAAAAGCCCGTGCATGTGTGCGTACCTGGGAACCCTCCCATCACCGGCGCACCGCAGGACCTCGCAGCAACCACTGAGCCCAGGGGCCAGGGACCCGGCGCTTTGCATGCCCCAAGCACCCACCCCCACTGCATCGGAAGCCCGAGGGGGTTCCTCGGGGAAGGAGGTGAAGGTGCGGGCATTAAGGGCTTCAGGGAAGGAGTTGGGGAGGGGTAACCAAGAGAAGCGTTGATCTGCAGGGACGACCCCCCCCCCCCCCCCCCCGCCAAGTCCTCTGCGGGGTCGGAGGGCGCGTGCCAGGGGCCAGAGAGGAGACTGGAAGGAAGCACGCCCCGGGGCTCCCTTACCTGATTTCCTTTTGGAACTGCCGTAGTCCCTGAAAAAGAAGCAACAAAAAACAGACATGGTTAGGGCTGAGCCGGGGCGCCGGGCTGCAGCTGCGGGGACGCCGCTGGCAGGCTGCGGTCGGCCGGCACCGCGGCTCATGTGATGCCCGTGGCCGGCGAGCTGCGCGCTCCGCAGCCGCCCGCACGCACTGCGCGCCGCGCCTGTCCGGGGTCCCGCCGCCGCCGCCCCGCCCACTTGGCCGGGCCGGTCTGTCCTCAGGGACTCCCGGCCGGGACCCTGGGAGGACGGGAGAGGGCCGGGCAGCTTCTTTCGCAAACGGTAAACAGAGGGACGGAGGCTCCCGCAGGGCGGTCCCTGGAACCCAGGCCCTGCGCTCATCCCCTGGGGCGCTTCCCTTTTCGATTCTTTGCATTTTTCACGCCAGCCCACTCATCCCGAAAGTCACGACTGTCACCTCCTCAGTGTGTCTTCCGCACCGTCCCCCTCCCCCCACCCCCCAATAATCACAGATGCGTGCATCAGGGCCCCTGGGCACACCTGGCCGGTTTCCTCTCTCCCGGGCCCCATGGGTGAGCGGTAAATATTGGCTGTAGGCTGAACTGCGAAAGGGACTTCAGAAAGTTGCGGGAGAAATAGAATTCAAACATTTTGGTGCAAAAAAGAAAAATCTGAAATCCATATGTAGGTTTTTCGTTTTCCATGAACTTTTTCCATGAAGACTCAGCAGTAAGAGCCTCTCTCTAGGGGTTAATGCTGGGGGCTGGGGGTGGAGCCGAACATTGCACAGCAGGGGTGAGCCAGAGCCCAGGACTGGTAGCAGGGATTGGAGGGTGAACTCCTGAGGCCAGACACTGGCTGAGATCCTGTTAGAGGACCTGGGCTCCTAGCCCCTCCCAGCCTGCCCTGGGCCACTCCCACGCTCGCCCTGCCCTCCAGCGAGGCATTCCCACACTCAGGGTCAGGCATTTTCCCCACGTGGCCCTGGCTGCTACCTGCGGTCTTCTGTCCTGGGGGACCTGGATTAGGTGAGCTGGCCCCTTAACCAGAGCGGGGGAAGGGCCAGGCAGCACAGAGCTGGCCAGGATCTGTCTAGGAACTGCAAATCCTTCCCATTACCCCTGGCGACCCGGGCAATCGCCTATCCCTGGGAAGGGAACGAGCCAGCTACATCTGCCTGCTGGTGTAGGGACGGCAGGCTCACAGGGAGGACAGCAGGACCAAGCTCTCGGAGACGCCCCGCGGTGCCTGCGCCGTGGGGTGGTTAAGCCCTGGAAGCCAGGAGTAAGGAGCGCCTGCATGCCCCAGAGTTTGGGCTCACAGAACCCAGTGAATCACAGTGCTGCTAGCGAGGCCCAGGGACCTGCATTCCTCCCACCCCATCCCGTTTGAGAAAGCCCATGGCGTCCCATGTCCCCTTCAGTCGTCCTGGCCACTCCAGGAACAGGGACTGCAGGGCGGACGAGGCAGAGGAGAAACGGCTGCGTGGAGTCAGGAGGGGGCACCCATTGGCCATCCCACCACTCCTGGCTCCCCGGGTGGCCTCGCCAAGGACCTGCTTGTCTTCCTAAGGCAGAGGCTGTGCCCCCTTAGCGCTCAGTGTGGGGAGGAGGAGGACAACATTTTACAGCAACTGGTCCTGCCAGGTGACTTTCCACGCCCAAGGTGGGAACTCATTTTTCAAGCTACTGGGGAACGGCGGGGCATGGAGGGCACCAAGGAGCTTCCCTGCTGGACCTGGTGGGGGGAGCTCCCTGGGGTTACATGACCCACTGACCATGCTCCTGAGCTGCCAGTAGCCCAGACAGGGAGGTGGGGGTGGCTTCCTTCCCATTCTGTGCAGCTTTGGGCTGCTGAGCTTGGGGGGGGGGGGCAGGTTATCTCAGGTCTGGGAGTGGGAAGAGAGCGTGAGTCACATGCCCCAGTACCTCCTTGGTGAAGGTGTCTTGGCAGGGGTGTTCAGCTTAGCCATGGAACATAATCAACTAGACAGCTGGCTGGGGCCTGGCTCCGCCCTCCTGCACTGTCTGCATCTCCCACAAGCCTCCTTGAGGGTTCTGAGGCCTGTCAGCCCAGCGATGCATCATCTCCACCAAGCCCCCAGCCTCACTAAGCAAGTACAGGGAGCTCGCAGTGTCCAGGGAACCTACGGGCATCCTGAGCCGGGGACGCAGTCTCCCCACCAAAGACTTCCGGAGCCTCCCCTGTAGCTGGTGGGCACTCCTCCTTGTAGTCCTGGAGGTGAGAAGGAGCAAAGCTTGGAGAAACTGGGCAACTAGCTGCAAGTCACACAATGATGGGGTGGGACTGGGACGCACGCTGAGGCTCACGCGGAATCCCCAGTGGTCCAGCAGCAGGTGCAGGAGAGGAAGGCAGAGCAATCAGTGGGCTGTGGGCTGCGCTGGCAGGGGGGCAGCCAGCCGGCGACTGAATGGTGGGAACGGCAGGCAGAGGAATCCTTCACACAGTACCTGGCGTCCAGCCCGAGCAGGCTGCCCTAATAGGAAACCTCTTAGAGGTTTCCGGTTGGGCACCTTTTAGCAAAGCCATTTCGAATTTTTAGCGGTTGCATATGCTGAGTAGCAGCTTGAGCATCCAGTGGCTGGGGCTCCCCCAGCCCTCATAAACCATAAAGGGTTGGGGGAAAGGCATGACTCCCCGGCCTCCAGCACTCGGTAACTGGCTCTGGCCTGGATGGGACAGCAGAGGCCTCAGTTGGAAACCCGTTCCCTGACAGCTCAAGACCCCCTCCGCAACCTCCTTCCGACCCCTCCCACACTCCTCCTTGCTCCGGGTCTTGTCCTGAGCTGCTGCAGGCGGCCCCTCCCTGCCAGGGACTCCACTCTCGGGAGTGTATAGTCCAGCCTGCTGCCGACTGCTGCTGAGTCACCAGCTCTGCAGGGTGGGAAGGAGAGGGAAGGGCAGAGGCATCCCAGAGCCTCACGTCATTGAACAGGCCTCCGGGCTGCTGGGGACTCGGCTCCCAGCAGGCCATCCAGCTTCCTGGGCAACTGGTCCAGGGTAACTGAGACCAGTACGGTGCCCCACAGTCCCAGGGACACTGGAACATGGGCCCTCCAGGGCTTGGATGAGACAACTAGGGCAGTCAGTCACTCTCTGGCCTGGGCTGGGCACGGGGTGGGGATCTCAACCCAGCAGTGTGCCCCTTGCCATCTCGACAAGGACCCCCGAGGCCTGCAGTCCCACCCACCACATGACACAGCGCATCTCTTGGTCCTTTCTCGTTAGGGTGACGTCACCTGTCTGGGCAAGGGCAGGTGTGTTCCCGTCCCAGGGGCCTGCTGGCTGGAGGGTGAGCTCTGTTTATCTGCAGGAAGGACCACAGCAGTGCGGCCCCTCAGGACTCAGGAACATGAAGTGTTCTGCGGGGTGCACTTGAACCTGGACCTGCTGACCCCATCTCGGCTGCTGCCTGCGGCACCTCAACTCTGCAGGGCCTCCTGAAGCTCAAGACAGGGCCTTGGTCCTGTTGGCAGATAGCACTGAGCAGGGGCGACTACAGCCTCCATCCAGGGCTTGGGGCTTTCCCAGACACCAGCGCCAAGCCCTGGGCCAGCCTTCTTCTACACGCGTGGACCAGCTCAGCTGACAAAAGCGCCGTTTCCGGGGCGACACGGATCCCTGGTACTGGCATACTTGTCTGGACGCCTCCATCAGGACACATCTGACCTCCCAAGGGGTGACCAGCTCTCAGAAACCGAGAGCTGTAAATGCCCCGAGTTTCTATTCTAACTCAACCAGGAGAGCCGGCTTTTCTTTCTTCCTTCTCTCTTGGTGAGATGCTGTGCTCCTTCCAGGACGGGTGAAGCCACTGGTGAGGGGGACAGCAAAGAGGGAAGGACTAATGAGAGAGGCAGTAAAGGCTTTCAAAACTCCCATGTGGGGGCTGGCACTGTGGCACAGTGGGTTAAAGCCCTGGCTTGCAGTGCTGACATCCCATATGGGCACTGGTTCAAGTCCCAGCTGCTCCACTTGCAATCCAACTCCTGCTCATGGCCTAGGAAAAGCAGTGGAAAATGGTCCCCAAGTGCTTGGTCTCTTGCACCCAAAGAACCAGAAGAAGCTCCTGGCTTCAGATCTGCTCAGCTCTGGCTGTTGCAACCATTTGGGGAGTGAACCAGCAGATGGAAAGAAGATCTCTCTCTGTGTCTCTACCGCTCTCTGTAACTCTTTCAAATAAATAAAATTAAAAAAGAGAACGCACATGTTGGCCACATGACCTTGAACACCCCCAAGCGTTTGACCTCTCTAAAGTATAGGTGGAGCAGCTGCTAATCCATCCTATGGATGAGTAGACTGAGGTTCTGAGGGTTCGGGGCCTGTCCAGGCTCCTGAGGCTGAACATGCAGTCCTGACCCAGCACACTCCCAGGAGCCACGCGGGAGCCCCCAGGGATGGGGCGGCCTGGAGAGGATGCAGCTGGCAGCAGCAGGCTCTCGCTGGGGAGGGGAGGTGGCCACCCCGTGGTCGGGGTTCCCAGAGTGAGAGGAGAAGCCAGGAAGAGCAAGAGGCGAGGGAAGGTGTAGGGAAGGCAGCCGGACCTGCCGGGGCTGCTCCATGGAAGGATCTGGCACGGGCTGGAACTCCCCTCCCCAAACCTCCCCATCAGTGATGGCCTTGGCAGAGCAGGACACACACGCACCAACTTCCAGCCTGATGTTCTCAGCCTCCTGTCCGCTGGCTGACATTGGCTGCTCGGCCCAGGATGCCGCTGGGAAGCTGGAGAGGCCGGCTGGGTGCCAGACGGCTGGCTTGGCGGTGACCTTGAGAGCCAGGTGGTTGCAGAGGACATGAGCACTACCTAGAATACGAGGGCTGGTGGGGAAGTTTTGCAACCTTGGCCAGGACGGGGTCGGGGGGTGACGTGGAGCCCTTGGGGTGTATAATGATTTTGATGTTGATCACTGTTACCCACCAATATGCACTTTTTAAAGCTCCTGCTGTAGACAACCACGTTAAGGCCTGCACGGGCAGACACAGGAGAAGCACAGGACACAGTCCTGGCCCGCAAGGTGTGGAGACAAAAGCACATGGTACAACAGTGAGACAGTGGACATTCCAGGGCAATCTGCGCCGATGACAGGAGTGGTGGCCCTGCAAGTGCAAGAGAAGAGAGCAGCCCTGGTGGCTCACAGGACGTCCCTGGTGGCTGCTTGCAAGCAGGAGCCTTGAGAAAGCTCCAGAAGCTTCCCACGGAGGACAGGGCTGACCTGGCCGGACAGGCAGGGGAAGCCCAGGCATCTGGCAGTAAAACCCCGAAAGTTGCAGAATGCGGGCTTGATGTGGAGGAACCTCCCTGTGAAGAGGAGAGACAGACAGACGGGCGGGAGCAGGCTGGCAGGAGTGTCAACGCACCCAGGTTCTGGGCCTCTTCCAGCCAGGGCTTCTCAAACGGCAGGCTACGGGCCTTTCCTGAGCGCTGACGCCAATCATGGGGCTGCACCATTTTCAAAAGAATGGGCGAGAAACGGGCAGTAGGTGGCTGTACCCTGGGTCAGTGTCTGTCTGTCTGTCTGCGTTGTGACATGAATTTTCTTTCTTACCAGGGCAGGGAAGCTCTAAGAATCCTGCAAGTTCTCCTGGTCCTGAGACTACCCAGAGCAATACTGAGATTTCGAATTCTCCTTGAGATGAGATGGTAACACGGGCATCCAGTTCCAGAAGCTGAGCGCAGGCTCCGTCAGCACAGGGCTTGGGGTCAGCTGAGGTCTGGGGCATATTGGGGGTCTTTCTACCCCACTGTGCCCTTGCAGGGCCTCTGCCCTGGCTCTGGCCAGCCTTCGCACGCATGGTCTGGCGAGGCGGCGCCCTCCAGGCAGGGTGGACGGAGGAGGCATGAACACATCTCTTTGCCTCACTGGTGCCGCGCTCTCAGCGGCTGGACTGAGGGCCCTGTGTCCTGTGGGAAGCCCTCCGTTCTCTGCAGGGCTGTGTTTTCCAGGGTTCTGAGAATGGACCCCATTGTGACCATGTGGACAGTCCAGAGAGGCCAGATTCCTGCCCCGGGTGAACAAGCTGAATTCTTGGGGACAGAGAGGGTCTTGGGCCGCCCTCCTGGCTGTGTCCCAGAGAGGCCAAGCACAATGGCTGCGGTCACAGACTCCAGAATGCCCCTGGGCATTTCGCTGGACTCTTGAACACCCAGAGGGTCTCTGCAGCTGCTTCATCCACAGCAAAAAGACAAAGCACTGTGTCTGTCTGCCTGCCTGCCTGCTCCGGCTGATCCGGCTACTCTGGGCAGAAGCCCTTGGTGTGTCTCCCATGTGAGCTCAGGCTCCGCCTGTCCAGGTCTCAGAGCACAGAGCTAAGGGTGGGTGGGCTCCAGCCTGATGCAGGTGTCTGCCGCTCCGTTCCCTGCTCTTTGTTGCCAAAGGGGATGAGCAGAGGTCCCAGCTGAGTCATGGGGGCTCCGTGGGATTCATGAAAGCTCTGAGTGCCCCTGACCCATGGAAAGGATCCCCAGCCCAATAGCTGAGGTGCACAAGAGGGGTAGATTTGAGTGAGGATGGCGGCTGGAGTAGGGGAGGTGTCCACTGGCCCACCCTCCTGGCTGGGAGACCCGGTTCCTTTGCTTAGAATACCAGTGTAGGCCCAAGAAAACAAAGACGAGGTTCCCACCCATGTGATTCTCAGACATCCCACCCAGGCGCTGCTGACTGGCAAGGACTCTATGGGAGGGGAGGCGAGTGGAGGAGGGGCCGAGACACAGAGCTGGTTTCCCAGAGGCAGAGTGAGGCTCGGGCCTGGAGCTGGGCCCATTGCCGTGAGCTGTGAGCTCCTCCTCAGGCCACCTGCGACCCTGCTTCCCACCTTCCGGATTACTGCTGGCCCTGGGGCTCCTTGCACTTCTGGGAGCTGCATGCCAGACCTGGAGAGCCACGGCAGGACTGGCAGCAAAATGTGGTGATGAGGTTCTCAGACAGATGGGCAACTATTGTCTTTCATGAGTGGAAGTCTTTTGTGTATCTCTCTAAGTCCATCTGTCCATCTACCCATTCTCCATCATCTATATATCCCCCCATCACCCACCATCCATCCATCCATCCATCCATCCATCCATCCATCATCCACCATCTATCTATCATCAGTTCATCCCTCCATCCACCTACCCACCCATCCACCATCATGCATCCTCTATCTATCCAGCATCCATCCATCTGTCCGTCCTGTCTGTCTGTCCACCCATCCTCCACCACCCATGTCTTCGCTGAGGGGCTGTGGTGGACCCAGTCTTGTGCCCAAGGCAGAAGGCTGCAAAAAGACACAGTGCTGCCCTCAGACAGCTCACCCTGTAGTTGAGATGAGACAAACAGCCAGGAAAAGAAACCGCTCGAATCACTTGGTGATTAGGTGCTCCGACACGACACGTCATGGGACACAGCATGTAGAAAACCCAGGACAGGGAAATCAGCGAGGTCAGGAGAGGCTGCCTGTGAAAGGGAGGCACAGGAGGAGGGGGAAGACTGAGGATGAAGGCAAGAAGGAGGACTGAGGTGGGAGCGGGTGTGCCCTAGAGGAGCGGGCTCAGATTTCAGAAGGAACACTGGTGGTGCTGCAGCCACAGATTCCCCCTGGAAAGGGGGGGCCTGGTTTCCCCGGACTTGCTGCAGGGGAGACCAGTGTCAGAAAGAGGTGAGGCCAGCCCACAAGGGGTGAGTGTGGACAGATACCCTGGCCCCACTGCTGAGCACACGCCTCTGTGCCGCTCCTTGGCTGCGCCCCCTCACTCCCAAGCCCTGGCCTAATTTTAAGCTGGAGCTGGGAAGTAGGAGGCTGATCCAAGGGCTCCCAGCTCCCCACAGAGGCCCAGGAGCCTGTCCAAGGCCCAGCTGTGCTTGTTCCCGCCTTGCCTCCATGGGAAGGGGGACTTGGAGCAGGGTGTGGGGCCCCAAACTTCTCCCAGGCACCAAGGCCACCCACACCACCTGGACTGTTCTGGACTCCACAACACAAATGCACAAGCATGGGGCACCCAGATGTGCCAGACCCCGGGATGGCAGGCAGGTCCCTTAGCCCCATCTTACAGACAAGCTCAGACAGGGGAGGTGCCTTCCCCGAAGTCACACAGCTGGGAGGGGAGGCTAGACGGGGGATGAGGGACAAGTGTGCTTACTGCAGGCCCCTCCCCCCTCTCTGTCATGTTTCCGAGCCCTCGAGGCCCCACTATGGGCCTCCTCCAGAAAATGCACGGATTGTGGCCCCCAACACTCGGTGACACCCTAACTGCACCTGCCTGGTAGAATTCACTGGGATGGCGGAAGTGACCTCTCTCTCTACTGCCCAGGATGGTGGGCACTAGCCACTGTGGCTCTCAGGTACTCCAAATGTGACTACTGTGACTCCAAAGTAGAATTTTATCTTTTTTTCAAATGTTTCTTTATTTTCATCTACTTAAAAGGGAGAGAGAGAGAGAGAGAGAGAGAGAGAGAGAGAGAGAGAGAGACAGACACTTTCCAATCATTGCTTCACTCCCAAAACACCTGCAATAGCCAGGCCTGGGCCAAGCTGAAGGTAGGAGCCCAGAACTCCAGCTGGGCCTCTCACGTGGGTGTCAGGGGCCAAGGAACTTGGGCCTCCATTAGTTGCCTCCCAGGAGCATCAGCAGGGAAGTAGAATAGCCAGGACTCACAGCATCCCAGACAGCAGCTTAAACCCCTGTGCCACAACAGCTGCCTCTAAGGTAGAATTTTAAATTGTTTTTAATTAAGATTTACACGTAAAGGTCTGGGGCCAGTGTTGGGGTACCAACAATGCTGGCATCCCGTATCAGAGCACAGGTTCGAGTCCTGGCTGCCCAGCTTCTGATCCAGCTCCCTGCTGACACGCCTGGGAAGGCAGTGGAGGATGGCCCAAGTCCTTGGGCCCCTGCACACATGTGGGAGACCTGGATGGAGCTCCAGGATCCTGGCTTTCCTTGGCCCAGCCCTGACCATCGTGGCCATTTGAAGAGTGAATCAGCAAATGGAAGATTGCTGTCTCTCTCTCTTTCTTCCCTTCAAACAAACAAATAAACAAACAGACTCAAAGCTTAAATGGCCACAGCGGCTTGTGGCCACCTCATTGGACAGCACTGTCTAGAACAGTGGCCAGACTCTGCATTCCATGGCAAGAAGCTCATTCAGCTCAGATGGGGAGTGTGTGTGTGGCCGCTTGGGTTCCAGCCCCAGCTCTGCCAGGCAGATCACCCACGGTGTGTACCTCCTCTTATAAAGTGGAGAGGCGGCACAGCCCCCCCACAACCGGGCTGCAGGCTGATGCAAGCTACCACGCACAACGCACCATGCACAACACACCTGCTCCTCTGCCTTCACCCACCAGCCACAGAGCTATGCTGCAGGCCAACCCTGGACTCCTGGAGCATCCAAGTCCCAAAGGTGACAGAACCAACCAGGGCAATTGGCCAGGGCCAGAGGAAGGCACTGAGGGTGGAGACCAGAAAGGTGGGTGACGCGGGAGCTGACCGGGGGGTGGTGCAGGATGAGGGTAGCTGGGCTGGAGGCCTCAGTGGGGGTGGCCAGGGCTCAAGGTTAAAAGAGACCCAGGCTCCTGGGGCACAGCCACCTTCTGAGACCACAGGCTGGGGGCCCAGCCCTTTGGGCACCACTGTTCCTTCTCCTTCACCTACCCCAGGCTGCCAGGCCTCCCGCGGCCCCCGGCTGATCCCAGGCAGCAGGAGTGACAGCCAAGCCTGGCCCCTCTGCCGTTCCAAGAAGCTGACTTAATGAGGCCACTCCACAAAGGGGCAAGTGGCCGCCACACTCCGCACAGCGGGCACTCAACATGCAGGACAAAGGGGCTCTCAGCCAGAGGCTTGTGCAGGCAACTTGGGGTGGCTCCTGTGCCAGCCCGATGCCTGCCAGCTGCTGCCTCCCGAGCAGAGCAATGAGACCATCCACGGAGGGGCCAGAAAGAGCCCAATCCGGGGCCAGCCCCGCAAGGGTCCCACAGCTGCGATCCAGGCCTGGCTCCATGTGAACAGGTAGCATGGCCAGGGCAATGGCAGCTCTTTGTGCCTCAGTTTCCCTGACTAAAAACCCAGGGCCTGCTGTGCCTTCCTGCCCCACCTTCCTGCATCTGCGTCAGCCCCGTGCAGTCGCTGCACACCATGACACCTGCTATGGGTCCTGGTGGTCAGCTCGGCTGCCTCCTCTACCTCCACCCTCTATGGTGTGACTTCTGGGCTGCTGGGGTCCGGGAGCAGCCTGAGCCCTTGGATCTCAGAGCATGGTGGGAAATGCAGAGTGGGGAGCAGAAGAAGGGAGAAGGCAGGGGCTCAGACCCTGATGGAGGTACCACTGAGCAGCCCTTCCCACTCTGAATGAGTCCTTCTTTCCCAAAGGTGGGGGACAAATAACACTACTACTACTACTACTACTACTGCTGCTGCTGCTGCTGCTGCTACTGTTATGAATAACAGCTCTGCATTTGTCAAGCATTTACATTATGCCCAGCACCAAAGGGTGTCAGCCTATGTGGTTCTCACAACACGCTTACATGGTTAATTCCCTCATTAGGGTCTGGTGCTGTGGTGTAGTGGGTGAAGCCACCACCTGCAGTGCTGGCATTCCCATATGGGTGCTGGTTCGAGTCCCAGCTGCTCCACCTTTGATCCAGCTCTCTGCTATGGTCTGGGAAGGCAGTAGAGATGGCCCAAGTCCTTGAGCACCTGCGTGGGAGACCTGGAAGAAGCTCCTGGCTTCTGGCTTCAGACTGGCCCAGCTCCAGCCATTGCAGCTATTTGGGGAGTGAACCAGCAGATGGAAGACCTCTCTCTCTCTCTTTCTCTCTGCCTCTGCCTCTTTAACTTTGCCTTTCTGATAAATAAATAAATTTTTAAAAATTCGCTTATTAACTCATAGGCCATTTGCTCACTAACTCATAGGCCATAATTTGAGAGGCTTGAGAGACTGACAGGTGGAACCAAATGGAGAGCTCCCATTCGCTAGTTCACTCCGCAAATGCCTGAAGTGGCTCCTGGCTGGAGCTGAAGCCAGGAGCAGGAAACTCAATCCAGGGGCCAGCACCGTGGCATAACTGGTGCTGTGGCATAGCAGGTAAAGCCACTTCCTGCAGTGCCAGAATCCCATATGGGTGCTGATTAAAGTCTCAGCTGCTCCTCCTTCTATTCAGCTCTCAGCTATGGCCCGGGAAAGCAGTAGAAGATGGCCCAGGTCCTTGGGCCCCTGCATCCGCATGGGAGACCGGAAGAAATTCCTGGCTCCTTTCTTCAGATAGGCCCAACTCTGGCAGTAGCGGCTAATTGGGGAGTGAACCAGTGGGTGGAAGACCTCTCTCTCTCCCTCTGCCTCTCTGTAACTCTGCCTTTCAAATAAATAAATAAATATAAAAAATAAAAATAAAAAGAAACTCAATCCAGGTCTCCACTTGGGTGGCAGGGACCCAATTACTCGAGTCACCACTGCTGCTGCCTGGTGCACGTGACTCGGGAGCCAGGGGCTCTGGGGCGAGATGGAACCACCCTGACTGGTCATTAACTGCTAGGCCAAATGCCTGTCCTTATTGTCCCTACCTTCAGAGTAGACATGGAGGACCAGAGAGAGAGCATGTACTTTCCCAGAGTAACACAGCATGAGTGATGGAGACACTGGGCTTTGAGCCTAAGAGCCTGGTGCTGGTCTTGTGGTGCAGTGGGTTAAGCCACTGCTTGCAATGACACTGGCATCCCATATCCCAGCATTCCACACTGGAGTGCCAGTTTGAGTCTCGGCTTCTCTACTTCCAATCCAGCTCCCTGCTAATTGAGCCTAGGAGCTGGTGCCGTGGCTCCCTTGGTTAATCTTCCACCTGCAGCGCCAGCATCCCATATGGGTGCTGGGTTCTAGTCCCGGTTGCTCCTCTTCCAGTCCAGCTCTCTGCTGTGGCCCAGGAAGGCAGTGGAGGATGGTCCAAGTGCTTGGGCCCTGCACCCGCATGGGAGACCAGGAGGAAGCACCTGGCTCCTGGCTTTGGATTGGCACAGCGCTGGCTTTAGCAGCTACTTGGGGAGTGAACCAATGGAAGGAAGACCTTTCTCTCTGTCTCTCTATCTTTCACTGACTACAACTCTACCTGTCAAATAAATTTTTAAAAAATTAAAAAATGAGCCTAGGAGAGCAGCTGCAACTGAGTGATGTGTGGGGAACTCTGGGTTCTGAAGGCTGGGGCTGGGGAAAACCCCACCATCACCCCCAGATCCCGCCTTTGAGAGTGACCAGGATGGAAGGAGAGGCTGCTTCACGGTGCCCTGTGCAGCTGTAAGCTGGGCAGTGCTTGTGGGTGTGGGCATGGTTAACCAGGCCTTCATGAATTCTGTGTGTCCTGGAGGGGCCCAGCTTGCACACTGGACTGCCAGGTACTAGGCCACATACTGGCTTTGCAAGTTGGGTGATTTCTCTGTGCCTCAGTGGCTTCAACTGTGCATTGGGGGTAGATGACCATACGTGTAGGATGCCAACTAATATATGTAGCATTCCTCCCCAGTGAGCATTCAGGAAACACAAACTCTCCGTAGCTTTCCACGCCTCCCAAGAACCCGTGTCACCCCTCCTACTGTCCCTGTTCTGTTCCTGGGGGAACACAGGCCATTTGCCTCTCTTCCCCAAACTCCGACTGCATCAGCCATCTGCCAGCCCGAGGGGTGTGCAGTCCCGCAGGAAGCTGGGCAGGTGCTGAGCTGTGGAACAGCCCACCACTGACAAGTCCCTGGGAAGGGCGGCGGCGGGCCGTGGGCCTAGGTGTGGGGAAGGAGTGCTGAGGGGAGGTGGGGGTAAGAGGTCGCCCCCTGTGACCCACAGCTGGCCTGTAACTCCAGGGCCACCTGTCTTCCAATTGCCAAACTCCTTTTGGGGAGCATCCCCAGCAAGAGGGGAAAGTGATGGCAAAAAGCCCCAGGGCCAGCCGGCTGCTCCCTGCTCCCCGCCCAACAGCAGGGCTCAGGCACACCTGTAACTCACGCTGGGGGAAGCTGGCGTCTGTGTGGCTCGGCCCCCTGTGCTGTCTGTGGCTGCCCGAGAAGCCTGGGGCGGTAACTGCTCCTTGCTGCAGACCTTGGGAGCCGACTTCCTGTGGCTAGGGAGGAAGTTCAAGGTCAGCACCCCACTAGGCCCCTGGAGCCAACAGGTGCAGAAGAAATAGGTACCATCCCCCTCAGCCAGGCCACCTGTGGACCACACCTCAGGACAGGAGCCCTTTGGCACGGACAAGAGCAGCGGCCAGAGCTCCCAGAGGGTCTAGAGAGCAGAGCAGCACTGGGGCGGGGCAGGAACTGAGTCTCTGGGAGCAGAGAGGCTAACAGGGCATGGTGGAGTGGGAAGCCCCTCTGGGATCCCCAGGGGCTATAGTCATGTTCTAGAATTGGATTGTGAGGTGCTAACTGCGGCTGTAACAGCTTAGAACAGGCAGCCTTTATAGTACACAAATGGGCTGCAGCAGGCCGTATCGGGGCCCCTAAGCAGTGGGCCAGGCTTTGGCCACACCTGCCCTCACATCAGTGCTTCTTGGTGGGGTATGGCCACCGGCAAGCCCGTCTGGGTCACAGTCCACAGGTGACAAATGGGCCACGCCGCTCCCTCTGTGGTTCAGGGAGACGGGGCCAGCTTCTGTGGGTGCTTCTGGGCCCTGTGCCTCCTGGGAAGGGCTGCCCTGCCACCCCGGGGGTACCCTGAGCCTGCTAACTTCTCAGGGAAAGGGAAATGGCAAGGCCAGAGAGACCCCTCACGTGGCAAACACCCTCAGTCGTGCCTTCACCAGGGACCACGGCAACCAGGCGGTCCTGATTCAATAGCCCTGCCCTTCTGGGCATGGTGGGTTCCCCTGGCAAGGGTCAAGGGCATCTCTGCAGCACGTCCCTGCATGGTCAGCATAGGGGAGGCAGGGGGTCACCTGGAGTTTTAAAAGTTTAGCTTCCAACAGTTAGTGGCAGAGAGGTGGCAACTCAACCAGTCTGAGCCCAGGGTTCTTCTTCATCATTAGAAAGGCTCAGGAACTGCCCAGCAGTGTGCTGATGGCTATACAGTGTAAGCTACACTCAAGGCTCCAGCCCTGCAGCCAGTCTGCTGGCTCTGGCCAACGAGCGGGCAGGTGTAATATCCAATGTTGCCACAAGGTGGGGCCAGAGGTGTACAGAGCCCATGAACTGATTAACTCAAGGGAAACCACGTCCCAGCGGTGCCTATATTTCCATCAACTTTAAGAGCGAACATATTACAGGGCTTGTGAAGGGTAAGGGGTCCCCCGATCTCCAGCCTGCCTGTCCCTTCCTCACTAGACCGTGTCTATGAACGACTCTCACTGTCACAGCTGTCAGCCCCACCCTAGACCCTCATTCTTGCCTACTTGCACCACAGCAATAGCCAATGGGTCCTAGTAGGACCATAGCCAGGAGGGGCTCCGGAGGCCCCCAAGGTCTGCCCCCTGCCCCGATGCTCAAGTGTAGCAATGGCTCGCGACTGCTCAGCCCATCTTCCCCAGGGACACCCTTCCACCCATGCTCTCCCGGGAGACGGAGTTATGCAGCATCCTGAAACTGCTGCCACCTCCGACTCTGGCCTGCACACCTCCCCTGCCCCTGCCCTCGACCAGCCAGCTCTTGCTTCTGCTCTGGCTCAGATGCCATCTCTTTAGGGAAGGCTGCCTGGATTGCTGACCAGGCTGGTCGGTGGCTGCGGATGGCCCGGCACCTACAGTTGTTTGTTCCACTCTGCCTTCTCTGTTGACTGGGCAGCTGTTGTGAGCCCCATTGTACAGACAAGAAAACTGAGGTTTGGGGAGTTTGCAACAGTTGCCAGGCCTCAGGGCAAGTGGGCGAGGAGCCAGGGCTCCCATCAGCCCCTGTGACTCTTCCCTGCTCCTCGCAGAGCCAGTGGGGCCCCTGCTGGTGCTGCAATGCCCTCACACCAGCGTCCCCCCAAGCAGGCACTGAGCCGAGCCCTGTACACCACTGTGGTCCCTGTGCCTCCCACCGGCATACCAGGTGAGGGAGCCTGGTCTGGAAGGCTGGAGGCCCTGGCTGTGGGCTCAGCTCCTCCTGGGACTTCCCCTGGGAGGTTACAGAAAGCAGTCATGATGAAGCAGGGGATGCTGAAGCCCACGAGGTCCACAGCACAGCAGCCAAGCAGGCCTGGGGCTCTGAGCAGGACTCCTCTCTCCAGCTGCAGCCTCCAGAGGGCGCTGTGGGCCTTGGGAGCGAGAGCTGGGCAGGTAAGGGCCTCGCTGGCACCTGCACACCAGGACCATCCGCCCCGGGGCTCACGTCTTGGGGAAACACAGAGAACACAAGCCTGAGACAATAATGAGGACCCTGCAGCCCCCACACATACCAGGATCTCCTCCCCTGCCAGCTCCCTCCCATGCCTGCTTGGGACACTGAAAATCCTGGGCACAAAAGAGAACCATCCTTTTCCCCAGACATGGCCCTCAGTGCCCTCTGCCCTGAGCCAACACAGGCGAGTTTGAATCCAGGCCCCTCCAGCCTGCCCACCCAGCGTGACGGCCAGGCTCGTGGAAGTCCCTTTCAAGTGGTGGACAGTGCCTCCTGTTGGCGCCTTCCTGCCACCTGCCCTCCTGGGTTGAAGGTGGCCTGGTGGGTGGGTGCTTACAGAAAGCTCCTCACTCCCGCCTCCCCCAGCCCAGCCCCCCAGGGGACCTGCAGCCCCTGGCTCCTGCTGGCTCTCACCACCAGCATAAAGGGCTCCTTGTGCAGCGGCTGGTGTCAGGGGTGCTGCAAGGACAGTGTGGCTTGGGTCCCTGGCCAGAGAGCAGCTGAGCAGAACTCTGCCCAGCATGGGGTGGGCAGCTCTGTACCACAGCTCCCAACCCACGGTGCCTCGGGGAGGAACAGGATATGAGGTGCCAACAGGGCACTGGGGGACAGAGGGGTCCACAGCAGCTCTGGTGAGGACCTCCGAATGGAGAGGGGCTCGGTGAGACTCAGCCCAGCCCCCACCCGCAGTTCCATCCACCTCAGTCATTAACCTAGCTCCTCTCTCCCCCCTCCCTTTCATTTGAGAGGGGAAGAAAAAGAAAAATGAGAAAGAGACACAGACACATAGAGATAGAGAGAGCTCCAATGCACTGGCTCACCCCCATATGCCCACAATGGCTGGGACTGGGTCAGGCTGAAGCCAGGAGCCAGGAAGGCAACCGAGGTTTCCCAGGGGGTGGCGGGGACACGACTGCTTGTGCCATCACCACTGCCTTCCAGGGCCCGCAAGAGCTGCGTGTGGAATCCACTCCAATATCAGACACAGCATCGCAACTACTAAGCTAAATGCCTGCCCCAAGCCTAGCCTTTCTTTTTAAAATTTTTTTTTAATTTCATCTTTATGTGAAAGGCAGAGAGAGAGAGAGAGAGAGAGAGAGAGAGAGAAGAGAGACTGACCTTCTATCCACTGGTTCATCCCCAAATGTCTGCAACAGGGCTGGGCAAGGCTGAAGCCAACAGTCCAGAACCCAATCCAGGTCTCTCACATGGGTGGCAGGGACCCAAGTATTTAAGCCATTACTGCTGTTGGAAGTGGAGCCAGGACTTGAGTCCAGGCACTTTGATACGCGACTGCAGGTGTGCTGAGCCGCGTCTTAACCACTGCACCCAATGCCTGGCCCCACCCCTTTCCTGAGCAGTTCATCTGCACCCAAGCCTGGGCTCTCAGAGGAGACGGGACAACAAACGGGACGTCCCACTCACGGAGCATCTGTCTTGGGCGGCATTTGATATGCACAAGACCCTCACAACTGTCCCACAGAGTGGTACCAGGGGCCCCTTGTGCAGATGGGAAAACTGAGACTTGAAAGCAGCAGGGACTCATTCAAAGGCCGCAGCACTGCTGTGTTCTCTGTTGTGTCTGCAGTCAGTTGGCCTCAGTATGTAATTCCAACCTAGTGGGAGCCTTGAGCTTGGGGTTCGTGGCTTGCACATTCGCCGGCACACAGCAGGTGCTCAGTAAGTACCTGCTCAGTGAAGGAAGGCTGCAGCAGAGAGCTCGACACCCGCCCCCCAACCCCAGGAAGAGGAGGGACATGCTCCACATACACCCTCTGCTCTCATTCTCACCCTCCCCAAGCAGTGAGATTCCTGACAGGGGAAGGCTACGGCCAGTGTGGACCCAAGGTCACACTGCATGGACTGCAACCCCAGATGCTGGCGGCCAGACAGGAGTCAAGTGGTCCAGCTGCCCTCCCTGCTGGCCAGATCTGGAATTCAGCAGGGACTGGGGCGAGTCCCGGAGGAGCCCCCCATATTCTGCATGTTGCCTTGGCTGCAGTGCCACAGCCACCTTAACCCTCCATCTTCCTGCTGGGCACCCAGGCTCCATCTGTCTCCCAGACTCTGCTTCTCCAGGGGACAGGCGGCTATAGCCACCCCAGTTTGCCACCAAGTCCTGGGTGAAACAATGGCTCCAGAACACTGGACAGGAGGGAGGGGAGGGAGCTTTCTTGAATCTGTATCCCCACCCCAGTCCCTAATTAGCTGCCTGCCTCCTGCCCCAGCCGTCCTTCCCGGGAAACCTCCTCAGTAACCTGGAAGTCAGCCCTCACCGCAGTCCCCAGTCCCCGCCTGGTCCCCAAACCCAGATCTCTAGTGGAGCCGGCTTCCTTGGAAGGTAGGTAGCACTCCCGCCCCCGCCATGTCCACGAACGCCACAGGTGGCAGGGGTGTAGGGGGTAGGCCAGTGGCTTTCCCAGCCACACTCCAGGCCCCTGGGCCAGATGGAAGCTGGGTTCCAGCAGGCCTATGGCAGGGAGTTCTGCCACCCTCGTTCTAGGTCACAGTAGAGAGCCGCTCTGTGGCCCTGGGGGTGAAGAGCAAAAACCAGTTTAGCAGGGCTCGCCTCTTCCCTTGCAATTTCAAGAATGTAACCAGGGACAGTCAGGGCCTTGAGCTGGGGGGGGGGGGCAGCAGGGAGCAGGAGACCCTCTGGACTGTGGGCCACGTGTGCCCGCTGGGGACGTCCTGGCTGGGAGCTCCCAGGCTGGCAGTGGGCCTGCTCAGCAGAATACTGCGTGAGTGGCCAGAGGGAGGCAGAGAGGCTCAGCTGTGGCCTCAATCTTCTCATCTGTAATAAGGGGGTGCCAGGGGCTTGGCTGGGAGTGGAGGCTGACAATGGTGAGGGAACCACAACCCCAACAGGAGACCAAGAAGGCAAACCCCTTCCTTCCCTTTTCTGCTCCCCCATCACAGGACACTGGCCTACGTGCACATGTCCCCCCCCCCCCAACACACACTGGGACACTCACTGCATGCATGTGCCCGTCCTGTACTCATACGGACATACACCGGCACACACTCCTAGCCAGCTGCTGGCATCCCCAGAACACGTGGCTACAGATGGGATGTCTGTGTCCCCACCCCGAATTCATAATGAAATCCCAATGGCCAAAGGGAAGGGCTCAGCGGGCGGGGCCTTTGGGAGGTGATCAGGCCAGGAGAGCGGCCTCCCCAGGACTGGCATCAGTGCTGGCAGAGGACACCCCAGAGAGCTTGTGTCCCCTTCCAGCGGTTGGGGACCTAGGGACCAGGAAGGGGGCCCTGGCCAGTCACTGAACCTGCCAGTGCCTGAACCAGGACTTCCCGGGCTCCAGAGCCGTGAGCACCAAGTTCTGTTCCCAGAAGCCACCCAGTCTGTGGCACCCTGTGTGGCAGCCCAAATACACATCATCCTAGTGAGGGAAACAAACATCGGAGGTGCCGAGGTAGGTCTCCCCCTGACCCGGCTCCGGCTCAGGGCTGGGGCTCCAGGCGTCCGTCTGGGGCCGCCCGCCCAGCTTCAGGTCCTGGCCCTGCCTCTTGCCAGCTGGGTGGCCTTAGGTGAGCCTGGGTGACATCACGTCACCGTCAGAGCTGCCAGCTAGGACTACTGTGAAGGTAGAGTAGCGTCAACCATTCCTTCATCCATTCCGTGATACTCCTGAGCACCCGCTCTGGGCCGGGTACTGTTCTGGGTGCTGGGGATCCAGCCAGGAGCAGGACAGGTCCGCGTTCCTGCCTCCTCTCCTCCAGGGCGGGGCGCTGCACTGACCACAGAGAAGACGTCCGTCCACCCGCTCTGGCTGCTTCGGCAAAACCCCTCGCACCAGAGAGCGTGCCGACAGCAGCAATGAAAGGCACTGTTCAGGGTCCTGGGGCCGGAAAGTCCAAGGACAAGGCACCAGCGGCTCTGAGGTCTGGCGAGAGCCCCTTCCTCCATGTGGTGCCTTCTAGTGTGTCCTCACGTTGTGGAGGGGGCCCATGTACAAGGCACTAATCCCATCTGTGATGCAATCACCCCCAGAGGCCCTCACACTGGGCACTGCAGCACGCAGGCGTGACGGGTGAGAAAGTGGGTCACAAGCCAGTCGGGGCAAGGGACGTAGAAGAAAGAAAAGGAAGAAAAAGAAAGAGGGAGCTGGGAGGAGCAGGCAGGGCCTGAGACACTTAAAACAGGGCAGGCAGGGCTGGCCTCACTGGGAGGCACTCGGAGACACCAGATGAAGTTCCTGGTCCCTGGCTCTGGCCTGGCCCAAACCTGGCTGTTGTGGGCATTTGGGAATGAATCAGTTGATGGAAAATCTGTCTCTCGATCTCTCTGTCTCTGTCATTCTGCCGTTGAAATAAATCTTTAAAAAAAGATAACAACATTCCCCACAAGCTTCCTCAAGTCCCCAGTGCACATCAGCCAGCGTTAGGAGGAAGAGGAGGGGACGAGAGGTCCCCAGAGCAAGCTGCAGGGGCGAGGGATGTAGGAAGAGGGAAAGCCACCAGGGCTGCTGGAAGGTGACCGGGCAGAGCACCGTTCGGGCGGGGCTGCTGGTTTTGAAGAGTAGCCGTTGGTCTCCAGGGATGGCCCACGGAAGCCAGTGCGCAGCCTGGGATCAAAGGCGAGGGGCTGGGCCCGCTGCGCCCTCTCCCAGCAAGTCTGGGCTGTGGTGGGCCTTGTAGGTTCCCTGCCCCCCCCCCTTCCCGGGAATTCCCAAGGCCCCTGCAGCAGCGCACTTGAAAGAGATGAGGGGTTATCTGCAAAATTCCAATTAAATCCACAGGCTTTGATAATTTGATAAGCCACGCCACAGTCGCCCCAGAGTCCAAACGCGCTGTCACTCGATCCCGTGTTTCGTCTCAGGGTGGGGGTGGGGTGGGAACATGGTGGGCTGCGAAGGTGCAAGCAACCCTGGGGGGTGTGGACAGGGTGTTCCGTGACCACTGCCCTCTGTCTGCAGCTCCTGGGGGAGGCTGAGCCGCAGAAGCCTCTGCCTACAGCTGACCCCACTTCCAGAGTCCAGATCCATAGGGCTGGAGCGGGTCCTGTCCTCAGACCTCTCTCCTGCCAGAGCAGTGGCCGACTGGCGAGATAGGGGCAGGGAAGGGCCAGAGCCAGGGAGGCTCAGATGCCAGCCCCTCCCTGCCGAAGCCAGGCTGTGCTCTGCAGGGTGGAGCCACGCTGAGCCACCTTCCAGCCTGTTCCCCAGCCTCCAGCAAACAGAGGTGAGGGCTGACTGTGCCGCCGCCCCTCCCCGACCCCCACCTGGTGAGCTCCCTAAACCCTGTGAGCTCAGGAGCATCTCGCTGTAGGGATGCGAAAACAGGGGCAGAGGGGCTGAGCACAGGGCCAGAGATCACAGAGCCTTAAGCGGCAGGGCCTGACCCCAGAGCCTGGCCCTGCAAAGCCACGTCCACTGCCTCGCCAACACACACGCGTCTACTGGAGCCACCATTCCTCCCTGGCTTTGCAGAGATGGGCAAGAGGTGAACCTGCTGCTGTTAGTGTGCAGGTGGGCGGGTGTATGTAGTTGAGTGGCAGAGAGCAGGTTGGGGGGTCAGAGAACAAAGGGGGGACTGGCTGCTCCTCTGACCATTAAGGACCCCTTTCCCCACCTGCAGGGCACATGGGAGATTCCAACACCTGCCTGCCCAGGGAGCAGTGACACCTCGACACCTCTCTGCCCTTACGGGAAGAGAAAGGGAGGCTGGGGGAGGATGTCGCAGCCGGAGCCTGGCAGGCGTGGGCCCAGGGCGGCACCTGCCAGTCCCCAGAGCCTTCCTGTGCCCCGGGAAGAAGGGGAGGGTGCATAGAGAGGGAACGACAGAAGAGACACTGAGTCCCGGACATGAGGCAGGCAGCAGGAACGGAGAGTCTGGGCTTCTGTTTGGAACCTGGCAGCTGGGCTCACGTTCCTGCTCCAGCTGCGAGCCTGCCTGTTTCCTTATCTGTAACGAGGGCATGGGAATTCTTCACCCTGGATGCAAACCTCTCTCGGTGCCTGCCCCAGTCTCTCTGATAACTAACTCTCTGGGCTGGGGGTGGGGCAGCAAGCGCAGGGACGGCTCACCATTCCCCCTTGCAGAAGAGAAAGGGCCTGGAGGCCGTGCAGCCAGCAGGCAGCAGAGCTGGGGCTGTGGACCTCGGACCTCCGACCTCGCACTCTGCGCCCTGTACTTGCACCCTTTCCACACTGGGAACCAGGTTGCTAAGGCGTTTCTCACGGGTGGTGGCATTTGCTCTTTTTGTGAAGCCTGGAGTAGAGCGGCCAGCAACAGAGACGGCTTTGGCCAGGCTGGGTGAGATTCTGAGCTGGGTATTGCCTAGGCCACTTCAGGGTCTGAGTCTTTCAGTGTGGGTGCAAAGAGACAGAGTAAGCAGGGCTGCCATGTATGAGGGTGCAGGTTGTGCACTCTACAACCTCCGTGGGCACCACGCACAGGATGCGCAGGGAGAATGGTGCCCCTGGAGCCATGCAATTCCTATCCTTGTCTCCATCAGCAGGTGGCTCCCTGCCTCCCTCCCCTCTGTCCCAGACAGTCCCTGTGTCCTGGTCCTTCCTTCCCCTCTGCAGGACACGGGGCAGCAGCGGCCTCTCTCCCACCCACCCTTGTACTTTAAGACTTCAGAGGAGCAGACAGAGTGAGGAGATCAGTTAGCATCGCATTCAGGCCCCTCCCCAGCCTCTCTCCCACCCAGCACCCTCCCTGGCTGCCTTCTCCTGCCCGCTTGAGTGAGGGAGGGAGGCCGGCAGGGTAGACTCCACGTGGCTGTGGGTGATGAACATCCTGACTCCAGGGAGGACAAAGACCCGCCCAGCTTCCCGTTTCTGCCATTAAAACCACCAGGTGAAGTTCGGGTCACTTTTGGGAATGATCACAAAGTCTTTTGCAGCAGCCCAGGGCTGCCGAGGGCTCCAGGGTGACAGCTCAGATCGGGAGCCCATACCAGCACACAGGGTGCTCGGCTCGGAACTCCACCATGGACACGAGAGGGAGGGGTTGTAGAGCGGGTGCCCATTACCCCTCCTGTCCACTCCTCTGCTCCCTCTAACCCCTGTGAGCTGGAAAGTTTGCAGAAAACCTGCTTCCCAAAGGTAAGGACGCCCTCACTTGCCAGTGCTGGGGTACAGGGGAGTGAGGAGCCTGGGGGACAACCGTCTTGGGTTCACCAGCCCATTGTCCCAGGTCTGGCCGCCCAGGCTGGCCCTGCCTACGCCCCCTTGGTCTCAGGCCACACCTCCCAGGAACACAGTGGAGGCCCGAGCTGCCACTTACTCTTTTGGGGGGTTGACGTCCTCAGGTCGGGCCTCAAAGAACCGAAAGACCTCATCACACTGTGAAATGTGGGGAGGCAGCCGGACCAGGGCCTGTGGAGAGACAGGAAGCAAAGGCGTTAGGTGTGACCAGGCTGGGGACAGGAAGACTGAGAGGGGTCGGGTCAGACTGACGGTGATGGGAAGGCTCCAGGACTGAGTCACGGAAGACGTGGCCAAGAAGCCGCTCGCTCAGCCGGCAGACATCGAACCAGCGACTCACCGACCGGCCAACCGCTGAAGCCACTCTCCTCCCTCTGCTACCCAGCTAGGCATCTCAACTAACCAGCCAGACACTTAACAAATGAGCAAGATGACCGAAAAGAAATAACCAGTCGACCAACTAAATAATGAGTCAACCCAGAAAAACACAGTGGCTGCAGAAGCCGAGCTGGGCCCCAGGAACTGGTCACTGACGCCGGCTGCCATCCTGCCAGTCTTGTCTCCCACTAGCCGCGGTCCAGCCACACCAGATAGTTCCCTTCCCTAGACCATGCAGCTAATGACTGATCCATGGCATGTTGGAAGCCACCAACCAGGTGAACTGGGTGCTACAGGAGTGTGTGCTGGGACCCGGAAGGCTGTGGGGAGGGGGTTGGGCAGCGGCTCTTCCAAGCTGAGTTCTGAAGGAAGGGCACAGGGATCCAGCGTGGTGGCTGCAGATGCTGAGCGGACGCAGGTGTGGCCTGAGCACACAGAGCGAGGGGTGGGGCGCTGGAGTGGGAGGTGGCAGGTGCCTGGCTGGGCTGACACCTGCAGGGACCGGGGTCAGCTGAAGGGCGTGGAAGGCATCTGAGAAGACAGGGCACGAGCCAGGCGAGAGGGGAAGGCAGGCTTGGGCAAGCAGAGGACAGCACTGGGCACCTTGGGGGCGATGACAGCCGAGGCGAGGGCGCGGGCCAGCTGGGAGCCTGTGGTCGCTCAGGGAGGGAGGGTGTGCAGCTGAAAAGCTGCGGGTGGTTTTAGGGTCCCAGAACGTCACAGTTGCTACTGCACACTGGCAGCTCCTTCCCGGGACCACACGGAGCGGGGCCAGGAGCTGTAGGGCGAGGCCAGGTATAGCCTTCTTGCGGGGCTCAAAGAATCACAGTGGGGAGGGAGGCTGGAGCAAGGGAAGATCCCTCAGTCCAGACAGACAGGGGAGGGCACTGCCAAAGCAGGCCGGGGGCTGGGACAAGCAAACAGCGCTGGGGCCAGGAGAAGAAAGAGCAAAACCCAGACCCGGGGGAGTGCACACGCACAGGGGTGAGGGCCTGCTGGCGGCTCTGGGCCCATCAGAAAGGACCCGGCACCAGGCTGGGCCTCTCCACGTCCCCTCTGCCGGCGCTGGCTCCAACCCAGAGGCTCCCGTACACAGCACAGCGGGTCCTCGGAGTGTGTCACTGGGAACCCTCACGACAAGCCTCAGGAGTGCAGGACCCCCGCGTCCCTGATGAGGAGACGGGGGCTCACAGAGGCCGGGGGCAGCCCCCAGGCACCAGAGAGGTGCAGACGGCCTCAGGAGATCGGCTCCGCACAGCAGGCTGGGGGCTGTTCTGTTGGTTTTTGTGTCCCCAGGCACTGGAATGCTGCCGGCCACGTAGCAGGCCCCCACTGAGCGAGTGAACAAGGGTTCTGGTGGACAGCGGCCTGCTTCCCCACGGCAGGGACCAGAGAGTGGGGCGAAGGCCAGCACGGCAGCCTTGGGCTGCACGGACAGAACTACGGGGTTGAGGAAGAGGCAGGCCAGGGGTGAACGCTCCTCTGAGCTGGTCACACAAGGGAGATGGCATCAGGCACAAGGCATCCTACCAGGAGGGCCCGTCTCCACACCCAGGCAGGACGGGACACGACCAGACTGCAGCAGCAGCTCTCCGCGCAGCTCCCAGTGGTGTCTGCTAGGGCCCCAGGCTTTGCACGTGTCTCTAAGCTGCCACACCATGAGAAGAGCAGCAGCCGGCAAACGGAAAAGGGGGAAATTAACATTGACTGAGCTACTCCCACGCATCGGACCCTGGTGACTTCTGCAATCATCTGACACATGCAAGGACTTTTCAGGGTGTGCTGGACACGGGCATGGGCCCTGGTGTCACCGCTACAGAAAGACCTTCTGTCCAGGCCATGGACCTCATGGCTTCAAGGCTGCTGTGGGCTGAGGTCATCAGTGGGAGGGGGCAAAGTTCCAGCCCCACGATCAGGGGGCAGGGTGGGTGGAGCCTGTACCCCACGGCTCTCACTTGACACATGTGTTACCTGCTGCTTTCTCCCCTGGGGAAGGAGTCAGGGAGGGACAGGCAGAGACAGACATGCATACAAACAAATGGACAGGGAGGTGGGGGAGGGAGGGAGACCGGGGAAATCGGGCCAGTGCAGAGGAGGGCTGGGGCGGGGAGCAGGGAAACCATCACCAGAGGTCCGGCTGCATGCACAGCCCAGAGAGGGAGGGGTGGGGGCGGGGCAGCAGGGCACATTCCCCCCAGCTCCCCCCAGCTCCCCTCCACAGTCACAGGCCCTTGCTGCCCCAGGGCCAGCGGCGAACAGAGGGGCCCTTGATGCCGACGGAGTGCAGCACTCCGGGCGCAAGCACCGCGTGGGCTG
Source organism: Sylvilagus floridanus (assembly GCA_949820135.1). Lineage (NCBI taxonomy): Eukaryota > Metazoa > Chordata > Mammalia > Lagomorpha > Leporidae > Sylvilagus > Sylvilagus floridanus. Next base: position 55,723,016 of record OX463235.1, read on the forward strand.
TGAGGGCCCCAGACAAAGCAGCCTTTTGGTGCAACAGCCGCAGCATCTTTACTTACTAGGGAGCCTGTGGGGAGCCACGCTGAGGGCCCGTCCTGATTGCAGCTCCCATCAGCGCTGCTGCCAAGCCCAGGCCAAAACCACTTGGCAGGAGAGGCTGGCGCTGAGTCCCCGGGGCCTATGTGGCCAAGAAGGCCCGAATGGGAGAGCCCTGAATGCAGTCATTTGGGGAAGAACAGAGTGGTGGCAGACACAGCACAGATATTTCCTGGGAACCCCCTACCTAGCTCAAGTCTGCCAGTAGACATGGACTAGGCGGGTCCCGTGGTGACCTGGGAGCGCGTCCCCGTGCCGGCCACTCATTTCCCGCCCTCTGGGAGATCAGTCCGAGGGGTTTCATAGGGCATCTGCCCACCGCCGGGAAGGTGAGGGAGGGGGATGAGCAGCAGGGGCCCAGGACACGGGTTTGTCCTCCCAGTTCTGTCACTGTGGCTCCATAGGTGAAAGCCACTGTGCACACTAGAGACAGCACTGGAGTGCAAGGCAGCAGAGCCTCACTGGAGCCCCAGTTCTGCAGACACCTGCTGCGTCGCCTTGGGCAGCCCGCATCACCTCTCTGGCTGTCGCTTCTTCCAGGATGAAACAGACTAGCTCTGGAAGTCATCCAAAGGATGTCTCATGGAATGAGTTCTGTAGGCCCATGTCACCTGGTTCCTGGAGAGCCGCCCCCATCCTAGACAAGGCCCCTGAGCTGTCCCATAGGAACTCTGATGGGACCAGCTCCTACAGCGATGACATCCTAGGGGACTGTCTCATTCAGTCATCACAACAACTCTCAAGAGAAGGGGACGACTATAATTCGGACGTTATAGAAGGAAGACCAGAGAGGTTAAGTCAGTCCCTAAGGCCACACAGCTCGAAAGCAGGACCACTTTGAATCAGGCTGTCCGAGTCCAGCTCCTTTGCTCTGTCTGATCTACTCTCTGCTGCCTGCAGTGTCGCCCACAGGCATTTGACTGGGGAGCTGGTTTTCCAAAGGACTCCTCCTTTGGACCTCCGGCTGGGGCCAATGTGGCTCAGAGACATTCTGGGGTTTCTTCTGTGGCTCGGGGCAGCAAGTTCACTCATCTGATCTGTCACTCCATCTCACTGCGCCTCTCTAACCCAGGTGAGGTCAGAGAGTCCCGAGGGCCCCAGGGTTGCAGACGGGCTGGAATAAACGTGACCTCATAGCCCTCGGAATCCAGGCTGGGGAGCACTGTCCAGGGGCACTGCTGGGAGCAGCAAGTACCCTAGGAGGTCAGCTGAGCTGACCCCAGTTCCCTCCCGGTCCTGTTCTTCTGTGATCCAGGGGGCTGGTGAGTAAGCCGCTCCACCCATGACCGCAATGAACCCTGAGATCTAGCTGTGAAGCCACTGTTAGGCGGCGACTGGCTGGCTGGCGAGGGCAGGAGGCCACAGGTGTGCAGAGGTGTGCTACATGGACAGACTCTTTCCGTCTGAGGCCCTGTAGAGGAGCCGGCTGCTCTGTGCTGAACCAGCTACATGGTTGGGGGAGCAAATCTCAGACTCTGAGCACACTTTGTCCAGCAGGCCCAAGGAGGAAGGTGTGGCCAGGCAAGCAGGGCTGGATGTCAGGCATATCGATATCAGTGTCTCAGGGGCAGGGCTGGGCAAGGCGGTGGCGGGGGAGGGTACTGGTCATGCAGTGACACTGAGCAGAGGACTGGGTGCTGAGTGGTGGCAGCTAGGGCTGTCTGGTGGCAGAGCTGTGAAACGTCACACCGAGTGGCCGTGATCATGAACTGTGGCTGGCTCATCTCTCATGATCATTCCAAGGCCAGTGGGTTTCTCAATCAGACCACGGAGGCCAGCTTTCTGGGTCAGCAGAGCTAAATGCCACACTGTACTGGCCGCCCCCTGCATTCTCTGAGTCCATTCCAGCCTGTGGCAGGGCTGCTTGGTGGGCCTGGGACACAGCTCCTAGCCTGGCCCTGAGCAGTTCCCAGCTATGCTAATAAGTACAAGAGGCCCCTAGGGTACAGACCCCACTTCTGCAGCTCCCCCAGGCACCAGCAGCCCACTGGAGATTAGAGGCGCCAGTTCCACCTGCAGCTACTGGGGGAGATGGCCTTCCCCAGTACCCAGCTGCAGGACTTGCAGCTCCCGTCCTCAGCCCCTCCTCCATCAATTCCCCATGGACTGAACTTCATGGAAAAGGTATAACACCCCAGGCTGCAGTCATCAATTGGATTAAAAACAGTGAATGTCCTTCCAAGAGAAAAATGAACACAGACCAGAAGAGGAGCCTCCCGCTCCAGGGGTTATCCTTTCAGGACAAGGCCAAGCGGCCATGGTAACCTGCAGAAAATCCCCACTTTGGTTTCCTGGAGAGTGTACGGGAGTGTGTGCCTTCCTGTAATTACTTCCGGTTAGATAATTCAGCAAGTCAGTTCTTATTTAGCACTTTTACTGCTAGGCAAAATGATTCAGATTTATAAAATATTAGAATAAAATAGAACTTTGTGGGTAATAAGGACAGAGCACTTCCAGAGTTACAAGACATTGAGAAATAAATAGATTATATATATATATATACACACACGCGCGCACACACACTGTCCCACTCAACTTCTGGGAAGTAGGTTTTGAATATTTAATTTTTAATTTACTTGAAAGGCAGAATTACAGAGAGAGGAAAGAAACAGAAAGAGAGAACGAGACCTTCCATCTGCTGGTTCACTACCCAAGTGGCCAGGGCTAGGCCAGACTGAAGCCAGGATTCAGGGACTTCTTCTAGGTCTCCCACGTGGGTGCAGGGACCCAAGCACTTGCGCCATCTCCTGCTGCTTTCCCTGGCACATTAGCAAGGAACTGGATCCAAAGTGGAGCAACAGGGTCTTGAACTGGTGCCCATAAGGGATGACAGTGTTGCAGGCAGAGGCTTAACCTTCTGTGTCATAACGCGAGCCCTGAAGTAATTTTTTTTAATTAAAAAAAATCTTAACAAATTTGGGTTTGGCATTATGGCATAGCAGATTAAGCCGTCACTTGCAGTGCTGGCATTCTATATGAGTGCCAGTTTGAATTCTGGATGCCTGGCTTCCAATCCAGCTCCCTAATGTGCTTGGGAAATGCAGTGGAAGATGGCCCAAATGCTTAGAGCCCTGCTATCCATGTGAGAGACCCAGAAGGTGTTCTGGGCTCCTGGCTTTGGCCAGGAGCTTCTTCCAGCTCTTTCTTCAGCCCTGCCATTGTAGCCATTTGAGAAGTGAGCCAGAAGGTGGAAGATCTTTCTCTCTCTCCCTTTCTCTCTGCCCCTCTGCCTTTCAAATAAATAAAGTCAATCTTAAATGGAAAAAAAAAAAGTATTTGAGAGAAAGAGAGAGAGAGAGAAAGAGAGAGAGAGAGAGAGAGAGAGAAAGTGAGCAAGCTCCTGTCTGTAGGTTCCCTCCCCAAATGCTGGAAGACAAGAACTCAATTCAGATCCCCCATGTGAGTGGCAGGGACTCAACTGTTTTAGCCATCATCTGCTGCCTTCACATTTGCAGGAAGCTAGAATTGGGAGCAGAGCTGGGACTTAAATCCAGGAACTTTCAACTGGGACATGGCCTAGCAGCTTACCCAGTAGGCCCAACACCTGTGTTGAGACCATTGTCTCCATACCCACCAGCAGAAGAAGAAACTGGAGTTCCAAGAGGTAAAGCAACTTGCCCAAGGTCACCATGTTGCTAAGGGGCACTGGGATCCCACTGTGGCTCTTCTCCTTCTGACACCCAGACACCTGCACTTGCCACGAGACATCAAGCCATGCCTGCCTCTCCTTGAGACCCATGAGACAGGCACCCCGGGAATGCCAGCTGCGACATTCTCTGTGAAAGCCTGTGGAGCCCAGTAGGAATGAGAATCATCTGTTTGCTTTTTTGTTTATTTGCTATTTGATTTTTTAAACTTTCTATTTGCTTTATTTTTTTTTAAATATTTATATATTTATTTGAAAGTCAGAGTTACGCAGAGAGAAAAGGAGAGGCAGGGAGAGAGAGAGAGAGAGAGAGGTCTTCCATCCGCTGGTTCACTCCCCAGTTGGCTGCAAAGGCCAGAGCTGTGCTGATCTGAAGCCAGGAGCCAGGAGCTTCTTCCAGGTCTCCCACGTGGGTGTAGGGGCCCAAGGACTTGGGCCATCTTCAACTGCTTTCCTAAGCCACAGCAGAGAGCTGGATTGGAAGTGGAACAGCCAAGACTCGAACCAGCGCTCATATGGGATGCTGGCACTGCAGGTGGCAGCTTTACCCGCTACGCCACAGCGCTGGCCTCTCTATTTGCATTAAATAACACTTTTCTAATTTGCTTGTTTCAGACAAAACTTCTGTGCCTTGTAGTAATAGCAAAAGGTGTCTTCCCCGAGCTGGACACCGAGCGCTGCTGCCCCGCGTGCGTGGGCTCATGCCGTCTTCATGACCAGCTCTACAGCGGCCGTGTTCTCCTCCCTGCTCTGCAGACGTGGTAAAGTGAGGCTCGGCAAAGTGAACCAACTTGCCCAAGCCCATGAAGCTGGTAGGTGGCTGGAAGCCAGGTAGCCTGGCCGTTAGGAGGCCGAGCACCAAAGACATTCAAGTGGGAACCTCTCATCCTCCCCACGGGGGTGGCAGGCTCTGATCAAAGTCAAGAAGCTCTGGCTCATGAGCTGGTTGTGGTCTTGCTCTCCACTCCTCGCCACTGGCTGTGTCAGCCTATGTGTGTGTGTGTGCACATTTGACTCTATTAAGATATGTATGTGGGGGCCGATACTGTGGCATAGTGGGCTAAGCCTCCACTGCAGTACCGGCATCCCATATGGGCACTGGTCTATTTCCCGTCTGCTCCTCTTACAATCTAGCTCCTTGCTGATGGCTCCTGCAACTGCTTGAGACCCAGAAGAAGCTCCTAGCTCCTGAGTTTAGATTGACACAGAGTGAACCAGCGGATAGAAGACTTTTCTATCTGTCTCTCATTCTCTAACTCTGCCTCTCAAATAAATAAATCTTAAAAAAAAAAAAAAAGATGTTTAGGTAGACATCTGTGTGTTTTAAGGTTGAAATGAGGGGCTGGTGCTGTGGCGCAGCATGTAAAGCCCACCGCCTGCATTGCCGGCATCCCATATGGGCATCTGTTCAAGTCCCGGCTGCTCCATTTCTGATCCAGCTCTCTGCTGTGGCCTGGGAAAGCAGTAGAAGATGGCCCAAGTGCTTGGGCCCCTGCACCCACTTGGGAGACCCAGAAGAAGCTCCTGGCCCCTGGCTTAGGATCGGCGCAGCTCTGGCTGTTGCAGCCAACTGGGGAGTGAACCAGCGGATGGAAGACCTCTCTCTCTCTCTGCCTCTGCCTCTCTGTAACTCTGCCTTTCAAATAAATAAATAAATCTTAAAAGAAAAAGAAAAACATTGAGGTGACCGAGGCTGGTGTTGTGGTACAGCGGGTTGAGCTGCTGCCTACAACTCTGACATCCGCTGTTTTAGCTGCTCCATTTCTGACCCAGCGCCCTGCTAGTGTACCTGCGAAAGCAGCAGAGGATGGCCAGAGTGCTTGGGGCCCTCCCACCCACGTGGGAGACCTGCTGCAGCCATTCAGGGTACGAGCAGAAGATGGTAGATTTCTCTCTCTCTGTATCTCTGTCTCTCTCTCTGTGTCTCTCCCACTGTCTGTAACTGCCTTTTAAATAAATCAATAAATCTGTTTCTTAAAAAAGATTGACGTGATTATGTTCACACAAATGTATATTCCAGATTCTCTTGAGCTTAAAACCGATTAGAACAACATCCCACAAGGCATCCAAAGACACAATTCCTTATACAGAAAACTGGCACACACAGCGGCCCCGCAGCAGCAGGCCCCGCGACTTGCTTCCAAAGCTGGTCGGAGTGACTTTAAGCTGCATTTTGTGAACAGAGATGCATCCTGAAAGGAGCTGGGGCTGAGCTGTAAGTCGGAGGCCCTCGTGCCCTAGCCACTGAGTGTCCCCTCCGCAAGGAACACCCACTGCCCTGGCCAGGAACCCAGACAGCCTCCCTCCCCAGACAGCCAGGCTCAGGCTGACCAGCCTCGCCCAGCCCCCACACACCCTTACCCGGCAGTATTCATCAATGGGCTTCAGTCTCTTCACAGCTACGTCCCGGATGTGGCTTCTCCGGAAGAGGATCTTGCCTGGAAGACAGAGGCTCGTGAGCTGGGTGATCGGCTAAAGCTGCCATCTCCACCCCTCTGCCTCGGCCACTCTGCACCTCGGCTGCCACCGCCCGCCAGCACCTCTGCCTGCTGCAGTCACCTGTCCTCGAGGGCAGGAGATGCCCCAGGCTGCGGGCCCAGGGCCTCTCTGGCAGCTGAGGAGCCCTGGAGAACGCCATCTGCAGCTCCTGAGAGCAACCTGGCCGAGTCACCTTGTCTGGGTCTAATGGCAGGATCAGGGCCCCAAGTGGGCGTGGTGCTCAAGCGACTTGCAAATGAATAAAGTATGGCCCAACCCACCAGCTATGCTGTTTCCAGGCCCATCCCTCTTGAGAAATTGGCATTCATTCCTGCCGGCGAGCACCAAGTCCTGTTCTTAGAGTAGGTGGGTGGCTATTTCCATAAGCCAATGCCAAAGGACTCACAGCTGTCGCAGCCTGACTGTCCCCCAGCCTGCAGCCATCCTGGCCTCTCTACAGATCCCTAGGAAACACTAGCCCCTCAGACATTCCCGGCGGGCTTCCTCACGCCGGCCACGTTCAAGCATAACAAACACATCCAGGCACCATCCCTTTCTTGGCTGCTAAGTTTGGAATCTGAACTCCTTGCTCTGATGCTCGGGACCGCACATGGTGGGCACTTCAGCTGGTGGCCGTCAGTGTCCAGGGCCAATGCCCCCTCTTCCGATGGCCTTCCCTGCTCGGCCTGGGAGTAAGCTCCCTCTCTCCAGAACACCCACACCGTGTCCATCCCTAGTGCACTCAGCACATTCTGCCATGCTATAGCATCCATGACTCAGACCCCCAGAGCCCAGTACATGATGAAGTGCTCGCTCAGAGCTACAAGGGCATCTCCTCCAGGAAGGCCTCCTCCATTCCCAGCCCTTGGAGTGCCAGTGAGGTGAGCCACATGCCCTGACGAGGCAGGCAGGTGATGCATGCCAGTCAACCAGACTCACAGTGATTGGCCGGGGGGATGAACGGAGGACCCACCACCCCCAGACTTCTTTCTCCTATGGTTGCTAAATTAGCAGGTGAGTCTGGCGCCCCTAGTGGCCAAAGTTATTATTGCATGAGAGGTAAAAAAAAAAAAAAAGGCAGTTGCTCAATAACTTCTTGAATGATTAAAAAGCAGAGTTCACAGGCAAAGAGGTACGGATTCCCTTCATGTCATTTCAGCAGCTGGAATTAGCTGTCTCTGCACCTAGGGTCTGCCTGGTGCTTTTTCCATGGGTTAAACAGTAACATTCTCTTTCCCATGCAAACTAGCTGGAGTTTCATCACTTAGTTGAGATGGCTTCTACCGCGTGGGAGCAAATATGCAGACTGCGTGGCAGGGCACTGCAGCGGCTGCCACGTCCACGGCGAGTGGTGAGAAAGGCTTGGGTTGACCCCTCTTCAAGAAGCAGCCCCGGAAACAAGGCTTTGGATGCAAGTCATGTATCTGCGGAGCAGTCGTGGGCAACAGTGCTGGGGAGACGGGACCAAGGCAGGGAAGAAAAGTGTTACCAAGCCAGTCAGTGATCGCCGTGGCGCCGTGGAGACAGCACACACCTCAGAGGGGTCCACGCTGGGGCTGGGGCTGGGGCTGGGGGCTTTACCCTCCGAGCCCCTCCCCACATTGAGGGCTGCTCCCGAGGATGTCCCTGGCTGCGGCTGCTCCCAGCGCTAGAGCAAGCTCTCAGGCAGGGATCCCCAGGTGTCCAGGTATCAGCCTTAGGCCAGCAGAGGGGGCACAGGCAGGCACCTGAATGCTGCAATCACCCCTGGCCTTCCTGTCATCGCTGGTCCCGGCCACCAGCCCCGGATGGGACCCAACGTGTGAGAGCTTCCCATGGCATCTCTCCACCCCTGCCCCACACACGTGTGGTCCACAGCTCCTTCCTCCTGTCTGCCCAGCCTGCTCCAGGTAGCACAAGGCTCTCACACAGAGGTGCTCAGTGAGCACTGAGAGCACACTCTAGACCCTCCCCCGAGCTCTCTGCTGCCTGCGAGGCGGCCATCCCCTGCCAGACAGCGGTGCTGTGCAGACTGCACTGTGTCATCAAGATGAAGAGGCCCCGCCTTCAGAAAGGAGATCAAACGTGATTTATCAAGTCACAGCAGACAGCCACTCTTCCTGGGGGAAGAGGTCACACACTTGGCATTCCTGCCTCTGTGCCACCGCCCCTTTTCGGTTGCCTGTTGCTTTATTGCTTGTGAGCTGCAGGAGCGTATGTGGGTGGCCGTGGGGTCCCTGGGTAAAAATAAACATGTGGCCTGAGGAGTCCCATTCCCAGGACTGACAGAATGACAGGCAGGCCTGGCGCTGGAGTTTGGGCCTTCCACCCAGGCTGGTTGTCCATCAGGAGCTGGACACTGCCCAGGCCCTGTGACGCCAGTGGACCCTGTGAGGAAACCTCAGGGGAGACCATAGGTAGGACTGGGGCCCACAGCCCTGATGGGGCAGAGGTCTCGGCCTCCAAACATGGCTCGTCTGCCCTTTGTCAGCAGTGAGAGGACAGATAGGAAAGGAGGGAGACAGAGAGACGCACTGGGTCCCCCTGGCCCCACCCAGAGGCCAAACCTCCCTGAGATAGAGACACTGCACCTGGCACAGGCGCAGACAGAACTAGCACCAATGATGCTGAGGGACGCTTTGGCCTCTGAAGGTGCTGAGGAGCTGGGGCTCAGGGAGGCCCGGAGGGAAGGGGCCCTTGGCTGAGGCCCGCAGGTGGCTGTCAGTGGCCGGGTGAGAGCGGAGCTTGTGCAGTCCCAGCAGGGCATCGCTGTGCTCTGAGTCCCCAGGGCAGCAGCACGTTCCCCCTGTCCTGGGGCTTGGGCACCGAAGGCTGGAAGGGGACAGAGTGGCAAGGTCTGGCAGGGACTTCCGGCCTGACTTCTCCATGGGGAATCCCAACCCCTACAGCACTCAGAGTGCCAACCAGGGCTGGGCGGGGGGGAAGAGAAGAGAGAGGAGAGGGGGAGAAGGGAGTGGGGGAAACGAGGGGGATCCTCATTTAGGAGGCTGAGACCACAGGGCACTCAAGGTCGTAACTTGGCCCATTTGGTCTTCACCACCAGATACAGGGCGAGCTGCACAGCAAAGGCTCTGGCGGCCACCCACAGCCCCAGGTTGCTGGGGCTCGCCCCTTCCTACAACAGACTATTGAGGTGGGCCCTGCTGGCTGTGTGCCCCCAAAGTGGGTCCTTCCTCCATGGGCCTCTGTGCCATCACCTGGAACCCGGGCACCATGGCCATGGCTGCTCCCCACGCTCCAGCGCACGGTAGCAGTTCTCCTGGGGCTTGCTCGCTCAGTCCTTACCTGCTCCTCGATGTCAGGGTTTGGACCAGGCCCATCGGAGAGGAGAGGAAGTGGCGGCTCAGAGAGGCTGAGGGGCTGTGCCATGTCACACAGCTGTAAAGCTGCTGAGCTGGGCTTTGGAGTTCAGGGCAGGAGGGGGAGAGGGCAGGCAGAGAGTTCCTGGGGCTGGGATCATGCAAGCCTTGAGAGCCGCGGTGAAGACGTGGGGTTTTGAGAGCCGGCCACAGCCTCTAGGGCCCTCCTGGTGAAAAGCAACACCCATGGGCTCCCATGAGAGCAAGGGACGAGCAGAACACAGACCCAGCTGCAAGTTCTGCAGCAACCTCCGTGAGCCAGGCGCCTGTCCTTTCAAATGGGCCAGCACCTGTGTGCACAGGGGTGATGCAGGGTCCAGCCTCAGAACCTCTTTTGGTCTGAACAGGCCAATCTATTCTCACAGCCTCTTCAGAGCACAGAGTGTCGCGTGCTCCGACAGCTCCCTCGTCCCTGCCTTCCTGCCGCCTAGAACGCTATTCATTTGACTTCCCTGCCTCGTTCCCCCTTTCCCTCCATCTACCCATCCATTCACTACCCTTTCATCCTCCTCCTTCCTCCCATCCAGCCAGCACTGTCATGATGGAGACCTGGTGTGCGGGCTCTGCTCCAGGCCTGGACTACCACGTCGAGCAAGTCAGATGGTCACTCGGTGGTGTGTGCATTCCAGCTGGGGGAGGTGAGTGTGTGGGGGGAACCACATACATTTGCATATCCCGTGAGTAGCTTACATGCGTGAGAAGTCATCACAAAGTTCATGGAAAATGCATATTATGAGAAAACGACTCATGCATCTCAATTTTTTTGAACCAAAATATTGATTCCTTTACAAAATTTGTATGAGAGAGAGAGAAGAGGGAGAAGATAGAAGGAGAACATCCATACCCTGGTTCACTCCTCACAAGGCCACAGTAAGGGCGACTGGGCTTGGCCAAGGCTGGGAGTCAGTAGCACAGTCCAGGTCCCCCCCGGGGTGGCAGGAACTCAGTTACTTGAGCTCTCACTGCTGCCTCCAGGGTCTCTACAGCAGGAAGCTGAAGGGAGGGGCCAGAGCTGGGTATTGAACCCAAGCACTCTACTGTGAAACACGGGAATCTTAACTGCTAGGCCAAATGCCTGCTGCTAAATTTACCTTTTAATTGCATTTTTCCATGAAATTAAAAAAAAATACTAACAGGGCTGATGCTGTGGCTCAATAGGTTAATCCTCTGCCTGTGGCACCGGCATCCCATATGGGTGCCAGTTCTAGTCCCAGCTGCTCCTCTTATGATCCAGCTCTCTGCTATGGCCTGGGAAAGCAGTAGAAGATGGCCCAAGTGCTTGGGCCCCTGCACCCATGTGGGAGACCTGGAAGAAGCTCCTGGCTCCAAATTGGCGCAACTCTGGCCGTTGTGGCCATTTGGGGAGTGAACCAGTGGAAGAAAGGCCTTTCACTGTCTCTACCTCTCACTGTCTGTAACTCTACCTCTCAAATGAATAAATAAAATCTTAAAAAAAAAATGAACTTGAAAGGCAGAGAGAGAGAGAGAGAGAGAGAGAGAGAGGTATTTTCCATATGATGGTTCATTCTCCAAGTGGCCACAACAACTGAGCTAAGCCAGGCTGAAGTCAGGAGCCAGGAACTCCAACTGGGCCATCCTCATGGGTGGCACCATTTGCTGCTTGCCAGGCCCAGGCACATTAGCAGGGAGCTGAATCAGAAGCAGAGGAGCCGGGACTCAAACCAGCACTCATATGAGATGCAGGCCTCGCAGGCGGCTACTTAACCTGATGGGCTACAAAGCCGGCCCCATTCTGTGCACTAAAGTACCCTTGTGTGCATCTTCCCCACCTCCATAAAGAATACAACATGGTAGTATGGAGAGGGGTGCTTGGAGAGTGGGAGAATTCTGACAGCGGTCAGGGAAGTCCCTCTGAGGGTCAGTGGAGCTTGGAGGAGGAGAGGGAGCCACACAAAGCCCTGGGGCCAGAGGCAGAAAGAACTGCACAGCATGCTGGGAAACAGCAAGGAGCCCGGGGTAGGGGCAGGCATATGGCTTGGTTCTGGTGCCACTTGGGATGCCTGCGTCCCATGTCAGACAGCCTGGGTTTGAGACCTGACTCTCCTTCCAATCCAGATTGCTGCTAATGCGCACCCTGGGGGGCAGCAGGTAATGGCCCAAGTACTTGGGTCCCTGCTGCCCATGTGGGAAATCTGGACTGAATTCTGGCTCCTGGCTTCAGCCTGGCCTAGCCCTGGTTATTGTAGGCATTTGAGGATGAACCAGCAGAAGGAAGATCTCTGTCTCTCTGCCTTTTAAATGACCAAGTGAATAAATAACTAGCTAGAGGCTGTGTAGGAGCCTGGAAGCTTGGTTTTATTCCAAGTGCCCTTGGGCCTGTCCACCCAACCCCTTCCCACCCCTATGGCACTAGTTCTATGCTGCCTTCTCCATGAAGCCTCTCCTGGATGCCTGCAGTCCCAAGACCTGCCCTGGGCCCTATGTGAAGTGGGCTGGGCCAAGCAATGTGCCTTAGGTCCAACTGCCATAGTCGAGCACCTTGAACCTGCTATGCATCTGGCAGACAGATGATGACAGAGGCTCTTCAGTAAAGAGCCTTGGCCTGAGACGGGCAAAGAGAACAGATGAATGACCCCTTCATCATGGAAAGCAAACTGCAAACAGCCCCCTCTTCACTCTCAGCCAGTCTGTTACCAACCCCTGCTCCCCGAGGAAGCCAGGCGGGTGCAATGAGAATCAGCCTGGGCCTCCTGATGCTGTAAACGAGGCAGCCACCCGCAGGGTTTGCAATGGCCCCAAGAACACAGAATCAGAATTCAGTGTCTGTTATTTCAGATTCTGGTGAAGGTCAATAAACCCGTCCCTGGAGAGCGGCGCAGTGGGCCGTATTAGTCATTCACCCTCAGTATGAATGAAAAAGTATGGGCCAGTGGTGAGGACTGGAGAAGCAGAGTCAAAGCCAGACCTTCTGACTTCCTGTCTTCCTGCAAGCAGTCCTGACCTCGATGTGCAGCTGTTTGCTGACCTTCACCTTGGTCAGCCCTGACCAGGCGTGGACGTGATCTGCGGTGGGGCAGGCCCAGGGGTTGCCGTCTCTTCAGCATCTCCCCTGATGCTCATATGTCACTTCTGACCTGCTGCTGCCGGGGGAGGGGGGCTACAGGCCACCTGCTCCCCCCTGCAGGGGTGCTCTTAGGCGGGGCAGCTGTGACAGCATCCCCACTGAGGCCTTGACTGCGTCAGATTACACCTGGACACCCAGTCTCGTTTCTCACCTCCAGCTCCTGGCCTTGCCCAGCCTTCACGGGGGCTGGGGTGAGGCTGAGAGGTCGAGGCCAGAGGCAGTGGGCATGGGCAAGCTCTGGGAGTAACACCCAGATGGGGAAGGTTGGCAGCCCACTCCCTCCTCCAGATGCGTGTCAAGAGCCTGTCTCTGGCTTGAAGTCTAGCACGGTGGGCACGGGTGGGCTGTGCCCGCCACCTTTATTTTTATGACAGTGCCCTGATATTCTCTGGGGATGACTCACTCACTCCTTCATTTTCAGTCTGTGTGATCTCAGTGGGGTTGACCCCACCCCAAAGTCTGTGAGTATAGTCCAACCACAGGCACGTGGCCCACGTTGGTGCAGGGGCAATCAGCTTGGGGCTTTTGCTGGAAAAAGAATTAAGAGAAGTGCTCTTGGGGCGCAGCAGGTTAAAGCCACAGGCGCAGCGCTGACATCCCATATGGGTGCTGGTTTGAGTCCTACCTGCTCCACTTCCCATCCAGCCCCCTGCTAATATGCTGGAAAAGCAGTAGAAGATGGCCTGAGTACCTGGACCCCTGCACCCACATGGGAGACCCAAAAGAAGCTCCTGGCTTCTGATCAGCTCAGCTCTGGCCATTGCAGACATTTAGGGGAGTGAACCAGGGGAAGGAAGACCTCTCTCTCTCTGGCTCTACCTCTCACTGTAACTCTGTCTTTCAAATAAATAAAATATCCTCCGCCTTGCGGCGCCGGCACACCGGGTTCTAGTCCCGGTCGGGGCGCCGGATTCTGTCCCGGTTGCCCCTCTTCCAGGCCAGCCCTCTGCTATGGCCCGGAGTGCAGTGGAGGATGGCCCAAGTGCTTGGGCCCTGCACCCCATGGGAGACCAGGAAAAAGCACCTAGTACCTGGCTCCTGCCATCGGATCAGCGTGGTGCGCCGGCCGCAGCGCGCCGACTGCGGCAGCCATTGGAGGGTGAACCAACGGCAAAGGAAGACCTTTCTCTCTGTCTCTCTCTCTCACTGTCCACTCTGCCTGTCAAAATAAATAAATAAATAAATAAATAAATAAATCTTTAAAAAAAATGTAACTTAGCTTAAACCTTTTAGTGACTTCCCAGGACACGGAAGGTAAAATTGAAACTCGCTTCCATGGGGCGGGCATTTAGAGCAAGGTTAAGCCGCTGCCTGGGACGCCTGCAACCCACATCAGAGGCCTGGGTTCCAGTCCTGGCTCTGCTTCCGATTCCAGCTCCCAGCTAACGAGCACCCTGGGAGCAGTGGGTGATGGCTCAAGTGCTTGGTCCCTGTCACCCACAGGAGAGACCCAGATGGAGTTCCAGGATCCAGGCTTCAGCCTGGCCCAGCCCCTGGCTATTGCAGGCATTTAGGGTAGGGGTGGGGTGAACCAGTGGATGGAAGATCTCTCTGCTTTTCCAATAAACGGAAATAAATAAACACAAGACATTAAGCTCCCTTCTGAGTCCCAGGAGCCTATGCAGCCTCTGGCTCCCGCCACAAACACCAACACCAGCCATCCTCCCGCCTCAGGGCCCGGGAGCCCACCACCCTCTTCCAGGAGCACCACTCCCACCCGTGCCCTTTGCACGTGCAGAGACCTTGCACCCGGCAGCTTTCAGCGTGAGTGTCACCGGCCGAGGGGCCCTGGCAGACCGTGGTGTGCAAGGAGGTCCCGGGCCCTGCCCTCAGAGGCTCCTGCAGGTCAGCGACCACCCTAGTGTCCGTGCATCAGGGCCCGCACAGCACCGGCACGATGGCCCGGACTCAGGCGTGCTGAGTCAGGCAGTGGGGCCGTGGCCACCCGGCCTCGCCCTGGCTGTCCCTCTGTCACACACGCACATCCTGGGGTGCTAGGGACAGAGGGAGACAGCGGATGCGCCCTCCAGGATGCAGACAGAGCGGGGCCAGCGAGCGGTTAACTCTCCGGGCCAGGCCTGCTGTGTGCGTGGGTGTGGGTGTGGGTGTGGCGGGCGGTGGCTCTGCAGCCTGGGGAGGGGGGGGCCAGGAATAAAGGGCCCCATTCAGCCCAGGCAGCGCCAGCTCCTCCCCTGCAGGGGCGCTGCCCTCAGGAAAGGGGACGGCAGTGGACCCTGGGCAGAGCTTCCTGGCAGCCACTGGCCGGGGCATGGCCTTCAGGGGGCTTGGCCAGGCCTCCCAGGGACACACAGAGCGGCCCCACAGGAAGAGGCAGCTCAGAGTGGTGATGTTGGAAGGTGTCTGCACAGCTCTGATGCTCTGAAATGGAGGAAATGGCCAGGCCGCAGGGCCCCCACTGGAAGAGGGCCCCCAACCACAGCCCTGGCCGTGCCAGCCAGAGGGGGCTGCCTGGCTCTCCTGTGGGGCCGGCAGAGCTGAGCCCACATGGCCAGCTCTCTGCAGCGACCTCCCACAGCCACAGGGGTGTTCGTATTGGTGAAACGCGACATTCACGAAGCAGCTGCTGGGCGCTAAGCGCGGGCCGTGTCCTTTATGTTTATCGTTACTTGATCTTCATGGCTGCTGCTGTTCCCATTTTACAGATAGGTAAACTGAAGGTCAGAAATGGTGGGTGCTCTGCCCAGGGTCACAGAGCCAGTGGGGACCGTGGTTTGATGTGCACAGCCTCTTTCTTGACGAAGACCGAAAATGCCTGGCCAGGCTCTTAATTGTTTAGCTGTGTGCCTTCCTCTCCTTGTACCAAAGGTGTTTCCCCACGGCTCGCCTCCCCCACAAGGACAGCTGAGCCCTACCCCAATTCCACAGGAAGGGTCAGCAGGCATCACTCATTCAGCTCCCCTCAGTCCTGGCTACTGCTCTGGGGGCTGGGCTGTGGCAGTGACTGACAGACAGGTCCAGGGTGCGTGAGCTTCAGCCCATACCCAGGGCTCACGGGGATGAAAACCAGGAGCCCTCAGAGGTCATCACATCCAGCCCCTCCCCTTCTGCAGCCAACGTGAGCTCAGGGCCAGCCACGCCTTGCCCAACGTCAGACAGCGAGCTGGTGGCCACGCTGGACTCAGAGGGCACTTGGGCTAGCACGTGGGACTGGGGGAATGTCACAGCTTCTGCACTTACAGGTTATACCGGGGACTCCGGCTCAGCTGTCTGTCCTACCTTCCAAGGCCGCCCCAACTCTACCCCAGCACCCAGAGAGCTGAGGGCCCAGAAAACAGCTGACTTGAAGGACAATGGAAGGTTGTGGAGATGCTGCCTTCCAAGGCCAGGCTAGAGAAGACCCAGAGACTTCCTTTCTGACCTCTCTTCTAGATCACTCACCCTGAGGCAGGTCAGCTTCCACCATGAGGGGACCCTCAAGCAGCCCAATGGAGAGCTCCATGCGGCCAGGAACTGAGGCCTCCCGCCAGCCCCCAGTGCCGATTTGCTGGCCACGTGAGCAAGCTGTCTTGCAAGTGGATCTGCCCACCTAGGACAAGACTGCTGCTAACATTCTTTGTTTGTTAAGATTTATTTATTTGAAAGGCAGAGCAACAGGCAGAGAGGTCTTCCACCAGCTGGTTTACTCCCCAGATGGCTGCAAGGTCTGGGCAACCCAAGACCAGAAGCCAGATTCTTATCTGGGTCTCCCACGTGGGTGCAGGGGCCCAAGCACTTGGGCCATTTTCTACTGCTTTCCCAGGTGCATTAGCAGGAAGCTGGATGAGAAGCGGAGCAGCTGGGACTCGAACCAGCGCCCATATGGGATGCCGACGCAGCAGGCAGCAGCTTAACCTGCTACATTATATACATTTACTATGTGCCCATCTGACCCAGGAAGCCTTGACAAGGGTGAGGGTGAGGGTGAAGGTCCCGGCTGAGTGTGCACTGTGTCAGCAGGAGCCCTCTGCAGGGAACGGCCAGACAAGGGGCTTCCCACAGCTTTCAGAGGAAATGCAGAGGGGACATGTGGTGCAAGGGGACGGGCACAGAGCTGGCTGCGCACAGCGACAACCACATTCTGCCGGTATGGTGGGATCTGAGACAAGCTGAGGAGACTTTACTCCCACCCAATACGTTTTCCCTTTTGCCACGATATTCTACAATTTGGCATTTTTTTCTTTTGTTCTTATCAGCTATTACATCACAAATGCTGAGAGACTGAGAAAACCTAGACGGCATCCAGTCCAATCCTTGTATTTCACAGATGAGGAAACTCAGGCTGGGGGAAGGGCTAGGACTTGTCCTCATGGTGGAGTGGGGGCGGGGGACCACCATGAGTAAGTGGAAATCTATCACAACACAGGTGAGACCACACCAGCGTCACAGGAAGTGCTGTCAGGCACAGCGAAAGGCCCAGAAGTTCCCCCTCACCAAGCGTTGGGAACGACTAGGTAAAACCACGAGATGTATCCCACGGCACCATTGAAAACTTTCTAGAGTTGGTGTCGCATAGAAAAACCAAAGTAAAGTAGGACTTTTTTCTTCCTCATTTTTAGTCCTCTGTCAAACTGTGGTTTAGAAAACAGTATCTGGGGGCTGGCATTGTGGCACAGTGGCTTAAGCCGCTTGTCTGCAATACCAGCTTCCCATGTGGACACCAGTTCAAATCCCGGATGCTCCACTTCTGATACAGCTTCCTGCTAATGTGCCTGGGAAAGCAGCAAAGGATGGCCCAAGTGCTTGAACCCTTGCACCCATGTGGGAGACCTGGAAGAAACTCCTGGTTCCTGATTTTGGCCTGGCCTGCCCTGGCCAGTGCAGCCACCTGGGGAGTGAACCAGCAGATGGAATATCTCTCTTTCTGTAACTCATATTTTAAAATAAATAAATCTTTAAAAAGTAAAAGAAAAGAAAATAGTATCTGTGCTGACTGTCGCTGCATGGTCAGTTTATAACTCTGAGAAACCAACCTTCTGGGGACTATGCCTGCAATTCCACAATCTGCCACTAGGTGGCCAGTTAACGTTCTGTAGTTTGGTAACAAAATAATTGAGATGAGATTTTCACTGAAAGAATGTGACACTTGGTTAAAAGAACAACTTGATCAACCTCTAAATAATATATTTTAAAAAAATGATACAGAACACAAAATAAGGTATATGGAAATGCAAACATCCTGGTGAAGGTGATGTACTCATTCTTTTGTCCTGAACTTTCACTGTTAACCCTCTAGGCAGTACCTCTCTATAGCAACCATTTCCAGGACAGATAAAGTAGAGGTCAAGAGCTTGAGCCTAGAAGTGGGGGGGACCCAGGTTTGAACTCAGCCCTGCCTCTTCCTATCTGAGCAGCCTGGACAAGTCATGTCCTCCTTGTAACCTGTGAGTCATTTACAATGCAGGTTTGTTGACATGAACTTAGAGAATATAAGCACATGAAACCCTCTGCACAACATCTGGCAAAAGTATACATTTAATAAATAGCAGCCATACTCCTTGGGCAGAAATTCTGTCCTGATCACAATGGCCCAATCTGCTAAAAGTGCCAGGCCTCAGACATAATTCTCCAGAAAGCTTTGCAACCTTTTCCCAAGGACAAGTCAGCAAGAAGTTCTCTGGGCTCATGCCGGGAACAGCTCTCCCATGTCCTCCTGCCACCTAAGAACCTCTTACCTCTAAGAACCTGCCCACCACGTACCTCTTACATAGGTCATCCTCACCAACTACCAACTCATAAACTTGAGATCCACCTTTCAGGTCAGAAACTAGAAGCCATATGTGGGAAACCTGCCAATCAGGAAAGAGTTACCTGGCCACCAAACTGCTGGGGGCTTACTCATCTCAATTCTCCTCCCCGAGGGGAGGACCGGCGTGGTAGCATAGTGGGTAAAGCTGCCAGCTGCAATGCTGACATCCCATATGGATGCTGGTTTGAGTCCCAGCTGCTCACTTCCAATCCAGCTCTCTGCTATGGCCTGGGAAAGCAGTAGAAGATGGCCCAAGTCTGTGGGTCCCTGCACCCACATGGGAGACCTGGAAGAAGTTCCTGGCTCTTGGCTTCAGATCAGCGCAGCTCTGGCTGTTGCAGCCATTTGGGGAGTGAACCAGCAGATGGAAGACCTCTCTCTCTCTCTCTCTCTCTCTCTCTGCCTCTCTGCCTCTCCTTCTCTCTCTCTGTGTAATTCTGACTTTCAAATAAATAAGTAAATCTTTTAAAATAAAATTCTCCTCCCTGCCTCCCTCACTTGCCAAATACTCCTCCTTAAAAGATCCCCCCTTCCCTCCTAACAGCGCGACATAACTGGGTCCATGGCTTTAGACACTCGTGGACGCGGGGTTCATGGGCCAGTCTCTTTCACCTCCAGAGCGTCTTCTGAAATGAACACCTTAGCAATCTCCTTGGCCCCGAATGTCACTCTTACAAGAGAGGGAGAGAGGATGTTCTGACTTAATGTGATGAGGAGGCATGGCTGGGTTCGGAGCATCCTCTGGGTTGGGCCAGTGATGGGGGGACAGATGGCTGTGCTGTTGCTTAGGACCCCATCTCACAGGACACCGGACCTAGGCCAGGCAGCTCAGGACACGTAAGGATGTGAAGCCAAGGAACCAGCCCTCAGCGAGCCACCTGCGTGAGCTTTGTCTCCCACTTCGTGGCAGAAACTGATCTGCCGCTGCACATTCAATAGTTCACACCATGTGGATGGACTGAGCGAAACCCAGCACAGAGAACACCCTGCAGACAGAGTAGGCCCTGTGGAAGGGCTCTGATGGCCTTAAAGCAGCGCTTCTCAAACCCAACCGTGGTCCTTGTGAAAATGCAGACCGAGGCTTGGCAGGTCTGGGGTGGGCGGAGACTCTGCCCTTGGTGCCATCAAGGCTGCTGACCTGCAAACCTCACACTGAGCAGCAAACTTTGAAGGCACAAGACGGTGAGACCTCACCCTGGGATGGGACCTCCCTCCAGGACAGGATCCCACCCGGCTGCATCCAAAGTCTCCCAGAGGGTCAGCTCAGCATGTGGAGTGGACCTCAGCACTAACAATGGCCAGAGCAGCCTCACGGATGAGTGTTCTATGGGAACCAGCTCCTGTGATGTTCACACCAAGCCCGGGAGGTGACCCATACAGGCGGTGCAGAGATGCTGGGTACGACAGGCCCCAGTGCCACTGGCGCTGAGGCCAAGCAGGGATCAGAACCCCAGACTCATCTGGCTCTAAGGCTTCCAGTGCTAGAACCCATTACGATTTATCTCCATGACAGGAAAGAGTGCAGAGTTTTGAGTTGGACAAGCAGGAAGCCCAGATGTGAGCCCAGATCTGCTGGGGCCCAAAGCCAGCACTCAGAACCCCCATGCCCCAGGGGTCCCAGAACTCTGCAGTCAGCTCCCGCCTTAGCGGTATAGTCCTGGAAAGTCTCCCTGATCCCGGGTGTTCTCGCTGCGGTCGGCTCCCCTGGCTCTCACTATGGTAAAATACGACCCCTGTGCTCTGGCCAGGGAGAAACAGAAATGCAGCCCTTTTCCCTCACATGAGCCACCCCGTGGCTGCTGGAGCCCAGGGCGAGCGTGTCCTGGCTGCCACCCGGACCCTGAAGGAAAGAGATGGGCCAGGCCTGCCACCCCACTCCCTACCCCCTACCGCTGCCTCCTGGCCTTCTGAAAGCACACTGAGACGAACAAAGCCCATCTTCAGGCCACGCCAGCCCCCTCGGGCCGCCTGTGGTCGGAGGCCAGGCAGCTTGGCATCTGGAGCGTCTTCAATTAATGCCAGTCCCAGGGAACTTGGGAGGTGACGGAGGGGGAGGGGCTCTCAGTCCCAGAACCACTGCCCTGCTCGGTGCCAGGCAGCCTCTGATGAATGCTGCATCAGTTCTATGCCTGGGAGACTCCCAGAGCCAGCCTGGGCCCTGCCAGGGAAGAACTCTGGCTTGGGGTTCTGTCTCTGGGCCTGGGCTCAGTGAGGGCGACCTGGGCCAGCAATGAGGGTTCAGGCCAGGGATGCTGTAGAGATGCCACCAATGCCCCTCACCTCCTAAGAAGGAAGTGAGCCCCCTCAGTGGCTCTCAGTGTTCTCTCCCCACTGCCCTCCAAAACCCAGCCCCAGAAAACCCAGTGTCCAGCGCCTGCAGCTCTTGGGGAGGGAGGCTGCAGCTTCTGTGGTGCCCTCATAGGCAGGGAGGAAGCCATTCCTGTCAACCCCAGGGATGAGGGCCACAGAGGCAGGAGCTGGACGAGGGGTCCTGGGAGAAGCTGGCTCTGCCACCTTGGCCAGGGCTGCCCCCGACAGAGCCACAGGCACTGTCATCCTTCAGGAATCCCTCAGGCAAATCCACCGGCACCGCCCCGGGCCGTTCCCGCAGCCGCTGCTTGGCGCTGTCCACTCCCCTCCACCCAAGGCCGGCCCTCCCCTCTCGCCTGCCTCACGTCTCCAGCTCCCACGCCCAGGGAGCCTTCCAAAAAGGTCAAACTGTGGGTCCCCTGCAGAGAGCAGGTGACCCCACACCGCATGTTCACACCAGACCTCGTGGCCACCACTTCTTCCTTCTCCTGGAGCAGCTGCCCCCTACTCTCACCTCTGTGTCACTTCCTGTGTCGGCCCAGGAACCGTCCTGCCAGTCATCTACACTCGAGTGTGAATTGCTGACAGCATCAGAGGGAACGGATGTGACCTTGTCACTGGGCATTGGGTCAGCACACAATTTACTTCCAGGGGGAAGTGGCGGGAGGTGGGGGAGATGGGGTCAGGAACATCGGAGACCTGAAATCACGCCTGTCACTTGCCAATAAGCAAGGTCAGGGTCTTCACGGTGACCAGGCGGCATCAGCCTGGAGTGCATGCAGCATAGCCGAGTCCCGGGCCTGGGCATGCTTCCTGCCCGTGACATGGCTCAGGCTGATGCAGCCCTTGAAAAGACACGACGGTGGCTATGGTCAGCAGTGTCTCAGCCCGTGCTCAGGTCCCAGAGGCCAGGAGGGCCCGTGTGTAAACTGGCAAGCTGGCACAAAAGAACCAAGCATGCTGGCTGTCTAAAAATACACCCGCTGGAGCTGGGTAGGTCAGGAGGCTGTGTGCCGGCCCACGGCACCTGCCTTGATGAAGGGTATAGGTCACTTTCCTACCCCAGCAGCACATCCCATTCAGGGCCAAGGGTTTGGGGTAGATGCTCTGCAGGTTGATTCCCTTCTAGAATTATCCCTAGATAAGGAAGACACAGCAAGTTGTTGCGGGGCAGCCTGGTTCTTGAAACGTGGGGATGCTACGGCGGCAGGGCCCAGGACCTGATCCACAGTCACTTGAAAATAGAAGGGCCCTGGTGGTTCTGCCTCTCCCACAAGCCTCTGCGAAGCTCCTTCCCACCAAGGAGACCTGGGGGCCCTGGAGCTGCCAGCCGGGAAGCTGGGGAAGCAGCCATGCGGGCCAGGGCTGCTCAGGGCTGCTCAGCTCCCTCCCCACCTGTCAGCTTGAGTAGCAAGCTCCCAGAGGCCAGGAGGGCACAGCAATGGGAATTGAAGCAGCAGGAGCTAGAGCTCGGGGGTAGGTGGTGGTGGTGGGGTCTCACATTCACCTCCAAAGGGCTGTGGGGGGCGTGGAGCAGGCTGGTGGCTGTGGCCCCTCCATCCTGCAGTTCGCACAGCGTGTTCTGTGCACTCATTGCCGCAAGCCACAGTGAACCCACTGGATAGATGAGCCAACGAACCGTGAAGGCCGTGAGACTGGGCCGGCGGCTGTGCCCGCCCCCTCACGCCCCTCTGTGGTCACTCGGCACTCCTCACTCCATGCACTTCTTGCGGTCCCTCCCCCACACACCCGAGTCCCAACCAGGCCGCTGGGCACCCTGGCAGTCGGGGCCTTCATCTTCCCAGGCCTGGGATGGGTCAGAGTCACCTCCTTGGCGAGGCCCTCGTGACCCCTGGGGCTCCAGACGTGCTAAGCCTTCCTGGCTGCCCACCCTGGTTATTTTCCCCCCTGGCCCTTTACCACTACTGGGAATTGCTCAGGTACTGGGTTCTGTTCGGATTCCCCCATTGGAAGGGGAGGGACCGCAAGAAGTAAATGGAGTGAGGAGTGCTGAGTGAACACCTCTGGGAGCTGGGAACTCAGTCTGGATCTCCTATGTAGATAGCAGGATCCCAGCCCCATGAGCTGTTACCACTGCCTCCTCCAGTGCGCATTAGTAGGGAGCTGCAATCAGGAACCAAGTATCAAATCCAGGTATCTGATATGAAGCCTGGGCTTCTTCACTGCTAGGCTAATTGTCTACTCTTCCTGAGCTTCTCAACCTGTCCCAGGCCTGAGAAGATGAGGGCCCCGACTGCCAGGGTACCCTGCGGCCTGGCTGGGACTCGGGTGTGTGGGAGAGGGACCGCACTTCCGGACGAGGCCCTGGGAGCATGGCTGCCACCTCTCAGGCCTCTGGCCCTGCGGCCTGGTGTCAGCCCCGGCACTACCAGAAGACCCTGTATTTCCTTCTTCATTATGTAGGTTTGTCTCACCAAGGGGGCCCAGACACCTCCTAGCCCCTCTCCCTCGGGGGCTACCATCTGGGCCAAGCATATCTGAGCCACTGCTGCCACCGAGACCCCACGCCACTGACCAGCACGGGCGGAGGACATCCCTTCCCCCGGCTTCCTTCTGGGCTGGAACAAACACCGGATCTGTTGCCTGCGGCTCTGAGGGCAGGGAGAGGAAGGCCCCGGAGAATGCGCTTGCATTCACCCCGTGCCCTCCTGCACAGTGGCTCCAAACTGCCTCTTCCTTGAGGGCCCGTGTGTAAACTGGCAAGCTGGCACAAAAGAACCAAGCACGCTGGCTGTCTAAAAATACACCCACTAGAGCTGGGTAGGTCAAGAGGCTGTGTGCAGGCCCGCGGCACCTGCCTTGATGAAGGGTATAGGTCACTTTGCTACCTAAGCATCCTCGCTTCTCTGTGACTCGTCTACCCCAGGAGTAGGAACAGCTATGGATGGGACTGACCTGGCTGGGAGGGTGAAGGGGCCTTCAGGAAGCCTTGCACAGACACAGATATCTGGCTGGCGTAGGAGGGAACTGTGCAGAGCTTCTGCAGAGTCCAGCTCTCTCTGCGCTGCCGCCTGGCTTCCGAGTCCCTTGGTCCCTGGTCACGGCTGTTTGCTTTTTACATCAGCAGCAACTCTCTACTTCACTTCGTAACCACCATTTCCTCCCAGGGAGACGCCTCTGGCCAGCATACTCAGGATACACAGGAAATCTACTCCAATCCCAGGATGGGCAACAGGAGATGGATTTTCCACAATAGTCTTTTAAAACAAGGCAGAAGCTTCCATGTAAACAGTAGGTTGCCCAGAGAGACAGCTGACCCAATGTCCTAAAGGACCTCTTTTTTCCTGCCCACCTCTTCAAAAAGCATGAGACCCCCGGAAGCAGATGAAGCATGTTAGACAATTCTCCCTGGGACTCTTGCATTAGGGTGTGAGTTGCAGGCAAGACATTAATTTCCTTTTGTTTTGAATTGTCTTTTCTAAGGTGTGTGCACACAGCCTTAGAAGATGGGGGTGACGTTTTCCTCTGAAGTAAGCAGCAGACTTGCACAGGGCCTTGGACAACCAAGTTAGTATGTCTCTCAGGAGCAGAGAGACAAGTTTGCTTACTGCCCAGAATAAAAGATGTGGGCTCCCTAAGACCTGGACTCTTCCCCTGTCATCAACCCACTCCATGTGCAGGCACTCACAAGTCCATCGCATCAGCCCTATGGAACCTGGGACAACGGGAACTGCTATAAACGTGCCCAGGCTAATGCCCCGGCTGTGCTGTGATAAATTCTGGTCTCTGACCCAGGGGCTAATTGGTTGGCAAATGCTGCAAAATCTCAGACTTGTCACCGTCCCTGACAATGCTGCTCTGACGGGGGTCAGGGTGACTGCCCCGTCACCATGCTCCAGGTGTACCCTGTCTCCAGCAAACTCAAAAGAACCCTTAAATCAGAAAAAATATATGTAAACCAGGAAAAGAATTGCTTTTCAAGAAGCTCAGGAAGAGTAGACAATTAGCCTAGCAGTGAAGAAGCCCAGGCTTCATATCAGATACCTGGATTTGATACTTGGTTCCTGATTGCAGCTCCCTACTAATGCGCACTGGAGGAGGCAGTGGTAACAGCTCATGGGGCTGGGATCCTGCTGTCTACATAGGAGATCCAGATTGAGTTCCTAGCTCCCAGCTCCCAGCCCCCCGCTATGCCCTTGCCCAGTCCTCGCCACTATAGGCATTTCGTGAACCAGCCAATGGGGGTTCTCTCTCTTAAATAAATAAACAAAAAGGGGCCGGCACCATGGCAAAGTAGGTTAATCCTCCACCTGTGGCGCCGGCATCCCATATGGGCACTGGTTTGAGTCCTGGCTGCTCCTTTTCCGATCCAGCTCTCTGCTATGGCCTGGAAAAGCAGTGGAGGATGGCCCAAGTGCTTGGGCCCCTGCGCCTGCATGGGAGACCAGGAAGAAGCTCCTGGCTCCTCGCTTCGGTTCAGCACAGCTCCAGCTGTTGCGGCCATTTGGGGAGAGAACCAACGGATGGAAGACCTTTCTCTCTGTCTCTCCCTCTCATTGTCTGTAACTCTACTTCTCAAATAAATAAATAAAAATCTTTAAAAAATAAATCAATAAACAAAAAAGCAATCAGGCAACATTTATTTCTTTAGAAAGGTCACTACTTGCCAACACGACATCGCACACCTCTTTCAAATACAGTACCACTTCGGAATCCTAAAAGATGATGCGTTTAGTTCCAAAGAGCTGAACTTGCACCAAAGGCTTCAGTTTGAAGTGTGAAATCAGTTTCCCAGGTGGGAAAACCAAGAGGCTGCGCTTGCGAGTGGGGCTTCTGGGCAGCGATTATCAGGCCTCCTTCCGGAAGACCACACTTGCTCACCGGCATTCTCCACCTCTTTAATTCAATTACCGAGGTCTACAGTTCGGTCACCTGAGCTGTGCCAATGTCAGTGTCCTGGTTTTGCTAATGTGCTGTACTTATATAAGCTGTCACCACACACGAGGACTGATGCGATGGTGGAGCTGCAGCAGAGGAATGCAGAGTACCTAGCGCGTCTGCGACATCTTGTGAGTTCCTAATTATTTCCAAATAAAAGTTTAAAAAATGTTGTGACTTAAGAAACCCAACAGCCTATTTTGTTAGATTCTTAATTAAATGAAGATAGGGTTGGGGCTATCTTATCTGTAATCACATGAAAGTTATAAATGGATTAGTTTATGCCAAAAAAAAAAATCAATTACTCAGTGCCAGTGATCTCAATCATTGAATGGAGCCAGAGAGCCATGACAGGTCCCCTGAGTCCCAGTGAAGTCCAGGCCACCTTCCCTCCCCAGACAGAGCGCTCCTGAGTCATGACAGCAATGGAGGCTGGTGGCAGGGGCTGCAGAGGTGGGAAAAGAGGGAAAGACAGAGGCTGGATGAGGTCGGGTGTGGCAGCTCTGTCCGGACAGGAACCACTGAAGCTGGGCCACTCCATGGCTCTGTGGCAGTGGGAAGTGATCTGACTTCCCTGTGCAGGAGAATGCTAGCCACAAGATCAGCCAAAGGGACAGGTGTGTCTGCCACTCTCTCGCCTACTGTGAGGTCTGGAGGCACAGGCCTGGAGCGAGTCCTTCCCCTCCCTCACATGTCCCCTCCCC
Organism: Sylvilagus floridanus; assembly: GCA_949820135.1. Classification (NCBI taxonomy): domain Eukaryota; kingdom Metazoa; phylum Chordata; class Mammalia; order Lagomorpha; family Leporidae; genus Sylvilagus; species Sylvilagus floridanus. The sequence continues at coordinate 55,749,336 of OX463235.1, forward strand.
AGCCACCCAGGGTGTCCAGGCCCTGCAGTAACTCTCAACACCACATGGGTTTTCCTTCCCAGGATGCCTTGCTGGGAACCACCTATGCCCCCTAGGCTTACCCTTCCCAGGGGCTCCCCAGGCCTAAGCAGGGCTGGTGTCCTGGGCACAGTGGATCGTCACCCTTAGGGACTGGAAAGAAGGTTCTAGTCCTGGTGAATACAGTTAGTGGGGAAGAGAGGTCCTGCTGAGAGGCAGTTTCCCTACAAACCTGCATAAAGGCTTTCATTGATATGCCAGGGTCAGACCACAGGGTCACTAACTGTATTGGCTTTCCTTTCTAATACCTTGTTGGTCCTGCTCCCAACACCTGTACCCTATATGTGCTCCAGGAGCCAACGGGCCCCATCCAGGACCAGCATCTTCATGGCACCTCCACCTTCAGCCACAGGAGCCCAGGCACTCAGCACTTTTCAAATCTACAGGCTGACCCTGAACTCAGCCGTATACCACCCGGGCGTTATCACAAACCTCCTTCTAGACCCCAGGACAATAGGCTTATTTCTGGGATTTTCTACCAGGACCTGGGGGGCAGGTGAGGGAACAGCATGCAACCAAGACACAGTTCCTTCTCTTCTCTCAACTCCTCTGCTCCCTCTATCACCTCCGCCAGCACAGGCACACGCCAGGGCTCCAAACACGTCCCAGACCCCCTTCCAGGCAGCAGAAATGGGAGCTACCACCGAGATCCCTCTGGAAACAGTAGGTGCTCTCCACTTCCTCACCTCGGAGTGTTCTTGCCCTAAAACTTCAGGAGAGGCCAAGGGCTGACAGAGCTGTGCTAGGGCTGCCTGCCCCCTCCTCCCTGGTGGGGTGGGGGTGAGTTCTCTGGGGTTCTGCTGCCACTTCAGCTTGGGGTGAGCCTGAGGGAATCTGCAGGTGGTCTCAGACCCCCTCCCCCCTCCCCCTCCGCAAAGGCAGGGAGGCAGAAACAGAGCCCGACCTGGTTGGTGTTAGATGACGTAGCAGGTGATGTGGGTGCCTTTACCAGATTCCTGTCCTCAGCTGCCATGAGTATGCCCTTGGCCATCAGGGACCACTCTGCCCAAACCCTGTCTCTGTGGGGGCAGACAATGGGTGCCTGATATGTCCCTCAGATAGGAGGGCTGCAGAGTCCCCTGTGGGGTCAGGCTGAGCCCACACCTTGGCCTTGCTTCTCCCCGCCCCCTGCCTGCCCTGCTGCTTCTCTCTCTGTGCTGGGAGGTTCATGTGACTGCAGACCCTCAGCAGTCACTTGCAGACACATCCTCAGCTCAGGCCTCAGCTGCCCTTCCTGGGGCGCCCCTTTGATTCAGAGGGTGGGGTGGGGACCCCGGTGCCTGGCAGCTCATCCTGGCCTAGTTTGGGGTGTGTTGAGTTGCTTTCCATTCATCTTTTTTCTTCATGTCCAAGGCGAAGAGGATGTAGAAGCAAACAAGGCAGCTTACAGTCAGCAGGAGGAAAGCCAGGACCAGGGCCTGGGATTCCAAATGGCCAGCAATGCCCGCTCTGAAGTCCTGGAGTGCGAGTGAGCAACAGCCCAAGAGCGACGCCCACAGAAGAAAGTGCAGAATGAAGCAAAGTCAGGCGAAGGGAGCCCTCCCTTTAGGGTGGGCTGGGGGTCGGGGGAGCCACCCACCGTGCACTGGTCCCATTTGCACAAGGGCTGCCAGGGGTCCTGCACTTGATTTTTCCCAGCAGGTGGAGATGCTGCAGGGACAAGTGATGGCCTGTATTAATAGCTGCCATTTGTTGAGCATTTACTGGGAGACAGGCACCCTGCAAAGCGGCTTACATGAATTCCTGACTCCCCACTACAATCCTAGGAGAGGAGACTGAAGCTCAGACAGGGCCTCAGTCCCACAGCAGCTGCTGGTGCACCATCTCCCGAGGCAGCTAACGTGGAGGGATGTCAGACGCAAGAGTTACAGTGTTGGCTGCATGGCCTGGTGCGAGTCCACTAGCCTCCCTTAACCGCAACTTGCTAGTCAGTGAAATGGAGCAGCAGGCTCCTTGAGAGGATGCAACATGCACACATGTGCTGTGAGGAGGAACTGGGGAGAAGGAGGGCTCACACATATTTAGCCCTCACTGGGACAGCCGTGGTTCTAAGCTCCGAAGACACAGGATTTCAGTTTATCCTTCCAAGACCCTGTGAAGTCGGTCCCATCAGCACCCCCATTTTCTAGAGGAGGAAAGCCCGGAGCCCCAAACACAAGAACCCGACAGAGCCAGGGCCTCTGGGGGTAGTCGAGACCGGGGCTGGACAGGTACGGCACCCCAGCTGCCCTTCACCCCGCCCGGCCATCCGCAGGCCTTTGCTGGCCTCCTGGGCTCACAGTTGAGCTCCTGCTCCTGCCATGGCAGCAGAGGGGTCACACCTGCCGCCAAGGGCGCTCTGACTCTGCATGGAGTCTTGTCTCCCACTAGCCCTGGGGTTCCTGGGATGAAGGGTGAGGACCTCCCCTTGACTTACTGGCCCCCAGGCCCCCAGCCCGGCACAGGTGGAGCCCCCCTCACCACACCTGCTACCGAGGGACAACGAGGCGCTCTGTCCCCAGAGCACTGGCTGAGGGGGAAGGGTGAGAAGAAGCCCATCCTTCTTGAGAAAGCAGGCAGCCCTCAGGCCCAAGGCCAGGGCCACCACTGCAATGAGGCATCACCCTACCAGCCTCCTGGGGCCTCCGGGACGCTTGAGGCCACAGCACCTGGCCAGGCTCCCCACTCTCGGTGGTCAGAGCATCCAGACTGTGGCAGCGACATCTAAGGATATGGCATACCTGGGAAGGGAACACTCCAAATTCCCCCAAGGGGCAATGCAAAGCCAGGCAAGGAATGGAAGTCACACCATATTAACTCCAAGGCCACGCACGGAGGAGCAATCCTGTCTGCCTGCTTCCACGGGAGGTACCAGGGGCTGAGGCCCCCCACCCCACCCCCGCTGTCTAGTTATGTCCTTCCCAGCTGTGGGGCTTCAGGGTCCTTCTGTGCAGCGGAATGCACGCTGGCCGACTCCAGCACAAGGCTCTGAGGACAGGCGGCATTACAGCTCGTGCCTTGCCACTTTTGAGGATGGGGGCACGTGAGAAACCGCTCAGAGAGGAATCACTGCCCGAGGAAGGTGCCCCTAGGTCACAAGGAGGCACTGACCATGGGCTGGCAGTGCAGCAGGGGTGAACAAGACAGGGCCCTGCTTCCTGCCCAGGTCAGCCCTCACCTCCATGCTCTGGGAGGCTGGGCTGTGGAGGACCAGGGCCTGCAGTGGCCCTGGGGAAGCTCCCACAAAGAACCAGCCAGCCCTGTGGGCTTGGGGAGAAGCAGGGAATCCACAGAGCCAGGGGACAGCACTGCCTACACAGGTCAGGGCAGAGGCAGGTGTGGGCCAGGAGACCTGGGTTCACACCTCAGCTCTGCCACTTTAACCTCTCCGGGCTCCAGCACTTTCATGTCTGGGGGGAAATTACAAAATACACTTTTGTAAGAAGCTGTGTATATGACCACAGAAGCCTGCTGGAAGCACCAATTTAAAACATAATAATAACTTGCGTAGAGAGATGCAGCTCAGTTGTGACAAATCTGGGACGCCGTCCTCTGAATTACACAACAGAACTGATTGCTGTAAGCACGACCCAGAATGCTGTTGTGGGTAACGGCCTTTCTGGCCAGGCAGACCCAGGTTCGAATCCTGTCTCTGCCAACTCCCAAGCTTGGTTTGTAAACTGCCCTGCGCCATCGGTGTAATGGGGGCATCCATGTAGTGGTTACCCGGTGCCAGACCCCACCAGGTGCTCAGTGGAAGGTGATCTGGGATCCAAATGGGAGTGTGGAAACCTTGGGCCTGCAGCTCCACATCCTCTCCAAGGAGAGCTCGGGCTCTCGCTGCTTTTGTTAAAAAGGTAACCAAAGACTGAGAGCCTGAGAAAGCAGGCACAAGCCACGGGTCCGCAGAGACAGTCCTGGGATGCTGGGGCAGGCTGCTTACAGGGCGGCGGCCTCCAAGACCAGGCCTTACAAATCTCTTGGGATGCTGCCAACATGCAGAGTCCTAGGCCTGCCTGGCTGAAATTTTTGGCTTAGTAATCACCTTCTCAATCTAAGGGACGCCTTCCTGGGTCACCCCTAGGCCCGGTTGGTGGCACCCAAAGCTTACCTGGGAGGAAGGGGATGATCCTTTGCTTGGGGTCCTTCTGGCCTCCTTCGATGGGAAACTTGTCCAGAAGCTGCATCTGAGAAGCCAGACAGATGGGGATAGGTTCAGAAGACTGGCAGAGTCTGCGGGATGGCATCCCTTCCCCCACCCCCCACTCCACCGCTCAGAGCCTCTGCACTCACATGGATGAGTGACGCCTGAAATCCCTCATTTCACAGCCCATTAGCACACCACATGGGGCATGAGAGGGGGAGGCCAGAGCTCTCCCTGCCTCAAAGGCGTGTTCAGGACCATGGGGGAGGTGTCTGGAGACATACACCCCCTCCCCGACTGCAGTGGACTGGGCTGGGCAGCAGCAGACTTCAGGCCAGGTTGCAGCTAGAGTTTCCAGAAGTTTCTTTTCACCAAGTTTCTCTCCTACTTGATCTGCATGGTGACTTCTTCAGCCACTGGCCATCCCAAACCCTCCAGGGCCAGGATGAAAACCCCACCTGATATTTAGCCAGACCACCCCCCTCCTAGAATTGTTCTGCAGAAACACACCCAGATGCTATTTTGATTAAAAACTCACTCTATCTCGTTGTACCCACTGCAGAGAGACCCATTTCTACCCTGAGATTGCTACTGTTTTCCCAGGACAGACCCACTGGAAGAGTTTCCAGGGTTCCAGAGGAACAACTGTTTTTACTTCTGCTGTTCTGGGCTGAAATTCTGTATAAACTGGAAAAATACACAGGAGACAGGATGGACGAGGCTAGGGCTCCCGCGTGTGTGGTTGGTTTGCCTTCCAAGCCACAGGTGGGAAGTGGAGCAGGGTGGAAAGCCGGGATCTGGTCTGGCTGCCCAAGCCGTGTGACCCCGGGCAGGGCAGGGCACCCTTTGAGGTGGGGCATCGGGCCGCGCCGGAAGAAGGAGGATCTGCCACTAGTATTGGAAGTCCACCCACCCCACCACGCCTTAAACATTTATTGAGTGCCTAGTTACAGCACTGGGCGCTATGGAAACAGCAATAAGACACATCTCCACCAGCTCTTTGAAGGACACTGTGTATGTCACGTGTCCTGTGTCAGCCAGGGGAGATAGTGTGAGGAAGAGGAAGGCAGTAGGAAAGGAGCTGTGGCAAGACCGGGGATCTGGCTTTCCACAGGGCGGGAGGAGGTCCTTCCCGACAGATGCCACTTCAGCAGAGACCCACAGCGGGTGAGCGGGGAAGCTAACTTTCACTTCCCTCTGTGCCATGGAGATTTAACTCAAGCTGGCTCATGCGTTTTCAATGTCACAAGTTCATCTCTCAAAACAGCCACTGCCTGCTGCATGTAAACACAGCATATAGAAACTGGGGATTTTTAAAAAATCCATACATTTTCAAATAAATTCTATACAAAGTAGAGTTCCTATTACCTTCTCTTTTTTTGAAAATATGCAAATAACTGCATTCACACCCACTTGTCCATATTGTATATGGTTTTTAGTTATTAATTGATAATAGGATTAATTAGTACCCCAAAAATGACTGAGAACTGACCAATATATTTAGCAGCAAGAAGGTCATTAGTAACCTTGAAAAGAGTACTTTTAGTAGAATGGGCATAAAAGAGAATAAGAGGAGGAAAAATTAAGACTGAATACAGGTGGTTCTTTTGAAAGAAGGTTTGTTAGAAAGGGGAGCAAGTGAAGTAGGGTCAAGTTGGGTGTGCATGTATGTGTGTGTATGTGTGTACATGTGTATGTGTGTCTCTGTGTGTACATGTATGTGTGTGATGGAAGATACTAGTATGACTTACATTCTGATGAGAATGATCTAATATTAGAAAAAAATGAATGCGTGAGGGAAAGGGAAATTCTTGGTGCTTTGTCCCTAACGACAGAAGAGGAGACGGGAGCCAGTTAACTGTGCTGCAGGACTGGCTTTTCCAGGAGACGGTGTAAGTGAATGCAGACGCTAGCAGAAAGCTGGACATGGAAATGAACAGAGAATCAGAACAGACTCCCAGAAGGGGAGTTACACTTTTTTTTTTTTTTTTTTATTTCACAGGCAGAGACAGGGAGAGAGACAGAGCTTACTCCTCAGCTGCCTGGGGACTAGGACGGGGCCAGGTCAAAACCAGGAGCCTGGAACTCTGTCCAGATCGCCCATGTGGGTGGCACGGGCAGCACAGCGCCGAGAGCCCCCTCCGGCAGCAAGCACTGGGGGCGGCCAGCGCTGGGCTGGGCTGACTCGCCCTTCCTGGGAGGGGGGGCTTCCTGGCAGCTCCAGTGTGGGGCCCCACTTCTCCAAGTCCCATCATTGTCACCATTCCTGACTCGGAATCTTCCCTTAAGAAGAAACGAGGCCACGAACCTGTGTAGGAGCTCTGAGGGACCAGGCGGGCTCAGAAGTCCACTGTAGTGAGATCTTAGCAGGCCTTGTGTGGGGTGCTGGGTACCCAGTCAGCCAGTGTCACAGAGACACAGTAAGTGTGGCCCTTCTTAATCACTCACCCCTTGTGTCCTGAAATATAGCCCCCCCTTCGGCTCTCTGATGACCATACACGGACACCTACTCCAGGCAGCTGTCCTCGACCATCCCAGCGGAAGATCACGCCTCCTCTCTCCAAATCCCAACAGCACTCCTGGTTTGAATCCCGATCCCAGTACTTCACAGCCTTTTGTGATTTCCTATTTGTACAGGTTCATCTCCTTGCCCAAGAGAAAACACCTTTCCCCACTGAATGGTTTTGGTGCTCTTGTTGAGCCAATTCAACATAAAGATATAAAAACAATAGATTTGGAAAGAATCAGACAGCACTTCTCAAACAATTATTAGTAAAAAAATTTTTCCCCACCCAGTAAAAAGAATTTTTTTAGGGGGAAAGGGGAGTTCAACATCAAACCTTAATACAAAGTTTTGGGAACACAGAGAGCCTATCGTTCCCAAATAATTTGTAGAAAACACTGTCTTTTGCACTTTGAATTACATTAAGTTCTAGCTTCAAAAAGTTCATGGAAAATTTGGATTCTCTTTTAATTCAATTTTCCATGAACTTTCTAAAGCTCTCTGATATCCAGGAATTAATGTATTACACACACACACACACACACACACACACACACGTGTGTGTGGGGAAATGGAATTGAAAGATTGATTAATGTGGTGAACTACATTGTTGATTTTGAAGTTCTGAACCTGGTTGCAATTTCCAACATAAACCCTACTCGGTGACGATGACTCTTTTTGCTGGATTTGATTTGCTAGTATTTTGCCTAGGAATTTTGTATCCATGTTCAGGATGAACAGTATTCTGATGTTTTCTTTTCTCATAAGGTCTTTGCCAGGTTTTGATATCGGAACTCACAGTCTCTGACGGCATGAGTGGGGAGGCGCGCCTTTCCCACGGGGCAGGTGTGAGAGCAGCAGTCTCCCTTCATCTCTGACACGGCGGGGATGCTCCAGCACAGCTGTCTGCGTGTGCAGTCTTCTTTGTAGGAAACTATCTAATGCGGAATTCAATTTCTTTAATAGATACAGAGGAACTTCATATTTTTCTATGTCTTTTCAAGTCAGATTTGGAAAACTGAGTTTTTAAAGGAGTTTCCATACCAAACTTACTGAATTTATGGGCAGAAAACTGTTACTAGCATTCCCTTATTATCATTCTGATGTCTGTGGGACCTGATGCGGTATCTCCTATTTCATTCTTGATCTAATTTGTCCTTTCTCTCTCCATTGGTTATTCTTAGTAGGAATTTATCAACTTAATTAATGTTTTCAAATAGCTTTTTTTTTTTTTTTTGATAGGCAGAGTTAGACAGTGAGAGAGAGAGAGAGACAGAGAGAAAGGTCTTCCTTCCATTGGTTCAGCCCCCAAATGGCCGCTACAGCCTGCATGCTGCACGGATCCGAAGCCAGGAGCCAGGAGCCAGGTGCTTCCTCCTGGTCTCCCATGAGGGTTCAGGGCCTGACCACTTGGGCCATCCTCCACTGCCCTCCCGGGCCACAGCAGAGAGCTGGACTAGAAGAGGAGCAACCGGGACAGAATCCGGCGCCCCAAGCAGGACTAGAACCCAGGGTACCGGTGCTGCAGGCAGAGGATTAGCCTAGTGAGCCATGGCACCGGCCATTCAAATACTCAGTTTTTAAAAAAGATATATTTATTTGAAGGGCAGAGTTACAGAGAGAGAGAGAGAGAGAGAGAGATGGATGAAGAGAGGGAGAGACTGAGTCGGGGGAGGTCTTCCATCCACTGGTTCATTCCTCAAATGGCTGCAATAGCCAGGGTTGGGTCAGGCCAAAGCCAGGAGTGCCAGGAGCCTCATCTGGGTCTCTTACATGGGTACAGGGACCCAAAGACTTGGGCCATCTTTTGCTGCTTTCTCAGGTGCAATAACAGGGAGCTGGATTGGAAACAGAACAGGTGGGTCTTGAACCAGCACCTATATGGGATGTGGGCACTGTGGGCAGCGGCTTCACTGGTTAAGCCACAATACCTACCCCCTAAAATACTCACTGTTTAAATTGCATTAAGTCTTCATTGTTTTATGCCTTTTACTACATTTATTTTTATTCTTAGATTTATTATGTCTTTCCTTCTTCTTAATTTAGCCTTAATTGTTCCTATTTTCTTAAAATTGTAGTTTAAATGATTTATTTTAAACTCCTTCAAATTTAGGTATATAATGATAAAATATTTATATTGTTCTCTCTAGTGATATCTTAGCAAATTTGGTATGTTGTGTTTTCATTAAGTTCAAAATATTGTAAAATTTACTTTGTGATTTCTTCACCGAACTCACAAACACAAGAAACTTAACTCCAAAAGAAGAGACACAAAGAAAGTCGTAGCAAGGCACATCATAAGCAGACTACTCAAAAACAGCAATGAAGAGAAAAGTCTTGGGACTAGCGTCATGGTGTAGCAGGTTAAGTTGCCACCTGCAGCGCTGGCACCACATATGAGCACCATTTGAGCCCTGGCTGCTCCACTTCCGATCCAGCTCCCTGCCAATGTGCCTGGAAAAGCAGCAGCAGATGGCTCAAGTATTTGGGTTCCTGCATCCATGTGGGAGACATGGATAGAGTTCCAGACTCCTGGCTTAGGCTTGGCCTAGCCCTGGAAATTGTGGAGCACCATTTAAGGAGTGAACCAGCAGATGTAAAATAAATCTCTCTCTTTCAAGTAAATAAATAAATCTTTAAAAAGAAAAAAAGAGAAAATGACAACAGATTTCATGTTGAAATAATGCAAACAAGAGAACACTGAGGTAGTGTTTTTAAAGTACTAAAATTAAAAATTTAAAAAACTTAGAATTTTATGCCTAGGAAAAATATCTTCTTTCAGACATGTTCAATCATATAAAAGCTGAAAGAACGCATCACCAGCAGATCCCACATTACAAGAAATGTTTCTTGATCCGTAAGTTGATAATGTTAATGCAATTTAGGAAATTCTCAGCAAGTTTCTCTTAAAATCTTGTTTCCTACCCTATTCTCACACTCTCCTCTTCCTGGGATGATTATTACTACGTGTAGGATAGAAGATTCCATATTGTACTATATGTCTCAAGGACCCTGCTTATTTTCTTCTCTCCTTTTTTCCTGTTAGTCAGAGTGGATAATTTCCAGTGATCTGTAGTCAAGTCAAATGACTCTTCTGCCATTTCCAAATTGCTGGTAAGCTTACACGGCAGAATTTTTTTTTTTATAGATTTATTTATTTATTCAAAAGTCAGAGTTACACAAAGAGAGGAGAGGCAGAGAGAGAGAGAGAGAGAGAGATCAGCCATCTGCTGGTCCACTCCCCAATTGGCCACAATGGCTGGAGCTGAGCTGATCGGAAGCCAGGAGCGTCTCCCACATGGGTGCAGGGCCCAAGGACTTGGGCCATCTTCCACTGCTTTCCCCGGGCCATAGCAGAGAACTGGATTAGAGGTGGAGCAGCTGGGATTCGAACCAGCACCCACATGGGATGCCGGCACTGCAGGTGGCAGCTTTACCCACTATGCCACAGTGCTGGTCTCCACAGCAGAATTTTAATTTCATTACTTTTAAGTTCCAAATTTTCCATTCAGTTTTTATTTTATATTTATTTATTTATTTGAAAGAGCTACACATAGAAAGAAGGAGCAGCAGAGAGAGAGAGAGAGAGAGAGGTCTTCCATCCGCTGGCTCACTCCCCAGTTGGCTGCAATGGCTGGAGCTGTGCTGATCCAAAGCCAGGAGCAAGGAGCCAGGAGCCTCCCCCAGGTCTCCCACACAGGTGCAGGGGCCCAAGGACTTGGGCCATTTTCTACTGCTTTCCCAGGCCACTGCAGAGAGCTGGATCGGAAGCAGAGCAGCCAGGACTTGAACCGGTGCCTGTATGGGAAGCCAGTACTGCAGGTGGCAGCTTCACCCGCTAGCTACACCACAGCACCAGCCCTTCAGTTGTTTTTATAATTTCCATTTCTCTACTATCTGTTCACTCATTAAAAGCCTATTTTCCTTTAATTCTTTTAAACATATTTTCCTTTAGTTCTTTTTAACTGGTTTAGAGTATTTCAATATCTGATTATCTTCTGGCCAATTTCAGTGACTGTATTTTCATTCCAGTGGGTCACTTACTCCTATTTCTTTGGCCACCGAGTGATTTCTTATTGTAAACTGGTCATTGTGGATACTACGTTGTACAGACCCTGGATTCTGTTGTCCTTCTGTGCAAGGTAGTGATTTTTGTTCTGATAACTGTAGTACAGTTACTGGCTAATCATCTTAAACTGGAACAGACATGGTTTTGTGTGTTCTTGGAGTGGATTGACAGGACGCCCTGCAACTTGATAGGATGTGGCATGCAGATTCTGCCTCCTCTGTGGGTACTGTAAGGACTTATTTCTAGGCTTTATTAGGATGAGTTTACTGTAGGCCTTACTTTCGAGTGTTACTGAGATCCTTGTTCCTAAAATGTAGCTCTTCTGTTGGCTTAACAGGATGCCCAGAGTGTTAATGAGGTTTTCACAAAAGACTCTCCCTGTTGGCTGAGCTGGGCTTCCAAAATTCCCCAGCACTGTATGGCTTTGTTCTATCAGTATTTCTGGTAATCCTCTTGCAATCTTGTCCTGTGTACTTACAGCCCTGCCCTTGACCAAGAACTTGTGAGGAATCCCCCACAGCCGTCCAGAGCACCGGCTATGCACAGCTCCTTCCTCTTGGGCGCCTTGCCCTGGGTTCCAAGTGCTTAAGTTGCCCCACAGTCCAGTAGGACTGGCATGCTCTGCCAGGATTCCAGCTCCCTGCAATTCAGCAGGAAAACTGTCCCCGGAGAGCTGGGCTCTTGTGGTGAGTTTCACTTCTCTCCAGGACTGCAGTTTTGTGCTTTTTGTTCAGTGCCTGCAAACATGCGCCTCTTGTATTGCATCTGGTTTTCTCCCTTCTTATGGTGAGAGAGCTGGTTTAGCACCAGTACTTCCATCACAGCTGGAACTGGATGTTTTGTTGAGGTTCACAAATGGCCACAAGACTTCCAGATGGAAGCAGTGGGATTTGGCAGGCTGTCAGTGGAAGGAAGAATAGCTTAGGAGACCTGTGGGGTTCTGACCACTGTTTGGTTTCATATTAGGAAAGCTCAGTTACAAACTAAGTGCAGCTAGGTCCTGAACACCCAAGAATAAACAAACAGAATACATGGGTTATGTTGTCTCTTAGGACCAAGCAGCCAATTAATTTATCACCTAATTTGGGAGACATCTGAGAGTGAAAGTGAGTGCTGGTTAGCAATGACATCAGGATAGCAGGTGTAAAACAGTACTCTCAGGAGTGTCCTAACTAAGTGGGTCATGTTGATTCTCCATGGATTCCCATCTCCAAGATAGGATCTGGTGCACATAGCACCCTCAGTAAATGTGTGATGGTGAAAATAATGTACACTGGGCTTCCAGGCCAGCCCTCTGCTGTGGCCCAGGAGTGCAGTGGAGGATGGCCCAAGTGCTTGGGCCCTGCACCCCATGGGAGACCAGGAGAAGCACCTAGTACCTGGCTCCTGCCATCGGATGAGCGCGGTGCGCCGGCCGCAGCGCGCGGAAGCCATTAGAGGGTGAACCAACGGCAAAGGAAGACCTTTCTTTCTGTCTCTCTCTCTCACTGTCCACTCTGCCTGTCAAAGAAAAAAAAGAAAAAAAAAAAAAGAAAGAAAGAAAATAATGTACACTGGGAACTTACTTCGTGTTAGGTCCTGTGCAAATCATTTTTACGTGGCTTATCTAACTTCTCAGATCAACCCTTTGAAGTGATGCTATTATTACTCTATGTTCCAGAGAAAGAAACAGAAACAAGAGGTTAAATGAGTTGCTCCAATCAGTACGGTGCAGAGCTAGGATTCAATGTCAGGAAATCTGGTTCCAGACCCAGGTCTCTTGATTACGACAGATAAGTGAATACATTCAGTGGAAGAAATAAACAATTCCGAAATTCCACCATCAGCATTACATTTCAAGGTGGAGAAATCGCACTTCAGGATCTAGTAATGTAATTAATAACTAACAAATAAAGCTTTAAAAAATTGTGTGATCAGTTTCATATAAAGTATTTGATAAAATTTAACATTGACTTATGATTTTTAAAAAAGAAATAAGCAAACTTTCTCAATATATATATATAAAATATATACCTTCCCAAAATAATGCTCAGAGATAAAACACAAGGATGCTGTCAACTCTCACTTTTTCTATTTGCTGTTGCACTAATAGTTCTTGCCAAAGGATTAACACACAAAGAAGTAAGAGGCATAAAGATTGAGAAAAAAGATAAAATTCGCAGTATCCCCAACCAATATGAAGTCGGTACAAATCCAGAGAGAATCCACAAGAGACGCTCACCTTTGGACCTTGAAGAAACCTTGCACCTTCACTGAAAAAAAACTCACCCCTGGAAGATGTAAAACAGGACGCCTTAAAGGGTAACTAGAAGTTCTGGGGAAAACCAGTGTGATCGGTGTATAACAATGTGAATACATTTAATGCCAATGACTTATATCCTTCACAAAGGTTAAAGTGATGAATTTCACATTACATATGTTTTACCATAAGGAGAGAGGGGAAAATGTGCATAAGGACCTGAGGTTCCACAGCAGGGCAAGGACATGGTCCAGAGAGGCACAGGTACCAGCTGGGGGGGGGGGCTAGAGCAGGAGGGAGCTGGGCACACCAAACACTGCGCTAACGTAGGCCTCTACCAGAAGAGCGCTCACAGAAATTCTCTCGCACACTCTGTCCCCCAGGAGCCATCCTGTGCACACCACGGAGCAGAGCAAATGAGTCTGGATTCTGGCTTCCAAAACCACACCAGCACCCTGGTCTACATGGTGGGGGAAGACGGGAGAACCCAGAGAAGGGGTACAGAGGCTGTGTTCTATACAGGGGCAGCACAGACACGAGGCAGTGCTGCTGTCCTTCAGAAAGTTCCCTGGACAGGAGGGGTGCAGGGTCTCCTGCCCAAAGGACTACAGCAGTTCATGTGCACACTGGGCATCCCAGGCACTCCAGAGGGTGGAGCAGCCAGGGATGGAGACAGAGAGGACACATGCTCCTGGCAAGGAGCTGCCTGCACTGGGACACATTTGGATGGCGGGACACAGGACCAGGCTGAAGCCAAGACACCCTCACTTTGACAGGGAGCCCAGTCCTGCTTCCAAAACCATCACCAAGTCAAAGAAGACTTGGAAAACATGCAAGCCTTCACTTCAGATCCCTTCCCCAGCGAGCCCTGCCCTGTGATGCGTCACGTACTGCATCAACAAGGTCTGAGCATGTGAGTCATGCTCCGTGATCAGCCTGGGAGTCGGGTACCTGCGTGGCACAAGGAATTCTGGTAGCATTAGGTGAGTGTCAACCTGCTGAGAGGAATAAAAAGCCATGCATAGGAGTTCTGGAAAGGACAAGCAAAGTGGCCTTCTCAGAGGAGGAGACATTAGAACAAGGCCCTAAATAAAACCCAGCGGGAGCAAAGGGAGGAAGGGCAAGTTCAAGGCTTGGCGGGGGGATGTCAGGACAGCTCTGTGAGGCAGTCAGATGGGAGTGAATTAACTGGCTCTTGAATGTCATGAAGTGCTGCCATGGGCGAGAGAAAGTGGTGGCATCCGGGGTGGAGGCCCCTGACAATTTATTCCAGTGATTTGGGGATGACCACACAGTTGGCACCCACGCTGGCTAAGGGCAGATGCCCAATGTGTTGCTCCATGGGGGAAGTTAGGGGATCTTAAAACACGACAGGAAATAGGATGGAGGCGGGCTGGGGGGAAGGAATCATTTCTAAAACTCCTCTCAAGGATGAGCTGCATTGGCTGGAGTCTCTGCCGTGGGGACCGGCAGGTGACAGGGCCCAGATGCCCCGGCCTAACGTTCACTCCTGAAACTGCTGTCTACAGCAGCTGGGCCTGGGAAAGCAGAGCTGGCTCCTTCCTGAGGCTCTGGGGGCAAATCTGTCTCTTCGCTCCTCCCAGTCTCTAGAGGGCCCCTATAATCCTTGGCTTCGGGCCCCTTCCTGTGTGTGTGTGTGTGTGTGTGTGTGTGTGTGTGTGCCTGTGCTGGTGTATTCTGTCCAGGCCTGTTTGCTTGGGCCAGTGTGCTGGGAGCACAGGAGTTCGCTGCCCCATGGTTCTGGAGGCTGGGGTCCGAGAGGGAGGTGTTGGCAGAGCGGCCCCTCCTGAGAGCCAGCATAAGGAGCCCCTACCCCTCTCTCTCCCTGCTCAAGGTGGTCGTTGGCAGTCTCTGTCCTTCCCCAGCTTATAAAAGCATCACCCCCATCTCCCTGTGTGTGTGTCTATGTCCCACCCTCCCACCCCCACTTTTTTTGGGAAGATTTATTTATTTGAAAGGCAGAATTACAGAGAGAGAGGGAGAGACAGAGAGAGAAGTCTTCCATCCTCTGGTTCACTTCCCAAATGGCTGCAAAGGTGGAGCAGGGACAATCCGAAGCCAGGAGCCAGGAGCTTCCTCCAGGTCTCCTATCTGGGCACAGGGTCCCAAGCACTTGGGCCATCCTCCACTGCCTTTCCTGGTGCACTAGCAGAGAGCTGGATCAGAAGTGGAGCAGCTGAGACTCAAATGGGTGCTCAAATGGGATGCCAGCGCAGCAGGTGGCAGCTTTACCTACTATACCACAGTGCTGGACCCCACTTCCCACTTTTAATAGGGGCAGCACACATAACGGATTCAACATCCACCCTGCTCCAAGAATGATCTCACCGTAAACAATGACACTATTTCCAAACAAGGTCACATTCTAAAGTTCTCAGAGGTAAGGATCTTACCATGTGCATTTGTGGGGGACACATACGACTTCAACCCCCTAACACCAGCATACTTGAGAACAACGTGCAGTTATCGACAACCAAGTGTTTGCTCAGAGACTACCCAAGTCTCTTCCTGCACTCACAGTCGTGCCTGCACACCATGATACCAATAATGATAAGGAATGTTGCAGAGCTAGGAAGCTTTGCATTCAAATCAGTCTGTTCATCTGGAGACTGGGGAGAGTGCAGAAGCTGACAGGAAGGGGAGCTGAGAGGATTAAGTGCCTGGCACGGAGCCCAGCTATTATTGCTGCTACTGCCACCCTCTCTTTTGTTATGATACTAGGCTGTGTCCCTGATGCCAAAGTGCTTAGGAAGTTCCAAGTCCAAGATCAGAGAGACAGTAGGGAGACCGTGAGGGGCAGATAGGACTGGGGGTGGGGTAGGGTGGGGTGTCTTGGCCAAGCCTGGCCTAGCTCTGGGTCTGGGGGCCCACGGGAGCTGCCAGCTGGTGTGCGTGGGCCCGGCTCAGGGAGGAGGCCTCTGGCTTTTCCAGCCACGCTTCGAGTGCATGTGGGCTGGCCGGCATGTGTTTGACATTTAACACAGTGGGGCCAAGGCTGAGTGCCTGACACTTGCAGCGAGACGCACACCCAGGGAAGAAGTCAGAGGCCCAGGAAAGCCTCTGATGCCCAGCAGCTGCCCAAGCAGGCTGGCTCTCGCTGCCTCTGCCCGAACCCAACACAAGTGGGCTCATCTCATGCTCCCCGCCCACGACCCACAGGCCTGCACGCAGAAGAAAGAGCACTGGGGTGGAGAGGTGACTCCCAGGGCCAGCCTGCCAAGGACTCGAAGGGCAACTGGGACAAGCGGCTTGGCCTTTCTGGGCACAATACACCGGGGTTGAGAAGAGGAGAAGGCGTTCGAGACAGTGTTGCCAAATGCCAAGCACAATCATTCCTACTGCATTTCTCTGCCCCACGTTCTATTCATCTGTAAAATGGCCAAGGCCTGTTTTTGCCCTTCCCTGGGGGCTGTTGTGAGGTCAAAAGGGAAAATGTGCACGATAAGCACTTTGACACCTGCCAAGTCCCAAGGAAAGCACCAGAGGCAGTGGCCTTTCACAGCTGTGCCGTCATCCTGGCCAGCAGTAGAATGCTGCCGCCCTGACGTCAGAACCCCAGTTTACTTCTTCCTGACCCTGGCCGAGTCACGTGCCCTCTCTGTGGCACTGTGCTCATTTGCAAGGCAGCAGTGAGCAAAGCAGCACCCCACGGTGGAGTGTGGGTTAAGTGAGGCCAGCCAGGTAGGCATGCATGCTGGGCTTACTGCCCGGCCTACAGACACGGGCTCACCAGATTCAAGGTGAAGAGACTGCCTACTGCCTCCCTGTCTCCAATGCACTCCTCCAGCCCCCTCCAGCCCTTCACTGAAAGGCTGGCCAGGGGACTTCATGGCCCTTGAGCTCTGCCCCAACACAAGATGGCTCATGTGACTTCAGCTCTCCTTGGCCAGGAGCGACAGGCACGCTGCCAGGGCAGGCCATCAGGAGAGCCAGTGACCAAGGGCACCAGGTCAGGGACTGTGGCCTCAGCCAGCTCTGAGCTCTGAGCATGGCTCTGGGAGGAACCTGGAGCTTCCCCAGGACACGTACAACGTGGCTTCCTACTTTAGAATTGGAGCTCCGCCCCTCCCCTCTGCCCCCCACACCCACACCCATTGCACCCACTGCATGCCAAGCCAGCCGCTCGCCGGTCCCTTTCTTTCATCCCCAGGAAGGTGCTTGGGGCAGCGAGGGTGTGTCCTGGGCAGGGAGAGGGGCACAGCCACGGAGTCCTCAGACCCAGAGGAGGCACCTGGAAGAGGCTGAGCAGAGGAAACACTGTGAGAATGGATTCCAGAAAGCCACATCTGGCCAGCGCATAGGCTGCAGAGTGGAGAAAGAGACGCCTGTGTGAAGGATCCTGGCACTGGCCCAGGGTGTTGGCGGTGACACGCCCCCACAGAGAATGAGGCCTGTCCAGCACAGAGATGTTTTCTGGCACAGTCCTGTTCCCTTCTGGAAGTCTCTCGCTACCCCTAGCCTTGCAGAGACCCCTCTCAAGGTTTCTGAGCTCCCTCCAAAGCTGCCCAGCACTCCAAGGACCACCCAAATCAAGGACGAGGCCCTGAACAGGGAGGGGAAGAGGAAAGGAGAATGGGAATTCACTTTCCCTTTCTGGCTGACCCACATCCCCAGCCCCAATTTCTTTGTTCTTCTCACCCTCTAAATGGCTCAGAGCTGTGGTCCCCAAACTGCCCAGGGCCACCGTGGGATCAAATTCAGACCAAAATCTGGGACAAAGAGTTATTACTTTTTGGCAGCAAAAAGACCCCTCTTCCTCAGGGGTCCTGGACCCAGAATGCTGTTCAAGGCCTGAGATGGCAGATTTGGTCCCCAGGGACTTCCCTGATGGGCATCTTGGACAGAGATGCCTAGAGGGACGCAACTGAGTGGCAATCCTCCACTCTCCTCACCTTCCTCCTTCCTGTCCCCAGCAGTCTCCACTCCCAGTATTTTCTCTATTGCAAATGAGCCAAGGTGCTTCCAGGCCTGAAGTTCCCTCCCCACAAGTCTTATGCAAAAGCTAAAAAACAAAAGAACAGGCTGAACAGGGTCTGGGGTGGGGTGGACAGGGCCAAGCTCTTCGCCTGGCCTTGCCATGACAACATGGAGCCCTCGCTTCTCCTTGGCTCAGGAGTAGCGGAAGAGTTGTGAACCAGCAGCTGCCTCCTTAGCCTCCCCCAGAATGGACAGTGGCTGGGCCATCCTGCAACTCTGAAAGCTTCCTCAAAGACTCTAGACGCTGCCATCATAGCCCTGGGCCACCAGGTAGATCCAGCCAAAGCCAAGCAGGCCTCAGGAGTACTGGCCATGAGACTGCCTGCTCCATGGAACTTGGGGAAGTCACCTTCCCACCCCCTCCTCTGTTACAATCTTCATAGCCCTAAGAGACCAGAATACCTGAAGCCTCTCCAAAGGTCCCATTAAGGAGGGTGCCAAGTATGCGACCATCTCTAATGCTGCTTCGATTTGCTGCCCTCTGATGATTTTTGGGTCTCTACCACCCACACACCCAGGGACACGAGCCTGTTCATGACCTCTCCAGGTGCATGCCCTGCCCCTCGCACCTCACACGTCCCGGCACACCACACAGCTTGCCTCAAGTCCACCCCTGGCATAGCGTGCTGCCTGCCACCACTTCCACAGATTGGACTCACTTGCAGAACTACACTTCCTGTACTTGACTTTCCTTACACACCTGTCTTCCTACAAAAGCCTGGGAGCATCTTGGGAGCCATGTCTATACCTTGACATTCCCACTGTCCCTCAGTGTCCCACCCATAGCTGGACACAGAACCAGACCACACTTTGCAGCCTGCCTTGCTGTCGTGTGTCTGAATCCTTGCCAAGGGAACAGGAGTAGGGGGGATGTGCACCTCCCCCAACACAACCCATGACATCTCCTGCAACCCAACAGACCCTACACCCACCTAAGGATGGGGTCTCCTGAGGAGGGAGGGTAAGGGCCTGAATGTCTGCCTGGGGTACCATCCTCCAGGCACCTTCTTTGATCACCTGTTTTGAACTGGGACCTGAGCAGAAAATAAACCCACCGAGGGTCTTTGACACAGCTGTCAGCCCGTGCAGTGTAGCAGAGAGTTCAATCAGGGTCTGTTGAATCACATGGACAGGGAAGACAACATGCAGAATCCACATAAGGCATCCAATCAGGTGAGACATCAACGGACGCCCAACACCACTGGAGTCAGCCTCACTCTGGGCCCCAGCCCTATCTAGCAAACCCTATGCTCAGGGTGTAGAGAGCCTAGCTTTCCCCAAGAGGCTAAGAAGGCTGGAGGACTCGACCTTTAAAAGCCACCATAGGTGCCTGAGCCACAACTTGAGAGCCTGGTTTCCCAAGTTTGCTGAAAGCACAGAGTTGAATGGCAGGTAGGAGCTCCTCCTCCCCACACAGACATCAGCACTCCTGTAAGTGAGCATGCACGGTCATGGGGTCGCTTCCAGGGACAGAACCCAGCGCCTCTCTGAAGCAACCCACACCATCCCTGGCAGCTCCCGGGAAGGGCTGCAACCATGTTCCTCATACACAGCCAGCTCATCAGGTTGTAAATTCCCTCCTTATATGGGCCAGGACAAAGGTCACATACGGACAGAAGAAAAGAAAGAAAGGAACTCACGCCTTCACTTATTCAAGGCTCAAACTTGAGACTAGGCACGTACATCGCCGGCGAGCTCCGTGGAGAGGTGACAAGGCAAGCCCCAGGCTGGCCCATTGAATTGGAATCTGAATCTCCACAAGATTGCTAAGCAGTTGCATGTACATTAAAACCTGGGAAGTGGAGCAGGCACTGGGGTGCAGTGAGTTAAGCTGCTGCCTGGGACTCCTGCACCCTGTATCTGACTACCTGAGATCGAGGCCTCCTTCCCACCCAGCTTCCTGCCAGCAGATGGTGGCTCAAGTACTTGGGTCCCTGGAACCCATGTGGGAGACCCAAATGAAGCTCCTGGCTCCTGGCTTCAGCCTGGCCCAGCCCTGACTGTTGTGGCCATTTGGGGAAGGAACAAATAGATGGAAGATCTCTCTTTCTCTCTCGTTCTCTGTCGATCTGCCTTTCAAATAAATAAAAATAAACTTCTAAAAATCTGGAAAGCCTTTACTGTTCTTTGCCATAAAAATTCCATCTAATTGTTACCAACTAAATCCCGATAGCAAGCCCAGCTGATAGGCAAAGATGGGGCATGGGATAGGGAATGGCAGCTTTGAGAATTTGCCTATAGTGGTGAAGGGGAGCTGTAGGCTTCTCTCTCTTTCTGTCACCACTTTGGTATTCGCAGCACCAGCTCCCTGTGCATGCAATTCTTTATTCAGTAACGATTTTCCAAGCACACACCATGTGGCGGGCACTGTTTTAGGGCAGCCAGAAAACAGGCGCTATGGAGCTGGCAAGGGCCGGCTCTCCTAAGCTCACAGGCTGGGGGAAGGGAGATGAGACAGCACACAAGTCAACGACTATTAATAAGGTAATGAGAGATTGTGACAAAGTGACCAAGAGTGACAGTACTGAGGGTGTCACGTGAGCTTAGACCTGAGCGCTGTGGGGTCACCTGCCTGAAGGGCTGGGGGAGGGGCTTCCCCAGAAGAGGGATCTGCAACAGCAAAGCCCCTGAGAACGCTGCGTGCTTGGGGTCCTGGGAACAGCGAGCAAGGGAAAGCAGGCTGGCAGGGTCGGCTGCAGGGGTAGGCAGGGGCTGCTACACAGGCGGGGCTGGGGGAAGGCCAAGGACTTGAGTTCATGTCCAAAAGAAAGGAGATCTTTCAGGAAGGTAAGCAGAGGTAAGGATAGCTGACTTACACGCTTTATTTTTTAAGCATGTATTTATTTATTTGAAAGCACAGAGGGTGAGGGAGGAGGAACAAAGGGAGAGACAGAAAGAGAGAGAGAGTGAGAGAGAGATAGAGAGAGAGAGATCTGCCAGGTCAAAGCCAGGAGCTACAGACTCCATCCAGGTCCCCCACACAGGTGACAGGAACCCAAATATGTGGGCCATCATCTGCTCTCACCAGGCCCATTAGCAGGAAGCCAGATCAGAAGTGCAAAGTAGCCAGGTCTGGACCCAGGCACTCTGATATGAGATGCAGGCATCCCAAACAACAGCTTAACCTGCCCCTGACTTAGGTTTTAAGAGGGTCAAGTTAACTGGAGGAGAGCCTGGATTATGAGGGGGGAGACCCCTGAGGATGCTGTCTCGGTTGCCCAGGTGAGAGGTGATGGGGCTGGATCAAGTAGCTGGAGTGGAAGTGGGTTTTCTGAGCTCATTGTGAGGGAGGACCAGGAAGTTGAGTCCCTGTCTGTTGGCGTGGATGTAGGACATGACTGGCCAGGTCACGGGTGATCCCAAACGGGTTTGAATCCTTTTGGCACCTCAGGTGCTCCCAACAGCTGACCCTGGCAGCCCAGGTGCCCAAACCAGTCTGATGGCTTTGCAGACACTGGCTTTGATGGGCCCCACCTCCAATCTTCAGGGTCAGTTGGCCAAAAACTCTCCTCCTGTAACTTCTTTATGGGACCTCCTTTAGCCACAGGCTTCCAGTGTCTCTTGACACTGGGGGAAGGGAAGGACAGGTAGAACCCAGGGAAAAGAAAAAAAAAATCCCCAAGCTGAGAACAAAACATAGGCAGGGTTGCCAGGGGAGACCTTATAAAGCGGCCCACGCAGCCCTGCCTGCCCGGCTCTGCTGCCAGCTCTGTTTTACGAGGCTTTCCCGGGGGCAGCAGGACTCCAGCCAGGGAAGGGGGGATGCCACAGGAAGATCTCCCCCGCAGGGCAGCTGGGGGTCACTTGTGCAGGTGGCCGCCCCAGCCTCTGACCTGGGTGACGGGTTCCTTGGGTGACCACTGCCCAGCAAGGGGGAGGTGCCGAAGGAGGAGGAAAGCAGGAGGAGGTGCCAGCTGTGCACCTGAGCGCAGGCCTGCCCCTCGAGCTCTGTCCTCCCGGGGCTCCAGACCTCACAGCCAGGAAAGCCGCTGAGGCCCCAGATCCCAAGCCCTTCCCCTAGACCCTCTTTCTTAGTACCAGCTGCTGGCACATCCCTGCTCCCCAAGGCAGGAGGAAGAGAACATTTGTCAGACACCTCCTCTACCTGTACCACTTTCTTATTCTTTTAAAGTACCCGAAGCAAACAGGGCAAAATGTTAACATTTGTACCACATCTGGCCGGGAGGCACTGAGGCGTGTTATGTTATTTTCAGTAGGGTTTCATAATTGGAAATAAACACTATAGGCCGGCACCGCGGCTCACTAGGCTAATCCTCCGCCTTGTGGTGCCGGCACAGCGGGTTCAAGTCCCGGTCGGGGCGCTGGATTCTGTCCTGGTTGCCCCTCTTCCAGGCCAGCTCTCTGCTGTGCCCAGGAGTGCAATGGAGGATGGCCCAAGTGCTTGGGCCCTGCACCCCATAGGAGACCAGGAGAAGCACCTGGCTCCTGCTTTCGGATCAGCGCAGTGCGCTGGCCGAAGCGCGCCGGCAGCGGCGGCCATTGGAGGGTGAACCAACGGCAAAGGAAGACCTTTCTCTCTGTCTCTCTCTCTCACTGTCCACTCTGCCTGTCAAAAAAAAGAAAAAAGAAAAGAAAAGAAATAAACACTAGAAAAGAAAAGTGGTCCAGAGAAGCTGCTGGAAGGGGCCAGGCTGGAAAGCAGGGGATTCCTGGTGAGCAGGCTGTGGACGCAGGTGGGGAAGCAGGAGGACAGGTACACTGAAGTGAAAGACGGTGCAGTGACTGAGAGAGGGGCAGGAGGGGGAGGGGCACAGACAGCAGCTGGGCTGAGGCACAGGTGTGATTGACAAGCCAGGACATCTAGAAGGGCCAGCCTAGCAGGAGTGTCCACTGGGACAGGAATCAGCCTGCAGGTCACCCACCCCTGGGCCCCACCCTGAACTAAGTGACCTGCCCAGAGCAGCTGCACGCCCCCACTCTGATGACAGAGGCTTGGACCAGAGAAAACTGCTGTTCACAGGACAGCAAAGCCCTGCCCCAAACCTGCCCCCAAGGTCTACCTGACCCTCGTCCCTGACAACTGCTGGGGTATTTTGGGGCCAGCCTGACTCGACAAGAACCACTCCCTTTCCTGGACACATGCCATGGCTCAGCTGTTTCTAGAGGGACAGCAGTGGGGCAGGAACAGCTAGGGAGGGATTAGCAATGGAACAGACAGATGACACCCGGGGGACTCTCTGTCGGGACAGAGAGGGGAAGGGAGGGGCGAGGCTAGCCTGAGGCTCCTGCTCTCCATGCCCAACCCCTCCCCACAGGGACCCACATCCTACTCTCTGCAGGGCAGCCTGGGGGACTGAGGGTTGAGTCCACTGCCGGTCTCCTGCTCTGGGCACAGCATAACCAGGGAGGGAAGAGAGCAGCCCCTCTCTTCTGGGAGGGGACAGGGCCAATGGCTGGGTCTCTTGGGTGCCCTGCCTGCGGAGGAGGAGCCAACACTGCCCCCTGATGCCAATGGGAACGCTGCGGTGAGTCATCTCAGGAAAAGCGCCAACCAAGAGCCAGTCCCACAGCGCCTGGGAAGGGGACACCGCTCCCCACTCCCGCCAGAGCTTTGCCTTGCCTGGTCTCAGTCAGTGATGCCCATAGACCAGGGCCAGCCTCCCACCCTGCCCTTCTCCTAAACCCCTGCATGGGACCAGGCAGCATCCTAGGCAGAGAAACCCAGAGACTGACAGCCAGAACCAGAGTGAGAGACAGGGCCCTGGGAGGCTGGCTTGGGGGAGCAGCAGGAGGCTCAGGCAGAGGCCGTGGTCCAGACAGACAGGCACAGAGACTCAGAGACCTTAGGGAGAATGAGAAAGGCAGCAGCGGAGGGCAGAGAGAGAACCCGCCCCCAGGAGACTCCAGGACTCTGGGCCAGAGACGGGAAAGGCAAGCACACACAGAGAAGCTGACAGTTTCTGTGTCCAGCCCGGGCAGGTGGGCCAGACGGCATCCCCCTCAACAGGCCCCCCAAACCCCTCTGCCTTCCTGGCCAAGCAGAGAAAGGGCCCTCCCTCTGAGGGGCAGGCCTCCCAGGCTGGCTCTGCAGGGTTCCGGCCCAGGCAGGGCCACAGCGGAGAGGCAGCAGAGGTGAGGATTGGTGCAAGGCTTCCCCTCGGCTTCCCCAGCCAGGCTGCCTGCCCTGAATGCCTGCTCCTCCATCTGTCCTCCAGGTGACCTTGAGGTCCTTACTGACCTCCGTACCAGCACCT
Organism: Sylvilagus floridanus; assembly: GCA_949820135.1. Classification (NCBI taxonomy): domain Eukaryota; kingdom Metazoa; phylum Chordata; class Mammalia; order Lagomorpha; family Leporidae; genus Sylvilagus; species Sylvilagus floridanus. The sequence goes on from OX463235.1 coordinate 55,773,561, forward strand.
CTTAAAAAAAGTTTAGGGAGGGGTCGGCTCCGTGACACAGGAGATTAATCCTCCGCCTGCAGCACCAGCATCCCATGTAGGCACTGGTTCTGGTCCCAGCTGCTCCTCTTCCAATCCAGCTCTCTGCTATGGCCCGGGAAAGCAGTGGAGGATGGCCCAAGTCACTGGGCCCCTGTACCTGCATGGGAGACCAGGAGGAAGCACCTGGCTCTTGGCTTCTGATCGATACAGCTCTACCTGTTGCAGCCATCTGGGGAGTGAACCAACGGAAGGAAGACCCTTCTCTCTGTCTCTCCCTTTCACTGTCTGTAACTCTACCTCTCAAATAAATAAATACAATCTTTAAAAAAAAAGTTTAGGGAAGGGATGGGTGTTTGGCACTGGGTTAAGTCACTGCTTTGGAAGGTCCATATCCCATGTCAGAGTGTGTGGTTTGAGTCCTGGCTCCACTGTGATCCCAGCTTCCTGCTAATGCACACCCTAGGAGGCAGCAGGTGATGGCTCAAATACTCAGGTCCCTGCCACTCATGTGGGAGACCTGGGTTAGGTTCCTGGCTCCTGGCTTTGGTCTGGCTCAGCTCTGGCTGTTGTGGGCATTTTGGGAATGAATCAGTGGATGGGAGATCTCTGTGTCTCTGCTTTTCAAATACATTTTAAAAAATAAATAAAAATTTTAAGAACTAGAGTAGAATGGTAGAGCCTATATCCCAGGCTAGGTTTCAAGCAGTATGGGGTATAGGGCCTAGGCCAGCACCTGCCAGCCTAAGGGGCCATCACCCCTTAGGGTGCTCCTCACTCAAGGTTTGTCCTTGGGCTCGTTCCTTCCTTCTCACCTTCCTGAATTGGAGAGAAGGCTTCCAGGGCCACAGCTGGGGCGGGCAGAGGTAGCCTGGAGCAAGGCAGAGCTGACTCCTGGGCAGTGAGATCAGGGAGACTTGGATAGAGGAGTGGTCTGGGCTTGTTCGTAACCCCTCACAGGTGAACCTCCGGAACGCTGACTTAAGAGCTGCTCATCCTTGGGGCCAGCACTGTGGTGCAGCAGGTTTTTAAAGCCCCAGCCTGAAGCGCCGGCAACCCATATGAGTGCCGGTTCTAGTCCCGGCTGCTCCACTTCCAATCCAGCTCTCAGCTATGGCCTGGGAAAGCAGTAGAAGATGGCTCAAGTCCTTGGGCCCCTGCACCCACATGGGAGACCTGGAGGAGGCTCCTGATCGGCTCAGCTCTGGCTGTTGCAGTCATTTGGGGATGAACCAGCAGAATTGATACTGATATCCACCAGGGCATCCTGCCTCCCCCAAGCAGGCTTTCAACCACAGCCCCCAACAAGTAGCTCGTGTCCTGACCCAGGCCAGTCGCAGCCGCCAGACGGGGATGAAGGAGCAGATGGAATCTCCCAGTTTTTAGTCCTCCTACACAATTTTCAAATGTTGTCACATTGGCCCAGTCTCTGCTGTTTGGGTCACTCCCACCCCTAGTGCTGTTGGGTGAGGGAGGACAGGCGTGGCCCCAGCACCCCCCCCAGGGGCGCACACAGAAGTCTCCCTCCACCTTCCCACTGGGGATTTCTCCTCCCAAGATTCCAAGCTGAGGAGTGAAGCCCTTGGAATCTCAAGACAAAACAAGCCTGTCTCCCCAGGAAGTGAGACAGTCCAGTCCTTACCAGGGATGCCCGCAGGAGCTGGCCCCGTCTCGGGGGAAGAATGGCCACTTGTCACACACTGAGCCACCCTCTGCAAGCAGTGCAGCTCCCGCCCATGCACCAGCCTCATGCTTCCTGTTTGGTTTGTTTGGGTTTTTTTTAAGGTACATCTGAATGTGGCCCATTTAGGCCCAGGGACCCCCCTGCCCATTCCTAGCCTCCTCCCCAGTCCCCAGCCGGCACTGAGCTCAGAGCGGCAGCAGGGCTGAACTGGCCACTTTGTTCTGCCAGGCACCAGATAAAGACACCCTAATTAGCAGATGGAGCCAAGCCCCGGCTGGCTTTGAGGCCAGTCTCCTCGTGGCCCTGAGCATTCATTCTCACACTAGAGATGTCCCCCCATCCAGACTAGGCAGACGCTTCGCTCTTTAGAGGTGGCAAAGGCCATAAGGGGTGACATCATAATGACAGCACTCCTGGCAGCTCCAGGCAGGGCGGCAAAGGGTTCCTGCTTTGCCTTCTTCACATCTCCCAACAGGGAGCAGGTGGAGACTCCTGCATTAGGTAATTGCCCCGGATACCCCGACTGCTAAGAGGCAGGGCTCAGGTGCAAAGCTCACTGAGTGTCTGGTAACAGCCCAGGCTTTCACAGGAGACTGCCCACCTGGCACCAGGGATCCCACAGGCCCTCTGGGAGAGCCTGATGTCATCCAACTGTGTAGGTCTCTGGGGATCTAGAATCTCCTTTTTCCCAGACTCCAGCTCAAGTGAGCACAGAAAGGAAACAGCGCCAATTCTCCAACAACTCCTACAATGGAACAATGTGAGCATGTGTCCTGGAGACACAGGGACTGCAGCCCTAAAACCAACTGGGAGCTGAGGTCCAGTCTGGGTGGCGGGTTGCTGATGAGGGGGATCGATGCAGGTCACATCAGCCGCCCTGCTGGGGGCAGATGGCCTCCCAGGGTAGGGGTGGGGGACAGAGTCTGTTTTCTCTCTGAAAAGCCCCTGCGCAGCCTCCAGCCCACCCTGGCCGTCCCATATGCTTGATTCCACAAGTGTCAAAAGCAAATTCAGGAGCCAATGCTGTGGCATAGAAGGTTAAGCCTCTGCCTGCAGTGCCAGCATCCCATTTGGGCACCGGTTCAAGACCCGCTGCTCCATTTCCAATCCAGCTCCCTGCTAATGCGCCTGGGAAAGCAGTGGAAGATGGCTCAAGTGCTTGGGCCCCTGCAGCCACGTGGAAGACCTGGAAGAAGCTCCCTGGCTCCTGGCTCCTTGCTTCAGCCTGACCCAGCCCCAGTCATTGTGGCCATTTGAGGAGTGAACCAGCAGATGAAAGATTCTCTTTCCCTCTCTTTCTCTCTCTGTATCTCTGCCTTTCAATTTCAAATAAATAAATCCAAAAAAAAAAAAAAAAGCAAATTCAACTGTTGCCACCATCAGCAAGGGGAGGGAGGACAGGGATGCCGAGAGCTTCAGCACCCCAGACCGGGAGCACCTCCACAGGCAGGACGCAGAGCCTCCCCCGGCCCCTCCCCCCAGTGCAGGCCTCATGGGGGTGGTCTACAGCTGAGACCTACCTGGGGCAATACCCACTCGGTGCGTCTCAGCCTATGCTGACTCTTCCACCAGCTGACGGCTCCTGCTCAGGCCAGGACAATCAGCCTAGCTCTTGCCCTCAGTGTCCCAGCAGCAAGCACAGGGCCAGCCACACAGCTGGCACTCCTCCAGGGTACCAGGATTAGTGTGAGATTCCCTCTGGCAAGAAGGGAGAGCCTCGGGCATGGCTGAAGCTTCAAAGAGCTACACGCACTCACACACGCGTACAGAACACTCACCTGGCCACCACCAAATAGCCTCCTCCCCTTCATTCTCCAGTGGTGGTGGTGGGGGCCCACAGGGCCCAACACACTTCCCAGCCAATTCTCCTGCTGGTTAGTCAAAGAGGACCAGGCCAGTTTCCTAGGCCTGGGAGCAGAGGAAGAGAGAGGTCTACAGAGGCAGCGACTGCATTCCAAGGTCTCTCTGACTCGAGTGACACCCAAACACACCCTGACATGACACCTTACCCTGGGAAAACGAGGTGTGCAGCTCCAAGCAGTCATGCAGGTGTGAGCTGACTCAGACGCTGTCTGGAAGAGCTGGAGTTCACTATGCAATGATGAGAGAGGAGGTGGCAGGGGGGCCAGGGGAGCGGGCTAAGCTCCAGGAAGCAGCTGAGCCTTTCAGAGAGCCAGAGTGGCCTTCTGCTATGGGCACAGGCGACTTCCCTCTAGAGAGACTGACAGCACCTGCCACCCCCCACCTTGCCCTGTCCCCACCAACCAGGAGCTCAGCCAGACACAAAGAGGACTCCTAGTGGAGAGGCCAGACTCCCAGGTGGGAATGAACGAGAAGCTGGAGCGCCTGAGTCCTAGCTCTGCTCTCACTTGCTGATCCTGCAACTCTGGGCAAATGACTTCCCCTTTCGGGGCCCCATTTCCTCCTCTGTCAAGTGAGGGAAAGAGGCTCTATCCGAGTGTGACCAGCTTCATCTCAACACGCCATTGCCAACAGATAGGTGGCAATGTCCTGAAGATATCTGTTATATACAGACTCTGAGACCATGTCTGAGCTCATGATCAACAATGTCTGCCATAGGCACAAGACGGAAAAGTACTGGGATCAGTTAACGATGTCTGCTGCGGGCATGGGTGCAACATGGCAACATGAGTGCCACACACTTAGCATCCTGGTAAATGACCTCTAAGGGCCTATGCTTGTTAAACTTAGCAATTCCACCCCTGCCTGCCCAGAGGACATGGCTAATCACAGCTGACAAACATGCATCTCCCATATTGTGACATTTGCATACAGTGGATTTCTCCCCTTGAAAGACATTCTCACATCCCTGCAGCAAACACCCACAAGACTTCACCCACAAGTTCAAAGCCAACAAACAGTGCCAAGGTCTAACACTAGGAGGACATTCCAGCTTCTCTCACCCTTCCTCCAGTCCACAAAGGAGCTGCCTTCAGGATGCGAAGATCCTACCCAGGCCCCAAGGAGAGGCCAAAGAAGCAGCAGAGAGCAGAGATGGCTTCTGATTTTCCAGAGCCAAATGGGGGTCTGACCTACGTCCATTAGGAACAGGACGTGGCTGAACTTGCTCGGCCCTAGAGGTACCCAAAAAGGTGCTCACAGACTGACAGGAAAAGATTGATTTCCCAGGCACACCTGCATATGGGAGCCTCCCCATCTCTGGGCTGCTTCAGGTCATCCGCCACACTCTGCTCTCTCTGCACCTGCAGGGCCCGATGTGGTGGTTCCCTGGCCTGAACCCAACCCTCTGGGTGTTACTTCCTCTTTGCCCAGATGTGCAGAGGTGCTCCCCCAGATACTCATCCCTGCTGCCACCACCCCACTCTCACCTCTCTGCATATGTTCAGAGCCAAGTCCTGGGTCTCTTTGGACACCCCCCCCCTCCAACACACACACACAAACACACAGGCCTTCTTAGCCACAGCACTGGGAAAGAGCACGCAAAGCTGCAAGCTCCATCTGCTTGGATGGGAAAAATAAACCAACTTTTCCAATATCCTGCAGCTTGACAAGATATAACTTCAGGATTAAAACTCAATGGTGGGGCCGGTGCTGTGGCGTAGCCGGTAAAGCCACTGCCTGTAAGTGCTGGCATCCCATATGGGCGCTGGTTCGAATCCTGGCTGCTCTACTTCCAATCCAGCTCTCTGCTATGGCCTGGGAAAGCAGTAGAAAGATGTCCCAAGTCCTTGGGCCCCTGCACCCACATAGGAGACCCGGAGGAAGCTCCTGGCTCCTGGCTTCAGATTGATGCAGCTCCAGCCATTGCGGCCATTTGGGGAGTGAACCAGCAGATGGAAGACTCTCTCTCTCTCTCTCTCTCTAACTCTAACTCTAACTCTAACTCTGACTTTCAAGTAAATAAATAAATCTTTAAAAAAAATCAACTGTAAGAAGGAGGGCATTTGGCACAGCAGTTAACACATCACTTGGAATGCCACATCCCTACCAGAGTGCCTGGGTTTGAGTCCTGGCTCTGTCTCCAATTCCAGCCTCCTGTTAATGCACACCCTGGGTGACAGGGGGTGATAGCTCACTGTGGTGGATCCCTGCCACCCACATGGGAGACCTGAACTGAGATCTGGGCCTGACCCAGCCCTGGCTGCTGCATTTGAGGAGAGAACCAGCTGCTGGAAGATTTTTGTCTTTCTGTCTTTCAAATTAAAAATTTTTTTAAGATAAGCAGCTTTCCCATCTTGAGTCTACCTCCAGTACCCTAATAACCAAGAACCTCTTCCCAACACTCTACAGCCTTCCCTGTCCCCAGCCCAAAACACCAGTCCAGGGGCGCATGGAGAGAAGCTGGAGTTTGTCCCCAGGAATTAGAGACAAGATAAAGGAAGCGCTGGAGCAGGAGCCAACTCTCAGGGGCAGGGGGATCAGCACGGAATTCCCAGGCGCCCAGGGAAGCCCCTGGAATCCCTCTGTGTTCCACCACAGATCTGAAAGAGCAAGGAAAAGCTGTCGGCCAATAATTATTTTCTAAAAGAGTGTGTTTTCCTAATAGTGCCGCTGGGAGGACAGGAGGCGGGCAACGAAGCTTTGCAGGTGAACAGTCTTCATCTAGAAAACCCTCAGCACCACCACCTGCCTCCCGCCTGCAGGCAGATAAAACTATCAGGTGCAAGCAAAGCCTACGTGACCAGGGCCCAGACAGAACCCGACCTGCGGAGGGAGTGGGATCTCCAGCTATTTTCTCCTGACGTCTCTAATGGTCTACACCTCCGGGTGGCTCGGCTTCCCAATCCAGAATCTCTGAGCCAGGTCCATTTCTAAAGATTTTCACTTGGACGGTCTCATTTCTTTCTTACTAGTACCTTATCGGGGCAGGTATTTTTATTAACTCCATCATACAGGTCAGAAAATGCAGGCAAAGATAACTCACCAAGGTTATACAGAAAATAAATGCTGGAGCTGGTTCTGGTACCCAACCACCCCGGCCCTGGAGTACAGGCCCAACCCACTGTACTACACCCCCATGGAGCTCTCAGTATGCTTCCTTGTGACATGACAGCTGCCGTCAAAGGGCTTAGCACTCCAATATGCAGCTTGTGGATTTTCTGCAATATCTGAATACAAGATTTCGGTTTGACAAGATAATTTAGGCAGGTCCCTGGGGCTGGCTCTAATGAGATCTAACCAGTTACATTCCACGAGAATGATCTGGGAAGATGGTCCAGGAAAAACGAGGTGATGCGATTTTCACAGTTATTCTCATTTTCTCTCTCTGGTTAGATATGAGTGTGTTCTCCATGTCGACTTTTTTTCAACCTGTGTTTTCTGTTCCATTATACTATAATGAGCAGGAGAGGCATTTTATTGTCAAATTCCCACTTTTCCCTGCTTCTCTAATAGGTGTCTCTTGAATTATTAAATACCAATGTTATAAAAAAAATACACGAATGCATTCTTTTCCAATAAAAAAAGGAAAACATTGCAGACAAGGCTGAGGTTTCCCCCGACCACCTGATGTTCCTAACTTCTTGAGAGGACGGCTTCCAGAGCTCCCCAAACCACCTACACCCGTGCACTGCGATGTCCCTGCAGAGACGGCTGCTTTTTTTTTTTTTTTTTTTTTGACAGGCAGAGTGGACAGTGAGAGAGAGACAGAGAGAAAGGTCTTCCTTTGCCATTGGTTCACCCTCCAATGGCCGCCACTGCCGGCGCACTTCGGCCAGTGCACCGCGCTGATCCGAAAGCAGGAGCCAGGTGCTTCTCCTGGTCTCCCATGGGGTGCAGGGCCCAAGCACTTGGGCCATCCTCCATTGCACTCCTGGGCACAGCAGAGAGCTGGCCTGGAAGAGGGGCAACCAGGACAGAATCCAGTGCCCTGACCAGGACTAGAACCCGCTGTGCCGGCGCCGCAAGGCGGAGGATTAGCCTGTTGAGCCACGGCGCTGGCCTGAGACTGCTGCTTTTTACGATGGTTCTCACCCTGTAAATGTTGTTGTGAGCTTGCATTGCTCATTCACTAGCATGTCCTGGAGACCCACCCATGGAACTGGGATCAGCATCTGTATCTGGCTGTCACACTCCATGGCAGGAGCATGATGTGGTTTACTCTATGGATGGCCACTTAGGCTGCTTCCCCTTTTCCCCACAGCAAACAACAGGAGCCTCTCTGCCTTCCTGGGCCTGGCCTTAGTCAAGGCCAATGTTCTCTCCTTCTAGGGCGTGTGAGCAGTCAGTGGCCAGAGCTCACCACACTGCTGGAAGTGCCATGCCAGTGTGAAAGACACCAGAGCTCTCTGTGGCCCCAGATACAAAAATCACTCTAGAACTTGGCAGGTTACTTCCCGGGCTTTGGCTCCTGGCCCTTCCTGGGAGGTCAATGACCTCAAACAAATTCCCCAGGTGACTAAAAGGCACAGTGCCTGCAGGACACACTTCCCCTCTTCTGCTCTCAGGTTAAGCGTTGACACACACCCAGATCACTCCAGTTTGACCTCAGCCAAGGCCTGCTCCGACAGCAAACCAAATCAAAGCTTCTACAGATTTAATGAATAGAAAAAAGTATTACCATTCTGTACCTGCACAGTGAAGAGTATGGAATCAGAACTTTCTAACCCTAACACCGCAGTGGTCCCATTCATTATGTCACACCACACCCATTCCAAGGCCGGTTACTGATAATTCCGGGCTGACAGTTTTGTTCACCCATCATCAGGCAGGCTGTTTGAGAGTTGGAAAGTGAGTGTGACCCTGGGGTGGGGTATGCAGGTGGAGAGTCAGGAGAGATGAATAAGCAAGAGAGATAAAAGCTCTTCAAAACAGGTTAAGTCCTGCAGCGCAAATGAGCAAACCTGAACAACTCTCTTAACTCGATCTGAGTGCTGTGGGGGAGGCTGAATGGCGTCTCCAGGCTCTGATCAAATATTGACCCCATGCACTTGCTGGCTGGAGTTCAGACTAAAGGCCAGCAGCACTAAGAGCCAATGTTTGCAGAGCAATTACTGCAGCCCAGTGCCTTGTAGGTCAGGTTGTGAAACAACCCTGGATGGAGCCAGGGCTACAGACAGCCTTCCGGTCCTTCCTTGGAGGGTGGGGGTAGGGGGACCAAGGCAATGGGGGAGACACTTAACAGTGAAAGATCTGGGCAGGGAAACTGATACAGGCTGGAAGTGCAGCCCAGCCACCAACGAGAAGGCAGAGGTGGCCCTCACCCTGCTCAGCTGCGCCTCCCAGCAACCCAGACCCCTGGTATCCAGACGGGCCTCCACATCCAGCCTTGTCCTGCTCAGCTCCTACCGGGACAGGCCCCTCTCCAGGGCAGATGGGGCTGAGTGGTGAGCTATTTTTAGGAGAAACTGATTTCCACTTAGAAACAAGAGCCCCACCTCTCCCCTCTTCCCAACTTGGTATCTGAACAGCTCTCAGAAGCAAGCCCTCCGTGGAAAGTGGCCTGGTTTCCAGAAGGGGCATCTGGAAGAGCCTTTGGGCTCAGCTCTTCTGTCCGTATCCCTCTTCCTGTTGCAGCCCTACAAGATTTTAGTGGGCACCTTGATGAGGGGTTGGGAGGGCTGCAGGACACTCCAGGGTGGGCTTTATAAAACCAGGCCAAGCCTGCTTTGTGTTGCAGATGGACGCAGGGCAGTCCACTAGAGTTCTCTGTGATGACAGCAATCTGCTATACCACTCAGGCCATGGCCACCAGCCGCTGTGGCTACTGAGCTCCTGTGCACGAATCATTAAGGGACTAAGATTTTAACTTGATATCAAAATCTAGTTCTTAAATTAATTTAAATAGCCCAAGGTGGTGTTCAGCCTACAAGTTAAGATACCTGTGTTGGGCATGAGAGCACCTAGGCCACGCTCCAGCTTCGTGCTAGTACAGACCCTGAGAGGGAGAGATCCTGGGTTCCTGCCAGCTGCAGGGGAGACTTAGACGTCCTGGATGCCGACGTCAGCTCTGGCCACTGCAGGCATGTGGGGAGTGAAACAGCAGATGGACACTCCCCCCCCGACCCCCATTTTTCTGTCCCTAAAATAAATTTTAAAAATCAACAACAACAAAACCTAGGTCCCTAAAAGATGGAGACTCAGCCCTCCAGAAAAAGAAACAGATACATAAACAGCCACCCGCAGCTAGCGGCAGCCACACTGGACAGCACAGGTCTAAGGCCTCTGGGCTTCGTGCTTCCCAGGGCATTTGCGGGTATTCATGCATGTGGCTGGGGAGAGACTTCTGCTTTCATCAAAGGCACACAAGAATCCCTGATCTCAGAAGTCAGAGTAGAGAAACTCGCTGATCAGATACAACCTGATCCCAGAGGGTGAGGTTTCCCTATAATATGCCCACCGCACCTTTCTTTGTGACATGTGCAACAGGACGAAGTATGGCTTGGCTTTTAAAAACTGGCATCCTTCTTCCCTCACTAAGTGTAAGTCCCATAAGAGTAGGAACCAGATCTGCTTTTGCTCATCCATGTATCCCAAGCCTGGCAATGAGAGAAGGGCTGAGGGGAGGAAGGAAGTAAATTAAGGACACACTGCACCCCCATAACTATGGTTCTCAAATTCTGGGCAGTGGCTTAAGCCGCTGCTTGGGCTGCCCACATCCCACAGGAGAGTGCCTGGTTTGAGTCTCCATTCTTCAGCTTCTGATCCAGCTTCCAGCCATCATGCACCACGGGAGGCAGCTGGTGATGGCTTGGGTCCCTGCCACCCACGTAGGCAATCCAGATGGAGTTCTGGCTCCCAGCTTTGGCCTGGTCCAGCCCTGGGCTACTACCTGCATCTCAGGAGTAAGCCAGCAGATAGAAGCTTACTCTCTCTCTCTGCCTTTCAAATAAAATGAAAATAAATGATTTTTTTTTAATTCCCCCAAATTAAGGTGAGAGTGTGTACAGCTGTATCACTCTAGGTTGCTGGCACCAACTGAGACCACGCAGGCATCTCCTTGGTCACCCCTCTCAAGAAGAATAAACCGTCCTTTATCCCATAGCACATTCACACCACAATCTAGTACTTATTTCATCTTTAACAGAATGACCTGCTTAAAAGTCTCTCTCCACGGCCGGCGCCGTGGCTCAACAGGCTAATCCTCCGCCTTGCGGCGCCGGCACACCGGGTTCTAGTCCCGGTCGGGGCACCGGATTCTGTCCCGGTTGCCCCTCTTCCAGGCCAGCCCTCTGCTGTGGCCCAGGAGTGCAGTGGAGGATGGCCCAGGTGCTTGGGCCCTGCACCCCATGGGGAGACCAGGAAAAGCACCTGGCTCCTGGCTCCTGCCATCGGATGAGCGCGGTGCGCCGGTCGCAGCGCGCCGACCGCGGCGGCCATTGGAGGGTGAACCAACGGCAAAGGAAGACCTTTCTCTCTGTCTCTCTCTCTCACTGTCCACTCTGCCTGTAAAAAAAAAAAAAAAAAAAAAAAAAAAGTCTCTCTCCACTAGATACAGGCCCTGGAAGGAAAGGACCTTGTCCTTCTCAGCTGTGTGTCCCTCAGCCTGTGCCACTTCTGTCCTGCAAAGTGCAAACGCCTTGGAGACCTCTGCCCTGGCGAATCCCATCTTCCCCTGGGCCAGCCTGGATTAATCATCTTCATCATTCCACCCTCACCACTCACACTCCTAGCCAGGGTATGGTGGCCAGAATGAGCCCATGAAAATGCAGGACACAGAGCAAGACTTGAATTCCATACAAAGAACAAATAAATCTTTTAGCACAAGCACTTCCAGAGCTATATTTGGGACACACCTACACTAAAAACAGTATTCATTGTTTATCTGAAACCCTATTTTAATTGAACATCTTGTATTTATCTGGCAAATTTAATCCTGAGCCTCACAAACAGCAGGTGGCTAGTCAGTGAGGAACATGGGTGCCAGGGGTGGGAGGGGGATGTGGATAAATGAAGCTGTGGTGCCCAGCACTCTGGCACCAGGTGAGCCTGGGATGAGCAGTGGGCAGGTGCTCTGTGGTTTCTCTGCCTGCTTCCCCCTCCCCCCCCAGACCCTACAACTTCTCTACCTCCCTATGAATAATCCCAATGCCCCACTGAGTCCAAAGTACCTTGGAGAGGACTCATCAATGCCATGGATCGCCTCAAAGGGACAATGGCTGTCCTCCAAGCACAAGCCCCCCCCCCCCTTCAAGCCCCCAGCTTTTGCTTCCTCTGGCTGCCCGGGTGTGTCTGAGATTGTGCCTTCCCAGGGGTTTCCTGAGACTCCCCAGGCAGGGCAGTTAGGTCTTGGGATGTGCATCTTGCTTTGCACAGAGCGGGACCGTGTGATGTGGACATGCAGTGGAGAGAGACGGCAAATCCAAGTCTGGGCTTTCTGTTGAGATCTATAACACAGTTCCCTTCAACTGCTTCCTGGCCTCATGGCTGTGGAGCAGCAGGGGCAGGGACAGCTGTCCCCCTCCCTACTGGCCCCCCATGGAGGGGAGGGGCAGTGTGTGCTCATGTAAGGGACACTGGATCCACACAGGCCCTGTGGCCCACAACGCTCTGCTTGGTGTAGCCTTGCACAAGCTTCCCAGGTTACATTAGGAAGTAGAACCCAGGGCCTCCTGCTGGCAACCTGGCCTCCATCAGGAGCACCAGACACCATCTGAAGCAGGATAAGAAAGAGAGGGGCAGTATGGAGAGATCCACGCCGGGGCAATCAGCTTATGGGAAAAGAGGACCCAAGGGTCCATCAGAGAGGTGTCCAGGCCCAGTACTATTCTCTGAATGACACAAACAGGTCCCCAAATGGGGCCCACACAGCACCAGATGGGAATGAAATGAACTAAATTGTTGAGCGGAGCAATTCTTCACTGGGGACACACAGGCGTCAGTGAACATCTGACCTGGGCAATAAAACTGTATGAATGCACCCGTGTCTGGGGAGGGGGCTTCCAGCAGATGCAGAGAGGGTCTGTGGTCCCTCAAAGGCCCTGAACCACAAGTTGGCTGGTGAAGCAGCTTCCTCCAGGCTGCCTTAGAGGCCTGGGCCCTCCGGGGCTCCAGAGAGAGGCTTGGCAGAAAACCAAAGGAGTAAAATGTTTGCAAGAGCAAGCCCTGTGGGCCTCAGTCCACTCTCCCCCTGCCCCGTAGGCACATGCTACAGAGAGGGGCCCACGACCCCCACAGTCTGAGTACTCTGGCTCAGGACTAGGTGCAGAGCAGCTCATTAGCATGGAGAGAACACCAGGAGATGGGCCCTGAGCCCCAGGCAACCCAGCGTCCTTGCCACCTGGTAACACCAAGCAACTCTCTGACAACTGGGAGTCAGGAAGAACACGGAGCAGCTCAAAAAATCCGTATGCCAACCCTAGCAGGTGGCTACTTTCCAAATCTCCATTGCACACATGAGAAAAAACTGGCCTGGAGAAGTCCAGGGACCTGTGAGGAGTTCCATGGTGACACAAGTGATGGGCCCCAGCCTAAGCTCTCAGCCACTTTCCTATACAGGTTCTCAGGAAGCCCAGTGCCAGAGGTCACCACCAACGACCAGAAACGGAGTCAGTTCCACTTGTTCTTCCCCAGAGGTGCCACGGTCTCAAAATCAGCAACCCCAATAAATAACAAAGTGTCAGAAATGAATGAATGAATGAATGAATGCCACAAAAATGAAAATAAGCACCACTAAAAGCCATCATGGCGTGCAAGGGGCTCATAACAATGCTACTATTAGCTCCAAGGGTAAAGTCAAGAGATCCAGTCCAACCCCTTAGCAAAGCATGTCCAGGGTGGCAGTGACCCCCAGCATCGAGACTGATCATGCTCACGACCATTCCAAGGGGCCAGCACCTCGCACAAGTGGCTCCACACTTGTGTCCCCCTCTCAACACACAGGAAATGAGCCCTCCTGGCAAGGGTGGGCGGGGGCGGGGAGAGGGGAAGCAGCATTCCTTTCTCGTGAGATTCTGCAACTCGGGAGGGGGTGGAGGGCCAGAGCAGGCCGGGGAGAAGAAAAGTGCTGGTGTGGACGCTCCCACTGGCTGGGGGCCCCCTCCAGTTCATCAAGGAGCCCTTTCAGGGTTCCCTCTCCCCAGCAGAGTTACTTCCTGTCCAGCACACTGCACCCATTGACAGACTATCAGAAAACCCCACCAGTTCATGCTGGAAGGACCCAAGAAGACTAGACAGAAGCAGAGGGGAACAGGAAGAAGGCAGGAGGGCAAGGAAGGGCTTCCAATCCCATATTCTATGGGATATTCAATCCCATGCTGTTAGATTAGGAGAGGATTTGTAATACCGGACGCTGGCTCACCCTCAGCTTGTCCCACTGGTGGAGCAGTAAGGACAATCAGACAAAATCGGGTGTTAGGGGGCCGATGTGCAGGCCTGGCCTCTCCAACACAGCTCGTCACTTATGGGCTACAGAGAAAGGACACCCTGGCTGTGAGGGCTATGAGCGGTGACTCTGCTTTGACTTTCTGTTGGCCTAAAGCAGGCTGGCAGCCCTGAGAAAGACCTAGAATATCTCACCTTTCCGTTGCTGGTGTAGGAGGGGCTGCTGGGCCACTCACAGTGATTCTCTCTTCCCCGGCACTTGCCTCTGAAACACAAGGGTGGGCCCCCTAGTGGCCATGGCTATGCTAAGTGACTCCGCCACAGGCCATCCTGATTGGGCCAGAGAGGGCATGGGAACCAAGTCCAGTCAATCAGTCTTCCTTGGGATTAAGAAAAACTTTATTTATTTATCTATTTATTTATTTATTTATTTGAGGAGAGAGAAGGAGGGAGAGAAAGGGGGAGAGAAGGAAGGGCAGAGACAACGAGAGCAAGTGCACTCCCATCTGTAGGTTTACTCTTCAAAAGCTTGGAAGGGCAGTGTGGGCCAAGCTGAAGCTGAATCCGGGTCTTCCACGTGGGTGGCAGGAACCCAACTACCTGAGCCAACACCACTGTTCTCCTAGGGTCTGCATTAACAGGAAGCTGGAGTCAGGAGCCAGAGCCAGGAACTGAACCAGGCACTCTGACAGGGGACATGAGCATCATAACCAGTGTCTTAACTGGCAGGCTAAATGCCCGCCCCCTTCCCTGGGAGTTTTCAGTCTGGAATTGGGACAGAGCCCCTCTCCCTGATATTGGGAGCTGCAAGAAAAGAAATTCCAGAGCTTCTGACAGCCAGGTCCTCAGGGTGTGGGCGAACAGAGGCCGAGGACAATGCGGGAGGGAGGCGGAGCTCAGACCAGAGGAGCAGACCCTGCCTCCTGCTGTTCACCTCACTGTGCTTTCCAGCACCTGGCCATGCATACCTGCGTCCCGGCACAGCCCTTCAACCACGTCTAAGTCAGACTGGCATTCAAACGCCACTCAGGAGCAAAAATGGGCATCGAGGCGCTGCCTGCAACGGGAACTGTGGGGTCCAGGCGACCACCCCCGTGTGAACACGCCTACGTGTATTAGACCCCTACCTTCCACACACATGCACACACTGGGTGGCAAGAGCCTTATTTGGTTAGACAGACGCAGGGGTATGTCCAGTTTGTGTCTGTAGTTCACGAAACTGCTTATTTCTGTTTCAGTCTTCTCTGCGTGTTTGCTTTTCTTTGCCTGCCATGGTGCAGCGGCTTGTGTCTCACCCTGGATGTTTATAGACTGGTGTCTGCTCAGCCACATGACACCCACGGCCATCTTCCTGCCTCTCCGCCACTGCTGGCACTCCCCACCCCCCAAGGCAAAGGACAGTGACAAAGCCTGACTTTGAAGACCACCCCAGGAAGCCAACAAAGCCCAGAGGGTCTGTCTGCAAGACCCAAGACCAGGAGCAGTCACATTTACGGCTAAGGGTGCCTCCGCTGCCCCTCTGCTCCAGCCTCGCTTCTGACCCTGAGAACTCCGATGAGGGCTCTCTAGGTGAGAGACTGGTCAGCCCTCCAGAGAGACACAGGCCACCACCCCAGCTCTGGCCAACTCACCTGCAGGTCGAAGAACTTGCTGTACCTCCGGTAGATGGTCTGGGAGGTGGAGTCAGACCAGGTGACATTGATGATGTATACCTGTGGAGGAACAAAAAGGGCAGGTGAGCAGGTGGCCAAGGCTGGGCTTCACACTGTGCGAGGCATCACTAACATAACTGCAGGGCTCCTGGGCCAGAACCATTGCTTTTCTTGTCTCATCTGTTCCCATGGCATGATGCAGTGCCAGGTACCATATGGATGCTACAACATAACTCTAAACACACACATACATACATGTACACACACACACACACACACACACACCCCTAGAAGGGCATTCAATATAATGCTAAGGATGAGAATCTGAGGAAGGCAGGATTAACACAAGTGGTTTTAATTTTATTCTTTTCATGTATATGTCTTTTATACAACGAGCATAAAATTGAGGTCATTATTATTATTATTATTAGGTTAGCTAATTTCCATTGGTTCTCAAACATTAGAGTGAATGAGGCTCCAAGAGGGGCCTTTCAAAACTGCAGGTGCCTGGGCTCCCTTCTGAAATCCTGCATTTGGGGGACTGAGACAGCTACACTTTCAACACCTGCCATGTTCTGCAGTTGGGACTCAGACCTCAGCGACTTCAGGTGGCTGCACACGTGTCAGAGACGTAGGCATCATCTCCATATTTCTGAGGCTCACGCAGTGCTTGGCCCACGGCAGGTGTCCAGCAAGCACTCCCCTGCGGGGAATGCCAAGCTGGCCCCCTGGACGGGAAGCACACTTGTGGGAGATGCTAGCTCTCAGAGGACTGCAAGACGCTTCTCTCTGGGCACCTCACGATGAAGGAGTTTCAGAACCGGGTCATCAGGGCCAGTGCTGTGGTACAGTAGGTTAAGCCTCCAGCTGCAGCCCTGGCATCCTATATGGGCACTAGTTCAAGTCTTGGATGCTCCACTTCCGATCCAGCATCCCTGCTGTGGCCTGGGAAAGCAGTGGAAGAAGGCCCAAATGCCTAGGCCCTTGCACCTGCATGGGAGACCTCGAAGAAGCTCCTGGCTCCTGGCTTCAAATCAGCCCAGCCTCAGCCTCTGTGGCCATTTGGGGAGGGAACCAGAGGATAGATTTCTCTCTCTGTGTCTCTCTCACTCTCTTTCTGTAACTCTGCCTTTCAGATAAAACAAATAATCTTAAAAAAAAAAAAAAAGCTAAGCAAACAGGACCTTCTGTGGCCATCCAGAGATGGGCACTCATGACAGGTGATCCTGACCAGGAAGAAGATAAAGTAAAAGGCCATTCCTATTCTTACACGTAAAAAAACTGCTATTATTACAATAAATATGGATGTACCTGGCTTGGCTTTGCACCCATGTAAACGTATATCTCGTACAATAAATTGCAAAACCACTTAGATCACTAAACGTTGCAGAATGTTTAGGTAACTCAATGTTACTGCATGCTGGCAGAGGGCAAAACATGCGTGTATATTAAATGCTCATTTAATCTTCAGCCCAGTGAGGCAGCTGCCATTGTCAGCCCCATACTGTACAGGAAGAGAGACTCAGAAAAGCTAAGTGGCTTGCTCAGGATCACACAGCTAATAAACAAGAAAAGGACTTGAACCCAGGTCTGCTGAGTTACTCCAGTGCTCTTCACCACACTGTATGTCTCAATCCACTTCTGCTGCTATGACAGAATACCAGAGACCAGATAGGTTACAAACAACAGAAAGCCAGCCGGCTCATGGTTCTGCAGGCGGAGAAGTCCAAGAACACGGTGCTGGCTTCTGGCAAAGGACACTCCATGGCACAAGGTGGAAGCGCAAGCAAGCGGGGCGACAGAGATGGGAAACGGGGCCAAAGTCAGCCTTTTATCTGGAACCACTGCTGGGCCGGCACTGTGGCACAGGAGGTTAAGTCACCACCGGAGTGCTGGTCCAAGTCCCATCTGCTCTGCTCCCTGCGAATGTGCCTGGGAAAGCAACGGCCCAAGTACTTGGACCACTGCCACCCACGTGAGAGACCTGGATGGAGTTCCAGGCACCTGGCTTTGGCCTGGTCCACACCTGGCTCTTGCAGCCACCTGGAGAGTGAACCAGTGGATGGAAGATCTCTTTCTCTCTGTCACTCCTTCTCTTGAACTGTCACTCTGCCTTTCAAATAAATAAATAAATCTTTGGGGGAAAAAGAAAAGAAACCCATTGCTACCATCACGGCACCAACCCAGTCATGAGGACAGAGCCCTCCTGGCCCCACCCCCTCTGAAAGGCCCATCTCTTAATACTGATACAATGGCTACGACATTTCGTTAATTTTTATTTGAAAGGCAAAGAGACATAGACAGAGAAGGATCCCCCATCTCTTCCATCCCCGAAATGCCCACAATAGCCAAGGCTGGGCCAGCCCAATACCGGGAGCCTGGAATCAACCCAAGTGGCAGGGACCTGACTGGCCATCACCTGCTGCCTGCCGTGGTGGCATTAGTGAAGCTGGACCGGAAGCAGAGTGGCCAGGTCTGATCTGGGGTGTGGGCATCCCACGTAGCAACTTGACCTCTGCACCACGTGCCCACGCTGGCAGTGAAAGCTCTGCTGGGTGCTGGAGGAGACGTTCACCCCAGGGCACTGGACTGTCTCTCCATATGCACATTTAGGAGTGTGGCTAATTAATAGAAATATTCGATCAGGACCAAAAGCTCTCTGAATGGAGCTTTAGGTAGCCCGAAAGGTCTCTTCCTGCTGGAGAAGGCACGGGGAGAAACACGGGGGAGAAAAGGCAGGTCTGAGAGCCTGAGACCAGCAGTTGTCAGAACTCGGGGGCCCACACAGATGTCAACGGGCAGCAATGCTACAAACCAACCTGGCACAGAAGAGACCCGCATACCCCGGAAATTCCGCAGGGTATCGCAGCGCACCCCGTTCCCTCTGCTGTCCCCAGCTGCTTCTCCCTCACGCTCACCTCCGCTTCCCACAGGTCCCTCTGCAGGAGCCAGATGCTGTTTTTGAACCAGGTGCTGCCTCCCTGACCTCTGCTCTAGCCGCTGAAGGCGAGGTGGCCCCAAGTAGCATAGCTCTCCCCAGAGCGGGTGGGCCTGCCCTCGCCTGCTGGGCCTCAGACAGTGGCCTTCCTCCTGAGCCAGCCAAGCAGGGCCCGGAGGAAGGGCTTAACTGAGGCTTAGCACCCACCCCCATCCTCCCTGGTAATTAAGGGTTTCCCTTCACCTCCCAGGGAGAATTCATCACAGGCTCACAGCCTCCCTCATGTAGCTGGGAGGATCCAGGGGGTGTCTCCTTGCACAGAGCAGGGACCCAGGGCCCAGGCTGGGGGTTGGCAAAGAAGTGGCACAGCCAAGGGACAAGGAACAAGGGCTGGAGTCACTCCCAGCACCCTCTATACTGGCCTGAGAGCTCAGCCCGGCCTCTCAGACCCCCGGGCTCCTCCTTTACACAGTAGACATGGCCTTCAGGGCTACCAGGCCTAATGTCTTCATGGTGTGGGGTGCTCACTTGCTGGTGGCAGAGCTGGGAGGGGAGCCAGGACCTCCCGAGTCCCCGCCTAGGGTTACGGCAGGCGTCATCAGAGCATGCCCCACTTGGACAAGTCCTTAGCCTTTCACTCTTCAAAATTATTGAAAATTCACAGCAAGTCATTTCTGTCAACCCTTGACGTGCATCCACACCACAGGCAGGTCCTCTAGAGAACCAGCCGGAGGGAAGGGGAGACAGAGCTGCAGGGGCACCCTTATCAGTCACAGTCACCCAGCCAGGACACGGCCCTGCTTCTTCACCTGTCTGGCAAAAAGCACCCCCGTGGACACCTTGCACCCCATTTTCTCTGCCTTGAGTGGGTAGGAGCAGGACTCTGGCATGAGGCTAGGGCATTGCCCCGTGTGGGAATTTGCCAGAGCCCCTTCTTCCCCAGCCTACCCTTCTGGACAGTCTAAATCCTGGTTAGGGGCCTCCCGAAGACAAAGCTGAGCCAGGAAGGCGCTGTCCAGGCCCCTGGCGCTCGCCCTGGCAGAAGACTCCTCTGCTTTCTTCCAAATCTCAAGCGTCCTGGATTCCCACCCCAGAGGAACGGCTGACACCCCCACGTCCAGCCCTCTCCTGACACCCGGGTTTCTCAGGTCTCTGTGAGCTGACACCCGGTTTCTCAGGTCTCTTTCCGCACTGGAAAGTTCAGAGATAAACCACAGAGACAGAGCAGGTGCCGGGAAGGGGGACAGGGCAGAGGTCAGCCAAGGAAGCCGGCTCTGTTTACGGAGCCTGCGTGACCCGGCAGCTGGGGCTCAAGAAAGGCTTAGCAATTAAACATCCTGCTTCCAAATACTTCACTTGGGATCAGGTTTCCCGGGTGGAGTTTCCCTTCCTTCTGGACTTAAAACCCCCGGATTCCGTTTCCCACCCCCAGCCCTTGCGGGCAGATGGCAGGACTCCGTGAAGCTGCCAGCTTGTCCAGGGCAGCCCCAAAGAGGAGACAGGGGTCTCTGTCCCCCTGCCGTGCTTGCCTTCCACAGAGGAGGGAATGGCCCCCCGGACACAGCCATGGACCCTCCGGCTGCACACGCAGCCTCACGCCTCGTCCGAGCAGTCCACCCAACCCCAGGCCTCAGCAGGCTGCCTGTAAGCCGCTGGGCTTGTGAGACCCAGCAACGTCTAAGGCGCCCAAATCTGCTTTCCCAGTGGGGAGCGCCTGTCCTCTGGGAACTGTGCTTCTTTCTACAGGAAAATGGCCTGGGAGCAGAAGAGACTCGCAGCTCAGCTGCAGAGTACCAAGAGTGAGGCTAGGGCGGCTTCCCGTGGAAGGGTGTCCATGGTCAGAGCTGGGCTGTGACCAGTTAGCAAGTGTGCAGCCCATCCACTCCTGGGAGGCCCTAGGACCTGCCCCATGTTTAATTAGAAAGCGCCAGTAAGTACCTGCCGCTCCTTTGGTAGACAGAAAATACGAGCGGCAGAGAGTTGGGGGCTGGAGGGAACCTTATATCTCCGCGGCACTGCGGCTCAGCTTACTGAGGAAGGACTTGTTTTCCCTGGACCACAGCCAGCGGCTCCTGGGTCCGGGCCAAGTGGAAACTCAGCGGCAATTTTCCTTCACCTGCTCGCACCACCAGGCAGCCTTAATCTAGGCCCAGTGCACACAGCTGGGTGAGTTGTTCACTGCCCAAAGGTTGCCTGGCCAAGGGCACAAGTACAGGTGAACTCCAGCCCATGCTCCACTCCACTAACTGTGCACCTGAGCACAGGGCTGCAACTATGCAGAGAAAGAGTTGCCTTATTCTAAGGCACACAGAACCTTGTTCCCCTACGTGGGGACTTTCTAGGGTCCCTGAGGTCACAGGGACTCCTCAGGACCAGCTCATCAATGTCCCCAAATCTTCTGGAGTCCAGAGATGGAGGGATGCCCACGTCTGAGACCCATTGCCAAAGGATAGGTCCCAAAAAACAGAATGAACACAATCCAGTAGCTTATGGGGGGTTCACATTTGGGAACATGATCACTACCACCCTGGCTCCCCATTGGAAAAACCCCTCGTGCCAAGTTCTTCCCTAAGAAGCTAATGGCAGTCCATCTAAGATGCTGATCAGCCCTAGCCTTCCGAAGTGCTCCATTTTCTAAGTTCTATCGCGGCAGCTGATGGCATGCGTGTCCCAACTGTGACCAGGCTCCTCCTCTAGATCCAGACCACCCAGCAGGGCAGAGGACCCCCCAGCTGCTGTTCCCATTGCAAGTGGCCACAGCAAACACTGGGCACCTGCCTGCTTTCCTCCCAGCTGTGGCTCGCTGGGGGCGCCCATGTGACAGACCCCTCTCCAGGCCACGTGGATGTCTGCTGAGTGCAAGCCTCCAGAGTCCTAGTGCCTGACCTGCGCCCACCCCCCACCCCTCGGCTAACAAGTTTGGGCTGCTGTCTCCTGCTTTTCACCATTAGATCTGCTTTTGTTTACTAATCACTGGCAAACCCAATGCTTGATACCTGCTATGTCAGTCCCTCTCCCTCCCTATACTCTGTCCTCTCTTCTCCCTTGAGACTCATAGGAGGCCTGCTAGGCTCAGGCTACTCAAAGAGGGAAGATCCAGCGAGGCGATGAGAAGACACTTGGGGACTGTGCCCCCTCCAACCCCCAGCCCTAGAAGTCAAACCCCAGAGGCCAAGGGGCAGAATACAAACACATCCAGCTTGGTGCAAGGGTCTTTGCCTGCCCCAAAGCAAGCTCCATAGTCTGTGGCTGCCCAGCTCAAGCTTTGAGCTCTCCGGCTGTGGCCCTGCTCAGACTCCAACTCTTCCTCCTGGGGCTGCTTGTGCCCAGGCTGCGGAAGGAGAGGATGCTGCAGATCTGGGGAAACATAGCCCCTCCACCCTCAGGCTGACCACAGGGCTAATGACCAGGGCGCAGAATCCTAGGCTGCAGCCCACCCTCCTCCAGGCTCTCTCTGGACCTCCTGCTCACACAGTGGTCACAGCAAACGCAGCAGGAGCGAACTCCAGAAAGGTTCTGGGAGTGATAGGGTGTGTGCCATATCAAGGCACAGCAGGGCCACTGCAGACCAGCTGAATGGGCCCTCTTCTGGGGGAAACAGAGAGAGAAGGAGAAAGAGACAGTGGGCAGACTGCTCGCTACATCAAGCATCCTGCAAGAGTGGATGGTCAGACCCACCCAGCTCAGGGCCTGCCTTTGTGTCCGGGAATCCAGGTCATCCACTATTACATCTTGGGGGGAACGGGCAGGCGAGAGGGCCTAGAGGAAGCCTTCATATCACTTAAGTGCCTCCACGTAAGACTCAGGAAAAAGAGGGCAACAGTAGGTACCTCACTTGGGGGCTCTGCGTGTTACCCCTTCGTTAGAATGGAAGCTCCCTGAAGGCAACCATGGCATCCTAACTCCCAGCACGACCCCATCAGTAAAGCAACCAAGGGGGAAATGAGTGTATGAGCTAGGAGCTCCCAGGATTCACAAATCTGCACTGACGTAAAAGGAAGGCCCTGCTGTCGAAGCTCTGTCCTTAAGATCCCCAGATGCAGAAGAGCAGTAAAGTATCGGGTAGGCGCTAATGGCACCTGGTTTTGTGCCAAGCCAAAGAGAAGATGAGGCCAAGTCCCTGACCTCCAAGCCCTCACAGCTGGACAGAGGCAGCAAGGTTCATGCTGACCAATCAAGCAAGGATCAGAATGGTATGAGACAGAGCAGTGGGGTGCTGAGTGAGCGAGCCCCAGAGGGGACCAGAGGAACTTCCCTGCTGTGTGGACTTGGCCCAGTGTCTCAGCCTGTCTGTGTCCAGGTTTCCTTAGTCAGTGTGGTGACACACCTGTGCCTGGGGTGCTTAGCACAGGGCTTGGCACACAAGAAGCACCCGGTGCCTAATGGACGTCAGCTCTTCAGACACTCAGGATGAGGGAGGGAGTAACTTGGCACTGGAAACAGAAATAGGAAGGGAACAGAAGCGGGATGTAGACAAACATGTGTGCACACTCATGCACACTCGTGCACACATACACACACGCCAAGCAGTGGTGGAATCACTAAGAAGCCTGGCCTGGGAAAGCAGAAGAGCGAAAAATAACCCGGCTGCCCAGGGCCGGGAAAACAAAGGGTGGGTGTGCTGCGGGCGGCTCCTCCGGGGGTCGGGGGCTCTTTCTTTTCTCATGTTTCCTGGAGGGGGAAATGAGTGTATGAGCTAGGAGCTCCCAGGATTCACAAACCTGCACTGACGTAAAAGGAAGGCCCTGCTGTCGAAGCTCTGTCCTTAGGATCCCCAGATGCAGAAGAGCAGCATCCAGGGCCCCCTCTCGCCAGCCTTTGCTTATGCGCACATCAGCAGTAACAAGAACGTTCCAGGCATTGCTGAGAACTCTGTGCAGATGAGCTCATCTCCTCTTTACCGTAGTTCTAAGAAGAAAGGACTCCTGTTGTCCCCAGTTCATAAGCGAAGAGACCAAGGCCTACAGGGGTAACTGATCTACCACCCAGAGCAAGTGACGAAGCTCAGACTGGAACGTGGCCATTGACTCCAGAGATGGGCCACTTCGTCCTCTTTAATGACCACACCAGAGGGCCTGGAACAAGACAGCTCCTGCCACCAGGGTCTGCCCT
Organism: Sylvilagus floridanus; assembly: GCA_949820135.1. Taxonomy (NCBI): domain Eukaryota; kingdom Metazoa; phylum Chordata; class Mammalia; order Lagomorpha; family Leporidae; genus Sylvilagus; species Sylvilagus floridanus. The sequence goes on from OX463235.1 coordinate 55,797,208, forward strand.
GGAGGCCCAGCGTGCTGCTCCGCCCACTGGTTGCTTCATGTGTGGTGATCCGTGAGTCAGGCATGACGCTGCCCATGCAGCAGGCGAGGAGGAGCCCAGGACGGGGAGCCTGTCCTGTGCTGCATAGTTTAAAACCTATCAGATCTGCTCCCTAACTTACTGCTCTTTCTGCACCCACAAAATGAGAGAGGAACACCTGCCTCCCTGTGACGGTGAATGAGAATGCAAGGAGAGAACAAGCACGCTCCCGGGAGACATCAGGCGCTTCGTAAACCTGACTTGCTGCTCTGCTCTTCCCCCTCAAGGCACCTGGCATGCGCTTTTGTGCTTTAAGAACCTCTTTGGTTGAATTTCCTAGAAGATTCTGGGGGGACCAACTAGCCCCATATCTGGAGAGAAACCCACTTGGGGTTTTGAGACTCCTGGGCCCGGCATCCACTGTACACTCCACAGAGCACACGAAGGCACGTGCCTGGACCTTTGTACCTCCTGCCACCAACCCGGCCACCACCCTCTGGCCCCACGCCAGCCTCTGAGAGCAAACGCACGTGACCACCTTGAACCAGCAGGTGCTCGAGTGGAGAGGCCCAGCGACGTCTTGGGTAATGCCCAGGAGCCCTGAGAGGGTGGCAGGGTGCCAGGCTGGGGGCGAGGCTCGCCCCATGGCAGAAACTAAGGGGGAAAGTCTGGACATACAGTGACATTCAGGAGCTAGAGTCCTGGACACTTTAAACAAACGTGGCCCCTGCTGAGCCATCCAAAGAATGACGTGCCTGGGCTTCCCAGAGGCTTAGAAACAACCCACCAAGAGGCAAACAGGGGCCTCTTGCTCCACACACTCCCAGCCCCATGAGTGCCCCAGGCCTGCTGACCCTGACATGCACATCCTGTGAGCGGGCCCCACTCCATAGTCACACCCTGGAGAGCACGGCGAAGGTCAACACCCACAGCTCGGCTTCCTGTTCCTGGGCAACACAGCAGCCAGGGAAGGTCAGAGGCCTGCAGGGGAAGTGACCCCACCGCTTCCTCGCCACCTCCGAAACACTCGCGCCTTCCTCCGCGCTGTGCTCAGCAGAGCTCGACTTCGGGCAGAGTAGAGAGCTGCCGGAGGGATTCTGCTGCCTGGCACAGACGGAAACAGTCTTTCCAGAGAACACTTTGGCAATTTCTTTTTTATTTTATTCATTTGAAAGGTAGAGAGATAAAGGAGGTGGGGTGGGGCAGACGAAGATCTCCACTCTACTGGTTCACTCCTCAAAGGGCCACAGCAGCCAGGGCTGAGCCTGGCTGAATCCAGGCGCCAGGAATTCAGTCAAGGTCTCCCAGATGGGGAGCAGGAACTCTAATATTTGAGCCATCGTTTGCTGCTCGCCATGGTGTACATTAGCAGGGAACTGGAATTGGGAGCAGAACTGGGACTCGAAGCCAGGCACTCTATTTCAGCAATTTCTATCCCAAAACTTGCATTCCCTTTGACTCCCAAGAATTTATTCACAGAAGTGTATGCATGTATACATGTGTGTTATGTATATGTGTGCTGTTTGAATGTATATGAAGATGTCCATGGCCTCAAAAATAACATGAAATGTTAACTGGCATACATAAATATATATATATATATATTTTAGATTATTTATTTATTTATTTGAGAGGTAGAGTTACAGATAGAGAGGGGAGAGACAGAGAGAGAATAGTCTTCCATCTGCTGGTTCACTCCCCAAATGTCCGAGACAACTGGAGTTATGCCAATCCAAAGCCAAGAGACAGGAACTTCTTCCAGGTCTCTCACATGGTTGCAGGGGCCCAAGCACTTGGGCCATCTTCCACTGCTTTCCCAGGCCATAAGCAGAGAGCTTTTAGGAAGAGGAGCAGTTGAACACAAACCGGCACCCATATGGGATGCCAACACTGCAGGTAGAGGCTTAGTCTACTAAGCCACAGCGCCAATCCCAACTGACATTTTTAAAAGGTAAAATAAATCATGGTTTATACATCTGTTAAAAGTAAAGTGGACCTTTCTATATTAAGGGAAAATATCCTCAATATAGTGAGAAAAGAAAAAAACAGATTACCAAACAGTATGCATACGAGGTGATTACATTAATTGTGGGGTATATGTGTACTGTGGATTTGTGTATTTGCACAGTAAAAACAAAAACACAAGGGCCAGGATTGTGGCACAGTGGGTTAAGCTGCTGCCTGCAATGCTGGCAATCCTATATGAGAGCCAGTTCAAGTCCCATCTGCTCCAATTCCCATCCAGCTCCCTGTTAGTGCACCGAGAAAGCAGTAGAAGATGCCCCAAGTACTTGGGCCCCTGCCACTCATGTGGGAGATCCAGAAGCTCCTGGCTCCTGGCTTCAGCCTGACCTCGCCCTGGCTGTTGTGGCCATTTGGGGAGTGAACCAGTGAATGGGAGCTCTCAAAGCCTCACAAATAAATAAATTAAAAGAAAGAAAAATACAAGGAACTGGAAATGGTGGTTATTGCAGGGAAGCGGGACAAAGAGAGGATAAACAGGCAAACAGGTTCACTTCCTATTTTACACATTTCTGCATTGTCTCCTTTCTTTGGGATATGCATGGCTTTCATAACTTAATACGAGATTTCCACCTTAGAAAACAACTCCCCCTCTTAGCCTGTCCCCCAGCTCCTGCCAGCGCCTGACTGCCGTGCTGACATCCAACATTAGCTCATTCTGTGGGGCTGGAGGGAATTTCAGGTTCAGTGCTGAGCTCTGGAAGCCAAGGTCTACAACCCCGGCTGCACGTTACAATCACCTGGGGTGCTTTAAAAGCACCAGTGCCCAGGCCCTGCCCCACGTCTTGCAACAGAATCTTGGAAGGTGGGGTGGGCCCTGGTTGCTTTAAGAGGTTCCAGGGTGACTCTCTGGATTGTCACAGGGTGGAGAACTGCTAAACTGGACCAGCACTAAAAAGCCCACTGCACTAGCTGAAAGGGGGGAAAAGAAAACCCAACCTCCTGTAAATGGAAAGAAATAGTATAATGTGTAGTATAAGGACCCAGCTCTGCCTTCAAGAGGTCTAATTAGAGTTTGTACTTGGAGCTTTTTCTCAAAGTTTTGCCTCCATTTTTGGAATTCATCAGCTCAAACGGGGAAAAGAAAACAAGGGAGACCTGGGCTCGTTAGTTCTGAGCCACGGCTGTGCCTGGGCTGTCTTTGGCAGCCCCTGTCTGCCCCCAGGCCACAGGCCTACATCAGTGTGACGGTGGGTCAGAGACTAGCCCTGCTCAGCTCCAGGGGAACAGCGGAAGAACTAGAGGTGCTCAGCCCAAAGGAGGTGTTCAGGGGACACTTAGTAGTGGGTTCTGATATCTCAGGGACTACCAAGATGCGGAGTTCAAGTCCAGGTACACCAATAGGAAGGCCGCGGTGATGAGTACCAGTTAGAGAGAAGCAGGTGTTTGCCAGGCAGAACCTCCCAACCACAGACCTGAGAAGTGATGCAATGACGGGGCAGGGGAGGAGCGGCCACCTATCTGCAGCGTTGCTGGAAGATCCCTTCCTGCTCAGCCCTCCAGCTGCCAGCTGGCCCCAGAGAGACACTCACTGCTTCTATCAAAACCCACTGAGAATGCAGCTTCCTGAGCAAAAGATGTTTCTCGCTCTCAACCAACACGGCCCGAGCACCAGCTAAGTGGTGTGCTAGCCAGGAGCCTGTCATGGAGCTGACCTGGGGAGCCACACGCAAGGCAGCACGTATGATTGCTTCTGACTGATGGATAATGAGGAGCGTGGGACCAGGGGACCGGGGACCAGGCCGCAACTTCAGACCGACGGTCAATGAGGCCTCTCTCGGGTGAGAATACCTGAGCGGAGACTTAACACGCAGAAGACAAAGCACAGCTCACCAGCTCAGGAGGCCGGTGAGGTCTCCGTGCACACCTAGCAGGGAGCCCAGCTCTTACCATATACAAAAATTAGCTCAAATGGATCAGAGATCTAAATGTGAGAGATAAAAACCATAAGAAGTCTCAGAAGAAAACATAACAAATCATGACCTGGGATTAGTCAATGGATTCTTTTTTTTTTTTTAAGATTTCTTTATTTATTTGAAAGTCAGAATTACACAGAGGAGAAGCAGAGAGAGAGAGAGAGAGAGAGAGAGAGAGGTCTTCCATCTGCTGGTTCACTTCCCAATTGGCCGCAAGGCCAGAGCTGCGCTGATCTGAAGCCAGGAGCCAGGAGCTTTTTCTGGGTTTCCCAAGTGGGTGCAGGGGTCCAAGTACTTGGGCCATCTTCTACTGCTTTCCCAGGCCATAGCAGACAGCTGGATTGGAAGTGGACTAGCAGGGACTTGAGCCAGCACCCACATGGGATGCTGGCACTGCAGGCAGCAGCTTTACCTGCTATGACACAGCACCAGTCCTCCTTTTTAAAAAAATATATATTTATCTTATTTATTTGAAAGACGGAGTTACAGAGAGAGGTAGAGACAGAGAGAGAGGTCCTCCATCTGCTGGGTCACTACCCAGATGGCCACAACAGCCGGAACTGCACTGATTCAAAGCCAGGAGCCAGGAGCTTCCTCCAGGTCTCCCACGTGGGTGCAGGGGCCCAAGCACTTGGGCTATCTCTCACTGCTTTCCCAGGCCATAGCAGAGAGCTGGATCAGAAGAGGAGCAGCCGGAACTAGAACTAGTGCCCATATTGGATGCTAGCACTTCAGGCCAGGGCTTTAACCAATTGTGCCATAGCACTGGCCCCAGTCAATGGTTTCTAAGATATGATACCAAAAGCATAACAAAGAAAAATAGAAAAACTAAATTTCATAAAAAGTAAAAACTTTTGTATTCCAAATGACATTAGCAATAGAGTAAAAAGATAATACACAGAATGGGAGAAAATATTTTCAAATTATATGATGGGTAAAGGACTTATATCTAGACTACATAAAAAACTATTTGAAATTGTGTTATGTATGCAGTGAATACTATTCAGCCTTAGGGAAGAAGGAGCGCTTGCCATTCATGACAATGGGGCTGAACCTGGAAGACAATGATGCTAAGCAAAATCAGCCTGACACAGAAAGAGCATCGCATGATCTCATTTGTACAAGGAATCTAAAAAGTCAAATACAGAGAAGTAGCAAGTGGGGTAGGGATGTGGAGTACACCAGGGGTACGTTGGCCAAAGGGTGCAAAGTTACGGTTCTGTGGGATGAATAATTTTAGACGCTCATGTGCAGCTTGAAGACGGTGGTTAACAATGCTGAACTGCGGGAAGGTGCTGTGGTGCCGCGGGTGATGCCACTTCTCAGGACGCCTGCATCCCATAGCAGAGTGCCAATCTGCGTCTACACCGATTCCGATCCAGCTTCCTGATCATATATCCTGGGAAGCAGCAGATGACGGCTCTGGTGCTTGGGCTGCTGCCATCCACATGGGAGACCCAGATGGCGTTTCAGGCTCCTGCCTTCAGCCTGGCCCGGACCCTAGTTGTTGTGGTCATTTGTAGGGTGAGCCAGTGGATGGAAGTGTGTTCGCTCTCTTTTAGGTAGATGAAAATAAACATTAAAAAATAGTTCTGTCTGTATTAAAATAGTGGAAATTTGCTATAAGACTAGATGCCAGGTGCTCTCACTATACACACAGATAACTATGAAGGAGACGGATATGTTAATTGGCTTACCTATAGTAATCAATTCACTATACACACACACATACACATATCACATTTACACCTTAAATATGTGGGTGTGGGTGAATGTATTTAAAAGAACCCTTACAACTCAATAACAAAAAAAATTTAAAAAACACATAGCTTAAAAATGGGCAAAGGTTCTGAGTAGGCTTTTCTCTAGAAAAGATACACAAATGACTAATGAGTACATGAAAAAATGCTCATCACAGAAATGCAAATCAAACCACTGGGGCCAACCTTGAGGTGGAGTGGGTAAAGCTACCACCTGCAGTGCCAGCATCCCATCTAAGTGCTGGTTCGAGTCCTGGCTGCTTCACTTTTGATCCAGCTCTCTGATAGGCCCTGGGAAGGCAGTGGAAGATGGCCCAAGTGCTTGGGCCCCTGCACCCATGTGGGAAACTGAGAAGAATCTCCTGGCTCTTGGCTTTGAATTGGCGCAGCTCTGGTTGTTTAGCCATTTGGAGAGTGAACCAGAGGATGGAAGACTTCTTTCTCTCTCTCTGCCTCTCTGTAACCCTACCTTTCAAATAAATAAATAAATCTTTAAAAAAAAATCAAACCACTACAAAATCCCACAATACACCCACTAGGATGGCTATAATCAGGTAACAAGTGCTGGCAAAGATGTAACCTTCCCACATTGTTTGGAGAATGTGAAAGAGTTCCACCACTTTGGAAACAGTTTATCAGTTCCTCCCCTGGTTAAGTGCAGGGTCCCCTCATGATTCACCAATTCCATTCTTGAGGTCTCCACCCAAGAGGAATGAAAACTCACATCCACACAGAAACTCATATGCAAATGTTCATAGCAGCATTCTATTAACCAGAAAATGGGAACAAAAGTGAGAGACCCACCAACTGATGAATGGACAGAAAAAATTGTGATATCTCCCAATAGAGGAGAATTATTTAGCCATGAAAAGGAAGGAAGCACAGACATATGCTGTAACATGGATCAACCTTGAGAACATTACGGTATTAACTGAAAGAAGCCAGACCCCAAGGAATACATATGGTATCATTCCATCTAGAGAGTCCTCTTGATGAAGAACATCTTAGGTTGAAAGTACATTTAAAACACCTAACCCGCACTTCACTGCTTAGCCTGGCCTCCCTATACACGCTGCAAATGTTAGCCCATTTTCTAACAGAGTTGATCATCTCATGTAATTTATTGAATGCTGTACTTAAAGCAAAGGACTGTTGAACAGGTATGCCTCCGCAGCATCACAAAGCCAGAAAATTGGAGGTTGCACCATTGTCAGGGACTGTCTGTACATGCGATTCCAGAACCATTGTCAGGGACTGTCTGTACACGCGATTCCAGAACCATAGTCAGGGACTGTCTGTACACGCGATTCCAGAACCAGCAGGTCTGGAGAGGCAGCGTGGATGAGTGGCTGCCTAGAAATGGCAGTGCTGCAGTGGGGGAAACAGGAAGTGACCGCTCGTGGGGTTTCTTTTGTAGATGCTGAGAATGTTCTCAAACTGCCTGTGGTGGATGGTTGCACATATCTGTGAATAAACAAAAATCCTCTGAGTTATAGACTTTAAATGGATGCTTTGTGTGTCATGTGAATTGTAGCTCAACACAGCTGTTATTAAAAATTAGAAGGGGCGGGCATTGTGGTGCAGTGTTAGGCCACTGTGTGGAACACCTGCACCCTGTATCGGAGTGCCTGGGGTGGGGTCCTGCCTCTTCTTCTGATCCAGCTTCCTGCTAATGCACCTAGGAGGCAGCAGATAATAGTCCAGGGACTTGGGTTCCTGCCACCCAAGTGAGAGACCCGGATGGAGTTCTTGACTTCTGGCTTCGACCTGGCCCAGCCCTAGCACTTGCAGGCATTTGTAGTGACCCAGCAGAAGGAAGATCTCTTTCTGTCTCTCCTTCTCTATCACTCTGCCTTTCAAATAAATAAAGCTTAAATCTTCTCAGTCTGTCTCACTCTTTCAAGTGCCAATCAAGACTCAAGACTCATTGCCTCTTAGAAGCCTCCCGGGATTGCCCCAGCCCTGGGTGCTCCCTCTGCCCCTGCAGCAGGTGCTGATGTGGGTAGGGACTGGATCATATCTACTAAGCCTAGAGGGAAACTGGTCCTCTACAACCCCCAGGCTGCCAGCCACCAGTGCAGTACGCAGCTGAGATACCTGGCTGGTGAAGGAAAACACCAGACTTAAGAGAATGCACCTGCTCTTCCAGGCACAGCATGAAGAAGCCGGGTTCTCTTCCACCAAGAACGGACGCCTGAAACGCCAAGCTCTCTGCCTAGAGAGTTCGCTGGCCTCGGCAGACTCTGGCATGCAGTCAAAATTTCCCAATCAAGCAGCAAAACTGGGAACACCATCAGCTCCTGTTTGGCTTCCAAAATAGAGAAACTGCACTTAAAATCCGCGAGCCCTGTTCCAACGCTGGAGGAGCCCATGACCGGGGCCATCGCTGCTCTGCAAACCTGCTCTTCCTGGAGCAGGAAGTCTGGCCCAGGCTCCTTCCATCAGATCCCGCCCCCACCTTGTGGGGTCCAGGTCTCCCAGGGCCTCCCTCTCTGCCCAGTCTTCTCCCATTCCCAGGCATCTGTAAGCTCAGCACCCCCCTTGACACTGGAGACCAGGACTGCCCACTTGGCGCATGTCCAGAACTGTCCTCAACTGGGCCATGATAGCCTTGAAAGCAAGTATCCGACCCTACCTCCACCCTGTCTTCCCTACTGTATGTAGTGACGCTGGGTGTGGGGAAGATCCTCAGCAACACCTCGTTACTTGACTGATAAAGTCCCGTTCAGTCCAGTCAAGAAGTATGGAGTGCTTGGTGCGTGCTGGGTTATGCACCAGACACGGGGCTGAGCTGGGAGGCTGTCTCGGACCATTCTCTGTTGCTGTAACAGGATACCTGAGACCATTTATAAAGGAACCAAGTTTACTTTGGCTCAGAGTTCTAAAAGCGTGACGGCGGCTTCTGGGGAGGGCTTCTAGGTTGCACTGCACCACGATGGACAGGCGTGCAGGCAGGGGAGCACCCCAAGAACAGGAGGGGCAGCCTCACTGTAGAACAATCCACTGTCCTGACCACTAACCCACCCCAGGAGAAGGCACGGGTCCTGCTGAACACCTAACCTCCTCTCCGAGTGGCAGTCAAATGCCAACATGAGCTTCAGAGGGGACAGACCACATGCAAAGCCCAGCAGAAGGCTTCTCGGAGAGGGTGATGTTGCAGAAAGGTGAGGGTGAGAGGTGAGGAAGGTGGCTGGGTGGAGAGGCAAGCATTGTGGCGGTGGGGGGCGGCCAGCAGGGGTGTCCCAGGCAGAGAACAGGGCCCAGACAAGGCCGGGGCGGGGGCAGGGGGAGCATGGATGAGGAGCCTGAGCTATAGCAGGGGCAGCTCAGGGTGGGGTGGGGGTTGGGTGCTGTGGCCTAGAGCTCAACAGGTGAGTGGCCAGTCCTAGCTCAAGGTGTGAGGAGACAACAGGTAGATGAGAAGAGGTGGCAGGAGAAGGAGGACGAGGCAGGGGCTCAAGGTCAGCTGAAGTGTTTCTCAGGTGGCAGAGCCTGGGACTACAGTGAGAGGAAAGAGCAGTGTAGGGAGCCCCAAGGACCCAAGGAGGAAGAAACCAGGCTGAAGGGGACAGAAGGAGCCGAGAGGCAGGCACGACGGCGGGAACGCGGGAATGCAGGTGGTCATGGGGTCCCAGACAGAGGAAGGGGCTCTGGAGGTTGGGAAATCCCACCCAAAGGCTCGGGGGTCCCAGGTGGATCAAGGCCAGGGAGCCACAGACACACAGATCTCAGTGCTGCAGTGGGGAAGGGGAACCCTGGGTCCTGGCAGCGCACAGGAGGCTTCAGCTGCTCACGCCTGGACAGTTCCAGGAGTGGCCGAGCCCTTGAGACCCTCAGCACAGCACGAGTGGCAGCGCCTCTGGGAAAAGGAGAGGGACAAGGTGCTAGAAGTCAGACTGCATCTCATGCTCCATTTTCTCCCAGGCACTGCATCTGAGAGCAAACCTTTCAAATCTCCCCCTCCCAGACTTGGCTCAAAACACGGAGCCAGTGGAATGAGGGGCCGGGTATCGAGCCCCCAGCCTGCTTCTCCCTGCCCATTCCTGCCATGTGGCTGGAGGGGACCCTATTCTCTGCTAACTCCTGGACATCATTTGCTCCCAGTTCCTCCTGGGGCAGGCGGAGGGGTGTGCCAGGTCAGCTGGAGAAGAGCCCCGTGCAGGGGCCAGGGCAGCCTGCCAGGGGCTGCATCTGGTCAGGCTCCCGCCCCAACTCCCTAGTCCCTCAGCGGGCCGAGGCTCGGGGGTAGAGGAGAAACGCACTGCCAGCCTCCCTCCCCTTGGGGCCCCCAAAGTCACGTCAACCAAGCATTCCCTCGGGGAGGACGGCCCCCACCCTCTGACCTCAGCCTGTTTCACTTGGCCAGCACCCACCTCCAGAGAGCGGCCCCCTCCCCACGCCCTTGCTCACACCCAGGCCCATGCAGGGAAAGGCGTGAGCTGTAGCCCTCACGCTGAACTGCGAATAAGGGCTGCCCCTCCCAGCTCTGTCTTCCCAGGCCGGGGCTGGGCACTAGGCCAGAACACTGGGGCCCCTGCCATCTATCTATGAGCCAAGTGGAATCTCCCTCCAGCATTAACCAAGGGGTCTGGCCTGGGGAGAAAAGATAGGGAAGCCCAACGAGTGGTGCCAAACAGACTTGGGTACTAAACCCTAGCTCTGCCTCTCCTGTGATGTAAGATCTAGGACAAATGTCCTAATTTCTTTGAGCCTCCACTTCCTCGTCTATAAAGTGAGGGTAATATCGGAGGATGCGCCTTGGAAGGTCTGACAGAGGATTAAATGGGAAAATGCATGAAAATGCTGAGTACACGCCTGGCCCACAGAAAATGTACAATGCATGCTAGCGGGTTCTTTTAAAAAAAAATTATATTTGAAAGGCAGAGTTGGGAGGGGGGGAAGAAAGAGAGAAAGAGAGAGAGAGAGAGAGAGAGAGGAGATATCTTTCATCCACTGGTTTACTCATGGCCAGGGCTGCCCCAGGCCCAAGCCAGAAAGCAGGAGCTCCATTCATGTCTCCCACATGGCTGGCAGGGGTCCACCCTCTTGAGCCACCTTCCATTGCCTTTACAGGTGCATTAGCAGGAAGCTGGATCAGAAGTGGAGCAGCTGAGACTCCAACCAGTGCTCATATGGGATGCCTATGTCGCAGGTAGTGGCTTAATCTAATGTGCCACAAAGCCAGCCCCAACTAGTAGATTCTGTCTGGATTTCCTGGGACTGCTGGTGCCAGTGGTGGTGCCCAGAGAGGCAGGCATCTCCTGTCTTCACAGCCTCCACCAGCAGGCTCCACACACAAGCGGGAGAGCTGCTATTGTTTTCTTTATCTCAAGCTTCTCATTTGATTTCTTTGCATAATTATTCCTCTTGGGCAACAGACACTTGATTTCTAGACATTCTGTACATGGGACACAAAGGCCACTCTAGTAAACTTGCTTTTGGTAGAATACACACGCCGAGCAAAAAGAGGGTGCTTCCGTGCAGGTACAGCTCCCAGTCGCCAAGCCCCCTGCAGAAACGCCACAGCTCTCTCACAGCTGTGTGCACGCACGTGCTTCCCCTGATGTCGACCAAGGCCCCCCTACTCCCTGAATTCAAGCACCCGTGAGTCCAACACCAAGCCCCCAGCCCAGCTATCCAATTAGACAAACTCAGCCGGGGGGGGGGGGGGGGGCGTGGAGGAGCGGCGTTTCTCTGTTAACAACAGATCCCCAGAAAGCTCAGAACAAGTGCAGGGCAGCTCTTCCTAGCCCAAAAGGAAAGCGACCTCCACACCGCCAAGCCCCTGAGAGAGCACCCCTCTCCCTAGGGAGCACACCTTTCCATCCAGAGTGACCAGCTGTCCCACCCAACTGACAAATGAAAGATAGATCAAGAACATAGGTGGCCATTCACCTGCAAATGCACCTGGGAAAAGAAATCAGCCTCTCGTGTAACCGGAAAAAAAGCCAAAGCAGAGCCATGAGACATTATTTCTCTCCCTTCCGATTGTCAAAAGCACTCCAGTTTGGTGAGACCCAGCACTGAGGGAATAACAAAGAACCGGCTACTTCTCAGCTGCAGCGGGAGGGAGGTGAGGTCTGTAAGGAAGTCCTTGGCTGACGCACAGTCAAATGAGAGGCAAACTCTCTCTGACCCATGCTGCTAGACCCTACTCTTGGGGACCACACTCACACACATTGATCAAGTTCCTTGGTCAAGGACGCCTCGGGCGCGGTACATCAAACTGTTCTGAGACTCCTCCGAACAAAGACTGCCACCATCCCCCAAAGCAAGGTGGTCCTGGGTTGCAAGCAGGGACACTGCTCCACGTCTACGGTGGGAAGAGCAAGGTGCAGAAGATTCTGGCCCTTCTAGGGCTTACACACTCCTTGAGCAGCGCTGGCTTGGTCTAAGAAGGTGTCATTTCTCCCTCAGGACAGAGCTCAGCCCCACCTTTACAAGGTCTGGCCAGACAGCACTGGGGGCATCACCCTAGCTGGCACCACAATTTCAGGGCACCTGAGGAAGGCACAGAGGCCATGCAAGCAAGTTCCATGTGCTGGAGGTAGCTACATATAACCAAGCTCAGGTAAAGCAACACAAATCCCGGGAATGTTGAGCTGAGGTCCAGAGACGGTAGGTGATTTGCCTAAGGTCACACAGTCAGAACTCAGTAGAACTTGAACCCAAATCTCGCGACAGGACCTCATGCCATGATCACTGCTCTTGGAAAGTCCGAGGGAGCTCAGTGGGCTCCCAGGAGTGGGAGGTGGGGAGGAGCCTGCAGAGGTGGCTGAGTTGAGGGAAGGAGGGGGAGTGGGCAGGGGGCAGGTCTCAGCATCCACACTTCTGCCCCCACGGGGGTGCTCCCTCCCGCTGTTCCCTACAGCTGGGGATCACTTCTCAGCCCCAGGATGAGGCAGGCAGGCTTGCTCTGTGCCAGGCTGTTTTGAAAGCCAGAAGCCCCATGGGATGCATCTGACCGGGCGCCCCCTGGGTCTCCTCTCACACACCCGCTCCACGGGACTGGCAGCCCTCCCTCCTGCGGATTCTCCAGAGGTCAGTGAGAGCCCGGAGGCCAACAGGGAGAGAGGACAGCCCTGGAGTTCCCTCCCATTGGTGGACGTGGCCAATCTGCACCCCTTTGGGGCTCAGTCTCCTTGTCTCGAAGATGGAGGACAGGGGAGAGGGCAGCAGGGTGTCCGCCACCCCCACTCCTGACATCTTCTGTGCTCTGGGCATTTCTGTGGCTGGGAGCTCTTCCTCCAGAGGAACGATGCAGCAGGCCAGGCTCAGGCCCGACTGCAGGCGACGCCGGCTTCCAGCTCAGAGGCTGGGTCAGCTGAGGGGATGGGGATCTGAAGTTGCAGCGTGGTCTTCGTGCCCAGTTTGGTCAACACAGGCTTTGTGACCTTGGCCCAGAAGTGCCCAGGTTCTGGAACATGCTGCAGGTATCAAGCAAACATTTGGCAACCCCAAGATCAGGCTGCCCGTGCAGGGAATGACTGTCCACACTTCCACCCCCAGGCCCTGACACCATTCCCCTCATTGACACCAACAGCAGCCTCTCCAGGAATCCTGGGACAAGAACTTGCTTCCTTGTGAAGAGCATAAGATGTTTACCATTTCACTTAATCTTCTTCCATTCATCCAACAAGCATTTATTAAGTGCCTACTGTGTTCCAGGTATCATGTCTGATGCTACAGATTTCTGGGTGGACCCAAACCATCATGTGCCTGGAGAAGGGCAGGCTCAGGCCAGCAGAGACGCCACATGAGCCAGAGTCCAGTGAGTGCCTCTCTGGCATCTCCTCCTGTCACTTCCTGTGATGGGTCCTGTGTCCTCCAGCACCCAGGCTGCCCTCCTGCTACCCTGTATCCTCTGGCATAGCTGTACCAGGAGCTGAATCCAAGCCCCACCTGTCAGGCAGGTGTAGGCAGACTGGGGGACAGGACAGAAACCTTCTCACCTCCTCCCTCTCTCTAGGCTTTCTGAGTCCCCAGCTTCTGCAAATGTGCTCAAAGAAGCATGAGTTCGGTGGGGAGCCACCTGCACTGCTAGCCACGGCAGAGCTCCTGGGCACGCCAGCTTCACTCCACGTCCACAAAGTCCCAACCTGCTGCTGCTGGTGGTGACATAGATGGAATTGCTTTTCTTAATTTCCTTTCATTCAAAACCCATGGCACCTGTGCCTGTCCAACTCCAATCATCTACAAGGCAGTGTGCAAGCAGGCTTGTTATCTGAAGCACTCTCTCCCCTTCCTCCCTGTGTTACTTATAAACTTGAGTAGGATGACGTGAAAATCCCATCCAGGTCACTCACGCACACTTTGGGTCAGAGACACAGGACAGAGCCCCATGGCACAGCCCTGGAGACCCTTCTTCATGCCAACACTGCCGGGTTTAGCTTAGCTTGGTTCTGTCTGAAGTTAACAGCAGCTGTACTCCTGGGTGAAACAGAGCTGTAGGTAATACACTGCTTTATTTTACAAGCCCGAGAGGAGCTTTCTGTAGAAAAATAAATCATCAGCAAGTTTTCTCATAAAACAAGAAACCTTCTTGTAAATTAAGAGATTCATGAAACCTAGTTAATAAACACACCCGCATGTGCTAGGCCCACGGCATGCTGGGCATGGAAGCGACACCAGTGGCATTGTCACCCCCATTTTGCAAGTAAGAATTCTTATGCCTAGGAGGTTCTGAGACTTGCCTAAGGTCTGATGGATGTAAACCCAGATGGCTGCCCAGGTCTGTCAGGCTCCACACCTGTGCTTCCCACTGTATGGAAAACCCAGCCCCGAGCACACTTTAGAACCTGGCGGCAACCTTGGCCTCCCTTAGGTTCAGGGTCTATCAGCAAAGTGAGACCATTCTGGATCTCACTTTGCCCACCTGTAAAACAGGCATCCCAACAGTAACGGGAAACTGAAGCCCCTCCCTCGCTCCCACTGCTGGGCTTTTGCCAAATGTCCACCCCTCTGGCCAGAACACCCTTTCTCTCCTTCCAGATCTGCACAGCTGCCTTCCTGGCCCTTTCCAGTGGATTCTGACCTCAGTCCATCGCTGCATGTGCACTCATGTGGCTCTAGCAACCACTGGCCAGCCCAGCCAGTCTGTATGCTCCTTCCTCTCTGGGCATGTAGTTACTGCAGTTCACCTAGGAACCCACGTACCTGCTACGATACCTGGCACACAGTAGGCACTTAGTACATGCTCTGGGGAGATCATGGGCAATGCTTTCACGAGGGCAGCAAGAGGTTGGCACGGTCACCATGAGGGTAAATAGGAGGTGTGTCCTGGAGGGCCGGGGGGCCAAGGGGAAGGGCATTTTCCAGGTTGGGCAGGAGCTGGGGAGAAGCAGCAAGCATGGAAGTGATCAAGGGAGGAATCCGGTTCCTTGCACAGGAGCATGTCCCAGGGCTAATCTGTCATCCTGACACGTTCACACCCATTGCAGATGACCGAATCTAATGAGTTACCCAGGGAGTCCGCACAGGGGAAGGGCGGGCGGCAGGCGTCACTCCTGGATCAGGGATACTTGGCTCTGAGCAGCGACTACATGTCAGTAGCCCTCACAGCAAGGCGATATATCTGTGGTGGCGATGAAGACCCGGCCCCCTGTGGGAGGGGCGGTGGAATTCCTGCTGTTCTCTCTGCTCCCACTGCCCCCAGCCTGGAATGCTCACCCCTTCCCATCTCCCTTCTCACCTCTTGCCCACCCTCCAAGGCCTAAATGCCCCAACAACTCTGCTAAAACAAAGCCTCCAGCATGGCCTCATGCAAAGAGAACATGCCTGGAAGTCGGAACGGTGGGAGACCTCAGGCCGGGCTCGAACACCCATGAGCTGCATGGTGTGGGCAAACTCCGTAACCTCTCTAAGCCTCAGTTCTGAATTTGTAAAATGAACCCTCCATGGGTTCTGCGAGAACCAAAGGAGGTCGTAGACACAAGGCACATGGCAAACAGTCTTGTACACAGCACGCTCAATGCACCCTGACCTTCCGCCAGCGCCTCCCCACGACTCCCTGGAGTCGGTGGCACCTGCTTCTCCAGGGCCTGCTGAATCATCTGCCTGTGTGTGCAAACAAACCTTCTCTCTACAACCAGACTAGGAAGTTTTTTAAAAAAAATTACTTACTTCTTGGAAAGACGGAGTTCCAGAGAGCGAGAGAGCAAGAGAGCGAGCGAGAGAGAGAGAGAGAGAGAGAGAGAGAGAGAGACATCTTCTGTCTGCTGGTTCATTCACCCTCCAAATGGTCACAACAGCCTGGTAGGCCAAAGCCAGGATCCTGGAACTCTATCCTGGTCTCCCACATGGGTGGCAGGGGCCTAAGCGCTTGGGCCATCCTCTGTGGCTTTCCCAGACACATTAGTGAGAAGCTGATTTGGAAGCAGAGCAGCCAGGACTTGAACAGGCACCCACTCCTATGGGATGCTGGTGTCATAGGCGGCAGCTTCACCTGCTGTACCACAGTGCAGGCCCCCAGACTACGCAGTTTTTGAGGACAGGGCTGCATCCTGATCATCTCTGCACAGTCCCCAGAGGGAAAGGGAGGGAGAGAGAGAGTTGAAGTCACAAGGCCTACATTTGAATTCGAGCTCCATCACAGACTGTCCACGTGACAGTGGGCAAATGGTCCCACGCCTTCCACAGCCTCTGCTTCCTCATCTGTAACGTGGAGACGCCCAGGGTTCATGGCAATTATCCTGCCTAGCAGAGAGCTGCTGTGAGGCGTGACCGAGGTGTGGGCATATAGAGCTTTGCACGGTTCCTGGCACAGAGGTACAGCTCAGCCAATGCTGGATGCAGGGACGCTGGCGGGAGTGAGACAGGGAAGTCTTTGAAACAAGATGCTCCGGGTCTGTGCTGCTGCATTTGAGTAATGGAGCTGATGTCCAGGGAGCCGAGTCAGCAGGAGGGGACTGCTCTTGTGAAAGAGAGAAAGCTGGCCAGTCGGGAGGTGCCAGGTCCCCAGTCTCACAGAGCGAGAGTCATCCTGCATACCTGGAACTTCTTCCCGACGAGTCACAGACAACATTCTCACGTGGCTAATCCAGCGAGATACCTGACTGTCACTCCGAAAATGCGCTTCCCCCACCTCATTAAAGCAGGCGAGCGAGCGGGCAGCTCAGAAACTTGCTCAGCCTCAAGATAACCCAGCCTAACTCTTTAATAAAAGCAAGAGGATTCCTGGGTCTCTTTCCAATTAAAGTCAGGTCGCCTGGCCTTACCGCCTGCCCCGGCTTCCCCAGCACAACCTGCTGATGGGAGGGGGTGGGCGAAGCCCAAGGAACTTTATCCTTTGCAGATTCCTCTTCCAGGTTCAGAAACCCTCCTGGCCAAGACTTGGCCCAGGTCGCGAGGGCTGGCCGTCTGCTAGAGCCACGAGTCCTGTCGCCAAGCATGCATCTTCATTTGAGCACGGAGACCAAGAGGCCTTCCTGTGAATCTGCCTTTTGGGTCTCGGGAGAACAAAGAACGCTTCTGTTCGCGCGGCCGCCTCCTGCCTGCTAACCTCACCCCCAGCCCGAGGCTCAGCGGCGCAACCGCTTGGGCAAGCCGCGATCCAGACGTGGGCGCATTGATTTGTTTCCCAGGTGAAAGGTGACGCTACAGCTCCTGCAGCCGCAGCTGGCCGACACACGCACTTTGCGTCTTTAATGGGGCAGTCACCCGTCGCAGCTCATGCTGTCTGCGGAGTTCTTTCCCCCTTTGAAGTCTCCACTGTGTCTTCTGCCCACGGAGTGGGAAGTTCCATGCTGCTGGGTTCTTATTTTCTTAACACAGTGGAAATATTTGTCCTTTTCCATAATATTTAGCTCTCCTGATATAATACATGGACGGCACTTTTTTTGTGGGTTGTGTCTTCAAGGCGCTGTTTATCTCATGGCGATCTGTGGGATACCACACACTGCTATGGAGGCTAGCCCTGCAGATGCGGGTGGGGAGTGAGCAGAGGAGCCTTCTAGAATGTTGTGCTCCTCAAGAGTGTCATTTATTATGCTTCTTTCAAGTTAAAGAGGCTCCCTGAGTCACTCTCCTAGGACTCCCCCACCCCAAAAAGCAATAAATGAGCCCAATGTGAACATTTGTGAGGGTAAGGAGGTAACGCCTTTTAAAGGAAGGATTTTTGTTTGTTTTTTCTTAAATACGTCTGGTTCTGGCCTTTGAAGATGATGGATTAACATGTAATCCTGTGTCAACCACCCAGCTAGTATTTACTGAGCACCTGCTAAGTGAACAGCTCATTGGGGCACGGTGGGGGGGGGGGGGGGAGGATGGAGGAGGGAGCAGGCCCTAGGAGAACAGGGATAAGAAAGACCCCAAGGCCACCTGCCCGCAGCTCAGCATACAGTGGAGAAATCACACAAGCATGGAACATGTACACAAATCACACCCTAGAGCTGTGTTTGAGCCTTGCTGGGACAAGGTAACAGAAGCGCACGTGTGCACACACACACACACACACACACACACTACTTCAGTAATAGCCCACCCCAGCCATGCAGGACGTCCCAGAACAGCCAAGATGAATTATCAGTGGGTGGCTCAGGCCAAAAGTCGGGGAGTACTGGGTGGGATTCTCCAATTATCCCCAGCAGATAAAGCCCACTTATTTCTGTTTGCAAAGGAGGGTGCGGGCCACAATTTCAACAGAGCTAAATCCCAAACCTGGCTCCTGGGGTTGGATTAACATCTGCAGGAGGTTTGCCACCCACCCCACCTGCACAGCAGACAGGCTCAGGTGAAGCGACCCCTCTGGAGATGGGCGTGACCTGGAGCGGTCCAGCAGAGACAGAGAGGCTTCCCGAAGCTCACTCGGCAAAGTGGGCAGGGACCACACGCCATAAGGGGGATTTATTTCAGATCAGGTTAAAAAACAAAGGAGGCTTGGTTTTGAAAAGCTGGCTGAGTTCTTAAGATAACGGAGGAACGTCTTAGGTTTCTGGTTCCATTAGTGAGAACTGGGTAGGAAATTATAAAGAGAACTCGCATTCCCGGCAAGGAGGGACAGAGCGAGATGAATCCAGCGTTCGGCTGGAGGGGCTCTCGGGGAGAAGCACCAACCAGGAGGGCCTGCTGAGTGAGGCGTGGGGAGAGCGGAGCCCTCGGCCACAGCTGCACCCTTCGGTAAAGCAGGAAGGCAGCATTTGCTCGGTGGGTTCTGTGCATGCCCCACTCCTGCACGTGCTCCCCGGAGAACTCTGCATGGAGCCTGCAAGGGCTGCAGCATAAGCAGAGGTTGGCTCTGGTCCTGTCTGCCTGCTGTCCAGGGGTGCCGGAGGCAAGCTCTGTGTCCCTGGAGAGGGAGAGCAGGGCAAGAAGACGGGGAGACGTGGGCATGGAACACTACACAGCAGTCGGGAGCGGGCGAGTAGACGCATATGACAACACGGGCAGATCCTACAAACATCACGTGGAAATTACCAGGCAAAATCATTAGCATAGCACCACCAGACTACAAGCCGCACACGCCAACAGTGCGATCTGTCTTCTCAACAGACCAGCAGGCTGAGGTTAAATCAATTAGGGGGGATGCCTCAGGGAAAATGGAATAGGGGTGAGGACTAGGGCAAAGGGGAAGAATGAAAATGAGGGGACAGGAAGGCCTCGTCAGGCGATGTCGCAGAGCTAAATGATGACAGCAATCTCCCCAGCTGCAAGGACATGGACACGTTTCGGTGACAAAGGCCGTGCCACCGGAAATCATCGGCCGCTGCTGACAGTGCTGCCCTCAAGGTCCGGCAAAGACCCTGTCCTACAGGAGCTTCGTGTCTTGTCGCCTGGAGCCCTGGGATGGGACCCAGTCTGTTCTTGCCCAGCACAGGGCCTCCCACCTGCTTGCTCTCTGTCTGCTTTATGTTAACATATAAACACGCGGTCATTACCAGATCCACGCAGGGAGAGCCTGCGTGCCCTTTCAGAGACTGAGCTGAGCCGTAAAGGTTGTCTGTGGGCGAGGGGCAGACCCGAGGCAAAGGTGCAGAGAGATGCTGGGCGGCCGCCAGGTGGCCGCCTTGGGATGGACTGGCTATGAGGACCACAGAAGACCATCCGGGCTGCTGTGTGACTTAGAATGGGGAGGGGGGCACAGAATGGAAAAGGAGGGCTAATGACCGACAAGTGCATGTGAGAAGGCAGACAAGTGCGTGTGAGAAGGCAGACGTGGGCCCTGGGCATCAATTTAACCCCAGGTCGGGTGGGAGGGGGGAGCTCATGGTCAGAATCCCTGCTGGGCTTTGAACAACCATGAACTTTGGGTTCTACCCCTGGGCCAGGCTCACTGACCTCAGAATTAGCCTCCAGAGCTGCAGTGCAAGAGCCCCACAAAGCTCTTCCTTGCCAGCTCCCCAGGCCCAACAGGAGCCCTCCATCAGCATAACGCAGAGTCCAAGCGCAGGAGGCGGCAGGAAAAGCCACTCCTGGCCTTTGACTCTGGAGCTGGGAAAGACGGTGGTGCCATTGATTGAAATCCTGGAAAGTCAGGAGGCAGGAAGGGAGGGCCAGTAGAGAGGGATGGACCTCGATGAGAAGGTGCTGGCTGCCTGGGAGACAGACCTGGCCAGACGTCATGGGTTGTGGAAAAGAGGGCCCACAGACAATGAGGACAGAGAGAGGACAATGGGTTACTGCACAGAAAGCAGGTGGACACCTTCAGCTAGGAAGTGGGAAAAGGTCCCCAGAGAAGATAAGAGATGAGATGCAGTGGAACCCAGGACAGAGCAACACCACGGAGCCAAAGCTGGCCCACAGCAGGGATAGAGCCACATCCCTCGGGTGCTAACTTCACCCTCCAGCTTCATCCTCTTGACTGCAAACCTAATGAGACTGCAGGCTACACAGCCTTAGCCTGAAAGCAGAACAGGGTCAGCCAGGCAGGCAGGCTCAGCCTGAAAACCTTCGTCCAGAAGGGTCTCTGGTCATGTCCACATCGCCTTGTGGTTTTCTTTTACTCTAGTTGCTTGCTCTCCCCTGCACTAACTCATGAAAGTGAACTTGACAAGCAAATGAAGGGGTTTTCTTTTTTTGTTGTTTTTGTTTTTGTTGTTTTAAAGATTTATTTATTTTATTTGAAAGAGTAACGGTGAGGCAGAGGCAGAGAGAGAGGTCTTCCATCTGCTGGTTCCCCTAAATGGCCACTCCAGCTGGAGCTGTGCCAATCTGAAGCCAGGAGCCAGGAGATTCTTCCAGGTCTCCCATGTGGGTTCTGGGGTCCAAAGACTTAGGCCATCTTCCACTGCTTTCCCAGGCCATAACAGAGAGTTGGATTGGAAATGGAACAGCTAGGACTCAAACCAGCACCTGTATGGGATGCAGGCACTGCAGGCAGTGGCTTTACCCGCTACACCACAGCACCAGCCCCGAAGGGGTTTTCAAAGAAATGTTATCCTCCTTGCTGACTTCCCACCCAACCCAGGCATCAGTCCAGGGCACACCGTCCTGCCAGCACCTACCAACTGGTCTCCCAAAGTTCCCTTGCGACTCTAATTCATCCTTCACCTCATGTGCAAAATAGCAGCCTTAAACAGCCAGACACTTCAAAAAGTTCATGGAAAGTGGAATTAAAATATATGCTTGTGGGCCAGCGCCGTAGCTCAACAGGCTAATCCTCCGCCTTGCGGCGCTGGCACACCGGGTTCTAGTCCCGGTCGGGGCACCGGATTCTGTCCCGGTTGCCCCTCTTCCAGGCCAGCCCTCTGCTGTGGCCCGGGAGTGCAGTGGAGGATGGCCCAAGTGCTTGGGCCCTGCACCCCATGGGAAACCAGGAAAAAGCACCTGGCACCTGCCATCGGATGAGCACGGTGCACCGGCCGCAGTGCACCGGCCGCGGCAGCCATTGGAGCGTGAACCAATGGTAAAGGAAGACCTTTCTCTCTGTCTCTCTCTCACCGTCCACTCTGCCTGTCAAAAAAAAAAAAATGCATTTGGTCCAGCTGTTAAGAAGCCTGCTTCCTATATCAGAGTGCCTGGGCTGGATTCCAGGCTGTGGCTCCTGATCCCAGCTCCCTGCTAGTCACACCCTGGGAGGCAGCAGGTGATGGGCCAAGTAATTGGGTCCCCACCACCTACATGGGAGATGTGGGTTCAGTTTCTGGTTCCTAGCTTCAGCCTGGCCAAGTCCCAGACATTGCAGGCATTTGAGGAGTGAATTGTCAGGTAACAGAGCTCTATCTGTCTCTCTCCTTAGCTATTTCTCTCTCTCAAGTAAGTAAAAAATAAATTAAAAAAAAAAAAATAGGGGCCGTCACTGTGGTCTAGCAGGTAAAGCCACTGTCTGGAATGCCAGCATCTCACATGGGTGCCGGTTGGAGTCGCGGCTGCTTCATATCCAATCCAGCTCCTTGCTAGTGGCCTGAGAAAACAGCAGAAGATGGCCCATACCCTTGGACCCTACACCCACGTGGGAGTTCGGGATGAAGTGCCTGTCTCCTGGCTTGCGAGTGACCCAACTCTGGATGTTGCGTCCATTTGGGAAGTGAACCAGTGCATAGATTGATCTCTCTGTGTGTGTCTCTCTCTCTGCCTCTGTCTTTCCTTCTCTGTAACTCTCCCAAGTAAATAAGTAAATCTTTAAAAAAATAAGTAAATAAAAGACAAACTTTTTTTCCACACAGGACATTTTTAAAATCCACACATAATATTTTTCATAATAAGTATTTCTTTCTGAACTTTCCGAAGACCCCTTATATGCATGGATTTCAAAAATGTTTTACACCAAAATAAACGCATCTTGTAATCCCAGTTTCCACGAACTCTTTGAAGTGCCCTCATACTCTGGCCAGTGTCAAGTGACACCTCCAAGGGAGCCGAGTGCTCAAAGGGGAATCTGAAGTCCAGCGCCTGACATTCCGGCTCCGAGTGCCACTGCCCCAACGTCCCCGCCCAGGGCTCCTCTCTTCTCTCCTCATCCGTCACCCACACTGAACGCCGCCTCCCCTCCTTCCTCCTTCACCAACCTAAGGACTTAGGGCACAGGTCACAGATGCTCCGCCTCTCCGGCTAAGTCTCTGTCCCCTCTGGGAAGACGGGGAAGGTATGAGGGAATGCCTACCTCACAGAGCCATGGGGAGGGTTTCATGATGGAATACTCACAAAGCACCCAACAGCGCCGGGCGCAGAGCCAGCCGTCAAACGGATCTACAAGGGCTCCTAGGTGGACACCCTAGGCCCGGAGGGCGCTTCCTCCATCCCCTGGGTTCAAGGGGACAGCGCCCCTCTGGAGGCTTCACAAAGGCAAGGACACACTCTTGATGCCACTCCCTTGTCCCCGGTCCCCCCTCCTACTGAAACTGAAATCTCACCACATTGGCCAAGTGCTACGGCAATGCCCCTTCTTCCAAAACTCACATTGAAATGTGACTGTCACTGTCAAGGTACTGGAGGTGGGACCTTTAAGAGGTGCTGAGGTCATGGTCAGTCACCTGGGAGTGGGCTGGTGATAAACTCAGTGGGGCCCCAGCCCCTCCCGCCCGCTTGCTCGCTCTCCTCCTCTCTATCTCTGCTGCCAGCTCACTTGTTTGCCCTCTGCCCTATTACGACACAGTCCAAAGGCCATGCTCCTGGGCTTCCCAGCCTCTTCAATCAGGAGCCAAATGAATCTCTTCATTATAAACTGCCCCTCTCAGGTATTCAGCTACAGCATCAGGAAATGGGTTGAGACACCAAGCAACAGGGAATCGTTCGAGGTTGTTGAACAAGAAAGCCAGTGACCCCGTCGGAAGAGTACAAGACAGTGATTCCGGCTAGGGTCTGCCCGAGAGAACAGGGGGTCAGGATCCCAGGGGTTAAGCTCAGCGGCTGGGGCTAACCACAGAGCTGCCTGAGCCACAGTGGTAGCGGAGGGAGGCACTGCTCTCAGTGAAAACCATCACAAGTCTGTCGATGCCACTTTCTTCCTAATCAACAAACAGACTCCACTCACAGAGGCGGGCTCCAGTCTAATTTGCCTCTGATCTTCACTTGCTATTTCGAGAGCCACTTAACTGAATCGGGACAGTTTTTCCATCACTCATTTTCTAAGCAATTTCTGAAGACTCCATGTATACATGGGTATCAAGATCTTTTGCACCAAAACAGACTTGGCTTTTTTTTTTTTTTTTTTTTTTTTTACAGGCAGAGTGGACAGTGAGAGAGAGAGACAGAGAGAAAGGTCTTCCTTTGCCGTTGGTTCACCCTCCAATGGCCGCCGCGGTCGGCGCGCTGCGGCCGGCGCACCGCGCTCGTCCAATGGCAGGAGCCAGGAGCCAGGTGCTTTTCCTGGTCTCCCCATGGGGTGCAGGGCCCAAGCACCTGGGCCATCCTCCACTGCACTCCTGGGCCACAGCAGAGGGCTGGCCTGGAAGAGGGGCAACCGGGACAGAATCGGTGCCCCGACCGGGACTAGAACCCGGTGTGCCGGCGCCGCAAGGCGGAGGATTAGCCTGTTGAGCCACGGCGCCGGCCAAGACTTGGCTTTTAATTGCATTTTCTACAATCTTTTAAAAGTACCCTGGTATAACATATATATTATACAACAAAATGCTTTGACACTCCTCTCAAACACATGCTAAAATGTCCTCATTTTCTAAACCACAGACTGAACACTTTGGATAAAGTTCAAATCCCCTTGGTCCTCCCCAGTCCCTTACCTGCCTTCCTGCCTGGGAGCAGTCAGTGCCACTAATCTTTCTGTGTAACCTTTCAGTTCGTGCATTCATACTTATTTTAACCACAGGTATGTCTGACCATATGTACCCCAGGAATAATCTTTAATGTACACAAATGCTACGACATTTGCATAAGTAACATTTGCATAAATGGTATGCCAGGTGATATGCTATCTGCTTTTTTCGGTCAGTATTGTTTTGGGGCTCTTCCCTGTTGACATGTAAACATCTTACTCATGTTACGAATCCCATCATACAAACAAACCATACCTTATTTCTCTACCCCTTCTCACGGGCATTTATGCTGTTCCAGACGGGATCCATCAGGGCTGTTCATCAACTATTCCAGTTCTCATCCTTCTCAGGCACATGGTAGGATTGTGCTTCCTCAACAATTTACAGTTAGGGGAGGCCTCGTGCTGCTCGTGGACAGGGCATTTTTTAAAACTGAGCCATAACTCCTGTCCTATTAAAGGCACATGATGGACCATGTGAATGTCTATGCGCAGTATGTGAGCGCCCCTGTGCCCCCGGCTTCTCAGCACTTCACAGCACCAGACTTCCCATCCGCACATTCTAACAGGGAATCACAGAGTCTCTCGACTGAAGCTGCCAACCAGAGCACACAAAAGCAGGGAACGTTGCAAGTTTCTGATGGTTGCCCACGAAGTCCCTGGGCAGTGTCTTCTGCCGTTTGTTGTTGATTTAGCCTGCTGCCCAGCCATTCGCTGAGTGGGCAGAGGAGATGCAAAACACTACGATGTTCCTGCACAGACAGCAGGGAGGCACCCGAGTCCTCCTGGAAACATCACTTCTCATTTTACAGATTTAGACACAGATCCAAAAGGAGAATCGATTAGATGCGAACTGATCTGACAAAAGTTCCCAGCTCTCTTAGCCATCAATGTCACTCTCATAACTTATCCTACAAGGGCAGGCATTTGGCAGAGTGGAATGTCTGCATCTCATATCAGAGGGCCTGGGTTCGAGTCCTGCCTCCACTTCTAGCCTCCTGCTAATGCACACCCTGGGAGGCTGTAGGTAACGGCCTAAGTGCTTGAGTCCCTGCCACCCACAGGGAAGACGTGGGTTGAACCCCTGGCTCCCAACCTTGACCTCTCTCTCGCGCTCTCGCTCTCTCTGCCTTTCTAAGACAATGAAAATAAATAAAAATGAATAATAATAATAATTTCCTACAAAAATAGTAGCCCAAGTTCCCAAAGATATATACAGACATTTAGGGTAGCACTGTTTGGTATAACAAAAAAAAATTTGTTGGAAACATACTAAACGTTCATTAATAGAGGGAGAGTTTTAAAAGTTGATGCTTTCCCGTGGACCTGCGACCTGTCCTGCCCGTGAGAAGCCCCACCTCCCTGCGGGCTGACCTGCAGCTGACCGCCTCCAAAGGGCTCACCGGTTCCGCACTGGCCTGGCTGTAGCCAGAGGACACACAAGTGCAGCCTGAATTCACACGTGGAGAACTCCAAAGCTCCTGGCCACTTCCCCATTGTCTGCTCCCAAGAGAGAAGTCCCATGACCCTGGGTCTTTGGGGAACAGAACTTGACCAGGAATCCAGCAATGTTCACCACAACTTGGGAAAGGCGTTGGGGAATAAAGCCAATCCTAAACACAAATAAAGATGCGTTTTTGTCTCTCTCCCTGCCCACCCCCTCCCGGAAGGAGAGTCCCAGCGGAGAGATCAGCAGAGGATTTGCCCAGTTTCCACCCCACCCCCACGGCTCTGCCCAGGCCAGAGGAAGTAATGGGAATAAACTGCAGGCCAGTGCAACACTTCCTGAAAGACCCAGCCTGCGCCAGCTTCAAAGCGCTACGGGAACACAGAGACTCCTGGGGCACACAGGGTCTTCTGGGACTGCCCTTGGGACCAGGGGCCAGCCCCACTCTGCCTATGGAGGCCACCCTGTCCAAAGGCCCAGGGCAGATGAAAACGCTGTTAGTAAAAGCAGCCAGTCACAAAGGCCCACGCAGTGCAGAACTCCATCTGCAGGAAACGTCTGGGCCCATCCATAGCGGCAGGAAGTCGACCAGGGTTTGCCTAGCCCAGGGGGGTTGTGCAGCGGGTGGCGTGTCAGAGCTAACCCCTAAAGGGTCCAGGGTTTCTCTCAGAGGAGGGAAAACATTCCAAAAGTGACTATGGTGGTGGCTACACAACTCCGTGAACATAGAGTGAATTACACACTGACAGTGGGTCAACTGCACAGCCTAGGATCAGATCTCAACAAAGCTGCTCCCCAGGGCCGATGCTGTGGTGCAGTGGGTTAATCCTATGGAGGCCGATTCTAGTCCCAGCTGCTCTACTTCCGATCCCACTCTCTGCTATGGCCTGGGAAAGCAGTAGTCTCTCTGCATCCACATGGGAGACCCAGAAGAAGCTTCTGGCTTCTGGCTTCGGATTGGCTCAGCTCCAGCCATTATGGCCTTCTGGGGACTGAACCAGCAGATGGAAGACCTTTCTCTCTGTCTCTGCCTTTCACTGTCTATAACTCTATCTCTCAAATAAATAAATAAAAATCTTTTAAGAAATAAATAAAGCTGCTCCCCAAGAGGAGAGGTAAGTACATCTACATGGGGTAACCATGGCCATCACTCGTGGAGCTCGGTGAAGACGCTAAGCGCACACACCACACCCCACCTCCATTTCCTGTAGTTTACCATTAATATTGCTTTCATGCTAGCTGCCAACTCTAGGAGTTTTTGCTACTTTATTATCCCCATTTTACAGATGAGAAAACTGAGGCTCAGAGGAACTAAGCAATTTTCCCAAAATCACATAGCTGGTAGGAGACACTAACTGGCTCCAGAGTCCTGCTGCCTGCAGCCAAGGTACCACGCTACGGCATCCATATCCCAATTAATAGATGGCCAAACCAATACACAAGGCTAAACACCGTGCTGACTAACACAGGTATTAAATGCATTAATGGTATTGGGCCTTATTAGAAAATGACTTTCTTGGCCCGCGCCGTGGCTCAATAGGCTAATCCTCTGCCTTGTGGCACCAGCACCCTGGGTTCAAGTCCCGGTTGGGGCGCCAGATTCTGTCCCAGTTGCCTCTTCCAGGCCAGCTCTCTGCTGTGGCCAGGGAGTGCAGTGGAGGATGGCCCAAGTGCTTGGGCCCTGCACCCCATGGGAGACCAGGAGAAGCATCTGGCTCCTGTCATCAGATCAGCGCGGTGTGCCGGCCACAGCACGCTGGCCGTGGCAGCCATTGGAGGGTGAACCAATGGCAAAGGAAGACCTTTCTCTCTGTCTCTCTCTCTCACTGTCCACTCTGCCTGTCAAAAAAAATTTTTTAAATGACTTCCTTTATTAAAGATTTATTTATTTTTTGAAAGGCAAAGTAACAGACAGAAAGGGAGGGAGAAAGAGAGAGAGCCCTTCCATCTGTTGGTTCATTCCCCAAAGTGCTGCATCCATTGAAGCCAGGAGGCTGGATGTCCTTCTAGGTCTCCCATGTAAGTGGTAGGGGTCCAAGGACTTGGGCATCATCCTCTGCTTTCCACCTTAGCAGGGAGCTGGATCGGAAGTGGAACAGCCAGGACTTGAACTGGTGCTCCTATTGGATGTAGGGGTCGCTTGCAGGGGCTTAAGCTACTACCCCAGAAGATGACTTTTGAAAATATATGCTGCTCAGGCTGCCCAAGTCCACCTTCCCTCCACAGTTTGTCTTGGCTCACGTTAGGGATGCACGGGTGGGTTAGAGGTGACCTTTTAAGGGTCTTGGGGACACCCGAAGGAGCTGTCTGCCTCCAAGGAGCTGTCTATAGTTACCGAGCTGGCTGCATACCACGGGGCCCTCTCCCCAGTGGCTCTGATGTGAACCCCAGGCCAGCAGGAAATCCCAAATGCCCCATGCAGAATCACATCTGGGGTTGCAGCTTCTGTGGGACTGCCCACTGCTCTGACGTGATCACCTGTGGGTGGGAGCAGCCAGGCAAACCCCGTGGCCCTGTGTCCTCCGACTGCCAAGAACTCACACGGACACAATGTCCACATTCTATTTCTTCCAGGCTGGGTGGGTCTCTGCCCCTTGCTTATGTGGGGAGAAGTCACTCAGCGGATGACACTGCATCGCCCCCTCCCCACACACGCGAATAGTAAACCTCCACATGGGAGAAATAGGACCACACAACCAACAGGCAGGGCTGACATCTGCTCTTCCTGCAGGTCCTCCCCGCCAGGCCCAGGAGGCAGACTCAAGCCCCTCTTGAGCTCCCCCACCCCTTCCCAACTCCTCCCTTGCTTCTTGCCAGCCTCCCTCCATCTTCATCCTCTCAAGGGATACAGCAACTTCTCCCTGAATCCGTCCTCCAGAAACGCCCACTCCAACCTAGCTCACGCAGCCCAGCCTCAGCGTGCCTCCCCCCTGCTCCTCAGGGCCAAAGTCACGCATGTGGAGGGTGCCCTCCGCACCCTCCAAGGCAGGGCAGGACCCCCCCAACCCTGACCTGCTCCCCCCTCCACAGGGCCAGGAGGTGGGATAGGGTAGGAGGTAGCATTGGTCAAATCCCAGTTGGGTCACCTGGAGCGGGTGACTCATTTTCTGATTCCAGTTTCCTTATCTATATGAGGGGGGAACACAGTCTTTGTTCTGTGAGAGGACTGGGTGAACCTGCCAGGCACGATGGGGCAGCACCCTGAGGAGTGGGACACTGGGTGATTTCACCATTGTACAAACACCACGATGTGCATGACCACTCACACAAGCTAAGCTGTCCACGACGTCATGGAGCAATAGAATCTGTTGGTTATTAATAATTATTTATTTATTTGTTTATTTGAAAGGTAGAGTTACAGAGAGAGTGAGAGACAGACAGATCTTCCATTTGCTGGTTCACTTCCTAAATGGTCACAGTGGCCAGAGTTGGGCCAGGCCAAAGCTGGGCCAGGCCAAAGCCAAGAGCTCAGAGCTTCTTCCAGGTCTCCCAGGTAGGTATATGGACCCAGAGACTTGGGCCCTCCTAAGACTAAGCAATACAATCTGACAGGACCATTACTGTATATGTGTTCTGACACTGGAATGTCACGGGGTATATGACTTCAGAAAGTTCCCAGAAAATAGAATTGAAAGATAAGCTATTTTGATGCAAAAAAAACTGATACCCATGCAGAGGTTTTACATAATATGTATTTTACATAAACTGCTTGAAACCCCTTGTGTTTGTGAGGATCCAGGAGAGCCTCTTATATGGAGACCTCGGTTCTGTATCCTTGACCCCTTAGCCTCAACTAAGGAGCTCTTGGGAACAGATCCGACAGAAAGTGACCCGACAGCTCTCCTTACACACACCAGGCGTACAAGTTACACACACACACACACACACACAAACACCTTCCTTACTTACGCAAAGGTGCTTTCATGATTATTTTTTAAGATTTGTTTATTTATTTGAAGTCAGAGAGAGAGAAAAATCTTCTACCCACTGGTTTACTCCCCACATGCTTACAACAGCCAGGGCTAGGCCAAACTGAAGCCAGGAGCCAGGAATTCCATCCAGATCTCCCGTGTGGATCCAGGCGTTGGACCCACTATCTGCTGGTCCCAGGCTCGTTAGCTGGAAGCTGGATCAAATGTATGGCAGAGCAGGTAAGGCTGCCACCTACAAGGCCAGCATCCCATATGGGTGCTGCTTCCTGCCTGGCTGCTCCACTTCCTGTCCAGCTCCCTGCTAGTGGCCTGGGAAAGCAGTGGAAGATGGTCCAAGTGCTTGAGCAAAGAAACTCCTGGCTCCTGGCTATGGCCTGGCCCAGTACCAGCCATTGCAGCCATCTGGGAGTGAACCAGCAGATGGAAGATATCTCTCCCTCTGTCTCTCCCTCTCTAACTCTGCTTTTCAAATAACTAAATAAATCTTAAAGAAGAAAAAGGGTGGAGTAACCAGAACTTGAAACAGGCACTCCAATATGGGATGTGGGCCTCAGCCAAATTTACAGACAGGAATTCTATACAAACACACAGCACCTTGCTCACATGTGTCACCTTGCACCTGGCAGGCACAGAGGCCAGCAGCTCTGGGCCTCTGTTCCCACGCTTGGGCTGCTCCTCCTAGCCTCACCCTGGAGGATGAACATATTAGATTTTACTGCCCCCAAGTCCCTTGTTTGTTTCTTTCTTTCCTGGGGCAAGTCTATATAAGGTCAGGTTCCCATGCTTCCCCAGCCCAGCTCCTCCGTCCTGTTAATATTGACCAAGCCCCTTCTTGGTGAGCTACGAGAAGCTCCCCTGTCGATCAAGTCTTCTTCAGTCCTGACATCCTGATTCACTCTGGAGATCTCCCGCTTCTTAGCAAAGTCTGCACTGAACAAGGTTCTTCTCTAACTCCTCCGCAATGAGAATCCCCAAAACTTCCAGAAATCCAGCACAGCCTGGCGACCTGGGAGTCACAGCCAGGGGTTTTCAGTCCTGGCTCCACCAATTGTTAATGGAGAAGCGTGCTTGGCTGCAGGCTGCGAACTCACACCTCACACCACTTGAGGGTGGTTCCTGGGATGCCAGCTTGCCCCCACCACACCCTGACTTTTCTCAGGTGCACCTGCTTGGGCAGAGCAAGCTTCCCTGGGGCCATGGAGCTGGGGCGAGCCACGACACAGGGAGGTAAGGTGGAGAGAAAGATGGGAAGTTCAAAGTTTGAGATGAACAAGCCACATGCTGGATGTCACGACTGCCCACTCAGGGGAGCCCAGGATATCCGCAGCACCCACCACACTCCCAGAAGTCCCAGGCCTTTTCTGAGCCTTTCCTCATTGGTGAAACGTTTCTTAGCAAGGTCTCTCAGAGAGGTGTGGATACCCTAAGTGAGGAGCTGGCACACTGGCACACTGGCCATGGTACCAGCAGAAAACACTGTCACCCTCTGCAGCCACAGTCCTGCTGCAATACACACTCAGGGCTGCTCACAAATGAATGTGGAAGAGGGTAGCATTCGAGGCTGGAGCTCACTGACCCGTCCCCTGACCCCCTTGCCAAGCCGTGCAGCTATCTGCAAGGCCACCACGGCGGGGGTGCCTACTGGGTGATTCACGCTGCCTCTGGTTCTCACAGGGCCTCTCTGTGGGCACAGCTGGCAGAGGAGGTTAAGTGACTTAGCCACAGACAGGGGACAAATGGTAGAGTCAGCATTCAATCCCCTGCTGGTCTAAGCTCTTACACCAGCCCCTCAGCGAGGCAGGCTCGCTCTAAGATGCCTTTGTAACAGATCCTGTGTGGCCCTGCCAAGGAAGGACTCTAAGCAGACACCTGCCAGGCCCCAGAGGCTCTGGGCAGATGGGAAGTCTCCACCTGTCATGCCGGCTGCTGTAACAGCGGTAGCACTTACACGGACCCACCCCACCCCAGGCACTGAGTACAGGGCACTCCCCATCGCTTTCTCATTTCATCCTCCCACAGTGCTAAGGGAAGGCACTGTTGAGAGCCCCACCGACCCCACTGTGAGGAAACTGAAGCACTGAGAGGTAAAGTGAGTTGCCTAAGGCCACACAGCAAGAAATAAACAGAGGAGCCAGAATTGGAACTTCCGCAGTGCGGTTCCAGAGCTCCTGTTCGGAGCCTCCTAGCTGCATTCCTCTCTGGGTGCAGACTCATTCTCTTCCCACTGGCTCCTGCCTGCACAAGGTTTGACAAAGGCCCAGGAGGCAAACAGCACAACCAGCTGCCCCTGATAGGAGCAGGCTGCAGGCAGAGAGTGCGAACGCTTGGTCCTGAGCAAGGGCCCCTTCCCAAGGGCACTGGTGTACTCGTGGAGAGACCTGGCACTGTGGCCCAACACAACTAGGGCCGAATGCCATTACTTTCTTTTTGAGAATGATAACCTTTTCAGGGGCCGGCAAGCTGCCACCTGCAGTGCCAGCAGCCCATATGGGCACTGGTTTGAGTCCCAGCTGCTCCACTTCCAATCCATCTCTCTGCTATGGCCTGGGAAAGCAGTGGAAGATGGCCCAAATCCTTGGGCCCCTGCACCTAAATGGGAGACCCAGAAGAAGCTCCAGGCTCCTGGCTTTGGATGAGTGCAACTCTGGACATTGCGGCCAGGTGGGGAGTGAACCAGCAGATAGAAGACCTTTCTCTCTGCCTCTCCTCTCTCTGTGTAACTCTGACTTTCAAATAAATAAATAAATCTTAAAAAAAAATACTTGAGCCTCTGCCACCCAGGTAAGAGAAGGCTATGTAGTTCTGGGCTCCTGGCTTCAGCCTGGCCAAATCGTGTGGGGAGTAAACTGGGGGATGGAAGATTCATTCTCTCTCTCTCTTTCTCTCTCCCTCTCTCTCTCTCTCTCTCTTCACCTCCCCACTTTAAAATTTAAAAAGTTAAAAATCAATAAACAACATTTTTTTTAAAAACAGAGTAATCACAACACTGCCTTTTCCTGCCTTCGCCTTGCCGCATAACCAGTTCCACCACCACCTGCAGCCCTGAAAGTGGAGGCTCCCATTGGAGGGGTTGAAATGCAGCCAAGCAAATTGGCTCAGAGACACACATCACAAGTTGGCTGGAGAGCAGTGACTGTGAGCCCTTGGATACGCACAGGCGAATGCCTCAACCAACAATGGGAGCACACACTGTCCTGTCCAGTGACTCTCATTCTGTGCAGGCACAGTCTTGAGGGGTTCACATGTATTATCCCATATTTAATCCTCACCAGCAGCCTGGAAGATGCTTTTACTAACCCCATGTTACAGATGGGAAAATTGAGGTACACAGAGCATCAGCACCTCCCCTATAACACATGGCTCTCAGGTGGCAAAGCTGGGATTCCCACCAGGCGCTCTGCCCTCCACGGCTGCACCTGTTCCTCTATGGTGCCATTCCTAATCCTCACAATAGCCTGGAATATGGACACCAAAAGGGGCTTTGACAGAAAAGGAAACTGAGGCTCAGAGCTAGGCTGTCTAGGGGCAGAGCCAGGCTGCCAGACTCGTGTTGGGTGCTGGAGACTGTTTCTTTAACCACCACTTGCCTCACTACGTGCCAGAAGGAATGAGTGCCAAGGGGTGGCCCAGAAACCCGGGAGAGGGCATGGAGGGAAAAGCCAAAGGGCCCAATGCCCTCCTGCCATCAATCCCAAAAGGGGAAAAGCCTACACTGGGGCTGTGGACTGACTGGCAGCCAGCAGGGGAGCCAGAGTTCCCAACAACTGCTGTTTATTTTGGGGCCAGGGCAGACGGGAAGGACAAGTTAGGACCCACCTAGTTCTAACAATAAACTGAAGAGGCTGGGCGGGGACGCTGCCCCCCTCCAGCTAAACCAACAGCCCCAGCCACCTGCTGGGCTGCACTGACAGTGGAATGATCTAGGTGTCAAAAACATCTTGCCAGACACCACGAACAAACACAGTACCCCTCACCCCCAGCCCCATGGGCCGGACTTGCAAATGGCCCAGGAAGCCAACCACAGACAGCACACCCACCCCCTATAGTGTCAGGTTCCAGGAACAAATGGCTTTTCCTGTCTCAGGGAAGAAAGAGGGACAGCTCCAGCTCCTGTGGCTTTTGTTCCTCCCGTCTGACACTTATTAACTCTGCTCTTGCCGAGTGGAGAGCACCCCAAATGACTGCCGTAGGGTCTGCTGCTGGCTAGCTCGGGTGGATTTCCCTTCCAGACCAAGTGGTGAGAAGTTTCCCAAAGGATTCTGGACTCCCACTGCACGGCTCTGAAGCCCAGCTCTCAGCCTCTTCCTAGCCTTCGACCACTGGTAGATGAACTTCTCCGTGCCTCTGTTCTATTGTTATTAAGCAAGGACCACCACGGTGCTTTTCTCACGGGCTTGTCCAAGGATTAAGGGAGAAAAGTGCTTAGAGGAGTGGCTGGCCATAATGAGCACTGCCATTACCACTGCTACTGTCATTACTATTCAGCCTTGGGGCGTCCCTCTCCCTGGGAACACTGGAAGGCAGCCTGGATATGACACACAGCCTGGAGGTTCCCAGGTTAGCCCAGAATCCAAGAGATCTGGTTCTTGGGAAGATGATTCTACCTACTCCAAGGGTTGACCTGAGGATCTTAATACCACGGACAATCTTATATTGATAGGAACACGTGTTTCCAGGTTCAAAAAAGTAACTTCCACCACTGTCAGTTAGAAGCTCTGGAGTAAGGTGGGAGGAAGGGGCTTCAGTAGAATGAGGCCTTCATTGGGGCCAGTGCTGTGGGCAAAGTGGGTAAAGCCTCCGCCTGCAATGCTGGCTTCCCATATGGGCACTGGTTTTGCCTGAACATGCATCAGGCTGAAAGTGTCAGGGGACTACACTCCCCCTACTTGCAACCACAGTGCCATGCCATCCAACCATGCCCGAAAAGAGGACCTCGAGCCTCCGGCAGCAGGACCCTCTGAAAGGCCCTGGACAAGAAGGGTTCAAGAGGAATAAAAATCTGAACTACAAAACAGAGATCAGACCCTGCCATGGGTCTATTCGCAGTAACAAGTCTGTCATCCCAACCACCGGCCCCAAACATTCCACATGTTAAGAGAGGAGCAGAGTGGGCAGGTGCCCAGGGTTTAATCCCAACCCTTGCAGTTTTATCTAGAAGCCGTGCATGGTGCTCTCTAGCCCCCCAGTCTCTCGGGAAGCAGTCAGGATCATCTCCAAAGCCAGTACGGGAGCAATACCCACTGTACTACACTCCCCGTGGCTCACGCCCATTCCTAAGCGTGCAAGGGCAGTGCCTGCAGCATTCCGTATCAGCAGAGCCCCAAGTCAGGGTTGAGGGCCCCTTGGCTGTGTGGAACAGTTACAGAGCCCAGATTCTGATGGAGCACAGAGAGGGCAGAGGAAGGCCAAGAGCGCTCAGCTGTGACACGTGTGGCTGCTTCCAGCCTGGGCAGTGGGAAATGAGAGCTCCCAACCAGCAACCGAACCTCCCCACAGCAATGCCCTGGGATCTCTAGGGAGCCCAGGGGAACCCTCACAGGCCATGTTGCTGCAGGGATCTGGGTTCAAACCCTGGCTCCCTGCGTTTACTGCAGTGCACAGGGTGAGAAGCTGCACCATGTCTTCTCTAAGACATGGATGGTGATGGTGGAAGTCTGCCGTGGGATTAAGTGAGACAGAGCCCTTATCCAGAGGGGGTTCCACTCATGCATTCTCTGACTCCCCCACTCCTCCAGCCTGGGAGCTGCCACATTCAGAAATCACAGGGGAAAACGAGGCTACTCTTGTTAGGAAACTGGTACAGTTTTATCTATGGCGCGATCCACACCCTGATTTACATCCTATGCCCCGGTTCCCGTGCCACTGCTGAAAGCCAGGTAGCCACATGGCCCAACCACCTGTGCCAAGTTCCACCCCCATCCTAATGGGATTCGCTGCTCCTGCTTCCCTGCCCGCCCTCCGACAAAGTTCTAAAAGGGCCTGTTCCTGAACACGTGGCTCTCTTGGCTCCTCTTGTCTGCTCTCCTCTCTTCCTCTCGTCTCTCTTCTCTCTGCTCTCTCTTCTCTCCTCACTTGCTCCTCTCCTCTGTCTCTCTCTCTCTCTCTCATCCTTCTTCATCCCTCCCCTCTGGTCTGCTGGGTTTCCCCAATAAATCCTTTCCCTTACTCTGGTGTTCGGTG
The DNA here is from genome assembly GCA_949820135.1 of Sylvilagus floridanus. Taxonomy (NCBI): domain Eukaryota; kingdom Metazoa; phylum Chordata; class Mammalia; order Lagomorpha; family Leporidae; genus Sylvilagus; species Sylvilagus floridanus. The sequence goes on from OX463235.1 coordinate 55,833,129, forward strand.
TGCTTTGTGACGGCTAACAACTCTTCCCAAGCTGCCAATGAGGGACGCTGAAGTCAATAATGCATCCCACTTGAAACCAGAGCTCAGCCGTTGTTCTGCTGTGGACCTGCCAACCCGCTGGGCTGAGACCAGCTGCACCCCGCCCTCACCGGGGGATGGACTGTGTCCCTTCTGGGTGCCAGGCACTGTGCCAGGGGCTCAGTTAATCAATTCCAGCCCGGGGGCAGCATTCAGAAAAGAGCTTCCCTCTCGCAGAGCCCTGCTGCCAGCACCATGCCAGGCGGTGAGGCCTCCCCCTCCTCCTTCTCCTCCTTCTCCCCCTCCTCCTCCGTCGTCACAGGGAGAAATTCTCCCACACAGGCAAGTCCCTTAAAATAGCTTTTTGGGTCTGGGCCATCAGGAAACAGAATAATGCTGGGTCGGGAGAGGGCCTACCATGAGAGTTTACAATGCAGCCGCTTCAAACCACACGGGCAGCCCCGAGACACTCAGAACCTCCCGGCGGGCAAGGCAGCAAGGCCGTGGTCCCCGCAGGGGCCCAACCGCACGGGAGGGCTAGCAGAAGCCACGTGACCCGGAGCAGCCCTGAAGGGGGGCAAGGTGCGTGGCTCGGCGACCATGTGAAGCCAGGCGTGGGTCAGGGGGAGGCTGGAATCACCTGGGTTTGTGCTCTGCTTCCAGTGCGACCTCAACTTCCCGAACCTCAGCCCGTGAGTCAAATGGGGTTAATAATGCAAGCCTTCAGGGACCTTTCGCAAGTCAGAGGCCTGGCACTGCACGGCACAATAGGAATTCAACCCACGGCAGCTGTGGGACGGCGGCGGTGACATGATACAGGTCAAGGTCTCCTTTAATTATTACCGAGTGAGAGTATCCCTCGGAAATGGAAGCTGAAGGGCTCTCTGCCAGGGCCCGGGCACCACGCAACCCCTCAGGCCCCCACTGGGGAGCACGCTGGGCAAGTTCACTGTCAGTATCGCTCCCTGCAGTTGCTGTCGGATCTGATAAGAGTGATCAGTTTCCGCCAGATCTGAAGCTGGCACACAGGAATCCCAGAGACAGATTAGATGCCCGCAGGCCCCCCTCCCCTGCATAATTTATGCTGCATTGACACACACAGAGGAAGGGATTCCGGCCCCCTCCCCTGCCACCATGTGCCTCGCCCAGGCCCGGGGAGGGTGGCTTCCTCACAGGCCAGAGGGAAGTGACGGCAAAGGCCAGAGAAAGCAGAGGCCAGGGGACAGAGAGCACAGCTGCTTCCCCTTTGCTAACTCAGCACCTGGCGGTCACTTCCTCCCCTCAGGTATGGGGGAGAGGGTCGCTCTTCCCCTTCACAAAAGTGACAGGATTGGAAAGAAGCAAAGCACAGCTCCGGGGGTGGAGCTCTAGAAGATTCCTCTCCGAGGGCTGGGGGCCTCCAGCCCACCCTGGCTGCCAGGTTTGTCAGCGGCCATGGCCAGGCAGGTGAGCCTCGCGTGGAGACCCTCACACAGCTGTTTTCTCTGGGCCGCTTTCTCATCACCTGCCCCCTCCGCTGCAGAAGTCGGCTCACAGGAAGCAGTCACACCCGCTTCTAGAGGAGCGAGCAAGTTTCTAGAAGGGGGAAGGGGACACGTGAGAGAAGCCAACCAGCCAAGCTGCAGGCTGGACCTTCCCGGGGGGCCAGGCTCCGCAGGTGTGCATGGCGTCGTCAGGAGCTGCAGGGGCTCGGTTGGGGACAAGGCAGGCCTTGGCGTGTGTCTGCAGTCCACTTGTGCCCCTGGAGCCTCGTGCCCTCACCCGTATGCCGTGGATGCCAGCAGCAGCTACACGCTTCGAGGGGCTGCGTGAGGGTATCTGGGGGACACTCTGAGCACACGGAAAGTCTGTAGGAGCCGTCGCTGTGCATCCTCCCTATGGAATCAGGCTTAGCGGAATACTTGGGAGCGAGGTGGGGTTAAACAAATGAAGAGGTGGTTTTGAGACTAATGAGTTCAGAGAGGTCTTGGGAGAGGCAACGGGAGGAAGGACATTTCAGATGATGCCGAGACCGCAGAGACACGCAGGGTCCCATCGGGCTGTTGAGTATCAGCCCCAGGCGGGGACGGGCATATCAGCCTCTCTCTTTTGCCACTGGGGCCTGTGGATGGAAACGACTCCTCTGTGAGATACAGCCAGGACCCTCCTGGGTGGAGACCCAAAGCAAGTGCCGAGGCCTCCCTCCCTGTGGCTCCCCCTTCTCCTTCTTCTCAACCCTCCCTCCCCAACAGGCTGGGTGCAATCAACTTTTATGGGACGGCCTGATTCCTAGGAGTAAGAGCCGTAAACAGGAGGGGCTGGGACTCGCAGCCAACTGAACAGTCCCAAAGCACAACTAGAAAAAGGCTCTGGGCCTTACCTGGTTCTGTTCTAGCCTCGCAGCAAGAGCAACCCTGCCTCCAGTTCTGGAAGCCCCCCGGAGACCCCCAGGATGACAACCAGCGCTCTTTTCCCCAGCCCTTGGGAGAAAAGGAAGGACCCAAGGTTCCAACACAATAAACTCTGAATTCCCTTGGCTGCCATTCAAAGCCCTTGGAGGCTGGCTGTACCTCTCTTCCTCCTCCTCCCCCCATGCACCTCAGATTCGCCCCAGATTTCCTCTGCACGCTCCGCTTCCAGAACCCCTGCTCTTCCCATTCTTGGAATGCTCTTCCCTGTTTTCCCGCCTAAACCCACTCTTTTCCCAGCCAAACCCTCATTACTCAAAGCCCCTCCGTGAGCCTGCACTGCTCCAGGCAGCTCTGCCCGAAAAGCCTAGTTCACGGACAGCTCGCGTGTCCACGGACAGCTGTGGGGCCTTAGGAGCTGGTCCAGCAAGTCGGTGCACTGGGCTCCGTCGCAGCCAAGTACTCTGTAAGCCTCATGCCTTCAGGAGCTCGCTTCATCTTCACCACAGTGCTTTGAGCTAGGTCCTGTTTTCCCCGTATTTTTTTGTTTTTCACAGATAAGGGAAAGGGCACAGAGACAGAAGTAACTTGCACACAGCCCCAGGGCATGAAGTGAGGAAAACACAATTAGAGCCCAGGGATGCCAGAGCCCTGGCTTTCCGGTGACCCAGCCCCTCGATGGCACCTCTCAAACCTGCAGCAGGTGCGGCGGGGGGCTTGGCTATCTGCACACCCTCCCTCCCTGACCCAGCCCTGGTGGGAAAAAAAAGCAGCCAGCTCACAGACCTGGGTGTCAAAAAGCAGGCTGAGAATCCCAGCCAGGCCACAGAATTACTCTGAGAGACCCATGAACCCTCTGTGCCTCAATTTCCACATCTATAAAATGGGGATAAAAACAATCTCACGTGATTGTTAAAATAACCCCCCCCCCAAGGCATCTTTGGTGCTGCCTGGCACCTAGCTGGTACTCGTATACCAGTTCTTCTCACTGTGCATCCTGACATCAAGGATGGAGGCTGGTCAGCCCTGTGCACCAGCAGGGACTCAGTCCCCACTGCTGCTGTGGTGACCTGCCTGGAGGTCGCCCTGGGGCTGAGGGAGGCCTTGCTGAGGTCCCTCACCTCTCCATTCTCCTGCCTATCTGCGACTGACTCCATTACCCCAGGAGCCCAACCTCTTAAAACGCAGATCACCCTGTTACTGGGTGCTTCCATTATTTTTGGCAATTGTCATGACAGAGAAAGCTCTGGCTCTCGCTCAGAACCTATTTCCAAAGCCAGAATCTCCACCTCATTTCCCACACACACCCCTTGTCCTTCCGGTCTCCTGGGTCCCTGTCCTAATCCATTAACTCCTTCCTGGATTCTCAGAACTCAAGCGGAGTAAGTGTGATTACCACGCGGAAACTCGATTCCGTGTTTTATTTTGTTTAATTCAGGAGCAAGGGGGAACAAAGCTGCCTGTTAGACTTTTTCTGGTCAAGAAATAGACTGGCCGGTGACTCAGGCTGAGGAATTAGAAGGCAATTTCCAGGGAACTGCTGCGCAAACCCCGAATCAGAGGGCCTGACAACGCTCCTCTAATTCATAGCCTCCCCTGTCCATTAACCCACACTGGCTCTGGAATCCCTCTCTGGAAAATGTAGCAGCTGCTGCTTATATTTCTGGACCTGGAACCACTCTCTCTATGACATCAAATAGGTTTATTTTCCCTCCTCTTCCCTCCTCTGCCTGCCACCACACACGGTGATTCCAGCCCTGATTTGCTGCCCCCACCCCCGCCCATCCCCAAGCCCTCACTGGGCTCTAAACAGGGCCATGATAAATGGCTGCCTGCGCTCCCCATTCCAATGGCCTTGAAGGATGTGGTCGGTTGTTCCATGAGCAGTAGCCTTGTCAGACCCGTGAATCACCCCTCGATCACTTCCCTGCCCACAGAAGGAACTGTTTCTGTGTGTGTGTGTGTGTGTGTGTGTGTGAATTACAGAGACAAAGCAGGCAACAGTGCTAACCCATGCATGGCACTGACCTCGGGGCTAGGATCCTCTTTGACTTTGACCTTGCCCATACCTGGAGGACCCTCTTCTCTCCTCTCCTAACCCTGTTCTTTTCCTTCTCCTTCCCAGCTTCCCGGGACACTCTCACTAGGTCCTCAAGCTCGGGTCCAGGATCCACTCCAGTTCTGAACAGCTGCTCTGTGTTTATCTGTTTCTTGTGAGTGTTGGGTGTTGTCCATGGGGCATTGGGCCCAGTTTCCCATCAGACTATGAACAGCTGGGCCTTCCCTTCTGCCTCCGTCTTCGCTTTCTTCTCAGCTTCACCTGTGGGGTCCTAAATTTATTTCAGTGCTGTGTGATCAGGAACACGAGAGGGACACCAGCACACAGGAGGTCTTCAAAAAGCTCACAGGGGGTGGGGCATCTGGCACAGCAGTTAAGATGCTGGTTGGGATGCCCGCTTCGCGAAGTGGAGGGATGGGTTCACATCCTGGCTCCAGTCTCCATCTCAGCTTCCTGGTGGTGCCCGCCCTAGGAGGCAGCAGTGATGGCTCAAATAATTGGGTTCTTGCAACCCATATGGGAGACCTAGATTGAGCTCCTGGCTCCCGGGTTCACCCTGGCCCAGCCAAGCCCTTTGAAAGTATTTGTGGAGTGAACCAAGGGATGAAACTGTATGTCTCTGTCTCTACCATTCTACCTCTCTCCCTCTCTCTGTCTCTAATATAATTTTAAAATCTAAAAATCATGGAAAATTCACATTATGCAAAAATTACACATAGATTCCAATTTTTTTGCACCAAAATAAACTTATATTTTAGCCCCACTTTTCCATGAACTTCTTGAAGTATCCTCGCACTGTGATTGCCCCTGATCGGGGCCAGGTACGGGATAGGAGCTTTACCCAAAATTATCTCAGCAACTTCCCAAAAGCCCTCGGAGGGTACAGTGGGGAAACTGAGGCCCGGGGTAATCAGTCCAAGGTTGCACGCCCAGGAAGTGTCAGAGAAAAGGTGTGGACCCTGATCTGCCCAATACCACCCGTCCTATAGCAGAACTGGCCCTGGAGAAGAGTGTCGCAGGCTGCCACTGCACAGCCTAACTCCTGAGGGCTCCAGCTATAGTCCACAGCCTTGGGGGAAAAAAAGAAGGGCTTAGGAACGAAGGACTTTGGGGCCAATTCCCAAAAATGTAGCTCCCAGGGGCCAAGACTGAAATTTGTGATGATCCAAACACAAGGAGAATGAATTATTTCCAGAGGGCGAACCCTTCATTTATCACCCTATGTATCCAGACACCATCCTGGATTTGTTCTCCTCCTGCCTCACATGAATGCCAGCCACTGCCCATCCCAAACTGTCCTCCGTGGTACATGGTGCAAGTTCCAGCCGCCACCCTGCATCTCTCTCTCACTGTCACACAGGCCTGAGCCTGGCCTCCCCACCCAGATTCCGACCAAGGAGAGGGCCCCTTCTTAGGCACGTCTTCCTTTGGAGGTAAAAATGACCTGTGCTGACCCAGGGCTGCCTTGAGCTAACTGCGAGGCCCTTAGCAATCTGGTTAACCTCCCCAATGAGTTAACCCACGTGCAAAATGGAATCAAAGAACCGACCCACACTGCAATCACATGAATACATGCATGGCCAGCGTGTGGCTCCACGGATGCTAACAGCTCACCCTGGCTATTATTTGCATTCTCTAATGACTCCTGTGCAGGATCAGAACATTCATGACTGGTATTTGTCTGAAATAAACAATCAGGAAAGGAAACGACTGTGAAAGCACAACACCTCCCCAATCCAAACAGACATAATTTCTTGTTTGCTTTAGATAAACGAGCTTCTCTCACCGCCATATGCCTAGACCAAACCCACCCATGCATGGGAGTGTGAAGGAGGATGCGGAACTGGACTCAGACTCTTTATCAGAAAACCGTCCAAGGGAGGAGTCTTCAGTTTGCATCCAGCACCAGCAGAACCACTTTAAAGACAAGTGGTCTGAGGCCAAAGACAGTTTACCCAAGGGCTCCTCGGGCAGCTCTGATAAACCAGGAGAGGAGCCCAGCTCTATGCCAGGGAGCCTAACCTCGGAGCACCTGCCCACCCTGCCCAACCCCAACCCAAGAGAGGAAGGAAGCCAAGAGGAGTTCACAGCACCAAGCAAATGAATGCGGCTGCTCGGCTGTGCTCGTGAGCAACAGTACGGGACCTTCGGTGTCTGAGCGGCTGCCCCTCCAGGCGGGGAGGGGTATGTCCTCTGCTGGAGGCCCCAGGAGAACCTACCGAGTGTGCTCCCAAGCATTCTGGAGCTCAGGCCCCAGTCTCTCATCAGCTAGCTCCAGCTAATGTGCACATCCCATGAAACCTCTCTGCTCTGCAATCTACCCAACCGCAGACTCAGAACTGGCCATCAGTGGAGGAGAGGCTGGGAGGAGGCATGCCCCAGCAGCACAGAGGGCTTCCAGAACCTCCACAGCCTGGGCGCAGCCAACCACACCAGAGTAGCTCACCCACAACACCTGACCCTCTGGCCTGGGCAGTCCACCATGCAAAGGCCACAAGAGGGGTAGCTCTGAAGCCTCAGAGCCCACAGCCTCCCCCTGCTGGTGCCCTCCTGCCCTTCCTGGTCCCCTGGGACTCTCTATTATCAGACACCCTTACGGTATCTATTTATTCCCTAAATGTGTAGGAACCTCACTACCACCACCCATTTGTCTTCCTGGTCAGTCCCAACCAGACTTAGTGTTCGCTCAATGAATTAAACCCACACTATGGGCAAATAGCCAGTCAGCCCCAGGCGCTGTGGCTGGCTGTGTTGCAAGTCCCCCTACCCATCTGGCTCTCAGTTTCCTCATCTGTAAAATAGGGGTGAGGGCGGGGGGAGGAGGTGAAGATGGATGGGCCAGAGAAGTCCTCATGCTCCTGCCAGCTCCACAATTCCACAGCATACAACACTTTCTCCTTTCATTGTCTTCCAGAACTGTAGTTCAGAACTGCCTGGTCCCATCTGGTCAGTGACATCACTCCCTTCCCCAAACATAATGTCATCTTGTCTTCACGCGGGAAGCAGCGATGTCCCAGGAAATACTTCTGTCGGTAGGAAGGGAGGAAATGACCATTTCCAGGGGACTCGACAGCACTTCTTTTGTCTTTTTCACATAGAACGAGTGACTATCAATCTCAGCCCCAGAAATCTGTCTTCCTTTTCTGCCAGACCATTAATAGCTGCTTTTCAAAAAGGACTTTCTTAGTCAGAATCTCCCCAGTAATAAGCATCCATGTAATGAGTGCCTGTTTCGAGCCAGGAACCGGGTGGGCTAAGCACACCACACGCATGACCTCACTTAATTCTCCCGACTGCCCCATGAAGCACGCACTATTATTATCCGTGCTTGAAAAACAAGAACCGAGACCCCGCGAGGTGGGAAAGGCCGGCCCAGGGCTGGGCAGCTCGTTGGCAGCTGTGCCAAGCTCCCAGCCCCAGCACTTCCCCGCCTTTCGACCCTCCCTGCAGCGGGTCCCCAGCTGGTTTGTTGCCAGCGTGTCCTGCATCTGTAACCCTGGGCCTCGCGGGTCAGAGCTAAAAGTGCACTTTTCAGCTGAAATCCAGAGCTGGGAGAGAACCTTCCCTGGCTCTCAGAGCAGAGAGTGCCATCTGTTGAAAGCAGGGCCAGGCTGCCAAACTCAACAGAGAACCCTTGATGACAGTAAATCTTGCGATGTGCAAACGGACATCTGCCCCCCCACACACACACACATCCCAGCACAGGGTGACCAAGCCCTCCAAAATCCCGCACTCTTCTAACGGTAGTGGGAGATGCTTGCCAGGGACAACAGCCCGGACACCCATCTCCCTGTCTGGTCAGCAACCAGTCTTCCCTTGCACCTCCTTCCCCAACCTGAGCCCAACCTGCTTGCTCAGCTGTAAAGACAGCCAGCGGAAGGGTCTTCACCAGCTACTGGTGAAAAAGGCAGAAAGAGTAGCCTGAGGCAGCTATTACCACAAACTCCAGTTCTCTTTCCAACAAGGAAATCAAAGGCACTTCAGAGACCAACGTGCAATCTAGGGCAGCAACCAACAGCTTGTTTTAATTGTTGAAATTAATGCTTTGAGCATCCGAAATGCTCCTTTAAATGCCTAATTTGCAAATAAGATGCAGGCGGCAGGTCTTCAGTGGTTGAGCTGGGGGCTGTGCGTCTCTTCCAAGTACAGGAGCACACTCAGACAGGGCACCGTGTTTACGTGGTAAGGTGTGAAGGATGCGAAGACAGGGCCGGCCGAGATGAAAGGGGGCCGGGCCGGTCAACCTTAGCCCTGCTCATTAAGTGCGGGGCAGGAAGGGGGAGGGGCGGCCGGCCGCTCCTGGGAGACCACAGCCAACAGTGGCCTCCTGGTGTCTGGAGACGGAGCATCATTTAAGAGGAAATGAACCCGGCTAAGGGTCACGTCCAGAGAAGGGATAAAAGGAAAAGCCACAATTCTCCTCACACCGGCGGACACAATGGCTTGAAGAAGGAAATCGGGGCCCAGTGCCCGGCGTGGAGGTGGGGCAGGGGGCGCGGCCGCCTCCTCTGCCCCCCAGCCCGGGGCCTAGGGGGGACACGGCGAAGCCAGCGCGGGCGGCGGCGCGCCAGTCTCCCTCCCCCGGGCCTGAGCGCGCGCGAGCCCCCGAACCCTGCAGCGGGCTGCCCGGCGAGGGGCTGACGAGAGCTCCCCCCACACCCACCCATCACAGCTCAGGCGGACAGATGACCTCACCGTTGTGACAGACAAGGGCAGCCACTCGCCAATTCCGATGCCAAAAAAAGAAACGGGGCCGAGGGGGAGTGGGGGAGGCACAGAAAAGGCTTCCCTGGAGATCAGAGCCCGGTGGAGAAACTCTGCACCGAGGGCCGCCCGCGGGCGCGGAGCTCCGGGGCTGCACGGCGCGGGCGGCGGGGACCCCTGGCCAGCCTCCCGCGGGGGCCACCGGGGCGGTACTCACATAGTGCTTGGAGGGGTTCCTCCGCTTCTCCACGTCCACCACGGTGGCGTCTTGCACGCAGTAGGCGAGCATCTTCCCCCACACACAGCGAGTGGCGCCCCCCGGCGACGTCACCTTCTCATCCCGGCCGGGCTCCGGCTCCTTCTCCCGCTGCCCGGTCCTCGGGGCCAGCCGCCACCTCGGCCCAGCGCGCCGATAGCTGCCCGGGCTCCCGGCGCGCACAGGTCGGACGCCGGGGCGGGGAACGGTCCCGGAGGGCTCGCGGGCTCCGTGCGCCCCGGAGGCTCCCCGTGGGCCCGCCGCGCGAGCCCCTTGCCTCCCGCGCCGCCGCCGCGCTCCGGCTCGCCCGCCGCTCTCTCCGCGCCCGGTGGGTCCGGCGGGAACTGGCGGAGCAGAGGAGGGGCGGGGGTGTGTCCCGCCGGCGAGGACACGGGGCGGGGGCCCCGGAGCCTGCTGTCAGCGCGCTGGGGAGGGGCCGGCGGCGCCCCTACGCCGCGCTCGGGCTCCGGGGGGCTCGGCGCTGGAGGAGGCTGTGCACTCGGGAGGCGGAGGCCGGGCCGGGCGGCAGCCTGGGGAAGGGAGGGGAGGGAGCAGAGCGCGGGGGAGGGGCTCCGGGCAGGGGGAGGGGCTCGCGGCGCCGGGAAGGGGGCTGCAGCCCGCGCGAGTGGCGGGGGCGGGTCGGCGCGCCCCCACCCGCGCGCGGAGCGCGGCCGGAGGCCTGGCGCGGCGCTGGGCGGGTTCGCCGGGCACAAAAACTCCGGGTGGCTTTGGAGGGAGGCGGGCTGGGGGAAGTGAACCCAGCGCGCCCCCCTCCCGGCTTTCCGTCGCGGAGCGGATCTGTGCCTTTTTGTCCCCACCCTTACCTCCCCCTACCACTCCTAGCCCCACAGCCCTTCGCTGAAAAGTAGTTTATTACCCGGCTACTACTGCCCAGGGCCCAAGGAGGAGACGGGAACGGGGAAGGGGGCGGCATTAAATCCTTAAGCTGGAGCGCCTGCAGAGGCGCCACCTGCCCCTCTGCGCGTCACAAAGGGTGCGCTCTCCCCGGAAATGGGATCGATCCTCCGTTGTAGGAGCCCATCGATCTGGGCCTGTGTAACTAACCTGTGACATCACTTACCAATGACAAGGTTACACGGACTCCGCAGAACACCACTGCCCTAAGCCCGGGCCTCCCCTGGGACCCTCGGGCGCGAGGGAAGGGAGCGTACAATGGTGGGAAAATCCACCGGGTTGGGAGCCAGCTCCACGGGAGCCCCAGGCTTTCTCGCTGCTCTTCCCTGTGGCCTGGAAAACGGACTTTCCAAACCATTAGTCCATCTCTGGACTTGGAGCACAGTTATTATTTAATTCAATTTAGCTTCCCCTGCCCCCACAACCCCCGCATCCATTTCAACATTTTTTCCATTCTGCTTTCAAACCTTTAAAGGAGTAGTGTTTTCACAACTAATCCGATTGTTTCACAATTACAATAAAGCTTTGTGACTGTGGACCAACGAGAAACATGTGAAATGAGAGGAGGACTCGTATGATCTGATTGTAGTAATATTATTTTGTGCTTTGCACCTTCTGAGACCCTGCCCCAATCTAAGGCTGTATTCACACACTTGCTTGGCGCAGGGGACCCCACTGTTTCTCCAGCCTCCAGGGGGAAGAGTGCTGGGCACAGAACAATGGGGCCTGGAAGGAAATGAAGGTAGTTGCTGGGGTCCAGGCTGTGAGGTCTTGGCTGCAGGCACAGGGCTTCAGTGTGATGGGAACACACTGTGCGTGCCGAGCAGGAGTCTGGCGGTGATGCTCAGTTGATGCGGACAAGGGGAGAGGGCAGGGATTGTTCCCCAAAGGGGTGGGAAGCTGGCCCAGAACAGGTCCTTGCACTGAGCTCCAGAACCTGGGAAGGCACTGGCCCAGCCCCGAGTCCTCTCTGATGATGAATTGTGAAAGCCTGTGGATGATGATACAATGAGGCACAGTGGCACTCAGCTGCTCTTCCTCTGTGGATGGCAAAGCATCCCAGAAGAGCTAATTAACGTTGAGAAGCCACTGGGGAGGGGAACTGGTGTATAGCTGCTGGAGAGAAGGAAGAGTGTGGGTTTTGCTTGCCCTGGGTCCCCTTGTGAATCAGAGCAGTCAGCCCACCTACTACACCACCCCGGGTTTCCTTCCAACCCTCCTCTCTCTGAATCCGGATCCACCCTGATGGCAATGCTAAGCACATAATTTATTCCTCGGTTTTATAGAGGAGCAAACAGAGGCCTAGAGAGTCAAAGCAAGCCGCCTGAGGCCATGCAGCTAGTTAGCCCCAAGTCGGCAGTCTTCCCCACCCCCACATTGATGTGCCTATCCACAAGCATGAAGACCTTGTCCGAAGAGCAGCCTTAGCACTAACATTGTACTAACACATGCACTGCCTGAATGCCGCACCCCTGGGTCCCTCGGCTCCAATCCTCCATCCACAGGAGCATCACAAGTACCCTGGGATCCCAGCAAGGAGGACCGGACGCCCCTCCTGGGCAGGGCCGTGTGTACCCATCCCGTGGTCTCTGCACATGCAGATCCCATCAGCTACCCAGATGCAGAGCCCACACCACCTCATCTTGCAGGTAGGGTCTTTGTGACCACCCCAAAGAAGCCAGCATACAGCAAGGCGCTAGGCAAAGTCATGTATAATCCCCTCTTCCTCCTCAGAAGTCTCATGGCATCTGCTGATCGTTCATGTATTGCCCGATCACAGGTCAGTCTCTAGTGGACTGAGCCTCAGTGACACTATTTATTGTTACTTGTCTTCCTGGTGCTCAGGTTGTGGCTTCAAAACCAGTCTGAAGCCCAGGAGGATCTGGGGGATCATGAACATGGACTCTTGGACTTTGACACCACCCTGTTCCTCCCCAGCTCCACCCCACTCTCAGCTCTGCCACCCTGCCACACACATGCTAGCCAGCATAGGCCTTCCTTCAGGCTGGGCGCTTAGGAACTGTTGTCTTCTTAAAGCATGGAGATCTCCTTGGATACCTGCAGGTGCTGCCAGTGCCCAGTGACACTCAGGAGGGGTTGGAGCATGGAGACCCGGAGCAGGACTTACCCAAGCTGGGTGCCGGTGCTGGCTCAACTACGAACCAGCCTTGGGACCTTGAAGCTACTGCCTACCACTGGGTCTCTGGAGGCTGTTTCTAGTGGTGGATAACTATTAGGTAAAGAGAAGTGTAACCGCACTATTAGCCAGAGATGAACCAAATGGAGTGATATTTGGGGCCCCCTCCTGGCCAGAGTGGTTTTTAGCACCTTTCCCTCCAGCAGCTGACCAGGGCTGACCTCTGGCAGGGACAAGCAGGAGGGCCTGAGATGAAGATGCCACCTTACAGACCATAATCAGTCCAGGGTGTGTGCTTCTGTCTCCCCCTCTTCCTCCTTTTTCTTCCTCCCCTCTCTCTGTCACTCTCAGATCAGCTCTAATACTGCTGCATCGACTCATGTTCGGGGAAGTGTTTTGAGGATGATCCCTCCTCAATTTCGAGTAGACAGAAGCCAACCTCCCAGGAAAGTAAATTGCTGGCCAGGTGTCCCCTTTCCTTGGTTGCCAGGGAACGGGACTGGGACCGGGATGAGGGCCCAGGGCTGCTGTCGGCTCAGCCCCACCACTCTCCGATTCCAGCCACAGGAACAGTCCCCTCCTGCTCACCAAACCACCAGGTGGTAGAAGCCATTCCTCAGATGCCTAACAAAGTGCGAAATCTCATTGCGCTTGGTAACGTGTGCCACAGACAGTCTCGGCCTCTCGTCTTAGCCCTCACTCTGGTGAGGGTCCTTTGGGTGGCACAGCTTGTTTGCTAGAACTTAGCAAATGAGCATGCCCTAGAATTCTGGAGGGAAACCTGGTACCTTATGCAGCCATAGAGGCCAAGGACACAGTTTCACAGAGGAAAAAATAATAGTATTTCATAACCTCCGGGCGACATCTCCAACCCTGGCCAGACATCTGGTCCCTGAACTAGTGCATTGTGTTTCAAGACCTTCAGGAGTGAGAGTGTGAATGGTGTCAGAGCATCTGTCTCAACTACTGAACAGCCTTGCGGTGCAGTCCTGCCTGGTAGCAGCTTACCAGCAGTACCAAGTTACCTTGCTACAAAGGATCAGTCAGTGTACTCCCACAGACTTTCTTTTTCAAAATCCCCTGGATTTTCCAGAAACAAAAAACCCTGAATTGGCCACTGGACAACAAAAGGACCAGAAAAGGAGGTGTGGAGGGGGATCCCTTGGGAAATCCAAAGGTGGTTTCTTTAAAAACAGCCTGAGGCCACAAATAATCAAAACTAGGAGTCTGGTTTTGGTTTGATCCTTCTTGTTTTTTTTTTTTTTTTTTCAATTCTCTATTCACAAATATCATAGTGTTACTGTCCTTTTCAGTCATATCTGAATCCATATGTCTCCCTAGGGTGGAAGATTCGAGACTCTTACAGTCAAGTCCAGCTCCAACTCCAGCCCTGCCCTTTCTGGCCAAAGCAGAAGATATCCCCGTAGTCGGTTCACTTCTTCCCTCGGCAGGCTGGGTTTTCCCTCCTGGAGAATCTGGCTGGGGTTTGGACTGTCTTCAACAAGGTGTTGCCTTAAACAAGTCGCTGTCATCAGTGCCATGAGTCTCACCGCCTGATGCAGAAACAGTACATACCTTGGAGAAGACTCTGGGGTATAAGTACTACAGACCGAGCTGAGCTGGCTTAAGAAAAGGAGAAGGAGCTTTATTGCCAACATAGTTATGTCTCACGGAATCCACAGACATCTGGGCTTCTCTGAGGAGCAGAACCAGGCAGTAGCAAACCTTGGAGAACACAAGCAATAACATTGTCTCTTATCTCTGCTTAACATTGTGTGTTTGTTTTATTATTCCGCCTGCAGACTTTTTCTCTGCTTTCTCCTTGAGCTAATCAATCAATGTGGAGTGGAGTCCTGTAACATAAACTTGATCCTAAAGCAACACATTTGGTTAGGCAATTAGTTCTAGGAAAGAGGACTGGTATGAACAAGCCATGTCTTCCAAAATGTAAGTAGACTTCAAAAAGTTCATGGGCATGGGAAATAGAATTCAAAGATGAGTTTATTTTGGTGTGAAAGTTTTTGAAAGCCATGCCTTTGAGCATAGCTACTAACTCATTGTGTGCTTTCTCTTGTTTAGTTAATCCACTAAACAAATATTTGTTAAGTTACCAGCGTGTGTCACTTGCCCTGCTGGGACCTGGGGCTACAGTTGGGGGCAAACCGGACAAACTTCTTTTCCTTAGTAGATTTTATAGTTTTTGAGGGAGCTACACATTGTATTAAAAGTTGTAAAAATACATGTAAAATTTAAATTGTGATGAATATTTTCAAAGTAGGGCGAACATATCTAAAGTATTCCATCCCTGCAGGTGGGAATAGGAAGTTCTGAATTTTGAAAATGAATTGATTTAAAAATGTCTGCAGTGCCCATGTCATATAATCAGAAAGGGCTTTGGTTCTTTACAATTTGCATCTTTTGAAAGGATCCCTGTGATCACCTGGTAGAGGGCCTGGTGGGTGAGGGTGGATAGCAGGGACTCGAAAGATGATCCTGGGATGGAGTGAGGGGAACGTTATATGGCCGAGTGGCCTCTGTTTGGTGCTTTGTTTGATAGGGAGAGGCAAATAGAAGTGATAAGGAGAATTGTAGGTTCTTGGTTTGTGTAGCTGGAGGAACAGTGGGCTATTAAGTCTTTTTTTAATCTGTGAAATGAGGCTGATCCAGTCCATATGGAAAGTTTCCTGTAGCTATAATAATGACAATAATAGTAACAACAATCATAGTAATACCAGCAATTGCTTTTTAAGTCCCTACTTTGTGCTGTGCCAGGAATTACGCTGAGTAAGCACTCTCCTCATGTATCTAATCCATGAGTGGAAATTGTTTTAAATTAAATTTTATTTATTTTTCATTTGAAAAGCAGAGAGACAAAAAGAGCTCTTCCATCTGCTGGTTTACTCCACAAATGCCTGCAACAGCTGGGCCTGGGTAGGGCTGAAGTCAGGAGCCCAGAACTCAGTCTTAGCCTCTCACGTGGATGGTGGGGACCCAATCACCTGAGCCGTTACCGGCTGCCTCCCAGGGTACACATCAGCACGAAGCTGGAATCAGAGCAGAGAAAGGACTTGATCTCAGGCACTGCTAAGTGGACACAGTGGCCCGAGTGGTGTCTTAACCACTGCGCCGACATGTCCACCCCACACATGGAGAGCTGGTCACAGACGAGAACGTTGCTGCCTTGGAACTCAGTCTAGCTGATGACAGTTATGCAAGGGAAAACCAAGACATCTGAATCTCTTCAAATCGCTATTATTTAAATATTTGTTCAGGATCTCTTTCATGGAATAAATATTTACTTAATAGAAGAAATAAAATTTTATTAAGTATGCACTTCTCTGTCTGCATTTAAAGTAAGACGTGCACAATGCGGCTGGCAGCAGCGCTTTCTGAGTCACCTTTTGTTTCATGGCTTCTCATACCTGATAATGCCACTCGCATGCTTACCACAGGTGAAAGCAACTTATGCCAAGATTGCTTTGGAGTCTAAAGATGCTAGAATTGTTTTGTTTGTTTTTACTTTCATGGAGGTCAGAAGTTTCATACTTCTCTGGAGTTTCTGTTTTTACGTTTCGTTTGGGATGGTAGGAATCCGATTTTCTGAACAGTTAACTTCTGGGGAGGCATATCCATAGGCTTGAACTCCCTCGACACAGATCTTTCCAGGCGAACAGCTCTAGTCCAGGCTGCACCTATGCACATCGGCCTTGCAGTTGGGTGACTTCTGGCAGGCATGGGTCACCACTGATGGTGCAGCTGAGCACAAGAGCAAAGCAGCCAGCCCACGCCACGCTCCCTGGAGATGGCAGGTGCTGGCGAGGAGGGCTTTGTGTTTCCACCTGAGGAGCTTGCTTACTGTAGTAGGAACTGGACCACTTGTGCCAGGAGACCCTTGGCAATCCCAGCATGTCAGGACAAGACTCTTGGCCATCCGTCCATGTTGCCCAACACATGAGGGGCAGCCATTGCTCAGAACCTTAGAACTGAAAGAGCAAAAACTTGCCCAGAAACTATGTAAGCAATGTCTGATGATGAATGCATGATACTGCTGAACTGTAAGAATGTAAACTCTTAAGCACAAGGATATCGGACCATTTTGTTCCCTAAGACACACCCCCAGGGCTGAGAATGATGTCTGACACAAAACAAGTTTTCACTAAATAATTGTTGGATGAATGAATGACTGTTAAATGGAACAAAAAGGGAACTACTGAAAACCTCTCAACTGAAATCTCAGAGTTCGACGTCTTTGCCTCATCGCCTTTCCAAATGAACCAACTGAAAACTTTTAGATTCTTTAAGAAGTGTTTCTTAACCTTCTCCCACATCTCGGGAGCACCAATGCCTGCTTGACGGGTTACATGAAGGTCCACGTGCGGACACTCTGAGCCGCCAGTGTGAGGTACTCTGCTTCTTTATTGCAGTGATATCTTTGCACACTGCATATTCAGGTGAAGATGTTGCTCCTTCATTATTTTTTTATTTTATTTTTATTTGAAGTCAGAGTTACACAGAGAGAGAAGGAGAGGCAGAGAGAGAGAGAGATCTCCCATGTGGGTGCAGGGGCCCAAGGACTTGGGTCACCTTCCACTGCTTTCCCAGGCCATAGCAGAGAGCCGAGTCACAAGTGGAGCAGCCAGGACTCAAACCGGCGCCCACTGGGATGCTGGCACTGCAGGCAGTGGCTTTATCCGCTATGTCGCAGCGCCAGCCCCTACTCCTTCATTATTATAAAAGAATGAATGAAGTAGAGCTAAGTGAATGCTAGATAAATCTCTGTGTGATTCCTGTGAGGAAAAACAGCACAAGGCACAGAAGGATATGTGCAGTATACCATTTAGGCAGATGTTAATCATCAAAAATACTACTATTTTAGGACACAATAGACATATTTTTAGGATTTGATACACCTGTGGTAAAAGAAACGGACAGGAAGAACCACACATCAACTTCGTTTACTTTTTGAAATGTTATTTATTTGAGAGACAGACGGAGACCTCCCATTGACTGGTTCATTTCCCACATGCCTGCAACAGCCAGGGCTGGCTCGGGGCTGAAGGTAGGAGCTGGGAACTCAACCCAGGTCTCACAATTACTCGAACCGTCACTACTGCCTCCCACGCCCTGGGGTGCACATTAGCAGCGAGCTGGAGCCAGGAGCCAACACTGAGTATTAAACACAAGCACTCTGATGTGGGAGGCAGGCGTCTTAACCGCTGGGCTAAATGCCCTCCATCCTGCCCCCAACCTACCAACTTTTATGTAGTGCTTACCCCTGATGGGAGAGGGGCTGGATAATTTTGTAAGTGCACTATTATATTTTTTAAATTATTTTTTAAACAGGCAGAGTGGACAGTGAGAGAGAGACAGAGACAGAAAGGTCTTCCTTTTGCCGTTGGTTCACCCTTCAATGGCCGCTGCGGCCAGTGTGCTGCAGCCAGCGCACCGCGCTGATCCAATGGCAGGAGCCAGGTGCTTTTCCTGGTCTCCCATGGGGTGCAGGGCCCAAGCACTTGGGCCATCCTCCACTGCACTCCCTGGCCACAGCAGAAAGCTGGCCTGGAAGAGGCAACCAGGACAGAATCCGGTGCCCTGACCAGGACTAGAACCCAGTGTGCTGGTGCTGCAAGGCGGAGGGTTAGCCTGTTAAGCCACACGCCGGCCTAACTGCACTATTATATGTCTATAAGGTTTAATGAATGTAGTAAAACGTTAATATATTTTAAAACTGGTGGTGAGGACTTATTTTTTATATTGTTCTCTGTACTGTGAAGTTTGAAATATTGGTGATTTTTAAATAATTTACTATAAAGGAAAATATAACATCAGCTAGTGGGGACAATGAATGTGCTTTGAGAAGCACAGAAATCAGAAGTTGGTTCTTTAAGATTTATGTATTTGAAAGGCAGGATGACAGAGAGAGAGATTTCCATGCACTGGCTCACTTCCCAAAGGTCTGGCCAAAGCCAAGCACCTGGAATTCCATCTGGGTCTCCCACGTGAGTCAGGGACTTGAGAACTTGAATCCTCATTCGCTTCCCCAGCAGGTGCATTAGCAGGAGCTTAAACTGCACTGGAAGCAGTGTAGCTGGGACTTGAACTCACCAATGTGGGATGCTGGGGAACCAAGAGGCAGCTTAATCCACTGTGCCACAGGCTGGCCCCAGTAGGGGTCTTTGATCAGCTTGCTTGGCAGTCTTCTCACACTCTTCAAGGAAACTTATCCAGAAACTCAAAAGACTAGTGATGATAATTTTCTCCTTAAAGTTACTGATAATATCTTAACAACTGCTCACATTCGTAAATCATTTCTATTTCCAGGGGATCAAAGGAGAATTACATCAGTTCTGTTCCAGGGGATACTTTGCTGGTTTTTACCTTCACTGTTCAGCAAAAAACATCCTTCAGATAGATTCTACAGCCTTATGACACGTTCCATGATACCATTGGCCTAGGTCAACCACAGCATTTCAGGAGTGAATCAGTGGATGGAAGATCTGTCTCTCTGTCTCTCTTTCAAAAAATTAAAAGGGGCTGGTGCTGTGGCATAGCAGATAAAGCTGCCGCCTCTATTGCTGGCATCCCATATGGGCACCAGTTCAAGTCCCAGCTTCTCCACTTCCCATCTAGCTCTCTGCTATAGCCTGGAAAAGCAGCAGAAGATGCCCAATACCTTGGGCCCCTACACCCATGTGGGAGACCTGGAAGAAGCTCCTGGCTCCTGGCTTCAGATCAACACATCTCTGGCCTTTGTGGCCATCTGGGGAGTGAACCAGTGGATGGAAGAGATCTCTCTCTCTCTCTCTCTCTCTCTCTCTCTCTCTCTCAATGCCTATCCTCTCTCTGTGTAACTCTTACTTTCAAATAAATAATTTTTTAAAAAATTAAAAGAAAATTTTTAAAAGATTTATTTATTGGCTGGCGCTGCGGCTCAATAGGCTAATCCTCCACCTTGTGGCACTGGCACACCGGGTTCTAGTCCTGGTTGGGGCACCAGATTCTGTCCCAGTTGCCCCTCTTCCAGGCCAGCTCTCTGCTATGGCCTGGGAGCGCAGTGGAGGATGGCCCAAGTGCTTGGGCCCTGCACCCCATGGGAAACCAGGATAAGCACCTGACTCCTGCCATCGGATCTGTGCGGTGCACCAGCTGCGGCGGCCATTGAAGGGTGAACCAACGGCAAAAGGAAGACCTTTCTCTCTGTCTCTCTCACTGTCCACTCTGCCTGTCAAAAAAAAAAAAAGATTTATTTATTTGAAAGGTAGAGTTACAGAGACAGAGAGACACAGAAATCTTCTATGTGCTGGTTCACTCCCCAGATGGCCACAGTAGTTGGGGCTGGGCCAGGCAGAAACCAGGAGCCGGGAGCTTCATCATGGTCTCCCACATAGGTGTCCAGGGCCCAAGCACTTGAGCCATCTTCCAGTGCTTTCCTAGGCCATTAGCAGGGAGCTAAATGGGAAGTGGAGCAGCTGGGACTCAAATTGGCACCCATATGGGATGCCGGCACTGCAGATGACGGCTTAATCCTCCACACCACAATGCTGGCCCCTTAAAGTAAATTTTTTAAAAGATTTTTATTTACTTATTTGAGAAGCAGAGTTATAGACCAGAGAGGGAAAGATACACACACACACACGCACACACACACACACAGAGAGAGAGAGAGAGAGAGAGAGAGAGAGAGAGAGATCTTCCATCTGTTGGTTCACTCACCAAATGGCTGCAATGGCCAGAGCTGGGTTGATCTGAAACCAGAAGCCAGGAACTTCTTCCAGGTCTCCCACACTGGTGTAGGGACCCAAGGACTTGGGCCATCCTCTACGGCTTTCCCAAGCCATAGCGGAGAGCTGGATCAGAAGTGGAGCAGCTGGGACTCCAACCAGTGCCCATATGGGATGCCAGTACTGCAGGTGGCAGCTTCACCTGCTGCACCACAAAGTGCTGGCCCCTAAAGTAAAATTTTAATATTCTTTTTTTTTAATGTGGGTGGTTTTTTTTTTTTAAGATTTATTTATTTATTTGAAAGTCAGAGTTACACAGAGAAAGAAGGAGAGGCAGAGAGAGGGAGGGAGAGAGAGGTCTTCCATCCACTGGTTCACTCCCCAGTTGACTGCAATGGCCGGAGCTGGGCTGATCTGAAGCCAGGAACCAGGAGCCTCCTCCAGGTCTCCTACATGGGTGCTTGGGCCCAAGAACTTGGGCCATCTTCCACTGCTTTCCAGACCATAGCAGAGAGCTGGATCAGAAGTGGAGCAGCCAGGACTCAAACCGGCCCCCATATGGGATGCTGGCACTGCAGGCGGCGGCTTTACCCTCTATGCCACAGCACCAGCCCCAAGTAACTTCTTGTAGTAACTTCTTTTCACACCTGAAACAGCCTTCTCAGTATTTTGGTTTGTTCTGAAAAGTACAAAGTTAATTCTGCCTCTCACTGCCCACATGATTACAAGAACCCTAAGACATGTGCGAAGCCTGCCTTGGGAAGGTGGTGGAGCAGCGGCGCCGCCACGCCTTGTCCAGAACATTTGAGGGTGCAGCCTTCCTCAGGATGGCTAATACCTGTGTGTGCACGATGCAATGGGGCTTAACCCTGCTCGGCTCGGCACAGTTGAATGGAAGTCACTATTCCCTTATTTTTCCTCACTGTTTTGTCACCTTTTGAACATCATTACTACATTTTTGCCAACATTTCATGGAGTGGTTAAAAAAAAAAAAGACAACTCCCTTACAATAGCTTTTCAGGATAACTAAGTGGCAGAGAAGGGGAGTGAGGAAGGTGAGGGCTGTGGGTGTAGACTGTCTGGGTTTGGTTTCCTGCCCTACCATTATACTTTATGCTACCTTGGCAAGTTGTTTAACCTTTTGAAACTTCAGCTTCTTGTCTATAAGATGGAGATAATAATGTTTACCTTATGGGGTCATTGTCAGGTGAACATGAGATAATCGTGTAAAATGGTTAACACTAGGTCCGCATATGGTAAAACCTCAGTAAACGTTAGCTGTTATCATCACCATCATTAGTCTTTACAAAATAAGCACCATCTGTTCTCTGGTCCTGCTAAGGCAGCAGAAGATGGTCCAAGTAGTTAGTCCCCTGCCACCCACGTGGGAGACCAGGATGGAGCTCCTGGCTTTGGCCAGGTCTGTTGCTGCCATTTGGGAAATAAACCAGCAGATGGAAGATTCTCTTTCTCTCTCCCTCCCTCCCTCCCTCTCTCTCTCTCTCTCTCTCTGTGTGTGTGTGTGTGTGTGGTGTTCTGCCTTTCACATAAATACATAAATCTTTAAGTTGAACAGATTGAACATAACTTTAACCTTCAAACTTCAAACACATTGGGCTCACTCGTTCGTTCAGCAGTTACGGAGTACCTGCTCTGTAAACAGGGTCGACCCCAGGGAACTCGCACTTCCAGCGAGATTTGTGCACTTGCAAGCTGCCCCCTGGGGCCAGTGATGAGGCAGGGTTCTTGCTGCTCCTCTGCAGCAGCCTACTCAGTCCATGCTCCTGTTGCCCCTGACGAATAAGTCCTGTTAATAACTGGAGATCTGCCAGCTTTTCCTTCGCAGCATGTTCCTCTCCCTCCTGTGCAATGTGGGCAGCACTGGAAGGCTGTTTTCATCTCCAGACTTCTTTGCATATGTTTTTTCAAGAATATTAGGCTGTTCATTTTCCATGGACAGAAACAGAGAGCTCTGCTTTCGTGCTCAACTGTGTGCAGTCCCAAAACAGCACTGCAAACTGGCAGTCAATAAAACCAGATTGCACAGTTTACTACACAAAATTCATGAGGACTTGGGTAAGCTTTTTAAATACTTTTATAACTTATTTATTTTATTTATGTAAAATATTGTGTAAAATATTTTATTATGTAAAATATTTATGTAAAATTGAAAGAGACAGAGAGAGAGATGGAAATTGAGAGAGAGAAAGATCTTCCATTCACTGATTCACTCCCCAAATGACCACAACTTCTGGGGCTGGACTGGGTTGAAGCTGGGAGCCTGGAATTCAAACCAGGGCTACCACATGGATGGCGAGGACCCAGGTATTTAAGCCCTCATCTGCTGCCTCCATTAACTGGAAGCCGGGTAAGAAGCAGAACTACGATTCGAACTCACAGATGCAGGCATCCCCAGCAGTGTCCACTTGGGTAATTTTTATTGCCGTAAAAGATGATTCCTCAAAACAATTTAACACCATAATTCTCTCTTGTCTTAAGTGGCTTTTTATGAGCATCTCTGACCTACTGCTTCACAGAGCTGTTGTCAATGAGGCTGATACGTGAAGAGCTGGCCTGAGGTAGGATATTTGTTATCATGATCTTGATTAAACTCATCAGACCCATGACAAAAGTTTCTTCTTAAATGTCCTGTTTTCCACCAGTGAAAGCCATCTTAGCTTTAAGGGTAATCTTTTATGTCCACTTCAAGCAAATACTACATTAGTATACATGAACTCTTCAGGGATTGGTAGCTAAAAGCAAAGGTAGGGAGGGGCCTTGGTGAGGCATAAAACATGCAAACTAGTCCTTGCGGGAGCAGTGAGCTACACTAAGTGCATTAACCTCTGGTCACCAAGGCGATCCCATCTGGATGTGCTTTATTGCTTAAGTTCTAACATAGTTCAAACACGTTTAGTTTAAAAGACTAATTTTACAGAATTATATAACAGAACCTGCTCATGTAAAGAGATCTATACTAGTGCGTCAGGCATTGTCAATGCCCACTGCCCCTCAGCCCTCCCCAGAGACAGGCAGCTTCCATGGAGTTTCCTCACACAGTGAGACTTCCACCCTCAGGAACTTGTAGCTCTGAGAGTTTCCCCCGGCTGTGAGAGTACACTCGGGGAGCCATGGGCCCTACGAGCAGCCCACAACCTGTGAGCGACTGAGATGGCTGGACATGTTTCCCACCTTCCCCGACCCTTGGTGGGAGAATTTAGAAGTTTGTTCTACAGAGTCTGTCAGATGGCTACAGTGGGATTGAGTCCTGTTGCCAAAGTGCTAACTTGTCCACTGATACACCTTCACTGGCTTTCTCCATTCCCCGTCTCAATGCCCCACTGCCTCACCATGCTTCTCCAGATCATGTCCCCACATAATTACTTGCATTCAGATCACTGGCATGGGACTGCTTCGAGAAGGGCCCAGTTAGACACTGTGTAATACAGACACCAACATCCTCCAAGGATTCACACCCAACTGAGAATGGTAAAGTAGCAAAAATTGGGAGTGGCTGGCTGACTCACAGTAGTTCTTCCATTTACCACATACATGTGACCTCTTCATTTGAAGTGTTTCTCAGGGGCACAGTGGGTTAAGTTGCCTGCAATGTTGGCATCCCACATGAGTGCTAGTTCGTGTCCTGGCTGCTCCACTTCCAATCCAGCTCCCTGCTGATGTGCTTGGGAAGGCAGTGGAAGACAGTTCAGGTGCTTGGGTCCCGGCCATCCACGCGCGAGATGCAGATGAAGTTCTGGGCTCCTGGCTGCACAGTGGCCATTTGCAGAGTCTGCATCTCTGCCTTAAATACATAAGTAAATCTTTAAAAAGAAAGAAAGAAAAAAAGGAAGTGTCCTTGCCACACGGGAACTGCCTCCCTGGTAGTAGTGATTGGTTGGGGTTGGGCATCTGACCCAAACTATTAATAATACTCACACCTGGAAGCTGTGATTGGTCCATGGAGAGAATCCACAGACACCTTTCCTGGGATTTTTCTAACTGGTGCTCTCTTTCGTCTTCCTCTCTTTCCTCTCAGAGCTGTGAAACTATACAGCCACAGCTGACCTCATCATCTCTCTTATCACACAAAGGATCCTGTTCACAGGGAGGACATAAGCAGTCAGTGCTCAGAGCCAGGCAGATGAACAGTAAGAGCATCCTGGTGCACTTGAATCCCTGGGGCCAGCTGATACTAAGCCAGCTCATGTGTCCCTCCTTGCAGTTGGACTACACACCTTACCACCACAGCATATGCTAATTAGACAAGATCTTTATCATCTACAACCAAGAATACTACTACAGCTGTTTAACCTCGGGGCAGGATGTTGGATTGGGAATGAGGATGTGAAGCAAATGGCTTACTTTTCAGAGTGTGTGTTTCCATTCTAGGATTTCCACTTAGTTCTTTGGTATGTTCTTGTTGTTGCTGTTTGGTTTTCGGTTTGTAGATCTCCTGAATTTCTCATATCTTCATCTAGTACCTTTTCTTTCTTTCTTTTTTATTTATTTGAAAGGCAGAGCCACAAAGAGGCAGAGGCAGAGAGAGAAAGAGATCCTCCATCCGCTGGTTCACTCCCCAAGATGGGCACAACAGCAGCAGCTTAGCTGAGCTGATTCGAAGCCAGGAGCCAGGAGCCTAACCCAGGTCTCTCACATGCATACAGGGGCCCAAGGATCTGGGCTATCTTCTCCCACTTTCCCAGGCCATAGCAGAGAGCTGGATTGGAAGTGGAGCAGCTGGGACACGAACTGGCACCCACATGGGATGCTGGCACTGTAGGCGGCAGCTTTACCTGCTACGCCACAGCATTGGCCCCCATTTAGTATGTTTTCCAAAGGCTGTAATATATTTATCAAAGTTAAAGTCCTTATCTGCCAGTTCTGACATCAGTGAGTCTGTTTCTATTGTCTGGTTTATCTCTTGATTATGGGTCATGTTTTCCTTTTTCCGTGCACATCTAGTAATCTTTGTGGGGTGAACACTGTGAATGATACGTTGAGGAGACAAGACTCTGTTATCTTCCCCTGAAGAGCACTTTCTTGCAGTAGGCAATCAAATTACTGGTGGATCACATCATTTTTGTTAAGACTTGTTTTTAGGTTTTGTTAGGATGGGTCTATCTGACTGGGTTTTACCCTCAGTGAATGCCTCAGACAAGGATGCAGTCTTTACTCTTAAGGTGTGGCCCTTTCATAGTTTCAATTAAAAAGTTCAAGTTGTTTGTCAAACCTCTTTAATCAGGTGAGATTCTCAACATCAAACACTCTCTCTGTGACGGGCAACCCCTGGAGTCTGAGCTCCCCTTTCAGCTGCCGGTCTCTGTTCTCTCCGGGTCTCCTTGGAGTCTCACTTGCGCACAGATGGTTCAGGGGTCAGTCAAGCATTTTGGGGGAATTTATACACATATCTGGGGGTTTCCAGCTTTGTGTCTCTCTCCTTTCCCTCAACTTCCAGACATGACAGTTGCAGATTCCTTCCAGGAATCATCAAGCCAGGAAGTCTAGGGCTTTCTGCTCTGGCTCTAGTTGGTCAGCAACATTGTCCTGTGTGAGAGAACTGTGTTCTCAGTTTGGCCCTTGGACCAGCAGCACCAGCAGCCCTGGGAACTTGTTGTAAAAGCACATTGTCAGATCCCACCCTGATCTCACCCACTGAATCAGAAGGTGTAGGAGTAGAGCCCAGCAATTTGTGTGAACAAGCTCTTCAGAGACTCTAACACACACTGAAGACCGAGAATGACTGCCCTAGGAGCAGCAAAGCCAGACAAGTAGGAATCTCGGCCAAAAGAGCGGTGCCTTTCTTGAGAGAATCAAGTCTCTTCCTTACTCTGGTGGCTTATTTTTGTTTCTGCCCAGAGTTCATAATTATTATCTGTACAGGCAGGGCTAACCTCTTCTACCAGGATTTGGACATTTTTTAAGTACATATACTATTCTGTAGATTTAAGAATCATACAATTCTTTCTCATTTAAAAAATAATTAAGGGAGCAGGATTTAGCCTAGTGATTAAGATAGTCACAGCACATATTGGAGTGTCTGGGATGGATTCCTGGGTCTGTCTCTCAACTCCAGCTCCCCATCAATCCAGGGAGGCAGCAGTGGTGGCTCCGGAAATTGGGCTTCTCCATGTGGGACACCTGGATTGAGTTGCCAGCTCCTGGTTCAGTCCCAGGCCACCCCAAGTCATTGCCTCTCAAATAAAAATTTTAAATTTAATTTTTTTTATTTATTTATTTATTTTGACAGGCAGAGTGGACAGTGAGAGAGAGAGACAGAGAGAAAGGTCCTCCTTTGCCATTGGTTCACCCTCCAATGGCTGCCGCGGTCGGCGCGCTGCGGCCGGCGCACCGCGCTCATCTGATGGCAGGAGCCAGGTGCTAGGTGCTTTTCCTGGTCTCCCATGGGGTGCAGGGCTCAAGCACTTGGGCCATCCTCCACTGCACTCCTGGGCCACAGCAGAGGGCTGGCCTGGAAGAGGGGCAACCGGGACAGAATCCGGCGCCCCAACCGGGACTAGAACCCGGTGTGCCGGCGCTGCAAGGCGGAGGATTAGCCTGTTGAGCCACGGCGCCGGCCTTAATTTTTTTTTTTTTTTTTTTTTTTTTTGCCAGGCAGAGTTAGACAGTGTGAGAGAGAGTCAGAGAGAGAGAGAGAGTTATAGACAGTGAGAGACAGGTCTTCCTTCCGTTGGTTCACTCCCCTAATAGCCACTATGGCCAATGCTTTGCCGATCTGAAGCCAGGAGCCAGGTGCTTCCCCTGGTCTCCCATGTAGGTGCAGCAGTACAAGCACTTGGGCCATCTTCCATTGCCCTCCTGGGCCATAACATAGAGCTGGACTGAAAGAGGAGCAACCAGGACAGAACCGGCACCCCAACCGGGACTAGAACCCAGGGTGCCGGCGCTGCAGGTAGAGGATTAGCCAAGTGAGCCACGGTGCCAGCCTAAAAATTTTAAAATATCAAACTAATATTTGAATCAAATATTTGTGAAATTGTGAAAGCATTTTATAGTTTTATGGGGGAGAACTTGGAAACCTCTGTTTTAAATGACATGATGGACAGTATAGTAGGGATTAGCTTTAACTATGCATAAGAGTATCTATGGCAACTGTCACCATAGCATCAGGCTATGGTGGTAAATGGTAAATGAGCTTGTACAGAGTGGAGAGGAATGCAGTGGGCACCTTCCTATCCCCATTCGAGGAAATCCCAGAGACTAGTTTTTCACCAGGAAGCCTTTAGGTGGTGACCAGGTAAAAAATGATCTCTCTGCTATCAGCAGCCACATTTCCAGCATTCCAACCTCTTTCAAAACATAAGCTCTTCTTTGTAACACATATTTGCTTGTATCTTATTTGGGTTTTCCACTCCCTGGTTCACTTCCCAGATGTCCACAACAGTCAGGATTGGGCCAAGGTGAGGCCAGAATTTTAGGTGAAGCCTAAACTTCAATCTGAGTCTCCCATGTGGGTGGCATGAATGCAAACACCCGAGCCATGACCTGCTGCCCCGGAATGTGTGCACTAGCAGGGAGCAGGGAGTGGAAGCAGAGCCGGCACTCAAACCCTGACATTCCAGTACAAGATACAGGCGTCCCAAGCAGCATCGTAGCCACTGCACCAACACGCCCAGAGGTTCTTCCTAACTCCCATGGCCAGTCCCCTACCAGCTCGGTTCTTCCGGCCTTATCTGTTCATCTCACCCACTCTCATTCCCCAAAGTGCAGAGGGTTCCTGGCTTTTCATTGAATACTCCTCTCCAAGAGAGAAGAGGCCCCAAGTTTCATAGTCTTCCCACCCTACCAGATCCATGGAATGGACACAAAGTTCATTACAAACAGCACTGCACCCTCTCCTTCTCTTTTCCCCTGCTTCCAGTCAGATCCTGGAGGGGGAGACCACAGGCAGTGCTTCTCCACCCTTAGTGGGCTCACAGGTCCCGTGGGGATTCTGTGGGCGTTATGGGCCAAACTCTGCCCTCAAGATTCCCATGTTGTAATGTAACTCCAGTACTTCAGAATGCGACTGCACTAGGAGGCAGTGTGTTCGAGATGGTAAGAAAGGTTCAGTGAGTCATCAGAGGGCAGCCCTAACCCATCAGGGCTGGCGTCCTTATAAGTTAGGAGACTGGGATACACGTGCACACAGCAGGAAGACCATGTGAAGAAGACACAGACACTGGCCAGCTGCCAAGTCAAGGAGCAAGGCGTCGGAAGAAACCAATGCTGCTGACACCTTGGGGGCTTTCAGCCCCCAGAAGCGTGAGAAAATACATTTCTGCTATCTAAGCCACCCAGGGCATGGTCATTTGTTATGGCAGACCTAGTATATCTCTCCGGGGTGGGAACTGACCTTTTGCATTTCTTTAAATGATGCCACAAAATATTTTTATTTCTTTAGTTTTACTTTACTTGAAAAGTAGAAAGGCAGAGAGAGAGAGAGAGAAAGAGAAAGAAAGATCTTTCATCTGGTGGTTCACTCCCCAAATGGCCACAATAGCCAGGTCTAGGCCAGGCCAAAGCCAGGAGACTGGAACTCAATCCAGGTCTCTGATGTGGGTGGCCAGGATCCAGGGACTTGAGCCATCACTGCTGTCTCCCAGGGTCTGCATCAGCAGGAAGCTGGACTGGAAGCAGAGGAGCTGGGACACAGACCGGTCACTCTGAAATGGGATGTCCATGTCCCCAGCTGCAATTTAACCTCTGGACCAAACGCCAGCCCCAGATTCTTATCTCTGACAAGTCCTGGCGACTGCGGAGCCTGCTGGTCTACCAACCACACTGAGTCGCCAAGCCTCAGGGCACCTGGTTCCCTTCCTTTTTATGGCATCGGCAGCAGCTTCCTACATCACCCAGCAGGAGGACACTTCCCCAAGAAAGCTAAGACAATGCTTCCCACCCTTTTTATAGGCCACACATACGTGGCCCCTCTCAGCGCCTGCAGAATCACAGATGACTAAAGAAGGCACAGGGGGTAGCAGGCAAACGGGGGAGCTCGGGCCTCGTCTGCAGCAGGCAGCCGTTTCTCTGACCCTGTGAGACAATGTGAGCTTGCTATGGTCAGATTTTCCCAAAATTTCAAGAGAAGTCAGAAGTCTGGATTCTTGCATTAATTGCTAGATTTTTAAACGTGTAAGTGTTGGCTGCTCCGTCTGCTTATTGTGGAAAGTGAGGCAAGGGAGGCTTCTGAGGTGCTGGGCATGTTCTGTGTCTTGTTCTGGGCATGTAGAAATCCATCACCTAGGTACAGCATAAGTACTAATTTACCAAGCTGCACAACTAAGGTTTATACCACTGACTACTTGTAAATTATGCTGCAAAAAAAAAAAAAAAAAAAAAACAGGGCCAGCGCTGAGGCACAGCTGGTTAATGCCCTGGCCTGAAGCGCTGGCATCCCATATGGGCTCCAGTTTGAGACCTGGCTGCTCCGCTTCTGATCCAGCTCTCTGCTATGGCCTGGGAAAGCAGTAGAAGATGGCCCAAGTCTTTGGGCCCTTGCACCTGCATGGGAGACCTGGAAGAAGTTCCAGGTTCCTGGCTTTGGATTGGCGCAGCTCTGCCCGTTGCGGCCAACTGGGGAGTGAACCATCAGATGGAAGACCTCTCTCTCTCTCTCTCTCTCTCTCTCTCTCTGTGCCTCTCCTTTCTCTGTGTAACTCTTTCAAATAAATAAATAAATCTTTAAGAAAAAAAATCTGCATGGGAATGACAGTTGTTACTCCTGGGGGCACAGGCAGGGAGGCTGCCCTTACCTGTATTTCTAACATCATTTCCTCTAAAGAGAGAGAGAAACTCAGGCTCTGTTTATTATTTTATATACTTTTTTAAATTTCAAAGGCATATAGAGATCGACCATCCACTGGACCAGGCTGCAGCCAGGAGTCAGGAACTTCATCTGGGTCTCTGACATGAGTGGCAAGGACCCAAGTGCGTGAGCTGTCACCTGCTGCTTCCCATGGCGCACATCAGCAGGAAGCTGGAGTTGGGAGTGGAGCTTGGACTCAGTCGCTCTGACTAGGATGGAGGCATCCAAGTGGCTTCCTCACCACCGTGCCAAATGCTCACAGCAATAGGGTAACAGCTGCTCATCCCAGTGGCACCTGGATGTCCACTGTTTTCTGGATGTTTGAAATATTTCTGCACCAAACCTACATAACAGTAACAACAGTGACGCCTGTGAAGCCCCACACCGGATCAGGCCACCCGAACCCCTCTTGGTCTCCCTTTGGGGACCAGGACGATGTTTGGGGAGGAAGTTGCTGCCCCAACTCGAGTCTTCTCTTTCCTCCTTAAACACCTGCTTCCTCTTGGCTATGGGTGTGATGTGCTGTCCCCCCCACACCCTCAGCCCAGGGTCCTCCATCACAGCGACACCAGAAGCTGCGTTCTCAGGGCAAACTCAGTTGTGGGAAAATGAAGTTTATACACCAACCCAAATTGGAAGACCCTCTGCGTTGGGTTTGCAGGATGGAAACACCAGAGAATGGACTTCTTTCGCTCTGCAATCAATGAAGCCTAGTGGTTAAACTCGCTGGTTACAAAGCAGCGTGCTAAGTCTCTAAGCTTCAACTTTGGCTAGAAAATGGGAATGATAGCAGTAGCTGCCTATTTGGGTTGAGTGAGGACTTCAGTTTGCTGAGTGATTGGGGCTTAACTCTGCAGTAATCATTAGCTGTTATTAAATAATTAATCCAAGGAGGGTTTTACTTTGACTATCTTTTTTTGCATCATGGATTAAGTCTGAGGCCACAGTGTTACTCTGTGGGTGGCTGGCCCCCGAGTCTCCAAGGGAAAATATTCCTGACTTTGAGCTGAGCGGCTAGGGTGGCCAAACATTGTCAAGGCTGCTGTGGAGGCAGCCAAAACTCGCTTCCTGCCTTCAAGGGTCCGGCCTGCTCTGTCCCTTGTGAAAGAGCCCAAATTGCTAACGCAAACGTCAAAGGAAATGAAGCGTGCAGAAGCCCCAGGCTGCTTCATTTCTTCCCTGCCTCCAACCACAGGGGAAGGGCCCCTGCCACGCCCTTGGCTGGCACTCAGGGCCGGGTTGCCAGGACAGCCTCTCCTGTTGATGCTGTTTGGGGCGTGCTGCTCCAGGTAACCCTGCAGGAGCACCTGCTGGCGGCTCTGAAACCCAGAAAGGGCGGTAGCAGTGACTAATGAGCTGTAAAGGATAAACACTGGTTCAAGAAAATGCACTCCCTAAATGACTATGATTTCAACCATTTCCCAGTCACCACTGCTCTGTTTGTCCTCATCTTCTAAGTCACGATAGGGTTTCTCTGAAACCCCGGTTCTCCCATGCTGCCCTCTGCAGTGAGTCACAGAGTGCTCTTCGTGTGCAGCCAGCAGCCGAGAGCCCACTTCCCACGTGGTGCTCTGCGCGCCTTTCAGGTGATGGGATCTTCGGCCAGCGCAGACCCCGAGGCCTCCTGCGCCACTTTGTCTTCCACTAGTCTGAGGCCCTGTGGCACTTACTGTGGCCTGCCTTGCAATCTGCCCTATTCCATGCCCCTTCTCCAATCAATGTCCCCGCTCCGAGTCCTGTTTCACCCATGTCTGAAATCTGCCTCCCCGCCGCCCTGGCCCTGCTTAGCCCATCCTCCCCTGCACTCCCGCAGGAGACAGCATCTCAGGCCCACCTGCCCCTGAGCTTGCCCAGAGATCCCACACTCTGCGGCCCAAACAGAAACCTGACGCCAGCCCTCAGCCTAACATCCTTCCATGCCCCAGGGTTTCCAGGGCGAGTGTTCCCAGACCACCAGGCCTGTGCGTCGGCAAGGAAAGCCGGGCCCCCGAGAGCTCTGCAGGAACCCCACCCCCATCCTTTCTGCTTACTGATTTGTCCAAAGTTATTCCATTTTACACATTTACAAAGCAGAAAACATTGCAAAATGACTCACTGACTCCTGGTCCCCAATCCACTATCTGAACAGATCCCCACAGTCAGTTTTTTCTGTAGTCCCCCACCCCATCCCCGCCCCACACACTCACACACAACCATTAAAAAAAAAAAAAATTCAGATGCTAGCCAACTTTCTAAGGTTGGAAAACCCTGAGGTTCTGATAAAACACTTTTGTATCCGGGCATTTGAATCCCAGGCCGACGTCTCAGGACCCACTTCACCCAAAGTCCCCAGAGGCCAGGAAACTTTGTCCTACCTCTCCCACTCTACCTGGCAGTGTGTTGCACACAGCTGGCACTCAGTAAGTCCACTGCCCACCCATGGAAACACTGATTAAGCACCCACTTCATGCTGATCGCTGAGTCAGGGATGGGGACGACCTCACAGGGAACAGGCAGGGACACTGAGTGAAGTCTGCAGCTCTGAACTCGTCTGCAGGTCATGGGCAGGCGCAGCTCCCGTGTCCCCTGCTTACCTGGGTTAACAATGAAAGGACCAACTGCCATCACTCCCTGTCCAAGCGGGTGTCTGCGTGTGCTGCTGGCCTGCCCCCGGGGCAGCGCTGAGTCCAGCATTCCCAAGGCAGCTGTCATTTCCAGGGCCAGGCAAGTCAGGACAGGGTAGACACCACAGGCACAGGCAGGGCTTGCTGACTCGGCCCAGGCGCTGGGCTGAGCTGGGCTGAGCTGGGCTGGGCAGGGCCGGGCCGGCTGCTGCAGTGAGTAAGGTCTTCAAGCTCCTTCATGCTGGAAGACGCACACTCTAGTGTTCTGGAATCTCCCAAATTGGAGTCTGATCCTTGTTCCCACAGAGCCTGACGGGGCAGCACCCCTAGTCACAGGTCGCCTCCCCTGCTGACAGCGCAGACAACCGGGGATATTCTCAGCTCAAGATAAGGTGGTGCCCACTGGGAAACACAATAAGCTCTTTTGCTTTTCTGTCCTCCACCTGGGGGCAGTGACTTCCAGCTCTGTTCCTGCAGTGGCCCAGGTGGGAAGTCTGCATGGGCAGCACCTACCCCACTCCAGTTGGGGTGGGGATCACAAGCAATCTCCCGGAGCTGCACTGCAGCGCCACCCCTTGCTCTCCCTCTCAGAATAGCCTGGAAGGCAAGGTGGGAGCATGACTCTGACCTAAGGTGCACCTTGAACTGATTCTCCCTTTGGTGTGGTATGAATCTTACGCCCTTAACTACACTTGATAAGACTTGTCATACTCCTGTTTTTCCCTCAAACCATCTTGGGCTTGGAGCCGCCATGCTCTGGGCTGAACTTGGGGCAGCTTCTCTTTTCCCTGGGGAGGCATGAAAACCCAGGAAGCCACAGGGGAGCTGGTAGCAGGGACAAGGCCATCCGCTCATCTCCTGACAATGGCCTCTGCTGCTAGCCCCAGACTTCCAACCTGGATGTCCCTCCACAAAGCCCAAGTTGAGGCACAGGAATCCTAGGCCTAAACCCAGGAATCCCAGGCTCTAAACCTGGAGAAATCCTGCCACCTGCCAGAGGCCTGTCAGCACGGTGCACCATGCAGTGCCCCATAGGCCACTAGTCTCCACTCCTCTCCCCTGGCCCCAGAACAACAGAAGAACCAGGTTATCTGCACCAGCAGCTTCCACATGGAGTGCCCAGACCTAACCACAGAGAAAACGCTGGCTTTTTGCTGGGGAAGAAATTAAACAGGAAGAACAAAACCCACACTCCAACTCCATCCAGTTTCCTTCCACTTACATTAGAATAAATTGTTCATGAATCCCAGGGCGGCGGCACATCCAGCACTTTGTCACAAGTCGCTTGTGCCACACACCAGAGCTTAGGGAGCCTCAGCACGGCTTCACTGCAAAGCAGAGCTTAAGACATGGAAGGAGGGCCCCCACCTGGCCTCTGCCCCTCCGCTCCCTGACTGCCCCCAGTAGAAAGTTAACCTCTCCCCCCTGAGGGAGCAATTTCTACTCAAGACAGTGATCAAAAATGGCATCAGCCAATGCCCAGTCAGTGATGACAATAACATCAGCTTCTTGTGTTGGCTGGCGCCGTGGCTCACTACGCTAATCCTCCTCCTGGAGCGCAGCTCCAGCCATAGTGGCCATTTGAACCAATTGAAGGAAGACCTTTCTCTCTGTCTCTCACTGTATATAACTGTCTAACTGCCTGTCAAAAAATAAAGGGAAGAAAAAGATCAAGGCCTTCACGTATTACTATAGAATACAAAGGCAGGCATGTGGCCGAGCACATGAGATCTTGAGTCCTTCAGGATGTTCACTCCAGATGTGCAACAAACGGTATGCTGGTGGCCAGACTCTGTATACTGCTAGAACGTGTGACTGGCCACCCTTGACCCTTGCAGGACGCAAAGGCTCCTGTCCCTGGTAGAACCTCGTCTGTCTAAAGGCTCCCATGGGGTGAGTTGCCTTGCAGTGACTAGAATTCCCGGGTTCAAGGCCCTCCAGCTCTGACTCCCCACTCCAGACACCAGGAGGCAGGTGATGGCTTAAGTATTTGGGTCCCTGTCACCCACATGGGAGACTTGGAATGATTCTCCAGCTCCTGTCTCTGGCCCCAGCACAGCCTCAACCATTTCAGGCACTTGGGGAGTGAACTAGCAGACAGGAGCTCTGTCTGTCTCTCTCCTTCACACATTAAAAAAAAAAAAAAAAAAAAAAAAGTTAAGAAAAAAAAAAAGGCACATACAAAATGCTGATTTTTAAAAATATGGTTATTTTTCTCACAAATGCATGTGCTCTTTAGTAAATGCACAGTACCTGAGGGAGGTACATGTATTTCCCTCCCTAGTATATTTTGGTATTACATCTTTGAAAAATGGTGCTGTATGTACATAACCACTGAAAGATGTCTGTGTCATATTTTCCACAGTGGCCACAGCAACTTTCCTGGTCTGATGGGCCCTCGAGACCTTGTCACCCTCCAGGAGGTGCTTATTCCTCTCTTCTTGGGCCTGCATGAGGCTCCTTTGTGACAGCCTTGAAGTGACGCTGGCTTCTGGAGCTACGCACAGCACGGCCGTCGGTGCTGCCCTCTAGCTCACAGCCTGGGAAATCCCGCCGCCATGTGAGGGAGTCCAACCAGCTCAGTGGTTCTGAGCATATTCACGGCTGCACCAACATCACCACTGCTTCCCAGTGCCTGCTGCCCCCGACCTCATCACGGTCTGAGTCTGCCCCGTGCTTCGCGGGGAGTGGAGAAGCGACGAGCTCCTTCGGGACGACTGCTCGGGGGGCCGCTTGCGGAGAAGGAACTGCTCTCACGGGAAAGCACAGACGCTCCCGCCAGCGGAAAATTACCAGTTTGCTTGGTCTCAACCCTTGGCACCAAGTCTGGGTTCCTCGTCTTTGAACAGACTTCTCCCCACTTGGCTTTCTCCCCGCCTGTGCCCTGGCACGGCATCAGAGGGAAGATAATTAGAAAGAAGTGTCTCACAGGGACGAGCAGCGCTGTGGCTTACCATGCGGCAACACGTGCGTCTTCCAGCCAATCCTCGACCGGGCAGAGGCTCCACAGACACTGCACATGGGTCTACACCTCCAGCAACGTGTACACCGGGACAGCCAGAGGTGCCTTTGCAGGGAGCCCTGGGGCTGGTCTTCAGCACGACACAGTGGCCCCTGTGAGTCCTCATGCCGCTGTGTGAGCAAGAGGCCTGCTTGGTTAAGTCAGGATTCAGACTGTGAGCATGGGGTGAGTTGAAAGAGCGCCTGCCAGGACAGGCAACGAGGCACAGTGAGTAAAGCTGCAGCTCGGGACACCTGCAGTCCAGCATCATCCAGAGGACCTGAGATCCAGCCCCACCGCCACTTCCAACCCAACTTCCCGCTAATGCACCTGCATAAGAGATGGCCCAAGGGCCTGGGTTCCTGCCATTCACACGAGAGGCCCAGACTGAGTTCCTGGCTCCTGGCTCTGGCCCAGCCCAGCCCCGGCTGTTTGGGCATTTAGGGAGTGCAGCAGCAGCTGGAGGATAAAAAGCACTTGGGGAGGATGAGGGAGAAGGCCGGTGGCCATACAGTCAGCTGCTACTGGTGAGCAGCGCTTAACCCAGCAGACTCCGGGAACCAGGGCAGCCCACGGGCCTCAGCGACCTCCCACCTGCAGGGTGTGGGAGCTGATGTAGTCACAGCCCCGGTGCCACTGGTCCAGGCTGCTCCTAGGGGGCACTAATTCTGAGCACTTCCAGCTGGAACAGCCCCCCATCCCCAGGATGCCAGAGAGAGCCCCAGGAAAGCAGCAGACACCCGCAGCTGGAAAGCAGCCGGCCACACACAGGCGTGGCACTGCTGGGAAACTGTGCCGGGCCTGGCTCTGGGTGCTGGGCCACAGAAGGAAGCACTAGAGGGGGTGTTCTGCCCTCGTGGAGCATGCTTTTTGCTGGGGAGACAATGACAAACAGGGCAGGGCAGCATAGGAAGCCACGGAGGGAGTGTGGGGGGCAGGTCCAGGGGCCATGGGGAAAATTGGGCAGGGAAGGCAGTGCTGGGGAGGGGAAGAGTTCGATAGAATCAGCAAGCCCGGTGCCAGCAGACCTCAGGGAGGTGGTGCTGGACAGAGGCTCCACACAGAGCAAGGAGGCACAGCATAGCTCCCTGGGTGGGGAACATTCTAGACAAAGGACACAGGGAGTGCAAAGGCCCTGAGGTGGGAATGTGCTGAGGCTGATGGGGCTGGGAGAGGGCACAACAGAAGCAGAAGCCAGGCAGAGCCTCGCAGAGCACTGGGATGCCTCGGGCTCCCACCGCCACGAGACCAAAAGCTGCAAGAGCCGGAGCCTGGTCAGTCACTGCAGCTGCTGTGCTGAGAACAGACTGATGGGTGAGAGTGGAAGCAAGAGGGACCTGAGGAGGTGACCGTGATGATCCGGGGAGACAGTAGCAGCATGCAACACGGTCAGTCTAGAAACATTCTGAGTCAGGTCGAGAGGATTTGCACAGACTAGATGTGGGCTGGGAGAGATTGAAGTCAACAACTTTGGTCTGAGAACTGGAGAATGGAGCTACCTCTCCCTGAATCAGAGAGGAACCAGAAAGAGCAAGTGTGGACTTGGCGGGACAGGGAACCCTGGCTTTGGGCGCAGGAAGCCTGTGACGTTTCTCAGACACTCAGTGGAAACGTGAGGAGGAAGCTGGACAGAAGGCTCTGATGGCCAGGGGAGAGGCCCAGTCCGGGTACAAACTGGGAGTTCCCGGCTTATACATGGGAGAACCCACATGGCTGTGTGAGCCTCCTACAGGAGCAAATCAGACAGAAAAGGGGTCTGGGGCTGAGCCCCGAGCATAGGAGACTAAGAAGTGGCAGCAGAGCCAAGTGAAACAAGCACTTCCAGGAGGGGGCCAAAGTATGTACATGTATGCATGTACGTGTGACAGCTGTAGCAACAAACACGCTCTGGCATGCTCTCCAACATGCATGCATGCACACACACACACACACACGCAAATGCCCTGCACCCATGTACAGATTGAGAACTTGACGTGCTTCCCACTAAATGCACTGGGAACAGCGCTCCCGGCACTCAGCTGCGTTTTCTGTCACTTTAAGGCTGGGTCGTATTCCATCACATACATGGGTCAAAACTTCTTCTCCCTACAATCAGAACCGTGCCTGCTTCAGGACTCGAGATCACGCACAAGGGGCGTCGTTTCCCACGAGTGAGGTCACCTCCTGAGACAGACCCCCGGTGCGAGGACTTGCACTGTCAACGTTTTGATTCCAGACTCCTTCCTGGGCAGCACCGCTAGTCACAGATGGATTCGATATGCAAGGCAGGACTGCTGGGATGTCACTGCAGGCAGACTCTCTCCGCCAGGGACCCTCTGACCACAGGGAAGCTGTCTGTACAGGCGTTGTGAGAAATCGCCAGAGGTCTGGGTCCCATCAGCAAGGCCCGCGACAGGAAGCACCGTGCCAGGATGCGCTCCCAGCCTGCCCTCTGCGGGCCGCGGCTGGCTTCTGAGGGTAACGACGTCCCGTTTCCACTCCGGACAGAGCAGCCCTCCAGGCTGCTGGAGCTCCAGCTGAACCACCAACAGTCTCTTACATCACGAGCCACAGCAGCAGACAAAGGCAGATGTGAAATGATTGTGATTAACTCCGAATCCATCTGCACACGATGCTTTTGCTGGCGGATTTAGCATGCCGCTGTTGGTACAGGTCTCCTGCAGTGCTCTGCT
Source organism: Sylvilagus floridanus (assembly GCA_949820135.1). Lineage (NCBI taxonomy): Eukaryota > Metazoa > Chordata > Mammalia > Lagomorpha > Leporidae > Sylvilagus > Sylvilagus floridanus. Next base: position 55,871,407 of record OX463235.1, read on the forward strand.
GTTTTCCCCTCGCCCGGCTCTTCCCAGCAGAGGCAGGACTCTGCCGCCTGTCCGGGCAGGTCCTGCCTGCGTCTTTACGGTGTCAGCATGCCCTGCACACTCAGCAGCAGCCTTGAAAATAACACCTCCTGCCCGCCAGGCTGCTGGCTGCCACCCTCGGCCATCGTCAGGAACACATCACTGCAGGCCCCACAGCTGGGCCTGAGCCACAGACACTCCTCCCGGGACAGCTGCTCCCCGAGGCGGGCTCTGAGCCACCACCAGAGGCCCATAGGAACGGACCTCCGAAAGTCTGAGATGGTGGATCTGGCCGCCGCTCTTCAGCTCTCACAGCACGTAGGCCTCTGCCCCAAGACATCCCTTGACCACAGCAGAGCCTCAGACCACAAACACCCCAAGGAAGCCACCAGCATGGTCTCCTTGGGGTTCTGCTCTGGGAACAGGGCCCAGTCCAGCCAGGAGGTCGATGGGGAGGGCCTTCTCGTATATTGAGGCTGAGAGCAAAGGCACTGTACCCCAAGGAGACAGCAGGCAGACGGCGGCCAGCAGCAGCTAAGCTGCATCTCACTCCCTGAGCGGCCACATCTTTATAGTTTATCAAGCTCCTGGGTGCTGTCCACATCTTCCTCCTGCTGGCCGGCGGGCCTGTGAGTCACCCACGCCTCTGCTCAGAACGCCACGTAGTAGTGCTCCAGCGTGCTGACCACGTCACTCTGGTCCTCCAGCAGCTCCAGCACCTGCTGCAGCACAGCCTCACTCAGGTCCGGGTGGATGCGCAGGCGAGCGCAGGCCAGGATGTGCCGCAAGTGGCAGCCCTTCTCCACAACTGCAAGGAAAACGCAGAGGCTCAGCGTGGACTCTGTCAGGCCCTCCCCCGTCCTCACCTCTCCTCGCGGATGCTGTCAGGCCCTCCCCTGTCCTCACCTCTCCCCACTTCCTGACCTGGCACCCGCATTTCCACAACATGCTCAGATGATTCTACTGTGCATCAAAGTCTGCAATGCATTGGCCCATAGGTTCACAAAAACAAAATTATCTGTTCTCAGGCCCCTTACATCACCATAGCCACATGGACCACTGCTCCAAGACTCTCCCCTTCAACTGATGACTTTTTATGCACAGTCTAATGGGGTCCCAGTGCTTGACAGACTTTCCTCTCCGTGTAATGACACACGGAAGCACAGGAAGTTGGTACTAAGGCTCTGGCTTCCCAGGCGGGCTCTGCATTCTTCCCCGAAAGTCCAGATCTGGCAAGGCTGCCCTTCTGAGAGGGCCTCACAGCCCTGGACTGCTCTTACGCCTCCCTGCCAGGCTCCCAACAAACCTTGCCTGACAGTTGTGCCCTGGTAACCTTTTATCCTCTGTCCAAAACTAAGATCTCTGGGCACATTCTGACAATGATGAAAATTCAGGGTCACCGATCTCTTTACACTTGAAATCAATGATTTAGAGCAGTGGTGTTCACAATTAAATCATGGGGCATCATGAAATCAATCTTCATGGGCAGTAATTAGTATTCTTTTTCTTACCAAACAGGCCCAAAAAAATGAGCTTAGAACATTATAGAATGTACTCCATTTTCATTAGGAGAAGTATTACTTTGTGACGCTTTACTTCATATTTTATGTACTTAAGAATATTATGCACTAGAGTTATGTAATTTATTAGATCATGATGCAAAAAGTATTTCTAACTCTGAGCCAAACTCAAGCCTCATAAGCAAGAGCAAGTTCTCATTCTGTCACATTCCACAGCAGGGTCCCGTGTGGCCTCTCACCATCAAATCCCAGCACCAGGCACACAGTCACTGAATGCTGTTTTCAGATGATAAACTGTGAAAGGCTCCACGAAGGTTTGGTGTGAGCTTCAGTGCACCTTTTTAGCCTTGGGTAAGCCACAGAGTCCTCAAACCTCAGTTTTTTCCCATAATGGGGTGGGCACGATGGCTGGGGAGCTGAGACCTTCTCAACTCTGATTCAGGAAACAGCCCAGGGCTGGAAAAGATGTGCTAAACTGCGACCTCTAGTGGTGGTGTCAACTCACCACTCCTCCCGGCTGGGATTCCTGCTCTCATTCCCAGGCTGTTTCTTCACCATCAGTGGAGAGAAATTTCTCAACATCTATTATGTGCAAAGCACTGGGCAAGGAGAAGCAGGGAGAGCATAGTGGATGGATGGCTGACACTGGAGCCCACTCCAGATCTGAATTTGAGTCCTGGCTCTACAACGTCCTTCACAGTGGGGGAAGCGGATGGAAGGAGAGCCACGGCAGGTGCATCTGACCTTGGGAACTACTCTGATTCTACCATCACATCCGTAACCCAAGCCCAGGCATGCAGCATGGCCTGCTCTACAGAAGCATCAGCCCATAAAGCTAGAGGGCTAACGATGGAGGGTCACATCTGCTGCACACAGCAGCATTTCAGGGCTGCCTGCCTTTTAACCTCAGATTTTGTAAGATTCAAATGCTTGGACTCACAGGAATATGGAGAGCTGAGTCCCTGGGGCGTATGGGAAAGGTTGCTCTGCTGTCTCAGGGTTGTCTGCTGAAGCCATTCAAAAACTGACATTCCAGTCACGCGGGAGACATGAACTTGGGCTCTTCTTTGGATGAGAAATTATTAGACAACAGGAGAAGCAGTAGAAGTGGGTGAGCCATTCCCCAGTGGCTAGTGCAACAGGCTCACTTGATTCCTCCTGAGATGAGCCTGGGGCCCGCAGACACAGTGATCTGAGGAATCCCCGCTAAGGGCAATGATAACTGTGCCTTACACTTTTCCAAGTACTTCTGCATAAGCCTCATTGGTACCCGACTTCCAAGAGAAGCCCAAAATAGCTGGTATGCTAAAACTCAAATCATATTAAGGCAAATTTCAGATATAATCTGACTCTAAAAGGCCATGAAATCTAGTTGACAATAATTAACTGAATATTTCAAAATAGCTAATAGGGAGCATTTTTAATGTTCCCAACACAAAGAAATGACAGACGTCTGCGGTGACAGACATACTAATCACCCTGCTCTAAGCCTTCCACAGTGCACACACGTATTGAAATGCCATACCACGCCTCATACTACATGCAATTACCATGTGTCAACTAAACATTTTTTTAAAGGCTAGGAAATCACTTTAAGTCTTCTTGAAAAATACTGTAATAGGTTAAAAAAATGACTCCAATGTGAGTAGTGTTATATGGTATTCAGTTTCCCCAAAATGCAGTTGTACTCCCCATGGCATAGAATAAATCTGAGCTGGATACAAATGGGCTGTTTTAAAAGTTGGGTTTTTTTGTTTGTCTGCTTGCTTTTAAGTTTATTTGAGAGACAGGGAGACTAAAGAGCTTCCATCCAATGGCTCACTCTCTAAATGCCCTGGCTGGTCTGAAGCTGGGAGCTAGGAATTCAATTCAGGTCTCCCATGTGGGTGGCAGGAACTGAACTGCTTAACTCCTACAGTCCATATTAGCAGGAACTGAAGTCAGGAGTTAGAGGGGGGTATCAAACCCAGGTACTCTGTTAAAGGATTCAGGTATCTTAACAGGCATCTTAATCATTAGGCCAAACACCTGCCTTTCTGAGAAGCCAATCATATAATGTAATCATCTAGTAAAATCCTGCCATTTTAGAACTCATCAAATGCCAATTTCCTTTGTTTTAAAATGATATGGTGAGTGTATAGGAGAAAGCCCCTAGGCTTAGAAAATACAACCTAAACTTCTTTTAATTAATCCAGGCAAAGGGTATATGACTGTTTAATATCTAGCCTTTCAATTTTCCTATGGATTGGAACATTTTCAGAACAACAAGTTGGGGGGTAAAAACACATCTTTGGGGGGCCGGCATTGTGGCGTAGTTGGTTAAACCACTGCCTCTGATGCCAGCATCCCATATGGGCACCAGTTCCAGTCCTGGCTGCTCTGCTTCTGATCCAGCTCCCTGCTAATATGCCTGGGAACACAGCAAAGAATGGCCCAAGTGCTTGGGTTCCTGCCACCCATGTGGGAGACCTGGGTGGAGCTCCAGGTTCCTGGTTTTGGCCTGGCTCAGCCTTTGCAATTATGGACTTTGGGGAATGAACCAGCAGATGAAATACTGCCCCCCCACCAGCCTGTGTATGCGTGTATGTGTGTGTATATGTGTGTGTGTGTCTGTGTCAAACTGCTTTTCAAATAAGTAAATAAAATTTTTTAACAAAGACTTCTTCAATGGGGAAGCCTTTTTGGAAATTTTTGTTATAACCACACTTAAAGCCAAAATCCAGATTGTTTTAACTTCAGCTCAACAATTATAGAGCAAAATGCACGCATAGATTCTATCTGCAACTGCTTCCTTCCAGATCAGTATCAAAACAAGCAGAGGGAGAAGACTTCCGGGCCTGTGGGCTAAGGAGTCAAGGCCAATAGCTGGGCCTTTAGGAAACACAACTTCATTTTATTTAACCCTTTCCAGCCCTTCTCATTTGTCTCATTCATCTCATAGCTTTATAAACACCAATCCACTGACTTCTCCTCATAACCCATCAAGCAGGCACCGCTGTTATCCCCATTTTGCATCCAAAGAGCCTGAGGCAAGACTTGCCCAAGGTCACACAGCCACAAAGTGGAAGAGCTGGGATTCAGATAAGAGCCCAGCTCCCCAAGACTGGCCTGAGCCTGATCCGTGCTTCAGTCCTTCCAATCGCAGCTTTAGCCTTGCTGAGAAGTCGGGCACTGACTGCAGATGTCAAGTCCATCGACTCAGCATCTTGAGAAGGAAAAGCTCAATGCTTCTTTTGTGTGAAAGGTTAGAAATGGACTAAAGGCCCAGCAGGGACGGTTCAGGAAATGGTGAACTGGAATACTGTGCGGCCATCAGCAAGACAGAGGTAATTTTATGGGTTCTGGAGCCAGTGCTCTAGAAGCCATGGTTAGCTCTGAAGTACCAGCTGAGGGACAACGTGTACTGCACACCAGTGTTTACTTCCTACACAAATATGTTTTAAGTGCATATGGCATTTCCAGAAGGATATGGAAGAAACTAGCAACCACCACTGCCTTTAGGGAGGAAGCCAATCATATAATATAATCATCTAGTAAAATCCTGCCATTTTAGAACTCATCAAATGCCAATTTCAGAAAGGCGGCTCTGCCTTTTCTGTGTGCATTTCTGTACTGGGGCTTTTTAAGGTTTGTGTACACTGCTATTCAGCATGATTTGTTACTGCCATAGATTGCAGCATTATGAAGAGTGGTCACAGCATGTTCCTTTTATCAGCACTCACAGGACTTGGGCTTTACAATCAGCTCCCAGCAGCTGCTGAGTACCGGGTGACAGGCTGGCAGCTCTCAGGATCCTGCATACAGACTGCGCTGCAGGGCCGGGCCTGCCTGCTCTGCACCATCACTGCCAGCAGTGGCTGGTCGGGTGGACACTACACCTGCCACCTTAACAGCTCTGGGCCAGGTTCTCCTAAGAGATGAGCTCCTTTCACTTCCACCCCAGGCCCTGGGCTTTCATCCATTTTGTCCTAGAGTGGATCAAAGTATCTGGCAGGGCTGGGGAGGGGAGCATCTCCCATTCCTTGTGGGCCACCGCCGCACGGCTCTCCAAAGCTCCTGTGTGTCTGGGTAGCTGGGATTTCCCTTCAATTTGCTTTTATTCTTCTGAGTGAAAGGAACAACAGTAATTCTCTTGCATTAACTTACAGCATGCCCTGAGTTTGCTTTAAGGCATCTTGTCACCCGATCTGGGATCTGACTTCATCAGGTTATAAATACCAGGGCTGGAGACCTGGCCCAGCCCCACACTCTGACAGCCTGGGGCAGGACCAGGCCCGAGGGATGGATGGGCGGAAAGGACTGGAAGGCCTAGTAGGAGCTGGGGTCATTAACAAACCTTCCCACTTCCTTTCTCCCATCAGTTGTGGACTGTGTCAACACTCATTATTAGTGTACGTTTGCAAAAGGTGGACTTTGAAAAGTCACTTTTAGGACTGGTGGATTTAAAGATAGGAGTGATGTTCTCTGCTCCTAACTAGTGTTTGTGTTGTGAGAGTGGCTGCAGTTTGTGTGTCTAACCACTAGGGGCTGACCTAACTCCACTAAAACCAACTATTTTCAAACAGCTTTTGTAAATTTGCAGTTTTCGAGATGACAAACTGTGCGTCTAGGACTACTTCTAACACCAGGCCACTCCTAACATTTCTTGATGCCAGAACTGGGAAATGTCATGTTTGTGGACACAGACACAAGACAAGCATGGAACACGAAATCACACAACTCAGAGAAGACACGAGAAGGAGAAAGGCATGAGCCGGTCCAGTGCAGTGGCTTTCCTCACAGTAGCAAGATCACCGAAGGAGGCTGCCTTCCAGCCCCCACCTCAATCCCTACAGAATCAGAATCCCCAGGGGAGAAACCTGGGCGCTAAGTGTTTAAAAGAGCTCTGAGGCTGACCCTCATGCGCAGCCAAGATCAGAACTGTGTTAGTCTAATGTTCACTCCAGAGAGGAGACAACCAAACTGAGAGAGGGCACAGGCCTTGACCACCACCCTGCCACAGCACTAAGGGGACAAGCCCCAGGCCTCTAGACTTTTCCTCCCCTCCCCTTGGGAGTGTGCATTCCCTTCCAGTGCACCAAGGGCCCTCTCTGCACATGGCGCCACTTACAGTGTGGTTTCTGGCAGTCTTCCTGGATGATCTGGTGGATCTTTCTATGCAGGTCCTTGTCTTCTCTGGTTACCTAAGTAGGAAAAATAGTGCAGAGAAGAGAGTTCTGAGATAACACTGCAGTTGTGGCTTCCAGACTCCCACATCAGCATTTAGAGTAGTTTCTAAAGGTTTTATAACAATTATCTTCCTGACGTGAACCATGTGGCTTTCCATACTTGGCCTATTGTCAAACCAGTTCTGTCCTGCGCAACTCACGGCTCTGTGGTTGGCCCAGAGCTGGCTCACTAGGGCCAAGACAGAAAGAACACCTGGAATTCTGTACTTGGAAGGAGCTTCTTTCCTTTTAAACACTCATGACACACCCTTACAATTGCTCTGGCTTGCTTTTATGTTTTTAAAGAAGACACAGTGATCCAAACCTCCAGTCTCTATTCCAAGTTCCCTTTTCTTGGCCCTGTCTTACAGAGTTAAAATTTTGATTTACTTGAGAATCTCTCTCACACACATACACACGCACACAGAGCATGCAAGTGGTTGTGCACTCTCATCCACTGGTTTGCTGAAGCAGCCAGGGCTGGGAGTCATGAGTTCAATCCAGGTCTCCCAAGTGGATGGCAGAAACCCAACTACTTGAGCCATCACTGTTGCCTCCTAGGGTGCAAATGAGCAATGAAGCTAGAATCAGGAGTTGGAGCTGGGACTCAAACCCAGGTACTCCGATATGGAATGCACACCTTAACTGCTAAACGCCCATCCCTGTCTAATATTTAGTTTTCTTCCTTCTACCCATATGGGAAAACAAAACAAAACAAAAAGAACCTGTTAGAAAAGCTAGCAAGGGAGTGAATCCAGCTTATCCACCACCATACTCTCTGCCCTCAAAGACAGGTGTAACCATGCTTCCTCCTCAAGAAGTTCAGAAAAGAGGGAAGCAGCAATCCTTTGGGCTTCACCCTCAAATTCAAGTCAATCCTAATAACAAAAAAAAAAAAAAAAGGAATAGACCAGAGAGAAACAGGAATAGGGGTGAGTGAGTGAGAGAGAGAAAGAGAAAGGGAAGAACAAAACATGACAATCAGCTTCAAGCCAAGCGTTATGATTCTACTTCAGAGCCCAGAAGGCCTGCCTCCTGACTCACAGAGCAGGGACAGTGGCAGCACTGCCTTCTCTCAACTCACAAGCTTAGGGTGAAGATTCAACAAGCAGTGTGGGAGAGCCTCCGAGAGCCGGCAAGCCCTGTGTAAGCACAAGTATTGACACAACACGACAGCCCCTGCCCGGAGGCAGGAGTGAAGCCAGAGAGGGCAGGAGACCTAGGCCTGCCTCATCACCCCATTCCAGCTCACGGTGATTCATAGGAGGAAGTGCCCAGCCCTGCCACACCTCGCCCTGGCTGCTGCCAGTGGCCCTGCAGAAAGGCGTGTCCCAGGGGGCTCACACAAGCATGAGGCAGCCAACCCCAGCCTCCCTCCCTCCCGGGACAGGGTGCGCCACACTCACCTTCTTCCAGAAGTCATTGAGACACAGCTCAACTCTAAAAACCTCTCAAACAAGGACTCTCTAGGGTCAACCAGTGCCAGAAAACGCCTATTAGGGAAAGCTGCCCCGGGGACCTTGCGTGGCTTCCCCTGTCTCTAAGAGGATCACAGGGAACAAAAGCCACACAAGCCACACGTGGGCGACTAGCTCAGTGGTCCTGAGCAGGCCCATCTTCAGCGTGGCTCCTTCAATATTAAAGGTGTGTGCACAGAACGAGGCCAGTAAGCACTGGGTACAGTGTCACCTGCATGGCCTGAGGGTGTTCAGACAGTGCTCACTGAAAGCTTAAACACACACGCCCTGTGCTCCTGTGCCTCTTCCTTGAACAGTCCATGGTACACCAACACTGATGCACACTCACAGAGAGCACGTGCAAGTGTGGCCACCTTGGTGACAGCAGAGGCTAGAAGTGTCTTAAGTGTCCATCACAAAGGAATGGCTAATATGTTGATGGCGAGTCCCCCACAGGATGGAGGAAGGCATTCAGAAGAGTGAGGGAGCCTGGGAGTAAAAAACTGCCTGGGGTGAGCTCTCCTGGAACCAAAAGAAGGAGCTCACGTTATTTCCAGCAGCGGTTCTTAACTGCCTCGGGGACACGTGGCAATGTCTCAGCTACTGCTCTACGTCCTCCAATGCACAAGTCAGGCCCCGCAACCATCAGTCCTGGACCCAAAGAGTGCCGAGTCTTGATGTAGATGACGATTACATGTCTTGCAAACCGAGAAAGCCACAGGCACACATGTGCACCTGTGTGCATTTGTGAAGCACAGATGAGTGTCAGCAAAAGGCACCCCGGGGAAAATAAAAGCCAGCCTTCACTTCTGAGTTTATGCACCTCCCTTAAAAATGATTTTGAAAGCAGTAAGTAGGTATTTTTAAGCAACAAATATACTTGTGGGGCTGGCGTGGCACAGTGGGTTAAACTACCACTTGGTATACTTGCATCCTGGCTGCTCCACTCCTAAACCAGCTCTTGCTAATGTGTCTGGGAAAACAGCAGAAGACGGGCCAAGAATTGGGTTCCTGTCACCTATGTGGGAGACCAGGATGGAGTTTCTGGCTCCTGGCTTCAACCTGGCCCACACTTGGCTATTGTGGCCATGTGGGGAGTGAACCAGCGGATGGAAGAATGCATTCTTTTTTTTTTTTTTTTAATATTTATTTATTTATTTGAAAGAGTTACAGAGAAGGAGAGGCAGACAGAGAGAGAGAAAAGCCTTCCATCCGCTGGTTCACTCCTTAAATGGCCACAATGGCTGAAGCTGCACCGATCAGGAGCCAGGAGCTTCTTTCAGAACTCCCATACAGGTACAGGGCCCAAGGACTTGGGCCATCTTCTACTGCTTTCCCAGGCCATAGCAGAGAGCTGGATTGGAAGTGGAGCAGCAGGGACTTGAATCAGCACCCATTTGGGATCCCAGCACTGCCAGCAGTGGGCTTACCCGCTATGTCATAGCACTGCCCCAGAATGCTTTATCTTTCTTTCCCTGTCACCCTGCCTTTCAAATAAATAAAATCTTTCAAAGAAAAAGGGAAAATAAAAGAAACATACTTGTAATTCTTGTAATTGAAGCTATTAAGGGAAACAAACTGCAGGTCACTCACATAGTACAGGTCATCAAAACCTCCACTTCTCTGGAAAACAAGGCCTTTCTCTTGCAGTAGCTGTATAGCATTCTTAAATATGCTGTGAATTGCCTTGGAAGTGGTGTCATTACAATCCACCTGCATGAAGAGGAGAAAGGGAAAAAAAGAAGGAGGAATCAATCCCACCTCACAGCACCGAAGAGTAACTCCCTAGACCAACCGGTTTGTGAATGTGCCCAGCAAGCTGTCAATCTGCTGAGTCAAGACAGCCTGAGAACGCACCCAGGCAGGTGTTTGTCGAGGGCTGGGGAGCTTGTGCCGTCAGGATGGCGCTTGTGCTGTTTCATACCTCAGTTGTGAGTTTGTTTGTTTAATACGATGATAAGGAATAGAAAATCAAAAAGCTATTCTCACTGCTGGACAGTCTTTGTTTTTCATATGTAACCCAAACATGGTACACACGTTAGCCTTTCTTCATTAAAGTTGTGGCTACACAGGCTCTTCCTGAGGACTTGCTTCCTGCTGAGGCAACCCGGGGTTTCCTGCATGCAGTAAGCACTGAGCAGTCTCCTGGTTTTAATCAGAGCGCAAGGGAGGCCGACAGTGGTGCAGACACGAGCGCAGGTGGGAGCCAGGGCTGAAGGTGCAGAGCTGTCCTAAGGGAAGTGAGAGCTCTGAGGCCGTCACTGGTGTTCTGCTCCCCACGTCCCACACCCTGCCCTTCTCTACTGACCGGAGTGCCTGGGAGGCACGTGCTGCCACAGGCTATCAGCTACGTCCTGCTGTAGTCCTAGCCGTCTCCTTCCTGGGACACAGCAGGTGACCAATAAAATCGCTGTGAACTACATACCCCATTAGAGAGGCTACATACATTATCTTTTTCTGTTGGAGTCCCAAAGAACAGCAGTTGTCCTTCAAGGCACAGATCCATTTTTAATGTACAGAAAAATATGCAAGTTCAGATATTAAAAGAGCAGAGCTCCAGTGAAATGCAGCAAAGCTTCCAAAAAAGTATTTGCAAGCAAAATCTTACCTGTGATGAAAGGTGCATACCGTGGTACCTGGGCGACCCCACAGGTGCTGAGAAACCAAGTGGGGGCTCAGACTCACCGCTAACATTTCCTCCAGGGGACAAGGAAGCAGAGAACCCCCACACAGTATCCAGGATTGACAATTCCACCCCTAATGAAAATTTCTCTTTGTAGAAGTCTCTCCTCCCAATCCTGCCCAAGGTGTTTTATTAGTCTAATAGATCCTGGTGCCGTTTCACGATGTGCTCTCTGGGCTAAAGATGATGACAATCTAACACTCTTAATTGAATGAAGTTTACGTTTTCCCTTAACAGAACAAACTGGAGGCCCTGGTTACCGGGAGGTCAGGAAAGCCTAAAAAAAAAGGGTTTGCAGGGGATGTCAGCACCCACTCTCAGGAGGGAGAAGGCTGAGAAACCTGGGGGGATCCTACAGCCAGAAGAGCCATCTGGGTATGACCAAACCTCTCACCCACGACCCTCCCCACACATCCCGTCTCAGAGCTGATGGCAAAGCTGCAGTTAACTTCCTACAGGACAGCTCTTCCCTATTGGGCAGGTGCGCCCAGGCTGACAAGACTCCTCCCAGACCCGTGCAGCGTCTTCATCTCCATCATTCTAGGGAGATTTGTTTTCTCTGGCCAAACGAACACAAGGATCCTAGGGGACGAGTTGACTGCATTTCTTAGTGAGACAGACACAAATGGGAAATGAACTAGAAATGATTGTTACACGGTTATTCCTGTCATTAACAATAATTCCCCTGGATTACACACCAAAAAAACCGGTTCCTGGGGAAGACCCAGCAGCAGGAAGAAGGGAGGCCTGGCCTGGGAGACGAAAGGCTCAGCTTCAGCAGTGAGGGGGTGGGGTTCCACGTACATGCACGGGGCTCTCTGTCAGCAGTGAGCGGGTGGGGTTCCACACACACGTACAGGGCTGTCAGCAGTGAGGGGTGGGGTTCCACGCACACGGGGCTCTCTGTCAGCAGTGAGCGGGTGGGGTTCCACACACATGCACGGGGCTCTCTGTCAGCAGTGAGGGGTGGAGTTCCACGCACACGCGGCTGTCAGCAGTGAGGGATGGGGTTCCACGCACGCGGGACTCTCTGTCAGCAGTGAGCAGGTGGGGTTCCACGCACACGCACGGGGCTGTCAGCAGTGAGCGGGTGGGGTTCCACACACATGGGGCTCTCTGTCAGCAGTGAGCGGGTGGGGTTCCACGCACATGCACAGGGCTCTCTGTCAGCAGTGAGGGGTGGGGTTCCATGCACGTGGGACTGTCAGCAGTGAGCAGGTGGGGTTCCACGCACACGCACAGGGCTGTCTGTCAGCAGTGAGGGGTGGGGTTCCACACACACGCATGGGGCACTCTGGCAACGTAAACAACCGCTGAGGCTTCCTCTGTAAAAACAGTGGCCTCTGCTGACCCCAGGCCGCGGCTCCCAGCCTGCTTACGAGACCAGATTCAAGGGCCAACCGCCATGGCCCCCTCCAGCCAGCAGCTCTTCCTGGCTGGAGATCTGGATCTTTCCTGTCTTTTCTGAAACAGTAATGACAGGCTCATCCTATTCAGGAAACCGAAATTGCCCACAGACAAAAACAGTGACTGGCTCAATGGACTGAGCCTCACCAAGCCTCTGCTAGGCTCAGGCCAGGAACTGGGTGGAGCCCTGAAATATATATATAGTCTCCACTCCCGGAGAAACTCAGCATTCATCCAGCTGTCAGCGAAACAATGGCTGTGCGAGGTCTGCTTATCATGTTTCTGGATTCACTAAGAAGGGCCACTATGGAAAAAGAAAGAAAGGGACAGAACATTCCAACCCCATTCTCTGGCCTCTAATCTCTACCAGCATCATAATGACTCGATGAAGCGTTCACCTGTAAGACAATGCAAGGTGCCACAGGATCTAGGATGTCACCATCATTCTAAAGCATCTTTGGTTTCCCGGGACTCTATTAAGTGGAATTCAATTAAATGACATGGGCCTCCCCAGCAAAGCAATGTGAGGACCTAATTCATAATTGATGGGAAAAATCATTTCCAAAGACAAAACAAGTAGAGTGCCAGAACCATTCTTCTGAAACCTAACAGGCTGTGGGCAGATACAAGTTTCTGCTCTGAGCATTTAACATATGTCATGCCAAGGCGTCCCCACCCTGCACAGGGAATGGAGAGGCAGCCCAGCCTCAGAGCCCTAAGTCCCTCCCTAACCACAGCTGTGCCGGAGAGCTGGCTCCCCGTGAAGAACGCGGTCTTCGCGTTGCCTTCCAAACATGCTGACAGAGTTCCCAAGCCCCAGGAAGGGGTCAGGTGGTTTTGAGCCTCCGCTAAATGATTAAACAGGAGGTCAACCTTGCTGTCAGCAGACAGCTGGGGAGTCGCAACCCCTCAGAGGCAACCTCAGGGAAAAACAAAGGGCCCAGTCGTGACCCTCTGCACCTGGGTGTTTTCTGAAACCCTATCCCTGTATCCCCGTATGAAATGCTGGTCACCGGGCATGGAAGCCTGTTGCCAAGGAGGGCTAATTAGGTGTGGGGACAAAACTGAGAGGTAGCCGCCATGCCCAGGTCAGGATCGGGAGCTGGTGTCTGCTCCACCTGGATGTTCCCCAGTGAGGGAGTCTCAGCAAATGTCTGGCAAAGACGTGAGCCATGTAAGCAGTGCGGGAATGGAGAGGCTGCTTAGGCACATCACCGGACCTGTCCCAGAGCCTGCTCTGAGTGGCGAGTCGTGTGTGTGCTGGGGAAGGACCTGTGACACACACGTTCCGTGAACACCTAAGTCTCTCACAGCACTCCACAGTGCACTCTGACTGTTGTGCAAGGAGGAAAGGGATACAGTGACTAACAGTTTCTGTACTCACAGGCTCTGTCCAGAGGATATTCAAGACATTTAATAATGGTCCCTTCCTGTCCCTGGGTGGGGGTGGGGGTGGGAGGGGCCAGGGGAAGGAAACTTGACTCCAGCAGTCCCCCACCCCCTGCAATTTATTGGCAGTTTTGCTTTTTGTGGTTTCAGTTACCCATGGCCTGAAAATATTAAATGGAAAATTCCAGAAATAAATAATTTATACATTTTAAATTGTGTGCTATTCTGGGTAGGTGATGAAATCTCATGCTGTCCTATTTCGTCCTTCCCAAGACATGCATCATCCTTTGTCTACCACATCCATGATGTATACACTACCCGCCCGCCCAGTCCATCAGCAGCCATCTCTATCGTATACAAGGTTCACTGTTATCCACAGTTTCAGGCATCCACTGGGAGACTTGGAATAGAACTCCGAGAGGATAATGGGTGTGAGGGTGGCTACTGTGTATAACTGCTGGGACCATTTGAATTTTCAAAACCCATTCATGCCTTCAACCAAGAATTATGGAGAACCTGCTTTAAGCCAGCACAGTCCCAGGCCCTGGGTAGAGAGCAAAGAACAACACAGGCAGGCCCCTGCTCTCACATAAAAGGAATAGGCAGATAAACAAGTAAACACCAGCGATATCACTGATAGCACAGGGTGATCACCTGAGTGGCGACCAGAGCAGACGCAGGGAGGCAAGAAGGTGGCACGTCAGCTGAGATGACCCCCCTGGTGGGATAAGGAACATAAGTTGAAAAAGTAACTATGACTGGGCCAGTGCTGTGGCATAGTGGGTAAAGCCACTGCATGCAGTGTCGGCATTCCATATGGGAGCTGTTTCAAGACCTGGTTGCTCTACTTCTGATCCAGCTCTCTGCTGTGGCCTGGGAAAGCAGTGGAATATGGCCCAAGTGCTTAGGCTCCTGCACCCATGTAGGAGACCTGGAAGAAGCTCCTGGCTCCTGGCTTCGGACTGGTGCAGCTCCAGCCATTCTGGCCATTTATGGAGTGAACCATTGGATGGAAGGCCTCTCTTTCTCTCTCTGCCCTTCTGTAACTCTGCCTTTCAAATAAAATAAATAAATCTTAAAAACAAAAAACAAAAACTATGACTTATGTGACAACAACAAACCCAAACCTAAGAACTGTAACATAGGGAAAGCCTAAAACCAAACTCTCAACTCTTAATTCCAAGCAAATAAACAAATGCCAAACAACCAAACAAGTTCACTTGACACTGGGGTGAACAAACAGGGAAAGCTTTTTTTCAAGATGAATATAAAACAACTTAGGTATTTCTTAAGACTTTTACTTATAAACCAGGCGAGATACCACTCAGTGTTCATTTAAACTTCTAAAACACAGCAAGTTAACCTAGAAAACAGCAACCCATTAAAAACTTTGGCTCAAGTTCAAGAATCATCTTGCTAATCAATAAATAATCTTGGACAGATAATTACCTCCTTTCACTACTTCCCTTCATCCAGCTTCTGCTGATGGTTACTGCCCAGTTCAGTGAGTGCTATCAACTAGGTGCTAGTAACCTTACACTATTACTGTTTCTTGCTACTCAAAGATCAACATAATGAGATTAAAGGAGGAGGACAGGGCAGGTCCAGCCTGAATGCTCAGTGAGCTTCCCAGAGTAGAAAGGGCATGTGCTAGAGCCACAGCCTCTGTTCCCCGGGTTCACCCTGTGAGTCTTCATGCCATAGTCACATGCACCCACGCCCTTCAGCTGCAGACCGGGGCAGAGGACCTGGATCCTCATGTGGGCATGCTGCACTCACTTGGTCAGGGCGGGCGCTGTGAATCACGGGCTGATTGGCAAGGGCCAGCAAAGACTCCACCGTTTCCAACTCCTGCTGGTAAAAGCTTGGCACTCTGTTCTCCTCCAGGAATTCTTTGACTTTTTCACTCAGCAAACATGTGAGATGGGCAAGGTCCAGGGTGCCTGGATCACTGATGGAGGAAGGATTTAAAAAAAAAAAAAACCCTATAGAAAACCATCACCTGTGCTCTTTTCTGGTGTGCGTAAGATAGTTAGCCAGAAAATGGAACAGTCTGTAAGTACTTCAAAAAGTTCATGGAAAATGGAATTAAAAGGTAAGTTTAGGGGATGGGTGTTTGGCCCAGCAGTTAAGACACCTGAATCCCACTTCTGAGTGACTGAGTTCAATGTCTGGCTCCAGCTCCTCGATTCCAGCTTCCTGCTAATGCAGATCCTGGGAGGCTCAAGTAGCTGGGTTTCCACCTCCCGCAGGGGAGATGTGGTTGGAGTTCCCTGCATCTGACTTTGGCTGGGCATAGTCCAGCCATTGTGGACACCTGGGGAGTAAACCAACAGATGGGAGTACTCTTCTCTCTCTCTCTCTCAAATAAAAAAAATTTTTTTAATAAAATACAGGTTTAAAAAAAGAAATGTTTCTTTTGATCCAAACATTTTTTAGAAACCATGCGGTTTTTTCATAGCATGCATTTTCTATGAACTTTTTGAAGACCCCTCATGTATTGATGCTTGTTTTTGACATAAAGGGTGAGTCAGTGAACGTCACACAGTTGCTTAAAAATGTAAGGCAGAAAACAGGAACCAACAGAGATAAGATTGATGAAGAAGAAAAGCTGCAGATAGCATGTAAGACATGGTCTTTGGGGCTGGCACTGTGGTGCAGTGGGTTAAAGCCACAGCCCTCAGTGCTGGTTTGAGTCCTGGCTGTTCCACTTTCAATCCAGCTTTCTCCTTTTGGCCTGGGAAAGCAGTAAAAGATAGCCCAAGTGCTTGGGCACCTGCACCCGTGTGGGAGCTTCAGAAGAAGGTCCTGTGGGGCTGGCTCTGTGGTGTAGCGGGTAATGCCACCACTTGTAAGGCGAGCATCCCATGTGGGAGCCGGTTTAAGTCCCAGCTGCTTCTCTCCCAATCCAGCTCTCTGCTATTGTCTGGGGAAGCAAGATGGTCCAAGTCCTTGAGCCCCTGCACCACATGGGAGACCTGGAAGAAGCTCCTGGCTTCAAACTGGCCCAGCTCTGGCCATTGCAACCACTTGAGGAGTGAACCAGCAGATGGAAGACCTCTCTCTCTCTCTGCTACTCTACCTGTCAAATAGAGAGAGAAAGAGAGAGAGAGAGAGAGAGAGAGAGAGAAAGAGAGAGAGAGAGACTCTAAAAAAAAAAAAGTTCCACCTTCTGGCTTTGGATCTGCCCAGCTCTGGCCTTAGCGGCCTAAATGGGTGTGAACTGGTGGATGGAAAACCTTTCTCTCTCTTGCCCTCTCTCTGTCTACAACTTTACCTTTCAAATAAACAAATCCTAAAACAAAGACACGGTCCCATTTTTGTAGCAGAAACGACAGCCCACCAAATGTCTGGATGAATATTCACCCTCAGTCCATGCAGAGAAGCACATTGGCCTGTGGACAATGCTGGGCAACAAAGCCAAGTTAGGAGTCAGGAAAACGGAGGATTTCACTTTCTATTTTACACAAGTCTATAAAATATTACAGTAAACATTTTTAAAAGGCAATTTTTAATAAATAATAAATTCATGTGGTAAAAATATTAAAGGGGGTGGGGAGCAGATGTTCAGCCTAGCAGTTAAGATGTCTGCCTCCCACACTGGGATTCCTGAGACTGATTCCTGGTTCTGGCTCCTGACTCCAGCTTCCTGCTGAGGTAGATCCTGGCAAGCAGCAGGTGATTGGATCCCTGTCACCAACATGGGAGACCTGAATTGAGTTTCTGGCTAATGGCTCTGGCCTCTCCAGCCTTGGCCTTTGCAGGCATTTGGGGAGTAAACCAGCAGATAGCTCACTTTCTTTGTCTCTCAAAAGAAAAATGACAAGAGACAAAACAAAAACATCCCTATCACTCTCCTTCCCCATCCTGTCCTTAATCTTACTACCCTGTCATGTACGCATCAGCAAATATGCATACATTCTTACTCTTTCTGGGTTGTTTTTTCCCTCACAGAAAGGACTAAAATGAGCCCTGGTTGAGAATAAGTAGCTGTTGCATTTTTAAAAAGGCTTTCAGGGGGTGGCGCTGCAGGTAGTGGGTAAAGCCACTGCCTGCAGTGCTGGCATCCCATATGGTCGCTGGTTCAAGTCCTGGCTGCTCCACTTCCGATCCAGCTCTCTGCTATGGCCTGGGATAGCAGTAGAAGATGGCCCAGGCCAGCGCCTCGGCTCAATAGGCTACTCCTACACCTGCAGCGCCGCCGGCACCCCGGGTTCTAGTCCCGGTCGGGGCACCGGATTCTTTCCCGGTTGCCCCTCTTCCAGGCCAGCTCGTGCAGTGGAGGATGGCCCAAGTGCTTGGGCCCTGCACCCGCAGGGGAGACCAGGAGAAGCACCTGGCACCTGGCTTCGGATCAGTGTGGTGCGCTGGCCACAGCACGCCAGCCGCAGTGGCCATTGGAGGGTGAACCAACGACAAAAAAAGACCTTTCTCTCTGTCTCTCTCTCTAACTCTGCCTGTCAAAAAAAAAAAAAAAAAAGATAGCCCAAGTCCTTGGGCCCCTGCACCTGTGTGTGAGACTTGGAAGAAGCTCCTGGCTTCTGGCTTTGGATCGGCGCAGCTCCAGTTTTTGCAGCCAATCAGGAAGTGATCCAGCAGATGGAAGATTCTCTCTCTACCTCTTCTTCTCTCTCTGTGTAACTCTGACTTTCAAATAAATAAATAAATCTTTAAAAAAAAAAAAAACAGGCTTTTGGTGATGGTGTAGCATAGGGCAACCTGTTTGTGTTGTGTTCTGGAGAAATTTCTTCAGGTTTCTTGCCTTGGGGTCTGTTGAGCTTCTTGTATCTGTGATTTTACAGTTTTCATCAAGCTTGGAAAAATTTCAGCCATTATTTCCTCAAATATTTTTTTCTATTCCCCATCCATGCCTCCCCTGACTCCAATTAAACCAGGTTTTCTTCATGCATCCTGTTATGTTCACTTTACAGATGAGCAAATTGACTACCTAGAGCCTCAGAGGACTTGCCCAGAGCCCCACAGATGATTCAGGATTTGAAGCCAGGCCGACCCCAACATCTGGGCTGCCACGCTTGGCTGTCCTGCTGTGGTCACCTTTCCAGGAGGGGTGACTTACCTCAGTGCCTCTTCTTTCTCCAGGGCTGGGCTGCGGAAAGGCTGGTCATAGACTCTCCTGTACATACCGGGCAGCTCCTGCATCCTTGAGATCTGAATGTTCCACACTGGGTCATCTACCTTATCTAACGAGCCACAGGGAAAAAGAGGCTATTGAAGTTACGCTGAGGTTCTTTCCCATGTCCAGGTTGCCCCTAGGACAACAGTAACTGGGGTACATGGTGGTGGGTTTCCCTTCTCATGGATGCACTTAGCAGTTCCACCATCCCAAGAGAGGGAAGGCAGCACCCAAAGCATCATACATGTGGCAGGGGCCAGAATATATTCACTCTTCCTTGAGGTTCCCAGATGAAAACAAGCCAGCACAGTATACAGGGAAAATGGGGCTGCATGGTCTTGCTTCTGATTAGCCGACTTCATTTAATGTTCATGGACTCGATGGTGTTCAAGAAATTCACATCACTCTCAAGAATATGAAACCTCTGTTCTAACTGACCAAGACTTGGAATCAAAGCATTCTGCAAACCACTATGTTGTCCAAATCAACTCACCCACTCTAATTAGTAAATAATTCACTTTCTTCCCTAATGTATTTAAAACTTCTCTTTAAAATAAAATGAAGAAATGCTACTTTTCTAAAGAAAATAACAATATGCCACATAATTTATTCTATCATCTTCTTATTTGAACTTTTTACAAGTTTGACTTTCAGCTAAACAAGAGTTTTCTGGACACACAGCCAACAACCAATCAGGCAGAAATATCCCATGCTTACAATAAGCAGTGGCATGAATTTCTCTCTCTTCCCGGTATGTGCGAACATAGCCTCTGATTCGGACAATGTCCCCAATTTCTATCTTGGTTTTTTGCTCAATGGTCTCTTGCAGCTTCTTAAACTGGGAGGTTAAGCTCAGCTCTCTTGCTGAACTTGGAGCAGCTGTAGCTGTCAAGAACAAGAGGAAAGACAGAAATCACTCCACATTGATGAGACAGTCATAGGATGAAGACCCACATGATACACTTACTCCTTTTTGATTCATTGTTCAACAACAGGAAATCCATGTAACCTCCTGAAATCCTCTACTGAGTGAAAGGTATAAGCTGTAATTACTCAGAAGTAGGGTCAAGAGAACCATCTGGACTGAGGCCAAGTGGGCAAGTCCCAATGTGCTCCAAGAACTCTTTCCTACTCCTGAGTCACTGGTGCAGGCAAAGGGCTCCCCGAGTCCTGAGTTCACTAAGGTGTGGTGGCAGCAGCTCTAAACAACCCTTAAAAGCTTCCTAGCAGGGAGGCTAGTCCTACCTACATGCCCAACATCCTAATCTCTTACCTCTTATGGCTGGTGAGGACCTAGGCTAATCTCTCTTTCTCCCTTTCTCACACACACAACCCTCATACTACTTAAAATTGTAAACTTAAACAATTCATGGTGAAAGAATCCAATGTACATTGCATTCTAAATAACTGCTATCACTCAATTTCATTTCCAAATCATATTAAATAACAGCCTGGGGACAGATGTATGACACAGCGGTTAAGCTGCTGCTTGGGACGCCCCATCACATATGAGAATGCCTGGTTAACACTGTGGCTACTCTGCTTCCAATCCAGCTGCCTGTTAATGTGTACCCAGGCAGGCAGCAGAAGACGGCTCAAGTACTTGGATCCCTGCCATACACATGAGAGACCAGGAATGAGTTCCTGGCTCCTGGCTTTGGACTGGCCCAGCCCTGACTGTTGCACGCATTTAGGGAATGAACAAGTGAATGGAAGATCTCTTTGTCTTTTTCTCTCTATCTTTCAAATAAAATGAAAATAAACAAATAAAACAATTTTAAATAGATATAAATGTTTGGGTACAACAGGTGCTACTCTTAGGACTAGAGAATCCTCACAGTCGGCTGGCACCGTGGCTCACTAGGCTAATCCTCTGACTGCAGCACCAGCACCCGGGGTTCTAGTCCCGGTTGGGGAGCCGGATTCTGTCCTGGCCTTAGCAGCCATTTGGGTGGTGAACCAGCGGAAGGAAGACCTTTCTCTCTGTCTCTCACTGTCTAACTCTGCCTGTCAAAAAAAAAAAAAAAAAAAAAAAAAAGAATCCTCACAGTCACCATTATTTATTATTAGCTGCATTTTAGAGATGAGAAAACAGAGTCAGAGATGTCAAGCAACTAGCCCAAAGTGAACAGCCAATCAGCAACAATGCGGGGGTTTTAGCCCAGGCAGTCTCCAACTCCAGAGCCTCCCACCTTACCTTCTACTCTGTTGTCTGCCCCACCAGGAAACTTACATCTCCCACAGTCACAGTGATGGCTGGTGCATACAACAGATTTTGTGTTTAGTTTTTCTACTTAGCATATTTCCAAATACACATATATGTTCACAGAATCTACACAACTCAGCATTTTAACATGATATTCTGTCCTGCTAATATGCTACTGTTTGGTTGGCAGTCTTACTAAATATTTTCCTCCCCTTTTTCAGCATGTTGCATTTTGGTTCTTTACCACCAGCACTACATGGGGGCAGTATAGTTTGGAGGTCGGCATTTGGTGACTGAAGTCACAAGTACAGCATGAATCTCAATTTGTCTTCTCTGGTTGGGAGACCCTGGACAGATGGCTGAACAGCCTCACTGCACCTTGGTGTCCTCTCCACTCCTAAACCTTTGTTTTCTTAGTTGAGAAATGGTGATAATAGCATTGAGCATGAGCCAATGTAACCCTTCCATGATTTTAGCACAATGCCAGATTCACAGAAAATACTCAACGAATACAGGCTCCTTGTGATAATGAATGATTAAGCCCTCTGGACAAATTTATTGTGTTTTCTTTGGGGCCTTTCACTGGGGATTACTGGATAAAAAAGTTCAAATGGGTTTATGTATGGTTCATTACATAATGTCAGAACGTCTGCCAGAAAAAAATTAATCAAACCCCTATGTTTTCACCTGATGCCATCAGGGATTCATGAGACATTCTCCCATCTTTTACACTGGCTTCAGTCAATGGGATTATTTTTTATTTTATTTTTATTTTTAATTTTTTGACAGGCAGAGTGGACAGTGAGAGAGAGAGAGACAGAGAGAAAGGTCTTCTTTTTTGCCGTTGGTTCACCCTCCAATGGCCACCGCGGCCAGCGCGCTGCAGCCGGCGCACCGCATTGATCTGAAGCCAGGAGCCAGGTGCTTCTCCTGGTCTCCCATGGGGTGCAGGGCCCAAGAACTTGGGCCATCCTCCACTGCACTCCCGGGCCACAGCAGAGAGCTAGCCTGGAAGAGGGGTAACCGGGACAGAATCGGTGCCCCAACTGGGACTAGAAGCCGGTGTGTCGGCGCCGCAAGGCAGAGGATTAGCCTATTGAGCCGCGGTGCCGGCCCACAATGGGATTCTTGATTCCTTAACAAATACATGATTCCACACATTTTGCTTTTAAATTGCAGGAGATGTTATATGTTTTTGATAAGGCGACCTGCTCTTTGTATTTCTTTATGGATAAAACCTTCATCTCTTTCATTCCATGTTTCCTTAAAATTCAGGCAGGGCAGCTTTATCCATTATGCATATTACATACACTCTCCCCATTCCACTGCTTTCTTTTTTATGTCTGATTTCCTTGTACTGCATAAAAGGTTGGAAAAAATTGGTTTCTGAGTCCATCTCCTTGTCATTGATGATAGCTGTTAGGGCTTTAGCATCTAGGGACTGATGAGAGTGGAACTTACTTATTTATTTATTTGACAGGTACAGTTACAGACAGTGAGAAAGACAGAAAGAAAGGTCTTCCTTCTGTTGGTTCACTCCTCAAATGGCCACCACAGCCGGTGCTGCGCCGATCCGAAGCCAGGAGCCAGGTGCTTCTTCCTGGTCTCCCATGTGGGTACAGGGCCCAAGCACCTGGGCCATCCTCCACTGCCCTCCCGGGCCACAGCAGAGAGCTAGACTGGAAGAGGAGCGACCGGGACTAGAACCTGGTGCCCATATGGGATGCTGGCGCCACAGGCAGAGGATTAGCCAAGTGAGCCATGGCACCAGCCCCATGGAACATATTTATAAGATAAACATATAACTCTATCTCC
Organism: Sylvilagus floridanus; assembly: GCA_949820135.1. NCBI lineage: Eukaryota > Metazoa > Chordata > Mammalia > Lagomorpha > Leporidae > Sylvilagus > Sylvilagus floridanus. The sequence continues at coordinate 55,894,243 of OX463235.1, forward strand.
TTTGGGTTATTTTATGTAAACTGCAATACAAGAATCACAGTTAACTGTTTTTAAAATATTATCTACCTGAAATGACAGCATCTGCTAAGCCCTGCCTTATTCCCTACAGTTGTATCATTACTGGTTTGTCCTAAGAGAGTTTCTAATAATGGAGTGATTTGCACCTGGCATTGTGGCATAACAGGTTAAAGTGCCACTGCAATGCTGGCATCCCAGCCAGTTTGAGTCCTGGATCCTCCATTTCCAATCCAGCTCCTTGCTAATGCACCTGGGAAAGTTGCAAAAGACAGCCCAGGTCCTTGGGCTCTTGCATCCACATGGGAGACACAGAAGAAGCTCCTGGCTCCTGGCTTTGGCCTGACCCAGTCCCAGACATTGTGGCCATCTGGAGCAAGTAGAAGATCTCTGTCTCTCCCTCTCTGTAACTCTGACATTCAAATAAGTAAAGTAAATCTTAAAAGGGGGGGGAGGAGAGAAACCATTTTGGATCATAGATCACATTTTTAGCTTTTTAAAAATACTCTTAATTTTTGTTTATTTGAAAAGTAGAGACAGAGAGAAAACAGAGACAGAGACAGAAATCTTCTCTTTGCTGGTTCACTACCCTTAGGTTTGGCCAGCCCAAAGCCAGGAGCCCAGGATTCAATCTAGGTCTCCTATGTAAGTGGCTGGGACCCAGGTACTTAAGCCATTACTTGCTGCATCCCAGAGTACACATCAGCTGAAGGCAGAATGAGAAGCAGAGCTGGGACTTGACCCCAGGCACTCTGATATGGCATGTGGGCATCTCAAGTGGCACTTAGGGGCCAGCACTATGGCATAAATTAGCCTCCGCCTGCGGCACCAGCATCCCATATGGGTGCCGGTTTGAGTCCCAACTGCCCACTTCTGATCCAACTCCCTGCTAATCCACCTGAGAGGGCAGTGGAAGAGCACCGAGTGCTTGGACCCTGCATCCACATGGGAGACCCGAAAGAAGCTCTTAGCTCCTAGCTTTTTTTTTTTTTTTTTTAAGATTTATTTATTTATTTGAAAGGCAGAGATATAGAGAGGCAGAGGCAGAGAGAGAGAGGTCTTCCATCCTCTGGTTCACTCCTCAGATGGCCGCAACGGGCAGAGTTGCACCTATCTGAAGCCAGGAGCTTATTCCAGGTCTCCCACGTGGGTGCAGGGGCCCAAGGACACAGGCCACCCTCCATTGCTTTCCCAGCCCATTGTAGGGAGCTGGATAGGGAGTGGAGCAGCCTGGACTAGAACTAGCACCCATATGGGATGCCGGCACTGCAGGCGGTGGCTTTCCCGCTATGCCACAATGTCAGCCCCTGCTCCTAGCTTTGGATCTGGCCAGCTTTGGCAGCCATTTGGGAAGTAAACCAGCACATGGAAGATCTCTCTCTCTGTCTCTCCCCCAACCCTTCTGTAACTCTGCCTCTCAAATGAACATATCTTTAAAAAAAAAAAAAAGTGGCATCTAAACCACTGCACCAAACACTGCCCCATTGGCTCTTTAATGTACTACAATTTTAACAACCATGGCTTTGTATTCGGCAGAGGCATTAAGTTTCTATTAGTACATCTAAAATACCAAGGAGTCCGGCATACAGGGAACATAAGTTCACTTGTAACAAATACCTAGGAAATTAGACATAATCAGTATCACTGCTGCTCAGTTTACTGGTATTTCCTTCAGAAAATCCCCAAGTATAACTTTTTACATCTATGTCCCTATCCCTAGGTTTCTTCTACTTAGGCTGAGTTTTAAAGGCATCTGTAAATTTCATTGCTATTATGCAGACACTGTAGGTGCTAAGAAATGCTCCATATAGCACCTTGGAAATGATCAGACGATGGTCGGGAAGAGGAAAAGACGCCCAGCTTTCATCTAAAGGGTGAGCCACGTTACTGAGAAAAGTTCAAGCTGTGTGCTTTAATGAATGGAATGAAAAGGCTGGAGCCAAGCAGAACTTCATTTAAAGTCATCTATTCCATCATGACAGCTAATCCCCATTAAAATTCTAACACTAACAGCCAAGCTTTCAGGACTGGCGCTGTGGTGTAGCTGGTAAAACTGCCACCTGCAGTGTCGGCATCCCATATGGGCGCTGGTTCAAGTACTGGTTGCTTCACTTCTTTTTTTTTTGACAGGCAGAGTGGACAGTGAGAGAGAGAGAGAGACAGAAAGGTCTTCCTTTTCCATTGGTTCACCCCTCAATGGCAGCTGCACACCAGCTGGCGCACCGCGTTGATCCGAAGCCAGGAGCCAGGTGCTTCCCCTGGTCTCTCCACGTGGGTGTAGGGTCCAAGGACCATCCTCCATTGCCTTCCCGGGCCACAGCAGAGAGCTGGACAGGAAGAGGAGCGACCGGGACAGAATCCGACACCCCGACTGGGACTAGAACCCGGTGTGCAAGCACCGCAGGTGGAGGATTAGCCTATTGAGTCGCAGCGCCGGCCGGTTGCTTCACTTCTGATCCAGCTCTCTGTTATGGCCTGGGAAGGCAGTGGAAGATGGCCCAAGTCCTTGAGACCCTGCACCTGCGTGGGAGACCCAGAGGAGGTTCCTGGCTCCTGGCTCCTGGCTCCTGATCGATGTGCAGCTCTGGCCGCTCTGGCCGCTGCAGCCATCTGGGAAGTGAACCAGAGAATGGAAGACCTCTCTCTGCCTCTGTAACTCTGTGTTTTCAATAAACAAACAAACCTTTAAAAAAAAAAAAAGCCAAGCTTTCAAACTGTGCTCATAAGCTAAGGCCAAAAGGTATATTCAATGTGACACATCTAGGTGTAAATATCATATCCTTTTACTTTGACAAGAACATGATTTTAATCCAGTCCAGATTTTGTTGAAAAAAAAAATTAGTCTTTATTGGTCACTTTCCAATGGAAAGGTTTTAAATTGAGGGCAATTAAGTTAAAAGGAGCAAATGAGTGAGTTGGGAACAATTTAAAAACATCTCTTCATACATAACATGGAGGGAGTCATTTTTAGGCTTTCTCTTCGTACATGGACTCTCTCTGTATATTCGCAAGTCACTTTCAAATTCAGGCTGCCCACTGGGACCGTTCTTCTATTAATCTACTTACTGATATTTTTAAAACTCACTGTCAGTATTAAGAACCATTCTGTTGAACTTAAAAAAATTACTAAGTATGGAATTATATAATATTTCTGATTATGTCATTTCTTAAAAGACTTAGTTTTGGCCAGCACCGTGGCTCAACAGGCTAATCCTCTGCCTTGCGGCGCCGGCACACCGGGTTCTAGTCCCGGTCGGGGCACCGGATTCTGTATTCTGTCCCAGTTGCCCCTCTTCCAGGCCAGCCCTCTGCTGTGGCCCAGGAGTGCAGTGGAGGATGGCTCAAGTGCTTGGGCCCTGCACCCCATGGGAGACCAGGAAAAGCACCTAGCACCTGGCTCCTGCCGGCCGCGGCAGCCATTGGAGGTTGAACCAACGGCAAAGGAAGACCTTTCTCTCTGTCTCTCTCTCTCTCTCTCACTGTCCACTCTGCCTGTCAAAAAATAAAAAAAAAAAAAAAGACTTAGTTTTGGAATACTAAAACAATGTCTAACATGAGGATCTGCCAACTACAGCCCATGGGCCAAACCCACCTAAAATAAGCATGCACACTTGTACTAGACCTTCAGATTGAAGACCATGCTCACTACCAGAAATCGGCAACTGATTTTAATACTGAGATACTGTGAATTTTTTATCAATACTTATTTTTATTCATTTATTTATAAGATTTATTTGAAAGGCAGAGTTACAGAGAAAGAAGAGAAAGAGGGAGAAGCAGAGAGAGGAAGAGATCTTCCATCTGCTAGTTCACTCCCCAAATGGCTGCAACAGCCAATGCTGGGCTAGACCAAAGCCAGGAGCTTCTCCTGGTCTCCCATGCGGGTTCAGGGGCCCAAGCACTTGGGCCATCTTTCACTGCCTTCCCAGGCCAGGGAGCTGCATTGGAAATGGAGCAGCTGGGACTTGAAATTGCATTCAAATGTGATGCCGGCGCTACAGGCAGTGGCTTAACCTGCTACACCACAGTAATTGGCTCCTAGGATTGATTTATTTATTTGAAAGGCAGAATTAGAGGGAGAGAGAGAGAGGAAAAGACAGACAGGGAGAGATCTTCCATCAGCTGGCTCACTCCCCAAATAGTGGAATGGCTACGGCTGAGGCAGGCCAGAGCCAGGAGCCTGGAACTCCACCTGGGTACAGGGGTCCAAGCACTTGGGCCATCTTCCACTGCTTTCCCGCACACGTTAGCAGGGAGCTGGATTGGAAGTGAAGCAGCAGGAATTTGAACCAGCGTCTATAACGGAGGTCAGTACTGCTTAACCTACTGTACCATAACGCTGGCCCCAATGGGAATGTTTTTGTCTGGTGTACAGCTGGCATGTTGGGGGCCAGTGTTGTGGCATAGCAAGTAAAGCCACTGCCTGAAACATCAGCATCCCATATGCACACTAGTTTGTGTCCTCGTTGCTCCACTTCCAATCCAGCTCCCTCCTAATGGCCTCAGAAAAGCAGTAGAAGATGGCCCAAGTGCTTGGGCCCCTGCCACCCATGTGGGAGACCTGGATGAAGATACTGGCTCCTGGCTTGGGTCTGCAGTAGTCCTGGCTTGTTGTTGCAGACATTTTGGGAGTGAACCAGCAAATGGCAGATCTCTCTCTCTCTCTCTGTAACTCTACCTCCCTCCTGCCCCCCAAAACAACACCACCACCACTTCCACGTTGGAAACTTAGTCCCCAGTGCAGTGGTGTTAAGAGATAGGGCCCAATGGGAGGTCGTTAGGTCATGCGGGCTTTGCCCTTCTGAATGGGTTCCCACCACTATAAAACAGCTTGAGGAGCAGGCCTCGTCTCTTCCCCCAGGGGAGGAACAGCATGGACAAGCAGCATTAAGGCACCATCCTGAAGTGGAGAGCAGCCCTCACCAGCACCAAACCTGCCAGGGCCTGGATCTGGGACTTCCTGGAATCCGGAACTAGGAGAAATAAAGTTCTGTTCCTTACCAGTTATCCAATCTCATGTACTTGTGCAGCAGCACAGCACAAACACACACCCCAGACAGGTATGAACACCAAGATCACTGATTGTCTTTGTAGGTCTACTCTTGCCTGGGAGATACCGCTTAAAAACCTGTTCTCTCCCTGGAATTTATCTACAAAGCTTCGTAAGCAACTCAGTGCCAACGATTTAGATGTTCCAAAATTAGGAATGGGAAATATTGGTGACATGAAACTAATGGCCAAATTCTAAATGAATTTAATTTTTTTTTTTTTTGACAGGCAGAGTGGACAGTGAGAGAGAGAGAGAGACAGAGAGAAAGGTCTTCCTTTGCCGTTGGTTCACCCTCCAATGGCTGCCGCGGTCGGCGCGCTGCGGCCGGCGCACCACGCTCATCTGTTGGCAGGAGCCAGGTGCTAGGTGCTTTTTCCTGGTCTCCCATGGGGTGCAGGACCCAAGCACTTGGGCCATCCTCCACTGCACTCCTGGGCCACAGCAGAGGGCTGGCCTGGAAGAGGGGCAACCGGGACAGAATCCGGCGCCCCGACTGGGACTAGAACCTGGTGTGCCGGCGCCGCAAGGCAGAGGATTAGCCTGTTGAGCCACGGCGCCGGCCTAAATGAATTTAATTTTAAAAAGCACCCAAAGATAACTAAGATACATTCAAGTAACACCAAATGTCGTTTCAGTTATAGTCAACATGCTGGATACACAACTTTAAGTTTCTTTTTCAGTTTATATTACTTAATGGCTAACTTCCAAGGGAACCCTACCCTACCTTCTTTTCATTCTCAGGTTTGGTGATATTTGCTTGAACATATTATAGAATTTAGAAAAGCTACATTATAGTGGCCTAGAAGTCAGTGACAGCCATGTGGGAGAAGCAGTCTTCAAAAATCTCCTTTGAAAAAAAATAAAAAAATAAAAAACAAAAATCTCCTTTGGTCAAGGATTCAGAGCTGACTGGTAATTAGGCTAAACCATTTTGACTTAGGTAATCACTGCCATGGTAAAAAAGAACTGCAGGAACTCCCAGGAACCCTCCCCCACTCCCGTGGGCCTAGAAGGAAACACGCACTAAAGAGATGGCAGAAAGAAAAGCAACTGGCTCCCCCCCAGCGTCAGCTGTCAGGAACGCCACCAATGTAATTTACCAGTGGATAAACAGGAAAATTGAGCCCTCCAGCCATTCCGATGAGCATTCTCGAGGAAAACCCACTGCTTGGCTGGGAAGTGAAGAACACGACAAACACGATACCTGATGAGGACTCGGTGTCACTCGACTTTTTCCAGCACATGCAGTTGATAACACCAGTGCTGTCGTCCACTGCAAGAGAAGCATGGAAGGGGAGAACGCAGGCTTGAGCATGGATTGTAAACTTGTCTTTATTGCATCAGCCACACTGAAAGATGAATTTTTCTATAGCTTGGAAGGGAAATCCCATTAGCAAACTCCCTTCCACCTTTAGAACAGTCTCAGCACACACCAGTATGAACTGCTTGCTTATACACGCCATTGTGAGGGTGCATTCACCACCCACTTATCCTACCTCAGGGACTAATGATTCTTGTGTACAGCTGTCTGCTAAAGATGCTGTCTTCAAGAAAGCAAACATGAAAATCTCAATGAATGCTCACATAACAAAATCAGCCTTTCTCCCCCACCCTGAAACAAGACAGAATCTCACAATCTGAGGTTAGAGGCACAAGTGCTTTAGGGCACTGCCTTCTGTCACCATTTCTCTTACAAAGCATTCCAAGTCCTTTGGCTTGGGCTTCTCTTTGTGGAAGGGCTCCTGCCCAGCCCTTAGCACTGCAGGGGATGTAAGGAAAGCCAAGCATAACATATAAGGACACAGATTTCTTTTCATAATAGAAAATAATTATATCCTGGCCATAGAAAAAATACTGGTCTGGCTTGTTTTAATACTAGTGCAAAAAAAAAAATCAAGTAATTCCCATGACACTTGGACTTGTACTGGTAGACTTGTACCTGTAGATTTATCTAGGATGCATACTATGGAATGGCAGGCATTCTCTTTACCTAAATTATTTTAAAAGTTTTTTTTTCTATAAAGGATTTATTTATGTATTTGAAAGTTATAGCAAGGAAGGGAGAGACAGAAAGAAAGAGGAGATCTTCCATCCACTGCAATGACCAGGGCTGGGGCAGGCCAAAGTCAGGAGCCAAGAGTTTCATCTGAGCCTCACAGGCCCAAGCACTTGGACCATCTTCCACTGTTTTCCCAGGTACATTAGCAGGGAGCAAGATTGGAAGTAGAGCAGCTGGGAATTGAACCAGTGTCTATACAGGATGCCGGCACTGCAGGCTTACCCTGCTATGCCACAGCACCAGCCTCTTAAAAGCATTTTAAAAATGTATTTATGTGAGGGGCCGGCTAAGCCTCTGCCACGGTGCCAACATCCCATATAGACACTGGTTTGAGTCCCAGCTGCTTCACTTCCAATCCAGCTCTCTGCTTATGGCCTGGGAAAGCATTGGAAGATGGCCCAACTGTATGGACCCCTGCACCCACGTGGGAGACCCGGAAGAAGCTCCTGGCTTCAGATTGGCCCACCTCCGGCCATTTTGGCCATTTGGGGAGTGGACCAGTGAATGGAAGATCTCTCTCTGAAACTCTTCTCTCAAATAAATAAATCTTTAAAAAAAATTATTTATTTGAAAGGCATAGAGAATCTCACTCACACACACATATACATATCCACACACACAGTGGGTTAGGGGAGAGAAACAGAGAATTCTCATCCAGTGGTTCACCCCCTAATGCCCACAAGACTCAAGGCTGGGCCATGGCTAGAGCCAGGAGCCAGAAACACAATACAAGTCTCCCACGTGGGTGGCAGGGATCCGATCAGTTCAGCATTATTACTATCTCCTTAGGGCCTTGTATTGGCAGGAAGCTGGAGAAAGGAGCCAACCAGGAATCAAACCCAGGTACTTTAGCTACTAAGATAAATGCCTGCTCTTCCTTCACCTAATTTCTGACAAACTCAGAACAGAGATTGACAAACAGAGGGTCAAAGGCCTCATCATTAAAACAAAACAAAACAGAACACATCAACTAGACTGCTGTAATAGCACACAAAATACAAAAGAAATATAAGGTAAATCTGTATTGAAAGAATGAACCCAAGAACACTTTTTATATTAACATAAATTCTAGATGGTTTCATTTTATTTAAAATAGGTAAATTTAAGATGATAAGAACAGACATGGGTGAATACTTTAACCTTGGGTTAACAAGTGGTAGGGAAAGATTTCTTTAAGCAGAACCTAAAAATCAGAATTATCATTTAGGGAAAAAAAAAAATCCAGGGGTCAGTGCTGTGGCACAGTGGATAAAGCCACAATCTGCAATGTAGGCATCCCATAAGGGCACAGGTTCAAGTCCCAGCTGCTCCACTTCTGATCCAGCTCCCTGTTAATGTGCCTGGGAAAGCAGTGGAAGACAGCCCAAGGGCTTGGACCCCTGCACCCATGTGGGAGACCCGGAAGAATTTCCTGGCTCCTGACTTCAGATCTGCCCAGTGCCAGCTGCAGCAGCCATTTGGGGAGTGGATTGAAAACTCCTTTTTCTCTGCCTCTGCATCTCTGTAACTTTGCCTTTCAAATAAATTAATTAATTTTAAAAAAAGAAATCCATTATGTTTCACTACCAGAAAACTAATACCAGATACATATAATAAGGGTTAGCACCTTAATATATAAAAAGCTTATATAAATTAATAGGAAAAAGACTAAGAGCACAAGAAGGAAAAGTGGCAAAGAAAAAGAATATGTAATTTATGTGAGATACAAAAATGGCCAATAAATATATTTCAATATGTTAAATTCACTAGTTCCAATGAACAAAAGAAGCAAATATAAAAAGTTATCAACTACTAGAGATTGGCAAATATTAAAAATACTAGGGCAGGCGTAGTGGTACAGCAGGTTAGGCTGCCACTGGAGATGCCCATCCTTATCGGAGTGCAAGTTCAAGTCCAAGCTCCTCCAATTCCAATCCAGCTTCCTGCTGATGCAATCTGGAAAGCAACAGATGATGGTTTAAGGCTTAGGGCCTTCTAACCAGATTATATCCTGGCCATAGATGGAATTCGGAGCTCCTGGATTCATCTGGGGAATGAACCAGCAGATGGAAGATCTCAACCTCAATCTCTCTCTCTGCTTTTCAAATAAACAAAAATAAATATAAAAAAAAAAAGCCTAGCTTTCGTATTAAAAAAAAAATACTGACATTATCATATGCTATCAGTGGGGCTATAAAGTAATACCAAATTTCTACAGGGCAAGTTTAGAAATGTGCATCAAATTTTCAGAGGTAAATACTTGTTAACTCAGCAATTATATCCAGTAATTTATCTGAAGAGCAAAACTGAGCAAGTATGGGGCCGGCGCTGTGGTACAGCAGGTTAAGTTGCGGCCTGCAGTGCTGGCATCCCACATGGGCATCTGTGGGAGTCCTAGTTGCTCCACTTCTGATCCAGCTCCCTGCTAATACACTCACGAAAGCAACAGAAGAAGGTCCAAGCACTTGAGCCCCCGCACCCACTTGGGAGACCTGGAAAAAGCTTCTGGCTCCTAGCTTCAGCCTGGCACAGCCCCAGCTGTTATAGCCATCTAGGGGGTGAACCAGTGGATGGAAGCTCTCTTCCTCTATCGCTTCTCTCTCTGTAGCTCTGCCTTTCAAATAAAATAAAAATTTTTAAAAATATTAAAAAGAATACTGCAATGAACAGCCTTATATAAGCTGCATATATCTGCAGCTACAGTTGTGGCACAGTGGGTAAAGCTGCTGCCCGTGATGCTGGCAGAGACAGAGAGCGAGAGAGATCTTCCATCCACTGGTTCACTACCCATATGCCCGCAATGACTAGCATTGGGCCAGCCTGAAACCAAGAGCCAAGAGCTTTGTCCATGTCTCTCATGTGGGTAGCAGGGGCCCAGATACTTGGGCCATCTTCCACTGCTTTTCCCAGGTCATTAGCAGGGACCTGGATCAGAAGTAGAGCAGCCAAGACATAAACTGGTGCCTATATGGGACACCAACAGAGCAGGCAGCGGCTTTACCCACTACACCACAATGCTGGTCCCATATTACTTATCATATTGAAAACTGGAAATGACCTACATGTTTATAAATATGGAATTTGCAGCTACAGTTATGGCATAGTGGGTAAAGCTGCTGCCTGTGATGCCAGCATCCTATATGGGCACCGGATGATGTCCTGGGTGCTCCATTTCTGATCCAGTTCCCTGCTAATGTGCCTGGGCAAACAGTGGAAGATGGCCCAAGTGCTTGGGCCCCTGGGCCCCTATACCCAAGTGGGAGGCCTGGAAGAAGGTTCTGGACATGGAAGGGCCCAGCTCTACTCATTGTAGTCATCTGGGGAATGAACCAGCGAATGGAAGCTCTCTCTGTCTCTCTCTCTCTCTGCAACTCTGCCTTTCAAATAAGTAAAATAAAAAAATTTTAAAAAGAAGTATGACATCTCTAGGTATTCCACTCCTCTGACCAGCTGACAAGCTTTAGTCAACACACTTAGCCCCTGAACATTAGCCTCCCATGATCCTAGGTTTGAACTCAAGTTGCTGCCAAGTGCTCTGTGCTCTCCAGGCAAGGCAACCAAATCCTGGCTTCCCTCCCCTCACAGACGTGCGGTCCAGCTGCTGGAATGCCACGGAAGAGGGACGTCCTCCCTGAGCTGCCTGCCTTCTCTTTCAGCCGTGAGACAAGTCGGTGTGGGCAGGAAGCACCCCAGCACAGGCCTGAAGTGAACAAGGGGGAGTAGGACCCAGGAGAGCAGGGAGTGGCTGCCTGGCAGGTGGCCCAGGAGCCACACTGGGCCTAAGGACAGCAGGGAGGGAGGCAGCTCTCTGTGAGAATAGGTCACACAGGAATTAAAGTGGCATACGCATTTCTCCTCTCAGTTACTTCAACATTCACGTGTTTTTCAGTTCCCATGCCTTCATGACAGCCACTCGGCAGGAAATTCTTCTTGGGGAAGAGTCAAACATATGGCCTCAATCTTTTTTTTTTTTAAAGATTTATTTATTTATTTGAAAGGCAGAAAGAGGAGAGGATATATATATATATATATATATATAGAGAGAGAGAGAGAGAGAGAGAGAGAGAGAGAGAGAGACACTGAGAAAGGGGGAGGGAGGGAAGGGGAAAGGGAGGGAGAGAGTGAGAGGGAGGCATCTCTATGTTCCATCCATTGGTTCACGACCTAAATGGCTACAATGGGCTGGTAAAGCCCTGGCCAAAGCCAAGAGCCTGGAGCCTCATCTAGGTCTCCCATGAGTGTGTAGAGGCCCAAGCACTTGGGCCATCCTCTGCTGCTTTCCCAGGCACATTAGCAGAGAGCTGGATCAGAAGTGGAACAGCCAGGACTCGAATCAGTGTCCATATGGGATGCTGGCATTGCAGGCGGAGGCTTAACCTACTATGCCACAGTGCTGCCCCCTGGCCTCAATCTTTTTAGAATGGGAGAAGGGAATCAGGGAAACCCCCTCAGGTCACAGGGCTAGTATCTGGTCTGGGTTCAGGGTCAGGACTAAAGTCCTCAAATAGCCTCATTTATTTGATCTGAAAAACTGTAAACTAAAAACCAGATGTAACTGACTCAGGGATTGGGCTAAAGGACTGGCTAAGGAAGGAGATGAGGAAAGGGTACATAAAAAATCCAATTCAACTATACAAGGGGCAGGTATTATGACGCAGTGGGTTAAGCCTCTTGGGATGTCCACATCCCATATCAGAGTAGCAATTCAAGTTCTGGCTGCTATCCTTCGGACCCAGAATTCCTGCTAACACATTTTGGAAAGAGTGCATAATGGCTTGAGTGACTGCGCCCCTACTGCTCATGTGGAAGACTCAACTTGAGTTTGGGCTCTTGACTTTGGCCTGGTCCAGCTCTGTTTGTTGCAGGTCCTTAGGTAGGGAACCAACAGAGGGAAGATTCTCTCTCTCTTTCTCTCTCTCTCTCTGCCTTTCAAATAAATAAATAATCTTTAAAAAAACAAACAAAATAAAACTGAGTTACGAGAATCTACAGAGCACACTGCAGCCAGTGAATAGGAAAAAGGACCCACAATCCTTCATCAGTGGAAACTTGTGCAAGTTACTGGAACAGTTTTCTCATCTACAAGGCGGAAAGAGAATCTGTTTTTGCCATTTCAAAAGATTAGGGGAGAATAACGTGCAATGATGGTGTAAAAGTGCTCTGAATGCTGCAAGACGCTATTATTTCATCATTGGTACTTGCAGAGGAAGTAACTCATTGTCCGACAGACAGTGTACTTGTCCACAGCTGGGTATATTGTAGAAACTTTGTAAATGTTTGCTGAATTGTCTAGAGAAAAATAGGACCATAGCTTTGATGAAATATAGCAGAGAAGAGATTCAGTCTGAGAGGCATGACAAGATCATTTATTTCGAAGTTTTAAGAGGCAGGCATTGTAGCGCAGTGGTTAAACCACTATTTGGGATGCCTGCATCCCACACTAGAGTGCCGGTTTGATTCCAGGCTACCGTGCTTCTGACCCAGCCTTCTGCTAATGCATCCTGGGAGGCAGCCGGTGATGGTTCAAGTGCTTGAGCCCCTGTTACCCATATAGGGAACCCAGGTGGGGTTCCAACTCCTAGCTTTGGCCTGGCCCAGTGCAGGCACTGGGGATTGAACCAGTAGGTGGGAGATATCTCTCTCTGTTGCTCTGCTTTTCAAGTAGATGAAAATACATAAACATTAAAAAAAAAAAAAAAAAGAAAAAGCTCTTCTAAAAACTATGCTGGAAAAGCAGAAGGCTTGAGAGAGCTTATCTCTAACCAGAAGACAATCACCTTCAGGAAAATGAATACACGTTGAGAAAATACAATTCTTGTATCTGTAAGCTAAAAATCATGCACAGACTGTCAACAAAAGGTTCTTGGTCACAAAGTTCAACTGCCTTCTATCTTTCACCAAGAAGAACAGAGTATAAATCCAAGGCAAACCACAGGAAGTGACAATGTCAAATATAGCCAAAAATATCTAGCTCAGCCTCTTAACCTCAGAAAGTCTTGGAGTTGCACAAGGTCGTGTATTAACATGCTTAAATCAACTCCATGAAGAAAATCAAGACCTGTTACACTAAAATCATGCTTTGGCGGGGCCAGTGCTGTGGCACAGTGGCACAGCAGCTTAAAGCCCCAGCCTGCAGCACTGGAATTCCATATGGGCACTGGTTCAAGTCCTGGCTGCTCCTCTTCCAATACAGCTCTCTGCTATAGCCTGGGAAAGCAGTTAAAGATAGCTCAAGTGCTTGGGCCCCTGCACTCACGTGGGAGACCCAGAAGACGCTCCTGGCTCCTGGCTCTGGATCAGCTCAGCTCTGGACGTTACAGTCATTTGAGGAGTAAACTAGAAGAATGAAGACTTCTCTCTGGCTCTACCTCTCTCTGTAACTTTGTCTTTCAAATAAAATAAAATAATTTTTCAAAAAAAGTAAGTAAAATCATGCTTTGGCAATTCCCTGGTAGGCAAAACACAAAAACTCTTCATTTGGTTTCCATCAGCACGAGGGAAGGAAAATTTTCTGATATTTATCCCTCTGAGCACCAAAACCCCTTTTTTTTTTAACTCCTCAATCGTTAAAGCCATTTTTCATAGGTTCCTGTCTTCCTAAAGAGTCTACTTCAACATTAATCTGGCTTCTTTTGAAAGGTATCACTACAAACATATAATACTACCCTGTGTTATTTTTAGCTATGCCCTCAGGTATCAGGTGCCTGCCCTGCTAGCTGGTGACCCTAGACTGCTGGATTTTCTCTCTTCTACCTCCTACTCCCCACATCTGTCCCTTTAAGGCACTCATCAGTATCATTCCCACCTGGGGCCCCACTCTACACCCAGGCCTGTCTGGGATTTAGGCATGGCTCCCCGGAGAGCAAAGTGCATGGGCTTTGTGCTCCAAAAGCCTGTGGCTGCTTACAATCCAACCTTCAGCTAAGTGGGGGCCTTCAACATAAACTCACATTCAGACACAACTCTTCTTACCTCCATAACTGTAGAAAGTATCTTTTTCTCTCACTCCAATGACAGTTCCCAAGATATCTACTTGTTTTATTGGATGCCCATTGTAGAAAAATATACCTAAAATTAAAAACAAAATGATAAAGTCATTCATTGAATGTACAGTCACATTTTCTGCTTCATTAACTGTTAACTGTCGGCGGGGACACGGCAGTCAATAATCAGTGGTGTCCTTTTTGCTTAGATTCCGGCCCCACAAAATCCAGATGTCTTTTCGTCAAGGGTCATAATTGGAAAGTTTGGCTATAGCTTCTAGGGAACCAACTGGCAGCCCACAGTTTGAGTCCCGGCTCCCCCGCCTCTGATCCAGCTCCCTCATAATGCATCTGGAAGGCGTGAAAGATGGTCCAGGCACTTGGGCCCCTACTACCCATGTGGGAGACCCCAATGGAGTTCCCACCTCCTGGCTTCAGCCTGAGTCAGTCCTGGCTGTTGTGGCCAGCCGGAGAGTTCGCTCATAGCAGCTAGGAGATCTCTTTGTCTCTTCCTCTCTCTCTTTCTGCCTTTCCAAGACATAAATAAATAAATCTTTTAAATAAAGAAATAAACTTGTACTAATGCAGGAAAGAGAACCAATACTGACTGCCGTCTAGAGTTGGTGAAGCTGATTTCCACCTGTGAAAATGAAGTGTACCTCCACGTAGAAGGCTCGCAGGGGTGTGAAAACTGTCACCAAGTGATAGGACCAAAAACAGCACTGTGTTTTGAGCAACCGGAAAAGGAAATAGAGGAAACTACAGAAAGACTTCTTTTGCTTCTAAACCAGTGCTTTTCCAAGCAGCCATAATTTCTATGAAGTAGTAAGAGCACTTAAAAAAAAAAAAATGTAGGTCATACTTAGATTACAAAATACCCTGAGGCCAAGAGATTTTTTTCTTTAAGGACTCACTTTTTTATTTATTTGAAAGACATAGTTACCAGGAGACGCAGAGACAGAGAGAGAGGTCTTCCATCCGATGGTTCACTCCCCAGATGGCCACAATGGACAGAGCTGTGCCAATCCGAAGCCAGAATCCAGGAGCTTCTTCTGGGTCTCCCATGTTGGTGCAGGGGTCCAAGGACTTGGGCCACCTTCTACTGCTATCCCAGGCCATAGCAGAGAGCTGGTTTGGAAGAGAAGTAGCTGGGACTAGAACCGGCACCCATTTGGGATGTCAGCGCTTTAGGTCAGGGCTTTAACCTGCTGTGCCACAGTGCCAGCCCCAGCCAACAGACTAACAACTCAACAACTCTTTGGGGCTGGCACTGTAGCTTAGCAGTTAAAGCCAATGCCTGCAGTGCCAACATCCCATATGGGCGCTGGTTCGAGAACTGACTGCTCCACTTCTAATCCAGCTCTCTGCTATGGCCTGGGAAAGCAGTAGAAGATGGTCCACATGCTTGGGACCCTGCACCCTTGGGAGACCAGGAAGAAGCTCCTGGCTCCTGGCTTCAGATAGACCCAGCTCCGGCTGTTGCTGCCAACTGGGGAGTGAACCAGCGGATAGAAAACCTCTTTCTCTCTGCCTTTGCCTCTCTGTAACACTGCCTTTCAAATAAATAAATCGTTAAAAAAATAAAAAAGAAAACTTCTCTTTTTAAAATTCTATGAGGGAGGGCCGGCACCACGGCCCAATAGGCTAATCCTCCGCCTGCAGCGCCAGTACACCAGGTTCTAGTCCTGGTTGGGGCACCGGATCCTGTCCCGGTCACTTCTCTTCCTGTCCAGCTCTCTGCTGTGGCCCAGGAGCACAGTGGAGGATGGCCCAAGTCCTTGGGCCCTGCACCCGCATGGGAGACCAGAAGCACCTGGCTCCTGGCTTCGGAGCGGCCTCAGCGCGCTGGCTGCAGTGGCCATTGGTGGGTGAACCAACCGAAAAAAGGAAGACCTTTCTCCCTGTCTCTCTCTCACTGTGCACTCTGCCTATCAAAAAAAAAAAAAAAAAAGAAAAGAAAAAAGAAAAAGAAAAAAAATTCTATGAGGGTGCATAAACAGTTCAGGGAAAGGGTTAGCAGGTAAAGCTGCCACCTGCTGGACCCTCTCCCTTGGGAGAGGCACACATCTGAAGGAGACGTGGTGGATTAGAAACCATCTCCAGAGTCACCGTGAGGGCCCCAAGCTGAACACACCAGTGCCTCATGAGGGAAAGGGTTTGGATCAGTGTCACCCCTAAAGGAGAGCTACTCTCATCCAGGCACACATGGATTGACAGGGGAGGGGGGACAAAGTGGCTCCACAGAAAACCCATGGAATGTTAAGACCCTTAAGGCCGGCGCCGTGGCTCAACAGGCTAATCCTCTGCCTTGCGGCGCCGGCACACCGGGTTCTAGTCCCGGTCGGGGCACCGGATTCTGTCCTGGTTGCCCCTCTTCCAGGCCAGCTCTCTGCCGTGGCCCAGGAGTGCAGTGGAGGATGGCCCAGGTGCTTGGGCCCTGCACCCCATGGGGAGACCAGGAAAAGCACCTGGCTCCTGGCTCCTGCCATCGGAGGAGCGCGGTGCGCTGGCCGCAGCGCGCCATCCGCGGCGGCCATTGGAGGGTGAACCAATGGCAAAAGAAAGACCTTTCTGTCTGTCTGTCTCTCTCTCACTGTCCACTCTGCCTGTCAAAAAAAAAAAAAAAAAAAAAGACCCTTAAGATGGGGAACAGAGCTGGACAAAAGGTGTTCTACCGGGGTTGAGGTCAGGAAAAGGCAGTGAGAAGACTGGACTGATGGCACAAGCCAGCCACATCTCCAAGTCACCTGTTACAAACTCACTGGAAATCCAAATGTTTTAAATGTATCTGAAAAACCTAATAAAAATACTTTCTCGGAAAAAAAAAGCAAGCCCCTCAAGCTTTCATCATGTGGACAACGGCCTGTCTTCAAGGACAGACATGGTTACTTCAATATGCAACAAAATCCTTCTAAGCCCAAGTGACTGATGAAAAAAAACAAACTTAAAGGCAGCACAGAACAATGGAGAACTGCAGAAGAAAATAACAGATGGTTTGAATAAAAACCTCAGAGCAAACTGGCGGAGGAAGAAATATACTGCTTAGAAATATGGAAGAAACTTCTCCGAGCACATGGGAACACGAACTCTGTGTATGAAATGCACACCCCTACAAGCAAACGGCTAAAGACACGGAAAAATAAACAAACAGAACACATTCTCCTATCAGTCCAAGACTTTGTAACAGAAGAGTGCGCAAGACAGTTGGATGGCAGCTCTGTCACTGTGAAAGTTTGATAAGAAAATGATCACAACAGGCCAACACTGGCTGACATCAAGTTCATGCTCTGGTCTTTCCCAAGCAGCCCTTGGGCTCTTGTTTCTCCACAGGCAGCCCTCAGCACCCAAAAGCACTAGTGGGCAGCCTGGATCACCAGGTCCCCAGGAAGAGGAGGATCAAGGATCAACAGCCTCAGGCAGTTCTGATTCAGATTTCAAGCAGCTGCCCCCAAACATCCACAACCACAGCAAGGCATTTGCCTATTTCCTCTTTTTGAAAGTACTTCGGAGGGCCCATGCTGTGGTGTAGAAGGTTAAGCCTCTGCCAGCAGTGTCAGCATCAATATGGGTGCTGGCTGGAGTCCCAGCTACTACAGTTCCGATCAAGCTCCCTGCTAATGCACCTGGGAATACAGTGGAAGGAGGCCCAAATCTTGGGTCCAACCACTATTCCTATCAAACTTTACAATATTTTTATTAGTTTAATCCCAAATTCAAGGAGTTAGGGGAGCTGAATTCTGTCACTAACTATGCACCAACATGGGAGACCCGGAAGAAGCTCCTGGCTCTGAAAGTACTTTGGACTGATCCCTTTTTAATTGAACTGTTATTTAACCTTTGCAATAATTGCTTCTCCTGAAGTTTGCTAGCATTAAAATGCTTAAGATAGTATTTTTCAAAAAAAAATTAATATAATTCTTGTGCATATAGTCCTCATCCTCATTCAGTATTCAAGAAGATTGGTTCCAGGACCTCCTGCCCACACCAAAACCCATGGATGTTCAAGTCCCTTATATAAAATGGCATAATGTTTGCCTATAATAAACACAATCCTCCCATTTATTTTAACCATCTCTAGATCACTTATAATACATAACACAATATAAATGCTACTTAGCTGGTTAAGCTGGTTACAGAACAATGACAAGGGAGAGATTCTGTACATGGTCAGCACAGACTTGATTTTTTTCACAAAATATTCTCGATCCAGAGCTGGCTGAATCTGCAGATGCAGAACTCATGCACATGGAGGGCTGACTGCTCATCACTCTGCTCCCCTGCGCCAGCTACCATCAGTGTAAGTACTGGATGTTGACTTAAATCACAGATTCAGCTTTATTTAACTCATCATTAAAGCTTGATATGACAGAGATATTTAAAACCATAAAGGCTGTTTCTGTATGTTATGGGGTGTTATTCTTATAAACTGATTTTTTAAAATGAAAACAAAACAGAAAATTAAATCTAAACACCACCACTATTTGTGGGCTGCTGTTGTGGCATAGCAGGTAAAGCTACTGCGTGCAATGACTGTATCCCATATGGATGCAGGTTATAGTCTTGGCTCCTCCACTTCCAATCCAGCTCCCTGCTTATGGCCTAGGAAAAACAGCCAGTGCCTGGGCCCCTGCCACCCACATGGGAGACCCAGAAGAAGCTCCTAGCTTCTGGCTTCTGTCTGGCCCAGTCCTGGTCACTGCCACCAGTGAACCAGCAAATAGAAGATTTCTCTCTTTCAGTCTCATCCTCTCTCTGTAACCCTGACTTTCAAACAAATACATAAATCTTAAAAAAAAAAAAAAAAACCACCAGCTGGCACCGCGGCTCAATAGGCTAATCCTCTGCCTGCGGCACCGGCACCACGGGTTCTAGTCCCGGTTGGAGCGTCAGTTCTGTCCCGGTTGCCCCTCTTCCAGGCCAGTTCTCTGCTGTGGCCCAGGAAGGCAGTGGAGGATGGCCCAAGTCTTTGGGCCCTGCACCCGCATGGGAGACCAGGAGGAAGCACCTGGCTCCTGGTTTCAGAACAGCACAGCGCGTCAGCTGTAGCGGCCATTTGGGGAGTGATCCAACGGAAGGAAGACCTTTCTCTCTGTCTCTTTCTCTCACTAACTCTGCCTGTCAAAAAAATAAAAAATTAAAAAATTAAAAACAACCACTATTCCTATCAAACTTTACAATATTTTTATTAGTTTAATCCCAAATTCAAGGAGTTAGGGGAGCTGAATTCTGTCACTAACTATGCAGTTAGGGCAAACCTCACAGGCTAAGAGCATGGTCCCCCACAAAACTGTCCCCACTTCAGTCACCAGACCTCAAGCCCCTTGCACTTCTGACCAAATCTGGGGGCTCCTTCAACACCTTCAGATTTGACAATATTACAGACCCACTCCCAGAAATCAGGAAGGTGCTACACATTACGGTTTCATAACAAAAGGTATGAATCAGGACCAGCTAAATGGGCAGCGCAGGGCAAGGCATGGAGGGGTCCAAATACAAAGCTTTGTGTATTCCAGATGTATCACCAGTGTCTGATGACCAACCGGGGAGCTCCTCCAGGCCTCGGCATCCAGAGTTTTATTGGGGTTTCCTAATGTAGGCATGACAAACTGAATGTGCTCAATCTGCTGTCCTACCAAGGGAATGGGTTGAAAGGAGCTGGCTCAAAACCCCGACCCTCTACTCATATACCTGGTCTTCTGAGTATGAACAATTCTCATTCTGAAACTATTCAGGGGCCCTGCAAAAGGCACCTCATTAGCATAAACTCAGGTTCGGTTCAAGGGGCCACCAGGACACTTTAAGGACCAAAGACAGAGGGCAGCTAAAGTCATCATGACACATTTGTTTCAAGTTTTGTCAGTTTTTGGTTAATTTTTTTTGTTTTTTTTTTTAACTTTTGTTATTTTGAATAACATATTCTTTGCTGTTTACACAATTTTAAATGTTATGTGGTCAACAGTTTTCTCTTTATGCTAAACCAAACCCGACAACAACAAACTATAAACCTAGACTAGTAGCATTTCCACTCCTCAGATCCGTCACATTGTTAAGAAGTTCACACTACAAAATTATGGCTGACGTCTGATCTAATCATGAGGTTTCATTTTTAAAGACACATCTGAAACATTCTTACCCGTAACGAAGCAAAAATCACCAGCGCCAGCTTCCACTGGTTTGTTTTTAATACATCATAAAGCCCTTTGCCCACAGGAAGCGTTAAGCCCCTGTCATGTCCCTAATGTTTGCTTGCACACCCACAGATTTTTAACCAAGGCTGGCATTTGGTGTGAATTAATGTCTTCCTGAGATGAGCTGTGATGAATACCAGATTGTTCTGGAAAACAGAAATGATGATGTTGGCTGCTTTCCAAGGGCAAAAACAACAACAACAACAAAAAAAAACCCAGACCATTTTCAACAATAATTAGGAAATAAAGGTGTGGTGAAAATCTCCACAGAAGGCTTTAGTGTAAGGTCAGCCAAATCCATCTGCATACACAACTGGAAACACAAAGGCTCATCTCATGGAAACTGTGCATGCTGGAGGTTCTCGGCGGCTTCTGACTCACGGCTGCTCTCCAGAAAGCCCTGGCCTGCAAAGCTTCACTCAAGGCAGAGTTCAACAAACTTCTCAGACAGCACAGCCACCCCTGAAGACTCACAACTATGCCCATTATTCACATGTACCCCCCAAACTATGTTACAGTTTTAGGCTTTAGGAGCCTGTCTTTAGTAACCACCACTGTAACACAAGTTTTTTGGCTTCTGGTTTTTTTTTTTTTAACTTTACATTTATGTTTCATGGCTTCAGTTACTTTTTTTTGAAAATTTATTTATTTATTTTTTTTTTTTTTACAGGCAGAGTGGACAGTGAGAGAGAGAGACAGAGAGAAAGGTCTTCCTTTGCCGTTGGTTCACCCTCCAATGGCCGCCGCGGTCAGCGCGCTGCGGCCGGCGCACCGCGCTCATCCGATGGCAGGAGCCAGGAGCCAGGTGCTTTTCCTGGTCTCCCCATGGGGTGCAGGGCCCAAGCACCTGGGCCATCCTCCACTGCACTCCGGGCCACAGCAGAGGGCTGGCCTGGAAGAGGGGCAACCGGGACAGAATCCGGTGCCCCGACCGGGACTAGAACCCGGTGTGCCGGCGCCGCAAGGCGGAGGATTAGCCTGTTGAGCCACGGCGCCGGCCAGAAAATTTATTTTTATTTTATTTGAAAGTCAGAGTTATACAGAGAGAGAAGGCGAGGCAGAGAGAGAGAGAGAGAGAGAGAGAGAGGTCTTCCATTTGCTGGTTCACTCCTCAGTTGGCCGCAATGGCCCGAGCTGTGCCAATCCGAAGCTAGGAGCCAGGAGCTTCTTCCAGGTCTCCCACGTGGGTGCAGGGGCCCAAGCACTGGGACATCTTCCACTGCTTTCCCAGGCCATTGCAGAGAGCTGGATCAGAAGTGGAGCAGCTGGGACTTGAACCAGCGCCCATATGGGATGCTGGCACTGCAGGCGGCGGCTTTACCCACTATGCCACAGTGCCAGCCCCATCTTCAATTACTTTTCTTTTGAGAGGAAGAAAGGGGATGCTTCCGTCCACTTGTTCCTTCCCCATATGCCCTCACAGGGTGAAGCAGAGGGCTGGGAACTTAATCCATAACTCCTGCATGGGTGGCAGGGACCCCAATTACTTGAGCCATCACTGGTGACTCCCAGGGTCTGCACAGCAAGAAGCTGGAGTCAGAAGCTGAAGCTCTGTAAAGAACCCAAGCGTTGGGGCCAGCACTGTGGCATAGCGGGTAAAGTCACTGCCTGCAGTCCGGCATCCCATACGAACACTGGTTTGAGTCCTGGCTGCTCCTCTTCCAATCTCACTCTCTGCTATGGCCTGGGAAAGCAGTAGAGAATGGTCCAAGTCCTTGGACCCCTGCACCAGCATAGGAGACCCAGAAGAAGCTCCTGGTGCCTGGCTTCAGATAGGCACAGCTCCAGGCAACTGGGGAGTGAACCAGCAAATGGAAGACCTCTCTCTCTCTCTCTCTCTCTCTCTGCCTCTCCTCTCTCTGTGTAACTCAGACTTTCAAGGAAGGAAGGAAGGGAGGGAGGGAAAGAAAGAAACCCAAGTGTTGGGATACAAGAAGGTGTCATAACAGCTGGTCTAAAGGCCAATCCTAAAGGCCACTCCACATCAGGCACTGGAATTACAATGGACTGCAATTACAAAAGTAAACCAGACACAAGACATGACATCCTTCCCTGCAGTGACCTTACCTTGTGCTGATTCTAACTCAGAACAAAAACAACCCAGCTAGAAAATCAGGCAGGGTTAATCCCCATCTTTGCAAAGAAACCTAAGCTTTACAGAAGGTGAGTCACATGGCAGGTCAGGTCAGGGCCACAGTGAGGAAAGGGGCCAGGCCTACAATCAATGCCTGGCACAGGCCCAGAGAAAAACTGGGCAGCTTTAAGTCCGAAAAGACCCTGAATACACAGGAAAATATTCCTCTGTACAAAGACCCCAAGCATCTATTTTTTTTTAAATGGCAGAGAGATGATCTCATTCGAGGGTCCAAGCCTGTGTCAGGGAAGGCTCTCCTGAAAGGCCCTGGACTCCAGCTGCCCGCAGCGTTGGGGCAGACAGAGGTCTTGCATCTGCAGCCCAAGACATCCCTCGGGCTGACCAGCCACATACCTGGCACCTGGCGGGACTCCTTCATGGCCAGGATATCCCTGACGTAGAGCTTTGCAAAGGCCAGAAACACAGGATCCAAACCCCACAGGAGGGCAGGGGTCTCCTCTTCACACGGGCTGGATTCAGACTGCATCAGGCTGGGTTTTGGCATCCAGCTTCCCCAAAAGGCTCTACGGCCGTGGGCCTAGGACCTAGGCGACACAGAAAGCAAGGCGTCTAACGTGGGCGAAACCATCAGGGCCGGAAGCTGCTCACAGGCCAGCATCCCGACTGGGGGGTGGGGGGTAGGGGAAGGGATGGGGGTGGGCTCAACTCTGGGTTCCCAGAACTGTCAGGCTGCACGCCAAGGGGCATGGAAAAGGCCTTCCTCGTGGGTGGATCCCCTGGGCTCCTTCAGGGCTCTCCCACTTCAAACCGGCTAAACCCCATCATTCCTCGTACGGGAGAATCGTCCATACAGGCGTACCCTGAACCCACTTTAATGGGAGGGGTCCAGGGAGGAACGGAAGCCCGCCTAGCCGCTGTCTTGGGGAACAGTAGGTGGGTCAGGTCGTCTCCCTGCCCTTGCACCGTCTGCTTTTGGAGATGAGCGGAGAAAAAAAAAAAAAGGAAACAAAAAGCGGGCCCGCGGTAGCACTTCCTAACGCCTCCGCGCCGCCGCCCGCAGCAGCCAGGGACGCCGGGGCCCCGCCCTTCCGGCGCGGGAGCAGATGGCCGAGGTCGAACCTAGGGTTCCGGCCCGGCCCCACACCGCCCTCTCCGCGGGACCAACCTGCTCTCCCGGCCCGCCAACTTCCTTCCTGCAGCCGGGGCCTTGCGACAGCCCCGCCCACCGCGCCGCGGCCCCGCCCACCGCGCCGCGGCCCCGCCTCGCGCTCTCCTCCCGGCGGCGGCGGTGGAGGACGGACTCGGGCCGCCTCAGGCCCCGCCCCCGTCCTGGCCGGAGCCCACTCTCGGGTCCGAAGTCTCCGTGGCCCAAAAGCCACCCCCGAAATTCCGGCAGGCCAAGCTCCTCCCTGCCTTTGTCCCTTTTACCCCGCCCCCGCGCTAGTGGCGGGATTCTGAACCCGGATCTCCCAGAGGATGGGACAAGATCCTGTTTGTTTTGCTTCCTCACACGTTAAAAGAACAACAAAACGCAGCGCCCAAAGCAGGGTTGCGTTGTGCTGTAGGTTAACTGTTTGCTTACTGTTGTCAGAGGATCCGCTGACACAGTGGAGATAGTATCGGTATCTAAATTTGAGCCCTCCAATGAAGCTGAGGTCATGCTCTGCCCCAAACAAGCCTGTGCGAGATCATCCTAATACAGTTTGTCTCCTTCCTTACTCGGTCCGCCGTCTGGACTGCTGCATGAAGAACATTGAGAAGCAAGTCATGGCCGCCCTCATGGTGCCTGGCCCCCAGCAGTCCGAATTTAAGCCGAGAAAACATAAATTTTGCTCCATACCCACGCGTACATGGTGACATTACTGGGGATGGGATCTTCCTGGGGCCGGCTAAAGCGGCCACCTGCAGTGCCAGCATCCTATATGGGTGCCACAGGTTCAAGTCCCAGCTGCTCCATTTCCGATCTAGCTCTCTGCCACGGCCTGGGAAAGCTGTAGAAGATGGCCCAAGTTCTTGGGCCCCAGCACCCATGTGGGAGACCCTGAAGAAGCTCCAGGTTCCTGGCTTTGGATCGCCCAGCTCTGGCCGTTATGGTCATTTGGGAAGTGATCCAGTAGATGGGAGACATCTCCCTCTCTGCCTCTGCTTCTGTAACTCTGCCTTTCAAATAAAAATAATAATAATTTTAAAAAAAGAGTTCTTCCTAATTCACATGCAATTATTTGGTAGGAAGCTAGAAATTAGCCTATGTTTATGTAAGAGAGGCCTGAAGAAAAGAGCATCTGCAGGGACCGGCGCTGTGACATAGCACCTGCAGTGCCAGGATCCCATAAGGGCTCTGGTTCGAGTCCTGGCTGTTCCACTTCCGATCCAGCTCTCTGCTATAGCCTGAGAAAGCAGTGGAAGATACTAGCACTGTAGTAGCTGGTGGCTTTACCAGCTAAGTCACAGCGCCAGCCCCAAGACCCTGACAAATTTAGAAGTGGTCTCAAACAGTGGCAGGAGCCAGTGGTCACCAGAGCTCTTTGCTAAACTATTTATCAGAGAAGGAACTTTGAGTAGCTAGAATGGAAACTATGTGTCATTAGAACCAGGGCATTTAATTACCTCCCTGAACAACCTAAGAAGCTGAAAAACAAGAGTCCTAGGTAATGGACAGCATCCCAATTCTGCACTGGGCTGTGGAGTGTAAGGGTTTGTCAGAAGACTTCTCTCTGACCAGAGGCAGGCTCTCTTCAAGGACCCAAACCCAGCAGGATGGGTGTTTCTGGCACACCTGTCAGGTGGGGGAGAGACAGGTTGGGTGACATTTTCCTCACTGCCTACATCTGCTCCAGGGTGGAACCCAAGAAGAAAGTCACCACTGGGCGTGTGCACAGCCTGAGCTGACTTCAGGAAAGACTCTCAGGGCTTCCAGGGGTACCGGGCTGGAGAGCAGAGCGTGGGGACTCCAGCTTCCTGCAGCAGCGGTGGAGGAGGGGCCGTCTCCCAGGTGACGTCAGCCGGGCACAAGCCTCTGATGTCATCTTTCATAGAAAAGGGAGGACTCCCAGGAGTCTACGGGGGACTCTTTTGATCTGAAACTCAAACCTGAGGGCATCATTTACAGCTGAAACCCCAGGTGAGGTGTGAACAGAACTTCAGACTGCAGAAGCATTAGGGGAGTTTGGAGGCTCTTCCTCCTCTCAGCCTCCTTCACCGCCAGGCTCCTGCCTGGGTGGGAGGCTAGGCCCTTCTGAAGCCTGCAGCCCCACGGCCAGGCTCTTCAGCTTGGGATTCCACCACGCTGCCCAGCAGATATCTCAAAACTCAGCACTTAACGCTAGTGACACTTGCTACGGCTTCTCCATGTGAAGCAACTTGGTCTCGCAGGCCTTTCGGACAGAGTAGACGATCCTTTCCAGGAAGTTAAGATTTTAGCAAGTTTCCCTGGAAAGCGAGGAAATTGAACGGGTATCTCATAAAGGTCACTACTGGAACGTCGCTATGGAAGTCATTACCACCGTCAGTTGTCCAAGTCAGAGAAGTGGAAGGTTTCAAGGGCACCTCCCCCTCTCTCACCCTGAGACACACTCAGTAGTGAATACCTGGCAGTTTTGCTGCCTAAATATGTTTTCTTAATTAAGTCCCTTCTCCCTGTTCCTGCACCACCCCAATTGCCTGGATCACTGACACTGCCTTCTAACCAGTTCCTCTGCTTCCAGCCTGTCCTCCCTCCAACTTACTGTCTACACTGCTGTCAGGACGACCCTTGTGAAATGCAAATTAGGGGCTGGCATTTGGCCTGGAGGTTAATATGTCTAGGTCAGAGTACCGGGGTTAGAGTCCTCCGTCAGTGCCCAGTTCCAGCTTCCTGCTAGGGCAGACCCCAGGAGGCAGTAGGTGATGGCCCAAATAGATGCTTCCTGGCCACCTATGGGAGAGACCTGGATTGGGTTCCTGGCTCCTAACTTCTGCCCAGGTTATGGGCATTTGGGGAGTGAACTAGCAGATGAGAGACCTCTCTGTCTCTACATCTGGAATAAATAAACAAAAACTCTAACGTGAATTAGACAATGTTACTCTTTTGTCTAACATCTTTCAATAGTTGTCTGTAATTAGTAAGTAAAATTCAAAGTCCTTGCATTTCAAACCAGCTCCCTTAGCCTGGCCACAATCTACCTCTCCAGGCTCATCTCCCCCAACTCCCTCAAGTTGTGCCTAGACTCCAGGCCAGTATCTCATCACTCTTCTGAGGCCCACTTCTTCAAGACATGGATGAAAGTCTGGCCAAAGAAGTTTGGATTTAAGCCCAACATATGGATTTAAACACAGTAATGTGTACTGAGAATATCCTTTTTTTTTTTTTTTAAGATTTATTTATTTATTTGAAAGGCAGAGTTACAGAGAGAGAGAGAGAGATCTTCCATCTGCTGGTTCACTCCCCAAATGACCTCAATGGTCCAAGGCTGGGCCAGGCTGAAGCCAGGAGCCAGGAGCTTCTTCTGGGGCTTCCACACGCGTGGCAGGGGCCCAAGCACTGGAGCTATATTCTGCTGCTTTCCCCAGGCCATTTAGCAGGGAGCTGGATAAGAAGTGGAGCAACCAGGGCTTGAACCTATGCCCAAATGGATGCCAACATAGTGGGGGGCAGCTTTCCCTCCTACACCACAACACCAGCCCTGTGTCCTGAGAATATCTTAAGAAAGGAATGGGATGCATAACATTTGAGCACCAGACTACTAACATATTATGGAATTCAATTTGGGAAATACAACTGGAGGTTTTTGGAACAATTTATAGTTTCTAGAATATGCAATATTCTCTTTTACTACTCCCCCTCTGCTTGGGATGTTATTCATTTACTAATTAATTACAAAAATCAACTGTTCTCTACATGTTGGATGCACACAAGAAAGTACTGTATGCTGGGTATGCAGAAGGAAAAGAGGCTCTGGGTGAGTAATAACATGGGGTTTCATAAAAGAATTAAGAGTAATTTTATTTCTCGTTTCTTGTCTTCTTTCAAAGGCACGGGATTGTATAAAGCAATAATTATGAAACCCCATGTCATTATTATTTCTGCTGCTCTTCATTCCTCCATGGAGGCACAGGCAGTCCCAAAGGAGTGAGCCCCTTCGAAGGGGGCTGAGGTGCTGCTGGTACAACCTGCCCTGACTCAATAGAACATCGGCATCAAGCAAGCAGCAGGCGGCAAGAGGAATGGGAGCAGCCCTGGGCCAGAGTGCCAGGGACTCCCATTGTTCATACGTGAAGTGCAGTTGTTGTTCAAGCCTAGCTGCTTTTCATGTGTATCTCTGATCTATCCTCAGGGTGCTCAAGTGGTTGCGTTAGTCGACTTTGTCCAGATTTAGGGTTACGTTTCAGGGAGATAAATTGCTGAGCTCCTCATTCAGCCGTGACTGGAAGTCCCTGATAGTCAGGCTTTTAGTTACCAGCAGCTTCGTATTGGATCAGGAGGAATGAGGTGGCTCTAAAATAAAGGGCGAAGGACTGAATGCTAGGACAGTTCAGAAATGGATTGGAAAAAACAGTCATTCTCCCGCTGTTCTGTCTCCTGGAGATTGCAAGTGTTTGCTCTGTGAGCAGAAGGTGTGGCGAGAACCGGGAGCACAACTCACCTAGAGCATTTCATGGAGTGGCAAATGACCATGGCCGTGGCTGAGGGGGGATGACCTCCATGGCCTTACAGTTAATGCCAGTAACTCCTCCTTCGTGCCCAGAAGATCTGAGTTGACTGGACGTGACACAAAAGTTAGGATGATGACCTTTGCAAAGATGAAGAGAACAGGAACTGATAGACTGGGATTCATCTCGGAGAGCAGGGAATGACCCTGTCATTGGGAAAATGTGTCCCAGAAGCCTGGAATGAGAGCATGAGAAAGTATTCTCGCAGAACGTTAAACTCCTGTGTCTTGAAGAAAATCGAATGATGGTTGCCAGGGGGGTAGGAAGAGGGAGGAATGTGTTGTTTAAGGAGTACAGAGTTTCCGCTTTGCAAGATTGAAGAGTTCTAGAGACGGGAGGTAGTCATGGCTGCCCAACAGCATCAATATACTTAACACCACGGAATTGTGCACTTAACATTGGTTAAAATGGAACATTTTATGTGTGTTTTACTGAAATTTTTTAAATTAAAAAAAAAAAGGATTGAAAAGGTTTCTTAAAGGTTTTTCTTTTTTTAAAGTGCACCTTAGGGCAATTCTGGGCCTGGTTTGTGGAGTCGCGCTTCTGAAGAGGTGAGTGGAAAGAGGCAAACCTTTGTTCTCCTCGAGGCTAAGGCGTACACCCGCTCTTCTGAGGAAGCCCAGGACTGCGGCTCTGACATGACAGGCGTCCTTACAGGGGCCAAGCTGGCAGCACAGCCGCTTCCCTGGGGCAGCCAGCCACGAGGGTGTGCACCAGCTGGAGGACACCTGGGTCTAATTCTCACATTTCTCTTGTCGTAGAGATGCTGCAGAGCTTGTAAGGCATTTGGATCTGGGTAAGTTTTCTGTTTAGGAGAAACTGGATTCATAATCATAATAATAGGCCAGGACAAAAGGATTTATAAAGCGCTCAAAAGAAATAATAGCTTTTCGTTTTATGCAGGACCTTTGTAAAAGTCCATAACCTTGATCAGATAAAATGTGTAAGTGTAATTGAAAAAGTAATTTGAAATGATAATGTATTATCCAATTTTTTTAAAAAAATATTTAATTTATTTGAGAGAGATGGGAAAGCTTCCATTCTGTGGTTCACTCCCCAGATAGCTGCCACAAACGGGGCTGGGCCAGGTTGAAACCAGAAGCTGGGAACTCAATCTGATGGCAGGGATCCAACTACCTGACCCATCAGCTGCTGTCCCCAGGGTGTGTCTTAAGCAGGAAGCTGGAATCAGAAGCAGAGCGAAACTCAAACTCAGGTACTCCCAGGCAGCATCTTAACCACCACGCCAAATGCCTGCCTCTCCCATTTTTTATTATTGAGTCCATATTCGTTAATAATAAAAGTTGTTAGCATCCCTTAAATCTCATAAATGTAGGATTGAGTGAAAGAAGCTAGAGAATAGAATACATAGTATATGGTTGTTTTTTTAAAAGATTTATTTATTTGAAAGTCAGAGTTACACAGAAAGAGGAGAGGCAGAGAGAGAGAGAGAGAGAGAGAGAGAGAGAGGTCTTCCATCCACTGGTTTACTCCCCACTTGGCTGCAGTGGTCAGAGCTGCGCCAATCTGAAGCCAGGAGCCAGGAGCTTCTTCCAGGTCTCCCATGCTGGTGCAGGGGCCCAAGGACTTGGACCATTCTCTACTGCTTTCCCAGGACTTGGACCATTCTCTACTGCTTTCCCAGGCCATAGCAAAGAGCTGGATCTGAAGTATAGCAGCTGTATCTCGAACTGGCGCCCATATGGGATGCCAGCGCTTCAGGCCAGGGCATTAACCCATTGTGCCACAGTGCCAGCCCTAATATATGATTCTACTTGTATTTATATAAAGTACAAAACCAGACAAAACTATTCGATACTCTAAGAGGATAGTGGCTATCCTTTGTGGGAATGGTGACTGGAAAGGAGCAGGAAGAGGGCTTTTAGGAGTCCTGGTTATTTATTGCTTCAGAATCTATACCTATATTACGTTTTGATATAATACTTTTTCAAGTTTGCAAACTTAGTGTTTGAAGTGACATGTAAAGTTGAGAGGAATTAAAAAATGAACTTGTTGAGGCAAGCACTGTAGCATAGTAGATTAAACTGATGCTTGGGGTGCCTGCATCCTGGATACAGAGCCAGTTTGAATCCCAGCTACTCTACTTTCAATTGAGCTATCTGCCTAGGTGCCTGGGGAAGTGGTGGATAATGGTCCAAGCAGTTGGGTCCCTGTCACCTTCATGGGAGACCAGGAGAGAACTCTTGGTTCCTGTCTTCTGCCTGGCCAGAACCCACAGTTGTGGGCATTTGGTAGTGAACCAATGGATGAAAGATCTTTCTTTCTTTCTCACTCTGCTTTTCAAATAAAGATTAAAAAATATTTTTTTAAAAAGTGAACTTACTTTGTAAGACCTCATATTTGGTGTTCTTGTCACTTGAATAGAAAAATAAATCATTTAAAATGTTAATGGAATTCAGGAGAAGAAATATAGTGCTGTTCTGTCTTTTTCTTCATTGCTTGACATGTGCCCACAGGCCCAAGTAACCGTGGCATTTTATAAGCGTTAGAATAAAGCTGGCCAATTGAATAGAATCTTGCTTCTTTTATCAAGTTATAATTCTCCCCAGGGCTACTTTCAATCAAGGAAAAAATTTAACTCCCCAATGGTGTCAAAGACAGCACATTCCAGAGGTTAATTAACGAGTCACCCGGAGAAGATGGAACAGCTATTATGCTGACACGTTCAAGTGCTAATCGGTGCTGATGATGGGATTGGCAGCAGTGCTTGGTGTGCGATGGGCTTCAGCCTGATGGGTGACAGCTGCTCTGGCCCTGATGCTCACGGCGGGAGGGGCGGCACGGTGAGTGCTTTCCAATGCGGTACCAGAGTGAATCCAACCTGGTGGTGCTGGTCACCCCGCCTGAAAGCCTGCTCCTCCGCCCCTTCTTCCCTGATGCGGATTTTACCAGGCCTAACACAATGCCAACTCCAGGCTCCGCTCATTCAGGACGACTCAGGGCCACAGCCACACTGCCTGCTGCTCCCTTCCCCTAACTCCTGGGGGCTGACAGCACTTATTCTGCACTAGTCATCTTGTGAATGTGTACATTGTTTCCCCAACTTGGGGAATTATTGAAGGACATTTTTTTTTTCTGAATCTACCATAGCCTAGGAGATGATAGACATAAAGCTTTAATAGAAAAACGGAGCAAAATGTTGATAATTGTCTAGCGGCGGGACAGTTACATGTGGGCTTACTTTATTCTTTCTCATTTTGTGTAAATTTGAAAATTCCCTTCATTAGAAGAGCTAGCAAATAAAAATGAAGGATGTCTAAATTTAAATTTCAGATAATTAATGACTGTTTTCTTATTTCTAAAAATTTATATTACATCTTGTTATAATATTGTTCATAATATTTATACCTGCTTAATTTGATCATATGGTTTAACAGTTATTCCTAGTATCATATTTTATTATAATATACTGAAAAAATTAGTATATTTATTATGATGGTGATTATGATGATTCCGTTCCCATGAGGTATCCTTATACTTTAGTTATGTATTTTTTATATATTTGTTATGTATTTTTTATCTGAAGTACAAATTTAACTATGTGTTCTGTATTTTAGCTGGCAACCAAACTTGCTAAGAAATTTGAAAACCCAATCTGTGATTAATTGATGGGTTAAAATAAAGTGGACAGAAGAAAAGCTTCGTTGTCATTTAGAGTGTGATCTGGTGTCACTTGCATCAGAATCCCCCATGTAGCCTGTGAAGAAAGCCGCTCCTGGCAGCCCCTGGCCCCAGCCCAGAGTCACCACTTCAGTCTTTCTGCTGGGAGACTCAGCACTTGACTAGATTCTCAGGGGATTTTGTTGCTGCTGCTCGACAACCTGATTTGTTTGATGTTTCTAGATTTTCTGATTTGATCTTTTATTTCCTAGCAGTGGTCTTACGTGAATAACTTCTACTCTGTTTTTATGTCAAGTCACAGTCCTAACTGGGCAGGAACAGGATTTTGAGATTTGGGATGAGGACATAGGATTCAAAATTCTTACAAATCTTGATTTCCGCTAAATCCCTTGGGTCTAGAGAAGGGGCCGTTGGTTAAAGGTTAACCTTCCCTGCTTTTGAAGTCAACACAGAGATTTTTGCCTTCCAAGAAAACACCTCATTGCCCCACAGGATCTAAACTCCCTCCTCTGCTCTGCCCCAAATCAGTGACTGGAGTTAAATCACGACATAAGTTCTGGGCCTCCTAAGGCAGGACAGAGACGATTTCTCAGGGGCAGCTGCAGGACCCAGGCAACACAGGTTGGCAGAAACTGAGAGTTTGTATGGATTCTGAGTTTGCATAATCAACAGGGAACAACATAAAGTTGCATAGGGAAGGATTCACTAAGAGAGCATTCTCCTGTGATACGAGTTCACCATAACAAGGATCTCAGGGAACAGCTCTGTTACATTGCTGGGATGGCTCTTGGAAGGAAGTTGGAGACAACATCCCAGCGAAGTGGCCAAGGCTATCAAGGAAATCACGTGAATGATCCTAGGTGAGCACGGAGTGCAAGCACACCGGAGGCCTTGAGGAGGCACCTGTGCTCCAGGGGGTGGGGACTCCACCACATCAGTGAAATGCCTACATCAGGGTGCTGGCTGGGCGGAACCGAGACCTCCTCTCCAAAACAAAGGACAAATTGTTCATCTCATGCCGCCAGGAGAAAAAAGCAGAGTGCCTGGGCGGATTGGGCAGCTCAGGAGTACTGCGTCGGCCCTCTTTCTGGTAACTGGGAGGTTTCCAGCTTTGACCTGGGCTTTGAAGCCGGTCCACGACACAGAGCAGCTAGGCTTTGAAGCAGGTCCATGACACAGAGCAGCCCTGCCACGGGAGCCTTTCTAGCCAGCAGGTGTAATGCTTGAAGTCGCTAGCTTTGCCATGCAAACTTCTCCATCACTCTGCTCAGTCTGCAGGGGCAAGGCACCTCTCTCCATAGGCCGCTGGGGTGGTGGTTCACAGGCATGCTCCAGTGCTGTAGACCAGACAGATGCTAATGTAAGTCCTAAGGGCCCAGGGAATCCAGATCCTCCTGGAGATCTTCAAAGACTGGGCCAATTGAGCCAAAGATGGACAGTGGGGTTTGTACACCTAACTCATCACAATACAAATCAGGAAAGTGGGGGAGGAATTGTCCAAAATAAGAATGATTTATAAAAGGCAGCAAAATGGTAACAGCCTTTTAAAATTGTTCTCCAACAATTTGCACAGAAATTGTAGACGCTCTAAGCCACATTGCCTGACAAGCCAGAATGGAGATGCAACTGGAGCCCTGATAGAAAATTGTGCTTTGTTGGCTTTTTCCCCAGATACCAGGTGGTGTCACTGTGACCATCCCCCTGCTCTGTTCCAGCTCCTGGGGGCTGTCTGCTACCGAGGCTCCAGTGCCAAGCCCCACGGGCCCAAGGCCTGCTTGTCCTGCAGATGCCTTGGTGAAGCTGTCAGTAGGCTCCTTACTGACGACACAGGGCGGTGAAGGTCTTGCCCAGGCTGCCAGATTCCCCACCCCTACTGCTGCCAGCCCTGCTGCCCATTGGGCTCTTAGTGCCTCAAGGAGAGGCCGGCAAAACTGCCTCTGTGACCCCTTTCCAGTTCAGCCTCAGCAAGGCGTGCTCGGTTGACTCACAGTGGCATATCTAGTGACTGCCTACCCAGAGGGCTTAATTTAAATACCCTCCCACATAACAAGATCATTTTCATTAATAATCATGAGCAAAAAGTGCATCATTACAATGGTCAGAATAGAAATGCAACAGAGAAATTTTTCTCTTTTTTTGGCCGACTTCCTGTTCATAATCACGTTTATAAGTAAATAGTAACATTTACAATGTAAAAAAAAAATCACAAGATTTGTATTTTTTTTTTTTTTGACAGGCAGAGTGGACAGTGAGAGAGAGAGACAGAGAGAAATGTCTTCCTTTGCCGTTGGCTCAGCCTCCAATGGCCGCCATGGCTGGTGCGCTGTGGCCGGCGCACCATGCCGATCTGAAGGCAGGAGCCAGGTGCTTATCCTGGTTTCCCATGGGGTGCAGGGCCCAAGCACTTGGGCCATCCTCCACTGCACTCCCTGGCCACAGCAGAGAGCTGGCCTGGAAGAGGGGCAACTGGGATAGAATCCACTGCCCCGACCAGGACTAGAACCTGGTGTGTTGTCGCCACAAGGCAGAGGATTAGCCTATTGAGCGGTGGCGCCAGCCAAGATTTATATTTTTGAGCCAAAGAGGACAAAGTGGAGAGGCCCCAGCTGACAGTGGGGTTTGCACATCTAACTCATCATGATACATGTATTTTTTTTTTTATTTTTAGAAGTCACATAATCTGTATTTTTATAAAGAAAGACATACAATTTATTGAACTCTTAATACAGAGTTAATCATATGTGTATAAAGTTAATTGAAAATACATTCTAATAAAAAATAAGAATGTGAATAGGAGAGGGAGGAGGAAGAGGGGTGGGAGGGCTGGTACGGTGGGAAGAATCACCATTTCCCGAAGTTGTATCTATAAAATGCATGAAGTTTATATTCCTTAAATAAAAGGTTTCCTGGTCCGGCGAGATGATCCGATGCTGGCTGGAATTGAACTTTAGCAAGATATGTGTCACATTGGAGTTGCAACCTGAGTCATGGCACCAAAATGTTATGGGAAAATGGTGAGGAATAAATTTTTATTACCTCGGTTCTTTGTCTCACATGGAAGAAGAATTTCCAAGTGGACAAGCAGAGAGATTTAAAAAGGTTTATTAGAGTCAAAGACTTCCAGCCAGAGTGGCATGCAGGGAGGTTTCTGAGAGAGAGGAAAAATCCCCACACATGTATTTTTAACCATAGTTTTCCTCCAGATTTTATAATGCATATTTCCAAACATCCCAAAGGTAGAAGAATTTTACAATAACTGCTTGCATGCCTAGCATCTAGATCTTATTGTTAATATTTTATTTTTTCTTAATATTTGTTCATTTTTAAGAGCATTAGAGAGAGAAGGAGAAACAGAGAGGGAGAACTTTTTTTTTTATTTGACAGGTAGAGTTACAGACAGTGAGAGGGAGAGACAGAGAGAAAGGTCTTCCTTCCATTGGTTCACCGCCCAAATGGCCGCAAAGGCCGGAGCTATGCCAATCCGAAGCCGGGAGCCAGGTGCTTCTTCCTGGTCAGAGGGAGAACTTCTAACTGCTGGTTCATGTCCCCAGATGGCTAAAACAGTCAGGGCTGGGCCAGGCCAAAGGCAAGAGCCAGGATCTCCCTCGTGGTCTCCCACATGAGTGGCAAGGGAGTAAATACCTGGGCTATCATCCACTGCCTTCCCTGGTGCATCAGCAGGGAGCTGGATCAGAAGCAAGGTAGCCAGGACACGTACCAGCACTCCCATGAGGGATATAGTCATTGCAAGTGACAGCTTTAACCTGCTGCACCACAATGGCAGCTACCTGTAATATTTTATTTTTTGACTTTTAAATTACTTTTAGTTTTAATTTTAATTAGTTTTTAACAGATTTAATATGGTTTGTAGATACAATTCTGAGAACATAATGATATTCTGTTCCTCCCTCCCCTTCTCTCTCTCCCACTCTCTGTCCTTCAGCCTTTCTTTCTTTTTTTAGTTTTTGAGATAACTTAATTTTTAAAATATTTTATTTGAGTGGTAGAATTAGACAGAAAGAGGGAGAGGCAAAGAGAAAGGTCTTCTGTCTACTGGTTCACTCCCCAAATGGCCGCAAGGGCTGCAACTGCACTGATCCGAAGCCAGGAGCCAGAAGCTTCTTCTGTGTCTCCTACGCAGGTGCAGAGGCCCAAGGACTTGGCCCGTCTTCTACCATTTTCCCAGGCCATAGCAGAGAGCAGGAACAGAAGTGGAGCAGTCACCTCTGGAACTGGTGCCCATAAGGGATGCCAGCACTGCAGGTGGCGGTTTTACCCGCTACACCACAGCACTGGCCCCAAGAGATAACTTAATTTTTAAAAAGATTTTATTTATTTGAGTGGTAGAATTATAGACAGAAAGAGGGAGAGACAGAGAGAAAGGTCTTCCATCAACTGGTTCACTCCTCAAATAGCCACAGTGCTGGAGCTGGGCCAATCAGAAGCCAGGAGTTAGGAATTTCCAGTAACTTCATAGACTCGGGTCTTAAATTTAGGTCTTTGATCTATGTTGAGTTGATTTTTGTATACGGTGAGAGGTATGGATCTAATTTCATTCTTTTCCATATATATATATATATATATATATATATATATCCAGTTTTACCTACACTAATATTTTTTATGCTTGCTTTATCGCAGCTATCTCTGCATTCCTCTAACAATCATTTTATGCTCAAAAACTTTTAATTTAAAATAGTATTAGATTTATAGACAAGTTGCAAAGGTAGGAATGCAGAGTTCCCACAAACCCTGCAGCAGTTTTCCATATTAGTAATGTTTTGCAACAGTCTGGTTGTCTGTCATAACCCATGAAACAATATTGAGGGGCCAGTGCTGTGGCATAGCGGGTAAAATTGCTGCCTGCAGTGCTGGCATCCCATATGGGTGCCAGTTTGAGTCCCAGCTTCCCCACTGCTGATTCAGCTCTCTGCTGTGGCCTGGGAAAGCAGTGGAAAATGGCCCAAGTGCTTGGGCCCCTGCACCTGCTTGAAAGACCCGGAAGAAGCTCCTGGCTCCTGGCTTCGGATTGGCACAGCTCTGGCCGTTGTGGCCAACTGGGGAGTGAACCAGCGGATGAAAGACCTCTCTCTCTCTCTCTCTCTGCCTCTCTGTAACTCTGCCTTTCAAATAAATACATAAATAAATATTTAAAAAAGAAAGAAACCAAGAGATGCGTTCTAGCTGTGCTTGCTGCTACTGGGATGTTCTTGCCATCAGGCCCACCCAGTGGACAGGCTGAGAAATATCTGCCTGTGTACCAACCTATATATATATATATATATATATATATATATATATGCCTGTGTACCGACCTATATATATATATATATATACATATGTATATATGTAAATATACATATATACATATGTATATATATATGTATTTATTTGAAAGGCAGAGTTACAGAGAGGCAGAGGCAGAGAGAAAGAGAGAGAAGTCTTCCATCTGCTGGTTTACACTCCAGATTGCTGCAATGGCCGGAGCTGTGCCTATCTGAAGCCAGGAGCCCAGAGTTTCTTCCAGGTCTCCCACGTGGGTGTAGGGGCCCAAGGACTTGGGCCATCTTTTACTGCTTCCCCAGGCCATAGCAGAGAGCTGGATCGGAAGAGGAGCAGCAAGGACTCGAACTAGTGCCCATATGGGATGCCAGCATTGCTTTACCAGCTACACCACAGTGCCAGTCCTCTTGTGATTATTTCTGTACCTATCCATCAGTCTCTATATTATGCTCCAAATATCTCATTTGAGTCCCCTCTTCTCTGACTGTGACTTCTACCATCCACCAATCATCTGCTTATTTGTTCAACCCCAGCAGCTGTATAGCAGCTTCAAAATCGTTAACATGGGGTCTGGTGCTGTGGTGCAGCAGGCGAAGCCAGTGCTTGTGATACTGGCGTCCGGAATCACAGTGCTGGTTCCAGCCCCTGCTTCCTGCTGATACGCCTGGAAGGCCCAACCTGCCATCCATGTGGGAGATCAGGATGGAGTTGCTGGCTCTTGGCTTCAGCCTGGCCCATCCCTCACTGTTTTGGCCGTTTAGGGAGTGAATCAGTGGTTGGAAGATCTCTACCTCACTCTCTGTCACTCTGCCTTTCAAATAAATAAAATAAACCTTTAATTTTTAACATAATCCTTGACAAACACTCTTATCAACTAGAGTGTGGTGTAAGTACAGTTTCTTTTGTCATCAGTCTTAGTGTCCAGTTGTTTCTGAAGGTAGTTAGGTTAGCACCTTACAGAGTTATGTTATGTGAATATAGTATAGTTACATCCTTTTGTCACTGTCTGTACTCAGTCTTGGGAACCTCCCTTGTTGATTTTTTAAAATGTTACCTACTTCAAGGTTTTCAGTTCTATGGGTTTTGACAAATAGTGTTATGTATCCACCACTATAGTAGCACACAGAATAATTTCACAGCTTGAAAAATCCCCTGGGCTTCACCCTGGGAACATTTCCTTCTCCCCAAGGTCCTGGCAGTAACTCGCTGATCTATTTTTTGTCTCCAGAAGTTTTGCCTTTTCCAGAATACAGATTCTTCCATAATATAGGCTTAGTACTCTGACTTTTTCCATCCAATAATATGCATTTAAAATTTATTCATATTGTTGTATGGATAAATAGCATGTTCATTTAGAAAAAAGGGAAAACTCCAAGTTGAAGGAATTATTCTCAGTAAAGAATAATATTTTGTAACTTGACATTTACAAAATTAGTCAATGACTTCATCAAAACTGGTTGTGGTTTTTCCATATTCAAAAGACAGTGCAATCAGATTTGACAATCTGTATTTACTCATTGGTGACCAAAGAATGCTTTTTATAAACTTTGATTTCAAAAAGTTTTACATGAAGTGGCTGGTGTGTAAAGTTCACAGAGAAGGTAGAAAGTTAGGGTGATTACAGGAAAAAATGTTCAGTCTTGCAATAAGAGAAATGCAAGGCAGTAATACTTGCACTTCTCAGATTGGCAAAGATCAAAGAGTTTGATGATATAATGTGTGAGTGAGAATGTGGTATAGCAGGAACTCTTAACACATTGCAAGTGAAAGTGCAAATTGGAGTATACTTTAAATTATAGCAACAGCTATCAAAATTACAAATGCACATGTCTTTTGGTTCGGCATTCCACATGAAGGAATTTTTTCTGTAGAGAAATTTCAAATGTGTGAAATAAAATATGCAAAAATTATTTATAGCATTGTTTGTAATGGCTTACAATTAGAAATATCCAGCTATAAAGGACAGTATAAATAAATCACATTAATTAGATTAGATTGTATACCATCATTGAAAAGATGATATGGGATTGGCAATTTGACACAGCAGGTTAAACCATTTTGGGATGTCGGATTCCATATTGCAGTGCCAGTTTGCCTCCCAGCTATTCCACTTCCCATCTAACTTCCTTTTAATGCTCCTTGGAAGGCAGCAGGTGATGGCCCAAACACTTGGGCTCCTGCCCCTCATGTGAGAGACCTGGATGAAGTTATGGGTTCCTGGCTTCGGCCTGGCCTGGCACTGTCTGTTACAGCCATTCAGTCATTTGGGAAGTAAATGAGAAGATGAATTTCTCTCTCTCTCTCTCTCTCTCTCTCTCGCTCTGTCCTTTAAATAAATAAATAAAACCTTAAAAATATTTTCAAAAGTGATATGAAAAAATCATCTAGATATACTATGAAGAATGCAAGATTTAGAACAATGTGTGTAGTAACACTGCATTTGTTTACAAAATATTTGTTCACATATTCAACCAACATTGCTTTAAGGGCATTTAAGAAATGTATAATGGTGGTTGACTTTGCATAGAGCAGATGGACAACTGACAGCTGTTGGAGTGGGAAGGGTTTTACTTTTCATTGCACCATTAAGATGGTGTGAATTTCACAAGGACAAAAGCATATGCGGTGACATTTTGTCCTTGTGAAGTTTGCACCATCTTAATCTATGTATAACTGTGATGTAATAAATAAAATTTAAATTTTAAGCTACTTTTTTTAAGAGTATAAACTAACTGGAGAGTTAGTCACTTATTAGTAGGGGACATAAGACCTAGTACAAGGGGTCTTCAAAAAGCACATAGACAATTCATCTTAGGAAAAAAATTCTTTTGCACTAAAATAAGGTTAACTTTTAAAATGTATTTATTTTAATTTTTACAAAGATTTATTCTATCTATTTGAAAGATGACTTACAGAGAGGAAGAAAGAGAGATCTTCTACCCACTGGTTCACTCGCCAAAAGGCCTCAATGGCGAGGGCTGGGCCAGGTTGAAGACAGGAGCTGGGAGCTTCTTCTACGTCTTCCAAGCACTTGGGCCATCTTCTGTTGCTTTTCCCAGGCCATTAGCAGGGAGTTGGATTGGAAGTGGAGCAGCCGGGACATAAACCAGTGCTCATACGGGATGTCAATGGCTTTACCTGCTATACCACAATGTCAGCCCCTCATTTTCATTTTATTTGAAAGGCAGAGAGACAAGACAGAGAGATCTCTTCCAGCTGCTGGTTTAGTCTCCAGATATCTATAACAGCCAGGGACAGACCTCGTCAAAGCCATGAACTTTTTGAAGTACCCTTGTAATATCTCAATTAAGCAATATCCTGCCTATAGGGAAAAAAAGAGCAGCGACACTGAGCACAACAGAACTAAAGGTGGCCATTATCCCAGGGATTTTTTGACCATGCAAGTTTATATCTGTCTAAGGATATGCAAGGAATGCAATACATAGATAAGTATCGTATTTTTTAAACAGATGAGTGAAAACTTTATAGTGATACAAGAGAAACACTCCTATTGAGGATTACGGGTGGGAGACATCCTGTAATTTTATCTCTCCTCATTCACATACCTATGAATCAGCAAATCTTATCAATGTAAGCAGCCAAAGATATCACAAATATCTCTACTACCTCTGTCACTTCCCTAGTTCAATCTTCCAGCAGCCCAGACTAGCATTCCCTAATCCTTCCATTCCAAAGTGAAATCCCTAGTAGCCTCCATTTGCTTCCACAATACCCTTTATTTTTCTTCATGACTTATTTGTGTATCAGATATTTATTGGTGGACTTGTTTGATTAATGTCAGCTCCCCCAAGTGGAATATAAACTTATGAGCTCAGAGATTACATCTGTTTTGCTAGTTACTAACTGGCAGTGAAACTCATTGGAGAAACAGCTGCACTCTCATATATAATGGGGATTTCTAAAATCTGCATGGAGACCTTAAGGAGATAAATTATCAGAAGTGACATATACTTATTAGATCATGAAGAACCTTTTAGAACATATGCTAGGTCTTTTTTAGTCTCTGACCTCTGAAAGTTTGCCATA
Source organism: Sylvilagus floridanus (assembly GCA_949820135.1). NCBI lineage: Eukaryota > Metazoa > Chordata > Mammalia > Lagomorpha > Leporidae > Sylvilagus > Sylvilagus floridanus. Next base: position 55,935,272 of record OX463235.1, read on the forward strand.
CATTGAGAATTACCAGCCCAGGTGCTCCACCAAAACAACACAAGACTGTCCTCCTACTCACAAACTGAACGATTCTTCTCTCTCTGTTTTTGCTGTGGTGTAGAAGAGCAAGGGACTTCTTATTTGAAAGCATGAGGTCAATGAAGGCAATATTGTTTTAGCAGCACCTCCCTAGCAAGCCTGTGCAAGCTGAGGATGACTCAGGTCGAGTTTGTGACAAAGTTTTACTTCAGGCATTTCCTGAAATAGCTCTCCACATAATTGAAGATGAGCTTGACCTCATGCACTATTAGTGAACATTATAAAATTCTCTGGGAACCAGGGCCATGATGAAGAAGTTTCCAGTGATTCTTCTACTGGGTTGTAATGTTCAGAAGCACTTTGTTCCATTGTTGTAATAATTTATTTATGTCTCTCTTTCTCTCTTTCTTTATCTTTTAAATGGAGTGGAATTTAATTGGAATGTGCTGTTTTTTATGACCAACTAATCGTTTTTCTTTTTAAGTTTTATTTATTTATTTGCAAGTAAGAGTTACACAGAGAGAGGAGAGGCAGAGAGAGAGAGAGAGAGTGAGATTTTCCAACCGCTGATTCACTTCCCAGATGGCAGCAACAGCTGGAACTGCCCCCATTCGAAGCCAGGAGCCAGGAGCTTCCTCCTGGTCTCCCACATGGGCGTATGAGCCCAAGGACTTGGGCCATCCTCCACTGCTTTCCCAGGCCACAGCAGAAAGCTGGATTGTAAATGGAGCAGCAGGGTCTCAAACTGGCACCCATATTGGATGCCAGCGCTTCAGGCCAGGGCGTTAACCCACTGCACCACAGCACCGGTCTAAGAATGTGCCTTCTTTAAGGGCAAGAATATAACAAGAATTCAATATGCATTTCATTTTTGAAACTTTTTTTTTTAAAAAAGGATCATTTATTTACTTGAAAGGCAAAGTGACACAGAGAGGGGAGAGAAAGAAAGAAAGAGTGAGAGAGAGAGAGAGAGAGAGAGAGAGAGAGAGAGATCTTCCATTCTCTAGTTCACTCCCCAAATGGTCATTAATAGCCAGGATTGGCCAGATGAAAGCCAGGAGCCTTGAGCTCCATCTGGCTCTCCCATGTGGGTGGCAGGGGCCCAAGCACTTGGGCCATCTTCTGTTGCTTTCCCAGGCACATTAACAGGGAACTGCATTGGAAGTGAAGCAGCTGAGACTTGAACCTGTGCTTATATGGGCAGGCAGCAACTTATCTCCCTATGCCATAATACCAGTCCCTGAAAATATTTGTTTAACATTTAACTGTCAATTTTATTCTTAAAAAATTTATTTATTTATTCAAAAGGCAGAGTGACAGATATACATGCACACACAGAAAGATATATTCCATCTGCTGGTTCACTCGCCAAATGTCTGCAACAGCTGGGGCTGAGCCAGGCCAAATCGAGAAGCCAGGAGCTCACTCTGGGTTTCCCACATGGGTAGCAAGGATCTAAGTACTAGAGCCATCACCACTGCTTCCCAGGGTGCACATTAACAGGAAGTTGGATTGAAAGCAGAAACATTTCTCAAACTAGGTTCTCCAATATGCCATGAGGGAGTCTCAAGCAATGTAACTACTGCACCCAATGCCTGTCCTTTGAAATTATTTTTGAATTTGTATTTTGCTGATTGTGACTGATGCATCTTTTTAAAAGGATATTTGTCATTTGGGTTCTTCTGTGAGTGTTTGTTCATATCCTTTGCACATGGTGGTGTTCAGGGTTTGTTATTCTACTGTTTTGCAGGATTACATTTTATACTTGGAATTCCATCTGTTTTTAAGTAATATAGCTTTTTCCCCTAAAGGAGATTTATTTATTTGAAGGGCAAAGTAACAAAGAGAGAAGTAAAGCAAAGATCTTTTATCTACTGGTTTACTCCCTAAGCTTGCAACAGCTGAGGCTGGGCCAGGCTGAAGCCAGAAGCCAGGAACTCTATCTGTGTCTCTCATGTGGATGACAGGAACCCAAATACTTGGGCCATCATCTGTTACCTCCTACCTTCACAAACAGGAAGCTGGATCTGAAGTGGTGTAGCCAGGACTAGAACTGGCACTTTGACATAGGATGCAGGCCAAACCGTGGTTTAACCCCTGGCTACACTACTTGTCCTATTGAATTTCATGTGTTAATTTTGTACTCAGACATCTTGTTGCATTTTCATATTAACTGGGTCTATAGAAACTTTGGAATTTATTAGATAACCTAACTCTTGAAAACACTTTTTTGGGACAGTGCTATGGCGTAGTGGGTAAAGCCGCTGCCTGTAGTGTCAGCATCCCATATGGCTACTGGTTCTAATCCCGGCTCCTCCACTTCCAATCCAGCTCTCTGCTATAGCCCAGAAAGCAATAGAGGATGGCCCAAGTCTTTGGGCCCCTGCACTCATGCAGGAGACCTGGAAGAAGCTCCTGGCTCCTGATTTCGGATCAGTGCAGCTCCAGTTGTTGAGGCCAATTGGGGAGTGAACCAGCAGATGGTAGACCTCTCTCTCCCTGCCTCTCATTCTCTCTCTGTGTAACTGACTTTCAAATAAATAAATAAATCTTTTTTTTTAAAAAAAGGGTAGAAATGACTAAGATAAGGTTTAGTTTAATAAGACATTAATTTAAAAAAAAGAAGAAAAAGCTTTTTGGGGTCAATGCTGTGGCGTAGCAGATAAAGCCACCACCTGCAGTGATGGCATCCCATATGGGTGCCATTTGAGTCCCAGCTGCTCCACTTCCAATCCAGCTCTTGCTATGACCTGGGGAAGTGGTAGAAGATGGCCCAAGTCCTTGGGCCCTTGCACTCATCTGGGAGACCTAGAAGAAGCTCCTGGCTCTTGGCTTTGGATCAGTGCAGCTCTGGCCATTGTGGCCATTTGGGAAGTGAACCAGTGGATGGAAGACCTCTCTCTCTCTCTGCCTCTGCCTCTCTGTATCTGCCTTTCAAATAAATAATTTTTTTTTTTAAAAAAAGAACAACTTTGAGTGTTCCTTTCTTCCTTTTCAATATTTATATTCCTCCTGCATAGTATTGAATGGAAGTGGTGCATCCTATTCTTGCTTGTAATGAGAATGCTTTTAAAACTTCACCAGTAAATATTTTGTCTACTCTATGGTTTGTTTTGCTCTGTGTTTTTGATAGATATACTTAGGCTATAGAAATATGTTCAACCTTTTTATGCACCTGTCTCTTCATCTGTAATATGTGGATATCACCACATATTTCGCTTATTTTGCTAGGCCATTGTGAGAATTAAATGAGATCTCAAATGGGAAGATCTTGGTAAATTCGGATGTCGGCTACAATGTACGTATGCCTGGGTTTGCTCACTGTTGTGTCCCCAGGACCTAGAACATTTTCTGAGATGTAATTTACACATAGTAAACGTGTGCTGGACGATTGTGAAGAGAAAGTGCTGTTATTAAACAGATGCTTCACACAGAGTGGAATTTCCTGGCATCTCAGGCAGGGATGGCAATGCTGAAGCCTGCGTACCGCCACTCCCCTCATGACCACGTGGCCCTGGATGCTGTCAGAACTCTTCCGAGCTCGGACTGTCGGCCTTGGAATGCACTTCTATTTGGTGTTCTAGGCAGCCTTTTCCAACCTGCTCTAGTTGACATATGAAAAATAACTTGTTTCGAATTTGCTATTGGTTTGGTTGGTAGCACTTAATCTTCACTTGCTTGGGCACACGGTGGGAGCCCCGGGTTTCTCCTGTCCACAGGAAAATCCCCACAGAAGGGCTCCATAGTCACCAGCAGGTAGGGAAGCTCAGTTTCACTGAGCAGTTCTTCACAAGCTGAAAACACATTGATATCTAATAAAAAGCAACACTAATAATCCTTCCTCTTCATTAGTAAGGTGCTCTGGTAAGTTTATCTTTCTTGTAATATTGCTAGCTGGAAATGAGAGTCAGGAGCACCACTTCAGTGCCAGCATCCCATATGGGGCACTGGTTCCAGCCCAGACGCTCCACTTCTGATCCAGCTCCTTGTTAATGTGCCTGTGAAAGCAGCAGAGCATGATCCAAGTGCTTGGACCCCTGCACGTTGAGGACCTGGGTTCAGCTTGGCACAGATCTGAACTTTGTGGGGAGTGAACCAGCAGATGCAAGACCTCTCTCTCTCTCTCTCTCTCTCTCTGTAATTCTGCCTTTCAAACAAATAAAATGCACCTATTTTTTTTCAAAAGGAATTTATTTATTTAAAGATTTTTTTTAAAGATTTATTTATTTATTTGAAAGCCAGAGTTGGGGCTGGTGCTGTGGTATAGTGAGTAAAGCCGCCTTTTCTGTAGTGCCAGCATCCCATATGGACACCGGTTTGAGTCCCAGCTGCTCCACTTCCAATCCAGCTCTCTGCTATGGCCTGGGAAAGCAGCTGAAGATGGCCCAAGTTCTTGGGCCCCTGCACCCATGTGGGAACTCTAGAAGAAACTCGTGACTCCTGACTTTGGAGCAGCGCAGCTACAGCCATTGCAGCCAATTGGGGAGTGAACCAGCAGATGGAAGACATCTCTCTCTCTCTCTGCCTCTCTTTCTGTCTCTGTGTAACTGTGACGTTAAAAGAAAGAAAGAAAGAAAGAAAGAAAGAAAGAAAGAAAGAAAGAAAGAAAGAAAGAAAGAAAGAAAGAAAGAGTTACAGAGAGGCAGAGAGAGAGAGAGGCAGAGAGAGAGAGAGAGAAAGAGACAGAGAGAGAGAGAGAGAGAGAGAGGTCTTCCATCATCTGCTGGTTCACTCCCCAGATGGCCGCAATGGCTGGAGCTGTGCTGATCCGAAGCCAGGAGCCAGGAGCTTCTTCTGGGTCTCCCACACGGGTGCAGGGGTCCAAGGACTGGTGCCCATATGGGATGCTGGCAATGTAGGCGGCAGCTTTACCCACTATGCCACAGCACCAGCCCCAGGATTTCTTTCTTTATTTGGAAAGGCAGAGTGATGTAGGAGTTGGGGAGACAGATAGGAGATAAATCAGTCTACTGGTTCACACTCCAAATGGTGACCACAGCCAGGGCTGGCCCTGAGCAAAGTCAGGAGCCAGAATTTCCATTTGGGTCTCCCATGTGGATGGCAGGGCTCAAGTACTTAGGCCATCATGTGTTGTCTCCTGGGTGCACTAGCCAGAAGCTGGTTGGAAGCTGAGCAGCTGGGACCTGAACTGACATTTCCATATGGGATGCCAGCATTGCAAACAGTAGCTTAACTCACTGTGCCACACCAGCCCCCAAAAGACTTTATTTTAAAAAATCTTTCTAGTAAGGGATGTAGAATCTTCTACTCCTGCCAGCTAGGAGATGAGTCATAAATAAGAACCAAAAAGTGCTAAATTTACAAAGTAATTGCAGAGAACACGATTTTATTTTGAACACTTACATTACTTCTCCTATTACATTTGCTGTTTTCACATCTTTTCATGCTATTAATCTAATTTCATGTAAAATGGACCTGGCTGAATTTCTCTTCCTAAATATTTCAAGCTGCCACTCCCCTCCTACTTACAAACCCCTGCCAATTTTTGCCTCTGAATATGTGTGATTTAGAGATTAAATATAAAACTGTAAGGCCTGAGTCACTGGAAAGATGTGTTTGTTTATTGAGAACTAAGTGATCAATGCAACTCAACATCTTGCATTGAACCACGAATACCTTATACCCAAAGAGACCATAGGCTTCCCTGTGTCCTTGGCGCTTGTCATTCCTGCTCCGGCTCCCTGGAGGTGGATTTGTTCCAACTTTGCACTCATACTGCTGAGCTTTTAGGAACTGTGTCATAACACTAAAAAAAAAAATCAGATGTTAGACTCTGTACCAACCAACTTTGCCAAAATCATGCCTTGAGGCTCTTATAAAAGATTAAAATGTCAAAGCTAGTACTTTGCAATGAAGGGCATACATCATTATTTTGTTCTAATCTGCAATCACCTGACAGGCTCAAGCAGCAAACATGGCTAGGAACCAGGATCCCAAATTCTGTAAAGTCATTGTTGCTTTTCAATTTTGGTTTGATCCATTTAAAAGCTGTCATGTAAGGAAAAGGGTGAAATAGAGGAGATACAAAGCAGTATTATATATATGTGTGTACAGATATGTTCATATATATATATACACATACATACACAACATTAAGTGAGTAACTGAGGTCTCTAAGCCTCACCTTCCATTTCTACAAAAAAAGATAACAGTAGTAATAGTATCTATTTCATAGGACTGTGGAGGATATTAAATGAGATAATCCGTGCAAAATACACAACACAGTACCTAGCATGAAAATATACTATAGTCTTTTTTAAAAAGTATATATTTTATTTGAAAGGCAGAACTAGAGAGAGACACACACACAAAGAGAGACACACACACAGAAAGAGAGAGATGAATAGAGACAGAGAGAGAAACAGAGACAGGGAGAGAGAGGGAGAAAGGGAGAGAGGGAGAGAGGGAGAGAGGGAGAGAGGGAGAGAGGGAGAGAGGGAGAGAGGGAGAGAGGGAGAGAGGGAGAGAGATCTTCCATCTATCTACTAGTTCATTCCCCAAAATGCCATAACTGCTGGGGCTGGACCAGGCCAAAGATGGGAGCCTGAAACTCCATCTGAGTCTCCCATGTAGGTGGCAGGCACTTGGGCCATTTCCACTGCTTATCCAGGCACATTATCAGGGAGCTAGATCAGAGGTGCAACAGCAGAGACTTGAACTGGTACCCATATGGGATGCTGGCATCACATGCTATGGCTTAACGCACTGTACCACAATACCAGCCCTAGTATATACTCTTGTGGACTACTTTTACCAATACCTTGATTTTTTTAATATTTAATTTGTTTGAGAGAAAGAGATAGAAAGATAGACAGACAGACACAGATCTTTCATCTGCTGGTTTATTCCTCAAATGCTCACAGCCACTGGGGCTGGCCCAGGCCAAAGCCAAGAAATGAGAATTCCATTTGGTTCTCCCAAATAGGTGGCAGGGACACAACTACTTGGGCTGTTATTTGCTGCCTTCCAGGGTATTTGTTAACAGGAAGCTGGAAATTGGAATCCCAATATGGAGGTGTGAGCTTCCCAGGTAGTATCCTAGCAGCTGTAGCAAGTGCCCACCGCAGGCAGATATTTTCATATGGGAAACTAGCACCAAGAAGCAAGGGCCACATCCAACGCTGTTGGTAGCTGTGTCAGTCACCTTGCAAAGGGTTAATCACATGGAGTTCTACTGACAAATGTAAACTGTCATTAAGCCTGCAGAAAACTGGTTTCATTACAGAACAAGTATCAAAATGTACCACTCAGTTCCCTCTGCAGGACTTTCCAGAATTGTCCCAGAACCACACTGCCTACCTGAGACAGCTTCACCCGTTGACTGGTTCATGTCGAGTCCTGGTCCCCACCCCCACCCTCCCACCCCCCATTCAGGACAGCTCTGAAGGTCCAGCCCAGCCTTGGAGACCTTAAATGGTTTAGTGAGCCCTTTGTTGAGATTGTTTTTGGTCCGTCCTGTTCCTTACCTAATCTTCTCTCCCTTCCCTTCCCCGCCCTTCCTTTACCTCCCTTCTTCCTTCCTTTTCCCTCTCCTCTCTTTCTTGGATGTTGAATCCAAGAGTAGTTGTCAATAAATAAACTTACAGCATCTCATTTTAAACAAAACAGTTAAATAATAGAATACAAAGTAAAAGATTAAACTCTTGCACTAGTCCCATTTCCCTAAAGGAATGGGAAAATCCTTTTTTTTTTTTTTAAGATTTATTTTATTTATTTGAAAGGCAGAGCTACAGAGAGATCGTCCATCTGTTGGTTCACTCCCCAAATGGCCATAACCACTGGAGCTGGGCTGGTCCAAAGGCAGGAGCCAGAAGCCTCTTCCAGGTCTTTCATGTGAGTGCATGGGCCCAAGCACTTGAGCCATCTTCCACTCCCTTCTCAGGCACACTAGCAGAGAGCTAGATGGGAAGCAGAGCACTTGGGACTCAAACAGGCACCCACATGGGATGCTGGCACTGCAGATGGCAGCTTAACCGATGTGCCACAGTGCCGATCCCAGGAGTCGCTTTAAACTATCACTAGTTCATCCTTAACAAATGTGCTACAAATCTACACCCATAAACACATACATATCTTTTTTGGAATAAATGAGTGTAATATGGAAACTGTTCTGCAACTTTGTTTCATTTAAATATATCCTCTATGCCTTTTCATACAATACATGCAGATAGATACCTTTAGAGTGGTTCTGTACTATACTACTAAATAGATATACCAAAATTCGTAACCAGACCTTCCTACATAAAGATATAGTGTTTGTTTTTTCTCTTTTACACATATTATTGTAAGAAACATTCTTGGGCTGCCGCTGTGGCGCAGTGGGTTAACGCCCTGGCCTGAAGCACTGGAATCCCGTATGGGCACCGGTTCTAGTCCCGGCTGCTCTTCTTCCTATCCAGCTCTCTGCTATGGCCTGAGAAAGCTATGGAAGATGGCCCAAATCTTTGGGCCCCTGCACCCACATGGGAGACTGGGAAGAAGCTCCTGGCTCCTTGCTTCAGTTCAGTGCAGCTCTGGCCGTTGCGGCCAACTGGGGAGTGAACCAGCAGATGGAAGACCTCTCTCTGCCTCTCCTGTGTAACTCTGTCTTGCAAATAAATCTTAAAAAAAAAAAAAAGAGAAACATTCTTGAATATTCTTGCCCATTTATATAGGATAAGTTCATAGAAGTGGAATTCCTAGACCAAATGTTGTGAGAATTTAAAATTTTTAAAAAATCGTCTAAGTCACTTTCCAAAAAATCCACCCCAATTTAAATTTTAAAAAATTCCCAAGATCCATGAAAGAGAAAACTTCTTTCTTTGCAAACTTATCAACTGTGGACATGCCCAAACTTTTTAATTTTCAGCAATAAGTGGAAAATATTACTTTGCAATAATCCTTGCAAACCTACAGGTATCTTTGTGTGAATTTTAATCCTCTAGGAGAATGAATTTAAAAAGCTTTTTCAGGGCTGTGCCTGGATTCAACACCGAGCTCCTGCTTCTGCCTCCAGCTTCTTGCTGATATAGACAATGGAAGGCAGTGATGATGGCTCAAGTAATCCATTTTCTGCCCACCACACGGGAGACCTGGATTGAGTTCCTGGTTTCTGGCTTTGGCTCCAGCCCAGCCCTGGCTGTTGTGAGCAACTATGGAGTGAACCAGCAAATAGAATAACTCTGGCTCTCTGCCATTCAAATAAACAAATATCAACCAATATCATTGAATTGCTCTCTTGCTGAGTACTTAACTTCTCATGTTATTAAACAGATTGTGAAAAATGAAATGTCAGGCCCGGCACTGTGGTGTAGTAGGTTAGGCCTCCACCTGCGGCTCTAGCATCCCATATGGGTGCAGGTTCGAGTCCTGACTACTCCACTTCCCATCTAGCTCCCTGCTAGTGGTCTGGGAAAGCAGCAGAAGATGGCTGAAGTGCTTGGGCCCCTGTACTGTGTGGGAGACCTGGAAGGAGCTCCTGGTTCCTGGCTTTGGATCACCCAGCTCTGGCTGTTGCTGCCATTTGGGGAGTGAGTCAGCAGATGTCTCTCACTCTCTCCGTCTGTAACTCTGCATCTCAAATAAATAAATAAATCTTAAAAAAAAAAAAAGAAGAGAAAACTGGAACAGCACCTGTATGTGGTGCTGTCAGTGTAAAATACTATTCTTTAAGCCTATTTGTTGTTTAAAATTCATAATAAAGGAGTTTTAAATCCTCTGGTTAATTTTCTACATGCTTTTGGGAATTAAGAATATGTTGATTTTTTCTTTCTGTGTACAACAAGAATAAGTAATACTTTCACTAGACAGAAAAATCCCATTCTGGTACCAGCATTGTGGTACAGCCAGTTAAGACACTGCTTGGGATACTAGGATAGTGGAGTGGCCTGTTTGAGTCCTGGCTACTCCACCTGTGATCCAGCTTCCAGCTAATACGCCTGGGAAGGCAGCAGAAGATAGCCCAAGTAATTTGGCCCCTGCCACACAGGAGGGAGACCCAGATGGAGTTTGGGTGGCTCCAGACTGGCTTATACCTGGCTATTGCAGCCATCTGGGGAAGTGAAACAGTGAAAGGAAGATCTCCCTCTCTTCTGTCTCTCTTACATTCTCTCTGTTATTCTGCCTTTCAAATAAATAGCCACGGTGCTGACCCCAAATAAATAAATTTTAAAAGTCTCTTTTTTTTAAAAAAAAACCTCCCATTCTTTATTAAAAAGATTTGTTGAAACTGAAAAAGTACATAACCTTACAGCAACTTTGCATGTAACAATAATTGAACTAGCTTGTTTTGCCAACTCAATAAAGAGATGAGTAATTTGAAAATAACTTGGCAGGCCTGCTTTACAGGAGTGTAGCACATTGTAAATGAGTTTATCTGGGTCCTATCAAAACATAAAGGAACACAACCGCCCTTGGGGAAACTCAGTCACGCGGCTTGAGGGATCCGCAAGGGAAAGCTGTCTGTTGATTTGGCAGGATTAGGTCTGGTGCTGGTGGCATTAATACTCGCCTTCAAAGTGGTCTTTATCCCCTAATAATTTCCTAATCCTTGTTGTTATGTGAACCAGCAAACGTCTAAAGCAAAGCTGAAGAGCAGAATTTGGATGGTTTCCCAAGTGAGCAGAGGACTCTCAGGGTTCCAGTGGAAGCCTGCATTCTGCGAAATCTAGTGACTACCAATCAGAAGCAACGTGTTCTACAAAGTTCTACAAGTCTCTGTAATTATTAAGGCTAATCCCACATAGAAAAGCCATCTAAGTGGTTTCGATGTGATAGGGAAGGTCATAGGGAGAGGCACAGTCTCCCCCAGTGTGGCTCACTTTTGTGTTTGGAAGGGGCTTGGGGATTACTGTTGGTCTGGAATTGGAACCTGGGGACTGAGTGTTTCACCTGACATTGAGAAAAATGATGTCTATAATATTGGTCCATTTCAGAAAACTGAGGAGATGGTTGTGCTGCTGCTGGGTAGGAGCTACAGCCCACACAGGTCACTGTCCATGCTAGTGTTTTCTTTCCTGAGAAAGTAAAGTTTCAGTGAACAAAGTGATCAGTGAAGGAGCATTGCTTAACATTTTGTTTGGCTTCCTTGAGTACAGAGTTATGTTAGCTGCAGCATGGTAAGGCAACTCTGGGTTTATTATTATTATTATTATTATTATTATTAAGGCAAACTTATGGATACCTTTGAATAAGATATAAGGCCATAATAATTGATTATAATAATTAACTAATGAGGCAACATTATTAAAATGTAATTTTGAGTTTCCTTGAGGTATAATTGACACAATAAGATGCACATTTTTAAAATGTAAAATTTAACAAGTCTGAAATCTGTGAATCTATCACTGTAATCAAAACAATGAAGATATTTATTAATACCCCTCAGTAAAATTTCCATATTGCTCTGTGCAATCTCTCCCTTCTTTTTTTTTTTTTTTTCAAAGATTTATCTATTTATTAAAGTCAGAGTTACAGAGAGGGAGACAGAGAGAGAGAGCTCTTCCATTCTCTGGTTCACTCCCCTGATGGCTGCAACAGCCAGGGCTAAGCCAGGCTGAAACCAGGAGACAAGAGCTCCATCTGGGTCTCCCACTTGGGTGGCAGGAAACTCACACACTGGGCCATCCTGCATTGCTTTTTCCAGGCCATTAACAGGGAGCAAATCAAAAGTGGAGCAGCCATGACACGAATCAGCATCCATATGGCATGCCAGCATTGCTGGCATCGATTTACTGGATGTGCCACAGTATCTCCTTTCTCTCTACTTCCAGGCAAATTTCTGTTATGATAGTTTACTTTGTATTTTAGTCTCCATTTACTGTATAAGTGTTTCACTCAGCATGATTATTTTGAGATTCATTCCTATCACTGCATATATCTATAACTCATTCTTCCTTACTGTTAAGTAGTTAATACTCCTTTGTGTGGATGTGCTGTGATGTGTTTATCCATCCCTTTGCTGGTGGATATTTGAATTGTTTCTAATTTTTACTATTACTCAAAGCTGCTGTGAACATTCAAAGGCAAACTTTGATAAGGAAATGTATCTGCTTTTCTCCTTGGTAAATACTTAGGAGTGAAATGACTGGATCATATGATAACTGTGTTAGAGAACTGCTAACCTGATTTTCAAAGAAGTTGTACCACTTTCCATTCTCACAGGAGAGTATGAGAGTTTTTGCAGTTTCTTTACATTCTTGCTGACACTCGATTGGGAGAATCTTCTCAATTTTGGCCCTTCTGCTGGACGTGGACTGGAATCTCATTGTGGCTTCAATTTGCATTTGCTAATGTAGTTGAGCATATTAAATTAATTAATTAATTAAAAGATTTATTTATTTATTTGAAAGGTAGAGTTATGGATAGAGAAAGAGAGATCTTCCATCAGCTGGTTCTCGCTCTACAGGGCTGCAACAGCCAGAGCTGGGCCAGGCCAAGGCTTGGAGTCAGGAGCTTTATCTGGGTCTCCCACATGGGTCCAGCGGCCCAAATACTTGGGCCATTCTCTGCTGCTTTCCCAGATACTTTAGCAGGAAGCTGGATTGGAAGTGGCGTAGCTGGGTCTCAAACTAGCACCCATGTGGGATGCCAACATTGTAGGTAGCAGCCTAACCTGTTTTGTCACAGAGTACCCAGAACAGATTTTAATATGCTTATATGTCCTTTGTGTATTTTCTTTGGTAAAGGTGTGTTCAGATATGTTGCCAGCTTTTTTTTTTTTTTTTTTTTTTTAATTAGATTTGTTGACTTGGAAGGAACACCCTCAGGGCAGCTGGGTCACTGGGTTCCAGTCCCAGGTCTGGTCCCTTTGTCACTGTGTGATTCTCAGCACTGATTTCCCCCTCTAGACCCCTTGTTCTACAAACTCCAAACTATGAGATTCAAATTCTTTGTTATTTGTTTTGCACATATTATTTTTTAATCTGTGGCCCACCTTTCTTAATAGCATTTTATAAGCAGGAAAAGTTTTTAATTTTGATAAAGTCCAATTCATTGACTTCATTTTTGGAGTTTGTGCTTTTTGTGTTGGATTTCAGAAATCTTTCTCAAGGCCAAGATCTAAGTTTTTCTCCCTACTTATTTACGAGATTTTATAATTTTAGCTCTTAGGTCTGTTTTTCATTTGAGTTCATTGTTGATTGTGGCATAAGGTAGAGGCTGAGGTTTTTTTTTTTTTTTTCAGAATATTTATTTATTTATTTGAAAGACAAAGTTACAGAGAGGCGAGGCAGAGAGAGAGAGAGAGACAGAGAGAGAAAGTGGGGAGGGGGGTCTTCCATCCACTGGTTCACTCCCCGGATGGCCACAACAGCTCCTGTGCCCTTCTGAAGCCAGGAGCCAGGAGTTTCTTCCACGTCTTCCATGGAAGTGCAGGGGACCAAGGGCTTGGGTCATCTTCCGCTGCTTTCCCAGGCCATAGCAGAGAGCTGGATGAAAAGTGAAACAGCTGGGTCTTGAACCAGCGCCCATATAGGATGCCGGCGCTTCAGGCCAGGGTGTTAACCCATTGTGCCTCAGCGCCTGGCCCCCCTCTTTTCTTTTTATGTGGCTGATTGTTATAGAATCACTTGTTGAAAATATTATCTTTCCTTCATTGAATTGTCTGCTTTCTGTATCAGAGGGCTTCAGTTCAATGCTGTTAGTAAAATGGTACCATCTTCTTAAGCCCAGCTTAGCTTACTAGAAGTCAGGTGACCAAATGGCCCAATCCCGGGATTTGCCGCTTCCACTTCCTTACATCTGCAAAGCTATGTAAAAAAGAGCTGTTCTCCTAGTACAGGCTGTTATTCTCTCTGTGCACGGGGAGGCGGCCTGTCGGGTTTTCTCCACCCAACAATAAATCTTTTCCCTTATTCTGCTGTTTGGTGTGTTTTGTGGTGGCCTTCCTTTACAAATGCCCAGCTCCATTTCTGACTCTAGTTTCCTGGGAGACCCTGGGAGGCAGGAGGGATGGCTCAAGTGACTGGATTCTTGCTTCCAGCTGGGAGACCTGAATTGATTTCCTGATTTTCAGCGTGGGCCCCAATGGGGAGCCTTTCTGGGCATGTGGAGAGCAAGCCAGTGGCTGGGAACTCTCTCTTGCTCCTGCTTTGTCTCTGCCTCTCAAATAAATAAAAAGTAAAACAAAAGAGAAAACAGAGAATTTAGTATTAACTTGTCAACTTCCAGAAAAATACCTGAAGGGATTTTGGTTGTGAACGCATTGAATCTAGACATCAGTTAGATGAGAATTGACATCTTAACAATGTCAAGTCTTCTAATCTATGAACTTGGTATATCCATATCATTCCATTTATTTGGATCACATTTAATTGCTCCCATAAAACGTCATGTTATAATAATTGATTTCAAAAACTAGTTGATTACAGCATATTATTAAAATGTGTTCTTGATGTCAAGGTCTGTATTTCCTTTTAAGTGACAGTAGACCAGAATTTGTCTTAGAAGAGAAAGATAGGCCAGAATCTTTGGGGGCTTGCGAGAAGTTGTACTCCTACTCATGGAATTTCTAAAACTTCCTCTCATTCTTATCAATAAATGGTACCTTCTTCCCCAGAATCATAACATCATTTTCCATCATCTTAACAAGAGATTATCTGTATATTCAACAGATGACTGCCATTCAGAATTACTAATCAAAACCAAATTCATTTTCATTAAAAGTTCAATAGAAAGAAAAGGATAAGATATGCACAAAAAGTTAGAATTATTTTAGGTTTTCTCAGAAAAAAATGTCTTTAAGAAGCAATCAGGCCGGCGCCGTGGCTCAATAGGCTAATCTTCCGCCTTGCGGTGCCGGCACCCCGGGTTCTAGTCCTGGTCGGGAAGCCGGATTCTGCCCCGGTTGCCCCTCTTCCAGGCCAGCTCTCTGCTGTGGCCAGGGAGTGCAGTGGAGGATGGCCCAAGCGCTTGGGCCCTGGACCCCATGGGACACCAGGAGAAGCACCTGGCTCCAGCCATTGGATCAGCGTGGTGCGCCAGCCGCAGCACGCCGGCTGCAGCGGCCATTGGAGGGTGAGCCAACGGCAAAGGAAGACCTTTCTTTCTGTCTCTCTCTTTCACTGTCCACTCTGCCTGTCAAAAAAAAAAAAAAAAAAAGAAGCAATCATACAGGGAACCGGCGCCGTGGCTCGGTTAACCCTCTGCCTTGCAGCACCAGCATCCCATATGGGCGCTGGTTCTAGTCCTGGCTGCTCCTCTTCCAGTCCAGCTCTCTACTGTGGCCTGGGAAGGCAGTGGTTGGGCTCTGCACCTGCATGGGAAACCAGGAGGAAGCACCTGGCTCCTGGCTTCGGATTGGCACAGCGCGCCGGCCGTAGCGGCCATTTGGGGTGTGAACCAATGGAAGGAAGACCTTTCTCTCTGTCTCTCTCACTATCTAACTCTATCTGTCAAAAGAAGAAGAAGAAGAAGAAGAAGAAGAAGAAGAAGAAGAAGCAGAAGAAGCAGCAGAAGAAGCAGCAGCAATCATACATTTCAACTATTTTAAAAGTTACAATAGAGATCAATAGATTTTAAAACAGAAATAAATAGATTTAACTTTAAAACTGAATTTGGTGGGGCCAGTGCTGTAGCATAGCAGATAAATATGGCATCCTGTATGGGCACTGGTTTGAGTCCTGGCTGCTCCACTTCCCAAAATCTAGCTCTCTGCTAATGAGCCTGGGAAAGTCTCAAAGGATGTCCTAAGTGCTTGGGCTACTGTACCCACATGGAACATATGGAAGAAGCTCCTGGTTCGTGGCTTCAGACTGCCCCAGATCTGGCTGTTGCTGCCATTTGGGGAGTGAACTAGCAGATGGAAGATGCTTCTCTCTGTCTTTCCCTCTGCCTCTCTGTATCTCTGCCTCTCAAGTAAATAAATCAACCTTTAAAAACAAACAAACCTGAATTTAGTGTTTGGACATATCTAAGGGAGATTTTTGCAGGAGGCAATAAAGTCTAGGTGAGTCAGAAAGAACAGATACTCAAGCTGCAGTGTGTGGAGTGGATGACAGCCTTTCAAGTGGACATACAGAGCACTTTGTACATAAGAAGGGAGCTAAGAACTTGAGGGCGGAGAGGGATCTTCAGAAGCTGCCTATATTTAAAGGACATAGCTGAAAGGCCATGGAACAATGTTGTACCTGAGGGAGTGCAAACAGAGGAGTGCCACACATGGATTAAATTTGATGGTCTTTTATTGCCGGCAGTGGAGAGCTGGCTCATGCCCTAAAGAACTCTCAACCCCAAAGCCCAAAGCAACAGGGTTTATAAAGACAAAAAAACCACAAAATCGGGAGAGGAATACATAGTTGCTATGATCGGGGGGGAATACATGTTTACTGGCATCAAGCTAACCTAAAGCCTGTGTGAAAGTAATATCAATTATAATCTTAATAATGCCAGTTACAATCTTAACAATTTCAATTATAATCTTGACATGAATCCAGGTATTGGCCTCAATCATATGTAGGACATAGACAAATTACAATCTTATCATTAACCCAGGTGCAACCTATCTGTTTTTAAGCTTGAGTGATCATGCTAGGGGATTTCTATGCTTTGCCACGTGCTATGCAGTGGTCTGCTATTGTCTGAGTGTTTTAGATCATAGTTTCAGACCAGAGTCTCATGGTGAGGGGGGTGCTTTCTCAAGTTGGAGTCTCGAGTGCTAAAAAATGGAGTCCCTACTGTTGAGGTGTTACTTCAACAGGACAGAGCCCAAGCAACAAAAAAGATAGGAAAGACAACATCCCGCTTATTTAAATGACTACACCAAGCTCTACGCCACAAGCCAGGACAACCAGAACTTTATAAGTTATCTTTGTTGAAACCGGAGAAAGGCTGCAGGCCAGCAAAGACTCTCAAGCACTCAGTCTGGTTAATAAAGCTTGGGCTGGATTTCCATCTTCTGTGACCCCCCGCCCTTGGTTGTTTTTTTTTTTTTGGGGGGGGGGTACATAAAAGCTGAACAAGAGGTCTTTCCGCAGGCTGAAGAGGGATCTAGAAACCGCAGTTCCTAACTCAGTTGGTTTGGGAACGGGGTGATTGGAGTCAGCACAGTTGAATACAAATGCTTCATCAGAAAAGAACTTTTCTAGCAATCAGGAATACAGGTCATGGTGGATAAGACTTGGCAGAGAGCCCCAGATAGAAATTAAGGCACTGCTGATGCAAGATTAAAGTGGAATGAAGGGGCCAGCACTGTGGCACAGCAGGTCAAAACCCCGGCCTGCAGCGCTGGCATCCCATATGGGTGCCAGTTTGACTTCCAGCTGCTTCTCTTCCGATCCAGTTCTCTGCTGTGGCCTGGAAAAGAAGTAGAAGATGGCCCAAGTCCTTGGGCCCCTGCACCTGTGTAGGAGACCCAAAAAGAAGCTTCTGGCTCCTGGCTTTGGATTAGCCATTGCGGTCATTTCGGAAGTAGACCAGCAGACGGAAGTCCTCTCTCTCTCCAGCTCTACCTCTCTCTGTAACTCTTTCAAATAAATAAAATAAATATTAAAAAAAAAAAATAGAATGGGGGCTGGCACCATGGTGCAGAAGGTTAATCCTCTGCAAGTGGTGCCAGCATCCCATATGGGCGCTGGTTCTAGTCCCGGCTGCTCCTCTTCCAATCCAGCTCTCTGCTATGGCCTGGCAAAGCATTGGAAGATGGCCCAAGTGCTTGGGCCATTGTACCCACGTGGGAGACCCAGAAGAAGCTCCTGGCTCCTGACTTTGGATTGTGCAGCTCCAGCCTTGGCGGCCATTGGGGAGTGAACCAACGGAAGGAAGACCTTTCTCTCTGTCTCTTCCTCTCACTGTCTGTAATTCTACCTCTCAAATAAATAAATAAAATCTTAAAAAAAAAATAGAATGAAGAAGACTGAAGAAGACTGACCAGGGCACTCCATCCCAGAGGTCAGGTTCTAGTGGAGGATTTAAAGGCTGGAGAAAAGTGATGACAGAGTGCTGGGACACTGGTCAGCACATTAACCCTCATGATGCTGCTTGTTGGCTGTACAGTTTCTGTTCTGAAGTCTCCTCATGTCGATGGGATGTTTTTGAGCTGAGATGGTGGGAACTGAATGTGTGTTGCCGGATCTAAGAATTAATTGGTCTTTGTTAGGAAAACCAAATCAAATCTCGATTTGATTTTGGATGATGGCAATAAAGAATAAACTTTCTGTAGCTCTGCCTTTCAAATAAGTAAACAAATCTTTAATAAAGAAATAAGTAAAGTATCCTTGATTTGGCTAATGAATTTTTTAAAATGATTTATTTATTTATTTGAGAGACAGAAATTGATAGAAGGGGGGAGGTCTTCCATTCATTGGTTCACTCCCCAAATGACCACAATGGCCAGAGCTGAGCTAATCTGAAGCCAGGAGCTTCTTCTGGATATCCCATGTGGGTGCAGGGGCCCAAGAACTTGAGCCATCTTTTACTGTTTTCCCAGGCCATCAGCAGAGAGCTGGATTGGAAGAGGAGCAACCAGACTTGAACCGGTTCCCATACAGGATGCTGGCACTGCAGGCAGTGGTTTTACCTGCTATGCAGCAGAACCGGCTCCAGGATATTTTATTTTATAACCAGAATTGACTGCATTCATATGAATTTTTATATTAAAATTATCCTGGTTTTAACAATACTGTTTTAAGGGTTAGAATTTCCATTGCTGATTATTGAATGGTTAGTCTGGCTTTCTTAAAGTCTGGTCAATCGACCATCAATTTTACAACATGACACTTCACAATACAGTCTCTAGTGTTAAAAATGTTTGAGAAACAATGGTTACTCTTGTGCAGAAACATGAAACACATTAGTTGATTAAAAGTTCTACAGTTGTTGGATTTTGGAGGAATAACTTCCAATGTTTTAGCACAGTAGAATAGCTGTGGTTGACATTAATTATGTATTTCAAGTAGCTAATAGAGAAGATTTTGAATGTTCCCAACAGAAAGAAATGATGAATGTCTGAGGTGATGGAGGTGCCAATTACCCTGATGTGATCATTACATGTTGCATGCATATATTGAAATATCACATTGTACCTCATAAAACATGTATAATTATTATGTCAATTAAAAATAAGAGATATATATTTTAAAAAATTCTGCAGTAAGAGAAACCGCTGAAACTTTCCTTAACCAGCAGTTTTCCAAAGTTGTGTGGCTGTACTACTCCTTTTTATTGTAAAGTCATAGCATCATTTCAGTTATAGATTGATGCTTACCAAACTTCCCTAAAACTTAGTGGTCAGGTTAAAAACAATCATTTGTGTAGCTCATGAGTTAGCAATTTGGGTGTGCTCAGAGGGGAAGGATTGTCTCTTCACATGGTGTCAGCTGGGGTAGCCTGATGGAGGATTGGAAGGCCAAAGTCCACATGGCTCACTGACAAGGCTGGCTAGCTGATGTTGACTGTCAGCTGGGAGTTCAACCAGAACTGAGGGCACAGGTATCTCCATGTGGGATTCTGGATTATTTGGGCTTCCTCAGGGCATGGTGACGGGTTCCAAAATTGAAGTAGAAACTTTTAATCTCTTAAAGCTGTGGCCTGGAGATTGGCATATAACTTGTGCTGTTATATTGGTTAAACAGATCCAGCAATGCAAGAAAGGGCATAGGTTTCCACCTCTTGATGGGAGGGATTTCAAACAATGGAGGGGTTCTGTGTCACAACTGCACGTACAGAAAAACCGTACACAGCGTTAAGTGCAGAGGTTTGTGGATTTTTGTGTAATTAACCCATGCAGTCATCATCTAAAAGGCCCCCTATGTCTTCCAGTCACTGCTTCCTCAAGGGTGACCAGCATCGTGACCTCTAGTATCTGAGATCTGCACTGGGTTTCTCAACCTCAGCTGGGTCACCTATCAAGCTGCCTCATGCACTCTAGGAGGGTTAGCAGCCTCCATGGCCTCTAGCCACCAAACGCCAGTGGCATCCCCTCACCTCGTGATAACCAAGAAAATATCTCCAGAAAGAGTCAAATATCCCTGGGAGTGGCGGTGGTGGTAGCGAAATCACCACTAAGAATTACTAGGCAAGAAAATAATAGCTATTTTATTATTTGTCTAAATCCCACTTGATCATCTAGAATATAAGTTCCAAGAGAGTTCAAGGAATTTTTTTTCCTGTTTTGATTTTGACTGATTCCTCAGTCCCTAGAATACCACCTGGTGTATAGCAGAAAATTGATGACTCTTTTTTTAAAAAAAGGATTTATATAATTATTGAAAGGCAGAGCTACAGAGAAAGAAGGAGAGATAGACAGAGATCTTCTATCCTCTGGTTCACTCCCCAAATGGCCGCAACAGTCAGGGCTAGGCTGGGCCAAAGGCAGGAACCAGGAGCTTCTTCTGGGTTTCCCACATGGGTGCAGGGACTGAAGTACATGGGCCATTTTCTGCTACATTCCCAAGTGTATTCACAGGAGCTGGATCGAGAGCGGAGCTGCTGGGACTTGAACCAGTTCCCACATGGGATGCCAGCACTACAGGCCTCCGCTTAACCCACTGTGTCACAGTGCCGGCCCCATGCCTGTCTGTTGAATGAATGAGTGGATGAAGAAATGAAAGGTACAATTCTAAAGAGCTATATGAAAAGTCATGTTTAGAATCTATGTATTTTATTCAACTGAACCCTCAGTCACAAATCATTTGGTTCTTTTTTGTTTTGTTTTGTTAGACATGACCATTTAAGAAGCTGACATTGATATAAAATGCAAGAATATATTTGTCTTTGATAGGAATCCATATTGATTAATTTCTTCCTGTAGCAACATGAAATATGAGCTACAGACCTAGAAGAGATTGCAATTTCCAAGACAAACTGGCAGTATCTCATGACTGTGCTAATAATTTAATGTAATAAGCCTTAATTTATGGTTTGTAACTGTTGTGAAAGCTTTGTGAAACAGGAATCTACAGTAACTGAATATTCTTATTTAAAACCTGGGATATGCAGCCAGTGTGTGGTGTGGTGGTTAAGATGCTACTTGGGAAGTTTACATCTCATATTAGAGTACCAGGTTTAAGTCCTGCCTCCACTTCAGTCCAGTTTCCTGCTAATACACACCCCTGAGAGGCAGCAGGTGCTAGTTCAAGTGTTTGGGTACCTGCTACCCATTTGGGAGACACGGCACGGATTGAGATCTGGGTTCCTGCTTTATCATGGCCTAACCCTGGCTATTGCTGGTATTTGAGGAGTGAACCATTGGATTTTCCTCTGTCTCTCTACCTTTCAAAACAAAAGAAAATAAATAACAAATTTTAAAAAGAGGTGGTAGGTCATGAAAGATTAGAAGATGAAAGGAGGAAGAATATAATACAGTAGTAGGTACTTAGAAAGTATTTCTTATAGAGGAAACCTGAAAATCTCTTTGGGAAGACAGATACTGATTTACTCTGTGTTTTTTCCCCCACTTTTTAGGTAAATTTCTTAAGGGTTATCACCAGAATTGCTTTCAGTGGAACCAAAATTCTCCACAAATGTTGACAGGTTTGTCCTTAAAATTTTTTAAAAAAATTGTTCTTGGGCCCAGAGTCATGGTGCAGTGGGTTAGGCTACCACCGGCAATGCCGGCATCCCATGTAGACAATGGTTCAAGTCCTGTCTGCTCCACTTCTGATCCAGGTCCCTGCTCAGTGTATGATGACCTAAGTATTTGGGGCCCCGCCAACCATGTGGGAGACCTGAATGGAGTCCCAGGCGCCCGGGTTCAGCCTGGCCCAACTCTAGCTGTTGCAGCTATTTGGGGAGTAAATCAGTGGATGGCAGATTTCTCTTTCTGTCTTTCTGTAACTTTTTCAAATAAATTAAAACCAAATCTTTAAAACATTTATTCTCATTTTATTTGGAATATATGAGAGAGAGAGAGAGAGAGAGAGAGAGAAACAGAGAGAGGATCTTTTATCTTCTGGTTCACTCTCCAAATGGTAGTTACTCCATTTTCTAAGTCATTCTGAATTGTTTCATGTATCTGGAGCCACCTCTGTTAAAAGTGACTTTTAACAGTGGAAATCACAAAATGTAGAGAAGTGACTTGCCCAATTATTGCAAGAGCTAGTTAAAAATAGGACAAATACTTTTGAGCCAGTAATTGAAAGTATCACACCCAACATTTTATCTTGTGAAACAAAGATGGAATTAATGTAATAATATAGAAGTAGGGAGTGAAGGAATACTATTTTTTAATTTTTAAAAAATGTATTTGAGAGACAGGTAGAGCCAGATAGAGAGTTCCTCTCATCTGGTTCATTCCCCAAATGCCTGGGATGGTGGTGGAGAACTCAGTCCAGGTCTGCCACATGGGTGGCAGGAACCCAGCTATCTGAGCCATCACTTGCTGCTTCTGAGGTTATGCGTTGGCAGGAGGCTGGAATCAGGAGTGGAACTGGGATTTGAACCCAGGCACTTTGATGTGGGATGTTGGCATCTTAAATGTTAGGCCAAACACCCATCCCCTATAAAGGCTTTTACAAACGCAAAAGGTTGGTTATCAGATGCTGCTGCCACTCCTATTTAGTCAGTGACTGAATAAAATAAATTCAATATTGATAATTCAAGTACTTGAAGTTCTACTTGCAAGGAAGGGTGTCTGTACAGTTTTTATTTTGTAACCTCCCAGGAGTTGCGTGTGGTTAGCCCACTGGTTGCATGGCCAAATGCTCATGATTCATTTTAGCAGACATTACTAGAGATGAGGAGAAGATGGGAGTGTGTGCGACAAATCTGTGTGACACAGAGAGACAAATTAGGAGGGAAGCTAATTTTGGATTCCTGTTTTGAAACAGAAAAGAGCTTAAATCAGGTGATTTATTTACTTTTTTGTGCTTTTAAAATGGAAAAATATGTCTACAAATCTACTTTGGAATTTTCTGAATGACACAATTCTATTTCAGGAGAATAATCGTCATAATTGCAGGTTACTTTCTTCAAGTACCTGAAAAATTCCTTTCTAAAAATATAACTCCTCAAAGAGAGAAAAATGTATTTATACCCCGGAGTATTCCTACAAAGGAGTTTGCTACTTCCAGCTAACCTACACAGTAGCATTTAAAGAAATAACTAATAAGTTTACTGTCTAATTTAGAAATAGGAAAGGAGAAAGGAATTATAATTTCTTTCATTAGGTTTGATGGCTTTCATTCTTACTATTTTTTTTTTTTTGATATTTTTCTTTCATTCATTCTTTTAACAAGAATTTGTGAACTGGAAGATGCTGGGCTGGATTCTGGGGGTTCCTGGATGACAACACAGTCCAGGTTCTCAAAGCACTTTCAGTCTAAAGGAAGAAAAGCATACACACCTTTAGATTCATACTCAGATATGCACATGCTTACATGTAAACACCCCCCACACTCATACATACATATATTCACACATATATGATCGTGTTCACACAATAACACACATAGGCACTCCTTTATTCACACACCCTCACATGCATAATCACATATAAATATGCATGTACACATATACTCACATGCATATACATTTGGACACTACCCAAATAGAGATGATGAATAGAGTACTTTTCAAGTTAAGAGAGGAGAAAAATGGGAAGGGTTTTACAAAAGTTCACAGAAAACATGCATTATGAAAAATCTATGCATGGATTTCAAAATACTTTTTGTGCCAAAATAAATTTGTTTTAACTCTATTTTTCTATGAACATTTTAAAGTCTCCTCATATAGTGGCAATAATCCTTTGAGACAGCTACTACGAAAACTCAGTTAAGCTAAGGAGATAGTTTGGGAGCTGTGGCATAGTGGGCTAAGCCTCGCCTGCCACGCTGGAATCCTTTTTGGGTTCCTGTTCAAGTTCCAGCTGCTCTACTTCTGATCCAGCTCTCTGCTATGGCCTGGGAATATAGTGGAAGATGGCCTAAGTCCTTGGGCCCCTGCACCCAAGTGGGAGACCTGGAAGAAGCTCCTGGCTCCTGGCTTCAGGTCAGCTCAACCCTGGCCATTGTAGCCATTGTGGCCATTTCAGCCATGTGGGGAATGAACCAGCAGATGGAAGACCTTTCTCTCTGTCCCTCCCTGTGTCTATAACTCTACCTCTCAAATAAATAAAAATTAAAAAAAAATTAGGGAGCTAGATTTACCAAGATCTGAATTCGAGACAAGACCTGCCATGATTATCTTTAAGGTCTTAATCAAGTGATTTAACTCTGCCTAGTTTCTCTCTCTTTCACATAGGTATTATCATAAACCACTCCATTAGGTTTGTTTGAATTTTAAAGGAGGTGACATGTATAAACCACTGAGCAGACTGCCTGGCATGTAGCAAGCACTCAATACATACTAAATTTTTAATTTTTAAAAAAGATTTATTTATTTGAGGGGCAGAGTTACAGAGAGAGGGAGACAGAGAAATCTTCTGTCCACTGGTTTACTCCCCAAATGGCCACAATGGCCAGAGCTGGGCCGATGTGAAGCCAGGAGCCAGGAGTTTCTTTCAGGTCTCCACATGGGTGGAGGGACCCAAGCACTTGGGTCATCTTCCACTGCCCTCCCAGGCCACTAACAGGAAGCTGGATCAGAAGTGGAGCAGCCAGCCTCATAAATTTCTAATTCTTATTGATACCCTTATTATTACGAGATAAGGTTATTTACCAGGGAAATTGCAAAGATAGTACTTTCCTCAACAAGCTGTTTAGAGAGAATGTCTTCAACTATTTTAATCATGAACAGAACAAAAAAAATATTGTGTATTAAATGAATATATGGTAACTGGTTAAACTACTTTCTGAAGGTTTAAAAAAATCAGGGAGTCCCACTGTGATTTATAAATACCAAACGTCCAGATATCATGACCATTACTGGGAAAACCTTTTTAGTTAATTGCCTAATTTTATTTATTTGAAAGGCAGAGAGAAGAGATATTTTCCAGCCATGATTTTCTCTTCAAATGCCCACAACAGCTGAGACTTGGCCACAAGGACGATGAGAAATACAAAGTCAGCCTGGGCCTCCCTTGTGAATGGCAGGGATCTGACTACTTGAGCTGTCACCTGCTGCCACCCAGGGTGTGCATAATAGGAAGCTGGAATTGAGAATGGACATGGGACCTGAACTGAAGCATTCCAACATGGGATGTGGGAATCCCAAGCAATATCTCAATGTGTAGGCCAAATGCTCACCTCAGGAAAATTGGAATCTGTTTAAATGACATCTTACCAGCATTAAATAATGCCTGGGGCTATTTTCACATTTCATGGTGAAATTGTAGAAACTATTATTAATTCCACGATCATTCCAAAGTGTGTTAGATTTGACCATGTCATTAATTAAAAAAAAAAACACAAATAGCATAATTTAATATTTTAAAAGGCATTTTTATTTTATATTTAATTTTTAAGAGTATGTATTTATAATTTGCATTATAGCCAAAGGCTTATTGGCTGCACTAAATAAAGAGTTCAACAAATTGTGGCTTGGAAGAACCTCCCCCAGTGTGGCTTTAAGCCATCAGGACACAGGGTTCAGCCCTGCTGCTGAAGAATTTGCCCTTCATGCCAACAGACTGCTTTGGGAACTTTACTTTCCCCAGAAAATAAAGTGGCACCACATCAGTGACAGGAGCAGCTCCAGTCTTGTAGTGGGCAGTATTTGCCCGTGTCTGCTCACTGACCAAGGTCCATAGTTTTTTAAGGTTGACAGTGATTGACCCTGGTTCCTCTTTAAGCGATCATGTCTTATACCAACCTTTCCCAGAGTAACTGGGAGATATTTACCTCATTTGATCCACAAGCATTTCCCTGCCTACATCTCCCTCTTGTACTTGCCCTTGTGGCCTTGGCCATGGCTCTTGTGGCCCAGAGTTTCAGTCTTCCTTCAGCTGGATGGCATGGGAGGGGCAGGAGGAAAGCTGGATATCCTTCGATATGCTGAGGCAGTTCACAGCATCAGAAATAAAGGTGGCCAATACACATGAAAAGACATTAGATCACTAAATTATAAATTAAAGTGAGGTGATTTTGGGCCTATTGGGTAAAAATTCAAAAGGTGGATAATACCTTGGTGCTGTTGAAGCAGTGGTGAAATTGGCACTCTCATACATTGCTGCTAGAAAATAAATTGGTATCCTTTTAGAGGCCAGTACAGGTAAAAAAAACTTTTTAATATAGTACTTTTTTAAAAAAAAGATTTATTTACTTATTTGAAAGTCAGAGTTACAGAGAGAGAGAAGGAGGGAGAGAGAGAAAGAGATTTTTCATCCGCTGGTTCACTCCTCAAATGGATGCAACAGCTGGAGCTGTGCCTATCTGAAGCCAGGAGTCAGGAGCTACTGCTGGGTCTCCCACACGGTGCAGGGGCCCAAGGACTTGGGCCATCTTCTATTGCTTTCCCAGGCTATAGCAGAGAGCTGGATCAGAAGTGGAGCAGCTGGGAATTGAACCAGCGCCCATATGGGAAGTCAGAACTTCAGGTGCCAGCCCTTAATATAGTCTTGACTCATCAATCCCACTTCATCAACAGCATCTTCAGGAAATACAATCATACAAATACATAAAGATGGTCGTATAGGCACATTCAACTGTGATGTTATTTATGATGATGTAAAGTTGGAAATTACCTAAAAGCTTACTGCTAGAGAAATGCTTAAATGAATTATGATACAGCTAGACACTGGAATTCTATGCAGCTATTACAAAGAGTTAGATCTACTTACGCTGGTATGGAAAAATGTCAATGTCTCACTCTTATCAGTTCCTTTTTATTTTTAATTAAAATTAAAAAAATCATTCAAAAGGCAGAGACAGAAAAACAGACATGGAGAGATTTTCCATCTGCCAGTTTACTCCCCAAATCCCATAAAGGCTGGGGCTTGGTCAGGCATTTGCCAGGTATCTGGAACTCAATTCAGGTCTCCCACGTGGATGGCAGGGTCCCAAGTACTGGAGCCATTATCTATCTCTTCCCAGGGGCTGTACATTGGCAGGAAGCTGGAATAGGCAGCCAGAGGCAACAGGATACGGGATGTGGGAATCCCAAGTGGTATCATAATGGCTATGCCAAATGCCAGTTCCCATTTTTATTTTTTTAAAAAATTTTATACATGGAAAAAGCATAGCTTTAAAAAAGATTTACTGGCCGGGACCGCAGCTCACTAGGCTAATCCTCCACCTGCGGCACCAGCACACCAGGTTCCAGTGCCGGTTGGGGCACAGGATTCTGTCCCGGTTGCCCCTCTTCCAGGCCAGCTCTCTGCTGTGGCCAGGGAGTGCAGTGGAGGATGGCCCAAGCGTTTGGGCCCTGCACCCCATGGGAGACCAGGAGAAGCACCTGGCTCCTGCCTTTGGATCAGCGCGGTGCACCAGCTGCAGTGCGCCAGCCGCAGCGGCCATTGAAGGGTGAACCAACGGCAAAGGAAGACCTTTCTGTCTCTCTATCTCACTGTCCACTCTGCCTGTCAAAAAAAAAAAAAATTTATTAAGATACAATTTACATTCCATAAAATTCACCCTTGTAAATTACAATCCAATGATTTTTAGTGAATTCTTACAGTTGTACAACCATCACCACACTCCATTCTCAGAATTTTTTATTACCCGCCCAT
Source organism: Sylvilagus floridanus (assembly GCA_949820135.1). Classification (NCBI taxonomy): domain Eukaryota; kingdom Metazoa; phylum Chordata; class Mammalia; order Lagomorpha; family Leporidae; genus Sylvilagus; species Sylvilagus floridanus. Next base: position 55,962,831 of record OX463235.1, read on the forward strand.
TTTCCCTCATACTCATAGGGTTAACTTTTTTTTTTTTTGCCAAATTTATTATTTTATTAAAAGGGGAACCTTTCCTGAGATTCATTTGTTTCCATAATATATGAAAAAAGATGAGACTATTTATTAATGGTATCAATTTAACTGTGCTTTGCTAGTGACTTTTTTAAAATAAGATTTATTTATTTTGAAAGGCAGAGTTACAGAGAAAGAGAGAGAGAGATCTTCCACCCACTGATTCACTAACATCAGCTTCAGTAGCTAGGTTCTGAGCCAGGCTGCAGTTGGGAGCCAGGAGCTGGGAGCCAGGAGCCAGGAGCCAGCAGCCAGGAACTCCATCCTGTTCTCCCAGGTAGTTGGCAGGGGTCCAAGTACTTGAATCATCTTCCACTGCTTTCTCTGGGCACAGTAGCAGGGAGCTGGATCAGAAGTGGAGCAACTTGGATTTGAGCTGGCACTCACACAGGAGACTCGTTCTGATGTCCCAGGTGGTAGCTTAATCACTGCCCTATAATGCTGGCTACTGCTAATGACTTAATGACAACTCTAAGCGGGATTGATATACAGACAGCTGTTCATATTTCATGCATACAGTTTGATGTGTTTGGAGATGGTATTCACTCATGAAATCACCAATGTCATAAATATGTCCATTGTACAGGCCTATTAACAGTGGTAGGTTGGGAGTGAATTTGAGTGGGGGCAAGGCAGGAGAGGAAAATTACAGACAGTTTCTGAGTTTGTAATTCCTGTATCTGAATTATTAACAACAATGATACACAATCTTTTTTTTTTTTTTTTTTTTTTTTTTTTTAAGATTTATCCATTTATTTGAAAGTCAGAGCCTCAGTGAGAGAGGGAGAGGAGAAAGATCTCCCACCTGCTGCTTCACTCCCCAAATGGCCCAATGACCAGGCCTGGGCCAGGCTGAAGTCAGGAACCAGGGATGTCATCTGGGTTTCCCTGTGGGTGCTGGGACCCAAGGACTTGAATGATTTTCCGCTGCTTTCCCGGGCAAATTAGCAAGAAGCCTGATCAGAAATGGAATAATTGGGTCTCAAAGCAGTGCCCATCTGGGGTGCTGGCGCTGCAGATGGTGGCTTAACCTGCTGTGCCACAGCGCCAGTCCTGATACACAATCTTTCAACATGAGAACATAGTAGTCTTTTCTATTTTGAAAAGAACAAAAAAGGAAACAGACATATACCCTTTGGCCCAAATCTACTTCTGGTGATTTGTCTCAAGGAAATAATCAACTATGTGGAAAAGGATTTTGTATGCAAAGATATTCATTAATGTTTTATTCAAAATAAAGATTATAAATATCTCATGATGCAAGAGAGAATAATTACTAATTATACTGGAATCTGAAAAGTAATTTCATTCATGTAAAAAAAAACCGCATTGCTAAAAAAACCTGTTTGGAAATTTAATGAACTCTTTCCAATGGCTACCTCTGGACGGTGGAATTCCACTATTCTTGTATTTGATTTCTTTTTGCATTTCTCTATTTTCTTCATAAATGATACCAATTAAAAGCAGATTAGTATTGCTTTCACGTGTGTGCACAAATATACAGCCTATTGTATATCAATTATACCTTAATAAAAACTTAAAAAGTAGAAGGATCGTGAGAAACCGAATCATATTCAGCTTCCTCCTGGAAGAGGGGTTTTGCTGTAACATGTGGGGGCTGGAGGGTAAAATGGTCGGGGAGGGGTGGTAGGTGGGTATTATGGAAACAGCAGCAACCCTGCCTTGCTGGATACCTCCACTCACCCATCGGCCAGACCCGTCTGCCTCTCGCAGGCCGGAACGTCTCCCGCGGCTCGGTCACCTTGCTGAACAAGCAGCCACTGCCCCGAAAGTGCGAGCGGAGGCGAGGAGGGCAGGTCACCTTCTGGCAGATTGCAGCCGATGCCCGTACGGCCCCAGCCGGGCAGCACCGTCCGAGGCCGGACGTGCCATCGGGCGGGCGGCGGATAGCCCCCCAGACATCCCCGGAGCAGTGGGCTCGAGCAATTGTTCTAGGTCCGTGTCAGCTGTGAGACCCTGAGCGTGTGCCGGTGCCTCACGGAGCCCTCGCTACCACCTCCAGGCAGGCGCCGTGAGGAAACTGAGGCAAGGGGGCGTCACCTGAGGCCAGGACACTGAGGCCAGGGGGCTCCGGCTCCCAAGCCAAGGCTCACAGCGCCACCCACACTCTCCTCTCACTGTCCTCTGGAATCAATTTAAGAGCTAAAAACAACGCCCACTTCCCGGCTCCACTCAGGAAGCCTGAGCTTTCATTCTTGACAGTTTTTCCCACATCCAGCACCGAGGCAACATCCGCCAGCCACTACGAACAAAGCCGGGGGCTGACGAGGGTTCGGGGTTCGCTGGGCCAACGCCGGGCCCGCCTCGGGGACCGCAGGGAACGAGGGCCCGCCGCGCTCGGCTCCCCAGCCCTTCGGCGCCGCCAGCCTGCGCGGCCCAACGCGCGTGCGCGGGGCTCAAGGGGCCGCCCCTGCGCGAGCGCGCGGCGGGGGAGCGCGCGGGCGCGCTGCGGAGTCGGCGTCGGCGTCGGCGCGCGCTCCGGGCCGCGGCTGTGTGGGCTGGGGAGGGAGCGAGGCGGCGGTGGCGGCGCCCCAGAGCTGAGGGGACGCGCGGGCCTCGCGCCGCAGGTATAGACGGCTGCGAAGGAGACCCGAGGCTCGCTGCCCGCGGCCGGAGAGCTTGGCCTCTCGCGCGCTCGCCTCAGCGGCTGCCGGCCGCTTCCCTCGCCCCGAGTGGCCGCCGCCCCTGGAGACTCGTCGTGACACGGGCCTAAGCCGCCGCGGCTGCGGGCGTGCAGACCCGCTGGGCGCCGTCGGGCCGAGCCGGGACCGGGCGGCCGGGCGTCCGCACAGGTGCAGCCCCGGCGGGCCGGCCGGGGGCCAGGCGCCCCGTCGCGCGGCGGGCGGGCCGGGCTCGGCACTGGGCGCCCCCCCAGCCGCGGGCCGGAGCCCCGGGCGCTGCCCCGCCCTCTCCGGGGACGGCCCGGCCGGAGCCGCGGGAGCCGGAGACCCCGCGCCGCCGCCCGTCCGCAGGGCTCGCGCGGAGGAGGAGGCGGAGAAACTTTGCCTTTTATTGTTGTTGCTAGTCCTTAAGTGCAAGGAACTCTGTGGGGGAGGAAAAATGTCCTTCTTCAATTTCCGTAAGATCTTCAAGTTGGGGAGCGAGAAGAAGAAGAAGCAGTACGAGCACGTGAAGAGGGACCTGAACCCCGAGGAGTTTTGGGAAATCATAGGCGAGCTGGGCGACGGAGCCTTCGGGAAAGTGTACAAGGTAAGAGGGAGACGACGGGAAGTGGCCTGGGAGATGGAGCGGCCGCTGGCCCGGGGGCACGGGGACTTCACGCTGCTGCGACCCTTTCCTGCCTCCTTTTTGACTTCGCGGCCAGGCGCTGGAACTGTCTGTAGCCGACCATCCAAGGAGTCGCTTAGACCGGGGGCTTAAGGATTCAACAAAATGGGGCTTGGATGGAGTTTATCGAGGGGACCGGGTTATTCCTGCTTCTCTGTCAAACTCCAAGGAAATGGGAGTTCCGTAATTCACAGGAGTCTGGCCAGGGGCCTCCAATGATCTTACAGTGGGACACTCGTTACCTTTTTTAGTGGATTTTTGTTTGGTTCCTGTTTGCATTTCTCTTTTTAAGGTCCAGGGCATACATTAGGCTGTAGCTATAGCTAGTACATAGCACATCCATCTCCTGGGATCAGAGCCAGGTGATAGCTACTTGGTCTGTCCTTGAGTGGTTGCTTGACAACATCGCGTAAAATGGAATGGAATCTCTTAGAAAATTTCCAGAAGAGAAAACTTGCATCTGGTGCTAGTTTCTAAATATAATTATAGTAAGCTTTGACTAGATGTCAATACCAAAGCCTAAGAATGAAAGCATTATATGTATACATATTATTTCTATAGAAAGATTTGGCATTTTAACCTGAAGGCATTCATGTGAACCATTTACTGTCTGCTAAGGAGCATTTGACTGATGTCATTGGAATATTTTCATCTTGAAGGGTAAGGCTTTTATGAGACACAGTTTAGGGGAAGGAGCAACAGGGTTGCCTAGAAGTGAAAACATAAATAAGTAACTTGGTTTTTTTTTAATAGGAACTTTGCCGTTTGTTAAGTACTTTCAGGTAATTGACTTTTCCAAAAATCTGGTGAGGTGGACAGGTCAGTAGTAGTAGCCACCTTTCACATCTGAGGACGCTGAGATTAACAAGTTGTTCATACAAGTTCAAGTTTTGACTTGAACTCAGATCTTCTGACTTCATATATATATATATATATATATGTATGTATGTATATATATTTTACTTTAACATCAATTGGTAGAAGTGGCAGCATTTTCCCTGCTTTGTAAGCAGCATTACCTTTGACTTTACTCTGCCACAAACTCATCTTGTTCCTTATGCGCGCTCCTCTCTATGTGCTTTCAAGACACATTGTTCATAATTGTCCCATATTATAGTTAGTGTGTTTGTGTTTCTGTAATGAAATTTGGGGCCAGCATTATGATGTTCTTCTGGGTTTAACCATTGCCTTAGCACATAGCACATCTCTGTTGAAGTGCAAGAATGTTCTCATGTGAATGCTATTGAAGTTCTTGTCTGCAAAGTGGGCCTCAGTGTTTGCGTGGACGGCTGGGTATGGTTTCAGCAAGAGCTTACTGTGTGAGATGCGTGTAGGAAGGGCTTTTAGTGCAGAGGGAAGATCTCTTCTGGGAGTCGAGTTGTGTGTTAGTGTTGGCTGTCACTTAGCTTCTCTGCCCCTTTGTTTTCTTGGCCGTGAAGTTCCAAGTTTTCCTAAATGTTTGTTTAGACCCCTTAACCTATTAATGTTCCGTGAGTATGCAGTTAGCTGGGAAAGGCAAAACAAATCCTCAAGGCATCTGGCATCCTGTAGTTTGAAGGCAGCAGGTGATTTCATGTTTTCATGGTGCAAATATGTTGTTTTATCAAATATAAACAGCTGAGTATTAAGGGCAGTGGCTCTTGAGTCAACATTTCTCAGCTCCCTCTCTCCATAGCAGTGTGTGACCTTGGGCAAGTTACTGACAAGTTCTATGCCTGACTGTCCTCATCAGTAAGGCCTGCCACTCAATATGTTTGGATTAAAGGAGATAATAAATATAAGTCACACAGAAAGGGCTTAATAAGTGATAGACGTTACTGTTAACATTTGGAATTCATAAAAGTAAAATATGGGATGGGACAGGAAAAGGTACTAAGCAGGAAACCATTTCCTTAGTTTCCCATGGCAGGGGCAGGTTGTGTGAGCATATCAATACTTCTGTGGTTTATTCTGTAGTGACTGTTTCTGCAAAGTTAATGTCTATAGTAAAAATGGACACTAATTGTTTCAGGGATAATTTTTGTGGGCTTACTGACTGTGTTTAGGATGATACTTCAAGAATCTGAGTTCCTTGCATCTTTTTTCATTTCATTACTCCAGGCTTCTAAGGAATAGAGTGTGAAAAAAATTTTTTAAAAGAAAACTTAAAATTTATACTTATCTGACCTATTTGGGCCTAAAAGCTTTTCCTCTAAATTTTTGCTTTTCCAGATTCCCTAGAAATTATAAAGTTACTGACTTCTTTCTATGGGGGGAAAAGTTATCAAACTTTAACATTTTATGTAGTAGTATGCAGTAGAAAACTACTTCTAAACTTCTAATCATTTGTTGGTGGAAATTGGTAACTTACAAAGATTACATTGTAAATAGGTATTCATTTTTCCAGCACAGTTGTATTCCTTCCTGTTAGTCCAACATTATGAATACATCTCTAATGTAATTACTTCCTTGCCTGAAAAATCTTTGCTATTTTACTTTTGTTTTCTGTTTAATATGGTATTATTTAACATATATATGAAGCTATGGAATATCCCTCACAATTTTCTATTTTTGGATTTCTGTTTTTAACAGAAAAAAGGGAATGACATAAAATTATTCAGTGAGTTGCATTTTTGGACAGCTGGTGTTTTCTGTTAAACCACTTGAAGCTGAACTCCTGGTTGTGTGTTGGATGCAGATGGCTTTTTTTTTTTTTTTTTTTATTTGACAGGTACAGTTATAGACAGAGAGAAAGACAGAAAGGTCTTCTTTCTGTTGGTTCACTCCCCAAATGGCCTCCACGGCCGGCGCTAGGTGCTTCTTCCTGGTCTCCCATGTGGGTGCAGGTGCCCAAGCACTTGGGCCATCCTCCACTGCCTTCCTGGGCCACAGCAGAGAGCTGGACTGGAAGAGGAGCAACCGGGACTAGAACCAGCGCCCATATGGGATGCTGGCGCCGCAGGTGGAGGATTAACCAAGTGAGCCTCGGTGCTGGCCCCAGATGGTTCTTTTTTGACAACTGATGAGTGTATGCCTTTTAAGAAATGGTGAAATGTGTGATCATTGTATTGAAAAATATAGGAGCATGTATGTACATTTAGCAGTTAAAGTAAATTTGTATTATCAGTCATCAGGATTGAGAAATTTTGCCAGCACCCCAGAATCCTTGCTGGCGCCTTTCTGAATCTTATCTCTCCTTTCCCTAAAGGAGACCACTGTTCTATCCTTAAGTTAGTCATTTATTTGCTTTTTTGTATAGTTTATCATCTAGTATTTAACCCTACATTTAAAAAAAATTATTTATTTGAAAGGCAGAGTTATTGGAGCCAGCGCTGTGGTGTAGTGGACTAAGCCTCTGCCTGCGGTGCCAGGCAGTTCCAGTTCTGGTTGCACCTCTTCCAATTCCGCTCTCTGCTATGGCCTGGGAAAGCAGTTGAAGATGGCCCAAGTGGTTGGGCCCCTGCACCCGTATCGGAGAGCCAGAATTCTGAAGCTTTTGGCTCCTGGCTTCGGATCAGCCCAGCTCCAGCTGTTGCGGCCGTTTGGGGAGTGAACCAGTGAATGGAAGACTTTGCTGTCTTCCCTCTCTAGAGTCTGTAACTCTGCCTCTCAAATAAATAAATAAAATCTTGAAAAAAAAAAAAAAAGAAAAGGCATAGTTACAGAGTCAGAGAGAGAGACAGGGAGACATGCAGAGGCAGAGAAATCTTTCATCTGCTGATTTACTTCCCAAGTGGCTGTAATGGCTGGAGCTGGGCTGATCTGAAGCCAGGAGCTTCTTCTGGGTCTCCCACATGGGTACAGGGGCCCAAGCACTTAGGCCACCTTCCACTGTTTTCCAAGGTACATTAGCAGAGAGCTGGATTGGAAGTGGAGCAGCTGGGACTCGAACCAGTGCTCATATGGGATGCTAGTGCTGCAGGTGGCAGAAATACCTGCTACACCACAGTGTGAGCCCCTTAACCCTGAATATTATAAACTTTAGTTTTGTGAGTACTTGAACTTTAGATGAATGGGATCATACACATATATCTTCTATTAAAACTAGCTTTATGTTTGTGACATTTGTTATCAGCTAGAGCTGTAGGTAGTTCATTTTCATTGTTGCATAGTATTTAATGATCACATCACTGGTTGTTTACCATTGTACAATTAATATATCAGCTTCTTGCTTTTGGCTACTACACATAATGTTGCATGAATTTTGTTAATCAAGGAGTGGAATTGCTGAGTACAAGGGAGTATAGCTTTGATTTTACTAGGTGAATCCAAACTAGTTATACCAATTTACATTTCCATTGGCAGTGTTTGCTTTGCATCCTTGCTAACATTTGATATCATCAGAATTTTATGTTTTGAAGAATTTTTAAAAGATTTATTTATTTGTCAGGAAAAATTAAAATGGCCACAACAGCCAGGGCTGACCAGGCTGAAGCCAGGAGTCTGGTACTCCGTCCAGGTCTTCCGCATGGGTGGCAGCAGCCCAAGTACTTTGGCTATATTTTGCTGCTTCCCTGGAAGCATTAGCAAGGTACTGGATTGGAAGTGGAGCAGCTGGGACTGGAACTGGCACTCATATGGGATGCCTGTGTCCCAGGTGGTGGCTTCGCCTGCTGTGCCACAATGCTGGCCCCCATAACACAATTCATGATTGTAATAGAGTACAGTTTGTAAATTGTTTTCTTTACAGTTAATGCTGTTTTTTTTTTTTTTTCTTTGAAAGGCAGAGAAAGGGACAGATAGACATTGAGAGACCTTTTATCCACTGGTTCACTCCCCAGATTCCTGGCTATAGCCAGGAGCCTGAACTCCATCTGGGTTTCCCAGGTGAGTGGCAGTGATTTAAGTGCCTGTCATCATCTTCTGCCTCCAGCAGGAATCTGGATTGGAAGCAGAGCAGCTGAGACTGAAACCAAGTGCTTTGTATGGAATATGGGCATCCCAAGAAGTGACCCAGCCATTATACCAAGCACCAGCCCCTGGTGTTATGTTTAAGACATTCTTTTCTGAGATCAGGAAGCTAATCTCCTAAAAACTTTATAATTTTTCATTAACAGTTAGGTCTACGATGCACTTAGAATGGAGATTTGTAAATTTTAAACCCGTGTGGATACTCAGTTGTTCCAGAATCATTCATTTAGAGAATCAGTTGTTCCAGAATCATTCATTTAGAGAAGATATATTCCCCCTGATTTGTAGTGCTCTATTTTATAACAACTTTTTCTTCAATCTCTATTCTCATCATTGATCTGTTTGTCTCTTCCTTTACCAGTGTCTCAATTAGGAAAGCATTAAATAAATCTCTGCTAGAGTAAGACTTTTCCTTGTTCTTCAACAATGTCTACTGTGTTCTTGGCCTTTACAGTTTCTATATACATTTTATTTTTTAATTGTTTTAAAGATTTATTTTTATTTGAAAGAGTTACAGAGAGGCAGAGAGAGCGCGAGAGAGCAAGAGAGGTCTTCCACCTGCTGGTTCACTCCCCAAATGACTGCAATGGCTGGAGCTGAGTTGATCCAAAACCAGGAGCCAGGAGCTTCTTCTGGGTCTCCCACACAGGTGCAGGTGCCTAAGGACTTAGTCATCTTCTGTTGCTTTCCCAGGCAATAGCAGAGAGCTGGATCAGAAGTGGAGCAGCTGGGACTTGAATCAGTGCCCATATAGGATGCCAGTACTGTGGGCGGTGGCTTTACCTGCTATGCCACAGTGCCAGCCTCCTGTGTACATTTTAGACCTAGCTTGGTTGAGCTTCATAGAAGCCTGCATTGCTTTTTTTTGCGGGGGGGCGGGGGGGGAGCAATTTTAATTGAATTTATGCGTCACCTTTGGAAAATTAATGTCTCTATGATATTGAGTCTTCCCTTTTATGCATATGTTTTATCTCTATTTAGGCTTTTTTTTTTAAGTATCTCTCAATAACGGGTTGTAATTTTTTTCTACAAACCTTGAATGCACAAAGTACATCAAGGGTGTTTTAAATGTTTATTTTTTCTGTTGAAATTTCCGCCTGTTTTTATTGTATGCAGCCATTAGTAGTCTTCTGAGAAAGGATCTTTGGGAAGTGCATTTTTTAAAGACCTTGCCCGTCTGAGTCTTTATTAAAATGTCATACTTCATGTATAGAATTGCAGTTCAAAAACAAACTTCTGCATGTATTTTTTTTAAAGACTTTTTCAATTTATTAATTTGAAAGGCAGAGTGACAGAGAGTATAGTAGGGAAGGAGTGGGGACAGAGAAGGAGAAAGAGATTTTCACCTAGTGGCTCACTCTCCAAGTGGCCACAATAGCGAGGACTGGACTAGGCCAAGGCCAGGGACCAAGAACTCCATCCTGGTCTCCCTTAGCAATCTAACCCACTGCCACAACATTGGCTCCTTTTATAATTTTTTTTGTGTGGTCTTTTTTTTTTTTTTTTTTTTTGACAGGCAGAGTGGACAGTGAGAGAGAGAGACAGAGAGAAAGGTCTTCCTTTTGCCGTTGGTTCACACTCCAATGGCTGCCGCGGCCGGCGTGCTGCGGCCGGCGCACCGCGCTCATCCAATGGCAGGAGCCAGGTGCCAGGTGCTTTTTCCTGGTGTCCCATGGGGTGCAGGGCCCAAGCACTTGGGCCAGCCTCCACTGTACTCCCGGGCCACAGCAGAAGGCTGGCCTGGAAGAGGGGCAACCGGGACAGAATCCGGCGCCCCGACCGGGACTAGAACCTGGTGTGCCAGCGCCGCAAGGCGGAGGATTAGCCTGTTGAGCCACGGTGCCGGCCTTGTGTGGTCTTTTAAAGATTTACAGACAGGTTTTCTATCCACTGGTTCACTCTCCAAATGGCCTCAAGGGCCGGAGCTGAGCCAGTCTGAAAACAGGAGCTTCCTCCGGGTCTCCCATGTGGGTGTGGGTGCAGGGGCCCAAGCACTTGGACCATCTTCCATTGCTTTCCCAAGCCATTAACAGAAGCTGGATTGGAGACTAGAGTGGAGCTCATATGGTATGCCATTGCAGCAGGTGGAGGCTTAACCTTTCACGCCACAGCACCAGCTCCTCTTAGAATTTTTAAGATTTACAATTATTTTAGAATTTTAAGTCTGTATTCCATTCTTGTCTTTTGGCTTCAGGTGTTGCTTTTGAAAGTTGGATGTCATTTGTTTTCTGATATTTTCTCTTGATAGATTTTAAGATTTTTTTAAAATTTATTTTATTTATTAGAAAGGCACAGTTACAGAGAGAGAAAGAGGGAGAGACAGAATTCTTCCACCTGTTACTTAGGGGTGGGCCAGGCCGAAGGCAGGAACCAGGAACTTCTTCAAGTCTCCCAAGTGGGTGTAGGGGCCCAAGGACTTGGGCCATCTTTCATTGCTTTCCTAGGCACATTAACAGGGAGCTGAATTGGAAGTGGAGCAACCTGGAGTCAAACCAGTGCCCACAGAGATGCTGGCATTGCAGGCAGCAGCTTTACCCACTATGCCAAAATGAGGATCCCAAAGTTTTGTTTTTATTCCCTCTCACTGTGTTGTGTTTTGATGTAAATCTTTCTGTCCATCCTTCACCTTTCCTTTTGCTGGGTTCTTGTTTAGTTTGTTCCATTCAAAGATTAAGCTCTTTCAGTTCTGTGACATTTTCTTGTTTGACAGCCTCTGCCACTCTTTTCCCCCTTGCCAATGAATAGTTCTTGTCAGTCTTTAGATAATAAATGTCTCTAAATTCGGTGGACACTTACTATCTTGTTTGGCCTCTTAGAAGCATTTGAGACTTTTGGTTTATATATATATATATATTTTGAAAGACTTATTCATTTATTTGAAAGGCAGAGTTAGAGGGAGAAAGACAGAGATTGATGGATCCTCTATCCACTTGTTCACTCCCCCAAATGGTCACTACATTGAAGCTAGGACAGGCCAAAGCCAGGAGCCAGGACCTCCATCCTGGTCTCCTACATGGGTGGCAGGGATCCAAACACTTGAACCACTTTTGCTGATTTCCCACTCTGAAAAGCAAGGAGCTAGATCAGAAGTGGAGCAATTGGGACTCTGACTGACACCCGTATCATATGCTGGTGTTGCAGGCTGTGGCTTAACCCTCTGCCACAACACTGGCCCCATTCTTTCCTTTAAAAAACTTTTGGCTTTTAATTTACCAGACTGTTTTATTTATTTAAATTAAGAAGCAGAGTACGCGTGTACACTTGCCAGTACTCCCATCTGCTAATTTGCTCCAGAACCTGGATTGCAGTAAATTGGTTGGTGGGAACCTAATTACTTGAGCCATCACTGTGGCCGCCCAGAGTCTGTGTTAGCCGGAAACTGGAGTCAAGAGTGGGCCTTGGGAGTGCAGTGCAGGATGGCCCAGGTCCTTGGGCCCTGCACTCGCATGGGAGGTGGGGGGGGGGAGAAGCACCTGGCTCCTGGCTTCGGATTGGTGCAGCACACCAGCTGCAACACACCGGCCGTAGAGGCCACTTCAGGGGTGAACCAACGGAAAAGGAAGATCTTTCTCTCTGTCTCTCTCTCTCTCACACTGTCTAACTCTGCCTGTCAAAAAAAAAAAAAAAAAAAAAAAAAAGAGTGGAGCTGATATCAAACCCAGGCACTCTGGTCTGGAATGCTGGCGTCTTAACCTCTAGGCCAAATGCCTGCCCCTTACCATACTCTTAACTTTCTATTATCTGTGTCTACTGCTTGGACTCCTTCATTGACTTTTGCTCTCGGATGTAGGCCCTTTACCTTCTCCTTTTTTGTGAGAACCCATCTTCCATGGCTTCAGTTACCATCTAGATCTAATTATGTTTCTAACCTAAGACATCTCCTGCCTCCCTCCTGCTCTTTTGATCTGGAGATCCACACATCCAACTGTCTACTAGAAATTTCTGCTTGGATATCTCACAGATATCTTAAATCCAAAACATGAACTAATTTAGCTCCTGTCAGCCCTCAGTTTGCTCCTCCTGTATTCCTGTTCAGTAATTGCCAGTTGAATGGGGCCGACAACCAGGAGCTCATTTTTACACTTGATCTTAGCCAAAAGGCTGAGAAGCGATCAGGAGCTCATTTTTAATACCTCTTGTTTTCTTATCTAAAAAACTCAAACACCAAAGCCTACTAGGTCTATCTATTAAATACTTATTTTTTCTTTTTAAAAGATTTTTCAATTTTTTTTAAAGATTGATTTATTTTTATTTGAAAGTCAGAGTTAACTGACTTTCAACTGAAAAGTGATCCCTGTGAAATATAAGAGTGGGAATAAGAGAGGGAGGAGATGTACAATTTGGGACATGCTCAATCAGACGTGCCCCAAATGATGGAGTTAGAATCATGCCAGGGGATTCCAATACACCCCATCAAGGTGGCATGTACCAAGGCCATCTCACTAGTCCAAGTGATCAATTTTAGTTCACAATTGATCACACTGATAGGTCTAAGAGTCAAAGGGATCACACAAACAAGACTAGTGTCTGCTAATACTAACTGATAGAATCAAAAAGGGAGAGAATGATCCAACATGGGAAGTGAGATACACAGCAGACTCATAGAATGGCAGATGTCTTAAATAGCACTCTGGCCTCAGAATCAGCCCTTAAAGCATTCAGATCTGGCTCAAGAGCCCATGAGAGTATTTTAGGCATGGAAAGCCAAGACACTCTGGAAAAAAAAGAAGACCTAAATGAAAGATCTCTGTGAGTGAGATCCCAGTGGAAAGAATGGGCCATCAAAGAAGGAGGTACCTTTCTCTGAATGGAGGAGAGAACCTCCACTTTGACTATGACCCTGTCGGAATAAGATTGAAGTCGGCAAACCCTAAAGGCTTCCATAGCCTTGGCAACTCATGACTAAAGCCTAGGGAGATTACTGACACCATAAACAAGAGTGTCAAATTGTTAAATCAACTTCAGGAGTCACTGTGTACTTATGTCTCATGTGGGATCTGTCCTTAATGTGTTGTCCAATGTGAAGTAATGCTATAACTAATACTGTATTTTACACTTTGTGTTTCTGTGTGGGTGCAAACTGATGAAATCTTTACTTAGTATATACTGAATCGATCTTCTGTATATAAAGATAATTAAAAATAAAAAAAACCTTGGTGTTAAATTGGAAATTGCATAGAAAATTAATCAATTTAAAAAATATATATCATGTAGGATCTCTGTCCTTAATGTGCTATACATTGTGAAGTTATACTATAACTAGTACTCCAACAGTATTTTTCACTTTGTGTTGCTATGTGAGGGCAAACAGTTGAAATCTTTACGTAATATATACTAAACTGATCTTCTGTATATAAAGAGAATTGAAAATGAATCTTGATGTGAATGCAAGGGGAGAGGGAGTGGGAAAGGGGAGGGTTGTGGGTGGGAGGGAAGTTATGGGGGGGGAAGCCATTGTAATCCATAAGCTATATTTTGGAAATTTATATTCTTTAAATAAAAGCTTTATAAAAAAATAAATAAATCTTAAACAGTTCTTAAAAAAAAAAAGTCAGAGTTACACAGAAAGAGGAGAGTTGCAGAGAGAGAGAGAGGTCTTCCATCTGATGGTTTACTCCCCAGTTGGCCACAGTGGCCGGAGCTGCGCCGATCCGAAGCCAGGAGCCAGGAGCTTCTTCTGGGTCTCCCACATGGGTGCAGGGGCCCAAGGAATTGGGCCATGTTTTACAGCTTTCCCAGGCTATAGCAGAGAGCTGGATCTGAAGTGTAGTAGCCAGGACTAGAACTGGTACCCATAGACTTTTAAATTTGAAAGTCAGAATTAGGGGGCATGTAATGAAGGAGAGAATTGTATCTTTCATCTGCTGGTTCACTCCCCAAATGGCTGCAACAGCCAGGGCTGGGCCTGAAAAAAGGAGCCAGGAGCTTTATCCAGGTCTCCCACATGGATACAGGGGCCCACATGCTTGGGCCATCTGCTGCTTTCTGCGGCAGATTTACAGAGATCTGGATCAGAAGTGGAGTGGGGGCCAGCACTGTGATGTAGTGGGTAAAGCTGCTACCTGCAGTACTGTCATCCTATATGGTCACTGGTTTGTCACCCGGCTGCTCCACTTCCCATCCAGCTCTTCTGCTATAGCCTGGGAAAGAAGTAGAAGATGGTCCAAGTCCTTGGGGCCCTGCACTCACATGGGAGACCTGAAAGAAGCTCCAGGCTCCTGGCTTCAGATCGGCGCAGCTCTGGCCATTGCTGCCAATCGGAGATTGAACCAGTGGATGGAAGACCTGTCTCTCTCTCTCTACTTCTCCTTCTCTCTGTGTGTAATTTTGACTTTCAAATAAATAAATCTTAAAAAAAAAAAAAAAAGTGGAGTGGCCAGGACTTGAACTGGTGCCTATAGGGGATGCCAGCACTGTAGATGGTGGCTTAACCCAGTACGCTACAGTGCCAGCCCTTAAATACTTTTTTTTTTTCATAAGAGTGTGCAGTGACTGTTCCTCGCCACCGCTGGAGAATAAGGCAGGCTGCCCACAGCTTGCCTTGACCGAGGAGGGGAAAGTGCGCCACCCGCCCATCAGCCTTCCGCAAACCCAGGGGACAATCAGGCGCGGTGTGGAACCCAGTTGAAGCAGGGTCTCGTTTATTTCGTGGGTAACAGAACCTTTTATAGCACAAAACTGCAGAGTCATTGGGGCAGGGCTAAGGACCAACCAATCACTTAAAAAATCACTTTATGGGGGGGGGATTTCTATAGGTCTAGCCATATGTCTATACACTTGTTACTAGTTTTGTTACCTCCCCTGATGTTGCGTAGCCAATTAGCTTTTGAGTTCCGCCCATCTTACTTCCTCTGGGCGCCATCTTCTTTGCCTTTCTCGCAGGGCCCGCTGGAGAGGAGGCCGCCCGGCATCATCGTAGGCAGCCTGGTCCCTCTCGGTCTGGTTCCCAACAGCCCTCTTGGTGGGGGGAGGGGGGCTGTGGTGGCTGCGCGAGCTGCTCCAGGATCCACTCCCCCTCCTTGCGCGACAGCAGCTTATTCATGGCCGGCCCAGGGCACAGCGGCATCATGGCGGCAGCTGTGCACACGCTCCAGCCCACTGTCTCGCTCCTCCAATGCCTGCAGGCTGTAGATGAAGTCCTCCTGCAGGCATTACAGCTGGTCCTGCGCCTCCTGGAGCTAGGCGCTCTCCATGTTGAACCCTCCTTGGCACCGCCTGGTCCAGGGGCCAGAGCTGCCACCGCCACGCACCCTGCGGGGTCGCTGTCCACCATGGCGGTGGCCTGGGCCACGTGCGCGCATGCCGGGTCCCTCCCTTGCACTGCCATCCCCAGGACACCCACTGGCTGGCTCTGGGCCCTGGCTCAGGTTAGTTCGCAGGCTCGGGCAGGGGCACCTGGGGGCAGCTGCGCTTGCGGAGGCCCCAGGCCTGGCCTGGCCGCGCCATGGCCACACTCATGCCCCGCAAAAGTGCTTTGGTTCAAGTCCTGTCTGCTTCAGATTACAGCTTCCATCTAATACATACCCTTAGAAGCAGTAGCTGGTGGCTCAGGTACTTCTAGCTTCTGGCTTCTGGCTCCTGGCTCCTGCCTGGCCTGGCTTCAGGTGTTATGGCCATTTGGGGAGATCTCACATTTGCTGGTTTACTCTCCACATGGCTGCAAAATAGCCAGATATGGGCCAGATTCAAGTTAGGAACCAGGAGCTCCATCCTGGTCTCCCACATGGGTGGCATGACCCAAGTACCTGAGTCATCTTCAGCAGCTTTCCCTGGTGCATTAGTGGTAAACTGGATTGGAAGCGGAAGAGCCGAGACCTAAACCAGCTCTCAGATATGGGATTTGGCTTAACCCTTGCTTCATAACACTGGCCTCTGGAAGTGTTTTATTTAGTCCATTTTCTGTTGATGTAACTGAATACTAACTGGGTAATTTATAAAGAATAGAGATTTTTAAAAATAAATGTTTTATTTGAAAGGCAGAGTTGCAGAGAGATAGGGAGAGACAGACAGATCTTCCATCTGCTGGTTCACTCCCCAGAGGTTGCAATGGCCAGGCTGAAGCCAGGAGCCAGGAGCTTCTTCCAGGTCTCCCATGTTGGTGCAGAGGCCCAAGGATGTGGGCCATCTCTTGCTGCTTTCCTAGGCCATTAGCAGGGAGCTGAATTTGGAGTGGAGTAGCCAGGGCTTGAACCAGTGCCCATATGGGATGCTGGCACTGTAGACAGTGGCTTATCCTGCTATGCCACAGTGCTGGCGCCAAGAATGAGATTTATTTGGCTGACAATTATGGAGGCTGGAAAGTCTGAGACTGTGTCATTGACGTCTGCTCAACATTTGATTAGGACCTTTTGTATCATTACATGGGCATCACATGGTGAGACAGAGCATGTGTGCCAGAGAGAGCTTGCTTTTATAACAATGCCACTAATCCATGAATAGATTTCCAATGAACAGAATCCTTATGAGCTAATCTCCTCTCAAAAGTTCTACCTCCAGATACCATTAACATGAATTTGGGGACTATTTTCAGCACGTGAAATTTGAGGTACACAGTCAAATGACAGCAGGGTATTTTCCCAGTTACTTCATATACTCATTGGCACTTGCTGTTGTTATTGGTGTTATTTTTTTGTTTTTAAAGATTTATTTATTTATTTGAAAGACAGAGTTACAGAGAGGCAGAGACAGAGAGAGAGAGAGAGACAGACAGACAGAGATATTCCATCCACTGGTTCACTTCCCAAATGGCCACAACAGCCGCAGCTGCACGGATCTGAAGCCAGGAGCCAGGAGCTTCTTTGGGATTTCCTACGCAGGTGCAAGGGCCCAAGGACTTGGGCCATCTTCTACTTCTTTCCCGGGCCGTAGCAGAGAGCTGGATGGGAAGTGGAGCCGCCAGAACTGGTACTGGTGCCCATATGGGATGCCAGCACTTCAGGTGGCAGCTTTAGCCTCTGTGTCACAAGTGCCGGCCCCAGTTAGTTTTATCTTTAATGTTTTATGTTAGTCACTCTGTTGAGTTTGAGTGGATTTACTTACATTTTCCTGATGACAAATGAAGTTCAGTACCTTTTTATGTGTTTATTGGATATTTGGATGTTTGTGGAATCCCCATGTAAGCCCCACTTTTAAAATTAGCTTTATTGAGATATAATTTATATGCCACAAAATTGACCCATTTTAAGTGTGTTCCATTTTATGAGTTTTAATAAATTGCAACCATCGCCACAGTCATACTTTTTCTTTTGTGCCCATTTTGCACCCAGCCCCTGTTCCCATACCCAGCCAAAATGACCATCCTGCTCTGATTTGCATTCTATCTCTATTATTATGTCTTTTCTAGAAATCTATTACAAAGGGAAACATAGTATATATTGTTACATGTGTGGCTTTTTTCATTTAGCATAGGATTTCTCATTCTTGGCACTATGGACTTAGGATCCTATGATTCTTTTTTTTTTGTGGAGAGCTATTTTGTGCATTGTAGCATGTGTAGCAGCATCCTTGGCATCCACTCATTGGATGCCAATAATACCCTTCCCCCTTAGATAACTCCTGAAGACGAAAATCACTTCCAGTTGAACATCACTGGTTGAGTATAATGTTTGTGTGGTTCATATATTAATTCTCTGGCCAAGTAAGAAATGGATTACTTATCTTTTCCTTAACAATTTGTAGGATTTGAGTCCTATGTTCACTGTGTAGATTACTTTTCATTATTTAATTTTTCCTGACTCTTAGCAATGTTATAGAACTGGAAAATGAATTTATTAGAAAACAAGAATTAAAAATAAATGAAGAACTTCAGATTTTTTGGCAGATTGAACAAACACTAATTTGCTCCAAAACCTCAGTAAAAACAATTTTCAAGGCAGGTGTGGCATAGCCAGTTAAGATGCAGCCTGTGATGCCAGCATCCTATTTTGGAGCACCGGTTTCAGGTCCTCTCTGTTCTTCTTCCGATCCAGCTGCCTGCTAATACACATGCAGAGGCAGCAGAAGTTGACCCAAGTACTTGCACCCCTCCCACTCACGTGGGAGACGGTTCTGGCTTTGGTCTGGCTCAGCCCTGACCACCAGGACCTTTTGTTAAGTGAATCAGTGGATGGAAGGTATCTTTGTTTCTATCTTTCTGCCACTTTGCCTTTCAAGTAAACAGATCTTTTTTTTTTTTAAAGATTTATTTATTTTATTTGAAAGTCAGAGTTACATAGAGAGAAGGAGAGGTCTTCTATATGCTGGTTCACTCCCCAGCTGGCCGCAACAGCTGGAGTTAGGCCAATTCAAAGCCAGGAGTCAGGAGCTTTTTCCTGGTCTCCCATGCAGGTACAAGGGCCCAAGGATTTGGGCCATTTTCTACTGCTTTTCTAGGCCATAGTAGAGAACTAGATCAGTAATAGAGCAGCCGGGACTCAAACTGGTGCTCATATGGGATGCTGGCACTGCAGATGGTGGCTTTACCTGCTATGCCACAGTGCTACCCCCCCCCCCCCCCAATAAATCTTCAAAACAAAAACACTGTTGCCTCTAAGGGATGACATTTGGTGCAACAGTTCAAATGCTGCTTAGGATACATCTTGTATTGGAGTACCTGCATTTGAGTCTTGGCTGTGCTCCTGATTCCAGCTTCCTGCTAATGCACACCCTGGGAGGGAGCTGTGATGGCTCAGGTAGTTGGGTCCTTGCACGAATGTGGCAGACCTGGAGTAGTTCCTTGCTCTTGGCTTTAACCTGACCCAATTCCTCCTGCTGTTCACGGCATTTGGAGAGTAAGCCAACAGAGGGAGAGTCCCTCTCTCTCTGCCTCTCAAATAAAAATAAACAAGTAAAACACAGTTGTCTTTTAAAGTTTTAATACTTTTCCTTGTATAAGAAATATATAGGTTCTATATTGTTAGATTTTTGCTTTGATATTGTATCTCTTCATTTTCTGTTTTAAACATTTCTCCCATTATATTTTGCAATTACTGTTTGAATGTAGGAAAGCTTTTGTTGTTAAACCTGAAATTCCTTAACCAAATTGAACACTCTTGTGTATTCCCCACCCCTAGCATTCATTATGAAAATTTTCAGTTCCAGAGAAAGACTGAAAAGCTTGAACAGTGAATATACATTTAATAACTACCTATAACCTATAGTTGGCTTAGTCGTTAAGATGCGAGCACCCAACATTGGATCTGCTAGTTCACTTCCAAATTGCCCACAGCAGCCAGGGGTAGGCCAGATGGAATCCAAGAGCCCAGAACTCAGTGTGGGTTTCCCATGTGGGTGGCAGGGTCCCAGATTCTTGAACCATAATGTGCTGCTTCTGAGGGTGTGTGGGAGCTTCCTGCTAAGGAAGCAGAAGATCCAGGACTTCAACCAGATACTCTGATACGGGATTTGGACATCCCAGGTGGTGTCCCAGTCACCATGCTAAGTACATGTCCCTTGCTTTTAGTTTTAAAAAATTCTTCCCTACCCAAGGTGCTGAAGATGTCCTCCTGTATTTTTTAAAATAAATTATTTATTTTGAAAGTCAGAGTTAGAGAAGTGTTTCATGCACTGGTTACTCCCCAGATGGCTGCAACTGCTAGTGTTGGGCCAGGCTGAAGTCAGGAATCCCAGGAGTTCATCCAGGTCTCCCACATGGGTGTGGGGTCCAAACACTGGACTATGTTTTTTTTTTTTTTTTTTTTTTTTTTGACAGGCAGAGTGGACAGTGAGAGAGAGAGACAGAGAGAAAGGTCTTCCTTTTGCCGTTGGTTCACCCTCCAATGGCTGCCGCGGTTGGCGCGCTGCGGCCGGCGCACCGCGCGCATCCGATGGACTATGTTTTGCTGCTTTTCCCAGGTCATTAGCGGGGAGCAGTATTGGAAGTGGAGCAGCCAGGACACAAACTGGTACCCATGTGAGATATCAGAGTTGACAGGCGGCACCCTTACCTACTATGCCACAACACTAGCCCCTTCTTAAAGTTTTATTGTGTTGCATTCTACATTAGGTATATAATTAAATGAATATTGATTATAAAGTGTGAAAGAGTTCCAATGTATTTTTTTATGCCAGTTGTCCAGCATGATTTTCTGAAAGACTGTCTAATGCTTCTGTCATAAATCAGTTGCACATGATAAGTTTCTCTGACATTTATTGCTTCTTTAGGATAAATTCTTAGAAGGAAAATTATTGGGGTAAAATAAATGGTTAGTTATTAATATTTACTGTGAAATTACTCTGCAAAGTTTATGTAGATTTATTTTTTTCCCAAGTGTTTTTTTTTACTGTGGTAAAATATACATGAAACCCACCTTCTTGAATATTTTAATTGTACAGTACAGTTTAGTGATATTATAGTCACTCCAATTGGGGAGTGAACCTGCGGATGAGAATCTCTCTCTCTCTCTCTGCCTCTCCTCTCTCTGTATAACTCTGACTTTCAAATAAATAAATCAGTCTTTTAAAGATTGATTTACTTTGAAAGAGTTACAGAGAGATCTTCTATCTGCTGGTTCACTCCCCAGGTGGCTGCAATGTCCAGCACTGGGCCAGGCTGAAGCGTGGAGCCAGGAGCTTCATCTGGATCTCTTATGTGGATGGCAAGGGCCCAAACACTTGGGCTTTCTTGTACTGCTTTTTCCAGGCCATTAGCAGGGAGCTGAATCAAAAGTGAAGCATCTGAGACATGAACTGGCATCCTTAGTGGCTTTACCTGCTTTGCCATAGTGCCTGCCCCAACTCCTAAAGATTTTTATTAATACATCATATAAATTGAATTGTACAGTAGTTAACATTTAACCTTTTTTTGTTTTTTCAAAGTGAGCCAAAAATTTTTTTCTTGTTCATTTCTTGCATTTGAAGTACTCTTCTTTGACATCCTTGGCTTGAGATTTTTTGCCATAGTCCTTAACCACTGCACAGCTGCAACCAGCTACTTTATGGAGTTTTATAGAGTGGGTTTTACAGAAGCCTACCCATTCCCCAAGTTTCTTGTTGTCATCAACCTTAATGATGTTGATTTGGTGTTCAGCACAAAGGGCCTCCACCAGCTTGAGATACACAGGACTCATCAGCGTTAGGTGCAGGCGCACGAAGATGGGCTCGGTGCTTGTCTAAGGCTTTGGCAGCTTCACGAATTCCACAAGCTAGGCCATCATGGATGAGGGAGATCTTTAGCAGTTATTGTAAAAGCAGTGTTAACGTCTATTACACCTCCAGCAGCAATACCTTCCTCTGCTATGGCGGTGGGTTACAGATGAAAGTGAATCTCGAATGCACTTGGGGTGACTTGGTGACAGCAGGGAATGAGCAGTAGTTAACATTTTGTGGCTGTCTTATTTCACTTATTGTAATGTATTCAAGGTTCATCTATGTTGTATCGTGTCAGAATTTTCTTGCTTTTTGAGGCTGAATGATATTCCATTGTATGTACATCTACAAAGATTCTAATTTCAGCCGGCGCCGTGGCTCAACAGGTTAATCCTCCGCCTTGCTGCGCCGGCACACCGGGTTCTAGTCCTGGTCGGGGCGCTGGATTCTGTCCCGGTTGCCCCTCTTCCAGGCCAGCTCTCTGCTGTGGCCCGGGAGTGCAGTGGAGGATGGCCCAAGTGCTTGGGCCCTGCACCCCATGGGAGACCAGGAAAAGCACCTGGCACCTGGCTCCTGCCATCAGATGAGCGCGGTGCGCCGGACACAGCGCGCCGTCCGCGGCAGCCATTGGAGGGTGAACGAACGGCAAAGGAAGACCTTTCTCTCTGTCTCTCTCTCTCACTGTCCATTCTGCCTGTCAAAAATAAAAAAAAAAAAAAAAGAAAGATTCTAATTTCTATCTTTGCCAGCACTTATTTTCTGGTTTTTTTTTTTTTTTTTTTTTGGATAGAAGTCTATCCTAACCTAAGACGCATAAGATGGTATTTCGTTGATGTTTTGACTTGCATTTCTCTATAATGAATTTTTAAAAATTCGTTTATTTGAAAGAATTACAGAGAGAGAGGGAGAAACAGAGGTACCTTCTGTCAGCTGGTTCACTCCCCACATGACCAGAATGGCCAGGACTGGCCAGGCTAGAGCCAAGTGCATCATCCAGGTCTCCCTCCTGAGTTACGGGACCCAAATGCTTGGATCATCTTCCACTACTTTTCCAAGGCCATTAACAGGGAGCTGCATTGGAAGTGGAGTGGCTGGTACACAAACTGACACCCTAATGGGATGCCTGCATTGCAGGTGACAGCTTAACTGCCATACCGGCCCCAAGAATTCTTTTCAGAAAATGGTTTCTAAATTTATTTTGAAGAAGTTATGGCAAGAACTTACAGTTGATCTTCATTGTCCATGAACTCTGTGTCTGCTAATTTGTCTGCTTGTGATAACTTACTTGTGACCCCAAACTCTGTAATTGTAGCACTTATATTGTAATTATGCAAGGCTATAAAAGTTTGAGTTCCTTGCCAGTTTGTGTGGCTGTAACAGAATACCACAGTCTGGGTGATTTATTAAGAACAGAAATTGTGGGGGCCCATGGATAGGCCTGCCATGGGACCCCCCCATGCTGGGCTTGGCTTATAGCAGTAATGTGGATGTAGCAGCTGATTGAACTTTCCATCTAGCTGAGGATCGTGGAAAACAACAAGATGGCGCTAATGCCCTGCCTGCTGCAGGACTCCACAGCTGAGCATGATCAAGTGCCGGATTGGAGAACTCTGTGCATGGACTTTGAATGGTTGACTGATTGGTTGAATTCTGTATATAAGCTGACTGTGGGAGAGGGAAGGCGGCACGCCAGCTTTCCCCCTTAAGGAACATGCGCGCCATCTCTCCCCCTTCTCCCGGTCTCCCACTCTTTTCCCTACTCGTTCTAAGTAAAAGTCTACTGAAGACCGATTAACTGCGAGCAGCGTCGTTCCTTTTGCGGCCGAAGGAGCTGACAAGAAATGTATTTTCTCACTCTTGGAGGCTGAGAAGTCCCTACAAGGAACTGTCATCTAGTGAGGGCGTTCTTGCTGCATCATCCCATTGGCAAAAGGGTAAGAGAGGGAGTTGAACTTGTCCTTTTAGAATGGCACCAATCCCAACCCATCTGGGTGGGGCCCTTATGGCCTAATCACCTCTTAAATGTCCTGCTTCTTGGGGCCAGCTCTGTGGCACTGTGGGTATAGCCGCCATCTGTGGCACCCATATGGTCACCTGTTTGTGTTCCAGCTGCTCCACTTCCAAGCCATCTCCCTGCTAACACCTGGGAAAACAGCAGAAGATTAACCCAGGTGCTTGGGCCCCTGCATCCATGTAGGAGACCTGGCTCCTGGCTTCAGATTGGCCCAGCTCTGGCCATTTAGGGAGTGAACCAGCAGATGAAGATGTTGCTCTTTATCTCTATGTCTTTCTGTAATTCTGCCTTTCAAATAAGTAACCTTTTAAAAGAAAAAAGTCATACTTTTTTTTTTTTTTAAAGAGTTACTTCTTTTATTTGAAAGGTAGAGTTGCAGAGAGGCAGAGGCAGAGAGAGAGGGAGAGAGGTCTTCCATCCTCTGGTTCACTCTCCAGATGGCCGCAATGGCTGGAGCTGTGCTAATCAGAAGCCAGGAGCTTCTTCCAGGTCTCCCATGCAGATTCAGGGGCCTAAAGACTTGGGCCATCTTCCACTGTTTTTCCAGGCCACAGCAGAGAGCTGGGTCAGAAGTGGAGCAGTCAGGACTCTAAACCGGTGCTGCAGGCGGCAGCTTTACCTGCTACATCACAGTGCCGTCCCTGGTCTACTTTTTAATACTGTTAAAATGGCAATTAAATTTCTTTTTTTTTTTTTTTTGACAGGCAGAGTGGACAGTGAGAGAGAGAGACAGAGAGAAAGGTCTTCCTTAGCCATTGGTTCACCCTCCAATGGCTGCTGCGGACGGCGCGCTGTGTCCGGCGCACCGCGCTCATCCAATGGCAGGAGCCAGGTGCTAGGTGCTTATCCCTGGTCTCCCATGGGGTGCAGGGCCCAAGCACTTGGGCCATCCTCCACTGCACTCCTGGGCCACAGCAGAGAGCTGGCCTGGAAGAGGGGCAACCGGGACAGAATCCGGCGCCCCGACTGGGACTAGAACCCGGTGTGCCGGTGCCGCAAGGCAGAGGATTAGCCTGTTGAGCCACGGCGCCGGCCTCTTTTTTTTTTTTTTTTTTTAAGATTTATTTATTTATTTGAAAGAGTTACACAGAGAAAGGAGAGGCAGAGAGAGAGAGAAAGGTCTTCCATCCGCTGTTTCACTCCCCAGTTGTCCGCAATGGCCGGAGCTGTGCTGATCCAAAGCCAGGAGCTTCTTTCTGGGTCTTCCACACAGGTGCAGGGGCCCAAGAACTTGGGCCATCGTCTACTGCTTTCCCAGGCCATAGCAGAGAGCTGGATTGGAAGAGGAGCAGCTGGCTCTCAAACCGGCACCCATATGGGATGCTGGTGCTTCAGGCCAGGGAGTTAACCCGCTGTGCCATAGTGCTGGCCCTGCAATTAAATTTCAGTGTGAGTTTTGGAGGGGCCATTCAAACCATAGCATCCCCTGGAAACACATTCCCAGCTCAGGTTGAAAAATGATCCTCTGCTTTGTTATTTCAGCTCTCGTACAGAGATGAGCAGAGGATGTACACAAGAGATAACAGTAAAGTGTAGTGTACAGACCTCTGTCTCTGGGGCCAGATAGATAGCATTTGAACCCCTACTCTGTCATCTGTTATAGGGATAGCCTCAGGCAAATAACTTCATTTCTTTCTCTCTCTTTTTAAGAAGATTTATTATTTGAAAGAGTTGCAGAGAGAGGAAGGGAGAGACACAGGGAGATCTTCTATCCACTGGTTCATTCCCCACATGGCTGCAATGCCTGGGGCCAGGCCAGACTGAAGCCAGGAGCCAGGAGTTTCTCCTGGGTCTGCTGTGTGGGTGGCAGGGGCTCAGGCACTTGGGCCATCTTCCACTGTTTTATCCAGGCCATTCCAGCAGGGAGCTGCATCAGAAGTGGAGCAACTGGGACTCAAACCAGCACCTACATGGGATGCTGGTGTCACAGGGGGTGGCTTTACCTGCTATGCCACAGTGCTGGCCCCTTCTCTCTTTTATAAAATAAAGTAAAATATAATGGGATGAATTATATATAGTATTTAAGATTATAATCTACACACACACACATGTATACATACACATTTCTGTGAGTGGTAGTTCAGGTTCACCAGTTTGTTTGCAGCAACATTATAGAATGTAACTCTTAACAACTGATGAGGATTGACTACATCTTTGCTAAATGATGACAAATAATTTTAATATTCACACTTGGCTTCTGCCAAAAGCTTATCAGGACTCTGAAGAAATTACCAGAATTAGCATATAATTTAAAATAGGGGGTGGGTATTTAGTGTAGCACTTAAGATGCTACTTGGGACTCCCACATACTGTATCAGAGTCCAGTCTCTGATACCAATTCCAGCTTCCTGATAATGTGTACCCTGGGTGGCAGCAGTGATAGCTCAGGTATTTTGGTCTCTGCCATCTACTTGGGAGATCTGGATTCAGCTCCTAGATTCAGCCTGGCCCAGCCTTGACTGTTGTTAGACATTGGGGAGTGAACTAGTGGATGGAGAGCTGTCTCTGTATCTCTATGCCTTTCAAATAAAAAAAAAAAAAAAAACTGAATTTTTTTCCCCAAGAACTAAAATTTTAAGGTATAAAAAAACAGGTCAGGGGCTGCTGGCATTATGGTGTAGTGGGTAAAGCTGCATTCCACATAGGCACCAGTTTGTGTCCTGGCTGCTCTACTTCCCATCAGTCTCTCTGCTAATGGCATGGGAAAAGCAGTGGAGGGTCACCCAAGTGTTCAGACCCCCCACGTGGAAGAAGCTCCTGGTTCCTGGCTTTAGCCTGGCCCACACTGACCGTTGAAGCTATCTGGGGATTAAACCAGGATGGAAGATCTTTGTCTCTCTTCTGTCTCTGCCTCTCTCCCAGTAACTCTGACTTTCAGAATAACTGAGTCAATCCAAAAAAAAAAAAAAAAAGGTAAGAGCAGCATGAACAGTCTAAAAGTCTATACTTCTCTCAGTGCTGTCACCCTTTTAATTTAACAGCTCTTTGGATATTTGTTAACCAAGTAGTTAGTGCTACTCTGTGCCTTAGTCTTCTCATCTGTAATTCTCCAAATTTGAGGGATTATTTGTTGTTAAGCTGTTGCCTCATAACTCCAAACACACCTTTCTGTTCTTTACTTTATGATTCTGATTGTAAGACTAAATCCCATTTCTGCCTTGTCAGCTGCTCACTTAGGTATCACAGGTAGGTGGTGCTAGAGGGAGGCTGCGCAGAGGAGGAGGAAAAAGAATGCAAACTCTTTTATTTTTTTTTCCTGTGAGCTTCCTGTCACTATACCCACCACCTTAGTGGACGTCCTCCACTTAAACAATAGTAGGTGTTTTTTTCTACAGAGCAGTTGTATCTATTTTTTTTTCCTGTGTCACAGAACTAGCCTCAGCGTCACCCTTCATAACGTCAGCACCAGTTGACTGGTACTCTGTTCCTCAAAAGTTGTTTTTTTCTCCAGAAACCTTTAATTTAAGGAATACAAATTTCATGGTATTTATAAATACAACTTTAGGAATACAGCGATTCTTCCCACTGTACTTGCCCTCCCACCCACACTGCCACCCCTCTTCTTCCTCCCTCTCCTATTCCCATTGTTATTTTTACTAAGATCTATTTTCAATTAACTTTAATACATATATAATTAACTTTGTACTAAGTAAAGAGTTCAACAAATTGTATGAAAAATAAAATTGTTGCTCAACAGTTGAGACAAAAGGCTGTTCAAAGTCATTGCATCTCAAAGTGTCAATTTCACTTACCTTTTAGGTGCTCTGTTAGTTTTCATGGATCAGGGAAAACATATGGTATTTGTACTTTTGGGACTGGCCTATTTCACTAAGTATGATGTTTTCCAATTTTATCCAATTTGTTGCAAATGTTATGATTTCATTTTTTTTAACCATTGTATAGTATTCTAGGGCATATATATCCCATAATTTCTTTATCCAAACTTCAGTTGATGGGCATTTGGCTTGATTCCAAATCTTAGCTATTGTGAATTGAGCTGCAGTAAACATGGGGGTTAACTCTTTTCTATGCTGATTTCATTTCACTTGGGTAAATTGCTAGGCGTGGATGGCTGGGTCATATGGTAGGTCTGTATTCAGATTTCTGAGGTATCTCCATGCTGTCTTCCACAGTGGCTGTACCAGTTTACATTCTCACCAGTAGTGGATTAGGGTACCTTTACTCCAACATCCTAACCAGCATTTGTTGTTTGTTGATTTCTGTATGAAAGCCATGCTAACTGGGGTAAGGTGAAACCTCATTGTGGTTTTGATTTACATTTCCCTGAACGCTAGTGATCCTGAGGACTTTTTCATGGGTCTGTTTTGGCCATTTGGATTTCCTCTTTTGAAAAATGCCTGTTTAAGTCCAGTGACCATTTTTTAAAAGATGTATTTATTTATTTGAAAGAGTTACACAGAGAAGGGGAGAGAGAGAGAGGTCGAGAGAGAGAGAGAGAGAGGTTGAGAGAGAGAGGTCTTCCATCCGCTGGTTCATTCCCCAAGTGGCTGCAATGGCCAGAGCTGTGCCGATCCAAAGCCAGGAGCTTCTTTCCAGGTCTCCCATGTGGGTGCAGGGGCCCAAGGACTTGGGCCCTCTTCTACTGCTTTTCCAGGTCATTGCAGAGAGCTGCATCGGAAGTGGAGCAGCCAGGACTCAAACCGGCACCCACATGGGATGCTGGCAAGGCAGGCGGTGGCTTTACCTGCTTTGCCACAATGCTGGCCCCAATCCTGTGACCAATTCTTAACTGGATTGTTTGTTTTGTTGTTGTTGACTTTCTTGAGCTTTTTATATATTGTGGTTATTCATCCTTTATCAGTTGCATGAGTTTACAAATAATTTCTCCCATTATGTCATTTGCCTCTTCACTTTGCAGAAGCTTCTCAACTTGATGTAATCCCATTTGTACATTTTGTCTTTGATTGCCTGTGCCTTTGGGTCTTTTCCAAGAATCTGCCTATGCCAAGGTCTTGCAGGGTTTCCCCACTATTCTCTAATAATTTGATGGTATTGGGTCATAGGTTTGGATTTTTAATCCATTTGAGTGGATTTTTGTGTAAGGTGTAAGGTAGGCATCTTGATTTATGCTTCTGCATGTGGAGATCCAGTTTTCCCAGCACCATTTGTGGAAGAGATTGTCCCTGCTCCAGAGATTGATTTTAGCTCCTTTGTCAAAGATAAGATGGTTATAGATGCATGGTTTGATTTCTGGAGTTTCTGTTTTGTTCCACTGGTCTATCCATCTGTTTTTTGTACCAGTACCAGGCTGTTTTGATTACAACTGCCCTGTAGTATGTCTTGAAATCTGATATTGTAATACCTCCGGCTTTGTATTGCATAAGATTGCTTCAGCTATTTGGGTTCTCTTGTGTTTCTATAAGAATTTAAACATTTGGGGGGGGGGGCAGTGCTGTGGTATAGAGGGCAAAGCCGTTGCCTGTAGTGCCGGCATCCCACATGGGTGCTAGTTCAAGCCCTGGCTGCTCCACATCTGATCAAGCTCTCCGCTAGGCCTGAGAAAGCAGTAGAAGGAGGCCCAAGTCCTGGGGTCTTTCCACCCACGAAGGAAGACCTGGAAGAAGCTCCTGGTTCCAGGCTTTGGCTTGGCCGTTGTGGCCAACCAGTGAGTGAACCAGTGGATGGAAGACCTCTCCCTCTCTCTCTGCCTCTCCTTCTCTCTCTGTGTAACTCTAACTTTCAAATGAATAAATAAATCCTTTTAAAAAATCATTTTTTCTAGATCTGAGAATAATGTCCTTGGTATTTTGATTGGTATCACATTGAATCTGTAAATTGCTTTCAGTAGTATGGACATTTTGATGATATTGATTCTTCCAATCCATGAACATGGAAGATTTTTCCACTTTTTTTTGTGTCTTCTGTTTCTTTATTTAATGCTTTGTAATTCTCATTGTATATATCTTTGACAACCTTGGTTAAATTTATTCCAAGATATTTGATTTTTTTTTTGTAGCTATTGTGAATGGGTGTGATCTTAGTAGTTCTTTGTCAGCCATGGTGATATCTGTGTACAAAGACTATTGAGTTTTGTGTGTTGATTTTATATCCTGCTACTTTACCAAACTCTTCTATGAGTTCCAGTAGTCTCTTGATGGAGTCTTTTGATTCCTCTCTATATAGAATCAAGTCATCTGTAAATAGGGATATTTTGACTTCCTCCTTCTCAATTTGTATCCCTTTGGTTTCTTTTTCTTGCCTAATGGCTTTGGCTAAAACTTCCAGGATGATATTGAATAGCAGGGGTGAGAGTGGACATCCTTGTCTGGTTCTGGATCTCAGTGGGAATGCCTCCAGCTTTTGCCCATTCAGTAGGACACTGGCCATGGGTTTGTCATAAATTGCCCTGATTGTGTTGAGGGATGTTCCTTCTCTACCCAATTTGCTTAAAGTTTTTATCATGAAAGGGTGTTGTATTTTATCAAATGCTTTCTCTACATCATACAGTTTTGTACTTCAGTTTGTTAATGTGATGTATCACATTTGTAGGTTTGTGAATGTTGAACCATCCCTGCATACCTGGGGATAAATCCCTTTTGGTCTGGGTGAATGATCTTTCTGCTGTGTTGTTGGATTCGATTAGCTAGTGTTTCGTTGAGGATTTTCACATCTGTGTTCATCAGGGAAATTGGTAGTTCTCTTTCTCTGATATCTTTTTCATTTTTAGGAATTAAGGTGATGCTGGTTTCACAGAAAGAGTTTGGAAGGATTCCTTCCTTTTCAATCGTTTCAAATAACTTGAAATGAATTGGAGTAAGCTCTGCTTTAAAATGTCTATAAAAATCAGCAGTGAAGTTATCTGGTCCTGGGCTTTTCTTTGCTGGGAGTTTCTTTATTATTGATTGAATTTCCATTTTGGTTATTGGTCTGTTTAGGTTTTCTGTGTCTTCATGGCTCAATTTAGGTATGTTGTATGTGTCCTGGAATCTATCCATTTCTTCTAGGTTTCCCAATTTGTTGGCATACAACTCTTTGTAGTAATTTCTGATGATTCTTTTAATGTCTGTGTTGTCCGTTATATTTCCTTTTTCATCTATAATTTTGTTAATTTGGTCTTCTCCCTCTTTTTAAAATTTTTTCTGGTTAGTTGGGCCAATGGTGTATTAATTTTATTTTTTCAAAAAAACCAGCTTTTCATTTTGCTGATCTTTTGTATTATTTTTTTGTTTCAATTTTGTTTATTCTTTCTCTAATTTTAATAATTTCTTTTCTCCTACTAGTTTTGGGTTTTGTTTGCTGCTGTTTTTCTAGGTCCTTGAGATGCATTGATAGCTCATTTATTTGGTGTCTTTCCAATTTCTTGATGTAGGCACCAATTGCTATAAACTTTCCTCTTAACACTGCTTTTGCTGTATCCCCTAAGTTTTGTTATGTTGTATTGTCATCTTCATTTGTTTTCAGAAATTTTTTGATTTCTCTTTTGATATCTTCTGTGACCCACTGTTCATTCAGGACCATATTGAGTTTCCATGTGTTGACATATATTTTAGAAAATCTTGAGTTGTTGATTTCCAGCTTCATTGCATTGTGGTCAGAGATGATGCATGGTATGATTTCGATTTTTTTGAATTTACTGAGACTTGCTTTATGGTCTGATATGTGGTCAATACTAGAGAAAGTTCCACGTGCTGATGAGAAGAACATATATTCTTCATCTGTAGGATAAAAAGTTCTGTAGATATCTGTTAGGTCCATTTGGTCTGTAATGTTGATTAAATCTACTGCTACCTTGCTGATTATCTGTCTGATTAATCTTTCCATTGCTGAAAGTGGGGTATTGAAGTCTCCATTATTGTATTGGAGTCTGTGTCTCCCTTTAGATCCATTAATATTTCTTTTACATTGCCATGCCCTGTAATTAGTTACATATATGTTTATAACAGTCACATCTTCCTGTTGAATTGATACCTTAATTATTACATAGTGTGCTTCTTTGTGTCTTAACAGTTTTTGTGTTAAAGTCTTTGTTGTCTGATACTAGGATGGCTACACCAGCTCTTTTTTGGTTTCTGTTAGCATGGAATATCTTTTCCTATCCTTTCACTTTTCGTCTGGGTGTATTTTTGTTGGTGAGATGTGTTTCTTATAGGCAGCAAATAGACTTTTTTTTTTTAAGATTTATTTTTATTTGAAAGTCAGAGTTAAACAAGGTGAGGAAGAGAGAGAGAGAGAGAGAGTCTTCCATCTACTGGTTCACTTCCCAACTGGCCTCAACAGCTGGAGCTGCACCGATCTGAAGCCAGGAGCCAGGAGCCAGGAGCCAGGAGCCAGGAACTTCTTCTGGGCCTCCCATGTGGGGGCAGGGGCCCAAGGATTTGGGCCATCCTCCAGTGCCTTCCCAGGCCTCAGCAGAGAGCTAGATCAGAAGTGGAGCTGCTGAGACTTGAACCGGTGCCCACATGGGATGCTGGCACTGCAGGTAGTGGCTTTACCCGCTACTCCACAGTGCCATCCTGGGTTTTGTTTCTTGATCCATTCAGCTAGTCTGTACCTTTAACTGGAGAGTTGAGGCCATTTACATTCAAGGTGACTATTGATAAGCAGTGACTTGGCTCTGCAATTTTTCCATAAATACTCCTATTATTTACTTTGGATTTTCTTTGTGCTTTTCCTGGGAGATTTTCTGCTTTTATCTTCTTTCACAGTGATGACCATGTTTCTGTGTTTCTGTGTGTAGCACATCCTTAAGCATCTTTTGTAAGGCTGGATGAGTGGTGACAAGTTATGGAAAGTCTTTATTTGACCTTCATTTGTAAATGAGATCTTTGCAGGGTACAGTATTCTGGATTGATAGTTTTTTCTCTTAAAACTTGTACTGTATCTTGCCATTCTCCCTTAGCCTGTAGAGTTTCAGTTGAGAGGTTTGCTGTGAGTCTAATTGGAGATCCTCTGAAAGTAATCTGACGTTTCTCTCCTGAACATTTTATACTCTTTCCTTTATGTTTGACTGTGGAGAGTTTGACTACAATGTGTCATGGTAAGAGAGAGGGGGAGACAGACAAACAATCCATTTATTGAGTCACTTGCCAAATGCCTGGCAACAGCCTGGCTGCATTGTTGCTAGTCTGTAGCTGAAACCTGGAAGTGAGGACTCAATCCAGGCTTCTCATGTGGGTGACATTACTTGAGCCATCACTGCTGTCTCTAAGCGTCTGCATTGGCAGGATGCTGAAATTAGGAACCAGTTGGAAGTGGAACCTAGGTACTCTGATGTGGAATACAGGCATTTCAACAGCTGGACTAAACATAACACTTCCCAGATCAACACGTTTTTTCTTTAAGATTTTTTTTTATTTGAAAGGCAGATACAGAGAGAGAGAGAGAGAGAAGGGGGGGGGAGAGAGAGAGAGAGAGAGAGATCTGCCATCCACTAGTTTGCTCCTCAAGTGGCTGCAGTGGCCAGGGCTGGGCCAGGCTAAAATCAGGAGCCAGGATCTTCTTTCTGGTCTCCCATGTGGGTGCAGGGGCTCAAGGACTTGGGCCACCCTCCACTGCTTTCCCAGGCACAAGATCAAGGAACTGGATCAGAAATGGAGCAAGGGCCAGCACTGTGGTATAGAGGATAATGCCGCCGCCTGCAGTGCTGGCATCCCATATGGACACCAGTTTGAGTCCTGGCTGCTCCACTTCTGATCCAGCTCTCTGCTATGGTCTGGGAAAGCAGTAGAAGATGGCCAAGTCCTTAGGCCTTGCACCCGTGTAGGAGACCCAGAGGAAGCTGCTGGCTCTGGATCAACCCACCTCCACTCATACAGCCATTTAGGGAGTGAACCAGTGGACAGAAGACCACCTTCCCTTCCAATAAATAAATAAATAAATCTTTAAAAAAAAAAAAAAGAGCAGCCTGGACTCGAACTGGTACTCATATGGGCTGCTGGCACTGAGGCGTAGGCTTATCCTCTATGCCACAGTGCCAACCCCTAGATCAACACTTCCTAAATTTTATTTTGAAGTTCAGAGTTACAGAGAGAAGGAGAGATAGATCTTCCATCTGCCGGTTCATTCTCCAGATGGCAGCAATTCCCAGGTCTGAGCCAGGCCAAAGCCAGGAATCTGGAACTTCCTCCAGGTCTCCCATGTGGGTGGCAGAGGATCAGAAACTTGGGTTATCTTCTGCTTTTCTCAGGACCTTAGCAGGAAGCTGGATTGGAAGTGGAGCAGCTGGGACATGAACTGGTTCTGACATAGGTTGCTGGCATTGCAGATGGTGGCTTTACTACTTTGTCACAATGCCAGCCTTCCAGATCAACTTTTACCATATTTTGATTTTTTGTACTGCATTTCTCTCCTAGAATAGACTTCACTGGGGTGTTGTTTGTGTTTCCTCAATACTGAGCAATACCTTGTATGTAGTAGATATTCCTATACTGTGGTTTGTTTTGTTATATATATATATATATATAGTTATATATATATATTTAAAAATTTTATTTATATATTTGAAAGTCAGAGTTACATTGAGAGATAAGGAGAGGCAGAGAGAGAGAGAGGTCTTCCATCCGCTGGTTCACTCCCCAGATGGCCGCAGCGGCCAGCACTGCGCTGATCCGAAGCCAGGAGCCAGATGCTTCCTCCTGGTCTCCCACGCAGGTGCAGTCGCCCAAGCAATTGGGCCATCCTCCACTGCCTTCCGGGGCCACAGCAGAGAGCTGCACTGGAAGAGGAGCAACCAGCACTAGAACCCAGTGCCCATATGGGATGCTGGTGCCATAGGCAGAGGATTAACCAAGTGAGCCATGGCGCTGGCCCCTCTGCTTCATTTTAGAATATGAAAACAGTGAGGAAAATTCAGGCTAGTTATGTTTCCCTACATTTCTGTTTTTCTATATGGCCCAGTTCTGTTTATGACTCATGAAAATAAAAACATGGAGACTTAATCATCATGAGTGAAAACCTTTCATTAATAGAAGTTACATTAATAGAAGTTACATTTTCAAATTACTAAGTATTTTTCCACTTTTGTTTTTATTTACATTTGTTTAGTTATTTCATTCTTTATGTAAAGAATTTCCATGTTTTGTTATATTAGACCGATGAAACTTTTTTTTTGTCTTGTTTTTAAGAAGATTTATTTATTTGAAAGGCAGAGCTAGAGGACAGAGTGAGAGGGAGAGAGGGAGGGAGGAAGGGAGGGAGGAAGGGAGGGAGGGAGGGAGGGAGGGAGGGAGGGAGGGAGAGATAGCGAGAAGGAGAAAGGATCTTCCATCTGCTCATCACTTCCCAAATGGCTGCAATGACTGGGATGGGCTAGGCTGAAGCCAGGAGCCTGGAGTTCCAGCTGGGTCTCCCATATTGATGGCAGGGACCAGGTACTTAGACCATCTTCCAGTGCTTTCCGAGGGGTTAGCAGGGAGCTGGATTGGAAGTGGAACAGCTGAGACTCATGTGCTTGTATAGGATACCGGGGCATCACAGGTGGCCATTTTTCCTGCTTCACCACTATGCCAGCTCCCAGATGAAACTTTTTAAACACATTGTAGCCCTGTTTTATGTGTTTAAAGAATAATGTCACACATTTATCATGTTTGCCTTAGTTTTGATATTTTAAGAGCTTTTTATTTTCCTTTTTTTTAATATTTATTTATCCAAAGGTAGAGTTATAGAGACATGGTGGGGGTGGGAGAGAGAGAGAATCTGCCATCACTGGTTTACTCCCCAAATGGCTGCAATAACCAGGGCTTGGTTAGGGTGAAGCCAGGAGCTTCTTGTGGGTCTCCCACATCGGTGCAGGGGACCAAACACTTGGGCCATCCTCATCAGCTTTTCTAGGTGCACCAGTATGTAGCTGGAATGGAAGTGGAGCAGCTGGGACTCGAACAGGCACCCATTATAGGATGCTGGCATTGTAGGTGGCAGCCTAACATGTCATGCCACAACACTGGCCCCAAGAGATCTTTAGAAGTCGATTCTGAAGAGTTACCAAGTTATTTTGAAGCAACAATTTAGGAGGCACTGTACTTTTTAAGTAATATTTATTTATTATGTCAAACCACTGATTTTGTTATTGGATTAATCAGTAATCCAGGACAGTGAAATAACAGAATTTATTATTATAAGGAACTTTAGAGAATATTTTGTGTTATTTTTCTCCTTTCTTGTCATCTGTTCACAGGTGAAAAAAACAGTTTTAGAATCTCTCATATACCTGTAGAAGCATGCAGAAGCAGGATGGCTTTTCGCTTCACCCCCAGTATTGGTCTTTTCCTATTTCATAATGGTCTCTAAGAGTAGTTCTCCTTTGGTTTCTTTTTTTTCGTTTCATTTCTTTTCTTTTCTCTTTTCTCTTCTGTCTGTCTTTTTGTCTTTCTTTCTTTCCTCCTTTCTTTCTTTCTTTCATCTGAGAGGTAGAGTTACAGACAGAGGAAGAGACAGAGAAAGGTCTTCCCTCCGTTGGCTCACTCTCCAAATGGCCACAATGGCCAGAGCTGCGCCGATCCAAAGCCAGGAGCTTCCTCCTGGTCTCCTATGCGGGTGCAGGGTTCCAAGCACTTGGGCCATCCTCAACTGCTTTCCCAGGCCACAGCAGAGAACTGGATTGGAAGAGGAGCAGCCGGGACTAGAACTGGCGCCTGTATGGGATGCTGGCGCCGCAGGCGGAGGATTAACTCATTGTGCTACCACGCTGTCCTCTCCTTTGGTTTCTTTCTTCCCAAAGTGTTACATTAAAATGATGGAAGGAAGACTTATCTCTCTGACTTATTTCCTTTGCCTCAGAGGAGGGCACAGGCTCTAACTGCCCACCCCGTACACTTTTAACATCTCTGAAATTGGGAAGTTGGGCTATGTCTTCTTTTGGTTGAGGCTGTGTTACAGGTTTTGGCCAGGTAATGGTGGTGTTATAGCTGCCATTGCTTGTGTATGGTGAACTTAGTTGTATCCCTTGTGACATATAGTTAGAACCCTTTGATATTTCTTTTTGTTTTTTTAAAGATTTATTTTACTAATTTGAAAGAGTTACAGAGAGAGAGAGAGAGAGAGAGAGAGAGAGAGAGAGAGAGAGAGAGAGAGAGGTCTTCCATCTTCTGGTGCATTCCCCAAATGACCACAACAGACAGAGCCAAGCTGATCCAAAACCAGGAGCCAGGAGATTCTTCCAGGTTTCCCACATGGATGATGGGGCCCAAGGACTTGGGCCATCCACTGCTACTTTCCCAGGCACAAGATCAGGAAGCTGGGCCATCCACTGCTACTTTCCCAGGCACAAGATCAGGAAGCTGGGCCATCCACTGCTACTTTCCCAGGCACAAGATCAGGAAGCTGGATCAGAAGTGGAGCAGCTGGAACTCATACTGGCACCCATATGGGATGCCAGGGCTTAAACTCTCTGTGCCACAGTGCCAGCACTGAAAGCTTTTTAATATTATAAAGACAATATGGTGTGGAAAAACATAAGCATTTAGATAGCTTTGGATCAAAAAATGATTCAGAAGAATTGCACTTAAATATGAAGTATTCAGTTTTCTTGTATGTACAAGAATAATAGATAACAATAACAATTTATGTTTAAAATGTCTCTTTGTGAATCTAAAAAAACCATCTAGGAGTTTTTCCATTCTTAGTGGAATACAGAGTGATAGAAGGCATCCAGATTTGATGAAATGTGATAAATTAGAGCACTCTTCTATAGAGTTAGGGGTGACCAGAATAAAATTATCTTTTTGGAGCAGGCATTGTGGCATAGTTGGGTTAAGCTGTCACCCATGACATTGACATCCCATATTGGTGCTGGTTTGAGTCTCAGCTGCTCCACTTCCAATCTAGCTCTCTGTTAATGGCTTGGGGAATCAGTGGAAGATGGCTCAAGTGCTTGGAAGACCCCTTGAGGGAACAATAAGCAGCTACTGGCTCCTTTCTTAGGCCTGGTACAGCCTTGGCCATTGCAGCCATTTGGGGAATGAACTAGCGGATGGAAGAACTCTGTCTGTCTCTCTGTAACTGCCTTTCAGATAAGTCTAAAAAAAATCTTTTTTTATCTAAAACATATTCTCTGTACCCTAAATATTAGTATTGCTTTTTACCTTTTGTTTTTCCCAAAGGAAGTTAAAATTCAGCAATAATTTACTTAAGAAATTTCCCATAGAGAAGCTGGTGTCTGACTTGTTTATTCATGACATCATCTTAAAGGTTAGATAACAGATCTGAGAAGGCACCCATGTACTTTTTTTTTAGTACTTTCCTGTTTCTTTAAAAATAATATGTATTTAAAAAATTCATGGCCGGCGCCACAGCTCACTTGGCTAATCCTCTGCCTGCAGCACCAGCACTCTGGGTTCTAGGCCCTGTTGGGGTGCTGGGTTCTGTCCCGGTTGCTCTTCTTCCAGTCCAGCTCTCTGCTGTGGCCTG
Organism: Sylvilagus floridanus; assembly: GCA_949820135.1. Lineage (NCBI taxonomy): Eukaryota > Metazoa > Chordata > Mammalia > Lagomorpha > Leporidae > Sylvilagus > Sylvilagus floridanus. The sequence goes on from OX463235.1 coordinate 56,000,545, forward strand.
GGAAGGCAGTGGAGGATGGCCCAAGTGCTTGAGCCCTGCACCCGCATGGGAGACCAGGAGGAAGTACCTGGCTCTTGGCTTAGGATCGGCTCAGCGCACCGGCTGTGGCAGCTATTTTGGGGGTGAACCAGCGGAAGGAAGATCTTTTTCTCTGTCGCTCTCTCTCTCTAACTCTGCCTGTCAAAAAAAAAAAAAAAAATCAAATGTTAGGAAAAGTATAGAGAAAGTCTAAAGGGCCTGAAAAGCAAAAGAAATAAAAAGGACTTCATCCTCTTAGAGTTCTGTTTGGGCTTGAGAATTAAACTGATGTAACATCAGCAGGAAAAAAGCATAGTAAAGTTTGTTTGTTTTCTTGTTTTGGAAAGGCAGAGAACATGAACTTGCTCATGTACTCCTTTTGTCTGTCATTCCACTGCCCAAATGCCTACAGTGGCTGGAGCTGAGCTAGATCAAAGCCAGGACCCAAGAATCCAGTCCTGTCTCCCATGTAGGTGGCAGGGACCAAACTGTTTTAGCCATCACCTGCTTCTTTCTGAGTCTGCATTAGCAAGAAGCTGGAATTAGATCCGGAGCCAGGACTCAAATTCAGGCACCACATAAGACTGCAGATATCATCTTTTTAGAAAAGATTTATTTGTTTGAAAGCCAGAATTACACACAGAGAGAGGAATAGACAGAAAAGCCTTCCATCTGCTGGTTCCACCTCAAATTTCCACAATAGCCAGGGCTGGGCCAGACTGGAGTCAGGAGCTTCTTCTGGGTCTCCCATATGGGTGCAAGTGCCCAAGAATTTGGGGTGTCTTCAGCTGCTTTCCAGGTGCATTAGTAGGGAGCTGAATCAGAAGTGGAGCAGCTGGGACTGAAACTACACCCGTATGTGATATTCGCATTGCAGGTGAACACTGTTGCTCAGTCTGCTGTGTCACAAGGGTAGCCCCAGGATGCAGGTGTCTTAACTGTCAACTCAACTGATGTGTCAAATGCCTGTCCCCGATACAAGTTTTATGTGGTAACAGAGTGCTCATAAGGAAATGAGGATTTAAAGTAGATGGCAAAACCTGCTTGCTTTTGTATTAGGTTGAACAAAGAGGCAGTTGTGGAAAACTAGTTTTATTATGTATAGAGGCTGAAGAAAGATAAGCATTATTTTAACAAGTCTGTTTGAACGGAATTTTCTCAGATGTGACTCCCCATCAAAGAATACTTGTTTGTTTTATTTCCTCCTGGTACCTTTTGTGTGGGACTTATGTTCTCAAAAAGAAAAGGGGGAAAAATAGAGTGCTCTTTTTGTATCTGCTGTTTTTCAAGTGTCTTTAGCTGGAGGTAATCTTTTTTTTTTTTTTTTTTTTTTTTTTTAACGATTTTACGTATTTATTTGAGAGGTAGAGTTACAAATAGTGAGAGGAAGAGACATCCGCTGGCTCATTCCCTAAATGGCCACAGTGGCCAGAGCTGAGCCGATCTGAAGCCAGGAGCCAGGAGTTTCTTCCAGGTCTCCCATGTGGGTGCAGGGGCCCAACTGCTTGGGCCATCTTCGGCTGCTTTCATAGGCTATAGCAGAGAACTGGATTGGAAGAAGAGCAGCCAGGACTAGAACCTGAGCTCATAGGGGATGCTGGCGCATCAGGTGGAAGATTAACTTACTGCTCCACAGTGCCGGCCTCTGGAGGAAATCCTTATGTCAAAGTTTAATCTTGGCAATACCTTTCAAGGGTAATGATTAACGAGTTATGATTTTACCTCTTACTAGCTACATGTCTTGGGGGAGCCTTTTAACTTCCTGAATTTATTTATATCTATCTTTCAAGTAAGGATAATACATCATGGATTCGATGTGAGGATTAAATAATGGTAACAATTATGACTAATGTTTTTGAATTCTTACTGCATATGCCAGACATTAATACATTAAATATTTTAATGTATTAAGAGTTTATTTAATACATTTAATGCTGAATGTATTTTTTCACTTGAAAAATATGTTATCTTAATTCTCACAACTGTGTGGAGGTATAGGTAAGTTTCACTGATGAGGAATCTAACACAGTTACTAAGTGACAAAGAATTTGAATGCTAGCCATCTAGTCTACTGTAGTCTGATTTCAAACGCTGTCCTCTGTGCATGTAAGGCATTTTGCACAGAGTATAGTATGCATTAGTTATTATTTGTGCTCAAGGTGTCTTTTAAAAGTGGTTTGTTGAGAATGAGAAGAGAAGCTACCGACTGGGAAAAAATATTTGCAAACCATGTGTGTTATAAAGGAGTGTTAACCAGAATATACAAAGAATTCTTAAAACTTGACAGTTAGAAAACAAACAACCCAATTAAAAACCAAGTGAAATAGTTGAACAGATTCCTCACTAAGGAAGCTGCACAGATGGAAAATAAATAAGTATATGCAGGGATGCTCAGTGTTGTATGTCATTAGGGAATTGCAGATTGAAGTGAGATACCACTACATACCTGTTAAACTGGTGAAAATTGTTACTGATAATACCAGATGCTAGTGAGGATGTGAAGCAACAGAAATTGTTATTTGTTGCTGGTGGATATGCAAAATGTACTACTACTTTGAAAGACAACTTGCCACTTTCTGTTTTTTTTTTTTTTCTTTAAAGATTTATTTTTTATTTATTTGAAAGGCAGGATAGAAAGAGGAGGAGAGAGCGAGCGAGTGCGAGAGCAAGCAAGAGAGCGCTTCCATCCACTGGTTCACTTCCAAAAATGGCTGCAACAATAGGGGCTGGGCCAGGCTGAAGGGAGCCGGGAGCTTCTCCCAGGTATCCCACATGAGTGCAGGGGCCTAAATAGTTGGGCCATCTTCTGCTGCTTTCCCAGGTGTACTAGCAGGGAGCTGGATCAGAAGTAGAGCAACCAGTTCTTGAATCCATGCCCACATCGGACGCTGGCATCACAGGCAGGAGCTTAACTTGCTATACCATGATGCTGGCCCTGCCACTGTCTTATAAAACAAAACGTACTTTCCTATACAACTCAGCAGTTTTACTCCTTGGTGTTTATCTAAATCAGTTGAAAATTTGTGTTATGCCTGCAGATGCATGTTTATAGCAATTTTTCGTAATTGCTAAAACTTGGAAGCAACCAGCATGTTCTTTAGTGGGTGAATGGATAAACTGTTATATCTAGATGATGGAATATTGTTTAGTACTAAAAAGAGTTATGAAGCCATGAACAAACATGAAGGAAACTTAATTGTACTTTAGTAAGTGGAAGAAAAATCTCCATATTATGTGATTCCAACATTTTGGAAAAGGCAAAACTATGGAGTCAGGCAAAAGATCAGTGGTTGCCAGGAGTTCGTAGGGAGAGGGAAGAGGTGAATGTGTAAAAACACTGGATTTTTAGGACAATGAAACTGCTGTAAAATATTACAGTTGTGTATATGTGTCATTATCCATTTGTTGAAACTCATATAACATAAGCACCAAGAGTGAGTCCTAATGTACATTGTGGATGTCTTGTGATAATATTGTGTTAATGTCATGTAGGTTCTTCAGTTATAGCAGATGTACCCCTCGTTGATAGTGGGGGAGGCTATGCATGTGTGAGCATAAGATGTACTGGGAACTCTTACACTTTGGTCAGTTTTGTTGTACATCTGAAACTAAAAAATAATCTATTTAAAAGATAAAAAAATTTACTTTTAACTATTTATTTGAAAGAATTAGAGAGAGAGAGAGAGAGAGAGAGAGAGAGATCTTCTATTCACTAGCTTCCTCCCAGATGGCAGAACTGCCTTGGCTGGGTCAGGCAGAAGCCAGGAGCTAGGAGCTTCATCCAGGTCTCCCATGAGCATGGGATCCAAACACTTGGGCTATCTTCTGCTGCTTTTCCCAGGCCGTTAGCTGGGAGCTGGATTGGAAATGAAGCACAGGAAATGAACCAGCACCTGTATGAGATGCTGGCATCACAGTTGGCATCTTTACCTGCTATGACATAATGCTGGCCCCAAAAATTAAATTTTAAAAAAGCCTGTGTTTTAAATGTGATTCTTTTGTTTTAGGCCCAGAATAAAGAGACTAATGTTTTAGCTGCTGCAAAGGTGATTGACACAAAATCTGAAGAAGAACTTGAAGATTACATGGTTGAGATTGATATATTAGCATCTTGTGATCACCCAAATATAGTCAAACTTCTGGATGCATTCTATTATGAAAACAATCTTTGGGTGAGTATTTTCTGTTGATCTTTAGGAGTAGCCAATAACGTGTTCATTGTCTTAGGTTGTGAAAGGTCTGTTTTATGTTACCTTTTCTATTTAGTTACTTAAGTTACTTGAATAAGAGTTGATCTGCTGATGAGAAAGTTATTACAGTGTGATTACATTTAGCTGCAACAGATGTTCCAATTTGTTTCAAGTTGTATCATTTTTAGTATAATTGTTATTGGATCCAGATGGAGGAATTTGGTTAACTATATTAATTTTCCTAAAATATGAAATTATATATCATTGTTTGTGATTAAAATCTAAGCATTTAAACTTTGTTTTTCTAGAAATTATTTATAATATTCCATTCTGTTTGTAATATATGATCAGTCTGAACTTCAGTGAATGATGATATAGTAGCTAAATCTATATGTATAAATTTTCTTCATATTTAGAAACAGGCACAAATATATATAGAAATAAAATGTTAATGTTCATTATAATTAATTACTTTGTCTCAATCTAGTTTAATCAAGAGAGCTCTTTAAAATGGAGTTTTAAATTTTCTGGTTGAAGGAAGAAGCATAGTGTTAGGAGAGATAGTTCAGAAGTATAAGGAATACTTGACCGGATATCAAAAGCATATATTTTTTCACTCTACAATTGCCAGGTAGGAGCTTGGATAAATTACTTTACCTTTGTGAGTGTTTACTTACATATAGAATGGTTAAGGATCCACCTACCAAATTACATTTCAAATAACGTAATGAATTTGAAAGTAATTGCTAGTTGACAATCACCTGTGACAAATGCTTAGAGGAAAAAATGCAGGGAGCTACACAACTTGTTTAAATGTTACTTTAAAAATTTTCGTGATGTTATTTATAGGGTGATACTTTCCAAAATAGTTCAGGGGTCTAGCAGAATATTTCCAAAGATTATAATGAAAATGAACTCCTAGACAGTTTAATAAATGGTTAAGATCTTTAGTCAAGGCTATTGCAAAAAACAAAACAAAACAAAACAAACCTGAACAACTATAAGGTATATTTTAGTGGAAGATACTATAGATGTTAATTAGAGAATTAGAACAAATACACAATTACACCCATGATTACACCCATGATAAAGATTAAGAGGGAAAGGTACATGGTGTTATTCTATCTTGCTGGGGTGGACAGGTGAGTAATAATTGGGCAAAGGTTCGAAGCTTGTGTGTGTGTGTATTTTTTTCTTTTTTGTTAAAATAAGTCTCTAAATATGTATTTTAGGATTTATTCCTATTAATAAAAATATATTTTATCACTTACATCACAATAGTTTAACAATGAGAGCAATAAAATCAATGATCACAGAATGGACATATAATATTGTACTGAATAGAAATTTTGTATCTGGTAATTTTAAAGAATCAGAAATGTTAAAAATGGTCATTAACCAAAAATGCACATACTTCCATAATGTGTTCTGTCTGTGCTATCTCAAATGTATATCATTTAAGACTTGTATAACTCTTTGGACGTAAAAGTTTTAATGTTAAACATGATACTATTTCCATAATCTGTGTTATTTGATAGCTATTGTATCTTTTTGCTAAATTGAAAAAACTACTGAAACTCAATATAGTTTTAGACACATGCTTTTTTATTTGCATGCAGATCCTCATTGAATTTTGTGCAGGTGGAGCAGTAGATGCTGTGATGCTTGGTAAATACCTTTTTGTTTCTTTATGTTTGTATCTTATATTTAATAAAAATTAAAGAATTTCATATATTTATGTTTATATAATTGTTGAGTAAATTTCAGTAAATTAAGCATTCAACTTAATTGTATTTTTATATTCTTGAATAATTGTAATAAAATTCTAAAATGAAACATTAAATATTCTGTCAGGAAAGAAGCCTTTGAAGATATTTAGTTCTTCTAAATAAATTCACTGTATGTGATCCTTGAGTAATGGTACATACAGACAGGTAAATAGACTGCTGATATGTTTTTCTGTATAAAAATGCATATTTGTTTACTTTCTGCTTGTAGAACTTGAGAGACCTTTAACTGAGTCCCAAATACAAGTAGTTTGCAAACAGACTTTGGAGGCATTGAACTACTTACATGATAATAAAATCATCCACAGAGATCTAAAAGCTGGCAACATACTTTTTACTTTAGATGGAGATATTAAATTAGGTAAGTTATTCATTTAAAACATTTGATTTATGCTCTGAAATTTTGCCCTATATCAATATGTTTAATGTTGTTTTAATACTACTCAAATGTGTGAAACATGGAGAATTATTACACGCAAGTATTTCATTTTTTCCCATTTTTTAAATGGGATAGCATTTTTTCATGTAATTTATCTTTTGTCATTCCCTTAATCACTTTCTTCAGCCTTTCTTCAGCATACATGTTTCACATTTTTTGAAGGAATTTATTAATATGTTAGATTTCTCAAGGTCGTAGCAAATGCTTAATCACACAGTTCTCATGCTAATGTGATATTAGTACAAAGAGAGCAGATTCAGTGTAATTATAGATACAATTCTGAGAATATAATGAGTCTTATTTTCCTCCTTTTCCTTCTTCCTTTCCTTCTTTCTTCCCTCTGTCTGACTGTTTCTCTTTCTTCTGTTCCATTCACTTTCTTTCTGCCTTAATTTTTGAGGTAACATTTTAAATTTATATTATAGTCAAAGATTTAATGTTCTTCTAAATAAAGAGTTGAACAAGTAAATAGTAAAAAAACAGAAACAGAAACCCCTCTGTGGTTTGGCAGGAATATATATAAGGGCTATAAAACAATAATCAAATAGGAAGTGTCTTTCACTCATATACAGTACATTTTAAAATAATCACACATCATTAAAACTATAGTAGTATGTAATTTTTATTTGTTTTTAAAGATTTATTTACTTATTTTATTTGAAAGAAGAGTTAGAGAGTTACAGTCAGAGAGAGACAGGGAGAGAGAAAGAGATGAAAGTCCTCCATCTGCTTGTTCATTCCTCAAATGGCTACAATGGCTGGAGCTGAGCTGATCTGGAACCAGGAGCCAGGAGCTTCCTCGGGGTCTCCCACGTGGGTGCAGGGGCCCAAGGACTTGGGCTATCCTCCGCTGCCTTCCCAGGTGCACCAGCAGGGAGCTGGATCAGAAGTGGAGAAGCCAGGACTCCAGCTTGCACCCATATGGGATGCCAGTGCTGCAGACCAGGGCTCCAACCCACTGTGCTGTCCCCTGTAGTAGTATATCATTCTAAACTATTGGTTTGACAAAGATATAAAACAAAGTTTGACAGGACTATATTCACAGCAATACTGATACATACTGGCATTTATTTATTCCTTCCTTTATTTCTTTTTTTAATTTTAGCTCTTACATGTAAGGGAGAGCATGCAGTATTTGCTTTCTGTGTCTGACATATTTCATGCAACGTGATGCCTTCCACTTGCATCCATTTTGATGCAAACGATAGAATTTCATTCTTTTTTATAGCTGAATAATGTGTGTGTATATATATGTATGTGGATGTTTGTGTATATATTCGCATATATATACATACATACATTTATCCATTCATTGGATGATGGACACCTTGGTTGATTCCCTGTTTTAACTATTATGAACAGTGCTTCTGTGAACATGATGGTGCAGGTATCTCTTACAAAGTCACAATAATGGGATTGCTGGATCATATGACAAGTCTATTTCTGATTTTTAAAGAAATTAAAAAAAAGAAAAAAGGAAAAAAAAAAAGAAATTGCCACTCTGTTTTCTATAGTGGCTGTACTAATTTTTATTTCCACCAGCAGTTGTATAAGAGTTCCCCTTTCTCCACATAATCTCCCTTGCCTAAATTTGTTTTTTTCTTTGCTTTGGCTTTTAGCCATTCTGACAGAGGTGAGGTGATACCTCATTGTGGTGTTTTTTTTTTCCCCCCTGATTGTGGTTTTGATTTGCATTTCCCTGTCCATCTAAGTTTTTAAAGCACAGCTTAGATTAATAGTCATTAACTTATAGACACCTAATTTAAAGATAGTTTAGTTTTTTTACAAAATATTTATGTATTTATTTGAAAGGCAGAGGCAGAGGGGTGTCTTCTATCTGCTGGTTCTCTCTCCTGGTGGCTGAAATGGGTGGAGCTGCCCCTATCTGAAGCCAGGAGCCAGGAGTTTATTCTGGGACTCCCACATGGATGCAAGGGCCCAAGAACATGGGCCATCCTCCACTGCTTTCCCAGGCCATAGTAGGGAGCTGGATGGGAAGTGGAGCAGTAGCCGGGACTCGAACTGGCGCACACATGGGCTGCTGGCACTGTAGGCAGCAGCTTTACCTGCTACGTCACAGCGCTGGCCCCTAAAGACACTATAAAAGAAAGATAAGAAAGGATGAGTTTTCATTTTCAAAATAAAACATTTTGGGGCCGGTGCTGTAGCACAGCAGGTTAAGCTGCCTCCTGTTCTGCCAGCATGCCATATGAACACTGGTTTGAGTCCAGCAGCTCTACTTCCAGATCAGCTTCCTGACGATGTGTCTGGGAAAGCAGCGGAAGATGGTCCAAGTGCTTGGGTTCCTGCACCCATGTGGGAGGCCCAGATGAAGCTTCTGCCTCCTGGCTTCAGCCTTTCTCAGCCCTGGCCATTGTGGCCATTTAGGAAGTGAACCTGAGGGATGGAAGATGTCTCTTTCTCTCTGTCTGTCCCTCTCTCTGTGCAATTCTGACTTACAAATAAATAAATAAATAAATAGTGTCAGGCTTTTTGAAGGCTGGTTAAATTGTTTTACATTTTTGTATATAGACAATGATTATGGATATTTTACTTTAGAATGTAATATATAGCATGTAAACATGCAAAGTCAGTTTTATCTTTATTTCCAAAATTCATGTCTAATGGGGTTTTCCTCCTATGTTTAGTTTTATCCTATATTTTACTGATATGATAATTTGGCTGAACTGAAAAGGTAACCTTCAGTTTGAAAAGAATACATGGGGCGAATGTCTAGCCTAGAGGCTAAGATGTTGTTTGTAAGGTGCTGAGTACACATCAGAGTACTTGGGTTAGATGACTAGCTGCAGCCTTGACTCCAGCTTCCTGCTAATACACACCCTGGGAAACAGTGGTGTTAGCTCAAGTAATTGAGTCTGTGCCACCCTAGACATTGCAGGCATTTATGGAGTGAACCAGCAGTTGGGAGCTCACTCCTTTTCTCTGGCTGGCTCTCTCTCTGTTTCTTTCTGCTCTTTAGATTGGAAGTGAGTTAGTTTCATATTTGCACATACAAATAGATTATCCTTTGGGACCATAGGTGGCTTTGCTTTGTTTCATTGCATGGCATACAGTATCTGCTTTCTGCTCTTTTAATAATGTGTAACACCTAGGTAACTTCTTTGATTGAGGCTACAAAATGAATTCTGTCATTGTGTTTACATTCATTATCTTCAATAATTTTGGTGTAATCACCAGTTATTTGTTTTCATTTATCATAGAATTAGTAATTTTATAGGACAGTACTTAAATAATTACTTAAAAGTATAGTCTGTATAGAAAAAGGAAAAAAATACTTTATTCTTTTTGTTTAGCTTCATGATAATGAATTGTTTTTCTAATGGTTATCTGAGCTCAGAGCCTAACAGGTGTGTGTGTGTGTGTTTGTGGAGAGGGGCAGATATTCTAGTGCAGCAGGGTAGGATGCTGGTTGGGGTGTCCACATCCACGTCAAAATGCTTGGTATCAAGTCCCACCTCTGCCTCAGATCCAGCTTTCTACCAGTTCGCCTGGGATGCAGCAGATAATGGCACAAGTCCTGAGTCCCTGCCACCCACATGGGAGACCTGGAAGGAGCTCCTGGCTTCTGCCTGGTTCAGCTTGAGTTGTGGGAATTTGGGGAGTGAACTAGGAGATGGAAGATCTTTCTCCTTTTATCTTTTCTGTCTGTTGCTCTTTCAGATAAATAAAAGTAGGGGTTGAGGTGGGTGTTTGGTGTAGCAGTAAAGGTGCTGTTCGGGACACTTGCATTCTGTGTTGGAGTGCCTGGGTTTGAGTTCTGGCTCTGTTTATAATTCCAGCTTCCTGCCACTCTGCACCTCTGGAAGCAGAAGATGATGGGTGAAGCCTTTGGGTCTCTGCCACCCATGTGGGAATCCGGGATTGGGTTCCTGGCTTTAACAGGCCCTGAATTTATGAGCATTTGCAGAATGAACTGGCAGATATGAGATCTCTGCTTGTCTGTCTTTGTCTTTCTTTTCTTTTTAAAAAAGATTTATTTGCTTGAAAGGCAGAGTTATAAAGAGAGGAAGAGACAGAGAGAATGAGATCTTCCTTCCGTTGGTTCACTGAATGGCCATAACGGCCAGGGTTGGGTCTGCTAGAAGCCAGGAGCCTAGAATTCCATCTGGTTCTTCCACATGGGTGACAGGCACCCACATACTTGTTCCATTTTGTGCTGCTTTCCTGGTATGTTAGCAAGGAGCTGGATTGGAAGTGAAGCAGCTGGGACTCTAATCATTGATCACATGGGATGCTGGTGTAGCAGGTAGCAACTTAACCACTGTGTCATGTTGCTGGCTGCTCTCTGCTTTTCAAATAAATAAAGAAATAAAAAAATAAAAATGTGATGTTAACAACTGATAAAACTATGATGTTGCTGTTCTTTATAATTTAAATCTGAAGACAAAGTTCTTAATAGTTTATTTTGTATGGTTATTTTATAGGAAATTGGCAAGCCATATGCCACCGTAAAGATAACTTTGGTATAATTTGTTTTCACACAATAGAAAAAATGTTAACTTAATTGCAACATGTAGCACTAGTTGGCATTTGTTTTGAAGTGGATAGATTGGTCTGTTTTAAAGTCACTATTTTTTGTTTTTAATTCTGAAAAATGTGTCATCTGCAGATTTATAAAAATGGTGATACTAAAAAAATTGCTGGTGAGATCTTTAACAGTTTTTTGGAAGGTGGTAGAGAGGATGGTCAAGATTTCAGTAGTAGAGCAGTCCTTTCTTTTTCTATTGTGCTTATTTAAGACTTAAAATGCTTTTGTAATGCTCCTACAATACCGTGAACTATGCTTAACTATCATTAATGCTTTTTTATAATTACTTATTTCAAGCGGATTTTGGAGTATCAGCTAAAAACACAAGGACAATTCAAAGAAGAGACTCTTTTATTGGCACACCATATTGGTATGTGTTCAGTTTTATGAATTCACAGTAATGTCAGCAATTATTACTTATTAATTTTGTCCACATAATTCATTATACTATGTGTTTTATAGTAACTGTTATTAAGTTAAATAATTTTCAATTCTCTGTCTTTATAGGATGGCTCCTGAAGTAGTCATGTGTGAAACATCTAAGGACAGACCCTATGACTACAAAGCTGATGTCTGGTCCCTGGGCATCACTTTAATAGAAATGGCTGAGATAGAACCACCTCATCATGAATTAAATCCAATGAGAGTGCTGCTAAAAATTGCAAAATCGGAGCCTCCTACATTGGCACAGCCATCGAGATGGTAAACTATTCTAAAAAAAACCTTTTATTTATTTATTTTTAGCATTTATTTATTTGAAAGGCAAAGCAACAGAAGAGGGTAGGAAGAGAGAGAGTGAGAGAGATTTTTCTGCCTACTGGTTTACTCTCCAAGTGGGCACAGCAGCCAGGGCTGGATCAGGCCAAAGCCAGGGACTCCATCTGGATCTCCCAAATCAGTGTACTTGGGCAATCTTCAGTCTTCTCAGGCACATGAAGGGAGTTGATTGAAGGCATAGCAGCTGGGACTTCACTGGCACTTCACTAGGGAATACTGAAATCTCAAGTGGCAGCAGCTTAACCTTGCTTGTACCACATTGCTGGTCCCTGAACAAAGCTTTTTAAGAAGCAATGCATGGGAGCCAGTGCTGTGGCACAGTAGGCTAAGCCTCCTCCTCTGGCACCAGCATCCCATATGAGCGCTGGAGTTCATGTCTCAGCTTCTCTTCTGTTCTAGCTCTCTGCCCTTAATCTGGGAAAGTAGTGGAAGGTGGCCCCAGTGCTTGGGGCCCTGAACCCATGTGGGAAACCTGAAAGAAGCTCCTGGCTCCTGGCCCAGCTCTGGCCATTGTGGCCATTTGGGGAATGAACCAGCATATGGAACACCTTTCTCTCTGTCTCTATCTCTCTCTCTCTGTAGCTCTACTTCTCAAATAAATAAAAAGATATATTTTTTCACAAAAAGCAACACTTATTTTATTCTTCCAGTTTTTTAGGGGTATTTAAATTTTAGTACTTGGTGCAAAATCTGTATAAATTAGAAAACTGAAGTTTGGTGTATTATTGTCAAGACATAGGGACCATATGGTTATAACTAACTTTTCCCATATATTTGAAAATATGAGTAATCTGAATTCTGTATGAAAAAATATTTTCTTTACTATAATAAAGTGTATATGTGGCTAATATATTGTGGTGGAATTTAGTAAAAATAGAATTTTTATGATTTTGATATACTTGTGAATATATGGCTCTATCTCAGGGACTGTACCTGCTTACATATGTGTAGTATGTATTTACAGATGAGTAAGTTGTATAAAATCTTAATATTCTCATTAACTTGTTTTTTATGACAACATACTTACATATTATAACTTAAGGCGTTTTGTTTGGTTTGATTTTAATAACAAGGAATAGAATGTCATCATTAAAATTTATTTTGAAGGTCTTCAGATTTTAAGGACTTTCTTAAAAAATGCTTGGAAAAGAATGTGGATGCTAGGTGGACTACATCTCAGCTTCTACAGGTAAGATAAGAATAGTATAACAGCAAGAAATTATACAATCATTTTAACAGCATTTTATTTTAAAAGATTTGATTTATTTATTTGAGAGGTAGAGTTACGGACAAAGGTCTTCCATCTGCTGGTTCACTCCCCAGATGGCCGCAATGGCCAGAGCTGAGCCGATTCGAAACCAGGAGCCAGGAGCTTCTTCTGGGTCTCCCATGCAGGTGCAGGGGCCCAACCACTTGGACCATCTTCCACTGCTTTCTCTGCCATAGCAGAGAGCTGGATAGGAAGAGGTGCACCGGTACGTGAACTGGCACTCATATGAGATTTCAGCACTGCAGGCAGAGGCTTAGCCCACTGTGCCACAGCACCGGCCTCTTAACACATTTTTTGGATTCATTTAGTGGACTCTTTGAATTTTCCTATGGGAAGTCAAACACCATGGTACACTTAACATTTGCTTTAGGAACGTGTTGCCATTACTAACAGGAATTTAGCTCGTAATTCATTCCTCTTGTTTTTTTTTTTTTTTTTAAGATTTTTATTTATTTTTTATTTGAGAGATAGAGTTACAGAGAAAGAGAGAAAGACAGAGAGAAAGGTCTTCTATCTGCTGGTTCACTCCCAAAATGGTCATAACGGCTGGAGCTGAGCTGAACCGGAGCCAGGATCTTCCTCAGGTCTCCTATGTGGGTGCAAGGGCCCAAACTCTTGGGCTATCCTCTGCTGCTTTCACAGGCACATTAGCAGGGAGCTGAAATGGAAGTGGAGCATCCTGGGCTTGAACCTGTGCCCATTTGGGATACCTGCGTTGCAGGTGGTGGGTTTATCCATTGTATCACAATGCCAGTCCACTTTTGTGATTTTTTGAATCCGTTTAATTGTGTTCGTTTTGTTATTTGCTTCTCTATGTCTGTAGTTACTAGAAAATAAGGAGCACAGGTCATGAACTAATTAATTTTTAGTCTTTTATGGTAAATGTTTTTTTATTTTTAGAAAATGATGTTTGGATAAATTTAATTCTGGTTTGTAAACAGTTTAATTTTATTGGTAATACTGAATTTGTTAAACAATATTTCAGATAGACAAATAGAATGACAAATCCTGAGGCTATCGCTGTTGCTCTGAGTTGTTCAGTAACTCCTGCATTATAATGTTGTCAGTTAATCTTTTTATCTGGGGAAAATACATGAAAAATTGCATAGCTGTGTGCAACAAGTCTATGCCTTATATAACTAATTATTTCATTACTGACAGATTTGAAGTCTAGTCTGTGAAGACACTTATGTGTTGTATACATGGAGAGGAATAAAATCTCTTCTTAAAGTATAAAACCATGTTTTAAAAAATATTTGTAGACACCTAACAGAACTGGAAAGCTTTTTGTGATATTTTGATTGTGGCTTTGAAAGGATTTTTATAGTTACTTTTTAAGAACTAATAATGTACTAATTTGAAACTTTAATGTAGATTTCTAATTGTAAAATTTGATAACATACAGAAAATATGTCTGCCTATTGTCTATCTACAACAAATCTTACCATTTTTGGTAAATTTACTTCAGATTTATAAAAAAAAAAATCAGTTGCAGGCAGTGCCTGCTTTTGTCCCATATCCTTCCTCCCCTTTCCAGATGTGATGTTGTCTGAAGTTATTTTAAGATTTACTTATTTATTTGAAGGGCAGAGTTAGAGAGAGAGAGAGAGAAAGAGAGAGAGAGAGTGCTTCCAACCCTTGTTCACACCTCACATGGCTGCAACATCCAGGGCCTGGCCAGGTGGAAGCCAGGAACCAGGAGCTTCTTTGGGTCTCCATGTGCATGATAAGGGCCCAACCTCTTGGGCCATCTTTTGCTGGCTTCCCAGGCCATTAGGAGGGAGCTGGTTTGGAAGTGGAGCAGCTGGGACACAATTGGTGCCCATATGGGATGCCAGTGTCGCAGGTGGCAGCTTCACCTAGTATATCACAATGCTGGCCCCTGAAGTTTTTTATATTTTTCCTACTCATGTGTATTTATTTTCACCACAGAATGTGTGTTTTATGTGTTTGAAACTTATTTTATAAGCAGTGTTTCAGTTGTCACTCAGTATACTTTTTATAATAATCAACAGCATCCATTTGTTACTGTTGATTCCAACAAACCCATCCGAGAATTGATTGCAGAGGCCAAGGCTGAAGTAACAGAAGAAGTTGAAGATGGCAAAGAGGAAGATGATGATGAGGAAACAGAAAATTCTCTGGTCAGTGCTTAGAAAGAAAATTCTCACTTAGTTCATTTTTAGAGTTGGGTTTTGCAGTGTGGTTGTACCCATATTTAAGAATTAGCTCATGAGTGGCAGTATAAAACTCTTAATTTTAGAACTAAAAATGAATAGCATTGTTGCTCCATACTATACATTTTTGTTATATTTTTAGATGAAGAATAATCAATTCTTTAATTTTTATGAATTAAGCAACTTTTACTGAATAAAGATTTTTTAAAGTTTTTTTTTTTTTTTTTTTGAAAAGCATAATTAGAAAAAGAGACAGAGAAATCTTTCATCCACTGGTTTACCTCCCAAATGGCTGCAATGGCCAGGGCTGGGCCTGGCTGAAGCCAGGAGTCTAGAGCTTTTTCTCGTTCTCCCATGTGGGTATAGGGGCTGAAGGACTTGGGCCATCTGCTGCTGCTTTCCCCAGTGCACCATCAGGGAGCTGGATTGGAAGTAGAGCAGCCGAGTCTTGAAGTGGCACCCATAAGGGATGCCAGTGTTGCAGGTGGAGGCCTAACCTGCTACATCACAATGCTGGCCCCTTGAATGAAGACATTAAATCATATATGTTAACGTTGTTTTGGTCACCATTGCAACATCATGTTTTAACACTAAAAATGTATAAATTTTTTTTTTTAGCCAATACCTGCAAGTAAGCGTGCCTCCTCTGACCTTAGTATTGCCAGCTCTGAAGAAGATAAACTTTCACAAAATGCTTGTATTTTGGAATCTGTCTCAGAGAAAACAGAACACAAAATTTCTGAAGATAAATTCAGCAGCAAAATTGTTAATGAAAACTCCACAATTACTGAACCTGAAAAGGCTATGGAGAGTGTAAATGAACATGTTAATGCTCATTTAGAAGCTCTCACTGACCTTCATGATAGAACAGCGATTCTCAAGGAGAATGGGAGAGAGGAGAAGAGACCCAAACTTGAAAATTTACATGAGGCAGAAGACCAAGAAACTGTGGATGTTAATTCAGTCGCTGAAGGAAAAGAGAATAATATAATGATAACTTTAGGAACAAACACGGAATACAATCCTGAGGAAGGAAAGGATCATCAGGACAAGCAACAGATATTTGAAAGTAAACTTGTAAAATCTGAAGAAATTAAAGATACTATTGTTCAAACAGTGGATTTAGTTTCTCAAGAAACTGGAGAAAAAGAGATGGATGATCAGTCAGTTGATAATGAAATTGGGCTTATGAAGGAAGATACTCAGGAGAAATTGGCAAAAGATGACAACACTCAAAACAGTGTAATCAGTGATATAAGCAATGTGGTAGGAACAAATGAGGCAGTAGATGTTGCTCAGAAGGCAGCTGAAAACAGTGCTGAGCAAGCTCAGAGTCATGATCTGGAAGAAGTGGTTGAAGTTGGTCAGAAATTAATTAATAAGCTCACGGAGGGCTCTGAGGCTGGAGGTGCTGAGGAAGTTCCTATTAAAGATACAGTTGAAATTAATGAGCTAGATCAAAAATCTATAGAAGGCAAAAATGAGGAACAATTAAGCAAAAGTTCAGAAAATACATCGGAGACCAATGAGGAACCAGGAACAAATGAATTAGAGGAACTTACTGGATCAAGTAGTGCTGAAGAAATAGAGGTCACAAGTGCAGCGACTGATGCTGACCAAAAGGCTTTGGGAAGTGAAACTCAGGATGCTCCCATAGCCACTACTCAGATAGACACAGAAAAAAAAGAAATCCCATGTGAAATGCCAAGTAAAACAGAACCTGAAGTTACTACTGTAGCTTCTCAACCCAGTGAACCTGTGTCTGTCCCAATACCCAGTATTAACATCAACTCTGAAGAAGCAGAAACTAAAGGAGAAATAGGTGCTTTACCAAAATCTGAAGGCATTCTGCCACCAGAATCAGAGAATCAAAAGGAAAATGATACTGATTCAGGCACTGGGTCTACTGCTGATAATAGCAGCATTGATTTGAATTTATCCATCTCTAGCTTCCTAAGTAAAACTAAAGACAGTGGATCAATATCTTTACAAGTAAGTGTTCTTGGGTCCTTGTTTGGGGTTTTCTTTGTCATTTTGATAATTTGGAATTTCTGTGAAACTGATTTTAGGAAAATGAAGTGGAATTAAATCATTTTTTTTTAAGGATTTATTTGTTTGAAAGTTACTGAGAGATCTTCCATCTGCTGGTTAACTCCCCAAATGACTGCAACAGCCAGGGCGGGGCCAGGCTGAAGCCAGGAGCTTCACCTGGGGTCTTGATGTGGTTTGCAGGGGCTCAAACACTTGGTCTGTCTTCACTGCTGTTTTCCAGGCCTTTAGCAGGGAGTTGGATCCGAAGTGGAGCAGCCAGGACACTAATTGGTCCCTGTGTGGGATACTGGTGTTGCAGGCAGCAGTTTTACCCACTAAACAATGCCAGCCCCAATCAGTGTTATTTTAACACTATGAATTCTTTTGGCCTATAAAGGCAGTTAATTAAAAAGAACCTAGGATTGCTTTTCAGCCTTTTGGCTAAGATGAAGTATAAAAGAACCTAGGAAGGAGATTCTGGATTGTAATCTTTTGTAAACCTGATACAGATAAACAGTGCAGTCTAGTTGCTTAGCGCAATTTATGGTTTTTAGATTGTGCATACGTAAGTATAATTTTTTAAAAGATTTATTTATTTGAAAGGCAGAGTTTACAGAGAGTGAGTTCGATTTTCCATCTGCTGGTTCATTCCCCAAATGAATGGCTACAGCTGGGCTGGTTCAAAGCTAGGAAGGAGCCAGGAGCTTTTTCTGATTTTTTCATGTAGGTGCAGGGGTTTAAGCACTTCGGCCATCTTCTGGTGCTTTCCCAGATGCATTATCAGGGAGCTGGAATGGAAGTGGAGCAGCCAGGACTCGAACTGGCATCTATATGGGATGCGGGCATTGCAGATGGCAGCTTTACCCACGATGCTACAATACCGGCCCTCTAGGTATGGTTTTAGCAAGGATTAATAATTATGAAGGAATTCAGAAATTGATAGAATGATCTCATTAAATTTTTTTTTTGACAGGCAGAGTTAGTGAGAGAGAGACAGACAGAAAGGTCTTCCTTCTGTTGGTTCACCCTCCAAATGGCTGCCACAGCCAGTGCTACGCCGATCCGAAGCCAGGAGCCGGGTGCTTCCTCCTGGTCTCCCATGCGGGTGCAGGGACCCAAGCACTTGGGCCATCCTCCGCCGCCCTCCTGGGCCACAGCAGAGAGCTGGACTGGAAGAGGAGCAACCGGGACTAGTACCTGGCGCCCCAACCAGGACTAGAACCCGGGGTGGTGGCGCCGCGGGCAGAGGATTAGCCTAGTGAGCCGCAGTGCCAGCCAAAATTTTCTTTTTTAAAAAAGTGTTTATCTTCATCTACTTGAAAGGCAGAGTGACAGAGGAGGAGAGAGAAAGAAATCTTCCTACTAGTTGGTTGACTCTCAAAATCCTTATAGCAGCTAGGGCTGGCCAGACTGAAGCCAGGAGCCTGGAACTCATCTGGATCTCCTACATGTGTGGTAGAGGTCCAACTACTTGAGTCATTATGTGCTGCATTCCAGTATGCACTAGCACAAAGTTAGATCAGAAGCAGAATAACCAGGACTCAAAGAGGCTCTTGGATATGGAGTATGGGTGTCTCAGCAGCGAATTAATCTGCTGTATAACAACATCCACCCCAAGAATCTCTGTTAAAAAGTGTGTTGGAGCCAGTGCTGTGGTACAGTGGGTTAAAGCCCTGGCCTGCAATGTGGCATCCCATATGGGCACTGGTTTGAGTGCCGGCTGTTCCACTTCGGATCCAGCTCCCTACTAATGTGACTGAGAAAGCACTGGAGGATGGCCTAAGTCTTTGAGTCCTTGCACCCAAATGGGAGACAGACCCTGAAGAAGCTCCTGGCTCATGACTTCATATCAGCTCAGCTCCAGCTGTTGTAGCCATTTGGGGAGTGAACCAGCAGATGGAAGACCTTTCTCTTTTTGTCTCTACCTCTCTCTCTAACTCTTTCAAATAAGTAAAATAAATCTTAACAAGTGTGTTAGGATGTAAACAGTCCTTGAATTAGTATTGGCTTATGAAGATCACTACTTGTGCTTACTTAGTTAGAGCCTTTGCAACTGTCATGAGTTATAGGAAAACAAAAACTGAAACTCAGAACACTAGGAGCTTTAGAGCACAATTCTGAAATCTTAATGTGCTTAGAAGTTACCATAGAGAGCTATTCGTAAACTTTGGGTGGGTCACCTTAAACATGGTTTATGATCAAAGATCTAATGGAATCCTGATACAGTTGAGCTATGGACTGCTCTTTAGAAATTATTTCTTAGAGACTCTGGGCTGACAATTAGGGGAAGAGAAAAAATAGAAGCAAGCTGGGAAAACTGGCCTTAGGGACCTGAATAACGATGTGACTGATAATCAGCCTGTCTACCCCAAATTATTGCATACGTTGTCTGCATTTGCTTTTTTCAGTTTACTTTGCTTGATTTGAAATTCATTCACTGACTGAATAGTCAACTCTACAAATACTTCTGTGATAGCTAAGGAGCTATTAATTGTGGATACTTTAGTAGGGGCTAAAGAAATGTGAAGATTAGAGGTGAAGGGGAGGTAGATCTGGATAGGACACCATATAGTACACAGACTAGGGAAAGGAGCAGGAGCCTACAGGATCCCTGAGGATAGCACACTGAGAGCTTGTAGAAACGTGACTGAAAAATGAAGTCAGATTTTAAAATTCCTGTGCATTTTGAGGCCGCAGCTGTGGCGTAGCTAGCAAAGCCACCGCCTGCAGTGTCAGCATCCCATATGGGCACTGGTTCGAGTCCCCACTGTTCCACTTCTGATCCAGCTCTCTGCTATGGCCTGGGAAAGCAGTAGAAGATGCCATATCCTTGGGCCCCTGCACTCACATGGGAGACCTGGAAGAAGCTCCTGGTTTTGGATTGGCCCAGCTCCAGCCATTGCAGCCATTTGGGGAGTAAACCAGAGGATGAAAGACCTCTCTCTCTCTCTCTGCCTCTGCAGCTCTGCCTTTCAAATAAATAAATAAATCTAAAAAAATTCTATTGCATTTTGAATTTAGTGTTTTCAGATTTTACTTTCGTGTTCCTTGTGCTTTCTTCTTTTTTTTTTTTTAAAGCAACAATTTTTATTTATTTTAAAAGGCAGAGAGAGAGACCAAGACCAAGAGAGCTCTTTCATCTTATGGTTCACTCCCTAAATGCCCTCAACAGCTAGGACTAGGACAGGCTGAAGTCAGGTGCCTAGACTCAGTCTGGGTCTCTCTTATGGATGATAAAGACCGAAGTACTTGAGCCATCATCACCTGCTGCCTCTCCAGGTGTACCTGAGCAGGAAACTGGGTTGGAAGCAGAGTAGCTGGAACTTGAACCCAGGCACTCATTCTGATATGGGATATGAGAGCCTCTCAAGCTGCTACTTAACCAGAGCCAAACACCTGCCCCCTTCTGCTTTGTGGCCCTTTTGCCCATATCAAAATCAAGTACTTACCTGTTCTCAGCACTCTGTTTACCAAAATGTAATTGTAGGGGTGCTATACTCTTGTTATTTTTATTTGAGTTTAAAGCCTTTTGGGTACTGGTTGAATAATAAAAATTTTAAAAAGATATTTAGCTATTTATGTTGAAAGAGTTACACGGTGCTGACATTGTGGTATAGCGGCTTAAGCTGTCACCTGCGGTGCTGGCATTCCCATATTGGCACTGGTTCGAGTTGTAACTGCTCCACTTCCAACCCAGCACCCTGCTAATGTGCTTGGGAAAGCAATGAAATATGACCTAAATGCTTAGGCCCCTTGGGAGAATCGGAAGCAGCACTGGGCTCTGGAATCTTGGCTTCAGCCTGGCACAGCTCTGGCTTAGGGGAGTGTTCCAGAAGATTGAAGATATTTCTCTCCTCTCTCTTTGCCTTTCAAATAAATAAAAACCTTTTTTTTTTTTTTAAGCGTTATGGGTTGGGAGGGAGAGAGAGAGATTATCTTCCATCCATCCACTGGTTCACTCCCCAAATAGCAGCAAAGGCCAGGGCTGTGTCAGGCTGAAGCCAGGAGCTTGGAACTTCATCTGTGTCTCCCACTTGAGTGCAAGGACCCAAACACTTGGGCCATCTTCCAATGCTTTCCTCAGGCCATTAGCAAGGAGTTGGATTGGAAGTGGAGCAGCTTGGACTTGAACCAGAACCTGTATGAGATGCTGGCATGCAGGCGGTGGCTTTACCCACTGTGCCACAATGCTGGCCCCAAAGATTTTGGTCTTGATAAGAAATTTAAAGCAACAGCTAGTAGGCAGATCTGGTGCTTTTGTGGGTACAGTAGAGGTGTTATTTTTTCCTCTGAGATGGAGAAGGACTGTTGATAGTATTGTTACTGATTGAATAGATTCTGATTCCTGGTCCTAGCAGGGTTTCAAAATTCCCTAAGAACCTTTTCAAAAATCAAATTCCCAGGTATTCTTATACTGTTGACTCAGATACCCTAAGAAAAAAGCAAATGTATCTGAGAACTTACAAAGTGAAAAGGTGAAGAAAAGCTATTTAACATCTAAAAGTTATACTAATTAGTCATTTATATGACTAGCTCATTGTCAGTTGTACCTAATTATGAAGTGGTACTGTAAAAGTTATATGTGTACATTATTAAAATGCGTAGTGTCACTTAAAACTTTCTAAAATATAATTTGAGGAGCCGGTGTTGTGGTTTAGCAGGTTAGGCTGCCACCCGTGATGCCAGCATCTCATATGAGTACCGGTTCAAGTCCCAGCTGCTGCACTTCAGGTCCAGCTTTCTGCTAATGTGCCTGGGTAAACAACAAAGGATAGCCCAAGTGCTTGGAACCCTGTCCCCTTGTGGGAGACCCAGAGGAAGCTCCTGACTTCTGGCTTCAGATCAGCCCAGCTCCTACCATCCCAGCCAACTGGGGAGTGAAGCAGCAGATGGAAGCTCGCTCTCTCTGTCTCCCCCTTTCTCTCTGTAACTCTGCCTTTTAAATAAATGAATAAATAATTAAAATAAATAACTAAATACATAAATGCAGAGGGAGAGAGAGAAAGGCCAGCAGAGATCTCTCAGTCACTGATTTGCTTCCCAAATGCTCACAACAGCCTGATTTGAATCAGCCTGAAGCCAGGAGCCATGAACTCAAACCAGGTCTCCCATGTGGTGGGTGGGCTCTCAAGTACCTGAGCCATGAACTGGTGCCTCCCAGAGTGTGCATTAGCAGGAGTGTAGCCGGGACTTGAATTCAGGCATACCTGTGTATGATGTTGCTGTCTGTAAGTGGTGTCCTAATAGCTGTATCAAATGCACCCCACTTCCACTTAAAATTTTTATTTCATATAAAACCATATATAGTCAGATGAAATTTAAGATGATACAGTGGTTCCATAGGTGACTCTTGCTGCTTTATATGCATACTTAATATATAGTCTGCATGGCTTTTTAGTTTTTGTTTAACAAAGGGAATGTTTTCTTCCTTCACTATTGCTTGTATAAAGCCTAACTAAAATAAAATCTCTCTTAGGAAACAAGAAGACAAAAGAAAACATTGAAGAAAACACGCAAATTTATTGTTGATGGTGTAGAAGTGAGTGTAACAACGTCAAAAATAGTTACAGATAGTGATTCCAAAACTGAAGAATTGAGATTTCTTAGGTGAGTAGACAAACAACGTAATTGAAACTGGTTTCTGACTTCTTTTCTGTTTTTGCAAAGTCTGAATAATTCAGAAACAAGGGTAATTTCTTGACTAATTTTGGATTGTTCTTGTGTTATCCATTTAACAAAAATTATTCTTCTAAGCTTTCAAAGAGTTTTAGATTAGAGATATGATCTCCCTCTCTGTCATTGCCCTTGAATTTTTGCAGACGTCAGGAACTTCGGGAATTAAGATTTCTTCAAAAAGAAGAGCAAAGAGCCCAACAACAGCTTAATGGCAAATTGCAGCAACAACGGGAACAAATTTTCCGGCGCTTTGAGCAAGAAATGATGGTAAAGTCTTACACCTTTGTATCATTTTGAAAACAAAAATTATTTGGAGGACACACACACACACACACACAGGGAGAGGGAATGAGAAGAGAGAGAGAGAGATCTGCCATCTGCTGATTCACTCCCCAAATACCCAAGTACCAAGGCTGGGCCAGACTGAAGCTAAGATCCTGGATCTCATTCTGTTTGCCAAATGGGTGGCAGGTACCCAGGTACTCAGGTCATTACCCACTGGGGTACACAGCAGGAAACTAGAATTGAAAGTGGAGCCAGGACTCAAACCCATACACTAAAGTATGAGATCTGGATATTGAGGGTGGTGACTTACCTGGCTGTTCCAAATGCCTGCTCCATGTCCCATTTTGTTAATAATTAAATTTAGTGCTTTGAAAGAAACAAAATCTAGTAGCTGGTTTTAGAACTTGTTCTCTCACTGCTAGATTTTCCTGGTTTTGTAATGTATTTCTGGAGTTTATCTCTGGTTTTGGATGCTTTTTTTTTCTTTTAAATTTTTTATTTATGTTTTTGAAAGTGAGAGTTACATAGAGAAGGAGAGGCAGAGAGAGAGAGAGAGAGAGAGGTCTTCCATCCGCTGGTTCACTCCCCAGGTGGCTGCAACGGCTGGAGCTGCGCCAGTCCAAAGCCAGGAGCTTGGAGATTCTTCTGGGTCTCCTACATGGGTGCAGGGGCCCAAGGACTTGGGCCATCTTCTACTGCTTTCCCAGGCCATAGCAGAGAGCTGGATCGGAAGTGGAGCAGCTGGGACTCCCAACTGGCACCCATATGGGATGCTGGCACTGCAGTCTTTACCCCCCATGCCATGGTGCTGGCCCTGAGCTCTTTCTTAAATTTTAAAATTCTTTATCATAGAAAGGATCTGCCATTCCAGTTTTATCACTGACTTAGGGTGTAACAGATATCTTTGTTTTCCTCTGATTAAAATCTGTCAAACTTAGATGTTTCCATTGTTAGGTTAATTTTTTTAGGGTTCTAGTTTGCCCTTTAAATTTAGAATCCAAGATTTTAAGCCAGTATAGAACTGTTGTCTTCAAACCCAGCTGAGTTCTACAATGTCTTTTTTTTTATTTTTTATTTTATTATTTTTTTTTCTTTTCTTTTCTTTTTTTTTTATTTTTTATTTATTTTTTTTTTTTGACAGAGTGGACAGTGAGAGAGAGAGACAGAGAGAAAGGTCTTCCTTTGCTGTTGGTTCACCCTCCAATGGCTGCCGCGGATGGCGTGCTGCGGCCGGCACACCGCGCTGATCCGATGGCAGGAGCCAGGTGCTAGGTGCTTTTTCCTGGTCTCCCATGGGGTGCAGGGCCCAAGCACCCGGGCCATCCTCCACTGCACTCCTGGGCCACAGCAGAGGGCTGGCCTGGAAGAGGGGCAACCGGGACAGAATCCGGCGCCCCGACCGGGACTAGAACCCGGTGTGCCGGCGCCGCAAGGCGGAGGATTAGCCTGTTGAGCCACGGTGCCGGCCTTTATTTATTTTTTTTAAGATTTGACAGAGTTACAGACAGTGAGAGAGAGAGAGAAAAGGCTTCCTTCCATTGGTTCACTCTCCAAATGGCCACAATGGCCGGAGCTGCGCCACTCCGAAGCCAGGAGCCAGGTGCTTCTTCCTGGCCTCCCACGTAGGTGCAGGGGCCCAAGGAGTTGGGCCATTCTCTACTGCCTTCCACAGCAGAAAGCTGGACTGGAAGAGGAGCAGCCGGGAGTAGAACGGGCGCCCATAGGGCATCCTGGTGCCACAGGCGGAGGATTAACCTAGTGTGCCACAGCGCTGGCCCCTTGTTTTGTTTTTCAAAGTATTCTTTCTGGCTCCTATGGTTAAGCGTCCATGTCCCTGTTCACTGCTGCTGAAGAAAACAGTACTGGCTGTTCAGGAGTAGTTGTCACTTCCAGAGTTGGAAATGGAATTAGTAATGTTATAGAAAATTTCATTAACTTATGTTGAATATCTAGGCTAATATAGGTTAGAAAATAGATAATTTGAAATGTTAATAGTATTCTTGTTTTGAATATGCTCCTTTTGCTGTCTTGTAATTTGAAGTGGTAAGGAACATTTTGTGTAATGTGGCATTATTGATTACGTGTGTGAGTTCAAACTCAAAATTGCTCAGAAAATAATGAAATTTAGTTCTCAATGAGTAGTTTTTATAATACTTACATTCTGTTTTCCAGAACCTTATAAAAAACTGTTCCCCAAATATTTTTCAAAATGTTTTGAGTTTCAATTTCTTTAAAAAATTCTTTACAAATATTTAATTATGCCTATATACAGAATTGCAGAAGTCTTGTTGGAAGAATAGGTTTTAAATTTCCAAAGATTTGTCTCAGTACAATAGTAGGTTTATTTTTAAGATTCTTTAATGAGAAAGAGTAAATCGAGTACTGTTACTTTATTAAAATGACTTCACATAAGTGCTTTGAGTTACCAAAAATTTGATAAATGTCTACATTTTTTGTAATTTACTACGTAGTACCTCATAGCAACTAGATATTCTGGATTGTCTAAAATTTTTGGACATTGTACTTGTACAGTTTTTCAAGTTGGAAAAAAGGAGCTAGCTACTTTTTGGGAAAAAATTATATATTTTGGTACATTTGACTTGTTCAGTATTACAAAGGTTATATCACATCACAATTTTTTTTTTTTTTTTGACCGGCAGAGTTAGTGAAAGAGACAGAGAGAAAGGTCTTCTTTCTTTTGGTTCACCCCCAGTGGCCGCTGTGGCCAGTGTGCTGCAGCTGGCGCACTGCGTTGATCTGAAGCCAGGAGCCAAGTGCTTCTCCTGGTCTCCCATGTGGGTGCAGGGCCCAAGCACTTTGGCCATCCTTCATTGCACTACCTGGCCACAGCAGAGAGCTGGACTGGAAGAGGAGCAAACCAGGACAGAATCTGGTGCCCCAACTGGGACTAGAACCCGGTGTGCTGGCACCATAGGTGGAGGATTAGCCTATTGAGCTGCAGCGCTGGCCCTCACATCACTATTTTTAAATGCTAGTTATTAGCTCTTAGTAAATATCTTCACTATAGTGAGTCAAAGTGGGTGATAGAAAAATTAGATGATCTTAAGCTGTATTGGTTTACAGAGTAAAAAGCGACAGTATGACCAGGAAATAGAGAATCTAGAAAAACAGCAGAAACAGACCATCGAACGTCTGGAACAAGAACATACAAATCGCTTGCGAGATGAAGCCAAGCGCATTAAAGGAGAACAAGAGAAAGAGCTGTCCAAATTTCAGAATATACTAAAGAACCGAAAGAAGGAGGTAAGTTTAACTACCGTTTTTAATTACTAAAACTTTTTATATTTATTTTTAAAGATTTATTTTATATATTTGAAAGGCAGAGTTACACACAGAGAGAGGAAGAGACATAGATTTTCTGTCTGCTGCTTAACCCCCCAGATGGCTGCAACAGCCAGGACTGGGTCATACAGAAACCAGGAGCCAGGAGCTTCTTTCAGGTTTCCCACATGTGTGTAGGGGCCCAACCGTTTGGGCCATCCTCCACTGCTTTCCTAAGCACATTAGCAGGGAGCTGGATTGGAAGTGGTACAGCCAGGGCTTGAATCTATATGAGATTTCAGAGCTGCAGATGGAGGCTTAACTCATTGTGCCACAGTGCCAGCCCTACTGTTCTCTTTTATTTTTTATTTATTTATTTTTTTACAGGCAGAGTGGACAGTGAGAGAGACAGAGAGAAAGGTCTTCCTTTGCTGTTGGTTCACCCTTCAATGGCTGCCTCGGTCGGTGAGCTGTGGCTGCCACACCGTGCTGATCCTAAGGCAGGAGCCAGGTGCTTCTCCTGGTCTCCCATGGGGTGCAGGGCCCAAGCACTTGGGCCATCCTCCACTGCACTCCTGGACCACAGCAGAGAGCTGGCCTGGAAGAGGGGTAACCAGGACAGAATCCGGTGTCCCGACTGGGACTAGAACCCGCCGCAAGGCAGAGGATTAGCCTAGTGAGCTGTGGCGCTGGCCTGCAGGAATATTTTTTTAAGAAAACATTTTATTTTGTTTGCCAGTAGCAGTAATGATTCATTTTATTAATTATATGTCATCTTTAATTCCTACCTTTAACAATATTTTCTTGATTAGCTTTATTGACGTTCTTCGATAGTTGCCAAACAAAAACTAGAAAACTTGCAATTTGAAATATGTATGAGCTCATCAGATTGAGAGTTACTTGCAGAGTTGAAAGTGGAAAATATTTGGAAAATCACTTGATCAGAATGAGTTTTTAATTTTTTCTGAAATGGTTTCCATGGTTTATAGGTTTTTTTTAATACTAGTAGTTACTATGAAAGTTTGTCATTGATTCAGAAGGAAGGTTTACATATTAGTGTGTCTTGTCCTCAAATTAATAAATCTGAGAGCTTTGACATATAAGGAATTTTGAGAGATAATTTTATGGTTTATCCTGCATTTTCAATGTAGGAGAATATAACTTTCATGATAATGAAAGACACAGGGATGATAATTATTATTAATTCCATTTGAATTAGGACAGAAAAATCTCTTCTAAACTAACCAGTGCATTTTCACATTTGTTACACATCTCACATAGCCATATTCACTGACTTTAACATTTAAATTGTGAAGAAAACCGAGCATCATATTGCTGAGTCTTAAGAATCTGCTTTTTTACAAAGAGTAGAGTTGAATTAATAAACAATAGTATCTTCTATATTTTTAAGTTGAGATAAGTGAAATGTAATTTTATTTGGTATGATAACCATTTATAAAAATTAATGTTGCCACTTACTGTATTTTGTATGGAATTGCTCTATATGCCATTATTATTACTTTACTGGGGCTTTATGTTAGCATTCTTAAAACAGTGGGTACTTTTTATTGAGGAGTTATTTTTATATCAAATTTAATTAAAAGATTTTTGTGGGGTAAACATATGATTTAATCCTAAATATGTAGTAGTCTTTATTGTTACTGTTTTGTCATAGAAGCATTTTAATCAGTGAACATGTTTGAGATCGTGATATATATAATTATGTATTTTTCTTCTATTGCTAAACTTCTTGCCCTTGGGGAATCTCTTTCTTTTAATGGTGATTTGGTTTCATGACGGATTACTGATGGGGAATTTTAAGTGCACTATTAAATCAAAATCGGCCTCTTGGACCATCGTAGCATGTGGTGATTTGGAATCTGGTTTCTTTGGGCACTTCTACTTGTAAACACACAGTTGTTTTTCATACTGGATTATAGGTCTGTTAGATGGAATAACACATCTTAGGACTGGGAAGATTAAAAGAATCCCTAAAAGATATTTTTCCCTATAATATCCTTAATTTGTTTAATACATCATAGTTTACTGAACTTACTTTAAAGTGCTTATATTCCTAATTTTAAAATCGACAAGCTGGCTTAAATTGTCAGCAAAGGCGAATGTTATTGAAAACCTACATAAAATCATCTGAATGTTCATTTTTATCACACCATATATAAAATGGTGTGTTTTATGAAAAAACTTAGTATATATTTATCTCTCCTTTGTATATTCTAAGGATTACTTCCCTTTTTGAGTTTTATTTATTTTTGTTTCATCAAGTGGATTTTATTTCTCTTGTGTTATCAAGCCAGTTATGAAACTTTGCACTTTGATAAATGTCATTAGCTTTCCTATGTCAGTAGATAGATGTATTATGATCTTTCAAGAGGGCTTTCAGTTCAGCATCAGAGCTGCAAGTTATCCTTCACCGATTTTCTTTGAATCTTTAAGAGAGAAAATGATATATAGGAATAATTAAGCAGCTAATTAACCTTTATGTGGTGTAATGTTCCTTTCTGCACTGAAATTAAGCATGTTCTATCCTTTCATTCCTTTTCACCAAACTAACACCTGTGCTCATGCATGTTGAAAGGATCTCTTTAACAGCTTTACTATTTGACTTGTAGCTTATCTGCTCACGTAAGTGCTTGCTGTGGAGAAAGTATTATTTCCCCACCTCCTGCATGCTTGTACACTGTAGGTTATAAATGAAGTGGAGAAAGCACCCAAAGAGTTGAGAAAAGAGCTCATGAAACGCAGGAGAGAGGAGCTTGCACAAAGCCAGCATGCTCAGGTAACAGCAGCAGCTTAATGCTACTGAAACAAAGCAGCATCTTCTCACAGCTCAGTAAACTGTGAGTGAAAGGGTAGATTTTAAACTGTGATTATTGTGTCATGTTGACTTCTTCCCATCCAGAGATTCCCGTGATCTTCTTTATGTAGTCCTAAATTCATGCTAATGGAGATATTTAAGTTGCTACTGTGAAATGATGTGGAATATTTGAAAAGTTGACTCCTGATAAAATAAACAAATATATTAATATATAATCTGTTCTCTTATTATGATATAAACCTATATTTTTAAGTAGCAAAGCCAATGTTTGATAGAAGATCTTAAGGACAAAAATAGAGGCTGAATATATAAACATTGATAGCATGCTTTGAGAGGTCATTATTATTTTTATGAAGTTCAAAGTTAGATGACAAATGATAATGTGAAGTTTTAGATCAAACATTTATTGCTTTTAAGCTCTACAATATAAGCAACTTTAAAATCATATTTTAAATACTAAATGCTTTTCTTTGTGATTTAGAAACCAGTTGTTAAATGACTATCCTTTTTTTTTTTTTTTTTTTTTTTTTTGACAGGTAGAGTTATAGAAAGAGAGAGACAGAGAGAAAGGTCTTCCTTCCGTTGGTTCACTCCTCTAATGGCTGCAACGGCCAGCGCTGCGCCAATCCAAAGTCAGGAGCTGGGTACTTCCTCCTGGTCTCCCATGCCGGTGCAGGGACCCAAGTACTTGGGCCATCCTCTGCTGCCCTCCCAGGCCATAGCAGAGAGCTGGACTGGAAGAGGAGCAAGCAGGACTAGTACCCGACACCCCAACCGGGACTAGAACCCAGTGTGCCTGCGCTGCAGGAGGAGGATTAGCCTAGTGAGCCATGGCGCTGGCCTACGCTATTTTAAATAAAGAAACTTGATTTTAAATTATGATAAGGAAGCCTTGCCAGAAGATGAGTTAATTCTTTATAAAACTAGGTTAATAAGTATTTTCAACGGAAATTTCTGGAATTATCTCACATTACTTTATAGAATTTTTCAATATTAATAAAGATTAGTCTTTTAATGAAGTTTGCAATCAACCTGGAGGCAAAGATAGAGAAATAAAAATAAGCTCAATCTGTAGTTCCATGTCAGTGAAAGGAAGAAGATGCATGGATTATGTATTAATTATTGCTTTAAATTGCCTTTTTAATTGGTTTTATGAGATTTTAAAGGTAGTTCCCAGACTTTTGAATTTTATAGACCCATAGAAAGAAACATAGAAACAACAAAAACCACTGGAGACCCATGGCATGGGTTTTGTCATTATATTTTTTTCTTTTCAAAGTGGGGATATTTTCTTTTTAAAAGATTTATTTATTATTTGAAAGCCAAAGTTGCAGAGGCAGAGAGAAAGAGAAGTTATCCATCCACTGGTTCACCCTCCGAATGGCCAAAATAGCCGGAGCTGAGCCGATCTGAAGCCAGGAGCCTGGGGCTTCCTCCTTGTTTCCCACGTGGGTGCAGAGGCCCGAGCACTTGGGCCATCTTCTGCTGCTTTCCCAGGCTGTAGCAGAGAGTTGGTTGGAAGTGGAGCAGCCGGGACTGGAACCGTTACCCATGTGGGATGCCGGCCTTGCAGGCAGTGGCTTTTCCTGCTGTGCTACAGTGCTGGCCTCCAAAGCAAGGATATTTTAAAACTGCCATTTCCTTGTCATCATCATTTCAGAGGATAGAATATTTTTAACACCATGAAAGTAAGGAAAATATAATCTTGGGATTTTAAAACTTTAATCAAGTTAGTTTATTTTAATAAATTCAATTTGCATTTTTTGTAGTCTTTCCTTGTGGTGAGCCTGTGAAGCATTTTATATTGGCCTGGCGTGGAGATTATTACTTTAAAGTGATGACAGCAGACACAGCATTTGCTGTGTGTCAAGCACTATTCCAGATGCTTCACATGAATGAACTCATTTAATCTCACAGCAAACATTACCCCCACTTTATGGATTAGGGGACTGGAACACAGGAAGGGAGTGACTGCGAGAGTCACACTGCTGGTTTGATGGCAGAGCCAGGATTCTCATCTAAATTTAGGCCTGGATTTCATGCACAGAACCCACCTCAGACTGCCTCTCATATATAAGCTTCCCACTCTGTACCTCATCTAAATTCTTACCTGCTTTATCCAGTGTTTTTTGGCTATTGTTATCAGGTGAAGAGAAAGGCCTTGCTAGTCACACACATACTTTTGGTTAATTTGGATTTTAAATCAGATAGTAGCAGTATGGTTTTCTCTTATAAAGGAACATAGGGTTTTTTTTTTTAAAATTCCAAGAGTTAATATATCAAACTCCAGCTAATTAAGAATTAATACTGAATGAATTAGGTAACTCCTATACATTAGTGACTTTTTTGGTGGGGGTTGGGAGATATTTGGCCTGTATTTTCCAACTAAAGCCAAATGTCATAGTCCTTCTTACTGTAAATTTAATTAGGAATTTAGTAATTAAAAAATTTTAAAAATATTCTGTTGCTTTTGATGAAGTTGCTAAAACTGGGTATTTCAGACTTTTTCTAAGGATTAGTAAGTAAGTAGCCATATAGTCTATGAGAATATAGTTAATAAGCTAGTTCAGTAATTTTCAGACTATCTCTAGGAGCTCCTGAATTTTAGAGATGCATTTTTTGGAATCCTTCTAAAAAGCAAGGACTGTGGGACTGTAGGCCCTTCTGTTTCAACTAAAGCAGCATCATTTTGTGATCTGTTTTATAAAAGATTATTTTTTAAAGGAGGTACTACTTTTTTTAAAAAAAAAAACAAAATAGCACAACAGAGTATGGGAATCTGCTGATCCTGTTCAGCTCTTTTCTGCAGATCAAAGTGTCCCCCTGTGTTAATTGACTTGTTCCATGCTTCAAGAAACTCAGCATTTGTGTAATTATTCTTTCCATTTGTCAAAAGTCATTCAGATATATTCTCATCTGGGAGGTGCATTGTATTCTGATCCACAGGGTGTTGCTCAGGTCATGATTCAGTCTTTTCAGTTGTCATCTTGTGCAGTCTTCAACGCCCAAATGCAGGATGTAAGTCCCGTGTGCCTGCAGGAGGATGCCTTTTCCTGTTTGACTTGATTTTCTTTGACTCACATGTGCCTTTTCAGTGCTGACTTCATTTGCTAAGATCTAGAAGATCGATAGGTGATAATGTCAGTAATGACAATAATAGTAATAACCTCACATGAGCTTCATAAAACAGTAGTCTTCAAAGAGTTTTCACCTTTGGATCTCACTGCTGCCACCCTGATAGAGGGATGGAGTGTTAGCTCTTTTACACATGAGGAGATCAAGACACAAAAGACTAAATGATCTGCCTAACGTCATGTAAGAGACTAATGATAGAGCTGGAACTAGGACACTTCTAATAGTGTTCTTTTTTCTATCTACCTCATTGCAGATTTTCATTAGAGGTTTTCTGTCTTTTTTCAAGAACAGTAAAATTATCTTCCCAATGGTATTTTATAAACTTTGCACATGTGAGAAATTGAATGCTGTGATTAGATTTTCATCTTTGTGTGAAGTGACATTTTGATTGCATAAATGTTCATGTAATGATTTAATTATGGATATGGTCAGAAAAGCATGCTAAAAAGTAGTGATTTTATTTCCATTTAATTCTAGTTTGCATTTTTTCAAAGTGTTGATGATTAATTGCTATTCTCCTTATTGTGATTTTAAATTAAGGCTGGAGTTCCAGGCTGTATTCTTTGTCAGAGTTCACATAGAGAAATGACCAGCTCATTTAAAACTGTAATTTTTATTTTGTTTGATATATTTGACTGGAATAGAATACAGCTTGATTCCAACCCCTGTCTTCCCTAAATTATTGGAGATGGTTGACTACACATCATTCTAAGAGTATACAAAACATTGATTTTTTTTTAACATGAGGAGTTATTGTGATCACTTTTCTGATCATTACCATTTTTGAGTCAGTCTTTTAAGTTAACGTGATCAAGTCCTGTACAAATAGCCCAATCTGTCATAACCCTTCCTTACAGTTGTCTAGACTCCAAAATTGTGTTTTTAATGTTTGTAGTTATGTAATTCATGTGATGAGATTTTTTATCAGAATATAAGCTTATACTTTTAGAAAAGAGTACCCTTTTCACAATGTACTTATCCATTTTTAAAAATGACTTTTAGTCTCTGTACTTTGGGTCCTTTTTTTGTTTTTTGTTATAGTGATTAATCCATCTTTTTTTTTCAAGGTGAATGTAATTTTTACTATCTTTTCAGAAGATCTGTTAGTTGCTAAGAATACTTTCTAATTACAAATTCTGTTGTGAATTTGTAATTTCTAAATCTACATTCTATTTTACTTGACTTTTGAATTAGGATATTTAATGTATGCTCAATAATATTAAAATTTCATTTCTTTTGAGATAATGAAATGCATTAATTGTTTGGGACTTGTTTAGATGCTTTTTAGATTTAATTTTAATCTTTTGTGCAATATCTATATACTCATCTAGAGTCTGCTTAATTTTATAGCTGTATAAAGAAGCTTGATTCTTTATTATTTCTGATTGTTATGAAGCACTTCCATACATTGGATTTATAATTGCCTATCTCAATTTTTACCTTTTGATGCTTTTTTTTCCACCTTCTGTAGCAGTAGAATGCTAGTTCCATCTGTTTCTTTTCTCTTTTCTTTTCTTTTCTTTTCTTTTCTTTTCTTTTCTTTTCTTTTCTCTCCCTTCCTTCCTTCCTTCCTTCCTTCCTTCCTTCCTTCCTTCCTTCCTTCCTTTCTTTCCTTCTTTCCTTCTTTCCTTCTTTCCTTCTTTCCTTCTTTCTTTCTTTCCTTCTTTCCTTCTTTCTTTCCTTCTTTCCTTCTTTCTTTCTTTCCTTCCTTCTTTCTTTCTTTCTTTCCTTCTTTCTTTCTTTCTTTCTTTCCTTCTTTCTTTCCTTTCTTCTTTCTTTCTTTCTTTCTTTCTTTCTTTCTTTCTTTCTTTCTTTCTTTCTTTCCTTCTTTCTTTCCTTCCTTCCTTCCTTCTTTCTTTCTTTCTCTTTCTTTCTTTCTTTCTTTCTTTCTTTCTTTCTTTCTTTCTTTCTTTCTTTCTTTCTTTCTTTCTTTCTTTCTTTCTTTCTTTCTTTCTTTCTTTCTTTCTTTCTTTCTTTCTTTCTTTCTTTCTTTCTCTCTTTCTTTCTCTCTTTCTTTCTTGGATTTTATTTATTTGAGAGGTAGAGTTACAGACAGTGAGAGAGAGAGACAGAGAGAAAGGTCTTCCCTCCGTTGGTTTACTCCCCAGATGGTAGCAAAGGCCAGAGCTGCACCGATCTGAAGCCAGGAGCTTCTTCTGAATCTCCCATGCGGGTGCAGGGGCCAACTTCGACTGCTTTCCCAGGGATTGGAAGAGGGGCAGCTGGGACTAGAACCTGCACCCAGATGGGATGCCGGCACTGCAGGCAGAGGATTAACCTACTGTGCCACAGCGCCGGCCCCCCATCTGTTTCTATTAGCAGTTCTAACCCTTGGAATTATATGTTAGCTACTTCAATATACATTCCTGTAGTTCTTTCAGTCAGTCTGAGACCTGATTTGTGGCCCCATTATTTCTAGCTTTGAGTTTTCTGTGGTTTGCTTTTGAACTTTAGAAAGCGTTATACTAAGGGAAGGGATCCTTTTCTCTTCAGTGGACTTACAAACCGAGAGTCTTGGGACTAGTGGGCTGGAAGCTCCTAGAAGACAGGACTGTCTTTCATTGATCCTAGTAATCCTGTGACTGGTACATGCCCAGCATCTACTAAGTGCTTAATAAAGGTTTTCTCTGAACTGAACTTTTAAAGATTTATTGATGTATTTCGAAAGAGTTGGAGAGAGGGAGAGACAAAAAGAGACAGAGAGAGCTTCCGTCCGCTGGTTCACTCCACAAATGGCTGCTACAGCTGGAGTTGGGCTAATCTGAAGCCAGGAGTCAGGAACTTCCTCTGGGTCTCCCACGTGTGTGCAGAGGCCCGAGCACCCAGGCCATCTTCAGCTGCTTTCCTAGGCTCTTTAGCAGGGAGCTGGATCAGAAGTGGAGCAGTCAGAACTTGAAGCTACACCCATATGGGATGCTGGCACTTCAGGTGGCAGCTCTATCTGCTAAGTACCACAGCACTGACTCCTGAACTTTTACTTTGTTTAATCAAGACATTAATATATTAAAGTAATGTGACTCAACATTACATAGATGAGAAAACTAGTAATTTTTTAGTGGCATTGGCTTGTATTTTACTTTCATTTTCACATGAATGTTTATTCATCCCATTTGATACTTTGCATTTGGTTTCTTTGAGTCTAAGATTTATATTTATGCTAGTTAAGTTAGACCATTGTTTCTGTCCACATAGTTACTTAAAAAAATCTTTTAGGCAAATCAGTGATAAAAATGTTGAATGAAAGAAATCTGCAGGTTATATTAAATTTGTTAAGCAAGTTTGCATATAGAAATTTTACAATTGAAATTAGAGAAACAAGGTAATTTTTATTACAGATTTTTACTGTAGGAAAAAAGCAAATCCTGAACGACTTGTTATAACTATTGAAAAGATAGGCATGGAGATTTTCCATATTTTTAAATAAAAGTCAAAGTCCTAGTCTAGATAGTTGTTTAAATATTTATTGAAAGTACTTTTAAGTCTTTTTTTAAAGACTATTTATATATTTGAAAGGCAGAGTTAGAGAGAGAAGGAGAGATAAAGAGGTCTTCTATCTGCTGGTTCACTCCCCCAGATGGTCACAATGGCTGGAGCTGGGCCAATCTGAAGCTAGAAGCTAGGAGCTTCTTCAGGTCTCCCATGTGATGCAGGAGCCCAAGCACTTGAGCCATCCTCTACTGATTGCCCAGGCACATTAGCAGGGAGCTGGATCGAAAGTGGACTAGCTGGGACTTGAACCAGTGCCCATGTGGGATGCTGGCACTGCAGGTGGCAGCTTTACCTAGTATGCCACAGTGCTGGCCCCTATGGAAAACTTTTTTGGCAGTGATAAAGTTATATAGGTGTCTGTAGTCAGGTTGGTGTTCTAGAGACAATTCATTAATCTTTTCCTTATGCTGTCTTTGTATTCCTACTAACGTACAAATAATGATGCAGATGAGACAGCATTTATGACTCCAAGTTACTTTAACAAGTCACATGAACTGCATCACTTCCAAGACATTGTGGGAAGGCAAACTGCACCTGTTGAAAACTGCTGGATGCTTGTTCATTGAGGACCAGGCTGGTTGTGATTCAGACTCTGTCCAAGGCCTAAAGAACAGTTCCAAAATAGGTTTTAGGGTTTGATTTTCTCCTGGATGTGCAAGAATAGGGATTATAGATGAACTGTTGCTTCAATGCCAAGTTTAAAACCCACAATGAAATTGATTTGAATATTCCTTGAGCTACTCACCAACTTCTGTCTTTGCTGAGAGATCCAGATTTAAATTTCTTTAATTTGGATATTATTCTTTTCCTTCTGTAAATGTGTGATTTAGAAGAAAGATTAAGTTACTTTAACATTTCCCTTTCTTATACAGTAATTGAAGGATTTTTTTGAAAAAGCATAAATTTGGCAAATACTGTGTACTCCACAAATATTTGTTGACTGAATTAGTAAATGCCAAATATGTTGGTAGAATTCTGTGATTATAGGAATTTTGTTCATATATTTGTAATGTGTAACTAATTTTATTGTTCTTAGTTTGTGTCTCACTGTGCATTATTTAAGTCTTCTAACTCTTGTTCTTTTTTTGGCACATGCTGTAGATACTATCTTCCTCTGTTAATTTAGCCTGGGGTATTTGTAACTCTTTATTACTTATAATAGGAAGTTTAAAATTCTGATTCTGTGTTAGTTATGAGTTCTTTATTGCCTTTCTTCCTAGAAGGCTTTTTTTTTTTTAAGATTTATTTATTTATTTGAAAGGCAGAGTTACAGAAAGTCAGAGGCGGAGAGAGAGAGAGAGTTCTTCCATCTGCTGTTTCACTCCCCAAATGGCTGCAACAGCCAGAGCTGGGTCAATCCAAAGCCAGAAACCAGGAGCTCCTTTGGATCTCCCATGGGGGTGCAGGGGCCCAAGGACTTGGGCCATCTTCTGTTGCTTTCCCAGGCCTTAGCAGAGAGCTGTATTGAAAGTGGAGCAGCTGGGACTTGAGCTGGTGCCCATATGGGATGCTGGCACTGCAGGTGGTGGCTTTACCCATACTGCTGGCACCTGACATTTATTTTTTATTTATATCATAGTGGAATGAATAGTAAGCCTTAGAACCTATAAATTTATTTTCTTAAAGATGCTAGTATAATAGGGCTTTTTAATTTTGAGGAGGACATCAACTTTTGTATGTATCATTCTTAATAGTTCAGAATATTATGTTTTATACTACTTTTCTTCTGGGGTTGAATTGGGTGATTAATACATTTATATTGTATATGTACAATATAATTTTGGTGTTTTTAAAATCTAGATACTTTGTAAACTTAGTTTA
The DNA here is from genome assembly GCA_949820135.1 of Sylvilagus floridanus. Taxonomy (NCBI): domain Eukaryota; kingdom Metazoa; phylum Chordata; class Mammalia; order Lagomorpha; family Leporidae; genus Sylvilagus; species Sylvilagus floridanus. The sequence goes on from OX463235.1 coordinate 56,038,307, forward strand.
GAAATCTTGTTAACCATAAATAGTCATATAGAGAACTAGATGTTTAGCACAGTAGATAATTTATTAACTGATGGTCAACTGTGTCTGATAGGAACAAGAATTTGTTCAGAAGCAACAACAAGAATTAGATGGCTCTTTGAAAAAGATCATCCAACAACAGAAGGCAGAGTTAGCCAATATTGAACGAGAGTGCCTGAATAACAAACAACAACTCATGAGAGGTATAGAATTTTGCAGTATATGTGTATATATAAAAATGGTATTTCAAAAACATTCCTAAATGCACCTTGGAAATGATTTGAATGCTTTACTTTGCTAGGCTGATGAAAGGAAGGATAAAGTCATGGTGAATAAGAAAATAATTTCTTAGAAATAAGTACTGCAAGATATAGAATTCCTTTATGACAGTATACATGAACATAAACATTCTAAAGTCTTTGTCTTGTTCACATGATGCTAGAAATGTCTGAATAATTTGTGTACTCATTATGCCTTACAATTGTTGAAATACTTAATAGATACATGATAGGAAGGAATTTTAAGTACTTGTTCCCTATAACAGATCAGCTTAGATATGGTTTTTTAAGATGATTAAATTGAATTTTAGTATTTGTGATAGAATATTCTGTTTTTATAGGGCATAGGCCCAGGCTGTTAGAACTTACTGTCTTTGCATTGATAAAATAGCTTTTATGGCTTAGAATGTTAGTGTGTGTATAAGTTAGTGTATTTGGAACATTTTTATGTAAATACTAAAATCAGGGATAAAGTACATTAGTCAGAAAAGCAAAGTGACATTTTGAAAATTCCTTTCTTTTCCTAGCTCGAGAAGCTGCAATTTGGGAGCTTGAAGAACGACACTTACAAGAAAAACACCAACTGCTCAAACAGCAACTTAAAGATCAGTATTTCATGCAAAGACATCAGCTACTTAAGCGACATGAAAAGGTTAATGAAAGGAAAATTTCTTCACTTTTTTGTTCATTTTAAAGTTTGCAAAGCTAATAGTTTGAAGCTTATATTTAGTCTGTGGCCATACCACCCTGAACGTGCCCAATCTCGTCTGAAGCTTATATTTATTAGAGAATACACTTTTTATTTCTTTTATTCTAAAGTTTCTCTTTCTATAAGAATTTTAAAGTTTATTTGAAAGGCAGAGAGAGAGAAAGAGAGATCTTTTATCTGCTGACTCATTCCCTAAATGCCTGTTAACAGCTTCAGGTGGGCCAGGCCAAAGCCAGGAGCCAGGAACTCTGGGTTTCCACAGTGGCTGGCAGGGACCCAAGTTATGTGCTCCCTTTCAGGGTGTTTATTAGCAGGAAGCTGGAATTGGAAGCAGAGCTGAGACTGAAGCCCTGGCACTCAGATGTGGGTACAGGCGTTCCAAGTGGTGTATTCATTGCTATGCCAAAGGCCTGCACCAGTCCTAAAGTTTCTTTGATGAAGTTTGCAGTAATTAATTGTATTTGAATTGTAATTGCAAGCTCTGCTTTATGAATGACAAGGATGTTAACTAATTACAAGGTTTAAAGACCTCTTATATATTATAATCTTCATTTTGTATCTTAAAGATAGCTATTTTTGACTTTGTGATTCAATTATCTTAAAAGTGTTAACTCCCTGTGTTTAATAATAGAATTTCATTTTAAGAGTCTTATCTTAATAGCTTAATTTTTTAAAATTAATTTTTCCCTAATATTTTACTGGTTACTGTGAATAAAGGGAGACAATAATTATAGAAAGCAACCACTAAATGATATGTTTGAACATACATATGGGAACTGAGTATTGAATTATATCTGTACCATTGGGTTCTGTTTAAAACTTTCCCAGGAAACAGAACAAATGCAGCGTTACAATCAGCGACTTATTGAGGAGCTGAAAAACCGACAGACTCAAGAAAGAGCAAGACTGCCCAAGATTCAACGCAGTGAGGCCAAGACTCGAATGGCCATGTTTAAGAAAAGTTTGAGAATTAACTCAACAGCCACACCAGATCAGGACCGTGACAAAATTAAACAAGTAACTAAGGAAATTACTCTCTTTCAAATTTTATTTATTTATTCATTTGTTCTATTTGAAAGGTAGAGAGAGACAGAGAAACCCCATTTGTGGTTCACTTTCCAAAAGCCCTCTATGTCCAGGATGGGAAGACTCAATTTGGGTATTCCTTGTGAGTAGCAGCAACCCAAGTACTTAAACCATCATCTGTTGCCTCCCATGGAATGCATTAGCAGGAAGCTGCAATTGGGAGTGGAGCCTGAGTACTGGCAGGCTGATAGGAAGTTCTACCTGCTAGGCCAGGTGTCCCTGCCCGGTTTCAAAAAACCAAATTTGAATAACCTTTGGAAGTGCCACAATAGTCGTGTTGTAAATATTTAGCATGGGTTTGTTGATGTGCACTTCAAATCTATGGACTAGGGCCAGGGGCATGGTATATTCCAACATAGTCTTCCCGGAGTGGTAGCTACAGAGAGCAGAGCCCCATGCCTCACACCACATCCTGGGCTACATTGGTCTTAGGACCAGACCTTGGGAATGAGATGACTTAGACAGCTTTTTAAGTCAAAACATGTGGCCTTACTGTGATGTGTATGCAGTCACAAGTCTCACACACAGATTAATTGAGGTCACTAAGCAGATAGCAGAATTAAGGTTTACTTAGAAGTTCCTCCTTTCCCCCCTGCCAAATCAAGATGGATACTTGAGCTTTGAGTTGCAGCATATTATAACCTGTAGTTTGGTTCATTGTTCTTTTAAGTTTTGTTAAATTTATTAATCACAGCCTTGGAATTTTTAGAAACTACATTGCTCATTAACCGTAATTTGTGTCTTTTGTTTTTCTTGCTTATAGTTTGCAGCCCAAGAAGAAAAGAGGCAGAAAAATGAGAGAATGGCTCAGCATCAAAAACATGAAAATCAAATGCGAGATCTTCAGCTGCAGTGTGAAGCCAACGTGAGAGAACTGCATCAGCTGCAGGTGAGATACAGCGGCTGAGAACAAGCCTTGGTGGAGGAGCACACACTGGGGTTGGGTCGGAGAAAAGGCAGCTGACCAAAGGAAGTGGCACGTCAAGAAAATGTTGGGATGTAGAGACTGTGTGTATAGACACAAACATAAGTTTGATATCATAGGAACTTGTTTAAATTTTGTATAATCATGAGTACTGTAAATATGAAGCTGATTGGGTACTATTTTTAAAAATATTTATGGGGCCAGTGCTGTGGCATAGTGGATAAAGCTTCCGCCTGTGGTGCCAGCATCCCATATGGTTGCTGGTTCATGTCCCAGCTGCTCTGCTACCAGTCCAACTCTCTGCTATGGCCTGGGAAAGAAATAGAAGATGGCCCAAGTCCTTGGGCCCTGTACCCATGTGGGAGACCTGGAAGAAGCACCTGGGTTCAGATCAGCACAGCTCCAGCCATTGCAGACATTTGGGGAGTGGACCAGCAGATGGAGGACCTCTCTCTCTCTGTCTCTCTCTGCCTCTGCCTCTCTAACTGCCTTTCAAATAAATATTTTTTTTTAAAAAAAACTATACATAAAGAATAAAACAGACTGTTTAAAATATTATTTATTTGAAAGAGTAATATACACACAGAGAGAGAGATCTTGCATCTGTTGATTCACTCTCCAAATACCTGTAACGGGCAGGTCTGGGCCAGGTTGAAGCCAGGAGCCAAGAACTCCCTCCTGGTCTCTTTTGTGGGTGACAGGGACCCAGGTACTTGGACCATCTGCTGCTGCCTTCACAGGCACATTAGCAGGAAGCTGGATTAGAAGCCTAACAACTGGCTGGCGCCGCGGCTCATTAGGCTAATCCTCCGCCTTGCGGCGCCAGCATACTGGGTTCTAGTCCCGGTCAGGGTGCCGGATTCTGTCCCAGTTGCCCTCTTCCAGGCCAGCTCTCTGCTGTGGCCAGGGAGTGCAGTGGAGGATGGCCCAAGTGCTTGGGCCCTGCACCCCATGGGAGACCAGGAGAAGCACCTGGCTCCTGCCTTTGGATCAGCGCAGTGCACTGGCCACAGCTCGTGGCTGCGCCGGCCATTGGAGGGCGAACTAATGGAAAAGGAAGACCTTTCTCTCTGTCTCTCTCTCTCTCTCTCACTATCCACTCTGCCTGTCAAAAAAAAAAAAAAAAAAAGAAGAAGCCTAACAACTGCCACTTGAACCAGCACTCTGATGTCCGATATCAGCATTGCAAGTGGTGACTTAACTTGCTGTACAGGGCTGTCCCTTGAAGCTAAATTATAAATTAGGAAATAAAGTCTTCTTGTATTGGGTATTATCTTTAGGATATTTTGTAAGATGTACAGGCTTTCAAAATGATAAAAGTAGTTTTGCCAGATGAATTTTTTTTAAAGATTTTATTTTATTTACTTGAAAGGCAGAATTCAGAGAGAAAGATCTTCCATCTGCTGGTTCACTCCCCAAATGACCACAATGGTTGAGGCTGAATCCAGGAGCTGGGAACTTCATCCAGGTCTCCCACATGGGTACAGGGGCCCAAGCACTTGGGCCATTATCCTTTGCTTCTTTCCTAGGCTTATTAGCAGGGAGCTGGATAGGAAATGGAGCAAGCAGCCAGAACTCAAATTAGCACCCTTATGGGTAGGGCTTAACCTGCTATGCCACAATGCCAGCAGATCATTCCATTTAGAGGGACATAATTGATTTTTCTAGGTTTTTGAAAAGGTGATAGATATTTGGGAATTTTTCTTGTAGTACATTTAAAGGTTGCTTTGGGAAGGGCTGTTTTGGGGCCTTACCTAAAGTATACATCCTACCTAGTATAGCCAGCCTAAAATGTTTAAAATTTCGGAATAGTGTAAGTGGTTTAGTACTCTGTATATTTGTTTAACTTAAAAAGTAGAATAGTTCCTAGTGCAAGCTGCCTTCTGAGGTGTCAGTTTTAAAAGTGGACCTTCTTGAAGTACCTTTCTCTGAAGGGAGGAGAGAACCTTGATTATGGCTTTGTCTAAATAAGGTCAGAGTTTGTGAACTCAAGAGGCTTCCACACCTTGGCAGCTCATGACGTGAGCCTTGAGTGATTACTGATGTCGTAAATAAGAGTGTCAATTGTTAAATCAACAACAGGAGTCACTGTGCGCTTACTCTCTATTTGGATCTCTGTCCTTAATGTGTTGTACTAGGAGAATTAATGGTAAAACTAGCCTTCAAACAGTACATTATACTCTGTGTGTCTGTGTGGGTGCAAACTATTGAAATCTTTACTTAGTATATACTAAGTTGATCTTCTGTATATAAAGATAATTAAAAATGAATCTTAATGAAGAATGGGATGGGAGAGGGAGTAGGAGGTGGGATGGTTTAGGAGGGTGGTTATTGGGGGAAAAAGTACTATAATCCAAAAGTTGTACTTTCAAAATTTATATTTATTAAATAAAAGTTTTATTAAAAAATAGACCTTCTTAGAAGAGAAAAGGGAAAAAAAATTTCTTTCCATTGAAGTTCTTTTTATATGCATGTAATAGAACTTCTGAACATGTGAAGGGGTAGCTGCTCATTTTATAATTTTTGATAGTTCCTTGTTGTATAAAGGAGAATTTGAATAGTTTCTTGGTTGTTAAAGAAGAATAGCTGATGTTTGAGAAGTAATTTATTATTTTGGAAAATAGTTGTATTTGTGAAAAATTGCTTAGTTGATCTGAAATTCTTTTAATATGACTTTATTTTCAGAATGAAAAATGCCACCTGTTGGTTGAGCATGAGACTCAGAAACTAAAAGAGCTAGATGAAGAACACAGCCAAGAATTAAAGGAATGGAGAGAGAAGTTGAGACCTAGGAAAAAGGTAATTTTTAAAAACTTTAAAGTGGTGTGTTTGCAGTTATCCATGACCCAGCTACTGGCTCCTCTCCCACTCTGTACCGTGTCAGGGACAGGGTGTAGACAGATGAAAAGACATAGTTGCTGTCCCCAAAAGGTTCACAGTTGCCAAGCTATACAGATTGGTAGGATCATCGCTGTGGAGGATGTCAGTACAGGATACAGGGCAAAGGAGCAGAATGTACAAGCAGGGCACAGAGAGCCGCCTCCTGCCTGGGGAAGTTGGGGAGAGCTTGGAGAGGAGGTGCTGTGTAAGCCAAGTGAGGCTTGTAGGGTGAGTAAGAGCTTGCCAGGCCCTCCGACAGACTGAAGTGAAATGGGGGCAACTTAGGTAAAGAGCATGAATGAAAGTGAAGTGTGCAGAAACTCAAGTGGGTGCTTATCATTGGAGCATTTGTAGAGCAGGGTTATGTGTGAGCCAGTGTGTGGGCATTAGGGAGTGAAAGAGGGAGAGAGACGGTGATGATGACCACTGAGTCTGGACCAGCTGCTTGGAGCCAGATTATGAGGCTCTTGTATGTTATGCAAGTTAATTAATTAATTAATCTGTTCATTTATCTTTCCAAATGTAAATTTGAATCTAGTGAAGGAATGGTCTTCCTCCTTCTGTGCCTTCCTCCTTCTTGTTTGTACCTGACTGCCTGCTGTCCTGGTCTTACTGCTGAGCCGTTTCAACTCTGCTTTTGCTATAACTGTGTGATCGCTATCCCTTTGCCAACCCTCAGACTTAAACCTTTCTCTTCTCTTCATCTTCCTGCCTGTTATGCATATTAATCATGCCTTTCTCAGATGCATCCTCTCAATCAGTCATTCAAAGAAGTAATGTATGCAGAGGCTTCAAAAAGTTGGTGGAAAATCACATTATCTTTGAAATTCATTTTCCATGAACTTTTTAAGCATCTCATATTCGGCCCCTGTTGTGTGCCAGAAGTTTCTAGAGGAACTTAGTTGATAGCATTGTTTTTTAATTTCATTTTTATTTATTGTTAATGCTTTTAAATAGGTAATACAGTTAAGCAGTTTAGACTTCGAAAAGTACCGAAGAATAAGCATTGAAAAGTCTTGTGTCCAGTTTCTCTTTTTAACTTCTTGCAATATGGCTTCTGCCTCAGTCCCTGAGTGAACTTGTTGACAGTGGCTACAAGTGAGCTGTTTACAACTGAATCCTGTGACCTCATCGAAAGTGTTCTGACCTAACTCCCCTCATTTCCTGGACTCCATCCCAGTGGTTTCCAGGGCGCCTCTCTGTCCATCCCTGCCCCCTCAACTCTCACCTCTGTCTCATGTGGGCGATGCCCAGTGCTGTGCCTTTGTTCTTCCGCATGCTGGTTTTGTGGCTCAGTGTGGCTTCTGTTCTTACATTTTTAAGGACACTTCCAAAACTCAGAAGAAGTTAATAGAGAATAAGCTGGGCCAGCACCATGGCTCACTTGGTTAATCCTCCACCTGCGGCGCCGGCATCCCATATAGGCGCTGGGTTCTAGTCCCGGTTGTTCCTCTTCCAGTCCAGCTCTCTGCTGTGGCCCGGGAGTGCAGTGGAGGATGGCCCAAGTGTTTGGGCCCTGCACCCGTGTGGGAGACCAGGAGGAAGCACCTGGCTCCTGGCTTCAGATCAGTACAGCGCGCCAGCCGTGGTGGCCATTTGGGGGGTCAGTCAACGGAAGGAAGACCTTTCTCTCTGTTTCTCTCTCTCTCACTGTCTAACTCTGCCTATCAAAAAAAATTTTTAAAAATTATAAAAAGAGAACAAGCTCTAAAGTTACAAAGAAGTGGGTTCAAATCTCAGTGCCGACAATTACTGATTAATTTTATCGCTTAGTATTTCTAGACCCAGCTTTCCTCATTTGTAGAACAGTGGCTTATTATCTACCTAATTGGGATAGTTATGAAAGCTGCAAGAAATGATAATGTATGTGGCACTCTTCCCAGTACTTGAGTCATATTCAGAGTTCAATGAATGTCTGCTGTTGCTATTACTGTGTATTGTTTTTATTATTATTAGTTTGAGCTTTAACCCCCCCCCCCATTTCCTGTCTTGAAGTTCTGCTCCTCTCATTCAGGCCTTTAAGTCAAGTATAATTGCATCAATGGTTTCTTCTTTTGATCACTGCATGTATCCTCCATGCCCACCCAAACATTCTGAATCCCCTCTTTTTCTTTTGTTTTAACATTTTGTTTATTGTTTGTCTTCTTCCCTGAGAATATAAACTATTTGAAAGCAAATGGTTCTGGCACGTTGTAAATGATAAATCAAACCTATTGAATGTTGACTTCAGACTGTAAACTGAGCAAAGATTGAACTAGTTCAACATCTCCACTCATGTCTCTCACCTTGTACTCCTGCCTGCCATCATGTCCTCCCTGTTTCCTGTCCTCCTACAGCTAGGCTGGAAACTCAAATGGTTTTTCATTTCTGTCACACTTCAGTTAGATGCTAATTAATTCTTACTGTCTTCATCGTATTTCTTATCCTCATTGCTGTCCTTAACCTACTACTTGCTTATATTGTTCAGTAGTGTCTTCATGGGCACTCTGGTCTCTATTTCCTTTCTTCCTACTTAACTGGCATCATCAGAGTTCTTAAAGAATGTCTGTGATATCATCATAGTGGTATTGATAAATCTTCTAAATGCCTCAGTTTGACTTTGAAGCCTTCGTAGTACAACACAACCTTAGTAGCTTCATCTCGCACTACCCACTTGACTCCCAGTCCTTGTTCCAGCATGGGTTGTAGTCACTATTCTCCACATGAGCTCTGCAGTTTTCTGCTTTGTGCCGTTGTTGGGGACCCCTCTGTCTGGCATTATGCCTTCCCCATTTTGTCGATTGAATTCTTAATCTTTTCTGCAGATCGAGCTCATGTTTCACCTCTTCTGAGATACATTTTTGTATCCTCCTATCTTTTCCTATAATTTCTACCTTTACAACAGCATTCATCCCTGAATCACTTGTCCACAAAGTCATTGATGCCTATCTTAATCCATTGAGGCTGCTACAGCTAAATACCATGAGCTGGAGGCTAGAAAATCTGGATCAGGGTGCCAGCATGGTCAGGCTCTGGTGAGGGCTCTCTCCTGGTTATGTACTGCTACCTGCTCATGTTGTCCTCACGTGGCGAAGGGTGAAGAGCTCTCCCTTCAGCCTCTTATGAGGACACTGATCCCATGGATGAGAGTTCCACTTTTATGACCTAGTCACCTCTGGAAGACCCAACTTCCTAATATTTGGGATTAGGTATAAGAGAATTTTCTGGGAGTAGGGGGAACACAAACACTGAGATCTCAACAGTACCTCAGGTATTTGTCAAGTACTTAACTATTTATGTTGTGTATCTTGGGGATATAAAGGTAAACTTAGTTTAGATCTGTCCTTTACATAGCATATAGAAGAAAAACATGCATATTGATAACTAAAACAGAAAGTAGAAGGTGGTAAGGGGCTTGTGTGAGAGTCAGATTTAGCTAATAGTAGGTGCTGTCTGTTGCGGCACCCAGTGTGTGGTCAATCCATCATTACTGTGTAGATTCTTGACAAATCAGTGAGATAGGTAGTATCCTTGTTTCACAGCAGAGATATTAAACGATACTGTAATGCAGAGAAGTTAAGTAATTCACCCAAATGATCTGTTCATATGGCTGAGCTGGAGCTTGAAACTAGGGGCGTTCATAGCTTATGATCTTCACTACTGAGCAGTCGGCTTCCTGAGGATGATATACAGAGAAGGTATTTGGGACATGTAGTTTTCTCTTTGTTGTCGGTAAATTCCATGTACAGTATAATACCAGCACATAACAATTTCTTTCTTTTTCCCTTTCTTTTTAAGACATTGGAAGAAGAGTTTGCCAGGAAACTCCAGGAACAGGAGGTGTTCTTTAAAATGACTGGAGAGTCTGAATGCCTTAACCCATCAACACAGAGCCGAATTTCTAAATTCTATCCCATTCCTAGCTTGCATTCCACTGGATCGTAACAGTGGGAGGACTTTTGTGGTCTGGGTGGCTTTTTAAATATGTCCTTGTATTCTCTTCATCTTCTGCCATGGAGACAATCACCTGCCTCACCTTCTAGAGTGTTTTGTTTTGTTTTTTGTTTTGTTTTGTTTCAGGAAAAGATGAAGGGAAAGTGAACTAAGACAGATGCTGGGCCATGTTGGCAAAGTAGCATCTTATGTGGTATTTCCCTAAGGTGACTTTGTATATTATTCTTAAAAATTGTGTTCTTCAGACACTGTTACCTGCAAAATTGTTAGAGAAATAATGTTTAAATTTGTTTTTTAAAAAACCTGTTACATTACTAAGTATTGTTAATAAATATCTTTTTACTTGATCTGAATTCTCAATGATGCCTACATTCTGTAGTTGAAACTGTGCTGTAGGGAGTTAGAGTAATTTTCATTTGGTGAATCAGCACTCATAAAACTATGTAAGTTGCTCAGAATATGCTGTTGATTCAGTAAATAAATATATTTTTTCTTTAAATAGTCTTTTTGAAGGAAAAAGTTACTTCAGTAATTTGTTGAAAATAATTGCCTGTTTAGGCATGAGCTAATTAATGACTGAGGGTGCTAGTTTTATTAAGGATAGTGCCTGTAGGACTAAATTCCAGTCAATAGGATTTTCTTCTTGATCAGTAGGGACAAAACACCCTTAGTATTAAGCTTTATTGTTTTTAAATGATCTGTTATTTGATAAATATTTTCATCCTGAAATATATGTTATACTAAATTTGGAAAAGCAAAAAAATAGCTTTTAGATTTGCAAATTGGAAATGTAAAATTCACAAAATTAAAAGTAATATAGATTTGGTTGTCCTAGTTTATTTCTTAATATATCAGCTGGTTAGAAAACTTGTCTCCATCATAGCAAATTTTGTTATATTTCAAACTGTCAGAAGCCTGTAGTTTCTGAGTTATATTTATAAATATATTTTATGAAATTAATCTTAAAAGAGACATTTGTTCACAATACTTTTCAAACAGGATTTAAATATTAAGACAAATATTAGAAATGACTTTTTCTTATTTTGAAATGAGGTTTTATTTTATTCCATGTTTAAATTATTTACTTTGATTTATGTGGGAAAATCCTGAAACCTTTATCATGTGGTTGCTGATAGGTGTAATTATTAATGAAATTTCACTCTTAGTTCCTTTTGAGGCTTAGAATTTCAGTGTGTCAGGTCAAACAGTATTATAGTTTGTACTTGGGTGCAGGAGAGAGAGCACATTTGTGAATGGTGCTTGCTGCCTGCCATTTACAACCTATTCTCTTTTAAGAGTAGTAGGTACCAAGTTGTAAAAGTTTGAGTTTTTAGTTATATTACTTTTGAGGCTGGTGAAAAATTTAAATGTAATGTTCTGGGAACACTGATTTGATGTTAAAATGTATATGTCTGTAGCACTTTCTTTCAGTTAATTTGAAAACTTTGGATGCTGAACCTTATTTTGGTGGTTTAGATGATTTACAAATGCATGTATGATTTTAACTTTGTAATTGTTTTGACAAGTAAAATCACTGGGACAACTCTGTAGGTAGCCTTAACTTCTGGCCAAGTTTGTTTTTTATATAAATATATATATACATATATATATTATGTATGTTGTAAATTCATACACTTATCACATGAATGTGTTGCTGTATACAAAACTCTTAATGCTTTATTCTCAAATGCTGGGTTGAAAATTGTTTTGAAAGCCTTTTAAAATATATATCTTTATAAAGTAATATTCAGGATGATGATGGAAATTGTTTATATTGTTATGATAAAAATGATTGTATAATGTTGCCCAGTGTATTTAATGATTATTTGAAGAGGGAGAGGGGAGGAAGGTTCTCATACTACTTTCTCCTTTGAAATTTTCAGTTTATTGGCTTTTAAAAAATGAATACTTCAGGCAATGAGCATTTTTTCAATATCATTTAAATATCCTGTGCTAAATAGTTTATGGCACATTATTAATTTGGTCTGAATATTTGATTCTTTCTAATCCTTCCGACTTGACATTCAGAGTGTTGAATCAAGGAGAGAGGCTCAGAGAGGAACAGTTAAACACTTGGGGTAAGTTTATCAGCAACTGTCGCACCTCCCTTAGAACCACCCTTTGGATTCAGTGTTTGTGCTTGAGTTCTCTTTCAAATATGACCATGTGGGTGTAGGACATGCAGAGGTGAATCATTCATTTAATGCTTAAAGTTATAAAATCTTTTCAAAAAGTGTTTTCTTATAGAATGTGCTGTTTGTATCCATGCCTTCCCACCTCGTACACAGCCCTGTATTCAATAGGTAATAATGATCTTTCCTTCATGAAGGAGGGTGAGGAAGCTGCTACGAGTACAGCCGAATCCATTCCTCATTTGGGTGGTTGTTGCTGTGGCAGAATGTGTTGTGACATGTGCAAAAGAAATTCTCAGTATGTGCACCCTAGACAGTAACCTCCCCTTGTTTCCCTGAGGGCTGTGAACCCACAAGGCCTCTGCTCTTCTGCAGGTCTTGCTCCTAGAGCCCAGGGCACCAGACTGCCTTTCCTAGTCCTGTCAACCCACAGAGTATGAATTACTGAATTAGCTGCTATTCTGTGTGGAGTCACATTAAGCTTTTTCTTACCCTTTCTTATAGGAAACTGGAGGGTGGGAAAGGAAAAATTCAGAGTGCTTTTATTTTGTTCAAACAATTAGAACCTTCCTATGACAGGATCTAACAAATCATTATTAAATATAAACCAGAACCAGAGCTACCTCTACTCTAGTGTTTCCTCAAGCACAAAGCTCTCAGGCATTAATGAGACCCTCGTCTCTGATTTCTTGAGCATCAGCAAGTTCCAGAAGTGATTGTTTTTTGTAGTCTTCTGGTCCCCTTGTAAGTACACACTTTCCCCTGTTCCACACTGTGCTGAAATGACAAGGATTCTTCTGAGAAGCCAAATTCTGTCCAGGCATGAGCTAGAGATGCTGTTGAGTAAAGGAATACCTAGAACTGAAGGGAAGAAGAGAATTCCTGTGCTAATAGTCTTTTGATTCAATAAATCAATTCTTTCCTGCGAAATGATCTTTTCTAGGAAATGGGATGGTATTTTTAAATGCTTTTCTCAAGTTGAGGGCATAACAATTCCTCCGTTGTTGCTGTTCTGTGGCTGATGACGGTTTTGAAAAAGCTTTAACATTTCTGCTCCTAAGCTTGGGATAGAGTGTTTTTACCAGTTTTTAAGTGTTGGCTGCAGCTTTTTGTGATCCTCTGATTTGCAGTGTTGTAAGTTCACAAACTAAATTTTCAGAAACAATTTTGTTCCAGGTCATGCCTCTTGTCTCTTTGGGATCAACATGTCTTTTCAATCATGAGATTGGCAAATAAAAAATAAAGTTATTTCTTAGTATATTTTGGGAAGCATTTTTTTTGTTGTTGAGAATCTTTGGAACCGGATTGTCTTGTATGAGAATACTTTGCTACTTTTTGGGGTCCTAGTTGTATTTTTCAAACTTGCCATCATCCAGGTCTCCTAACCCTTCCCAACTTACCAGTGTTCCTAACTGTCTGTAGTTGAAACCAATTGTGTGACTACCACACTCACAAATCTCACAAATGCAGTTTTCTATGATAATTAGGGGTGGGGTTGGGGGGGGTGGGAGGCATGTGAGGTTTTTCCAGAGGTCAAAACTCTTCCATCAGTGTATATATACATCCACATTTCCCCTCCTCTTTCCTCCCTTGGGATAGATTTTTCTTCGGCAAGCAGTTACACAGATGATGTCACTTCTGCTCAAATAACCTCTTTTTATCATTGATACAGAAGATTCAGCAGGCGCTGGACAGCATCATTTGGCAAGTGTTCATTGTGGCTGGAGGGAGGCGTTGCATGTCACTTTCTAATTTAGGAGTATTGTGCACCATTGAGCTCATTCTTGTCTTTTTTTTTTTTTTAAAGATGAAACAAAAGGGGCTCAGATCCAGTGCGATCCAGCTGAGAGCATACCTCATATCTGCCCACCCTTGTTCTGGGATTTGTCCAGGGAAGACTGCAGATTTGGACTCCTACACTATTTCTCTTGGGCAAAGAACTCTGAAGACTTTTGAGTATCTTAGTAAGATACAGTCATAATCACAAGGGGAAAACTAGTCTGATTCATCAAGGTAAGAATCATTATTAAGAGGGAATATGAGGGTGGCGTTTGGCCTAGCTATTCAGTCCCACGTTGGAGGACCTGGGTTTGATTCTGAGCTCTGGCTCCTGACTCCAGCTTCTTGCTAACGTAGCCCTGGAAGGCAGCAGGTGATGGCTCAAGTAGTTGGGTCTCAGCCTCCCACATGAGAGATCTAGATTCTGGCTTTGGCCCCAGCCCAGCCCCAGCTATTGTGGGTATTTGGAGAGTGAACAAGCAGTTGAGAGATCTCTCCTGCATTTCAAATAAGCTTTTTAAAAGAAGTATTTTATTTATTTGAGAGGCAGAGTTAGAGCCTCTAACTCAGCGGCCAGAGCTGGGCTAATCTAAAGCCAGGAGCTTCTTTCAGGTCTCCCATGTGGTTGTAGGTGCCCAAACACTTGGACCACTGACCATCTTCCACTGCTTTCCCAGGCTATAAGCAGAAAACTGGATTGGAAGAGGAGCAGCCGGAATGTGAACAGGCGCCCATGAGGGATGCCAGTGCAGCAGAGGGAGGCTAAACCTACCATGCCACAGCACCAGCCCCAATATAAACTTTTTAAAAGGGAGCAGTTCTGGCCGGCGCTGTGGCCCAATAGGCTAAGCCTCCGCCTGCAGTGCCGGCACCCCGGGTTCTAGTCCCGGTTGCTCCTCTTCCAGGCCAGCTCTCTGCTAAGGCCTGGGAGTGCAGTGGAGGATGGCCCAAGTGCTTGGGCCCTGCACCTGCATGGGAGACCAGGCGAAACACCTGGCTCCTGGCTTTGGATCAGCCAGCCGCAGCGGCCACTGGAGGGTGAACCAACGATAAAGGAAGACCTTTCTCTCTGTTTCTCTCTCACTGTCCATTCTGCCTGTCCAAAAAAAAAAAAAAAAACAGTTCTAATACTTGAGCCCCTGAAGCTACTTTAGAAAAAAATATTTACTTTCATTTTATTTGAAAGGCAGAGAGATTCCATTCACTTGTTCACTCCCGAAATGCCCACTACAGCCAGGGCTGGGTCAGGTCAAAGCCAAGAGCCTGGTGCTGTCTTGGTCTCCCACATGGATGGTAGGGGCCCAAGTATTTGAGCCTTCATCTGCCACCTCCCTGGGTGCACATCAGCAAGAAGCTGGATCGGAAGCAGAGGAGCCAGAGCTCACCAGGCACTCGTTACAGGACATGGGTATGTGAGGCAGCGACTGAACCTCTGTGCCAAACGCCCACCCCCTAGAACTACTTTTAAAAAAAGTAAAAGGAAATCCAGCTTTTGGTTAAATCTGATAAACTTTGTCCCCAATGAATTCTTTCAATTATTAAAAGGTAAATTTTTGCATTCGTTCATTATACACAATGTAAGTTTTCACTAGATAGTAAAAATAAGTTGGTTAAAATTCTGAGGGCCATGTGAGCCCTTTGTTAAATACCTAGATTGGCTCATTGTAGGTGGCCATCGTAAGATGGTAAAGGAGACAGACCGATGCAGAGTATTGGGTGCTTGCTGATGGCTGGTGTGAGTGATACCATGAAACTAAATGGTGTGTCTCTTGGATAAGAAGTAAGATACTCAGGGAGACCATACAGAAAATAAACAGTCCAGTCTTTTAGAAGAGTAGAGGTGGAGAAGTAGATTTAATTTAACCCCATTTTAAATTATCCAGCAGTTGAGAGTCACAGCTTGTAACATCCTCGGGTTGACCAAGTATTTCCTCTTCTGCACTTAATGTTTTAGCATTTTTTTAAAGACTTATTTATTTATTTGAAAGAGTTACACAGAGAGAAGGAGAGGCAGAGAGAGAGAAGGAAAGAGAGGGAGGTCTTCCATCCGCTGGTTCACTCCCCAGATAGCTGCAATGGAGCTGCGCTGATCCGGGTCTCCTGTGTGGGTATAGGGGCCCAAGTATTGGGCCATCTTCTGCTATCCCAGGCCACTGCAGAGATCTGGATTGGAAGTGGAGCGGCCGGAACTCGAACCGGCAGCCATATGAGATGCCAGCACCACAGGTGGCAGATTTACCCACTGCACCACAGTGCCGGCCCCTGTACTTAATGTTTGTACTGTGCATTTCTTTGGGGTACTTGGTATCTGTACATTTTAACTCAGGAGGAATTTTGCTATTTCATATATTACCTGCCCTATTATCAATAGTACTTTTGACCCAGGATAAATCACTGCATTAATTGTAAATGATGTTGCTCCTCTGTAATATGTGTTTATTTCAGGTAACTTAGGCTTAGGAGAGACCTTCAGATGCTTCCTAACAGGCCCAGGCTGAGCTGACAGTACCAGAGGTCTGCCTGTAGAGGGCTCCATGATTAAATGAAATGCCAGAATCTGTGCCCCAAAATACAACCACCTTTGTTGTTTTCATTTATGTAAATAATGTTAGACCAAACTGACCCAGAACATGTTTGTTCATTCTTTCCTTTTTAACCCCTCACATTTAAACATACTAAAAAAGAAAAAAAACTTTAATTGAAGATTTTACAACTGAAATGACTTTTCATCTCATAGACCACATACAGATGTTTTTAGACATTGAAAAGTGCTTAAAAGCCAACTGCACCCAGTCCTCCACGCCATGTCCTAAGTGCAGAACAGAGGGTGACGTCTCAAGTGGAAGCCGCCTCTCCCCAGTGTCAGGGAGCCTCTTTCCTTTCCTCTCCCTCTATTCCTTGCTCATTGCCCACACTTTCCTACTTGCCACATCTAGTTCAATACAGCCTCTTTCTGAACGCTAGCGTGGCCCTGTGGATACAGATTATAGCTGCTGCAGTCAGACTCTCTAAGCCAGTCGGACTGTGATATACATGTGTAATATAACTGAGAAACCCCGTCATCTCCTATAAGGTAAGTGAATTTCTTAATTTTGTCAGTTGCAAGCATCACATCTTAGCTAACTTTTCTGTGACTTAAGAATGCAGAGGGAATGGCGGAGGAAGGAGCTGCCAGTGCAGCTCACAGTAATAACCAGGACGCACCTGCCCAGTGTCACCTCGCAGAAGGCACCCCATCCAGTCTTTGTTTCCTGGATTCAGTTTTAGGCAAAGCTCCAAGAGTCCTGAACAAGCTTGTGTGAACTGGCCTTCCTAGCTTGGGGCATGAACTAAGTATTAAAGAAGTCAAAGAGCACAGAGCTAGAGAGCAGAGAAGTCACTCTCATTCTAAAACGTTGCACCTACTGTAAAGTCTGCCCATGAGGCTTTCAGATCACCTTTGAATGCTATATGTATGCATGTATCTTGTTCAGACTAAAACAGGTGTTGCTGGTGGACTGTTTTGGCCATGCTGTCAGTAGGACATCGGCAGGCTGCAGCTGTCACGCTTGAGAGAGAATTTGATGTAAGTGCCCATAAGCATTGTAAGAACCGGTCCAGGGGCTTGTTCCGCCAAGGTTAGCTCACGGCTTGGTGGCAATACTTCTCTTTCTCCGCCCAATGTAGACTTGGTCACCTGAAAGAAGATGAGTAGGAAGGTAAAAAATAGCTTGTGGCCATGGGGACCTCAGCTTGGGTGACTACAGCAACTGTAACTGGTTGCAAAGAAGGCTTCAAAGAAGATGTCTTTTTTAAGACTGACTTTCTGAAAATCTCTTCCTCCACTAGATTGGCATTCTTCCCTTCTCCCTGCCAGTGTGACTGTTGTGAAAGTGACATTCTTAGCAGTGACTGCCTTCGGTAACTGGCATTTACCTGCCTTTCTCGGGCTTTCCCTGGCACTCCCCTGTGCAGCCAACACTTACCTTTGTCTCCTTTTTCTCCCTTGTGCCCTCGAGGGCCAGGTGGCCCAGGAAGACCTCTTGGTCCAGCAGAGCCTCTGTCACCTAGAAGGAAGATGGGGGCATGACCAAGTGCTCCGCGAGTGCCAGGGCTGGAGGAGAGGCTGAGGCACCACAGGTGCTTCCCAGCAGGCGGTGGTCATGATGTGGCCTGCTGGGGCTGCTTCTCTGTCACCACTTACCTTTGGGTCCTGGGATGCCCACCTCCCCCTTCTGCCCAGGGGGTCCTGGAATGGTTCCATAAGCTGCAAGAGAGTGAAAAAGGACCTTAGGCTAGAGCCTGCCTGCAGCCTGCATGGCCCCGTGAACTGTGCAAAGCATCACCGACAGATAGTGATGGAGTCTGCACTCGCAAGAGGAAACACGGTTCGGAGTTTATCTGATGTTCAGCATCTCCAGTACAGACAGGTTTTCACAAGCGTGGTGTCTGCCGAGCAGGCCTCGTGGGAGGCTACGCAGCATGGAGGTACTGGGAAAGCAAGGGGATGGCCTTACTTCGGAAGAAGTCCATGAGGTCCTCAGTCACGTTACTGTAGGCAGAGAAGACCTTGCTGATTCCAGGGGGCCCCTGGGGCCCGGGCTGGCCTGGTGGGCCCTGGACAGTGTAGGCCATCCCTTGTAGCAGGCCCTGACCTGGAAAACACCAGAGCATGGGATGCAGCCACAGTGTGGGCACGGCCCTGGTGACTGCCCCTGTGTTCCCCACACACTTGGGCATGCAGTAGCAGTGTCCTGCCTAACTGGACTGAAAAGCCACAGGGAGGAAAGGTGTCTTAGCCAACAACTCCCTTTGGACCCACCGGAGAAGTGTCAGGGTCATGATGACTCTTGGGAAACCCAGAACAAGTTAGGTGTTGGAAAGCAAAGCACCGGGACCCCTCCTGGACTGCTTGGGACTCTCTTCCCCAGGGCTTTAGGTCCCAGCACTGGGGCCCCCAAGCTGAGCTGGCTGAGGACTAGGACAATGCCTCCATCTTCAGTCCCTCCCAACAGATTCCAGAACTGCTATCTTCACAGAAACAAGGGCCGGTGTCTGCAGCCCAGTTGTGGAGGGGCGTACAAGCTCCCCCCACCCAGCACGGAGGCCTGAACGTCCCTACTTACGCTGCAAGCTCTCTGACACCCGAACAGCCAGCTCATTGTAATCCAGATCTCCAGCAAAGCCATTCCGGAATGACCCTCCACTGCTGCTGTATGGGCCGCCCTCTGCTGCCCCAAGGCCTCCGCCTGGGCCGATGTCAGTGCCATAGGGGCCCCCGTCTCCTGCAGCAAAGGCTCCCCCTTCGCCCAAGGAGCCTCCCGTTGAACTGTAGGAGGAGCTCCGGCGGGCAGATGAACTGCGTGAGGAGGAGCTGCTGCTCCTGCTGTAGGCGTCATCCAGCGACAGCAGGCGGCTGTCTCCAGGGGGTCCCTGGGGCCCCGGCGGGCCTGGGGGGCCCACGATGAAGCTGCGCACATCAGGACCTGCATGGGAGTGGGAGTTCAAGTTGTGGTGGAAAGACTTGGGAGCTACGGGGTCTCTCCCAGGGTCTCAAGGACCCTTATGAGCTGAAAGAATGTTAGGGTCCCTGTACATGGGTAGGAGCACGCTCATGAGGAAAGAAGCAGGGTTTACGCCAAAGACAGAGACTCATCTATTTGGTCTCCAGGCAACGTCATGCACCTGCTGCCCCACTTACAGGGCGGAGAAGTGGGCACGGGAGGGCACCTACTTGTGAGGTAGCTGATCAGCTCACTCCGGAAGTTGTCGCTGTTTTCAGCTGCATAGGTTGCTAGAGCTGCCGAGACTCCAGGGGGCCCACGAGGACCTGGGGGCCCAGGAGGACCAGGAGGGCCTGGGATGGAGGAAAAGCCGGCAGCTGGGTGGGAGGAAGAGAAAGAGGAAGGTCAAAGGTCATCAAGCAGAGACACAATTCCCAGCCCAGGCGCTGGGCCCACTGCGGACCCCTTTGTGGAAAGGAGAGGTTGAGGCTGGGCCTCTGGGTGAGCAGAGGATGAAGCAGCAGCAGGTCGAGAACTTGCCCACTTCCCAGCATCCTCTGGGAAAGGGCTGCTCGGACTGGCCCTCCACGCCCACTTCTGAGCCTCCTTCCTACGCACATCCTAGCCCCCTCCCAGCCCTTCACCATGGAGCCTTGGAGACCCTGTCTGACTCTAATCACATAAGCATCTCAGTTCTCTAGGGGCTGCATTTGGGAGCAGTGGCTCCCTCCCTGAGAAGGCCAAGGGCACCTCATCCACTGAGGCCCTCTCCAGGGCCAGCCCTGTATGCATTTGGTGGTCTGTGGATGCCCTCGCCTAAATCCACAGGCACCCCCAAACCTAGGCCACATCCTCTGTCCTCCTTGTGCCCCTTCCCCAGTGCCTCACTGTGCAAGTAAGACGAGAGGTCCTCCACGCTGATGCTGGACCACACATTGCCTGGGATCCCTGGAGGCCCTGGGGGACCTGGGGGCCCAACGATGCCTCTGAATTCAGACCCTGGGACACGAAGGAAGAGCAAGGGGTCAGTCGTGGCCTGACCCAAGGGTTCTGCTTCCATCCCACATATGTGGACAGACTTCTCTGCACCGCCTCACCTCGGAGCAGGGAGAGGAGCTCCTCATAGGATGTTCCTGGTAGGCCTGGGGGGCCAGGGGGCCCAGGAAGCCCAATGCTGATCCCGGAGCCTGGGGAACAAATCCGAAGTTGTGATGGGTTCAGATGCGGCAGGGGAAGGCAGGTGGAAACACCCTGTGAGGGGAGTCAGCCCAGTGACGTGGACACAAGTACCATCGGGAAGGGAAGAGGGGCGGGAGGGAGAGTTGGAGATGCTGCGCTGGGCTGTGCCACCACGGAGGGAGGGTGGCCCTGGGACTCAGGAGGAGGACGGGGCAACAGCCGTTGGGGGTGTGGGTATGGCAGGGGAGTGGGGGACACTGCACCACGTACCAAGTCCATGCAGGACAGGCCCTAAGATACTGGTGTCAGCTTCCCTTGACCTACTCTGGGCCACTGGTTTGAGTGACTCTGCTGGGCTGGGTGCAGCCTGGCAGGAGGGGGCCAGAGGCCCTTCCCAGCCGCCCTGCCCGCAGACACTCACTGGCCATGTAGCTGAGAATGCGGTTGCTCAGCTCTGCGTAGTCCAGTGACAGCAGGGACCCATCGGCGCTGGCTCCTGGAAGCCCCGGGGGACCCCGAGGGCCCGTCAGGAACTGACGGAGGTACTGACGCACATCGTCCCCTAGAGGAGAGGATGCACCCACATGGACTCACTCGCCACAGGTGGGTCCCCCTGCCCAAACTGCTTCCTGCGTGACTCTTGTGCATGCCGGGCTCAGGCGCCCCCTGTCGGGGGGAGGGGCGGAGAACTCCCAGGCCCTGGCAGGGGTGCCTCTGGGCTTCCTGGCGTTGGAGGGTGAGGGTTACCATCCCTTTGCAGGCTCAGCAAGCAGCCAGGGAGCTCTGGGGGGCGGGGGGCAGTGGGACAGGCTTGCCTGACAAGTGAGGTCAAGGGGGTGCCCAGCCCACGGCAGGTGACTCACGCTGCAGCACGGCCAGGATGTCTTCAGACGAGATGGAGGCCGAGGCCGAGCTGAGGCTGTACCCAGAAGCTATGGTCAAGAAGGTCCAGGTTAGCCACTCATCCCCTTCCAAGGCCACACCCTCGCCATGCCAGGATCTGAAAGGCTTGGCCTACTAGTGGCTTCTCTTTGGGGAAATGAAGGAATGGGGCATGGCGAGGCTGTTTTGAAAGCACAGAAAGGCCAAAGACTGTCTTTTGTTTTGGTAAGAAAGGCAGGCTGTTTTCCAGAATGTGCTTCAGCCTGACCCCTCCCCTCCCCCTGCCAGCCTGCAGCACCCCCTTCCCGAGCGGGTCAGCAGGCTGTGACTGGGAACACGCCTGATCCAGACAGGGAAGCTCCCAATTCCTGGTGCTCCGCGTGGCCCCTGGAAGCCGATCCCCGGGTCCCTGAGGCCTGATCTCACGCGTCCAGAATTGAGAAGGCGAATTCAGGAGAAGGGCGGAGCATGGCACAGGAAGAGGAGCGGGCACTCCAGAGGAGGCTGTCCGAGTACAGGGCCCTGGGCGGCTTACTCTTCAGGTGGCTCACAACGAGGCTCGCCAGCTCCGAATAGTCGAAGGTCTCGCCCGTGATGGTGGTGACGGGCCCTGGGGGACCCGGGGGGCCAGGGGGGCCCTGGACTCCAGACAGGTAAGACCTGACGCTGTCACCTGCCAGCAGAGGAATGCAGCAAAGTTGAGCCTGGCCCCAAGAGGGCGGGTCTTCCCCATGGAGTGCCCAGAACAGCTGGATGAGGTGCCTGCCCCACGGCACAGGCAGCAGGGACCCTGGGTGGAGAAACTGAGGCAGCAGCCTGTGCTGGGTCAGGTGGGCCGGGAAGGCTGTCATCCAACAAGACTGCGATTGGCCACTCGTTTGACCAGTCACTGTCATGCAGGGATGGATGGGGAGATATGTGTGAGCACACGCGTGCCAGAGTGTGCATGTGGGTGAGTATGTGAGTGAGTGGGCCTCCAGATGGGGTGAGGGGCAGGTGGGGGAGGGACAAACACGCGTGTGCACACATGGTCTCCACCGCCCTCATCTGTCCCCAGGCGTGGGGAGCCAGCACTCACTCTGCAGGTACTCAGACAGGTACTGCTGAATCTCACGGCTGGAGCTGCTGACGGAGCCTGGGGGTCCCGGGGGCCCTGGCGGGCCGGGTGGGCCCTGCATGTACATGGTGCTCGACGATCCCCCTGCAGCAAGAAGAGGCGCCCGGGTAGGTTTCCCCACACAGGCCAGGTTGAAGAGGGGCCCAGGGGCTGCTCCCACACATGGAGGACAGGGGCATTCTCAGTGGGAGAAGCCAGCCAAGAGCAGGTCCCCAAGAAGAGGCCCACGCAGTGGCTACAGCAGTGTTGGCTAAAAGGAGCGGCAGTGGGGCCCAGGCAAACCACGCTTCCCTTCAAGCTGCTGCCTGCCTCGCAGAGCCCCCCCCGCCCCCAGGGCCCTGGCTCCTGGGCCTGCTGCGGTGCCCCCCCCCCCCCCCCCGCACTGTTATCTTTGCATGGTTCAGCCCTTTCCCCACCCCCAGGACCGTGGAACCTTAGAGGCAGCTCCTGGATCCTAGCCTGTGGGGGAGGCACCTGATCAGTAAGGAACCCAGGTAGGCCAGGAATGAATGAGCACATCCTTACTGGGGGGCTCTGCCTCACTAGAGAGGGAGAGAGGAACTTGGGTCACCCTTGGGTCTTACCTCTGGAGGGCCCACCGGGAATGCCAGGATCACCTGGAATCCAAAACAAAAAGGCCTGTTTGCATCACCTCCTCCAGGAAGCCTGCCCTGGATAAGCCCAACCACACCTGTTACTGTGTGACTACCCCTGTCCCAAGTCTCAGTCTCATTTCAGCAACAACACCACCAGCTCCCTTTGGAGAGAGACTGCGGCCCCCCGTCCTCATCCCTCCTCCCTCTGGCCTATTCTTTCTTCAGCCCTTTCTTTCCCAAGACTTTGGTCTTCACAGCTTCTCCCAGCTCCATCCTGGCGCTGGGCTCTGGGGCCAGGCCGTGCCCACTCCTCCCCGCCTTCCTGGCTGCTCCCTCACTGACCTTTGTCACCTTTGGGTCCCTGCGGGCCAGGTGGGCCTGGCGGTCCCTGTAGATCGACTCCGAGAGAATTGGACGCTGGAAGCCAAGCACACACGCGGTGCAGTCAGCGAGCCAGAGCCGCCGTGGGTGGGGGCTCTGCACCTCCTGGAAGCTGAGAGCCCTGAGACCTGGCTCGCCTGAGGAGCCCTTGCCAGGGACTGCAGTCCTAGTCTCCCAGCCCTGCCCTCCCCACCGCCTCCCTCCAGGGGTCCTGAAGTCCAGGACTGCTGGGGCTGCCCTGCCCGGTACATGGTGCTTGGAGCTCCCCCACGTGTGTGCACACCCATGCACACAACACTAACACTCGACCATTCCTAGACACGTCTCTGATCCGCTCCTGCTCATGGGGACCAAGTGCACTGCCCATAAGCTCAGGGGTCTTGCAAGGTCAGCTCCTGCCACCCCAGCCCCAGCCCAGGCTTTGTCGGATGCCAGCTCTGCCTTACCTGAGTGTCCTCGGGGGCCTGGGGGACCTAAGGAAGGAGACAGAGAGCTGAGAGATGCATCCCAATCAGGGGGTGTGGCTTCTGTGATCCCCAGGTCGGGGAGCAGGGACTGTGGTGCTGAGGCACAGAGCTTGGGGCTCCCTGTACCCCTCCTCCCTGCCAGCCACCATGGAGCAGGAGCTCTGGGCCATGTTTGTGACCACTGTGCTCGCACTCCCCCTCCCCACCCCGAGCTGCAGGCTGCTCACACGGGACCTGGCTCAACCAGCCCCATGCAAACGCTCCTGGCCACCAGGCGGGTGGGCAGGGGTCACAGAGACACTGTCCTCACCTTGGTCTCCCTTGGGGCCAGGAGGGCCAGGGGGTCCGGGAGGCCCAGAGAAGATGGTTTCTGTGGAGAACAGAAGGAGTTTGTGTGTGGTTGTGGTGATGAGCTCTCAGCACAGCACTTGGCACGGCAGACGCACCCAGGCCATGCTGTCACGGGGACGAATGGCTATGTGGACAGCTGACACAAACACGACAGGACGATCAGACATTACCTGAGTTGGCCAGGAAGGATCCTGGGGGGCCCGGGGGGCCTGGCACGCCTTCCCCTAGGAGAGAAGCCCAAGCCCGATTAGTGCCAGCAGGTGGGCCCAGGACACTTCTGCAGGGGGCTGCGTTCCGGGTCCCGCTGTCAGCCCCAGCAGTGCTCTCTCCCGTCCCGGCAGAGGTGAGTTCTCACCTGGAGGGCCTCGGGGGCCGGGTGGGCCAGGGATGGAAGGTCCTGCAGGAGAGAGAGGGGCGAGTCACCCTGGGAGCAGCAGCCTGGACCCCTCCCTCGGAGCCTCATGTCTCCTGACCCCAGAGATGCCCAGGAGGCTCACCTGGTGGCCCACGTGGTCCAGGTGGGCCTGGGGGACCTCGTAAATCCAGGCCTTCTGTAGAGAGGAAGAAACAAATGAGCGCACCTGCGGTGAGGCCCTTACCTCCCACCAGGACCCCCAGAGCCAGAGGCCCTGGTCCACACCCGTCACCCCAGGGACAAGGCTTCCAGGGAGGGCAGGTCAAGTCCAGGGCCCTGGATGCTGACTCGGGTGTGCAGTGAAGTGCCGGGCAGCCCGAGTCCAGACCCCTGCCTGCCACTTGGGGCAAGACCTCAGCATTTTTGGCCCTGGTTTCCTCTGCACCCTGGGCCAAGGAGACTGGCATCATAGCCCTATTGTGAAGACTCAGCGAGAGGCCACGGAGTGCTGAGCTGCTAACACGGTGCCTGTACTCAGCCAGGGCAGGTGGCTGTCTCCGTGGCCAGTGTTCCAGCAGCAGCAGCCCCAGGCTCTTGCAAGAGCTTTGTGAATGGGACAAGACAGGAGCCAGCCGCCCAGCCCGGGCCTGGGGCCGAGAATCCAGGGCCCTGGCTGCTGATGCACTACTGTTGCCTGTGACACTCAGCGTCATAGCCCGGCCTCGCCCTGGTCCTCCCAGCATCCCAGGGCCTCTGGGACAGCTGTCCCCGCCAGCCAAACCTGCTATGCCTGCTCAGTGTTCAGTGCATGCCCTGGGGCCTGGTCGCTGTCCCATCAGCTGTCTCCCTGGTGCAGCTGCCAGCCCCAGCTCTCCCACTCCGCCCCCCACCACCCCGGGGGAAGGCGCACTCACGGGTAGAGAGGAGCTCGGAGATGGAGCTGCTACTGCTCATGAAGGACTCCCCGGCCAGCCCCGGCTCCCCTCGCGGGCCTGTGGAGAACACAGTGTCAGACCAGCCCTGCCTCCTGCATTCCTGCTTCCTGCCTTCCCAGGTGGAGAGTGGGTGGGACAGGACTTGGACAGGACCACGTCGCAGACCACCACCAAACATCCCAGGGGAGCCGGAGCTGGGCCAGCGGGGCTGTCGTTTGGTATTTGGGTCAATGGCAGAGGATGGCTTGGTGGTCAGGGTCCCATCATGAGAGGCCTCTGGCCTGTGAGAATGTCCATGCTCCAGCCCGGCAGGCTGGGGGGTGGCTCCCCCAAGGATCTCCTCCTTCCTTTCCCAAACACACACCCCTACTTTCTCCACACCCACAGCTCTGGACCCCCCAGGGAGACACGCACCTTGCTGTCCAGGGACACCAGCAGGACCTGTAGGGCCTGGAAACGTGGTAGAGGGGAAAAGGCTGTTAACCTGTGGCAACAGCTGGAAGGCTGGAGAGAGGGCAGGTGCCTACAGGAGAGGCCCTGGGGCCCAAGATGCCAGCCTGCCACCCCTGCACCCCACCATGTCCCCAGAGCTTGTTGGGAGGGGAGGCTGCTACCCCCTGCCGGTGGAGAAGTTGTATTCATTTGCATTCAGACTCTTTATTTTATTTTGACAGGCGGAGTGGACAGAGAGAGAGAGAAAGAAAGGTCTTCCTTTTTCCGTTGGTTGACCCTCCAATGGCTGCCGCGCTGTGGCTGGCTGATCCGAAGCCAGGAGCCAGGTGCTTCTGGTCTCCCAAGTGGGTGCAGGGCCCAAGGACTTGGGCCATCCTCCACTGCACTCCCGGGTGTTTGAAGAGGACCAACTGGGACAGAATCCAGCGCTCCAACCGGGACTAGAACCCGGTGTGCCGGCACCGCAGGCAGAGGATTAGCCTATTGAGCCTCAGCGCCAGCCTGTATACAGACCTTTTAAACAAATTTAAAAATGCAGTCCTTTTGGAAAAACAGAAAAAGCTCACTCCTAATTCTTGAGCTTTGGGACAATTTTATATCCTTCCTGCCCACCACCCTTTTTTTCTCCACATCCTGTAAAATATAGTTGCAGGGGCAGGTGCGGCGGCATAGTAGGTTAAGCATCCACCTGCAGATGGGATGTGGCACCAGCATCCCGTATGGGCGGTGGTTCGAGTCCCAGCTGCTCCTCTTCCAATTCAGCTTTCTGCTATGGCCTGGGAAAGCAGTAGAGGATGGCCCAAGTCCTTGGGCCCCTGCACTCACGTGGGAGACCCAGAAGAAGCTCCTGGCTCCTGGCTTCAGATCAGCTCAACTGCAGCCGTTGTGTTGCAGTCAATCGGGAAGTGAACAAGTGGATGTAAGATCTCTCTCTGTCTCTCCTTCTCTGTAACTCTACCTCTCAAAGAAACAAAACCTTTAAATTTTTTTTTTATTTTGGCACAAAAAGATTTTTGAAATCCATGCATAGATTTTTTCCATAATGCCTGTTTTCCATGAACTTTTTGAAGACCCCTCCCATCTGTCTCCTAAGTCAAGTAAATATTTTTTAAAAATATGTAGTTACAGCCACAGAGCATGTGTGGAAGTGTGTCCTGCTCTTTTAAATGATCCTCTTATCTGCTCATGGCTTTCTCCAACATTGCTCCTAGCACCACCCACCGCATCCTGGAGCGGCCGGGCAGGTGCTCCCCTGTCCATTCCTGGCCCTTGGCTGCCCTGGGGTCTGTTCTCATGCTGTCCCACAGAAGCCAGGGGCTCGGGGCTGAGCTGGCTGCTCACAGACCCTGGAGACTGTGATCGGGCCAATCCTCGCCCCGCTGCTTACTGCCTGTGTGACCTCAGAAGTCGTGTGCCCACCCTGAGCGCTGAGGGCAGCCGCGGCCTCCTGCGCCGTGAGGGAGAACGCCTGACCCGCCTCGCTGTCCGAGTGCCAGCGCTTGGTTTCCTCTGGCTCTCCTTATGCTCTCTCCTGGCTTCATGCCCTGGGCTTCAGGAATTGGGAAAACAGGGCTGGACTCAAATGCAGCAAGGCCCGGGGCTCACTGAGGCAGAACAAGAAAATGGACTCACCTGGAGAACCTGGAGGTCCCGGGGGGCCCATGGCGCCAGGAGGTCCGGGGGGGCCCGGGACAGTGATGGTCGATGCTCCCCCTGAAACAGGAAGGCGAGGTGTGCTGAGCCCCGTCCTCCCGCTGGGCCAGTGGGGCCCGGCTGGCACGTCCTCCTCTCTGGCCTTTCTCCACCCTCCCTGCTCATCCGGACAGCCCACTGCTGCCTCCCACCCCCAGCACAGGGCCTGGGCACCAGCCAGAGCCCAGGCAGGTGCCCCTGCTCCAGGGGAGGTGCCTCCCCAGACCACCTACCTGAAGTCACGATCCTGCCCGGAGTGCCAGGTTCACCTGGGGAGGACAAGGAGGAGCACGGTTATTCCCAGGATCAGTTAGTGGCTCAAGAAATCGATCCTGAGCTGGTGGGGTGAACGGGATGCATTGAGCACCAGTCTCTGAGCCCCAGACCCAGGGGCTGCACATTTGTCTTCACGCCGAGGGTATCGGGGCAGCATGTGGGCAAGTCTCAGTGGGGCTGGAGTGAGGCTGCCTCACCTGTCCCCCACCCTGGGAGTCATCTGAGGTGGGTGAGTCAGCCCAAGGTCAGAGGACAGGGCCAGGGGGGAGGGGCCGTGCAGAGCTACGAAAAGGGTAGCCGCTCTTTCCCACCAGCGCCTTGGAGTGGGGAAACGCATACAGAAACACAGACCGCACAGGGCTGTGGGAGTCACACCTTCCCAAGCCTCGTGCCCGCGGTAGAAACCTCTCCCAGGCCGGGCCTGCTGTAGACAAGCCTGGGGGAGCTGGATGAGGGCAGGAGTGGGGAAGGGGGGCGGGAGCCCCTGGGCTGGGAATCCCTCCAGGCCCTCTTCTTAGTTTCCCAAGTTTTGAGAGCCCTGAACTCACATACTCAAGACGGGAGGGTCACACCAGGACACGGCACAATCAAGTTAGGTGAAATGTCCCCATGGTCACCTTGTCCAGAGAGGGCCTCAGCCCCCAGAAACAGGACGCAATGGAGGAGTGGGTTTCTGGCACCCCTGGGAAACCTACTACAGGCTGTGCACCCAGGCCTGGGTCTGCGGACTGGGGATTCCTGTCTGGGCTCACGTTCTCCTGGAGTGACGTTTGCTTCTCCCCAAAGCACTCCTGGGCCCCACTGGGCATCGTTTTGGGAGAGCACCAATTTCACTGCCAGGGTGCCATGGAGGGTGCCAGCGACCGCTCAGGACAGAGCAGGGCACGTGGGGTCCCAGGGGCAGAGGGAGAAACGCCATCCCTGAGCAATGCGCTCCCCTGGACTGGCTGGGCGTGGAGTCGCCAGGTAGAACCGGACAGAGTGTCCCCGTGTGTACGGGTGTCACCCCACCGCCCCAGTGAGAGCCCAGCCAGCCAGGCTGAGGGCTTTGGGGCCTGATGACCAGGGCTGGGTCACTCTGCACAGATCTCTGGGCTCCCTGCTTCCTACTGGCTGCTGGGCCACTAGATGCCACTGTTGATCCAGGCTGTGGCCAGAGACGGGCCTCCCTCCCGCCAGGCCCTCTCTGCCACCACCACAGCTCCTGAGAAGCAAGGATATCTCATTTGGAAGGTCACTTACCTTTAGTCCCTGGCCGGCCGGGGGTACCTGGGAGGCCTGATGATTAAAAACAAGACGGTCAGGATGACGACGACAGCCCAGCAACTGCAGACACGCTCAGGAGGCAGCCAGCGCTCTATTGCTCAGCAAGGCCACGTTTGCTCACTGAAGCCCTGAGACCCTGGGGCTTGGCTCCTGTAGCCCCTGGGGGAGCCACCTGCAGGGAGCCTTGTTCCCTGCGGGGTGGGGCAGAGCTGGGCTGGAGGCAGGTGGAGGCCCTTGAACTCAGCCAGAAGGCTATGAGCCCCTGCAGCCTGTAGAGAGGGGCTGGGCTCCCTACACCCAGGGCTGCACCTTCTTCTTGCCTGTAGCTACAGAACCCTTGACCTGGGAGCATTTGAAGGATGCCAATTTGCATTCTGCTTTTTTTTTTTTTTGGGGGGGGGTGATGCTTGATTTCATTTTAAAATCTTTATCCAATATCCTCTAGAGTCGGGTGATGATTTCTGAGGTGCAGATGGATGCATATTGGGCCAACTCTGGGATAGGCCTGAGGCTGCCCCCAGAGAACAGGGCCTCTGTAGGAGGGTGAGCGCTATTCCCTCCACACACACACACCCCCCCCGGTGGGGCACTAGCGTCCTCTGTGGGACTCACCTCTGGGCTCAGGATCTCCTTGGGGGATCCCTGCACCACAGGCAACAGGCAGACAGACTGGGCACACCGTGTCAACTCATCTCTACCAGAATGACCTTCTAGACTATTGTGTGCTTAGTTTTCCTTTCCAAGGTGCATCTCAAAACCCACAGTAAGGGGCCAGCGCTGTGGCGTAGCGGGTAAAGCCACCACCTGCAGCACCAGCATCCCATATGGGTGCCAGTTGAGGTCCCCACTGTTCTACTTCTGATCCAGCTTTCTGCTGTGGCCTGGGAAAGCAGCAGAAGATGGCCCAAGAGCTTGGGCCTCTGTACCCACATGGGAGACCCGGAAGAAGTTCCTGGCTCCGGTTCAGCTCAGCTCTAGCCATTGCGGCCATTTGGGGAATGAACCAGAAGATGGAAGATCTCTCTCTCTCTCTCTCCCTCCCTCTCCCCTTCTCTCACTCTCCCTCTCCCACTCCCTCTCCAACTCTGCCTTTCAAATACATAAATAAATCTTAAAAAAAAAAAAAACAACAGTGAAAGAACCTTGTACCCCTCTTTGCAGAGGGTGGGGGTAGGAAAAGCTTTGGCCAAACTGACCGTGGCAGGGGCAGGTGGGAGGCTTGGCAGCGGGGAGTGACAAGGTGACTCACCCTGAGGTCCCTGGGGTCCTGTGACACCTGAAAAAAGAAGCCACAAGAAGGAAGCGTTGAAGGGTCCAGGTGTCCCCGGGCAGTCACACCTCAGCTGCAGGAACAGGTGGACATGGCAGCGGGGGGGTCGATGGGTCAAGAGGACAAGCCCCGAGCCAGGGCAGCTGGGCTCCAGCGTCCTCCCAGACCTGGGCTTTGCAAGGAAGCAACCTAGGGCTCCAGCAGGTGGGCTTCTGAGCCTGTTTGGGCTGCCACAGGAACCGAGGGTGCTCACGCGCCCAGGGCCCGAATGCTGCCCCAACTCCCTCTCTCGAGGCTCCCATCTGTGTCAGTGAAGGTCCAGCCCCCGGAGACGAGGAGAGGAAGGGAAGAGCTCAGGGGAGCAGGCACTGAGGTGCCGTTCAGTCTGCACTTGTGAGAGCCCCTGCTCCTGTCTGGAGCACCTAGCTTCCAGCAGGGAATCCTAACTGCACAGCGGTGGGGACCTGGAGGTGCCATCACTGCACGCAGCGTCACCTGTTCCCCACTGACCCGCTGGAGGAAAACAGGTAAGGCACACGTGGTGCAACAGGCATCCCACCCACACCTGCACACACAGGCACACACACACACACCGCGTGGGGCCTGGCTCCCTCTCCTTGCCCATTACCTGGCTTTCCTGGGTCTCCTGAAGGTCCTGGTGGGCCACGGGTTCCCGGCATCCCTGTCAGGCCTTGCTCACCTGGAAGAGAGTATGACTTGGGTACCAGGGCCGCCCCTTAGCGCAGCTGACCTGCTGGTGCTTTGTGGGCTTTTCCTGCCTGGCTTGCTGGGGGCTGGGGAAGGGGTGGGAACAACAGCTGGGCCACACCCACTTCCAAGCATCTATCGCCCCTTGGGTGTTGCCATGGTGGGGACGTAAGTGGGGCAAGGGCTGGAGGGCAGGGATGAGAAGGCAAATGGAGGAGGTGACAGGGAAGACAGTGGACCGGGTGCCAACCTCGTGGGCCTTGGTGTCCGTCGGGGCCAGCGGGACCTGGTAAAGGAGAGGAAAGGCCCATCAGTCTGTGCTGGAGCTGTGCCTCCTATCCAAGGCTTTACAGCACGCTGTTCCCCATGTGCGACCCCACACAGCCCCACCTGAACCCCTCAAGGCCTGGGGAAAGCCTTGGCAGTCACCAACTCTGGACACAGTGCTCTCCCTGCCCCTGCCCCTGCCCCTGGCTGGCGGCTCCCTGCTGGGATGCGTGGCCAGAGCACAGCAGCTCAGCAGAGGTCGGCTGCACCTGCTCGAGGTCCTCAGAGTCCAGGCCCTCCGAGTCTTCCTCTCTGCTCTCAGGGGACCCTAGCCCCGGTGCCCAGAGGTGTCTGTCTCCCCAGGACCGTGCCTCACTCTTCCCCCTCACTCATGTCATGGTCTCCGCACAGCTGGAGTTTTCTAAAATCCCTAAGGTTTGTGGCCATTGGCAACGCCGTTCCCTCCTCCCTTCTGGTCGGTAGGCCCCTCCCTCCACACTGCACTAGTACACTCCGCCTCTCCTGTCGCCTGTGCAAGCTGGATCTCCCCTTGGAGGAGGCTCAGTGTCTTACTGGCCCAGCATGGGGCCCTGCACAGCCAGTGCTCACCAGCCATGGGGTCAGTGACCAAGGAAGTGCCATGTCTCCATGGGGGAGGCCTGATACAGAGCTCTGGCCCCGAGTGTTCTTAGCCAGCTTCACGCCCTGCAGGACTGGCCCCTGAGTCAGGGTTCAGAGCTGGACCTGGCTGGGACACTGGCCCTAACAGAATGCCCAAGGGTCCCAGGAGACTGAAACACATTCTGTCTCCCCCAGAGGACTAGACAGCTTGTGGGCAGGAACCAGGGTAGATGGGCCCGGCACTGCCAAGCCTTCTCAGGGCCCCAGGGAGGAGAAAATCCTCAAAACCCTGAGACTATAGCTCCCTAACCCTGGGGGGGATGACAACCCGACCCCCAGAAATGGCCCTCAGAGGGGGGGGCAGAGGGCAGGAGAGGCTCCCTCAGGGCACTTACCCATGGCTCCTTTAGCCCCGGGCTCACCCACGGCCCCAGGCAAACCTCTCACACCAGGCTCGCCTGCAGAGGACAGAGGACCAGCGGGTCGGAGGTTTGCAGAGCACGTGTGCATCACAGCAGCGGTATGCATCCACCTCCCCCAGCCCCACCCGCCAGCCAGAGGAGGCCAGGGAGGCCACTTCTGCCAGGGTTCCAAGGTCAGGGCCACCTGGCACGGACGGGGGGGGAAACCACGGCGATCTGTGTGTCCGGTTTCCTTGGAAACTGAAAGGTCCCCCTGGCATCCCAGGGTTATTAGAAATCCATCTCTTTAATCATGCCAAGGGCTGAGAGGGTGCAGGTGGTGCAAACTTCCTGCTGCTGTGGGAAAAAGTTCATTTTCCCAACTGGACTCCACCAAAGAATCAGAGGCCCCAAGCTCCCCTTTCTGCGCCCAAACATCTACTGTTTGGACACAAGACGCTTGCCTAACCTCCACCCAGGGCTGTAGCTGATCTTGTCTCAAGCTGCTTCTACATCACAGGTGCCCCAAAGGTGAGCAGAGACTCTGTCCCCTGTGTCAGCACTCTCCCCCCCTCCAGGGATCCAGAGACTGCCAACCTGTGTCTGTCACGAATGGATTAAGGGAGATTCCAGTGTGGGACTGACCTGTGAGGCCTCGTGGTCCCTTCTCGCCCTGGTCACCTGCAAAACACATGGGACAGGGCATCAGCTGGGGGCAGGGCAGCATCTCCCCAGCAGTGGGGCACTGGGCCACAGGGTAGTTCTCATCTCGGACCAGAGGTCAGACCCCTGCCCAGGCTGTGTCCCCTCTGCCTGAGCACCATGCGAGCCCGGCCACATGACTGGCTTACTTTATTCCCCGCCTTGTGCCTTAGTTTCCCTCTCTGAGAGGCTGGCTAGAGAGAACTCTCAGCTCCATGTCTGGCCCAGGGCCCAGCAGCTAGCACCACAGGCATTCTCAGATCCCAGCGCAGGGGCCACATCCGGGTATCCAGGAGTGGGCAGGGCACGGTGATGATGGAGCAGTGGTGGCAGCAACTCACCTTTGGGGCCTGGAGGTCCCATGGAGCCTCTGTCACCTGGAAGGGAAACAGACACCTGTGTGTAGAGAGAGCTGTGGGAGATGAGCAAGGAGGGGCAGTGGCTTCCAGCCATCTGAGCTCCCCCGCCCCTGTCTCCCACCTCCCGCCTCCTGCCTGTGGGCTGCACAGCCTGGGGTCATGTCCAACAGACCTCTGCCCCTCTCCCTTCTCGAGCGAGAGGCATCCTCAGGTGACAGCCCCTTCCCCCAGCTCACCTTTGACACCAGGGAGTCCCACTTCACCTCGGAGCCCTTGGAGACCTATGGCACCTGCTCAGCAGAGGAAGCCAGGCAGGTAGATGAGAGCCTCGGCTTGGGAGGGACAGACATGCACTCACAGCACCGCACAGACACATACGTGAACACCGGCACCATGGCTATACACACACAGACACAGAGACCACAAGGCACATACAAGGGTGCCACACCTGTACACACACACAGTACCACAAGGCACATACATGGGTGCCACACCTATATGCACACACACAGGTACCGCAAGGCACACACGTGGGTACCACACCTGTATACACACACACAGTTACCACGTCTGCATGCATCCACGCATCACAGCCGTGCACACACACAGGTGCTCACAGGCTCCCACTCATGCAGCGCACACAGGTACTCAAGCAGCAGCCCTACTGACCTGGGGGCCCCTGAGGGCCAGGGGAGCCACTGGAACCTGAGGAGGAGGAGACCACAGTCAGCAGAGGGCCAGGTATAGGCCAGGGGCATAGGAACCAGGGTGAAGGGTAGGGGGTGGGCACCGGGGTTGTGTACTGCCTACATGGGGCTGGGGGGCCCTGTCACATCAGGGTGTCCAGGAGAGACCCTGACGTTCTATCTTAGGGAGATGGCTGCCGGGGTGGTGGTGGGGAGGTCAGAGCAAGACACTGGACCTGGGCCAGGGCTGGGGAGGAGGCGTGACCACAGGCACCACACTGCGAGAAGGGCCCGATTCCATGTCATCCACACACGTGGCTGTCTGTGTGTGCATCTGGGCCCCGGTCAGCGGAGCAAACTCCAGCTTCCGGTTTTCTCTAGAATCTGACCTCTAGGAGGGGCCACATACAGGAGCAGTTCAAGAGAGAAGAAATGTCACTCCCGTCCTGCTCTGGGGCCATAACTGCAGCCCCGGTCCTGAGCCCTGCGGGCTCCTTGGGGTAGGGGACTCCCCACACAGGCCTGGGGCAGCGGGTGGTGCTGGCCTCTGAGGCCCCTCCCTGCAAGTGTTTTGGGCACCTGCTTACCTTTGGGACCCACAGAACCTGGGACACCGGGGGGTCCATGAGGACCTGGTTCACCAGCAGCACCTGGGGAGAGGTGGAAGAGTGGGTACTCAGAGGGAGCCCCAGCTTGGCTGCCCCCCTGCCCACGTGCCATTTGGAGGAGACGCCTCCACCCTGCTGTGATCTCGGAGCCACATGGTGCCTGCAAGAGGCCACAGATCAGCAAAGTCCCTGCTGCATGAACTCCATGACATCTGGCCCCCAGGGGTTTCTCCCAATCACCTGTTGCTGCATTCAGCAATATTACAAGAGAGGGAAACCGGCAGGAGGCTCCTTGCTGGAGTAATGGCCTGGAGGGTTTCTGGAATGTGCCTCAGTTTCCCAGATACAGCAGTCCCGAGGTTACAGACTGAACTCCTAAACCTTCTCTGCTCTTCCAGTGCCACCTGGGCCTGGGTTTCCCCTGCCTCCTTCCATCCCCGAGGGGCTCCAAGGCCTGTAACCCCATGCTACCTCCTGCCAAGCCCAGCCCTCCCTTGCTCTCCCCCTGTCTGATGCCACCCGTGCCTCACTTCCCCGCTCTGGGAAGGCCAAGGCTCCCGGGGCTACTTTCCCTGTGGATTCTGTGCATCCAAGACAGATCCTTAGCCTTAGGCCTGCCCTGCAGCCTGGCCCATGCCCCAAGGCCAGACCACTGTCTCTGTAAGGCCAGCACAGACCCTGGCTCAAGGCAGGTGCTCGAGAAACGCTACTGAAAGAAGAAGGGAGGGGGAAGTTGGAGCAGAGGATGGGTAGGCGCAGCTGACGATCCTGGCGGAGGGGTTGGCTCTTACCTCTCTCCCCTTTCTCTCCAAACCCAGGCGGCCCTGGTTCACCACGAGGTCCCATGGGGCCTTCTCGCCCTCTCTGGCCCATGGGTCCTTCCATGCCAGGATCTCCTGGAGAAGGGAACAGCCCACCCCAGAGTCAGGATCCTGAGCGACGGCTGTGGGCCCCACAGGCAGCCTGTGGCCGCATTCGCACCTGGAGCCTCCTCCCCGGCCTCCATGGTTCTCCCCAGCCCCTGGAGCCCTGGCTCCACCCAGCAGTCAGAAAGCAGGTCCCGTAGGCCCTAGCCCTGTGAATGTCCCTTAGATCTCTGCGAGCACAGCAGATGTCCTCGTGCTGGCCTCAAGCCCTCCCTGGGCTGTCTGCTTTGGCCTTGCCAGCGCCTAGCCTCTTCTCCTTGCCGCTCCCTGAACTTGCCCTCAGCCTTGGCCTTGGCTGCTCCCTTGGGAACATTTCCCCCAGATCCCAGCTCCTTTCCAGTCTTTGCTCCATTGGTGGTCTTGCAGGGAGGCCTTCTCTGAGCCCTCTGTCAGATCAGCGCCCTCAGCCCTCACCCCCAAGGTCCCCCAGGCTCTGTCATGTACATCCATGTCCTGCCCCCTCACCTGTGCCATCCTTCACGCCTTGATCATCCTTACTCTCTCCCCTGCTACTCAAATCTCAGCCCCACCATGTCTTCTACAAGGGGCCCCGGCACAGAGCTGGCACCTAACAAACGCTGTTGACTGAACAGATGAGCGAGTAAATGAGTGGAAAAAGTTTCTTACCCACGCTGCCTTTTTGCCCCTTTGGTCCTTCCGGGCCACGGAGGCCCAAGGGTCCGGGGAT
Source organism: Sylvilagus floridanus (assembly GCA_949820135.1). Lineage (NCBI taxonomy): Eukaryota > Metazoa > Chordata > Mammalia > Lagomorpha > Leporidae > Sylvilagus > Sylvilagus floridanus. The sequence continues at coordinate 56,074,716 of OX463235.1, forward strand.
GCCTGCAGATACAGAGACAACGTCAGCCTTGAGTCCCCCCAGAAACAGCAGCTGGGACTGAGCAGTCCCCATGGGGTCAGAGGTCGCCAGTGTTACACACCTGGAGTCCCAGGGAGCCCACGGTCTCCTGCAGAAACAAAGGACAAAGAGAAAAGTCAGCCAGAGGATGTGGCAAGTTGCCTGATGGAGCCATGGGTAGGATTTGTGCAGGATGGCCACATTTAGCCACCAAAATCATGGACACTCAGTTCCACTGGACTTGCAGATGGCCAAGCCCAGTGCAGTGTGCCCACGTGCTGTGGAGCGTCTGCACAGCGGCCTCACACCGTGCAAAGGTCTTGGTGGTTGATCTGTGGTTCGAGTGGAAGTGGGCGTGCTGTGTGCTACCTGACAACCTCAGGCCCTGGGGCTCCCGAGGCATGAGTCCTGGGCCCTGTCAGGACCCAGGGGCTGTGTGGGAGAGGCTGGCGGGAGCCAGGAGGGGCAGCAGGTCCCTCAGTGGGGGGTCTTTCAGGAAGGAGGGACCCCGTCATATTGTGTGGTGGTGCTCAGGGTGGACCACGTATGCCTGGCTGCAGAGCTGCCTGGGGAGATTAAGATGGACAGGTCCCGGCCCGCCCACACCTGCCGAATCAGAGGCTCCGGGGCCCAGGAGCTGCCGGCGATCCCTGTGGTTTGCCAGCCCCAGTCGACTGGGCCATGGGACACCTCTTCCTCCCTGCACATCTGTGTCCCCGACTGTTAGATCAGAGCTGGGCATTCTGACACTGTCGACCACTTTAAACTGTCAGCCCTCACTGACGGTCACGGTGAGAATGTACTTGTGTATTTACCTTTAGGGCCTTGACTTCCCATGTCACCTGGAATCAGAAAGACATGAAAACTCTGAGACAGGAGTGGGAGCCCAAGGGCCACTCTCACTGCCATTTTGAAGCTATTCGACAGGAAGTGAGCCACCAGTGGCCTGGGCCAGTCCCTGTCTGTGTCACCTGGGCACATGGCTGGGCTCCCCTGATCTGCCCCTGAGCCCCCTCCACCAGCTAAGAGGTTCTCCCTCAATAGCCAGTTCTCAAGCCTCCTCTAAGACAGCATCAGAACCTTCAGCTCCTCGTCAGCCCACCCCGAAAATGCCACATGCAGGAAGAGGGCCCCAAAGGGCTCCATCCCCACAATACCTTTAGGGCCAGGGTTTCCCCGGAGGTTTCCTACAAGAGAAAGTAAATCCTGAGTTAGTGCTACATCCTCCATGTCCCTCACACATACACAAGAAGATCACGGGATGGCGGGAAGAAACTGGTTAGCACTAGGAAAAGGTTCTAAACCGGGCTAGTGGAGGGCTCTTGGGCAATCAGCTTCAGGACTCAGTTTTCCCAGCAGTGAAATGGGAACACAGGAACAGGTGTTTGTCACAGTGGCTAACACACTCATCCCAGGCATCCTGCATTGCACACCAGCTTCCTGCTCCCTGATAATGCACACCCTGGGAGGCAGCAGTGATGGCTCAAGTAGTTGAACCATCCATGTGGGAGGCCAGGATTGCGTTTCCAACTCCTGGCTTTGGCTTGGCCCTGCCTCAGCTTTTGTAGGCATCTGGGGAATGAAGCAGTGGATAGGAGTGCATTCTCTCTTTTTTTCCTCTCTGCCTCCCACATTAATAAAACAAAACAAAAATGGGGTCCCAGCCTTGGTCCTCATCCCTGGGCTCAGGTGGGCATGGGAAGAGGGGCTGAGGGCGGGTGGTGGTGGCCCAGGACACACATACGCATCACCCCATGCACAGCAGACACACGCGGCGCAGGCTGGCCCCCGGAGGCTCTCACCGTTCTCCTGCTCCGTCATCAGCCTCTCCCGCACGAACAGCCAGAGCGCCTCCTGGCTGGGGCCGTCCAGCCCGGCCTTGCCCACTCCTGCCCCTACGCCGGGCGCCGCCTGCAGGCGGTCCTTGCTGCTCTTCCCCAGCGTGTCCTCACGGTACATCACACCACCCCGCATCCTTTCCAGCTCATCCACGCGGGCTCTCAGCTTCCTCACCTCCTCGCCTGCAGTGGAAGGGCGAGGCTGCGTCAGTGACGCCCCGGGGGGCTCCTGGCCAGGTGCAGCTTCCTCATGCTGCTGAACTAGTGATGCGGGGATGACCTGCCATGGGCACCAGCAGGATCAGCTCCTCCACACCCTCTCCCAGTCTTACGGAAATGGGAGTCGCTCTCCCATCTGAGATGGGTGATAAAGCTGTCCTCGCTCCCCCGGGCTGTGGTGTGAGAAGCCACCAAGAAACAAAACGGGCAGGCACGTGCGTGTTGCAGGCGGCCACAGGGGCAGAGGGCTGGAGTGGGAATCAGGAGCCGCAGCAGAATCCCAGCTGGGCAGCCAGCCACACGTGGACCTTGGCCCCACGCCTCCTGGGGCCTCAAGGCGACTGCCCTGCCGATCTCAGGCCCCTGGGCTCAGGCAATGGGGACCATTCACTGACCCCTGAATGTGTAGCCAGGCCTGTGGGCCTCCTGCCACCTCGCCAGCTGCCCTGCTACCTGGCTCACGTACCCAGAGCAATGAGGCCGAAGAGCAGCCCCAGGAGCAGCAGCCAGGTGAGCAGCAGGCCCAGCAGCCATTTCCACCAGCTGCAGCAGGAGCCACACGGGCACCAAGCTGGTGCCGCGCCCCACGGGCCCCCCGCCGCCGCCGCCGCCGCCACCTCGGCCACCGCCGCCACCACCACCGCCATGGTCGTAGCCGTGGATTTCTGTGGAAGAGACAGGAGCCGTGAGACAACGCAAGTGGGTGGCTCCTGCCCTTCTCCCTCCAGATGGTCTGGCTGTTAGTGACTTCCTGTGGGCTTGGGTGAGCGTGTGCAGCCCTGGGGAGGGTGAGGTTGGCTCCTGGAAGGAACACAGGGCCTTGTGGGAGGGGGCAGGGGTCCAACAATCCTGAACATGAGCTGTGTGACCTGGAGGGGGTCACTTGACCTTCTGTTTCCTTGTGTATAGGACGGGGGTTAGGTTACTTCCTAAGAGGGCTGGTCAATGAAACAAGGCATCTGCGGTCTGCAGCCCCAGCAGGCGGCTGAAGCAGTTTCGTCATTGTGAAGTTACAATGACCTGCCCCACCTCTTCCACCTGCTCAGGCCTAGCCCTAAAGCATTCCAGGTCAGGTCAGGGTCCACCCAGCTCATCCTCTATAATACTCACAGCACCTAGAATTACACATAGCATGTGAAAGGCACCCAGAAAGCTCAGAAAATCTTCTTACAAAGAAAGCTTTGGGGTTCTGTAAAATGATGGGGAGGCCTGGACCCACTGCCGCCCAAGAAGGAGGCACAGAGAATGGAAAGGGCAGGAGGCAAGCAGGGCTCAGCGTCCCCAGGAGCCAGGGCTGGGAGGTCCCACAGGGACACAGGGGAGTCCTGCCATGATGCTCCTGCACTGTTGGGAGACACTGGAGCGAGAGCCCAAGGTGGGAGGCAAATAGAGGTGCCTGGGCCCAAGAGGCACCAGCCCTGAGCTGAGCCTGTGTGCTCTGGCTTCAGACAAGGGGACCACTGCCTGTCCCACTGCCTCCCACTGCAGGGCCCTCAGTTCTTACCTGCGGAGCCGGCCTTGCCCTTGGCAGACATGGTCTTGAGGTCTCCTGCAGAGACAGACAGTGAGCATGTGGGTCTGGGCCTGCGCTTTGGAAATGGAGGGGCCCACACAAATGTCCCCGGTGTGGGTTGCAGGGCAGGGCTTTAGGTAAAAGTGTCCCCTAGACCTCATGCAGGATAGCAACATGCAGAAGTATCAGGAACGTTTCTCCCTGAGCTCTGGGATGTGACAATGTGGCTCTGCCAGTAAGGGTGGGACAAAGCAGAGCGCTGTGGCCCTGCGCGGCTGTAAACACTTAGCGCCCGGGACACGGGGGAAGGCCGTGCCAGGGAACACTTGCATTCAAATGGTGAACGTGCCATGAGAAATGACCGACTTCTGCATAAAGGGACTTCGAACACACACTCCTGACCTGGGGTGGACGGAACTGGGGATGCTGGGCGAGGATGGGCTCAGCGAGGGTTTCCCCTGAGTCCCTGACGCTATTTGAACGTGGAGTATTTGTGGGCAACTTGGAATTCCCTGGGCTATTGGTGCCCAGCCTTCTCCAGACTCTGCGAAGGGTCTTGACTTCACAGTCAGGCTCCAACTTTTGGAGACTTAAAGTCAGGTTCCAGTTCCTTGTCCAGAGGCTCACTGACTTAATTTTCATTTATTTAAAAATGTCTCCTTCTTTTACTGACCTCACCGGAAACAGCGCTTTGGAGAAATTCTACAGGACCTTGTGAGGATATGCGGTTTTCCGAGGAAGAATCCACACATCTGGGGGAAAAGCTAATGCTTTTGGAACAATGCTTTGGGAAGCACTGTTCTGCTAGTTTCGAGCATTCTAGGAGGCCTAGTAAGACCTGCCAGCGGCAGCCCCTGCTCCACTCTCATACATGTCACCTGGGGAGCTCATTAAGCTACAGCTTAACTCAGCAGGTGTGGGCTAGTCTGTGTTTTTTTAAAGCATTATTTATTTATTTGAAAGAGTGACAGAGATGGGGAGAGAGGGGGTGGCGGGGTGGGGCTCAACAGCTAGGGCTGGGTCAGGCTAAAGTCAGGAGCCCAGAACTCAATCTACGTTTCCCCTGTGCATGGCAGAAACCCAAGTGCTTAGGTTATTACCTGCTGCCTCCCAGGCACATTAGCAGGAAACTGGGTAGGAAGTGGAGGAGCTGGGACCCCTTTCCTAGGCACTCCGACCAGGGACGCAGACATCCCAAGCAGTGGCTGCTTCACCTGCCCAGGGTCCTGTCATTCCAACACACTCTCGGGTGCTGCTGATCCAGGACCCACACCCCGCTTAGTAGGAAGACAAAGCAATGCAGTGCAGTTGGGCTGAAGCTGAAGCAGACAAACGTCAGGTTCATCCTTACCGTTAGCTTCAGCCTTCAGGGAGGCGTCAGCAGCATAGGCAGCCTGCTTTTCTTTTTTCAGGGTGTCATCTGAAAAGGAAGCTGTGCCCAGAACCCATGACAACCCAGAATATTCTCTCCCCACAGGCTCCATATCCCCATTTTGCTGGGGGAGGTCAAGGTCAGCCTGAAAAGACCAGCCACCCTCACCTCCACCCCACCCCCACACTCCCACCCCACCCCCACCCCCGCCTGCAGGGAGCTCCTCCCTGATTTTCCCCAATTCATCTGCATTCAAGGCAGACCCTGTGACATCCTAGTGGGCTGGCATTTTTCATCAGAATGGGACCGCTGTGGTTTCAGGATTTAAATGTCTCAAACCACCTTGCTAGGACATTTGGCTGCCTATGCTCTTTGCCTTTCTCCTGAAACCTGAGTCCCACAGGCCCCGGCTCTGCCGTACTTGCAGCGACGCTGGCGGGGGAGGCAGTGAAGACCTTGCCGCTGTCCTTGGTCATGATCAGCAGCTCCATCTCCTTCTTGGCAGGCACGTTGTCCTTCTCCAGGATCAGGAACTTGGAATCCTTGTGCAACTGCTCATCACCCTGGACCCTTGTGGTGCAGGCTGGAGAGGAAGGGGGTGGAGAGGAAGGAGAAAGAGAGAGACTGGAGGGTGTATCTCCTGGTTCAGACTGACAGTGGTCACCATGAAGCATCCTGGGACCAAGGTCACTTCTCCCTGCCTGGCTGGGCCTGGCTACCAGGAGGTTGGGTCAAGGTCAGAAGCTCTGGGCTGCTGATTTATGGGGCTGCCTCCCTACCTGGAGAGTTCAGGTTCTTTATCAAGCAGGTAAAATTCCCCCTTCCCAGCAAGTCCTTCTTTAACTGCTCTGGGGTTCGTTTGTATCCTTCAGATCTCAACCATTACCTTGTAAGGAGGCAAATCCTGCACACATACTCCTGTCTATCCCATCACTATTTGCTTGGTCTAAGCTCTGTGTCATTTTCTGGAACTATCCCCGTGTACCCTGTCCTTGTGTTTGTCATCTGCCTCCTCCCCTGGCCTTGTCAGTGTGGTGAGGGCAGGGGTCCATCCTGCCTTGTTCACTGCTGTCCTCCAGCACTTAGAACATTGTCTGTCTAATGCAAAGGATGGTCTCATTACAGAATTGCTAGATGAGTGAATTCTTGAATGGAAGGAAGCACCACGATCAGAGCAGTGGAAGAAACAGCTAAAGTTGATGAAGGGTCTGTAGGAAGTAGGGAGGCCCGGCCCTCATGATGGTTACGTGTAACAGGAGCTAAGGGCCTTCCGACAAGGGTGGTGGTTGGCGTGTAAGGGCCAGGCCTTGGACAGCAAGGCCAAGGTTAAGTTCAAGGGGATGCTCAGGTCTGTTCACTCCAAGAAACATCCAAGAGACCACTGGGGTGAGCTGTGTCTGTGGACCCCGGGCCACTTGTGGATTGCAGCCTCTTTTCCTACACACTGTGGAGCACAGCAGAGCAATTCTCCCCAGGCACCAGCCTGACCCTTGGCCCCTGGGAGCGGCACTCACCTGCTGAGGTTGACACAGCAGTGCTTGCAACGGCAGGGCTCTGGGGCAGGTTTTTCTTCACAGCATACGCTACAAGAGAGGAAACACTGAGTGAGTGGGATCAGCATGGGAGGGTGGTTCCATGTGGCTTAGGGGGAGCCTGGGAGAGGCAGCATGTCCAGGGGAGAAACAGATGAGGCAGCTGCAGCCACAGGGGAACAATGAAGGTTTACGGCCCATTCTTGTGTACAATCTCCTAATATTCCAAAGGCTACTTCCTCCAGGGAGTCCCACCAGACCCTCACATACCTCCCTCCCTTCTAAATTCCTGCTGTGCACAATGTATCACTCAACTGTCTTGTAAGATGCCCTCATTTTATGGGTGTTTGACTTTCTACTCTGGCTAAATGGTAGAGGAGTTGAACACTAAGGCTGAGGCTCACATCTCTTCTGACCCCCACCCACCTCCCCTGATGCTTGTTGGCACAGAGAGAGGCACGACCTGGGGTGTGGACCATAAAGTCAACCAGATCCATTCTGAGTGACAGTGGGCTGTCCAGGACAGCACAGCAGACGAGAGCACCGCCCTGACCAGTTTGGCTATGAAGCACATGGGGATACCCAGGGGATGTCTCCCGGGGGGTAGATGCTGCTGACAGGACAGCCCTGCTGTGTGTTTCCTGAAGGCAGAGCCAGGAAGAGGTCAAGGTTGGCATCTCCAGGCTGCGGAGAGGCTGTTTCGTCGGTGGGAAAGCTTCACTGGGGCATTCTGCTCCTTCTACTGCAGCTACTGTGCATGCTGCTTGTAGCTACTGCTTCCCAGCCCCTGAGCTCCAACCCCAGGCTACTGACCTGTGGAGGTGGTGGCCGTGCCGTGGGACAAGGTGGATGAGCTGGGGGCCAGGTTGTTCTGCATGCCAAACACTGTGAGAGGGATTGGGGACAGGTAAGCACGGGCACGCAGAGGATGGCCCCCACCTGGGGCAGCCTCCTGGAGTCCCTGCACCACATTTACAATAAATGACCACACAGGTAACAGATTCCCAAACTTTCTTGGTTCTCAGACTCTTAGGAACACAGTGAATATTATTTTTCCCCTTATGATCCCAGCTCCTTATCCTGGGCCAAATATTCCTGATAGTTCCACTTATCAAGTAGTTGGACCCACACACCTAACAACAGTGCTTCCCATGGGATTTGCCAGGCGGTCATGAATTCCCTGAATCCTAAGCCATCCCAGGGGGTCCGTGGGTGCCATGACACACAGTGGAGGAACTGTGGGTCAGAGATGTGGACACATTGGGACTGCAGAGGCTGGCTTCCCTTCTAACTCCCTTTTGACGCAAACACAAGCTCACAGATCTCCCCCCACTCCTTTATGATTTCCAAGTTCACTGTTTCTGAAGAATGTGGGGGAGTTCGCTCCTCACTGGCTACTCCATCCCATCTCATGTTGGGAGCGCAAGTCATGGATTCGACATCAGGACACCTTTCACTGGGGCCCCACTCAGCCAGGACTTAGCAAAGATGGAAGAAACAGGGCCCGGAGCTGGGGTCCTCTGTGTTTGGTGGAATCCTGGGCAGCTGAGGGTACTGGAAATTTCCATGCTAAACGTGTCCTTGCAGTTATGCCAGTGAAGTAAATTAAAATTTCTGTATCGGCTGGCACTGTGGCACAGCAGGCAAAGCCATGGCCTGAGACACTGGCATCCCATATGGGCACTGCTTCACGCCCCGGCCTCTCTACTTCCAATCCAGCTTCCTGATAATGTCTTGTGCAGAGTAGCAGAAGATGGTCCAAGTGTTTGTATCCCTGCCATGCATATGGGAGACCTGGATGAAGTTCTTTGCTCCTGGCTTCAGCTTGGTTCAGCCCTGGCCATTGTGGTTACTTGGGGGACTGAACTAGAGAATAGAAGCGCTCTCTCTCTCTCTCTCTCTCTGTAACTCTGCCTTTCAAATAAATAAAATAAATCTTTAAAAAAATTATCCATATCATATACTAGTCTCAATATTACAGGAAGAAGACTGATTTCTTGGGGGAAAAAAAAAAAAAGGTTGGGCCAGTGCTGTGGTATAGCAGGTAAAGCTGCCACTTACAGTGCCCCGGCATCCCATATGGACATTGGTTCAAGTCCCAGCTGCTCCACTTCCGATCCAGCTCTCTGCTATGGCCTGGGAAGGCAGTAGCAAATGGCCCAAGTCCTTGGGCCCCTGTACCCATATGCTCCTGGCTTCAGATTGGCGCAGCTCCGTCTGTTGCAACTATCTGGGGAGTGAACCAGAGGATGCAAGACCTCTCTCTCTCTTTCTCCCTCTCCTTCACAGTCTAACATTCAAAATAAATAAATCTTAAAAAAAAAAAAAAGATGTGGCTGCTAACTCATTTGCATGTGTACAGTTATGACATATGCAGAAACAGTACATCAATGTTTCTGTAATATGTTTGCATTGGGAGCTAAGCAGGAACACTGTTATCTCAATGTAGTTATGACCATGAATTACTATGTTTATAAAAAGATCTGAAATAAGATTCTTCTAAATTAACTTTCCCCCTGAAAACGCCCTAAGTCCACTTCTTCCATCTCCCCAACGCTGGCGGACAATCAAGGGCCCAGCCGAGAGCCAGTAGGGCAGTGTGGGCTCAGGCCCAGCCCCTGCTGCTTCCCTGTCCCGAGGCCAGGTGCTGTGCCTTCTGCATTCGAAACAGTCACTTGGCCTTGGCCTCGGCCTCTGAGGGGCTGAGTGCACAGGGCCACCCCTGGCAGGCAGGCTTTCTTCTGTAGAAACTGGGCTGTTTCCCTCCCCAGGAGAGAGCATTCTTAATGTTTTTAAGCAGAGAGCCTAGAAACGGCCACTCAAGGCAGCAACACCCACCTGAGGAGCAGGTGCTGAGTCCGGGGTGCAGGGTGGAAGAGCAGGATGCCATGTTATTTGGAACTCCAAAGACTGCATGGGGGAAAGAGGAGGGCTTGTGAGAGGGACACCCAGCCCAGATCAGGGACACAGGCTCGGGTACTGTGGGAGCACTGGAAGGCATGCCAGGATCGGGGTTTTCTATTTTGTTACATTCTTGTTTCCAGAAAAAAACCTTACTGGCCAGTTCTCTTGCCTTGCAGCTGAGAGCTGAACATTAGTCTGTGGCGTCCATCCCTGGGGCTCCAGGTGGTCTTGGGTCCATCAAACCCAGAGTGGACAGTGGGCCCAGCTAAAGGCTCTCATTAGTGACCTCATTTTACAGAGAGGACCCTGAAGCTAAGACAAGTGAAGGGACTTGCTCCAGGCATAGCAACTAGTTCTGCAGATGCATTTGTTTCTATTCTAACACCCCAGAAGAAGCAGCTTCTCAGCTGAGCTGAACCGAGGTTCTGGCACAACTCCAGGAGCGCTTGAGCACAGAAGGACCCCGCAGGAAACCTTGGGGATGGCCAGTGCCCAAAGGGTCCTGCGGCTGCAAGGCACAGGTATGGCGAGGTGGGTGTGTCACCGCTACCTACCTGATCCGGCCGAGTAGGCGTTGGTGTTGAGGAGAGAAGAGCTCTGCGTGGTCATGTTGTTGTGATATGTCCCCATGGAGGACCCCGCAGGCAGCGTGGAGGACCACATGTGGGAGGGGAGGTTGGCATCCAGGATGGTAGTGTCGTAGGCGCCCGACACTGGGGACAGGCACACACATGGCTCAGTAAGAGACGGTGCCAGATGTCCCCACGAGGGTGCTGGGTTTGCTGGCACTTCCCCAGTTCCAGCACTGAAGGCTGCAGTCCCAGCAGCACCCCTGTCCAGGGTGACCTAAGGCAGCTGGTGGTCCTGCTCCCAGCTGAGTCCTCCTGGCTAAGGAAGACCTGGCCTCTCGGGTGAGAAGTTCTTGGCAGGCCTTGGTGAAATTCAAGGTAGGTCCAGTTTGCCTGGAGGTCCACCCATTTCTCCTTCCAAGGCCCTCTCCCTGCCTCCTGAGGGGCTGTCCTCTGGTGGTCTCCTTTTGCCTTTGGTTGACTCCTGTGCCTTCAGAGATGCCTGGAAGCGCTCTCTGGGGAGCAGCAGGTGAGCCCCAAGTGCAGCCATGGCGGGCTGTGTGTCCGGAGGGAGCCCTCAGGTCACAGAGGCCGCGCTGCACCACGACAGCCTCCTTCAACACTGCTGGGTGCCAGCCAGACGCAGAGAGGGGCTTTCCTGTTCTGTTCTGTGTGCTCACCCTACAAGAGGGAGCTGGCCACACGGGGCAGGAAGGGTTTTCTAGGAAAAGGCCGCAAGATCAGGATTTTCCCCCAGGAGTGACTGAGAGAGCCACTTGATATCATGGCAGACTGGGCTTCTTCCCTTGTAGCCCTCTGAGGCTCTGCTAATTTACCTCCCTGCCACACACAGCCCCGCCTCACCCTTCGGAGGTTCTTGACAGATGAGGGGGGAGTGACCCCCATCCTTCTTGACTAGGGCCTCCCAGTTTGCTGCTGCCCCAGACCCCTCACCTCCAGAGGGCAGTGCCCGCAATGGTCTGTATGTTGCTTTCCCCAGGACCTGCTGTGTGGCCCAGAGGAAGCTTGCGCTAAAGATGTCCTGAGCATGTTGCTCTGTCAAGACTCTCCTGTGTGAAGACCCCAGGGCTTATGGCTGGCTGCAGGGTGCCCAGTGGGAGGGGGTGGGACACAGCCCATGTTTCATGCTGCCCCAGGGAGCAGGTGCTCACACTTGGGAGGTGGCTAGTGAAGCCTGGGAGGCCTGTCAGGGTACTCCAAGTTCCCAGGCTGGGGAGAACCCGCCCTCTTTGTCCAGTTCCCCCATGCCAGTGGGGTCCTGGGGCTTACCCGACTGGGAGCTGGCCGTCACCATCTTGGTCTCCACGGTGCCTTTCTTGGGGATGGGGAGTGTGTTGGAGGAATTCCGGGTGGGGCTCGCACTTGCTGACCGGCTGCCCTTGAGCAATCGCTTAACATCATCCAATTCCGTCCCTGTGGGAAGTCCCCCAGCCTTTCGGTTAGGCCCAGGATTCCTCCCTGAGTCCAGCTGCAGTGGGAAGAACACTGAAGACGTTCTGAACACTAGGGCCAATGGCATCTGCTTCACACACGGAACACTGGGGATGATCACTTTAACATTTGCATTTCGCCGGGCCAGTATTATGGCACAGAAGGTTAAGCCGCCGCCTGTGATGTCAGCATCCCACATTAGGGAAGAGTTTGAGTCCTGGCTGCTCCACTACCGATCCAGTTCCCTGCTAACTCTGCCCTTCAAATAATCTTTTAAAAATATTTGCATTTTGCAAATTACAATGTGGCACTTTGTAATGTTAACATCCCCATGAGAACAGAGCATCTCGAAAGGATGTCAGAGTCCTCGGGAGAGGTTTCCTAATTAGCCCTCACAAGACACCACATGGGTGACACTGCAGCTGGAAGAGCCCGGCCTCTGGGACCAGCGGGGAGATCTGTGTGTGGGACAGTTAGAGAGCCAGGCTCCCTGGAACGAGCAGTTCAGCAGTACTCGAGCCTCCTGCATGGGGCACCTCAGAAGTCAGGTCCCTACCCTCGTGTGCCCGGGAGCGTCAGCTGGAGTTTGCAGCCCTAACTCCTAAGCATTAGGCTGCTTTCACATGTCATTTACTTCCAAGTCTGGCTGGCTGGTCCTGTTTGCAGCTAGGACAACGAGCGCAGCAAGCCCCTGACACCTCCTGAAGTGGGAGACAGGAGAGGAGGCTGACTTCCCGCAAGGTTGGTATGTAAGGGCAGACAGACGTGCAGACATGTGCAGACAGCTCGTCTCTGCTGGGGGAGCTCCCAGCCCCACCCCCTGGAAAGCACCATCTTTTCCAGGCTCAGCACTCCTTGGCTCGAAGGACTCAGGTGGGAGGGGGTCAGACCTGAAGTTGGATCCCATGCCCCCAGCGCTGAGCTCTCTGGACACCCACCCCCATCCCTGCGCCTCTAAATCCGGAGTCCCCTGGCCCAGTTTTTCCTTCAATGATTCCTTATATTTGGCTCCTGCCCTAAAGGTGGGGCTCATTTGAAAAAGTGGTCAAGTAACTTCCCACTTGAATTTCAGGAGGCCAACAACTCCCATAGCTAGAGCCTGGGGTGAACTCTGACATCTGGCCCTTCTCTGTTCCTAACTGTCCCACTGACTCCCTGCACTGAGCTGTGCCTTGAGGGTTTCCTGCTGGCTCCATCCTCTGAGCCTAACTCTGATTTGCTCCTCATTTCCCTTTAAGCAACACCTAACCCAGGAAGGCCTCTGGGGGTGCCCGGAGCTGCACCCCACTCTGGCCGGCGAGGGGCCTCTCCTCTGTGCTCCTCTGCACACTGAGCTGGGATGGTCTCTTGACTGGCCAGCTCCCAGGAGTCTGTGAACTCTTAAGCAGCAGGTGCCATGGCTTGCTCAGGACCTAACACAGCACTGGCCGAGGGTTCCAGCTCACAGAAAGTCTTTCAGATGTTTGGTAATTGAGGGCAGACATGCATGCACGTACGTGCACACACACACACACACACACAGGGTTAGCCTGGATTCCTGGATCCTTTCTGTTCAGCAAAGTAGTTACCACTTACATCTGGTAGACGGGGATGCACTCTGCAGTCGAACTCGAATTTCGCTCTCTGTGTAAGGGAAGAGATGGAGAGGCTGTGAATGGAGTGGCAGCCACTCCAGTCCCTGACACCCAACTCTGCATGGCAGAGGAGTCCTTGGGCCGCCCTGAGATTTCTGGTTATGGCAACAGGAAGCTAAGGACAACCAAGAAAGGTGCTGTTTAAAAAGGGACGGCCCCTCTTCTGCACCCCACCTGCCAGCTGCACACGTCCCAGGCTGGGCAAGGTGGCCCATGAGTCCCAGTACAGACCCACCCCTCCCCGTGGTCCAGTTCCTAAATGCCAGACCCACACTTCTCTGCTGCCTCCGTGGCTTCTCGGGCATGCTAGAATTCTAAAACCTACAGTGTCTGTCTCTTCAGAAACAGGAAGGGCAGGGAGTGGGCAGCTTATTAGTTGGCTTCAGATGGAAAAGCGGCCTCTTTCAACTGTCAGCCTCAGATCACGGTGTGTTCCCAACTCACCAGTTCTTGATGACCACACGGCCTGCAGGAAGTCAAGGCTGGTGTGGAGAATCACCAAGCTGGGAAGGAGTCTGCCTTCCCCAGCCCGGCCCCTCCCAGCCCCACAGACCCCTTCAGGGCAGCTTTTCCCAGGGTGGCATCTCTCTCCCATGGGAGCATATTACAAAGAGTCCTTTGTCCCTGGAAGAACTGGAAACCCATGGGCTTTTGCAGAAAGGCAGTGAAAGTCAACCCAGAACCTAGAAAGGAATCCCCCCAGGGTAGTTGTCTCTACGGAGAACCCAGGCCAGACAGCTTCGCCGGTTAGGTACCATGCGTTTTCACTCCTGCTGCTTCCTGCTTGAGAGATCATGGCCAAAGCTACACTTCGCATCCTGACAGAGCCAGCAATAGATTCCCAGGGGGGTATTCTAAGCTCCTTGAGGGCAGCATCCACCCATATTTATTCTGTTCCCACTGCGCACATGGCAGTTGCTCAGAGAACATTTGTTGGAGTTGAGCTGAACCCAGTGTGAGCACTCACCTCGTGTTTGGCTCCGTCCTCTGGTTGAAGAAGATGCTGAGAAACAAACAAAAGTAATTTTAGGTGTATATTTGAGGTGGTCTGTTCAATATTTTTTCAAAGAAGCAGATGTATTTTTGGGGGGTATTATTTTCATAGAATGTCTAAATCTGGATGGAGCTTTTCTGTATGGCCGATGCTTTAATAAACAGCGACCCTGCAGAGAAAGGGCGGAGAATGCTCACTGGTGCCCTGGCACACTGAGGTTGTTCACTTAGCTCAAGTGCCTGCTCGACGCGTGGTCTACTCGGCCTGGCTGAGTACACTGATCAAATGGGTCCCAAGGCTGCCAAGTTTGCTCTATGCTTGTTTAGAGACCACCCTGGTTCTCCCTCCATAAGCAAATAAACACAGTTGCAATCACTACTGTAATTGATGTTGTGTTGCTGGTTCATAGGCAGAATGGGCTTCCAAGAACAGGGACCAAAGACACAGGGCCAAGTGAAGGCTCAGAGCAAGGTCTCACGCAGCCTACAGCCTGCCCCTTTGAAGGGCGCTAGACCAAGGTGCTGGGGTATTTGGCTCGCGTGCATTCTAACTGCTGCTCCTCCTTGCTGAGTGGTCTCTGTGTCTGAGGGAGGGGAGCACCCCTACAATACAGCTTAGCCCTGGGGGTTTATCTCTTCAAGGATGAACCTTGTCCAAACACTTTGCCATTTTAGTAGTGCTTTGAGAAGGTACCTGTAGATGCATCAGAGGACAAAGAATACGTGGAAAATGGGTCAGCAGAGGTCAAGGCTCTTTGGGAGCCTCCATTTAACCCACGAAGTCCCCCGTTCCTCCCACCCCGCCACTGGAGCATTCTCCCAGAGCCTCTTTGCACCAATTCTGCAGAAAACCAGGAGAGGACGTACCAAATTCCTTCCGGGGGTACTCAGGGGAGGAGTTGCCGCTGGAGCTCCCTGCAGAGAGGGAATAAAACACTGAGTACAGATGGCTGCCCGGCCCCTGGGGCTTCCCAGAGGGTGGGGTATCTGCCACGCCCAAGTCTCCACAGCCCTGGGGTTCTGGAAGGGCATCAGCAGACTTTCCTGGTGCTCCAGGCTCAGGTACAGAGCTGGACGCACCACGGCCAGGGCTGTAGCGCACCACTGTGGTCCAGAATCGCTTCAGAGGCGCAGGGTAATGACCACGGAAAGCAGGGGCCCTGTTTGCCTGCCCTTCCTCCTTCCTTGCTTCTTGCATGCTGGCCTGCCTGCCACTGAGAACAGCCTCATCTCAGGGCAAAACAACCGAATTCGTCTATGTGGGGTCCTCCATCTGGGGTCCCTGCTGTAGCTGTCAGCACCACCAGGAACCCCACCTGACTGGGAGCCGCTGACTCGGTTTCTTTCTGACTTTCAAGCCACGGCCACTCCTGCCAGTTCCACCTCCCACCATTTGTCTTTCACCACCAGCCCCTCCTATCCCAAGGTTACCAGCCCAGGCCCAGGAAAGCATTCTCTCCGGCTTACTGCGGATTTCCTTCTAGCTCAGTACTGGTGTTTAGTCCCTCTTTCACCAGTTCCTCCTGCACGTGTCTCCCAGAGTTCTTACCCTGACCTCAAATATGATGGGCTATTTTGCTAAAAAAAAAATAAAAAACAAAAAACAAAAAACAAACCAAAACATCCATGCCTTCTAATTGTGTCTGGAATAGAGTCCAAATTTCTTATTCCAGCATCATATTGAATCTGGCTCCCTCCAGCCCTCTCCACATGGGTACCAGGCCACTTCCTGTACCAGCCCTGGGCTCTACTTCCTGTCTCTGTGTATGCTGCTGCTTGCCCAGCCTGGACTGGAACTCTCTACCTCTGGGTATCAGTCTCTCATGCATTGTGAAGGCCCAGTCTTTCCTGATTTCCTTAGCTGAAAGTGATAACCTACTTTGCAGTATTTTTTTTTTAATCTGTCATGCGTGAATGTATGTTTGCACCCTCACTGCTACATAAATCCTGTTCCTATTTGCACATCGCTAGTCTCCACCTGGGATTCCTATCTCTGTGTGAGGCAAGAACCTGGGAGAGAAAAGAACATGCCCGCGCCCACATCAGAAGGCTGCATGAAATGCTGGGAAGAGAACGGCTCTCTCAGGCCGCGTAGGGGATGGGTACCTTCATAGGCTCCATGGCGGGTCCCGTGACTTTTCCTCTCGAAGGTGGAGCCTGGTGAGTTGGGCAGAGTGGAGGCAGGCGAGTGGGCCCTCCTGTAACTGGAGGTGGAGGTGCTGCCTCGGAGGCTTCCACCTGCGAGCAGGGAAAAGCATCAGTCCTCGTGGAACTTGAGCCGGCTCTGGGCAGAAGGGCTCTGGGCAGAAGGGCACTGGGACCCAGGGATCTTCCCAAGGACACTCAGGCAGCCCCTAACTGACCGGGGCCCTCCTGGGGGCCAGGGTGAAGAGGAGGCTGCAGCTGAAAGGGCCTGCCCTGGCATTCCTGGGGCTGCCAGGAAGTGGAAGCGGGATGGGGGGGTTGGCTATTGCTTCTCATTCCCGTTCATTCCCGGGGGGACAGGGATGCCTTTCAGGTTCACGGTCGTATGAACGTGAATGGAAAGGGCTAGCGGGGCTTGGCTGGAGGCCCCTGTGTTTGCTCCTGGACCCCTGCCTCGACAGGCTGGCGAGTCCCCGACTGGGAAGTGCGACGCCTTCCTAGTTCCTGGTCATCAGCCTGGCCCTTCTGGGGTCTAGGGTCTGACTTGCCAGTTTCCCTTCACAGTTTTCTAAGGGGCTTCAGGAATTAGGCATGTGTGCTTCTCATTTCTGGGTTTGTTTTGCCTTGTTTTGCGAGGTTGTGAGTTTGCCAGGATGTTTCACTGGGAACGCTGGGCCTGTGTTGGAATCGTGCGCCATGAGGTTGCAGATGCTGTTAGCCCAGTAACCCAACTGTTCTGTTTCTTTCATTGTTAATACAAATCGTAAACCCTCAAATGGGCATACCCGTCTCTAAGAGAGGTCTTAGAAGGAGTGATTCGGCGAGTAAACAGCCACCTACCCAGAAAGCTTTCTTAATTAATGAAAGTTATTCCTATTCGGAACTTAATGAAAATTGATCCTTTTCTAAGGAGTCTTCAAATGCTGGTAATTTAAAAGTTGCTCCCTCCCTGCATTGTGTGTCATTTAGATAGCTCTTTGAGCATCTGGCATGGGTGACAAGCAGCTGCAACCATCCCTGGCATGCGCTGAGCCGGGATGTGTCAGCCCGTGGGGCCTCCCTGCTCATCTGCTCTTCCTGGACCCTTGTACCAGGAGCCACTTACTTGAGTTTATGTAGCTGCTGCTGCCATGAATCAGGCTTTGCTTCTCCATCCGGCTCCCTCCACCGAGAGAGCCTGTTTTAGCATAGCCATTGCCGGTGCCCCCCTCTGCCAGGAGCAAAAAGGAAGTGAGAGTTTCAGAGCCGAGTGCGGTCAGAAGGTGCCCTCACCCCCCGCCCTGTGGAAGCCTTCCCTGTTTGTCGCCAGGACTCACTTGGCTTGGGGTGTCTTTTCTGCCTATGCTGTGGGGTGCTGCTGAGCTGCTGCTCTGTTTTGTTTGTGATGCAAATATTCAGGGTAAGTATTCGGCTGGATTTAGAAGGAAAGACTTCTGAGTAGAGCATAGCCAGATGCTCATTGGAAAATTTTCAAGCTAGAAAGGGCAGCCGAGTGAGGCACAGCTCCTTGCATCCAGGGCTTTTTCCAAATGCCTCTCCAGGGCCCAGACATGGCCACGCCAAACAAGTCGGAGGAACAAGGGACAGCTCTGGGGTGCTGGCGTCTCATCGGCAGCCCATTGCAGCTCCAACCCTGTCAGCTGATGGGCAGGTTCTGCACATTCCCAGCCAGTCAGGCTTTTCCTGGGAGGTGCAGGGGTAGCTATGGGGCTCAGATGCCTAATGCAGAACCCACGAACCCTCAGGAGTGCCTGGGAAGAAGTGAACTCAAACAGAAGCTTCACTGGACGGAGTCCTTTCCTGCTACCTCTCTCAGGCTGGATAAGATTTCTGATTCCATTGTCCAGAACAGGCAAATCTATAGCCCCAGAGAGAAAGACTGTAGTTTCCAGAGCCTGGAGAGAGTGGAGAGAGACTGGGAGTGACGGCTAAGGCCATGAGGTTTCTTTTTGGAGAGAAATGGGAATGTTCTCAGACGCCAGCAACAGCTCTGTGACTACTCTAACACTGTTACACTAAGTGTACACCGCTGAGTTACACACTTTGACCTGGCAGACTCTGTGATACACAAATCAACATCTAGACAGCTGTTACCAAAAAAAGTCAGCTAATTTGGGTTTGTTCAGTGGGAGCGTAAGCTATCATGGACAAGATGACGGGGTGGGGTCTTCACATGTGAGCTACTGAGAAGGCAGCCAGGGAGGCAGCTACTTACTTGGTGGTAGGGAAGTAAGTCTTGTGGTCACTGTTTCAGTGATAACTGGAATGAGACAAAGCAAAGATGAGGTCGAGTGGGAGGCAATGGCATCTGTATTTTGGCAAGGTCCCCAGCTGTCAGAGGCTCAACACAGATTTGTGTGCATTTGTGCTTTCAGGTTTGGTATCCACTTCACAGGCATGAAAATATGGACAATAACAATGAAGCTGGGTGTAATCGGAAAACCACTTTATATTTCTTTGGAACCAAAAGAAGTTACCCACTGATTTGCAAAATGAGTTGTCTTGGCACTAACATAGCACCTTTGACAATTAGGTCTGGTTCGGGCTCTGAGTCTGACCTTGAAGGAGGGCCATGCAGATGTCCACCCAGTCCAGCTGGGACCAGCACCCTGGCTGATGTCACTGCGCACTGCTCTATGAATCTGGGAATGCTTCAGGACACCATGATTCACTCCCAAATCCTTAGGGTCAGCTTTGAGCGTGGAGAGGCGTGGGAAGGCAGGGGTCTGGGTGACCCACACTTGGTGCTTGGTAAAATCAGTACTAGCTCCTTCGCATCTCCTCCCTCCACACTCCCATAACTGAGCTTCTCAGGATTTGAGAGATCAGGAGTCTATGGAGGCCATAAAAGTTTCAGGTGTTCTCAAGGATGCCAGGTACAAGCAAGAGCTCCTGCCTTCCCGAGTCGCCCCTTCCCCTGCGGCAGTGCAAGGAGGAGAGGTAGAGTCCCCAGACCACAGCAGGGCCAATTTTGTGCTCTATCCACAAGTGTCACCAACTCCTTTACCCTTGGGCTTATCATCGGCTGGGATGGCAGATCTTTGAAGCAGACTTCCTGTGTGTGGGCACGTGCATGTGTGCACATGCATGTGGGCAGGGCTGCCGAGGGGGGAGCAGAGTGTAAGGAGCCAGGGCAGGATCATTCTGTGCCACGTGGAGCTGTACTCTTGGCACCCGCCCACCCCACACTGCTCTCTTTCCTGTCCTACTTCACACTACAGTTTCCTAATTAGTTTTGTTGTTCAAGCAGGAGCCTGGGGGTCACGAATATAACTGAAACAGCATTCAATGCATAAAAAGGAATGGTTTTTCAGAGGGAAGTGTCAGCTTGATTTGAATAACAGTCCTTGAGCTTTTGCTAAACCTCTCATTGTATAGCCCTTTGGGATTTCTTGACACATAAAAATAAATTATTTCCTAACCTAAAGTTCCAAGTCTGTGGAGCCAGAACATTTTATTGAAGATATATGAAAGTCACAGAGTAAGTAAAAAAGTTCCTTAATTTAAAGTTGCAAGGGGGACAGTTTAAATGTCTCTGAATTTATCATTCAGGCAGTTTCACAAAATAAATGTGTCTTTTAAATTTTTAGTGTAGATTTTGACTATGACACTAGTGTCATTTCATCTTTGGGCCTGCAGTCACTGGGATAGTACACATTCAGATTTTTGTTTTCCCATCAGCTACAAAGAGAAATGATTAAACAAACTGTGATAAACTTATTCAACAGAATACTATGCACTCATTAAAAATGCTGGTTAGGAAAACTACATTGAAACGGCAATTTTTGCCTTCGAGGAGAAAGCAGGACACATTTTAATCACAAGTGTGTTAGACTACGAGTCAACAGGGTCATCTTCTGGGCAGGAATAAGGTCCACTTGGGAACCTGTCTGTAAAGATTCATGAACGACTCCGTGGTTCTGTTTCCAATACTTTCATTACCTTTGTTATGAAATAATTATAAATGTAAAAAAAGTGGGTGCTCTTACGTCTTTCAGTGACTTCCGTGCCTTCTCGTTTGTTTTTCTTGGTTACATCCATCCCATAGCCACCTGTGTGGGAAAAGTCAGAAACCAGGAATGGTCATGTTTCTTGCTTTCATTTACTTATTTTTAATAATTTCTATTTATGGGGCCGGCGCTGTAGCTCATTTGGTAAATCCTTCACCTGTGGTGCTGGCATCCCTTATGGGTGCCAGGTTCTAGACCTGGTTGCTCCTCTTCCAGTCCAGCTCTCTGCTGTGGCCCGGGAAGGCAGTGGAGGATGGCTCAAGTGCCTGGGCCCTGCACCCGCCTCCTGGCTTTGGATTGGCGCAGCGCCGGCCGTAGCGGCCATTTTGGGGGGTGAACCAACAGAAGGAAGACCTTTCTCTCTGTCTCTCTAACTCTGCCTAACAAAAATTTTTTTCTATTTATTTAAGCATTTTAAAGGAGAGAGATATTCCATCTGCTGGTTCACTTCCTTAATGCCCATACTAGCCAGGGCTGGACCAGGTCAGAGCCAAGAGCCTAGAACTCAATCAATGTCTTTATTATTTTATTTAAATTTTTTATATTATTTTATTCCAATGCCTCTCAGGATGTACAATAGCA
The DNA here is from genome assembly GCA_949820135.1 of Sylvilagus floridanus. Classification (NCBI taxonomy): domain Eukaryota; kingdom Metazoa; phylum Chordata; class Mammalia; order Lagomorpha; family Leporidae; genus Sylvilagus; species Sylvilagus floridanus. The sequence continues at coordinate 56,095,497 of OX463235.1, forward strand.
GGATGTTGGATTGGAAAGAGAGCTGGGACAGGCGCCCAGGCACTCTGACATGGGATGTGCAGGCCAGGGAGGCGTCTTAACCACTGCATCAAATGCCCACCCCTTACCATTACTTTCATTAAGTGTAGGTTGCTATTGTTCAAGTTATGAACCAAAAAACTTGATTCCTACAGTTGAAATCTGTAGGGGAAATTGTCCACGTGCATATTTGTTTACAGGAGTCATTCTCATTTCTTGCAGTAAGTTACAATCCAGAATCATTTCATAGTTCCACTTTGAATTCTATTCCTTTGTCCTGGGATCCTAGTTTTCAGAAGCTAATTGACTGGCCTGCTTCCTGGTGAGCACCTACAGGCTCACGGAGCAGATGGAGGCCCTGACCTTCGTCTGAGTATAAGTCCCATCCTCTGCAGGACAAGGAGCAGCAGCAGGATGCCTGTCGAGGCACTCCAGGCTAGCCACAAAGTCATCCTGAGGAATCCCCTTCTTGCTTAGCATCCCACATGGAACTCTAGGACATAAGACTACCATGCTTTGCTGTTTAGTTTGGGTGTGAGACTAGTGCTTGAAGGGTTTAAATCAGAATACAATTCATTATGATTGCCAAACTTTCATGGAACTTGACATCTTTCAAAGGATAGAAGTTTCTCTTCATAAAAAACTGGCTCTCGCCGGCGCCATGGCTCAACAGGCTAATCCTCCGTCTTGCGGCTCCAGCACACCGGGTTCTAGTCCCAGTCGGGGCACCGGATTCTGTCCCAGTTGCCCCTCTTCCAGGCCAGCTCTCTGCTGTGGCCCAGGAGTGCAGTGGAGGATGGCCCAAGTGCTTGGGCCCTGCACCCCATGGGAGACCAGGAAAAGCACCTGGCACCTGGCTCCTGCCATCGGATGAGCGCGGTGCGCCAGCCACAGCACGCCGGCCGCGGCGGCCATTGGAGGGTGAACCAACGGCAAAGGAAGACCTTTCTGTCTCTCTCTCTCACTGTCCACTCTGCCTGTCAAAAATAATAAAAAAACAAAACAAAACAAAAAACTGGCTCTCAAATGCCTATATGTAGACATAGTAGGAAAAAATTGATCAAGAAAATAAGCTTAAAATCTACAGATATGTAGAAAAACATACACTCATGGAACTACGTTCTCTCTTCTCACTTACTCTGATTCTGGAAAGGACAGCCAATTCAGATCTTATCTGCTGTGTCCCTATGCATGGATGATAGGAGGTGGGGCTGACCTCAAGGGGTGGTGGTGATGGTGGTAGGGATGTGGTTCAAGGCTTAAACACATAGGAATGTACAGCAAGGATCCCCAGCCATATTGGGCTCCATTTTGCAATAGTGGCTGGGCCCAACTTCTTGAAGGACTGGAATTCTGGCTTTCTCTGTGGACCTCTCCCCTCTGCTCACCTTCTACTCTTCATTTATCTTTGGTTGCAGTTAGAACTTGATTCTAGAATCCTGATGCAAGCCATTTCTGCCCAGGAGTCCTTTGCTGTTTGAGCTCTCCTGCTTGGTGCCCTTGGGGATGGCTTATCAATTAAGTACAGCAGATACAGAGCCTGGGCTCATACCACTTTGGTTTAATTTCTTTAAAATCAGAAGGAATAATGAACATAATCTATTCCAGGTTACGTTCTTCATTAGGTAGTTGTGAAAGATACGTTTATAGTTTTCTTCACTTTCTCTAGTTCTCTTTCTATGGAGCAACATGGTCATAATGTGGTTGTAAGTAGGTTCCATGCTGAAAACCAAGACCTCATGAGACCAGCTGAAAACTATCTGCTGGAATTCACCAAGACAGGCACCATCTTGTGCCAATCTCTTGCTCATCCGTGTTTCTTAAATGCAACTCTAGGCATGGAATGAGGCATCGTGGAAAACATTCTAGCTGGATCTGAGAAGCCACAGAATGACTATGTTTCCTGGCGCCAGGAGGAGGGGCTCCCTAGCAGTTTAACACTAGAGGAGTCCAGCCTCATTACAAGGCCAAGGCTGTGACTGCATCTGCATTCCAGCTACAACCTGTCCGACTTATGTCATGCACCCCAGGCGGGCTTGGGACACCTTCTTTGAAAGCCTTTGTTTGAGCATTAATAGCCCTGGGCGCCTCCGCAGTTCCTCTCTGCCTTTTATTTTCCCCAATTGGTCATTGGCTGTGGACCAGGAGGCATTTGGGGAGAATAAATGTACTGGGTGCTCAGGGAAAGGTGACTAGCTCTCTAGGAATGCACCTGAATTGATACAAAATATTATCCCGAAGGGGACGTTTTTAACAATCCATGGAACACTGTTATTTCCCACGAGTTACGGCTTGTTTTGATTCTTCAGTGAAAGTTGGGGCTAGTGGCTATAAATCTGGGACAGGCTAGGTTTCTTCCACTTGTTGCAATGAAGGCAGATGAATGATAGCTCTGTTTGCTAAGAGTTCAGTCTCCACGTCCTAAACCTGGCACGTTGTGCTTGTTCTTTCTATATCCAGAAAAGCAACAGGCAGTTCTCTGCCCTCCATCTTTCCCCTAAACCCCAATATTCAAGACTAGCTCTGTAACAAAAGCCAACATACATCCCCTGGAAGCTGAGGAAGCAGCCTGTTAAGAAATCAGATGTCCTTGGGCGGTGGCGCTGTGGCACAGCGGGTTAAAGCCCTGGCCTATAGTGCCAGCATTGCATTTGGGTACCGATTCGAGTCCCAGATGCTGCACTTCCGATCCAACTCCCTGCTAATGTGCCTGGGAAAGCAGCAGAGGATGGCCCGAGTGCTTGGACCCCTGCACTCATGAGGGAGACTTTGAAGAAGCTCCTGGTCCCTGGCTACGGATCCGTCCAGCTCCAGCTGTTGGTCATTTGGGGAGTGAACCAGCGGATGGCAGACTGTCTGTCTGTCTCTACCTCTCTCTGTTAACTCTTTCAAGTAAATAAAATAATCCTAGGAAGGAAGGAATGAAGGAATGGAAGGAAGGGAAGGAAGGGAAGGAAGGGAAGGAAGGGAAGGAAGGGAAGGAAGGGAAGGAGGGAAGGAGGGAAGGAGGGAAGGAGGGAGGGAGGGAGGGAAGGGAAGGAGGGAGGGAGGGAGGGAGGGAGGGAGGGAGGGAGGGAGGGAAGGAAGGAAGGAAGGAGGGAAGGAGGGAAGGAAGGAAGGAAATAAATCAGATGCCCTCCTGCAGGGCCCGGGAGTTCCACTGGAGGGAACCCACGGGAAAATCTACCCCTGGTGGGTACGGGAGAATGCCTCTTTCTCAGCCTGCAGCCACTCCCTGGCTGTATGCCCCACGGCCCGAGACTCCTCAGTCACGGCGACCTGCGGAGGGGCAGGGATGTGCTGTGAGACAGACTCCTTTAAAGCAGAGGTAACAGGAAGCTTTCTCTAAGTGAGTGACGGACGGGACAAGGCTGGGTTGAGTCACAAACCTGGACTGGGGTCATCCCATGGAACCTCTGCTAGCTTCACGGTTCTTCTCTTTTATACATTCTAAGTGTGGATGGTTTTTGAGAGAGCCACGTTAAGGAGAGTTTCCTGCCCAGCTACGTGCCCGAGCCTGCCACACCTGGCTCTGCCCACATGAACCCTCATCTTCCCAGAGCGCTACTTAACGGGAGCTAGGAAAACAGACTTATTTTAAACTTGCTGCACACTTGGGCCACTTCATTAGAACTAAGGATAGCAGGCTATTCCAGTTCTCAAGTTCATATCCTGATTTCCCTCCACAGATTTAAAAAAAAAAGGGGGTGCGTGTGTGTGTCATCAACTGACCCATATCTGTTGTGTGTGCTCCGACTACAGTGTGGTAATTCTATCCAAGTCAGTACTATGGACTGATAAATCCAAGCCATTAGCGTTTCCATCTCCCTCAATGTTTATTATTGCCTAACGTTTGGGGCCTAAACCTGCCTTCGAGTTCTTTATAAAACATGAAATAAATGATCAGCAGCGCAGTGGTGCTGACAGCCTCCGGGTCTGAGTCCTGCTCTTCAGCTCTATTTCTATGCCCCCTATCCTGCCTCCCTCCATCCTTCCTGTCCCCTTCCCTCTCTGGTCTTTAGCGGCCACTATTTTACTCCCTCCCTCTACAAAAGCAACGTTTTAGCTTCCACTCGAGTCTCAGAACATGCCCAGGCACGGACCCACGGAGCCGCTTGGCTGTGCTTTCATAGCTAGTGCGCTGTTTGGGATGTAAAAGCCATCCTCCCAGCGTTTTCTTGTGCAAGAAGACACAATCTGAAACCAGGTTTCTACTGCTAGAAGGTCTTTCTCTTTCCACTTTGCTCTGTCACATTCACCTGATGCTACTCAAATGATGATGTGATCTAACACATACAAGGACCAACTTCTATTAGAGACAGCAAACCGTCACACCAACTTTCTCCCACTCTGAAGACAAGGAGACATTTTTCTTGACACAAAGAAGATGATGAGAAGCTAAGTGTCTCCCCCTCTCTCTTTTTAATTTTAGGAACACATTTAGGGTCCTGTAATCTGCCGAGAAATCATGGGTATTCTTTTTTTTTTTTTTTTTTTTGACAGACAGAGTGGACAGTGAGAGAGAGACAGAGAGAAAGGTCTTCCTTTTGCCATTGGTTCACCCTCCAATGGCCGCAGCGGCTGGCATACTGCGGCCAGCTCATCGTGCTGATCTGAAGCCAGGAGCCAAGTGCTTCTCCTGGTCTCCCATGCGGGTGCAGGGCCTAAGGACTTGGGCCATCCTCCACTGCACTCCCGGGCCATAGCAGAGAGCTGGCCTGGAAGAGGGGCAACCGGGACAGAATCCGCCACCCCAACCGGGACTAGAACCCAGTGTGCTGGCGCCACAAGGCGGAGGATTAGCCTATTGAGTTGTGGCGCTGGCTATGGGTATTCTTACACTTTAAATCTAAAAACAAAACCACAGTGAGAATGTCAAAGCTACTTGACAGGCAGGAAGTCAGAGGTTTTCATCTCTGCAACCCCAGAGGCAGCTTTGCGGCTGGAGACGTGTGGCACCTTCGATGCTCACGGCCAGGGAGAGCAGGATGGGCACTGGCTCCTCCACAGTCATGTCCTGCTGCCCTCCATGATGGCACATGAACCAACCCAGGAAAGCACAGGCCTCTCTGGAGAAGTAGAATTTTCTCAGATCCAATCAGTTTCACCCTCCTAAGAAGCTCGTGTGCAAGGTCACAGCAGGACTGTCCCCTTTAACTGTCCCCACGTAAACTCCCATCAGATTCGCGTGGGGTGTGCAGGGCCCAGGACTGAAAAGCAAGCCCCCTGGATTCTCCCATCAGGGGCTGGGCATCTGCCCAAGATCTGTGCCTTAGCTCCGAGAGACAGAACACACAGAGGGGAGTGGGAACTATTTTGCTTTTCAAGTGAACGCTTTTTAAAACCTCCTTACGAGTTATGGACGCAGCAAGCTGATTTACCGCCTCTCCAGAGAAGTGATGTGCCATAGCTTTTGTCTCTGCTTCCAGGAGAGGAGCCATCGGTTGTCAGCAGCTAATCTGGTCCAGTGGGACCCGAGACGGGTCAATCTCCCCCCAGCCCCAAAGAGGTTTGGAGGGGGAGCAGGTTGGTCACTAAGGGTTCACACACAGAAAAAACTGTCTTTCTTATCCTGCCTTCCTCCAACAGCTTGACCCTGGGAAGTTCCTGGACTTAATCACACCGTGTGAAAGAATGCACTTTCCTCTGGATTCAGGACAGCAGGGATTTTTATCGCACAATAAACAGCAATGTTTGCCCAGTTTAATCTGAACCTGACAGCAGACCGGGGCTGCTGCGAGGAGGCCTCCCGCTTCCTCGCACTTGAGCTTCACCTTGGAGCTGTCCTCTGCTGTCGAGGGAGCCAGAGAGCCAGACAGCAAGAGAGACTGAGATTGGGAGGAAATGCACGACAAGCCTGCATCATCTTCTACACAGCACAGTGCAACCCAAGCCATTTTACAACATGGAAAATAGAAAAGTCTTGCCACGCGAGCCTGGTGAGCCTTAACTTTCCTCTTCCTCTTCTCTGCCACTCGTGAATCTCTTGCCCCTTTAAAAGACCCCTACTCTAAGTGGAATGCACCCACCAAAGGCAGCATTTCCACCCACCTGCTCACATCCAGCAGAAACCAGGAACTTCACTTTGTTTTCTCCCATAAACATTTACTTTCTAAATGGTAAATTTTAATCAAAGCCTCAGGCACAGGGAGGAAGGTCAGTCGCCCTGTTACTCACCGGCTTGAGCCTGGGAAGGAATCGCAAACACCTGTGAACAAATCCCCTCTCGCTCGCTTCCCCTGATGTTTTCTTCAAGCAATTTGCAGCGCCCACTTTTTTATTCAGATCCAGCCAAGGTGTGTTAAAGCTGAGTGATCTTTCAAAAATGTTCACTTCTTCTCTTCCCCTTGTTTCTTTCAGCTCTTTGCTTCCCAACAAGTCCTGACAAAGGTGTGTCTTGGTTTATAGAGTTACTCCACCCTTCCAATTATCTGACACTTGCTGTATTCAAAAAAAAAAAAAAAAATCTGCCTCCAGGAATCAAACTTCACAGGAGCCAGAGAGCTTCTCCTACCAGCTTAGGCAGATTAACCATTTATAGGCCCATGAGCAAAAGAGAACAAAGGGCCAGTGCCCAGGGAATTTCCTTTTATTGCTGCTCCTCACCTGCTAACACCAACACTGGTTAGTTCTCTTCTTCCAAGCCATGGGGGTCCTCAGGTCCCGGGCTGTGTGACTCAGGGTATCTGGGCATATGCGGGGCCTGCAACGGAAGCACCAGAGCAGAGCAAAGCAAAGCTATGGAATCGGCAGGGTTTATACTCAAGATGGGCCTCCTCTGTCTACAAAGGTACTTACCGTTTGTAGAAGAGCAGTCAAAGCGAAGTTTATTTTGAAGTCCACGTGTTGCGTCATGTGTATTTCGCATGAGCTTGATGAAGCCCCTTCACGTGCCTTTGTCCTCCTTCCCCATGCTTGCCCTAGCCAGGCCGAGCGCAACTGCAGAACACAGTGCTGAGAACTGTGGAGTGCCTGGTGGGGGAGGGGCTCGTTTTTAAAAAGAGGTGAGCAGATGCAGTGATGCTGTCCCCAAGGAGTGACATGTTGGTGAGGGGACTGTCGGCATCTGGCCTCCTGGTAGTGAAGAGATGCTGTAGGGAGGGGCGAGGACCTTCTTGTCCTTCAAACCAGGTGTCTACCCAGCCTCCACATGCCCATGCACAGGTGTGGACTCCAAGTTCATCCCATGGGGCCGTCAGAGCTCCCCAGAGGGTCTGACGTGGTTGGTGCTGATGATATGGGAAGACTTGGAAGTCACTCAGGCTTGTCCTTCCAGACTCATAATCGAGTCTGCATTCCCTGTGCTGTGGTGTCTTCCTAAGATCCTGCAGGGTGCCAGGGAGTCCACGCAGCCTGCCTTCACCGTGCCTTGGGCACTCATACCGCCTGGAAGGGTGGCAGACCATTGAGAACCACCTGTGGGGTGCTTGCTGTTAAGCTGCCCCCGTCCTGCATGAGAGCTATGCATTTCAGAACCCATCTGATGATCTAGAACCTCGCACTTACTTCTCCCAAATCAATACTTATTCAACATGTCTGCTGTCAATCTCACAGGAAAAGAGCACTGAAGAGCCCAGAAGCCCAAAAGCTTTTAGCAAAAAATCTGACACACCCTATATCATTCATTCATTCATTCACGAATTAATCTTGCCTGAGCCAGTGAGCTGTGCGCTGAGTGTTCACTGGTGAGATATCAACATGTTCCCTGTCTTTATGGAGTTCACAGAGTGGTGGAGGGAGTTGGGCCTTAAACATGCACTGGTTTACAGAACAGGCCACTGTAACTCAGCACCACAGCCAGGGTGGCTTACACAACACACATTTCTTTTCTCACAGTTTTGAAGGCTGGAAGCCTAGGGTCAAGGTGCCTACAGGTTTGATTTCCCACAGGAACTCTCTCCTTGGCTCGCAGATGTGCAGCTTCTGGAAGGGTCCTCACACGGCCTCTCTCTCCGTGGTGTCTGTCTCTGTGGGTCCTCATCTCCTTTTTGTAGAACACCAATCAGATTGGCTTAGGGCTCACCCAGTGTCCTCATTTTAACTTCATCTGCTCATTAAGGGCCCAGTCTCCAATGCAGTCACATTCTGAGGTCCTAGGGTTAGAGTTTCACATATGAATTTTGTGGGAACACAACTGAGCCCTTAGCAGTTATATACAAACACATGATTAAGACTGTGATAACTGGGGCTGGCGCTGTGGCCTAGGAGGTAAAGCTGCTGCCTGTCATGCTGGTATCCCATAAAGCTGCTGGTTCGAGTCCCGGCTGCTCCACTGCCCATTCAGCTCCCTGCTGATGCTCCTGAGAAGGCAGCAGAGGATGGCCCACATCCTTGGGCCCCTGCACCCAAAACGGGAGACCAGAAGAAGCTCCTGGTTCCTGGCTTTGGGCTGGACCAGCACTGACTGTTGCAGCCATTTGGGGAATAAAGCAGTGAATGGAAGACCTCGCTCTCTTTGTCTCTCCCTTTCTCTACATATCTCTTGACTTTCAAATAGATTAATAAATCTTAAGAGAGAGACTGTGATCACTACTTTAAATAAAGAAAACTGGATGGTACGAGAGCCTGTAAGAGGAGGCATGATCTTGGGGAGGGGTGGCAGGCAATGTTCTGCCTGCTAAGTGACCTGTAAGCAGGTAGGTGAAGGTTGACTGGAGATTACACAGAAGGGGGATGAGAATGTTCTAGAATCTAGACAGGGGCGAGAGTGTTGTAAAGTTCTGGGTGGAAGGAATATGGAGGAAGAGGCACGAGGACCTGGGTTTAAGGCATCACAGGAAGGGAGGGTGATGGGGGAGACAGGGCTGGAAAGGTTGGCAGGGCCAGGTCACAGGGGCCTCAGGGACAGTGTGTGGGGAAGAGGAGGGTGCTGTTTGGCACCAGGCAAACACCCTGTCATTTACATTAGGAAGAACCTCTTTATAGGCATTGCATATTTGGATTGTTAGATCTAGGGGGAGAGGAGAGACTAGAAGTAGCGTTTTCTAAGGCCTATTATTCTATGCCAGGTATTTTACATGCGTGATCTTGCATGACCCTATAGCAACTCTAGGAGGTGTGGACTATTATTACCTTCCTTTTACAGCTGAGAAAAACGATTTTCCAAGAAGTAACCAGGCCAAAGGTCTTCATCTCATAAGTGCCCAGGTTTATATTCCACTTGACTCTTGACCCCTTATTTTCTTCCACCTTGAGTATTATTAACACTCAAGTATGCCAATAGCTTTGAACTCAAAGAGATTAGGCAACATCAAAATGGAACAGGCTGAGGGTAAATGACAATTTAATAAGAACTAAAACCATCTAAACCATGGGTATGTTTTTCAGTCAACAGTACTATGGTGTGTGCATAATTCACTGATGGTAACAAATTAGACAGCAATCTGTTTACTAGACTTGGTAACCTTGATTGATCAGTGATTCAACAATGACTAACCACCATAAACCAAACATGTTAAGCAGCCACTGGAATCAGCAGGGATGGTGTTTTTCTTCCCTGAGGCTCCTATAAAAATATCAGTATTCTCCAGATACAATAGAAAGGCCCGGCTCATAAGCCCTAAAGTTCATTGACTGAGGATCTTCTAAGCAACTCAGTAGCTAATAAGCCTGGGTGTATGCATGTGTGTGTGGATGTTGCTACATCGTCACATACCCGTGTGTGTGTGTGTGTGTGTGTGTGTGTGTGTTATTCACCAAGCCCTCTGCTAGGAACTTTGGAGAAGAAGAAAATTAAAGGATTCAAATACTTACGTTCTAGTTACTCAAGGTCCACAGTTTACTGTAGCTGGCAAAACCACGAATAAAACACTGCATGCTACATGCAGTGAAAGAACCTTATGGTCCTTCAACATGTACCAAGTTCCTACCATATGCCTGCTACTAAGGACACTGTCTTTCAAACCTTTTGAACGAATCAGAAAACAGCAATGTTAGGCTAAAGTGAAGAAGCAAAGAGTCAGAAACAGAAGTGACTAAGACACCGGAAGGGGTTTCTTACTTCCTGACTGCGTTCCGTGCTGTGCCAATGAGTCATGTTAATCAATTTTCAATTGATGGGAAGGAAAAGAGCCTTAAGAGGCAACTGGAAAAATATTCGTCCTTCCAGAATTATCTGACTTTTAAAAAGGCTGGGGAAAAAGGATATCTGTTTACATGTGGCTCAGACTGGTGCCACGTACCCAGCTCCCATCACTCGCTGAGCCACGTGAGTGCAGGTGGATTCACCTGGTTTTTTGTGGCTGATGGACTTCTGAAGTCACAGTACATCTGGTGCTTGGTGACCGGGCTGAGTGCTTTTTGTCAGGTCACTATTTACTGCCTCATTAATTTTTTTGAGTGCAAATTTTTCTTTATTTGTGTGATTTAATGGGGTGTAGCTTATAGATGAATTTCTACCTATTCTGTGACCTCTTCCCTTAAAACAGCTTCCCCATGGTAGTATTAGGATTGCTTATGAAGCTCTCATCCTGGGATCCTGAAGCTTTGGGACACATTTGCCCTCTGTTCCTAAGAGACAATAAGAGGTGAAATTCACTGAGAGAAGGTGAGAGAAAATAATTATATATTTAGTGAGATAACCCCAGTATCTCCAATTGTTGACTCAGTTCTTTTGTTGGATGGTAAGTCTACTGATTAAAAAATACCTAATGCCTATTTATTAAAATAAAAACAATTAGGGGCTGGTGCTGTGGCGCAGTGGGTTAACGCCCTGGCCTGAAGCGCCGGCATCCCATATGGGCACCGGTTCTAGTCCTGGCTGCTCCTCTTCCAATCCAGCTCTCTGCTATGGCCTGGGAAGGCAGTGGAAGATAGCCCAAGTCCGTGGGCCTCTACACCCGTGTGGGAGACCCAGTAGAAGCTCCTGGCTCCTGGCTTCGGATCGGTGCAGCTCCGGCCGTTGCAGCCATCTGGGGAGTGAACCAGTGGATGGAAGACTTCTCTCTCTCTGCCTCTCCTCTGTGTAACTCTGATTTTCAAATAAATAAAAAAAAAATTAAGTAATTATTGTTTGCGCTGTTGTTCTAACTCTAGAAGAGCACGTTCCCATCTGGCTCTCTTTGGCTGGCAGATGCTCCTGGATGATAAGACTTTCCTCTGGACAACGATGACAAGGGCACTTGTCATAGGAGATGGAGCCGCGTGCCCTATGGCTGGACAGAACTGAGAAACAGCAGCAACTCTTGCCTTTCCCGTGTGGGCTTGAGCTACCACCTCTTTTCCTGTCTACTCTGCTTCTTGAGCTGTCCTCAGTGGTATTCCCTGCTGCCTCTATTACAGTAACAAAGCACCCTGGTTTCCTCTCTTCCATTCCCAACTGCAGACCTGTTAATCCACTCCAAACTCGTCTGCATTTGTTGCACAAGTAAACCACTGCCTACTGTGTATGTACCATGTGCAAAGCAGGGGGTGTATGGATACAATTGAGAATGCGCTGTAAAACCTGCCTGCAGGGCATTTCTAACGGGAAAAAACAAAGCTATAGGACTGTGTTCCCCACACGTACAAATCATGACAACATGAGAAAGAATGGAAATCTATCTCCATCTGTGGACATCAGCCAAAGCCTCATGAAAGAGGTGTCACCTGAGCAGTGCCCTGCAGGGTCGCTGGCACTAAGAAGGGAGAGTGGAGGGGGAGGTTCGAGCTCACAGTCTTACAGGAGAGGCACAAACCCGGGCCAGAGTGAGGCCTGCGAGGAGTGCAGAGGAACAGAGTGGGCGCAAGGGGAGCAGACAGGGAGGGGTAGGAAGGAGCTGTGCCAGTCAGATCAGGGGGAACCTGGGAAGCCAGTCTGAGCTGTGCCTGTCCCTCCGAGGGTGAGGGGAGTCATCAGGGGTTGCAAAATGAAATGATGAGAGCTGGTGAGGATTTGGAGAGCAGAGCAGAGAGAGACAAGATGGCGAGACTGATGAGGACACAACGGCAGCAGGTGAGCCAAGGGCCTGAGTTTAGTAAGGTAGAGACTGAAATGAAAGCAGTCAAGCAGGGCCATCCCGTGGGAATGGGCAGACGGCGACCACGGTTACCCTGTGCTGTCAGGATGTGAGAGACCGGAGGGCCTGGGAGTTTTCCAAGCCAAACACTAAGCACAGCTGCCTCCCCTCCCCGCCAAATTCCTTCTCTCCAAAGTCCACGTGTGTGCGGGCTCACATTCCAATGGAGGATATGACAGCAGCAGCACAAAAAAAGATGACTGCTCTGGATTGCATTCTTCCCACTCCCATTCTGTCCTGTGTTCATTTCCTACCACACTGAGCATGGGAAGCTTAAAAACAAAGTTTTGTTTTCTGTCTTGAAGAATTCAAATATTAAGACAGGAGGACAAGATTAGAAGATATCACCTATGGGAGATGGGTTTCATTCATTTTCAATGACTAACACATGCCTTTGCAGCTCGTTTTTAATAATTTAACATTTACAAGTCAGCTTGATCAAAAGACAACAAGCCACGGGGCCTGTGCTGTGCAGCAGGGGGTTAAGCCGCTGCCCGCGGTGCTGGCATCCCATATGGGCTCTGGCTCGAGTCTCAGCTGCTCCACTTCTGATTCTGCTCCCTACGGATGCACCTGGGAAAGCAGCAGCAGATGGCCCAAGTGCTTGTTCCCCTGAACTCATGTGGGAGACACAGAGAAGCTCCGGGCTTCGGTCTGGCCCAGACATGGCCCTTGCCAGGGAGTTATACAGAGAAAAACAGAAAGAGAGAGGAGAGAAAGGAGGGAGGGAGAGAGATCTTTCAGGCTGGTTCACTCCCCAAAAGGCTGCAGCTGCTGGGGCTGGGCCAGCTGAAGCCGGGAGCCCTAGCCAGGTCACCTACGGGAGGAGCAGGGGCCCAGCGACTGCTTTCCCAGGCGCACTGCAGGAAGCTGGATCAGACGTGAGCAGCCGGGACTCGAAACCATGACCAAATGCGAAGCCGACACCACTGACAGCGGCTTAACCCACTGCACCACAGAGCCGGTCCAGAAAAGAGTGTTTAATAGGGAACAAACACGCATTTGCACCCGTGTATGTGGGCCGCGCAACAGAGAAATACCCAGCACGTGTGTGAGCGCCAAAGTGCTGCCCTCAAAGCAGGGAGAGAGGAAAAGGCGGAAAACGGTACCTCCGCAGTGGAAGAGGTCGGTGACGAGAGGGAGACCCCCGAGCTCCTTCCGCGGTGGAAAGCCGCCTGCCACCTCTTTTAATAAAGAAAGGGTGGTACCCCCAATCAGACATACACCTGGGGTGGGAACTGCGCATGCGTCCTGTTCCCGGATGTTCAGGTGCATCCTGGGAAGGTTGGTGTACTAAGCCGACAGTTAAAGAGATAGGGTTACAAGAGTTCCCCTCAACTTGACCTAACTGCCTGGCTACGCCGATTAGAACCTTTAAGATTAGAAGATTAGGGAGTGGGGGCTCTGCCCCTTTGCATGGCTTCATGCTGTTATTGTGGGAAAGGGTTTGAGGATCACAAGTTCCTAGCAGAAGGATGAGCTCAGCTCGCTCGCTCTCTCTCTTTGTCTGAAATTTACCCAGTTTCTGGTTATAGCAACACAAAACGGACTGAGACACCTTTCATAATCATAGGAAAAAATATCCTTTGCATGAGCGGAAGAAACGGGGTGGGACGCCTTTCTGGTGTTTTGCTGGGCGGTGTCGGCCCGCCCACCCTGGTGGAGGGAAGCCCCTCTCAGAGCTGGGAGAAGCTGCCTGCATCAGGGGAGGGGTGTCCAGTGCTCTCCACAGGGACTGAGTTCATAGAAACAGCCCAGTTGTGTGAGGCTTGTGTCAGTCTTGATTCCTGTGGGGGGAGCAAGGAAAACAATTCAACAAAACATCAGGAAGCCGCCTGCCAGCGGGATTTCCTGCTGGATTTCAATGGCTTTTAGGCCAAAAAGCTGCAGCGTCTGTGCCGGGTGGTGAGCATTCTCTCGCGCTGTGGACGTGATTCCAGAGGCAGGCTTGGTTTGCACAACGTGCCCGCACAGGACCATGCTCATTACCGTGAAGGCACACCCTGTTCTCAGCTGTGTGGTTGCCAGGGTTCGCCTCGCTGGTCTGTCTCAGGTACACAGACTCAGGCTCCTGGCCTGAGGTTCTCACTGACTATAGATAGCACTGCTCTAAAAGCTTCTGAACTGTTGTGGTGCCAGTGGCTCCCGACCTGTGCTTTGAGGACCCTGGTGCTTTAATCATTTGCCAGAATTAGGGGAAAATCAGAAAATTTACACTCACATTGCATGACCTTTTTAGTGTTCTAGGAGTTTGACAAACAGAGTTGTATAACTACCACTGGATTTAAAATTTAGAACAGTTCCATATACCCCAGAATTCCTTTGTCCTCCATTCTCGTCTACCTCCTGGCAACTGGTGATCTGTTTGCTTTTTTAAAGATTTATTTATTTACTTGAGAGGCAGAGAGAGAGAGAGGTCTTCCATCCACTGGTTCGCTCCCCAATTGGCCGCGACAGCCAGAGCTGCACTGATCCAAACCAGGAGCCAGGAGCCAGGAGCTTCCTCCAGGTCTCCCACATGGGTGCAGGGGCCCAAGGACTTGGCCCATCCTCTACTGCTTTCCCAGGCCATAGCAGAAAGCTGGATGGGAAGAGGAGCAACTGGGACCAGAACTGCTCCCAAATGGGATGCCAGCGCTTCAGGCCAGGGCTTTAACCTGGTGCACCACAGTGCGGGCCCCAGTTTGTTTCTTCTTATATTATTTGGATATACAATTTTTAGATGCATTCATGTGTTGATGAACATTTGGATTATTTCCAACTATTGTCAATGATGAATGAAGCTGCTATAAACATTCACATATAGATTTTATACAAACATAAGTTTTCAAGTCTCTTGAGTAAATACCTAGAAGCAGAAAGATGGCCTAGGCAAATACACATTTAACTTTATAATAAACTGGCACACTGTCTTCCAAACAGTGCTTATACTGTTGGGGCTCAGAAAATGATGCTCCCAAGTGTGACCCTTTGACAGGCCAAGCAGGAAAAATTGTCTTAGATTCAAGGGCTCTCTGATAGGTACCCCTGCCCTCTTTCTTTGCCAGACGTTCCTGCTAGGACTCCGCTATTCCAAATACTGTCTTATCTGCTTTAAGACTAGGTTTGCCAAAAAGAACACAAGTGCCTTCCATTCCCGCTCTGAAATCTAGAAGACTAAGGAATGTAACCACACCTGGATGGACTTTGCTCCAAGATAATGTCTGTTGCACAGGCTCGATCAGATTCCTAAGAGAATCATTTTATAAGCTAATTTCAGTTGCTAGGCCCATTCCTTCTCCCAGAAAGCATTACCCCCTCAAAAGTTCTTACATCCCCCCATCTTCCTTTTCCCCTGTGAAGCAGAGTATATACGCATCTGAATTTCACTGAATCAGTGAGCCAGTGATTTTATTCCTGTGATTCTCTCCTATGCACATTAATAAATTTGTGTCTTTTTCCCAACAGAATGTGTCTATTGTCACTTTTTTCCAGTGAGCCTTCAGAGGGCAAAAGGAAACTCTCCTTTGTTCCTATAGTATTTTGCATTCTCACCAGCAACGTGTGAGGTTCTAGGTATTCCACAACCAGCTCTCTGTTGGCCTGGGAAGGCAGAGGAGGGCGGCCTGGGTGCTTGGTCCCCTGCACCCATGTTGGAACCTGTGGGAGGCTCCTGGCTTTGGCCCAGTCCCGTCCATTACAGCTATTTGGGGAGTTGACTGGCGGATGGAGGACCTTTCTGCCTCTCTCTTTCTCTGAGTTCTGCCTCTCAAATAAATAATCTTCAATTTTTGTATTTTCAATATTTGTATTTGAAAGTCAGAGCAACAGAGAGAGACAGAGATCTTCCATCTGCTGATTCATTCTTTAAATGTCTGCAACAGACAGGGCTGGGCCAGGCCAAAGCTGGGAGTCTAGGACTCCACTGAGTCTACAATATGGTGGCAGGAACCTGAGTCCTTGAGCAATTACTGTTCCCTCCCAAGTGTGCATTAGCAGGAAGCTAGATAGGAAGCTTAGCAGGGACTCAGACCAGAGCCTTTCAATATGGGATACAGGCATGCCGAATGGCATCTTAACCACTACATCAGAATACCCTCCCCTACTGATATTCCCTTTTAGTTATTTAGATACTGTTTCTTTTAGCTCCTTGAATATATTAAGATAGCTGACTTAAAGTTCTTGTTTAATCTAATGTGTGGGTTTCCTAGAGACTATTCCTAGTAATTATTACTATCATTTTTCCCTGTTTGAGTCATACTTCCTCATTTTTTTGCATATCTCTCAGTTATATTGCTGTCAATAAGGAGTCAAGATTCAGATAATATAATGCAGCAGCTCTGAAAATCGGATTCTCTCCCTCCCTAAGCCAGCTTTGTTGCTTTTCTTTGCTTTCTTTTTAAATGACAGTTCTGAATTAATTTTTTAACATCTGTGTTCTTTGTTTTTAATATCTGTATTTTTTATTATATGTGACCTCTAAAGTCTGCCCTGTTATTTCAGTAGGCAGCTATTAATTGGACAGATATTTATTTAAATGCCTGGACCCAGTAAGTCTCCCCATCTTTGCCAGGGTATTGTTTCTGCACATTGAGGACTGGCTAACCCTCAGTCAGGCAGCTGACAGCTCTACCTTAGCCTTCACTTTCTTCCCTCACAAAACCTGAAAGTCATCCAAAGGGAGAGCTTATGGGGACTTCTCCAGTCTTTCCTGCACATGCACACAGTGTTGGTATGCACACATTCCTGTGCATATGTATGGTTTTCTAAATTCCCAGAAGCATAGAGTTTTCCAAAGCCCATATAATGTCTTACTCCACATCTGTTCTGTTGAAGGTTTTCAGCTAGGCTATTATTTGCCCTGACTGTTGTGGCTTGACAATTGCATCTAATTGTTTTTGATAGATGCCTCGGAGTAAAGGCTTTTATCACTCAATGAGCTCTGAATCCTGTCAATTGCAGATAATATGATGAGTTTTCACAGAGCCACTAGCCTGGTCAAATAATGATAATTCTCTCTGAATAAAGTTTGGAATAAACTCTAAACCCACTCTGCCCCTCCAGGGGCTGCTGGTTTGCACCGTGATTGAGAGCTATTGCTTTTCAAAGCTACTGTAAAGCTGGGAGGGTGGAAATAGGGCAAAAGTTAGAGTGCAGCAAGGCTTGCTCTTCTTACAGAGCATTTCCTGAATGTTTCCTAAATGGCTACAAGACTTTGGTTAATTTTCAGAGCTCTGAAAAATTTGATTCTGACAGCTTTCTTTGTCCAGTTTCCTCATTGCTTTATGGCCCTTACTCCACCATTTTTGCTGAAATAACTCTGATTGATTTTTTTTTTTTTTGACAGGCAGAGTGGACAGTGAGAGAGAGAGAGAGAAAGGTCTTCCTTTTCCGTTGGTTCACCCCACAACGGCCACTGCAGCCAGGTGCTTCTGGTCTCTCATGCAGGTTCAGGGCCCAAGGAGTTGGGCCATCCTCCACTGCACTCCTGGGCCACAGTAAAGAGCTGGACAGGAAGAGGAGCGACTGGGACTAGAACCCAGTATGCCGGTGCCACAGGCGGAGGATTAGCCTATAGAGCCGTGGTGCCGGCCGATTGATTTTTAAATGCAGAACAAACCTGTATTCCCTGAATAAATCCCACTGAACATGACATATTTTCCTTTTTATACATTGAATTTGTATTAATATTTTGTTGAAAAATGTTGTGCCCATATTCCTGAAGGATATTGGTTTGTGGACCCTTCCTTCCTTCCTTTTTCCTTTTCTTTTCTCCTTCTCCTTCTTTCATTTATTTGAAAGGCAGAGTTAGACACACACACACACAGGCCTTCTATTCGCTGATTAACTTTGCAGATGGTCACAACATCTGGGATTGGGCCAAGCCAAAGCCAGGAGCCAGGAATTCCATATGGGTTTCCAACGTGGGTGGGAGGGCCAAGCCCTTGGTCCATTATCCCATATAGGAGTGTAGGACTGGGGTCCTGGGTCCTCTGCTTCTGATCCAGTTTCCTGCTACTGCATATCCCAGGAGACAGCAGGTGGTAGCTTGAGGAGCTAGGTCCCTGCCACCAACATGGGAACTTTGGATTAAGTTTTTGGCTCCTGGCTTTGGCAGGGCCCAGCCCTGGTTGTTGAGTGTATTAGGGGAGTGGATCAGTGAATGGAAGATTTCTCTCTGCCTTTCAAATAAAATGAAAATAAAAGAAATTACCCATATCACCTAAGTTATAGAATTCATAGATATAAAATTGGCTATTACATGTGATATCACCTCTTTAATTCCTAATATCTGTACTCAGTAACTTCTCTATTTTTTTTAAAGATTTCTTTATTTATTCGAATGGCAGAGTTACAGAGAAGGAGAGGCAGAGGCAGGGAGAGAGGTCTTCCATCTGCTGGTTCATTCCCCAAATGTTCACAATGGCCAGAGCTGGGCTGATCTGAAGCCAGGAGCCAGGAGCCTCTTCTGGGTCTCCCATGTGGTTGCAGGGGCCCAAGGACTTGGACCACTTTCTATTGCTTTCCCAGGCCATAGCAGAGAGCTGGATCAGAAGTGGAGCAGCCGGGTCTCGAACCGACGCCCTTATGGGATGCTGGCTCTGCAGGCAGCAGTTTTACCTGCTACATCATGGTGCTGGCACACTTCTGTGTTTTTGAAAAAAAAATCTGACTAGACTTTTGCTGATCTTTTCAACGTTTATTACTACCGTTATTGATGTTTTATATTGTTTTTATTTTTTGATTGGCACGTGATAATGGCATGCAGTTACAGGGTGAAATATAATGTTCTGTTTCACACACACATATCTGTGTGTGTGTGTGTGTGTGTGTATATATATATATATATATATAGGTCACTGATTGAATCAGGGAAATTAGCATATCTGTCACCTCAAACTTTTATCATTTCTTTATGGTTAGCATTTTAAATCCTCTCTTCTAGTTACTTGGGGATATGCAATGCATTAAAAATATGGAGTGATTCATGAACTTGTGTGCTGTCTTTGTGCAGGGGCCATGTTAATCTTTTCTACTTTGTTCCAATTGAGGTATCTATGCCACCTAAGCTGCTGCTCTCTGTTGTTTTTATGTCTCCATTTCATTGATTTCTGGTGTTATCTTTTTATTGTTTCCTCAGAAAATTTGCTTCTAGCCTTGTTTTATTGGAAATCTAGACAATTGATTTGAGAACTTTATTGTTTTCTAATACAACATTTACTGCTATAAATTTCTCCCTGAGCACTGTGTTTGCATTTTTATTTGATTCAAAATATCTTATAACTTCTCTTGTGACTTCCGCTTTGACATGTGGATGCTTTATTCATTTTGAATTTAATTATATGGTGGTCAGGGACCTTAATTTGATTTTAACTCCTTTAAATTATTTTTTATTTACTTTTTTTATTTGACAGGTAGAATTAGACAGAGAGAGAGAGAGACAGAGAGAAAGGTTTTCCTTTCATTGGTTCACTCCCCAAATGGCTCTTACGGCTGGTGCGCTGCACCGATCTGAAGCCAGGAGCCAGGTGCTTCCTCCTGGTCTCCCATGCGGGTACAGGGCCCAAGCACTTGGGCCATCCTCCACTGCCCTCCTGGGCCACAGCAGAGAGCTGGACTGGAAGAGGATCAATGGGGACTAGAACCCGGCGCCCATCTGGGATGCTGGTGCTGCAGGCGGAGGATTAACCTAGTGAGCCACAGTGCCGGCCCCCTCCTTTAAATTCTTAAGGTTTATTTACACTCCCCAAAAGTCTTCCTTCATGAATATTTCATATATGTGTAAAGGAGGACTTTAGAAATTCATATGTACCCAAATCCCTTCTTGTTGCAGGAAGTGACCAGTAGAGGCCAATGTTGGAGGCAGTGAGAAGAATTTGTCAACAGTAGAATACAGAAAGGAGTTATCAGAGGGGCTGGAGCTGTGGCACATCGGGTAGAGCCGCCACCTGCAGTGCTGGCATCCCATTTGGGCACCGGTTCAAGTCCCAGCTGCTCCACTTCTGATCCAGCTCTCTGCTATGGCCTGGGAAAGCAGCAGAAGATGGCCCAAGTCCTTGGGCCCCTGCACCCATGTGGGAGACCTGGAGGAAGCTCCTGGCTCCTGGCTTCAGATCAGCACAGCTCCAGCTGTTGCAGCCAATTGTGGAGTGAACCAGTGGATGGAGGATCCATCTCTCTCTCTCTCTCTCTCTCTCTCTGCCTCTTTTCTCTTCTGTGTAACTCTTTCAAATAAATAAATAAATAAATAAATCTTTTTTTTTTTAAAAAAAGGAGTGATCAGAGTTAGATTTATTAAAATACATTGCAAGGGGGCAGTGTGCAAGCAGATCAGGTCGGGGTTGGGCCCACTTCTGTGATACCCTGAAGAAGCAGCAGGTGAGCAGGCCCAATAGAAACTGGCTACTGCTGCCTCGTGGAGTATGGTCTGGGAGGTATCTATGCGAGGCAGGCTGCCACTGGCTAGGGGCTTTTCTATCACCAGCGATTTCTTTATTGCTGGGGATTTTTATTTGGTGCTTCCTTATTGGAAGGGTCACCTCCATATTCCTTCTGAGAGATTGACAGTGACAAATCTTCAACATGCGGATGAAGGCCTCATCTTCTGTGATTGCTTCATGCTTGGACTGGGGTTTTGCATGGGCCCTAGGATTGTGGATCTGTCAGGTGTTTAGGGGGCCCTGGGGTCCTGGCTGTAGGGATGCAGCAGGTGACAGAGCCATGGGGAAGAGAGGGTGATCTGTCGTGTTATCCAGGGGAGTGAAGTGGCCTCCTCTGGAGGAATTTGATGTTGGAGGAGTTGCATTACCATTTAGAAATAGAGTTGCTGTATTTTGGATGAGCTCTACCGAATTCGTTTGTTCAAAAGAGGAGGCCAACGAGTTAGGGCAAGGGGGAGGGATACTGCAAGAATCACTAGGGCGAAGAGAGAAAGTAGCAGCCAGGTTCTCCACTGGGGGTTGAGAACCCAAGCCCAGGTTGGCTAATGTTCTTCTAATCTCAAGCTCATCTCACACAGCATCAACTTTCACCAACATTCTATAACATTGGATTTCCTCAGTTATTTGTACTCTCTGTTTCCTTTCCAGTCTAGAGTAGTTCAGTCATTTCTATTCTAGGACAAAAAAAGTCATGTACAATGCCTTTCCTTATCCAAAAATTCCCTTTCCTTAACCTTCCTTACCAAGAATACATTCTCATGCTAATAGCTTCCTTCTGCTTCTCTTGGATCTACTGGTTCCTTTAGTTCACATTTTGAAACAATCCTTTTAAAATCTCTAAATCAAGAAGAAACATTTTTAGTAAGAGAACATATAGACAGGACACAATGAATAGTGTACGTTATTCTGAGTTATGTGTTTTCTTGGCCTGCAAACCCAGGCACAAATGTATGCTAACAATTCTGAAAATATCTTTACCTGTCCTCCTTTCTAAAGAAACTTACCTATCTATTGGAGGCACCTGGCTCCTAGCTTCGGCTCGACGCAGCGCGCCGGCCGCAACACACTGGCCGCAGCGGCCACTTGAGGGGTGAACTAATAGAAAAAGGAAGACCTTTCTGTCTCTGTCTCTGTCTCTCTGTCTCTCTCTCACTGTCTAGGAAGGAAGACCTTTCTCTCTGTCTCTCTCTGTCTAAAAAAAAGAATATTAAAAAAATATAAGAAAAAAGAAACTTATCTATTAACGGTCTGCTTAAGTTATGTGAACCAACAGGCATTGGATTAGCAACATTTTTGAACCATTATTTCGGTTCACTCCATTTATGCTGCACTGGCTTGCTTTGATGTGTCAGAATAAAAGCTTACATATCCATTCTTCATTCAATTTCAGTTGAAGCCTTCCTGTGAATGGTCAGGGATATCATGCTCTTTAGGGCCATTGATGATGGCCAGGTGGACTTCCCTCAGTCTGGAGGGGGGGGTGCCTACATGTTCGGCTCCAGACCTGGAATTCCCCTGAGGGGAGACCCTGTGAGCCAGTGACTAGAACCTCGTGGGGCCAGCTGTAGCACTCCCTCAGTGCAGCGAGTTCATGACAGTGCTGTCAAAAGGCAGGGCAAGGACGTGTAAAGCTAAGGGAGAGATGCTGAAATCTGAGCTTGCTGGCATCCGGCACTGTGCTTAGTCCCTGTTGAGGGCTCAGTTTCAGTCCTCCTATTCCTTCTTACTCCTCACTCCTGAAGGGGTAGGGCTGGCAATCATTCTGTCAATTACCTGCTGCTAAAGGGGTGAAGGGGGGTGCTCCATATTGGAGAAGAGGCTATAACATTTTTGATAAGAAAAATCGCTGGGGCCAGCCAGCATCCATATGGACACCAGTTCAAGTCCTGGCTGCTCCACTTCTGATTCAGCTCCCTGCTAATGTACCTGAGAAAGCAGCGGAAGATGGCCCAAGTGCTTGGGCCCTGGCACCCATGGGAGACCTGGAAGAAGCTCCTCGCTCCTGGCTTTGGATTGGCTCAGCTGCAGCTATTGAGACCATTTGGAGAGTGAACAAGCAGATGCAACATCTCTCTATCTCCCGTACCACCACACACACTCTGTATCTCTGCCTTTCAAATAACTTAAAAAACTCATTCATTAAAAAAGAAAAAGAAAATCCCCATTCTTGGTTTAAGTGCAGAGATTTTCTGTATTATGATAGAGCTTGGCTCAGTACTCTGCCCGGCCAGGAACCTTCAGCTGCCCCTGCACTGGCAGACTGTCTTCTGAGGACCAGAGAAGAAAGGTGTGAGAGTGATCAAGAGACCAAAGACGTGGCTCCTGTGATCAGAGCAGTCTCTGTCCTGGCCACCAAAATGTCACAGGGAGTAACCCACTGAGGCCAGCGTCATAGTAGTGAGAGAATTCCCCAGCAGTAGAACACAGAGAAGAGAGAGCAGAGTTAGATTTATTAACACACACTGCCAGCAGGCAGCAGGAGAGCGAGCCACTCCGGTTCTAATCTGAGGTGTATATTTGAGGCTGATTGCTGCTGCCTGGGTGCTGGCCCACCACAGGGGTTTGTTCATTGCTGGATATTTTTACCAGGGGCTTCCTTATTGCCAGGGGCCCAGATGACATCCATACTTCTCCCTCATCTGGCTGGTGACTGGAGCTTCTCTCCCCTGTGCTCTGTCATGGGTGACCGGCACTCATGTTCCGTCTCCCTAGAGAGAGGTCTGCTTTTTCTTAGATTTCTGGCTACCTGATGGAAAAATTGGGCAGTGCCACTTTGATTCTGGTCAAGTTGAAGTTGTTTGTATTTGTTACTCCCCATGTATTTAGAGAATACTCTGATCTTCATATGGCAGTGAGGATGTTTCCAGTCTGGCTTGAATGATCAGGAAGTTGTTCCCCGTGCAAGGGATCCAGGTGCAGGGTGACTCTGTGGCTGCATATCAGGGTCTCAGGGCCATCACTGAGGAGTGCGGATGTCCTCGTGAGGGATACACTTGCTGCATCCAGACAACGAAAAAGCCTTTCTCTTTTCTGTCTCTTCAGAAGCAGCACACCTTCCCTAAAGGATCATTCACAAACTTTTCTTCACGTGTTATTGGCCAAGAAATGGATCACATTTCTCCCTCATTCTCTGCCAACAAGGCAATGGATGAGGACGAACACTTTGGAGACAGAAGGGAGCAGCGTGGCCGCTGTGTTGTGTAACGTGCCCTCAGACAAGAGCAATGCTTGTGCACAGGCATTTTGTAAGAACTCTACACCCACTGCCCACCTTGCTCTTAGCTTCTCTGGGAATTCTCGGTCAATTCTTCTCTATGAGACCAATGTTCACTGGCACCCATGACACTACTCATGATCTATATTCTGTGGGGAACAAATGAAATTCATGGTTCTTAGGTACACACTATTCCTAAAGGATAAATCTCAACAAATAAACACAGTATTTCCTCACTATGTAGCGCTGGTAGTGAACAAAACAGAGATCTACTGTAGGCATAGTCTCAAAGGGGATCATAAAGATTATGCCAATAATTCTGGCCACAAGAGTGGTAATAAGGGGAGTCAGGCACCTTTTCTTTTTGAAACAATCCATGAGTCTGTTTTTAATAAAAAAATAGTTGTAGGGTAGTAAGTATATGTGGGAAAATTAGTTACACGAAGCAATTCAAAGATGGTGCTGAAAGGAAGTAAGGTGCGCAGAATCCAAAGTTGTTTACCACTAAAGCTAATTGGCTATGCAACATCAGGGGAAGTGGCAACAACTGATATCAAGTGTATAGACATATGGCTAGTCCTATAGAAATTGCCCCATAAAATGACCTTTTAAGTGATTGGTTGGTCCTTAGCCCTGCCCCAATGACTCTGCAGTTTTGTGCTATAAAAGGTTCTGTTATGCATGGAATAAATTAGTCCTTGCTAGACTTGGCTCCCCGCTGCATCTGATTATCTCCAGGATCGGGAGGCTGGGGAACAGGCGAGCGGCACACTCACCTTTCCTCAGACCCAGTCCATCCTTGTACGGGTGGACTAAGACCCTGCAGGTATAGCCACCCACCTTGAGGCTGGCATCTCATAATGGACACCACTTTGTGCCCTGGCTGCTCCACTTCTGATCCAGCTCTCTGCCAATGGCCTGGGAAAAGCAGCAAAGGATGGCCCAAGTGCTTGGAACCCTGCCACCCAGGTGGGAGACATAGAAGAAGCTCCTGGCTCCTGGCTTCAACCTGGTCCAACCCTGGCTATTGCAGTCATCTGGGGAATGAATGAGCAGATGGAAAATCTCTTTATCTGTTTCTCCCTCTCTTTCTGTAACTCTGAACGTCAAATAAAGAAATAAATATTTTTTTTTAAAAAGGTAGGTGCTCCAGAATAACTAGGTGAGCAAAGAACAAACCTCTCTAAATTGGAATGCTTTCGAATACCACAGTGGGAAGAGCATAAAGGAACCATGGAAGAATCCATTTGATTGTCTAAGTTTCTTGGTGTCCTGCAACTCCTACACTGCTCACACTGCTTATTTAAGAAAGAAATGAGTTCCTCCTATGTGTGGAAGATAGAAAGCAGAAATGAACATTGCTCTTACACGTGCAACAATAAAAAGCTGATGACTGTACAATCAAATTCCTTGAACTTATCAGATACTTAAAAGGGCAACTGATAAGGTGTCATAAAATCAAGCATATTTTATAAGATAACATTTTTTGACAGGCAGAGTGGAGAGAGAGAGAGAGAGAGAGAGAGAGAGAGAGAGAGAAAGGTCTTCCTTTTGCTGTTGGTTCACCCTCCAATGGCCGTTGTGACTGGCGCGCTGCAGCCCACGCACTGTGCTGATCTGATGGCAGGAGCCAGGTGCTTCTCCTGGTCTCCCATGGGGTGCAGGGCCCAAGTACTTGGGCCATCCTCCACTGCACTCCCTGGCCACAGCAGAGAGCTGGCCTGGAAGAGGGGCAACCAGGACAGAATCCAGTGCCCTGACCGGGACTAGAACCTGGTGTGCCGGCGCCACAAGGCGGAGGATTAGCCTAGTGAGCCGAGGCGCCAGCAAGATAACAATTTTGCTATAGCCTTTATATTTATCATATTCATTTCATCTATTTTAGATGAACCCGCCACAACAGGAAGAGTACCCGAAATCAGGCATTAAAATTTAGAAGAAAATATTATTTCTGATTATCTCCAATCCTCCACATCTTTTGTCTGCAACTAGAATACTGAAAGTTTTAAATGGCTGAAAACCATCAGAGTCCATAAGCAATTCTTCCCACTCTCTGGAGAAAACACAAAGCAACATTAAGTTCAATGTAAGCATTTATAATCATCTCATGTAACCTGCAAGTATACCCCAAATAAACATCAAGAATTGATTAATGACACCATGGCCATCATTTAAGTGATAACATGTGAATAGGTAATTTGGGAGCGAGTAAGCAACCTGAGCTGAAAACCTGGAAGAAGGAACCCAGACAGCACTGAGGACAAAGACCCAAGCAGATGCCCCGTGGAGCCACACACCTTGCTCCGGGCTGCCTGTGTTCTCAGTGACAACTTGTGTGGACACAGCAATGTTCTTGCCATAGAAAAAGCACCAAAGAGGACTGCTCTTTTCCAGAGATAAAGCTCAGCAAGCTTGTTCCCTTCAGGTTTCTATTTTCCGGTTGTCCTGGTGACGTTAGGCATCTGAGAACAAACCTGGAGAATGAAGTTGTTTCTATAAACCTCGTGCCCCTAATCAGCTTAGGAGGCATTTTAAGGCCAGAGGATAGACACAGATGGGTGGCTGATGAAAGACCCGAGAGCTTTCTTTGATGCTCAAACACACGGAGTTGGGGAGGGAATTTCCGTTAGCTGCAAGATCTGATAATTTAGTGGTCAAAGAGGGATTGCATCTCACAAACTGGCAGGCACTTCTGAAATAGGAAGCGAATTTAATCAAATCTCACACGAAAGAAAAGCTCCATAGCAATGATCTATTTGTACTGCCAGGAAATTCTTGTTGCTCACCAGATTGCCAACTTTGTGAAAATGTGTGCACTCCTCCCAGCACACCCTGGGGCTAGTTCTGAGCCTGCATGCATGGGCAGAAACTAAGAGATCACAGACTCTTTTGCAAAATCAGCATGGGTTTAAGTCTCATGGGAGTGAGGCTTACAGGTAGCTATGGCTTTCCCATAACAGGAAGGATAGAGATGGAGTCAGTTTTGCTATTAGGAGATGAATATCAAGTTGGGGCATGGGGGGACACACACCCTAAAAGCTAATGTGCCATGGGTGAGACTGGTTGTGACAATTTGGCATCAATAGAGCTGCAAGTACCCCAACCCCAAATTCGACATCTACAGAGACCCTCCTGGCTGGTCTGCTGACTTTCCCTTTTCTCCTACCTGGGGTAGATGTGACCGCACCAGTCTGTCCCCCCACATCAAACACTTTATTGCTCTTGTCTGTTTTCTTAAAGCCCTTTGAGAAAGACAGGGTTTTACTTTTTCATTGTATTTTGAGTCATAACATGAACACACAGTGTTCCATAAAACTTTCTCTCGCTCAGGCTCCCCATGAGCATTCCCTACTACTGCTGTCTGCCTTGGTGGGTGCCCTGTTGGCCCTTTGCACTCAGCATGTCGAAAACCAGACCTGCAGCTTCCCTTCCTCTGCTTGGTCGGGACTCTGGCACTGAGTTCAGCTTTGATTCTGCCAAGTCTGGCTTGTGTTGGGCTCATTGTAAGTATTCACTGAAAGTGGCGTGAAGAGAGACGTGAGGAAAGAAAGAACAGGAAAGCAGTGTCAGAGAAAAACAGCCAAGTGAAGAACGAAATCACGGAGGCCACAAAGAGGACAAGGAGAAAGAGGGAGGAGAAGAGGAAGGTGGCCGGTGGCTGAGAAGATATTTTAGGTTGGTTTTCCAAGTCCATATGAGGCAAGAATCCTCCAAATAAGGGCTAGAAGATTTTTTTTTTCTGCGTCAATCCACTTTCCTCCCAGTGTTTTCTTTCTTTCTTTTTTTGACAGGCAGAGTGGACAGTGAGAGAGAGAGAAAGATCTTCCTTTGCCATTGGTTTACCCTCCAATGGCCGCCGCGGCCGGCGCACCGCGCTCATCCGATGGCAAGAGCCAGGTGCTGGGTGCTTTTTCCTGGTCTCCCATGGGGTGCAGGGCCCAAGCACTTGGGCCATCCTCCACTGCACTCCCTGGTCACAGCAGAGAGCTGGCCTGGAAGAGGGGCAACCGGGACAGAATCCGGCGCCCCGACAGGGACTAGAACCCGGTGTGCCAGCGTCGCAAGGCGGAGGATTAGCCTGTTGAGCCACGGCGCCGGCCACCTCCCAGTGTTTTCTTAACTGCATCTGATGTGAGTTAGCCTCCATGTTTTGTGCGTGTGATGAGAGAGAGGACTTCCTAAGACGTTTCCATTTTTTCAGCCATTCCTGCAGATCTTATCAGCAGCTGGGCTGTGTTCCACTACAGAGTATGGCTGTGTGTAAGGACTGGCAAAAACAAAATGTGATCAGACCTTGTGCCACTAACCTCATGGCTCTTGAGAGGAGGGGCTGACATGTGGATCTGGCTTGCGGTTCATTTGTTTTTCCGTGAGGAATGGTTTCCCACTTGGCCTCAGGTGGGCGAAGGGACAAGCTGCTGCTTGCTCTTTGGGCCCTGGGGTTTTCAGTCTTGTAGCTTTCTACAGTTTCTTTCTGGGGTTTTGCTGTCAGCTTATTTGAAGCTTGATGCTCTGATCTCTTGACGACATGTCATAGTCATAACCCCCAAGACGTTTGCAGGTAGAGGCGAGAGGCCGACACTGCTTAGTTTTGTTTATGAGAAGTACGTTCTAGCCCACAGGAAAGGCAGTAAGGTAGGTTTCACCATTGTGAGGGGCTTGGTAAAACCTAACTGAGGTCTGGTCGTTTTGAAGTGTGCTTCAATCCGTGAAAAGAGCACTTTCCAGAGAAATGACTTATTTCAACACTTGTTCCAAAAAGAGGCTTAGAGGATTCTTGTGATTTTTTTTTCCTTGTGGCTGATGAAAACACCTGTCATTCCTAAGACAACTGTCTTCACAGGCTGCCTGTCAATCTCTACCACAGCTTTCTGGTGTCCCTGGGGGAGATTTTGGTATTGGTGGGATGAAGAATTTTACTGAAATTAAATGGAGAGGGTGTGACAGTCAACATAGGTGGCCCCTTCCTGCTGAAACCCACGGCCCAGCACTTGAGGCATATTCTTTTTGCTATTGTTTACACAAAAGCACACAAATACTCATAGAAAAAAGAAATAAGTAATCTATTGAGAGTCTTCTGTGGGATTCTAATATACATGGCAGTGAAAGGTGATAGCGTGTTGCATCCAGGCACAGTGCTCACCAGGACATGAGACCAGATCTTAGATTAGGGCTCAGTACAGCCTTATACAGAGCAAAGCACTGCCCTAAAAGGTGGGAGGTCAGTGGCAAGCATCATTTCCATGTAAGAAGAATAACATACTCATTTTTCTTTAAAAAAAATGAGAGAGAATAAGAGAGAGAAAGAATGAGAGATCCCATCTGTTGGTTCATTTGCCAAATGCCAGGAAGGCAGGAACTAACTCCAAGTCCATGAGTGGAATGGATCCAATCACTTGAGCCATCGTCTGTTGCTTTCCAGAGTACACATTAGCAGGAAGTAGAAATCCAGACAAAAGCTAGTATATGAACTCTGAAATGGGATGTGGTGTCTTACTCCTGGGCCAAACACATGACCCAACACATCCATTATTTTTTTTTTAAGATTTATTTGAAAGTCGGAGTTACACAGAGAGAGGAGGAGAGGGAGAGGGAGAGGGAGAAGGAGAGGGAGGAGAGGGAGAGGGAGAGGGAGGAGAGGGAGAGGGAGGGAGAAGGAGGGAGGGAAAGAGAGAGAGAGAGAGGTCTTCCATCTGCTGGTTCACTCCCCAGTTGGCTGCAATGGCCAAAGCTGGGGTGATCTGAAGGCAGGAACCAGGAGCTTCTTCTGGATTTCCCACATGGGTACAAGGGCCCAAGGACTTGGGCCATCTTCTACTGCTTTCCCAAGCCATAGCAGAGAGCTGGATCTAAGTGGAGCATTTGGGACTTGAACTGACATCCATATGGGATGCTGGTACTGCAGGCAGTGGCTTTACCTGCTACGCCACAGCGCCGGCCCGCCACATCCATTAAGAAAGTAAACGATACCCACAACACAGCAAATGGAATGAGCACATAGCTCATTTTGAGATGGGTCCTGATACTCCAAAATCACACTAACTCCATGGATGAGCCCTGGTTTTCATTACCAGTGTTTTTCCTTTCTGCAGCTCCATGTGGCTCGACATTTCTGAGAACTCTGACCTTCAGAAAGTAGCTGATGGCAGTCACCAGAGAACAGACTTGCCTTGGCCTCAGAGCAGAGAAGGCTGTTGGTGTCCACAGCTCTTTTCAGCTGTACTTGACCCCCAGGTCATGATGTGCCAACAGGTGAGAAAGTTTTCAGAAAAGAGGGATAATTCTATTTATGGGATGAATATCCCTTATCCAAAATGCTTCAGACCAGAAATGTTTTGAGTATTTTTGGATTTTGATCCAAATACATAATGAGATACCTTGGGTATATGACCCAATTCTCCATATGAAATTCATTCATATCTCATATACACCTTATACACATAGGTTGAAGGTCATTTTATACAATGTTTTTAATAACTGTGCACAAAACAAACTTTCATGGTGCAACATTGCAAGAGGACCTAAAATGTTTCAGATTTTGAAATATTTTGGATTTGGGGTTTTTTGATTAGGGATGCTCAGCCAGTGTCTACTCTTTTTAAAGAAGACTTGTCATCTAATGCACGAATATCTCTAACCAGGTACAATCTTCAGATACTGTGGCATTGGAAGAAAATATACTTCAAGCTACTTTGAGAGCTCCCGTGAGCTACATGTGAGGGAGGGTGACACAGGAAGAAATCTAAATCAGTTAATGTGAAGCATTCACTTTTCATTTGGCAGCAACTCAAGCCCAGTTCATGTTCACTGCTCTGATATAGCTCTTGGAAGCATTGTTTTATTGAATGGTTAATATCATCATGACCACAGACATGAACCGTTATTAAAATGTTTAATACTAGTTTTATTTTCTTAGAGTTCTTAAATAATGCCCTGTAACCTCACTGCTTTAATATTTCCATGAAGAGCAAGTTCTCTGAGCCTAGGGTAAACATCAGGCTACTCCTTTGATTTAGGTAAAGTTTCTATGATAACAAGACCTCTTGTAGTCATTTTGATATTGCCTGATTTTAAATGTTTGTAAATCCATTTCATGGCAACTTTCAGCTGTCTTTGACATTATTCTTTTTTTAAAAAAATATTTTATTTACTTGAAAGGCAGAGAGAGAGAGAAAGATAGTGACAGAGATAGGGAGACAAGATATGCAGGGGGCTCCTGCCTGGTGGTTCAGTCTCCAGATGTCTACCAATGCTGCAGGCTGTTTTGGAGACTGAAGCAGGGAGGCAGGAACTCAATTCAGGACTCCCATAAGGGTGGCAGAAGCCCCATTTTTTGAGCCATCACTGCTGTCTCCCAGGGTCTGCTTTGGCAGGAAGCTGGCATCCAGAATCAGAGCCAGAACAAAATCCAGGCACTCTGAGGGGAGGTGTAGGCACCTTCATCACTGGACTAAATGCACATGCCTTTAATGCTTCTCTGGATTTCATCATTTCCACTTATGATGTGTGTGATGTCATAGCGTATGGCTTTTTAAATGTATTCGAGTGCATCTGCACTCTCTTATTCCAACAGGAAATCAGTGTTCCCATATGCTTTGTGTTCAATGACTGAAAAGAGGGTTCCTCTCTTACCCAGTGCTCATGGTCACATGTCCAGCAAAGCTCACTCAAAGCCCAAAATGTCATCATTAGATTGTTCCCTGTGGTTCATGAGAAGCCACCACTGCTGCCTCTTCTTTGAGCACAGGGCAGATGAGAACACCTGTCATGGAGTTACTCATTTCTGAGATGCTGCTCTGAGGAATGATGCTGGGAGAGGAGAAGGGAAAGAAGCCTGCAGTATGGAACCCTCTAGGCTGTGGTCAATATTCCATGTTAGGGGAATGACTGTGCTGGGAACAGGCGCTTGCACATCCTGTCCTGAGTCTTGTGCTGATTCAGAGCCTAACTCAGCGATCCTCAGTGTGGGTGCCGAATGGCCCGTGACTGATCCTCCCTGAATCACTGTATTAGAATCATTCCTGGAATGTTGACGCATCCTCCAAGTACCAACAGTGGAAGGGAGGTTATCCCTGAAATTTTGAGCCTGGGAAGCAATATCTTTTGCCCAAGTAATCAGCCCTAAGCCCTTCAATCAATGTTATTTAACTTGTGCCACTGGCTCATGACATAAAAAGAAATTTGCATCTTTTTGTAGGAAGTATCTCTAGTTACTAAGAAGACAAAGACCAATTAGCAATTGGATAAAAATCATTGCAGACTGTTAGAAGCTAAGAAAAAAGACCAACTTAAATTAAAAACACAGTACACTGGAATAGTGGATACATATGGTAGAAATTGAACATTCAAATAAAACATTCCAGCATTGTGGTACATCCCATATCAGAGCACCAATTCAAGTCCCTTATGCTCCATTTTTCAGTCCAGAGCTCCCTGCTAATGCACCTGGGAAAGCAATGGAAGATGCTTGGGTCCCTGCCAACCCACAATAGAGACCCAAATAGAGTTCAGGGCTCCTGATTTCCAGAAAATCTTTGTTTGTCTCTCCTTCTCTACCTTTCAAATAAATAAGTCTTTTAAAATATACACATATTTTAACATTGTATATTTTAAAATATTTTAACATGTGTATATTTTAAAAGACATATATAACTATATTATGTAGTAATATATTATATATATATATATATATACACATATATATAAAATAGAGCTGAGAGGCTACAGGGAGGAAATGCTCAGGTCACAGATGATTATTCCAGGAACTGCCCTGCTAGGCCAGCCTAGCGAACTGCCTGCCTTATCTTTAAGGCTATGTTTTCTGCTTGGTAACACCCACAGAACTGCCACTATGACCTTAAGATTGGCTTTGCATGGTAACGGCTGCTGTTGACAACCAGAGCTTGCCAACTCCTTCAAGCACCCAGTGCCGATGAACCTCCCTTCACAGTAATTTGCATAGATTTCTCTATCCTCAGGCTTTCCTTTGTTCTCCAGATATTCCTAGAGGCCCACAGCCTATGTGTGTGTATTCCAGATTGTAACCTTATTCTTTTTCCTTTTTTTAAAAAAATATTTATTTATTTATTTATTTAAAAGGAAGAGATAGAGATACATATAGATAGGTAGAGATCTTCCATCTTTCACTCCCTAAATGGCCACAACAGCCAGGGTTAGGCCAGGCAGAAGCCAGGAGCTACCTTCTAGGTCTCCCAGATGGGTGCAGGGGCCCAAGGTCTTGAGCCATCTTCCACTACCTTCCCAGGCACATTAGTAGGAAGCTGGATCAGAAATGAAGCAGCCAGGTCTTGAACCAGCACCCATATGGGATGCTGGCACTGCAGGCAATGGCTTAACCTTCTATGCACAGTGCCAGCCCCGCAACTCTATTCTTATTCCCCAATTAAAGTTCCTTTATTGGAGATTCTTCTCTATATTTTTGTTTGATTTTGACAACATCATTACACGTTTGTGTAAATCCATAGAATGTATGGCATAAAGAATGAACCCAGCATAAACTATGGACTTTAGTTAGCAATAGTATGCCAGTACTGGCTCGCCAATTGTAAAGAGGGTACCGCATGAAGGATGCAAGGTGCTAACAGCAGAGAAAACTGTGTGTGTTTGGTGGAGGGGGAACTCTTTATACTTTCTGCTCAATGTTTTTGTACACCCGAGAGTACTCTAAAAACTGAAGTCTTAATTTTAAAACAGGAAAAAATTCAACAAATGTATATAGTAAGAGATTTATTTATTTACTTGAAAGGCAGAGTGACAGAGAGAGAGAGAGGGAAGGGGAAGAGAGAGAGAGAGAGAGAGAGAGAGAGAGAGAGAGATCATCCAACTGCTGATTCATTCTCCAAATGGCTGCAATGGTCAGGGCTGGGCCAGGCAGAAGCCAGGAGCCAGGAAATCCAATCAAGTGGTGGGGGCCCACTTGGTCCCTCATCTTCTGTTTTCCCAGGTGTATCAGCAGGAAGCTGGGTCAGAAGCAAAGCAGCTGGGACTTGAACAGGCATGCTCACATGAGACACTGGCGTTCTAAGCAGTGGCTCAAACTGCTGAGCCACACTGCCCGCCCCATCAACAAATGTACCTAACATAGAACATGTAGAAAAGTATTTTGTAGAAAAGTATTTTGCTGCCTCAACATGCCTGAGCTCAGATAAGGAAACATTTTGAAACATTTTCCATTCACATTTTTAAGTAGAAGTGTGACATAGATACTGAAAGATGTACAGAACAAGTCATAGTGCAGTTTTATGTACAGCTCAAAGTGAATATACCCTTACACCCACCATCAGAGGAAGACATTAGGGGCCAGCACTGTGACATAGTAGGTTAAGCCTCTGCCTGCAGCACCTGTATCCCTTATGAGTGCCAGTTCATCCTGGTGGCTCCACTTCTGATCCAGCTCCCTGTTAATGTGCATGGGAAAGCAGCGGAAGATGGCCAAGATCATGGGCCTCTGCACCCACGTGGGAGACCCGGAAGAAGTTCCTGGCTCCTGGCTTCAGATCGGCCTAGCTCTGGCTCTTGTGTCCATTTGGGGAGTGAAGCACTGTATAGACCTCTCTGTCTGTCTCTCCCTCTGTCACTCTGCCTTTCAAATAAATAAAATAAATCTTTCCAAAAAAATGAAATTGCCAATAGCAATTCAAGTAACAGAAATCCTTAAAAAAATGAAGAAATTAAATGTTGCTAGCACCCCAGCAACCCTGTTTTTTGAGACTTTTTAACACTATAAATTAATTTTTGAAATTTTGAAACAAACTTGTAGTATATAATCTTTTGTGTCTGGTTCTTGTGTTCCACATTGTGTTTACGATGTTATTCACCCATGGTGCTGTATACAGTTTGCTTTTATTGCTGTGCAGTTTTCCATTATAGACTGCATTGTGGTTTATTTGCCTACTCTATGTTGATGTCACCTCCACTGTTTTAGACTTTTACTGTGACGAAAAAATGCTGCTACAAATGTTCTTGAACGTGTGCACTAAACTCCCTCTGGCTGGGTGCCTAGAGGTATACTTGCTTGAAAAGAGGATACACTACATTTCACTTTAATAAATAATGCCAAATTTTCCACAGTGGTTGCACCACTTTATAATTCCACTAACAATGTGTAGGAGTGGTAGCCACCTCATACCTACATTGGTATGGTGTGTCTTTCATTTTTGTCATTTTGGTGAGTCTGTCTCATTGGGATTTCAATTTCATTTTCTCTGATTACAAATGAGGTCTCCTATCTTTTCAGGTATTTATTACCCATTTAAATACCTTCTTTTGCAATGTGCCTAAGCAAATCTCTTGAACATTTTAAAATGGAAATTGTCTTTTCTTATTTCCTTGCTCAGTTGTACCTTCACCCAGCAGTGGTACCAATTTTGACTTTCTTAAGTGACTTTGATACAAAAATTATTAATTTTAATACAGTTCTCTTAATCAACCACTTCCTTAACTTTCTATGTATTTTATGCCTCTAAGAAGTATTTCCATTTTCTGAGTTATAAACATATTCTTTCTTATAAGTCTCCTAAATTGTCATTTTAGATGATTTGTTTGGATCTAAATATTCCTGGAACTGATTTTTGTGTATGGTATGAGGTAGGAGTCCGATTTCTTTTTCTTCTATCTAACTATTCAGTTGACCTAGCACCAGTTTTAAAAAAGACAGTTCTTGAGGCCAGCATTGTGGTATAAACTGCTGCCTTCCATGCTGGCATCCCATATGGGGGCTAGTTCAAGTTCCTGTTGCTCTACTTCGGATCCAGCTCCCTGCTAATGGGCTGGGAAGAACAGAAGGTGGCCCAAGTGCTTGGTTCCCTGCAGCCATGTGGGAAACCTAGATGGAATTCCAGTCCCCTTGCTTTTGCTCGGACATTGTAGCCATTTGGGGGAGTAAACCAGAGGGCAGAAGACCCCTCTTTAGTTACAGACAGAGAGAGGGAGAGACAGAGAGAAAGGTCTTCCATCCACTGGTTCACTCCCCAAATGGCTGCAATGGATGGAACTGGTCTGATCAGAAGTCAGGAGCCAGGAGCCAGGAGCCAGGAGCCAGGAGCTTCTTCCAGGTCTCCCATGTGGGTGCAACAGCCCAAGCACTTGGGCTACCTTCTATTGCTTTCCCAGGCCATAGCAGAGAGCTGGACTGGAAGAAGAGCAGCCAGGACTTGAGCTGGTGCTCATATGGGATGCTGGCACTACAGGCAGAGGCTTAGCCTACTATACCACAGCACTGGCCCTAGATTCTCTCTCTCTCCCTTTCAGATTTTCAAAGCTTAAAAAAGCCAAAAGACAGTCCTTTCCCTGATTTCTCTAGACACCATTATCATAAATGATGGTTTGGTGCATGCACAGCTATGCTTCTAGACTATGTTTAGTCTACTGGTCCATACTGCCTAAATAGCAAGATAGCTAACAGAGCAAATTGTTCTCTTTGCTCTGCTTTGTAAAGACATCTTGCCTGTTACTGGGTCTTTTCATTTCTGGTTAAACTTCAGTATCAGCCTATAAATTATGCACACACACACACACGCAGCTGCCAAGAATTTTCTTCATACTGAAATCGCACAAAATTCATATTAGTTTCAGAGGAATGAACATTTTAAAATATAGTCTTTCAATTCATAAACCCTGTCTAATCCTCCATTTATTTAGGCTTATGATTTCTTGAGATAATATTTTATAGCTTTATGTATTTTATAGTTTATATGCTTTATAAACATAGAGTTTAGGTTTTGCTGCTTTTATAGTTTTTATATGGTTGTATATTTTGCCATCACATAGTTTATATCTTTAAGTTTTCTGTGTAGACTTTTTATGTCTTTCCTATGTATTTGAAGTTTTTGCTGCTATTGGAAACAACGTCTTTTGAAATTTCTTTTTTACTAAAAGTTTAGTAGTTTTTTGAAAGGGGGGTGCTTTGGTATAATAGTCTAATCCTCTTCCTGCAGCACTGGCATCCCATATGGGCGCCAGTTCGTGTTCCAGCTGCTTCTCTTCTAATCCAGCTCTCTGCTAATGGCCTGGGAAGGCAGTGGAGGATGGCCCAGGTGCTTGGGTCCCTGCACCCACATGGGAGACCTGGAAGAAGCTCCTGGCTCCTGGCACTTGGCTTCTGGCTTTGGATCAGCCCAGCTCCAGCCATTGTAGCCATCTGGGGAGTGAACCATGGATGGGAGACCTCTCTCTCTGTAACTCGACCTCTTAAATAAACAAATAAATAAAACCTTTTTTAAAAGTTTTCTTTCCTTTTTTTTTTTTTTTTTTTTTACTATTTTGACTTTGTAGTAAAGTTGGTGTTCTTACATGTTAATTTGAATACTTTATATATTTTGGATTTTATATACTCAGTCATGTCTTCTGAAGATAATGAGTCTTGTTTTATTCTTTCCAATTCTAAAACATTTTATTTATTTTCTTGACTTATTACATTTTATGAGGCCTTTGGGACCATGATAAATAGAACTGATAATACCAAGTATACTTATTGTTCTCAATTTTAAAGGAAAAATTTTCAACATTTAAAAAATTAAATCTTTTATCAGATAAAAAAGTCCTTTGAATTACTAATTTGATATTTAACAAACATGAATGAATGTTGAAGCTTATCAATGCTTTTTATTAGCCATCTATTTGGATGATTATATAATTAAATTTTGTTACTCTGTCAAAATGAGTTTTCAATATGTTCTGTTGCTTCTCAAACACCAAACCAGACTTCACCTTCTAGAGTAAACACCATTGATTAATCTTTTCAGACATTTTTTGAGTTGGTTAGTTTATTTATTTAAGAGTAAAAAAGTGTTAAGGGTCTATTTCCTCATATTCAAAGTTGACAGAGTGTAGAAAAAGATTCTGTGAACCAAAGGATTTGTGTCTGGTATCTTTGGCAACATCAGGGATCCCGGTAACACGAAAGATGAGTTTCTCAGGAAACTTGTCCAAGAGAGTTTTAAATTCTCCTTGCTTATATGGAAAGTTGACCATCATGCTTTTCTTATAAATCTACTGTGGCACCGGAACAGAGGCCTTGGGAAGAACAACTGCTCTTCCTATTTTTTGGTTGCTTCACTTCACAGGAATAAAGCCAGCAACTGAGATAAGCAATTAATAACAATCCAGATGAAATTTATGATAGATCCTAGAACTGAATTATCTGCAGACATGAAGCTTGACTCACACTGAAGTTTCACCCAGGTCTTCAGCAGGGTAAGAACACCAGGAAAAGCTGGACTTGGGCCCCAAATCCACACCTTTCTGGTAGTGTCTGAGTATGTCCATATCCCCTTTCCTCCATACTTCTCAACACCCAGGGAAGATGTAGGAGGATAAACTAGGAAGAAGTCACACCAAGCCACACCACAAGGTGAGCAATCAGTAGATTGCTCCCTGTGCTCTTCAGGAATCAGCTATGTGTCAGTACCTGGGAATGTCCTGGCCTCACCTCCCTAACAAAAGCAAGCAATAGACAGGCTGCCTGGGCCTCAGAGGAGTCAAGATGTAGTCAAGATGTAGTCGCTGTGGTCTCCAAAGTTTGCATTGCCACCTTGCTCAGCCATGAGCTGAGAACAGCTCTGTGCTCCGTTCTAGAAGATAAGTGGTGCCATGGCTGGCCACAGCAGGACATGGTTTCCCTCCGCTCCTCATGGCCTCTTACTGCTATATCCTCGTGGGACATCCTCATGTACGCTGCCTCCAGGGAATGCAGACGTGCCCCTTTACTCATAGGATGTCCCACAAATTATAGAAGCACCCAACCCAAGATGTTATTTTCATTTCCTTTTTTCTTCTTCTTTTTTTTGGTAAAAAAGTGCTCCTCTAAGATAAAGAGGGGTTGGGAGAGGAATGGCTGGGCTCTTCGTGGATGCTGTAGTAAAGTTTTAAGTGTGTCTGAAAAACCAGGGCTCCACAGCTCCAGACAATGGGAAGCTGGTGACAGCAGAACATGTACTTCTGCAGATAGTCAATTAATGGGGATGTCATGGTGCTCTTTACAGAACAGCATGGAATAAAGCCATATTTGATTCTGCCATGTGAACCAGAAGCAATCATACTAACATGAAAAATGGCCAAACTACATGTTTACAAGTCTTTAGAAGAAAAAAAAACTTTCATAGGATATTTGTTGAATGTTAAATAAGCATTTTTTTTTGACAGGCAGAGACAGTGAAAGAGAGAGACCGAGAAAGGTCTTCCTTTTTCCGTTAGTTTACCCCCAAATGGCTGCTACGGCTAGTGCGCTGTGCTGATCTGAAGTCAGGAGCCAGGTGCTTCCTCCTGGTCTCCCATCCGGAGGAAAGGGCCACTTGGGCCATCCTCCACTGCCTTCCTGGGCCACAGCAGAGAGCTGGACTGGAAGAGGAGCAACCAGGACAGAATCCGGCACCCCAACTGGGACTAAAACCCGGGGTGCTAGCACCGCAGGTGCAGGATTAGCTAAGTGAGCCGCGGCGCCAGCCGTTAAATAAGCATTTAAAATAAATCAGTTGGAGTGGGTATTTAGCTTAGTGGTTAAGATGCCCAAAGTGATTGGCTTAGATTCCAGGTCTGGCTCTTGCTTCTAGCTTCCCATCAATGTACCCTGGGAGGTTGTGGTGATGACTCAAGTAATTGGGTTCCTTCTACTCCTATGGGAGACTTGGATTGTGTTCCTGGCTCCCGGTTTTAGTCCTGGCCGAGTCCTGGCTACTTCAGGCATTTGGGGGAGTGAACCAGAAGATATGAGCATATGTTCCTCTCTCTCTCTGCCTCCCAAATAAATAAAATTTAAAATAAACTAGTTTACTGATCTATCATTTTTAAAGAATATTTATTTATTTATTTGAAAGGCAGAGTTACAGAGAGAGACAGAGACAGAGAGAGACAGAGATCTTCCATCTGCCAGTTCACTCTCTAAATGGTCTCAAAGGCCAGGGGCTGGGCCAGGTGGAAGCCAGGAGCTAGGAGCTTTTTCAGTGTCTCCCACATGGGTGCACCTGAACCATGTTCTGGTGGTTTTTTCAGGTGAATTAGCAAAGAGCTGGATCAGAAGTGGATCAGCAAAGACTTGAATTGGCACCCATATGGGATGCCAGCACTGCAGCCAGCAGTTTAACCCCTGTGCCACAGTGCCAGCCCCTGGTCTGTCCTTAAAGATCATTTGCAACCCATTCATTTTGTTATCTGCTATCATCGCTAAGCAGACACTAAAGTTTTAAGAAAAACATAGGAAAAAATTTAACTTTGTTTTTAAAGTTCAGAAAATATCACCTTTATTTTACATGTGAAATACCTTGGACCAGCTCACAGACTACCAGTGTTCCATGAGAGTGCAATCTGAGAAAAGTCGGCAAAATGAATGAGATGAGAAAACTTTTCTTAGCCAGCAGTTCTGTCTTCACTGCCCCTCTCCTGCTATTCGCCTCCATCCGTGGCTTCATGGCAACAACACTGGGGCCACCACCAGGACATTCACCACTAGCAGGCAGAGTGTCTGCCAAGCTCCCTGCTACCCACTTCATCGTCAGCACCACATTTAGTGGATCAGATTTTATTACTCAATGTTATGCATGATGAAACATTTGCTTTTGAGAGTGCAAAACTGGAAATGAGTTTATTTGCCATAAGCACCAAAAGCTCACCAGGCAGAGGCACCTCCCAGTCCGGAACTCGCCACCCTGGGGCACTGGTCTCTTTTAGGTTATTTCTATGCCCCTTTTGGCTGGACCTCCCCTTGCTCCATATTTTGACCTGGCAATGCCTGGCTATTCAATGCTAGCTTGACTGAGCCTGTCCGTCCCCCTTTAAAGATGAAGACTCTACCTGCCAGCCTGCTGGCTTGAGTAAAACCAAAGTCCCCTTTGGTTATTTTTTCCTTACTTCAGCCAGCTGTGGCCCTGTGGCCAGAATGACACCTGCTCACACACCTAACTCATGCCTGCCAGATAACTCCCCATCCAAAATGCGGCTGTCCTGTTCAGAGGCCTCCAATGGGTACATCACCCCGACTGCAGACATGGAATTTGGCCCATAGTTCCAGGACACCTCGGTGCCTGGAAAGGATGAGGAGGGTTGTGAGGAAGGCTAGGATAGAGAAGCCAACTCCCTGTCTCAGTGCCAGCCAGGCCCTGGTCTGATGCTGGGAATGAGGCAGAGAACATACATCTGCATCACCCTCACTAACACAACACAAGGACAAGCTGTGTCTGATAAAAAAACAAAAAACAAAAAACAAAAAACAATGTGGGACATGGGATCAACTCAGACTGCATCCTATTTCCAATGACTAACCCCAGTGCATAAACACTGGACTTTCATATAAGCACAACATAAATGTGCCATCATTTGATCACCTTACAATGTATTTTACATAATTTAACTCAAATAACCACTACCTCACAAATTTGAACATCTCAGTCTTTGCAAGTTCCAGGGATCGGACTGGAGGCCCCAAAGTCAGAAGATTCCATTTATAATTCTAAATCTAAAGCATTGTGAGAGGTTCAAAACATTCAGTCAAAATAATATAGGCTGATGATGTGCATTTAACCCAAGCACTTTAACCAAAGCTGTGGGCCAGATCTCATCAGAATTAAGGTAATCAACAATCACCAAAAATAAGCAGATAATGTTGACTCCTTTGAGACTCAGTTCTCCCAAATAATCAAGGCTCAATCACAGCAACAGAAAAACACATGAACCCTCTCCCAAGACACATAAAATTCTCATTACTTATGTCAATTGCAATAGTACAGAAAAACCTTGATTAAATTGATTAGCACATGACATCAGCATCTTTAAGCGTAGAAGACAAAACTGTTAAGTGTAGAACCAACCGTGTTTTGCTAAAAGACAGCTCCATAAATGTCATCCCAAATATTTTCACAAAGTTAAAACTGAATGGCAAAAATACTTAAAATAGATGTTCACAGCAATTTACAACAGCTTCAAAAGCACAGCAGTTTCAGACTTTTATCCTTTCACACCTCAGGCCCTGTAATAGAGGGTACTCGTGATCTAGAGCTCTGGGATTACCAAGTATAACAAGGCAAATATTGGCCCCAACTGTAGAACAAGAAGGATCTTAAACAGGTGGGCAGAGAAACTTCCATAGTTTAGCATATGCAAAAATGGGAATCCTTTGGGTCACAAGGGCCAGGAGGCCTGCTCTTGCAAGCATAGAAAAACTTATGAGGGAGTTGGAGCCCATTGCCTTGCAAGATCTGGTGGTGGTTACAGATAGCATGAACCCTGTTCTCAAAATGGCAGCTAGGGAGGTAGGGGAAATAAGGCATGAGGCCCCCGTCAGCAGGGAGGGTCCACTGAGACCAGGCGCTGGGCCTTGGCTCCCAAGCAGACAGGACGGTTCCCCCACTTCCAGACACTTGAAACAAAGCAGAGGGGCAGTGAAAAGAGCCTGGACTGGTCAGGCCAGCCAGGGAGGGCCGAGAGGGCCCAGGCACAGTCTGGAAGACAGAATGCCCCTCCTGCCTGCATGCGGCAGAGACTTTGGAGGAGACAAAGCAGGGTGTGGCCAAGGCGGCTAGGTGATAAGGAGGCGGGCACGGAGACATTGGTTGTCATGAGACCAGGCAGGAGAAAGGCTGGGAGTAGCATTCCTCAGAGCGACACTGCTCAGAACTTACCTCTGGTCCCCTTCAGTGCCCCATGTTGGGCACCAAATGTGTTATCAGGGATCAGGTGCTCAGGATTCTTGTCTTCACACGAGAAAGAATTCAGATGTGAGAGAGGGTAGTGGTAAGGATGCCAGCAAAGTTGAATGAAGAGAAATACTGAAGAGCATACACCTGAGACCAGACTGAGCGCTGTGAGGAAACAGTGAGATTATCATTGAAAGAGTTGGGATTTAAATCCAAGTCACATCTGACCCGAAGGTCTTCTCTTAGCCGCCACTCTGTAGTTCCTTGTTTACAACCCAACAAGAGTGGCAAACAGCAAGCCGTGGCGTGTTGTACATGTGTCTGTCAGTGTTTAGGCAGGTGTTTAAAAACTTCTCAATTATAAATCTATTACCATGTTACTCACAGAAGATTTGTGTCCCATAATCAGGTTTAGATACATGTAAGATATATTTTACAGAGTTAATTCCATGAATTGTAAACAGAAAATGGGGGGAAGGATATTGATTGAAAAGAAGATTCCATCAGGATTGTTGTGAAGCATTAGATACAGCTGAAATAGCACTCCCTTCATTGAATCTTTGAATTCCCTAACACTTTTCCTGTACTCATCACTTTATCTCCCAATTGAACACCCAAATCAGCTAAGCCTCTTGTCAGTGTGCTAGGATACAGAGCTCAAAGACGTAGGCTTTGTTCTCAAATAGCTCATGGTGAAATATGTACTATGATACATGCAAGGTGCTGTGGACACGAAAGGCATCTACTCCTAGCTACAAGGCTTGGGGAAGGAGAGAATAAAAGGAGAATGTCACACTGCGAAGCAAGTGACAGGAAG
This sequence comes from Sylvilagus floridanus, assembly GCA_949820135.1. Taxonomy (NCBI): domain Eukaryota; kingdom Metazoa; phylum Chordata; class Mammalia; order Lagomorpha; family Leporidae; genus Sylvilagus; species Sylvilagus floridanus. Next base: position 56,138,606 of record OX463235.1, read on the forward strand.
TAGGCATTTTGACCCTTGATCCTAGCCTTGAAGTGAGGATTAACCACAAGGAAAAGGTGTGCATTGGTGTGCAGGTGTATTTGTGTGTGTTTATGATTTCTAGGCAGAAGGAACTAGCAAGGTAATATGATAAGAAGGGCCTCCCCTGTTCTGGGAATTGCAAGCAGATACCCAGGTGGATGCTGGGGAATGGCACAAGATGAAGCTGGAAGAGCGTGTGTGAGTGATTTATGAGGAGTTTAGATTTTTCCTGAAGAACACTGGGCGTCAATGGAAGATTTTAAGATCTTTGGAAGGACCATCCTGGCAGGAATGTAGAGGATGTATGGGTACGGGAAATGGTGTGGTGCAGGGAATGTGGTGTCCAGATGTAGGGGGAACAGCCAAGAGGCCACCAGAGGCACATAGCCTAACCTGAGCTTTTGGGCAGGGGTAGGGATGTTGGGGAGGAGAAGGACAGACCTGATGTACACAGGCAAACGAAAGGGGTAAATGGGGCAAATAAGATAGAATTCTTGGGGCTGATGGGTAAAGCCTCTGCCTGAAGTGCTGGCATCCCATATGGGCTCCCGTTAGAGTCCTGGCTGTTCCACTTCTGATCCAGCTCTCTGCTTTGGCCCAAGTCCTTAGGCCCCTACACCCTCATGGGAGACTGGGAAGAAGCTCTTGCCTCCTGGCTTTGGATTGGCGCAACTCTGGCCATTGTGGACATCTTTGGAGTTGAACCAGTGGATGGAAGACCTCTCTCTCTCTCTCTTTGCCTCTGCCTCTCTGTAACTCTGCCTTTCAAATAAATAAATAAATCTTTAAAAAAGGAGACAGCATTCTCAGTTTTACAGAGAAATAAACCCCAATTACCTTCTTGTGTTATACCTGAAAAGACTCATATTTCTCAGCCTTTTTTTTCCCCAAAATTGCATTACTAGTATGGCTAGAAGAGTTAATCAAACCAGTGTGCTTCCTTTTTAAGTTTGATTTTTAATTGAAAATTAACCACTGCCTATATTTATAAAGTACCACATGATGTTTTCCTCCAGGTACACACTGAAGGATGAAAATCAGCGCCTTTGTATGCTGCACATTGTGTGCTTTCTTCATGTTGCACTAGCTGACTTGTTTTCCTGAAGCTGAAGCTGTGGGTTGCTTTGTTGCAGACCTGACTTCCCCATTACATCACCCCCGGCTACACAGACTACAAACGATGCCATCTCTTACAAGATGATTGAGAAAGGGGAAGGAAAGACAAAGCCATTAAAACCCATAGCATTGTGAACCAAAAGACTCCCCCAGAAAGGAAGCTCACCTTTATTAAGGGTGCAGGTGTCCTCCTTGGCCCGATGGCACTCTAACAGGAAGCCACATAGTACATATGAAGAGGACATGGAACTCAAAGGTTTAGATTCTATTTGAGCAATAGTTTTTCCTTTAATAAGCCATTTGTTATGGATATCCATTACATCAGAAATAGTCTTCCCCGCAGACTTTCGAAAATTGTGATAATCTCCACACACTAAAATGCACCATTTTTCAGTGTAAAGTTCTGAGGCTTCAGCCCATTCACATTGTTGTGCAACCATCGCCACCCCCATTTCCAGGTCTATTTTTGGCGTTCCAACCTCACACTCTAGCCACTGAACAGCAGCTCTCCATTTCCCTGGTCCCTGGCACCCAGAAATTGCCACACCACTCTCTGTCTCTGAGTTTCATTACTCAATGGACTTCATAAAAAGGGAATCATACAATGCATTGTGTCTGCTGTATTTCATTTAGCTAAACATTTCCAAGATTTATCCATGCTGAGACACGTCTTAGACTGTCATCCTTTTTACAGCAGAATAATACAGCATGATTTGTGTATATCATATTTGCTTGTTTTCATCCTAGTTTATCCTTTCTTGGTCATCTGTTTTTGTTTAAAGAAGGCTAAATTCGGTAAGCAGGGTCGATGAGTAATTTGAAGGGCATGGTGAACATTTTGTCGCAATACATTGTCCCCTTCCTTCCTCTATTAGAATCTTGCACTGTCCTTTTATCATCTTACTTTGTTGGGGATTCCCACATTTTGCACTACTGATTAAGTAATTTATTCATTTTGAAATTCAAAGAATTTCAGATTAAAGATTAAAGAATCTATTCATTCTAAAATTAAAAGGTTTGTTGAGGACCTACTCTCTGCATCAAATGCCAATAAAGACAAGTGCACAGGTTCCAGAAGATGACAGTCAAAGTATGAGGATGCCCTGTACTGGCAGATGGTGGTTGATGGGAAATAGCCTGTGGCTGGCCCTGTGAGGCTGGGACTCAGATAATGTAAGGGCTGTCAAGAAAGAGAGGTCAGTGAAACCAAACTCCTCTCTACTTAATGTTTTGCTAGTTCTGGTCAGGATTGGGTCTATGTAACAAATGCCACTGTCCAATTTGTAAACCCCTAAAAATAAACTGAGTTTTCCAATAGCAGCATCTAGGACAATTTCCACAGTACTATCATCATGCTTGTTTCCACAGGGAATACCTTCATTTAACTCTCTGGCGGGAACTGGTAATTGCAGGTATACCAAACTGTACCTGTACTGGAATTATAGAAATTCAGAGTTGGAAAAAGATCATCTTTCTCCCCACAATTTGTAGATGAGAAGGCTCAGGTCCCTGAACAGCACTGAACCCTGGAAGTCGCACAGCTAGTCTGTGCTTAGTGAAGGGTTGGTAAAGAGCTCCAATGCTCCCCATCAGTCCTAATCCCCTGCAGCCGTATTTCCATCAGTACAAGGGAGGGAACCAGAGAAAAAGCTGTCAACATCATGAGATCAATGGGTGCCATTTGTATTCCCCCAAACTTGTTTTCAAACCAAAAAATCCTCAAAGACTTCCGCATTTTCTTCAATGTAAGCTGACAACCCATGATTATCTCATATTCGGTACAGGTCTCAGCAACCTCACCTTCCTGGTGTGTGACCACAGCCCATTTCATTCCCGATCCATGGCATATACAGCAACAAAAGTCAACAAAGACACGGTTTGGAACGCACAAGAAACTCGAATAAGTAAGGTCTGTGGCTTCACGGCTTTCCCCACTCAACATTCCGCCTACTGTAAAACATGGTTTATCAAATTGACAAGCTATAATTAGACTTAGCCTGATGGTTACAGCTCCACCAGTCCTTAGACAGTGTTTATGTGTCTGAAATACATACAGGCTCACATCTTTATTAATCACACAATCTTGGTCTTCTTATTTGATTGCAGTGGAAAGCCTTCACAGCCTAAGTGTGCATTTCTTAGGAAGCAGAAAGTCATTTTTCCTCTAATTTAGCCCAGCGTAAATGTGCCAAGGATCCAGGGTATTGATCTGCTGCTTAGACCTCAAAACCCAGGTAAAGTGTGTAGAACAATTTGTAGTATGTAGTCAACACGAGTCGTAATCAGTAATTTGTCAGGAAAGGCAGTGTTTGAGAACATGAGATTTTGCTGTGCCCAAGGCAAGAAACATTGGTAAAGACAGTTCCCGTCCCTCCCCACATTTCCCCTTCCCTGCCTAATTTTTCCTCCCTTCCTACATAGTTCCCTGCAGAAAACGTTTGTACACTCATGAGGACCCATGGTAGCTATGAAGCAGTGGTCTGGGAAAACTTCCTGTAATCTTAGCATGAGCTGTTTTGGTTTGGAAGGCGAGGGGTTTATAAGACTTGCTGGAGAGCTGCTAATTAGCATGCAAATGTTTAATTTTAGCCTCCCAAATATGCTCATGCAGCCACATAATTCTTACCTGTAGCCTTTAAACCTGTGATAACATGCCATTTTTCGCAAATCAGAATCCAGTCACTTCAGGGACTGACTCACTGCAACCTCCTGTTTGCTATCTCTGAAATGTTCTTTTTGAAATGAATTCTCTTCCTCAAATTCATTTTGGGGACTTTATCCCATTTTGAGGGGGAGCCGTAGAATGTGAAAATAGAAAGTATTTAAAGTAGATAGTGCTATTGGTCAGTAAAAATGATTGATTGATGCTGAAAATGAGTGAATGAAAGTAAGTTGCTATCCCTGTAGACAGTAACTGGAATGAAACCAAGTCAGTATTATATTTCTGAAAGGTGTGCGGAAAATATCACTAAGTGAAAATAATATGCACCGATGAAACTACTTTAAAAAAATAGAAGAGTATCCTGCCAAAGATTCAAACTCATTCCTTCTCAGGGTAGTTTAGTTGCACAAGCTTTATGCTAATTATTGTTGTATTGAAGATTTGGCAGCTTTACAAAAATCTAAAACTTGTACATGCAGGTTTTTCAATGGCCTAGATTTAGGCTAGGAAAGTATTTCAGACAATACCAACCTATAGTAATACTTACTTTAAATTTTTTAAAAAAGATTTATTTATTTATTTGAAAGTCAGAGGTACACAGATAGAGAAGGAGAGGCAGAGAGAGAGAGTGACAGAGAGCAAGGTCTTCCATCTGTTGGTTCACCTCCCAACAGGCTGCAACAGACAGAGCTGCGCCGATCCAAAGCCAGGAGCCAGGAGCTTCTTCTGGGTCTCCCACATGGGTGCAGGGGCCCAAGGACTTAGGCCATCTTCCACTGCTTTCCCAGGCCATAGCAGAGAGCTAGATTGGAAGTGGAGCAGCTGGGACTTGAACTGGCACCCATATGGGATGCTAGCATTGTAGGAAGCAGCCTCACCCACTGTGCCACAGTGCCAGGCCCTAAAGTTTTTTTAACCCATAGGATGATTATAATTTATAGTTTCATAGGAGTTTGCTTAACAAATATGGACGTACCCAAACCTGCATTCTTTTGTAGCATGGGAAGCTGTCCGTCAAATGACAAGCTTTCAAAAGCCTGAGCTGTATGAATTCCACCGGCAGCAGACCTTCAGCATCATAAAAGTTGCATTTTCAGTATCGAGCACTTATGGGAGGGCATAGATTCACAAATCACAACAGAGCAATGGAAGCAGATTAAGCCATCATTGCCATGTAACAAGGAAACAATTGTTTAAGTAGTCCTTCTCTTGATTCAAAAAGGAAAAAAAAAATGGAAGAAAGGATTGAAAGGGGCCGGCGCCGCAGCTCACTAGGCTAGTCCTCTGCCTGTGGCACCGGCACCCCGGGTTCTAGTCCCAGTTGGGGCACCAGTTCTGTCCCGGTTGCTCCTCTTCCAGTCCAGCTCTCTGCTGTGGCCCGGGAAGGCAGTGGAAGATGGCCCAAGTGCTTGGGAGACCAGGAGGAAGCACCTGGTTCCTGACTTTGGATCTGTGCAGCGCACTGGCCGTAGCGGCCATTTGGGGAGTGGACCAATGGAAGGAAGACCTTTCTCTCCGTCTCTCTCTCTCACTGTCCAACTCTGCCTGTTTAAAAAAAAAAAAAAGGATTGAAAGGGGTGTAATAAAAGGATAACCTGACTCAGAGGTTGGTGCTTTAAATGAAAAATAACTGAGTGGATGTGGGTGCTTGGTAGGTGGTATAAAAAGAATCAGAATTGGGGCCGGCACTCTGTGGCATACTGGTAAAACTACTGCCTGCAGTGCCAGCATCCCATTTGGACGCCGGTTTGAGTCCCAGCTGCTCCACTTCCAATCCAGCTCTCTTCTCTGGCCTGGGAAAGCAGAAAGTGGTCCAAGCCCTTGGGTCCATGCACCCGTGTGGGAGACCTGGAAGAAGCTCCTGGGTCCTGTGGCCAACTAGGGAGTGAACCAGCAGATAGAAGACCTCTCTTCTCTCTTTCTGCCTGTCTCTCTCTCTTTCTCTTTCCCTCTCCTCTCTCTGTAACTCTTTCAAATAAATAAATCAATCTTTAAAAAAAGAGAATCAGAGTGGCACATAAGGGAAGACTTGGGGAGGAACAATGGTTTGGAAAAGTTTGAGTTACAGGTTTATATTGTTGAAGGAAAAGTAATTTTTGTCTTAATCTTGTGCTAACAAAAGTCTGAATAACTGGATAAATTATCCCAGGACCAAGTACTTGGAGGGTGACTGTAGTTGTATTCTATGTTGATTTTCCAAGATCTTATTTGTGGGAAGAATATGGTTCTACTATCAAAAAAACAATGAAATCCCTTGCTAACTGATTGTCACCAGTATCATCTCTAAACTCTACACATTATTTATTGATAACCATAGAGATGGAATGGAGATGGAGAGCATGGTAATGTTGATGTTACTGACAAAAGGGATAATTCACACATGGAATGGGGAACATGGTCACTAGGCAGTCTCGGAAGTAAAAGGGAGGCTGAAGCAAGTTTCCCTGTCATTGATGGTGCTTCTTCATTGTTCCTCTCCAGGAATTAAGACCACCTGGTTAGGAATACTGAATTCAGGGGGTCTGAAACCGTTTATAAAAGTTGATAAAAAAAAAAAAAGAGTTGTGGATGTTGTGGTGCTACTTGGGAAATCTACATTCCATGTTGGAGTGCTAGTTTGAGTCCTGGTTGCTCTGCTTCTGATCCAGCTTCCTGTTAATGTGCCTGGGGAGGCAGCAGAAGATGGCCCAAGTAATTGGCCCCCTGCCACCCACGTGGGAGACCTGGGTGGAGTTCCTGGCTCCTAGCTTCAGCCTGACCCAGCCCTGGCTATTGTGGCCATTTGAAACAGTAGAACCTGTGAATGGAAGATCTTTCTGTGTGTATCTTTCCCTCTCTCTTCATTGCTCTGCCTTTCAAATACACACACACACACACACACACACACACACACATGTATATACTTAAAGTTGGTGAGAGTACCAAAAATGTAGTATAGGCATGAGCTTTGGTGGTTATTTACAGCTGTTGTCTCTGCTGTTGAGGAACAGTGTTTTTTTTTTTTTTTTTCCATTCATACTATTTGTTGAACTCATTACTTAGTGTAAAGTTAATTTTATGAGTATAAAGTAAACTGAAAGTAGGGTATTGTAAAAAATTAAGAGAGAGAATAGGAGAGGAAGGAGGAGGTAGTGTGGGATCATGGGCAGAAGGGAGGGTGGAGTAGGAGGTATCAGTATGTTCTACATCTGTATACATGAAACACATGAAATTTATATACCTTAAATAAAACAAAAAATACAGCTAAGAAGGAACAGATAAAAAAAAGAAAGTCTAATACAAAAATAGACAAAAAGCAGTTCTAGGATAATGAATACAGGTCAATCATATAACACATGTTAAAAGAAAGGTCTCAATCTCCCTTTTATACAGCAAGGTTTCATTATTTCTTTAAATTGGAAAATATAAGAAAGATTGATTTTTTTTTCTTGAAGAAAATAAAGTTGGTGGTAGAAATCTAAGACATTTTCTGTTGCCTTAGCATTGGGGATCTAGGGTTTTCTCCTCACTGGTGGGGTGGTAGTAAAGGGATTTAGTTGTAATCAGTTCTGGGATCCTGAACTGGGCCCCCAAATTTCTGCCATTATACTTTGTATCTAACTTTGTTGAGGAGTGGAAGAGTGGAGCCAAAGGCTCAATGGTATCACAGAATATGGTAGAATGACTTCACGCTCCTTTTCTTGGCATGGTCAGACATTCCTGCTGCCCCATCTGAAAAAACATCACCAAAAGGAAACATTTTACACCCTCAGGACTGAAACAGTAATGAGAGGCAAGGGTAGAAAACGGAGTTGCATTTGCCGGCACTTCAAACAGATTTCAAAACTGTGGAATTAGCTTGGGGGTTGTTATCTCTCAAACTTCAAGGTGGTCAAAGATGATTATAAGACATGTTCTGTTGCTTAAGGATTTGCTGACATCTAATGCCTTTTCTTCTCCAAATGAACACGGGAGTGACATTTCTGAGTTAATAAAGCATCTGAGAAGGATGTGGCCGTGAGCAGTACTTTTCTTTCCATTACCATTTCCCAAACTAACTCCTATGCCACCACCCACCTCCACACACCCTATCTCTTCTCTCACTGTTATTAATCTAACCTGAATCACTCCATTCTTCTCCAAGGGAACACACCCAGCTAGAGCAGTGAATCACAGACACTTTTGCTTCTCTAGTCTTTAATGGATTTGACAAACTTCCAGATCTGGTAGAATAAAAGGACAGGAACTTCAGGTGAAGGGAGGGAGCTCTTTGGGTTCTTGTCCAGTGGATATTTAAAGGTTTTATCGCACTAATGATACTGACCTTCCCCAAACCTCCATGTCCTAAGTAACCATCGTACTCAGACAATCTCTCAGGCATATGAATCCGTTAAGTCAAAGACTCTCATTTTGGGGTTGAAAATTAAATTCTCTCTTGCTTAACTTGGCTCAAGAATATTAATCAGTTAACCCACAAAGGTTACCCTTTGGTAACAAAGTCTTCATCAGTTGTGAAGCAATTACACATTTTGGAGTTCTATATGAGATGGTTAGGTAACAAAGAAAGGAACAGAAATAGTTTGTAAACTGTTCTCAAAGGGACATTTATGAAATAACAAAACATTGAACACCTCTTTATAATATATAGGTCTATAAGATGTGACTTGAATTCATGGCAAGAGAGTTTTTAAGGCAATCTGCTTATATACAACGTCATAGAAATATTGAATATTTAAAAATTTAGATTTTATTCTGAGTGTCAAAAATTTGTATTAAATTCAGTTGGTTTGTTTTAATGAAAATTATAAATCAACTTAATCACAGAGATTTACACAGATTTACACACGGGGATTGCTCACCCAAGTGGATTTTAATCCTGCTTTCAGGAGTTTATATTTATACATTTGTTTAAAAAATACCTGCAGATACTAGCTATATGAGCCAACATTTTCATCAATACAGAAAAATCTATGGACTGGAATTTAGATCATTCTGAGATTCAGATTAAAAAATAATCCTAAATCAAGAATTCAAAAAAATTAATCTACCAAAACAGTAATTTTACTTGTGGCTTAAAAGTGTGTGTGTGTGTGTGTGTGTGTGTGTATGTGATGTGTGTGTTGAAAAATGGGGGTGAGGGAGGCTATTCACTAACCTTTTTCTTGCCATTGAAAAAAATAATAATAATAAAAAACCCTCATAAGGATTTTTAGGTCTACATCATCATCCCACCAACAGTCATCACAGACAAGAAGGGAAGCAGTATTTACCACTCCCTGATGAGTAACATGTGGCCAACAGTAGCCTTGGGTATTGAAGAAATTTAAAAACATACCCATAAAGTCTGACTGAGGTTGATATGAAGTACTACTATCATTGAATTCTATTGCTCAAATTAGTTTTTCTGGGAGGGTAAGGAATCTTTGCTTTTGGACTCACTGTGGTAGTACTGAAAATTATGAGGAGAAACATACAACATCCTGTGTCAGAAACACCAAACTCTTTCAAAGGTTAATAGATGCCAGGTCCCTAAATACATGGAAGTGTGTGTTAGGCTTTATCTAAAGGTACAATGAAAAGTACCAGTGCTGTGGGTTAGTGGGTAAACCTGCCCTCTGTAGTGCCAGCATCCCACATGGGCACTGGTTTGAGACCTGGCTGCTCCACTTCCAACTCTGCTGTGGCCTGGGAAAGCAGAGGAAGATGGCCCTTGCACCTGTGTGGGAGACCCAGGGGAAGCTCCTGGCTCCTGGCTTTGGGTTGGTCCAGCTCAGGCTATGGCAGCCATCTGGGGAGTGGACCAGCAGATGGAAGACCTCTCTCGGCCTCTGCCTTTCTGTAACTCTGCCTTTCAAAATACATACATAAATTTTTTTTAAAAGTATAGGAGCTATATTGTAGATTTCTTACACCAAACTGAGAGCAGAAGGTGAGTTTCTAATTTGATATGTGATCAGAGTAAGTAAAATACAAACATATTTATGAGGATTGAGGGTATATCCTAACAACTCATCAAATTCAGAGATGTAGGTCAATAAAGGCACATTTCTGAAATACAAGTTGTTCTGAAATTCTTCTAAAATCTGGCCCAACAGCCCCATTTTGATGTACCAGTTCACATAACAAAGCAAGTCAGAACATTTGCAAGGCAAGCTGTTGTTTTGCTTTATGCAGCCAGCAAAAACACAGCCCTCGGTTAGGTTGTAATGATAAAAGCAGCTGGTTTTAGGGACTCATAAAAACAACTCACCCTTATGCCTCGAGGAATAGAGAACATGCAGAGTCTGCATTGTGCTGCCAGTGTCAGGACAAATCATTCTGTTCTGTTTTGCAGTGAGACTAATTGCTGCCAGTGGATACTGAAAGGAGAAATAATTGCACAGACTTGAGACCTGTGGCTTGGGGGGATGAATAACTGTATTACAAAAGCATGAGTTCTTGCTTTCACTTTGTACATTTATATAATTTTAAAAATTTTTTATTAATTTATTTGAAAGAGTTACACAGAGAGAGAGGAGAAGCAGAGAGACAGAGAGAGAGAGAGAGAGAGAGAGAGAGAGAGAGAGAACGCTCTTCCATCTGCTGGTTCACTCCCCAATTGGCTGCAATGGCCAGAGCTGCACCACCAATCCGAAGCCAGGAGCTTCTTCAGGGTCTCCCACATGGTGCAGGGGCCCAAGGACTTGGGCCATCTTCCACTGCTTTCCCAGGCCACAGCAGAGAGCTGGATCTGCAGTAGAGCAGCCGGGACTCAAACCAGTGCCCATGTGGGATGCCGGCACTGCAGTCAGCAGCTTTACCCACACGCCACAGTGCCGGCCCCCATTTATATAATTTTTGAAAAATTTAGAGGTAGAACATATTATAAATTATATGTGCAAGTTTTCTACTTATGGTTTAAATCGTGTGGGATCTTACAGATCACAGCATCTTTATTTTTTAAATCTCGGTTTGGGGGGATTAAGTAAAGGGATGAGAGTTCACGTAATGCAGTCCTTTAAATCAGTTTGGGGATGGTTAATTAATACATTTGCACGTATGAAGAACAGTGAACGCTTCTTAGTTACCTGGCACTGCTGTGGCTGCCTCTCCTGAGCTCCCATTTAATTCTCGTCTCTAGGAGGCAGGAATTGTTGTCCCGATTTTCAGATGAGGAAACCGAGGCACACGGACACCACATTAGAAAGCACACAGAATACAGCGCCGGGATCTGGAGTTTGACAATGTGACTTGGGCAGTTACGTCCGCTAACCACTGCATTAGATTGCCTTTGGGCTCTTTATTGATACTTGGCTGGCTGAGGATTCAAATTTCCTTTTGGCTATTTCCGGGCCATTTTTATCACGTCGGCGAGGAGACGGTGTCGCCGTTTACAACGGCCCTTCCGGAAGAGGACTGAGCGCACGGACACTTCCCGGCTTCCACGTGAGTCACAAGCTACTCAGCGCCGCGCCGGCTGGGCGGCTCCACCGGGAGCGGCGCCGCGCCGGAAGCTGAGGGGGTTTTCGGCCCGCGCTCGGCCGCGGCCGAGCTTCTGTCTGAAGCGTCGGAGTTCTGGATAGGGCATTTCGCTTCCTGAACTGCGCCACAAGAAATGGCCTTCCTTTCCCCTCATGTTTCAACTTAAAAAACTTGGAAAACCGTTTGTGGCAGCAGGGGGCTAGGGATTCGCTCGCCCGCGTCGGCACCCCTGGGTCGATTTCTCTCAAGTCTGTTCCCCAAGGGCTGGAAGCCAACGCTGCTCTCTCGTGGTCTTGGGAGTTTACGAGCTGTAAACTGAGTTCTTGGCCAGCCGGGCGGCTTTCGGCCCCGCCTCGTCTGAAAACAGCCTTTGCCGAGGTGAGCGCAGACCAGACGGCCTGGAGAACGGAAGCTAGCGCACTGGACGGACGCACAGAAACGAGGAAGCGGGAAGGGGCGCCGCGGGCGCAAGCGCGCCCCCTCAGGATCCATTAGTTACTCCCGAAGCTCAGCCCGAGGCTGCGGCCGCCCCGCCCCTCTCGGGCGCCGGGCGGGGCGAGGCCGCGCGTTCCCGTCACCCTTGCCAATCACGCGACTCGGCCCCGCCCCGCCTCACGACCTTCCCTGGCGGAAGCTCGCGGTCGCGCGCTCTAGGGGTCTCCGGCAACGCAGATTCGCGCGCATCCATCTAGCCAATCAGGAGTCTCTTCCGCTCCAGCGCGGCCCCGCCCCTTGGGGCTGCCTCAGCTGACGGCCGCGGCTCCGCGCGGTGTTTGAATGCGGTGGGGTTGGCGGAGGGAGGTAGCGTGCTTTGGACCACGGGGGTGTCTGAGCGCTGGACTTCGGGGGCTTGCTGAAAAGCCAAGTAGAGGTTCCTTTCCGCAGTCGGGGGCCCTCGACCATCCCTCAGGCCTGGGGTGTCTGGAGGGCCGGCGGGCTCCCTGCATGGGGGAAAGGGGAGAGGCCGCCTCTCTGGTTCTACCTCGCCGGGTTGGAAGGAACAGCTTCAGTCGACTTCCCTTTTCAGTGTCTGTTCGCTTTTACGCTTTTACTGCAGACAGGCGTGATTTTTTTTTTTCCTTTATATTTTCTTGTTTCTTAACGCCTGGTTCTAGTCAAGCGGCTTTTCGGGTTCGGGATGATTGACAGGTCCAGGTCCGATTATGCCTTTTGAGCCCACTTAGGCCCTGTCTCTTTTAATTATGAAGCTGTCACAACGAATTGAAAGAATCACTATCTAAAGTTGTTATTCTCCCTTGCCCCTGTAATGGAGACTTGGAAGATACTAAATGGCTAACAAGTCTCGTTTCTGTGAGATACTAGTCGGTTAATTTGTCATGAAAAAACTAGTTGTTCTTGTGTGGGAAGGTAAGTGAAAAACTCCAAAAATAGCGAGAATTAACTACAACTAACTGAAATTAGAAAAAAAAAACCCTGCTGGCCCAATGAAAAAATACTTGGATAAAAATGGAGGACTTTAGAGAGGTATGGTTATTTTGAGTCCCATTTCATTATTATTTTTTCTGGTTCTAGAGGTAACCCCAAGATTTCATTTTCAAGATGGAAAGCCCATCAGACTCAGCGGTGATTGCACCTAGCACCCCACAGGCCTGTGCGAATCCACCATCTTCCCTTGCAAGGAGCTCAGGAAAACAAGTACGAAGATCTTATTCAGTCTTAAGTATTGGCGTGGTTTTAACTCTGAAGATTGTTCATTAACGTGCAGATATTTTGTTAAATAGTCATTTAGTTTCTTCTAAGATACAGTGTGTGACCAGCCCCTGCCAGATTTTCATACTGGGCCAATTCATTTAGTTTCGGATTAGATTATTTCAACACTCCAAAGTGAGGAAGTTTGGATCTGCGGTATTATCACGGTGAAGGACTTCGGTGGCAGTGGGTCTTTCCTCAGTCTGCTATCCTATAGCATCTGGAGTAGCAGGAGGTATGGGCTAGATGCTGAGAGAAGTTTGATTATTGGGATGACTTTAGAAGGGTGTTGACCTGGCTGAGGAAGAGAGGAAAATTAATGGAACTTCTGGAAATTAAACACATTTTGTGATGGTTACTTTAGATATGTGGAGACAGAAAGCCCCCTAGTGGTGTCTACTATAGAAATGTAAGGCTTTTATTTCTAGCACATTTTTTTACATAAAGACTTGGTTAACATTTTTAATATTTTGTTCTCCTTTCAGCCTATGAGTGCAACACTTAGAGAAAGATTAAGGAAAACAAGATTTTCATTTAATTCCTGTTACAGTGTGGTAAAACGTCTTAAAGTTGACGATGAAGAAAATGATCAGAACTTGTCAGAGAAGCCACCCTCTGCCACAGAAGAAAACTGTTTGGAATTTCAAGAAAGTTTTAAACGCATAGACAGTGAACTTGAAGAAAGTACACATTTGAAAAATACATTCAAGAGTGTCAGTGCATGTGAAGCTACCTCACTTGATACAGGGTCATGCAGTGTTCTCCAAAATGACTTCGTGAAGGAGAATCTTCCTATACAAGGATTGAAGGAAGAAAGAGCAAAACTGGTGAAGCAGGTTCAGGAAAAAGAGGATCTTCTTCGGAGGCTAAAATTAGTCAAAATGTATAGATCGAAGGTAAGAGGAATTTTTAACAATTTTTTTAAAGATTTATTTTATTTATTTGAAAGAGTTACAGAGAGGTAGAGACAGAGAGAGAGAGAGAGGTCTGCCATCGCTGGTTCACTCCCCAGATGGCCGCAATGGCCAGAGCTGCGCCAATCCGAAATCAGGAGCCAGGAGCTTCCTCGGGGTCTCCCATGTGGGTGTAGGGGCCCAAGGACCTGGGCCATCCTCTACCACTACCCCAGGCCACAGCAGGGAGCTGGATCAGAAGAGGAGCAGCCAGGACTAGAACTGGCGCCCATAAGGGATGCTGGCACTTCAGGCCAGGGCTTTAACCCTTGTGCCACAGCACCTGCCCCCAGTTTTTTGTTTTTACATACATTTCAGGAAAGTAATTTCAGAAGTAGAAATCCATCTTACAGGGGCCAGTGTTGTGGCACAGCGTGTTGAGCCACTGCTTTCAATACTTGCATCCCATATTGGAGCCAGGTTTGAGTTGTGGCTGCTCTGCTTCTTCTGATCTGGCTCCCTGATAATGTTCCAGTGAAGTAAGTAGAGGATGTCCCAAGTACTTGTGCCCATGCAGCCCATGTGGGAGACTCAGATGTATTTCTGGGCTCCTGGCTTAAGACTGGACCAGCCCTGGCTATTGTAGCCATCTGGGGGAGTGAACCAGTGGGTGAGAGATTTCCCCTCTCTCTTTCCCCCTCTCTGTTCCTCTGGTTTCAAAATAAATACATCTTTTAAAAATCCAATTTTTACATATCTTAGCATAGTGAGCAGCATGTCACATATCCAGAAACCTGGCTTCCTTTAACTATTAAGTCAAATATAAATCACAGAAGAGGCTCCTCTAAACAAAAGATAAAACTTGTTAAAGGTCCCAGTTCTTATCACATATGCACTTTAAACTTTTCTATTTTGCAGCCTACAGCAATATTAGAAGTATCAAATCTTAGATGCAAATACAGTGGGGACAGGAATGACAGCTTACAGTGAATGAATGAAGCTAAAAATGGGGCGGGTGTTGTAGCACAGATTAAGCTGCTGCTTTCAACATCACAGCTCATGTTGGAGTGCCTGGTTTGAATCCTGGCTACTTTGTGCTTCCCATCTAGTGTTCTGCTGATGCTCCTGGGAAGCAGCAGATGAGAGCCCAAGTACCTGGGTTCCTGCCACCTACATAGGAGGCCCAGATGGAGTTCCGGGCCCTTGGCTTTGCTATTGAGGGCATTTAGGGAGAGAACAAGTGGATGGAAGATCTCTCCCTCTCCCTACTTCGCTTTATCCCTCCTCACTCTGCCATTCAAATACATAATAAAACTCTGAAAAAAATGATGGTGGGCACTGTGGTGCAGCTTAGGTTGCTGCTTGGGATGCTGGCATTTCACATTGGAGTGCTGGTTAGGGTTCCGGCTGCCCTGCTTTGGATCCAACTTCCTGTGTTGGATCTTGGGAGGCAGCAGATGATGTCTCAAAGTGCCTGGGCCTCTGACCCAGATGGGAGACCCAGATGAAGTTCTAGGCTCCTGGCTTCTGTCTGGCTCAGCTTGTCCTCATTCTGTCTCTGTTGCTTTTTCAGGTACATGGGCCACAGAGAACAATCAAAGTATTTTTAGTAATGATCTTGATTCCCCCAAAATAATGAAAATATTTTAGATATTTTGTTTGAGAAAACAAGTATTAGATTTTAGATTTCAACCCAGATAGGTTGAATTAAATAGCATTTGGAAGGAGATAGCCTTTATTACTTAGAAAATTCACGTATATGCTGGAGCTCATTCTTCCCTGGCAGTATGGCATAAATGATGGAATAGCACATCTCATTTGCTATGTTGAAATTTTAGGATTTTTCTAAATATGACTTACACATTTGTGAGATACAAAATGTTGAAACATATGTTTAACTTGAACACTCTTTTAGAGTGGTTCTAGGTTCACAACAACACTGAGTAGAAGGTGCAGCATAATGTCATATTTTAAAATGAGTTGTAGTGGAAAAAGTGATTTATTTTTCCTTTGCAGTGTTCCTTCTTTACATCATTTTATTCTATTTAAAGATTTGTTTTTTTCCTAAGGGTTAAGTTGGACTAGAGCTTGAACCAAACAAAACAGCCACAAAGCTCAAATTGAGTAGCACTGTAATAATTCTACTTACAACCCAGTCCCATTCATCTCCAGGTAGATTAGCCTTTAAAGTTGTCAGCTAATGTGACAACTTTATTAAATAAGTTAAAATAATAGGACTATCTAGTAAAGGACATACATTCATGTGGATTTTTTTTCCCATTCTATTTCAGAATGACCTGTCTAAATTACAGTCATTAATAAAGAAGTGGAGAAACTGTAGCCAGTTGTTGCTTTATGAACTGCACTCAGCTATGTCTGAAGAGAACAAGAAGTTGAGCCTCACTCAACTGGTGGACCACTATGGGTTAGATGACAAGTTGATACACTATAACAGAAGTGAAGAAGAATTCATAGATGCTTAATTCATAATTTTTTTTTCCAGAATATCTTTGAGAATGCCAACTTAATTAAAAGACACACATTTCAGGGCTTAGAGGAAGGTATTCTGTTGAACATCAGTTTAGGGCCCTCTACTATACAGACTAAGTTCTAAAATGAGAATTTAGTATTTTGGCTAACTTTGCCAAAAAGAAGTTGACATTTAAAGAAATGTGAAAAAAATTTAAATCATGCTTATAGGATAAAATTCAGATAAGTCTGGAAACCAGTTTTAGTACATGTTTGTTGTGGCAAAAAGTTTTAAATGTTAAAGAACAGTCCAGTCTGGTGAATCTAAACCTGTCTAAAAATTCCTGCCTGTTAACTAAGTTTATGAATGTAATTTCTATATTTACATCTGATGAGCTAGCAGGTAATTAAACTATGTTCAAAATCATATTGCTCCCTGTCTCTCTCATATTTTTCATCTACTGAGATGATGGTTTCTTAGGAAACTACATGTCTCCTGCATCAAGGTGCCATGGCATATAAGGTCTTCCACATGCTTCTACACTTCTAGCTTCATCTGCAAAATAGAGTGTATGTAAAGAATGTTGTCTGTTGAGTCCCCAGTAACTCCTCAGCCACAAGCCCACCTCCATAGTGTTGGGTTTTTGCTCACAAGTTGTCTAATTGTATCTGTTGTCCTTACTATATATAGAGATGAGACCTAAGCTGGCCCCGTCCCTGAGGATGTGGAATAGAGCTCAGGAACAGCCCATCCTGTTCTGTGGCTGGAGCTCTTGGAGCTGGAGTTGTTGTATTTAAATTTGGAAGCACCAGAGCTGGTGTGCTTAGGATAATGTGTTTGCTTACGGAGAAAGGCAGAGGTAATAGATGGGAGAGCATTTTGGATCAGTGGCTTCCTAGTCCTAGTTGCCAGTCATTCTTGAAGGCTTTATGGGTTTCTGCTTTGGAATCCTTTTAGGAATTAAAAAAATTTTGATTAAAAAGAAAAATACCTCTCTGCTAGTTGGTAAATAACTACTACTTTAAGCCTTACCCTCAACTGCACTCCACTCTGTACCTGGCCACATTCCCCTGCCATGATCCAAAAAGCCAAATGTTTGGAATGGCAGAGGTGGCTTGGCCTGCTCTTGCATCCATTCTAATTGTTAGTGACAAGGCCAGGAAACTATCTTGCTCTTGCCCACAGACATACATGGACACAAATTCCTGCTTCTAGATGCCACATTGTCATTTGCTTTTGTGAGTCAAAGAGGGTTAGCCCTCATCCACGTGGGACTCCCCTGGTTCTGGAATTCCTGAATGTGCACCTCTAAGGAGCTGTTGTTCTAGTGCTTACAAGCCAGCCCCCAGCACTGCATGTTGTGCAGTAAGGGGGCCTAAAAGCCACAGAGGAAGTGGTTCCCCTGGCATTCTGGAAGGTAAATGTGTGGTATTTAGATCTCAGAGGATACAGCTGCTCACTGCTGACAGGCACATCCCTTGGAGTCACCCTTTCAGTGTCCACCTGTGCAAACTACAGCATCAGTGAGTCTTTAGTTCTAGGATTGCTTGAGGGTATGGTAATCGGGATTTCTAGTCACAGTGGGTACTCAGGAAACAGGTGGACCATGGTGGGATGAATGGAGCTTATGGGACAGTTTGGCATCTGAAGATTCCTAAGGGATAAGCCTCCATTTTACTATTTCTGTTGAATCTCACCTCCATTTAATAGGATGCATTTATTGAAAACCAGTGAAGATCATAAAAATGAGCTAACAGTTAACACTGCACTTGCTTTGTGCCACTTTTAAAGGTGTATCAACTCACTTGAGTATACAATTATCAACACTTAATTTTAAAGATGAAGAAATTTAAGTAGTTGTTTAAAAACTAAGTGATTATTTAAAACTTAAGTGGCAGAGCCAGGATTGGAACCCAGACAACTCAGCAACAAAGCCCACAGTCTTAATTTCTATGCTATGTTTGACCCAGTTAATTATATCACTACTTGGTAACATAGGTACTGTTTTAAATAACTTTAAAAAATAAATATAACTGCTATTGCAAAGAAGCTAGAGTGAGTTTGTGCCATGAACAGTATCAAGAGAGGAATTGGGGTACATGACCCATGTGCTTTTCCAAAGCACCCGCCAACGCTCCAAGCCAGAACTTTCCTTCTGCTAAAAAAGGCTTCTATTGGAAAACAGCTTTGGGACAAGACATTCCAGAAACGACTCACTCCTTCATGGCTCAAACTGCCAGAACATTGCCAGAGTCACCCAGTGTTGATGATGAAGAAAAAGAAATGATACAGGTTGCTTGATTTGTCAGGACCTGGGAATCTACAAAGAATTATCCAGTGAAATCTGTGGCATTGGCTATTAGTAAATGAAGTACCTAGGCAGCTAATGTAGATGATATGGAATTTGTCTCACCAGATAAAGTCTAGTATACATAATGGTGGACTCAACAACAAAGAGAACTGATAATTATAAAGAATTTGTACTGCTCACACACTCCCTCACCCTCAGGTCCATTGCCTTGCTCTCCTATCTCAGGGATAATTAAAACATTTTTAAAATTATTTGTAAAAATTTCCATTTTATTTGAAAAGCAGACAGAGAAAGATCTTCCATCTGCTGAATCACTCCCCAAATGCATGCAACAGCTCTGGCTGGGCCAGGCTGAAGACAGGTGCCCTGAACTTAGTCTTGGATCTCCCACCTGGATATCAGGGACCCAAGTACTTGAGCCATCCCCAGCTGCCTCCTAGGGTGTGCATGAGCAGGAAGCTGGAATTGGAAAAAAGGCCTGGATTTGAACCCAGGTACTCTGATATGGCATGTGGGCATCCCAAGTGGCATCTGAATCCATCTTAACCACTGTGTCAAACATCCCATTAGAGATAATTTTAAAGGATCCTGAACACAGAAATGTTACCAGTGAACACTTCCATATTAAATTAGCCAAAATGACTATAGGAGTCAGTTCAATACTAAGGAGGGACGCATCAAAGTGATATTGATCCATGGGGGTGGGTGTTTGATTCAGCAGTCAAGTTACTGTCTGAGAAGCCCCCATCCAAATATCAGAGGATCTGGGCTTGAGTCCAGACTACTTTGAATTTCAGCTTACTTCTCCCTCCCTCAGTATCCTAAGAGGCAGCAGAAAATGGCTTATGTAGTTGATGGCTTCAATAATTGAGTCCCTGCCACCTATGTAGGTAGGAGACCTGGATTGAGTTCCAGGACTCCCTGGCCATTTTGGGCCTTTGGAGGAATGAACCAGTGGATGGAACTCCCTAGCTCTCTCTCTGCCTCTCGAATCTTGTACAACAAAAACAAACCCACAGGCATCACAATACCAGATTTCAGGACATACTGCAGGGCAGTTGTAATCAAAACAGCACGGTACTGGTACAGAAACAGATGGATAGACCAATAAAACAGAATAGAAACACCACAAATCAATCCAAACATCTACAACCAACTTATATTTGATCAAGGATCCAAAACCAATTCCTGGAGCAAGGACAGTCTATTCAATAAATGGTGCTGGGAAAACTGGATTTCCACGTGTTGAAGCATGAAGCAAGACCCCTACCTTACACAAAAATCCACTCAACATGGATTAAAGATCTAAATCTACGACCCTGCACCATCAAATTATTAGAGAACATTGGAGAAACCCTGCAAGATATTGGCACAGGCCAAGACTTCTTGGAAAAGACCCTGGAGGCACAGGCAGTCAAAACCAAAATTAACTATTGGGATTGCATCAAATTGAGAAGTTTCTGTACTGCAAAAGAAACAGGCAGGAAAGTGAAGAGGCAACCAACAGAATGGGAAAAAATATCTGCAAACTATGCAACAGATAAAGGATTAATAACCAGAATCTACAAAGAAATGAAGAAACTCCACAACAACAAAACAAACACTTAAGAGATGGGCCAAGGAACTCAATAGACATTTTTTTCAAAAGAGGAAACCCAAATGGCCAACAGGCACATGAAAAAATGTTCAGGATCACTAGCCATCAGGGAAATGCAAATCAAAACCACAATGAGGTTTCACCTCACCCTGGTTAGAATGGCTCACATACAGAAATCTACCAACAACAGACGCTGGCAAGGATGTAGGGAAATAGGGACACTAACCCACTGTTGGTGGGAATGCAAACTGGTTAAGCCACTATGGAAGTCAGTTTGGAGATTCCTCAGAAACCTGAATATAATCCTACCATACAACCCAGCCATCCCACTCCTTGGAATTTACCCAAAGGAGATTAAATTGGCAAATAAAAAAGCTGTCTGCACCTTAATGTTTATTGTAGCTCAATTCACAGTAGCTAAGACCTGGAATCAACCTAAATGCCCATCAACAGTAGACTGGATAAAGAAATTATGGGAAATGTACTCTATAGAATACTATACAGTAGTAAAAAACAATGAAATCCAGTCATTTGCACCAAAATGGAGGAATCTGGAACACATCATGCTGAGTGAAATAAGCCAGTCCCAAAGGGACGAATATCGTATGTTTTCCCTGATCAGTGACAACTAACCGAGCACCAAAAAGGAAACCTGTTGAAGTGAAATGGACACTATGAGAAACAGTGACTTGATTAGCCCTTGTCCTGTCAATGAACAACTTAATATTTTATCCCTTTTAGTATTTTTTTGTTCTACTTAATACTATTGGTTGAACTCTGTAATTAATACACAATTATTCTTAAGTGTTGAAACTTAACTGAAAAGTGATCCCTGTTAAATATAAGAGTGGGAATAAGAGAGGGAAGAGATGTACAATTTGGGACATGATCAATCAGACTTGCCCCAAACGGTAGAGTTAGAAACGTGCCAGAGGATTCCAATTCAATCCCATCAAGGTGGCACGTACCAATGCCATCTCACTAGTCAAAGTGATCAGTTTCAGTTCATAATTGATCATAATGATAGGACTAAGAGTCAAAGGGACCACATAAACAAGACTAGTGTCTGCTAATACTAACTGATAGAATAAAAAAGGGAGAATGATCCAACATGGGAAGTGGGATGCACAGCAGACTCATAGAATGGCAGAAATCCTAAACAGCACTGTGGCCTCAGAATCAGCCCTTAAGGCATTCGGATCTGGCTGAAAAGCCCATGAGAGTATTTCAGGCATGGAAAGCCAAGACACTGTGGCAAAAACAAACAAACAAACCTAAATGAAAGATTTCTGGGAGAGATCCCAGTGGAAAGAACAGGGCCATCAAAGAAGGAGGTACCTTTCTCTGAAGGGAGGAGAGAACTTCCACTTTTTTTTTTTTTGACAGGCAGAGTGGACAGTGAGAGAGAGAGACAGAGAGAAAGGTCTTCTGTCAGCTCCTCTGGCCGCTGAAGGAACGACGCTGCTCGCAGTTAATCGGTCTTCAGAAGACTTTTACTTAGAAGGAGTGGGAAAGAGAGTGGGGGAACCGGGAGAAGGGGGAAGAGATGGAGATGGCACGCACGTTCCTTAAGGGGGAAAGCTGGCGCGCCCCCTTCTCTCTCGCTCTCCGCTTATATCCAGAATTCAACCAATCACAGTCAATCAATTACAGTCCATGCACAGAGCTCTCCAATCCGGCACTTGATCACGATCAGCTGTGGAGTCATGCAGCAGGCAGGGCATCAGCGCCATCTTGTTTTCCACGATCCTCAGCTAGATGAAAAGTTCAATCAGCTGCTACATCCGCATTACTGCTATAAGCCACGCCCACCATGGGGGGGGTCCCATGGCTGGCCTATCCATGGGTCCCCACAGTCTTCCGTTGCTGTTGGTTCACCCTCCAATGGCCGCCGCAGACGGCGCGCTGCGGCCGGCGCACCGCGCTCGTCCGATGGCAGGAGCCAGGAGCCAGGTGCTTTTCCTGGTCTCCCCATGGGGTGCAGGGCCCAAGCACCTGGGCCATCCTCCACTGCACTCCAGGGCCACAGCAGAGGGCTGGCCTGGAAGAGGGGCAACCGGGACAGAATCCGGCGCCCCGACCGGGACTAGAACCCGGTGTGCCGGCGCCGCAAGGCGGAGGATTAGCCTGTTGAGCCACGGCGCCGGCCAGAACTTCCACTTTGACTATGACCTTGTCTAAATATGATCGGAGTCGGCGAACTCAAAAGGCCTCCATAGCCTTGGCAAGTCATGACAAGAGCCTAGGGTGATTACTGACGCCATAAACAAGAGTGTCAATTTGTTAAGTCAACAACAGGAGTCACTGTGCACTTACTCCTCATGTAGGATCTCTGTCCTTAATTTGCTGTACATTGTGATTTAATGCTATAACTAGTACTGAAACAGTATTTTTCACTTTGTGTTTTTGTGTGGGCGCAAACTGTTGAAAACTTTACTTAATATATGCTAAATCGATCTTCTGTATATAAAGATAATTGAAAATGAATCTTGATGTGAATGGAAGGGGAGAGGGAGCAGGAGAGGGGAGGGTTGTGGGTGGGAGGGAAGTTATGGGGGGGGGGAATCCATTGTAATCCATAATCTGTACTTTGGAAATTTATATTCATTAAACAAAAGTTAAAAAAAAAGAAAAAAAAAAGAAATATATATTGGTCTTATCATTTCCTTTACCATCTCCGTGGGGGCACTGGTAACTCTGTGGTGATCAATTAAGTCTTTTTTTTTTTTTTTGACAGGCAGAGTGGACAGTGAGAGAGAGAGACAGAGAGAAAGGTCTTCCTTTGCCGTTGGTTCACCCTCCAATGGCTGCCGTGGCCGGCGCACCGCGGCCGGCGCACCGCGCTCATCCGATGGCAGGAGCCAGGTGCTAGGTGCTTTTTCCTGGTCTCCCATGGGGTGCAGGGCCCAAGCACTTGGGCCATCCTCCACTGCACTCCTGGGCCACAGCAGAGGGCTGGCCTGGAAGAGGGGCAACCGGGACAGAATCCGGCGCCCCGACCGGGACTAGAACCCGGTGTGCCGGCGCCACAAGGTGGAGGATTAGCCTGTTGAGCCACGGCGCCGGCCGAATTAAGTCTTCTAAAGATGTGTTTCTCAGGTTGGGGTGTGTGGTAAAGCAGGTTAAGCTGCCACTTGGGACACCTACACCCCATATCAGAGTGATGGTTTGAGTCCCTGTACCTCTGCTTGCAATCCAGCTTCCTAATAATGCATTCTAGGAAGCAGAAGATGATGGCTCAAGTGCTTTGTCACCTGCCACTCATGTGAGAGACCCAGATGGAGTTCTGAGATCCTGGCTTTGGCCTGGCCCAGCCCTAGCTGTTGCATGTATTTGGGAAGTGAACCAGCAGACAGAAGATCTCCTTTTCTCTCTGCCTTTCACACAGATGAAAATAAACAATCATTCAGAAGATACTTTTTTTTTTTTTTTTTTTTTTTTTTTTTTACAGGCAGAGTGGACAGTGAGAGAGAGACAGACAGAAAGGTCTTCCTTTGCCGTTGGTTCACCCTCCAATGGCCGCCGCGGTCAGCGCGCTGCGGCCGGCGCACCGCGCTCGTCCGATGGCAGGAGCCAGGAGCCAGGTGCTTTTCCTGGTCTCCCCATGGGGTGCAGGGCCCAAGCACCTGGGCCATCCTCCACTGCACTCCTGGGCCACAGCAGAGGGCTGGCCTGGAAGAGGGGCAACCGGGACAGAATCCGGCGCCCCGACCGGGACTAGAACCCGGTGTGCCGGCGCCGCAAGGCGGAGGATTAGCCTGTTGAGCCACGGCGCCGGCCCAGAAGATACTTTTCTAAATGGAATATTTTATAGTAGCTTTCTTGTGACAGCAGAGGATATCGGATGTGGTATTATAGATTAGTGTTTAGTTCATAGATTACAGAATCTGAGGCCAGTGCCTCAGTCTCCATCATGTGGAGATTGTGGTCTGTGATCCAGGTGATAGCACCTTGGAATGCTGTAGGCTGCAGGCTATGGAAGGGCCATCAAATCCTCTGGCCAGTTAATCTCATATAGCCATCATCATCTAGGAGAATAAAGTGATAAACTATTTTATGGAAATGATAAAGTCTCTTTTTTTTTAAGATTTTATTTATTTATTTGAGAGGTAGAGCCACAGACAGTGAAAGGGAGAGACAGAAAGAAAAGTCTTCCCTCTGTCAGTTCACTTCCCAGATGGCTGCAATGACCAGAGCTACGCCGACCTGAAGCCAGAAGCCAGATGCCTCCTCCAGGTCTCCCATGCGGGTGCAGGGGCCCAAGGACTCAGGCCATCCTCCACTGCTTTCCCAGGCCACAGCAGAGGGCTCGATCAGAAGAGGGGCAGCTGGTACTAGAACTGATGTCCATATGGGATGCCAGTACCACAGGTGGAGGATTAACCCACCGCGCCACGGTTCCAGCCCCAAAAGTCCTTTTTTGTTTGCTAAACCCTATTGGGTAGGGCACAATAAATAAGAAATGTAGCAAATTAGGTTTTCAAGACATGCTAAAATTTACAAAGGATTTAAGGCTTGGATAAAGTAAACAATTTATCTCGTTCTCATTGATAGAATAACATCAAAACATTCTAGTTAGTATTTTTTCTGATTGTAAAAGAAAAATACAAAAGTATATAGATAAATATCATCCATAAACTCACAACTTTTCTAGTAACTTTACTAACAGTTGCTAAGAATTTCTTTTTTGTCCTTAAGAATTTCTATAATATAACTATATCTTTGGTCCAGCTAAGATTAAGCTCATTGAATCAACCTTGAATACTTTCTTTCTGACTTAAAATCTTGCTTACTTTGAATAAAAAATTCATTACACATTTATTCATGTAGGAAAAAAATTTATATGATGATTAAAGCTAAGATTAAACAACTGCTATTAAAAACATAAAACACTCAGAGGAGCCTCTACTTAGGTTTCCCCATATGAAAGAAAGAACAATAAGTTTACCCAAATAAACTGATTTTCAAAATGATTGATTTGGCTTTGCATTTCTGGCCAGTGATTTTACATTTGCACAAGAGCAGGGAATGTTTTCATCCTTAATCTTTCAACTTCAGCCTGCAGTATGGAAATCTGTGCAGCTTGTTGTTTGGAAATATTTGCCAACTTCTGTTGTTGAATCATGTTTTCATATCGTTCTTTGGCAATCTTTTCGCAAGTCAGTTTAGACCCTATCCCAGAAATAGAGAAGAAAAGAATTAACTGGACTGCTAACCCTAACCAATACTTTAAAGAAGCAGCACTCAGAATCAATTAAATGTGTGGCTTGGTAACTATTCCTTTATACTTATTACTTTAAGGAACCTACAGTTGGTTAAAGAAAAAGTTTACCCATTGCATTGCAGATGCCTTGTCTCTCTGAGACAGCTACCAGTTCTTCTCTCAGGCTGCAGCATAGTGAATGATTTGCTATATCTTTCTGATTGCTGAATTTTTCCAATTTTTTGAGTAGTCTTTTGCAGTTGTCCACATTCTTTTTGTGGGTCTGAAATTTTTGTTCCCATGACACCCAAGAAAAAAGAATTTTGAAAAAATGCAATTTATTTTAAATTATTCTTATATTTAAAATACACTATCTATGCTAAGATAACATCTTACTACCATCTCTCTGGTGGCTGGCATACCTCCTGCACATAGTAGGCACTCAAATTATTTGTTGAAAGATAGAATGGTATGTTAACACTGCATTAAAATTTTATATAATTGTAAAAATGAGAATATTTTAAAAGGTATGAATTACTTTGTTTCCATCTTACACATGCTATACAATAAAAACAGGATTTTTATTCAGTTATGATAAAACAGAGTTTAAAAGGAAAGACCATCAACATTTCTGTTACTTAAGTCATAACCTAATGCAAAATAGAAAACCCACTTAGACAGGTGCCAAGGGTTTATTCTAATATTAAAAGGCATCCTCCAGTCTATCCAAATGGTTATGGTGGCAAGGACACTATTCAGACTTCTAATTCCTCACGAGTATCAGTAAATGACTCAGATGTTGTTAGGTTCTGTTTGAATTCCTGATTTGACACACTGTACACTTTGCTTAATGAATTACAACTGCTGTGATTTAATGATCAGTATCTGAGACTTACCTTATCTAAAACATCAATGGTTTGCTCCATTATTCCAATCTGAATAGCAATCAGAGTCTCGTAGTGTGGTTCATTTAGGTACTTTGAGAGAAAAAAACATATGAGTGATATTTTTATCTATTTCTTTCAACAGATAAGTTTAGAAGGATTGCCTTTGTTTTGAAAGTTTCTGCTTGGGTCCAGCGTGGTGGCATAGTGGTTAAAGCCTCTGTGAAGCCAGAATCCCTCATGGGTGCCAGTTTGAGTCCCTGCTGCTCCACTTCCAATCCAGCTCTCTGCTAATGGCCTGAGAAAAGCAGCGGAAAATGGCCCAAGTGCTTGGGTCTTTGTACCCATGTGGGAGACACAGAAGAAGCTCTGGGCTTCTGGCTTTGGCCTGGCCCAGCACTGGTGGTTGTGGTCATTTGAGTAGTGAACCAGAAGATGGAAGATCTCTGTCTCTGTCTCTCTCTCTTTCTGTAACTCTTTGAAATAAAAAAATAAAATTTTTAAACAGAAATTTTCTGCTTTTCAGAACAAATATGGATGTAAGTTAAGACTGACTTGATTTTCATGCCGTGTTTTACCTGTATTTAGCCATCAATATATTCATCTATATACAAATTTTTACCTACAGTCTTTTCTTATTCATTCACTCATTATTTAGCTTGCCATTCATTCAGTGTCTCTCTTGAGTCCCATATTAACAGTGTCCCAGTTAAAGACACTGAGGGAGATATAAAATATATGATCTACTACTCAAGAAAAAGGGGACATATTCATATATATGATTAATTGCCAGTGCACATCCAGAAGTGATTTCTGGTGGAATAGGGTTTCTCCTGAGGTGGTAAAGGCAGAAAGCCTTTATGGAGGACATGATGTTTAAACTAAACCTTGAAAAACAAATTGATTTGGCGTGTACAAAAAAAATACATGAAGAAATACATTCCAGGGAGAAGAACCAGCATGAGCAAATGCACAGAAACAGAATCCTGGAAACTAGTAATCAGCTTGGTTAGGGAATGCTGATGCATATAAGGAACGACGGGAAGTAAGCCTGACAGTGCCCATGGAAGGACTGTGTAATTCACCTGCCAGTTAATAAGTTCAGCTTCAAATGTCTGAATAAGGTATTGATGTTATTAAAATGGGTAGGAATACTAATAGAAAAGCAGTGTCTGGTATAGATTAGATAAGAGAAAGACTCAATGTGCGGAGACCAGTTAGAGATTAATTATAAGGTCGTCTAAGCCACTGAAAATGGAGGAACAAGCTGGGGAAGGACAGCAGGTCTGGAGAATGAGGGAATAAATAAACCGGGAAGACTTGGAAGGCATGGGTAAAGATGGCCAAAACTAAGCCTGGGGGTGCAGAGGAAAGAACAAAAATAAGCAAATTAAGAAGAGAAGTGGCCTAGCAGATAAAGCCGTTGCCTGCAATGCTGGCATCCCTTCTGGGCATTGGTCTGTGTCCCAGCTGCTCCACTTTGGATCCAACTGCCTGCTTAATGGAATGCGGAAAGCAGCTTTGGGTCCCTGCACCCCCATGGGAGACCTGGATGAAGCTCCTGGCTTCGACCTGGCTCACCACTGGCTGTTGTGGCCATTTGGAGGCATCAACCAACAGATGGAA
This sequence comes from Sylvilagus floridanus, assembly GCA_949820135.1. Taxonomy (NCBI): domain Eukaryota; kingdom Metazoa; phylum Chordata; class Mammalia; order Lagomorpha; family Leporidae; genus Sylvilagus; species Sylvilagus floridanus. The sequence continues at coordinate 56,166,539 of OX463235.1, forward strand.
GATCTTTCTCTGTAACTCTGACTTTTAAAATAAATAAGTAAATGGATGCTAATTTTAAAAAGGACTGATTGGGAAGAAGAAAATATGGAAATGGAGTTTGAGGCAGGTCCAGGACAGAGATCTTAGAATAGAACAGAAATGGATTAGAATCCAGAGGGCTAGGATTAGTCTTCAAGAAGTTATCACTGGAGCATAGTGGGTAAAGCCACTGCCTGCAGTGCCGGCATCCCATATGGGTGCCACTTCGAGTCCCAACTGTTCCACTTTCAGTCCAGCTCTCTGCTATGGCCTGGGAAGGAAGTAGAAGATGGCCCAGAAGATGGCCCCTGCACCCACATTGGAGACCCGAAAGAAGCTCCAGGCTCCTGGCTTCGGATCGGCACAGCTCTGGGGAGTGAACCAGTGGATGGAAGACCTCTCTGTCTCTTTGTCTCTCCTTCTCTCTAGGTGTAACTCTGACTTTCAAATAAATAAATCTTTAAAAAGAAGTGATCATTGAAGTTAGAAAAATACAGAAGATTATCAAGGAAGAGGGAAAAGAAAGAACCACAACCAGAGTTAATGTCAGAATCTTAAAGAATGGCTATATTTATGGCCGGTGCTGTGGCTCACTAGGCTAATTCTCCACCTGTGGTGCTGGTACCCCGGGTTCTAGTCCCGCTTGGGGCGCTGGTTCTTTCCCAGTTGCTCCTCTTTCAGTCCAGCTCTCTGCTGTGCCCCAGGAAGGCAGTGGAGGATGGCCCAAGTCCTTGGGCCTTGCACCCGCATGGGAGACCAGGGGGAAGCACCTGGCTCCTGGCTTCGGATCAGTGCAGTGCACTGGCTGTGGTGGCCATTTGGGGGTTGAACCAACGGAAAAGGAAGACCTTTCTCTCTGCCTCTCTCTCACTGTCCACTCTGCCTATCAAAAAAAAAAATGGCTATATTTAAGACCAAGAAACAAAATATGTCTAGTAAAAGAGGAAGAGTGGAATGATAAGAAGAAAAATAGGAGAAAATATGGATGAAAAAGGAAAAGAAAGGGGAAATCAAGATGCCCAAATACTGCAGAGTATTGAAGGATGATAGTGACTGGGGAAGGGACAATGGATTGACAATTAGGAAGTCTTCAGTGAACTGTGAGACTTATGCTCCTGAGTGGGACATGAAGTAGAGAGCAAATACGAACTCCTGGAAGAAAAATAATTCACAGACACATTAGGAAATATTTATGGTTTAGATTATGCTCAACTTTACAGGGGCTTCTTACTAAATACTGGTTAAATGAACGAACACATTAATTAATCAGCTTAAAAGTAAATGGGGAAGGGGACAGGGAGAACTTGCCTTCTGACGATCTCTTGAAAAAAACAACATCTGGATATCCCAAGCCTTCTGGTTTAGATCTTCCATTTCCATCTCCATTTTTTTATGTTCCCATTCAATCTGAAATATTCCCTTGTGTACATCTTTACTTTCCATCATGCTGGCAACTTTCTTTTGTCCTTGAGTCTTAAAAAAGTACATGTGAAATTTATAAATTATGATTCTACATAATTATAAATTATTTGGAGCTGAATGCTATTTTAGAAAACACTGGGATCACAGGGGAAATTGTTTTACTTTTTAAAAGGCAGCAAATATTTTAAAATGATCTCAAAGGCAAAATATGATCACTGTAAAGCATGATAGTCACTAAACAGAGGGACAATGAGATTCCTTTAAATGGCACAGCCATTTTACTTCATATGTCAATGAATAGGCAAGAACTCCTCTGGCCACCACCTAATCTGCCAACCTGTTTGCATTGTATCCCTACACCCTGCTCTCCCACCTGGTGCTATGGATGAAGGACCATTGTTTAATGTGGCTAGGCATGGCAGTATCTGATAGGTAGCTACTGGAAATGCAGAAAAAAGAGTTGCGAGGCCAGTGTTATGGCTTAGTGGGTAAAGCCTCTGCCTGCAGTGCCAGCATCCCATATGAGCTGCTCCACTTCCAATCCATCTCTCTGCTATGGCCTGGGAAAGCAGTAGAAGATGGCCCAAATCCTTGGGCCCCTGCGCCCGTGTGGGTAACCCAGAGGAAGCTCCTGGCTCCTGGCTTCAGACTGTGCAGCTCCAGTTGTTATGGTCATTTGGTGAGTGAACCAGGGGATGGAAGACCTCTCTCTCTGCCTCTGCCTCTCTCTAACTCTGCCTTTCAAATAAATAAATAAATCTTAAAAATAGAGTTAAATATGGCATTCAAGTATGTAACTATTTAATACCTTCTTTCAAATTTCTTATATGGAATTTGGGAATATCCTAATGAAATTGTTCTAAAATTGCTAATGGAGAAAGAAATCACCTATGTCACTAAAATAAATTTGTATGAGAATTCACCAGTTAACATGTTACATATTTTTTCTTTTCCCAAAATCTAGTTTTTTGAAATTCATGCTACCAACTATACGATCTGCTACTCTTTTCTATAATTTTCATCTTCTCTTCACATCCTAAATATTTTAATCTGATCATGTCACTTCACCACTCAATTCCCATGGGTCAATACCTTGACTTTGTTATCACCAAGTTCAAACTTTTCTTTAGAGTAGTGTTTCTCAGCAGGATACATTTTTAGTTGATGCAACAGAAGGGGGGCCTGCCACTGGCTTCTAATGGGGAGAAGCCACAGATGCTTCTGAACATGCTGCAACACATAGCACAGTCCTCTATAGCAAATAATCATCTGGCCTGAGATGTCTAGATTGTCAAGGTTGAGAACCACTGCTTTTGAGCCATACTTTTTTCTTCTTTCCTTTCAGTTAACTATTTTTTGTCAGAATGCTTTATCATTTCATATTATTTCTTCAGCTGGCACCAGCAGAGCTACTGCCCCGACTCTTCACTACAACTAAATGCATCAAGTCATGGATAGAGTGCACAAGAAGTCCTTCTGGTTCCTCTCCTGGTTTCTAGGCCTTTATTTCTTAGTTTGCCCCTACTTTCCTGGAAGCTCCCCCTACTTTCCTCACTTGATTTTTCTCTGTAAGGTCTTCCGGAGTTGGACTTGGGCAAACTCCCTCTATCTACTCAGAAGGTCTAGGTGGTTCCAAGCAATTCCATGGCTTAAACTGTGTGTATGCAGATATTTGTCATATAATAATCCATATGTAGTTACCTATGTGTGGTCTATGTAGAACACTTATATCTCAGCCCTGAGCTCTGACTGTCTATGCAGCATTTCTAATGGGATGCACCTCAGACTTAGTAAAGGTCAAATATCTTCATTCTGTGCCTCCAGGTAAAAATTCCATCACCTAGCCTTTCTCATGTAAGTTGTGACACTACTATCTTCTTAGTTACTCTTGATCCCTTTCTTTACCTTACTCCTCACATTTAATCCACCAGATAATCTGATCATGCATGCTGTTCCCACCATAACAGGAAAAGCTAGATAAGCTAAAAGGCTTCAGAAGGCCACAGCTACAGGGAAAATAAATAGCCTGAAATCTAAGGAAATGTAGGTACAGTGAAGAATAAAAAAATGGGACACAAGCACTGGCTAATGTGTAGCAGATCAAGAGAGGAAGACATGCCTGGCACTATAAAGGGGTTATGAAGATTCAGACAATTTTTTTTTTCTTGTAGCTTCCAAGATGGTGGAGTAGGGAGAGAGCTTACTGCTCTAATCTAGGAGAAGATAGTTTAAAAAAAGTGGAGAGAGTGCAGTCCCAGGGAAGAGTGAGGGAAGAAAACAGCAGAGGAAACTCAATGCAAATTAGAGGAACACAGTGGACCTGTGTGGAGGGCATGGATGTCTACAACTCAGGACCCTGGCAGCTGAAAACCTACACACCAGAATTGGAGAGTGAGGTGAGACCAGACTACAGCAGCCCAAGCCACTGGCAATAAAACTGCAGGAAGAGCCTAGAGGAAGCCCAGTTTGGAGCCCTGTGGAGGATAGTGTACCTGCCAAACTAGAGGAGAGAGAAAAAAAGGAGGAACACATGCTTCTTTCTCCCTGATCACCTTACAATGGTGTCCTGTAAAAGCCGATAGAGCGGGCATCATTTTGGACATACCTAATAGCTGTGCCAGCTTGTATTCATGCCCAGCAACCAGCCAAGAGGAGACTCCTGATTCTGGTGGGGGAGAACTAACAGAGGACTGGGTGCTCATGACAGTGGGAGGCCTGTGTGCTGGGACTGTGAAAAAAACAGGCTGTGTGGAAGGACTCATAGCTTGGCTGGGACTTTGGGCAGTCACTGTGGAGACTCCACATGCTCAGGGCTTCCTGGTTATCTGGAGAGGGACATTGCTGAGGAATCTGAACTTACACTGAGGACTGCACAGATCCTTTGTGTGGTCCTTGGCGCAGAGTGGATGAATATTATACCCACTGGGATTAGCAATCAGGCACTGGTCTCCTTTGAGGAAAGGAGCACAGCTAAGCCAAATAAACCTCCCTTCTGATAAAAAAAAATAAAAAAGAGACTTACCATGCCAAACTTGGGTGTGTCACCTTAGACACACCCTTCACCCTGAAGAACTGAACAGAGTTCCCTGGCCATATCCACCACATCCTTTATATATTCACTGAAATCAAACACTCTACTTATCTACAGAGGCGTGATACAAACATAAAAGCTACAACAGCAAAAAAAAAAAAAAAAAAAAAAAAAAAAAAAAAAGAAGAAGAAGAAGAAGAAGAAACCAACAAGCATCTCCACAAGTGCCAAATAACAAATGCACCAATTCCAGAAACCTATTAAGAACAAGGAAGACAACGTAATGCCCCTAAAAGAACACAACACTTCAATACTAGATTGTGAAAATGATATTGAAGAAATATCAGAAATAGAATTCAAAAAATTGATCATAAGATTACATAGAAGTAATCAAAAGCAAATGCACAAACTAATGAAATCCATGGGTGACATGTAAGAAAATTTCTCCCATGAAATTGATATCTTAAAGAGAAATCAAAGTGAAACGAAGAATTCAATAGAACAAATAAGAAATGCAGCAGAAAGCCTTAACAACAGAACTGGTGAAGAAGAAGAAAGAATATCTGACTTAGAAGAGAAAGCACAGGAAATTATATAGTCAAACCAAAAACAACAAGAAGAAATTAGAAAACAAAAAAACACTGTTGGTAATCTGCAGGATACTATCAAATGACCCAACATATGGGTTCCGGGAGTTCCTGAAGGCATGGAAAGAGAGAAAGAATTAGAAGGCCTTTTTAGTGAAATAATAACAGAAAACTTCTCTAATTTGGAGAACAAAAGGGACATCCAACCACAGGAAACATACAGAACTCCTAATAGACATGACCAGAAAAGATCCTTGCCATGACACATTGTAATCAAACTCAACTCAGTAAAACATAAAGAAAAGATTCTAAAATGTGCACAAGAGAAATGCCAGATTACTTTCAAGGTATCTTCAATTAGACTCACAGTGGACTTCTCATCAGAAACCCTACTGGTTAGGGGAGAATGGTGAGATATATTCCAAGTCTTAAGAGAAAAAAAACTGTCAACCTAGAATACTATACCCTGCAGAGCTCTCACTTATGAATGAAGGTGAAATAAAGACTTTCCATAACAAAAAGAAATTGAAAGAATTTGTCACTACTCTTCTAGACCTACAAAATATTCTTAAGGATGTGCTGCACACAGAAACACAGAAATGGTCATCACTATGAAAGAAAGTAAAGGAAGAAAATCTCTCAGTAAAAGCCCAAAGGAAATTCAAAGTAAAAAATATGAATATTTTTGGAAAAATGGCAGGGCAAAGTGGTTTCTTAACAATAATCACCTTGAATGCAAATGGCCTTAACTCTCCAGTTAAAAGACACAGACTGGCTGAATGGATTAAAAACCAAAATCTATCTATTTGCTGCCTACAAGGAACACATCTCACCAACAAAGATGAATGCAAACTGAAAGTGAAAGGATAGAAAAAGATACTGCATACTAACAGAAACAAAAAGAGAGCTGGTGTAGCCATCCTAATATCAGATAAAATAGACTTTAACACAAACTGTTAAAAAAAAAAGGAAAAGAAAGGCACTATGTAATGAGTAAGGGATTAATTCAACAGGAATATGTAACTATTATAAACGTATATGCACTTAATTACATGACATCTGACTATTTAAAAGAAATGTTAAGGGATCCAAAGGGAGACATAGACTCCAATGCAATAGTAATAAGGGATTTGAGTACTCTACTTTCAACAATGGACAGATCAACCAGCAGAAAATCAGCAAGGTAACAGCAGATTTAATTGACATTATACACCAAATGGACCTAACATATCTATAGAACTTTTCACTCTACAGTTGCAGAATACACATTCTTCTCACCAGTGCATGGAACTTTCTCTAGGACTGACCACATACTAGGCCATAAAGCAAATCTCAGGAAATTCAAAAAAATCTGAAATCATACTATGTATCTTCTCAGACCACAATGGAATGAAGCTGGAAATCAGCAACTCAGGAATCTCCAGAACATATGCAAACACATGGAAACTGAACCACATGCTGCTGAATGAACAGTGGGTCATAGAAGAAATCAAAAGAGAAATCAAAAAATTTCTGAAAACAAATGAAGATGACAATACAACATATCAAAATTTATGGGATATAGCAAAAGCAGTGTTAAAGAAAAGTTTACAGCAATTGGTGCCTACATCAAGGAATTGGAAACAACCAAATAATGAGCTATCAATGCATCTCAAGGACCTAGAAAAACGGCAGCAAACAAAACCCAAAACTAGTAGGAGAAAAGAAATAATTAAAATTAAAGAAGAAATCAACAAAATTGAATCCCAAAAACAATACAAAAGATCAGCAAAAAAAAAAAAAAAGAGCTGAGTTTGAAAAAATAAACAAAATGGACACACCATTGGCCCAACTAATCAGAAAAAGGAGAGAGAAGGTCCAAATCAATAAAATTAGAGATGAAAAAGGGAATGTAACAACAGACACCACAGAAATAAAAGGAGTTATCAGAAATTACTACAAAGAGCTGTATGCCAACAAACTGGGAAACCTAGAAGAAATGAATAGATTCCTGGACAGATACACCATACCTAAATTCAGCCATGAAGACATAGAAAACCTAAACAGACCCACTACCTAGATGGAAACTGAATCAGTAATAAAGACCCAACAAAGAAAAGCCCAGAAATGGAAGGCTTCACTGCTGACTTACACCAGACATTTAAGGAAGAACTAACTCCAATTATTCTCAAGCTATTCAAAACAGTTCAAAGGGAGGGAATACTCCTAAACTCCTTCTGTGAAACCAACATCACCTTAATTCCTAAACCTGAGAAAGATGCAACAGAGAAAGAGAACTATAGACCAATTTCCCTGATGAACACAGATGCAAAAATTCTGAACAAAATACTAGACAATCAAATTCAACAACACATCAGAAATATCAGCCACCCAGACCAAGTGGGATTTATCCATAGTATGCAGGGATGGTTCAACATTCACAAATTTTTTTTCTTTGCCAGCATTATAGGAAGAAGCTTGACCTGCTGCACCACAATGATAGCTCCTAAACTTATTTTTGTAAGACCTATGTATTTGTTTGAGAGGGTGAGACAGAGACAGAGATATTTCATACAATGGTTCACTTCCCAAATGATCACAATGGCCAGGATGGAATCAGGAGTCTGGAACTCCATCCAGGTTTCTTACATGGGTGGCAGTGGACTAAGTACTTGGGCCATCTTCTGTTGCTTTGTCAGGCACATTAGCAGGGAGCTGGATTCAAAGTGGAATAGCTGGCTGGCACTGCAGCTCAATAGGCTAATCCTCTGCCTGTGGCGCCAGCACACCGGAATCTAGTCCCGGTCCAGGCACCAGATTCTGTCCCGGTTGCTCCTCTTCCAGTCCAGCTCTATGCTGCGGCCCGGGAGTGCAGTGGAGGATGGCCCAAGTCCTTGGGCTCTGCACCTGCATGGAAGACCAGGAGAAGCGCCTGGCTCCTGGCTTTGGATCAGCATGGTGTGCTGGCAGCAGTGGCCACTGGGGGGTGAACCAATGGAAAGAGGAAGACCTTTCTCTCTGTCTCTCTCTCTCTCACTGTCCACTCTGTCAAAAAAAAAAAAAGAAAGAAAGAAAAAGAAAAAGAAAAAGAAAGTGGAATAGCTGGGACTCCAATCAATGCTCATATGGGATGCTGGTGTTAAATGCAGCCACCCAATCTGCTGCACCATAATATCGGTTCTGAAATTTTTAATATATTGATAAGAAGGGGCCAGCATTGTGGCACAGTGGGTTAAGTTGCCACTTGTAATGCTGGCATCCCATATTGGGGCACTGGTTTGAGTTCTGGTTGTTCAACTTCTGATTTAGCTCCCTGCATGTGGGAAGGCAGCAGAAGATGGCCTAAGTACTTGAGACCTGACACCCATGTGGGAGACCTGGATGGAATTTCAGACTTCTGGCTTTGGCCAGGCCCAGACCTAGCTCTTGTGGTCATTTGGGACAAATAGAAGATCTCTCTCTCTCTCTCTCTTTCTCTCTCTCTCTCTCTCTTCCTCTCTCCCTTTTAATTTAAATTACTTATGAAAACAGAAGGATAATTGTAAAATATCTGATGCATCAGGCAACAGGTTGTCCTTTTCTCTTTAAAAACATATAATTACCCGAATCACAGAATTCAAGTCTTCAATTATGTTCTTATTGATGAGAATTGCATCAGAGTATTCCAGTATTAGCTGGAAGTTCTCCAGTTCTACTTGTCCTTGTTTAAGAAGAATTTGGATCATCAAGTCCAACTGGAATCTTACTTTCTCATCCTGTAATCTAAATTGAAAAAGACTTCAAAGCAAGTAGTTATAATACATTTATATTTCAAATTTCACCTGTTATCTGGGACTATAAAATTCAAATCAGCTTAAGGAAAACATGCTGGAGATGAGTGTGCAAGTTTCTTTCCTTTGATGAGCTTTCCGGGAGGTCTATCTGATATCTCTTTTCATTGACACATAATTACATTTGAGTTGTTCAAACAATGGTATACATAGAAATTCAGTCATAAGATTTTACTTTAGAATTAAGATTATATCATTTTGATTGCAGTAAGAGTGAATTTGAAGAAAACAGTTGCCACTAAATGACAAATCTATTATGGTTCTCACCTTATTTTTTTTATTTCTGATAATATAGCAGCGATATTTAATCTGATGCTACTTATCAAATCTATTTCTGTGTGATTCATATTCCTCCCTGTAGCCTAGATATGAAAATGATGTATGATACTGAATTTGGAAACATCAGAGAAGTAATTATCTATGTGGCTATCCCTATGGCCAAAAAGTGAAGCAAGACTTCAAAAGGGCACTTGAATCATCCAGTGAGGAACAACAAACTCCCCTGAAAACGGCTTAGCTGGCCGGAGGGAGCCCAGGTGGGAACTGCTGGGAAACCTCGTTAATTTTCCAAGTTGCCAGTGGATGGGACTTGACTCAGAAAGACTTCCAGGCAGAAACACGTTATTTATTTTTTCATGTGGAAGGGGCAGATCTTAAAAAAAACTTCTTTTTCTAAAACCTGATTATTTGTAATACGAGAAATGGAACATGTGCAAAGTTCCATCCTGAACCAAGTTCTTACCTAACAAACTGCACTGTTTGAAACAGAAATTCCATAGCCCAGTGCTGGCCCAATGCAGCTACATCTGTATGAGCTGCCAGCTGGTCAGCAGACATCCTCCCCCTCCCACCATGGCACAGCCCAGCGTGAATGAAAGGTTCAAATTACAGCACGAGTTCGTGGAACACCCTCTCGATATCCTGCTGCACCTTCTCATCATCCTCCACTCTTCTCCGGAGGAAAGCTGCCATTTCCACTAAGCCCGCTGCTTTCTGCTTCACCTAAACAGATCGAAGCACGAGCAGCTCAAAACCCAGGCGGTTTCAAGGTTAGAAAACATAAATCTTTTAATTTTGCTGTTACAAGATCTTCACAAGCCCATCTTTCTAAGAGATTAATTATAGTTTAAATTTCTGCTTTTATGTATCTAAAACTTACATGTTACATTCTATACATGATTTGAAGAATTATATTACATTACATTCTATAAATTCCTGAAAATCAAGTATGCTGGCAACTAGGATTTTTCTTGAATCTCATTTTAAAATTTTCTCTGGTCACTTCTGATGAATTTACAAAGATCACAGATACTTTAACAAAAACAAGCCAGCCTGATACATGTGGCACTGAATTTAGAGGATTTAGGGGAAGTAAGGCAGAGAGTGATCATTAAGCAACAGAGAAAAATAGGTGTTTTTCCAAATACATACACTCTCAAATTCTTACCCTTTGCTGAATTTTTTCTATCCTAGGAATATTAGCATAGTTCTGCTGAGCTACATATAATTCTAATCTGTGCAAATAAGGCCATCTACAAAAGCGATGTCCAAGAGAAACAAAGTGAAACGTGTATGTAATTTTAAGTTTTGTAGTAGCTACACTACAGAAAGTGAAATGAAACTGATAAACTCAATTTCACTGATATATGTGAAATATTATTTCAACCTGTAACTTTTTATATAAATATTACTGATATTTTCCAGTTTTATTCATATTAAATCTTCTAAGTTTTTGTGTATTTTCCACTGACATCCCATCTCAATCAGGACTGGCCACATTTATTTCAAGTACAGAATAACAACAATGGGCTATTGGCCAGTATTTTGGACCACATGGGATTATAAATACAAGACTATTCTTAGCTCTCAATAGCACCAAAATCAACATTCTATTTCATTATTTTATTATATTATCAACTACTACCTTATGAGGAAAACCTAAATAATTAGCTTTTCTAGATGTATTGACCAACATAAACTACATATTCCATAATAGTACACTAAAACAAATTAAATTAAATTGTTATTATATTATATACCTTCTGTTCATTTTCCACCTTTGCTCGTCTTGTTATGCAGAAATGATCCCAGACCAAGGGGTCCAAGCCTTCTGGCATGTTAGTAATACTGTCCAACTCATCCATGGCTTTCATTAACTGGGCTAAGTGTTCCTTATTCAACTTGGCAGATCCTGGTCGTTCTCCAAAAGGGACGATACTGGTTGTATCCGAATGAGGCTTCTGTTTGTGAATCCTGATATTACCAAGAAAAGCCCATCAGCCTGTCCCTTCTCACAAAAAACATCTCTGTTAAATAAGACCCTCAGCCTAGGCGCAACACGTTGTACAGCACTATCTTTTGACTTTCGAGGGTGGGTGGGTGGACTATTCCCAAGAGAAAGGCACGTACTTTGTCCTTTTTCATACTCTCTAGATTCCCCAGATACGACCCTGGCTGATGACACACATCCCTATTGGCAGCTCTGGCAGCTTGACTTGCGCTGGGCAACATCTCTGTCCATGAACTGTAGGCAGGCAAACAAGTGCTGGGGAGAAGCGAGTGTTGCTGTGTCTGTCTCACACCACCTACGCTGGTCCCCTACTGGGAGGTGGGCAGCCATTAAATATGTTTAGATGTATGTGAAGCTGGGACATCGCCTCTTTCCTCCTGCACTTCTAGATTACTTTTGTTTTCCTGGGCGGTGGCTGGGTAGGGAAGAAGGCTGCAAAATTTTGGGCCCGGCACTAACTGCTGAAAGACTTCATGTGCACTGTGAGCTTAATACTATCAATCAGTCCCATTCTCCGGAGGAGCAAAGCTGGGCTCTCAGACAAGATACCAGCCCAAGTCCATGGGTTGACAGATGGTGGAGTCGGGATTTAAAGCCAATTCTGTTTGACAACAAAGCTTGTGCGCTTCCCACTGCTGCCTCCTAATATTTAGTAGCTCACAAGTCTATTCATAGGGAAAGATATGTGCTTGGGCTTATTATAACTCACTCCTTGCGAAATAGGGAAACCAAGACAAGAGCATGTTTTAGGTTAAATACTCAAGGTTGCACATAACCTTTCAAAGGTGAGAGAATGAGCTTGTACCTCAGATACAAATTAACCTACACCTTTGTGACAAACTCCATGATTTCTAAATTACATTGGATCAAAAATTATGAAAATGTGAATTTCCAATGTTGGAAATCAACAAAAATCTAATTCTTTTTATACTCTCAGAACAACAGATATTTTTGAAATTTTTTGATAATTTTATCAGCCATTTAAACTGGCATTTTTCTTTTCTATTTTTTTTTTTTTTTTGACAGGCAGAGTGGACAGTGAGAGAGAGAGACAGAGAGAAAGGTCTTCCTTTGCATTGGTTCACCCTCCAATGGCCGCCGCGGACGGCACGCTGCGGCCGGCGCACCGCGCTCATCCGATGGCAGGAGCCAGGTGCTAGGTGCTTTTCCTGGTCTCCCATGGGGTGCAGGGCTCAAGCACTTGGGCCATCCTCCACTGCACTCCTGGGCCACAGCAGAGGGCTGGCCTGGAAGAGGGGCAACTGGGACAGAATCCGGCGCCCCGACCGGGACTAGAACCCAGTGTGCCAGCGCCGCAAGGCAGAGGATTAGCCTGTTGAGCCGCAGCACCGGCCTCTTTTCTATTTTTTAAAAGATTTATTTACTTGTTTGAAAGACAGAGAAAGAGAGAAGAGAGACAGAGAGATCTACCCACCTGTTTACTACCCAAATGGCAACAAAACAGCCAGGACTGAGCTGGGCTGAAGCCAGGAGCCAGGAGCTTCTTCCAGGTTTCCCACATGGTACAGAGGCCCAGGTACTTGGGTGGTCTTCCACTGCCTTCCCAGGCCCATTAGCAGGGAGCTGGATTCGAAGCAGAACAGCTAGGACTTGAACTGGTGCCCATATGGGGTGTGGGTGCTGTAGGCTGGGTCTTAAACCCACTAAGCCACAGCACTGGCTCCTAAACTGGCATTTTTCAAACTAGCTTGAGCACAATCACATGAGATTCTTCAGGAAAAGTGATTTGTGGTCAAATTTGAAAAAATACCTGCTTCTTCCATCTCATACTCAGAGATTCAAAAGGTCGCAACACGTCCTGAGAAGGTCTGAGACACAGACGCTGCACATCCCTTTAGTTTGTTTTTTAAACCTGGCTTCTCCCCAGACTTACTTAGTTCTAGAAGCTTACTTTGTATAAATCCAATTCGTACCAGAAGGGGCTAAAATTTGTTGAGACACATTTTGAGAAATACTGCTTACAAATCTGAAGCCATCTGTACTTAAGAGGAATTCCTTTTGTGTATAAAATAGAACCTACAATGATACTATGCTTATGTGGATACTTAACTATTTTTTATCTTATTTATTTGAAAGGCAGAGAGACAGAGAGAGATCTTCCATCTGCTAGTTTACTCCCCAATGCCCACCATTGCCAAGGCTAGGCCAGGTGAAGCCGGTAGCCAGGAACTCAGTCCAGGTTTTCCATGTGGGTGATAGGGACCCAGTAATTAAGCCATCACCTGCCGTGCTCCAGAGAGCACATCAGCAGGCAGCTGGAATTGGGAGTGAAATGCAGTCTCACACAGGGTATGAGCTGACACTCTAAGCAGCACTTTGATCACTGTGTTCAACATCTGATTCCCTATTTTTTAAATAACGAAAATAAATCATTATACTTAATTTCCTATCTTGAAATATAAGCATAATCTCAAAAAATACCAAATTATGACCAAGACAAACATCTTCACCTATAAGAAGATTACCCTGAATACTTCCATTTACTTGAGAACAACAAGTTGAAATCAAGTAACACTCCTCTTCATTTACAAACCTTTTCCTACTCAGAAACAAAAGACCACAGGAGAAACCAACCTTGGACGGCGTTTAAAAAGTTTGTAGAGTACGTCCACTTGATGACTGGGGATCTCAGAAAATTCCTTTTTAAAGCTGCGATCTAGAACCTAAGGACAAACGTGTCACTGCTGGGATTGCAACTCTGTTCACAGGTCTCATACAAAATACTGATCATAACCTTTGAAAACTCTAGGAAAACTTACTTTACATATACCACAGAAGAGTTGTTAGTGACCTCTCACTGTGCAAAAATTTGTTTTGATAGGTATCACCTCATTGTATTAAAAATGTTATTTCGTATGAGGGGTCCTAAAAATCAGCCAGTTTCCCAAAACATTCAGGGTACTCTAATCTGTTATTTTCCATTCCATCCCATCTTCTCTATGCTAGTCTTTCCTATTCTTTTCCATTATAAAACAGCTGGTTGATTTTATGACTAACAATGGGATCTGCAACCTGAAGTTTGAAAAGCCCTAAACGCTGGATGGTCTCCTAATTTTTGTGTAACAGAAAGCTTAAAGCAAATACATGTATAAAAATTCATTTTACTTATGGATTTTCAGTAGCATACTGTGGCACTGAACGAGGTTCATCCATAACTCAGAACTACAGGAGGAAAATCTATGAGGAAGTTAAAACTTATATTCCCTTGAATCCTCCCCAAGTTCAGGCAGCAACAAACCTACTGCCTGGTTGGGTGTGTAAGACAATGACTCTCACCTTGTCCTCCGCCAGCAGGTTGTCGTAGTGCTCCTTGCACATATCCAGTTCTTCTCTGGCTTTCCGGATGGCTTCTGAAGCCTGGCTCTGTAAGAACACCAGGGAAAGTTGATCAGAACTTGAAACTTTTCACAATAAACAGAAAAATTGGGGAGACTTTAGAACAGGGACTTTCCTAGTACCTGATAAATGTTTCAGTGAAATATTCATTACAGAAAACATTTACAAACACTATATTCTTTTTTTTTTTTTTTTTGACAGGCGGAGTGGACAGTGAGAGAAAGAGACAGAGAGAAAGGTCTTCCTTTTTCTGTTGGTTCACCCCGCAATGGCCGTTGCAGCTGGCGCACAGCGCTGATCCGAAGCCAGGATCCAGGTGCTTCTCCTGGTCTCCCATGGGGTGCAGGGTCCAAGCACTTGGGCCATCTTCTACTGCACTCCCGGGCCACAGCAGAGAGCTGGACTGGAAGAGGAGCAACCGGGACAGAATCCGGCGCCCCGACTGGGACTAGAACCCGGGGTGCTGGTGCCTCAGGTGGAGGAGTAGACTATTGAGCTGTGGTGCCGGCACAAACACTATATTCCTCAAAGCTGTACATAAGAAATTTATATTCATTAAGTAAAAAAACAAACAAACAAACAAAAAAACTTAAAAAAAAAACACTTACAGAAGAAAGAAAGAAAGTGAACCGATAAGGCACAGAGAGAACACCCACCCAGACACCTGTCTCTGTGTACAGCCAGCTTTGTGTATGAATGTGCAAGTTTGTCCAGAGCACGTTGCACTCCTGGCAGGGTGGTGTGGATAATGAAAGCGAACAGGCTCCACTCCATGGGGAGTCACATGGACTTGGCTCCTGAGAGACTGAACACGTGTACCGCAAATGGACTACATGCTGCCCCTCAGCAGCAACCAACAGGGAAGCTAAGCCACAACCCGGGCACTCCCGAATGGTCAGGACTTGGCCACCACCTGCCAGCTTCTGAAACTCTTGCCCCCATTCCCCATGCAGGACCATACAGAGAGAGCCAGATACCCCCATAAAGCAACCACATGGGTTGCCCTCCTTCTAACTGGTTTGCCTCCAACTTCCAACCAAGGCATATCTTAGGTCCACTTTTTTGTTATTAGAAAGCTTTCCCATTTCTTTGTTGCCTTTGAGTCTCTGCCATATATAGGTGATGATGGCTGATTCGTTGCTATGCCAGATTTTGGATGGTCTCTGCTTATTCTCCTTTGGCATGGTGCTATGGTATGGATGTAGTATTTCATACTCAAGGGTCCCTGTGCTAGAAGTGTGGTCTTCATTGTGGCAGTGTTGGGAGGTGGAACCTTTAAGAGGTGGGGCTGGGTGGGAGGTCTTTTGGTAAATTGGGGGTACACCCTAGAAAAGGACTAAGGTATTTTTCATGGCAGCCTAGTTAGTTCTCTTGTTATAAAAGCCTGAGTGTAGCCCCACCCAGTATCTCTGGCTTCCTAGCTGAGAAGTGATCCTTTGTTCCCACCCATGGCTATTGGCCAGGTGATGCATCTACAGGGGGACCCTTGCAAGACCCTGTTCCATGCCATTTGGAATTTTAGCATCCAAAACATGAGTACATGAGTTAGTAAGCCTCTTTTCTTTATAAATTAGTTTGCCACAGGTATTTTGTTACAGCAATGCAAAGCTGACTTTTACAGGTGGTCTTCATTTATTTCCAGTTCTAATTTCTGCCCTGATTCATACTAGTGAGTGACTTAGGCATTTTACCCAGCCTCTCTGAGATGGACTCCTCATCTGTGAAAGAATCAGAGTATGCACCAGGGTTCTGTTATGAGTAGCGCTGCACTTAGAATGTGCTTTTGCATGTGCTGTAATAGATTCTTAGGAAAAAGTAAGTTTATAGATTAGAATACTTCAAAAATTTATGGAAAGTGGAGCTCAAAGATGTTTATTTTAGTACAAAACATTTTGAAATCCATGCATACCCATGTGTCATTTATGATACAATAAGTCATTCATTCATAAATGTCCTTAATTTATACTACCAATAAAAGCTGAGCCTGTTGAAGCTTATTATGTGACAAGTATTTTGTATTCATTGTCTCTTTAATGAATTAACTATATTCATGCATGTATTTAGATAGCTTTTAGGAATATAATAATTTTTCATTCTATATTCTATGAATCCGCTGCTTCCATGTTTAGTAAAACTTAGCATGCCAATAGGTGCAGGGAGAATAATAGTCCTTAAAGAGGAGTTTGTAGCAACTGAAAACGTTGTATGCCTCATCCAAGGTCCCACAACCCGTTAGTGGTTAAAAGCTGGTACATTTACCCGTGAAGCTCTATGATCTCAATTTATAAACCACAAATCACATAAAATTGACATGACCATTTTGCTCAATGATTGCAGCTGCAGAATCACATAACTTATTAAGAGACTGGAGTGGATTTTTTCACCTGGCTCTGGAGCGAAGTCCACAGTTGGGTAGGAATGGTGAAAGGAAGAATTCTTGTTTAACAAGGAGCTCATCTGTCAGCACTTACATTCAGGTATGTGACACCACACACGTGGGAGAGAAACCACAGTAATGCCATCATGTGTCTCACCTCCCCATTTTCCCCTCCCTCCCAGAAGGATGCTGGCCACCTGTCAGCCTAACTGGTGCTGCTTTCCAGCCAAGAAGTTTAAGTGATAGGGACAGAAACCCAGCAAGATGCCAAAGTGCAACTCCTAAAGCATAGGAAAGGAATGTTGTGACACAAATTCCAATCCTGCCAAAATATAAAATCACGCCTTGCCTGATGCCACTGCTATTGGGCCACTGTCTACCACCCGCATTCAGACTGCACGCTTACTTTCTCCTCCTGTTTCCTGGTGAGATAGTTGTTCAAGAATGTTTCTCTGTAGCTTAATTCTTCATCCAACAGCAAAGAGAAAACAAGGTTACTTATTTTCAATTCCTCCTGTGGAAATATTTTAAAAAATCAAAAAGGAGTTGGTGTGAGAAATGATCTATGTTCCCACCTCAGAAGAATTTTCTGTTACCAGTCACAGACTCGGCACTGATCAAACAAGTTTATGGCATAGAAGTATGAGAAATCTTTTTAAAATAGAGTAGTCTATGGGTATACTCTTAATTGTTTAGTTATTTTACCTTTTTCATCATTTCACTATCAGGTAAAGTACAGATACATAAAATACATAACATGAACATGTAGTTTAAAGAACTATAATGGGAAACACTCTTGTTATCACTACATAATTCAAGCAGGAAAACTGCCACCACAGAAATTTCTTCTTGGTGTCCCCATCAAAATCTCAACTCTAATACTAACCAGTGTCCTGATTTTTATAGTAAAAACTTCCTTATGTTTCTTTGTAGTTTTTTTTTTTTTTTTTGACAGGTAGAGTAGACTGTGAGAGAGAGATGGAGAGAAAGGTCTTCATTCTGTTGGTTTACTCCTCAAATGGCCGCCACCGATCCGAAGCCAGGAGCCAGGTGCTTCTTTCTGGTCTCCCGTGTGGGTGCAGGAGCCCAAGCACTTGGGTCATCCTCCACTGCCCTCCCGGGCCACAGTAGAGAGCTGGACTGGAAGAGGAGCAACTGGGACTAGAACCCAGCGCCCATATGGGATACTGGCACCACAGGCGGAGGATTAACCAAGTGAGCCATGGCGCTGGCCCGCATCTTTGTAGTTTTGTTACGCAGGTGTGTACATATAGGCACTACTTTATAACTTGTTCATTAAAAAAGAAACGTTGTCATGTCTTTACTTCTTTTGTAATTCTCATGTTCCCTTCCATTCCTTGCTTTCTCTCATTTATTTGTGATCATCAGTCACCTCATGGTTCTGCCGAGTCTGGGCTTTACTGACAGCATATGCATGGCAGAGCTGTCAGGCTCCTTCAGCCTTGGGGCTCCCTGAAACCCAGGAGCTAATCCAGAGGCCTGATCACACCCAGGGTTGATCCCAGGATAAAACTGTGCTCTTGGGCAGGAGAACCTTACTATCTGGCTGAGTTTCATTCTGTGATGTTTGCAGCTGTACATACACAATGCCCAGGCCCATTAATCCATTGAGAGCTGTAAAATAGTAACAAATTTATTTCTATTTTCCCTTTTCACTTATTAAGTTAAATACTTTTATAAATATATGCTTCTTCTTATCAACTATTGATTACGCAGTGGTACAGTATGTATAGGAAAGAAAGTATAAAGTATACTTGATGCATTCCTTTTTTTGTTTTGTTTTTTTGACAGGCAGAGTGGACAGTGAGAGAGAGAGAGACAGAGAGAAAGGTCTTCCTTTTACCGTTGGTTCACCCTCCAATGGCTGCCGTGGCTGGCGTGCTGGGGCTGGCGCACTGCACTGATCCGATGGCAGGAGCCAGGTGCTTCTCCTGGTCTCCCATGCAGGTACAGGGCCCAAGCACTTGGGCCATCCTCCACTGCACTCCCTGGCTACAGCAGAGAGCTGGCCTGGAAGAGGGGCAACCGGGACAGAATCCAGTGCCCCGACCAGGACTAGAACCCGGTGTGTCGGTGCCGCAAGGCGCAGGATTAGCCTGTTGAACCACGGCACCGGCGATGCATTCCTTTTATCAGTGTTTAGATGATAAACTGCTGAGTGAAAGGCATTTTTCTTTTCAAAATATCACATATTCATGAATTTAAATAAACTTGATAGGTTTCAATTAATTGCAATTATTACAATATTTGCATCTTAAATGATCTTTTTAGCGGAGATGTTGGAGGTTAGCTCCTGAGTCCTTTTGATCTTACCCAGTGGTCTCATAGTTTCCTCATTATCTTGTATGACAAAATATCCGAAGCATTTTTTTTTAAAAATAGCTTTGTCAATATAAAATGCACTTGTCATGCAATTCACAGAGTATGTATTTCAATGGTTTTTCATATGTTCTCATATGCTTTCATATGTTCTCATGTTTTCATATGCTTTCATATGTTCACCATAATTTTAGAACATTTCATCACTCTGAAAAGAAGCCCTTTCCCAGTCATTTTCTATTTCCCCTCACACTTCCCAGTAGCCTTTTCCCTCCCCTCAAAGCAAACACTCATCTACATTCTGTTTCTGCAGATGTGCCCATTCTGGACACATCAGGGAACTTGTGGTCTTGGGTGTCTAGCTTCTTTCACTCAGCCTGTTTTCAAGGTTCACCCAAGTTGTAGCATGTATTAGTGCTTTGTTTTTCTTAATGCTGAGTAAAATTCTGTTTTATAAATAAACCATATTTTGTTCATCCACTCATACCTGTTAGTCACTGGATTGCTTCCACTTCGTGTTATCATGACTAGTCCTGGAGCACTCATTGCCCATCTCCCCCTCACTCTCACTATATTCAGATGCCATACTCCCCGCCAGACCATGGCTACATTCAATCAATGGCAGCAACTCTCAAGAAGCAGCTCCTTCCCATGGCTCCATGTTGTACTGGTTTCTGGGAGCAGGTTTCTTCCCTTGCCTTGTTAGCTGTGGAAATTGCTATTGTTCAACATTCTTTGTTGTTTCCCCTAACTCTGTCCTTTCATTAAATTCTATTAAATGTCACCCTTCAAATTTACCATTCCTGTTGGAACCCTGAGGACACAGCCTTTGTCCCAGGGAGGTTCCCTTCCTAACTATCCACCGTTGCGTCATCTTTTTGGTTGACCGTATGCTTTGGTGAAACACATCTTTCAATAGCTTTCCGAGAATGAGTGCACGTAAATTTTGGAAAGAGACCTTATATTTTCCAAAATGCCATTATTTTTCTCTTAAACTCAATCAATAGTTTGACTGGGTGTGTATTCCAATTCGAGAAGTAATTTAGCCTCAGAATTTAAAGGCATCATTCCTTCATCTTCTTGTTTCTAGTGACTTCATACTTCATTTATATTCCTACTGCTGGATAAAATTAAGCTGAATTTTTTATATATATGACCTTTTAGGCATGAAGCTTATTCATTCACTAAACCTATATGAGTTATTCAACTAAACCTATATGAGGTATTCAAAAAGTTCGTGAAAATGTGTAGTATGAAAAAAATATGCATGAATTTCAAATATTTTTTTCATTAAAATAAACTTAACTGTCAATTCCACTTTTTCCACAAACTTTTTGGAGTATCTTTATACTGTGAAACAAGCCCTTGAGACAGACTTTGCCCTTTCCTTTATAGAACTTGTAGTCTTGGGAATATTAAAAAATAATCTCACATACATTAAAATTCAGCTGCAACACATGGTAGAGAGGAAAAGAACAGCATATAATAGGAAGATATAATCTCATCTGAGAAACTGAGTTTTAGGCTGGGATCTGAAAGCTGAATAGATACCATCCAGGAGTCAAAGAAGTTGGTAGAGATTATTTCTAGCGGAGTCTTGGGGAAGTAGAGTACTGGGTACTGGGTGTTCTCAAGGCACCAGAAAAAAAAGTGTGGGAAGTGAAGGGGCAGGGGGCAGAAGATGAGACCAGAGAGGAAAAAAGGGCCCAGCTCATGCAGGGAAAGGCTCTGGTCTTTTAAAATTGTGTAAATTTAGCTTTTATTTACCTGATTGACAACCATCTCTGCTTTGACTCTCTTTTCAAAGAGTTTTTTCAGATGGTCATCAAAATTCTGTGTGCTTTCTTGAATGGAGTTTTGAAGCTTCTTCAATTCTGTTTCCAATGACTGAAAGGAAGGCAATAGGAAAGTTAGTATGTAGGGCTATTACATGCTTCCAGAGGAGGGTCTGCATTGTGCCACGAGGTGGGCAGGTGGAGGATATGCCTCGTGAGGTGTTCTGGGCCCTGGGTCCCCTTCAACCAGAGATACTCCACTTGGATCTGTTTAATATAATGTGTGTCTGAGACTTTTGCTTTAAAAAATGATACACTGGAAAATAAAAGCTTAAAATTCACTAATCATGGCTAATGATACAGGCAAAAGTAGGCCGAGTAAAACAAATTGCATCAAATCTTTCCAGGAAATTCGGACTCTCCATTTAGCACAGTAATTTCCAGGTACACAAGTTGGCCCTAAAAATATTTTCTTTTCTAGCTCTGAACACATTTTCATGGATTTTTTTTTAATTTTAAGGAAATAAGAAGTGAACCTATACGTATTTCTCCTCTCTTGCTTTCTGTATATTTTATCTTTCTAAACAATTCCCTATTACCGGAAGAGATCCCGTTGCATGGTTTTATTTTTAATTCCACCCAGACATAGAGCTAGGCTGGAAAAAGAATGATCACCTGGTGTTGGTTTGTTTCATCATTGGTGATGTTATTATGGATCACTTGGTTAAGTGGTGTCTGCCAGTTTCTCCATTGCAAAGTTACCATTTTTCCATTTTTAATTAATCCATGGGAAAGGCTTCAGACCATGTAAATTTCTTGTTCCCCACCCCTCCACCCCCAACCACCACTCTTTTATACACTGGCTTGAACACTTGATGGCTCGTCCTTGAACCAATTGTTACTATAATGATATTAAGTTTATTTTAAAAATCCAGTTTTTTCCATGCTGGTTTAACAAAGAGACTGACTCCGGAGAAATGATGGAGAAGGAGGGTTAGCAAAAGGTATGGAGTCTTATAATGCAAGGAGACATGCCATCCAAAGGTAATAATTAACCAAGAAGGAAATATTACAATAAAACAAATAGAAAAAGCTCATTTCAGGGTCAATTTGCTTAAAATAATCTCTATCACTCTGTCATAGGCATGGTAAAGTCCATTTCTGTACATTTGAATAATTATAAGATAAATATTGGTAGAGAAATCACTCAGTGTTAGGGAGTAGAAATACAAAGCAAGTAGAAATATAAAAAGAAACAAGATCGGCTATGAGTAGAAATTTGTTGAGGCTGGGTGAAGTATCATTCTATTACCTCTACTTTTACAAATGTTTGACATTTTCTGTTATAATTTTTTCATTGAGAAGAGAAATTGAAGAAAATGAAATTGGATTTTCCTGAATTGTGCTGGAAAGGAACAGAGACATTGAGCAGTAGATCAAGGGAAAAGTGGATACTTGGGGGGTTGGTTTTTTTTTTTCTTTTATTTTGAAAAGTAAAATTCCAAAGTTTCAGGAAGACTCCAGTATCCTGTTCAAAGGAATATTTTTTGATAAGATGAGAAGTGCCTATATTGTGTACATCATGTAAGAGATATGTGATTATAACATATGTCTATGTTCATGGGAAGAAGCCAGCAGAGAGGCAAAAACTGACGAAGGAAAAAGAGAGGTAAGCTGATGGGTAATGACACTGAGCAGGTGAGATGGGACAGCATCGAGTGCACAAGTGATGGACCAGGCTTGGACGAATGCAAGGCCATTCCATCCATAACAAATGGAAAGGCAGGGAGATGCCACAGGGTTTATTGTCGGTGAGCAGTAGATCGGCAGTTCATGAGGAAGGAAAATCTCTTCTAGTTACTTCTCTCAGTGAAATAGAAATTAATGTGGGTGTGCGTGGGTCTCAGGTGTTCACAGTCCAAGGACAGAGGAGCAGGTGTGAAATGGTCCTTGGGGATACTGCTGTCCAGCAGGAGCTGGTCCACCTGGATGCTTGTTAGCAAGCATGATCTTGGGGTCTCTCCATCTCTCTAGAACAGGGGGAGCAAAACGGTGACGGAATCCCATTCTGCATTTTAAATGAGATCCCCCACGGGTCTGTGCCCTCACATTCCAGTGTGAGAGCACTGGGTGGGGAGGAATGGGAAGGGGAGGTGCTTCTCTGAGCAGCACTGAGGGCCCAACTGAGACTGAGGTCACTAATTTAGTGAAACCAGTTTTCTTTCTTTTCCTTTTTCCTTTTTTATTCTCTTTACTCAGTGCATGGGCATTGGTACAGAGAAGGCAGAATACCAGAGTTAAGCAAAGCTGGGGCTTCCAAAGTGTAGGGGAAGGAGTAGAGGATTTCACTTTAACAGTTCCCTGCTATAATTGGTAGAGGCAGGGGAATATTCTACACTGCAAACCATGGAGTACGTGCACTTGAATGGTCCTTATCCTTTCCTTACTCCTTAGGCATCTATACTTCCTAACTCCTTTGATTGAAATCTTTGCTTCTTCCAGGATTACTGTCTTCTAGGGAGGTACTTACTAACTCAGATTAAAATGCATATGATCTTGGAGAATAGCAGTGAATAAAAGCACAAATAAATTAACAATAGGCACAAATAAGCTGTTTGTGAGACATAGCCACTACAAAGCCACAAGCTGTCCTGCCTTGAAGGATGGTATGTATTCCTCATAGAATACACAGTATTTTCTTGACTGCATACCACCATCCTTTACATTTCTACTACAGTTGGCAGCGATTTTAATATGGAATATTTCTATATGATGGAAGGAGAAAAAAATCAGAGCTGCACTGCAAAATCCTCCAGTTAGAGCTGCCAAGTATGTGCGGCAAATTCTTCCCTTGAGACTGAAATCAAGTAACAGGAGTCGGCAACAGAGGCAGACAGTACTGGCCTTCCCTTGCAATGACTTGATCGTGCTATAATAGGGGTTCACTAAATACTGAAATAGGAATGAGGAACCAAATGAACTGTAACAATGTGGGAAATGTTGAAACCAATTAGAACTTTAAAAAACCACGGTGCTACGTCCTTTTTGTTTCACATTGTTCCCCATAGATGTATCCCCACCTATTCTGTTGAGAATTGAAGCAGAAGCACTGTTATTAAGCTGTTAAAGACACTGGGAAAATATGGAACTTTTAAAAAGATAATGAAACAAAGCCTGGAGACGGTAAGTCATATTGGTGGTTTGTTCTTCTGACCTTTCTATACTTATCTCTTTCTTCATTTAACTCCTTGACTTTTTTCTCATAATCTTTGAATTGTTTCCTTTCCTCTTCAGTCCACACAGCATCAGGCTTTGCCATGAAAGCAGGCTGAGGAATCGCCTGAAGATATAAAGGGAAGCACATACTGCAGTTCAAACTTAAATACAGCAGTACAGTAAAACCTCAGTTATCGTTAGTTAAAAAGGAAAAAACAAAAACTTTTAACCTTCACATTAGCAAGGACAAGGACCTGACACTTTAACCAAAAATGTTATAGCTATTTTCCTATGATTTAAGTGGGGTGGAATTTGGGGATACACCCAGACTCACAGGGGATATCTTGATATCTTTATGGTTAGAGCCACACCTGAGCTCCAGGATCACCTCCATTTCCTGGTGTATGTGCAGAATCACAGATAAAGCAGTATCACTGCCTTCTGATGGGACCAAGACCACTGTGATTGCTTGTTTTTGTTCGTTTGTTTGCTTTTTGCGAGAATGGAAGGCAAGTCTGTGATCTCAAGTTTCTTATTATTTGCCTAATATGGCATGTTTATAAAGTGCTAAGAAGAACTGTAGACTTCCTAAAACTCAGGTTCATCCAGGACAAAGATGGGAAAATTTAAGTAGCTCTTTCAACCCCATTCTACTTTACAAAAAGCTGGCTGGAAACCTCACCATTTTCAAAATGTCTTCCTTCTTGACTTCCAGAACGCCTCCCATCATGTCCATTAGGGCTCGGCGTCTTGTGTCGGTGCTCTGCAAAAGAGCCAGGATTGGAGGCAGAGAGCTCACAGCAGGGGCCTCGGGGCAGCCCCCCACCCAGTGTCAGGAGGACCACTTCTAGGATGGGGGAAGAGGAGAAAAAGGCCAACTGAGGCTTGAGTGACCTCTGACCCTGACGAGTGCCTTGACGTGTCCCTCTATCCCAAAAGGAAAGGAGTCCTAGATAGTGTGTGAGGCAAACTGCATACCCGTGTCTGAAGCCATCGCTCCATTTCTCGGGTCACAGTCAGTTCTGCTTTGGCTTTTTGCCATGGTTTAATATGCTTGTGCGCTTTAATCTGAAAGAGAAAATGTCATTCCCTGCAGTTATTCTTCCAAAATTCAAACCAAATTTTCCTTCCACATACTTGGGGAAAGTTATGCAGTATTAAAAGGATGAAAAGGAATGCTGAAATTCTGCAAACTATTTCCTACTCAGGAATGAAGACGAGGTCTAAACTGAGAGGGTTAGAAAAATAGATCTTGGCTTCTCCATCATCTCTGATTGTGTCTTTCATGGAAGAGATTCTAACAGGGACCTGACTGAGACCAGCAGGGGAGAGGAGAGTTCAGAGAAGTGTCACCTACGTCAAATAATCAAGGATGGGGTCGGAAGAGGAAAAGAGTGTGGGGTATTCCAGGAATTGAACAGCTGGACAGGGTGGGGTTGGCAGGCAGGAGAGGCTTGTGAGCTTTTTAAAAGTTAATTTTATTCAGTTGAAAGGGAGAGAGAGAGAGAGAGAGAGAGAGAGAGAGAGAGAGAGAGAATATCATTCTTTTACTCCCCCAAATATTTCGGGGCAAAAAGACAACAACGATGTTTAGAAGTAATAGAAAGGAGCTGGTGCTATGGCTTAACAGGTAAAGCCACTGCCTGCAGTGCCAGCAACCTATATTGGTGCCGGTTCGAGTTCCAGCTGCTTCACTTCTGATCCAGCTGTCTGCTATGGCCTGGGAAAGCAGTAGAAGATGGCCCAAGTCCTTAGGCCCCTGCATCTACATGGGAGACCTGGAAGAATGTCCAGACTCCTGGCTTCAGATTGGCCCAGCTGAGGCTGTTGCGGCCATTTGGGGGAGTGAACCAGTGGAGAGAAGACCTCTCTCTCTCCCTTTCTCTGCCTCTGCCTCTGTAACTCCACTTTTCAAATAAATAAATAAATCTTTTAAAAAGTAATGGAAAATATTTTTACAGTCCCTGTTAGCTGTCAGGCATCCTTCTAAATGCCCTAGATAAACTGGAATAAATTTATCATTACAAGACCTTACAACGTAGGTGCTAATATTACCTCCACTTCACAGATGAGAAAGTGAGGCACAGAGAGGTTAAGTAGCTTGATCATAGTTGCAAAGCTAGTAAGTCAGAGAATCGAGATTTGGATCTAAACATTCATGCTTCAGAGTGCATCCTCTCCTCTCCGCACGCTACCGTGCTTGTTTAAACAAGTCATTTGGCCTGAGCCATATGCTAGCTGTGTGGGCTAGACCATGAGTAAGGTGACACCCAGGGTCTCAGCTGCCACTCCCTAGGGAACCCTGCTTGGGGCAATCAGGGCATGTGCGTAATTAATCCTACCATTCTTCTTGTGCTCAAGCTAATGCATTGCACACTCAGGAGAGCGATCTTGTTATAGGCCAGGCCTATGATGCCACTAACCCCTGCTGTAGCTTCTCCCTTCATTTAAAATAAAGCCCACAAGCCAGGTAGGCATTTGGCACAGTGGCTAGGATGCCATGTGATATGCTTGCATCCTATCCTGGAGCACCTTGGGTTTGAGTCCTGGCTCCACTACTACTACTACTACTACTACTACTACTACTACTACTATCTTCTTCCTTCTTCCTTCTTCCTCTTCCTCTTCTTCTTCCTCTTCTTCTTCTTCTTAATTTATTTGACAAGTAGAGTTATAGACAGTGAGAGAGAGAGACAGCAACAGAGAGAAAGGACTTCCTTCTGTTTGTTCACTCTCCAAATGGCCACCACAGCCTGCGCTGTGCCTATCCGAAGCCAGGAGCCAAGTGCTTCCTCCAGGTCTCCCATATGGGTACAGGGCCCAAGCACCTGGGCCATCTTCCACTGCACTCCCAGGCCACAGCAGAAAGCTGGACTGGAAGCAGAGCAACTGGGACTAGAACCCAGAGCCCATATGGGATGCTGGCGCCGCAGGCGGAGGATTAACCAAGTGAGCCATGGTGCCGACCCCCTCTGGCTCTACTTCTGATTCCAGTTTTCTGCTAATGTATACTCTGGCAGGTAGCAGGTGATGACTTAAGAACTTGGGCCCCGGCCACACATGTGGGAGACCAGGATTGAGTTCCAGGCTCCTGGCTTCAGCCTGGCTCAGGTCTGCCTGTTGCAGGGCATTTGGGAGAGAAAATTAGCAGATGGATGCTCTCTCTGTGAGTCTCTCTGTATGTCTCTGTGCTTTTCAAATACATTAAAAATAAAATGAAATATTGTCATTTAATAGCTTTCTTTAAACATTTATTTTTAACAGCCTATATTCTAACATCTTTGAAGAAGGGGCTTCAATGAGCCCCTTTCTATGGGCTGTATACTGTCCGAATGACCTAGTTACTGGAACTTCATTCCCACAGTAAGATCCCAACCCCCTGGGTCCAGGACCTCAGGTGAGCCCAGGAGCCCCTTCCCAGGCAAACTCAGAATTGGGGCAAAGCAATTGCTGGAGGAGGGGCCAGTGTTTTGGCGTAGCTGGTAAAGCCGCTGCCTGTAATGCTGGCATCTCATATGGGTGCCAGTGTGTACTCTAGCTGCTCCACTTCCAATCCAGCTGCCTGCTAATGACGTGGGGAAAAGCAGAGGAAGATGGCTCAAGTATTTGGGACCCTGCCACCCATGTGGGACACCTAGAAGAAGCTCGTGGCTTGTTGCAGCCCTCGTTGCTGAGGACTGAACCAGATGATGGAAGATCTCTCTTTCTGTCTCTTCCTCTCTCTCTATAGCTCTTTAAAACTAAATTAGTAAATCTTTTTAAAAAACAAATTCTGGAGAAAGCTGACGAACAGAAGGAGGTGAGCTAAGAGATTTAGAAAGAGGCATTCCAGACTCCCCATGAGGCTCCAATCTTTGGTTCTTGCTTCTTTCTAGGGCTGGTGCCCAAATCTCCCTGGATTGCATGGATTTAATAAAAGAAATCCCTATTATTGCTGAGGCTATGTCACCTGTTTTCTTTCCTTCCTTCCTTCCTTCCTTCCTTCCTTCCTTCCTTCCTTCCTTCCTTCCTTCCTTCCTTCCTTCTTTCCTTCTTTCTTTCTTTCTTTCTTTCTTTCTTTCTTTCTTTCTTTCTTTCTTTCTTTCTTTCTTTCTTTCTTTCTCTCTCTCTGTCTCTCTCTCTGTCTCTCTCTCTGTCTCTCTCTCTGTCTCTCTGTCTCTCTCTCTCTGTCTCTCTCTCTGTCTCTCTCTCTCTCCCTCTCTCTCTCTCTTTTTTTTTTTTTTTTTGCCAGGCAGAGTTAGACAGTGAGAGAGACAGAGAGAAAGGTCTTCCTTCCGTAGGTTCACCCCCCAAATGGCATGCTGTGCCTATCTGAAGCCACAGGGCCCAAGCACTTGGGCCATCCTCCACTGCACTCCCGGGCCACAGCAGAGAGCTGGACTGGAAGAGGAGCAACCGGGACAGAATCCTGTGCCCCAAATGGGACTAGAACCCGGGGTACCAGCACTGCAGGTGGAAGATTAGCCAAGTGAGCCACGGTGCCGGCCAAGTCACCTGTTTTCATTACCTGTAACTGACAGTGCTACCTAATACAGTCACTTCCAGGAGTATAAAACAGGAAGATGAATAAACCGGAAGTGGAGAAAGAAGGGAGAAGTGACATAGCCAATGTACCTCATCACTTGCCACGATAAAGGTTCTCTCTGGCTTCTCACAGTCATCAAATTCTGGTTCCCAGACTGTTTCATCCAAGTCCAGATCTCTAATAATTTCTTTAATTCTAATATTTCTTTCCTTCACACGAGCAACTTCAGATTCCTTTTGTTTATATGCAGCATCAAACTCTTGATTGAAAACAGTTTTTACCTTGTGAATGATATCCTGAAATATCAATATGTTACTGAAAACACATCACATATGTCTTTACAAACAACATGATAACCACAGTTATGCTTTCTCTCCAAAATCATATCAGAAATTATCTCTTAAGAACAGAAAACTAATCTTTCTGGAACAGTGTTTCTATTGAGTCATTTCTTGGTTCAGTGAGAGTGGTATCCAACACTGGATAGGATTAAGTGTAAATATTACACCATAACCTGCTTCCTGAAGCCTGAGTTGCAATTCAATATGATAAATGCTGACATGGGGATGGGTACTTGGCGGCTCATTAGGCTACTCTTTCTATTTTTGTGTATATTCTTTTTTTTTTTTTTTAGAAAAAACCATCCTAAGATATTTAAAAAGCAAAATAACAGGATTTAAGGTTGGAAATACCTTTTCTTTGGAAAGTTGTTTGGGAGAAATATGGAAGATATTGTCTGTAGAGTGTGTGTAGAAGACTCCCAGAAAATCACCATAATATACAGTATTCTTCCCCCAGGTAGCAAGGGAACCCAAGCTAGCCAGCTGAATTAGCCAATACCCAAGGCGGCAGTAGGTCCAACTGAATTTCCCCCACTCCTGCTAATGGATCAACTCAAAGTTGTTATCTTATCTTACTGTCAGAGTTCAGTCTATATATCTATCTTACTGAAGAAGAAACCATTAGAATAGGGTGAAAAATGAACTTAACAACTAGCACCAGCATTTCTTTTGGGTGGAATCACTTCCTTTGTAGGAAAATGCCTTAATACAGTAGCAAGAAGGTGAGTCCTTTGAAATCATTAGTCCATAGAAGCTGGGGGTGGAGGCAGAGAAAAAGAGAGATGAATTTCAAGGATTGGAAGAAAACACAAAAGGGTAGAAAGAGGGAGTTGAGTAACATGGTAGGAGGCCAGAACTCAAATCACAGACACGGCTGTCTGGAATAGGAGAACTGGAATAGGAACTGTCAGGAATAGGAGAATGAACATTAAATTTCCAACCATCTGCACTGGTGTGGTTTCAGCAACTGCATTTTCAAAACTGCTTCAGTAGTCTTCTGCATATACAGATGGTTTGGACATGTTTGGTGGGAAATTTGGAAAGTAGGAACTTAGAGCCAGAGAGAGACCTCACATTTTATCCATGAACCCCAAGATTTACAGAAATCCTAGGAAATTCTGTTTATCTAGTTTAATCAGATAGAAGGAAACATACCCTGATCCTACGAGGAGATCCTAACTGACAACTGGGAGACCAAGAAGCCAGAGTTCAACAGTTTCTTTTATTGTTGAACTTACTAAAAATCTAAGCTGAAGACTGGTTTGCGGTGTTATTGAGTGTAGATGTTCTTTAGGAAACTTGGTATAGAATCCAGTCCAACTGGATAGAAGTAACTCTTACATACAAATCCTGGCTAAAAGAGGTGATATAGACCTCTGTATGTTTCTCTATGTGCTTTAAAGACCTCATTGGTTAGCCTTAGGTTTCAATGTGAGCCCTTGCAAGACTCCTGATGGAGAGTTTGAGAGATTTGGGAGGATAGAGAGAAAATTCACTCACTTTGAGTAATATAATTTGGTTGACTTTCTCTTCTCTGGAATGAAGTTCCAATTGGCTTGATAATAAAGAGATATCTGCCCCAAAATCAGTACTTAAACTACCAAGCAGATAATTGGGCAAGTTGGTATCTTTTACTGGCTTATTTTCTTCTTCTTCTTCTTCATCATCATCCTCTTCATGATGCTTTTTAACCAATGCAGCTGCAGACTGAACCTCTACAATTTCCTTTCGTAGCTAAATAAAGAAAAAGATGACATGGAAGCTATGCAACAGTAAGAGCTCTCTAAAGGGGTATTTTGTGACAACTTAATTATTTTAACAATCATTTCAACAGATTTAATTGTCTTGCCAACAGCTAAGTGGTGGATATATCCCAAAATTGCTGCAGAAGAGATCAAAGCTTTGGCAATTGCTAAATTGTAGGTAAATGAATAGAATGAAAATTACCCTTGATTGTGTATAACATGAGAATTTAATTTTTGTGTCCAAATGACATCTAATTGTAAATATTTTGAGTCTTTCTAGTTACTTAAGCATTAAATATTTTATCTTCTCATATTTTACAAAGGAATTATGGGTGTCACTTAAGAAGAATCAAGCATATTTTCATATTGTTTCAGAAAAAGAGCGGATGCAAAGTTCTGGCCAAAACAAAACCACACAAAGGAGCAGTGTTTTTTAGTGTTTTGGTAGGGATTGTTGGTAAAAAAAAAAAAAAGCTGAGATTGCTTTAGGAAAACCATACTCTTTCAAATAGATTCTACTTCATCCATGGTCAATTACCTGTCTTTAAAAAGATTTATTTATGTATTTGGAAGGTAGAGAAACAGAGAGAGGGAGAGAAGAAGGATGAAAGGGAGGGGGAGATAGAGATAGATAGCTTAACCAGCTGTGCAACAATGCCAGGCCCCTGGGTCAATTATCATAAAACACAAACCCTAGTGAGAAGGGAGGATGAAAAGATTTTGTGTGGATAAAGATAATCTCTGAACAGGATGAGAACAAAATTCCAATTTCATTTTAAAAAGTATATCCTCATTTTTGAGAGCTAGCCATTGTGGTGTAGGATACAGGCTCCTTGATTTATGTTACATAAATAGTCTCCTCTATTCATTAGAATATCTTCTACAGACTAATTAGACATAGAAATATTAATCTATACTATATGTAAACTTAAGTGGTATCTCAACTCAAATCTGTATGAAAGCAACCCTTGGAATACAGCACATCACTTAAACACACACACACACACACACACATATTTAAAACTACTTTAAGACACTCTGCTTCAGTCTTCTTTTGCTGCAAGACTCTCTTCAATTCTTCCTGCTCTTCGGCTGTGCGCTCTTTCATTGGGAAGTTCTCAACCACATAGGGGATGTGAAAGCACTTGGGGAAAAAAGCAAAAAGAAACAAATCCATTTTTAGCACAATGTGGCTATCTGGGAGTGTCCTGTGGGGTGTTTTCTCTAGAATTAGATCACAGGTTATTAGGCATGAGTAAAATGGGACAATGGAAGCTTTCCTTAACATACAGCCATGTGTGTCATTAGTATTGTTGTAAAATGCTGTGCTATTGTGAAGGGTTTATTTCTAGAGCAGGCGTTCTCAGCTAGAAGTTACTTTGTCCACCTCCCTCTCTCCCACCACCCACCTCCGGAGACATTTGACAATGTTTGGAGACATTTTGTACTGTTATTACTAGGGGTGCAGCACAGTACTGTCTCTAGCAGATAGAGACCACGGTTGCTACGAAACATCCTACAATGCATGGGACAGCCCCATAACAAAGAATCATCCACCCCAAATGGGTTGCTCTTCAGAAACCCCATTCCACAGCAATATGCAATCATACAACTATAGGGTGACCATATGAGGGGCTTCAAAACCTTCATAGAAAATGAGGGTTTTAGAGAAGCTATGTGTGGACTTCAATTCTTTTTTTTTTGTATAAAAATATACTTATCTTTTAATTCCATTTTCCTATGAAATTTTTGAAGTGCCCATGTGTACTTCCTTAGCCAAATGGGACGCTGCTAATAGTCATTAATCTAGGACAAGAGGTCACCCTACACAAAGAGGGAAGTGGTGTTGGGAGGAATCTCAGTGTAACAGCATTAAAAGCAGCTCTGTAGAAAATGTGAAGGCTGGGGTGGGGGAGGGTCTAACAGTGAGCAATCCTGTCCACCTTCCAATCCATGTGGCTTTTAGAGCAGACAGACAGGAAGACCTGGACACAGGGTATGCATGGAGGAGAGAGGGAAGAGGTGCTGAGACAACTCTTCCAAGAGGCTGGCTTGAAAGCGGGTGGGGACTGGGCAGAGAGGGAAGAATGAGCCAAGAGACAGTGACACGTTGAGGTGGGATTCAGCACCAGGAGGGGCAAAGCATGCTTCGGATGCTTTGCTAAGTATGGATTTTCTTAAACTAAAAATAAAATTATGTCACAAGATTTCCAAAGGAAATTCTCAGCAGCCAAGGTTTTGTATCCAGGGTTCTGTTACCTTAAGAGCTCGACCCTTCACAACCATGGAATTCCAGCACTCCTCTTTGATGATTTCAGCCAGATAGCTCTTGGCCAGGTTGTGCATCTCTACGTCCTTTCGCATCTTGAGGAACACAGGTGAAGCCGAGAGAGAAACAGGAAAATGTAACCTTAGAAAAAGATCATCTCGGAGCCGGCGCTGTGGTGCAGTGGGTTAACGCCCTGGCCTGAAGTGCCGGAATCCCATATGGGCGCCGGTTCGAGGCCCTGCTGCTCCACTTCCTGTCTAGCTCTCTGCTATGGCCCGAGAAACAGTAGAAGATGGCCCAAGTCCTTGGACCCCTGCATCCATGTAGGAGACGGGGAAGAAGCTCCTGGCTCCTGGCTTCAGATCAGCACAACTCTGGCCATTGCAGCCATCTGGGGAGTGAACCATCGGATGGAAGACCCCTCTCTCTCTCTCTCTCTCTCTCTCTCTCTGCCTCTCCTCTCTCTGTGTAACTCTGATTTTCAAATAAATAAATAAATAAATCTTTAAAAAAAAGAGAAGAAAAATATCAACTCAACTCAGAGTTCACTAACTAGTCACAGCTGCATATTGAGTAGGAGCATTTTATTTTATTATTATTTTTTTTTTGACAGGCAGAGTGGACAGTGAGAGAGAGAGACAGAGAGAAAGGTCTTCCTTTGCCGTTGGTTCACCCTCCAATGGCTGCCGCGGATGGCGCGCTGCGGCCGGCGCACCGCGCTCATCTGATGGCAGGAGCCAGGTGCTAGGTGCTTTTTCCTGGTCTCCCATGGGGTGCAGGGCCCAAGCACCTGGGCCATCCTCCACTGCACTCCCGGGCCACAGCAGAGGGCTGGCCTGGAAGAGGGGCAACCGGGACAGAATCCGGTGTGCCCCGACCGGGACTAGAACCCGGTGTGCCGGCGCCGCAAGGCGGAGGATTAGCCTGTTGAGCCACGGCGCCGGCAAGGAGCATTTTATTTTTCAACACTTTGTACTGCCCTGTCCTGAGATGCACTTTTGGGGGACACAGTCCTGCCTTTGAGAATATTTCCTGAAGCTATGTATTGAATTCCCTTCCTTGAGGACTGGAGTGTGGACAGCAACCAGGCCATAGACGTGAGCGAGCTGGGCTATAAGGACAGAGGCATGGTGACTAGGGATGGAGGCTGACTGGAACAGCAGGGAAGCACAGCCATTGTGCGAAGCCTCCCGGTTTTATTAGAGAAGTGTGAAATGTATATTTTTATGTGCGACTGCCAGATAGCTAAACGTCAGCTTAACTGTTGTCAATATACATCTGAACTGTCAGTTTGTGATCTCTGGGGATCTTTCTCATGCTTAATGCTTCTGTTATTTATGACTACAATAAAAGGAATGCTCGGCTGCC
This sequence comes from Sylvilagus floridanus, assembly GCA_949820135.1. Lineage (NCBI taxonomy): Eukaryota > Metazoa > Chordata > Mammalia > Lagomorpha > Leporidae > Sylvilagus > Sylvilagus floridanus. Next base: position 56,201,009 of record OX463235.1, read on the forward strand.
TTTGGGAATCAGATAATTTATATTTCTCCAGTCAGAAGCATATGTGTTACTTCAATTAGTTCTATCTGCTTAAGCAATCCTGTGACTTAATATTAAAGTAATTCCTCCTGTTTTCACAGGCATTGCCAAAAGAACCACCCTGAAAGTGAGCTCCAACAATCTCAAGTCCTTAGGGTCCTCTAGGAACCTTCTTTGCCTTTCATTTTGTTGGCAGAATTATTAGCAAACTAGCTAAGGGCAGTATCTCCCAAATTTTAAAGTGTCTTTTTATTATTTCTATTAAAATTTATATTCATTTTTATTCAATATTTGATCAAATGACTTTAATTTGCATTTTGTTTCTTTTTGATTCTGATCTGTTGAGTTAGTGTAGCTGTTGCGACACACCAGTTGTCAGAAGCTGCCTGAGTCCCACCACTTGGCCCTCCCCTCCACACTGCGGAAGCCATCTGATCAGCCCCTGAGGACCTAACACCATGTCCAGATTGTCCCTGTTGGGCTTCGGTCTTTTTCCTATTGGTGAGATCCTGACTGTGGCTGGCTAGTAGCCTACTCTCTTTAGGATTGGGATTCCGCAGTAGCAGCTGCCGCTAACTCTGTGGAGGAACTACTCTGCTGAGAGGCAAGTGGGCTCATAGTGCCATCCATTAACACTGTTCTCTCCTGGGCCACTGTCATGTCCAATCCAGGGCTGACATCTCTTCCAAGCCAATGATATGAGGAAAATGAGCAACTGAAGAGCCTTTCTCTGTACCACAGCCTGCCTCAGAGAATCAGAGACTTCTTGAGGGATGTGCAGGAAGTTGAATGGGTGGCAAGGGGTGGAGTATCTGGGGCAGAGGCACAGGGTGGGGGCTGGGTTAGCATCAGTAGGCCAGAGGAGCATGTTCATGGTGTTGAGTGGTCAGGCAGAGCTTGGAGAGAAAAGCAGTAATAGGTAAGCATGGAGGAAGCACCTAACCCAAACTCATTGTTGAGTGGTCAAGACGAGTGGGCTGGGATGACCCTGGGCAGAATAGAGGAGGGCATTTCAAGCCCAAGTCAAGCCAGGGCCAAGGAGAAAGAGCTCACCGCCTGGGGGAGGCCAACAGGAAGACATTCCTAGCTTTGATCTTTGCCAATGATTCTAGCTCTCTATGCCCCAATTTCCTCAAATGGGGAAAAGAATACCCCACCTTTCTGGATTGTTGTGATGAGCAAAACAAATAACATTCAAAAAGCCCCTACATCTTGGTACTTACCTGTTTGAATAAAAAAAACCAGGATAATTTCTTTAGCTTCCTGTTAACACATTTAGTAACAAAAGCCCAGTTTCTAAAACTCTTCAGAAGCCGGCCTTGCTCTGCGCCTGCCTCCGTTGCTGAGACTCTGCTGTGCACTCCTTGGCCTCCCTGCCCCTGGAAGACTCCGTGTGTTTCTCCTGTGATCCTTTGCTCTCACTGCTCCCTCTGCCTGACATTCTCTTCCCCTAGATCTTTGTACAGTCAGATTCCTTGCTTCTTTTAGTTCTCAACTGAAATGTCACCCCTCTACAGAAGTAGATCTCTCATATTTTAAAAATTTGTAACTATACATTTTCGGGGGTGGGACACAGTGTGATACTTCAATGCATGTATTCAGTGGGTGATGATCCCCCCCCCCCCACATCTATCACAACATCCAGTTTGTATCATGCACTAGACAGAGGTTTATTTATGGTCTGTCTGCTTTATTGACTGGCACATGAGAGGTACTCAAAAATACTGCAGAATGAATAAAAAAATTACTCCAGTGAATTTTACCACTCTGAGTTAGTCTTTTGTCCTAATTATATTATCCAGAATATTTCTCTCTTTCTGAGTCTCATGTCAACCACCAATTTCCTCAAATCTTTTTTATTTCTTTTCTTTTTTTAAGATTTATTTATTTATTTGAAAGGCAGAGCTGCAGAGAGGCAGAGGCAGAGGGAGAGAGATCCTTTATTTGGTGATTCACTCCCAAAAGGCTACAATGGCCAGAGCTGCGCCAATCCAAAGCCAGGAGGCAGGAGCTTCTTCTGGTCTCCCACATGGGTGTAGGGACCCAAGCACATGGCCCATCTTCTACTGCTTTCCCAGGCCATAGCAGAAAGCTGCACTGGATGTGGAACAGCCGGGTCTTGAACTGGCACCCATATGGGGCTGCCAGCACTGCAGGTGGTGGCTTTACCCCCATGCTGCAGCACTGGCCCCTCTACCCACTTTCAGAGTAACATATAGTAGATGGTGCGTGAGTAGAAGGATCGAGTACAGCTGGTCCTCCTATACACAGCTGCTACATCCATGAGTTCAATGAAATTGAAATTGAAAATATTTGGAGAAAGACTGTATCTGTACTGAATATAAATAGGCTTTTTTCCCTTGTCGTTACTCTCTAAACACTATAGCCTGACAACTATTTATACTGCATTCATATTGCATTAGGCATTTTAAGTAATGTAGAGATGATTTAAAGCATATGGGAGGATGTGTGTAGGTTATATGCAAATACCATGCCCTTTCATATGAGACTTGAGTAGCCTCAGATGTTGATGTTTGCAAGGGATCTTGGAGTCACAAAGAACAACTACATATGAAGAAAGGTTTCACCTCTAGTTGAGAAGGGTCTTACTAAACCAGAAGTGTCCAAAGTTGGCCTGAGGTGGCTAAGGAGACTTCCAAAAATGTTCAACCACATGGTAGAAAACAGCCCATGTCATGTCACAGAGAGACAAACATCAGGGGGCATGGCTGGCCTGGATGCTCTTCTCTCACCTTACCCCAGATTCAAGGATTATCTGAATCATTACACTCACATGCAACTGAGTTTGCTCTCCTCACTTTACACTGGAAGAATTCTTATTTATTTACATTATTTTGAAAAAATTCCTTTCCTATTTTCTTTTCACTTCTTTCATGATAACAGTTGATGGTGCTTGGATTTTATTTCTCTGTACCTTTGCCACCTCTTCCTCATTTTCATCATGAAGTCTTTCCAGTTCCTCAAGATCCAGGCCAAATTCATATTGGTCTAATTTTGCAATATCATCTACCTGTTCATTTTCTTCCATCATATCCAGGATCTGAATTAAACATAGAGAAGGATGGTGAAGGGTTAAACTTTGAAGAGATGGTTTCCTTTGTCTCTTTATAGGTCAATCAATGAAAATAGATATTCTGTTTATCTAAATGTACAACTGTGCAAAGAAATTAGGTTATGGGCTTTTTGTGGTTATCGAAGTTTTAAAGTTTAACTCTCAAAAACTGATTTGTCTAATAAAAACAACAAAAATATATAAGTTCATCAGTTCATCAAATGGTATTAAGGAATTGTCGCTATTTTAGGTTATTAACGGTATCACAGTTATGTGTTTTGAAAATCTTTATAATTTAGAAATGCATACAAATACTTAAAGGTGAAATGATACGATGTATGGGAATTACTTCCAAATAATCAGAGGAGGGAGTAGTTAAGTGGGAGTGTAGATGAAACAATATGGGCCACTGGATTTATTATATTATTATATCTTTCCTTTTACAACATTTGAACTTTTCTCTAATAATAATTATCTTCAACATTTTATAACAATAAAATTCAGGGGCAAAGGAAACACACTGAAATATATATAATAAAATAATTAATATCTTTAACTACATTTAAAAGCCCTTACAAATCTATAGAAATCAGGAAGACAGCATAATAGAAAACACAGAAGCCTGAGTTTAAAAACAGCTCATAACATTTATAGTTGGCCGGCGCCGTGGCTCACTAGGCAAATCCTCTGCCTGCGGCACCGGTACCCTGGGTTCTAGTCCTGATTGGGGCACTGGGTTCTGTCTCAGTTGCTCCTCTTCCAGTCTAGCTCTCTGCTGTGGCCCAGGAGTGCAGTGGAGGATGGCCCAAGTGCTTGGGCCCTGCACCTGCATGGAAGACCAGGAGGAATCACCTGGCTCCTGGCTTCAGATTGGTACAGCACACTGGCCATAGTGGCCATTTGGGGGGATGAACCAATGGAAGGAAGACCTTTATCCCTTTCTCTCTTTCTCTCTCTCACTGTTTATAACTCTCTCTCTCTCTCACTGTCTAACTCTACCTGGCCAAATAAATAAATAAATAAATAAATAAATAAATAAATAAATAAATTAGAAGAAAAAAAGAAGCAACAACAAAACCACTGGGGTGCTGGTCTTATCTAGGAGTTGATGATACACTCTAAATCTGAGCTCTCCAACATGAGCATGCCCAGGAATCACCTGGCTATCTTCTTCAAGAGAAGATTCTGATCTGAACAATCTAGGATGGGGTCAAGATTCTGCATTTGTAACAGATTCCAAGTGATATCAATGCTGCTGAGCTCTGGACAACTGGGAAGGAAAGCACCAAGCAATGTTATAAAAACAAAAGGTCAAGCATGGGGTTTAGAATTTGAAAAACAGAAAGAGAATTATGACTCTTAAAACTGTAAAAAAAAAAAAAAAAAATGGCCGGCGCTGTGGCTCAACAGGCTAATCCTCCGCCTTGCGGCGCCGGCACACCGGGTTCTAGTCCCGGTCGGGGCACCGGATTTTGTCCCGGTGGCCCCTCTTCCAGGCCAGCTCTCTGCTTGGCCCAGGAGTGCAGTGGAGGATGGCCCAAGTGCTTGGGCCCTGCACCCCATGGGGAGACCAGGAAAAGCACCTGGCTCCTGGCTCCTGCCATCGGACGATCGCGGTGCGCCGGCTGCAGCGCGCTGTCTGCGGCGGCCATTAGAGGGTGAACCAACGGCAAAGGAAGACCTTTCTCTCTGTCTCTCTCTCTCTCACTGTCCACTCTGCCTGTAAAAAAAAAAAAAAACTGTAAAGAAAAATAGCAAAAATGTATAATCAATCCAAGAAGACAGGAAAGAAGAGGAAATAAATAACTAAACATAAGGTTAAATACACTATCCAAAATAAAATGACAATCTAAATAAGTAATCATAACAAATGTGGCTAAACTCAGTTATTAAGTATCTTAGGACTTACAAAAACCAATCCAATTGTACACTTTTTCTAGGACAGAAGAAAGTTGAAAATAAAAGAATAAAAGATGTACAGACATGTGCTAATATAGGCAAATGATAACAAAAAATAGTAAAAATTAACATTTTAAAAACAAAATAGAGTTAAGGACATTTTGTGTGGAACAAAATGAAGTTCAAAAAGTAATTTTAGACTGACAGCCCAATGTCTTAGTAGCACAACACTTACAGTTTTAGCAAGTGCTCTAATTCTTGTTTTTATCTCTTTTCTTTTCTGGGAAAACAATTTAACCTCTTTTTTGATGGCCTGAAATAGAACAAATATACCACTTAAAGCAAGAGAAATGATAGATAGATGATTGATACATATATAGACACAATGGTATCACTTCTCTAGAAATAGAAACAAAGACAGTTCCAAAGAATAACAACATAAAGTTGTACATGAAATAACACCACTGTTAATTATACGTCACTTAAATCTTACTGCTACTGTGAAAATGATCAGTGAAGCAACTTGAAATGATTTCATCTATAAAGCCAATGGAAAGAAAATAAGTACATTTTAAAACAATTAAACAGTGAATAGCTGTCAAAGGAAACTTGAGTGAGACCAGATAAACAGGCTAGGTCCAGACACAAGCTACAACCACTCAGCCACCTGCATCACCATCACCTTCACAAGTGTGTGAAGCCACAGCATCCCTTCTATCCCTGGTCAACCTCTTTCATTTCAGGTAAGCATCCCTCAAAGCTCACTCCAAAGTGAGCTGTCACAGTCCATTCTTTGCTTTGACTTTCCTGGACACTTTTCTTGGGTTTCAAGGTAACCTAAGGAAAGTTCTTAAATGTCATATGATTTATCTAAAAGATGGAGCTGCATTAGGGTGTGGACTGGCTTTCAGGAAAATTACACCTGGATGATAACATGGTCTCCCAAGTTATGCTTCCTTCTACCTTTTTAAACTTTCCGTAGGCTTCCACAGGAAACAAATCAATCTGTTCCATTTATAGACCATTACTTCAATCTATCCCATGTCTTATAAATACCTCTTGCATTTTTTGTTGTATCCAGGGAATTTCCTTCTCATTATCTGCTACATATAATTCCTCTTGTGATGAGTCAACGCTTGACTTACTCTGAGACACCTTAGAAGCAGACAGACATTTCTTAAATTTAAAACTCATCTAGATCTTCTCTTCCCACCCTACATCTTTTACCTGCTTGGAATCCTTTTGCATTTGTTGCATTTTAAAAATAATACCAAACATGTGTTTCCCCAAGATATAATGTTTTGTCACTACCCATCTGTCCTTACAATAGAAATTTTTTAAAAATCTAAATACTAATAACATAAAGTTACATGAAATATCACCACTGAACAATCTTGCTTAAATCCAGCTGCTGCTACACAGTTGTCTGAGAGTCACTGAGAGGGCAGAAATGATCAGCCCGGTCACACTGCCACCAAATCACTCTTGCCTGGGGACCCACTGCTTCTGCCTATCAAGGCATGACCCACATCTGTGCTTAGAGGATCCTGACCCTCCCAAACTTTTCCTTATCTATTTATGTATTTATTTATCAGAGAGATAGAGAGAATCTTCTATCTACTGTTTTACTCCTCAAATGGCCACCATAGCTAGGGCTAGTCCAGTTTGAAGCCAGGAGCCTGGAATTCCATCTGGATCTCCAACATGGGTGGCAGGGACTCAAGTACTTGGATCCTCATCTGCTGCCTTCCCAGGTGCGTTAGCAGAGAGCTGAACTGGAAGCAGAGAAGCTGGGACTCCACCCTTGTGCTCTAATATGGGATGCCAGCATCACAGACAGCAGCTCAATCCTCTCTGCCACAACACAGGCACCCTGTTCTCTAACTAGACACTTTCTAAATTACATGTGTGATATAAAAGTATAGCAGACCCGTCTAATCAACCACCGGTATTGACAGAATATATATATATTTTCCAGGCAAGCCTGGATGTTATACTATGGCTTAAATTAAATCTGAGTTGTAATATTTCTGATACCTTTGAGAAAGACTTAACTATTTTCCTTCAGATGTAGTGTATATTCCTTCTGAAAAATCACAGTATACCTGGTTAAGAGAAATATTACCAAATATCTGCTTAAAGAAAACCATAAATTTAAAACTTCTGACTAAGGAAGAAAGAATAAAGAAGCAAACAAGAAAGCTGGCTATGCTGAAACTCAACTGTATGTTCAGAGTCATGTTCCACATCTATGGGAATTATTTGTTTACTTAAATAATCATTCTCCTCTTCCATGGTGCTGCTCAGATAATTTGATAACTGCTGGAAATACTCAAGAATGTCAGCTGCTGAGTTCCCTCCAAATCGCCTGTTTTAATAAAAAAGAAAACACATTGGCTAAAAATCACATTTAGCACTAATATCTTCAGTTATCTAACCATCTCTACACAAAGCAACATGTGGTTGTTTCTCCGTGGTGTGCTGCCATTTTTAAGACTCTATTTCTTGGAGGAGAACTCAGTCACAGGCTCCGGGACACAAGCCTCTTGACCCCTCCAGGGCGACCTCTCCACATGCTGTCCCCAAGCCCTTACCCAACATGTCCTGGGTACCTGCCCTGGCCACTTAATAGAGGCGTCACTGCATTGACCCGAGCTCTGAGCATGTACCAGGCACTGCGCTGCTTCACAGACACAATCGCATGATCAACATCACCCTCATGGTCCAGCCCGGACAGGGGAAGGCAGTGTTACTTCGACTCAACACTGGAGCACCTCAAACTTTAGACACCTCAGTCTCACTAGGAGGGCTGGCCAAAATACATTCCTGGGTCCCACTGCAGACACACTGATTCACCAGATCTGGGGCCCAAGAATATGCATTTCTACAGGTACACAGATGCTGCAAACCCCACCCTTCCTAACATTGCCTAACACTGCTAGAGGGGGCTCATAAGTGCTTGACCAACGCCTCAAACCCAGTTTTGTTTGGAGTCAGAAGTTCAGGTAATTACTGAGGGATGCAATGCCCTTGTTATGTAAACTGGGCTCCAGCATTTATTTGCTCCCCCCCCCCCCAGATGTTATCTATTCACTGGTTAAAGGATTTGTTAGGACCTACGGGGTTAATTTTTGTTCAGGATTCTATGTATAAAATGAGTTTAGAATGAGTTTTTGGAAGAAGTGGCTACCAAAACTGTCATGATACAAAATCGCCACAATACTTCACATTTTCACAATGTTACTAAGAAAGACTGGGTTTTACTACTGCTTTAATCACAACAGGCACCAGGAAATAATATTTTTGCCAAAACTAATCACACACTGACTACTGATATCCTTTGGTAGACCAAACTAGACAATATTCATAGTTCAGTCTATCTTTTTTGTGTCATCTCAATGCTCTGGACCCCTTATAGAGTCATCATCTATATGTTTGGATCATATTTATTTGTTTAGAATTTTAACTTTAGCTTAAGCAAACTAAGTCTAAATAATTTAGACTAAGCAAAATCTAGTTAGGAAAGTAAATGTGTGTGTGTGTGTGGTTTCCTGGGGATAAACAGGAGTTTGGGAAGTTATTTAATGTTCAAAAGTGCCCTTGATTCTTATGGTTCTGTGGAAGGCAGGACTGATCACCTCCATATATGTCAACTCTGTTTTTGTACATTTTGTATTTTGCTGCTTTATTATCTGGGGACCTCTCCAGGGTTGACAATTCCTAGAAAGAGCAAATAACTCTCACTGGAGCACACCTTTCAAACATAAACCAACCAACCCGGAGGCTGCATCTCAGCCACCTTTACCAGTGGGGTCCACAAGCAGGGCCATCCTTTCCTTGCCCTAACAACTCCAGGGCTTAGTACCAGACAATGAGGGGCAACCTCTATGCAGAACCCACTAGCCAGTCCTTCTTAGGTAAACCACACAGGCTCTTACCCCCTTTTTCCCCATTCCCCCAGCCTCGGGACACACCCTGATGCTTCCCTATGTGGCCCTCACAGCATGGTGTACCCTCTCCCTTAGGGATCTATGAGTTCGACCAACCCTCTTTTCAAATAGCGTTGTTTCTTGGTATGCTGGCCTTGCTGTACCTAAATCCTAACACATATTATATACTTTTAGAAGCCACACCACATGGGGTTGCTTACTGTGTACTGTACATACTTCCATTTTAGGCAGACAAGTGTTCCATCATCTTTCCCATTCACCAGAATGCTTTGTCCATCCATTGAAATTCTCATCGACTGAATCCCATGCCCCTGGTGAGAATGGCTCCGACACCGAGCAAATGTTTCCTAAATGGTTTTAGGAACAAAATGGATAAATTACAAATGCAGTTCTTTTATTATTTATTTATTTGACAGGTAGAGTTATACAAATAGAGAGAGAGAAAGGTCTTCCTTCCGTTGGTTCACCCCCCAAATGGCTACCACGGCTGGCGCTGCACTGATCCGAAGCCAGGAGCCAGGTGCTTCTTCCAGGTCTCCAATGTGGGTGCAAAGGCCCAAGCACTTGGGCCATCCTCCACTGCCTTCCCAGGGCACAGCAGAGGGCTGGACTGGAAGAGGAAAAGCTGGGACTAGAACCGGCGCCCATATGGGATTCCAGTGCTGCAGGTGGAGGATTAACTGAGTCATGGCACTGGCCCCACAAATGCAGTTCTACCACACAGCTTTTCATTTGGTTCACATGGACTTTTGTTCATGGATAAATCTTTTTCTATTTGCAAATAGCATTGTAGGGCTGGTGCTGCAGCTCACTAGGCTAATCCTCCGCCTGCGGTGCCAGCATTCTGGGTTCTAGTCCCAGTTGGGGTGCTGGTTCTATCCCGGTTGCTCCTCTTCCAGTCCAGCTCTTTGCTGTGGCCCAGGAAGGCAGTGGAGGATGGCCCAAGTGCTTGGGCCCCTGCATTCACATGGGAGACCAGGAGGAAGCCCTGGCTCCTGGCTTCGGATGGGTGCAGTACCAGCTGTGGTGGCCATTTGTGGGGTGAGCCAACGGAAGGAAGACCTTTCTCTCTGTCTCTCTGTCTCTCTGTCTCTCTCTCTCTCTCTCTCTCTCACTGTCTAACTCTGCCTGTCAAAAAAAATAGCATTATAGTTGGTCTGGAAATGACTCTTGGTGATACACAACACTTAAAATCCCCAGCTCAATTCACTAATACCAATTTATTTTCCCACTACATTTTCATATGGAAGGAGGGGGAGAGTTATCACCAACTATTAATAGGAAGCCAAACATGGAAAAGTAAGTGGACTTGCTGAAGGATACAGTTAGTACAGAATGCAAATCCAGATGCTTTCAAGAATCTGGTAGGTTCCACCTACATGGCTGAGTGTGATAGGAGACAGCACTGTGTGGAACAAGAGCCGAGATGACCTGCAGGAGACTAATTTAATCAGAACCCAAGCGAAACACATCTTCAAATTGGTTTACAGGGCAGCATTTAATCTCCTTGCCCAAAAACAAGGATTTCTGTATTATACTGGTTCTCAAGCATGGTTTTTAAAAGACTTTTTGAGTAGGCAATATATTCAAATAGTTTGAAACTCAAAAACAAGAAAAGAGAAAGCTGTGAAAATTTCCTTCCTGCTTCTACACCCTACTATTTCCCAAAGGCAATCAATGTCATTAGTATCTTCAACATCCTTTCAGAGCTTTTATGTAATACAAATGAATTTTTATATAGTATAAATTTTTCTTACATAAATGATAACATAATATATATTACGTTCTTTGCTTTCTCCCTATCAATATATCTTGAGGTTCTTTTCCACATTGTTACCCCAAGATTTCCTCATTCTGTATTACAGCTGCATAACTTACATTGTCAGTTATTTATGTACTGATTATGCACCATCATAAATCTATTTATGCAGTCTTTTGTTGCTTTTACAGTGTTTCTGCAAATTATCTCATATATGAGGTGCTTTGCATACAAGCACAGGTAACAGAATCACTGGGAACAACTCTGACATCTTGCCATGTCAGCCACTATCAGTTGTACTGTTCATTACCACACATTTGAATAATAGTGTAGCTGAGTTTGCAAATCATTAACATAAAAGTTATTTCTAAGGGATTCCAGATGCTTCCTATATAGGAGTATCACTTTTCCCCAAATGTGTCCCAAATACATTTTCTTCTAGAGGTGAGCCAAAGGAGCTAGGATGTGCCCACCAGTGGCTCAGGTTATGGCCTTGTGGAAATGCGTCACATGGGATGCAACGCTTCAGGTGTGTGGGGTAACAATCTCTGGCCGACAAGCATAAGTCAGCCTCAACACCTGGAAAAGGATCCCCACCTTTGGTGCAGGAGCCAGGAGGTCTGAGGAGGTCAGAGGTCTGACGAGGTCTGAGGAGAAGAGGAGAACAGTAGTGGGGGTGGTACGTTGAGGTTTTGCAAGCATCGTGTGATGTGGGGTGGCTGCAAATAACTCCACAGTCGCGGGCTTGTACAGCGAGTCACCATTTTCAAAGCAGTTTCCCACACACCCCATCTGGCCCTCACCAGAATCCACAGCAGGGAAGGCACAAGGCTCCTCCCCAGCTTCATGGGTGAGCACCTGAAGCTGAGCGAATCCCACTGAGTTTCCAAGACAAAACTAGCTGAGGGAAGGGCTGGGCTGGAGCCCTTTCAGCCAACCCTTTTTATTCGCAGATTTCATCCCACTGATCGAACTTTCCTTCCTTGGGGATTACAACCTTAGCACATAAGAACATCATAAAATTGTTAAAGTCATTAGTACCATCAGTGGGGAAAAAAAAACCCAAAGCTCAAGTCAATTCACTTAAAAAGTGTTTCAATGCATTTTATAAAGCTTTTGTTCCTTACATGAGATCAATATATACATCCTATACTTTATACTTAAAAAAAAAAGAATTTACCAAAGTGAAAACATCTCGGACACACAGGATTCCACATTTAGCTATTGTTATGACCCACAGTCCATGAGAAGACAGATGGAGTGTTCCAGGTCCATAATGCTTACTTTGCACTTTTTGAAATGGTTTAAGAACATAAACACCACTGTGTTCCTGCCAATCAAAGAAAATGACCACGTTATAGAAGAGATCAGGTGAGCAGTACCTTGGGTTTGTACACATGCATATACAAGAATAGGTAGATCACATTCATGCACACCATCACTAGAAATAAACTGATACAGGATGAAGTTAGCACTTGAGTTTGCACCGTGTTTCACTTCTTTATTTGTAACTAAGATTTTTGTTTCTATCTACTAAGGAAAGTTGCCCTTATATATTAGCCATTAAGAATCCCAGTCTATACTGACAATCTTTCCTTTTACTAATCACTCACATTTGTTCACCCTTATATCAAAACAAAATAGTATTCCTGCAATGTGTCTCATGAATTCGTGCCTCCAAGCCTCTGCACGTGTCCTTCCTGTTGTCTGGCATGCTCCTCTCCATTGCATCCCTACCAGTCCTACCTCACCCCCCTACATCAGCATTGCCCTCCATGATTGCACACAAGACTTCTCCATGTCACAATCTGACTTATTCTTCAAAGTCCAGCTCAAATACTGCTTCCTCCATGAAACTTTTCTTGGATTCCCTTTGCCATGTGCCATTTCTACTTTCTCTGAATTTTTATGTCCACTGGCTAATCTGGGAGAAAAGTGCCCCGAGTAAAGATTCAGAGAAGGGGGCTGGCGCCATGGCTCACTAGGCTAATCCTCCATCTGCGGTGCTGGCACCCTGGGTTCTAGTCCAGACTGGGACACTGGTTCGGTCCTGGTTGCTCCTCTTCCAGTACAGCTCTCTGCTGTGGCCTGGGAAGGCAGTAGAGGATGGCCCAAGTGCTTGGGCCCTGCACCCGCATGGGAGACCAGGCGGAAGCATCTGCCCCTGGCTTCAGATCAGCGCAGTGCGCCGGCCGTAGTGGCCATTTGGGGAGTAAACCAACGGAAAAAGGAAGACCTTTCTCTTTCTCTCTCTCTCTCACTAACTCTGCCTGTCAAAAAAAAAAAAAATATCCAGAGAGGGAAATACTCTTGGGGTTGGAAGACAGGCATGACACTTAATGGCCAGAGGGGAGCAAACAGAAGGGCACTGGGCCAGTATGTGCAGTAAGAAGTTACATGATTTGGGGCCACCATTGTGGCACACTGGGTTAAGCTGTTACCTGAGATGCTAGCATTCCATATGAGCACTGTTGGTTCAAGTCCCAGTTGCTCCACTTATGATCCAGCTCTCGGTGCTAATGCACCTGAGAAAGCAGCAGAGGATGGCCCAAGTGCTTGGGCCCCTGCTACCCATGTGAAAGCCCTGATGGAGTTCTGGTTTCCTGGCTTCAACCTCAGGTCATTGCAGCCTTCTGGGAAGTAAACCAGTGGATGGAGGATGTCTCTCTGTTTCTGTCTCTCTCTCTCACCCCACCATTGCATCTTCTGTAGCTCTTTCTTTCAAATAAACATATAAATCTTTTTTAAAAATGGGTAAGGAAGTGACACAATATGGGGAAAGTTTGAAGAGTATGATGAAAGAATGTGAGAAATGCAGTTTAATTATTTTGTGCAATTTTGCTTAGATCTCAGATGCAAAGTTGCACTGAAAATCATCTACCCTATAGTCCTTGACATCTATGGAATAGATTTTCTAATGCTAGGAGTTTTTTTTTTAAGGCACTAGACTAATATTGTGCTGCCTGCATGTTTACCTGACAAGTTTAATGTGTGTGGCATGAGGGTAAAATTGCTCAAATGCATTTTCTGATGGATTAACACATAACACTAATGTAGAGTTAATTCAAGGAAAGTATGATAATACAATGAAGCCATTTGTTAACTGTTCTGTTAGTTAAGAGACTCTCATCCAATTAATACCACTTGTTAATGCAATTGCAAGATAAATGATAGCATATTCAAGTTTTGGCGTACTTTTTTAGGAAGAAGATAGCTACAGATGTATGGCACTTGATCACAAAAGCCATATATTCGGTTACTCTGAAATTCCAGGACTGCCGAAGACAGAGTGTGCTCCATCTCATACAGGTTCTTGTGAATGAACTCATTCCTCAGCCGCCCTCTTTCATCAGCAAAGGTTGTAGGCACTATGAGATTTGGAGAGGAAGAACATCACTTATAGCACATAGCAATTTTGTTTTTTAAAAATAATTATGAACCATTATAAAAAGCAAAAATAAAAAATTGTAATGCTCAATTAATATTGCAGAAGCTATTAAGTAATAAAAATATCTAAAAACAACTTGTCTGAACTAGAAATACTTGAAAATTGATAGTATTGATAGTAAAATGTCTTTTGTAAGGCATTGGTTAATTTCTTCAATTAACTCAGAGACAAAGCATTAATGTTAATATACTTACGATGGTACAGATCCTTTTTTTAAAATATTTTATTTATTTATTTGAGAGGCAGAGTTATGGACAGAGAGGAAGAAACAGACAGAAAGATCTTCTATCTGCTGGTTCACTCCTCAAATGGCTGCAATGGCCAGAGCTGAGCTGATCCGAAGCCAGGAGCCAGGAGCTTCCTCTGAGTCTCCCACATGGGTGCAGGGGCCCAAGCACTTGGGCCATCTTCCACTATCTTCCCAGACCATAAGCAGAGAGTTGGATCGCAAGAGAGCAGCCAGGACACGAACCGGTGCCCATATTGGATGCTGGCACCACAGATGGAGGCTTAGCCTACTACACCACAGCGCTGACCCTAATGGTACAGATCCTTCATTAAACCACAAAAGTGTTTTTTGAGGGACTGGTGCTGTGGTGTAGCAGGTAAAGCTACCACCTACAGTGCTGGAGTCCCATGTGGATGCCAGTTGGAGACCCGGCTGCTCTACTTCTGACCCAGCTCTCTTCTATGGCCTGGGAAAGCAGTAGAAGATGGCCCAAGTGCTTGGACCTCTGCACCCATGTGGGAGACCCAGAGGAAGCTCCTGGCTCCTGACTTCAGATCAGCTCAGCCCCAGCCATTGCAGCCATTTGAGGAGTGAACCAGTGGATGGAAGCCCTCTCTCTCTGCCTCTGCCTCTTGGTAACTCTGTCTTTCAAATAAACAAATAAATCTTTTAAAAAAAAAAACACTTTGAGCTTTTCATCTCTCTGATACTCCTTAAACTGGTAAAATCACTACTCAGATATGTTATCTAAATCAAAGAAAGGGCATCTATTTTCTCGTACCCTTATATCTAGAAAACCTTCTTTAGAATTTTATCAGTGAAGCTAACTACACTGGCATGTATCTGAATTTATATTTAAGTCTATGGAACAAGAAACATTACAGATTAACAAATCAATTTGACATGAGTTAATCCTCTGTCTTTTTTCTGATAATAAAGCAGACTCATGTGATTCCCAAGGCCTAGAGGAAAGTCCACATTTCAAATTATTCAGCAGACACATCTGGTTTACTGTGCAAAGATATACAAAAAGTGACCATTTTACCTCTTCACATGCTCAGAGGGAAAAACAATACTATTTCAGATGAGAAACAAAACAAAGCAAGCAGGAAGCAAGGATTTTTCTGGACTGGGATGGAATTGGCTGCTTACTTATCTTTACCTTCTGGTAGTGACCTAGGCAGAGTAAATGTTTCCAGCCTGCTTCTTCCTGCTTCTGGATATGGGTAAAGCACCAGCACTTTCACTCTCTCTGTTTCCAAGAGAGACACTGTGGATATCTGTAAAATGTCTTTGCCCACCTCTGAAAGCAAACACCAAGGGTTAGTGAAAAGTTTAAACAATCTTCTGACTTCCCAACTAAGATGTCGTGTTATAGAATTCTGTTCACTGAATTTTTTTTATCTGAATTTATTTACTGGACATTCAAAGTGAGCTTTAAACTATGTGACAGGGATAGGATGAACAGATAGGAGATTCTCCTGATCAGAAGCGTGGCACAGCTGATACCAACCAGCTCCACTTGTCTCAGCTGTTTCCAGAGCCTGGTGGCCTCCAGTCTCCACACACACTGGGGCCCTTGTGCATCTACTCCAGCCAGGTTGCCTACTCCTAACGTCAAATAAGTCAGGAATCAGTGATCTTTGCATCTGAGGTCAAGGTGGGTATGATGGGAATCCACAGGGTGTTATGAGCTTGTGCCTCTAGAATCCAGCTTATCAGGTCCCTGCAAGGTATGCCAGGCCTAGAGTCTACCTGGGATTCATTCTAGATTCACTCTTCCACCCTTCATGGATACACTGATGAATGTGTCCACCTTCGCAGGCTTGATGTCAGCACTTCCTGGGTGTGCAGCAGGTGACCTGCCCTCTTCCTTACCAAGGATAGCTGAGCGCAGCTGACACAAACCGAGCTCAGTATTCTTATCCAGAGTATCACTTGTCCTGTTTCCTTCTCCTTGGAGTCCCGACACTGATGCAGGAATGAAATGTAACCCCTTCCTATTGGTGATTTTGAGCCCAGTCCTCCGATGTCCTATCAGATCAGGCATTGTCAGTCACTTCTTTTTATCCTCTTCTGTCCCTTACTGCTCCTTCTATTCAGCCTTTCAGTTAAGAACCTTCCTTCAACTCTGATTAACCATGACACTTGCCATCTGACTCTCTTTGCTCCACTGCAAATTTTATAAAGAAGGTTTATAGCTAGTTGACTTCATTTTCTTACCTTTGTTCCTTGAATAACCTATTTTCTCTCCATTTCAAAGCAGGAGGGCCTCATCCCAGAGGAAGCCTGCCTTCCTCAAGCTCTTTCTGGAGGGGTGACTCTCAGTCCCCTTGCTACTCCAGGACACCCTCAGCTTTCTTCACCACATCATCTTTGTCCACAGCTTCAGTGTAAAATTTGGAACTCAGTTCTCTTCCCAGCTTTTCCCATCCTACCCTCTGGCCAAACAGATATGTTGAAAAATGGAACATTTAGGTAGGCTATGCATCCACGGGCCATACCATACACTCAGTGCCATACAATTTACATGTTTAGGGTACCTGTTTGGTCCCAATAAACATTTAGGTTTGCTTTTATTGTCTATTATTATTAATACTGATTTATTGGTACCTTATTTTGAAAGGCAGAATAATAGGGGAAAGAGAAAGCGAGAAGAACAGGTCTTCTATTCACTGGTTCACTCCTCAAATGTCTGCAAGAGCCAAGGCTTGGCCAGGCTGAAGCCAGGAGCCTGGAAGCCAAATTAGGTCTTCCACGTGTGTGGCAGGGACCCAAGTACACAACCTATCATCTGCCTTCTCCCAGGGTATGCATTAGGATAAAGTTGGACCAGAAATGGAGTGAAGACTCAAATCCAGGTACTCCGCTATGGATATGGAATGTGGGCATCTTCACTGCTAAGCCAAATGCTTGCCAGTACTCTATCTTCCTGAGAACAGATCCCAGCATCAATGGTTTCAGAATCAGAATTCCATCATTAAGCCTGTGTCTATTTCCAAATTTATACTAAGTATCACCAAATGAAGAAATTATTGGCATCAAGCCAACAGAGCTTATCATGTCACCATAGAACTCAACCCCCAAAACTTTTTTCTTTAATTAAAGACACCATCTGGAAATTTTTGTCATTGTTGGTTTCTCCCTTTCACAAATACTGTGTCCTACCAGTTCCATACCTCCTAGCTACTCCCACTTTTCTCTTTCCATGACTACTGTGTGAGTCTACTGTGGAAGAGAGTACATGCCCTGAAGTTATTAGACTTCCGGAATTGGAGTCCTACCTTGAAGAAATTCTTAACCTCACTGTGCCTCATTTGTCTTCCCTGCAAGATAAGAGTAATAGTAGTATCTACCTCTAAGAATTAAATAAGTTAACACATGCCAAGGGCTTAGAACATGGGCTATCATACAGAAAGGCATCCCTCAATAAATGTTGGTGGTTGTGATTCTGATTATTGTCTCTTGCCTTCACTACTGTTATGAGTTTCCTGTCTTGTCTTTTTTATTCCATTCTCTTGCTTTTTTTACTCCAACCTTCACACTAGTACTAGGATTGTTCTATAAAAACAAAATCAAATCAAGCCAGCCCCATCTCAAAACCTCATGCAACGTCTTTCCCACAGAGCAAATTCCAGAGCCCTTGGAATGCCATTCCAGGCCTTTCATCATCTTCCAGACTTCACCTATGGGCATCTTCCAGCAAACACTTCCATCCACTTTGTGCCACCAGACTTTTCACCACCCCAAGTGCCTCTGCTCAAACTTAGTCTTGAGCTGGAATACTAATAGCCCCATCTTGCACCCATGAAAATGTTTCAAGCCCACTCCTTTAAACCCTTGGAAAACTCTTTTCCAATCCTCCATGACCCCTTATGTGTGCCCACCTTCCCTTCATACCTGGCAGAATTAATTGCTTCTTCCTCATCTACTAAATTGTCCCCTGGATCTTCCTATCCCCCAGAAAGTCCATGTTCAGCATTTTGTACCTAGCAAGCACTCAACAATTTTTATAAATCAGCGAACAATTTAAAAATATATTTGGGAGTATATGTATATATATATATATATATATATATATATATAAACATATGTATTTATATATATATATTTAGTACTTCAAACCAGAGAGAAAAAATTGTTACTTATTAAATACAAATTTTTTTTTAATCTCAATTTTTACTTTTCAAAAACATTAAACTGTTTAGCCAATTCAACACTGACTCAAGGAAATTTATTTACATCAACTATGTACCCAGCACATGATGCTTAGGATCCAAATACTTCTAAACATAATGTGGAAATTCTCCTAAAGAACTTCTAACACTTACTTAAATGTCTCTTTTTTAGAAAATATGTCACAAATAATTATTTAACAATAGATTCATTTTCATAACCTTAAATTCTTTGGAATAAAGTGATCAGTGTTTTAAATTAATAAATATTCTTTGCCATACCTGTGAAACCAAGGATTTGAAATAAGCTTGAGGGTCTGGCATTCATAACAAAGATCTTTCCTGCAGATGTTCCAACCAAGAGATACAATCCCCGCTGGTCATAGCTAGAAAAGAAGAACTCTGGTGATCAGCTCCCACTTGTTCCACCAATTAGATGGTAAACAAATTCATTGGCTGAACATGGAGATATGCGCAAAACCAATCATTCTTGTGATGTATAATTTTTAATACTCTCTGGCCTTGTACCAGCCAAGTTATTGCACACAGGTAATATTGTGTAATAATGTTTACATGCAGGTGTAATCATTATACTCTAGGCCAAGGCCATTTCTAAATTGAAACTTTTCAGTATCTAGTCAACAAGACTCACTAAAGATGGGCAACTGTTTCACCATAAGTGAATGAAACTGTCAATAGAGCCTTCCTGGTGTTTCAAGTGGAAATAAGCAATTCTTAAATTAACGATGAAGGTGACATTTCAGTACCCTGTGCCTGGTGCCTGGCAGGAGGAAGAAGAACATAGACATCTCTACAAGTTCATCAAATTAGAAAACGCAAGGACAGCATATTGGAATAAAGGAAAAGAATCTGAGAAGGACAATTAATGAAGAGCAGAAAGTAGATTAAGGGAGGCCCTAACCCCCCTCCCACCTCTTGAGCTGGAAGCCACAGAGCTCGGCAGAAGAAGCTGCGAAGGCAGAAACCCAGCTCCTCCATGTGCCAGATGTGCAGTTCAGGTGAAGACTTATCTTCACTTAGCTGACCCTGATCCCTCATTTGTCTAGTAGGGACTAGCAGAGCATCTGTCCTAGTGGTGTTTCAAGACCACTGCAGTGAGCCACAGTGCACCTCCAAATGCAAAACGGGGCACAAATGTCAGTTCTTATTAACACCATTATGATAAGCTGTAAAATGCATAACACAAAAGTTCAAATCCAAGGTCTCTATACTGTCTTCTTAAAAAGGTTGCCTCAAAAGATTTAAGACAATCTAAATGTCCACAGATATACTGTTTTTAAGAGACAATGGTCTATTTGTATAACAGAATGCTACACAGCTGTGAAGAACAATGATATAAAACATTCTCCAAAATATACCATGAAGTGAAAAGAAAAATGGAGAGCAGAACACTGCATCTAGTTTGCTCCCTCTGACAGCAAAGGCAGTGTGTCTGGAGCCCAGCTGCCTGACATGTGCCACTCACTGTGTAAGGCTGAGAGGCTGTCTGACCTTGGTGCCTCATCTTCATGACCTGTCCAGTGGTGACAATAGCAGTGTCTACCTCATGGAGTTAATACAACTGGCATACTCTTGAGTTCTTGCTAGTTATCTGTGTAAACTAAAGGAAGCTCTTACCTTTTCCCTTATTTATGAATTAAGTGTCCCGGAAAGAGACTCAAGAATTTGCCTTCAGGGACAGAACTGGGGGTAGGAGAAATTTTAATTTTATATATTTTTATATATTTTATTTTATAACTGAGTGGAAATGTTTGAGTTCAAAACAAATGCAAATAGGTAAAACTTAAAAGAAATGATGACTTCGCTGGAATTCCCAACAGGAGGTACTTACGTGAGATGAGATATGGAAGACTCTGAGAGGAAGGCCTTGTGAATTGCTTTGGGGGATTCTACATCATGGACGTCGAGGAAGTGGACACAGCCATCCACGGTCCCCACAGCAGCAGAGAGTGAGGAAGGAGAGCAAGCCAGAGTTGTTGTCTGTTCAAAATAACGCCCCGAGAGAATGAAGCCTGCTCTCTTGCACATATGAATTCTACAATTTATTTGGAAAGCTTGCAGAAGGGGAAGAGGCGCAAGCATGGTGTGGTGTCCAACTATAAACCACACATTCCTGAGCAAGTCAACTGCATCCGCAGTCATGGGAACCTATGTATCTTACTCTTTAACTCTAAAATAGGAATAATAGAAAAATAAATTCCTTCAAATATTTTTAAGATTAATCTCTTGAACTTTAAACCATGGATTCATTGTTTACTTTTAAATGGTGATGCAATCATTATGCCAATAATCTATCTAATGGTTATTGAATTAGGCCAACAATGAAAAATAAAATAAGAAGTTTAACATACATTATAAGCATCTTTTGGATATCTTTTAGAAAGTTAATGTTGTTTTAAATCAGCATTTATCTACTGAATAATGGTGGCTCCTGGGATGCTGGTATGACCAAAGATGATTGAATAAAATAATTCTATCACTGGGCCACGTATGCAGTGACCAAAGAACTGCATAACAGATTACTGCTTATCTCATAACTATTTATACAGAACACAATGTTGAAGAGAAACAAATGACTTTCATAATACTTAAGGAATCAGATTTATTCCTTTATAATTACACTTTGTAGACTGTTTGGAATGAAATAATGAAATGTTACATATAGAAAAGAATTAAGAGATTATTATTTTGAGTAGCTGGGATCCTATGACTAAATTCAGATGAGCAGTTGGGTGTCTTGCCTTATTAGAATTATTAGAATCACTCCCAATTTGAGTGAGTGTTTATTATTGCTATTTTTAACCTGAAAGCCTTCCTGGGAGCTCTGTGTGTGTGTGTGTGTGTGTGTGTGTAAGCGTGCACGTGTGCATGCATCTATTTATCTATGTTATCAAAACAATCTCTGCCTTCCAGAGCAACAGTGGATTGGTCTAACAATGTACAGCAACAGCCAGGTGGGCCTTATGTTCCTTCACAGGTGCCCCTAAGGGAAACTGCTAATGTCCAGGTGCCTTGTTATTATTGTGGTGGGCTGGGTTTCCTGAAACCACTGCCTAAAAGGCTCGAAGGGAACACAGTCCCAGACACAGGCAGGTAGTTCTGGCCTTAGCTTTGCTGGATCTGCCTCCAGTAAGGAAAGACCAGTGTCTCTGCTCAGCGCAGCCTGAACCTCATGGGTGTACCACCTGGCCTGGCCTGGTGCTCAGTGAAGGTTTGTGGGGATCTTCTGAATGTGCCCACATTGCTCCTTGGCTAAGAGGAACGAGGCAAGTCCTGCTTGTTTTACATTGCTTGTGTTTTCTGCACTGTGAATGTGGCAGAAATAATGGCGTTGCATTGTGATGGGTGTTGTGGGCAGTTGTGGTTCGCTGCCCAGCACCCACACACTCTTGTTCTGGAAATTCCTGAATATCCACTGAGAAACCACACCTCCCCTACTTTCAAGGCTCAGTGGGTTGGAAGTGACTCTCATTTCCAGCCCTGAGCTTAGGCCAATTAGCTCTTCTCAACCTCTGTTGGAAGCGATTAGCTCAGGGGTATTGTCAGGCCATTAGAAGACATTTACCTGGAAGGAAGACCTCTCTCTCTGTCTCTATCTAAAACGCTCTCTCTCTCTCTCTCTTTCTCTCTCACAGTCTATAATGCTCTCTCTGTCTCTTTCTCTCACACTGTCTAACTGCCTGCCCCCCCCCCCCCCAAAAGACATTTACCGTGCCCTCAGGAAAGAAGAAATTTTTTTTTTAATTCCTCCTCCCTACTGTAGAAAGGTTCTTCCCTGACAGTGTGATGTTAGCACCCAAAAAAATGAGGCCTAAGATGAAGCAAAAGGGTTCAGTCTGAACAGAGAGAAAAGCAAGGTTTTGGTAGTATCACTGGAGCTGCTCTCTGAGGCATACACAAGGCTAGACAAGTTTTGTACCTGATAGCTGAAGGAAGCCAATAACCCCTACTTTTTAATTTCTGGCTTAAGCTGGTGAGAGTGGTGTTTTTCTTCTATTTCTGACTGCTCTCTTTGCAAAGTAGGGCTATTTCACCAGCTGTAGCCAAGGAGGCATTTTATTCTTTCAACTTATTGGGAGCAGCAACAAGGATGACAACAAAAAGGCCCTGGAGCATGCTCCCCTGCCTCCCCTGCAAGGCTCTGAGGAGCTACTGGCTGGTGAAGCCGGCCTGGTTTCTGGAGAGCCTGTGTGCAAGAGAGCCCCAGCATCCACACTGACCTTGCAGCACAAGTGAGATCGGCCCATTTTGGAAATAATTGCCACCACTGGAAAACTTATCTGTGCCGCTACACCAGTATAGCACATCACACTACACTCTGTGGGCTGTGCCATGGTGCTTCAGAATCGCAGAAATGCAACAAGGCTCTTGTAGCAAGTGTTTCCACACTACTTACAGGCAAATATGAAAAGGTACGCTGGATTAGAATTCTACATCTTAAAAACAACTCCACTTGTCAGGAACACTTACTGGGTTATTCAGATAAATCCTGCTTGCACAGGCACACTCCTCCATCCACCAAACACAGACTTCCCCGGAATGTGTAAGTGTCTGTAAACAAAAGAAAAACAAGGCTCTGGATGGGAAATATGACTCTTCTACAGAAGCATGTTATACACCCCTTGTAGTAAGTATGATGAGCTAGTATGGAATTTCATTTAACTTACATGACTTATAAGCATTTTATGATTTCAAAATCAATACTTCTTTTCTGAACAAGCAACTATTATCTTAATATAATCAAAGTAACATAATAACTGATAAGAACAGTGGAATAAAAATTTTTCCTTGTAACATTTAAAAGTCACTTGAAGTTCAATGGGATGGGTTTCCAGTGAATAAGTCTATGAATAGGAAATCATACTGTGTTCTTTTTAAAATGAAAAGGTTTATTTTTAGAGCAATTTGAGGATTATAAAAGACTTTAGCAAAAAGTCCAAAGTTCCTTCATCCCTTCCCCTTTGCAAGTACAATTCCCCTATTGCTAACACCTTGTATTAGTATGGTACAGTTGGGGGCTGGCTCTGTGGTGTAGCAAATAAAGCCACTGCCTGCAGTGCTGGCATCCCATATGGGTGCGTGTTGGAGTCCTGGCTGCTCTACTTCAGATCCAGCTCTCTGCTATGACCTGGGAATGCAGTAGAAGATGGTCCAAGCCCTTGCACCCCTGTACCTGCTTAGGAGACTCAGGAGAAGCTCCAGGCTCCTGGCTTCAGATCCACGCAGCTCTGGCCACTGCAGCCAATTGGGGAGTGAACCAGTGGATGAAAGACCTCTCTCTCTCTCTCTCTCTCTCTCTCTCTCTGCCTCTCCTTCTCTCTTTGTGCAACTCTGACTTTCAAATAAATAAATAAATCTTTTTTAAAAACTATGGTACAGTTGTTACAATGGATGACCAATATTGATAAATTATTATTGACTGTACTCTGTGGTTCACATTAGGTTTTGCTCTTTGTATGGTTCCTTCTGTGGTATTGGCAAATGTATACGGTCATGGTTTCAGACAGAATATGTCTACCATCATGGTTTCAGACAGAATATTTCTACTGCCCTAAAAATCCTGGGCTCCACCTGTTCATGACTCCCTCCCTCCTCACACCATCCCTGGCAGGCATGATGTTTTTAGTATCTTTAGCTTTGCCTTTTCCAGAATGTCATATAGTTGGCATCATACAGTATGTGGCCTTGTAAGGCTGGCTTCTTTTCCTTGGCAATGTATATTTAAGTCTCCATGACATTAGGTGATTTATTAGCTTATTTATTTTTATCACTAATAATATTCCATTGTATGAATGTACCATAGTTTATCCATTAACTATTGAAGGAAGGACATCTGGTTATTTCCAAGTTTGGGCAATTGTGAAAAAAGCCACTGTGAATGTTCATGTGCAGTATTTTTGTGTGGGCATTTGTTTTCGGCTCATTTGGGTAAATACAAATGAGTTTAATTGTTAGGTCATATGGTTGAGGGTATGTTTAGTTTTGTAAGAAACTGCCAAATTCTGTTCCAAAATGGCCATACCGTTTTTCCCTCCCACCAGCAATGAATGAGTGCTTCTGTTGCTATACTCCAGCATTTAGTATTGCCAGTATTTTGGATTTTAAATATACTAAGTGGTGGTGGTGGCATCTCAATGTTGTTTTAAGTTGCAATTCCCTAATGAAAAATGATCTGTACATTTTTTTAGTATGTTTATTTGTCATCTGTATGTCTTCTTGGGTAATAGGACTACTCAGATTTTGTTGGTCCAATTTTAAAAATAGGTTTGCTCATGTTCATATTGTTGAGTTTTTAGAGTTCATTGTATATGTTGGATTTTTTTATGTTTGACAAAGATTTTCCTCCAAATTTGTGATGTCTTTTCATTCTCTTGACACTGTCTTCTAGAGTTTTTAATTTAATAATATAACACCAATTTTTCTTTCATAAAATGTGATTTAGGGGCTGGTGCTGTGGCACAGAAGGTTAATGCCCTGGCCTGAAGCACCGGCATCCATATGGGTGCCATTTCTAGTCCCGGCTGCTCCACTTTCAATCCAGCTCTCTGTTATGGCCTGGGAAAGCAGTAGAAGATGGCCCAAGTCCTTGGGCCCAACACCCGTTGGGAGACCTGGAATGAGATCCCGGCTCCTGGCTTCGGATCAGTGCAGCTCCAGCTGTTGTGGCCAACTGGGGAGTGAACCATTGGATGGAAGACCTCTCTCTCTCTCTCTCTCTCTCTATTTCTCTCTCTCTCTCTCTTTGCCTCTCCTCTCTCTGTGTAACTCTGACTTTCAAATAAATAAATAAATATTTAAAAAATGTGATTTACTGTTATATCAAAAAGTTATCACCAAGTCCAGGGCCACTTAGATTTTTTTCTCTATGTAACTTCTATGAGTTTTATAGTTTGCATTTTAAATTTAGATTGAATGAATTTTTATGAAAGATGTAATATTCTGGGTCTGGATTATTTTTTATGTAGATGCCCATTTGTCCCAGTATGATTTGTTGAAAAAGTTGTCTTTTCTTCATCAAATTGTCTTTGTTTGTTTGTTAGAATATAGGCTGAGTAAATTTAATGTGTGTCCTGGGCTGGCACTGTGGCATAGCAGACAAAGCTGCTGCCTGTATTGCCACCATCTCAAATGGGCAGCAGTTCAAGTCCTGGCTGCTCCACTTCCTAGCCAGCTCTCTGCTGTGGCATGGGAAAGCAGTAGAAGATGGCCCAAGTCCTTGGGCCCCTGCACCTGCGTGGGAGACCCAGAAGAAGTTCCTGGCTCCTGGCTTTGGATTGGCTTAGCTCCGGCCATTGCAGCCAATTGGGGAGTGAACCATCAGATAGAAGACCTCTCTCTCTCTCTCTCTCTCTCTCTCTCTCTCTCTCTCTGCCTCTCTGTAACTCTTTCAAATAAATTAATTTAAAAAATTAAATGTGGGTCTGTTTCTGGACTCTATTCTGTTTGAACGATTAATTTGTGTTTTATTTTACCAATATCATCCTGATTGATATTATAGTTTTATATTATTGTAAAGTTGGGTATTGTTAATTTTCTGATTTTGAATCCTGTATTGACTATTCTGGGTCTTTTGCCTTTCTATATAAACTTTAGAATCAGTCAACAAAATAGCTTGCTGAGACTTTAATTTGAATTATGTTGAATCTGTACATAAAGTTGGGACAACTGTCAATCTTCACAGTATTGAAACTTGCTGTCCATGTTCATGCAATCTCTACCCATTTATGAGGGATTAGCAAAAATTTATGGAAAATACACATTATGAGAAAACTATGCATAGAGGTCACATTTTTTTCACCAAAATAAAAGTAAACCTAGACTTTTAATGTGATGTTGAGTAGGAAGAGGCATCATTAAATCTGATGCTAGATGGAAGGTTTTTGTAGATATTCCTTATCATTGAAATTCACTATCTGTTCCTCATTTTCTGAGAGTATTGGATTTCATGAAATGTTTTTCTGCACCCACTAATATGAGACTATAATTTTTCTTCTTTAGTCTATTAATGTGATGGGCTACATTAACTGATTTTCAATTTGTTGAATCAGCCATGTGAACCTGGAATAAATCACACTTCATTGTGGTGTATAATAATGCTTTTTATATAGTTAGATTCAATTTGCTAATATTCTGTTGAGGATATTGATCTGTAGTTTCCTTTTCTTGTAATATTTTGTATGATTTTGATATTAGGGGAATGCTGGCCTCAAAGAATGAATTAGAAAGTACTTCATCTGCTTTCATTTTCTGGAACAGATTATAAAGAAATGATACTATTCATCTGTAAATGTTCAGCAGATTTTACCAGTGAACTCACTCATCTGGGCCTATGCTGTTTTGACATGTTCTTAATTATTGATTGAATTTCTATGATATAGACCCACTCAGACTATCTGTCTTCTCATGTGAGTTTTGGCAGATGTCTTGCAAAGCTTCAGCCCATTTCATCTAGGCTATCAAATGTGAGGCCCCAAAACTGTTCATAATATTCCTTTATTATCTACTTAATATCCATGAGGTCAGTAATAATGAACCCTCTTTAATTTCTGATAATTGACATTTGCCATCTTCTCTGCTGTTCTTAATCAGTCTGACTAGAGATTTATCAATGTTATTGATCTTTTTTAAAGAATCTACTTTTGGTTTGGTTTTTCCATATTGATTTCCTATTTGCAATTTTATTGATGTTTGCTCTAATTTGTACTATTTATTTTCTTTTGATTACTCTTGACTTAAGTTGATTTCCTTTTCCTAGTTTCCTAAGGTGGGAGCTCAGGTTATTGGTTTTAAGATCTCCCTTCTGTTTTAACATAAGCATGAAATCCCATAAATTTCTTTTTTTTTTTCTTGACAGGCAGAGTGGACAGTGAGAGAGAGAAAGAGAAAGAGAAAGAGAAAGGTCTTCCTTTGCCATTGGTTCACCCCCAATGGCCGCTGCAGCCGGTGCGCTGTGGCTGGTGCACCATGCTGATCCGAAGGCAGGAGCCAGGTGCTTTTCCTGGCCTCCCATGCGGGTGCAGGGCCCAAGCACTTGGGCCATCCTCCACTGCACTCCCGGGCCATAGCAGAGAGCTGGACAGGAAGAGGAATGACTGGGACAGAATCCGGCGCCCCGACTGGGACTAGAACCTGGTGTGCCAGCACCGCAGGCGGAGGATTAGCCTATTGAGCTGCAGCGCAGGTGGAAATCCCATAAATTTCTATTTGCTTTTACTGCATCTTAATAATTTGGTGAATTGTATTTCATTTTCATTTAGTTCAAAAGTTTTAATTCTCTTGAGACTTATTCTCTGAAATACTGGTTGTT
Source organism: Sylvilagus floridanus (assembly GCA_949820135.1). NCBI lineage: Eukaryota > Metazoa > Chordata > Mammalia > Lagomorpha > Leporidae > Sylvilagus > Sylvilagus floridanus. The sequence goes on from OX463235.1 coordinate 56,228,888, forward strand.
TAGATGTGTTGTATTTAATCTCTAAGCATTCTTAGAGTTTCCCACTCCCTTTCTATTAGGAACTTCTAAACTAATTATATTGTATCCTGACATCATACTTTGCACGATTTCTATTCTTTCAAAAATTTTTAAAGATTTATTTATTTATTTGAAAGGCAGAGTTACAGAGAGGCAGAGGCAGAGGCAGAGGCAGAGAGAGAGAGAGAGAGAGAGAGAGAGAGAGAGAGAGAGAGATGTCCTCTATCTGCTGGTTCACTTTCCAAACGGCTGCAACGGCAAGAGCTGGGCTGATCTGAAGCCGGGGCCAGGAGCCAGGAGCCAGGAGCTCCTTCCAGGTCTCCCACGTGGGTGCAGGGGCCCAAGGATTTGGGACATCTTCTACTGCTTTTCCAGGCCATAGAGGAGAGCTGGATTGGAAGTGGAGCAGCCGGGACTTGAGCTGGAGCCCATATGGGATGCCAGCACTGCAGGCGGTGGCTTTACTCGCTGCACCACAGCGCCAGCACCTTCTTTCAAATTTTTAAGTGTGTTTTCTGGCCTAGAATGTGATCAGCCTTTGTGAATACAAGCTTGATAAGGATATGGGGGAATACAGTACAGTACAGTACAGATATCAGTTTGATCCAGTTGATTGGTGGTGAGGTTCAATTAAACTATGCCCTTACTGACTTTGATCTTCAGCCTATCAGATCCTTATCTCTGAAGGACTTCTTTTGTCTTGCTTGCATGTCTATTGGCAATAGTTTGCTTCTATTTTTATTTTTCTGAGAAAGTATTTCTCCTTTGCTTTTGAAGGATAATTTTACTGGATACAGAATTCCAAGTTGGTGGGTTCTTTTTACTTTCAACACTTCTAAATATTTCACTTTACTCTTGCTTGCATGATTTCTGAAGAGAAGTCTAATGTAATTCTTATCCTTGCTCCTCTATGGGAATAGTGACTTTTCCTCCTTTCAGAATTATTTCTATGTCTTTGATTTCCTGCAATTTGAATATGATATGCATAAAAATATTATTTTTTGACAGGCAGAGTGGACAGTGAGAGAGAGAGACAGAGAGAAAGGTCTTCCTTTGCCGTTGGTTCACCCTCCAATGGCCGCCGTGGCCGTCGCACTGCAGCTGGTGCACCGTGCTGATCCGAAGTCAGGAGCCAGGTGCTTCTCCTGGTCTCCCATGTGGGTGCAGGGCCAAAGCACTTGGGCCATCCTCCACTGCACTCCCTGGCCACCGCAGAGAGCTGGCCTGGAAGAGGGGCAACCGGGACAGAATCTGGTGCCACAACTGGGACTAGAACCCGGCGTGCCAGCGCTGCAGGCGGAGGATTAGCCTATTGAGCTGTGGCGCCGGCCAAAAATATTATTTTAAATAATTTACTCTGCTAAGTAGTCTCTGAGCTTCCTTGATGTGTGGTTTGGTATTGGCCATTAATTTTGGAAAATCCTCATCATCATTTCTACATACCTTTCCTCTATTCTTTCCCACCCCCTTTTTTTCTCCTTCTGATATTCTTACTTCAAGTATGCTTTCTGTAATTGTCCTGTGATTCTTGGATCTTCTGTCTTGTTCATTCTTTTTTCTCTTTGCATTTTAGTTTTGAAGTTTCTATTGGTATTTTTTTCAAGCTCATTGATTCTTTCCTCAGCCATGTTCAGTTTACTGATGAGGATATTAAAGGTAATCATTTCTCTATGACATCATTTATTTCTAGAATTTCCTAGTAATTCTTAGAGTTTCCACATCTCTGCTTACATTTCCCACTTATTCTTGCATAGCATTTACTTTTCCAGAAATAACCATTAGCATATTTCTCATAGTTGTTTTAAATTCCTGTTCTGATAATTCCAACATTTCTCTTATATTTAAATTTTGTTGGATTCTGTCTCTTAATATATGCTTGGCCTTTTAGTATGCCTTGCAACTTTTTAAAATATTTATTTATGTGAGAAAGGGAGAGAAAAGAGAGAATGAGAACTAGCTCCCAAATATCTGCAACAGCTCTGGGCCTGGGGCTAAAGCTAGGAGCAGGGAACTCAATAATAGTCTCCCATGGGGCCGGTGCCATGGTGCACTGGGTTAATCCTTCGCCTGCGGCGTTGGCATCCCATATGGGCACTGGTTCTAGTCCCGGTTGCTCTTCTTCCAGTCCAGCTCTCTGCTATGGCCTGGGATAACGGTAGAAGAAGGCCCAAGTGCTTGGGCCCCTGCACCTGCATGGGAGACCAGGAAGAAGCACCTGGTTCCTGGCTTTGGATTGGTGCAGCGCCAGTCGTTGTGGCCATTTGGGGAGTGAACCAACGGAAGGAAGACCTTTCTCTCTGTCTGTCTCTCTCACTGTCTGTAACTACCTGTCAAACAAATAAATAAAATCTTAAAAAAAAAAAAAAACAAGTCTCCTATATGTGTGACAAGAACCCAATCACTTATGCCATAATTGTCGCCTCCTAGGGTCTGCATTATCAGGAAGCTGGAGCCAAGGGACAGAGTCTGGTAACAAACCCATGCAATCTGATGTGGGGCATGGAACACACACTTGCCCCCCAGGGACTCTTGTTGAAAGCTGGGCGTGATGCCATAAGAAAAAGTAACAGGTAAACAGGCTTTCATATGATGTTTCATACTTCTCTAGTCGAAGTTAAGCTGTCTCTACTATATGCTGAAGCTACAGGTATCAGAGGCTAAAATTTCCTCTAGTATGTTTGTTTCTGCCTCTTGTTGTCTCTGTGTTTCTCTACAGACTTCTTAAATAAGGCTTGAGATGTATAATGTCTTCAGTTGTAAAATCCCTGATGTTGACTCTAGTGGGAGTTTCTGCTTCTGGGCTTCAATTCTGGTGAGCTGTGAGCCTCTACACATGCCTGTCGTTCTCTCTCTGGTTAGGGGGAACAATTTTGGAGGCAGTGGTTTGCTCTGTGACCTCAATTCTCTGAGAAATCTAAGATCTATTGATTTTCAGGTCTGTTTAGCCTTCTCCCTGTGAGGATAGGAGTGACGATTTTCGAGCTCCTCTTACATGGGATACTGAAAACCAAAAGTACAATCGTGTTCAATTTAAGTTGTTACTTGAACACTAAGATGCAGGTAAGATGAAAAAAATAGGTCCAGTTTCCAATTCCTAAACATGAAAATCTTGTACAGAGTTTCAGGTTGAAACAACCCCGAGAATAGACATAATCCTTACCAGAGAGCATCTGGAAGGAAAATCACAAACTCAAACCTCCAGACTGGAAGAGACCTTGATGTCGCCTATTCTGTAGCCTGTGCATGCTTTCATTTGCTACAACTCCCAAAATCATAACGGCACTTTTGATAAACTGTATAGAATTGAAATATGTTTATTGAGATCAACAAAAGGTGAAGTGTGAATTTCCTGAAAAGAAGGACACAGCTTCTAAATGAAGAGGGAACTGTTTTCTAAGTATATTGAATTCATGTTTTGTGTGAGGCAACTTGTCATTTTCGTTCTTAGGAGGTGCTACTGTATCGCTCTGAAAAGAAGTACAATGCTAATTGTTAATGGAGTGTGATGACTTGTACTAACGAACATGTTTGAAGGCCTGCTTGCAAAAGCTTGGGTGGTGAATACAAAAGGGATGGTTCCTAAGATCTCCATCACTTTAGCCACTTCCCAAGGACAACATTATGAAGCCACAACATGTTGGTACCATTCTAGCTGGGGACTAGTTTTGATGATGGAGATTATTGGCATACCCTCTGTCTCCTACTTGTATAGATTTGCATATGAATTTCCAAGTGACCAAATTATTATGTGGGTTAGGATTGAAATATTTATTTACTGTATTCTACTTGAAATACAAAGAAACATACACACGATGCACAAACACACACTCACAAAGAAAGGGAGAGAGAGAGAGAGAAGGAGGGAGGGAGAGAGGGAGGGAGAGAGGGTGGGGGGAGGGAGGGGGAAGGAGAAAGAGATTGATCTTCTATCCCTGATTCACTTCCCAAATGCCTGAAACAGTCAGAGCTGGGCCAGGCTAAAGCCAGGAGCCAGAATTTCTATTGTCTCACATGGGTGGCAAGGGCCCAAGAACTTGAGCCATCATTCATTGTCTCTCAGGATGCATTAGTAGGAAGCTGGATTAGAAGTGGAGCAGCTGGGAGTTGAATCAGCAGTCCAATATGGGATGTGGATGTCCCAGGCAACAGCTTAATCTACTGCATCACAAAGCCTATCCCGAGAATTTAAATCTTGAAACATCATGCTTTTACATCCTACTATGACACAAAAAAATATTCCTTACCATATAATGCTTGGTTCCAGGTGTAATGAAGTCCACTGCCTGAAATTTTCCATCACAAGCATCTAGTACTTTATCTAGGTTTGGCTCCTCCCCAAAAGTGTAGATATAAACAGATCCCTGGTAAATACATTTTTTATAAAAAGGAAAAGAGAAGAAACATATTATAATTGTTGCATTATATTGGTTTAATAAGTATTTGTTAAATGCCTACTGGATTAAATTCTACCACCTTTTTAAAGGCAATGGAGGATGCCAATTAAAAACTTAAGCCTTTGTAGAAACTGTGGAGGAGTGACTGAAGCTGTCGTTTTTGGACTTATCATTCTCAGCACCCAAATTTACTTCTAAAAAAAAGGATCCTGTAATTTAGGCATCTCTGCCAAGTATCTGTAATATAATGTGATATTATGATTATTAAACGAGCAACAAGAAGTCTGTTTTCAACTGATCACAAGTTCTTCAAGTTTACTTGAGTTACATAGGAATGTTTTTGTTTTTATTTATGTAAAATTTTAAGTCTATAGAGTTCAAAATTGGACAGATATTCACTAATTTTATCTTATATTTATTCCTTCAACAAATATTGAGTGGATTCGCTGTGCCAGCCCCTGGTCTGCAGGCTGGGGCTACAACACAGGACACAACAGACAAAAACTCCCAGCCCTCCCGGCACCTACGTTCTACTGGGGCATTCAGAAGACAAATAATACTTCCAAAAACACAACAAATACGCAGGGAAGGAATATATTATGTGGCAAAATGAGCGGGTGAAATTTTAGCCAAGTCTCCAAGAAAGTCTTCAGTGAGAAGGTAACTTCAGAGCAAAGACTTGGAGGAAACGAGCACAGGACCCAAGGGGATTCTTTGGGAAGAGCGGAGATGGAGAGTCAGAGCCCAAAGTCGCTGAGCGAGAAACAGCACGGGGTCAGTGTGGCTGAAGCAGAACAAAAGAGTTGTCAAGGAGAGTGAGCCATATAGTGGAGTTCACACCATGTAGGGCCTTCTAAAACACAGTGAGGGTTTTGGCTTTTACTTGAAATGACGCGGGATGTCACTAGAGGGCGCCAAGTAATACAGAAAAATGTTTTGCTCACTTCGGCTGCTTTGTGGATCATACATCCTTTATTCTATAATAAATGGAGAGAAGTATATTAAAATGTCCAACTATTATGTTTCTCCTTGTCATTCTTTCGTGGTTTTAGATATTCATGGCTATGTTATTAGGTACATATATTTTAAGTGTTTAATATTTCTGATGAATTTAATCTTATTGTTCTGAAATAATGATTTTTACCTTAAAGTCTATTTTGTCTAATATCACTGTATCTCTGCTGGTTTTCTTCTGGTTAATGTCTGCATTATACATATTTTTCTCTCTTTACTTTCAGTCTTATTACACTTTTATGTTTTAGCTCTGTCCCTTGTAGCATACAGATTAAAAAAAATACAGTCCGGCAAACTTTGACTATTAATTAGATCATTTATCTGGTTTTACTTTTATTAAAATTACTAATATAAGTTAAAACATATCATTTTAATTTAGGATTTCTATTTATCTCTTTTGTTTTGTAGCTCATTTTCTCTCTTAGTCTTGGATTGATTTTTTTTAAATAGTCTTCCATCCAGTGGTTCACTCCCTCGATGGCTATAAGGGCCAGAGCTGCACTGATCTGAAGCCAGGAGCCAGGAGCCAGGAGCTTCCTCTATGTCTCCCATGTAGGTACAGGGTCCCAAGGACTTGGGCCATCTTCTACTGTTTTCCCAGGCCACATCAGAGAGCTGGATTAGAAGTGGAGCAGCCAGGACTATATGAGATGCTGACACTACAGGCAGTGGCTTTACCAGCTACACCATAGTGCCGGCCCCCAATCATACTGTATCTCTTTAAGTGCTGCCTCTGCCTTACTTTCTCTCTTCTCTGGAATTCTAATGAAGCATGTATTGTATCTTTTTGCTGTATTAGTCATGCCTCTCCTTTTTGCTTCTCTAGGCTACTTTCTGAATGACAATTTCTATGTTCCCATTCACTAGGATTGGCTGTGTCCAATCTTCTGTCAGAGATGTCCATTTAATTTGTACTTTGTAATGTACTTTTCTTTTTTTAGCAGTTTGATTTGGTCTCTTTCATTTCTATTATGAAAATTTAAAAAATTTCCTGTTGCCCATACACATCTAAGGTCTGTCATATATTTATTAAAACACAGCACAGTTGTTTTAACTTCTGGTAGTTTCTAGAAATTGAATGCATTCCATATTTCAATTTAAGTTTCTCTTAGTCAAAACATCATTAAACCTTGTAATCCATCTGAAATTGTTGCCTAACAAAATAAAACAGCTGCTAATCCTGACCTTTGAGGATTATTCTATTAATTAGGAGTCTTCCTCGAAGCATAATTGAGGTAGAGTTTTGCTTTCACCCTGCACTGATTCCCCTTCCTTCTTCTCTCTCTCTCTCTCTCTCTCTCTCTCTCTCTCTCTTTTTTTTTTTTTTTTTGACAGGCAGAGTGGACAGTGAGAGAGAGACAGAGAGAAAGGTCTTCCTTTGCCATTGGTTCACCCTCCAATGGTCGCCGCGGCCAGCGTGCTGCAGCCAGCGCACCATGCTGATCCGTTGGCAGGAGCCAGGTGCTTCTCCTGGTCTCCCATGGGGTGCAGGGCCCAAGTACTTGGGCCATCCTCCACTGCACTCCCTGGACACAGCAGAGAGCTGGCCTGGAAGAGGGGCAACCGGGACAGAATCCGGCGCCTCGACCAGGACTAGAACCTGGTGTGCCGGCGCCGCAAGGCGGAGGATTAGCCTAGTGAGCCGCGACGCTGGCCTCCTTCTTCTCTTACAGAACATATATTTTCCTTAGAGAACCACCCATGTCCCCAGTCTCAGTCCCATTTTGGTTGGTTGACTCCACCCAGGGTCCAAGGGTAGGGATATCCCTTAGGCCTGGCCAACCAGAGTGTAGAATTCCTCTGGCCATAGTGAATGATCCAGGAGAAGATAGGTGGCCCAAGTTTACCCAATAAATCTAGATTCCAGGACATTTTTTTTCCAGCTGATGGTTTTCCAGCAGGACCACTAAGAGGATAGAAGTAAAAGCTGGTGCTGCAGGGGGCTCTCAACACCACAGGGGAGAATGTGCATAGAAACAGAGGCAGCAAAGAAGAAACAGGAGCAGGAGAACAAACCACGGAAGCATCACTGGAACCTGTGGATTCTGGTCCATAGCTGTGCGCTTCAGTTGCATGCACAAAAACCAACATCCATCTCTTTCTTATTTAGGCCTTTTAAATTAGGCATGTTTTCACTTACAACAGTCCTGACTAGCATAGAAGTGCAACACCGCACACTTGGTCCTTCATTCCACTCATGTAATAAAGATAGTAATGTTATCTTAAAACTGCATATCAAGAAACCACCATTTAACATACCTTATCTGTTTGAATCAGCAACATTTTGTAACTAGGAGAAAACATCAAATGTTCCACAGGCTCTTCAATCTCAAGAAAATCCTCTATTTTGTAGTTTAAATCTTTAATAATAAATGAATATATAAAGCCATCCTAGAGAGCAAAAACAATGAGATACATGCAGGAAATCAGTCTCAGTCAATGCATAATATACTTATCTCATCAGACAAACTAAGGCTTATAGGTTACTATCTACATTTATTTGGAATCATCACCTATGTCTTGGTAATGTAGAATGCAATCTTAACATCTTTATGTAGGCAATTTTTAACCAAATTCCCTGGTCAATTTTCATTTTTATCTATATTGTGGCACATTTTTCAATTATATTTGAGCTTCTCTACTATCTATCTTCCACCAAATTCTTCACTATACAGAAAGTAAAGCAAATGAGGCAGAGTTCATATGACTTGTGGCTGCTTCATTCAAAAGACACTAGCCCTAAATGTATGTTCTTTAATTATGATTACGGTCACTTCTTATCTGCCTAAATTACCCAAGATCAGAAGTGTGCCTTTTATTTCATGTATGCTCTTTTAGTTCCTCACACAATACTAGAACATGGAAGGTATCAATTAAGAACAAGTTGGTTGTACATAAGGTTAGGTTAATGTAGCTATTTTCAAGAGCAACGAGTTATTTTTACAACAATGAGGAGGTTCTTGGCAAATTTATTTATCATTTTCTAGATCAGACCCCATTTTAACTAAAAACTGGCATCTGTGAGTTAACTGGATTCTGATGCTTGGGAACTGGTGGTGGTGAGGGGACATGCAAGGTGCCTTCCCAATCTCATCATCATTGTCCATTCCTCAACAGGGCAAATGCTGCAACCATTCTTTCAGGGTTAAAGCTAACATGAGGGTGGCCTTGAAGAGGATGAGAATCACAAAAGGCCACAAAAGCACTAAATGTAGGAGGGAGGAGAGGGTATTTCACTGCAAAGTTGCAGGAAGGGGGCTGTGAACTGAGTGTAGGTATCTGACCTCCATATAGATTCTCTTGGGTGGAACCATCTTTCTCATCCTGATACTATTGCCTAGCCACCCTCCAGGTCCTGGAGATGTGATCTATGGTACTGGAACAGATAAATCTGACAGTGGACTCAGGGTAGCTATCACTAGACCTGAAATTTTAGTATTGATCAATTCTAAACCTTGCCATTGATTACAGTGATTACGACAGCATGGAGAGGCAAACACGTGCTCTGACCCTTTTCATGCTTACTGAGACCGTATGTTCTGACAAAGGACAACAAAGCCTTTGGAAATGAAGCCTTTGGGTTCAAATCTAGCTCCTCTACTTACTCACTAGTGAAGTTCCTAAGACTTGGTTCCTTCATCTGTAGAGAAGGATGTCAACAGTTTCTACTTGGTAAGGTTGGTAAGGTGAGGAACAATAAGGCAGTAACATTTAGCCTGGTGCCTCGCACAAAGTAAGCACCAAGGAAACGCAAGCTATGACTACTAATTCCAATGTAAGTATTAGCAATGATAATGTGACACATGACAGATAATTGGGCACATGTGAGAGTTTACACTGAAGCTGAGACAAAAGTCTCCAGACTTACCTCTGACAACCTAATACATTAAGTGCAAAAATGAGCATGAAATTGAGTTACAGATATTATGTGGTTTTTTTTAAATCAGGAGAGGGCAATAGATTATAAATTTCATTTTTGTTTATTTGCAATAAGATGGGCACACTACAGTTCATTGTACTGTTCCCTCTGCTTTTGCATTTATTTTCTATGCTCATAATAAAACATTTTATAATAGCATCTAAAGAGGAAGCCATTTTAATTTATAATCTGGCAGAAACTGACATCCCAAAATATAGCTCATAATATTAAATGACAGCAAATGGAAACTGTGTTTTTTCCTTGAAAGTAATTAATTTTGAAGAAAAAAAATACATTACAATTCCAGAAGCAAACACGCCCTCCTTCTGATATACCATGGTGACTGGACTGGTAAGATTTCTCCTGTCTTTTGGAAAAGAAAAACAAAGTAAAGCCAGTGACACATCATTAAAAGTGCAATATAACTGTGAGTAATAATAAAAGTTGCTTAGTCATGCTGACTAGTGGAAATCACACAAGTTGTTCTTAAGTTCTGTGTCATCTATGTAACTAACAATGTGGAAATATTTAATATGTAATAAATATATTTTGGATTTTAGCAAAGCATTATGAGAGGATTTAAGAGGCTGGGGAAAAAACAGCCACTCACTTCTAGAACTTTCTTGTCCTGAGTTGCAGCTAAATTATCCCAACTATGTGCAATTCTAATCAGAGTAGATTTCTGCTCATGCGTTTTGAGGTCTGCCCACTCATGTCTTAGCAGGACATGAAAGGTAAGGATACTCTTTCATTTCCCACCACTTCTCTGTGACAAACAATGCTCCAAACTAGACCACTTCTTGTTTCTTGTCCTTCCTCATGTCTTCTTATCTATGCAGATACCACTGGCAACAATTCCATCTACCCACATCTTTGCCTGTGGACCTCTCCTTCTAGGGTCAGTTCCAATGCAACCTTCCAGATGACTTAACCTGAATGTCTCCCTCACCTGAATCGCCACAGCACCCCTTGAAGGAGAGTCCCTCTTAATACAATCATCTTAATCTTCCTGGCTAAAATGATTTGTCTCTTTGTCTTATCCTCCTCAATAAAACCTAAGCCCCCTGAGGATAGAAATTACGAAACTACATATTTGTCATCTCTGTAACTTCTAAGGCATCTCATTTTGTCTTCCACATTATAGAAGGCTGACAAATGTATATTGAAAGCATCTATAATATACCATGAAAATCATAAAAATTAGTATGTAGGAAGAAAATAGTGGATAACACAAGACTATATATGATTAACTTTAAAATTGTATAAAATATCTTATAAATAAAATAGGAATTTGGAAAGGAGAAACATTGTCTTATGGCTCATTCAACAAACACATACAAGTGCTAATTTACTCTGGAGGGTTATCTGGAATCAGACTTTGGATTCAAAGAATGAGCAATTCCGACTCCAAAGAGTTCATGACTAGTGGGAAAGGTCTATGCAACATGGGCAACCTTAACAGCACAAACTGAGAAGGGAGTGATCCCCAAGAAATCCTAGATAGGGACACTGAATTGTGCCTGAAGTTTGGGGATTGGGAAGGTTCTACAAAGGAGAATAAGCTCACCAAGTACAAAAGGAAGTTCTAGAAGGGCATCCCAGGCAGCTGGCAGAATTTGGAGAGAGCACAGGAATGCTAAGAAATTTTAAAAGGCTCAAGTAGGATGAGGAGAAGCTGGCAATAAAGGCCAGAATAAAGTTACTTGAGAGCATTCCAGATACTTGATTGGAAAGCAGAGCAAGCTAGGAAGGTCATTTAGGCAAAGGATAGAGTTGGGTAGGAAAGTTCAACCCAGTGACCTCAGATTTATCAATAGACTGTAGATCAGTGAATGGGAGAGGGAGCAGATGAGGGGTATTGCAGTTGAGGAAAACTTGCTCGAGTGGCTGGAAAAATTGAACTGGGCACTTCAAGATTCAGAGCTGAACAGTGTCAAGGAAATAAGGCAGAGGGCATGTTTGTGAAATGATAAGAAGAAAGGACTGGCCAGATCAGAAACTCATTCTGGGGAGTAGAGGGAAATAATGCCAATGGTGCAGGTAGAATCAGATTAAGGAGGCTTGAAATCAAGGCAGCACCATCCTGAGCTGCAGGTTGAAAATGGACTTCAGAAAGAGCTGTTTGGTAGGGAAACACTGCCGGGTTTGGGTCAGATGTAGATTATGGCCAATACAGTCACTCTGGAGGTTGTTACAAAAATCAAGGGTGAAATAATAAGAGCAGCTGGAATGCAGAGTGCATTGGAGAGGTTCAGGGAGCTTGCCATGGTGAGGTTCCTTCTTCGAAAGCTCTACACCTAGCCCTCAGTGGTGGACTTTGGCTCCTGTGATCCAGGCCCAATCTTGGTTACAGGTGATGGGACCAAGAAGAGACACACTAGATGGGGGGAGGGGAAGCATATTCTCTTATAAATTCTAACCAAGCACACAGATGTAATTTTCAAGATGGAAGTTGGACCTAAAAGAGATGGTATTCATAGAGAATGAGGTTGAGAGGAGTGGGGTGCAGGAAAGGTTATGATTGGCTAACTAAGAACATATATAATATAACATTTATCCAGGAAAGGATATGCAGGATAGTAGCTAAGAGCTTGGACTAAGGTCTTATTGTTTGGGTTTGAATGTCAGTTGCACAGTTTATAGGAATTTGGGCATGTTCTTAATCTCATCTGTATGATAGAAATAACAATGTGCTGCTTCAGAATGTGGTATTGGGAATTATATGAAATAGGCAAATAAAGTGATGGCAGAATACCAAGAACATAGTAACACTCGAAAACATTAGCTAGTTGTTAAGAACTATCCACAGGACTTAATAACTAACTAGAGGGTTAAGCAAGGAAGAATCAAAGATGTCTCCAAGAAAGGGGAAAACAGCACAAAACGTCCATCTTCAAGTGTTTGCAAAATCTACACCCATGGCTATGCTTCTGAATATGAAGCAGAGCAGTTGCTCACCAAATGACTCTTCCTCTTCCATCTTATTAAGCACAGTCACCTTCAAGGTGTCTCCATTAATCATTAAAAGATGACCCTCTTCACAGCCAACATATAGGTCACTTGTGGGAGTCCAGCAATGAACAGTTGGGTGAAGCATAGGATACAGATCGTCTTTTGGCTGAAGGAAAAGAATAAAGTTTTCATGTTAAGAAAACATGCCTGACTATGAGACGAGAGGAATGTCCACCAGAGCAATTGCCCCAAAAAGAAGCTGATGTACATGGACAGCCTCAGTTCACTGCTCTTGGCATTTGCCATGAGCTAAGTGAATTTTTTCCTTGTTCCATTTCTTTCTCTACATTTCAATTCATTTAGAACAGTTTTCCAGCTGGCGCCTCAGCTCACTAGGCTAATCCTCCGCCTTGCGGTGCTGGCACACCGGGTTCTAGTCTTGGTCGGGGTGCCGGATTCTGTCCCAGTTGCCCCTCTTCCAGGCCAGCTCTCTGCTGTGTCCAGGGAGTGCAGTGGAGGATGGCCCAAGTGCTTGGGTCCTGCCCCCCATGGGAGACCAGGAGAAACACCTGGCTCCTGCCAATGGATCTGCGCAGTGCGCTGGCTGCAGCGGCCATTGGAGGGTGAACCAATGGCAAAAGGAAGACCTTTCTCTCTGTCTCTCTCTCTCTCACTGTCCACTCTGCCTGTCAAAAAAAAAAAAAAAGAACAGTTTTACTGCCAACACCTTCAAAACCCTTCAAAATTCTATAATCACAGATTCTAATGGAAGTTTTGAGTAACAACGTCTAAACTGTTCCTTAGTGGACTTGTGTGTGTGTGTGTGTGTGTGTGTGTGTGTGTGTGTCTTTAGTTTGAGGAAGTCATTGCTCAGCTGGAGACACATTTTCACAGCAGTCCTCTCCCTGGCTCTGCTTGGTAGTGCAGAGGTGGGCCTGGCGTTCCAGGCAAGTGAGATGCAGACTCTTTGCTTGATTCTGGTGGCTACTCTAATGTGGTTCACAAGGCATCCTAAGTGACTTTGATTCCATGGGAAGAAAAATGCACAAAATCTATGATATGTACCTAAAAGAAATATTTGACTTAGGGAACAAAAAATAATATGGGCCAATGGTCTAAATCATTTTTTTTTCTATAAAGGATCAGATAGTGAATGGGTGTTGTGGACCATTTAGGTCTTTGTTTCATATCCCCCAACATACCTTTTTTAATCTTTAAAAAAATCTAGAAACCATTATTAAGCTTGGGTCATAAAAAGCAGGCCGTAGTTTGTAGATCTCTGCCTTAGATGTTTCAGAACTGTTTCCGTTTTTCCCTTCAGTCATTTTTTTTTGACAGGCAGATTTAGACAGAGAGAGAGAGAGAGAGAGAGAGAGAGAGAGAGAGGTCATCCTTTTTCCGTTGGTTCACTCCCCAAATGGCAGCTACGGTAGGCACGCTGCACTGATCTGAAGCCAGGATTCAGGTGCTTCCTCCTGGTCTCCCATGGGGTGCAGGGCCCAAGCACTTGGGCCATCCTTCACTGCCTTCTCGGGCCACAGCAGAGAGCTGGACTGGAAGAGGGGCAACCAGGACAGAACCAGCACCCCAACCGGGACTAGAACCCGGGGTGCCAGCACTGCAGGTGGAGGATTAGCCAAGTGAGCTGGGGCGCCAGCTCCCTTCAGTCTTAAACATATATGTCCAACAGGCAGGGGTTTTTCCCTTTTCTGTCAGCACAGACCAGCCACCTGGTTTTCCTCCTAGAGGTCAAGGTAGCTGTGATTGCCATTTTGGGCATGTGCCTCTCGTAGCCCTGAGTAAGATTCTGAGGTTAAGAAATCACAATACAGTGGGAGTCCTCCAAGATGGCAGAATAGGGAGGGAGCACACTGATAGTCTGGGAGAAGATAGTTTAATAAAAGTGGAGATACTGTAGTTTCAGGGAAGAGTTAGGGAAAAAACCACAGAGGAAACTCTTCAAGAACTAGTGGGACATGGTGGACCTCTCCAGAGCATGGGCACCCAAGGCTTGGGACCCTAGCCACCGAGTCTATGCACCAGCACTGGAAAGGGAGGTAAGGCAAAACCAAAGTAGCCTGAGATGCTGGCGGGAGAGTGGCAGGAAGAGCCAAGAGGGAACGAGGCTAGAAGCCCTGTGGGGGAAAGTGCACCAGGCTAACTAGAGGAGAGAAAAAAAAATAAAAGGTACCGGTATGGACACAATTCTCTCTCTCCACTCACCTTACAAAGGCGAGCAAGACAACGAGCAGGCGTCATTTTGGACATACATAACAGCTATGCCACCTCAGGGCTGTGCCCGCCCTCAGCCAAAAAAAAAACCTGACTCTGGTGGGGAGAAATAACAGCAGGTTAAGACCTAGTGAATGTGTGGAGCTTATGAACCGGGACTATGAAAAAAAAACCTGATGGTGTGTGAGAGAACTCACAGAGTACCTGAGACGTGAGTACTTGGTGGGAGACACCACAAACTCAGTGACCTTGGCAACCAGTGGGAGATTGCAGGGGAATCTGAGCTCACACTGAGGACTGCACAGATCCTTTGAGTGGCCTTTGGGACAGAACAGATGAATATTATACCCACAGGGGCTAGCGCTCACTGATTGCCTTCAAGGATAATAGCTCCGCTATGTGGAATTACTTCCCTTCTGAATAAAGAGAGAGAGAGAGAGAGAGAGAGAGAGAGAGAGAGAGAGAGATTGATTTACTGAGCCAAACCTGGGTGTGTCACCTTTGGGACACCCTTAACCCTGAAAAACTTAACAGAGCTCTCTGGCCGCACTCATCACAAGCCTCTAAAGATCCACCAAAAGCAAACAGTCCATTTAATCTAGAGTCATAGTATAACGAGAAAAGCCACCACAGCGAGGAAAAAAAGAAGAAGAAGAAGAAGAAACCAAAGAATATCTCCAAAAAAATGCCAAGCAACAAAAACAGAAACTGAGGAAACAAGAACAAGGAAGACATTATGACCCCTCCAAATGAACATGACACTCTAATTCAAGATTATGAAGATGATGAGAGAGAAGAAATGCAAGATACAGATTTCAAAAAAATTATGAAAAGAACATTTAGAAGTTCTCAAAAACAAATTCTTGAACTGTAGAAGTCCTTACTGGACAGGATAGAAAATCTCTCCCGTGAAAATGAAATCTTAAGGAGGAATCAAAATGAAATGAAGAATCTAGTAGAACGTGAAATTGTGATACTGAAGAGAAATCAAAATGAAATGAAGAATTCAATAGATCAAATGACAAATGCATTTAAGAGCCTTAAAAACAGAATCAGTGAAGCAGAAAAGAGAATACTGGACATAGAAGACAGAGCACAGGGAAGTATACAGACAAACCAAAGAAAAGAAGAGGAAATTAGAAATCTTAAAAATATTGTTGGGAATCTACAGGATACTATTAAAAAACCCAACATTTGGGTTCTAGGAGTTTCTAAATGCATGGAGAGAGAGAAAGGATTAGAAGGCCTTTTTAATGAGATACTAGCACAAAACTTCCCGGGTTTGGAGAAGGACAGAGACATCCAAGTACATGAAGCTCATAGAACCCCCAATAAACATGACCAAAAGAGATCCTCACCACGATACGTTGTAATCAAACTCACCATAGTGAAACATAAAGAAAAGATTCTAAAATGTGCAAGAGAGAAACATCAGATTACTCTCAGAGGATCTCCAATTAGACTTACAGCAGACTTCTCAACAGAAACCCTACAGGCTAGGAGGGAATGGCAAGATATAGCCCAGGTACTAAGAGAAAAAAACTGCCAGCCCAGAATATTACATCCTGCAAAGCTCTCACTTGTGAATTTATGAATGAAGGTGAAATAAAAACCTTTCATAGCAAACAGAAATCGAAATAACTTGTCACCACTCGTCCAGCCCCGCAAAAGATGCTTAAAGATGTGTTACACACAGAAACACAGCCATCAATATGAAAGAAGGTAAAGGAAGAAAACCTCCCAGTAAAACAGGAAGTTCAAAGCATATATTAGAAATATCTTTGGGGGCCGGCACCACAGCTCAATAGGCTAATCCTCTGCCTGCAGCGCTGGCACACTGGGTTCTAGTACCGGTTGGGGCACCAGATTCTGCCCTGGTTGCCCCTCTTCCAGGCCAGCTCACTGCTATGGCCCGGGAGTGCAGTGGAGGATGGCCCAGGTCCTTGGCCCTTGCACCCGCATGGGAGATCAGGAGAAGCACCTGGCTCCTGGCTCTGGATCAGCGCGGTGCACCAGCCACAGCATGCTGGCACGATGGCCATTGGAGGGTGAACCAATGGAAAGAGGAAGACCTTTCTCTCTGTCTCTCTCTCTCACTGTCCACTCTGCCTGTCAAAAAATAAAAAATAAAAAAGGAATATCTTTGGGAAAATGGTAGGGCAAAGTTACTACTGATCAACAGTCACATTGATTGTCAATGGCCTCAACTCTCCAGTTAAAAGACACAGACTAGCTGAATCGATTAAGGAACAAAACTCATCTATTTACTGCTTACAAGAAACACATCTTTCCAACAAAGATGCAAGCAGACTGAAAGTGAAAGGTTGGAAAAGATATTCCATGCCAACAGAAACCACAAAAGAGCTGGTGTTGCCATCCTAATATCAGACGAAATAGAGTTTAAAACAAAAACTGTTAAGAGAGACAAAGAGGGACACTATATAATGATTAAGGGGTCAATTCAACAGGAAGATGTAGCTATTATAAATGTATATGCACCTAATTACAGGGCACAGGTTTATTTAAAGATCTGTTAAGGGACTTAAAGAGAGACTTAGCCTCCAATACAATAATACTCTACTTTCAGAAATAGATAGATCAACCAGACAGAAGATCAACAGGGAAACAGCAGATTTAATTGACACTATAGCGCAAATGGATCTAACAGATATCTACAGAATTTTTAATCCTAAATTTAAAGAATTTACATTCTTCTCAGAAGTACATGGAACCTACTCTAGGATTGACCACATACTAGGCCATAAAGCAAGCCTCAGCAAATTCAAAAGAATTAGAATCATACAATGCAGCTTATCAGACCACAGTGGAATGAATCTAGAAATTAGCAACTCAGGAATCCTTAGAGCATATACAAACACATGGAGGCTGAACAACATGTTCCTGAATGAACACTGGGTCATAGGAGAAATCAAAAACTTTCTGGATGTACATAAGGATAACAACACAACACATCAAAACTTATGGGATACAGCAAAAGCAGTGTTTAGAGGAAAGTTTATAGAATAGGTGCCTACATCAAGAAATTGAAAAGGCACCAAATAAATGAGCTTTCAACATATCTCAAGGATCTAGAAAAACTACAGCAAACCAGACCCAAAACTAGTAGAAGAGAAATAATGAAAATCGGAGAAGAAATCAACAGAATTGAATAAAAAAAAAATAAATACAAATGATCAGCCAAATGAGGAGCTGGTTTTTTGAAAAAATAAACAAAATTGACACCCCATTGGCCCAGCTAACTAAAAAAAGAAAAGACCCAAATCAATAAAAGCAGAGATGAAAAAGGGAATGTAACAACAGACACCACAGAAATAAAAAGAGTCATTAGAAATTACCACAAAGAGTTGTATGCCAGCAAACAGGGAAATCTATCAGAAATGGATAGATTCCTGGACACATGCAACCTACCTAAATTGAACCAGGAAGACATAGAAAACCTAAACAGACCCATAACTGAGTCAGAATTGAAACAGTAATAAAGGCCCTCCCAACAAAGAAAAGCCCAGGACTGGATGGATTCACTGCTGAATTCCACCAGACATTTAAAGAAGAACTAACTCCAATTCTTCTCAAACTATTCAGAACAATTGGCCGGCGCCGTGGCTCAACAGGCTAATCCTCCGCCTTGCGGCGCCGGCACACCGGGTTCTAGTCCCGGTCGGGGCACCGGATTCTGTCCCGGTTGCCCCTCTTCCAGGCCAGCCCTCTGCTGTGGCCCAGGAGTGCAGTGGAGGATGGCCCAGGTGCTTGGGCCCTGCACCCCATGGGGAGACCAGGAAAAGCACCTGGCTCCTGGCTCCTGCCATCGGACGAGCGCGGTGCGCCGGCCGCAGCGCGCTGACCGCGGCGGCCATTGGAGGGTGAACCAACGGCAAAGGAAGACCTTTCTCTCTGTCTCTCTCTCTCACTGTCCACTCTGCCTGTAAAAAAAAAAAAAAAAAAAAAAAAGAACAATTGAAAAAGAGGGAATCCTCCCAAATTCTTTCTATGAAGCCAGCATCACTTTAATCCCTAAGCCTGAAAAAGATGTAGCATTGAAAGAAAATTACAGACCAATATCCCTGATGAACACAGATGCAAAAATCCTCAATAAAATTCTCGCCAATATAATGCAACAACATAGCAGAAACCATCCACCCAGACCAAGTGGGATTTATCCCTGGTATACAGGGATAGTTAAGTGTTTGCAAATCAATCAATGTGATATACCACATTAACAAACTGCAGAAGAAAAACCATATGATTATCTCAATAGATGCAGAGAAAGCATTTGATAAAATACAACACCCATTCATGATGAAAACTCTAAGAAAATTGGGTATAGAAGGAACATTCCTCAATACAATCCAAGCAATTTATGAAAAACCCATGGCCAGCATCCTATTGAATGGGGAAAAGTTGGAAGCATTTCCACTAAGATCTGATACCAGATAGGGACGCCCACTCATACCACTGCTTTTCAATATAGTTCTGGAAGTTTTAGCCAGAGCCATTAGGCAAGAAAAAGAAATTAAAGGGATATAAATTAGGAAGGAAAAACTCAAAGTATCACTCTTTGCAGATGATATGATTCTTTATTTAGGGAATCCAAAGAACTCTACTAAGAGACTATTGAAACTCATAGAAGAGTTTGGCAAAGTAGCAGGATATAAAAACCAATGCACAAAAATCAACAGCCTTTGTATACACAGGCAATGCCACAGCTGGAAAGAACTCCTAAGATCACTCTCATTCACAATAGCAACAAAACAATCAAATACCTTGGAATAAACTTAACCAAGGACGTTAAAGATCTCTACGATGAAAAATACAAAGTCTTAAAGAAATAGAAGAGGATACCAAAAAATGGAAAAATCTTCCATACTCATGGATTGGAACAATCAATATCATCAAAATGTCTTCTCCCAAAAGCAATTTATAGATTCAATGCAATACCAATCAAAATACCAAAGACATTCTTCTCAGATCTGGAAAATGATGTTGAAATTCATATGGAGACACAGGAGACCTCGATTAGCCAAAGCAATCTTATACAACAAAAACAAAGCCACAGGCATCACAATACCAGATTTCAGGACATACTACAGGGCAGTTGTAATCAAAACAGCATGGTACTGGTACAGAAACAGATGGATAGACCAATGGAACAGAATAGAAACACCAGAAATCAATCCAAACATCTACAGCCAACTTGTATTTGATCAAGGATCCAAAACTAATTCCTGGAGCAAAGACAGTCTATTCAATAAATGGTGCTAGGAATTGGATTTCCACATGCAGAAGCATGAAGCAAGACCCCTACCTTACACCTTACACAAAAATCCACTCAACATGGATTAAAGACCTAAATCTATGACCCAACACCATCAAATTATTAGAGAACATTGGAGAAACCCTGCAAGATATTGGCACAGGCCAAGACTTCTTGGATAAGACCGTGGAAGCAAAGGCAATCAAAGCCAAAATTAACATTTGGGACTGCATCAAATTGAAAAGCTTCTGTACTGCAAAAGAAACAGGCAGGAAAGTGAAGAGGCAACCAACAGAATGGGAAAAATATCTGCAAACTATGCAACAGATAAAGGATTAATAACCAGAATCTACAAAGAAATGAAGAAACTCCACAACAACAAAACAACCCACTTAAGAGATGAGCCAAGGACCTCAATAGACATTTTTCAAAAGAGGAAATCCAAATGGCCAACAGACACATGAAAAAATGTGCAGGATCACTAGCAATCAGGGAAATGCAAATCAAAACCACAATGAGGTTTCACCTCACCCCGGTTAGAATGGCTTACATACAGAAATCTACCAACAACAGACACTGGCAAGGATGTAGGGAAATAGGGACACTAACCCACTGTTGGTGGGAATGCAAACTGGTGAAACCACTATGGAAGTCAGTTTGGAGATTCCTCAGAAACCTGAATATAATCCTACCATACAACCCAGCCATCCCACTCCTTGGAATTTACCCAAAGGAGATTAAATTGGCAAATAAAAAAGCTGTCTGCACCTTAATGTTTATTGCAGCTCAATTCACAGTAGCTAAGACCTGGAATCAACCTAAATGCCCATCAACAGTAGACTGGATAAAGAAATTATGGGAAATGTACTCTATAGAATACTATACAGCAGTAAAAAATAATGAAATCCAGTCATTTGCACGAAAATGGAGGAATCCGGAACACATCATGCTGAGTGAAATAAGCCAATCCAAAGGGACAAATATCATATGTTCTCCCTCATGGGTGACAACTAACCAAACACCAAAAAGGAAACCTGTTGAAGTGAAATGGACACTACGAGAAACAGTGACTAGACTAGATCAGCCCTTGTCCTGTCATTGGACAACTTAATACTTTATCCCTTTTAGTATTTTTTTGTTCTACTTAATACTATTGGTTGACATCTTTAATTAACACACAATTATTCTTAGGCATTTAAATTTAACTGAAAAGTGATCCCTGTTAAATATAAGAGTGGGAATAAGAGAGGGAGGAGATGTACAGTTTGGGACATGCTCAATTGGACTTGCCCCAAACGGCAGAGTTAGAAAAGTGCCAGTGTATTCCAATTCAATCAAGGTGGCATGTACCAATGCCATCTCACTAGTCAAAGTGATCAGTTTCAGTGCACAATTGATCATAATGATAGGTCTAAGAGTCAAAGGGACCTCATAAACAAGACTAGTGTCTACTAATACTAACTGATAGATTTAAAAAGGAGAGACTGATCCAACATGGGAAGCGGGATACGCAGCAGACTCATAGAATGGCAGATGTCCTAAACAGCACTGTGGCCTCAGAATCAGGCATTCAGATTTGGCTGACAGGCCCATGAGAGTATTTTAAGCATAGAAAGCCAAGACACTCTGGCAAAAAAAAAACAAAAAAAACAAAAAAAACAAAACACCTAAATGAAAGATCTCTGTGAGTTAGATCCCAGCAAAGAACGAGCCATCAAAGAAAGAGGTACCTTTCTCTGATGGGAGGAGAGAACTTCCACTTTCACTATGACCTTGTCTAAATAAGATCAGAGTCTGCGAACTCAAAAGGCCTCCATAGCCTTGGCAACTCATGACTAGAGACTAGGGAGATTACTGACGCCATAAACAAGAGTGTCAATTTGTTAAGTCAACGACAGGAGTCACTGTGCACTTACTCCCCATATAGGATCTCTGTCCTTAATGTGTTATACAATGTAAATTAATGCTATAAGTAGTACTCAAACAGTACTTTACACTTTGTGTTTCTGTGTGGTTGTAAACTGTTGAAATCTTTACTTAATATATACTAAATTGATCTATATATAAAGATAATTGAAAATGAATCTTGTTGTGAATGGAATGGGAGAGGGAGAGATGGGAGGGTTGTGGGTGGGAGGGAGGTTATGGGGAGGAAGCCACTGTAATCCAAAAGCTGTACTTTGGAAATTTATATTTATTAAATAAAAGTTTAAAAAAATAAATCACAATACAGCACTTTCTCTCTTTGTGAACCAGCCACACAGACCAGTTAATTTTTATAAGTACTTTTATGTATTGTGGGTTCTGCACCCATGATTTAACCAATTGTGGATTGAAAACATCATATATTTTAAAATTTTATCTGTACTGTACTCATGCAGAGTTGTTTTCTTATCATTATTCCCTTAACAATATAAAAACTATTTATATATCATTTACATTGTATTAGGTATTATAAGTATTCTAGAGATGATTAAATATATTTGGAGGATGTGCATAGATTATATGGAAATACAATATTATTTTATTTAAGGGATTTGAGCATCTGGAATTTTGGGCATCTGAAGGCGGTCCTGGAATGAATTCCCCACAGAAGTTAAGAGATATCTTTTTTGAGAATATAACATTTAATACTATCTGAGCTTTTTGTTATATTACATGACTTAGAATTGCACTTCTTCTAACATAACAGCCTTGCTTTAATTCGGTATCCTTACATCCAGAGATATAGAAAATACTTTGAATAAGCAGTTGGCCAAATTAACAGAATTGTTGTATTTCTTAGGAGCTCCATGTTGACTTCACTCTTTCACTCTGCTATTAATTCATCTAACAGTTACTGGACACTCACTACATTCCAGGTGATATTCTAAGCACAAGGAGGCAGCAGTGAAGAAAACAGAACCCCAAATCCCTGCACTCACAGAGTTTACATTCTGGGGAAGGGAAACAGAGTAACAATTGGCTGAGCAGTTCAACATACAGAACATTGTATGTCAAAAAAGTACTGTGAAGAAAAAAAAAAGCAGGGCAGGTTGAAACACGTTTCACCTGTGAGGACACCACAGACCTACATCAACAGCCAATTTTCTATTCAGAACTCCTGATGCATGCCCACTGACCTTCTAGCAAACGCTCAGTTTTAATTTACAAAACGTTTGTGGATCCAAGATGACGGCAAATGTGGCAGTGCCAAAGTAACTTATTTCTACTAGATTCTCAACTGATACAAATTTTTTTGCATGATTAATAGTTCAACAAATATTTACTGGGTAAGGGTTATAAAACAGGCATTGTGGCAAGTCCTAAGGGATCCTTCTTTTCAACAAGATAATCATCAATTGAGGGAAGAAGTAGTATCAACAAGTATCAGCATCAGAAAGCTTGTTATGTAGTAGTAGAGGGGTGTTTAAATATTACACAAATATCAAGGATACAGTGATGGGTTCTTCTTGATGGAGTGAAGGTGATGGACAGAGACAGACATTAACATCAGGACAGACTTATAAAATGACATAAGTGGCAATCAGGTGTAGGAAAATTCATCACGGTATTTTCAAGGATAAATTTTTGTTAGTTGTATGGTTAGTCCTTTTATGCACTAATCATCTCAATTAATTAGAAAATTAATATTTGGAAAACCATCTAGTCATCCAGTGATCATGTGGAAAAAAAAAAAAAGACAAACAACCCAAAAGTTTAGGCTGTTGCTGATTCACGATATTTCCCTGGTGTCTGAGACTTGAGTCACTGGTCAGAGTTATTTGCTGAATCACCATTACTTAAAAGTTTCTGGAGTTGTCTTGATATCATCTAACTTTAGACTGTAAATCACAGAAAGACAGACTGTGATATGACAATAGGCTCAAAACAAAACTCAACCACCTGAGTCTTATGTTAATAACAATGAGTCTGTGTCATCTAACAGAATGTGAGGGTTAAAACTTGGAATTGTCTGACTTTGGTGTGTTACATTAGTAGTAGATGTGATTTTTATTTCTTTAAGATAAAGTTGGGCTTGTCATTCTATTATTTCCATTCATCAAAAAATATGTTCAGGGGCTGGCACTGTGGCTTAGTGGGTAAGCCTCTGCCTGCAGCACCAGCATCTCATATAGGTGCTGGTTTGTGTCCTGGCTGCTCTTCTTCTGATGCAGCTCTCTGCTATGGCCTGGGAAAGCAGTAGAAGATGGCACAAGTGCTTGGGCCCCTGCACCCGTGTGGGAGACCTGGAAGAAACTCCTGGCTCCTGGCCCAGCTCTGGCCATTGCAGCCATTTGGGGAGTAAACCAAAGGAGAGAAGACCTTTCTCTCTGTCTCTCCCTCTCTGTGTAACTCTACCTCTCAAATAAAATAAATAAATCTTTAAAGAAAGGATGACTCAAGTGCTTAGGTCCCTGCCACTCACATGGGAGATCCAGATGAAGCTCCTGGCTTTGGCCTGGCACAGCCCTGGCTATTGCAGCCATTTGGGGGAGTGAACCAGCAGATGGAAGAGCTCTCACTCCCTCTCTCTCTAACTCGGCCTTACAAATAAAATAAATCTTTGAAAAAAAAAAGAAAACATAATTTCCAAATGTGTTTTGGAATACTAGAATTTATAAAATAAATTTATGGGTCGGCGCCGTGGCTCAACAGGCTAATCCTCCGCCTTGCGGCGCCGGCACACCGGGTTCTAGTCCCGGTCGGGGCACCGGATTTTGTCCCGGTTGCCCCTCTTCCAGGCCAGCCCTCTGCTGTGGCCCAGGAGTGCAGTGGAGGATGGCCCAAGTGCTTGGGCCCTGCACCCCATGGGAGACCAGGATAAGCACCTAGCACCTGGCTCCTGCCATCGGATGAGCGCGGTGTGCCGGCCGCAGCGCGCTGTCCGCGGCAGCCATTGGAGGGTGAACCAACGGCAAAAGGAAGACCTTTCTCTCTGTCTCTCTCTCTCACTGTCCACTCTGCCTGTCAAAAAATAAAAAAAAATAAAATAAATAAAAAAAATAAATTTATGTTTGGAAATTTTTTTTGAAGGAAAAAAAAATGGATGGAGAAAGGAAACTGGATACTTGAGATTAAATTCATTATCTGGAAGCCAATTTCTGCCCAGATAACATCTGACTCGGATTTTCCCATTGCTACAACTATTTACATTATCCACGCCCTCAGTCAGTCCTATAACGTGACTCAGGCCTATGTAAAAGCCTGTCATGTGCCTTTCAGGGTGAGTTGCCAGAAAGATAATGAAGTACCTCATGCTTGTGATTTTGTTAATGGCCATAGCTTGCAAAATCCTAAGACTCTTATATACTCCAGGTCATTATTGATTTTTCATTGGTACTCGGGTCATAAGAAATGATATTTAGGGCTGGTGTTGTGGTGTAGTGGGTAGAGACACTGCCTGCAATGCCAGCATCCTCTATGGGTGCCAGTTCAAGTCCCGGCTGCTCCGCTTCTGATCTGGCTCTGTCAATGTGCAGCATGTGCAGTAGAAAATGGCCCAAGTCCTTGGACCTCTGCACCCACGTGGGAGACTCAGATGAAGCTCTTGGCTCCTGCGTCAGCCTGTCTCAGCACTGTCTGTTGCAAACATTAGGGGAGTGAACCAGCAGATGGAAAATCTCTCTCAGTCTCTCCTTCTCTCTCTCCTTCTCTCTCTGTAACTATGCCTTTCAAATAAAAAAAATTTAAAAAAAGAAAACTGCCTTATTGCCCTTGCTGTGCTTGTTGCCTTTGTTGCCCTGTGCCTTCGTGGTGTGTGGCCTTCCGGCGCCCACTCTGCCTTCCGCCGCCCACTCTGCCTTCCGGCGCCCACTCGCTGCCTTCTTGCCTGCATGCTTGTTCCACGTGGCTTGCTCCTGGCCTGCTTTTCGCTTGGTATGGAAACAACTTGGCCTCTAGATTTCTCTTTCTTCCCTAAATAAAGCCTTCACTCTTCTTTTTTTTTTTTTTTTTTTAATTTTTTTTTTTTTTTTTGACAGGCAGAGTGGACAGTGAGAGAGAGAGAGACAGAGAGAAAGGTCTTCCTTTTGCCGTTGGTTCACCCTCCAATGGCTGCCGCGGACAGCGCGCTGCGGCCGGCGCACTGCGCTCATCCGATGGCAGGAGCCAGGCGCCAGGTGCCTATCCTGGTCTCCCATGGGGTGCAGGGCCCAAGCACCTGGGCCATCCTCCACTGCACTCCTGGGCCACAGCAGAGGGCTGGCCTGGAAGAGGGGCAACAAGGACAGAATCCGGCGCCCCGACCGGGACTAGAACCCGGTGTGCCGGCGCCGCAAGGCGGAGGATTAGCCTGTTGAGCCACGGCGCCGGCCAAAGCCTTCACTCTTCTGCGCATTTCTTTCACTGAATAAAATCCTTAAAAACTTAATTAAATAAATAAATAAATAAAAATTTTAAAAATAATACTTCAAGGAAGGAATGGAATCAGTAAGTTTGAAATCTATTTTTCATTGTGCTTTCACTGGTTATACATATGTTAATTAATGTCCCAACCATTTTCCTCACTTATTTTGCTTTAAAATGAAAAGTAAACTACTGGGGAAATTAATTTCTAACTTAACTGCAAAGACTATGGCTATATTAATATTCTTTATACTATCTGGAGATGTCAAATGGTAACATTATATTTCTACTTTCAGAAAAAGGTTAAAAGGCAGAGTGCAAAAGTTCAAGGAAATAAAGATGTTGATCTATTTTGAGCACTTCAGTCTTTTTAAAACATTTTACTTAAGGTATACAAGTTTCATGTATTTTTTTTCACTGCTACCCCAGACCAATGGCAGGGAACTGGATCAGAAGTGGAACAGCCAGGACTCAAACCAGTACCCATGTGGGATGGCAGTGCCACAGGTGGAGGCTTAACCTACTATGCCACAGCAGCGGCCCCACACTTCAGTTTTTAAAGGAGACATTTCATTGCATTTTCCAAATAACAAGGACAAGGGCCTGAATTTTTACATGTTTTATGTAAGATTCATCATATTGGTACAAAATATGGAAGATGAAGGCTCCTGAAGAAATTCACAATAGGATTAAAAAAATTGAGGTAGCTGATGTTTGGGGGCTCTAGGCAACAAACACTGAAGACAGAAAGTCTTTCAGGTTGCAAATCGTGATGGCTGACCCATTTGTTTTTATTTTTTGCCGCCCCACTGTGGCTATGTGTGTCCGTATTTCCAAGGCTGAGACACTGTGTTATAAAAGGAATTAGTGTAAAATACTGTTTCAGTACTAGTAATAGCATTACTTCACATTGGACTTTGTGTTCCTGTGTGGGTGCAAACTGATGAAATCTTTACTTAGTATATACTGAATCAATCTTCTGTATATAGATAATTAACAAGGAAAAAAAATCTTGGTGTTAAATTGGAAATTGCCTAGAAAATTAATCAATTTTTTAAAAAAATATATCATGTAGGATCTCTGTCCTTAATGTGCTATACATTGTGAGTTAATACTATAACTAGTACTCCAACAGTATTTTTCACTTTGTGTTGCTATGTGAGGGCAAACTGTTGAAATCTTTACTTAATATATACTAAACTGATCTTCTGTATATAAAGAAAATTGAAAATGAATCTTGATGTGAAGCAAGGGGAGAGGGAGTGGGAAAAGGGAGGGTTGCGTGTGGGGGGGAAGTTATGGGGGAGAAGCCATTGTAATCTATAAGCTGTATTTTGGAAATTTATATTCTTTAAATAAAAGCGTTATAAAAAAATAACACCTCATATTCAAAGAGAGGGAGGAGATGTACAATCTGGGACATGCTCAATAGGACTTGCCCCAAATGATGGAGTTAGAATCGTGCCAGGGGATTCCAATACAATCCCATCAAGGTGGCATGTACCAAGGCATGTACCAAGGCCATCTCACTAGTCCAAGTTACCAATTTCAGTTCACAGTTGATCACACTAATAGGTCTAAGAGTCAAAGGGATCACACAAACAAGACTAGTGTCTGCTAATACTAACTGATACAATCAAAATGGGAGAGAATGATCCAACATGGGAAGTTAGATACACAGCAGACTCATAGAAGGGCAGATGTCCTAAATAGCACTCTGGCCTCATAATCAGCCATTAAGGCATTCAGATCTGGCTCAAGAGCCCATGAGAATATTCTAGGTATGGAAAGCCAAGATACTCTGGAAAAAACAGAAGACCTAAATGAAAAATCTCTGTGAGTGAGATCCCAGTGGAAAGAATGGGGCCATCAAAGAAGGAGGTACCTTACTCTGAAGGGAGGACAGAACTTCTACTTTGACTATGACCCTGTTGGAATAAGATCGAAGTCGGCGAACCCTAAAAGCTTCCATAGCCTCGGCAACTCATGACTAGAGCCTAGGGAGATTACTGACGCCATAAACAAGAGTGTCAAATTGTTAAGTCAACATCAGGAGTCACTGTGTACTTACGTCTCATGAGGGATCTGTCCTTAATGTGTTGTCCAATGTAAAGTAATGCTATAACTAGTACTGAAACAGTATTTTTACACTTTGTTTTTCTGTGTGGGTGCAAACTGATGAAATCTTTACTTAGTATATACTGAATTGATCTTCTGTATATAAAGATAATTGAAAATGATTAAAAAAAACTTTGTTAAATTGGAAATTGCATAGATAATTAATCAATTTAAAAAAAAAATCATGTAGGATCTTTGTCCTTATTGTGCTGTACATTGTGAATACTATAACCAGTACTGCAACAGTGTTTTTCACTTTGTGTCCCTATGTGAGGGCAAACTGTTGAAATCTTTATGTAATATGTACTAAACTGATCTTCTGTGTATAAAGAGATTGGAAAATGAATCTTGATGTGAATGGAAGGGGAGAGGGAGAGGGAAAGGGGAGGGTAGCGGGTGGGAGGGAAGTTATGGGGGGGTAAGCCATTGTAATCCATAAGCTGTACTTTGGAAATTTATATTCTTTAAATAAAAGCTTTATATAAAAATAAAAAAAAAGGAATTAGTCCTTTTTCATAATTTAAAAAAGCAACTCTGCCATTCACTAGAAGAAACACCAAGGACATACTACCTTTTTCCTTTACTTGCCACCTATTTTTTAAAATCTTATTTTATCTGAAAGGTAGACAGAGAAAACAGAGACCTCCCAATCACTGGTCTACTCTCCACATGCCTACAACATGTAGGGCTCCACCAGGCTGAAATCAGGCACTAGGAGCACAATCCAGGCCTAGTGGGGTGACACTGCTGCTTCCTCTGGTGTGCATTAGCAGGAAGGTGGAATTGGGAGCAGAGCTGGGACTCAAACCCAGGGACCTGATACGGGATGCAGGCATCCCAAATGGCATCTCAAGGGCTAGGCTAATCACCTGTTCCTTCACAGAGATTTTTCTTAACAAACAGAAGAAGCCTCACATTGAGTTGTTTTTAATATTCACGGCTTAATTCTCTGCAATTGTCAAAACCATTTGGGGGATCTCCACCTCCTTTATTCTTCTCTAAAGTTCAACACAGTTGTTAGCATAACACAGGTTCCAGAGGCTCAGAAGACTCATGCTTCTTTCATCCCAGAGGCCTTGAAAATGCTACTCTAAGTTCCCTGCCTCTCTCTTCAATGTCCCCCTCATTTATCAAGGTCTAGCTACGCAGTTCTTTCTCAGTTCCTCAAATATACTGAGTTCTCTTCTCCCCCCAGAGCCTTTGCTCATGCAGTTGCCCCCACCCAAAACACTCTTTCCCTCCTGATCATGCCTGCTGGTCCTTCAAGTCTCAGCTTCAGAGCCTCCCTGGACTAGCAAATGTTACACATGTTAGTCCTCTCCCTGCTGCCCCTACTTGTTCTGGTAAAATAACCATAGTATTTTTCAAAGATATAATGCATCTCTTTACTTTTGTTGTTGTTCTAGCTCCATAACAAGAACACAAACTCCAAGGAGATTGTGCCTGGCTGGTCATCACCTGATTCCCCCTTGCCTAAAGTGGTGCCTACTATACTGAAGGACCTTGGTAAGTATCTATTGAGTGAATGAATGGCAAACCCTCCCTTTTGCAAACTTTCTTCCACCGTTTGCTCTGATCTTGTTCCTCTCCCCTAGATTTTCTCCTGCTTCCAGTGTTTTGTCTCCTCAGACTCTTCCTTCTCCTCCTGCCTTTTGGCTGTCAGCTTCCTCCCTGGCCCCTTCTCTTCTTTGTACTCTCCCATTCCTCATTCATCACACCCCTGCTGCTGCTCCCACTGTGCTTTGTGAGAATGCTGTCCACACCTGTGTCTCTAGCTCTCTCCTCCCTCACATGAGGTCTACTTTTCCAGCTTCCACCCAGCATCTCTGCCTGGATACCTTCCCAGCACCTCAAATTCAGTGTGTCCAGAACTGATATCATACCTGGGCTCCATTTCTGTTAGTAGTGGTGCCACCCTTTCCCCAGTTATCCAGAGCCAAAATGCCAGTCTCTGGCCCTTGCAGTTCCTATGACTAATCTGTAATAAAGCCCAGGATGGTATCCTCTCTCCTACACGGCTCATGGGATGGTTGTGACAATCAAATGAGAACACTTATCCTAGACCTCAGCTGTCAGGCCAACAACAAGAGGTACCAGGTAGTTACCCTGAAAGTTTCCGCCTCTTCATTGACTAGCCCAGCAAGGGCCGACAGGGGCAGCACCGGTCCATAAATGGGATCCTTGGGCATTGAGGTGGGGAAAATTACACTTGTCTCATCAAAAAACGAACCATCTTCTAGAGGTAGTTTTACTGACCTGTCAGGGGAAAAAAGAGACATCAGAAAAATCAGATTGACAGAAACATCCCTGATGCAACCACTTTACATTGGTGGTAAGTGAGGTGGGGAGGACATATAACTTCTAAAAACAGAACTGAAGATAAAGGCGAAGAGGTCAATTTTAAAATATATAATATGCCATAAAAGGACAAGTTATTCACAGTTATAAACTGAGTAACAGGGATCATCAGAAGTTTTCAAAGTTAGTATCTAATGCAAGAATCATATATTTGAATGCTGATGGGGGCCAGGCAGGTGATGTGTGGTTGTTGGGGACCCTGGCAAATGGAAAGGTGTTTACCCCTCAGAAATCTGGCAGGTGCCACTCAGTCCCAGCCCAAAGGGCTGTTGACTTGAGAATTTCAGTTCCAAAATTTCAAGAGAACACTATTATCTAAATATATATGAGAAAATTTTCAAATTTTAAAAGTTGGCAACTAGTTCAAATAATGTTGTAGGCTGAAAACATATATGAGTGCTATTTTCAGCTACCTTTGCAACCTCTGATACTAAGTATTCATTTTTATATTTTTCATATATGTACTTTTTTTTTTTTGACAGGCAGAGTGGACAGTGAGAGAGAGAGACAGAGAGAAAGGTCTTCCTTCGCCGTTGGTTCACCCTCCAATGGCTGCCACGCTGTGGCCGGCACACTGCACTGATCCGATGGCAGGAGCCAGGTGCTTCTCCCGGTCTCCCATGGGGTGCAGGGCCCAAGCACTTGGGCCATCCTCCACTGCACTCCCTGGCCACAGCAGAGGGCTGGCCTGGAAGAGGGGCAACCGGGACAGAATCTGGCCCCCTGACCGGGACTAGAACCTGGTGTGCAGGTGCCCAAGGCGGAGGATTAGCCTAGTGAGCCTCGGTGCCGGCCTCATATATGTACTTTTAATCCATAACATAGATAATAAAGAGGAATCTGGGGAATTCATGGTCTTGAGTTTTAAATCCAGAATTCCCTTGGTTATGTCTTATGAATGACAAATAACGTTGAAAACAAAAACACATAAAAACTGTACCTGCTCTTCAAATGTAAGGCTTATTGGTTTTTGAATTCTGCTTGCTTTATGAATGAAAATGAATCCACTCATTTTGTCTCCCACTTCTTTTGCTTATAGAAAAATCACAATTCAACATTCAGAACTAGAATACAATATTCAAGGGAAATAAAGGGAAAAGGGGGTGTGATATATTACATGCCTGCCTTGGCAAGGATCTGATAAAGACAAGATCCCCTTGATTTAAAGGAAGAGTACTGTCATGTCAGACTAGAGAATTATTGGGTATTCAATGGGTTCTTGTGAAAACAAAATCGAGACACAAAGAGTACTGAGCAGAAAGAAGTGTCTCAGGGTTCTCTATTGTGAAAGCTTTATTTACCAACTTCACATTTAACTTAAGGGTTTTTTTTTTTCAAAAATTACAGTTTCAAAAGCATGTGTATGCAACATCTCTTGGTCTCTGACTTCACAGAATCAGAATATGCTGAAAATGGTCAATTCAGTGGCACTTAGACCTGTGAACTCTCTCAACAAAGGCACCCATTATCATCAACTATTACCAGGGCATGTTGTAGTTCTCTATGACCCAGTAATTTTTTTAATGTATAAC
The DNA here is from genome assembly GCA_949820135.1 of Sylvilagus floridanus. Taxonomy (NCBI): domain Eukaryota; kingdom Metazoa; phylum Chordata; class Mammalia; order Lagomorpha; family Leporidae; genus Sylvilagus; species Sylvilagus floridanus. Next base: position 56,261,024 of record OX463235.1, read on the forward strand.
TATTTTTTCCATAAAAACAACTTTAGTAATATATATATATAGTGATTCTTCCCACCCACACCCCACCCCTCGTCCTCCTCCCTCTCCTATTCCCACTCTTCTTTTTAACTAAGATCTATTTTCAGTTAACTTTATGTACATACAATTAACTCTATACTAAGAGTTCACAAATTATATGAAAAAAAAACTTCCTCAACAGTCAAGATAAGGGCTGTTCAAAGTCACTGCATCTTGAAGTGTTAATTTCACTTCTAGATATTACCTTTTAGGTGCTGCATTAATTATCACAGATCAGAAAGAAAATATATTTTTTGCTCTTTTGGACAGGCTTATTTCACTAAGTATGATGTTGTCCAGTTTCATCCATTTTGTTGCAAATGACAGGATTTCTTTTCTTTTTTTACCACTGTGTAGTATTCCATGGTGTATATATCTCATAATTTCTTTATCCAGTCTTCAGTTGGTGGTCATTTGGGTTGATTACATAACTGAATTATTGTGAATTGAGTTGCAATAAACATTGGGGTACAGATAACTCTTATGCTGATTTCATTTCCCTTTGGTAAATTCCCAGGACTGGGATGGCTGGGTCATATGGTAGGTCTATATTCAGATTTCTGAGGTATCTCCATACTGTCTTCCACAGTGGCTGTACCAGCTTACATTCCCACCAATAGTGGATTAGGGTACCTCTTTCCCCACATCCTTGCCAGCATTTGTTGTTTGTGGATTTCTGTATGAAAGCCATTCTAATGGTGGTGAGGTAAAACCTCATTGTGGTTTTAATTTGCATTTCCCTGAGGCTAGTGATCCTGAGCATTTTTTCATGTGTATGCTGGTCATTTGGATTTCTTCTTTTGAGAAATACCTCTTTAAGTCCTTTGTCCATTTCTTGACTGGGTTGTATGTTTTGCTGCTGTTGAGTTTCTTTGTCTCTTTATATATTCTGGTTATTAATCCTTTATCAGTTGCATAGTTTGAAAATAATTTCTCCCAATCTGTCAGTTGCGTCTTCACATTGCTGAGTGTTTCTTTTGTAGTGCAGAAGCTTCTCAATTTGATGTAATCCCATTTGTCAATGTTGGCTTTGATTGGCTGTGCCTCTGAGGTTTTTTCCAGAACTCTTTTCCTATGTCAATGTTTTGCAGAGTCTTCCCAATGTTCTCTAATAAGCATAGATTTAGTTCTTTAATCCATTTTGAGGGGATTTTTGTGGAAGGTGTAAGATAGAGGTCTTGTGTCAAACTTTTACATGCAGAGATAGTTTTCCCAGCAACATTTGTTGAAGAGACTGTCCGTGTTCCAGGAATTGATTTTAGCTTCTTTGTTAAAGATAAGTTGGTTGTAGAAGTGTGGGTTGATTTCTGGCATTTCTATGCTATTCCATTGGTCTATTCATCTGTTTTTGTGCCAATACTAGGATGTTTTGATTAGAACTGCCCTGTAGTAGGTCTTGTAATGACTCCAGCTTTGTTTTTGTTGTATTAGATTTGGGGTCCATTTGGGGTCTCCAGTGTTTCCACATGAATTTCAGCATCTTTTTCTAGATCCAAGAAGAATGTCCTTGGTATTTTGATTGGTATCACATTGAATCTGTAAATTGCTTTAGGTAGTATGGACATTTTGATGATATAGATTCTTTTCTTTTCTTTCTTTCTTTTTTTTTTTTTTTGACAGGCAGAGTGGACAGTGAGAGAGAGAGAAAGGTCTTCCTTTTACCCCCAATGGCTGCTGAGGCTGGCGTGCTGCAGCTGGCGCACCGCACTGATCCAAGCCAGGTGCCAGGTGCCTCTCCTGGTCTCCCATGCGGGTGAAGGGCCCAAGCACTTGGGCCATTCTCCACTGCACTCCCGGGCCACAGCAGAGAGCTGGACTGGAAAAGGAGCAACCGGGACAGAATCTGGCGCCCTGACTGGGACTAGAACCCAGTGTGCTGGCGCCACAGGCGGAGGATTAGTCTATTGCGCTATGGCGCCAGCCAGATATTGATTATTTTAATCCATGAACATGGAAGATTTTTCCATTTTTTGTGTTTTCTTCTTTTTCTTCCTTTAATGTTGTGTAATTCACATCATAGATATCTTTGACATCCTTAGTTAAATTTATTCAAAGGTATTTGATTTTTTGTAGCTATTGTGGATCGGACTGACCTTAGAAGTAGCACTGTCTGTATATAAAAAGGCTATTGTTTTTGTGTGTTGATTTTATATCCTGTCACTTTTCCAAACTCTTCTATGAGTTCCAATTGTCTCTTAGTGGAGTCTTTTGTATGTATAGAATCATGTCATCTGAAAATAGGGATAGTTTGACTTCCTCCTTCCCAATTTGTATCCCTTTAATTTCTTTTTCTTGCCAATGGCTCTGGCTAAAACTTCCAGGACTATACTGAATAGCAATGGCAAGAGTAGGCATCCCTGTGTGGTTCCAGATCTCAGTGGGAATGCTTCCAACCTTTCCCCATTCAATTGGATGCTGGCCATGGTTTGTCATAAATTGCCTTCTGTTGAGGAATGTTTTTTCTATACCCAATTTTCTTAGAGTTTCCATCATGAAAAGGTGTTGTATTTTATCAAATGCTTTCTCTGCATCTATTGAGATAATAATGTGGTTTTGTTCTTCAGTTTATTAATTTGGTGCATCTCATTGATTGATCTGAGAATGCTGAACCATCCATGCATACCGGGGATAAAGCCCACTTGGTCTGGGCGAATGATGTTTCTGATGTGTTGTTGGATTCAATGGGCTAGTATTTTGCTCAGGATTTTTTTTTAAAGATTTATTTTATTTATCTGAAAGACAGAGTTACAGAGAGAGGTAGAGACAGAGAGAGAGGTTTTACACCCACTAGTTCACTCTCCATATGGCCACAATGGCCGGAGCTGTGCCAATCCGAAGCCAGGAGCCAGGAGTTTCTTCCTGGTCTCCCATATGGGTGCATGGGCCCAAGGACTTGGGCCATCCTCTACTGCTATCCCAGGCCATAGCAGAGAGCTGGATGGGAAGAGGAGCAGCCAGGAGCAGAACCAGTGCCCATATGGGATGCTGGAGCTTCAGGCCAGGGTTTAACCCGCTGCACCACAGCACTGGCCCCTGTTGAGGATTTTTGTTTTTGTGTTCATCAGGGAAACTGTTCTGTAGTTCTCTTTCTCTGTTGTATCTTTTTCAGGTTTAGGAATTAAGGTAATGTTGATTTCACAGAATAAGTTTAGGAGAATTCCTTTTATTTCAATTGTTTTAAATAGCTTGAGAAGAATTATAGTTAGTTTTTCTTTAAATGTCTTATAGAATTCAGCAATGAAGTTATCTGGACCTGGGCTTTTCTTTGCTGGGAGGGTCTTTATTATTGATTCAATTTCCATCTTGGCTATTGATCTGTTTAGATTTTCTGCGTTCTCAGGGCTCAATTAAGGTAGGTTATATGTGTCTGGGAATCTATCCATTTCTTCTAAGTTTCCCTGTTTTCTGGCACACAGTTCTTTGTAGTAATTTCTGAAGATTCTTTTTAGACATGTTGTTACATTTCCCTTTTCACCTCTAATTTTATTTATTTGGGTCTTCTCTCTCTTAAATCAGTTAGTTGGGCCAATGGTGTGTCAATTTTATTTTTTTAAAAAAACAAGTTTTTGGTTCCCTGATCTTTTGTAATTTTTTTTGGTTTCAGTTTTGTTGATGTCTTCTTTAATTTTAATTATTTGATTTCTCCTATGGAGTTTTTGGTTTGGTTTGCTGTTGTTTTTCTAGGTCCTTGAGATGCACTGATAGCTCATTTATTTGGTTTCTTTCCAGTTTCTTTATGTAGGCACCAATTGCTATAAAATTCTTCTTAACACTGCTTTTGCTGTATTCCATAAGTTTTGATATTTATTTTGTTGTCTTCATTTGTTTCCAGAAATATTTTTATTTCTCTTTTGATTTCTTCAATGACCAACTGTTCATTCAGGAGCATATTGTTCAATCTACATGTGTTTACATGTGTTTCAGAGATTCTTGAGTTGTTGATTTCCAGCTTCATTCCATTGTGGTCATAAAAGATGCATGGTATGATTTTGATTTTTTTGAATTTGCTGAAACTTGTTTTATGGCCTAGCATGTGCTCTATCCTAGAGAATGCTCCAAGCACTGACGAGAAGAATGTGTATTCTGCATCTGCAGGGTGAAAAGTTCTGTAGATATCTGTTAGGTCCATTTGGTCTATAGTGCAGATGAACTCTGGTTTCTTGCTGATTTTCTGATGGTTTTTCAATTGCTGAAAGTGGAGTACTGAAGTCCCCCATTACTATTGTATTGGAGTCTATGTCTCCCTTTAGATAGATTAACATTTCTTTTAAATAGCCCAGTGACCCATAATTAAGTGCATGTACTTTTACAATAGTCACATCTTCTTGTTAAATTGATCCTTTAATCATTACATAGTGCCCTTCTGTGTCTCTCTGAACAGTGTTTTGTGTTAAAGTCTATTTTGTCTGATATTAGGTTGGCGATACCAGCTCTTTTTTGGTTTCTGCTGGCATAGAATATCTTTTTGCATCCTTTCATTTTTAGTCTGCATGTAACTGTGTTGGTGAGATGTGTTTCTGGAAGGCAGCAAATAGATGGGTTTTAATTTTTAATTCATTCAGCCAGTCTGTATCTTTTAATTGGAGAGTTGAGATTATTTGCTTTTAAGGTGACTACTGATAAGCAATGACTTGGCTCTGCCATTTTTCCATAAATGTTCCTTTTTTTTACTTTAGATTTCCTTTGTACTTTTACTGGGAAATTTTCTGCCTTCACTTTCTTTCATAGTGATGACCATGTTTCTGTGTTTCTGTGTGTAGCATATTCTCAAGCATCTTTTGTAAGGCAGGATGAGTGGTGACAAATTCTTTCAATTTCTTTTTGTTATGGAAGGTCTTTTATTTCACCTTCATTCATAAATGAGAGCTTTGCAGGGTAAAGTATTCCAGTTTGACATTTTTTTTTTGTCTTAAGACTTGTACTATATCTTGCCATTCTCTCTTAGTGTTTATGGCTTCTGATGAGAAGCCAGCTGTGAGTCTAACTGGAGATCCTCTGAAAGTAATCTGGAATTTCTCTCATGCACATTTTACAATCTTTTCTTTATGTTTTACTTGGAATTTGACTACAATGTGTTGTGGTAAGATCTTTTCTAGGCATTTCTACTAGGAGTTCTATGCACTTCCTGCACTTGGACATCCCTTTCTTTCTCCAAATTAGGGAAATTTTCTGTAATTTCACATAAAAAAGCCTTCTACTCCATTCTCTCTTTCCACACCTTCAGGGACTCCCAATACCCTACACTGTGTTATTTGATAGAATCCCATAAATCTCTGACATTGCTTTTAAATTTTCTAATTTCTTCTTCTTCTTCTTTTTTTTTTTTTTTTTTTTTTGATCTGACTGTAAAATTTCCAGAGATTTGTCTTTTAACTCAGATATTTTTTCTTCTGGTTCACAGAATTTATTCTTAGGGCTTTCCACTGTATTTTTATTTGTTCTATTGAATTATTCATTTCTAGTATTGCATTTTGATTTCTCTTTAAAATCTCATTTTTGTAGGAAGAATTTTCATCCATGTCATGTATGGATTTCTTTAGTTCATGAATTTGCTTCTGATTACTTCTAAGTAATCCTACAATCAATTTTTTTATTCCATTTCTGGCATTTCTTCAATCTCTTCATCTTCACATTTTAGTACTTAAGTGTTGTGTTCTTTTGTGCGCATCACGTTATCTTCCTTACTCTTGTTTCTTGAGTTGCTGCTTATTATAAGGTATTTGTGGTGGTCCCCCCACCATGATGGCTTTTATCTTTGAATGATGCCTCTATGGCTTAGTGGAGTGCCTGCTCTTTCAGTGACTACCCAGAGGTGTTTGCTGGGTATGGTCAGGGAACTCTGCTCAGTGCTCCAGGGTGAACGGAGTATCCAAGATGACACCTAAGTTGGCATGGTGAATCTCCTCTCTTTTTTTTTGTATCAGAGGGGAGGTTTGTTCTCCTCTGTTAGCATATTTTCACTCTCACCTTCTCTCCTCAAAGGAGACCAATGCCTGGACACTAGCCCCAGGGTACGATTTTCATCCACACTGCCATAGGAACCATACAAAGGATCTGTGGAGTCCTCAGTGTGAACTTGGATCCTGCTGCAATGAACTTCACCAGAGAATCAGGGAGCCCTGAGTATGTGGAGCCATCCACAGTGACTGGTCAAAGTCCCAGTCACACTCTGTACCCTTCCATGCAGCCACAGTATTTTCATAGTGTTGGCACACAATGCTCCCACAGTCATAAGCACCCAGCCTCCTGTCAATTCTCCCAGCCAGATTCAGGCTTCTCTTCTTGGTTGGTTGCTGGGCACTCAGACATGAGCTGGTGCAGCTGGTACATTTTTCCAAAATGGTACCTGCCCTCTCTTGGCTAGTTACAGGATGCCAGTGCTGGGTGGTTGGAGAGAAATGTGCCCCCATTTTTCTCTCTAGGTTGGCAGGTACACTGCCCCCCCAGGGCTCCAAGATGGGCCCACCACAGGCTCTTCCCACAGTTTTATCACCAGTGGTTTGAGCTGCTGCACTCTGGTCTCCTGGTGCTGAGGGCTCTTAGCTGCTGGGGTCCTAAGCTGTGCGTGTCCACACCCTTCAGGTAGGTCCACAGTGTCTCCTCAATTTGCATGGAGTTTTCTCTGCCTTTTTATTCCTAACCCTTACCTGAGATTGGACTCTTTCTGCTTTTTTTAACTATCCTTCCCTAGACTAGAGGAGTAAGCACTCTCCCTATGCTGCCATACTGAACTTATCAACCCAGTAATGTTTAATCAGGCAACTCCCATGACTCCACTCTATACACCTACTCCTTTGTGTGGGAATAATGTGCTGAATTTGCACTGTAATCTAACTTTTATATTTCACAATTTCATACTTTTGGGATACAAGAAGGGCATCAAAGTTATAGGAGCCAGAAGTTCTGTCATTTGCATACAATTAAACATATTTTTAAATACTTAAGACTAAATCAAAATTCAGAAAATTAAACCATATTTTAAAAAGTTCTCAAAGGATCTTCTATATTTTTAAAAACTCATTAGGAAATCAAGTCATTCAGAATCCCTTTGAAATTTAAACAATTACTTTAAGGAAATTATATATGTAGAAAGATATTAATTACAATAAGCTGTATGAGCAAGTATGCATATGTGCATGTATATGTGTGTATACTGCTGTGGGTATTGTAGTGTTGCAGGTTAAGGTACCACATGGAACGCCCACATACCTTATCAGAGTGCCTGGGATCAAGTTCCACTTCTGTTTCTGACTAGCTCGCTGCTAATACAGCTGGGAGGTAGATGATTGCCCAAGTACTTCAGTGTCTGCCATAATGTGGGAAACTCAGATGGAGTGCGTGGCTCCTAACTTCAGCCTGGTCTAACCTGGCTGGTGTGGACATATGGAGAGCGAATCAGTAGGTGGAAGAGATATCTCTCTGTGTCTCTGTCTCTATCTCTCTCTTCCTGTCACTGTGCCTTTCAAATAAATTAATTCAATTTTTAAATATTCATCAAATTGACTCATTCTCATTACACACATAAAAATGGAGACTACCACTTTGTTGTGCAGTAACAAAATCTCCTACTTTGCTTTGAAATAATGCTCCTGATTACTTCTTTCAATGGTCCAAACGGTCACTGTACTTGGACTTGATAAGCATAGCTGATGCCAGTTCATGGGGTTGAAAGACATCTGGCTCACATCTACACCAGGTTGTGATTTCTTGCACAAGATGACATTTGATTCCCAGTTCCTTAGAGGAAAAGAACATTGCATAAAAAATTAGTTTGAATGGCATGTCTTAATAATAGTTATTTGTTATTACACATCATACATCAATGGGGAAATGATTTATAATATAATTTAATCTATGACATTAAAGTGTACAATTTATAAATAATTATGCTTATCATTATACTGTATCCTTCTAAGAAACAAAGTAACTACATACTTTTAAAATATTATTCCCTTATGTGCTACATCAGGACTATTTTATCATCCTTATTCAATTTGAATTTAACTCAGCTAACTTAGAATGAGAGATAAATAACCACACTTGCTAAAACCAACCAACCAACCAACCAACCAAGTGCAGTCTCTAAACCTCTAAATACTACAGAGGAGCACTCCACATGGATCTTGGTATGCCAGACTCAGATGCCAACTGATAATTCACTGAATTTTAAAATAAAAATGATAGTATATTAAAGTGGATTATTTTATTTAATCATTTGAGAGAATATCCTGAACCTGAACCATGGGCAAAGTCTGTTGCTAAATGAAAGGAAAGGAAAAAAATAAATATGAACTCTGCCCTCAAATGAGGAGCCAGCACTTCATTCAGGGTCACCACCAGGAAATAGAACTATTTACTGAGCTCACTTTCTCCTTTGGCTCCCTCCTGCTGTCATTTCCTTCCATCCTCATCACAAATGCCCAGTCCCTCATGTCAGTCATTCTCTTGCTGCTCTCTTTGGTTCTCTCCATCTGCTGCCTGGCAGAACCCTTGGCCACAACTGAAAGGCTGGGCAGTGGAGACAAAAGAACAAAGATAGCAGGACTGTGCATATCAGAGACAACATACACTTGTGGCTACTGCCCACATTGGTCCCTCAATTCAACCTCTGATCCTGCTGTGTTCCTCTGGCTGTTTCTCTCTCAGCTCTAAAGCATCAATTTTTTAATATTCTCCATCTCTAGAAGCTTCTAATCCTCTCACCTCCCTTTCAATTTCAGTAAGTGACCCTGATTTCCATGAAGTAAAAAGAAGCTATCAGCTGAGAATTCCGCAATTTTTGCCAGCATGCACACTTGTTAGTGTCTGCATGGTTAAAATTCTCACACTCCTCCTACCTCAGGCCAATCTCCCCATCTGTGCTCTGGATCCTTCAGGCCTTGCCTTCTTAGGAACATCATCGGATCCTTATGACCTTTTCTTCTACACCCTCAGCCTCCCCCTCTCCCCTAACTCCTTCCTGCCAATCCTAGCTAGAGTACACATCTACACCATCATTAAAAAGCCTCTCCTCAGTTTCATCGTTCTGCATCCCTCTCGCCTGCCCTTCCCATCAAGCCAAACTCCTACACTGACATATTCTAGATTCATTGCCTCTGGTCCTTTATCCCCACTCTCTCCTCATCCCAGGATACCAGCCTCCTATCACCATTACTCCAGGGACACACCTCTGTGCAAGATTCACAGATCTCTGCTTCATCCTAAATCTAACAGGCATAACTCAGTCCTTACGTAACTCCACTTCTGCAGAATCTGACACTGCTCACCTTACTACCTTCTGGAATGACTCTTGGATCTCTGTCACATACCTCTTATTTATATTTATATAAATTATATACTTCTTACAATTATATAAATTTATATACTTATTATATAAATTATATACTTATTTTTTAAAAGATTTATTTATTTTATTTGAAAGGCAGAGTTAGAGAGTCTTCCATCCACTGGTTCACTCCCCAGATGGCTGCAACAGCTGGAGCTGCACTGATCTGAAGCCAGGAGCGAGGAGCTTCTTCCGGGTCTCCCATGTGGATGCAACAGCCCAAGCACTTGGGCCAAATTCTACTGCTTTCCCAGGCCATAGCAGAGAGCTGGATCGGAAGTGGAGCAGCAGGGCCTTGAACTGCCACCCATATGGGATGCCGGCACTGCAGGTGGCAGTTCTACCTGCTACACCACAGCGCCGGCCCCAAGGACACTTCTTATCCTCTTGGTCTCAAATGTATCTGGTGCTTTGACTGCCTCTTGTGCCTACCAGACTCTGCACCCATCCAACTCTGTGTGGACTTTAACTTCATGTGGACACACCCTACCTGTGCCTCACTACACACCTGCTTCATGTACATGGCCAGCAAATGCACCCTCAGTTCAGCTCTGTCTCTGCCTCCTTCCCTGGGGTTTCCTGCTAAGAACTGGCCCATGAGCTCTTGCCTCAGTCTCTTGTTTCTCAGAACCCAGGCTGAGGCATATCTGGGACCCTACCCACCTCCCTCCATGGCTACTCCTTATAAGCCTCTGAAGGGGGTTCTTCCTCCTCATTTAGTCCTTCCCATAGGTGTTTCTCTGGGTTCTGTGCTAAGTTTCTCTTTAAGTGTTCTTATTCAGTTTTAGCATTTTACCAATTAAACAACTCCCAAATGTTTCTCTCTTGCACGCTCTCTGCTGAGCTCCTCTCCCGGATATCTGTGGTAGAGGCATATTGTGTCTCCCGGAGTCTGTTCTCCATTTCTCTGATGGACAGAACCCCTGATTTTTAGCCAGGCACACAGTCCCTCACCCCAGGACCATATTCTCAGCATCTCTTTAGCTAGACATAATTGAGGCCAAGCTGGACAATGGGATCAAATTGGCAGTGGTGTGTGCATCCTCCAAGATATGCACTAAAGGAGGTTTGCATCCAACCCTTCATTCTTGTCCTTTCTCTGGCTCCCCAAAATAAATGGGGGATATCTCCATTTGAGACTAGGGTTGATGGCAGCACAGAAGGACTGGCAGAGCAGCAAGACAGTGGGACTGGCCCCTGGCACGGAGGAGACACTGTACCATAGGCTGCTCGCATCCAAGCAATTGCATGAGACAAGGCAACTTCTGCTGCTGATTTGGGTTTCTGTAACAGAACTGAACCTAAATCATGATATGTAACTGCCAACTAGACATTTCCATGTACTGATCTGAGACTCCCTCTATTCAGTTTGTCCCCCAGCTCATCTTCCGTATTGCTTCCTCCCTCTTCTCTCCTCACATGTCCTCCATATCTTTCTGAATAGCACCAGAATGTCCCTGAGTTGCCTAAGTCACAACTCTGGGTGCAGCCCTTGACCAATGCCCTGCCCTTAGCACCACATCTAACAGTCAGTCAGTCAGCAGGGCCCATGTTGTTGCCTCCCAAACATCTCCACTTCCCTCATCCCCAGTTCATGCCACATCTGTCTCCCACCTGGCCTATCACAGCCTCCAAATGGATGTCCTTCCCTCTTCCCTCTGATACACCGTCCACAGTGAGCTGAGAGGAGTCTCAATTGTGGAATGACATTATCACATCCCTGCTTAAATCCCTCTCCAGCTTCCCATGCCTTTAGGATAAAGGATATGCCTGTTAGCATGGCTTATATGCAGGGTGCACATCCTTCCCAATATACCCAGGAGAAGAAACCCACTGTAGCTCCACTGCTCTGCATGAATTATTAGGAGCATCGCCCTTTCACTCTTCAGAGCATCCTGATTTGGAAGATAAATTAAATGATCACCTGTTTATAAGGCTGCCCATAAGATGGCCTCAGGCTCTGATCCAGGCTTGCTTTTCTCATGGCTAATCTGTTGTTCCCATCAGTATGACCTTTTAGTGAAGACCACTGTATTTTCTTACTTCTCCCTTTTCATAAGGCTGATTTTTACTCACCTTTTATTTAGGTATTGCCATAGATTAACTGTGGCTCCCCCCAAATTCATATGTTGATAACCTAACCCCCAGTCCCTCAGAATGAGAACTTATTTGCAATCAGGGTCTTTATAGAGGTAACCAAGTTAAAAAGAAATCATCAGGGTGGGCCCCCATCCACTGTGACTGGTGTCCTTGTAAAAAGAGGACATTTGGAGACGGGTGCTGGTGCAGCATGTTAAGTTGCCATTTGGCATGCCTGTGTCCCATATCAGAGTGCCTGGGATCAGGTTCCAGCTCTACTTCTTTTTTTTTAAGATTTTATTTATTTGAGAGGTAGAGTTACAGACAGTGAGAGGGAGAGACAGAGAGGGAGGTTTTCCATCCATTGATTCATATTCCAAATGGCCGCAATGGCCAGAGCTGTGCTGATCCAAAGCCAGGAGCCAGGTGCTTCTTCCAGATCTCTCATGTGGATGCAACAGCCCAAGCACTTGGGCCATCTTCTACTGCTTTCCCAGGCCACAGCAGAGAGCTGGACTGGAAGAGGAGCAGCTGGGACTAGAACCAGCCCCCATGTGGGATGCCAGTGCCACAGGCAGAGGATTAACCTATTGTGCCACGGTGCTGGCCCTCCGGCTCTACTTCTGATTCAGCTTCCTCTGTTAATGCACCTGGGAGGCAGCAAATAATTACCCAAACACTTGGGTGCCTGTCACTCATGTAGGAGACCTGGATGAAGCTCTTGGCTCATGGCTTTGGTTGGCTGATGTAGAGTTTTGGGGAGTGAAAAAGCAGATGGCAGATTTCTCTCTCTCTCTGTCTCTCTGCCTTTCAAATAAATAAATTAACAAATAAATCTTTTTTAAAAGGGGCGGGACCTTTGGAACAGATGCACACACAGGGAGGATACCATGTTACATTGAAGGTGGAGAACTGGGTGATGATTCTACACACCAAGAACCACCACAGCCAGCCGGTAAGTCCACCGAAGCTGGCAAGAGGCTTGGGACTGAGTGTCTCTCACCACCCTCAGAGGCAAACAACCCTGCTGATACCTTGGTTTCAGAGTTCTAGTCTCCAGCACATGAGACAGTAAATTTCTGCTGTGTAAGACACCAGGTTGTGGCACGCTGTTGTGGCAGGCCTCGCATGACCTCCCCTTCCCAGGAAGCTTTCCCGCTCCACCCTCAGACTAGAGGAGGCATGTCTCCCGTGTGTTCCCACTGTGCCTTACATCAGAGGGAGCTGAACAAGAGCTCAGATCCTTCCAGATTTAAATCCCCCTTGGCAACTCACCAACCATATGTGTTTAGACAAGCAGCTTATAGGTACAAAAAAATTCAAACTTGGAAAAAAGAAAAATTGTGTTGACTTGATTTCTCATATCCCTGGAAAGAACTTTCCAACAAGCTTCCTTGAACAAAGAATGGACTTTATACCTTGCTTTAACCCTGACACTCCTAGTGAACTTAACTTTATCGCAGTGTGTTCATTAAGAGTTCCTTCCTTGTATGAGAGCAGGCATGGTTCCATAGGTTAGAATATAACTCTACAGGGGGCTGACATGGTGGTGTAGCATGTAAAGCCATGGCCCGCAGTGTCAGCATCCCATACAGGCACCGGTTCAAGTCCTGGCTGCTCTACTTCAGATCCAGTTCTCTGCTATGGCCTAGGAAAGCAGTGGAGGATGGCCCAAGTACTTGGGCCTCTGCACCCACATGGGAGACCCAGATGGAGCGCTCCTGACTCCTGGCTTCAGATCAGCGCAGCTCTGGCCATGTGGCCATCTGGGGAGTGAACCAGCAGATGGAAGACTCTCTTTCTCTCTCTCTCTTACTCTCCCTGCCTCTCCTCTCTCTCTGTGTAATTCTGCCTTTCATATAAATAAACTAAATCTTAAAAAAAAAGAATTGAATTCTACAACAGATATGATGCTATGATTGTAGAATAGTGAAATTTAAGCTGCTATGGTTTTTAAAGACTTCTGGAAAGCTAAACCTTCTTATACTAAACCTAGAAATTTTATTTAGCCATTCCCTTCCCCTTTTTAAACTCTTTGTGTATATGTGTGTTTAGACTTATTTATTTGAAAGGCAGTGTAATAAAGAGGGAGAGAGGGAGGGAAGGAGAGAGGAAGAGGCTGAGAGAGAGGACGAGGGAAAGGGAGAGGGAGAGAGATTCTATTTGCTGGTTCACTCCCCAAATGGCAGCAATGGCTGGGAGCCTAGAACTCCATCCTGGTCTCCCACATGGAAGGCAGGATCGCAAGTACTTGGGCCACCTTCTGCTGCTTTCTAGGCACATCAGCAGGAAGGTGTGTTGGAAGCAGAGCAGCTAGGACTGGACTGGTGCTCTGATATGGGATGATGGCATCACAAGTGGTAGTTTAACCTGTTATATCACAATGCCAGCCCCTGAGTGTGGGCTGAATATTTGTGTCCCTTCCCCCAAGATGATGGTATAAAGAAGTGCAGCCTTTGGGCAGTGAGGAGGTCATCAGGGCCTGAGTAGGACCCTGAACGCTAGTTCATGCCTTCTACCACGTGAGGATACAGTGAGGAGGCACAATCAGAATCAGGAAGCAGACACTCACCAGATACCAAAGCTGTTGGCGCCTTGATCTTGGATTTCCTGCTCTCCAGAACTGTGAGCAATAAATTTCTGTTGCTTGTGAGCTCCCTCATCTATGGATTTGTTTTAGCAGCTCCAATGCCCTACAGCAGGAACCAGCTTCTTCATCTTTCTGCTGGTTCTATTATGAAGTAGTCATGTAAAATTTCCCTCTGTACTCAATCTGTTGGAAAATTCTGTTGTAATATATAACCTCCCTATGTTTCAGTTTCTCTAAAATGAGGATCATCATGGATATCTCACAGATCTTTGGTGAGAATTAAATGGGCTGATGCACTGGAAATGATGGTAACTGCATTTCTGATGAAACTGGTAGTGTTGGTTAGCCAGAACACAGTAATTAGCCTATCTTATTCTTTCTGTTTATGGATCCTGCCAGCCCAGGACTACAGTATGAGTTCACTCACCACTTATGCAAATAATATAGAAGTGAATTATTTTTTTAACATAAGAAGATACAACCTCCTTGGACATATTCCTTCTAGAAATCAAATCATGATATTTCAGCTCCTGCTGGTCCGATTTCCGAAAGTTCACATCTTTTGAACTCTCCCTGATTTTTTTTATCTCTGGGAGTCCCAAGGGACTGATCCCAGAGTTTCACAGAAAACTGTTTTCACCAAGTTGCATCCTCTTCCTGTTTATCTTCTAGCTCCCCCCTGTCCAGGCTCATGGCCAGGAAAGCCACTTGAGAAAGCCTGAGGCTGGTGACCTCAATCCTAGGACTAAATCCCAGGCACACTTTCTTTGAAGCACCCTGTTCATCTCCCAGCTCCAAACTCTGGGGTGCTGTAGCTGAGGCCAGGGGAGGGTCTCTGTCCCATCTCTGTTCCCACTTATTCAGGGGAGCCCTGGAGCTCCTCTGCCAATGCAGAGCCTCAAGGAGAATCTCCTCACAACAGAGCATCTGTCCTCCCCTGTGCTCCTAATCCCTGAAGCTCATCTCTCCTTTCCCACTCAAAATTTCCAAGAAGAATTCCCCTCAGGGACTAAGACACGCAAATAAAGTAGAAAGGAAAGTGGTGGGGACAAGACACTCTGTCTCTAGTCTGACCCCATCTCAGCTTACCAAAAACACCCCATTACAGAAGTCTTAGCCTTTCCTACTAGGCTATTTTATGCCTTCATATTATTTCTAGCAGGGAGCGGGAGATAAAAACTACTGAATGGACTAAACCCAATGAACAAACTCAAATGCCTGTAGGTGTGAGGATGTTCACGTAAGTGAATAAAATGTCCCAAATGTCCCACTTCTAGGTCAGCACTGGCCAATTTCTATAAAAGAGGCAGTTAGTAAGTATGTTTAACTTTGCAGACCACATATGACCTTCTATCACAACCAAACTGCAATTATAGAGGAAAAGCAGCCAAAGACAGTATGTAAGCAAATGAGCATGGCTTTGTTCTAATAAAACTTTATTTATAAAAACAAACAGTGGGTCAGATTTGGCCTATATGGGCTCTAGCTTACTGACCTCTGCTTGAAGTGGTGGCAACCAATGTAGTAGCATTTAGAGTGAGTGGCAGCCATTCACTGGCCCATACCAGACTATTGCCATGTGGGGAGCAAATCCAGGCTTGCCGATGTCCAAGAGAGGTCAGATAGTTTCTTTAAATTTAAAAAACATTTCATGTCCCAAACAATACACATCTGTATACTTGAATTAGCATGAAGATCATAATTTAGAATCTCTAATTTAGGTAAATAAATATCATGTATGTAATACACATTGTTAGACACTGTGTACTCAATGAATTATTAGAAAAAAATTTCTTTTTTCTTGTTATTTAAACATTTTCATTTTGAGTAACTCACATTGAGGTTTTTGCATTGGAGAAAAAACTTCATATATTCACAGGTTGTACTCAGATAAGTGGAGTCTTCTGCTTTTGGAACTATCAGTATTTATGCACTTGTTTTCTGTTCCCACAAGCTATGTATCCAAAACTGTGAGATAACAATTTCTCTTGTTTCAGCTACTCTTTCTGGGGTGCTCTTGTGACAGTAGCCCTAGCAAGCTAGCCCTCGTATCAGCAGGATAATCAAAATGGTATATCTATACCATGGAATAGGAAGGAACGATTATTGGTATACAGAACAGCATGAGGGAACTTTAAAATAATTATGCTTCAAGAAAGAAGCCAGGCCAAAAAAATATTAACTATATGACTCCTTCTACATACAATTCTAGCAAATGGAAACGCATCAAGAGGGACAGAAATCGTATCAGTGGCTGCCTGTGGAGAAGGCAGGGATGAGGTAAGGGTATGTGGGACAAGTGCCAATAAGAAGGATGTGGTGATAGATACATTCATGCTCTTGATTATGGTGATGGTTTTGTTAGGCAGGAAGTTAGAAATTAGCCTATGTGTGTGAGAGGGGCCTGAGAAACAGGCAGGTCTGCAGAAGCCCAACATTTTACTTTTCAAAGTCCTGTCCAGACCCGATAACTTTCCAGGTGGTCCCAGCCCTTCCCCTGTGGGAAAACTAACACTAGCAATAAAAACATTATATCCTTCCTCCAAAGTAGGCATTCTAGAAAAACCTCTTGACCCACTGGGGTGCTGGCAAGACTCCCCCTGTCTGATAACAAACTTGGGGAGGAATTTGCTACACACAAACCCTTTTTCCTGGAAGAGAAGGGACAGGGGGTAGGGATTCCCTTAAAAACCAGGAATCTAAACAAAGACTGAGCACTCAGTACCCTGCTCTGCTGAGCCGCCTGCCTGGTCTGCTCAGGTGTATTCTCTCCATTCTACCATGCAACCTCGCTCTCCCCCAGTCTGAGTGACTAGGCACTCTCTCTGTCCCTTCTGTTCTGACCAATGCCCTATCCCCAATAAAACTTTGTTACTCAGCTTTCTGTCTCATGACTGACTTCTTGAGTGAAGGCAAGAATCCCACGACTTCTCTATGGTGACAGTTTCATGAGTGTATACAAAAGTCAAAGCTTACCAAATGTAATACTTTATATATGAAGTTTATTTTGTGTTAATTATAGCCCAAAAAAGCTTTTTTAAAAAAATTTTACATAAACTAAAGGTGATTATCTGAACCTAGATTCAGGTTTCTGGAGCATTTATGGCTTCTCTTAATTAGACAAGCTTCCTCTGAAGCAGTTTATATCATGCATAGATGGAGAAATGGTGCAGCGTTGAAGCTGGTCACCTGAAATGACCTGGCAGAGACCAGAGAGCATTTTACCTGCTGCTAGTTCCTGCACACTGTCAAATGTGGTACACTGTCCCAGTCTCTGAACATAAAATTGCTTTGATGTCTCTTTAAAAAAAACACTTCAAATTGAGCTCTAATAAGAGACCATCATAATTTTAAGTTAAAAAAAATGCAAAACCTCAAAGGTACCATTTTTTAAAGAAAAGATGAAACCGTAGGTACTTATAAATGTATTCTTTGCCTAAAAGTATTATAACTGTTAATAAAGAAGGGGAATACTTAATCTAGCTCTCATATAGTTTTTACTCTGACTGCCAAATTTCATGCCCAAATATAGCAATTATATTAAACCTTATGATTAGGATTTTTATTCCTTCAATTTTTGTTTCATATTTTTCATGTGTATGTCCTGTAACAAAACCCAGAAGAATAAGATTAAAATGTAATCCAGTGAAAGGTTTTACGCAGGATGATGCCACTTACCAGAGGGCCAGTTCAAATTCTGGGAGAGACGAGTAAGTAGCCAGGTAGGTGCCACAGTAACTGAACGACAATAATGTGTAATCCAGAAGAACATTGCCTAAAATGTAAAATCCATCATGAAAATGTGATTAATCAGTTCAGGTTAACGATGGTCTTATGGTTTATTTCCCCTTCTAATGATCTTCACTTAATTTAAAAGCATTTAGCTGTTAGAATAAAAGATACACTGGCTGACTTCAGTCTATGAACAGAAAGCTAAGAACAGAGTTAAAGACTTGTTTTTAATAAATATTAGTGAATCAAGAGCCAAAATTCTTTCTCGCATTTTCTTCTGTTTACTTGTGAAAACACATACAAGTGGGGCTGGCACTGTGGCATAGTGGGTTAAGCTGCCGCTTGCAGAGTTGGCACCCCATATGGGTGCCGGTTCAAGTTCTGGCTGCTCCACTTCTTATCCAGCTCTCTGCTATAGCCTGGGAAAGCAGTAAAAGATGGCCCAAGTCCTTGGGCCCCCGCTCTTGTGTGGCAGACTTGAAAGAAGCTCCTGGCTTTGGGTCAGCCCAGCTCCGGCCATTAGCAGCCAATTGGGGAGTGAACCAGTAGATAGAAGACCTCTCTCTCTCTCTCTCTCTCTCTCTCTCTCTCTCTGCCTCTTCTCTGTGTAACTCTGACTTTCAAATAAATAAATCTTAAAACACACACACACCATACATGCAAATTTTCTCTAACTGGAACTTTGCTGTGGCAAAATATTAAGTATTATATATAATCCGCCTGTTAAAAAGTTACAATTTGGTGTTACAGACTACTCGTTTTTTGCTTACATTATTTTGAGTACCTTATCATTCTTTCTTTAAAAACTTGATTTTTAATGTTTGCATAATACCTCCTGATGGTATGCTTTAACTTATTTAGCCACATTTATATTGTTGGGGATATTGGTTGTTTCTCACCTTTTGCTATTTTGACTTTGTGACATAACTCCTTTGCACAGAAATCTTTGACAGTATTTCTGAATACTCTATTTCCTTAACATTGAATTCTACTTCTTGAAATGTGTTTACTGGGTAAATATTTATTTCCTGGAAAGGCCTTATCAATTTACACTCCTACATTCAACAAACAAAGGTACTACCCATTTCACTACTCAGCCTGCCAATTATGACTTTTAAAAACTGATAGAAAAAAATACCATCTTAGCTTAGACTATATTTTTTAAATGAACAATGAGATGAAATAGTGTTTGATGTCTTTGATCATGTGTGGTTTTGTCATTTGTCTGGGTATTTTCCTTTTCCATGGTTCTAATGTCTGTTTTTTTATTTACTAAATGTTCTGAAAATATTTGATCATTATTCCAAATGTTTTCCTTCTTATTTGCCTTTCCATTTTATAGTATTTTTGATGTTCCTAAGTGTTTAATTGGTATGTAATTAAATTTGTCAATCTTTTTTATTTTTCCCCTTTATATGGGAAGTCCTTCCCCATCCTGAAATCATTTCAATATTCTGTCATATTTTCTTCTACTTTTCAAATGGGTTTGTTGTTTGAATGCTTATTTTCATCTGATATGTTTTGGTGTAAAGTATAACATGAAGGTCTCATGTGATAACTTTGTTCAAATACTCAGTTTTCTTCACACCACTGTAGAATCATCAGGGTAGGTGAGAGCTTCTTTCATTCCAACTAGGCTGTTACAGACTCTAGATTCTGTCCCATACTTCTTTAACATGTCCACTGAGCTGCAGCTCCCTATACCAGAACCACTGCTAATTACCATAGCACCATCTTTTTTTAAAAGACCTGCTGACTTGCTGTCATTGTTTCAGATTATTCTTTTTTTTAATTTTCCAGATGAACTCAAATTATTTAAGTACTCCTTGTTCATTAAAACACTTGATAAACCTATGAACTACTTCCTGTGACAAATACCAGAAATATATTTATCTTAAATAATCAGGCTTTCCATCCAGGACTATATTACTACCTATTAAAAAACATTTGTAAGGCAATGATTCTTGTAGTTTTACTCATCTGGATCACTAAAATTTCTTCTGATTATTTAGAACTTCTAACTGCAGGGATATTCATTTTGAAACCAGCATCTTACTGGGCATTCTTGTATTAGTCCTAGTAGACCATGCATTATCCATCGTAACTACAGTCTGTTCCAGTTTTATTTTGTATTGCATTGGCTAGAACTTCCAGGTTGATGTTAAATAAAAATGGTAATAACAGGTATTTTGGTGGCTTCTTCCTAATTCTATTGTGAATTCCCTTAGGATTTTATTATTCAACATGAGCACTGGCTACTGGTTTGAATTAACTTTTCCATTGCTTAGAAGAGATCACAGGGGCCAGCACTGTGGTGCAGTGGGTTAAAGCCCCAGCCTGCAGTGCCAGCATCCCATATGGGTGCCGGTTCAAGTCCTGGGTGCTCCACTTCCCACCCAGGTTTCTGCTGTGGCCTGGGAAAGCAGTAAAAGATGGCACAAGTCCTTGGACCCCTCACCCATGTGGGAGACCTGGAAGAAGCTCCTGGCTCGGGATCGGCTCAGCTCTGGCCATTGCAATCATTTAAGGAGTGAATCAGCAGAATGGAAGACCTCTTTCTCTCTGGCTATACTCCTCTCCACAACTCTGTCTTTCAAAATAAAATAAATTATTTTAAAGAGAGAGAGAGAGAGAGAGAGAGAGAGAGAGAGAGAGAGAGAAGAGAGATCACAGTCAAATAACCAAGCTGGGGAAATTTTGAAGATGAAGGGTAGTTACAGTCCACACAGACTGTTCCCATGAATGGGGTCATGCTTTAAAAGGTGTCCTAACTGGGGCAGGCGCTATGGCATAGTGGGTAAGGCCGCCACCTGCAGTGCCAGCATCCCATATGGGTGCCGGTTCAAGTCCCGGGTGTTCCACTTACCATTCAGCTCTCTGCTGTGGCCTGGGAAAGCAGTAGAAGATGGCCCAAGTCCTTGGGCCCCTGCACCTGCGTAGGAGACCCGGAAGATGCTCCTGGTTTCGGATCGGCACAGCTCTGGCCATTGTGGCCAATTGAGGAATGAACCAGTGGATGGAAGACATCCATATCTCTCTCTCTCTCTCTCTCTCTCTCTCTCTCTCTCTCTCTCCTCTCTGTGCAATTATTTCAAGTAAATAAATGTCTTTTAAAAAATAAAAATTGTCCTAATCTATTGATAATACAGGCAAATTTCCCTACAAATACAATGTAATAATTACAGTGAAGGTCTCTTATTTGACCCAGCAGGCTAGAGAGCTGAGATCAGCCCCAATCATGAACTTTCTGTCCATGATGTGTTAAGTGAGGGCCTCCATACCCTCTGTGTGTGTTAGATAGAGGCCCTAAGTCAATGTGCAGCAGTCAGTCAGGGTCAGCTGTGGGAGTGAATAGTAACCCAAAGGCCAGGTAATACTGATGGAGCACTCGGCCTATACAGTTTCATCAAACATCACTACAGCCTTAAAATTGGATACTACCTTAGTCCCCATTTCATGCTTGAGGAAACTGAGTATCATGGAGTCATCTTAGAGACTGTACAAATATCAACTCAATAGGATTTCAATAAATCATTAGGAAAGAAAGCAAAACTCTTTGCTCTGATAAAGGCAATAGAATCCCCTGGCCCAGTGCTTCTCAAAATTTGATGTGCATGTCAATCACCTGGAAAATCTTGTTAAAATGCAGATTCTGATTCAGTAGGTCTGGGGTAGGAGTCAGTTCCTGCTTTTACAACCAGCTTCCCAGGTAGCACCAATACTGCTGGCAAGGAGACCACACTTTGAGAAGGCTCTAGCCTACTTAATAAAATCATTTGTGAATTCATCAAAATAATTAAAAAAAAAAAAACCCAAACAGCCTTCATTTATAAGAACTAATGAGAAAGCTCTCCAGGATACCTTTTAATTTGGTCCTTCTGGTCAATCCAGGAAAGTTGTATATGTAGATGAGGGGCTTTAGCCTCCGGTCAGAAAAAGCCACAACTTCATAAGGAATGTTGGTTGCCATGACGCCCACAATTCCATTGATACACTGGAGCACGGTCTTCTTCTTGGTTTCAATATTAATAAATATTACATAATTCCCACTGGAGTAGCAAATGGTCTTGTCGTTGACAAAGTGCACATTCTGCTTAGGGAATCCTTGCACCCATCTTTGGGGAGAGATATGCCACCATCAATATAAGGCATTTCAATTTTTTTTTTCTCTTTTAACAAAAGGTCATCAAAAATATTTGAAATATATTTTACCTCCCCATACTTCCCCCAATGTCTAAGGTAAAAGAACACATAAGCTGGTTGTGAGATCAGTTTGAGTCAATACACCATAGAAATTTTAGGCCTAAAGTTCCATAAGTCTCAAGGGAATTCTTCAACGCTCTTGTCAAGAAAGCTCTCCAATCAAAGCCTCAGAATGTCTCGGGACTTCTGGGGTCTTGTCGGCTTGGAAGAGAAAAAGTGACACCACCACCAAGAGACCAGAGCCCGTTTCTATCAGAAAACAGAGTCATCATGATCCATTCTCTATCAATCAGTTTTGACTTTTCAAAACTATAGCCCAAAGGAACATAACTGTTAAGTAAGGGATGTATGGCGGGTGCATGCTAGGAGGAGGGAGAGTCTGAGCTGAAGGGGGCGCTGTCTTTATTTAAATATTAAGGTGGAGGAGAAGGCAAGTGCAGGGCGCCGGATGGGTGGGCAGCCCCGGGGGGCCGGGACACCCAGACAGGACCGGGAGAGGAGCCTGCACGGAACACGGCCGTGGCAACACTCTGGCCCGTGGACGCATTAGACGCTCTTCAGAGGCCACCATAAATTCAAATAAACCCAAAGTGGGCGGATGGGCGTTAGAAGGAAGGGACTGCGGGGCCCGACGCCGGGGAAAATCACCAGAGAACAAGGACGGGGTGGGGCTGCGGTGCCGGCAGGAGCCAGGGGGCCGGGAACGCCGGGCTGGAAAGAGGGGAGGAGCCCTGGGCAAGCGAGGGTCAGGCTCGCCGCGAAACCAAAGGGGACACGACCGCCGGGGGCGCCCCTGGAGAAGGGCGAGGCTGGGAGAGTGGCGGGGGTGGCGGACAAGAGGTCCCACGCGGAGTGAGGAGTTCCCGCAAGACCCCAGGCGGTCGAGGGGCCGCAGACGCCGCACCTCACGGACAGGTTTGCGCCTCCGGCGGGTGAGGGACCCTCTTCTCGCTCCCGACCTTGCGCCATGGCTCTGTTTTTCTCTCAGCCGGGAGGCAGCCAGCAAACGCCGGACCGTTACTCCGCAGCCGGCTGCTGCCCGGCCCGCCCTACGCTCCGCGGTTTACACCCGTATCCAGGAGACCGCAACCCCTGCGCCCATTGGCTCTGCCCTTCGGGCCTGCGCTCTCTAGAACCCGGCGGATTGGTGAGAGCGCTGCCGAGCCCCGGCCAATGGGCGAGCGAGGCGTGAAGCGAGGGGGCGGGCCCGTTCAAGCGGGAGTTTCGGTGGTGACCCTGGCCCGGGATGAGTGTCCGTAGCAGACGGTCGTTTTGGGGGTTGGCCGTGCCAGATGCTGTCGCAAGCGCCTTGTGGGCATTGTTTTATTTAATCTTCACCAACCCCATCAGGCCCGTTTTACCGATTAGCAAAAGTGTAGCCGCAGGCCAGAAAGTGAGCGGCGCCCCAAGCCTCACTCTCTTCCTTGGCATTGCTTATGCAAGTGGCAGCCTTTTATTCAGCATCATGGCTTCCCTCAGACACCCTAGTGAAGCCCAAGGTTGTCAAAAAAAGAGGCCCAAGAAACATAACTGAGAGAAACTCAGAGATTTTTTTTTTTTTTTTTTTTTGCCAGGCAGAGTGGAAAGTGAGAGAGAGACAGAGAGAAAGGTCTTCCTTTGCCATTGGTTCACCCTCCAATGGCCGCCCTGGCCAGCGCGCTGCGGCCAGCGCACTGCGCTGATCCTATGGCAGGAGCCAGGTGCTTCTCCTGGTCTCCCATGCGGGTGCAGGACCCAAGGACTTGGGCCATCCTCCACTGCACTCCCTGGCCACAGCAGAGAGCTGGCCTGGAAGGGGGGCAACCGGGACAGAATTCAGTGCCCCGACCGGGACTAGAACCCGGTGTGCCGGTGCCGCAAAGCAGAGGATTAGCCTAGTGAGCCTCGGCGCCGGCCAGAAACTCAGAGGTATTAACAGGGTGCAGACAAGATCAAGGGCCAGATCTTGACATCCAACACTGGCTACAGAAGCAACAAGAAAACAAAACACATGCTGCCCGCTGGCTTCCAGAAGTTCCTAGCCCACAACCAAGGAGCTGCGGTGAGAACCACAAAGCTTCCATGGAGAGGGCAGCCCAGCCGGCCATCAGTCACCAATCCCAGTGCCAGGCTGTGTAGTGAAGAAAATAAACAGCCAGCTCCAGTGCACATTTTATTTGTGTTTAAATATAACTATGAAAACTGCAACAACAAGAAAAAGAGGATGATTTTACCAGGTATATTGTTTTTCTGAAACAACAATCTTTGGTCATAGTTGATATGGGGCCAGGCAGTCAGTCTGGCAGGGAAGAAAAAAGCTGGAAGATTTCCCGAAGTGCCTGCCTCTAGCCCTGCGCCCTAACTCTACCCCCTTGCATGCCAATCCAGCACACCCATCCACTCTCCCATGTTGCACCCAAGTCTCCTCCAACGCCATGAAGACGCCATGTTGGAACATGCACTCATGCCCTGGAAACAAAACAGCCAATGAAACAGGTTGATTTCCTTCTCCTTCCTTTTTTTTAAGTTTGCTATTCAGTATTTATTGTTTATTATGCTGTCTCCATGATTTTTTTGGCATTGTTTCTCTTCTTTTAAGATTTATTTATTTTTTTGAAAGTCAGTTACACACAGAGAGAAGGAGAAGCAAAGAGAGAGAGGTCTTCCATCTGCTGGCTCACTCCCCAGTTAGCTGCAACAGCTGAAGCTGTGCCGAGCCAGGAGTCAGGAGCTTCCTCTGTGTCTCTCATGTATGTGTAGGGGCCCAAGGACTTGGGCCATCTTCTGCTGCTTTCTTAGGCCATAGCAGAGAGCTAGATCAGGAGTGGAGCAGCTGGGACTCGAACTGGCGCCCATATGGGATATCAGCACCGCAGGCGGCAGCTTTACCTGCTATGCCACAGTGCCAGCCCCTCTCCTTCCTTCTTGGAATTAGAGATTGTTGGGAGCCACGGAAGGGACTATATGTCCACTTCCTACACAATACAATTTTAGATTGAGATAAGAAGAGGCACATGGTATTACGTAAGTGCTGTGTTGGCCTGCTGACCAAGATCCTCCACTGGGCCAAGCTTCAGTCAACCTCCCAAGCCTGATTCTAGGCCCATCTGTACACTTCTTTGCAAAATCCAGTTTTTGCAAAGAATCCTGCTAAGTCACTGCGGCCAGACCTGCTCCCCCTCCCATCATATGATCATTCTCCATAACTGCTCAGGTACCTCAGAGCCTTCCCAACCTTCCAGGTGATGTCCATTCAGGTACCTGCTAGCTTTCTCATCCCACAGGTGCTGTCCACTCAACTACCTCACAGCCTTCACAATCTCCCAAGTGATATCAATGGCTCTGGCCTGTTTTCAGCAGGAATCCTGTTAGGTTAGTTTAACCAGAATACCCTTTACCCATAATGTTTTCTCTTAGTTATTTTCTGCATTGACCTCTACTCCCACTCCTTGGCTATGAAGTCCATTCTGTATTTGGAGTTGAGCCCAAGCTGCCTTCCCCACTCAAAATCCCATTGCTGTGGTCCATATTCTTACCTAGTGGTCCAAAGATAGAGCTTGCTTTACTGTGTTTTACAAATACCAGTGAATGCTTTGTCCTCTAACACTAGTTGAATGAGCATTGTTGGGGACAGTTGTTGTGCCCATGTGCCCTTTTCACTGAGAGTCCAAGGATGAGGAGTTCTTTCTGGAGTGAATGGAATGGACGGAGAGCAGTTTTTATAAAGGCAGTAAGGCAGTACCACAGATTGGATGAACTGCGAAGGGCAGTAGGACTGAAGTAGGAGATGGAAGGAAAACACTGCTGGTGGGTCTAAAGATGGGACCAAAGGCCAAGTGAAAGACATTAAATGGTGTTAAGCAGGGAGAGAGAGGACAAGAGCTATGTTCATAAAAGATTATTCTGGCTACAGGAGGACTATCAATAGAGTGGGAAAACAGAATAGAAATAGGAAGGTCTGTCAGGGGCCACCCCTCGGTCTAACAGGAACATCTGAAGCAAGATTTCTCAACCTAAGCACTATCAGCATTTGGGGCTGGCTTTGGGGATGGGGAGGCAGGAGTACTATCCATCACAGAATGTTAGTGGCATCCCTGCTGGCAGCACCTCCACAGTTGGCCATCAAGAATGTCTATGGCAGGTGGGTGTTTTGCACAGTGGCTAGCATGCCTGCATCCCATATCAGAATCCCAGCTGGGTTAAAATCCCAGATTTGTTACTGATCCAGCTCCTTGCTAATGCAGATGTTGAGAGATAGTAGGTGATGGCCCAGGTACTTGGATCCTTGCCACCCACATGGGATTCAGACTGTGTTCTGGACTTCTGACTTTGGCTTGGCCCAGCCCTGGCTGTTGCTGGCATTGGGGAGCAAACTAATGGATGGAAGATCTCTCTCTCACACACACAAGTAAATACATAAAAAGTTCAATGACTCTTGGGTGCAAAATCACCTCCGGTTGAGAACTATCAAGTCAATGTATTAAAAAGTTGTTTTAGAAGGGAAAATTCAACAGGATTTGGTGATAGATTGATAAAAGGGGGTAAGGGAGAAGAATCGAGGATGCTTCTAAATTTCTGGTGAACACAATCAGACATGGTGGTTTTTTCAAAGACATGGGGTGAGAAAGAGTGGAGACAAATGTTTCTGCCTGGAGAACTGCTGTGCTGTGGCCAGTATTCTGGCACAGCAGGCTCAGCTCCTGCTAGGGATGCCCATATTCCACTTTAGAAAGCCTGGATAGAGTCTCACTCGTGCTTCCCAACTTTCCTGCTTGTGCCCAGGAGGCAGCAAATGATGGCCCACGGACTTGGGTTCCTGCCTCCTGCGTGGAGACCCAAATGGAGTTCCCAGTTCCTGGCTTTCCTGGCCAAGCCCTAGCTACTGCATCATTTGGAAACTGAACCAGAAGATGGAAGATCTCTGTCTCTCTCACTCTGCTTTCAAAAAATAAATAATTAAAATCTTAAAAACAAAGAACTGCTGTGCTGAAATGGGCCTGGCAAACACATGTAGTGCTTAGAGTTGGGGAATCGCACAAAACTGACAAAATCGCAGGCTTTTGAGTCATAGGGAACAGTGTACATGTATGGGACGGGGGTGGGAGGTGCGGGGGCGGGGGGAGTCAAGCTCTCCTCTCCCCAGTACTTTCTAAACCCTGGGAAGTTTTTTCCCAGTCCCTCACTGCTTTGCTTATTTGTGTTTTGAACAAGTCCCTCACTCTCTCTCCTGCCCATACAACATGCACACACCTTTGACCACAACCTGAGCATTTTCAAGCCAGCCCAGAAAAGACCTGAGGAGGCTAGTTCTACCCTGCTCTCAAATACAGTGGCTGATAGAGGATGGAGGGATGGAAATACAGACCCTGGGGAAGTGCTCCTGACAAGAGCTGGAATTGGCTATGACTGTGGGAAGCTGAGCTTTCTCTGTGTTCTCTGTGTTCTGAGCAACAGAAGAAATACATAGAATCAAATTGAAAATGTGGTTTTGTGAGTATCTTACTTCTCAAACCCTTGGCTTTGGGTTTTAGATGAAAACAGAGGTTGCCAGCTGGGTTTTGGGGGATACTTGTGACCAACACCCAGAAGTAGATGCCCAGACCTCTGCCCTGTGCCTGGTTACAGAAAGATGAGTGGCAGGGAAATCTGATCATCCCAGAGGCTAGACTGGCAAGGGTAAGTCAGGAAAATCGCTTGCAATTCTCACTCTGAAAGATATATGCATTTTAGATACAAAACCTAAGACACACAAGTTCTTCCTCTAATCAGTGACCTCAGAAGCAGTCTTGGGTTCCCTAAGCATAAAAATCTGTGCTCAGCACTGCTAGGAAGTACCCACTCTCCTAAACTGACCCTTCCCTTCTCCACATTTTCTCCCCTCTGCTAACCCCACCTTACCAGTCCTGGGCAGAATTAGCCTATTTCTCAGCATGAAGTTTTTACACCTTTGTAGGAGAATCCAGCTTGTTTGACAGAGCAAAAGGGCAGTGGTCAATTCAAGTTCATAGAGCTCTAAAACAACAACTAGCCCACAGGTTTCCACAGAACCAACTACCAAACAAAAATCTCACTTATTTCCCACTTAGAGATCATTTCTATCCTGGCTTCTGTTGAGTTTTAGCCAAGTGCTCTGAAAGATGAATTTTCACTAAATTTTCCAACCATTAACTAAATTTTTCCAGGTTCATTTAAACAAGAAGATTATACTACAGACTGCAAAGTATTTCACTGGGTACATGAACAAATGATCTGTTTACTAGCTATTATTTGCTTTTTGTGAATGCTATTTGATTATAAGAAAGTTACCTTTGGGTAAAAAGAGTATCAAGTACCAAGTACTCTGAAAAAAGTACCAAGTGTTTGAAAACTGATTTACTATCATTCCACATTTTATAAAAAGTAACATAATAAAGGTCCTCTTCAAATCTTCAGGTTGTATCATATCATATTCTCAAAAGTAAACCTTCTCAAAATCAAAAACCTAAAAGAACTAAAATCCTCAATATATTCTATTTCATATGTATTCATCTGACCTACCTTAAATTTGTTTTTAATTTGAGAAGCAGAGACAAAGGGAGAGACAGACTTATGAAGAGCCCCCATCTGCTGGTTCACTCCCCGAGTGCCCAAACAAAGCTCTCTGCTAGCCATCCAGGTCTCTGACCTGGGTGGTGGGGACCCAGCTGCTTGGGCTGTCACTGCAGGTTCCCAGACTTCACATTAACGGGGAGCTGGAGGCAGGTATCAAGCCCAGGTGCTATAATTGGGATAAGTGCTGGGCTAAATACCTACCCCTGCCTTTCTTTTAATTTCCTTGCCCTTTGAGTCATTCCACATTGCTTTTGTTCCATTAGACTAGAGACAAAGAAATTGTTGTCCAAATAGATGCATATTCTGAGACTAAAATTTCATTGGCAGAAAAATGGCCCAGTAAGTTTTGAATTGGGTATTTTGTTGTGTTATATGAAAAAAAAAAATACTTGAGTCAACAATAAGAAGTAAGGATGGAGTGGTAAAAATATTTGAATTCACTTTATACTCACTGAGACTCGTGGTTTCAAAAAAAGAGCTCTCAATATCATATCAAAGTCCACGGCTCCTAGACTCTCTGTGCCTTGCTAGATTATGGGGGTCCTGGCAAAGTCATTTAACACTCTGGAACCCTCTCATCTGTATAGTGAATCTGATAGCATTTCCCTACTTGCCCTCAGAGGGTTTGGGGCCATCAAATAAAAGAATACACATAAAATTACTTGTATATAAAATGTACAATTCAGATACAGGGTCCTGTTACATAGTTGTAAGTCATTGCCCTCTGCTGTTGAGCTCTGGTAGGAGGGTGATTCACACACACACACACACACACACACACACCATACACCCTGTCCAGGCTGGATATATGGTAACAAGGTTATGTCATACTTTCTTTTCTGGGTCCATAGAAGACCATTGTGGCCTAATCCTAAAAAGGAAGAGGCTTTAAACTGATAATGAGCATTGGCAATTCACATTTATGCTTTAGAGCAGTAATGGATTGGAACAGATGCACGGAAAATGAGTACTGTGAAGAAACCATCCCTGGATTTCAAAATAGTTCTGCACCAAAAATAAACTTATCTTTTAATTCCATTTTCTACAAACTTTTAGAGCTTTCCTTGCATTAGTGGTTGATAAGATCTCTTTACTAACTCATGACCAATATTTTTTCTTTTTTAGTGGGAACACAGAACAGAAAATATCGCAATGAATCTGCACGGTAAGGGTAAATACTACTTTAGGGGTGTGTGTGTGTGTGTGTGTGAGAGAGAGAGAGAGAGAGAGAGAGAGAGAGAGGACACATGAATTTGAATTTTGTCCTTTCATCATTAAATAAAATGAATTAGTTTTCCTAAGGAACAAACACAGGCAGTAAGTCCTTTAGGAGGACTATAGGTCTGTGCAAGAGGCAACTGATATAAACTCATATTTGTTATTGTAAAAAAATCCTTAAGCTTATCTCTCAATAGGTTTTTATCCTACCTTACTCTTGGCAGGCACAAAAAGGAAAATATAAATGACATAAATTAAGATAGTCCTTCAACTTTTTCACTTTTAGAATTCAGCTCTTTGGAAAAATTTTTTAAATCAGTGCCCTAGGTGTTTATTTCCCCAACTTCTTCACTCCACAGTATTATCCTCTGTGCCAAGAAGAGCATTTTAAAAGACAGCAACGATTTCAAAATTTAGTATTTCCATAACAATGCATTTAATTTGTTATCTTTGGGATTTTGTTCCAAACCATTGATATTCACCTTGCAAGTTCAAGCATGAAATCTATTTCAAAACTGCTGTCCAGCCAGAGGTGATTTCTAAGATACGCCCCAATTTTCACAAGTGTGAAAACATGAAGAAACGTGAATCTTAGAATGGATGAGACATGGTAGCAGCAAAGAGATTAAGACTTTGATGTCAGACCAGAGTTGCAAAACCAGCTCCACCATTCAAGAGTATGTTGATCCTGAGAAAATCACTTAACCTCTGGCCTGCTCTTTCCTCATCCTTGAGTTGGTAACACTGACTGTGCAGAATTCTTTCCTGTTGTTGTGAGGATTAAAGATTTTTCTGAAACATTTAACACTGGTAGGAAGTATGCATTCAACAGGTACAACTGCTGCCTACATGCTGGTTTGCAACACTTTCATTTCACAATTCATCTTAAACATATTTCTGTTTCATTGGATATAGTTCTTTTATTTTTTTTTTTTTCTACATAGCATATGGTCAAAAAAGGCCAATGTACAGAAAGTTTCCAAATGGCAACAGCCACCACCTCATTTCTTCCCATCTCATCCTTTCTTTCCTGAAGGTTATTCCCTGGAAGTCACCTTCCACCTGAAGAAATGAAAGGTAACCAATACCTTCCAAGCGCCCCTCAAGGCCAGGCAGCCTCTTTTCCATTCCCTTCCTTCCCCGCTGGATTCTGTGGTTGCTGTTCCTTGGTTTTCAAATCTACCATATATGTCTATATCATAACCACCATGCAATTTCATTTGGCTGCAAAGTTATTATACATAGAGTCATACCATATGCCTGTATGCTAGTGTTCTTACTTTTGTGGTTCATTCTTGTTTCTGAAGTGCATTTAAGTTGATAGCTCTAGCTGTAGTCTATTAGCTTTCATCACTAATGGTTGTCCATTATATGAAAACATCAGAATTTATTTATCCATTTTGCTCTCAATGCGCTTTAAATATTCCTACAATACTTTTTCTATTCAAGCTCCTTTCTTTATGGGCCATTTACTCCTGAATGGCTCCTTATGGGGAACATTATAATAATTTTTTTTCCTTTGACCTCTCTAGTATTTTTACTTATTTATTCACTGTCTTTCCATGGCATCTTTTTGTTTTGTTTTGTTTTTGTTTTTTTGACAGGCAGAAGGGACAGTGAGAGAGAGAGACAGAGAGAAAGGTTTTCCTTTGCCGTTGGTTCACCTTCCAATGGCCACCACGACCGGCATGTTGCTGGCTCCTGGTCTCCCATGGGGTGCAGGGCCCAAGCACTTGGGCCATCCTCCACTGCACTCCCGGGTCACAGCAGAGAGCTGGACTGGAAGAGGGGCAACTGGGACAGAATCTGGTGCCTCGATCGGGACTAGAACCTGCTGTGCCGGCGCCGCAGGCGGAAGATTAGCCAGTTGAGCTGCGGCACCGGCTTTCCATGGCATCTTGTTGATGAAGGCTGCTTCTTCAGGCTATAGACTGTCACAGTTTGTTAATTATTATTTATTAAACTGTGTATTAAGGGGCCGGCACTGTGGCATAACAGACAGGTAAAGCCACAGTCTGCAGTGCAGGCATCCCATAAGGCTTCTGGTTCACGTGCCAGCTGCCCCATTTCTGATGCAAGTCCCTGATAATTGGAAAGCAGTGAAAGCCCAAATCTTTGGGCCCCTGCACCAATGTGGGAGACCCAGATGAAGCACTTGGCCTCTGGCTTCAGCCTGGCCCAGTGCCAGCCATTGTGGCCATTTGGTAAGTGAACCAGCAGATAGAAGATCTCTCTCTTCCTCTGTGACTCTGCCTTTCAAATAAATAAGTAAATATTTAAATAAAAATAAATTATGTATAAAATATTAATCGACTAATTCGTAAGGGTTTTAAAACTAATTTTTTAAAAGATTTATTTTAGTTATTTGAAAGAGTTACAGAGAGAGGTAGAGACAGAGAGAGATGTCTTCCATCTGCTGGTTCACTCCCCAGATGGCCGCAATGGCCGGAGCTGTGCCGATCCGAAGCCAGGAGCCAGGAGCCTCCTTCAGGTCCCCCATGTGGGTGCAAGGGCCCAAGCACTTGGGCCATCTTCCATCGCTATCCCAGGCCACAGCAGAGAGCTGGATCAGAAAAGGAGCAGCCGGGACTAGAACTGGCACCCATATGGGATGCTGGTGCTTCAGACCAGGGCTTTAACCCACTATGCCACAGCACTGGCCCCTAAAACTAATTTTTAAACTAATATATAAGGGCTTTTTTAACTTTAAAAATGTTTTTAAGCTTTTATTTATTTATTCACTTGAGAGGTAGAGTTACGGAAAGAAAATGAAAGACAGAAAGATCTTCCATCTGCTGGTTCACTCCCCAAATGGCCGCAACAGCCAGAGCTGTGCTGACCTGAAGCCAGGAGCCAGGAGCTTCTTCCAGGTCTCCCATGTGAGTGCAGGGGCCCAAGCACTTAAACCATCATCTACTGCTTTCCCTGGCCATAGCAGAGAGCTGCATTGGAAGAGGAGCAGCTGGGACATAAACCAGAACCCATATGGGATGACATTGCCACAGGCAGAGGCTTAGCCACTACAACACAGCTCCAGCTCCAGGGCCCTTAACTTTTAGAAAGATTTTTAAATATAAAATTACTTATTACATATTTTAAATATTTATAAAAAATTAAACAATTAATGTTACTTCTAATATTTCCAAATTACTCTTTAAAAATGCCTTGTCAGGGAGTGAGCATTTAGCACAGTGGTTAAGCTGCCACTTGAATGCCTGGGTTCAAATCTTGGCTCTGCTTCTAATTCCAGCTTCCCACTGGTATGCACCCTGGGAGGCAGCAGGTGGTGCCTGAAGGACTTGGCTCCCTGCCACCCACATGGGAGACCTGTAAAGAATTCTGAGATCCAGGCTTCAGCTTGACCCAAGACAGCTTTTTGGCATTTGGGGAGTGAACCAGAAGGTGGAAGATCTATCTCTATCTCTCTCTGTCTCTGTCTCTATATCTTTGGCGCCCATCAGCCTTTCAAATAAATAAAAAGTAAGTTAAAATAACGTCTTATCAGTATCACTGTATTATATATTAGAAAGTATAAGATTAGTCCTTACATTTCTGAAACCTGAAAAATCACAGAAGAAGGTTATATCATGTGGATGTATGTGGGTGATGAATACAGATGCTTTCAGAAGGTAGAAAATGATTTCTTTCTTTCTTTCTTTTTTTTTTTTTTTGGACAGGCAGAGTTAGACACTGAGAGAGAGAAAGGTCTTCCTTCCGTTGGTTCACTCCCCAATTGGCCACTATAGCCAGCATGCTGCACCGATCCGAAGCCAGGAGCCCGGTGCTTCCTCCTGGTCTACCATGTGGGTGCAGGGCCCAGGCACTTGGGCCATCCTCCACTGCCCTCCAGGGCCACAGCAGAGAGCTGGACTGGAAGAGGGGCAACTGAGACAGAACCGGTGTCCCAACTGGGACTAGAACCCGGGATGCAGGCGCCGCAGGTGGAGGATTAGTGAGGCACGGCACCAGCCAAAAATGATTTCTTATTACCAGGACTTTTACCTCTAAATCGTCAACCAGCAGAACCAGTTCGGATTTGTTTCCACAGGTTAATTATTGACAATTATAGCTGCAAAAATAGTCAGTACTGTGCCCGTTAGCTGCGGCTAACAGCAGTGTATTTTGAGATGTCCACCTTATTAAACACAACAAAACCACAAAGGACTGGAGATGACCTATCATAATGCCTAGCTGTAACACAGTACATAGCTCACTGGGATAGTATATTTTCAATTTACTTGAGGAAATAACTTTTTTGCTTTACTTATTGATGAATTAGATCTTTCACATCACAACAAAACATTATGCTACTCATACTAATCAGGTAACAAGAGATGCCAAGAAAAAGTTCTAAAATTACACCTTGTGAAAATTTCACGTTGGCTAATCAGAGGTTTTGTTTGGTCAAGTTTAAATTATGATGTTATTTGCATGAAGTCAATAATGTGCTAACAGTCCTAAAAAGTGGATTTTAGGATTTAATCAAGGGCCATGTTTTAGTAGAAATGTGGTTGATGTTTTCATTAAATATCATTCATGTCTTGCTGCTTATGCAGCTAAATAGAAATACGAAATAATAAAAGAAAACCACACTTATTTAACATCTACTGTATGCCGAGCAATGTTCTGAGGGCTTTTGGTATATTAACTAATTTAATCCTTCCTCTGAGACTATAAGGGAGGCATTGAGTATTTGCTACCCCATTTTCCAGATGAGCAAAATGAAACACAAAGTTGAGCAATTTGCCCATGTACGTGTGGTTACAAGGGGGCTGTTATGGGTAAACTGGGGCCTGCTCAAACCCCACACATTGATGTCCTAACCCTCAGCACCTCAGAACGAGACCCTGTTCGGAAATAGGGTTGTTGCAGGTGTAATGAATTTAAGCAGGGTCATGCTGGAGTGTGGCCCTCTTCCGGTTTGATTGAATCCTGATTTTTGACAAAGAGAGGTCTGGGTGGAGACATGAACAGCCTGGAGTCCACCAGTCCTGGGAGGAAGGCAAGCCGAAGTGTTGCCTGCACAAAGAGTGACTCAAACAGCAGACGCGTGGGACACAGTTCCCCTCACGGTCCTCAGGGGTAAAGTGGCTCTGCTGACACCTTCACCGTGGATTTGTAGATTCTGGAACCATGAGAAAGCAGAATGCTGTTTAACCAACTTTACGGGCACGGAGCCAGCATCAGAACCCGCAGGGAGCTCCAAGACTTCGGGTTCATAACCTTCCTGACCCTTCCCTAAAAACACGGACCTCCTCCCCCTACCCCTCCACCAGCACAGAAGTTACCAGCCTTTCAAGTTCAGCCGAAGAAGTCAGAGCAGCCGTTTTCCTTATTTATATCACGGTGCCCTCAAACCCCTCTTTTCTTAATCCCTGAGTCACAAGGGCCCTGTTCAAGCCCACCCTGCCGCGGACCCTTCTCCATCCACCACTCAGCCCACCTGCCTGGGCGCCCTGGGAACCCAAAGAGTAGGAGCTCGCTGAAAGCAAGGCTGTAAGTCTGGGTTAATGCCGCGTTTGTGCGCTTTCCTTTGGATCAAATGAAGACGATGCGTCCTCATGGGTGACATTAGGGACAATGGCCCTCCCAGCAGTCGCATCAGGCTAGCACTGGCGGCAGCGAGCTGGAGGACTGCAGCGTTTGGAGAGCGCGTCCCGGAACCTTCGGCGAGGCAGGAACGCGGCCGCGGGCCTGAACTTGGGAAGCCTTGGGACCGAGCGGGAAGGCGCCAGCTCCAAGGCCGCTGCCTGGCCAGGGAGGCCCGCGGCGCACCCCAGCGGCTGGAACCGGGAGTTGGGGGGAAGAGGGGTGCAGAGGTCAGGGCTTGGGGTCCCCGCGTAGAGGGACGACGGAGATAGTGGCGGGGATGGGTTTGGTTGAAGGTTGTGGCTTCCGAGGATATTGAATCTCTGGTGCGTGTCCCCGAGCCCGCGGCACTGCGCCAGCACACTTTGGTGCAACAGCCGCCCTTAAAGTTTTTAAAAGCGGACGCGTAAAATGCGGAAGGCGGGCCTGGGCCCAGCGCATCCGGCTGGGTGTCTGGGTCACGCTTGTCTCTACGGGCTCCTTCCTGCATAAGGGGCGAAAAGGAGGCAGCGGATGAGTCGCCGTCACCCGCGGGGTTCGCGCGTTTGCTTCCGCGCTCCGATTGCCCGGGGTCCGGCGGAGCTGGTGGCAAGTCGGGCGGGCACTTTAGAGCCGGGAAAGGAAAACAGGGTGGGGACAGGGTAAACAGGAGGGGTTAGGGGGAGGAGGGAGGAGAGAGGGAGGGGTCTACCTCCTATAAATTCCGGCGCCTGCGAAGCCTGGAGACTGCAGCCTAGGAGCTCAGCTTGCCGGTTACCAAGATGTCCGGGGACGCAACCAAGAGCCTTGGGAAGGGTAAGGCCTGTCTCCGTGCTTCCCTGAGTCGAGGAGACTGCTCCGTCCGGGTGCCAAGCTGCCCGGGAGGCTGGGGGATGGGGGTCCCCGCTACTCGCCCCGCTGTGACCGTCTCTGTTTCTAACCCACAGGAAGCTCGCCCCCAGGGCCTGTCCCGGAGGGCGTGATCCGCCTCTACAGCATGAGGTTCTGCCCGTTTGCGGAGAGGACGCGGCTGGTCCTGAAGGCCAAGGGAATTCGGTGAGAGCCCCGGAGCCGCCTTCCCGGCTCTGCGTGGGGACCTAGCAAGTCGCGGCCCCTTTCCCCCGCGTGGTGGAGGTCGGGCGCGTCTCGGGCTGCTTCAGTCTGGGTGCCCTCCTGGAAGAATCAGCCGGTGCATGGGGTGCTCAGGTACCGCTAGGACTCGGCCACCGTCGCGCACTGTTAGCAGCACTGGGAAGCACCTGCAGCAGCTGTTTGCGCAGTTGGCTTCCGACTCCTGTCCAGGGTCCTTGGTTCCACGGGCCTGAGCTTTCCCATTCCTATCCTGCTTATTCTGTTCTCTGTTATTCTGAATATGATGGTACTTCCAGAAGTTAGTGGGAACTGGAATAAAAGCTGTTTATTTTTGGTGTAAAAATGTTTGAAATTCACACAGACACGGGATCTTTAAAATGTTCATGGGGGGCTGGTGCTGTGGCATAGTGGGCTATGCCTCTGCCTGTGACGCCGGAATCCCTTATGGGCGCCTGTTCGTGTCCGGCTGCTCCTCTTCCAATGTTGCTTTTTGCTGTGGCCTGGGAAAGCAGTGGAAGATGGCCCAAGTGCTTGGGCTCCTGCACTCGCATGGGAGATGGCTCCTGGCTTCGAACAGGCTCATCTCAGGCTCTTGCAGTGATTTGGGGAGTGAACCATGGGTGGAAGACCTTTCTCTCTGTCTCTCCCTCTCTGTAACTCTACCTCTTAAGTAAATAAATGAAAATCTTTTTTTAAAAAAAAGTTCATGAAAATGCACATTCTGAAAAAAAAAGGCATGGATTTCAAAAAGTTTTTGCACAGATATAAACATCTTTTAAGTCCATTTTTTTCCCATCGACAGTTTGAAGAACCTTCCTATATGGTCCCTCCCTGGGCAGTAATTGATCATAGGGCAGAGTTCAGACCATGGCCCGCCCAACTGTACATGCTCCTGTAGCATAGGTTGTTGGTTTAAGACACACTATTTGAACTAGTATAGTTATTGAACTATGGGTTATCTACAGGCAGTGGGCAGGTTTCTGATACGTTTCCAATGACTCAAGGATTCTTTTTTTTTTAGATATCTGAAGTGGGAAGGCTCTGTAGATGTTTAAAGCATAGCCCTCCCTGTTTCCCCCATTCTTAAAGGATCTTTCAACTGTGTCCTTAGGGTTTTTATAAAGTTATCTTGGTCTTTCTGGGGGTAAAATTAGGCAGACAATTATTTTCCCTAAAAGAAATGCGAGATGCATTCTAAGAAAAAAACAAGTTATTTTTGGATTAGTCATGGGTTCACTAAGATTTGCATCTCATTTGGATGAAATCATGATCCGAATACACAAACACCCACTATTTACTAATGTTTACACAAAACTGTAATGTTTGCTTTATTAGTTGGAACTCTGATTGCAACAGAAAGCTAATTCAACTGGGCTGAAAAGACATTTCTTGTCTCAGGTTTGAAAGGTTCAGGGGTAGGACCCAGCTGGACTCTGGGACACAAGTTCCTGGGTTATTTGCGTCCCTCCGGAAACAACCTGACTTTATTTGCTGGGATGCTTTTCCAAAGGAAAATCAAAAATTATTTTTCCATAATAGTGTGCATGTGAACAACAGAGCTCTACTACTTTTGTGGATCAGTTTTAAGTCAGAACTCCGGGAGATTTTCACTAGGGAAGTACTTGATTTTTATCACATGATATAACCGAACAAAGCATGATTTTTCTCTTCAGTGTTCATCTTCCAACTTGTTGGGACAGGTGTCTTGCTGTTGGCTTACAATGCCAGGCTACCGGAAATGTTCTCAGACTTCTTTATCACAAAAGCCCAGGACGTACTTTTTGTTTTGCACAGCCTGAATCTTCAGAAACCTTGGTAATTATTTGGCAGGGAGCCTTGTTTTTCTTGCAGTTGCTGGTATTGAAATGTCCAGTATTCTGTCAGCACATGGACCGTCTTTCTTTCTCTCTCTGTCCCTTACCACATACATCCATGTTATATATGATGTTCGAATCGACTATTCCTTTGTTTCTGGGGTGAGGGATGGGGGAAGGGGGAGGGTTACAGTTAAATCTTTAGACTAAATGCTGTTTTAGGTATTTCTGTGGCTGGTGTAGATTACTGTTGAGCATTCTGTTTTTCTATTGAACACTAACCCAGCATTGACAGTTACACGGAACTGGCTTTCACAATTACATGACCCTTTATATTCTCTTAGTTCCTTTATAATCTTCTAGGTAAGATATAAAATCTAATTATAACCTGAACAGTATAGCCTGGACGTGACCTGCTTTTCCTCTTTTTTGGATTATTTTGTGATTTACTCATGTAATATTTTGAAAACCATATCAACACATGATGATTTAATCTGAACATTTAGCAGTTGACTTTTGGGATTCCTTGTGAAAAGCAGGGACTTTTTCTGTTCAAATGAGCAAAATGAATTGAATTTTACCATGTTAATTCTCATCCAGTGGGTAGACAGAAAATATGGTATAAAAATAATGGAATACTAATCCATTTGTTTAAAGAGGAAATTCTACAGTATGTGACAACATGGATTGAGCTTGAGGACATGATGCTAAGTGAATTGTCAGACCCAGAAAGACACGCACTGCATGACTTCCCTTATAGGAAGCATCTGAAATCGTCAAATTCACAAAACCAAAGCCTGGAGTGGAAGGAATCAAGGCAGAACCGATTCCTAAAGCTGCAATCTGCTCACCTAAGTGGGTGACAGGAGCAGTGAAAATTCCCCCAAAGGTACAAAATATGTTTCACTCTCTTCATAGTCTTGTTATCTGTCTTTCAGTCATGAAATCATCAATATTAACCTAAAGAACAAGCCTGACTGGTTTTTTAAGAAGAATCCCCTTGGGCTGGTACCAGTTCTGGAAGACAGTAAGGGGCAACTGGTCTACGAATCTGTCATCACCTGTGAGTACCTGGATGAAGTGTATCCAGGGAAGAAGCTGTGGCCAGAGGACCCCTATGAGAAAGCTCGCCAGAAGATGATCTTTGAGGTGTTCACCACGGTGTGTGTATAAGACATTTCAACTATTTGAAAAACCCATGTGTTTTTAGCTAAGTCAGTGTTGCCATGTATGGTTCAGTGACTCGGGAGAGTAAAGCAAAACAGGATTTGATGCTCATGTTGGTTTGATGTATCCTGCAAGTCATAGTTGTCCCTCTCCACTCTCCCAACCATTTGTATTCCAGCCACACTCTTTTTTTGGACTCTCTTTCCAAACGTGGCAACTTCTCTGTTAACCCTTGCAAGAATTCTTCCCTCTCCTCACTCTGCCTGGTTACATCTAATCATCTTTGGTGAGCCTGCTTGGACACTGCTGCTTGTCTGGGCTGGTTAGGGCTCTAGGTCTCTGTCCCCATGTGTGCTAACCTTGCCTGGTCTATGTAGGAGGAACATGTAATCTCTTGCCTCTTGCCTGTGTGCTGCCTTGGGAATGCGAGCTCCTTGAGAATGAGGGCTGTGTTCTCATCACTGTTGGTTCACTGTCTAGGTCTGTGAGTGGCTCTGCCAACCATCTAGTTGTGGGACTCTGAGCAGGTTGTTACTTACTTCTCTATGCTTTAGTTCATCATTTTGAAGTAGGCACAATCATTGTCCCCACTTCATAAGGTAAGAATCCGTTAACATAACTTGCCCAGAGGGGTAGATGGTTATCCTGGCAGTTAAGATGCCAGTTAAACATCTGTGTTCCATGTATTGGAGTGCCTGAGTTTGATTCTTAGCTCTGGGTCCCAATTCTAGCTTCTAGGTAACACTCCCCTGGGAGGTAATGGCTCAAGTGAGTTGAGTTACTGCCTCCCACTTTTGGCCCAGCCCAAACCCAGCTATTGCCTTCCCCTCCTTCTCTGACTCAGATTAAGAAAAAATGTGTCTTCTTAAAAGACCCAGAGCAGAGTCTGATGCATGGTTCCTACTCAGTCAGCTATCATTCTTACAGCCACAGTATCTAGCAGTGAGCACCCACTGTGTTGACAAGTCTCAGCTGACTCAATGGCATTCCTGTAGAAGAACTGTTTGTATCAAGTAGCAGCAATGTGGATTAGCTTAAAAAATAGTATTAACAGAGAAATGACTAACTTATGTGTGTTTGGATGCCAACAGCAGCAAATGTCTTGTGACCTGGGTGGTCACTACTTAAAAGAATACCTTTATATTCCTCAGAAATGGTTAAAAAATACCCAGAAGATGGGAGACTTATAGAACATCCTGTTTTAGGAGACATTGGAAAGGGAGGGGAATGAGAAGAGAGTACTCTGGCTTAGTAGGATCGAGGTGAATAGTGGTAATAGCTGCTATCAACATCGATGGAAGGGAAATAGGGCACCTGCAAATGCTAGAGAGCCTAAAATTAGCAACAAGAGATTCACTATGTTGTCTAGAAAGAAAATGAGCATGAAAAGTAAGATATGCCCATCAGTACTTTCCTGCTCACTTTCAGGAAAAGGGTGGCCTCATTACACAGTCCTGCCCTTGGGTCTTGGATAACTCATGAGACCACCTCCTGCTCTGCCACACCTGGCCAATCATCTCCTTGGAACTTGGAAATAAGACTTAAAAAATTAAGATAGTAAAGATGTTAAGCTTTGAGCTGTATGTCACATTAAGAAAATAAATTTTAGGGAGGCAGAAATTAAGAGCATTACAAAAGGACTGTTGTTGGAAAACAACCTGGAACAGATATTTAAGAAAGGCAGAGGAAAGACTAGGGAGGCCCAGGGTGGGAATGTGCACAGAAATGCTGCCTGCAAACCACCACATCCCAGAAGGGCAAGCTGTCCTGATGTTAATGAGCTTTCATGCGATTCTTCTGGTTTTTTACAAGCACCTGTTTACTTAGACTGGGATGAGTGGACTTGACTCTTGTTGTGAGATCAGATCAAAAACCAAAGTATTAAGACACAGAAACATCTCCATCATGAGAGCAGCTGCTGCCACTATGCCTGCCAACTCTTTGGGTAATCAGTCCCTTTTGATAGTCTTCTTGTGTCCTCCAGAAATCTGAAAAATTCTTTTCCCTTAGCTCCCTTTTCAGCCAGAGCCAAGACTGTGACCTTGGTTCTTCAGATACATGTCTGGTGGAGTCCAATACAGGGATGAGCAGTGTGAAGAAAGGGGCTTGGTGGGGGTCATTAGTTCTGCTGGTGAGTGGCAACAGAGCTTCCACCTTTCAGGAACACTGCTGGTTGCAATATTAAATTGCAGAGTAGAAATGGCATTGGTGGCAGAGGCATTAGTAGTTACCAGAGTCCGCTTTCTGGTAGCAGCACAAACTGTGGCATCTAGTGCTCAGCTGGCAGGGGTAGCAGTGGCACTGCCCACCAAATGATTCTAAAGCTGTTCTCAGAGTGATTTTGGAATGTTCTATCCTAGTTCCAAGCCTCATCTGTTCAGCCTCCCAACAATTCAATGAGCTACTCCACATCCTTATAAGTTAATTTTGTCTCAGAAATGCAAAGTGGCTTCTATTATTTGCAACTCATAAAATCCCAACCAATGCAAGATCTTAGGTCACAAAACTGTGTCTGAACTCAGCTCACAGCCTCCAGGAACACAGGGACTTGGGGGCACCTTTGATGTTTTAGAACACCTTGAAGCCAGGACTATGAGAATGTTATGTTTTTATATGGAGTGGATGATATACTTAGCCTCATAAATTTATAATGTAATTTATAGATAAACTATGATGTTATTTTCTATCTAGATACCACCTTTGTCATCAAGCTACACTAGAAAGTACAAAACTGAAGACTGCTCTGGCCTAAAAGAAAACTTGCGCAAAGAATTCAGCAAACTAGAGGAGGTAATCATTTCTCCTGGCTATTATCAGCATAAATAATACTCTCTATCTATTTTACCTTCTATACTTTCCTTTATACTCCCATCTCCCAAGTCACTTCTTTGGTAACTAGAAATAGTACCAAATACACAATGGTTAAGACACTGGATGCCAGCTAGCACCCTATATCAGAGTACCTGGGTTTGAGTGTCAGCTCCACTTCTGATTCCAGTTTCATGCTGATGTACATCCTGCGAGGCAGCAAGTGGTGGCTTAAGTACTTGTGTTCCTGCCCACCATCCTGGGAGACCTGGATTGAGTTCCTGGCTCCTGGTTCCAGCTTGACCCAGCCTTATCCCAATTGATGCAGGCATTTGGAGAGTGAACCAGCTGATAGAAGATCTTTCTCTATCCATTTCTCTTTTTCAAAGAAAGAAAATAAATAATATCAAGTAAAAATTTTAGTTTATAACAGATTGCTATAAGCAATTCTACTTAAGAAACAAACTAAAAACACTTTTAAAATATATTTATGTATTTACATATTTACTTGAAAGATAGAAAAAGACGGGGGGGCGGGGGGGAATCCCATCTACTTCATTCCCCAAAGGCCCACATCTGAGGCTGAGCCAGGCCAAAGCAGGAGCCAGGAACTCAGGGGAAGTCTCCCATGTGGGAGGCAGGGACTCAGGCCATCACTGCCGCCTCCAGAGTGTGCATTTTCAGGAATCTGGAAGCTGGAGTGGAGCAGGGATGTGAACCAGGCCCTCTGACAGGCTGTGCATCCAAAGCACTGTCTTAATTGCTGCCTCAAACGTCTGCCCTGCCTGTCTTCTAAAAAATACTTTCGCTGTGGGATCTCTTCTAAAATATCTTGTTCCACTGGCATTCAGATAACAAGGAAAAAAAGGAA
The DNA here is from genome assembly GCA_949820135.1 of Sylvilagus floridanus. Taxonomy (NCBI): domain Eukaryota; kingdom Metazoa; phylum Chordata; class Mammalia; order Lagomorpha; family Leporidae; genus Sylvilagus; species Sylvilagus floridanus. The sequence goes on from OX463235.1 coordinate 56,304,118, forward strand.
ATATTGCATATTTCCACAATTTGCTGCATGTTTCTATTTTTTCATGCTTATTTCCTGCCCTTGTCCATATATGTAAAACAAAAATAATCCAACCTAACTGTACTCAGAACATAGCTATAATCTGTTTTTCTTCCACTTGTTACAAAACAAACATTTCCTACCACAAACACATTGCCACGAATCATACAGCCCCCTGGGGAAGTCCAGATGCATTTACCTTCTTTTGGGGGGAGCTGTTCATTTGAGCTTTTAAGCCTTGAACATTTCACCCACACTCAGCCTGAGGTTTCTGCTGAGGTAAGGCAGTGTTGCTCTTTAATAGGGATGCATCCTAACATTTTATCAGTAAGTGCAAAATTTGCTGTAGTTTTTCATGAAATCTGTTGTTGTTTATTTTATTTATTTATTTATTTATTTATTTATTTATTTTTGACCGGCAGAGTGGACAGTGAGAGAGAGAGACAGAGAGAAAGGTCTTCCTTTGCCGTTGGTTCACCCTCCAATGGCTGCCGCGGTAGGCGCACTGCGGCCGGCGCACCACGCTCATCCGATGGCAGGAGCCAGGTGCTAGGTGCTTTTTCCTGGTCTCCCATGGGGTGCAGGGCCCAAGCACTTGGGCCATCCTCCACTGCACTCCTGGGCCACAGCAGAGGGCTGGCCTGGAAGAGGGGCAACAAGGACAGAATCCGGCGTCCCGACCAGGACTAGAACCTGGTGTGCCTGCGCCGCAAGGTGGAGGATTAGCCTGTTGAGCCACGGCGCCGGCCTGTTGTTCTTTTTTATTGCTCATTTTCTAATTTTTGAAGAAGTCGTGAATGGATGTTGAATTCTACTGAATTTTTTTTTCTGAATCTGTTACATATATTGAATGTTCACAGAACTTTTCTCCTTTAGTCTGGTGAACAGAGTGATATATTTTTTGGTGTTGAACCATTGGGGAATTATTGAGATAAACCCTACTTGTTTTCAATGGATTTTCATATATATTGTACAATTAATTCATTGTTGAGATATTTTTGAATGCGTTCATAAATGAGGTTGCCCCATACTTTTCTGTTATTATATTTTCATTTGGATTTGGTACCAAGGATACGCTAATCTCTTGAATGGATTGGGTACTTTTCCCTATTTATCTAGTGTCTGATACCATTTAATAGTGATTGGCTATTTCTGTAAAACATTTAAGTCTGGTGTCTTTTACAGGGGCAGATTTTTTTTTTTCATTACTGGCTCGATTTCTTTTATAGTAATTTATTTGAATCAGTTTTGAAATTTATATTTTTCTGCTGGACAGTATGAGAGTTGGAAAGACATAGGTTATATTCTTCAGATGATTACAGCTTAGCAGTAGACACAAGACAAACAGGTAGTTATAAACAACCGATATACAAAGCAGAATGTTTTATGAGCCCTGAGAAAAACTGTGGCGGTTGTTTATAGAAGGAAAATTGGTTTGGTGTTAGTTTAATTAGTCAGATAATATTCTGTTTCTCCCTTTAGCAAAACTTTAATGCCAATTCATCTTAAAGTTGGTGGTGATACAACTTGTGTGTGGTTTTCAAATAACTGTTATCTGCATAATAATCATCTATTACTAGCATATCTTGAATACATTTTGAAATGAAAAATTGCCTGCAGTAAATAATCCAAAGCATAAAAGTAAAGCTTAAAGAATTTTCCCAATGCAAACATAGCCATGGGACCAGCATCCATATCAATAAACAGATTATTGTCATTTTTCTATTTTATACAGCAGAGTAATATACAAGGACTTTTGGATCTGGCTTTCTTCATTCAGCATTAGGTTTATGAAGTTCATCTATGCTGTAGGTAGTTCCTTCCTACCCTCGATAGTGTTCCAGAGTATGACTGTTGATCCAGCTTACATCTGACAGACAGTGCGCATTTCCACATGTGGGATACTACAAATAGTGCTGGAGTGTACATGGCACACTTCCAAGTGGAATTGCTGGGTTACAGAGCATGCTCTTAGCCTTAGCATTCTGGGAAGACATGCTTGGACCTATTCATACTCCTACCAGCAGGGGCTCCATACCTCACTAACTTCATCTTGTCCAGTTACTCATTCTGTTGAATGTGCAGTGGTATGCATTCTGGTTTTAATTTGCATTTCCCTGGTGACCAATGAAGTGTTTTTTTGGTTTTTTTTTTTTTTTTTTTTTGGACAGGTAGAGTTATAGACAGTGAAAGAGAGAGAGAGAGAGAGAGAGAGCGAGCGAGCTCTTCCCTTTTTGGTTAACCCCCCAAATGGCCGCCACGGCTGGCACTGTGCCTATCCGAAGCCAGGAGCCAGGTGCTTCCTCTTGGTCTCCCATGTGGGTGCAGGGGCCCAAGCACTTGGGCCATCCTCCACTGCCCTCCGGGGCCACAGCAGAGAGCTGGACTGGAAGAGGAGCAACTGGAACTAGAATCCGGTGCCCATATGGGATGCTGACGCTGCAGGCGGAGGATTAACCAAGTGAGCCACGGCGCTGGCCCCACTAATGAAGTTTAACACCTTTTCAAATGATTTTTGGCCATTAAGATGTGCTCTTTTGTGAAGTTCAAGTTTTGCTCATTTTTCTCACAGGATGTTTGCCTGCTTTCTTACTGATTCCCAGGAATTCTTTGTATATTCTGAACACTAGTCCTTTGGATTAAAAGGCCTTGTACCCTGTGGCTTGTTTTATGTTCTCCATTTGCCAGCTCCATTTTGCTGACTGGTTTTGCTTCATCCCAGACCAAATGATTCTAAAGCTGTTCAAGCTTTTTGATCAGACAGAAACCCAAATTGTCTGTCAGGGTAAAAGCCACTGTTCTCACCTGCTGTACTTCATTTGCCTTCATTGTCTCTGATGACGAATTTTACCAGATGCATAACTAAGTACTCTTGTTCTGTTTAATGTTCAGATTCTGGCTAACAAGAAGACAACCTTCTTTGGTGGCAGTTCTATCTCTATGACTGATTACCTCATGTGGCCCTGGTTTGAACGGCTGGAAGGACTGGAGTTAACTGAGTAAGATATTTGAATATTTTGTGTATAATTTAGGATGAAAATTAGAATTGTGTATATTGACCTTTTTTTGAACAAAAGTTGAAATATTTAATACAGCTGGTGTGAGTGCGAACAGCAGACAGGAGGGGAGTCTTAGACAACTCAAGGCATGTCAGATCCTTACACTCATTACTCCTTCCCATCCCTGGCAATCTGGGGATTTATGTGACATGTTTTAAATTTACTCTCCCTCCTGGTTAGAAACCCCTAAGGATGCACATTTTTATACAAGTGTTGTTGCAGGTTTGTATGACCAATGCTACATCCCAGTTAACAGTAACATCCCCACACTACTTCCCAAATTCCTGGAATCTGGCAGCCACTCTGGTTTACTCCCACTTCTTAGAGCTACTCAGGGTTACTTTTGGTTACAAGCTGGCAGTAGATTAATTAATATATAACATTCTTGGTGTCAAGTTCTCTTTAAAAAATTATCAGTCTCAGCTTGGCCAAGTTCTCATGCTAGCTGAGCAAGTCACTTCACCTAAAGTCTCAGATTCCTTTCCTGTAAAACAAAGACCTCCACAATATCTTTCAAATCTAATATTATATAACCACATGCAGTTAAGGAACTACTCTTAAATTCTTTAAAAGGTTGGGAAGAGGGGCTGGCGCCATTTCTCACTTGGTTAATCCTCCACCTGCAGCACCGGCATCCCATGTGGACGCCAGGTTCTAGTCCCAGTTGCTCCTCTTCCAGTCCAGCTCTCTGCTGTGGCCCAGGAAGCAGTGGAGGATGGCCTAAGTGCTTGGACCCTGCACCTGCATGGGAGACGGGGAGGAAGCACCTGGCTCCTGGCTTCAGATCGGCAAAGCTCCAGCTGTGGTGGCCATTTGGAGGGTGAACCAACGGGAGGAAGACTTTCTCTCTGTCTCTCTAACTCTGTCAAATAAATAAATAAATTTTAAAAATAAATAAATAAAAGGTTGGGGGAAACACATCAGTACTTCAGTGATATGATGATACCTGACAGACTATGATGCCATTCTTAGTTAACCTAGCTCACACCTTTGATTCTCTCCTCCTCCTGCAGTTGTCTGGACCACACCCCCAAACTCAAGCTCTGGATGGCAGCCATGAAGAAAGATCCCACAGCAGCAGCACTCCTTCTTAATGTGAATCACCAGCGCCATTTCTTAGAGCTGTACTTAAAGAACAGCCATGAGGCCTGTGACTATGGGCTCTGAAGGAGGTAGGAGGCAGCAGCAGAGCTGTAGCTGATGTTTCCCTTGACTAATAAAATAACACGTTTTCATTTTACCAAGTGTGCTCACCTTTCATTGGTGTGTCTTCTCTGACGGACCTGACATGGCCTCACTGTGGTGTCTCCTCCAAGCCTGCCTTTTCTTGCATTCGGATGCCCAGATGACTGAAGCTTTCTTCAGTCTATGCTGAAGCCCCCAAACCATCTACTCTAAAGTTCAGTCTGGATCTCTAACCTCTCCCAGGACACATCCACCTAGACACCTGTTGGCATGTCAAGGGATGCCTTCTCAAGGGTCTTGTCTAACGGTTTCTGAATTGCGAAACTTTCAATGCCTCATTTTGTCCACCATCAACTTAACTTCCCTCCCGCTCATTCCCGTTGTTACCACCTCAGGCCAGAGGCACATCAGCTGGAAGCTCTGTCTCTGGGTGGTCTCTAGGCTCCAGCCCCTCCACATCGTTCCTTCCAAATCCCATGCTGGCCACACAGGAGGCGGCCCATGTATATAATTAGTCAGGGCCCCATCAGTCAAGTCGGCCTACAGGCTGGACCTGTAGAGAGTTTCTATCCCCGAGACGCAATAATGCCATCTGCCGTACAACTCCACAGCCCACTGGGCTTCTGTTTATTTTTAATCTTGAGGAGGAGGGTCCGGGACCATCCCTTCATTCCACAGACGATGCAACCAAGGTCCTGAGGCAGAGAGGCCTTAAGATGCCCCAGAAAGATCTGGAGAACATGCCCAGGGCACTGGTCTTAACCTCAGAATTAGGGGGCTGTCGACAACCCGGCCCCTGTAACAGTCTGCTTTTTCTGTACTTATTGTCAAGTTTCCAGTGAGGAAAACTTCTGAATCATCGATTCTTAAACTTTGGGGTGCCTAACAAGCACGTGCGTCTCACCGCTGCACTTCTGAGTCAGCGAGTCTGGGTGGGCGCGCGGGGTCTGCTAGGTGAGACCCCCGCCCCGTAGTGATGCAGGCGAAGAGGGCGGCACCCTGAGGCAGCCGGAAACCGGTTGACTTCACAAACGGCCTCCTGCGGCCCACCGTCGGCTGCTGGCGGGCCCATCTCTGCCGCCGTCCGCTTGCCCGGACGGTGGCTCCCGGCGCATTTTCTGTCGGAAGCGGAGCCGGGAGCCAAAGCACTAAAGCCAACAACAATAATCCGCTCCCTCCCGCGCCAGCCACACATCTCGGCGGGAACTCTCGACTCGGGTGTCCCAGGAACACGTAACGCGGCCGTCTATTGGCTCAGCTCCGCACGGCTTGTCTGACACATCCAAAAGCTTCGAGGATTGGCTGCCACCACGGGCTCCGCGGCTAGTTGGCGGGTAAGAACCGCGTAGGAAGGGGCGGGCCCCGCCTGGGCCCCGCCTCCCCAAGCTGCCGCCGCTGCCCTCCATCCGGTTAGGTCGGTCGGGCGCCCGGAGGCCTCTCGGGGCGTCTCTGCTTTCACTTCCACCGGGTGGGTCGGTCCGGCCTGCGTTGTATTTGACGGGAAGAGGGGTTTGAGGTCAATTCTGGTTTGGGGAATTCCCACGAATTTCGGGGCCCGGAATAGGATTGCCAGAGTTTAGTTTTGCCTAGCACTTAATATTCACCGAATAACTTAATATTAAAAAAAAAGTACCGGGACAATAATCTAGGAAAAACAAACAGGCTTTTAAGCCGGATGTCGGTCACTGAAGTGGTTCTTTCTTGTGTGATTTGTCCGGAGGTAGGCGAATACCAGCCCGGTGCAAGGGCCGCCACTAGTTATGCTCCAGCACATGTCAGGGCGTTGAACGCACGGGGAGTGTCCTGCCTGAGGGCCGTGCAAACCTTAAATAATAATAAAAATAGTGATAGCTAAGGTTGAATGCTTGCTGGGTAAGAGACCCATGCTGAACATTAAATACAGTTCATCCGGTGTCCAAGTAAAACCTCCCAAACTACAAAATATATGACACTGTGAGCTCTGGATTACGGATGAGAATCCAGGACATAGAAAATTGTCATTTGCCCAGGGTCACCCAGTTGGTTAAGGCCAAACAGGGGCTTCAAGTCCAGCCTGAACTCAGCCCAAGCCTCCTTTTCCTCAATAGCTTGGCACTTAGCAGTTGGGCCAGGAGAGAAGACTAAATCCGCAGCCCCTGTGGGCAGGTCCTATGTCCTGTGATTCAGACAACCTGGGAGTGGTCACGTTTGAAAAAACAGAATGGCACCTGTCCTAAACATGCAGACTTCCTCATGGCATTTACATTATAGTATGTGTTAGAAGTAATCTAGAGGTGATTTAAAGTGTATGTGAGGATATGTGTAGGTCATATGCAAATATTACACCATTTTGTCTAAGAGTTTTGAGTATCTGAAGAGTTTGGTATCCTTGGGAGTCCTAGAACCAGTCCCCCTAGGATACCAAGAGACCACACTCCTGTTACACCTGGGATTTTTTTTTTTTAAAGTATTTACTTGAAAGGCAGAGTTACAGAGAGAAAGGAAGAGAGAAAAAATCTTCCATCTCTGCTGGTTATCAGCTGGGGCTGAGCCAGACAGAAGCAGGATCCTGGAACACCAGCTGAGTATTCCACATGGGTGGATGGGCCAACTGCTGCTGCTTTCCTAGGTTCATTAGCTGGGAGCCAGATCAGAAGTCAGCAGCTGGGCCTGGAGCTGGTGGCTTATCCTGCTAGACCACCACTCCAGGTCCCTAGGCCTGGGATTTAACACGGGGTGTTGATGTTCCTTTTCTATGCTCAGTGTGTTCTCTTTGATTTTACAAATACTTGACTTTACTGAGTTCAGAGTCTTGAAAATTTGCCTTTGTTTATTCAAATGTATCAGGTTTTTTTTTTTTTTCTCTGATTCTTCAAGTTGTAAAGGGAAATGGGGTCAGGAATGCAAAATCAAGTACTTAAAAAGAACATCTGCTTTGATCCCACTTTCCCTGGTGGGCAGATGAAGTTCCTCTGCTGACAGCTTTAGTAATCTCCCTTGCTCTGTTCCTTAGAACACAGCATTCCCTGTGATCCTCACTTCCTAGAGCAGGTCCTGAATACAGTTACTTTGAGGGTGGAGCCTTTTCCCTCTCTCACTCTTTGAACTTAGTGAATGAAAGTAGACTATCCAGTAATCTAATCCTCCATGTAGATTGGGCTTCCAGAATATTAAGACGAGGCCAGCGTTTGGCTTAGTGGTTAGGGATGCCTGTGTTATTGGAGCGCCGGATCCGATACCCAACTCTGGCTCCTGACTCCGGTTTCCTGCTAATGCAGACCCTGGATCCCTGCTACTCCTGTGGATGATCTGGATTGAGTTCCCTACTCTTGGTTCCTGGCTTTGGCCTGGCCTAGGGCCATTGTGGATATCTGAGGACTCAGCCAGAAAATGAGAGGTGCATGCTCTCTTTCTCATTCTCGCTCTTGCTCTCTCTCTCTCTTCCTGTCACATGAAATAAAATATTAAGATGAATGCTCTCTAGTTTCTGCCACTGTTACAAACTGGCATGACAAAAAAGTTTTGAAAAATTACAAAATGTAAATCCCATTTCTTCTTCTCAAAACAGACTGATATAAATAGAGTGAAAAAATTGTTTCAGGGGTGGCATTCTTTCCTAGAAGCCTTAAGACATTAATTACCCTTCACCAAAGGTCGCCCCATTTCCAAACAACTGATTATATTTCAGATGGCTGGAAGCCAGTTCATAGTGGGTTTAATATGGCCATATTACATCTTGTTTTGTACTTGCGTTAGTATTAGAGGAATAAACATGACAAAATAACAGAAGGAACGTCTAAAAGGAGGATTTCACAGAGGTACCTCTTGGGTTTTAAAAAGGAAGTGGGAATTAGCTGACATGTTATAATTGAAATCTTTCTAGAGAAGCTGTGGTGTTCAGTGGTAAGATTAGAAGCACATGACTGAAATGTGGCTTTCATCCCATTTGATTGGCATTAAACTGGCCCAGTCAGTACTGTGGGTAGCATTTTAATTCTAACCTGCTTGGCAAAGCTGAATTGCTGTGCGTTTTCTCTTTATGGATACAAAACTAATGTGCTATGCTGTTAAGCATGTGTTCTTATTCACTCATGTTTGTCATTACTTTTGGAGTACACTGAGCTGTCACACTGATGATGACCTGCACCATGTCATTCCATACTCTGAGCAAACCTATGGTGCTGTTCACGTTCTCTTTTTACAGGTGAGGAAGGGGAAAGTCAAAGAGGTTACATAGCTTGCCTAAGTGCCAAAGCCAGGTCTCAGGCCAGCCCTTCTGGCTCAAGAGTCTGGCTTGAGCATCTCAACCCTCTGTTGCTTCCCTTCAGAGGAAGAACAGTTTTCAGCCCCCTGCTCTTTTCTCCCCAACTACATCGCATAGACTTGCATTTAGGAACTTGATTTCCCACATACATGGAAAATGGAATTAAAAGTGTATTTGGGGCCGGTGCCGTGGCTCACTAGGCTAATCCTCTCTAGTCCCGGTCAGGGCACCAGATTCTGTCCCGGTGGCCCCTCTTCCAGGCCAGCTCTCTGCTGTGGTCCGGGAGTGCAGTGGAGGATGGCCCAAGTCCTTGGGCCCTGCACCCCATGGGAGACCAGGAGAAGCACCTGGCTCCTGCCTTCAGATCAGTGCGGTGTGGCGGCCATTGGAGGGTGAACCAACGGCAAAAGGAAGACCTTTCTCTCTGTCTCTCTCTTTCACTGTCCACTCTGCCTGTCAAAAAAAAAAAAAAGTGTATTTGGTGCATGCATGTTTTGCACAATTTTTTTATAACATGCATTTTCTGTAAGCATTTTGAAGAACCCTGGTACATACTTTTAATAAGTATTTTCCAACTCTCAGAATTGGTTTCCTTTAAAAAATGGAGATAAGGAGAAAAAAAAACTTGGAAATGTGTCCTCTTCTGGGATAATAGGACTTTCTAATTTACAGGTGGAATTCCCTGTTGGGCTGCTATAAATTCATTGTAATAGAGACCAAAGTTGAGCAACCTAAGACAATTGGGCTAATCTAGCCAACTGCTGATTTTTTTTTTAAGATGATTTATTTGAAAAGCAGAGTTTCAGAGAGGCAGAAGCATAGGGGAAGAGAGAGAGAGAGAGAGATCGTCCATACACTGCCTCATTCTCCAAATGACCACAACACCTAGAGCTGGGCCAATCCAAAGCCAGGAGCCAGGAGCTTCTTCTGGATCTCCCATTTGGGTGTAGGAGCCAAGCATTTGGGCCATTTTCTACTGCTTTCTCAGGCCATCAGTGGGGAGCTGGATGGGAAGTGGAGCAGCCAGGACTTGAACTGGCACCCATATAGGATGCTGGTATCGAAGGTGAAGGCTTAACCCACCTATACCACAGCACTGGTCCATAACTGCTGATCTTTGTATAGTCCAAGAACTAAGAATTTTTTTTTTACATTTTTAATGGCTAAAAAGAATAGGAATCATGATTTATGGTGTGAAAATTATGTGAAATTCACCAAGGGAGGCCTACTGTAAACAGTGGACTTTGGGTGAACATGTAAATATAGTTCCATCCATTGCAATAAGTGTAGCACTCTGGTAGGGATGTTGATAGTGGGAGAGGCTATACATGGGTGGGGTGGGCAGGGATATATGGGAAATTTCTGTATTGTCTTAATTTTCATATGAACCTAAAACTACTGTAGCAGTAAAGGTTATTAAAAAATATATGAAATGCAAATTCAGCATTCACATATGAAGTTTCATTGGAATGGAGCCACATCCATTCGTTTATATATTATCTATGGCCATTTTTACTTCATGAGGGTAGAGTTGAGTAATTGAGACCAGATGGCCCAAAAGACCTAAAATATTTACTATCTAGAAATAATTTTGCTGGCAGCTGAGTCCACTGTTTCTGGTATAGACTAAGGTACTGGTTGAGGATGTTGCCCTTGGAGCCTCCCTTTCAGGGTTCCTAATCCCCCCTTTTCTACCTACTAGTTGTGAGGCTTTTTTTACATTTATTTTTTTTAAGGAATACAAATTTCATAAATACAACTTTAGGAATATAGTTATTGTTCCTACCATACTCACCTTCCCACCCATACTCCCTTCCCTCTTTCTCATTCCTCTCCCCTGCCAGTCCCATTCTTCAGTAAGAGTCATGTTCAATTAACTTTGTACACAGAAGACCAACTCTGTACTAAGTAAAGGTTTCAACAATTTGTACACACACACACACACACACACACACAAACTGTTTGAGAACTAGTTTTACAGTTAACTCTCATAACTCATTGAGGACAGAGGTCCTGCATGGGGAGTTAGTGCACAGCGACCCCTGTTGTTAACAATTAACAGTCTTTTTTTTTTTTTTTTTTTTTTTTTTTGACAGGCAGAGTTAGACAATGAGAAAGAGATAGAGAGAAAGGTTTTCCTTCCATTGGTTCACTCCCCTAATGGCTGCTACGGCCGTTGCTGTGCCGATCCGAAGCCAGGAGCCTGGTACTTTCTCCCGGTCTCCCATGCGGGTGCAGGGGCCCAAGCACTTGGGTCATCCTCCACTGCCCTCCCGGGCCACAGCAGAGAGCTGGACTGGATCGGGACTAGTACCCAGCACCCCAACTGGGACTAGAACCTGGGGTGCCAGCACCGCAGGAGGAGGATTAGCCAATTAACACTCTTTTGTATGTTGTCAGAGACCACTTAAAGCTCTTGACATGAGCTGTGAGTCTTATGGAAGCCTTTTGAATCCACAAACTCTGTCAATATTTAGATAAGGCCCTAAAGAGAGTGCAAATTCTCTCCTTTTACAGAAAAATACATCCTTCTTTGATGTCCACTTCTTTCTGCTGGGGTCTCATTCACAGAGATTGTTCATGTAGAACATTTTTTTGCCACAATGTCTTGGCTTTCCATGCCTGGAATGCTCTCACAGTCTTTTCAGCTAGACCAAGAAGCCTAAAGGGTTGATTCTGAGGTCAGAGTATTACTTATAGCAATTGTCATTCTATAAGTTTGCTGTATGGACTGCTTCCCATGTGTGAACATTCTCTCCTTTTTAATTCTATTACTATTACCAGAATTTGATCCTATCTATATGATCACTTTAACACTTAATCCTATCTATATGTTCACTTTAATGCTTAAAATGAACATTTTTGACAGGTGTTTAACCTTGTTAGCCTCAATTTAGTCATCTTTTAAAATGAGATAATAATGGAATATTTATAGGATCATTTTAAGGACTAAAAGGTTTAAAGCATATAATGTACCAAATATATGTTAGCAATAATTTCATTTGTAAATCTCTGCATTGCTTTTATGATCTAACTTTTAGAATCTGTGTGTATTTTTTTCAGCTACCTGAACTCTGTTTTCTTGGTGGGAGAGATATATTTTTCTGCTCAGAATCATCTCCTTACCCACCAGGACTTCTAATATGATGTGATTATGACCCTGGCTTCTGTTCTAACACCCACTTTGTCCTTCCTGAACTAAATTAGCTCTAGAATAGTGTTTATTCTATTATCTCCAGAAATGAAAAGGGATCAGAAATCAATTTGTATTTTCTAAGAAGTTTATTTTTTAAATTTTTAAAAAGATTTATTTATTTATTTGAAAGTCAAAGTTACAAAGAGAGAGAAGGAGAGGCAGAGAGAGAGAGAGAGAGAGAGAGAGAGAGAGAGAGAGAGAGGTCTTCCATCTGCTGGTTCACTCCCCAGTTGGCTGCAATGGCCAGAGCTGTGCCAGTCTGAAGCCAGGAGCCAGGAGCTTTATCCAGGTCTCTTATGTGGATGCAGGGGTCCAAGGACTTGGGCCATCTTCCACTGCTTTCCTAGGCCATAGCAGAGAGCTGGATCATAAGTGGAGCAGCCAGGTCTTGAACTGGCACCGATATGGGATGTCAGCACTTCAGGCGGTGGCTTTACCCACTATGCCACAGTGCTGGCCCCATCAATTTGTATTTTCTAACATAAGATTTCTTGCTGACATCTGTATTTTTTTTCAGAGAACATTTGTGGAAACATTTCTGGCATTCATTAATTAGAATGCAACAACATGTGCCGTGTTATTATCTAAGCTTATCTCTCATGAAATCATGGAAAGATTTAGAAATAAAATGTAGTTCAGTCACTTTCTAAAGGTTTTTCTTTTTTAAAAATTTTATTTATTATTTTTTAAGATTTATTTGAAAGAGTTACAGAGAGAGGTAGAGACGGAGAGAGAGGTCTTCCATCTGCTGGTTCACTCCCCTGATAGCTGCAATGGCTGGAACTGCACCAATCTGAAGCCAGGAGCTTCTTCCGGGTCTCTGATGTGGGTGCAGGGGCCCAAGGGCTTGGGCCATCTTTCACTGCTTTCCCATCTTTCCACTGCTTTGCCTTAGCAGAGAGCTGGATCAGAAGAGGAGCAGCCGGGACTAAAACCGGTGCCCATATAGGATGCCGGCACTTCAGGCCAGGGCTTTAACCCGCTGTGCCATAGCACCAGCCCCTCCCCTCTAAAGATTTTTCAAAGATTCTTTTTGGAAGGGGGAAAGATGTTCACAGTATGAATCAGCATTCTGGATATGTTGGAATTCAAATGGCCGGAAGCTGCCCATGCATAAACCTCATGACTAGGTTCTATTGTTTCAATAAAATATATTTAGAATCAGCTAACATTTGGTGATCAGCATTGCATGCTTTCCTTTCATGGACCTAACATTGTTTCCTGTCCACACTCTTAGACCAACTTTGGAGGTCAAGACTGTGAGTTCATCTTTGGACTTTAAAAGTTCTTCAAGCTTACCAGCTAGAAAATTGGGGAAAATAATTTCTTTTTTCTGAAGCTGTTTTCCAAAATAGGAATATATAGTAAAATAGGAATAATAGTAACTGCTTAGCTAAACAGGAATCAAATAAGGAAGCCCATGGAAATACGGTAGTCACTGTGAACGGGACACATGGTACTTGTCCTCCCTTTGCGACCTGTCAGTGTCATAAAATGGATGCACAAGCAATTCCCACATCAGCTTACTCCTGGAAAGTTAAAGGAATTCTCTTTCCTCCTGTTGAAAATCAGAAACTCAGCTTATCGGTGTCAGGGCCAAGGCCAGCTACCTCCTTGACTTCAAGTAGACAGAGGAGCTGTGCACGTGGCCCAGTATCATCAAGGTAGTGGCACTGTGTCCTGAGCAACCATAGTTGTCTCAGAAATTTAGACTGGGATGTGGGAAAAACTCACAAATCAGTCGTAGCCCCCTGGTCTCTCATTCTTCTTCACCACCAATTTTGCATAGCTTGTGTAAAACCTCATAAAGTGGGCCAGGGCCAGAGTGAGGCAAGTGAGGTGTGTGAAGGCCACAAAATTGAAGGTGATGCTCACTCCTTGAATCAGGGATCAAGTTCTCAACACCAGTAACTTTTCCCTCCCTATGTGCTATAGCATGAAAATGGTTGGATTGCTTTGAAAAGCAAAAGCAAAAATCTGTACTCATACACAGGTTGTGGCCGACTGTCTTATTTGTGATGCAAGAGGGAGGGCTTGGAAGGGAAGGAGACAGCATTAACCTCATCCATCGTTATGGTCCCCTAAATGCAGTGTTGGAGTTTTCCCCATTCTTCCTGGATTCTTGGGGCCACACGTCCGATTTTGGATTGTCTTTGTGTACACCCCTGCTATTGGGCATCCGAAATCGGGGCCACGTTCCCCGGGGGTCAAGTTGTCCCAGATCCTGCCCCAGATCACCTCCCCACTTCCCAGCCAGTTGGTCATACATTGAATTTGGGACAGAAGGGGCACCAGTGCGCAGCGGATCCTGGATCCTGCGGCTGCTACTGTGAGCCCGGAGTGCTGTGCAGACACCTGGAGGCCATGTCTAAGGATGCAACCAGAACCCTGGGGAAAGGTAAGTGCTCCCGACCCTGAAGACTTCACTCTGGAATGAGGGGGGCACAAGGGCTCCCATGCAGGAAAGCCTCATGCAGGTCTCCTCCCTGAGGCTCAGGAGGCGGAGCTCACACAGCGCCTGTCCCCTCTCCCCAATCCCTGGCATCCCCGGGCTCGAAGGGGGCTCCTCTCCCCACCCAACTAACTGGCCTCTGTTTCCCTGCGCCTCACCCCATGCGCTGCAGGAAGCTGCCCTCCAGGGCCGGTCCCTGAGGGCCTAATCCGCATCTACAGCATGAGGTTCTGCCCCTACTCGCATAGAACACGCCTCGTCCTCAAGGCCAAAGGCATCAGGTGAGAAACAGGTTCCAGGCTGGGGCTAGTCCGGAATGGTGAGCACGGGCTGGGTAGGGGTTTTGGAGGCCCCCTGAAAGCAAATCTCCAGAGTTGTGTCTGTGTGCAAAACTTTTTCGCACAATGCAGGTGCGAGCTTATGACCTGGTTCTCTCCCATAAGGTTTGTTCAGCAAGTGCACAGCCAAGGCTACTGAGGCCTCCCTGGCTGCTCCTTGGAGGCCAGAGGCCCTCAGGTCAACTTTGTCCTCTTCTGTCATTACATTTGCTGCATCCAGCATTTCTGAGTTGTTCATGCATCTTTCCCCCACGCATTACTCTCTCACTACCAAATGTGTGTGTTCTTATTGGGTAGGGTTTGCCTGACTTATCCACAGGCTAGGAGAAAGCCTGGCATATTGTAGGTGCTCAAAAAATATTTGCTGACTGAATGAACAAGTCATTCCAAGCAGAGTTAGAGATGGAGCTACTGTCACGAAGTGCCTGAAGACTCTAACAGACCTGAAAAAATGGGTAGGTACCCTTGCAGAAGGAATTTTGCAGGACTGGCTCCTGCACATCTGCATTAGGAAGGCCAAGCAACTCTGCTGGCAGATGGACTGCATTATGTGGCTGAGCTCCAAGGGGAAGGGTGAGGCTGTGTCACTCCATGCCCTTTGACCTCTGACTTGGAGAGTTCATTGTCAGGGCGGCTTCAGAGTTTCAGATTCACATCAGAAACAGAGATCAAAATAGCAGCATTGAGAAATTCTGCCTTTTTAAGTGTACTTGGCATCTATTTCCAGATTCTTCTCTTTTCCTCAAATCTCATTGGCCCTAAGGTCACCTTTTTTTTTTTTTCCTCCAAGGGTAAACAGTAACGTTATGTTTTGATCATTTGGTGACAAATCGGCAGCCTAGAAACCAATGTAAATATTGCTTTAGGGCAAGATTTTTTTCAACCTTGGCATTTTGGGCCAGATAAATCTTAGTTAGGAAGAAGGAAGGGGGTCTATCCTGTGCATTGTTGGGTATGATAGGAACTCATAAAGTTCATGGAAAATGGAATTAAAAGGTAAAGTTTATTTTGATACAAAATATTTTTTAAATCCATGCAGCTATTTTCCATCACATGTATTTCCCCTGATCTTTTCGAAGATCCCTTGTATTCAGCAACATCCCTGGCCTCACCCTCCCCCCCTCTTAGATGGCAGCAGAGCCTTCCTCCCCTCTCCCCATGTAATCGTGGTTACAAAAAAAAAAAAAAAAAAGTCTCCAGACATTGCCGCAAGTTCCTTGGAAAGAAGAGAAAAATCCACCCCTGATTGAGAACCACTACTTTGGGGTTCAAGGAAAATCTCCTAGACTTAGCAAAGAATGTACCCATTTGTTTCCATTAATCTCTGTTTTTAAAGATTTTATTGATTTATTTGAGGGGCAGAGTTACAGACAGTGAGAAGGAGAAACAAGAGAGAAAAGAATTCCATCTACTTGTTCACTCCCCAAATGGCTACAATGGCTGGAACTGAGCCAAATTGAAGCCAGGAGCCAGGACCTTCTTCTAGGCCTCCCATGCAGGTGCAGGGGCCCAAATGGTTAGGCCATCTCAGACTGCTTTCCCAGGCCATAGCAGAGAGGTGGATCGGAAGAGGAGCAGCTGGGACTAGAACCGATGCCCATATGGATTCATCTTCTGTGCCACAGTGCCAACCCCTCCATTAATCTCTTAAAACACACACATGTGTGTGTGCCTTGTAACTTTATGGCTTCAACCTCTAATAATGAATAAGAATTCCAAAGTTATTATGTGCTGTGCATTAGGTACTGTTCTAAATGTCTTATACAGATTCACTAATTTGATCACCACAGTGATGCCAAGTGATGAGTACAACTGCGATCCCCATTCAATAATAAGAACACTGAGCGCAGAGTGGGGAGGGGCTTGCTAAGGTCACCAGCTACACTGTCCACTTTGGTGCCAGAACTCATGCTCTTCCCTGTTAGCTTTTACCAAATCCTGTTGTGACCTGCACATATCAGATTTGGATTTCCAAGCTTTAAACTATATTAAACTCTCTATTGGCGTGGTTAAGAGCCAGCTCTGAGTCAGTCTGCCAGGCTCCAATCCTATCTGCTACTTCTTAGCAGGAGGTCTGGGGCTAAGATTCAACCACTTCTTGGCCTTATTTCCTATAAAGTATACCTGCCTTGTGGGGAATCCTAAGGGACGAGCAAGATAAGGGATGGAAAACCACTAACTCTGTCAGTGCAGCAACAAACACAAGGAGGTTGCATGGTTTCAAAACAAACAAAAGAGCCTACTATAATTGCAAATTTTAATTTTATAAATGGATCTCTTCTGCCTCTGCCCACATACATGCCTCATTTTTGTTTTCTTGTTTCAAGACATGAAGTTATCAACATTAACCTGAAAAACAAGCCTGAATGGTACTACACGAAGCATCCTTATGGCCAAATTCCAGTCTTGGAGAACAGCCAGTGTCAACTGATCTATGAATCTGTCATCGCCTGTGAGTACCTGGACGACGCGTATCCGGGAAGGAAGCTGTTTCCGTACGACCCTTACGAACGAGCTCGACAAAAGATGTTGCTGGAGCTGTTCTGTAAGGTACAGTGAATGGTACAAGGCCACCCCCCGCTCATTTTCGCGTTGTGTGTCTTCCCCAACCTTCACTGACGTTATTTTGTTGTATTTTCACGTGAGTCTCAGGAGAACAAGTTGGGTGCAATTAGAGTATGCCCTCTGATGGTAAAACTGCACGATTTAATTAACTGCATTGAATTCAACTAGTATGCTGGGGAGGAACAGTAAGGATCAGGTGACTTGCAGTAGGAGGATTGAAAGAACTGCAGCCTGGCGCTCCCATGCTTCAGGCGAAATATATTGGAGTGAGAAGAAGATTATGCAGAAAAGGGGACTGCCCCTGGTGTGGGGCCCCAGCGCCAGGAAATGTGAGTGATACAGGAAAGGAGGCAGAAAAAGAGATGGAGAAATGCTAACGTAGTTCCCGTTGAAAAGAAAGAAAAATAACTCAATGAGATTAATGGCTGGCATCTATTAAGCAGCTTAGGGGTTGCCAAGCCCTGTCCTAGGCGCTCTACAGAGGTGAACTAACTGAATCCCGCCTCTCCCCTTGTGGCTGGGCATTGTGACTGTATCCATTTTTCAGATGAGAACAGGAGGCTTAGAGAGCTTAAGTACCCCCCTCCCCCCACACACACATGCACACAAGAATGCACAACAGCTGATCAAGGAAGGAGCACGGGAGAAGCCCTGTGAGAGGGCCTTGTTCTCCGGGGTGCTGTGAGAAGGGGATTTTAGAAGCACAGAGATGACCGGGGCAGCCTTTGCAGGGAGCGGGGACTCTCTGTTTGTGGGTTTGGGCCTTTTTCATTGGCACTGAAGAGCTCTGCTGCATTTCTACGCAGAGCAGAAGCATGGTGTTCTCCACTAAGACTCTGTGTCCTCTGATTAGGTCCCACATCTAACTAAGGAGTGTCTGGTGGCCTTGAGATGTGGGAGGGAATGCAGCGATCTGAAGACAGCCCTGCGTCAGGAATTCTGCAACTTGGAAGAGGTACACACAGGGGCCCCTCCCTTCTAGTCAGGCACAGTGAAGGAGGCCATGCAGGGCCACCTAGTCTGGTCCCCCTGACACCTGCTCTCAAGGGCTTATTCCTTCCACCAGGCTTTGCTAAGTCCAGCTTCGGGTCGTTGGATTTTAGCTTGTGGATGCATGCCCTCTACGACCTGCCCTGGAGCTCTCCTCGAAAACCTGCCGGGGAGCTGCGGAGGAGATGCCCTGAATGGCTTGCTCTCTCCTGGTCACTCAGTCCCCTGAGTGTCTCTGCGTGGCTTCTGTAGCTTCCGCCCGTGAAGCATGATCTGTACTGGCTGGGGTTGTGTTGGCTGCTAGTAAAAGGAACCTAACTGCTGTAAATGCATCTGATAAGGGCTTGTTCTCTCATGCTAAAATGACAGAGGTAGGCAATTCAGGCCTGTCTTGATGGCTTCTTTGTGAACCTAGCAGGGACTGGGGCTCATTCTCTTTCTCAGCAATGTAATGTAATGTAATGGTTTCGTCCCCAAAATGACAAGATAGCTGCCGGAACTGCAGCCATTACACCCAGGTTCCAGGCTCTGGATAGGAGAAAAGAAAGCAAGCAGATGGCAAATGGGATGCTTCCCTGAAAGGGCTTTTCCAAAACCCTAATACATGACTACTGGTAGCTCATTGGCCAGAACTTAATGTGCAGGGTTGTAGCTGTATCAGGGGAGGCAGAGAAATTTAGTCCAGATAAAATCAGGATCCTGTAATTGAGGAAGCAAATTTAGGTGGTGGACAAGGAGCAGTCTCTCATTGGCCTGCCAGCACTGGAGCTTCTTATCCCTTCCTTCTAGAATAATATGGGAGATGGTTCCTGAACTTCCTTTATCTTTGTCTCAGAAATTGATGAATTCCCTTTATGGGTGTGTTGTCCCTCTGTTGGCAGCCAGAGAATGCTATTTTTAACTTCTTAAAGAGAGGCTGGTTATTAATAGTGTTCCATTTGACCTTTATCAAGTGGAAGCAGATTGGACTTATTTACACTTCAGTTGCTGTCTTAGATTTGAACAGTTGCGGTATTTACAGATGATGAATGGTCAAGTGTACGGAATGTTTTGTCCCGCGGCTGTGACCGTGAGAAGGCACTGGGAAGGCAGTGTGATGTGCGGGAAGGAGTCTTGGATCTTAGGCTTGGCTTCCTGGATTCTAGACCCCTGGGCGAGGGGTGGCCTGGTAGATGGGGACAGATACACTTCCTCCAGACCAGTACGGCCTTTAACCAACGTGTTTAACAAAACAGCTAATGAAACAGCCTTTGGGGAGCGAAGGGGACTGCTGCTTTTATGAACTCTTATGAATAAGGAATTTTTAAAGTCTTTTTCTTTCTTTTTTTTTTTTTTTTTAGTCTTTTTTTTGTTTTTTATGTCCTTAAGCAACTGAACAGGCTGCTTTCTCACAGATGAAAAATCCCCAGCGAGGCCGGCGCCGTGGCTCAACAGGCTAATCCTCCGCCTTGGCAGCGCCGGCACACCGGGTTCTAGTCCCGGTCGGGGCGCCGGATTCTGTCCCGGTGGCCCCTCTTCCAGGCCAGCTCTCTGCTGTGGCCCCGGAGTGCAGTGGAGGATGGCCCAAGTGCTTGGGCCCTGCACCCCACGGGAGACCAGGAGAAGCACCTGGCTCCTGCCTTCGGATCAGCGCGGTGTGCCGGCTGCAGCGCGCCAGACGCGGTGGCCATTGGAGGGTGAACCAATGGCAAAGGAAGACCTTTCTCTCTGTCTCTCTCTCTCTCACTGTCCACTCTGCCTGTCCAAAAAAAAAAAAAAAAAAAAGAAAAAAGAAAAATCCCCAGCGAGGGCAGGGAGCTGGAAACTAGCAATTCTTTGAATTCAAGGATAACTGGCAACACGTTTGGATCAGTCCCCCTCCCACCCTGCATCTGGGTGATGGGCAGATTGCTAAGGAAGCATAGGAGGAGGCACAGTTCTGGGTTAGAGCAAGTGGACTGGTACTCGGTGCCATGCCTTGCACCGCGGCTACTTGGCCTGCACCTCTCACTTAATCCTTGCAGCAGCCTTTGCAGGGAGATGGAACTGGTGCTACTTTGCACATCCGAGTGTCCTCTCCAGGCAGGCTCTGTATTCTAGGTATCAAGACAACAAAATCAAAGAACTTCAGGGGCTCCAAGCCTAGAGGAGGAGATGGACTGATAAAGCCGCTTAAACCCCATGAGGGAAGATCTCTGTACAGCTTTGCAGACCCTGCTTGAGAGGCCATGTTGGAGAGGCTGGGTTTGAGTCCCTGCTGTGTTTTGAGCCTAGGTTCCTTTTCAGTTTGCACCCTAGGAGGCAAGCAAATGATGGCTCGAGTATGTGGGTCCTTGCCACCAGTGTGGGAGACCTGGAGTGAGTTTCTGGCTCCTGGTTACGGCCTGGCCCAACCCTGGCTCTTGCAGGCATTTGGGGATAAACCAGCAGATGGAAGATCTCTCGGTGTCTCTGTCTCTGAAATACTTATAACTAAATAAAATATAAACCTCAGTGTGTTGAGTGCCAGGCTGGAGACATGCAGGGAGATTGAGGGTGGATGATGCCTGTACTGCCTCTCTGAGGATGAGTTAGAGGCCAGGGTGAACCAGAATTGGACACTACCTTCGTCCAGTGTGCCGAGGAGTTTGCGTCCTCTGCCAAAGTTGATGGGATGTGACCAAAGCCAGCAGGTAGGAGAGTGGTTTGCGCCCAGCCTTATCACCTGCTCAGCCCAGTAACAGTGTGGGACAGGAAGAGGCCAACAGACAGATGGAGGGACACAAAGAATCACCCTAAGGAGGGCTGCAGAGGGCATTTTGTTGGGGGAGATTGTCAGGAACTAAGATGAGCGGGGGGCTGGTGGAGAGGTAGGAGTTCTGGGAGGTGGTGGGTGCTGGGTCTGTGGCCCATAACTGTGACACTTTGCGCTGAGCAGGAGTTCAAGGGCCGAACCCTGTTGTTGACTTTGAGGTGCTGATGGGTCATCACGTGGAGCCTAGGAGAGGAACACACGGCTTACATTAGACCTAGGGAATGGCCAAGAGCTCTACCCACAATCAGTGGTGCAGTTATAAATGTTAAGCAGCCAACTCTCTCTGAAAAAGGAAAGTTGTGATTAGTAGCATTTGCTGATTTCCTGGGTCGCAGTACTCCCACCAAAGCCGACTTGGAAGCCAGCAGTGTGGTCCATCGAAGCTCCAAGCTGGGAAGCGAGGCAGGCTGTTGGCCAGCTGGAGTACAGTAGGGAGCTTCAGTACAGAGCTCTGTGGGCAGGTGCCGCCTCCTAGCCCAGGTAGAGGAGGCTTCCCCCCAGGCTAGTTAAGGACCTCTGAGTGGTCAGCATTGTCACAACAGGTGTGAGCCTGGTTATTGTCTCCCAGAATGTTAGCAATGATTCTGACTGCAATGTAGGCGGTGTCAGTCTGCAACCCATGACCAGTGGACTGAATTACTTGATTTATTTTTCTCTTTTTTTGGATTTATTTCTCTTAATATGAATATACTGACTCGAGGAGATTCTATCAAAATTAAAACTTGGCAGAATAATTCTAATAGCAATGACCCCCTGACATATGCAACTCTTTTGCATGGTTTTGTATAATAAGAATTTTGTGTGAACTAAGACTGCATTAAATACACATGGTCTCTGAGTGATAAGTCAAGATGTCAGTGTGGTGTCTGCCATGGTTAATGCCACTCAAAAAGATTAGTTTACCTTTTGGAGTAAACTTTAACTGTCCCCCCTATTTTTTTTTTAAATAAATGCCCTATTTGACTTTGAAATATTTTTTCTCTAGAATTTCCAGTTTCACCAAAATTGAAGATTTATTGTGCTTATGGTGTAACCACCTTGCTCTCTACTATTTCTGAGGTGTTTTAGTGCTGCTTTTATGATCAGACCAGCAGCCCGCCCGCTTGCTTTCCTGGACAGCGGCATGAGTTTTAAAACCATTGGGTTGCCCTAGTCTAACCACGTTTTAAATCTGCCTTCAAACATTTTTATGCGTTGCTGAATCATTACTCTAAACTGCACACAGGCGTTATCTTTGTTCTTTTTTAATGCTGCAATTGACTTTTCTGTTCTAAAATAGCACTAGAGCCAGGTGTGTTTTCTCTTGGTGGATCTGAATGTGGCAGGATCTTTCCATGGCTTTTTTTTTTTTTTTTTTTTGCCAGTGCCTTCATCCAAAATGTTTTCATGGTGGAACTGGTCAGATGAAGGCTCTGTGCAGTGAACAATGAAATTTGGTTTGATTTCTTGCATGGTTTTTGATTTTCGCTCTGATTCAGTGTTCCTGTGCTTGTGAATTGGTTTTCTGTTCTGGCGATGCTGGTCCCATCCCAGTCATCATTGAGTTCATAAAGGAGAGCGAGGAGAGATGACATAAAGAATCCCGAGGCAGCACTGAGAGATGAGACTTGCCCAGAGACTGAAGCCTTCACTCTTGGTGGCCACAAGCTGCTCTGTGCTTTTGCTTAATGAGTCCATTGACCTGCTTTACTCTGCGTTTCCGTGCGCGAATCCCACATTGCTGGATGTGATTGCACGCCTTCTGTGTAGCAGTTGGCTTGAGGCTGAATTTGCATCACTCAGGAGTGTCTATAATTAAATGCGCTCTTGGTTCTACATTTCACTTCTAGGCAACTTTTTTCCATTTGTGTTATTTATTTACTTGAAAGGGATGGAGGGAGACAGAGTTCCCATCTCTTAGTTCATTTTCCAAATTTCTTCAAGGGCCAAGGCAGGCTGCCCCTAGGTGAAGCCAGGAGCCAGGAACTCAGTCCAGGTCTCCTGCATGAGTGGCAGGACCCAACTACTTGAGCCATCACCACTGCCTCCCAGGGTGCACATTAGCAGGAGGCTGGAATTGGGAGCAGAGCCGTGAGTTGAATCCACTCTGCTGTGTGGTGCAGGTGCCCTGACCCAGCATCTCTTCAACCAAATGCTTGCCTTGTTGTCTTTTTTTAGTTTGTTTTTTAAATATTTATTTATTTGTTTGAAAGGCAGAATAACAGAGAGGCAGAGGTAGAGGCACAGAGAGAAAGAGATCTTCCATCCACTGGTTTACTCCCCAAATGGCCACCATGGCTGGAGCTAGGCCGATCCCAAGCCAGGAGCTTCTTCCAGGTTTCCCACGTGGGTGCAGAGGCCCAAGCACCTGGGCCATCTTCCACTGCCCTCCCAGGCCACAGCAGGGAGCTGGATTGAAACTGGAACAGCCAGAACTTGAACGGGAGCCCATATGGGATGCTGGCTTAACCCACTATGCCACAGTGCTGGACCCTATCTTGTAGTTTTAATTTTTAATTTGTTGTTTCTTCTTTGCATAAAATGACATGCTAGCCCAATTAGATTGTATTGTAAAAGTTTTTTTCTGTTGTTCTTCTTTAATTTTTATTATTTTCAGTAATGGAGTTACAGATTGTTCATTTCTCCTATGAGTTCACCAAGATAGGAAGGAAACAAAGTTTGTACCTGGATAATTCTTCACTGAAAACAGTTTTCTATAGCTGCCTGTTTACAGCAAGCTATTTACAAGCCAAACTTACTTGCTTTCAATTTCGTCAACATGTCTTCAATCTAAAGCTTTTTTTTTTTTTTGACAGGCAGAGTTAGACAGTGAGAGAGAGAGACAGAGAGAAAGAAAGGTCTTCCTTCCGTTGGTTCACCCCCCAAATGGCGCGCTGCAGCCCACGCAATAATGCCGATCCAAAACCAGGAGCCAGGTGCTTCCTCCTGGTCTCCCACATGGGTGCAGGGGCCCAAGCACTTGGGCCATCCTCCACTGCACTCCCAGGCCACAGCAGAGAACTGGACTGGAAGAGGAGCAACTGGGACAGAATCCAGTGCCCCAGTGGGGACTAGAACCCGGGGTGCCAGCGCTGCAGGCAGAGGATTAGCCTAGTGATCCGCTTTTTTGAGAGTTATTCCATAGAACTATAAAGCTCGCCTCTTTCCAGTGTACAGTGCAGTGGACTTTAGTAACTCACAGTTGTGCAGCCATCACCACTGGTGAATTTCCAAACATTTGTATCAGAAAGCCATTTCCCATTTCTTCCCAACCCTCTACTTTCTGACTGCGTGCATTTTCTCAGTGTGCACATTTCATATGAATGAAATCATACGTGTGTAGGCTTTCGTGAGCTCCTTTCACTTCCCAGTCAAAGTGGATAAACAGTGGATAACCACTGTGCCCACCCCAGATATTTGACTACTTAAAAGCATAATTTTGTTCTTTTGGTCTTCAATTTTAAATTAGCTCCTTTTTGGGGGGAAGAACACGTGTAAGTACACCATTTTAAAATCCTGCGCCATGAGCCTTTCCTGTTGTGATCTCCTCCACTGATTTATGCTTACAAAGTACTCTCCCCATTCATGAACTTGCTAAATTCATTATAGAATGAAGGAAGCACTTTAGAAGGATTCCAGCTTAGAATTTTCTGGGTGGACCTTCATCCCCAAATGCTGAAAAATTGTGTTCTGAATCTGCACGAGAGAAGCTGGCTCCCAGCTCGCAGGCAGCAGAGGGGTGTGTTCGCCCACAGATCCCGCTTCTAGGCTTCTTCCTGGAGGTGCCTGGGACATTCCCTGGGGTTGTCCTGGCTTTCAGGGAGTCAGTTCTTCATGCCATTAGCTCAGCTGCAGCTGTATCAGTGTAGCAGGGACCTGAAATCTGCAATCTGGAGAACCTGTACTTTTATGAACTCAAAGGATTGTCTTGCTGCTGCTCTGGGTAAGAGCTTGCATTGTATTACTGATGTACTGGCCAGTGGCTTTGTGTGTCATTTTGGGGGATGGAGATGAAGGGGCACCTGCTTTTTTTTTTAAAAGATTTATTTATTTATTTGAATGGCAGTTACAGAGAAGCAGAGGCGGGGGGGGGGGGGTGTCTTCCATCCAGTGGTTTACTCCCCAATTGGCTGCAACGGCTGGAGCTGTGCTGATCTGAAGCCAAGAGCCAGGAGCGTTTTCTGGGTCTCCCATGTTGGGGAAAGAGACCAAGGACTTGGGTCATTTTCCACTGCTTTCCCAGGCTATAGCAGAGAGCTGGATCGGAAGTGGAGCAGCCGGGCCAATGGCGGCCATATGGGATGCCAGCACTGCAGGTGGCAGCTTAACCCGCTACGCCACAGCTCCAGCCGTGCGCCTGCTTCTTCTGAACTATTTACATGAAGAGAAAAACAAGTGTTCTTCCTCCTGTGGTAGCAAGGGGACTGCCACACTGGTGCTGGGGGTTCCTGGCAAGGTGTAACTGAGGGTGTTGAACATAGGTGGCCATTTCACAGTCTTAAGCTCAATTATTGAGACCTTAACCTGGGCATTTTTGGCTGCCCAGTTTCAAGAAGTCTAGGATTTGCTTCTCTTTAGGATCTTGCGTCTAACATAAAGACCTTACACCTTTCTTTTTTCCTTTTGTTCTGAAGTACTGGGCCAGCCACGGCCCCTTTGCCTTTCCACTGCAGGCCACCAGGGGGAGCCCTGCGTGCGGGGCGTACTGCAAAAGGCTGCCTTTCGCTGTGTGAGCCTGAGAGGCCTTGGGTGGAAACGGGGCGCCCTGGTCCACCCTGCAGTCCCACCCCCTAGTGTGTGTTACTCACATCCCAGCCCTCCTTGAGGCTGTACCGTAGTCTTATTTTTCAGTGAACTAAGGAAACTAATTCTAAGATAGATTTTTCTAACATTCCAGAACACCAAACACCCTTACATCTCAGGTAAAATATCCAGGATTCTAAAGGGCAAGGCATTTTCCATGTCTGGAAGCTACCGTGCCTACCATGGAGGGCGCCCTGCTGTTGAGGGCCCTAAAGAGGCCTCTTTGACTCTGATTGGCAGCTGAAGATGTGTTCACGCCCTCACCGGCATTTGGCATGGGGTTAAAGTACCACTGGGGTTGGGTTGCCAGTGCCTGGGTTCAAGTCCTGGCACTGCTTCCGATTCCAGCTGCTGGCTGGGGCACATCTTGGGAGGCAGCAGGTGATGGCTCATGTCCTTGTCACTTACACAGGAGCCCTGGATTGAGTTCCCTACTCCTGGCTTCCTTGTGGGAATTTTGGGAGTGAACCCACAGATGGGAGCTCTCTCTGTTTCTTAAATAAATAAAAAATCAAACGGCAGGGATGGTAACATGACCATTGCTAATGGATTGAGATCATACACCAGCTTCTCATTCCATTTTGGATAAGACACTTAGGGAAATAAGACATTGGAAGGGAAGACTATCTGTGTATTTTACCCTGGCTCTAGCCTAACATTTGTTCCCAAGAAAAGCTGGCTGTCAGTGCAAGGGCCTCAGTTTAAACTGAGAACAGAACAGAACTCTTAAGTAAAGTTGCCAGAGGCCTGCTCCCCCATGGAGCAGGAGATAATTTGACAGGCTCGTTCATGGTGACAGGGCTGCGCGTGTTGGGATTTCTTCTCACAGGGCAGCTCTGAGCTGGGCCTGTCCTCAGTACAGAGAAGAAGGCTCACTGGCTCACTGCTTCCAAGCTTTCTGCTGTTACTTGAATTTGCAGAATCGGCAAAGAATTCCCAGGAGATGTGAGGAAAGTGCTGTGATTAGAGTTCTCGTAAACACATATTTGAAGTTGGATGATGTGAAGGTTGACGCTAGTCTGGGAAGGAGGACAATGGTGTTTTTGTCTTAGTTCTGGCATGCTAGACCCTGCAAGTCCCCTCCTCATGGCTGCGTTCCTCCTGGTGGAATGCGAGGGTCCCCTGTGCTTCCATATGGGAGACAAGAACAGCTCCCTGGAGTGTTTTCCTCTTCACGTGGTCTGCCAGGAAACTCGAGTCAAATGCAAAGCTTGATTTAAAGAACTGCAGTACCCATGGCCTGATGCCTTAAAGCCATGTTCCTTCTTGGTTTTGACTTTCTGTTCCAGCTTTTGTTTTCCCAGCATTTTAGTATTTTTCCTAAGTAATATGTTATTGCACACATCTTTTACCCTGCGCCTCCAATCCTTTGTGTGACAAGGATAGCACAGGGCAATGATGGAACGAGGAGGTCACACTCGATTTGCTCAGGGACCCTTCAGTCTTGCTGAATCAGAACTCCGGGAAGAAAAATAATTTTACATGTGTGGGAGGTATGGGTTTGCACAGGAGGGAGCCTGCCTGTGGGGGATCCTAAAGCCTTCCACGCCTCCAAGGAGGCCTAGCCGGGGTGCTCTCCAGCGTCACAGGGAGGCATCTGGGAAGGAGTTCGCACTTTGTGCAAGTTGATGCAAAGATATCAGGGATTTTTGAGACTTGCCCTGTGTGAAACTGTTGGAGAAATTCCTGTCTGGGGTGGGGTTCAAGAATCTGTGGCTGTTTCAGGAACCCCAAGTTGTTTTGATGTGGGTGTCCCTGAGTCACCTCTGGCTCTGAGGAAGTCTGAGGGTCCGTGTGCCTATGTGTTGGGGGATGAGGGGTTGGTGGAGGCTGATGGAGCCTCTCGTCCTGTGCCCATCTCGATTTTTTTTTTTTATTGTGTTGAGTACCTCGATAAAGCTTGCATTACTTTATGGGTATTTATATAAAGACTGATAGCATCTATCAGTCTGTCTATCACCTATCTATCTAAAGGCACACTGCTACATTGAGGAGATGGAAAGCTTTAGAAATCTGTCCAAAGCCTGCACCCATTATTAAGTACTTATTCATGTTCAGCGTGATTAACCCACTTTATCCAGGGACCTGCATGGGTTCCGTGAATGTCTGTATCTGGTTTATTGTGACAAGGGCTTTCCTGAGGACACCTATGCTGTGTAAAGCAGTTTCTCAGATGTCCCGGAGTTGACTGGTTTGGGTTTGGGTTTGGTCCTGATTTGTGCCATGAGGCCTAGGAACTGGCTACAGGTGCATATTTCAAAGTCTATGATAATGGTTTGGGTCTTTATGATCTATTCCTGAACAAAAACAGTGTCTAGAGCCTCCTGGAATATTAAAATCTGGATGATTTGTTCCTTTCCCCTTCTGAACCCAATCTTTTTTATACAATCCTGAGCACAGCCTCTGTCGTAGGTCCCCATTGTCCAGATTCTGCTGTTTTAGAACAAAATGATGCTGCAGACTGTCAGGGCCATGGTGAGAGATTCATCTCTGCCACACTGGGTACTAGGAAGGCTTAGACTTGGGGGCAACAGGGCTCACTCCCCCTTAGATCCTCACTCCCCCACTGATCCTTGGTCGGGATTTGTCTGAGGATATGGTTTTCAGAGTCCTCTGTTGTCAGCCGCTGTGAGTGCTCACATCTGCTGAGTTGGGCCAGAGTGGTTCTGGGGCATGATTATACTACTCCTTCCCACGGCCTCTGAAGAGGGTATAGGCATCATCACCCCATTGCAATGGGAAAACTGAGGCAAGGAGGAGGAGGTGTAAGTTACCCTGGGTGCACAGGTAAAGCCCAGCATAGGAGCAGGTGTGCTGGCTCCAGAGCTCACCTTCTGAACTGTAAGTCGGACCACTTCCCAGCCACAGTAGCGAGCTGGTGCAGAGTAGGAAGGATCAGTCTGAGCGTGTCCTGGTTGTGTGTACCCCTCATACCCCACAAGAATAACCAAAGGTTCACTCAGTAAACCTCTGACCCATGGGTTCCAGACAATGTAGGTTACGTCCATGGCTCTCCTGGGCCCAGCAACCAAGACCTGTTGCCCCAGGGAAGTACTTAGCTGGTTACGGATTATATAGGTCAAAATGGGTTCATAGTTTACTTGACTTAACTGGGTAGTAGGCACTGTACTTTTGTCTTTGGGAAAACTTTGCCCATCAGTTTTCTGCTAAGCACCTTTGTCTTTTCAAGTTTTTAGGTACTTTTTGGGAGTTGTCTTTCTTTTTAGTTCATCTGTCTACATTGATTCGTCCCACTTAGGAAAGAGAAATTTTATTTTAATGTAAAAGATTGATAATGTTGGGTGCGATCAATATGAAGTTCAAAGAGCTTAAATCAATAAAGAAAGTGGGGTAGAAAGACATGTTGGGATTTGAGAGGGTTCATGGCTAACTCTGCTCTTTGCTGTTTTAGTTTTGAACCGATAGAGAAATAAGGTCAAAGGCTGAGATATACAGAGCCTACCCCATCCTCTGTTATGGATGGGAGGATCCTGGAGAATGTAGGTCACAGTTGCATCAAGCAGGGGTCCCAGTGCTGCCCTTCAGCATCAGGCCGGGCTCCCTGGCTGTGCTGGCCCGGGGCAGAGCCTCTCCTCCCCCAGCGCCGAACTTAACCCCCCCCCGGGGGGCGGGGACACTTACAAGAGCCTGTTCCAGGCCAGCGCCACGGCTCACTAGGCTATCCTCCGCCTTGGCAGCGCCAGCACACTGGGTTCTAGTCCCATTTGGGGAGCTGGATTCTGTCTCGGTTGCCCCTCTTCCAGGCCAGCTCTCTGCTGTGGCCCGGGAGTGCAGTGGAGGATGGCCCAAGTCCTTGGGCCCTGCACCCCATGTGAGACCAGGAGAAGCACCTGGCTCCTGCCTTCGGATCAGCGCCGTGCGCCGGCTGCAGTGTGCCAACCACGGCGGCCATTGGAGGGTGAACCAACAGCAAAGGAAGACCTTTCTCTCTGTCTCTCTCTCTCTCTCACTATCCACTCTGCCTGGCAAAAAAAAAAAAAAAAAAAAAAAAGGAGCCTGTTCCAAGCTAAGCAGGGGCTGGGGCTGCCTCAATTTAGGTTCATCTTCCCAGCTCTCCAATCAGATGAACCACTCCGTGGCTCTCGTTGAAGGGGGGTGGGGGAGGTGACTGAGTGTGGCCCTAAAAGAGGCAGCCCCTACCTTAGCGAAAGGGAAGAGATATGCTGCTAAAAAATGGAGGGGAACGGAAGCCTCGGAAGCCTTGGCGCTCTTTCTTTGGGGATTGTTTGGTATTTGTGCTGAGTGTCTCCGTGTGCTGGCAGAAGTGTGAGCTAACTTGCATTGCTCTGTTTGCATTTTTAGATTCTTGACTACCAGAACACCACCTTCTTTGGCGGCGACTGTATATCCATGATCGACTACCTGCTCTGGCCCTGGTTTGAGCGGCTGGATGTGTATGGGATAGCAGAGTAAGACACTGGACCCTGCTGCCATAATTCCTGGGGCCATGCTGAGAACCAGTGGTTGCCCCTGACCTGGCTGGGAGCATGTTGCAGGATGTGTGTGACAGGCGCTCATGTTTCCAAACCACGGGGCTGCACCTCCTTGGGCTTGTCCACCACCAAGTGTGGATCCCCATTTTGCCTGTGTCACTACAGACGAAAGCCAGTGTCCATCAACTCCCCACAGAACATCAGAGCCTGCCGTCCTCCTCCCTGGCCAGACACAGGCAGAGGGGCTTGGGCACAGCGTCTGACCCTTGTCTACTGCCACATCCAGGGGGCACGTGTGCCTGAATCCCCTCTCGGTTCCCTGAGCATTCTTCCCCAATGCAAGAATGCCGCTGTTTGAAAAGTAATGCATGCTTAGTGTGGGAATGTGCAAACAAGGTGGCCACCGCACCCCTCAGGAGTGCAGGGATGTTTGCAGCAGGAGCAAGAGCTGCGGAGGGTCCTGGGTGGATCCCACACTCTGTTCTCTTGGAGCCCAGGGCGGGAGCTGGACGAGTGTCAGTGCCTCTCCAATCTCAGCCAGTCCCACAGTGGGCACGGACCCACATGCGGACTCAGGTCTGCATCCAGCCTTCTCCGAGGGGAGAGGAACTGCACTGTGTCTGATGACTGTGATCAGCACTTCACACAGAAAGATGCATCTCCTCTGCAGGCAGAACACTGAGGCAGAGCTTCGCACACTTATTCCTCACCTCCTAGATCTCTCCCCCGTTGCACTACTTCTCTCAAGCAGGTTGCTTTCTACCCTTGGCAGGGCTGGGGGACCATTTTTCTGGGTATTTGTGACCTCATTGTGGGTCATACACAACAATCAATGCTGTAGATTTATTGAATTGTGGTTGCCTTGGCAGGGCTGGACCATATGATATAAGCTTTATATGGCCCGCGGATGGGACGGTCCCCACCCGTGCTAAACCTAAACTTCCTGATCCATCTCTGAAATGGCCCAGTAAGCTCCATTATGTCAAGGTTTCACAATTGTTTTAATCATATGAAAAATGTTTTGGAAACCACTTTTTATCTTTTTCAAAGCCCCGCCCCCCAAAGTAAAATCTGAGACTGCCCCAAGTATGTTTGCTGTGCAAGGTTGGGCCACAGTGATACTCAGCTTTCCCCAGAGCCATCTGTCCATGAGTACTTCTCTGTGGGTTAGAAGCCACTTCTACAGCTCACAACACAGCTGTGCCCAGATGAGGTCTTCCTCCAGTAAATGACCATGCTCACCTGATAAGCCAGGCTCATGTCTTCCCCCAATAAACCCATCCTCCCTATCTTGTTGGTCCAGTAGTGATGTGTGTCCCGTCCCCCTGTGCCTTCCCCGCGGTGTGCTGACACTTCTTTCCTGCCTTGCAGCTGTGTGAACCACACCCCGACACTGCGGCTCTGGATTGCAGCCATGAAGCAAGACCCCACTGTCTGTGCCCTCCTCATAGACAAGAACATTTTCCTGGGCTTCTTGAACCTGTATTTCCAGAACAACCCTAATGCCTTTGACTTTGGGCTAGTCTGCTGAGCTTCGCCATGCTCCCTTGGCCATCCACTCCAGGGATTGTCTCAGATTCCGCTCCAGGGATTGTCTTCAGGGGTCAGTCCATCTCTGTTCCTTCTCTTCAGGGTTCCCAATAAAAACAGAAACAGGAAAAGCATTAATTCTGATCATCGCTTGTCTGACTCCACTAGCCTATAGCTTCTAATCCATATCCTAAAGTGCTGGCGTGGGAGCGTAGTTCGGGGACCTCTGTGTCCCCGGGGTGCCTTGGCCTTGGCCTAGCTTGTCCTCCAGGTGATCAATGCTGGTGCTGATGTTGAGGTTCAGACCCTATGTGTGTTTGTCGCCAGCAGATTGGCGCCCTCCAGAAACCTCCCCAGCAAGAGGAAAGCGTGGAAGGAGGGAGAAAAAGAAGGAAACTCCCAGTCCGAAGACCCTCGCCTCTTGGCAGTGAACACAGCCATCCACGTGGGCAGGCAGGCGTGCATGTGTGTCATTCACATTCAGCTTTTGGCCATGGGCCTGCGAGGCACTGAGGGTCTTGTGACCGGAAAGAATTCCAAGCAGGAAATGAAACGCCCATTTATCACCGTGGGTTCACTACGTCAGAATTTCATGGGGGCCATCAGGGCTCAGGATGTCTCACAGAATGTTCTACAGCCAGCATCCTGCCTACAAATAAATAACAGGCACACCCCAAAGCCAGCCACAGGCAAAGGTCGCACTGTTGGATCTGCGTCACACCCCTTTGAATTGGTCCCAGCAAAGGCCTCTGGTGGCCTGTTGGGTACCGGGTCCAGGCCACGTTGGGGAAAAAGTTGACAAAGACCTGGGCCCTGCCCCCTGCAGCCACGCATCTCTCCATCACCTTGGTGCGGGTTTTAGCCCAGACCTCTGAACTGCATACTTTCAGTGAGAATGCCTTGGCCCCTCTGCTGGCTTGTCCAGGCAGCACCGCCACGTGAAAGCAACAACCCCAGAGCTCGGCCAGGTGTGTGAGTAGGTGCCTGAGCTTGGGAGTGACTGCAGCCTTCCTTAGAGGAGGGGACCAGGCTCGCCCAGTGCTGTGTACCGCCTCGTGTCGGGCTCAGCCTGTGATCACTTCTGCTTTGCTCTCACTGAATCCTCCGCCAGCCGACTGAGAGGCCGACAGCAGCAGCCGCAAGCCCCTGGCTTCACTTGTTTGTGCCCGCGGAGGAACTAGCTGCAGTCCCTGCCTCGGACTTGGCCCAAAGCAGCCCTCTGCGTCTCAGCCTGGCCCTGCCATCTGCGGGCTCTGTGCATATTTGGACCCATGTAAACAGTTTCCAGGTGTTACTCCGTGCCAGCTGGACGGAAGAAGCAAGCCTGTTTGGTGAGCTGCCTGGGTGCCCAAAGAGACGGCGTGTGGTGGGCGGTCTGTGGTGCCGTCTGCTCTGGATGCTGCACCCTGTTGCCATGGCACCTGAGCTAACACAGAGTGATGGCTGTGAATCACTGTTTCCCTGGGGTGTGTGCGAGGGAAGGGGAGAAGCCTGCCCTGTGGCCGCAGGGGAGTGCTCAGCTTTGGCAGGCTTAAATCCTGCAAGGAATCGCTCCTGCTGCATCAGAGAATGGAATGACCTGGTGCATCAGAGAATGGCATGACACAGGTGCTGCCTTCTGGGGCTCCGTGGACTAATTCTGAAAGCTTGAAGGACAGTCCTAGAAAACCATGAAGAGACGACATGTGGGGGAAATTTGCAGGCTGGCAGTCCACAGCCCAGTCGGGTGTCCGGCCACCTTTCGGCCAGGCGTGCAGCGTGGTTTCCAAGGGTCCTGGTCCCTTGTACTGCCTTGACATCCTTCTTTGTGTCACCTGCCTGACCCCCCTGTTGTCAGCTTCTGGGAGCAACTCTAAGGCTTCAGCCTGCAGAAGAGTGAAGCAGACAATTTACACTCAGTGAAGGGCTCTTAAAGGTGCTTCCTGTATAGGAGGAGGGGGCAGAAATCCTCCATCATGTCCCAGAGAACTGTAAGGTAAGAAGGTAGGAAACCCGCTAGTTGACATCTCAGACCTAGCCACTTTTAATACGAGGTGTGTGTCTTATCAAAAGCACTTTGGACTTCCAGATTTAATATGAGATCCCTGTCTCTTGTAGATGGGAGAAAGAGAATGGAGTTGACACCACAGCATTTGTCACAGATGGTGTCTTCATCAGAGACCACGAGCAGAAGGGGTTGTGTGGAGGCTCCTCCCTTGGAGCCAGAGGCAGCCTGAACTGAGCTAGTTTCATGCATGACGGGGGTGTGTGAGGGGGTGTGACCAGGGCAGCCAGCAGTGGTGGGGACAGTGACTGCATGTTAACTGAAGTTTCTAAAAGTCACTGATCTCCGACAAGGGAGTGTTAAAGTGGATTTGATCTCAACTCTTTCAGGCACAAGCTAAAGCATCCCCTTCAGCAAATGCCCACCTAGTGCCCCCACTTAGCTCCTTGGAGCTTGGGTGATGGTGGTGGTGGTGGTGGGGTGGGGCTGGGTGACCTCTGCCTCATCTGCAGGTCTCCCCTGGTCCATGTTTGCTATGTCAGAGCTGAAGGCCTTCTTGATGGAGGGAGACTGGGCTGCTGTGTGTTGAGAACCAAGCTGACTCCCTGAGGTTTTAAATCAGCCTGGTTTGTTGTCTGAAGCCTTCACAAAGATTCAAGGATGCCCAGAGGGTCCTCACTGATTAGCCCCTGGCTCCTTCCTGCCCCTCACTGAGCACTGTGCTCACCCAGGGCCCCTCTGGCCCCTTTATCTTCATCTGTGAGAGCCTGGGAGGCCAGACACGTACGTGGTCTTTTGAACATTTCCTCTCATCTGGCTGGTTGGAGCTCTTGAGCCTTACTCCATGGGCTCATCTTCCTCAGAGCAGGCTCCTGGGTTTCTTCAACTAGCTCTTGTCAACCAGCTCTTGTCTTAAAGAGTTCAGATGGAAGTCCTTTTTTATATATGCGAAGAGAGGGGGTGTACCATCATGGTTAAGAAAGGCTATGTTGGGGTGGGCACTGTGGTGTAGCTGGTTAAAGCCCCCGTCTGCAGCACTGGCATCCCATATGGGAGCTGGTTTGAGTCCCAGCTCCATTTCCAATCCAGCTCTCTGCTGTGGCCTAGGAAAGCAGTAGAAGATGGCCCAGGTCCTTGGGCCCCTGCACCCACTGCAGGAGACCTGGAAGAAACTCCTGGCTCCTGGCTTCAGATCAGCACAGCTCTGGCCGTTGTGGCCATCTGTGGAGTGAACCAGCGGATGGAAGACCTCTTTTTCCCTCTTTCTCTCTGCTTCTGCCTCTCTGTAACTCTGCCTTTCAAAAAAAAAAAATATATATATATATATATTTTTTTAAACAGTGGTGCATGGTCAGACACACTGGGTTCAAACCCTGGCTCTGCCACTCATTAAGTTCCTTGGGAAACTTGCTTAACTTCTATGAGCCTCAGTTTCTTTTTTTTTTTTTCTTTAAGATTTATTTTATTTATTTGGAAGACAGAGTTACAGAGAGAGGTAGAGACAGAGAGGTCTTCCATCCATTGGTTCACTCCCCAGATGGCTGCAACTGCTGGAGCTGAATCGATCCAAAGTCAGGAGCCAGGAGCTGCTTCTGGGTCTCCCACATAGGTGCAGGGGCCCAAGCACTTGGGCCATCTTCTAATGCTTTCTCAGGTCATAGCAGAGAGCTGGATTGGAAGAGGAGCAGCCAGGACTAGAACCAGCGCCCATGTGGGATGCCAGCACTTCAGGCCAGGGCTTTAAGCTGCTGTGCCATGGCACTGGCCCCAAGCCTCAGTTTCCTATATGTAAAATGGGGTTACTACCTATCTATTGCATGGAGTTATTGAGGAATAATGAGATCCATGTCAGGGCTGGGTAATTCTCAGAGGATGGCAGGCAACGTACTATCAGAAGGAGGCTTCTGTTAGTGATCAATTTGGACTCCATGTTCCTCCTCCCATCACTTTGTGGAAGTAAACGTGTCCTGCGTGGTGTATGGCTCCATTCATGATTTGGACTTGTTTGTTAGTTGTTTCATGAAGCCTAATCTCAGTGACCTGTGAGCCACTGGAAGCTGGGATTGTATCCCTCCGCCTCTGCTCTTTTGTCTCAAGACCTACTTTAAGACCATGCATTCTTAATTCTTGCAGTGTTGTTGCTGGTAAAATAATACCCTCTCTCATGTTGTAGAGCTGTACTGAGAATCTTGTTGCTTTGCCTTATGTTAGAGAAGTTATTCAGTGACACTTGTTAAAGTGCAGTGAGGAAGACTTTCTTCAGGACCCCAATGGCAGGTATAGAGACCACTGCAACAAGGCTTCGAAGTGGGAGACGGAGCTCGACTCTGAATGCAGTGTGGGAAAGTGGAAATGTATAGCCAAAGGGCGGTGGAGGGGGGCAGTCAGCAGCAGGGGTAAGGTTGCTAAGGGCGAACGTTAAGATGGGCCAGGGTGATTAATCGCCAGGGGGTGGTAGAGACGAGGAGCCCCATGAGACATGGAGTATGGTCAGATGCTAGGGTGGCAGAGCGGTTCTTTGCTAAAATTGGTTTTTCCAAGTTTAAGTGTGCAGATGGGCCTAGGAGAAGTTCAGGGCCTGATTGCAGTTTGATCAAGCAGAAAATATTTGTCCCCTCCTGGAACAGGTGTCTCCTTCAGAGAGTGGGGGTAAGGAGGATCGGAAATGCCACCGGCTCACCCAGTTACAAGGCAGTGTGGATGTTGCGTGGAATGCAAGTGCGCTGCAGATGGATGACCACACACCTTCCTCCTCTGCTCCACCTGGACTAGAATCCTGTCCCACTTGGCTTTGTTTTCTTAGGACCTGGCACAGAGCCTGGCATAGATCACGTGCTTTGTGAATGAGCACAGGAACATGCCATTGGATGGATGCATGGTGACTGGATGAGGGAACAGCTGCCCTGGGCCCCTTCCAGGTTGCTCATTACGAGGCAGGTGTCACAGCTGACCCCCTACCCCACCCCCACCCCTTTGCTGTCTAGAAGAGAGATTTGAATCTCTGGAGCAACAGGGACGTCCTGCCAGGTACCTGGCTCTGCTTCCTCCCTTGCCAACTGTGGGTTTCAGATCTGGCTGTCCTGCCAGGAGACTGGGAGAGGGGAGGGATCACAGTAGAATTGGCAAGATACCCCTCCCAATTCCCTCCAACCTGGGGTGACGCCCCAGACCCCTCTGGCCAGGTCCACAGGCATTTTCTGAGCATCTGGCTTGAGACTGGCCTTGAGGGAGGCACGGAGGAAGCAGTTCCCGCAGGTCCCACGCTGTGTGCGGAGGGAGCCCTGAGGGACAGACTCATGTGCACCGTGAGCCGGCCTGGACACCACCGGGGGAGCAGGAGGTAGGAATCAGACTGCAAGGAACTCTCGGGGAACAAGGGCAGTGACTGGCGCTGCTTTTGCTGTTCAGCCTGTTACCCACAGGCCCTAAGCTTAGGGCTTCCACGAGCCTTTCTCTTACTCTTCTCAATGCCTCTCTGGGGCGGGCAGTATGAATAGTTGAGGAGACTGAGACAAAACTCAGGCTCACAGAGAACCAGGACATGCCAAGCTAGGCCACGGCATGGCTGGATTTGAACATAGTCCAACCTCTCATTGGCCTTCGCACTTGCCTCATTATGGCAGAAGTCAGCGTACCTGGTGGGCAGGACCTCACACAGGCTACCCTACCCAGTGGGCACGTGGCATCCGGGCAGGGGGCCTACTCTTTTTCCTCTCCAGCTCATCAAACGTGGAGCTGAGTATGCATGGCGCCTACCTCTTGTGTTGTTCTGAAGTGTGGAGCTTGTGTGGCTTATCTGCCGTAAGATTCTGCAAGGAAGAAACAAATCTGAGGGTGCTTCTTAGGAATGGTGCATGGCACAGCTCCACCGACTTCCTGGCTCGAATCTGGCTGTACCTGGGGCATCTGCTGTAGTGTCCCATGCAGAAGTAAACAGATGGGCTGACTCATTGTCCTTGGCTGGGAAACCCTGAGGCTGGCCTGCAGCTTCCGGACCCCTGATGGTCTGACTCAGCACTAGCTGTGCCCACTGGAAAAGACCCAAGGCCACTGCCAGTCCTGGGGGAGGGAAGTCTAACCACTGTCCCAGGAGCCCGTTGGTCTGACACAGCTCAGTCCACCCTGGAGGAGCAGGTGAGCAATATGGGAGTCCTCTCTGGCCAGCTGGGAAGGCAACCAGGGGTGACTGGTGAGATGCAACAGGAAGTGGTCTTTGCTTTCTATTTTACATAAAGTTATCTTAAGAGAAACCTAAAATACCACTGACCAGTGGGTTTTAAAGCTGTAGATGGGATCTAACTCCTATCCCTTTTCCCACTCCTGCCCTGCAATCCTCACTTTGCGCCTCCAGAAACCTACCTTTCCCCATCAAAAACACCTCTTCGAACACCTCGAGGGCTTTATGGTTCCATGTGGCTGGGACAGAATGCGTTGTTGACAGTCTGATTTGCTATTTCACCTGTTAAAGCAAGGCCCTCCTCACGCAGGAGGAAGTAATCGGCTCTGCGTGGAGGACAGCATTTTTGTGTGGGTCTGGTTTTCCTGCAGGGTGCGCATCATGTTGCCTGGGTGTAAGGGAGCTGACACTTGGAGCTCAGACTCCCAGCTGACCTGGGTGTTCTCACACACCCCCTGCAAGCCTCAGAGCCACTGCCTTTCACTGTCACTTCCCTTCCTCAGTCGCTGTGGCTTCATTGGCAGCCACTGGGTCTGTCTTCTGAACAGAAGCATCCCTTAGAGCCCTTGTCTTACACTTGTGTTTCCCCTACAGTGCTTGACCCAGGTGGAACACCTGCCATGGCTCAGTCCCCATTCAGATGCCATCTCACTCTTGAGTCACGATGACCGAGTGCTTTCTTTTCATGGTCAGATGCTGGCAAGTACTGGGCACAGTGGTTACCAGGGGAGGCAGGATCCCTCCACAATGGGCTCTGTACACAGAGATGTTCACTGTGGTGTTGTTTACAACAGCGGTGTATAAAAAGGTGGAGAAAACTTACATGTTCCTCAGTAGGGGAGGTTGGAGAAATTAGGGCATATGCCACACAGTGAGACAAGCAGCAGCTGTTCTAAAAATGACCTATAGCCAAATGTTAAAAAAAAAAAAAAAAAAGGTGTCCATGGAAAATTAGGAGGCGTGGCGTGATGACATTTATGCAAAAGGGAAGCCAAGGGAGGATTACACACATGACACGTGCACAGAAGCATCTGGGAAGGGTGGGCCACACACTGAGGAGTGGCTCTCTGTGGGGAGTGGACCGAGATGTCAGGGGTGGGAGTTTTTAGCTGTAATTTTTTCTGCCAGTGGTTGAATTTTTAACATTATGAATGCATTGCTTTTATTTATTAAAGAAAAAAAAAAAAAGAATGGTCGTTTAGCCTAGCAGTTTGGAAACTGGCATCCTATATCCCAGGACCTGGGCTCAGCGCCTAGTTCTGGCTCCTGATTCCAGCTTTCTGCTCGTGTCCACCTTGGAAGAAAGAAGTGATGGCTCAAGTACTTGCGTCCCTGCCACCCACTTGGGAGACCTGGATTGCATTCTCAGCTCCTGGCTCAAGCCTGGTCCACCTCTGACCAGTGCAGCTATTTGGGGAGTGACCTAGCAGATGGGGCCTTGCTCTCTCTGCCTCTCAACAAAATAACAAAACAAACTCAGTTAAAAACACCAGCTGTCTTTGGATGGCAATGACAAGGGTTAACTCTAAAAGACAGCCCTTCCAAGTGGCTGGAGCAGAACAAGGCGGAGGATGGTGAAGCGGACTGGGGAGGTGAGCAGCAGGCACAGTTTTTCCCCTGTGAGGTTCTGGCTCACTCTGCTTTCAGTCCACTGGCTAAAGCCAACAACCTTCCAGCTCTACCCATGAGTTGGAGTTGAGATTGAGCTCAAGAATGCCCTCTCATGGGCCTGGAGTGGCTGGAGTTAGGGTTCCCTGGCCATTCACTGGCTGCCATCACCCCATTGTAGAAGCTGGCCGTGTACCCCACAGCACCCAAGATGGTGTGCATCAGAACTGACGACCCTATGGTTGCAGGGTGCCTCAAGTTACTGTCACTCAGAACCTACCAGTGGCTCACTCCTGCTTTACCTGTGTTCAAGGCTTTCTGTGGATGAGCCCCACTTTCTCCTTTCAACCTTACTTGCCACGATTCCTCAGTGTACACCAACATGCCTTGCCTGGGTTGGAATCCTGGCTTTGCTGCTTAGTGCTGTGTGACCTCAGACAAATCACTTAGCCCACCTGTGCCTCAGTTTGCTGGAGGAAGACAGGGTAGATGATAACGGCACCTACCCCATAGCACTGGCATGGAATTAAGTGATTTTTTGTTTTGTTTTGTTTTGTGACAGAGTTACAGATAGAGAGACAGAGAGAAAGGTCTTCTTTCCGTTGGTTCATTCCCCAAATGGCCCCTGCAGCCGGTGCTGCGCCGATCCGAAGCCAGGAGCCAGGTGCTTCTTTCTGGTCTCCCATGCGGGTGCAGGGGCCCAAGCACTTGGGCCATCCTCCACTGCCCTCCCTGACCACAGCAGAGAGCTGGACTGGAAGAGGAGCAGCCGGGACTAGAACCTGGCGCCCAAAAGGGATGCTGGCACTGCAGGCGGAGGATTAACCTAATGAGCCACGGCGGCGGCCCCAGAGTTAAGTGTTAATATATGGAAATGTGGAGAAGGTGTCTGGCACAGCAGGTGCCACTCCAGTGTTGCCTGTCTCTTATGCCTCCCGTCCCTCACTCCATGGCTCTGGCTGGTGTGCTTTTCCTGGTCACAGCCCTCCCTGTCTTTATCAGGCAGTACCTCCGCCCCCCACAATCAGCCATTCCCTACCATAAGGCTTCCCTAAGCACCCTTGCCATCAGTGCACTTCCAGGACCCCTGGGGAACTCGGTGAACTGAAGATTCCTAAGCTCGACTCCCAGAGATTCTGCCCGAGTCTGAGGCAGGGCCCAGGGACCTGCACCCAGGTGGTACCCACACACGGAATGCAAGGTCACATGAAGAAACAGGTCCTCATCGGTCTTCTCTGGACCAGCATTGCATTTCCATCTGTCTTGTGGTGCTTTCCACAGGCGAGGACTCGGAAGGCGCCTTACCCTGTCCCTCCCAGGGCACAGGCTTGCTCCTACTCACTTTCCCATCCTCTGCGATGCCTCATGCACCTTGCACTCCTGAGAAATGTTTGTGCACCTTAATGGCTTGCTGGGAAGAGCTCACCCTTTTGCCTGCCTGAGCTTTCTCTGTGTCTCGTTGTCATCAGGGTGTGTGTGGGTACACTCACCAGAGGCTTGTGTAGCTGACCCCAAGCAGGCTGTGGGCTTCTCCCAGGTGGACTTACCCTAGCAGCTCCATAGGGAAGGCAGTCCACTTGGATTTTAACTGCCCATTTGGAAAGGAAGTGGGAAGTGTGCAATACAGAGCCTGTACCTGGCCACTCCTGACTGGATGCTGGGCATCATTATGTTCAGTGTGGAGTCTGGGCGATGCACTTGATGACATGCCAGATTCCGGGCCAACCCTCCAGCCCCAGCATATCACTCCGAGCAGAGCTACTAAAGCCCAGGCACAGCAGAGGCTTTTAAAGATGCAGGACACTCCTTCCACCTAACCAACCTCTTGGCCCCACTCATTCACCTTGTCAGCAGGTGCAGCAAAGGCAGTCCTGGGCCATGCTGCATAGCAAGTGTGCAGAAGCTGGGGCACACCCAGCATCCTTGGGGAGGGAAAGACACTTCTTGGAGAAAGAGGGTGGCGGGAGTTGTCCTTAGTGGGAAGGACTCAGGGTTCCTGAGGACTGGAGCAACTCCACCTAAAGATGCTGTCTTGCGCCCAACACCAAAGGCTTCCTGTGACCCCCAGCATTTCAGAGCACGCATCAGCTCTGGGAAGGGAGGGCCTGAGCTGGAAGCGACCCTACGGCTGGCTTTCAAAGGTCCTTTCTGGAACTCCATGGGCAATGCACAAGCGGCCTCAAAAACAGCCCAGAAATGTTCTGTTTTGTTATTTTTCAAAGTTTCCCTGCAAGTGTAGGAATAAAAGAGTGAAAGCTGCTGCCCGCCGCCCGCCGTCAGGAAATGCACCCCCTCGCAGACCCTGCCCCAGGAGGTCCCAGGCTTCCTGAATGTAAGAACAAACACCATGACTGTTTCTACTCCTTGTAAGAATTTAATTCTCCCCTTAGTATAAATAAGGCAGCATGAGACACCCGGAGCCCCACTGCCGTCTGCCTCAGAAGCAGCGCTGGTGCATAAAAGATGCCTGTTTCCCACCGAGTCCTGTTGTCTCTGCATAAACAAGAAGCCGGAAGGGATTCTGTGCAGCACAGGGGAGGCCGGGGGAGATCCAGGCTTGGGTTTGGCTCCTGGCCGCCGGCTCTCAGTTGCTGGGGTCTCTTCAAAGCACAACGGGATACAGAGGAAGAGGGGGCAAGGCACAGGTGATAATAAATAAGGAAAACAATTCTGGTTCTGGAAATGAGTCCTGATGGAACAGAGAGGGGGCTCGGGGCTGCTGTAAGAGATGCACTTGAGCAGTGCATTCCCAGGGGCGACCGGCTGGCAGCTGTGACTTCAGACAGGCAGACCAGCACCTGTTCAGGTCACACAGCGGGGCTTCCCACAGGATCCGTGGCCCCGGTCACTGCCAAGTCTCCTGCTGTGAACCAACCCTGGCACGCCCACGGTCCACCTTCCAGAGCTTTCTGAGGCTGGGTGAGAGCTCGTCTGGGCACCCTGTCCACTTGGTTACACTGTCTGGGAGGCGTGGCCGGGTCAGATGCTGGCAGGACAGTGCGGGTGTGGCTGCGCTCCCTGCTCTCGCGTCCTCCTCCTACTTGGGTCCCCTGTGAGGGTTACTGAGGCAAAGGTGACAGGCACTCCCGAGGGCCAGTGAAGCCACAGTGGAGGTGCACAGGCTGCTGGGCCCTCCTGAAGCAGGCCCGGAGATGCAGCCCTCTGTGCACAGTCCCCAGGGGGCTGAGGCGGCCTCGGGTGGCTGTGCTGACAGCGATGTCTCTCTGGGTCCCCTCTGCTGGGCTCTTTGGGTCTGGTCATCCGTGTGGTCAGCAAGGCCCATGGACAAAGGGTGGGTTCTATGCAGTGAGGAACTTGGGGAGGGGGTGGTCTGAGGCCTGCAGGCACCATGGTGCTCGTGGTGCCAAGCAGGCCGAGCCCTAGGATTGGGGCCCCAAGGACCGCCCAGGCTATAGCAGCCCTCACCCTCTGGCTCTGTGACTTTGTATTGAGCCAGATCACAAGCAGACCTCAGGATTGTGGTACTGGGCTCTGTCCCTTGCCCTGTCTCTTTGTGCCTCTCTTGGGACCAGCCTCCACCTTTGGCAGTGTCCTGCCTCTGCCATGGATGGGCAGTCACAGAGACCAGCACTGTCCAGGACAGAGAGAAAGGCGAGCGGCCGCTAAGCGGGCACCCAGCACGTAAAGGGCACCTACCAGTGCTCCGGCTATAGCACACTGGGGAAGAGGACACCCCTGTAGCTAACAAGGTGGCCAACTCTCAGCTCCTCTCTGCCACCAAGGACCCAGTTCTGCGGAGTGGAGACATTCATGGGTCACTGAGTCTTTTCTCCAAATAGCATAAAGAACAGAAAGTGACAGTTGCCATGGGACCCTAACTGTGTGCAGCATGAGGATCAAAGGCAGGGAGTTCCCACCTCTGTCCGTCAGGGGTTTGGCCTGGATGGCTGAGCCAGGGGTCCCAGGAGACAGGTGTGCCAGGTCTTAACCCGGGTCCCTGCCAGCTCACTCGTAGATCCTCTCCTGACCAGCAGAATGAAT
The DNA here is from genome assembly GCA_949820135.1 of Sylvilagus floridanus. Taxonomy (NCBI): domain Eukaryota; kingdom Metazoa; phylum Chordata; class Mammalia; order Lagomorpha; family Leporidae; genus Sylvilagus; species Sylvilagus floridanus. The sequence continues at coordinate 56,347,474 of OX463235.1, forward strand.
TGTACCCAAATCAACATTTGTATTCACTCCAACTCAGGGTCCAGAGTGTCCTGTCACTCATCTCAGCCACCCGTGGTGTTCCCAAAGTACACTGCACAGACTCAGTCTCCAAACCCCAGCCGCCTATAGCCAGCAGGCCCCAACGGCACAAGAGTGAACCAGCTGCTATTCTGTTTTGTCTACACGGTAGGGCCCGGCTTCGTGGCAGGCTGAACCTCGGCTCCAGCCAAGCCTGCCGTGTTCCCAGGACGGGGCTTGCAGGTACCGCGGCTGTGGACGTGAGAGGCCCCCCATCCTGGCCCTCAAGTGCCACGTGCTCTACAGGACGACAGCTTTTGGGGGCAGGATGGCATGGTCTGAGGGGACGTGTAGGGAATACTCGGTCACAAGCGTCGGGGCATTCTTCAGCATCTCGTAGAAGGAGTCCACTGTCTTACGGTAGAGACTTCGCTGCAGGACGAAGGGTCGGAACAGGTTGAGAGGCTCGGCCCTGTGCACGGCCTCCGGGAGTCCCACGGCCTCGGGCACCTTGCGGTTGCCAAGGAAGAAGTGATGGAGCTTCTTCTCCAGCAGACTCTTCTCCAGGAAGCACAGCAGCTCGTGCAGACGTGCGGCGAGCTGCGCGGCCTGCCAGTCGGCGGCCCGCCGGGAGAGCAGCAGGTGCAGCAGGGCCGTCTTCAGGTGGTAGCTGCTGAGCCCGCTGGGGCCCGTCAGGCGGCTCTGCTTGGACAGCAGGAAGCAGGCGATCTGCAGGCAGCTCAGGTGGCAGGCGCCCTCGGGTAAGGCCTTCAGCATCATCCTCAGGAAGTGGCGCTCGTAGACGGCAAAGGACAGGAGCCAGTCTGTGCTGCAGGCCGTGGTCTCCCCAGGAGACTCCCTGGGAAGGTGGGAGACAAAATACAGGTCCGAGTCGTCACACTGGATCGCGGGGATCAGGTGGAAGGGCATGAACTTCCCCGAGCGGAACTTGATCTTGAGGGACCCCGGGGTGTCCAGCTGGCCAAAGGCCAGGTCGAACTCATACTTGTGGGCAATGCGGTGCCAGGCTCTGGTGAGGGCTGTCTGGAACCACTTCATGACCTGCATGGTGTCTAGGTACGAGGACTCTCTAGCGCACAGTAGGTCTTCCATACCGCTGTCTTCGGGCTGCGTCGTTTTGTTCTTGCCATGGAGGAGACACAGCATGTCTTCCCCAAGCTTGGTCTTGCCGCAGACACAGCCCTGGGCATCTCCGTCGGCCCGGACCACTTTGATCTGGGCATAGCCCTGGCGATCCAGGGGCGCCGGGCGGCTGGAGCACCAGAGCTCTGGGTGGAAACGGTGTGGCTCCAGGGGCGTGAAGGGCACAAAGAGGTGGCAGAGCAGCGGCCTGTCCACCTGCCAGTTCTCGTACATGCTGTCCACGCCGATGAAGTCCTCCACCTCCATGTCGCTGTCCCTGTTGCAGAGGCTCCGCAGGGCTTCCAGCAGGTCATCCACAAAGCCTTCCACGAACTCCCGGGTGCGAGCGGCGTCGGCCGTGGCCGTCCGGATGCAGCGCTCATAGAAGTGGCTGAGGGTGGCCTTGTTGGGCAGGGTGAGGCCCCGCAGTGGGGCGCCCCCTAGCCCGGGCAGCTCATCCTCATCACCGCCCGGGCACTCAAGGGAGGGCCCGTCCTGGTGGTCCTGCCGCCATACCTCGATGATGAGGAAGAGGATCATGCAGAGGGTGCTCCAGAGGTCCCAGGCTGCGCGGGTGTCATTCGGCTGCTGCACTTCTTCCGCTACCTGCTCCAGGGCCTCCTTCTCGGCCGCCAGCCGCGCCACCTCCTCCTCCAGGCGCAGCTGCTCCAGCTGCAGCTTCTCCTGGTGCGCCTGCATCTTGCGGATGATCTCCTCCTCGTTCTCGGGGACGGTGGCGTTCTCCCGCGGGAACAGCAGCGGGTGGTTGATGATGGCCGTCACCACCACCAGGCACACCCGGAAGAGCCCCACGGCCATGGCGGGAGCTCTCCTGGCAACAGAGAGAGACAGAGAGAGACCACGGGTTACCCTCAGCTTCCTGGGATCCCACTTCTTCCTGCACCCTTGCGCCACCCTCTGCCCATGGTTCGGCCAACACCTTGGTCCTTCTCCTCCCAACGTGCTGCCCCCTGCAGTGGCCTCACGTGCTGCCATCTGGCCTCGGGAGAAAGAGCACCAAAGGCCTACACCTGTGGTGGGCATCTCTTTCCCTCTGTCCAGGCGTTCCTCATGCAGGTGGCAGCAGCCCATGGTCCCTGGGCCCCCACCCTCTTCTCTGCCCTGTCCTTAAAGCCAGTTCAGGGACAAACCTAGCTCCTAGCTCCAGGCAGGGAGCACATACCCCAGGCCCAAAACAATCAGACTGCTGTACCCAGCCAGCCACAGCCACAGTGATTGGCTCAGGCATGAGCATGTGACTTGATTTGGGCCAATGAAGACAGAAGTAGGATGCCTTGGGACCAATGGGGAGACAGACTCACCCTGCCATTAGGGTTGCCCAGGGAACAGGATTATACCTGCCGTGCTGGCAGCTCTCTTGCCACCAGGAAGGCGAGCCTGCCTGAGAAAGACACCAACACAGGGGATAGCAGACCCCCACCTACACAAGGCCATCACCTTGGGGCCCTCTAGCCACCAAAGTCAGTGACAGAGTCAGCTGGAGTTGTTTCTCCATCACTTGAAACCCAAGTGGCCCTGAGTGAAACATCCGTGCTCCCCCGGTAAATGCCGGGGAGTCAGTATTCCTTTCTGCAGCAAAGCCTCGTGGTCAAGAACAAGAGGCTCCAAAGCCAGTTCTGTCCTTGAAGGTGACCTTGGGCATGTTAAGTCACCTCTCTCAGCCCTGGTTTCCTTCCTGTACTAGAGGAAAGCATTAGCATCCCACAGGGCCAGAGTACTGAGGGCGGTGTTGATGCGTGCTACCCGCATGGCCCAGTGACAGGTGCCCAGCACCCATTCCTCGGACAGTAACCACCTCTGACGCAGCTCTGAGCCCGAATCTCCCTCCATGGTCAACCTCTTCCCTTGACCTGGAAGGCCCCACCAATTCAGTCTTGCCCTGGGGCAATCTGCGACAGCCAGAGAGATGAGGCACTGGTCTTTCTCTGCAGGAGGCACTCCACCGTCCTGGGATAAGGGGATAGCTAGATCTCAAGAGACTCTGGAGAGGAGCTAACCCTGACAATCTTCACAGTTCCAAGTGGGATCCACAGAGCAGCGGCTGCGCCATCTAGAAGCCTGCTGGAAAAGGAGACCCTCGCCCCCTCCCCCACCACGCCCTCAGACCTGTGGAATCAGGATCTATTTTAACACCGTATTTGCCAGTTTTCACTTACTACAGCAAATAACCAAAGCCCCTGCTTCATAGGGAGAAAGCTCACAGTTTTGGAGACCCAGGTTCGCTCAAGAGCAGCTCCCCTGTTTGGGCTCTGGGCAGTGAGTCAGCAAGCAGACAGCTGGGGCCCCGTCAGGCTTCCAATCACGACCCTCTCGAGAGCGCCCCCTCACCGGGCCCACCTCCTGAATACCATAACTGGAGAGTATCCATCTTGTAAGTACCATTAATTGAGGACTTTGGTGTCCTAAGTTAGAATTCTTGGGGTCGGTGCCGCGGCTCAGTAAGATAATCCTCCGCCTTGCGGCGCTGGCACACCGGGTTCTAGTCCTGGTCGGGGCGCCGGATTCTGTCCCGGTTGCCCCTCTTCCAGGCCAGCTCTCTGCTGTGGCCCCGGAGTGCAGTGGAGGATGGCCCAAGTGCTTGGGCCCTGCACCCCATGTGAGACCAGGAGAAGCACCTGGCTCCTGCCTTCAGATCAGCGCGGTGTGTTCAAGTCACAGCAAACACCACCCATATTGAAGTCTGTGACGCCTGTCTCAGTGTCAGCCTTGCACCTTTCCCCTCCCCAGCAGGAAGCTCGGGAACTCTGCTCTTTCCAGCACTGCCAGGCCTCCTTCCAGCAAAGTCGGCAGCTGGCCAAGTGCCAGCCAGCTGTTGTCGGATGACAAAGAGAACGCAGCGCCCACACCACCCCAGGTGTGCCAACAACCGCCTTCAGCAGTTCCTGGGCAGGCCTGAGCCCCAGTCCCCTTGGTTTAAGCTGCTGATCTTGACTCTGCAGGATGCAGTTCTGGTCCACATTGTGCTTAGAGCAGGGATTTGTCACTAGGTGCAGGCTGTCCCCAGCTCGGAGGAAGACGCAGACTGCCCACATTGGCAGGGCTGCTGCTCAGACGTGACTCACGTTCACCCTACACACAGCTGGAGGTGCCAGCGGCGACCAGCGAGGAGGCTGGAGGGAGGTCCGGCTGCAGCAGAGGATGCAGAGCTGAGCTCAGAAGCACGTATGGGTCCCCCAGAGAAGGACGTGGGGTCGGGAGAAAGTGGAGGAAGTCACGCCGGAAGGTGGGTGAGGTGAGGAAAAGGACAGGGCGGCGAGCCAGCTTCTCCTCCTGAGCCAAAGAGCAGTTTGCAGGGTAATGGCAGAAGCAGGTGGGTCCCTGTTTCCACATAACCGAAACACCCCCGGAGAGCTTGCCCGGAGCTCCAAGGCGAGACTGTGAGGCTGGGTGGTTAACGTGGAGGAGAGTGTTAACATAAAGGTGTGGAGTGTTAACAGCTCAGTATCAGGCGGCAGGCGGCTAGGAGGTCATTTAGGGTTTTTGAGGTCCTTTGGGGTCCCTGTAGCCCAGGCAGTCACCTTTGGGCACAGCAGGCCTTGAGCAGTCAGTCACAGCCCAAGCAATGCCTAACCGTGGAGGGAGTCCATTTCCCTGTCAACTCAGAGTCAGATGCCACCAACCGAGGAGTGGTGCCACGGAAGCCCTGTCACAGGGAAGCCCTCCTTCTCTCCACCCAGCAGCAGGTGCTAGCTCAAATACCTGGGTCCCTGCCACCCACGTGGAGGCCTGGATTGAGTTCCTGGCTCCTAGCTTCCGCCTGGCCCAGTCTTGACTATTTGTGGGTATTTGGAGGTAGCCAGAGGATAGAAGATTCTCTCTCTCTAATAAATAAGTAAATAAATAAGAAGCCAGCATGTGAAGCTACTGGACACGACCTGGGACAAATCAGTGTCTTCACCTGTCAACAGGTGACGCCTGCTGCTATAAAGCTTAAACAAGCTAATGCTCATCAAGCCCTTAGCAAAATGTTTGTTGCTGAGCAAGTTTTCTCAGAAGCAGAGCTGTGAAGGGTTGGGAGGGTGCAGATGATGCTGCCTACGGGAGTTCACAATGGCACAGGCCACACAGGTGTCCATCCAAGGGCCTCTGGAAGGATGCAGGCTGCCCGTGGCAACATTGACAGCAGCAGGGTTATGAACAAGAGGCCCCAGAGAAGCAGTGCACAGGACAGGAGCCCAGGCTTCAGACCCAGCACACGGGGCCTTAAGCCTTGCTGAGTGACCTGGGGTCATCCACTGGGCTTCTTCTGGGCTCCTGGACAAGGTGGAGTGAGTAACAGTCCCTCCTCCACAGGGATGCTGGGAAGCTCAGGTGAGGTGATGCATTGTAGGTGCTCAGTATGGTGCCTGGCATGCAGCAGGCGCCCCACAAAGCGCAGCTCTTGCCCTAGGCCCCCAAGGACCTGTTTTCTCACCTGCTGTGCACACTCACCCTGCCCAAGTCACCTGGGGGTGTGGAGGGACACAGGCTCAAAAGTGCTCTGAGAGCACAGAACGTCCCACTGTTCCTGTGGTTCCTCAGCATGTGGCTCCATCCGCCCTGCCCAACCAGCGAAGGGAGAAGCCTTCGGAGCCGGAGTCATCCCGCGGCTCAGGGGTTCCGGAGTCATCCCGCGGCTCAGGGGTTCCCTTTGCCTCACCTCCCTCCCTGTCTCCCTGGGGCTGGATCTCAGCTCTCAGAGATTCTGCATTGGCTGGCGCAATCCTTAGCACCCTGAGGGAGGGGCAGGAAGAGCCACGCCAAGACAGTGAACAGGGCTCTGGCTGCTACACAGGGCTGAGTTTGAAGCCTCTGCTACTTCCCCTTCTGAAACGACATCATGCAGAACCCTGCCCTGGGACCCCAGCGGTCAGAACAGGGCTGTTTGAACGCATGGAGAGGGCGGGTTCAGGTACTGCTTGCGATGTCTGCATCATAGATTGGAGTGCGAGCGGGGTTAGTCTGAGTTCCCACTCCTCTGCTTCTGACCCAGCTTCCTGCTAACGCAGCCCCTGAGTGGGCAGCAGGTGATGGCTCAGGTTCTTGGATCCCACACACAGTGGGCGACTGGGATTGAGTTCGGGGCTCCTGGCTTCAGCCTGACCCAACCCTGTTTGCAGGCATTTGGGGAGTAAATCAGTGGAAGGAAGATCTCTATGTTTCAAATAAAGTGAAAAAAAAAATTTTTTTTTTAAATTGAGAAGACTCTAGGGATAGGACAGGTAGCTGGGAGCCTCTGGCAAACCATAGATGCACACCCCACCCCAAAGAGCCTCCTTCCTCCAGCCCCAAGTGTGTCCACCACCTCCTTGCCCTGAGCTCCAGGACATCGATTGCTGTGCTCACGTTTGAGAATAAACCTGGGTCACTTGGAAGGCTTCTGTCCCCTTGCCAGGAAGCCAGCAGGAAGCCTGCTGAATTCTTCTCCACCCTCGCCCTTGCCCAGAGAGAGGAGGGTCCATGCAGTCCACAGCTAAACTTAGCCTGGCCCAGGGCCAGAGTCACGGGGCAGCAGGGGCTGGAGTGAGATGTTGGCCGCTGGGTGGCCCGGGCAGCAGCTGCAGGTGGTTGGCCAGGACCCTGGGCTTACTCAGACACTCCCACTGGTCTCCAGGAGCCTAAGTTCCTGGAGGAGAAAGTCACGTGCATTCCTTCATTGGGGTCCCTTACTGTTGCATCCCCCCACCCCAGGCCAGCGACTCTCCTGGACCATAGCTTTGGCAAACACTACTATGAGCTGGCTAACAGCCACAGCTTTGTTTCTCGGGCCCTCACTGGGAAGCAACCTTCTGAGAGGTGGGTGTGGGCCCTATCTCGAAGGTGGCTTAACCAAAGCCCAAGCGATTAAGTACTTTTCTAGGAAAGTCCCAGTGGGGCTGACACTTGGACTGCGCCTGCCACGTCCAGGTGTCTCCCATGATGCCACATTTGCATAGCGCACACTGCACGGAGGGGAGGGGCAGTGTGTCAGAGGCTGCAGGAGTGCCCTGGCACCACAGAGGTGTAGGGGCCATGGGAGCCGTGAGGGCACAAGGCTGTGGAAACACAAGGGGTGGAGAAAGCTCCATTCCTCCTTGTTGGGACACCTAACCTGCCCCGACAGTAGAGGAGAAGTTCATGTGAAATGGGCTAGCCGTTCCCCGCCTCCCACACAGAGTTCCTACCACGAACCAGGAGCAGGAGGAGCCCAGTGCTCCCCCCTCCCCCCGGCCCCCGCCAGGGGTGGCTGACTTGGACCTTAGATGCAGAACACCCAGGACCCATCCCCCCCTCTCAGGGACTGTGGTTCTGAGGTCACCATGGGCATCATCAGGCATGCAAATCATCAGGCACAAAGGCAGATCTGCCTATCAGAAGTTCCAGGGTGGGGTTCAGCACAGGCACTTTACCCAGCCCCCCAGGTGGCTTGAATACCTCGGGTCTGAGAGCCACTCCTGCCAAGGCAGGCAAGCTCCGTGGGAGGAGGGTGGGGCTCTGCAGTGTGGCAGCAGCTTGATTCTGGAGCTCGCCAAGAGTTTGCTCTGCACCCAGTCTTCAGAGGCAATTAGCAGAGCTAATTGCCATAGCAAAAGCCGCCCTGGCACTGGCGTCCTGGAGCGGCTTTACGAAATGGAATGAAGGAGGTGACTGGCAGCAGAGAAGAGCATTCTAACCCAGGCCCCGGGGTGGGGGTGGGGTTACTTGAGTCCCCTTCCCACCATTTAGATTCCAGGCCCCCTAACAAAGCAGGAGCCAAGGGAGACCCAAACTCCTGCTTCAGGCTAAGGCTTTGCAGTCCTGGTTAAAAGGCAGAGTTGTTTGGGAGAAAATAGAGCCATGGATTTAACAAAGTCAGAGTGTAGAACTGTACCCGAAACACCCCATTTTGCAGATGAGGAAACTGAGCCTAGATAGGAAGGTAGGCATCAGCCCATGGGCCCTCCCTGGGTGGCATCTGGCAGGGAGTCCAGGGGACAGGGAGTGAAAATAAGGGTGCTCTCTCTCACTTAGAGCCATTGGCACAGCAGTCACCCCAGGCCAGGCTGGGTTCCTCATGCAAATTTCAGAACATCAGTCAGGCAGCTGCATTATCCCTACCTTACGGTGAAGAGACTGACAGGCAGGGAGGCTCGCTGGCGGCCCTGTAAGTCACTGGTCTGCAGCCTGTGACTCTAAGTGGCTGGGGCTGCCCCTCATCCTCCCAGGAGGCTGAATGGAACAGTGGGCGGGCCAGCCACCCCCGAGGCATCGTCATCAGCGGTGACCTGCAGTCACACAGGTCGGCTGTCCCCCAAGCTGCCCAGGCCTTGGAGCAGAAGGAGAAACTTGGAGCCCTGGGCGGGATCTCCTTCCACAGCAGGTCCAATTCCATGCTTCTCTCTAGCAAAGCCCTTGCCCGCACTGGAGCCTGACCAGCCTCCCTGCTGAGTCCAATGCACCCACTGCTGGGAGCCTGCCCAGAAGCAGAACCATCTCACCTTTCTGGGAACTCTTGCAAGTCAGGTGAGCAGCCTCCTGCTCCTTACCATGTCAGCTCATCCACTGGTCCCTGCCTTGTGACCCGTGGTCCCAGGGTGTCCTCCTGCAGACCCCAGTGCACCAGGTCATGGCTCGACACACTGCCGGAACCAGCAATGTGCTGATGTGGGGGGTCTCATCACGCACAGGGCAGATGCAGCTGTGCAGGCACTGCCCGTCTCCACTAACTCCCTCCGCTGAGCCTAACTCAGGACATGGCACAGACGACTCAGAAACAGCCCCTCTGAATGCATCACTGCCCACCGTGACCGGCTCCCAGCCCTCCGGGATGGTGGGCCGAGTTGGCCCCTGCCCTGGCCAGGGCAAGTCCTCTGGGCTCTCCCTGGGGACATTTCTGGCTAGGATCTCTCTTCACCTGAACCCTAAATGGGGGTAGAAGAGAGGATCTGTGGGGCCTGTGCCCTGGCAGGAGAGGGAGGCGTAGACAAAGGAAGTAAAGAAAGAGGAAGGAAGAAGACCAAGAAAAATAATTGAGAAAGTAGGTGGGTGGGTCGCCCATCACCCTGCAGCTCTCTCAGCCACAGGGCCTGGCTCATGGCCTCCAGCCAGGATGCCTTCCAGACCCTGCTGTGGACCCCTGTGCGCCTTCTCTTCCCACCTCCAGTCACTCTTCCTGAGGACAGGGCTGAGTGGGTGGGTGCACTGGTCCCAGGATGGAACAGCAGGTGCTTGATCTGAAGGCAACAGCCACCACATCTCACAGTCTGGGCACTTGGAAGACGGGTGTCCAGATATTCTCAAAGTCCCCCAAGTTCTAAGCATTGGCCACTTTTTCTAAAATTCCTTTAAAACCATGTGAGCCTATAAAAAAAAAAAAAGTGAGCCAAATACAGCACATTAGGGGCCACCCAGAGCCTGCAGCCCCAGGTCTGCAGCCCCCTCCCACACACCTCCACAGCAAACCGACTCTCCTCTGTGTCTGGGTCCCCCTTCCTGACCTTCCACTCCACACCCAGGCGCCCCTGCCATGGGCCCCAATCACCACACTGGGCAGAATCATCACAGCTGGCAATGCTGAGACCCTGCACCAGGCCTGGGGGTCTCTTCCCCATGGCCTCTCCAGGGACAAGAATAAGTCAGAGAGGGACTCTGCAGCCTGAGGCTCTGCACTATGTGGGTACGTTTGCTCAGTAGTGCAGTGTGAGGCATGTGGTCCCAAGGACCGAGGACCCTAAGTCCCCACGGCCCCTCTGCCACCCCAAGGGAGACCCCACACTGACTAAGCAGGACTCCAAGCTCAGGAGGATCGGGGACAAAACTATACCCTGGTGAGGACGGGGGAGCAGAGAGGAGACGCGTACCCCTTGAGCTCCATCAAGGGAGCCCAGCAGTGAGTCAGCAGCAAAGTGGGCACAGGACAAGAGCTGGTCCTTTGGCTGTTCCCACATGGACATGGTGCCAGGCGACCTCACAGGGGATGCTCAGTCATACCTGCCAACAGCACTGGGTTCCCTCAAGGTCTACTCTTGGAGGATGGAGGAGTTTCAGAAGTCACCAGGATGCCAACCCCATGCGCAGGACTGGGGTCACCAGGGTGGCCAGCCAGCCGAGACGCAGGAAGGACAGCAGCCAGAACCCTACCGTTCTGGCAAGAGAGTCACATCCTTCCTGTCCCCCACCCTCCACCAGCTGATGTGGAACTCTCCACAGGCAGAGGCTGGACAAGGCAGGGAAGCCATCAATCTCCCAGGAAGGACAAGGTGTCCCTCTGTCCAGCTGCCCTGCTGACTCCTGACAGCAGAGGTCCTGGCCCATAGGACATCACGGACATCACGGACATCACAGGACAGATGCAGAAGCCTGGGGTCTGCAGCCAGGTTGCAGGGAGGGAAGAGAGAAGGGATGACAAGCAGTGACAAGGGACAGAAACCAAGAAGGCTCAGAAGCGGCAGCTGGGACTCCTGAGTCCTGGTCCACAACCCTTCTTGTCTCCTTCAGGCCATCTCCAATGCAACAGCCACTGTGTGGCTGGGATGGCAGCCCTCAATGAGATGTGCTATTGCGCAGATCCTCAGCCCCAGTGAACATGACCTTGGAAAACAGGTCTCTGCAGGTGTGGCTAAATTAAGGCTCACGAGATGAGATCATCCAGGATTAACCCAGGTGGGCCCTAAATCCAATGACAAGGAGCAGGCATTTGGCCTGGCAGTTTCTTCTTCTTCTTCTTCTTCTTCTTCTTCTTCTTTTTTTTTTTTTTAAGATTTATTTATTTATTTGAAAGGCAGACTTACAGAGAGGCAGAGGCAGAGATAGAGAGGCGGTCTTCCATCAGCTGGTTCACTCCCCAAATGGCTGCAACAGCCAGGGCTGTGCCGATCCGAAGCCAGGAGCCAGGAGTTTTTTTGAGGTCTCCCATGTGGGTGTAGGGGCCCAAGGACCTGGGCCATCTTCCACTGCTTTTCCAGGCCATAGCAGAGAGCTGGATTGGAAGTGGAGCAGCAGGGACTCGAACTGGCACCCATATGGGACGCCGGCACTGAAGCCTTGAGGCGTTACCCGCAATGCCACAGCATTGGCCCTGGCCTGGCAGATTCGATGCCAGTTATGATGCCCATGTCCCACTCCCAAGTGCATGAATTGATACCCAGGTCCGGCTTCTGACTCTAGCTTCTGCTAATGCAGACCCTGGGAGACAGTGGTGATGGCTCAAGCAAGTGGACTCCTGTTGCCCACATAGGGGGAGACTTGCATTGAATTCCCAGTTCCCAGTCGATGCAGGCATCATGGGAGTGAAAGAGCAGATGCGAGCTCTGTCTCTCAGAGAAATTAATTAATTAAAATCCCACGACAAGTGTCCTTATGAAGAGACAGAAAAGGAAAAGCAAGCTAGAAGGCAATGGGAGATGGAGGCAGAGACGGGAGTGATGTGGTCACAGCCAAGGGACACCGGAGGCAGCAGAAGCTGGAAGAGGTGGGAACAGAGTCCCCCATCTGCTGTTTGAAGCCCTCAATTAGGCAGCCCCAAGAGACTGACGCAGTCTCCATGGCAACGCACCTCCTCTCTCTACCCACTTTCTCTTTCTGCTGCGGTACTTCCCTCTCCCAGCATTTCTGACTTGGCCTAGGAGAGCAAACCACCTCTCACATGCCCGTATGGACCTTTGGAGTCAGTTCCTCTAGCTCTCCCTAACACTCGGTCTTGACAGTCCCCCTTCTCCCCCTTGCACTGGTGTCCAGTTTCCATGCCACACACGTCGGAGCCGTAGGTCTGATGCCCAGGGCCTGGCTTGGCCACCCCAGGGGAAGCCTCGGTTCCCTCCCTGCCCAGCCCAGCCCCTGCAGGTGGCTCATCTTCTGTCCTGAACACACCCTGGACATCTCCATTTCCCTCATGCCCATGCCCCCCCCCCGTCCCTGTTGGCCAAACTCTGCCCAATGGGCCTCCTAGCAAGCCCACCTCAGAAACCACTTCCGGAGGGCCTTCTCGGCCCCCAGTTCCTGCTCCCAATCCTTCTTTCTTGAGAAGAGCAGACATGAAGAGGGGGAACAGGCTTCTTGAGAAGCCTCTGAGTGCAGGCCAGCGGCTGCTGCCCTGAGTAGGTAATAGCCGTGCCTGGTACCCACTAGACTCCCTTCCCAGTTCCTCACTCGGAATTAGTGCCTTTCACCTGTGCAGCAACCCAGGGCATCACAGGTAGAAGCCCAAGGCCTGGAGACTGAGCAGTCCGCTCTAGTAACGCGCCTGGGAGCTGGGGTCACCCCACCGTGCCCTGGCTCACTCCATCCTGCTTTTTCATCGGCCGCCTGCCTCCTGCTCACCTTGTCCCACTGCCTCCCTTGGCTGCAAGCCCTTCCAGGGGAGGGGCTGACTGTTGTTGGCCTCTACATTCCCCAAAGTGCCTGGCACAGACCTGTTCACTGCACCAAGGACACATGGCATCCTGGGCCCCCAGTGCACACCAAGCTCGCTGGAGACACAGCTTTCCTCAGGACTAGGTAGAGACAGGTCATTCGCAGGCAGTGAGAGTGCATGGAAGGCTCCCTCCACCCCTGGGATTCCCACCTCCCTCCTGCTCGCACCATCACAGGTGCCTGTTGATGAGACACCCCACGCTAACCATTTCCTACTGTCCCACATGGGCTTGGAGCTGGCTGCCTCTGTGGGCCCATCTCGCCCACAATGCTGGCACAGAGGGGACATTAATGCCCAGCTTGGGGTGGGATCGGCCAGCGCTTCCAAAACGTGCCCCTCTCTCTCTCTCCCCCTTGGCTTCCTCGCACCGCCTGCCTTCAAACAGAGCAGAGCAGCCCACGCTGCACTTTTGCAGCAGCAGCGGCGGCGGCGGCGGCCTGCAGGGCTGGGAAGAGGAGCTGTGCAGGCGGGAAGCCGCTCAGACAATGCAGACCCACAGACTTGATGGGGAGGAGCCAGCGGAACCAAGTGAAAAGGGAAGCAAAACAAAGCCCTTCCCTACTCCCCACACCCACCACTCCCACCACTCCCGACACTCCCGCCCCGCCCCGTTGCACAGACACCAGGGATGGATGGAACCAAATGAGCTGCCCCTTGGATCCCTGGATGGGAACAAAGGGAGGCCAGCTGCAGCCAGACCCCTGCCTCCAGGGCACTGGGAAAAGCGGCCCACCCCAGGATGTCCCCATGGCCACCGAACAGCCAGTTTCCCCACAGCTCTTTACCCACATCCTGGCCACAGCGAAATCCCAGACTCTTCTTCTACCCCTGCCCCTGGCTTAGATCCCCTGCAGTTTAGGTAGTACCTGACACAACACCTGGGCCCCAGCTGGGCTGGGGAGGGGAAGTGGGGGGAAGAGAGGAGGGGAGGCTCTTGGGGTTTCAGAGCACATGTACACATGTACATACACACACACACACAAACATGCACGCAATCTGTGTCCATGAAGATTTAAAAATCCCTTTCATCCTATTAAATGGGGAACAATAAGAGGCACAAAGGCAAGGGGTAAGGTCAACCCAATTGTAAAAAACTTAAGAGCTTGTGGCCTGCTCTTTGGCCTGCACAATGGAGCCGGGTGTCTGCCTGCCTCCCACGCCTGTTAAGTCAGAGCAAACCAGTTCGTCTCCTTGCCAGAAAGCCGGGGGCCTGGACCATAAGCCATGGAGCAAAGTGAGCAAACTTGTGCCTAGGATTATCTTCGATCATTCAGTCACACTCCCTGTGAGTTACACAGAACGAAGCCATAGCAGCAATCTGCGGTCGCATCACTTTCCAGCCATGCGGCTGGAGCCGCAAGTGACGTGCGAGCTCTACTGAACTGTGCCTTAGGTATCTAAGTGATGCCTGCTGAATGCATGAGCCCACATGCAGACGGGGGCGGGCAGCGAACAGCCAAAGGCAGTGTTGACTTCACAAGAACACACGCCTGTCCCCAAGGAAGGACCACTCCACAGTTCTTCAGCTAAGAAGAGCTTGACAGTCTATAAGGCTTAGAGTACAGTAGGTGTGGCTCAAACTCTGGGACCAGATGGCCTGGGTCTGAGTCCTTGCTAGGGCCATAGTATCCACTTCTAGCTCTGCACATCTGTGCTTTGTAAGGGACATTGCTGTTGGCATTGGAGTGGAGAGCAAGTCAGATATTTCCTTTCTTAAAAAAACAGAATTTAAAAAATTACTTATTTTGAAAGGCAGAGGGAGAGAGTTCTAAAATCTGCTGATTCTTTCCTCAAATGCATATAATAGCTGGGGTGAGGCCAGGTCCAGGTCAGAAGCCTGGAGCTCCACCCAGGTCTCCCATGTGGTTGGGCTGGGATCCAAGTACTTGAGCCATTACCTGCTGCCTCCCAGGATGCATTAGTGCAAAGCTGGAATTGGGATGAGCCAGGACTCAAACTCAGGCACATCCCAAGTGGATGTCTTAACTGTTGTACTAAACAACTATCCACCACAGGTCAGCATTGGGGAGTGAATGCTGTGGTGCAGCGAGCGAAGCTGCTGCTTAGGAAAAGATTTAAAAATCTGCCAGAGTGCCAGTTTGAGTCCTGGCTACTCTGCTTCCAATGCAATGTTAATGAGCCTGGGAAGCAGCAGATGATGGTCCAAGTCCTTGGGTTCCTGCCACCCACATGGGAGACCAGGATGGAGCTCCTGACTCCTGGCTTCAGCCTGGCCCAGACCTGGCTGTTGTGGCCATTTAGGGAGTGAGCCAGCAGATGGAGGCTCTCTCTTTCTCTGCCTTTTAACTAAATAATAAGTCAACAAAGGCCTCCTGGAAGAGAGTGTGGTCGACACCCATGCAGCTCCTCCAGAAGCTGTGACAACGACTCAGTGTCTTGGAAGGGCGGCCAGAGGTTGTCACAGAGTGAGCAGAAGACATGTGGCGACCCAGGAGCTGGGCAGTGACCTCCCTCCTTCCCAGCAGGGCTGACACCGACAGTCCCTCTACCATGTATGAGCACCTAGCACTGGATGGGGGTGGCCGCTGCACACGCGGGCTTGTTGAGCAAACCCATCACAGAATGGAGTCAGGACTAGGATGAAAGATCCTCAGTGCCTTTCCTCACTGGAACAGGAATTTCAAATTCCTGGGATGGAGAAGGAAGCCCTGGACAAAGTTAACTTCTGAATTCTTACTTCCAGACAGGCACCCTGCAGTGAGAGAAGCAAAGAGCTCCCGGGGTAGGAGCCTAGAGGAGAGGAAGCATGGGGGGGGGGGGGTGTCCCCAGGCCAGGCCTCACTGCAGGGGAACTCCTGCCAAGGTTCACGGAGAGAAAAGACCATGAACACTGCTGTGAGCTTACCTGACCACAGCTGCCTCGCCCCTGCATTCCTGCCTCGCCCCTGCATTCCTGCCTCCTGGCTCAAGACCCTGGTGAAAGGTGAGATCAAGGGAGGGAGGAGTACAGGGTGAGTTGATGAGGGAAGGGAAGGGAATGAGTAGAGAACTTGCTCCTGGCAGACTGGCCAGCTGTTCTCCCATCCCGGAGAAAACTGGACAAGCCTTGGAGCCCTGACACTCCTCCTCCTTGGAGGGTTCAGCCAACGGCAACCAGTGCATCACCTACTTCAGTCTCCTGCGAAATGCTTTCTGTGCAACCTTGGAGGCACGCCCTCATCTGCATTCTACAGAGAAGGCACCAAGTGGTGAAGCCTCAAATCCAGGCCTGGCCCACCCTCAAGTCTACAGCCTTCCTGCGCTGCTTTTGAGCTGAAGTCTGTGCAACATTTATTGAAGGGTAGGTTGTTAGTAAAATGGCGCAGCCTTATCTATGGCATGATCTACACCCTGACGCCATTCTAGGCTCTAGTCCCTGCCGCCATTGCTGGAAGCCAGGTGGTCACGTGGCCCAACCACCAGTGTCAGCCACACCCCCAGCCTAATGGGATTCACTGCTCCTCCCTGCCCGTTCCCCAGGAACGTTTTAAGAGGACCTGTTCTGAACACAAGGCTCTTTCTCTCTGTCTCTCTCTTGTGCTCCTCTTCTCCCTCTTTTTCCTTCTTCACCCCTTCCCTCCGATCTGTTTCCCCCAATAAACACTTTCCTTGACTCTGGTGTTTGGTGTGTTTTGTGGCAGCCTTACGCAGGTGACAAGTAAAACGGAGTCTGGGCATGAAGCAGAGGCCTCACCACCTCAAGGTCCCTCCTTCCTGAGTGTGACCTGGGCCAACTGAGACCTCTGCAGCTGGTTAGGAAAGGGGGTTGAGGACTCTTTAGACTGGGAGGTGGGGGGAGGGAGCCTGTGTGTTGGGGGCAGCACGCTGGGGCGGGGCCCAAGCATCCTCAGCCCTCCTTCCCTGCTGCCTGCTGTGGTCCTGCCCTCTTAAAGTCTCAGCAAACAAAGGCCCCTTTTAAGAGCGGCAGGCGGGTCCAGACTGCTAGCAGGCTATTGAGACAGGCTCCCAGGAGAACAGTGTGGAATGAGCGCGTGACTCGGAGCCAGCAGGCAGGGCCGAGTGGAGGACAACACCCTGGGCTGGTTTGATGCAGGTCTGCAGGAGACTCCCCTGCCTTCAGGAAGCTGAGCCCCTCCTCCCAGGCCGGCTGTGGCCCACTGTGAAATTCACCTGGAAGTGAGTCATTTCACAATTGTGGCGTGGTATTTTTCCCAGGGACTTTTATCTGAGAGTCCCAACGTGCTCCAAATATTCTCTAGTACTGCTTGCTACTGACCCCACTGAACAGACAAGAAGACTGAGCCCTCTGGTTCCTATCACAGAGGTTGACACGGGGCAGGGGGCCAACTCCAGGCCAGGCTTGGAGTTGGTGGTGGGTCTGCGGTCTTCTCATTTTTGACACTCAACCTTGGTGGCATTTTTACGTTGTGTGTCCACGCACAATGGGCCATGGTGTCCACGTGGCGGCCTAAGGTAGCATCAAGAGCTCAGGGCTCCGGAAGGAGCAGGTCTAGGTTTGAAGGCTGTCTGTGTTGTTTTCAGCTCTGTGACTTCGGGTTAGCCCCTTGACCTCTCTGGGCTGGCTTCTTCACCTGTAAAACTGCGATGGCACCTACCTTGAGGGGCTGTTGGGAAGCAGAAACCTCAGGGTGGCTTTGCTAAGAATCTGTGCTGGATTAACGAAGCCATGATTTGTAAGAAGGTTATCCTCTTTTGATGAACTTCTAAAAGGTCACGACAACAGATTTTGGAGGCCTGACTTGTAAACAGAAGAATGCAAATATTCTCTCTGCTAAGGAGACTGTAGCTTTCATCTCTAACCCTGAAGAGGTCGCAGTCATACAGACACCAGGGCTATGACATTAGCCACTGCTATGCCGAACACCAGGGAAGCATCTGAAGTTGCGCCCAGTTGTGCGAGGCAAAGATTTTCATGAGAGACCTCCAGGGTGGAAGGGAGGCAGCTCCTGCCCTGCAACTCCTGTAGACAGAGCCCACCACCACATCTCGTGGCTCACCCTTCCCCGGGGGGAGGGGGGCAGTCCTCCCTTCCCGGCCTCTTTCACTCCCGCCTCCTGTGGGCACCCGGCAGCCCTTGCTGAAGACTTTCTGTCTTAACGAGGGCAACATCTTCTAAGATGTGGCTGAAGCCACAAGTGGCCAAAGAATATCAGGATGGCTGAGCGAGTTCAGCCCAGCGAATGGTGCCTTCCCCGGGGTCTCCCTTTGGTGGGATACAACTGGTGACCATGACTATAACACCACTTCTAAGACAGCAAGTGTAGCTCAAACATCCCCAGCTCCCTACAGGAGCTCCTGGAGGTGGGGAGAATGCCACATTTAACCCATTGAGGATCCCCAGGAGAGGTGACCTGGACAATTTTGCTTTTCCATCTGGGCCATCTCGTGGGGTCTCCCACGGCCTCTGTCCCTAGCACAGTGCTGTCCATATCACAGGTGAATACCCCGTGCTTGACTGACGTGAAAGCCCCCTCAGTAAGGAAGGACGTGGGCACCCCTATTTCTCACTTTTTCATGGAGGCAGGCGGGAATGTCACTTTCCCGATGGTCCCACCCCTGCTCCTTCACTCCAGTCTCACAGACAGGAGTCAGGCGCAGGGAAGCCTGTGAGATGGGAGCCAGCCATCAACACCAAGAGCTCCCTGCCCTGGGGCCAAACCCAAAGCCCAAAGCCCCACCCACCCTGCCACAGACCTGGGGGCCACGCCCCTCCTCTCCCCTCCCTAGCCTCTGAGCAACAGACCTGTGGATGTCCCCCCTTCGATGTCCTGTCCCTTCAACATGTGTCTTACAGTTGGGGTTGGTCTTTCCCCTCCCAGGCTGCCTTAAGGTGGAGGTGTTGCCTTGGGCAACAGTGATGTCATCTGTAAGGTGCTTCCATTCCACTGATGTCACCGGGCGGACCATGCGGATAGAGGGGGAGGTGTTCCCTATGGGAAAACACTACAGGGCCCAAACCACAGAGGCGGATCTAGAGGCCTCTTGGGCACTCCCAAACAGCCTCCTTCTTCTCCAGAACACCCCCTCGTGCCTCCCTCCTCTCTGGATGCCTATCACAGACCCCCGCCTTAAACCTGACTTTCCCCCTCGGGTCAGTGGAAAGGTCAGGCCAGCAGCCTTGTCCTCAGCTGCAAACCAGCCCTGCAGAAGGACGTGGAGGAGCTCCTGCTGCCCTCCTGCCCCGGGCTGGGTCCCAGAGGCTTCGTCTTCGTCCAGCCCTCTGGGGCAGCTGGGAGCCCAAGTCAGCAGAGAATGCAGATGCCTGGCCGACGGCTGCCCTCCTGAGGAGCCCAGACTTGCTCTGTGCGCATCATCTGGCCCCACCCTCCCAACAGCTCTCGGAGGGGTTGCCCCCATTTTACTGAGGATAAAACCGAGGCTTGCAATAGTCAAGGCCCTTCCCAATTGCTGTGAATAACCAACTCCTGAGCACTGGACTCAGCCCAGTCCAGCCAACTCTGCCCTGTTCCAAAGGCCACAAGGTCATATCTCCTTGGTTTTGGTGCACTGGCTCTGAGGAGCAGGGGACAGAGACCAAAGAGGGCTCAAGCAATCCAATGGGCAGGGCAGGTGGCCTGAGGCAACCCCAGAAGGCACTGCTTCGGGGCTGTCTCACCCCAGGCCGCTGCACAGGGTCCCTCTGCTGATCAGGCACCACCGGTTCTTTGCTTAGCTTCCTGTGGACCCATCCAGGTTACCAGGCCATCCTCTTAATTTGCATTATAGCATTTACCCAGAGGGCCTGGCCCTATAAACCCTGAGACTGCACAATAGTTATTTAACCATGGCAAATGCAAATCTATGTAGCTGGGAGCTACTGCTTGCAAAGCACTAAACAAAGAAGTGAATAAAATGAAAAATCACTAAGGGGGAAAGTCTACCTTGTACCAGCCAAGGAGATGTATACAGCCAGGTTGATCTGAGCATCTGGTTTACCACTGGCAAAGGCCAAAGAGAGGGGCACATAGCCCAGCATTGCTGGACACCATGGCCGAATCCTCCACTGGCCTGGCCTTCACTCTAGCTCTGCTAAGCACCAGCCACCTTCTTCTGATCTCTGGGTTCCCATCTGGCTTGCAGGATGCAGGGCCCAGACAACACCAAGTCTGTGTCACGTCCACAAGTCTTCTTGCAAATTAATAACTAGCCTTCGGACTTGTACACCCTCTTCCAGGAGCTTTCTTGGGCTGATTCAGCAGCCTGAGTCTAAACCACTCTATAAACTGTAGAAACTGCTTCTGAGTGGGCATAGTTAAGAGCCGACCCCAGGAGAGTGGCACCATCCTGATTACCATGAGCCCTGGGGCAATCTGCTGGGCACAGCCAAGGCTCTGAGGAGACATCTAAGGGCTTGATTGTAACCAGTTAAGGGCTGAGACGTCCAGTGCAAAGCTGAGTGGCCACACCAGGGGCCCGTGAGATGGAGCCTAGGGATGGATCTCCTGGAAGGGCTGGGGAGGGTGTTTGTAGGTGAACAGGACTTGGGACAGGGAGGCAAGAGGAGCCGGATGAGGGCTCGGGGTGGCAGTTCAGGACAGCATGTTCAGACACTTCCTACCTCCCTCCCCTCCTGGGAGAGCTCCCTGCCTCGCTCTGCGCCCTGTGTGCAGCCGTCTACGGCATCTTCCCTCAGCACCACACCCAGGTGGCACTTACTCATCACCCGCTTGCGGGCCCTAAACTGGATCTGCCACCTCATATCATCCAGTCATTAGGAAGGAAAGCCAGGCAGGCTTGCGCCAGGCCTCCATGGCCAGGGTCACCTCGTCTCCCCTCCCCTTCCGCTAGCTAGATAAGCTTCTGACCCTGCTAAGAGCAGGCATTTTCCTTCAACAAAGAAAAGGCTCTTCCTTTCTCAGGAGGGTCCGCAACCAGACTAGCTTTATAAGCTTCCCCGGTTTTTTGGGGGGGTCTGTAAATGCTCAGTGACTGGGACTCAGCTTCCAGGTTCCTGTTTATCTTATTTTTTCCATGCCTCAGTTTCTTCATCTGTAAAAGGGGTATAACAGGATTTCAGAAGGCTATAGATGAAAGAAAGGGGACGGGAGGGGAGGGGAGGGGAGAGGAGAGGAGAGAGAAAAGAAGAAAGGGTGGCAAACATTAAGCCCTCAAAATTGCTGGTTATCAGGGTTGCTCACTCTGCTGTGAGCCTTGGCTATGTCCACCCAGCTGAGGTCCCTGTCTAAATGGCATGAAGTGTTATTCGGATTCACACAAGGGGTGGAATAAGCTAGTAGCAGCCCTGGGGATCAGTAACAGCTCTCGGCATCCCCACAGTCCTACCCTCCTCTCTGGCAAGACTGGATCAGGCAGGGGTCCAGGACGGCCTGGTATGGGCCCCGAGCTCAGTTGCGCTTCCCAGCTCCCTGGCACACTTGCAGCAGTTGCTCCTTCTTTATACACTTCATGGGCTGCTGTGCCACCCCTTCGCAACTCCTGGGGCTCAGAGGCAACCCCTGGTGGTCCCCATGGCCGTCAACACGGCTGCGCAGCACAGGACCTGCCAGGGCGCCCTGGTTGCTGGAAGTTCCTTCTGGTGGCATGCTGAGACCGGCCGGCGCTGCTTGTGAGTGAGCAGTCTCTGAGCCCAGACCTAGGCAATGCTCATCAAGTCCCCCTCGGCTTCTCATCCCTGGTGTGCAGATGAGCATTGCCCTCCTCTTCTCCCTCCCAAGGCCCCTTTCCTTTGGATGAGCTCCTGCTTGGCACGCAGGAGGCTGCCCTGAGAACTGGGAGCAGCACACTCCCTGGGTCCAACCCTGCTCTCCCTGGGCTGCACCGGTGGGCTGTGGGTCACAGCCTCCTGGGGACACTGTGCACCATCCAGCTTCCTCCCAGACAACACCTCCTCAGCAGGGCAACTGTGCCAGAAGTTTCTGCCCCTCCCTGCCCTCTGATGCAAGACACCCCCACATCATGGAGGACACAACTTCTGGGAAGATGACAACAGGTGACAAGTTCAGATCTCTGGCCCCAGAAAGCCAGAGCCTGAAACTGGCTACCCCTGTGAAAAGGACGCGGCCGGAGGACAGCCTTGCCCACAGTGGAAAGTCTGAGGGCAAAGGGGCCTGCGGCAGCCACACACAGGGAATTCGCAAACAAGGATCACCACTTAGGCTGCAGGGGAGACACAGAAGCAACAGCCAATTATGTCATTAGCAAGAGCAAGGCCACACCACAGGTGAGCTCACAGCTGGGCTGTGGCCTCTCTGAAGTACAAGCGGTTTGTAAAAGGGAAAGGCCCTAGGTCAAATCCAGAAAGCACACTGGGACCCAGAAACTGGGACCCAGGGCGCTGCTGCCACCTGGTCCTTCTAGTTTTCATAGGGGGAACTTGACACAGCAAGCAGGGGCCAAAAGGCACAATGAGGTTCCCACCGCTGCAGTAAGAATACTTTGCCTTTAGCTCTGCAGCACTTCGGGTTTTAAAGGGGGAAGGGGCGTTTTTGGAAGAGGAGGCTGGCGGCCCAGGCCAGAAGGCAGAGACTCTGCAGAGCGTAGGGTCCCGAAAGAGGAAGCGGCCAGGGTTTCTCCATCCGGCCCGAAGCAACCTCAGAGCGTCAGTCACCACCGCACACCGAGGAAAAGCCAAGTTCACGGCTCCTCCTGGCCCCGGGAGGGGAGCGAAGGCGTGAACCGAGCAGGCGAGCAGACTCTTCGATCCGCCAAGGCGCCCAGCCCGCGCGGCCCAAGTAGCGGATCATCACGGTGCAGGGAACAAAAACGTGGTCCTGCTGCGGGCCCTGAGGCGGAGCTGCCCGCCGAGCCCGCGAAAGGGGCCTCGAGTGTGCTCTCGGAGGTCACCAGCGCTCTCCGCATCCCGGGCGCCCCCGCTCCCGGCCCGGCCTCGGGCGCAGCTCCCCCCCACCCCGGAGCCCCGGGGTCCCCTGCGGTCGCGAAGGGGCAGCCGTCCAGATGCTGGCCCGGGACTTACGTGCGGGCTTGGGCGGCTCTGCGCGCGGAACGGGGGCGCGGGCGCGGGAGCGGGAGTCTGCGAGCCGGCCGGCGGCTGCGGCGCGGTTAGAGGGAGGCGGGCTGCGGGACCCAGGCCGGCTCCCGCCTTCGGGCCTCCATCGCAGGGCTCCGCAGGGCTTCGGAGTTACTCATTTCCTGATGTCACAGAAACTTTTCCCTCCTTATAAGAACAAAACACCCGCCTCTACTCGGGGCGCGGCAGCTGCTTAAGGAGGACCGCGCTGGTTAGGAGCCCGGGCTCGGGGTCCCCTGCGGAGATGGCCCCAGGGACACTCCCTTCCCCGCTCAGGAACTGCAGATGGGCGGGCAGACCTGGAGAGTGACCGAGCGGGCCGGGAGCTCGCCGCTCGAGTCGCCTGGGGAGGGTGGGCGGAGAGTTCATGGAGGGCGCCCTTAAAAGGCGACCCGGGCGCGGTTTGGAAGGGGTTAAGTCGCTGCCGGTCTGCGAGCGCCTTTGGTGGCGCGTTTTACGAGCGCTGGGATTTCTGGGGGCCACTTTTTTTTTTGGTCCATTGGAGTAAATTATAAATCGAGACACAACGCCGGCCTTTTTCTCGTTTTCGGCTTCAATGGATTAAAATAACGCACTCTGTGTTACGATAAATGATTGCACTGAGCACCAAGGAGAGTGACCGAATGCTGCTGGGGCCGCCGTGGTCGCCGGGGCCTGGCTTCGGTGGTGCAGTCGATGGAGCACGGCTACCCCTGCGTAGGAAAGGAGAGAGCTCCGGCCAGCTGCGCAGGGCTAGTGCACAGCAACTTGCGAAACCCACCACCTCCTCTTTCCTCTGTGACCTGCCCCAACCCACAGCCGGGAAGGAGATCGGGGAGGGTTTGAATGAATCCTCCCTGCCGCTGCTCTGGGGGCGCCAGGTGCTATGGAGGGCACGGTTGGGAAAAGAAGCCCGACAGTCCAGGGATTTCGGCCATGGCCATTGCTCCTGCGGCTGGCCCTTAGACTACCTTTTTCTTTTGCTCCTGGATCCCGCCAAGTAGCCTCAACTCTGGCCTGGAAGACATTTGGCTGAGCCTGAAAGATAAACAGGCAATGAGAAGAATGTCTAAAAATAGACCTCCTGGCCCTAGGCCCAGGGTGCTTTTATTCCCAAGTTTCTGTTGCTGCTCGGATCCTTTCCATAAATCAGGGGTAGTTGAGGCAGAGTTTTGGAGGCTGGGGTGTTGATCTAGGGAAACACTCTTGAGAGCTGTGTGTTTCCAAAAAGTCTACAAGTTGCAAGGACCACGTACTCGCCCATCCTCCCCAAAGCAGGTGGAGGGCACTGGAATGAGCCCTAGCAGCCCTGGGCTGGAATGCATAGGTGCCGGCTGGGATTGTTATCCTGTGTGCAGAGTTGTTCCAGCAGTCTGTAACCAGCTGTGTCTATTATGTATGGTAGGAACGTTTTTCGTATTTGTTTTTCTTTCAAACCTGATGGTTTCCCCCTCTGTGACCTGATGGCCTCTTTTCATTGGCTCCTCTCCTCTCGTGGCTCCGCTGTCCCAGCCTGGCACAGAAACCTCTCCTGATCTCACCACCTCCTATCTCATTCCACGCATTCCACGTTCTCCACGGCTCCTTGTGGTTCTTGGAACTCGTGCTTCTCAGAATATGATGGGTCTATCCCCCTTCACTGCTCACGTGGGCTTTCTGTTCTGCTTGCAACCTTCACCCCACCCCGTCCTCCAGCTGGTCACCTCCATGCACACTCACATTATTTTGCCTGGCAAGTCGTGTGCTCAGTCTTCAGGTCTCAGGCTGGGTAGTCACTCCTCCAGGAAGCCTTCCCTGAACCCCCATGGTTGAGTCGGACACCCCTCCTATGTGATTTCAGTAGCATCCCGTGCCTACTCTGGAAAGGTTTATAAAGGATTCAATTTCTGGGAACAGGAGGGGCAAAAAGTCAGGGAACCCCTGCTTCAAACACAGAAATGCTTAATAAAATGTATTGACAATTGAAAGAAGCAGAGGCAGATCTCCAGGGGTGAAGGGAAAGAGAGAACTTGAACTTGAAGGCATCAGGAGTATATGCTTCAATGGGTAAGGATGGGGGTAAGTACCCATTCAAACTGTGAGTTCTAGAAGCACAAGGATCTAGACTTGGGACCCCTCCCTGAAGCCAAGGCCTGGGAAAGGCTGACTTTTAGGATCAGGAGAATGGGGAAGAAAAAAAAAAAAACACCTCTCTAACCAGCACCACAGCAAGGAAGCCTGTAGCTTGTTTGAGTCTCTGGATGAATTAAAAAAAAAAAAATGTCTGCTAGAAATGAAAAGCCCCAGCCTGCCTATGCCAGGTAAATGAAGTTGTGAAGTTCCAGTTTACTCATGTGGTTAGGGCCTTGGTCCCATTGAAAATGCATGCAAAACTCACTTCATTCTGGTGTCTAGCAGAATAAGCAATTCTCACTGAACATGAGCTTATGATAAGAGATCATAAGCCAAACTAGGAAATGAACCACATGAGGGAGTAATTAGGCAGATGAAATAAACTGGAGAAATAGCTCCATAAGTACTTGAGATAATAGAATGATCTGAAAAAGACTATAAAATAGTTATGGCCACAAAACAGGGATAAAATGCTAGAACATAGGGCTATGAAAAAAGAAAAGGCAAATTTGGAAAGGTACAAATATAATACATAGAAATAAAACATTTAGTCACTAACATTTTAAAAAACCTCAATGGTTGAAATTCTTTTTTTTTATTAAAGCGGTAATAACATATAAGTAAAAAATCCAATAAAAATAATTTCTTAGGGTGGGTAGTTTAGTGGTTAAGATGCTGCTTAACAATATCCCCTATCAAAATGCCCAAGTTTGGGTCCTGACCTGCCTCCTCTTTCCAGTTTCCTGCTAATGTGCACCCTGGGAGGCAGCAGGTGATGACCCAAGTAGTTGGGTCTCTGCTGCCCATGTGGAGTTCTGGCCCCTGACATTGTCCTGGCCCAGCTCTGGTGGTTGCAGGCATTTGGGGAGTGAACCAGTGGACAGGAGATTGCTGTCTGTCTCTCACTCTGCCTTTCAAACAATAAATAAATAAACCTCCTTAAAAGGGGAAAAGAAAAGAATGTATTAATCTCATTTATGAGTTCTGTTTCAGAAATCTTAAATAAAAAATGAACAAAATCCAAGCAGCACATCACAAATAATATTACATAACACATAGGGCCAAAGAGAAAAATGGAAAGATCGTCACCATAGATGCATTTGATAAAATTTGGCATTCAAATTTAAACAAACACTTTTGTAAAATGATAAAAATAAAGGGTAATGTTCAGGCCCCAAGCCAATGTCATTTTCAATGATGAAATACTAGAAAACTTCACATTAAAGTTGGTGTGAGACAATGTCTGTTTACTTCTAATTTTTAAACCTTTATTTGAAAGCAAAGTAACAGAGAGCCAGAGATCTTCCATTTGTTGGTTCACTCTCTAAATGCCTGTAACAGCCAGGGCTGGGCCAGGCCAAAGCCAGAACTCCAACTGGGTCTCCCACATGGGTGGCAGGGACCTAAGCACTTGGGCAATCATCTGTTGCCTTCCCAGGTGCATAAGCATTAAGCTGGATCAGAAGTAGAGAGCTGGGACTTGAACCAGCACTCTGATGTGGGATGTGGACGTCCCGAGTGGCAGCTTAATCTGCTGCACCAAGATGCCTGATCCTTTATTGCTGTTTTTTTTTTTCCTTAAGCTATCAATTAGAAATATGTTTGGTTTCAAGTAATAGAATACTCAATTGTCTTAAGACAGTAAACGGCTTAAAACATATAGGTTCATTTTTCTCATATAAGAATTTGCGTCTAGGGGCCTGTTTTGGTTCAATGCCTTGATAGTTTCAGGGCAGGTCAAAGGCTATGTGTTGTTACTGTTTCGACAGGTTTTGCAAAACGCCCTCAAAAGGCATTTCACCAATTTAAGCTTTCGCCAAAAAAAGTGGGAGGTTGCTTGTTTCCTGACATCCTTGCCATCACTGGATATTTTCTAACTAATTTTTTTTTTAATATGTAAAAAAAAATTCTCAGCAGCCTGGTTTGTATTTCTTTAATCACTGGTGAGGCTTAGGAGAACATTGTTACTGGTCATGTGTCCATCTGTAAACTGCCAGTTACAAGTTAGCCTGTGTTTTCCTATTGGTTTGCATGTGTGTGCGCGCATGTGTGTGCACGAGAGAGAGTCAACAGAATTTTTTTCATGAGTGTAAGTGCTAGCTGAGGTTTCAGATTCCATAGTGAAAGGTGATTTGTGACAAACACTGCAAACACTGGACCAGCTGCAGGGCAGTTTCACATTGCATTTCAGAGCCAGGAACACCAGAAATAAAGAAAAATTAAATATACAGGGACACATTTCTGGTTCATCTGCAGCTGTGGCTGTCCTAGAACATGGAATAAAATGCGTGACAACTGGAGAGACATGAAGGCAGTGTCAGAGGAATGATGGATTTGGTCAATCTTTCGCCACCCTGAACTCAACTCAGGGTGGAATTTCCAGAGGATAGCAAGAGAGTTTACAAGTTGTTTCCCTGCGCCCTCCGAAGTGTCAGCTGAAGAAACGAATGATTTGCATTTGATCCTTTCTTTCCTCAAGGTCAGTGCTGGCCACACCCATCCTCTGGGAATGTTGGATCCTGCAGGGCCTGTAGCAATTATGGAAGAACAAAAATGAAGTTCACAGAAGTCAGGTCACATACTCAAAGTTACAGTGCTAGTTGGTGCAGAATAATCATAGCTGAAACTTGCTGAGGACTGTGCTGTGTGCTGGGATACTCACCACTTTGCACAGAACAACTCATTCCTCAAACCATGTGGTTGGTATCATCTGTTTCCCGTTTAACAGATGAAGAAATTGGTGCCCATTGAAGCCAAATAACTTGTCCAAGGTCACACAACTAATAAATGGGAGCCAGGTACATTGACTCCAGAATTTTGCCTTTAATGACTACACTAAATCTTCTTTTAAAAAAGTTTGTGTTTATTTTCATTTACTTGAAAGGTAGAGCGACAGAAAGAGATAGAGATGGATGGATGGATAGATAGATAGATAGATCTTCCATCCACTGGTTCATGTCCCAAATATCCAAACAGTCAGTGTTGGGCCAGGCTGAAGCCAGGAGCCCAGAATTCTTTTGATAAGTATTGCCAAACAATACCCAAGCACTTGAGCCATCATTTGCTGCCTCCCAGGGTGTGCATGAGCAGGAAGCTGGACAGGAAGTAGAGGAGCTGAGGCTGGAACCTGCACTCCAGTATGGGATATGGACCCATTGCTCTGCCACCCCCACCCTTCCACTAAATCTTTTTGTTAATGACCTCTTTTTCTTACAAATGTACAAATGCACTAAATGTCACAAATGAGATTATACTAGGCAGTGTTTTTCAGACTTTTTAAAAATGTTTTGCCTCACAACCCAATATACTAACACATACAAATGCCTTATCATTAAAACATTCTTTAAATTAAAATAAATCCTTATGTGATAACAATTTGTTATATTCTCTCCTTTTTTTCTCATCTCTTACTTGTTTAGGTAACAAAAAAAAAAATCAGGCCATAATTTACTAATGAGCCAACATCCACAATTTGAAGGAATTCTTTCTTTTTATTTGTTTTTTAAAAACATTTATTTATTTAGTTGGAAGTCAGAGTTACAAAGAGAGATCTTCTGGTTCATTCCCCAGATGATCCCAACAGCCAGCACTGGGCCAGGCCAAAGCCAGGAGCAAGAAGCTTCTTCCAGGTCTCCCACATGGGTGACAGGGGCCCAAGGACTTCAACCATTTATGGCTGCTTTTCCCAGGCCAGTAGCAGGAAGTTGGATCGGAAATGGAGCAACCAGGACTCAAACCGGTGCCTGTATGGTATACTGGCATCATAGGCGGCAGCTTTACCTGCTACACTATATCACCGGCTCCTTAAGTAGTTTTGCCTTGCTTTGTTTCTTTTCTTAAGATTAGGAAATGCTTCTTTAAACCACACTTCTAGCCTACATCTCTGTTACAAAAGCTGTTACTGTTTTCCATGTGTTAATTTTCTGTCTACATACACCACCTGGAGTAGGAAAAAACTGCCAGAAAATTTCCAACCAGCTTATTTCTGGTCAATAAGTATTCATTTCCCTCGCTGTAGTTGATATCTGAAAGTAGTATACTGGAATTTGAAACAAATCACCATGCTGTAACTTTAGGGGAAACTTCATTGACTTATTCATTCATCCCTTCAGCAAATATTTTGGTCACCTACTCTATGCCAGGCACTGTGCTAAATCAGGAATTGGCCAGCTACGGTTGGCAGGCCCAGTCCAGTATGCCACCTCTTTCAGTAAATAAAGTTCTATTGGCTCAAAGCCATGCCCATTACTTTATGTGTGGTTTATGGTTACTTTCTGCTGTTACAGCAGAGTTAAGTAGTGGCCATAGAGACTGTGCCCTGTGAAACCCAAAATATTTCTTAACCTGCTCCATTACAGAGAAAGTTTGTAGACCTTGGTGCTCGATTCTAAAATACACTGGTATTTTAGACCAGTCTCTGAAGTCCCAGAGGTTTAAATTGTCCTGCTTTACTTTAAATTGGTACTCAAGTTCCCTAAGGGGGCCTGAGGCTGTTTGCCTCCCTTGCATTGCTTCAAAGAGCAACTGTTCCTGGTAGATGCTTAGCAGGAATTTGCTGTTGCTGAAATCAGTAGATCGGCCAGCAGGTATTTGAAAGAAAGCAACAGACCTATTGGCTGGGAAAAGGAGTTTATTCTTTTAACACAGCAAAGAGTTTCATTTTATAGATGCCTATGACAATTTGTGAGCTTTTATTGAGGACCTTCTATGAATATGTGTCCCACTCTGTAGGTAAGAAAAATAAGACAGGATTCTTTGTTACTTAACATTAGGGATAGGGAGAAAAATGAGATAAGTGCATTTTATTGTAATTATTAATACTTCTGTTTGGAACCCTGGTGTGTTTTTGGAAATGGTTTTGCTTAACTATCTTGGGAATCTTAAATGTTTGTGTTCCAACAGCTTTCAACTTCCCTTTGTCACTAATCACTCCCAAGAGGAAATGCTGTGTGCCTGAGTGTATGAACTAATTGTATTTCCTGTTCATTCATCAGACTTTGTTTTTAGTGTCTGCTACATATAGGTGAACACCACAGATATATTAAAGAACAAGTGGATCCTTCCAGCCTGATGGAGGAGGCAAGAAGGAAACGATTACAAGGCAGGATTGAGAGAGAAGTGCACAGCTTTTCTAGCAGCACAGGAGGGAAGTACTTAACTGGGGAGGACTTCTTGGAGGAGGCAACACTAGCTGACTTGTCAAGCAGCTTACTGAACAAAGGTGGCATAGGGATCAGCACACACAAAGTCTAGAGGTGTTTTAAAACATAGCACTTTTCAGGGCACTGGCCCATCATTAAAGGCATTTGGGCTTTGATTTTTAAACATTTGATTGTATTCCAGTATTTACTTTTTCTCTCACTCATTTATTCATTTACGTATTTGTGTGTGGAGCCATTCCAACTTTTTAACCAGGCTGTTCAGCTGGTTGGTTTGTGCAAGTCCTCACCAGTCCTAGGCAGGACATCAAGCTTCAAATTTGGCCTCTTGGGCAAGAAGAACCAAATAAAAGAGCAAGCCTAACTAGTCATACCCCAAAGTAACCTGACTGGGAGACAGCAGCTGATGTGAAGCCAATAAAATTCAATGCAAGTAAGATGACTGGATGGTTATGACATTACTGTCTCCTTCTCCTGATAAAAATGATCACCTGCAGTGGCTGCTCCCTCACAGCTTCTCCCCTGTGCCTGACCCTTCTGGCTTCCTAATAAATCTGCCCAAACTTCATTCTCTTCTCAGTATCAAGAGTAGAATTTGTCTGGAGACCCTTTGGGAACTGATGTCAAATGCTCAACAGATGTTCTGTTAAGTTAGGTTTGCAGCAGGCTGGGAAAGGAGAAGATTAAAGGAATGAAATATGTCCTGCACGGTTTTGGAGTGCACTAGCCAGCTGGGACTCGACTCTGTCATCTAAGGTGACCACAGGGTCTGCTGATAAATGGTAACAGTCTTCGGCAACACGTGGGCTTTTAATCTTCACAACAGCCTGGAGGAGAAATGCTACACATGATGACTGGGACAGTTTTTACCCTGTCGTTTGGGGAACCAAATGTAGTTTTTAGATTTCATGGATACTAAATCCAGTGATACCACAAGATTGCCTATGCAAATAGGCCAAGGCTCTTGTTTTTTGGGTTTCGGATTTTCTAGGGGGAAGGGAGGGCATACACAATGGAAACACCCTTCATCTAGCTTGAACAAATAAGGTAATTTTGCTAGGGGGATATAAAATATCTAGCAGAACCCAAGATTCCCCAGGGAATGTTGCTAGACTGTGAAGAGGCATTAACAACTAAAGCAGCAGCCACCTGCCCACTCTTCTCCCTCTCTCTTTGAGTCTGTGGAGTTCCCTCCTTATTCACTTGCTTTATCCTTTTCTCTATGAAAACTGCATGCCTCTGCCCCTCCTGGGCTCCACATACTCAGTTCAGGCCCCAGTAGTGATTGACTTGCAACTATTGGTCCCAGTTATACATTCCCTTAAAGGAAAACAATAGAATTGGCTGATTTGTGTTTGGTCTGCACCCCTGAGCCATTTAGTTATGGCCCTGAGGAGGAAAGTAGGGCTTTCTGGAACATACTTGTGGGTGGGGTTTTCTAGTCTCAGAGAAGGAGACAGCAGATTGTGTAGACTCCCCCTGCATGGCCTCCAAGCCCACTCCGACTCATCAGAGGAGCAGGTGTCCTTTAGGGCACTGATACTTTGCATTGCAGGCTGGGAATTTACATGCAGGGCTGCAAGTCAGTGTTGCTGTTTATTTCATGCACTCCCTGGGTGCTGTTGAAGAGAAGAGTATTACCGTGCAAGTAATGCTCTTCTTATGACTGTTAAGGCATACGGCTTAGTAGTCTGAGGAGGACAGGAATAAAAGACAGTCATATTCAGGCTTCAACAGGAGTTTTGCAGCAGTCACAGCTCATGACTGCATATTTCAGTGATTTAGCAGAATATGGGGGTGTGTCCTTGGCTGGCCCTGATCCATGAGTTTGTAGTCATTTCTGTGCTGTGCTTCCGAGACTCTCTGCCCTGGCTTTCTTCTCAACATTGGTGACCATTAGTCCCTGAAAAGGACATCACTCTCTCTGTAGCAGGAGTTTGGCATTTTTGCCTTGCTATCTATCTGCCCAGCCTTATTCCCATTCTTTGATTTTACTTTCTCCCATGTCTCTAATTCATATGTATCATTTAAGCCCAAGCTCAAGAGCCTTGTCTACCATGTTCATTTCCCTAATATGCTGGTCTTCCTTATTTTAGAGGTCCATCCAAATAGTTCCATTAGTTTACCAGAGCTGCTCTAACAGAGTACCACAGACTGGGTGGTTTCCACAACAGACATTTATTCCCTCACAATTCTGGAAGCTGAAAGCCCAAGAACAAGACACTGGAAGGTTTGATTTCTCCTGAGTCCTTGCTTCTTGACTTGTAGATGGATGCCTTCTCTCTGTCTTTCCTCTGTGTGCACAAATTCCTAGTGTCTCTTTGTGTGTCCAGATTTCTATTTCTTACAAGGACACCAGTCATTTTAGCTTGAGTCCACCCCACCCCTTGGCCTTATTTTAAGGCAATCACCCTTTAAAGGCACTACTTCTTTAGCTACATTCTGAGTTTGAAGGAGGGGGCTTTAGGGCTTCTACATTTAAGTTTTGGGCAGACACAATACGATCCATAACGCTGGAGGAGATAGGGCAAACAAAACATATGTGATCTTTGTCCCTTTGTTGTTTGACAGCCTGGTAAGGAAGGCAGGCATTAAACCAGCATGTACAGTTTACATGAATGGATCACTTGTTACCATTGTGGGATGGACCAAGAGGTAGAATAGATAGCACTTGAAAAGGTGGTCTGGTGTTGGGCGATTTGTTCGAAAAGATTGCCATGAGGAAGTGAGATCTGAAGAAGGGATGGATGGGAATCATCCAGGTAAAGAGGGAGGGTCCTGTTTTCCAGAGATCAGCAGCATGAATTCCAGGCCATGAGAAGGAATGTGACATATTTAAGAAATTATAAGACACCTGTGATAACCAGGAGAGATGAGAGAAGGTCCCAGAAGGTCAGAAGGGTCCGATTCCATAGGACTTTATGTCCTGGCATCCATTTCAGTGTTCACTGTATTGTGACTCAGATTGTCTTCAAACACATTTTCTGGGGGAGAGGTGACATGCATGTTTCCCTTATGATCCTTCAGGATCATAGGAGAACCTATCTTCCAACTCCTTTTGTATTCTATTTCTATGGTCTGCAGCATGGGGCTGGGCATAAAGTAGGTGCTCAATAAATGAATCAAGTGGGTGTAAAAAATGAGGTGACTAGAAGCCCTTTTATTTGTCTTGATGGGCATGATTGTCCTGGAGGTGCTGAGAGGGAGGACTTTTGGTAGTATGATGCCACCTAGTGATGCTTTTACTTACGACAACACAGGGAGCAGGGTGATGACTGAATAGTCTTCCAGAAACTGGAAACTTAGAAATCAAACACTTTGTTTCATCTGCATAAATGGGTTTGCCCAGTCACTCATCCTTTCATCCTTTCTTTGATCCATATTGGGGCCCACCTGCATCCCTTTCCTGTGAGTTGAATGTGTCACGTGGCTTCTCAGCCTTGAGGATCCCTGCTTGTCCTTGCTCAGGTCTTTCTTTCCCTATATTCTAAGTACTGCGCTCAATATCAGTATCTAGATTCCATGAGTTCCCACAGTACTTTCTATAGACATGGAATGTACTAAATGATTCCATCATATTTTGAGAGATAATTGTAATTTCTGTCTTTCTCCCACTGCCAGAATGTGAATGCAGAGGACAGTGACTCTGCCTTCATCACCTTGGTGGTTCCTGTGGTCAGCCTTGAGCCTGTTGGTAGAGAACCTTGCAGAACATTGGCTTATGACCCTTTTGGAGATTCCTAGAACTCATGGAGATGCATAGCCCAATACATCATGCTATACGAGAGATGGGTGACCAGGGCCCCCTAGGTCTTTTTCTGTTGTTAGAGACCTTCAGGAAGGATGTGGAGTCTCTCTGGGTCATGGTGACTCTAGAAACTGATGTTTCCAGGGTGTGATCATATGTCCTGTAAACACTCAGAGCAGCCCAAGTTATATTGCTTGCTTATCTCTACCATGTTTCTATGAGCTTGGCTCATCATTTGGTTCATCTCGCCCCTCTGGTTCATCCGCCATATTTCTGACTACCTCCATGCTCCATTACAACTCAGCCACATTTTCTTGGTTTGCCTACTGGATACACAGTCTTGGATCATGGATGAGATGTCATTGTATAGATGTCCATTTTCTTAAATAATCAGTGCAATGCACTTTCAATGAAATTTTTCCATGAGGAACTTGAGAAACATTTTTTTTTTTTTTTTTTATAAAGCTTTTATTTAAAGAATATAAATTTCCAAAGAACAGCTCATGGACCACAATGGCTCCCCCCACACACAACTTCCCTCCCTCCCCCCATTGAGAAACATTTTTAAAGTTATTTGGGAGCATTATAGTTCACGAATAGCCAAACAATTTTGGCATAGTAGAAGGTGGTGGTTGAGGGGTGGGGAGGAAACTTGCCTTTCAATCAGAGTGACTTGACTGCAAAATTACAGTAATAATGTTGTGGTACTGGCACAGAAACAAGTTAGAGAGCTAAGAAATACCCATTTACATTTGGCACCTTTCCCAAACCATTTAGGAAAAATGGATTGTTTAATATAGGATGCCGGAAAAATAGCTCACTCCTTGGACAGCAATGCAATAGGATCCCCATCTCACACCATATATAAAGTGCGAATCCAGATGGACTGGAGAACAGAATATGAAAAAGTAAAACTATAAAGCTAAAAGAAGAAAATGATGGAGAATATTTTTATGCTTTGAGATTGAGAAAGACTCAATTATTTGTCCATAGGGACCACTGACAATGATGGCCATGGCTGCACTGTTTGTGGTACAGGAGTATCAGAGTCAGTCTTGTTATCTAATGTAAATGACACTTGAGGAAAGGATGGAATGGGAGCAAAATGTGGTTGCCCAGCATCAGAAACCAGGCACTGGGATTACCACACCAACAGCAACAAGGAGAGATCCTTAAAAAGAATGTTGAGTGGAACAAGCAGAAAACAAGGTAATCTCTAGGCTCCAACTATTACTATTAAATTATTAAAGAAGTACTCTAAAAATGTTATTCATTAAAAATAGACACCCAAGGGGCCGGCACTGTGGTGCAGCAGGTTAAAGCCCTGGCCTGAAGCGCCAACATCCCATATGGGAGCCAGTTCGAGTCCCGGCTGCTCCTCTTCTGACCTAGCTCTCTGCGATGGCCTGGGAAAGCAGTGGAAGATGGCCTGGGTCCTTGGGCCTCTTCATCCACGTGAAAGACCAGGAAGAAGCTCCTGGCTCCTGGCTTAGGATGGGCGCAGCTCTGGTCGTTGCAGCCATCTGGGCAGTGAACCAGCGGAGGGAAGACACCTCTCTCTCTCTCTCTCTCCCTCTCTGTCATTCTATTTGAATAAATCTTAAAAAAAAAAAAATAGACACCGAAGCATAATAGCACAGAATGCCTATGTAGTTGCAGATGAGCGCTGGGGATCGAGGGAAAAAACAATCAGAGAGGGCTCTTGTCCATTTCATGAGTCAGAGTTTAAGGGCTTCAAATCTGTACCCCAAGTCCAAAGCAGGAGGAAGCGGAGGGAGAGTGGAAGCGAGAGGAGGGGAAGGCTTGTGGAAGAGGGGTCCCACACAGAAGGGAGATACGTGAGCGAGACTGCGTGGCTCCACACACTTTTTCCCAGCGGGCGGCCTGTCTCGTGTTCTGCCCTCTGGTTTTCTCACCACTGCCCCTGAACTTCAGAACCAGGGAAGGCAGGGGCTGTGTCTGCTCGCCCTTCTTCCCCTCACGTCTCACGCAGTAGCTGCTTCGTAAGGGTCGAATCCCCTTCGCTTCTCCTCACAAACCTCGTCCGGAACTCTCCAGTCCACGTTTCCTCCTCAGCGTTAGTCCCGGCTCTTCCTACTGGGTTCCCCACAGTCCTTTGCCTCGGCGGCCTCTTCCCCTTCGCCCTCTCTGACTGACGCGCACACCTTGGACTCCTCCCAGCCTCCCAGAGGCACCGCCCCCTCCGGGTTATATTTGCATATTCCCCTGAGGAACTCCGCTCCGGGGCCCCGCCTCCGAGCCCCCGCCCCTCTCGAACGTCCGCGCGCTCCCCCTAGTGGGCGTGGCAGTTGCCAGGCGACGGGAGGACGCGCCGAGCGCCGGATTCCGGCCCTGCGCCGGCCATGGGGATAACGTGTCGCCGTTTTAGACCCTGAGGAGAGAGCACAGCCCCTTCTCCAGACTCCGGCCCGGTGTCTGCGGTCTCCACAGCAGCCCCTGAGGCCGCCCCAGAGAGCGTCAAGATGGCCGAGGTCAGGAGTCGGCGCCCTTCCCTGTCGTTTCTCGCTCGACCCATCGTTCCTCACAGTGATTCTGATCCTTCATCAACACCCTTTCTCTGCCTGCACCTTTACCTTTACCTCCCCTGTCTTTCTCTGTTGGCCCTGGCCCTCTACCTCCCGTCCTGCCTTCAGTGGTGCGGACACACTCCGCACCCACTATAAAGTGGGGCTGTGCCTAAAGCGGTAGGAAATTCGGGAGTTCACAGACCCAGGCCTGACGTGTTTTAGGCAGAAGGTGGCGGCACAAGAGAGAGGCACACAGAAATACCGACGATGTCTCGCCTGACTGGCGGACCTGGAGAAGGCTTCTTCAAGAAGGCCCTTCGGCCGCTGCCCTGTGTTGTCACTGACCCCTGTGTTAACATCTTGTAGTCTCTGCTTACTCCCCCATATTATAGCACACTGCGTCTTCAGCCTCACAGAGGGGAGGTCATTTCTATGACCCTTCAGGGACCTCCTGCCTGTCCATTAGCTCCTTCATTTATAATCTCAGCAGCCTTAGGTCCTTGTCATCACTTGCCAGTCACAGCCTGCACCCACCATGGCCTTCCCCAACTCCTTCATCACCCATCAAAGCTCTTCACCACTCACCCATCACACAGTCACAGCCAGGACCAGTGACATGATTTGGTAACCTTGTGCAAAATAAAAGCACAGTGCCTCTTGTTAAAAAATTAAGACTTAATACTGGACAGGTGAGTATTTAACCAAGGGTGGGGTCTTCTGAGCAGGAACCCTTTGCAACAGAGTAGGTCCCAAACCCATTAAGCCAGGCCTTGTCCCTCCTCTCAGCACCATCATGCCCTTAGTCCCCTCTAACCACTTTTCTTGTCCTCTCTTTTCCATCTCCCTCTCCATCATGTGCCATCTCCCGTATTTCCAGTCCGCCTTTGTACACTCTGTCTCCTTGTGGTCAACAGCATCCTCCTTTCCTTGTCATCATATCTTTCAAACTCCCACCCTGCACACTCTCTGGGTCCCACCCCTTGCATTTCTGTCTGACATCCTTATTGCCGAGGCCACATTGCTTCTGCCCATACGTCATTCACCTGGTCTCTTTTCTTCCCAGTACGCTCCTCTTGCAGCTTCCAGTTTGCCTTTATTTTCCATTATGTCCTTTTGAGAGTGTTTCTCCTCTTCTCTCCCACTAGTCATCTTGGTTTATTTTCTTCTTTTTCATTGTGCATACATAGGCCCCAAATACCAATGCTGTGAACTAATCATTTCCCATCCCTTTCATTATTTCCTCTTTTTTTCCCCCCTCTTCTATTTTTCTTCTCACTGGACCTTGGCCAACTTTTCCATATCCCTCCTTTTGTGCTTCTCTGTTTCCATTCTGGCCCCATCACATTTTGCAGCTGTTTTCCATGCCTGGTACATAGCAAATAATGGATAGGTGATGAATGAAGGAAGGAGTGTGGCAGGTTCTCTTTGATCACTTCATGGTGATACTATGCTTCGAAGAAGATAGATACCATTATATGCTATAATAGTGTAGACACCGACTGTTTATTGGTCACAAAGAAGAGATTATTTTTTTCTTTACTCTTAGTATACTTTTTAATGATACTATAAAGAAGTTTATTTTGCTCATCAAAGTTTCTTTCAAACTTTCCTTTCTTTGATGTTTTTCCATTCCTGTGCTAAGCGTCAGGTGTATAGGGAAAACCTGGTTTGCAAACAAATCATTAGACTGGTGATCAAGTGTTGACATTAATGCCAGTTGCAGGGATGGAACTGAGAACATTGTTGTGATAAATTGTTGTGTGTGCTCATGTTAGCATCAACAAGGGGGAAGCACAGAGCAGCGGCATCACCATATTTCCTTAATGTGAGTTTTTCCTTCTTCGTGGAATTGCTACATTGTGGTCTTTGCAAGGATCTGCTTTTAGTCAGGAAGAAAACCTCTACTGAATTTAAAATTCATACTAAAGTCATTACATGAAATGTTATGGATATGCTTGTGACTCCACATCTAATCTCCACAAAGAGTGGGTTTTGCTTGCTTGTCATCTTTTGAGATTTATTAACAATACAAGTATTTTTGAAAATAAAAAATGTGTAGCCTTTCTCCATACAGGGCGAGACAGAATTGTCAAAACTGAAGGTGAACTGGACTACTTACCCAAAGTATTCAGAATGAACTGGCATTTTTCTTTATTTTGGGATTAGAGGTGGTCTCAGTTTCTTTGATTAGCTATAGAATGTTGATGCCAAAGCCCTTTTTAGTGTAGAATATCAAAGCATAGGTTGCAAACATAAATAAGGCCATGCAGATCTTAGCAGTCCTTTGTGTGAAAGTCTTGAGTGATTCTCTATGGCTTTCAGAATAATGCATTCCATGTCCCTTGGAATGCTAGTCAGTGCTCCCAGCCTGTCCCTAATCTCCTAGCCAGTCTTCTGCTCCCTTCTCCCTGCCATAGCTCTTATACTGTAGCTTGGTTGGCTGATTGCTAGGCCTTGAGCATTTGCCTGAGCTTTGCCAGCTCGGCTCCTGGGAGTGTCCTTTCCCCTCATCCACCTGTAAAAATTCTACTCGTCCTTCTTGAACCCACTCAAATGCTACTTCCTTCATGAAATTTGCTTTATTCTTGCCGCGGGGGGTAATTCTGTCTTCTTGTGGGTTATTATTGAGTCTTGAATTCATCTTGTGGCAGGGTCAAAATTCTATACTTCCATCATCTGTTTAATAAACTCCACCAGCTATTAAAGCACAAATTCCCAGTGGGTAGGCACGCTTCCTCCTTCCCTCCTCGCCTCCCTCCCTCCCTCCCTCCCTTCATTTGTTTATTTGAAACACAGAACAATGAGGGGCAGGGAGAGACACAGAGAGATCTTCCAGGTCTGAGCCAGGCTGAAGCCTAAAGCCAGGATCTACATCTGGATCTCTCACATTGGTGGTGTAGGCCCAAGTACTTGGACATCCTCTGCTACTTTCTCAGGCATGTTGGCAGGAGTTTGGACTGGAAACACAGTAGCAAAGACTCTAACCAGTGCTCCCATATGGGATTCTGGTTTTGTAGGTGGTGGCTTAACCTGCTATACTGCCCCAAGCTATTTTTTTCTTACATTGGTATCTTGGCAGACTCCACCATAGAACTTACATATGGTAGATTTTCAGTATATATTTGCTGAGTTAATGAATACCTTTATTAACTATAGCCATTCTTTTATTATTGTGCTATATCTAGCAAGAAGTAGGTGTACATGTTTGCTGGAACAGTCATGGCAAAATACCACAAACGAAGTGGCTTAAAACAGCAGAAATTTATTGCCTCCCAGTTCTGGAGGCTAAAAGTCCCAAACCTGTAGGCAGGGCTGTACTCCCTCTGAGACTATGAGTGTAATCCTTCCTTGCTTCTCCTGGCTACTGGTAGTGGTTGACAATCCTTAGTTTTTCTTGAATTGCAGTTGTATTTGTCTAAACTCTGTGTCCATCATCATCTCTGGGTTCAGATTTCTCCTTTTCACAAGGAAATCAGTCATACTGCGTGAGGGCCCACCTACTGCAGTGTGACCTCACCTTAACTAATTATACATAATTACTCTATTCCCAAATAGGATCACCATCATTGGTGCTAGAGCTAGGACTTCAACATCCTTTTATGGGGAACACAGTAGGGAAATAAGAGTTCCAATGTATCTCCCTAAATGTCCTCAACTGCTAGGGCCGGGCCAAGCCCAAAACAAGGACCCAGGAACTCAGTCCAGTTCTCCCACATGGGTGGCAGGAGCCCAATTAGTTGAACCATCACCACTGCCCCCCAGAGTCTGCATTGGCAGGAGGCTGGAGCTGGGAATTGAATCCAGTCACTCCAATAGGCTCATTGCCTACTTCCCTAGTTTTTTAAGGGACAGAAATGGTTAGGAAAACAGTCCATATTTCAGATTGGTTTCACCATGAGTGTGATTTAATAGTATCTGTGCCAAGATCTCTGCACATCTGACTTCAACATGCCATGACTCCCCTCGGCAGTCCTCAGGAAAGTAAGCAGTACCCAGTGAAAATAGACCAAGGTTTGGAATAATCTTTTTTTTTTTTTTTTTTAAGATGTATTTATTTATTTGAAAGGCAAAGTTACAGAGGGGTAGAGGCAGAGAGAGTGAAGGAGGGAGAGGTCTTCTATCTGCTGGTTCACTTCCCAAATGGCCTCAATGGTTGGAACTGAGCTGATCCGAAGCCAGGAGCCAGGAGCTTTTTCCAGGTCTCTCATGTGGATGCAGGGGCCCAAGGACTTGGGCCATCCTCCATTGCTTTCCTAGGCCATAGCAGAGAGCTGTATCAGAAGTGGAGCAGCCAGGGCTCGAACCAGGGCACATATGGGATGCCAGCACTGAAGGTGGCAGCTTTACCTGTTATGCCACACACTGGCTTCCAGAATAATCTTAACAGCTACTAAAGTTCATTGAATGCTGACTCTTTGCCAGGTATTTGGCTAAATGTTTAACACCAACACTATTTAATCTATTCCTACATCATGTAGTAGGGAATATTATTATCTTAATGCATATATATTCTACATATATATTTTAATGCATATGTTGTATGTATAGACAATGTGTATATATAGTTTGTGTATATTTACATACACACATGGGGATACTTCAAAAAATTCATGGTGAGTGGAATTAAAAGGTAAATTTATTTTGGTGAAAATTTTATGAAATCCATGCATGGTTTTTTTCATAATACTCATTTCCATGAATGTTTTGAAGACCCCGTGTACACACACACACACACACACACACAAACACACAATCTATGTACCTGTCTATGTATAAATGCATCAGAGCATAAATAAGACCACTTCCTGTCATGTAATGTTAGTTTTTCTGCTTGTTAATAGCTTTTATTTTGCATGTATGCAGGTCTTTCCTTCAGAGGTGGTAGCAATGTTTCCTTGTAAATGTTTCAATGCTGATTCCCATCTTTGCTCTTCCATGCAGGATAAGGGTGAAAAGCTAGTGCTGGAAGAAACTGCATTTGAGGAAATCGAAAGAGATTTTCAGGTGGTTCTTGGTGAACTTTCAGGAGATAAAAGTCTGGACAAATTTAGGATTGAATATGAGAAACTTCATGCCATCCTGAAAAAATCTTATGACAATGAGAAGCGTCTGATGGCCAAATGCAGAGAGCTAAACGCAGAGATTGTGGTTAACTCTGCGAAGGTCGCCACTGCCCTGAA
Organism: Sylvilagus floridanus; assembly: GCA_949820135.1. Lineage (NCBI taxonomy): Eukaryota > Metazoa > Chordata > Mammalia > Lagomorpha > Leporidae > Sylvilagus > Sylvilagus floridanus. The sequence continues at coordinate 56,388,682 of OX463235.1, forward strand.
GGTCTCACAGGATGATCAGACCACCATTGCATACCTGAAGAAGGTCAGTGGTCCCGAGAGCTTGAGCCTGCTCTTAAAACATCCCAGCTCGAGGCTGCTGGTCAAAGAGTAGCTGGGTAAAAAATTTACATGATTTAAACTTTTATTTAGCTGGGGAGTAATGCTCTTTCTCAAAGAAAGTAATTCTCCAGGGTGAATTTCGCCATGCGGAAAATACTGGAGGGCCTTACTGCTTGGTTTATGGGGAATAATGGGTTAGCAAAAAGACTTAGAGATAAGTAAATGCAGTATTAGAAATGTCCGTACTTCTTGTTTATTGCAAGATGAGTAATTAAATATCTCATGATGACAGCTTGTTAAAGATATTTTTCCCATTTCTACTTTTCCTCTTTCTAGAGTAGAAATTATCTTGAGAATTCCAAATGTGATGTCCTTGATCTTCCCCATATCCCCTTGCTTCTCATTTGATCCACCCAATTCCTCATGATAGGAGAGTGGGGATTCAATCCTGGGGGATATGGAGGAAGTGTTGCTTTATTTTCTGCTGTATTTTTTCATCCTCAAGTATGTTATATCATTTTGGAGATAAAACATAAATGTTCCTTGTTGATCTTAGGGTGATAAGAGATCAAGATATATTCATTTACAAAACCTTAGTTATATGAAAAAATTTTTAAATTTTTTGGACCATTCTCTTGATATCATGCAAACTAGATGTCATCCAATTCAAACTAATTTCCAAGACCAGTACAAAATAAGCCTTACCTGGTATTTTGAGTGTTTTTTTTTTTACTCTATTGTAATTTTCTTCATCTCCTTCCTGAAAAACCAATATAAGAAGGCTTTTATTTATTTTATGATGAGAAAAATCAATTTTCATTGTATGTTTACAATGGAAACGGAAGTCATGAATTGATTATCATGTATTTGGTAAAGTTGATTTGGATAAAACTTTATGCAATCATTTAAATATCCTTCATTTGCTTTGCCAGAATGGGATTGCTACATAAGAACATATCCTAGAAATTGACATTTTGTTTTTAGTCGCTATATTATGTGCTGTGGTTACTCAAGAGTTGTTTCTTCAATATAATAGCAAGCATGAATTTATTAAATTAAGTTCAATGCTCTCATTCACTCATTTTATTTCTTGACAACATGAAAGTGGAATATTTTCACTTAAGGCTTATAGGTCCTTCTCTGTATAAACGGCTGGCACTCCACTTGACAATATTTTGCAAGAAAGTTAAGTGGTGAGGTAAAATTCAATGCTGTTGCAACGCCCTGTCCTTTGCTCTGCTACTCCAGAGGCTGTAATTCACTTTTAAGTTCTTATGTTAATACTGGACATTGCTTCTCATAGCAGTAGGGAAGCCAAGGCTGTATGAATCATTGTTTCCATTCCCTACTATGGGTTTTATTTCTCCCCTAAAAGCATTTGAGATGAGAAGGCATGGGTTTGGGTTTCCAGAAATTGGAATTACCAAAGTTTTTGTGTACAATTAGGTCACAGGGAAGAACAGTATATCACCCTGGGTTGTTCTAAAGATAACTTTGCCATCCAGAATCTCACTTGGGATTGAAGACAAAATATATTTTCTATATGTAAATCTACCAAGAGATTCAATTCAATCTACCAGTTTAGGATTTGGATCTATGACCATTCTCCACGTGATAAAGTTTTCTTTGGGTAGGTATTTGGACTTGGAAAGCATATAAAATTTCAGTTTTAATTTTGTAACCCTGCCAACATCTTTATGTCAGAAACAATCCCCTTAGAGTAGCCCCGGTAGTGTGTGAGTCTTGTAGCCACCCTCACCTACCAAGAAAATATGTGCTTTGCTCATCCCCCTCTTTCCCAGTGCTGCTCACTGTTGACTAACTCATGCTGGACAGTAAGTCAGGACAAACTCATGCACAATGTGTAACGTATAACACATAAAATTCTTTCCCCATAAATGACTACTACACTGTAGTACTTTATTTACTAGCTTATCATGCACCTGGAACCCAGTTTGGTTTTTCTCACTGATATCCCATGGCCCATCTAGGAAGTTGAAAAGGCCTGGAAGATGGTGGACTCAGCCTATGATAAGGAGCAGAAGGCGGAGGAGACAATTCTTGCCCTGAAAGAGGAAATAGTGAACATGACCAAACTAGTCGAGCAAGGGTCTGGACTGACACTGGACCAAGATAGCAAGTAGGTCACAGCCTTTTTGATGTCCATTGAGCTTGCTTTTGTGGAGACCTTCTTCAATAGACAGCCTGGGGCTTGCTGGTGTCTTCTTGAATATTCTCTGTGATACAAGACAATTACTATATATCAATGAAAAAAATTTACTTGATTCAAAAAAAATATATAAAAAAACAACCAAAATCCAATTCTCCTTTGATATCTTTCCACAGATGGCTTTCTTTTCCAATTTTTATTGATTTTATTTATGAGAGAGAGGGAGAGGGGAGAGGGAAGAGGGACAAGGGGAGAGGGGAGAGGGAGAGGATCTTTTATCTGCTGGTTTACTCCTCTAACATGTGCAAGAGCCAGAGCTGGCCAAAGCTGACGTCGAGAGTCAGGAACTCAATGCAGGTTTCCAACATGGATGGCAGGACCCAACTACTTTGAGCCTGTTGCTTCCTAGGGTGAGCAATAGCAGGAGGCAGGAACAGAGCTTGGACTCAAAGGCAGGTACTCTGATGTGGGATGCAGTTGTCTCAAGCGGTATCTTAACTGTTGGACTAAACACCTGCCCCTGTTTCATTCTCCTTTTCTCCACACACAGAACTTCTTATTTGTGGTTATACTAAACTTATGGCTCTATAAAAATCATTACTATAATTTTAAAGTGAGTAAATTTATATTTCTCTCAAACCGTATAGAACAGAACTGGCTCTCTTAGAGTCCCAGCTTTTCTCATTTGCACATCATAATTAATTTCACAACACCTTCCCCATGCCCTCAAGTTCTAGACCAGAAATCAGAGTTACTTGGGGCCAGTGCTGTGGAACAGTGGGTTAAGCAGTGGCCTGCTGTGCTGGCATCCCTTATGGGCACTGGTTCGAGTCCTGGCTGCTCCACTTCAATGAAAGTGGAGATCTCTCTGTCTCTGTCTCTCCTCTCTCTCTGTAACTCTACCTTTCAAATAAATAAGTAAATCTTAAAAAACAACAACAACAGGGTTGCTCTTCACCTCTGCCACTCCTTCCTCCCTGAAAGCTTTGTCTTGCTGCTTTGATCTTCCCAGCATCACCTTTCCCTCCATCTCACCACCAGCACTTCTGCCTTGGTTCATGCCACCTGTTGTCTGCTGCACTTGGCTGTAGCCTTCTGGTTGGTCTCCCTGTCTACAGGAAGACTTTTCCCTCTTTATTTCATCAAGGCTACCAGATTTATGCTTCTGAAATGTGTATGCCCCTATCCCCAGCATGAGCATGTTTGATAGCCACCATAACCAAAGGATAAAACCCAGCTCTCCAGGAATGTTGTATGGATCCCTTGATAAATCTGCCCCAGTTGGGCTCTTCTAGCTTCATGCACAGCCGCACCATGTTGCTCATGCCTCTGTGCCTTTGCACCTCTGCTTCCTATGTGTGGAATGCCTCTTCTTCCATTCTTCCCGTGGTAAACTCCTGTTCTTCCTTCAAGACCTATCTCAAACACCGTCTTCACTTCCTCACCATCAGCATCTCTATTCCAACCCCCTCTCCACCCCCAGACCCTAGTGGCTAGGCTGAAAGAATCAATGTGTTCTCTATTTCCATAGGATCCAGGATGTGTTTCCAGTATGGCACTGATCATGTTATGCCAAAATTATTTATTGATGTGCTTCTCTACTCATTAGGCTGTGAACTTCCTGGAGGAAGACTACTTAATATCCCCTTCAGGAGTCTGGCCCAGGGTAGAGCACGCACAACATCACATCAGTTAATGAGTCAGGAGTGAGTGTACATTTCCATGGGCATCTTCAACCAATTATAAGTGTTCTCTCAGTTTCTTATGCCTTCCCAATTCATTGATCCAGTGTTGATATATCTAAGCATAGCTGTTGGGGGAGGGACTAGGAAAAACAAACAGAAGATGGGATCCCTATAGTGATGGACCCTATCTTCTTCTTGACAAAGTCAAGCATATTCAGAGCCAGTACTGAAGAGCAGTGCAAGGGAATAGATTCACATAGGATGAGTTGTGTTTTTTTTTTTTTTTTTTTAGAATTGGAAGAGATTGAGGAGGGGAACTATAGTAACTGTTCAGCCCAGAATTTTATCTGCAGTCACATGCGCAGATGTTCCTCCTCATAGTAACCTTGAAATTTGAGGTTTTATTGCTGGAGAAGAATTTAAGTGCAGATGTGAAGTTCTTTATTGAAACTTTATGTTAAATCAAAGGTGCTGGTAAATAAACATTGTCAAATCCCCATTTTTTAAAAAAAGTTTTATTTTTAAATTTTTAAAATTTTTTTCACAAGCAGAGTGGACAGTGAGAGAGAGACACACAGAGAAAGGTCTTCCTTTTGCCGTTGGTTCACCCTCCAATGGCTGCCGCGGCCGGCGCCCTGGCACCGCACTGATCTGATGGCAGGAGCCAGGTGCTTCTCCTGGTCTCACATGGGGTGCAGGGCCCAAGCACTTGGGCCATCCTCCACTGCACTCCCTGGCCACAGCAGAGAGCTGGCCTGGAAGAGGGGCAACCGAGACAGAACCCGGTGCCCCGACTGGGACTAGAACCCGCTGTGCCGTCGCTGCAAGGCGGAGGATTAGCCTAGTGAGCCGCGGCGCCGGCCAAAAGTTTTATTTTTTGAAAAAGAGAGAGGCCGGCGCCGCGGCTCACTAGGCTAATCCTCCGCCTGTGGTGCTGGCACCCTGGGTTCTAGTCCTGGTTGGGATGCTGGATTCTGTCCTGGTTGTTTCTCTTCCAGTGCAGCTCTCTGCTGTGGCCTGGGAAGGCAGTGGAGGATGGCCCAAGTGCTCGAGCCCTGCACCTGCATGGGAGACCAAGAGAAAGCACCTGGATCCTGGCCTCAGATCCGCGCAGCGCGCCAGCCGTGGTAACCATTTGGGGGGGTGAACCAACGGAGAAAGGAAGACCTTTCTCTCTGTCTCTCTCTCTCTCACTGTCTAACTCTGCCTGTCCAAAAAAAAAAAAAAAGAGAGAGAGAGAGAGAGAGAGATCTTCCATCTGCTGGTTCACTCTCCAAATTTCCACAACGGCTAGGCCAAAACCAGGAGCCTGGAACTCCTTTCTGGTCTCCCAGTGGGTGACAGGGTCCTGAGCAGTTGGGCCATCTTCTGCTGCTTTCCCAGGCACATTAGCAGGCAGCAGTAGAGCAGCCTGGCCTCCATCCAGGGCTGGTATGGGGTGCTAGTATCACAGGTGGTTACTTAACCTTCTGCATCAGGACTCTGGCCTCCTTGTTCTGATTGGTCATTTGATGACTGTCAGCTGCAAGTCCTCAGGGCATGTTCTTTGCTGTGTCAGCTCTGAGAGCTGCCTTGATCCAGATTCATTCTGCTGCTGATGTAATAGCCGTCTCAGCTCTTCCCTTCTGCAGGCTCAAATTCTGCAGAAAGTCATGCCAGATCATGTGGAATCGAGGTACCTGGTTTACAATTCAAATCAATGAGTATTATCACATACTGTCCAAAAACCAACATCGTGAATTATTTTCCAAATTTTGTTCTTGGGAATATTTTATTCGGGCCTCATCCCTTTGGGAAAAACTATTCTCCTTGGGTGAATGGATAGAAAAGTGGTGATGCATACTATTTGCTTACAATTATGTTTCATGTTAGACTTTATGACTGTGATTATAGCCCTCCAGTGGATATGTAAAAGAAATAATGTCTTGAATTGATATCTCCTTAGGGTTAATTACAAGAGTTGACAATAGCAATACAGTCTTAGCACAAATTTGAATAATACAAAGGTGTGGAAAGTATGATCTCCCAAGTTTTCCACCTCAAATTCCTCAGAGATAGCCAGTTACCTGATTGGAGTTGTTTTTCTAGCCTTCTGTTAAAATGCCCATTAAACATACATGCACACAAAACACACAAATAAGTACTGTTTATTTCTTTAAAAATGAAGAAGAGATTATATTGTGCATATTATTATTGGCATTTCTTATTTTTCAGTTAACAACTCCTGTTTCAGGGCATAAAGATCTTTCTCTTTAACGACTAAATAGTGTTCATTGTTGTCTTGGAAGACGAGCTCAGGGGGTGATCTGAAGGGCCCATGAGCAGATGGCCACTTAGCATGACTCCTGTATTCTTCCTTTTCAGTATCCGAGATTTACTGAAGTTCAAAGAAGAAGTGACAAAAGAGCGAGACCAGCTCTTGTCAGAAGTGGTGAAATTACGAGAGTCCTTAGCTCAGACCACTGGACAGCAGCAGGAAACAGAGAGATCGAAAGAAGAGGCAGAGCAAGTCATCAGTCAGGTCTGTTCTGCCTCGCAGGGCAAGATGAAGGATTGTTACCTCCCTGGAGATTCCCAGTGCTTTTCCATTCCCCCTTCCCATCTTGTTCTTCCTGGTGCCCAAATGGAGCATATTCTGCTCTGCTTCTTTCTCTGGTTTATTCCTGTGAGAACCGTCTTACTTGAGTCATTTTTTTTTCTCCACTTCCACTGTCTCAGAAGTCAGGAAAGCAGGGACTCCCTGCTTAGAATTCTGGGTCAAGCAGCTGTGCCCTGTGAAGGCCAAGATTCCAGCATCTAAAAGTGCTGGAGAGGAGTTCCTCTGGCCCTTCAGTTAGAAAAACCACCTAACCAAATCCTTTTGGACAGTTTTATATAAAGCCAGAAATAAATTAGATAGTACACACTGTGCAGTTTCCAGGAGAATAACGCAAGACTTCTTTCAGTGTGAAAAAGACTTTAATAGAATTTGGACAACACGGTGAAACTACTGTGCTTTGTTTAGCAATGTCCAGGACGATGTGAAACACAGTTTCATGTTTAAGGTAGCCAACCACACTTTTTAGAAGTCTCAAATGGTGAAGAACTGGATGAAATTTTTCCAGGTATAATGTCGTTAGGATTCTGGGCCTGCATATTTAGTTGATTTTTTTTTTTTTATTTGACAGATAGAGTTAGAGAGAGAGAGACAGAGAGAAAGGTCTTCCTTCTGTTGGTTCACCCCCCAAATGGCCGCTATGGTCAGAGCTACACTGATCCGAATCCAGGAGCCAGGTGCTTCTCCCTGGTCTCCCATGTTGGTGTATGGGCAAATCACTTGGGCCATCCTCCACTGCCCTCCTGGGCCACAGCAGAGAGCTGGACTGGAAGAGGAGCAAATGGGACTAGAACCTGGTGCCCATGTGAGATGCTGGGGCCGCAGGCGGAGGATTAGCCAAGTGAGCCACGGTGCTGGTCCCAAGTTGATTTTTTAATAATCTATTGTGGATATGTTGGCTACCATTAGGGTAGGTATTCGGTGTCAAGGCCCTGAAAAATAATTTAGAATATTCCTGACAAATTTGAATATTGTGGCTCAAGGATGATGGCTCTACAGGGGAAAATGATATTGTAAAGTGACTGCCCTAGTAATCACAGGCCTGAGGGGTTGGGGCACTGGGGCTTGGCTGGTTGAGATCCGCCATGGCAAGGGGTCATTCCCATCTCTCCCCTCCTTTCTGTATCCTTTAGTTTCAACAAGAAATCCAGCAACGTCAGAATGAAGCTTCACGGGAGTCGCGGAAGAAGGAGAAACTAGAGAAAGAGCTCAAGCAGATTCAGCTGGATATGGATAGCAGGCAGACAGAGATCAAGGCCCTGCAGCAGTATGTGCAGAAGAGCAAGGAGGAACTTCAGAAACTGGAGCAGCAGCTGAAGGAGCAGAAGGTGAGCTGGGGTGGGCTGTACCAGGGGCCCCTGGAAAACCAAGGAAACACAGTAAGAGTTCCTTTGTTCACAGTCTGCTGGTGCATTTTGAATTTTTTGGACATCCCTTCACTACTGGTGATGGTAACAAAACAGTTAACACTGTAAGTTGATTTTTGTGCTCATCCTGGGTAGTTATACCCTCTTTCCCCCCTAGTTCCAAAGGGTTAATTAACTTCCTTTTAGCTTTTTATTATTGTATAATATATACATAAAAATATATGTGTCACAAGCATGGAGCTTGCTGAATTTTCACCATTTGAACACACCTTGGTTACCTGCACCCATCCCAAGGAACAAAAGAACAATGGGAGCCTCCCAGAAACCCTTTGAAGCCCCTCCCAGTCATTGTGCCCCTGAAAAGACCATCTCTATCCTGAATTCTAAGCAGAGCTCAATTTTACCTGCTTTTTTACTTCACAGAAATGAAATATTATAGGATGTACTTTCTAATGTACACCTTCTGTTGCATTCTGTTTGGGATATTCATTCATGTTGTTGCCATTTAGTTGTAGACCTGTAATGTCCAATATGGTTGCCAGTAGCTACATGTGGCTGTTTAAATCGAATTCATTAAAATTAAGTGAAAGTAGAAGTTCTTTTTCCCAGTTGCACTGGCCTCATTTCAGATGCTCAGTACCCATATATGGCAGGTGAATACCATATCATTATAGGTAGAAAACATTGGCACCATTGCAGAAAGTACTACTAGACAGAGCTCAGTATACCATTAACTCTCATTGCTGTGTCATATTCCATTATATGCATATGACATGGTTTATTTTTAATTTAAAATTATATTATTTATTTGAGGAGCAAAGAGACAGGATGAGCTCTCTCTTCTTTTGGTTCAGTCTCCAAATGCCCACACAGCTGAGGCTCAGCCAGGCTGAAGCCCAGAGCCTGGAATTCAGTCCGAGTCTCTCACTTGGTTGTCAGGAACTCAACTACTTGAGCCATCATCACTGCCTCCCAGGGTGTACCTTAGCAGGAAGCTGGAGTTGGGAGCTGGAGCTGGGACTCAAACCCAGACATTCTGATATGAGCTGTGTAAGGAAAAGAATGCAGATTGGTGCCTTCTCACATGGGGCACCAAATGTAAGAAAAAATAATGCAGAACAGAGAAAGGAAACAGAATATGAACTCACAGCCAGACCGAATTAATTCAGAGAAAATAAATCTACAGAGGTGGGTGACCAACTACTAGTGTGTACAAAGACCAAAAGAATACATGGCAGAGGGCCCAGACCCCAGCAGGCTGGGCCTTTTTATACCCTAGGTGGAGTAGGAGTCGGGGTGGGGCGCAGTAGGTAGAGCTTCTCCATACTGGTTCTTCCAGTTTGTCCCACTGACTTCCAAACCTGGGGAAGAATGCAGAGGATGGGGTAGGGAACACTACAGGGGGTGAGAAGGATCTGGTCTCTTGAAAGAAGGCAGGGGTAACAAGAACCTGAAGTGCCTGAGGCTTATGTCCTTGTTCCATCAGGAAGCAGGTGTCCCAGGTGGTGTCTTAATCACTATGCCAAACATCCTTTCTCATAATTTATTGTTTTTTAATTTTTAATTCATTTATTTTTAAATATTTATTCATTTATTTGAGAATCAGAGTTACACAGAGAGAGGAGAGGCAGAGAGAGAGAGAGAGGTCTTCCATCTGCTGGTTCACTCCTCAACTGGCCGTAATGGCCGGAGCTGCATTGATCTGAAGCCAGGAGCCAGGAGCCTCTTCTAGGTCTCCCAAGTGGGCACAGGGGTCCAAGGGCTTGGACTGCTTCCCCAGGCCACAGCAGAGAGCTGGATGGGAAATGTAGCAGCCAGGACTCGAACCAGTGCCCATATGGGATGCGGGCACTGCAGGCGGTGGCTTTACCCGCTACACTACAGCACCAGCCTCATAATTTATTGTTAATTTTCAACTTTAGGAAACCATACTCAGTTTTTGTACATTTTTATTATGGCACTATTTTTAACATTTTCCCTATTATAATGATTTAAGGTAGCACAAATATTAGTAATTCTATTGTCTTCTCATTTCTTAAAGAAGCAATTCATATAATTGCAAAAATTTTGTAATGATTTATTTGAAAGGCAGAGTTACAGAGAGAGAGGGAGAAAAGGGGAGAGAGAGAGAGAGAGAGAGATCATCCATCTACTGGTTCACTCCCCAAATGGCCACAAGAGGTGGGGCTGGGCCAAGCCGAAACCTGGAGCCTGGAGCTTCTTCCAGGTCTCCCACGTGGGTGCAGGGGCCCAAGCCCTTGGGCCATCTTCTGTCACTTCCCCAGGCATATTAGTGGGGAACTGGACTTTAAGTAGAGCAGCCAGGACCAGAACCAGTGCCTATATGAAATGCCAGTGCTGTAGACCAAAGCTTAACCCACTGTGCCACAGCACTAGCCCTAAAATCTTTTCTTTTATTATCTTTTCTTCTCTCTGTCTCTCTCTCTCACTGTCCACTCTGCCTGTCAAAAAATAAAAAAAATTAAAAAAAATTTTCTCTCTGGGTGTTAGCTCCAAAGAATTAGCAAGTCATTCAGTATTTTTCTACTTTTAAAACATAGATATTAGAATGCATGTCTTTGCCAGTTGCTTTATTCATTTTATATAAAGCCAAACGTCAAATAGGTAATACAGAGTGTGCAGTGTCCAGAAGAAAAATGTGAGATGTCTCTGAACATGAAATTTGAAAGGCTTTTGGGTATCAGAATAAAACTATAGTGCTTTACTTAGCAATATACAAGACTCCTATAAGACACAATCGCATATTTAGCATAGCTGATTACATTTTATTTAGTCACTATTGATGGGAAATAGGACAAATTCTTTCCATGCTTGAATTTTGCATGCATGGGAGTTATATTTTTGAATGAAGTATCCAAACCATTCTCTCTGCTCATTTTCTATCTCCTGCTCCTAATATTCCCCCAATAGAAATGACCTCCAAGGTAGAATTCTTGGTTTCTATAAAACCATGTCTGCTCACAATATTCATGGTAGGGAAGAGGAAAATCTAGCAGACAGAAGTCACTCCACTGCTGTTGCATGGTTTCGACTTCAGTTGGATTAAAGGGGCTTGCCTCTGTGTTGGTGTTAGAGAATGGTTCTGTTCACGGAAATGTTGTAGGCATGTTAATGCAAGACTTGCTTCTGAAGATGTAGCTTATAAAACCAGTTTGAATCTCTAGCTCATTTGCAATGATTATAGCAATTGTTGCATACGCAAAGCCTGCCAAATGGCAAACAGGCATTAAAATATTTATCCACCACCTGCGAACAAGACTTCCCAAGGCTCTCAGAAAAAAAAAATTACGCTCACTGTGTTGTTCATTAGAAGGCACCATTCTCCTCAGCCATTTAACATTCATCATATTTGAGTGTGTGAGAGCTTTCAGTAGGGAAAAAGAACAATTTCTACAAAGACAGAAAAGTGTGGTGGCTGTTATCTTCCCAGGAGGCATGGGGGCCTCCTGTGTGTGTATGCAGATACTGTAATCAGATTAAAAAGCATTAACCAGCCTGTTCCACACCTTTCAGATATTGAATGAGAGAGCTGCAAAGGAACTCGAGCAGTTTCAGATGAGAAATTCGAAGCTTCAGCAAGAGAACGAGCAGCACAGTTTGGTTTGTGAGCAGTTAACCCAGGAAAACCAGCAGAAGGCGTTGGAGCTCAAAGTAAACCCCAAGTGAAATGCCTGTCCCCTAGTACTTCTTTCTCATTACTTACGAACACGGGTTTGCCTTTGTGGTTGCAGCCTTTGGCTGGATAACCCATGTTCGCTCCACCGGAGCCTTGGGCCATCAGAGGCAGGTGTGAGCTTACAGTGATTGCTGTAGGCCTGGAAGCAGACAGTTTGATAACTTTCGTTCTTAGGAAATCACGAACTTGATTATTGATCATATGATTATGCAAATACATTCCAAAGCAAGATCTGATGTTCATCTCTGTAACTAGCCTTGCAAGTAACCCACTTGCCCGGAGCTAGAAACTATTCATGTGCATGAGTAGCAAAGAATTCAGATATGTTTCACTACATATATGGAGAAGGTGGGGTGGCAGGACTCGGGGGATGGATTGATACTGATGGGTATTTACACCCAGGGTTATAGAGTCATGATTTTTCTACTATCCAAATTTATTTCAAGAAAGGGTTCCATTTTCCTTTCTGTCCTCATTGGAGAGTTGCAAATTAAGTTTGAGTAACAATTTTATACTTATTATGTGTATTGGATATATGCTATGTGCCTACATGACTAACTGAATAATTTTGTGTTTATCAGTTTAATTTGGAACCAACCCACATCCTTTAGTTTAGTTATGTTATAATACTGGGCATAAAAGGAGTAGCCTATCAAGACTACATGGATTTGAACAGCGAACCGTAACTTTTTTGTGTGTTACCGTCGCCTGAGGACCTGATAAACATGCATGTCCACATGCATGCACACACTTATTTGCACCTCTTGCTTCTTGTTTTGAATGCATCTTGGAAATAGGAGAGTTTTCTAGGATGTTTCTGAAGTCCAACCCTTGGGTCTGGGTTAATAATCATTGCACTCAAACATTTTAGAACTGAAAGGGACCTTAAAGTCAACCACCTTGAACTCTATAGGGCCTCAGCCTGAGGAATTTTTAAAGCAGTGCATGATGGATTGACTCTAAACCATTTTTTATGAGAATGTAGTAAGTTGAAGCAGAGGTGAAATGACTCCTCAAGTCAGAATAATATATTAGCTCCTAACATGAAATTAAAGTAAAAATACTTATGTCATGAATTTTTGCCTTTGTTAACTTGAAGATGGACCATGTCTGTTAGATTCTCAGGCCAGTAGGTTTTGGCCTCTGGCAGTAACCTGAGACTAACATGCACAGCTAATTTCAGGTCTCTTCCTCATGGTCAGGAGCTGAGATAATTGCCAACCTTTGTTTGCAGAAGAATTTCCAGCTGCTTTTCCAGTCATTTCTAAGGCTCACATTTAAAAAAAGTGATTTAATTAATGTGTAAAGCCGTGTAGGTTGAAGTTCAAACACCTGATGAATATCTGGTGCTGTTCTTTTCTAGGATAATTTTGGGGGTATCTTTTGCCATTATGAGGACTTGCCTCTTCCTATTGCCTTGTCCACCTGTCCATCTGTACATCCATCCACTAATACACTTTGAGAAAGGAAGACCCCTTCTCTAGTGGATGCAGTTGGGCTACAGTGACTCCATGGCTCCAAAAGAGTGTTTGAATATTTTATAGCATGTTCATAACCTTCTCAGAGAGATCAATTTTTAAGTTCATGAAAATTGTTCATTGAATACAATGTTTCTATAAAATTCATGTTTATGATATTTGCGATTCAGTAATTTTATTTTGCTTGATACCACAATTTATGGTGCCTTAAGACACCAAATTTTATCATCTTTTCATTATTTTTAGCTTGTGTAGACACATATTTTATTCAGAGAATACTTTCTCAATTTCTTTAAAAATCAAACAGTGTATGTTTTGATTTAATCACACAGAACAACCTTATACTGACATAGGAAGAATTTCCTTCTATTGATTCTGAGTTTGCCATCATTCAATCACTGGTTCTTTATTTACTCAGTGTCCTGAATAATTCTCTCTTGTTAATCACAGGCCAAAGAGGAAGAAGTCCATCTGATGCGCCTCGACATCGGGAAGCTCAACAAAATCAGGGAACAAATCCATAAGAAGTTGCACCAAACTGAAGATCAAAAAGCAGAAGTGGAGCAGAACAGAGAAACCCTGAAAAATCAGATCTTGGGATTTGAGAGAGGTGAACCATTTTGTGCTTTGTTTTATTAATTTATAAACATTTCATTAGTGACTAAAGTCATCTTGCAACCCAGGGCTCCATGGCATGCAAACCATGCCAAATGAAATCTATAAAAAAGCACAAAAATGGATTAACAGTCAATATGGATGGGGCATCATTCTGGAATACTTAAATTCTCTTATGTTAAAAAAAATTTTCAAAAGGTTATGTTAGCATGATGTAAAGCCAGCTGAAAATATTGTTCCACTTTTGTCAGTGGAGCAGATAACAGAAACATTCTTCTCTCTGGATCTATGGAAGATGGGATATACCAGAATGAATTGGCCTTCATTAGCAACATATTGTATCAAGGAGTCAATGGCATAGGAAGAAATAGTTGCTAACATCTGTTCTCTGTTGGTGCTTTAGCAAATGATGAATCCCTGCTTTATACAGCTGACACTGACCTATGAAGGAAAATCTAAGTGCCAGGAGAAGGACTGAAAAATCAGTGAGGATGCAAACTCTGGAGTCAGAGCTGCCTGGGTTTAGGTCCCAATTCCATGCCATGTACTTGCTGGGGCTTGAAACGGGCTCATGCTCCTAAAGCACTTGCCAATAGCGCCTGGCACCTGGAAGGTGCTTACTAGATGCCACATATCCTCATCCAGATATTTTCTTTTCTAAATAAGAGTGTAATTAAAATATGTTGTACTGGTCAAATTCAGCATGGCAGAAACAGCTCTGGACAAAGACACCTAGGTCTTACTGACCACATGAAGGATGCTGAATTGTAAATCACTGAATGAAATACCATATGCAAAAGCACGCATTGTGTGGTGAAAAGCCAGGTACAATCTACATCTGTAGATAAGATTATTAGAACTGTTTATCACTTAAGTCTTTGAGAAATGCACATTCATTCTCAGATACCAAGAAATACTATTTTTAAAAAAGGGGAATTCCTTAGACTACTTAACCTTACATATTTAAAAAGTTTTATTCATTTGAGAAAGAGAGAGAAGAGAGAGAGAGAGAGAAACTCAGTCCAGGTCTCCCACATGGGTTACAGGGATCCAACCACCTTGAGCCATTACCTGTTGCCTCCCAGGGTGCACATCAGCAGGAATGGAGCAAGGAGCTAGGAGCCAGGACTCCAACGCAAACTCCAATATAGGATGTGGGCTTTTCAAACACTAGGCCAAATGTCCACCCTCAGAATTGATCTCATAGTGAGGTGTAGCTGCAACTGGACAGTTTCTCTGTTCATCCATTCAATCAACTGAGTGCAGACTATGTCCATCGCTTGGTAAATACAGGATCCTGCCCTCAGGGTACTTGCAGTTGAGGCCGAGTTTACCACTTGATGTCTTACAGGACATATGAAGAAAAGTGGAACCATAAGACCATACCTTTTGTAACTGCTGAATGACCATAAAAACACTCCCCTATTTAAAGGTTCTGTATTTCTGCTTGCAATATTTTGAAGTTTTGAACAATTTTTTTTATCCTTTCAGCATTGAGTCCAATTCTCTGTCCATGACAAAAGTCATGCAGGTCTCTCTTCTGATTACTTTACAGATATTGTCAACATTGGTCACTCCTCTTCAGTGCTGCTTCCTTTTGATGTACTCAAAGTGGCACTGGCCATAATGGTTAGGAACATGGTTCCTCTATATGATTTTCTACTACAAAACTAAGCAAAATAACTGAAAAAATTATCAGAACTAACAAAAGAGCCCAATAGGTGGCAGGTTATAAAATAAATATATAGACATTAATAACTTGTTTTATACCAAAGACTTGGTTAGAATACATGATGGAAAATTGCCTTTCATAAGAGCTGCTAAAGTAATAAAATATCTATGAGTGAAGTTACCAAGATAACTGCAAGACCTATATATAAAAAAGCTACAGAATTCTATTGAGGGGTATAAAAGAAGACTTGAAAAATGGAGAAAAGTTCTTGAATGTGAAAACTCAATATGATGAAGATATAAAACTGTCCAAATGAATCTATACATTTAATATTTCCAAAAGAATTTCAGTGAGTTATGTTGTATAGGACTTGGAAACTGGTTCTAAAATTTCTCCAGAAGCATAAACACCTGACAATAGCTATACAATTCTTGAAAAGTAGAGTGGTAAGGGAACATTTGCCTTACTTGTTGTTTAAATGAATGATAAAGGTTGGATAATCAAATAGTTAGTGGTGATATCAAATAAACAGATCAAGGTGGGGGGAGAGTAGAAAGGACAGAAAATGCCCAAGATAATCATCTAAGATCAGATGTTGTTTCATAGCAGTGTGCCTTATGAATTATTAAGAAAATGATAGCATGACAATAAGCTATTTTTTTTGGGGGGGGAAATGTTAACACCAAATGTTGAATAAAATCATACAGCCAAGATTTAAAGATTCACTGAAGTAAAAGCTAAAATTTTATATGTGGTAAAAGACTATAAATAAAGGCAAATTGATCAGGATGTTGTCAAAGAATTATTCTCTTTATAACATATGAAGAATTTTCAAAACAAGTCATAAGACAATTGGCACAGGGCACATGTGGGCACTTTGAGAAACAGAAATACACAAAAGTGGTTATTAAACATGAAAAAGTAGTCAACCTCACCAGTAATCAAAGAGATAGAAATTAAACACTAGCATACTGGTTTTAAAAGTCTACCAGACTGTCAGAGATGAAGGAGAATGAGAATGCCCAGTGTGGTTTGGGTGGGGGTTTCAACTACTGTGATTTCTAGAGAGAAATATGGCACTAGGAGAGAAATGTCTTTTTAAAAAAAATCACCTTTGTTCCAAGACTTCCTCTTCTACAAGAAAAAATGAACTTGAACTTACTTTCATGGAATTATTGCGTATAACTGCAAAAATATTGGAAACAACTTAAATGATAAAATGGAGTATTGGCGAAGTAAATTATACATTTTTAAACAGTGGAAAACCATGGAGTTAGTAAAAATTCTGATGTGGATACACATTTATAATATATAAAAGCATTTATTTTGTGTTTTATAATTGTAAAAGTAAGCTGCAAAATAGTATGTGTAGTATGATTCCTTTTTGGGGCATGTTAATGTATGTATACATATATTTGTTTATATGTGCATACATTTATTTGCATAGGAAAAGGACTGGAAACAGATATCAACATTCTAATCTAAATTGATCATGATTGAATTAAAAATTTCACTTTTGTTCATCTGTATTTCTAGCCTCATTCTGCATTTCTACTTACTTGTATTGTAGAAAAGATTGCAAAAGAGCAAAGATTTTTGGGAGTCAGAGGAAGCAAGTTTCTAATGTTAGCCTTGTCCACTCCTGGCTGTGGACTTCTGGCATACGACTTCATCTGTCTGAGCTTCAGCTTCCATCTATTTACCAGTCGGGAAGATGAACCCCACAGAGTTATAACGAGGTCCATTAGTAGTTTTACAGCTGCAGACAAACATGTCAATCCGTGTTTGTGTCACTGCGCTTCTGGCTTTTCAGATCCTCTCTTAGGTTGACTCTACATTTATTAGTGTTTTTCTTCCTGGGGATTTAGAGTTGGAGACTTCAAAGAAACAAGCAGAACTCGATAAGAAAGCCCTGGATGAGCTTCTGAGAGAAAGGGACATACTAAATAAGGTGAGTTTATTACAGTAACACTGGTGAATGCATGCTTTTCTTTACTGCTATTATATCTACCTATAACCAGTTGTATGGGGAAAGAAAACTCCGAGGCAAACAAAAGTGGATTAGAATAAATAACAGTGCTCAATTTCCCTCTAAGCGGCTGTCTACAGGCTACCATTCACTGACCATGAATTCAAGCTCTATTATCACCTGTGAACACAAAAGGACTTTGGAGAATTAGCATATAAACCAGCAGGAGATTTCACAGTGTTTTGTGGGAGCTGTTTCCATTGCTGTATTATTTGTCATCCTAAGCAAAGCTGAACAAAAATTCTGAATTTAATATCTATAGTCTACTACTATTGCTAATCTAGAAATTATAAACGAGTGCTAATTAAATTTTAAGGTGTATGGTGTACAAATGCTAGGTTGGTGATGTGAAAATATTCTCAAGGTTATGTGCTTCTGTTTTTATTTTTAGTCTTTATCCTTTTCATCTTTGAGCTCAGTGTGGTCCAGAGGTGAGGGAGAGGTTGGAGGAGCTTGGAGGCAAAACCCTGGAGACCTCTGTCAAAGACAGGACCTCCTCTCTTTCTTCCCTTCTTTCCAGAAGATCTCCTTTATTGAAAGTCACTCTTAGGGGATTATATCCTTTCCAGGATTTAGGATACACTTTCCTTCTTATGGATTCTTCCAGGGAGGAAGAAACCACAGGCCAGGGGTGGAGGGGGACATCTGCTGCTCCAACAGATACCCCAGTGGTGTCTACCAAAGGAGAAGTGGCTATATTTATTCAGTCTGCCTTTCCTTGCTTCTTTAGGTTTTCTAGAATTGAAAAACATCTTAACAATATAGATTATACTTCAGCTTAAAGTACACTACTTAGGGTATCCCATAAAATGGCAGGAGATTAGATCTTCACAGGCTAAGCGCTCCTGAAGAAGATCACAGAAGTTCTTCCTCTACCTCCAGTCCTGGAAATTGTTCCTTGAACCTACAAATTCATGCAGATAAACAGTAGTACTGAATTTATGTTATTAAATTTTTTCCCCAAAGATTTATTTATTTATTTGAAAGTCAGAGTTACATGGAGAGAGAAAGAGGCAGAGAGAGAGAGAGAGAGAGGTCTTCCATTCACTGGTTCACTCCCCAGTTGGCTGCAACGGCTGGAGTGGTGCTGATCCAAAGCCAGGAACTTCTTGCAGGTCTCCCACGTGGATGCACATATCCAAGGATTTGGGCCATCTTCTACTGCTTTCCCAGGCCATAGCAGAGAGCTGGATTGAAGTGGAGCAGCTGTGTCTCAAACTCGCACCCATATGGGATGCCGGCACTGCAGGCAACGACTTAACCCACTATACCACAGTGCTGGCCCTTAAATTTGTTTTTAACACACACAATATAAACAACAGGTTTTTCTAGACAGGACAAGTAGTACAATTAACTTCACATTTTTTATTGTTTTAAAATATTTATTTATTTATTTGAAAGTCAGAGTTACAGAGAGGGAGATGGAAAGGGAGAGGAAGAGAGAGAGAGAGGGAGAGAGAGAGAAAAAGAGTTCTTCCATCCACTAGTTCACTCCCCAGAAGGCCACAATAGCCAGGACTGGGCCAAGCCAAAGCCAGGAGTCAAACTTCATCCAGATCTCTCATCTGGGTGGCAGGGCCCCAAATAGTTGGGCCATCTTCTGCTGCTTTCCCAGGCACATTAGCAGGGAGCTGGATGGGAAGTGGAGCAGCCAGAACAGCAACTGGCACCCATATGGGATGCCAGTGTCACAGGCAGCTGTTTTACCTGCTATGGCACAACTCTGGCCCCTAATTTCATATGTATTTGATTAATGTCAGTTCCTCCTTGAGGGCAAGGCATGCTTTTCTCTTGTTTTCTTTCTTTCCCTGGCATTGAATTCTTGGTGCCTGGTACAGCTCCAGACTCTACAGGTGTGCAATCAACCTTTATTGATAATACATTCTTTCCTACTGATTTGCAATGCCACCTTCCTTGAAAGAATGACTGATAGGGCTTTGACAAGCAGAGCATGAATATATTTTTGGTTCTTTCAATGTCTTGTTGCAGTGGCTTTGTCTTTTTTTTCTTTTCTTTTTTAGAGTGGGGGAGGGTGGGAGAGAGAGAGGAAAGGAGAGAGAGAGAGAGAGAGAGAGAGAGAGAGAGAGAGAGAAATATGAACCAATGTGCAGGTTCCCTCCCCAAACGCCCACTGTTGAATCAGGAGCTGGGAACTCAGTCCAGTTCTCTCACATGAGTGGCAGAAACCCAATTACTTGAGTCATCACCATTGCTTCCCAGTGTGCATTAGCAGGAAGCTGGAATCCGGAGCCAGAGTCAGTAATTGCATCTAGGCACGCTGGTGTGCAACACGAGTGTCTTAACCACTAGAATGGTGGCCGCTCTGGCTTTGTTATTTATGAAACAAATGTTTAACCCAACATTTGAGAATAAAGTTGACGTTTTCTCTTTTCTACAAGAGCTCCAAGCAATGTTTAGTTAGCGTTTTACCTGGTTATAGTCCAGTAGTTTTCAGACCTCACTGTGTGCCTGTCTTTGTCAGAGCTCTGCGGAGGAGCTATAAGGTATCTCACAGAACCTTTAGCTAGTGCTGGGCCTCTGACACTGGAAGGAACCTGGCCTGGCATTGCTGGAGTGAAAGCCCGTTCTCTCCACTGCTAGACTTGCTGCTGAGTTTTTGTTTCATTCCTCTTTCAGTGAAGACGTGCTCTGTTTTCCAGCCCATATGGGAAAAAGTAAAAAAGCCTGTCACCAACAACTCCCAAGTGTACATTGTCTACTGAATTGCAAAAATCTAAAGGCCTGATTGGAAAAGTTGCCGGGAAGGATTTTTGTGTCCATTCAGTGATGGCTGGAGCGGCGGCCTCTTGCATGAGCAAAGCTGCCAGATGGCACAGCTACTAACCGCGTTTTGGAGGAACGGGGGCAGCCAACCCAAGGCATTCGCCTTGCAGCATCAGAAACTGCCCAGTGCGGCTTGAAAAAATCATCTAGGTACCTGCATTCAGCTGTCTGCTTGGGTACCTTAATTTTCACTCCAGGTTCTTTCCCCTCACAGAGAAAAGAATTCCAAGCAGAGGCATTGTAGGAAAAGGATTTATTTAAAGTAAGAAAGAAAACATACATGTGGGTTTTCCCACACAGAGAACTACCCATCATGAAAGGGCCAGAGGTGCCCAAAGAGAGAGAGAGAGAAGCCTGAATTGCACCCCCAAGTGTGGTTAGGGGCAAAGAGGTTACCCCCTTTTCTTAGCCTCTTTCACGAGGTAGAGGGTAGTGCCTTAGCATGTGTGAAGCCATCTGGGAATTTCATGGCATGTCTATGTAGAGTTTAGCAACCATAGTTATCATAGCATCTCCCCTTTTAGATCCTGGATGAGACATGGGGGCTTCTTGGGTAGGTAGGCATGTTATACCGACAGGTACAGAGAGAACATTATATGGCAGGGCTGCAAAAATTCTCGCTCACCTAGATCTAACTAACTGCCTGCCTATTTATACCATATCAGGTTCTATCCCAGACCCTCTGAATCAGAAACCCTGGGGCATCTACATTAAAAAATTTTAAAAAATGCAACTGGGCTAATATTTTTTATCCTGGTAAAATGCACATAACGCACAAGTTACCATTTGTGACATGTAGAACAGTCACGATGTATAGCCATCATTGCTATCTAGGTCCAGGTAAATTTCATTCTTCCAAAAGGATACCTTGTACCTGTTTAGCTGTCATTCCCCATTCTTCCCTCTTCCCAACCCCTAGATAGTACTAATCTTTCCTTTTCTATGGATTGGACTTTTCTGGATATTGTACAGATGGAGTCATATATTATGTAACCTTTTGTGGCTGGTATCACTCAGAACAGTGTTTTCAGATTTCAACTATGTTGTGGCATGCATCAGTGCTTCATTCTTTTTTATGGCTCAAGAATATTTCACTGTGTGGATAAGCCATGTTTGTTTATCTACTCATCAGCTGATGGACACTTAGTTGTTTCTATCATTTGGTTCTTGTGAATTGTGCTACTATGAACATCTGTGACTCATTTTTGCTTTAGTTTATTTTGGGTATATATCCCAGGAGTAAAATTATTTTGGGTTCTATGTTAATTTTAGATATCTGCATTGCTTTGCTTTGCTTTGCTTTGCTTTGCTTTGCTTTGCTTTTCTTTTCTTTTCTTTTCTTTTCTTTTCTTTTCTTTTCTTTTCTTTTCTTTTCTTTTCTTTCTTTCTTTCTCTTTCTTTCTTCTTTCTTCTTTCTTTCTTTCTTTCTTTCTTTCTTTCTTTCTTTCTTTCTTTCTTTCTTTCTTTCTTTCTTTCTTTCTTTCTTTCTTTCTTTCTTTCTTTCTTTCTTTCTTTCTTTCTTTTCCCCTTCCCTTCCCTTCCCTTCCCTTCCCTTCCCTTCCCTTCCCTTCCCTTCCCTTCCCTTCCCTTCCCTTCCCTTCCCTTCCCTTCCCTTCCCTTCCCTTCCCTTCCCTTCCCTTCCCTTCCCTTCCCTTCCCTTCCCTTCCCTTCCCTTCCCTTCCCTTTCTTTTTTATGTGAAAGGCATGGTTGCAGAGAAAGAGAAAGAGAAAGAGAGATAGAGATAGAGATAGAGATAGAGATAGAGCTAGAGCTAGAGCTAGAGCTAGAGCTAGAGCTAGAGAGGCTATCTTCCATCCAGGGGTTCACTCCCCAAATGACTGCAATGGTCTGAAGCCAAAGTCAGAATTCCAGAACACCATCAGCTCTGCCTGTGGATGCAGGGGCTCAAACTTGGGTCTTTGCTGCTTTCCCTCAGGGAGCTGGATTAGAAGTGCAGTAGCCAGGACTCAAACTGATGCCAATATGGGAGGCTGGCATTGCAGGTCCCTGCATCTCTAATGATGCTGAGTTTATCTTTGTAGTCAAAGTCTGTGTTACACGATTATGTTCAGTTGTTCTAACCTCAGGCTATAGTTGGGATGGAGGTTAAAATCATGGACTGTGGGTCTGCCAGCCATAGATTCAAATCCTGATTCTGTTGTATGAACTTGTAGGCAAATGGTTAACCTTTCAAATTCAATTTCCCATTTTTAAATGAGAGCACTGTTTTGCCCACTTTGTAGGGATGTTGTGATTGCTTTTAGTGCATTTATTTAATGTGCCTTGTGTAAAATGAACCTAACAGGATCTTGGGCTGTAGAGAATATGATTATCTTTATTATTTCAAAAGCCAAAGCATCTCATTATTTGAAGAAGAGGGCAGGGGCTAAGCTTAACCTCAGACCCTCAAACTCTTCTGAGTAATGTGGCTGTTTTGTTGCCCTTTTCTGTAGAATATGCTTAAGGCGATCAGTGCCACCCAGAAGCAGACGGACCTGGTGAAGCTCCATGAGCAAGCCAAGAGGAATCTGGAGGAAGAAATCCAGAACTACAAGAGCGAGGCTCAGAAGCAGAGAAAGATTATCTTTCAGCTGGAAAAGGAGCGAGATCGGTACATCAACGAAGCCAGTGACCTCACTCAAAAGGTAGGCGGCTCTGAGAGATAGGTGGAGCCCAGGCATGTTCTTGCCTGTGCTTTTATGGCGGTCATGACTGTTGCCAACATGGCCCGTTTAGATTTCTGCTTGTGCTTTACCTGTAGATTTAAGAGGAATGATGTGGGTAGAATGAAAGCTGTCCCAGGCTGATGCTGGGCCGTGTGTTGAAATGGACAAGGGTTGTTCTGGATGTTATCTCAGTCCCACATTTGAGCTCCTCTTCCAACTTCGGACTTCCCCGTCTTTTCCACTGCCCACCTGTGCAGTATCCCTGGGTTGGTCTCCTAAGTGCTGCTGCATCCTCTCCTCTCAACCCTCTATTCTCACCTCCCACCTGTTGCTGCAATGCTTGCCTCCCCGGAGCAAGGATTCTAACTAGTTCTTAGGAGAAAAGCACCGAATGAAATGACCTCAAGTTCAGGTATGAGTCCTGCCATCAGTGAGGCATTTCAATATTCAAAGAGCATTTTTGTTTTAACTTGCTGTGAGCAAGTTACCCACACTGGCAGACATCCACACATGGGGTAGCTGAGTTCTAGTTCCCTGCTTTTTGTAAACAGCTCAAGAGAGAGATGGGACAAGGACATATCTCCAAGGATGGTTTCAGGGTTTGGGCTTTGCTCTTACCAACTGCTTTAGCACATTGCCTGCATTGAGCACAAGAAGTTCAACTAGTCCTCTCAGCACAATCACTGATAGCACGGAGCAGAGGCGCAGGCATAGTGATAGGGGTCGAGAATGGAGAAAAGTTTTAGCTAGGAGGCTGAGAAGACAGTTTGGGAGAAGACTCCTTGAACCAGTTTTTATTTTCTGCTGGCAAAATGCTATTATACAATGTCTTCTATCTCCTCAATGAGATCCACAGTAATTCTATAGTGCTTTTGAATTTCTTGGGAAATTTTTACTTATTTGAAAGGCAGAGAGAGAGAGAGAGAGAGACAGACAGACAGACAGACATATACAAAGAGAAATTTCTTCCCTCTGGCTCATTATCCAAATGACTACAACAGCTAGGGGTGGGCCAGGCTGAAGCCAAGAACCCAGAACTCAATCCAGGTCTCCCATGTGGGTAGCAGGGACCCAAGTACTTGGGTCATCACCTGCTGTCTCCCAGGGTGTACATTAGTAGGAATGCTGGAATTGGAAGCAGATCCATGTCTTGAACCCAGGCACTTGGATATGGGATACAAGTGTCACAAGTGGCAGTCTAAGCACATTGCCAAATACCTGCCCCTGCTTTGCATGTTGAAGCTTTGTTTTGCTTTAGAAGTGAAATTTCAACAGTGATTATGCTAAGGGGAAAACCAACATTTGAACCACATGCATAAAGAGAATGGAAAACAAGCTTCACTGTTGGGAGGCTAACTCAACACTAAGCAGATCATTACAGAGTAGGTAGAGGAACAGATACACAGATGTTGTATCCCACCGGGGCAGGACGGAGATCCCCCAGTGATTCTTATGCTTTGCACTGGGAGCCACAGGAGCAGAGCCTGTTTCCCTTCTGACTTCATCATCTCTGGAGCTCCGCCAATGGCTTTCCTGACTTGGAAAGTACTGTGATCAGTTCGGACACTGTTCGTCCCAAGCTTGGACTAGACTAGCACATTTGCTTCTTAGTCATCAGTTGACACTATGACAAATAACCCCCAAATCTGAGCGTTCATGGGTAGATGACGAGTGGTAAAAAGAATGCTGTCACTGATTTTACTTTGTTATTGTTTTTAAATAGAAAAGCCATTTAAATTATGTGCAAATACACTAGAGTTCCACAAAATATGAGACTCTCTCCACTGATTTTAATACAAAACTGCATAGTTTTATTGGCTTCCTAGTAAAGGAGAGGTACCTGTACCAGTTTTGCTGTTTTTCACAGTTTCTGGTGTTTGACTGCCTAAGGTTATATAATATCTCACTTAAATAATTTAAACACAAGTTCTTAAAATATTACTTATCAGCTGCAATTTTTCTGTCTCTTGCTTAGCCTGTGACAGCATGTGTCAGTGGCTGCAGCAGCTTGTGTCACCTCTAGACTTCTCATTGAGGGCGTTTGTGTCCTTGTGCCCCCTCCCCATATTCCTTCCTATCTTTACTTTCCGGTGTCCATACCTGCCCCCATGCCAACCCCACAAACGAAAAGCCTCTGTTTTGTGTATCCTATTTATAGGACTAATAGGAAGAGTTAGGGAAGATGCCACAAAAGTGCCATTTTCATTTACTTCTAAAGTGAGTACACATCATCCCAATTTCATCCATTTGAACCAGAAATTTCTTTTGTAAAAATTGAATATGAGGAAAAATTAGACATGTGAATATTTTTATAAAATAATCTTCTTCAAAACTTAATTTATAATGAAGAGTAGAAATCAGCCTGCAGGGCTGCTGTGACCTTGAGGGGTGTTAATGTGAGCGGAAACTAAGTCTTTGTGAAGGCTGAAATTTGGGGGTTATTTTTTACAGTGTAAACTGATGAAATTAAGAAGCTAATATTAAAAAGAATTTGGTGCACTGCTCTATTTATTTGATATAATGTATGTGGATGTTAAATCATGTGTTTGTAAACTATTTTTTTAAAATAGGGAACACGTTCATAATCTGAATTTGAGACAGACAATGGACAAGTATTTATGTAGTTTAACCCCAGTTTTGTCTGTGTGCATATAACAAGGATTGGAGGCATACATGGTGGGGCATGGTTGAGGGGGATTGAGGTTAATATTTGTAAAGTATTCAGAACAATCTTTGATACATACTAAATTTATGTAAATGACAAATAAATAAATACATATGTTGGTAAATAGTCCAACAGTTTCCCTTGAAGTGGCATTTGAATGCAGCTATTCTGAACTTCTTGTTAAATGTCAGTAAGGTGTAGGCATAGATGAAGTGATTTCACAGCAACAGACACAGAGGCTGACATGAGCCTCCTGTTAGTATCGAGACAAGAGAAGCCAGCACTGCTCATTGGAGAAAACCACAGGCCTCACTCTTGGTCCCTTTTGTTTGCTTCATGAAAGCAACCACCTGGGAAGAGCCAAGAAGAGGCCTCGGTCCCCCCTGCCTACCTTCCCTGACTCAGTGTTGGTATTACCCAAGAGTGGATCAGGTGCCACTGCATGTCCTAGTCAGGGTTCTTCAGAGAGACAGAACAATCTCCAATGTATAGAAATGTAAAGAGAGATTTACTATAAGGAAGTGGCTCATGTGGTCATAGACCCAGCACAGCCAGTGGTGTAACTCGGTCTTTCTGGAGGCCTGAGAAGCAGGGGAGCTGCTGGTGTAAATCCCAGTGCCAGGGCAGAAGATGAGATGAGATGTCCCAGCTCAAGCAACTTGGAAGGATGCAAAAAGGGAGAATTTCTCCTTCTTCTGCCTTTTGTTCCATTCAGGCCCTCAATGGATTGGGTGATGCCCACCCACATTGGGCAGGGCCATTTGCTCTCCTGAGTTTGCAGTTCAAATGCTAATCTCATTCAGAGGCTTTCATAGAGACAGACCTAGAAATAATCTGGGCCCATAATGTTAACATCACACTCTCACTTCCTAGTACTCAATTGTTTTTCCCCTACTGGTCATAAAAACATGGCAAACTCAGAGCACAATTGAGCAGGCAGCTGGGGAGTTGCTCATGGCCCAGTGCATTCTGAAGAGCGTGACTTAGATGTGTGATTGGGCACAGAGAACCTACCCTGGCGCTAGGGCATTCTAGGACTTAGGTTTTCCATATGCTTCATCAGCTCAGAGGAAACGAGAGTGAGCATGGGGTTCCTGTAATACCACCACATGTTAGAGTACTAGAAATTGGGATGTGAACTGGACCCTGCCCCCCAACAGTGTGTCCAGCTGTGGATTTGACAGTGGTTTCTACCGGTGTCCCAGGGCACTGAGAATTGAACCCAGGCAAACCCATTCACTTTAGTGGTGTTGCTCTGGGAGCCCCACGGTGAAGGCCTGGCTCTAAAAGCTCACCTATGGTTAGATCTTTAGGCTGAACAGTCATTTTTATAACAATTGACTATCAATGATTTCATGAGTTTTAACCTAATAGAAGAAAATGCAGAGGAAAGGTTAGCTTTCTTCAAGGAGAATAAATACATTAGACCTGGTGTCAAGGTCCTCTAATGGGAAGAGCAGTCTTTGTCCAATAAAAGATAGCTTGATACTTGTATTGGGATGATTTTTAGTGAGGCCTTGTCAAACAGAGCGAAGCACAGTAACATAGGGATGGTAACAGTAATTGGGAAGGGGCGAAGGTGGTGCAGGAAATGGAAAGGAGATGGGCAAGGATGAGAGAGGAGGAAGGCAACGCCAAAATCAGGGAAGTGGGCTGGGCTCTTCTGGCAGGGATGACCAGAGAAGAGTCCCCAGAGGCAAGAAGCATGGAGAATTGCTGAGCACAGGGATGTCCAGTGTTTGGTTTTTAAGTTCCTCACTGTACTTTGTACCTCACATCTTGAGTAGCATCTGTTACTTCAACCCTGCACTCATGGTTATGCTCTGTGGGGACTGGCCTGGGTGTGAGAGATGTGATATAATGTCCCAGAAGAGGGACAGCATGTGCAAGAGGCAAGACGCTGAGAGTCTAGAATGCTATGGAAATTGGCATTTGAAGCCACAATAAGTGGAGGAAATGATCCCTCTGGGTCTTCTGGAAGGATAAGAAGAGACATTGCGTTTCCTAGCACGAGGAATGGGGATGACAGACTTTCTGTTGTTAATAGACATGGTGACCCCTGTGGAATGTAGGTTTATAACCTGGGTTATAAGTCCAAGATGGCATTTCCTCTAGGGAAAAGCAAAGATAAACTAAAAAGGAAGAGAAGGATAAAATAAAGAGCCTTTTAAATAAATGGAAGAAACACAACCCAAAGAAAATGAAAACAAAGACTGGAGGATTTCAAATCCACACCAAAGCTGGTAAAGAGAGAAAGTGATATTGTGGAAAAGGGAGTCAGTGAAGTGGGGTGCACTCTTGGAGTACAGAAAATAAATGAAGCAGGGTTATCAGAGAAGATACGAGGTGAGAAAGGCAGAGAATAGAAACCAGTCTACAGAGAGTTGCTTTCTGATGGTGGGTCTGAGCCGCAAATCAAAGTTATACAGGGAAGATATTTTATGGAGATGAAGAAGGAACTGTGCATGCAGTCTGGCCACATGCCAAGCAAAAATAAGCCAGGGCACTCTCATCCAGAGTTATCTTGGGAGAAAAGTCCTTTCTGTGTGTTTCCCGTAAATGATAAAGAAAAGTACTCTGTGTTTAGGCAAGAAGAAAAAGCAGAAATTATGTTGTCTTTTTTTTTTTTTATTGGAGAAAGAGTGGAAGGAAATATACTAACATATTAGTTGTGGTTAGCTCTGTGGGTAGAGATATGGATTGTTTGAATGTTTCCATTTTTGTATAACAGTACTTCAAAAAGTTCATGAAAGTGACATTAAGTGATAAACTTATTTTAGTTAAAAAAAAAAAAAAGGAAATCCATGCATGTGAAGGGTCTTTGAAAAATTCACAGAGAGGTGGGAGTTCACCCTGGTGGTTAAGGCACCATTAAGATGCCCATTCCCCACATCAGAGTACCTGAATTTGAGTCTAAGCTCCAGCTGCTGACAACAGTTTCCCACTAATGCAATCCCTGGGAAGCAAAGATGCTGGCTCAAGTAATTGAGTTCCTGTTACCCATGTGGGAGACCTAGATTCAGTTTCCAACTACCAACTTTGACCATGACCCAGCTCCTGATATTGCTGGTATTTGAGAAGTAAACCAGCAGATGGGAACTTTGGCTCTCAAAAAAAAATTTTTTTTGAAGTTCATAGAAAATAGTGAATTATGAAAAAAGTGCAAAATTTTGCAAATTTTCCAAAATGAATACATATATATTTTAGGGACTTATTAAAAAATAAAAAATTAATAATACTTTGTTCTTCTTTCAAGGACCAAAAGCTCCTTTCTCCAAAGAGCTTTATTGAAAGTGATCTCTTAGCCCTCTATACTTGGTTCCCTTCCCTGGAAGTTTAAATAAAATAAAATAAGTGAACTTATGGTATGAACTTATTTATCATTATTTTCATGTGTGCCTCATCTTACCTACTTCTTGGAGGCAAGTCTCATTCAATTTTCAGTTCTTCATATGACTTATGTGCTAAGTAGGCACTCAAATTTTGTTTAAATATTTATTTTATTTTATTTGAAAGACAGTTACAGAGAGAAAGAAAGAGAGAGAGAGAGAGAGAGAGAGAGAGAGAGAGAGAGGTCTTCCATCTTCTGGTTCACTCCCCAGTTGGCTGCAATGGCCAAAGTTGAGCCAATACGAAGCCGAGAGCTAAGAGCTTCCTCCAGGTCTCCCACACAGGTGCAAGGGCCCAAGGACGTGGGCCATCCTCCACTGCTTTCCCAGGCCACAGCAGAGAGCAGGATTGGAAGTGGAGCAGCTGGGTCTTGAATTGGCACCCATATAGGGTGCAGGTGTTGTAGGCCGGAGCCTTTACCCGCTGCGTCACAATGCCAACCCCTCAAATATTTTTTAGAAGGATGAATGGAAAGCATAATTGGATATCTGAATTAACTAGTGAAAGATCTGCTTTTGAATATCTGTGTTAAATACTTCTTCAAGTATAGATTACCTTATCACTATGGGTCTGCTCTCTCTTCAAATTCATGTGAAACCTGTTGCCATGATGGGCCATCTTATCTGAATCATCTTTTGCATTTTTAGCTGCAAATAACTTTCTGGCAAAATCTCTAATTCCTTCTGCTTTCCAAAATAGCATGAACATTTGCCTCTGGTCTTTCTGGTTTAAAGAAAGAAAAGTGAAAGCTAAGATGCCAGAAGCCTTTTGTTACGATTGATTAATTTAGCTTGGCATTTGCACATGAGAAAGATCCCCTTTTGTGCCATAATTAAATGACTCAGAATCCCAAATCTTTTCTTATGTGTTTGTTTTCGTCATAATAATGCTGTATAATAAACAACCATGAAATCTCAGTGGCATACAAGATTGAGCACTCTGTTCTCACAAACCTGCAGTTGACTTAGGTCCTCAGGATATAGGCTGGGCTTGCCTTGGGCATAACTTTGGGCTGTGGGTTGGACCCAGTTCTGAACCACATGCTTCTCATCCTCCAGGATTCCTGAAAGATACATACACCCATATAAGAACATTTCTTGTCTCTCTGTTCACTTAATGTTCTGACATCCTGTTGGCTAAAGCATGTCACATGGTCAAATCCACCATCAACAGCATTGAGAAATATACTCCTCTCATGAGGTTGTAGAACAGGCAAGCAGCGAATATTTGCTGAACCATAAGATAATCTTCTCCAGGGTTTCAGCACTTTTTATCATCATGATTTTTCCTTTGCCACATTCTAAATTTTACTGTTCAGATAAATAAGAGGCACGAGGAATGACATCGTAAGTTGTGGTGTACCATATTTACTCCTTTCTGAACTTTTGCAAGTTCTCACTAAAACTGTTTCTGGATCATTGTTAAATCGGTTGCAGATTTTACACATTATGCCCTTACCTCATTTTAGGATCACTCCTTTTTCATTTGAAATATTAAACTTCTGGCAATTACTTCCCAGGCATTTTATATGCCAAAAACCATTCTTTTGCAATGAATTCTTACCTACTTTGTTTTTTTTAATCTCTTTGCTCATTTACCTAAATCAGTGTCAAGCAAGGCTCTTCCAGACAGAGGTTCCAAGAAGTGAATAATAATAATGTACTTCGCAGGGCTTGGAAGGAAGCAAGGAAAGAAAAGTTGATGAAAGAAATATTGCCCAGAGATAGAGATTTTTCTTATGAAATAAACTTCCTGGTCCTTTGATGTTGGGGTGGACTCCCAGAGAGAGGCATCCAGGGAACATGCACAAATTATAAGCTTTTTGTGTCATTTTTAAGCAAGTTGCAGCATTTTGCTCCTTTCCCTCAGAAGAGGATTTGATTCCTAGAAAAATCAAATTGATTTGTTCAGTACTAGTATTCTATAATATGACATCATGTAACCTATCATAACAACCTGTTAATATTTATTAAGTGCTTAAATTGCTATATGCTAGATACTTTCCTGGTGGCACAAATGTATATTTTCTCACTTAAATCCTCAGAATAGCCCTCTGAGGTAGGTGTTGTTATATACCCCATTTTATACTATCACATAATGTGGCATAAAAGAAGATAGAAACATGGAGATGCCTCTCTAAATTCAAACTAGAAGATAAAATAAGACAGCAAGAAAAACAGGGAAGACAAAAATTTCACATGCCAGGGCATACAGATGTTTATTTTCAGAGAGTGAGTTTTTCAGTTTCATTAGGGAGGTGAAGGCACTGTCAGCACTTAGACTGGTGACATGAAGTCAGAAAAACTTACCGGAGAAGTTTATTGTACTGATATTTCATCGAATCTAAGTTAAAGGCTTCCAAATTCAATGACCTACTTTCTTATCCTGCCTCGGTCTATATGGTATTTTGGCTATGCTGCAGTTTTCCAGCATGCGTTATTGATTTTTTATCTCATTCTTATTTCTATTGGCAGGTTGTTTTAACACAAAAAGAAAAGGTAGGAGTAGGTTATAAACCGGGATTGTACCCCCATCCTGCACCGTAAGCATTTCCTGGGCTTCTCTGAAGCAGGCCCACAAATGCTAGGTGCTCCAATTCACTGGCTGTGATAAAACCTTCTATATTTGGATGTGATTTTTCTCATGAGTTGGTTTGAGGTACTTGAGGGTGTAATCAATCAATTAGGCTGCAGCCCCATGGCTGGCATCATAAATCCTGTGATGTAGCACCTCTAGTAGGGGAAGCTTGCTTGCTCTTGAGACGTTTGGCTGCTGCCTAAACTCACTCCTCCACATTTTGTGAATTTGAACTTCTACATGACATTGGTTTGAATGATTCCCATCAAGATAAAAACTGAGTCCCAACCCTTAGAAATAAATTGTTTTGTAAATTGACAGCTCTCTGCTGTGGCCCAGGAAGGCAGTGGAGGATGGCCCAAGTGCTTGGGCCCTGCACCCGTACAGGAGACCAGGAGGAAGCACCTGGCTCCTGGCTTTGGATCAGCGCGTCGTGTTGGCTGTAATGGCCATATGGGGAGTGAACCAATGGAAGGAAGACCTTTCTCTCTGTCTCTCTCTCTCACTGTCTAACTCTGCCTGTCAAAAAAAAAAAAAAAAGTGATTGAAAAAGCAATTTTCCCTTTTCTCTTATGTGCTGCTTGATATTCTGAAGGCTGATGACATGGTTCAAAGTATTTTCAGTCTATTCCTTGTTCATTGACCCCCATAGAGGATGATGCCTTGTCCATAGATAGGGACCTCCTTTAGGTTTCATATTCGTCCTTAATTTACACATTTTAATTACCAGTGTTGATGTCTTAAAAGGCCACTTGCTACTCATTTTTAAGAATTTTGAGGATGTGGATCAAAGAAATGATGGTAGAAGGAATGGGATTTCTTTTCATTTTAGATTCATCCACATGCTTCTCCCCCAACTTCCTTGTCTTCAACTCTCTCTAATCTTGTCCCTTCCAGGGCCCAAACAACCATCCAAGCTGTTCACCACTGAGTTTGTATGACTTCTTCTTGCCTTGGCCCATTTTGTTTATACACCAAATGGATGACAGAAATTGAAATTACTAATAATGCTAAATCAACAGTAAAATCCTATAAAATACTTTGTATAACTCTAATTGCATAAATTAAAAAATGTGTTGAAGAAGATATTTCTCTTGGACATGTTTGCATTAAGATTTGACTCAAGGTGGGAGCCACTAAAAAAATTGAAAGAGAATTAGCTCCACCACTCACTGAGGGCTTCATGACTTCAGAACAAGTGCTATTTGTGCATTTTGTAGTATTTAGGGAAATAACTGATTTGACTCATACCTTCCACAATGATAACATATAAAGATTCCATGCCCAGGAGAGATCCTGGGGTCCTTGGTTGGGATGCTGAGGACTAGGAAGAAAGAGCCAGTTCCCACAAATGATGTAAATCTCCTCTAAACATTAACTGTTTAGATAAGCTGTGCAGATTCATCTTCAGAAGGTATCCGTTAACCTTCTCATCTTTGATTCTACCTTAACATCCAGGGCACATCTCAGTTACTGGTGGTATCTGCTATTCTGTGCTGGAGTCACTCACCGGAGATGAGCTTGAGTGTAGGGAATGGCTTCTTTGCATCACTTGTACTTGTACAGTGCTTGCCTAGCCATAGCCACATGTTCATTGAGGGGATGAGTAAGTGGGTAAGTGAATGAATGAGTGATCAAAAAGGCACTATTACTTTCACGTTATGCAACTGGCAGAAATCTTGATATTAAAATAGAACTGAAAAGATAGCTATAGGCCTATATCACTTAGCAATAGTTATACAGAATCCTAAATGAAATTCAACAGTACATTAAAAGAATCATCCAGTATGACCAAAGAGAGTTTATTCTGAAGCTTCAAGGATGGTTTTCTATTAAGAAAACTATTGCTGGTGGTGTGGAAATATAAAGTGTTACAGCTATTTTGGAAAGCAGTCTAGCAATATCTATTAAAGTTAAATATCTATCTATCCATTTATCTATCCATTTATCCATCTATCCATCTATCCATCCACATATCTTTTGAGCCAGCTATTCTTCTCCTGGGAATCCATCACACAGAAGTAAAAGCACAAGCACACGAGAACTCATGTACAGAAATGTTTATTGCAGCCTGGTTCAGAGTAATAAAAAAGTGGAAAAAAAGTTAATGCCCATCAGAGGGGAAGAGTTGAATAGATGACAGTGCACCCATACTGTAGGATATTACACAGCCTTTAAAGAGAACGAATTACAGCTATTTCAAATGATTTCCACAAGGTGTTATTGAGTGATAAAAAGCAAAGTGCATGAAAGTGTATATAATAAGACTCCATTTGGCTAAAAAGAAAACTCAAAAAGCAAAACAAAAAACAAAGGGAAACAAATCCCTGTATCTAATATTTACTAGTTGAACAATTTTGTGAATCTCTTCTTTTGAACTCAGTTTCCTTCTTTGTAAGATTGGGATAATAGCAATACATATCCTGTAAGATTTTTGTGAAGATTGAATGAACTAATGCATATAAAATACCAGTACATAGAAAGTACTTGATGAATATGAGCTATGATTATTATGTTTATAGACTTGAATAGAGTGTGCAGAATTCAAAGAGAAAACTTGCAAGGCACATGCTGGTTGTGTTAGGTGTAGATGAGGTATAGATGTAGGATGAAGGGAGAAGGAAGTTCTAAGTAATTAAGGAAAAGAAAATAAATGTACATTTCACATTTATTTATGGGACCATGTATAAGAAAATGAAAATGTTTTTAAAAGAAAAAAATTTATTTCAAGTCTATAATATCAGTTGATCCAGTAAGAAAAAAAAAAGTACAAAATAATATAATTGAAAGGCATTCACCAAAACTTAATCCCGCCTCGTAAATATCTGTAAGAAAACTTTGATGAGTATTTGTTTAGAGATCTAGAAGACAAACATTTTAAACAATAGCCATCATCAACTCTGGTGGGGAAGCACTGGGATGGGGCTTCTGAGTGTATTTTGTGGAATAATAGTTCCGCAAGTGAAGCCAGAGGTTCTCGTTGTGCAATAACTTGAGAACACATCGCTCAAAGGAGCCTGCACTCTAATGAGAAGGAATAGCATCTTCATGGTAAATATCTAAGAGGCACTTTGCAACCTCCAGGTGCGAGATAAAATGGCCCTTCCCAGAGGACCCTTCCTTGCGGGGTTCCTTCCAGGATGTTCCCTTCCTTCAGTTCTTTGTCACTTTGTTCAGTGTCACTCTTCCAATCATAACCACCAATTAAGAGAATGCTATTAAATGGCTGTGAAACTTTCTTAAGAATTTTCTCTGTATGTGTGTGTTCTTGCTGTCACTGACATGGTGCTGTTAGTGATTCAAGTGGGTTTCCTCACGAACATTTCTGCTCGTTTTAAAGAAGCTTGTCCTTAAAAATAAAAACAACAACAATTACTGTCTGGCGACCCCACAGCTGAGAGTTTCAAGAACGTAATTTCTAGCACAGAGAGTGCTCGCTGAGAGCTATTGGCTCACAGAGGAGTTTCAGGCCTCTCTTTTTCATACTTGCAAAAAGGAGGCAGTCATCCTGGCATCCTCGCTTTCCTGGAAGTGCTTTGTGCACAGTGGAACACATTTTTATGAGGTCCTTTGAGCTCCCCTGATGGAGTGAATCTGACATTGGCAAGACAGCGTTATGATTGCTATCAACGTTCAAAGGCCGCTCTTCTTTCATGGGTAACCTTATAAAGCAGCCAGTGTGGCCACATAGCTAAGTTATCTTTTATCTTTCTCTGTGCTTTGTATTAAGATCTGCTTTAAGCCTGTGGCTTTTTTTCTTTCTTTTTTGGTAGGTGAGGTGGTCAGAAGAGGTTTATGGGATTGAAAGAATTTCTTCTCCCTGCCCCCCCACTTTTGTGATCACAAAATAATTGCATTAAGTCTTTATACTTGAGCAGAACTCTGAGTAGATAAAGCATATATTTGCCCCTAATCAGCTACACTAAATTTCCATGTTGCACTGCAGTGATTAAAGTCACAGTCAGATTTTCTGATTGCTGGCGTCTCTACCAGCATCCCTTAGGTAGAAGACTCCACTTGTCCCAAACCCATAAACACAGGCTGGCTATTTAATTATATTCATATCCTTGCTTTCTCCTCCAGGTCCTCATGAACATGGAAGACATCAAAATCCGTGAAATGCAGATCTTTGACTACAGGAAAAAAATAGCTGAATCAGAGAGCAAATTAAAACAGCAACAGAAACTGTACGAAGCTGTGAGGTCAGACAGGAATCTGTATAGCAAAAGTCTGGTTGAAGCTCAGGTAAAGAATATTTTTATGTCTTTAAATTTTGACTCCTCTCGGCCCTGGGTTTTCAAGTAGTTTCATGTATCTTAGCTCACAACACCTCAGCGCCAGCCCCCATTTTACTTATCTTAGTGGCAGATTTTAGACCAAAAAAGAAATTTCCTGGAATTTACCTGAAAAAGATGATCAATTTATGCAGAACTATTAGGTTGTTTGAAATGGAAATGACACAACTTAATAGGATTTGGAGATCATGCTCCTCCTTTTAATTATTATGTAGCGTTGCCATTCTTCTTTGTCTGATTTTTAAAACTGCTAATGGCTACCGTGACTCAGAGGGCAGCGACAGATTCATTTAATTGCAAATGTTTGCTGTAAAATATTTTATAGTGTTTATTGTGCTTCTGATTCTTAAGATGAGGAATACAAAGTGTGTGTGCATGCAGGTGTGTGTGTGTGTGTGTGTATTTGTCATTTGCACTTTATATATATCTCATGAGAATATGTCTGTTGAGAGTTATGCTATAAAGTGATTTGAGTTTGATGAGCAAGCAAAGAACATTCCAGTCAAACTGGTCAAGAGACCGCTGCTTCGAGAGAGCTTCCCTTAAACATGCTTACACCTGGATTGGACCTCCACAGGGATGCTGATGTCTGTTCAATTCATTTGCATAAGTTTCTCCTTTCATCTTGTTAGGGTGAAATCACAGAAATGAAGAAGAAGTTAAAGATTATGACCCATCAGGTAGATCAGCTGAAGGAAGAAATCTCTGCCAAAGACTCAGCGCTTGAGAAACTGAATCTGGAACAGCAGCGAATAGAAAAAGAGAAGGAAACCTTGAAGGTACAGACCTTACTGCAGAGCAGGGGGCCAGGGGTCCACTGACCTCTCCCGGAAGGCAGCAAGGGGCAGGGAGCAGAGTCCAGGCTGCCTGTGTCCCAGCTCCCAGTTACCCAAACCCAGCCGTGCAAGGCACAGGGAGGATGAGCTCTACGGTCTTCAGGTCGGGGTTCCTTACAGAAAATGCTTCCAGGGAAAACAGGGAGGCAGGTAGTGGAGATGCGTACACTCCTAGTTCATATCAGTGGAAGATAACCTAGGAGGTCTTCTCTGCCAACGAAGTCCTTGAACTTGCAGGCTCACAACCATCCTTTGCATTTATAGCCCCAAATTCAGCCACATTCACCCGCCCAGGCTCTTCTCTGGGCCTTCTAAAAGTGATGCTTTGTCTCCCTGCTCCGGATAATTTTTTGCTTGCTGTGCATGAGACTTTCCTGCCTGCAGTGTCGTTAACTCCTCGTTGTCAGAGTTTTGCTGTCCATTGGTTTATTCCCAACAGGTTCATATTTCCCTAGATCTTAGTGGGCTGAAGAATTTTGCTCCTCTAGAAATCACCTTTGTTCGCATGTCTCACCAAGCTGTATCCTTTTAAACCTACTAATTTAGAGCATTCTGGGTCTACTAACATAACATACTCTTCCCAAGAATACATGCCAAATAAATATATACCACTTCAAATCCTCTAACCAAATATGTTTTACTAGACTCTTCACTAAGCCTCTTGTGTTTCATTTTCCTGTCCAAGCCAATAAATTTCCCTACTAATCCATTTGACCAAAGAATTAAAAAAAGGACTCTTAAGAGAATGATGGCACTTTTACTTTGAAAATGTATATGCAGACTACCCATAGATGCTGTGAGTCATTTATGGGAACTGTTAACAAATGGGAGACTAGGTACCATGCGTCTATACATCTTAGCTTTCAAAGACAGTTCTGATCTTGAAAACTGTGTCTAGCATCACATAGGTCTAATGGTGTATTTCCTTAATTCTAAGACTCTGTAGACTGAAACATGTACTCTCAATTTAATAATGGGGTTGTCAACTTAATGATAGGTTTTCAGGGAAATAGAACTGCTACATTCAATTAACTTAAGGAATATTTGGCTTGATAAAGATTATGCTATAACAAAAGTACCTTTACACAAGTGATATGGTAATTGATATATATATATATATATACATATATTTAAAGATTCATTTATTTATTTGGAAGGCGGAGTTACAGAGAAACAGAGGCACAGAGAGAGAGACAGAGAGAGAGAGAGGTTTTCCATCTACTGGTTCACTTCCCAGATGGCCTCAATGACTGGAGCTGAACCGATCTGAAGCCAGGAGCCAGGAGCTTCTTCTGGGTCGCCCAAGTGGGTGCAGGGGTGCAAGAACTTGGGCCATCTTCCACTGCTTTCCCAGGCCATAGCAGAGAGTTGGATCAGAAGTGTAGCAGCGGGGACATGAATCAGTGCCCATATGGGGTGCTGGCACTGCAGGCGGCAGCTTCACCCACTATGTCACTATTGCCAGCCCAGTACTTGATATATTTACTTGAGATTTTTCACCTCCCTTACTCCATTTATGATGGAAAAGAAAATTCTGCATTCAAGTTTACTTTTATATAGACACATCTATTTTTTCTGAAGTTTGAAAATATTCTGATCTTTATCCTTCTTTCTCTGTTTGAAAGCAGTTTTTTTTTTTTAAAGATTTATTTATTTGAAGGCAGAGTTACAGAGAGAGAGGGAGGACACAGAGAGAGATCTTTCATCTGTTGATTCACTTTTAAAAAAAAAAAAGATTTATTTATTTATTTTCCTTGAAAGTCAGAGTGACACAGAGAGAAGGAGTGGCAGAGAGAGAGAGAGAGGTCTTCCATCCACTGGTTCACTCACCAATTGGCTGCAATGGCTGGAGCTGCGCCAATCTGAAGCCAGGAGCCAGGAGCTTCTTCCAGGTCTCCCACGCAGGTTCAGGGGCCCAAGCACTTGGGACATCTTCTGCTACTTTCCCAAGTGCATTTGCAGGATCAGAAGTGGAGCAGCTGGGACTTGAACTGGTGCCCATGTGGTTTGCAGGCACTGCAGGCGGCAGCTCTACCATCTATGCCAAAGCGCTGGCTCTGAAAGCAGAGTTTTATAGAAAGCAGTTTATTCTACCCCAGGGCCCATCACAGGATAGGGTTAATCTATCACTGAAGGAATCAGAAGCGTTTTATTGTAAACACAATTCACTGTGGGGCTCATGGACCATGATAGCATGTGGTGCATCATCTCTTCTCTTTGAGGGGTGACGCTGATTCTCATCTTACTTGGCCAAGTAAGGCTCTAGTCAAAAGACTACTATCCCATAATGGGGCCCAATGGGGACCCACTGCCTTCTACAAAATCCTGCCTTAGAATAAGCAGTGCCCTATAAAAAATTATTCCCAATTCCTTAGAGTTTGACTTTAGTTAATATTGGTATCAATTACATTCTTCATCATCAAGCATCTACATATGTAGCTCTGAAGAAGCATTATAATAAAGTGAAGAAAAATAGGATCCTATTATTTGCTCCTGGGCCGGCCATATTGGCATGGGGGATAATTAAAATGCTTCTGCTCTGGAGAGTCTACTCCTATGGGGAATTCTAGGTCTGTGTGCCTTTGGATCAGAGAGGAGAGGAGGATCATTGCTTTGGACTTACTGTGGAACTAGGATGCTTTATCTCCCAGAGTTTCCCATTAAGGCAAGAATGAGGAAGAGAAAGGGTGCCTGGTTGATTTATTATTTGAGGTTATTCAAGGGTGACTTGAAATGGTACTCCAACTGGCTAATTTTGACCTATCATTAAACCTGTTTGACATTCTTAAGAAAAAATATGACAGCTCAAATGTTCAGGTTCAGCTTTGGCTTTTTTAGCCTAGGAATTTGAATCACGTTCTGCACAGGTCTTTGCATTTCATGCATCTGAAGTTTGCAAACCGAAACCCTGGAGGAAAGGGTGAATTTGCTAGTAACTTTGCTCTAAGAGCCAGTTTTTTTTTTTGTGAATTTTACAAAGCTATATGGCTACTTAATCCCTTCTGGAGTGGCATGTCGTAGGCTGCTTGGGAGACCACGAGTTGCCTTTTGACAGGATAACCTAATTTACTGCTTCTCCAAGCTGATAGACAAATTGTCGTAGCAGGTTACCGCCATTCTAATTCAATCCCCTCAACACAAAAATCTTGCTCCTTCCATGTTTTCTTTTCTGTTTTCACTGCTTTCAGCCTCTGCTGACTCCTCAGGCGTCTAGACACTGTCAGTATATTATGCTTATGACAGAATGTCAATAGTTCTCTGTAGATGTTGCTGCCTCTGCCCACTCTGTTCCAATCTGGTTTCATCAGCATTGAAGGAGCCATCTCTTTTGGAGTGTCTGCCTTCCAGTCCTAACAAGTCCCCAATTCTGTCTCATCACTTCCCAATCACCCCACATCTTTCTGACAGCTCTTTGATTCTAGGTGAATAATTCAGCAGCAAATTCTCTGTGTCCAGAAGTCAGCACTACATTAGGGACTGGCTTCAGGACACCGTATCCTTTTGCTTAGCAGACTCTGTAGTACGGCGTGGATGGGAGCTGTCATCCATCAGAGTCACACCACATACCTCCACCCCCCCCCCCAAAGCCTAATTATTTTTGTGGCTAGAAGACTTCAGGTGGTCCTATTTGTTTTGCTAGATATAAACAGATAATTTTGTGAAATTCAGTGAATCTTGGAATCAAGTATGAATGGGTGACTCCCACAAATATGACTCTTGAGACATGATTTACATCCATAGCTAAATTAGATGATATATAGTGCACAAACAGTTATTGGAGTGACTGAGAGGAATGTCCTGCCACTTCATTATAAGTTCATCCCACCAGTAATACTTCCATAGGTGCAGAAATCTCAGGGCCCACTGAGGGTATTGTTTGATGGGCCTTTCGGTGCACAGCAGTTGTTACCATCTTTCCCAGGGGAGACAGCTCAGATTTGTAACTGTGAAATGCATCAGACCCAAGGTTTTTTGTAGATGTTAACATTTGCTGCTAACGTCTAATGCCACATCTTGTTTGCAGCCCATAAATTTATGACATAAGGAGACCACTCAGGATTTTGATATATTATGAAAAAAGTACCCAGCAATGCCAAACGCACGAATGGTTTTACATTTCAGACAGATACTTTTACACACCGTTGATTGCATTTTAATATAACAGGGGTTTCATTTTGTTCTGCTGATGGATTCCGATCAGCTCTTGGCACTGAGGAACAGGGCAGTGAATGTTGCAAAGCTGGGAAAATAAAAGTTTTATTAAGGAAAGCCTGAGCTACACAGATATTTTATTGTTGTTGTCACTGTTACCTTGCATGATTATAGGAACAGAAAGGCTTGTTCTTTGCACTCTTTCCTAGCAAACAATCCCCCCAAGTGGTAAATGCTAGACCAGATATTTTCTTTTTTTTGACAGGCAGAGTGGCTAGTGAGAGGACAGAGAGAAAGGTCTTCCTTTGCCTTTGGTTCACCCTCCAATGGCCGCCGCGGCTGGTGCGCTGTGGCCGGCGCACTGCACTGATCTGAAGGCAGGAGCCAGGTGCTTCTCCTGGTCTCCCATGGGGTGCAGGGCCCAAGCACTTGGGCCATCCTCCACTGCACTCCCTGGCCACAGCAGAGAGCTGGGCTGGAAGAGAGGCAACTGGGACAGAATCCGGCGCCCCGACCGGGAGTAGAACCCCCTATGCTGGCACTGCAAGGCGGAGGATTAGCCTAGTGAGCTGCGGTGCTGGCTCAGATATTTTCCAAATAAGTAT
This sequence comes from Sylvilagus floridanus, assembly GCA_949820135.1. Lineage (NCBI taxonomy): Eukaryota > Metazoa > Chordata > Mammalia > Lagomorpha > Leporidae > Sylvilagus > Sylvilagus floridanus. The sequence continues at coordinate 56,430,022 of OX463235.1, forward strand.
TTCCTTTTGCTTGTCCCTGGACCAAAACATATTTCATAAATGACCAGATAAAATGTCCTAAGAGAAACCCTTGGTTTTATTGTTGCTGGTAGCATTTAATTTGTGACATTGCACATTTATTTCTAGGCGCACAGAATCTTCTACTGTTTGGATAAGTCTGAGGTACAAAATTAATGACTGTTGGTCTTCATGGATTAGAGACAAACCTTGATTAGAGTTGGGTTGGTTCATAGAGTCTTACAAGTATGGGGCTTTCTATCATCCTGATGATCTTTCTGGATGGTAGGGTCCCAAAGGAAAAAAAATAATTACTCTTTCATCATTGATATGCAAGCTATTGACAAGTTGGAACCTTAATATGGTCTTGTCATCTCCCTTGTGATTCCAGGCAAGAATGAAAGCAAAGTTCCTCCTCTTCACTTGTTTTCTCTTGTGCCAGCCTGGGTGGTGATACCGCTTGTTCTTTCTTAGTATGCATGGAAACTCTGAAACATAGTCTTCTTTCCTTTAATAAATGGTAACTGTTATTCCTCATGGCATACTCTATACAGCACATGACACAGTCTTGTCTGGCTACTTGCCAGCCTTACCTCTGTTGCTACCTCACACTGATCCAGCCACACTGGATGCTTTGGTGTCTGGTGAACACACTAAGTACTTTATAATCTGCATGCCTTTGTTCACAGGAGCCTGACTCTTGACTGCCCTTCCCCAACACATGCTCCTCCATTTTGAAAATATACCTGTCAATTACCAGAGACCTGACTGGTTCTTGCCTTTAAACTGCAGGCAGAAATAGAAAGAAATCCCCTCCCCCCTCCTTTTAAAAATTTCTTCCTTTTTTTCTTTTTTAAAGATTTGTTTATTTATTTGAAAGGTAGAGTTACAGAGGCAGAGAGAGAGAGAGAGAGAGAGAGAGAGAGAATCTTTGATCTGCTGGTTCACTCCCTAAATGGCCGCAAAAAGCAGAGCTGGGTCGATCTGAAGCCAGGAGCCAGGAGCTTATTCTGGGTCTCATATGGGTGCAGGAGCCCAAGTGCTTGGGCCATCTTCTACTGCTTTTCCAGACCATAGCAGAGAGTGGGATCAGAAGTGGAGCAGCTGGATCTTGAACCAGTGCCCATATGGGATGCTGGTGCTGCAGGTGGCAGCTTTACCCACTATATCACAGCACCGGCCCTCCTGTATCTTTTTTCACACATAGATTCCACTTTCATCTCATCATTAGCTAAAGTCATTATCCCCAAGTGGATGGTGAATTCTCACAGTTTTACTCATCTTCTGTATTTCATTTGGAACTATTATATGGTAACAATAGAGGAAACACACAGATCCCAGAATCAAAAGATCTGAGTTGGAATCTCAATTCTGTTACTACTAGCTCTGTGACTTTGGACAGATTATTTGCTTTTCTTTGTTTATGTAATTGTGTTTGTAAAATGGAGAGAAGAGTAACTTTGCAGAAGGCCTAGTATCATTCCTGTTATATTGTACATAACAGCTGCACCTGTGGAATAGAACTAACTGTGTAAGGGCTAGGGTTGTGACTTGGTGGGTGGGGCCACTGCCTGTGCTGCTGGTGTCCCATAGGGGCACCTGTTCATGTCTCAGCTGCTCTGACCTAGTTCCCTGCTAATTGCCTGGGAAAAGCAGCAAAGGTGTTTGGGCCCCTGCCAGCCACATGGAAGACCTGGGTGAAACTGCTGGCTCCTGGCTATGCCTTGACCCAGTGCTGGCTGTTGGGATCATCTTGGGAGTGGACCAGTGGATGGAAGATGTTTTCTGTCTTTCTCCCTCTCTGGCTGTCTTTCTCTCTCTCTCTGTAACTCTGGTTTTCAAAATAAATAAATAAATCTAAAAAAAAAAAAAGAAGTAAATGTGCATTTTGATGAAGGAAATTTCCCTTTTGAAACTTACCAGTCCATAGCACCTTCTCTCCATCCTTCCTGCAATTTCTATGCAACTTCAAGGGCCAAAATCAAGAGTGAGCTCTCCGAGAAGGCATTCCTGATGACCTCAGTCCAGTGATGACTTTTCCTTTGAGATTTTGTAACGTCAATTTACTGTCTGCTTAAAAACAAAGATCCTGAAAAGTTCTTGCCTGGATTTACTAATCTTTGCATATCTTAACTTCCTGTCTGGCCTAGACGTGTGTTAGGGGTAGAATCTATACAGCTGGTCCTAGACTTATGATTGTTCCACTTAAGGTGTTTTTGATTTTATGATGGTACAAAAGTGATTGTATTTAGCAGACATCATGCTTCAGTGTTTACTAACTACATTGATGGTAAGCAACCATGCATTCACATGTTTTTACATTCAGTGTAGTATTGAATACATTACACGAACTGTTTAACACCATATTAGAAAATAGGCATTGTGTTATATGGTTTTCCTCATCTGTAGGCTAATGTAAGTATTTTGATTACATTTAAGGCAGGCTAGGTTAGGCTGGTTAGGTACATTAAATGCGTTTTTGACTTATGACATGTTCAACTAGGAGTTTCTTGGGATAGAACCTTGGTAAGTTGAGGGGGCATCTGAGTATATTTTTGTACTATGATATTTCTTCTTTTAGTTGTTATCTTTGATTAATTTAAAAAAAATTTGATCTCTGTAGTTAATGTATGGGTGGTGTTGGGACTATAATAGGAGCTGGTTCATACTGAGAATTCTCCTGTCCTGAACCCCACTTGGCACTATATTCTGAACCCCACATCTTCCTTAGCACTATATTTTTTCCTGGTGTTTAGCTGCAAAGAGATAAAATTCTGCTGAATATCAATGTAGCCCTGTTCCACACACACAGAAAAATGATAAAAATCCCTCAAGGGCACAATTCAGAATAAATGTGATCACTGTAATATACATTGCTCTTTTTTCATGGGCATCTCTCTCTCTCTCTCTCTCTCTCTCTCTGTATGTATGTGTGTTTAGCTTGTTTTGCTTGTGAGAGTGAGCAAACCATGTTAAATGAAACATCAGTGAAAAATGCAAGAAGCACTACTGTACATCTAAACCTGGGCCCTGTAGTCTTGGCTTGTGCTGCTATTGAATGAAATTTGTCTGCATCTTTCACTCTTTGTCAGGCCGAGCTGCAGAAGCTGAGACAACAAGCTCTGGAGACCAAACAATTCATTGAAAAGCAAGAAGCTGAAGAGAGAAAACTGTTGCGGATCATTGCTGAGGCTGATGGGGAGCGGTTGAGACAGAAGAAGGAATTAGACCAGGTAGAACCTTCTCGTCAGACCTGCAGACACAAGCATTTGATTCCACTCTCTGTGAATCCGCATTCCTCTCTAAGCACTGTTGTTTAGCCCTATTGGAAAACAGTGGCAGAGGCCCATCTTGTGTTGATTAATTATAAAATAACTCACCTATTCAACTTGGATTTATTTCCTGTGTGTCCATCACTTCTCCAGGCACTTGGGACACAGTGGACAACAAAACAATGAAGTTTCTATTTTCAGGGAGCTTGTATTCTATTATAATTTAATGTCTTACATATTATTGCAATTAATAATTACATAATTTGGGATATGGTCACTCAAATGTGTAATGTGTGGGTTAGAAACTTAAATTCTTCTAGAGACATGGCATGGAGAAGTTGGCCAGTACCAGATAGTAAGAAGTAGTGGAAGTTGACACCAGATAGCTCACTATAAAATCATTCAAGTTTAAACATTTTAAAGAAATAACAGGCTAGAAAACAAGCAGGCAAACAAAACAACACTCTCATGGGCCCAGGATTATTGCATTATTGGACTATTATTATTAGCATGGATTGTTCTTTATATGGTGGTTTCTTTCTCCAAGGAGACTGAAAGCGCTGATGGGAAGAGCCCAGTTTTAATTGTCTACAGGTGATTTCTGGTGTCCAGCCCGTGAGGGCCTTCGATAGTTCTCGTCAACTGAGTAAATGTTGCTTCCACAATGGAGAGGGATCCGTTTTGGTTCCTGGTGGCCATGTTCTTCTCTGCCTTTCTAGGTCATCAGCGAGAGAGACATTCTTGGGTCGCAACTTGTCCGGCGCAATGACGAGTTAGCTTTGCTCTATGAGAAGATCAAGATCCAACAGTCTGTTCTGAATAAAGGCGAGAGCCAGTATAACCAGAGGGTGGAGGACATGAGAATCCTCAAGCTTGAGATAAATAACCTGCGCCGGGAAAAGGGGATTCTTGCCGGCAGTGTGGCTAATGTTGACAAACTCAGGTAGGTAGGAGAGCCACAGGGCTGAGGGTGCGGTGATGTGTAGGAGCTCTTACAATTATTACAGGAATTCAGAGTCGGTGCCTTGTCCCATGGTGATGAAGAATTATGATGTGGACAAAAGAGGGGGGTGAGCAAAGCAGATGAAAGTAGAGTTTATTGAGAAACAGAGACTCCTGTGCTTGCCAAGAGGGGTCTCTGAGGGAGGGGTCTGTCCAGGACTGGATATTGGGAGCTTATATAGGGACTGCATATAAGCTGATCAATTCTTCTACATAGTTTCAGTGTGTCAGGGGTCTGCTTTGTTTTTTCTGTGTCTACGGTGTAGTGGTCATAGTCCCTGACCAGTAACATATGTTACCATGTCGACCACTTGGGAGATGTGACAGTTAAAAAATATTGTTGACCTGTCCAACAAGCAGGTTACGCCTACCTGATCAGTTGCTAAGCATTTGAGACATGTTTCTCTGTGGTGTGTTCTGGTATGGTGCCAGAGCCTAGTTTCTCATATGGTTAATTGTTACCTATGTGTCTGGGACCCATTGTATTCCCTAACTATCAATTTTTCGATTTTCTTGGGGTAAAATATTTTGTCTAATCAGTTGATGTCAAGTTTCATACAAACACCTGGTTCCTTATTCCAGCTAGGCCTTTCCTAACTTCCTATTAACCCTTTTAACTCTACAAAATGACCTCATTTTCATGCCTGCCAGTCATTGAAGGTCTTTATCACCTTGTCCAAAATGATTTACATGGTGAAATTAATTAGCAAATAATGAGAGTAACTTTTCCATAAAATCTATTGTTCCTAGCTATGCCACAAAAATGAACTAGTGTCCTTGCTGGGAACTAGAGGCAAATGCAAAAACATTAAAAAAAACCCCACTTTATTCTGGATTTTAAAAAAGAAACGTCAAGTGAAATCACAAATATAAACTATTTCTTTCTGTAGAAAAAAATTTTCCTCCAATGAGCCCTTTCAAATTTGTTTAATAAGGCAGTGTGAATGAGAAGGAGCATCAATATCCAAGTTTAATACTGGTAACATTCACACACCATTTTCTTGGAATTATGCACAGGATGAAAAGAGGTGGAAAATTTAATTCTATCACAATTTGAAAATCTATTTCCTTAGAAGGTGGCCAGATTTTATACTATTCTCTTGATTTATCTTCTGCAGCTTTTACTTTACCTTAGTATGCCTTCTTCTTTCTTTAAATCTTGCATTACCTGAGATCTGCTTCCCCGGTGGGAAAACATCACCATGTTTTATATAGGCAATTGCAGGAAACCAAACAGGAGTTCTGACATTTTCTCAGCAGTTATCTGTATTCCCCATAGATTTGAAGATGAACAGTGTCCTTGACCACCTTGGGATAAGGGAACACTTTGGATCAATTAATTGGATTAGAAGACAGTTTGATGCCTAGATGCAGTGAATATATTCAGTGATATCGAGGTTCCCACTGTCAAGGATGGATCAATACTTCTTTTATTTGTTAAGAGCTGTATTTGGTTATATTTCAGATGTTGAAAGTGGTACCAATTAATTGCAAAAAATGTGGGAAATGCAGAAAAAATATAAGGAAGGGACTGGAAAATCACTCATAAACTGCACTAAGCAGAGACACCACCACTGACATTTGGGAGACAAATGGATTCCTTCTAAGTAGCTACTGGATGATCTCCAAGACTGTCACTGAACCTGTCAGCCATGAGGTTCCCCCACTCCCCACCCCCAGACACCGAAGAGCAAGTTTTACCCATTTCGAGTCAATATTGCTAGCTGGTTGGTAACAGATTTCATTCTTCTTTTCAATGGGGGAGAGAACTTGACGAAGACTGGAGGTAAACAAGTATGAGTTCCAGTCTCAGTCGTGTGGTCTACCAGCTGTGTGGCCTTGGGCAAATCACTGAACTTCTCTGAGCTTTGGACTTGTGGTTACAATTAAATATGAGAATGTAGTGTGCCTACTGCAGGGTCTAGTGCAAAGTTAGCTGTCAAAATAGGGTAGCTAACCCTCTGCCCTTCTCCTCTGATGACACTAGAGAATCAAAGTGCTGAAAATATGCTTTTAATTCTAAGCAGCTTGTTCTGAGCTCCCTGTTGAGTGAACATCATGCAGTTAATTCTAATGGTTTGTCTTACTAATGAGGGGAAGTGGTATTATTGGTTTAAATGAAGCAATTAAGCAAAAAGAGATAGCTTAGTCTTAGTAATCTGCACACCCACAGCAGACGAGAACAGATAATAATATCCTCGCTGCCCGCGTCAACGCCAAGTACGTGCCTCTTTTCCCCCTCCCAACAACATTTTCTCTCAATAGGGTGGCAGCCAGCCCCCAGGATGCTGAAGACGGTTGTAGCACGTTACCCACTAAGCAGAGCTTCCTGGAGACTTTAGACGTATGTTCCTGCCAGAGCTGGTTCTCTGCGACTTTTCCAGCCATCTGTGTAGCTGTGTGGCACAGCAGATGAAGGATGATCGCAGCTCCCAGCTCAGTGTTTCTCAGTCCTGGCTGCGTTCTAGGAGTCCCAGGAGGGCCTGGAAGTCGTTGGAACCCTGGCCACAAGCTTGAATCCCACTAGAATGGGGTCTAGGCTGGGGGATGTTTTCAAAGTCCCCCAGGTGATATTTCTGCATTTGTGAGGGTAGAGGGGCTCAATCCCATTGACATCAGAATCACATGAGCTCTGGTAGCTTGCAGTCAGGTGCCATATGTATGGCACAGGCACCGTGCACTTACTCCTATCATAGGGACCCTGAGAAACATGGAAGAGTCTATTGAAGCTTTCAGAATTCCTCTTCCCTCCCCCTTCTTTTCATATGCTTCAGGAATTAGGACTCTGCAACCCTGGCACTTCTTTGTGGTGACAGATAAGGCCATTCCTGAATTCTGCAAGAATTGGTGTCACCAATGTCTTACCCAGATTTAGGAGGCCAGTCTCTGTGCTCACCAAAGCCTCCTTAATTCTAGCTTCTTACATAAGACCTCATGGAAATATAACCATTTAAAAATATGACACTCAAATGGGCCGAGAATTTCTTTGCCAAAGAAAGTTTGTCTTGTTTAGGCGGGAGCTTTTTCACATGCAAAGAGAGTTCCTGAAGGAGAGGACGCGGTGCCGGGCCCTGGAGGAGGAGCTGCAGAACCCCATGAACGTGCACAGATGGAGGAAGCTCGAGGTACCTCGGGGAGAGCATGCCTCAGTCCCCAGTTCTCTCCCTCTACCCTGAGCGGGCTCCTGACCGCGAGGCACAATAAGAGTTATGGGCTGATGTAATGCATTTGGGTTTTGTTTTAAATATTCTGGGCAAACTCCTTTTTACCTAAAGAAGACCCAGTAGAAACTATAAACTGGCATTACCAATTGACGTTTTTTTGGGGGGGTTTAGGCAATTTTTGATCAGCCCATTATTCTGTGGCTGCCTGTTAAGCTTAGGTTGGTAATTGCCTTTAGCAATATTGGCTGGCAGCATCTTCATTATCCTTCCTTGCTTTATTTTAAGTTATTTAAAAAAGAGGTTTATTTTTGCTCACAGTTGTAGTCCAGGGTTGAGGGCCACGTTGGATAATGACTATTCTTGCTGGCAAAGTTCCAGAGTGGCGCAGGAGATACACAGCAGAGACCAGTTAGTGCCTTCCCCGTCTGTCAGCAGTAGCCCTCTTTATGAAGCATGGGCATTGTGTTAGCCAATCCCTTTTGCTTATGATCTGGGGACCCAGCCAGAGTCTCACGGGTAGGGGGTGGGGCAGCAACTTCACATTCGATGACTTCCTGATAGACATCACCACCAGCACTGTATATAGCTGTTAAAGGTACGCTCTGGTTATTCAAGGAGGAGACGGGCCATCAGCTTCAGCTGTACCCAGCATCATGGCTGCCAAAGGGGCTTTCACCACATGAGCAGTTAGGATGATGGGAGATGGAAGGAGCAGGGCAAGGTGGAAAGTCAGCCAAGTAGGCTTTTGGTTTTCATTTTTATTGTTTCCCCTTAATGAAGAAAACACTAAGGATAATGCGTTATAAATTGTTATGTAAACACGAGACCAGAATTTTAACAACATCAAGGCCTGCCAAGTGGATGTATGCCAAATGTAGTCTTGATGTATGGATAGCACTTGGCCTTGCTTGGTGTTTCTTAAGCAAAGTCAGAGTCAATGAAATCTCCTTGCTTTTTTCTCTTGGACTCTTGTTTATTCCTCTTCAAATGCCAGGAGTGGCATGGTTTACTAACCCAACAGTAACATGGTTGCTTCCAGGGAAGTGGAGCTGAAGATTTTAAATCCAGTTACCGTCACATTAGCTTATGCTGCGTGTTTCCAAGCAGATCTTTAAAGTTTCCAATTCCCTGTCAATTTCTATCAAAAATATTAGAAAATGGAGACTGGGAGGCAGTTGAAAATATTTAGCTGCTAGATTCATTCAGAATGTCAGTACTGCTGAAAGTGAAGCCTTGGCTCGAAGTCTAGAGGTCAGTCATCAGTTTCTAACTGCAGCTCTTGTTTGAATTGTACACAGATAGCTACTGAAGGGGCATCATACTTTATGGGTTGATAACTCCATCTGGGGCTGAGCTCCATGGCCATGTTCTCCTGCCAATTAGCAGCAGAAGTCCATGTCCACATCTTGGACGCTTTCCCCCTATAAACTCTAATGAATCTTCTTGTTGACAATTGCCAAAAGGAGAATCCTAAGGCTGAATGACTAGGAGAAGCCTTTATTATGCCTATGAAATAAGAGATTATGGGGAAAGCCTTAGAGCATAATAGTTAAGAGCCACAGTCTTTGCAGACAAGAATATCTGGGCCCCAATGCAGTTCTTACTCTTTCTAGTCAGGGCAAATGATTTCTCTGAGCCTCAATTTTCTTATCTGTAAAAGGGGACAACTAATACTGTCTCACAGGGCTGTTGTATGAACAAAATGGGTTCCTGTATGAAAAGCACTCACTGTAGTGTCTGCATGGTAGTGAAGAATACTTTATCACACATAGTAGCTATCTTTATTTTGTATTACTGTTATACTCACTGGTGGAAAAACACACATTCACTTTTGATTTATAGGCTAAGTAAAAAGATATTAGGAAAACTAGAATCTACTTTATTTATTTTTTTAGGGGTAGCAAGTATTTATGACTATCTTGTTTTATCTTCTGTTATGATTCTGTTCTGTTTTTGTTCTGGTTCTCTGTACTGGGTCTGTAGATTTGCAACATATTTAAATAAAACAGTAATGATTGAATGTAGGGACCTTGATGCTTTGAGACTGATGGTATCTCCACTGCTTGTTGTCATTCTCCTCGGACAGGCCAGTGACCCCAGTACCTTTGAGCTGATACAGAAAATTCACACCCTGCAGAAGCATCTCATCAGCAAGACTGAAGAGGTGGTTGAAAAAGAGCTGCTCCTTCAGGTAGTGTTTTCATTTTCTGTCCTCATTGAACACGCATGTTTTCTTAGCACCATGGGCTCCAGGACGATGCTATTAGAATGAGTTATTTGGCAGCATTGCAGGCCCCACATTTAGCTGTAGATGGCAACAGTGACTCATACATAGAGAACAAACACAGCCTGATTAATTGGTCTTTTGTGGTAGGATCACTGATATTTCAAGAATTCTGGAAAATGAAGTTCAAAGCTAGACTTACTGCGCCTGAGTAATGTGAGCATTTTTTTCTCACTTCTCTACAATTTTGTCGGATTCTTTTAAATACTTTTCTTTGTATCTTCATATAATATAAAAATGCTGTGATCTTGATGAAAATGAGCTCCCACACAGAGCAAAAATGATCTGTCCACATGAAGATTTTGTGTGAATGAAATGGAGAGATTTATTTCCAAAGATTTTATGCAGCAAATTATTCTGGGGGCAGTTAGGCCTCTATCTTTGCAAGTACCTGTCCTCCTCCTCCATCATCATCGTTGTCATGGTCATCATCATCATCATTGTCATGGTCATCATCATCATCGTCACTACTGCTTGCCCAGATACTGTGCTGCTATCTTTACCTAGTGGCATTTCCTCTTCAGTTCAGGGTGGGAGTATCTTCTTCCCCGCCTGATAGAGGAGAGAGCTGGACTGGAGATTTTAGGGTAGATAAGACTGTCAGCTCTGGTTTCACATGGTCTGGCTTGGAATCCATCTCTGCCGATTGATAGTTGTGCGAGTTTAAGTTCTCTGCTCCTGGGTTCTTAATCTGTATTTTGAGACAACAACAGAATCTGTAAAAAGAGATGTGAGGGTTGGAAGAGCTTAGCACGATGTTGGGTATGTAGTCAGTGTCTAATAAATACTAGAAAATTTTCATGTTATTCGTGTTATTTCTGGTTCCAAAGCCCACTATCCTAACTGCTGGGTTAGCAGTAGCAGAAAGAAATGAGCAAGGGGCATTTTCCCCTTCTGTTTTACCTTCCACTGTATTTAATTTTTGAAAGAATTATTTATTTATTTGACAGGCAGAGTTACAGAGAGGCATAGGCAGAAAGAGAGAGAGATAGAGAGAGGTCTTCTCTCTGGTGATTCACTCCCCAGATGGCTGCAACAGCTGGAGCTGTGCTGATCTGAAGCCGGGAGCCAGGATCTTCTTCCGTGTCTCCTACGTGGGTGTAGGAGCCCAAGGACTTGGGCCATTTTCCACTGTTCTCCCAGGCCATAGCGGAGAGCTGGGTTGGAAGTGGAGCAGCCGGGACTCTAACTGGTGCCCATATGGGATGCCAGCATTGCAGGCAGTGGCTTTACCTGCTACAGCACAGCACCAGCCTTTAAAGATGTCTTTTCCCTATAGTTGGGAGTGCAGTAAAAAGCTGTCCTGAGCATCACTACCCTGAGCGGCCAGCAGGGGCTTTCCTTATCTCTTGTAGATGAACATGATAGTTGAGAAGCAGACTTTGGAGTCAGAAAGATCTGGTCTTGAGTCGGCTCCAACTCTTGATAATTCCATGACTTGGGGAGAATCACAGAAAGTTTCCAAACCTTGGTCTTTTCATCTGTAAAATGGGGATAATCATATTCCTTTGCATTATGGAAGGAAGATGCTCCATTCAGGGAATGTAATTAGTGTGTAGGTACTGGGAGCTGATGGTGCAGAGTCTGAGCTGTGGCTCCACTGATAACAAGTAACAACCATGAGGTGTCTTCCTAAGGCCCTGCACCTGGGATTCAACCCAGGTGGGTGGCTCAACAGCCCTCATTTCTACCACTTCATTACTTTGTCTCTTCTTTATCATAACATTTTAATGAATTTATTTATTTGAAAGGCAGAGTTTTACAGAGAGAGAAAGAGAGAGATCTTCCATTTACTGGGTCACTTCCCAAATGGTCGCAATGGCTGGAACTGGGCTGAACTCAAGCCAGAAGCCAGAAGCCTCTTCTGGATCTTTCACATGGGTGGCAGGGGTCCAAAGACTTGGGCCATCTTCTGATGCTTTCCCAGGTGCTTTAGCAGGGAGCTGGATCAGAAATGGAGCAGTCAGGATTTGAACCGGTGCCCATATGGGATGCTGGTGTCACAGGTGGTGACTTTTCCCGCTACACCACAATACCAGCCATGTGTTATCATAGCATTTTCTTTTTTTTTTTCTTTTTCTTTCTTTTTTTTTTTTTTACAGGCAGAGTGGACAGTGAGAGAGAGACAGAGAGAGAGAGAGAGAGAGAGAGAGAGAGAGAAAGGTCTTCCTTTGCCGTTGGTTCACCCTCCAATGGCCGCCGCGGTGGGCGCGCTGCGGCCAGCGCACCACGCTCGTCCGATGGCAGGAGCTAGGAGCCAGGTGCTTTTCCTGGTCTCCCCATGGGGTGCAGGGCCCAAGCACCTGGGCCATCCTCCACTGCACTCCCGGGCCACAGCAGAGGGCTGGCCTGGAAGAGGGGCAACCGGGACAGAATCCGGTGCCCCGACCGGGACTAGAACCCGGTGTGCCGGCGCCGCAAGGCGGAGGATTAGCCTGTTGAGCCACGGCGCCGGCCATCATAGCATTTTCTAAAAAAGATTTATTTAGGGGGCTGTCGCTGTAGAGCAGTAGGTTAATCCTCTGTCTGTGGTGCCGGCATCCCATATGGGCACTGATTATAGTCCTCACTGCTTCTCTTTCAATCCAGCTCTCTGCAATGGCCTGGGAAAGCAGTAGAAAATGGCCCAAGTCCTTGGGCCCCTGTACCCACGTGGGAGACTGGAAGAAGTTCCTAGCACCTGGCTTTGGATTGGTACAGCTCCATCCATTGTGGCCAACTGGGAGTGAACCAGTGGATGGAAGACCTCTTTCTCTGTCTCTCTGCCTCTCCTTCTCTCTCTCTGTAAATCTTTCAAATAAAGTAAATAAATCTTCAAAAAAATAAATCTATACATTCCCTAATTTTTTAGTCTGCCTAATTAGTGAAAAAAGTTTAGAGATTTGTCTATTTCTTCTTATAGTTTTGTCATCTTAAATTTTAATTATGTTTTACATTATGATAATAAAGTGAGCACAAGTTGACAATTCTCATTTCCTCCTATTGAATTGTTCCTTTAATATTGTCTATGGACCTTCCTGGTAATGCTTTTACTTTAAAATTGTCTAATTTTATAGCCCTCTCAGCTGAGTTTTTTTATACTTTTAAACTTTTAGTATCCTAATATTTTAGGTGAATTTCTTATAATTAAAAAAATCCAGTCTGTCTTAATATTTTATCTGATATGTTTAGCTCACTTATGTTAATTGATAATTTTAGGTTTATTTCTAACTTTTTATTTTGTATTACTCATCATGTTTTAAAAAAATGTTCAAAATATGCCTCTGTTCTGGGTTTTTGTTGGATTGTGTTTTCTTTATTCCCTCTTTTTTTTTTCTGTCTTCCTATAACTTCCTCTTTCCTATTAGTGCTATTCCCTTATTATTTTTTTCTGAATGGTTATCACCACACAATGTAATTCTCTGTTTCTAAGATATTTTTAAATACTCTCTCTTAATTCTTTCTGATTCTTTGTTTCTCTCTCACATGGATTTCTTTTAACAGGTGTAGTGGATAGAAATCTAAGAGTCAAAAGTTGGTCAATATCTTTATTCTTTTTACAAACAACATGAGCACTTGGATTGTTTTAATTCATGTTACCTTACTTTTCCCAGCATTAGTCATCATTATTATTGTTTTATAGAGTCAATTAGCTGTTGATCAGTTCTTTCACAGTTTATTTCTATGTATCTCCAATTCCTTACTTTTGGTTCCATCTCTTTGCAAAGTCTGTCCTTTCATCACTCTTTCAGTGACAGATCTTTCAATGGTTAACACTCTCCTTTGCACACCTGAAAACATTTTTATTTCGGTTTCTTATAAATTATAACTCAGAATCCTGCTTTAGTTTTGCACTTGAAAGATGTTTGTTGTTTGTCTTCTATCGTCTAGTGATGGCTGTTGAGAAATCTGCTAGAAGTTTAATTATTGCTGTTTTGTAGGTAACCTGTCTTCTCCTGATTGGTTGTTAGATTTCCCTTTTGTCTTTGGTGTTTTAGAGTGTCCTCATGGTGTGCTCTGGTATGAATTTAGTCTTATCAACTGTACTTAGACCTCACTTGATTTCCTGAATCAGAGACTTTGTGTTTCAATGATCTCCCCTTTGTTCTCTTTACCCACTGCTTCTGGAATTCATCTTAGATGTCTGTTGAATTCTTTCTTCTTTAGATACTGACCCATTGATATTTTTTATTTTCCTTATCTCTTTGTTTTATGTTTTCACAGCTTTATCTTCTTAACGATCTATTCATTCTTAAAGTGTGTTTACCTGCTAATGGTCAATCTACTGAGATTTTATTTTCAAAGATTTTATGTTTATTTTCTAGATATTCTTTTTCATATATGTCTGTTTTTTGTTGATAGTATCTTAATCCTTTCACGTGTTTATATTACTTCCTTTATGTTTTCCATTAGTTCAGGACTTTATTTTGTGTTCTTTACATGAGTATTCTATTGTTTGAAATTTTGGGGATGGGGCAGTGCTTCCTGTTTTTGTTGTGACTGCTGATTCTCATTCATGGTAAATTGTTTTTCTTTTATGTTTTTGATTTTGGATTGTGAACTCATTTTCAGGGAGCCTTTATTTGGGACTTGCGAATGGTTCAGTTTATGGGTATGTTCCTTCCTTGGTTTCTGCCAATTGCCTTAGGAGATCTCACTTGCTTAGAATCAAATTTTTTATGTTAAATTGGGGTTTCTTGGATCACGTGGTTTTAAATTATACTAGAACCTCAGACTCTTGTTACACAAGGCCCAGGGATGCAAGTTCTGGGTTTCTTAGTGGTCCTCTGTCCTGGAGGGTAGATTTGTATTTATTGTATGTAACTTTACACCAAGAGCATGACTCTTTTAAGTGGAGGAGTCTCAGCACCACCCACACAAGCCCAAATCCTCATCTTTTATCTCCTTTTGGCCACTAAAATCCAGTGTCCTTATTCAATGAGTCTGGCCCTTGGTCCCAATCACTCTTCAAGAGATACCTGGCCCATTTAGTTGTTCACTGCTCCTACATGCAGTCCGCCCTTTGATTTTGACGCTTGAACAACTTGCAAACTTACCCTGTGATGAAAAAGATGTGTTGTTTTATTTGTCACATCTCATGCTTTGTAGCTTCTGATTTCAGCTAGTCTGACAGAAATCTCATTCGAATCTCTGTTTTTCTCTGTGAAATGGAGACAACAATAGTACTTGACCATAAGACTGAGTGTGGTAATGCACATAAAGCCTTCTTAGAGTGTTCAGTTACCAATAACAACAGTATTATTAACCTATTATTATGATTTCTGGTATTGTTAATCACTAAGTAGTTTTTGCTAGTCTCCAGATTGTGATATTCTGTGTCCCTCCTCCTTAATCAATCCCTCATTCAGCCTTTTATCGTTTGGATGGCTTGCCTGCCCTGTGCTCGCTGTTGAGTTTCCCAGCAGCATTTGTGTACACAGACAATGAACCTTGTTATCTTGGTAAAGCCCCAGGTGTTCCCTGAGATTTGACAGTTTCTCAATTTCATGTGCTTTATTAAATTATGAGAGAAATTCTCTGCCCTTGCAATAAAACATCTTGCTGTTATGAAGCTTTTGGACTGCATTCTTCTGAGTATCAGAATGCCTTTTATTTTATTTACTTTTTAAAAGATTTACTTATTTGTTTGAAAGTCAGAATTGCACAGAGAGAGGAGGAGACACGGATCTTCCATCCACTGGTTCACTCCCCAAATAGCTGCAACAGCCAGGGCTGGGTCAGACTGGAGCCAGAAGTTGGGAGCTTCTGGATCTCCCACGTGGGTTCAGGGCCCAAGCACTTGGGCCATCGTCCGCTGCTTTCGCAGGCCACAGCAGAGAGCTGGATGGGAAGTGAAGCAGCTGGATCTTGAACAGGCACCCATCTGGGATACTGTCATCACAGGCAGTGGCTTCACTCGCTTTGCCACAGCACTGGTCCCCAGAATGCCTTTTAAATGACTTCTTCATTTGAAGATGAGACCCATCATTTCCACACAGCAGATATGATAGAAACCTGTTTATCCCCCACTAGACTATGAGCTCTTTGAGGGAAAGGCTCTTCCTACTTTTTCTCTCTAACCCTAATGCCTTATATAATATAAGGCACATAGTAATTGCTCAATAAAAGCAGACAAGCTCTCAGCCGGGGCAACCCCTACTACCCCTTGAGGTTTTAGATTATCTATGCCCCTTTCAGGGAAACTCTCTTCCCAGGTGAGGTATCTTGGAGCAAGCTCCCTACTTTTACTTCACCACTTGTCACATGTATTTAATGCAATGATTATAATTTTGTACTTAATTTTGCTTCCCTGCTCCCTATAAATTGCCCTCACAAAGACAGTTTCTGTGTCTGCTTGTTGGTAATCCCAAATATTAGTCTAGTGACTGATTAAATGTTACAAGAATGGTGGGCTTCAGTAATTGGTTTACTTCAAAGTCATTTAGGTGCTGTCCGTGGCCTTGGAGAGGTTACGGGAAGTATTCTTCCTGTTGCCTTTGCATTTGCATTATTAACGCCTGACTGCAAGAGACCGGGACTTACTACGGGTTTATGAGTCTCAAAACTTTTTTTAAGGGAAGGGTATTTTTTTTTTTAAGATTTATTTTATTTTATTTGAAAGTCAGAGTTATACAGAGAGAGGAGAGGCAGAGAGAGAGAGGGAGAGAGAGAGAGAGAGAGGTCTTTCATCTGATGGTTCACTCCCCAGATGTCTGCAGCCGAAGCCAGGAGCCAAGAGCTTCTTCCAGGTCTCTCACGTGGGTGCAGGGACCCAAGGATTTGGGCCATCCTCTACTGCTTTCCCAGGCCATAGCAGAGAGCTGGATCTGAAGAGGAGCAGTCGGGACTAGAACCAGCACCCATATGTGATGCCAGCGCTTCAGGCCAGGGTTTTAACCCACTGTGCCACAGTGCTGGCCCCATGGGTCTCAAAACTTGATGCAAATTGTAAGCATCCCTAATGTGTGCTGAGGCAGACTGATTCGTGTGGATGTTCTCAGCGTTCTCTCCACACTTGTGGTTAGCGTGAACATGGTTCCTGATCCTAACTTCATAGCGTTGGCTGTAAGATGAAGTCTGCATTCTTGCCAGAATTATTCTAGGCATGGGTGGGGAGAAAGACTTTGCTTTTGCCCACCAGGCTACTTTCTCCTTCCAGGAAAACCCCCGAGTGGTGTCTGCAGTGGCTTCCTCTCTGCACTTGCTTCTCACTTCTTTCAGACTCGGAATTAAGGACTTTTTTTTTTTTTTTTTTTTAAAGAGCATCTGCAGTTTCAGGCAAGCATATGTGCCTTGAGTAACTAGTACCCATTACCTGGTATCATTTCATCATCATCATTGTTGTCATCAATAAGAGGGCATTCCAAATAATGGACAGAAGGCATGATAGCATTATAGAGGAAATCTCTAGTCCCTTGCTAGAGGCTCTTACATACACAAGAAACACGCAGTGGCTGCTACTAATTTTTTCCATGTGCTTAAATAGGACATGGAAAGCTCAAATATATTTACCCTCAGGACCAGATGAGCAACAAAATGATCAGAATGGGGCCTCATAGTCAGAGGCAAAAGGGAGTGGTGGGGATTGTGGCACACAATGGGGCTGTAGGTCCCATCTCTAGGAGTGAGCTAGCTCCACCTGAGGGCTAGTGTTGTCCTATCTATAATTTTTCAAGAATAGCTGGATGTGGATTTTTAGGTTCAACTTACTGAAATTTAAATATTGGCAACCTCAAGAAACCGGACCTTCCAGAAATGAGTCTGACAACCGGCCTTGGCCCATTGGTGGGTAGTTTGCAACTTCTAGCTTCAAGGCCCAGGGGAGAAGGAGATGCAAAGAGACACTAGCCCCCTCCTTAGCTTTTCTTGTTTCCATTTCTTTGATCCATTTCTTTGTTGTAGTTCCTTGGTGGAAGTGCAGAGCTCCAGGATCAAAAAGCAAAGAGGAGATGGGGAGGGTGGGAAAGGAGGTGGCTGTAGGTGATGCAGCATCTAGGGACACTCAGAGGTGGGGCCCTCCAGGGAGGCAGCAGAGGCTGAAAAGTTGGGCTGCTGCATGGGGCAGTTGGTGGGCTTGATGGCAGATGGCCATCAGTCTTTTCCAGTGTGACCAATGACTCTTAATTTTATTTTGTGACCTTTTATAAAATAAAAAACATAAAGGGACTTCTCTGAATTGTTGGAAAGATCAGGGTTGTTTCTGATCCTGTGATACACAGGCAGCAGAAGCACCCTATTTTTTTTTTTTTTTAAAGATTTATTTATTTGAAAGTCAGAGTTACACAGAAAGAGGAGAGACAGAGAGAGAGAGAGAGAGAGAGAGAGAGAGAGAGAGAGAGACAGAGACAGAGAGAGGTCTTCTATCCACTGATTCACTCCCCAATTGGCTGCAACAGCCGGAGCTGCACCAATCCAAAGCCGGGATCCAGGGGCTTCCTCTGGGTCTTCCCACATGGGTACAGGGGCCCAAGGACTTGAGCCATCTTCTACTTCTTTCCCAGGCCATAGCAGAGAGCTGGATTGGAAGTGGAGCAGCCGGGTCTCGAACAAGCACCCATATGGATTGCTGGCACCAGAGGTGGCAGCTTTACCTGCTACGCCACAGCACCAGCCCCAAAGCACTCTCTGCTGACAGTATCTGCCCAACATCTACTGAGCGTCGTAGCTAGGTTGCCTGGGATCCTGGTGGAAGTAGACAGGACTTGGTCCTGGACTTAAAGGACCTCTTAGTCCTGTAACCACTGTGTCATGTGACAAGGGCTATGACTGTACACAGCACGATGGGACTCTAAACAAGGCTGTGGAGCAGGCAGACACCTTAGTTTGGGTTCTTGTTGTTTGAGGGTGGTCCCAAGATGCTGGAGTGAGGGGACAGAAGACTGAGACAGGGAAGGAGGCAAAGCCAGCAGAGGAGGGCAGGGTGCTGGACATTGCTGTGGATCTCTGAGTCACAGAGCCACTGCTGTTCCCCTGAGGAACCACAAGAAACTATGGCAGAACTGTGTGGCCAAAGGGAGGGAGCTGGGGCGGTTGCTCGATGCTTCCCATTCCCCATTGGCTGAGTTGCCCTTGGGGGTCTTGAACTGCTTCTGAATGCACGCTGAGGGGACTTTGCTTGTTTTCACCCCCACCTCAGAGGAAGACCTAGCCCGGGGCAGAAAAGCTGACTCCACATCACTCCAGGCAGAAGCTGCCCGAGTGCTCCAGAAAGCGACGCCCAGCCCATGTGCCACGCATGTCAGCCCCAGATTGTGAATGGGGAGGCTCTGGTTAGCAGAAGTGCCTGAGACAGGAGATCAGGATTCCTAGCAGGTCCTGAGGACCACAGCCAGTGGACCCTCACACTCACACAGCTAACTAGCCATCTGAGTGACAAGTTGCCAGTCCAACTTTAGGAAGGACAGTGTCCATTCTCCCAACCAAGTTCCTATCTGGTTCTACCCACCTACTGCCATCTTGTTCATGTCCAGTAACCAGATGCCATGATCACATTGTAACTCAGTGAAAAGATGGTGCCCCAATTCTGTTCTAATCACAGCTGCTTACCGAGTGCAGCACTGTGTGCCAGGCACTGTGTTTTCCAGGCACACAGACATCAGGGGGTGGTGGTGAACACACCATGAATGGCAGCTCACCATGGTGGCAGTGCAATGACACATGATTCGCCTGGAGGTGATACAGTCTTGGAGAAAGGACACAAACTTGCACCCCTAGGATGCTAGCATGGAATTAATAATCTTGCATACAATGCTCATTACACGGAAGAGAATACTGAGGCATTTTCCCTTAACATGGAGATGCAGTGATGTGTCGCTAGACAGGTTAATTATGAGGTTATGACGGTGGAAGCGCATTACCTAGTGAACAGTGACACTCTGAAGTGATCCCTGTGCAACACGACCTTGCCGCCGTTCCCATTTCATGCTGCTTTAGGAAGTCATCATGTGTGTTCTTTTACACCCTCTCAGAGGCCTAGGGAATGGGCATATTCCTCAGGTAAATAAATCACCAGCTGAACTGGAGATTTCTGCTTCTCTGCCGGCATCTGGGTCCTGCCCTTTCAAGGTGAACTTTCTCTGTAATTTAATTTTATGACTGACTGGATGGAAGTCTGGTTTACTTAACTGTAAAATGGCTTGAATGATAGGAAGGTTTGAACGGACCTGTACAAGTTATGTGCTGTGCAGGGGGAACAAAGCTCACATAGCCCATTTTCAGATGAATCTTTGGTAAGGGTCTGCATTCTCTTTAATGTGCTGATCATCGTACATTTGGGGAATGCTTGAAATGTGTGAGACATTATTCTCAATGCTTTATAAGTATATTATCTCATTCGGTTGTCACCACAACCCTAAAAGGGCTATTACCATTCCCCTTTATAGAGGAGGGAGTACAAGGCGCAGAAGGTTAAGAGACTTCCTCCTGATGCTACTTGGCTGGTACTTGGTGCGGCAACAAGTCCTACTTTGGCCTTGTGCCTCCAAAGGCTCTTCGCTGTCACGGTGTGTGGCGTAGGGATACCACGTGCATTGACCTCCTTGTGTGCACACTGCTCTAGTCATTTGTGGAGGAAATTTGCTTTTCCCACTGCACCTAAAGCCCTGCTGCTTTAAATGTGGTCCTGGAGCCCGTAACATTAGCATCACCCAAGAGCTTTTTAGAACTGCAACATCTTGGGACCTCCCTAGGCCTGGTGCTTCAGGGTCTGCATTTTCACAGGATCCCCAGAATTCAGGATCTGGCTTCAGTCTAATAAGCACTGAGGATTTAGAAGTGGGACGGCTCTTTCTTTGTGTGTGTGTGTGTGTGGGGGCGTCCAGGATGGAGCTCCCACATCTGACTACTGCATGTGTGACCCTGTTTTGTTGCTTAACCTTCCTATCCTTTGGTTTCCTTCTTTGAAACCTAGGGCTCAGAATCTTTTATTTCCTCCCAAGTCTTATTTACAGAGAGAGAGAGAGAGAGAGAGAGAGAGAGAGAGAGAGAGAGAATGAGAATGAATATGAATTTTTCATCCGCTTGTTCACTCCCCAAATGGCTGCAACATCTGGGACTGGACAGGAACAGAGAACTCCATCCTGGTCTCCCATGTGGTAGAAGGGACCAAGCACTTGAGTCATCTTTCACTGTCTTCCCAGGCAGACAGAAGCAGAGCAGCCTGGACGTGGGAACCAACACTCCAGTATATGATCCCAGTGTCTCAAGCAGCAGCTTAACTGTTGTGCCAAACATCCACACCCCTGCCCCCTGCCCCCAACCCCTGGAGCTCATCATCTTAGTAACAGCCACTGGTTGCTGTGAAGATTAAGGGAAAGAATTACACAAAACACTTAGCAGAATGCTTGAAAATTGGCCAAGGCTCAAGAATTATCAGCATCTGTAGTTTGGCACGTGACAATGTCATGCCATGTCCTCTGCTCTTGAGCTCCAGGGAATGAGAGTCCCAGGAGGAAACTGACAAAGGAGTGCACTCAGGATGTGAGGCATGTTGTAGGACCCAGTGAACTCTGCAAGTCTACTGATGTGAGTGTGGAGATCCTAGAGTGTTTCTCTTCGGATAGAGACATGACGACTCTTGATCCTGCTTGATGGCAGCCCGCAGGGATTTGGCAGAAGCTGCAGAGAGTCTTGAAGAATGGAGGGAAAGAGCAGGCATCGCTCTCATTTTCTGAATGCAGAGGAGATGTCTGGCTGCCCTGTGCTAGGCATTTTTCTTAGGAAACCCAGATGGGGTTGATCTACTCATTGTTGCTTGCATTTTGCAGAGGAGGGAACTGAACTTGACCACCAGTCTGCAAAGGAAGGAAAAATAGATCTTGCTCCAGAGCTGACAGCTCAGAAATGCTGGACCTTTGGTTCTAAATGGGTTTTTTCCACGATGGCCCCCGTGGGTGGCATCTGACACACCACCTGGTGTTATAAGGCCATGCTGAGAAGTGTGTTTACATATTTAAGTGGTTAGAAAAAAGTCAAAAGAAGAAAATTATCCCATGACATATAACAAATGATGTGAAATTCAAATTGGTGTCCATAGCAAAGTCTTCTTAGTGCACAGCCACAGTCATGCATTCTCAGATTATTCAGAACTGTTCTTATGCTGCAGCCTCACAGTTGAGCAGGTGCGGCAGAGACTGTATGGCTCACAAAGCCTGAACAGTTACTGCCTGGCCCTTTACGGAAAACGATTGCTGACCCTGCTCATAAACCTGCGTCATGGGAATCTAGAACAGAGCCCTAACCACTATTCTCTAATGCCTCCCACAGAGCCACTAAGCATTTCATTTCCATGAGTACTCCCCTCTCCCCCCATGCCAAAGTAATTGCTCAATTATGAAAGAATTGCTGTAGGATTTGGAAGGTAGAATTCTAATGTGTTGTCCCAGTTGCTGGCAGTGTAGCTTGCACTAAACCCAGTTCTTGCTGCTCTATTGGTCGATAACCCAGTGATGGTCCTCCCCGAAGCTTGGCTGAAATCATGGATGATGTGCCCCTCACTGGAGAGCGGCTGAGGGACTGAGGGATACCATATGAGCAGCAACCACCCAGCAGAAGGCTGTCTGTGCATTTTTACTCTGTTCTAAAGTCAAAGGACAGAATGAGGTGAGGGGGCAGTAACCCCAGAGCCTTGCTGCTGATGTCAAAGCACACTGAAGTGCTGGGAGAGGTCCTCCCCAGGGTGCACCTTGTGGTGGGTGCTGCTCCATGGTCACAGCTTCCTGGGGCTCCTGGGGGTGCCACCTCTGGCTGCACACATTCCTGTGTGTCAGGGAGGATGGAAGGAGTAGTTGGAGACGGGCTATGCAGAAAACAGATGGCCTCTGCTAGCTCCAGATGGTGCTTTGCATACTTCCATGTGCCCTTGTGTGGGGTCCGCACTAGCACCTCTAATCAGAGAATCTTAGTGTGAACGCCTTGGGAGGGTGGGTTCCAACCACTCTGTTCAGGATCTTATTACACCACAGCAACCCTGAGTATCTGACGGGCACATCTCCCACATGCTTTTCCAAGCACTGTATCCCATGGGCGCCCCAGTCCTGATCTGAGCCCTGGGAGAGAGTATCTGGGCCCAAATGTGATCTTCATGGGTCTCTAACAAAATGGGTACAGTAAGGACTGTGTAGCATAAAGCCTATTTTGCTTTTTGACTTTAGGAATTGCTATTTTTTCTGCATCCATTTTTTTTTTTTTTAATTTTGGGGGTTTCTCTTGAGATGATATTCTCTCTCTCTCTCTCTCCCTCCCTCTCCCTCTCCCTCCTTCATTCCTCTGCTTTATGAAATGATGTCAAGAGTTCGTGACAGTGATCTGTTAGTTGAGAGTGAGCACTGAGTCTGTGGTGCTTTAATTTCCTCATTTGTTGGGCAGGGACAATTGTGCCTCTCTCCGAGGGCTGTTGGGGAAATTATATTACTCGATGCAGAGCATCTGGACTGGTCTCTGACATGTAGTAAATACCACACCAATATTATCTATTACTCTTTTTTGTGTGTTAAAACTTAAGAAGTTGGCAAGATTATATGTTTGTGCCTCTAAGATCTAGAGGTTCAAAATTATATAGATCAAAGAAATAATAAATCTAGAAACTACCACTTTATTTCTTAATCTTTGCAACAACCCTGTTTAACAGGTCAGGGAGCTAAAGCTCAGATTTGTAGGCCCTCTAAAAATCACTGTCATTGCAGGTGACCCCAAGAAAAGGCATGCTAGTGTGGGTCTGTGGGGTACCCTTTGACCTCTTTTAAGTGAGCAGCCTTTTAGCATGCAGATGTTTTGGGCCTTCTTAAACCGTGTTCAGCTTCATTTAAGGTAAATCAGTTTCTCAACCTGTGTCTCTTCACACTTGCCTAGGTATACTTAATGTGCTCAATTATCAAATGCCTTTTCATATTCCCTCCCTTAGTAGTTCTCTCTGAATGTGCCAGAAATAGCTTCCACAGCATTAGAGTCCTCCTGCAAGCCTCAGAAGTTTCTTGGAAGGAGATTGGCTCTGGTAGGCTCGATTAGGCAGAGAGAGGTTAAAAGCTAGTTTATGCCTTCAACTGTAAGTACCTTAAACAGGTGTAATTGCAGCCAACCCATGGAGATATGCAGATGGTTAGCAAAGATCGTGTTTATGTTATGCATTTTGAGGCAGGAGATTTTCAAAAAGGGCAGTCTTAATTGACTTCCTTCTCCTTGCCACCATTTTCATCTCATTTTTGAGTTAAGATTGGAGGTATTTTAGACTACCAGAAATCCAGGAGATGGAGATTTGATTCTGGAGGTTGAACTGATAAAGGGCGGATACATACTAAGTGAGTAGCAGATATGAAACCTTACTCTTCTCCTGGGAACACCATAAATAGCCACAATTGTCCAACCCTCCACCAATTTTCCCATCTAAAGTTTCATTTCTCCTCCTACCTCCTCACCCATCCAGCGAGGCCTTGCTAGTCTGGTTGCACATACATTGCTGGCGGCCAGGACATTATGTGTCCAGTGGCCCCTGCCCATGTGCTGAAGCCCTCTTGCTCTCCCAGTCTCTGTGTGAACAACCAGGCTGTTCAGGATCTGCCATGTCCGCTGTCTATTCCAACTCTTCTGCATCTTTGATGAGGTGGCTAAGCCTCTTTGGGTCTGTTCTTCCTGGCCACTAAGATTCAAGGAAGAGAGAGTAGGTCTCCTGGCCTAGGGAATTCCCAGCCCAGTGGACTAGAGAAGCCTTACATGGGGTAGTGTTCAGTAGAAGAGCATAGTGATGAAGAGATCGGTGGGACTGAAATTGTGGTGAAGCAGGTTAAGCTACCACTTGCAATACTGGAGTGCCAGTTTTAGTCCTGGCTGCTCGACTTCTGATTCAGCTCCCTGCTAATGTGCCTGGGAAGGCAGTGGATGATGGCCCAGGTACTTAGGCCCTTGTCATCCATGTGGGAAACCCAGACGGAGTTCTTCACTCCCAGCTTTGGCTTGGTCAAACTCCAGCTGTTACAGGCACTTGGAGAGTGAACCATCAGATGAAATATCTCTTTCTCTGTCTCTTCCTCTTTCTCTGTCACTCTGCCTTTCAAATAAATAAATGAATAAAGCTGAAATAAAAGAGGTCTGACTTGAGCACATCATTACTTGCAAGTCCAAAATCACTCATAATGCTGTGTGACCCTGAGCAACTGACTTCACTTTTCTGAGCCTCAACTCTTGATTTGTGAAATACAGATAGTAATAACCTTTTACATAAAAGATGTTTTTGTGTAGATTAAACATGATCATCTTTAACAAGCATATAGCTCTATGTTTGCATTTAATAAATGTTTTCTGTTATTACCATGGTATTGCACTTTAGGCTTAGATGTTATAAGGGACTACAAAATAGTAGCTTATAAATGTCTTAGTACTACTCAGGATTTAATAAGTGAACTCACTCTCAGGAATAATGCATAGACTCACCCACTTTTAGGGTGGTCTCTCAGTTTCCTGCTCTGGTGGGCTGGTCCATTAATTACTGCACTCCAGAGAGGTTTTTGTGATGACCTCCTCCCCCCTATCAATTAGCTTTTCTGATAATAACCTCTCTCCAGCTTGGTGGCTTAAAACAGTTATGTATTGGGTCGTGATTCTGTCAGTTGGCAATTTGAGCTGCACTCAGCTGGCTTCTGCTTGCCTGGACTCACTCAGCTGTGGCATTGGCCAGGAGCTGGTTTATGGGTATCACTCACACGTACAGAGGTTGGTGCTGGCAGCTGGCTGGAGTGACAGGAATGACTGAACCGTGTCTCCACCACGCTAGCACAGATTTATTCCCATAGAGCAGCCTTAGGTTTGCCAAGAGTAGCAAGTAAGTGCAAGCAGTTTTTGGGTCTCCATTTGTGTTGTATTTGCTAAGTCGCATGACTAAGCCTAGGCTAATCATGGGAGTGGACTGTCCAGGATCCTGGATACAAGGGGCTGTTTTTATAACAATGTATCATCATCTCCTTTCTTTGGTGAGTTTGAATGGAAATACTTGCATTTAACTATTCAAGTGGCCCCGATCCCTTTTTCTGTTTTAAATCCTTTGTCAGATATGGTTTTTAAATAGGCCTGGCATCTGGTGCTACCTTTGGATTTTATTGCTGCTATGTTTTTCTTACCTTGAATATTTTATTCCTTTTATTTGGGAGATCATAGGTTGCTGCAGGACATATTTTTTCCTAAGTGAAACAGCTGTGATGTCATAAGTGAGCACATTTCCTTAGGGATGTGCATTTTTAATCCGTGCATTTGGAAACATGCTCCACACCCACATGTTCATTTCTATTTTGGTCTCTGACTTCATCCTGATTCAGAGCAAGTATGTGAACACAAAACATATTCATTGATAATTAATCTAAAAAATATTAACAATTACTATTTTCTAGGTGAGGGAATATTTCCAAAGAGTTAATTTTCTCTTCTATGAGGGTCATTTGGAATTAAATTGCCTACAATGAAAAGAGAAGCAGAAAAGCATGAGTTTCTGATATCAGAAACTATTTAAGCCTCTTACAAGAGCAGTGTTTAGATAGTGTTTTTTAGTAAAAACAAATAGTAATAATATGACTAGTAACTGAAAAGGGAACTAAATAGATTACTTAGAGTCCAAACAAAACATTTTCAATAAAGAATTTCTCAGTGGAACATTTAGATTCTTATTGGATCTGTATACAGTTACATCTTATTCTCCAAACAAAACAGATCTTCAGTGATAAATGTTTTTGGACAGCAGCAAGATTCAATTCAGTTCATTTCAAGGTACAGATTTATTTGTGAAATTAGAAGAAAACAGTTGCCAACAAAAACCTGGGGGAGTCCTGTCTATCTTTAGCTCCTGGGTTAGTGTTTCACCCAGAAATATCTCAGAGATGGAGGTGCTGCTTATAAGGATGAGAAAAACTGCATCTGGAGCAGAAATTAATTTGTATTTATAGTCCAAACACCTACATGAATCTCTAATCTGCTTTTTTATGATTTTAGTGGGATTTATAGAATCGTTTAGATTGGAAGAAACCTCCAGTGGGTCATCAAGTTCTCTCTCCTTATAATGGCAGTGCTGATTTAATTATCCTGAAAACAGCTCTGATAGATGGGTGTCAAGACTGGCTCATGTTTCATGCATTTAAAAATGTGCATTCCCTACTCGGAGTGTATTTAATGGAGGAGGCAGACTGGAAGCTGCCTATGTGCCCGGAGACCTTTCCGCAGTTCCTGACACAGTTGCTCTGGAACAGGTGCCAAATGTGCAGTATATTAAGCATTATGGTGATGCCATCACACCCAGTTTGCTTTTGACTTCTGACAATGAGAAACATTCTCCCCTGGTGTGTTGAGGACTCCAGTGGGCCTGTCTGTTCGGAGACAGTGATGGAAGATCATTCCCCTTTATATCCTCTTGTCCTGAATATCTTCAGAGACTTTCTTGTCCCTCCCCCACCTCCTCCACACTCTTATTTAAGATAAACTGCTTGGAAGATTGATCATGAATAAAAAGGTGTTTGGGGTATCTCTATTGTCTGCAGAAGTTTGTGAGACACACGGGAATATAAGACATGGTCCCTGCCTGCAAGACATCTATAGTCTATTCGAGAAGATTCCCGAGGTGTATCCGGGAAGAAATGAGACTGGTCTCTAGGAGCAGTGTGTGAAAATCCAGGGCACCTCTTAATGGCTCCATTTATGAACAATACACAATTATACCCAGTCCTGTTTTACTGGATACTGACAATACTGAGTGCCTAATTGTGCAGTACAGTCGTTGGCTAGGACTGTACATAGGAAGGTGTTCGCTGCTTAAAACAGGTGTAAGTACCAAAGTGCTAAAAGCAGGGGAGATGAATAAGAACTGAGTTCTTCAAGGACAAAGAAGTTGTGTTTGGACTGAGCCTTGAGGTGTTAAAATGACTTTTCCTGTCATTACTCAAAAACATGCACCGGGGGCAGGATGGCATAAATGTTGAGAGCCCGGACCTAACTTTGAGTCTTGGTTTCGTCTGTGACCAGCTTTGTGGCCTTGGAGAAGTAACTCAGCCTCTCGGAGCACCGGTGATTCCAGCTGTGAAGTAGTGAGAGTCGAAGCACCTGGTTCACAGGGTGGATGAGAGCATCAGATGAGATGGGTGATGTAGACTGCCCAGGACAGAGGCAGACACGCAGCACAGGAAGAGCTACTTGTGACGGTGCTGGTGGAGAGGCAGAGACGGCACTGGGGAAGCACCCGGGTGGGACAAGGGGAAGTTGTCTCAGAGGAGCTGTATTTGGAAACAAATGAAAAGGGCATTTTAGACTGGGGGAAGATGAAGAGTCACAGTCCTGAGAAACGGGTGAGCGCATTTAAGCTATGGCGATGTTGAATAATAGGGAAAAATAGCTGCCTATTTTGTTTTGGGGAGCACACTTGGATATTTTCAGTGGGGATCAAATGGGCATTAAACTTGTTCCTGGAGACAACTGTGGACTCCAGTCATGATCATACCCACAGTTTCCATGGTAGCAGTTATAGGTTTTGAATGCCCATTAGATAATCGTATGCCCAATTCTATGATGGATCCTTTTTATTATGGATATCATGTGTATTATCCTCATAATAATTTTTATTTTTAAGTATCAGGACAATTTTACAAACAAAGAAATTGAGACTCAGAGTGGTTGAGTAACACAGTTAAG
The DNA here is from genome assembly GCA_949820135.1 of Sylvilagus floridanus. Lineage (NCBI taxonomy): Eukaryota > Metazoa > Chordata > Mammalia > Lagomorpha > Leporidae > Sylvilagus > Sylvilagus floridanus. The sequence continues at coordinate 56,458,374 of OX463235.1, forward strand.
GCCACTCGGCTTTCCAGTGGCAGAGCTCAGCTTAGGCCCATGCAGGTTGTTGCGAAAAGTAAATCCTGAACTATACTGCTTGCTCTTTCAAGCCTTCGTTCTGCAGAATATTGACCAGTCAGAGGTGTGACCCATTATAGTGATGAGGAGGAAAGACTGAGAGGGATGCAGAGGCCAGGGGCTGTTTGTACCAGTTATTTAAAAAAATTAGTTGGAATTGTGAAAATGATGTTGAGTTTTTAGAAATCCGAGTAGCTAAAGATAAGATAGAATAGTCAGAAAGTTGCTACGAGGGAATTGTGATGTTACAATGTGCAGTGAAATTGGAATGAAGGAAACTGAAATAGTTGCAAGAGAAAATTGTGATGGTAGGCAGGGGACAAAGGGTGATGTTCAGGCCTCCAATTCAAAGTCTTGTGGTCTAATTGATAGTTCCCAGGAACTTGTCTATATAATAAGGGAGTTTGAAGTTGATTGTAATCTATTCATCTGAAAAGAAGTGAGAGGGTGGATATTAATTATAATTCTCAGTTTATAAACAGTTCCAGAAATGTGGATTCAAAAGAAATTAGCAGATATTTTAATTTTCTTCAATATTACCATGGTCTGGCTATTAATCTTGCTAGAAGCAAAATATCATGGGATAATTATAATATGTAAGTGTTTTTTTTTCTCCAGCTGATGAAACCATTTACATATATTGTCTTGTTTGGTCTTTGACCACTCCATGAGGTGGATGATGATAGAGGTCTAGTATTCATCTAGCAAGTTACACTTTCACAGCTCTTCTACATATACTACCTGACTTTGCGTTCACACTCTTTACTTTCTGACACACACATTTGAAACATTTCTCTAATTGTGGTTCTTTAAGGAGAGATTTTCTTTTCTGTAGTTGGAAATGGAATTCCCCTCAAAGAATATCCATCCTTGCCTTCTCAGGCACTGAGCCCCTCTTCGTTTTTCAGAATCCTGTTCAGGTGGGATTTTAGCTTTTCCCCCTCCCCATGAGGCAGAAGTAGTGGATGGAGGTGGAGGAGAGAGACTAAGTGAGGGGGGGACCTGGTCCTGTGTGCCTTGGTGTGTGTGTGTGGCGGGGGGAGATGGCTGACAGGAAGGCCCCTTGGCAAGGCTGAGGGCTATAGAAACTTTGGCTTGGCTTTGTCAGCTTGGGCTTTTCCCTCAGAGAGGAGATGATGGCAGAGGTGCTTATGTGAGTTGTGTTTAGAGGCACACTTAGAGGCTCCCCTTTCTGCAGCTCATCTTTCAGAAGTATCCCTTGCTTAGACAGACTTACTTCCCTTGATTCTGAGAAGGGAGGGGAGAGCATATCTGGTTATTGGCAGGGTCTCTCACCAATGCATCTGATAGTGCAGGGACACTCAGAGGGCAGGGGCACAGAGGCTGGGGAAATGAATTTCAAGGAGGGAGTGGGTCGTCCTTGTGAACATCTGACAAGAGAAGCCGCACTGAGGGCGAGAGCAGCCCCACTGGTGCTCTCTGAGAGTCTAGTTCTGGGGGTGGTCTGGCATGGAAGCTGGGCTCCCAGGGGGCTCTGCTCTGGTGAGAGAATGGCAACAGCAGACCTGCATTACTTGTATGAGACGTTTGGCCATGAGAGACTGAAGGACAAAAAGGTAAAAACACACCCACATTAATCACACATTCTTGTAAAAGATTCAAGCGATTTAGACATACACCTAGGATAAACCACGTGAGACCTCCGTCCCTTTTTGTCTCAGCCCCACTCCCGGACTCTAGTGGAGTGACGGGTGTTCTTCCGACTCTTGGAACACATGTTAGAGAGAGGAGTGAGAGTCAGGATGATGAGAGGCACGAGTAAGCACAGGAGAAGGGAGCCAGCCAAGGTAGACACGGACGTAGTTTGTGCATGTGCCTGGCTGGGTGTCGTGCATGCATACCAGGAGAGAGGGTAACGACAGCTAGCTGGTCATCTGACGCCGACAGCAAGGAAGAGGGGGTTTATGTGGCATTGAAGCCTTATGCTGAAGCTCGGGGCCTCTGAGGGCACTGCCTGTCTACAGATCAGGTCATCTGCTGAGCCAATCAGTATGCTGGAGGTAGAATGGGGTCCTAAGTGTGAAGAGGCTGCTGGATGTTCACAAGAGACGCAGCTGGGGACTGCTGAGCAGCGGGAGGGAACAAATCAGTGTGCAGGGCTCGAGTTCGTAATGGCCCCATTCTGTCCAGTTCTGCCACACACTCTGACAGAACTGGGTGGCCTGAGAGCCAAGCAGCGGGACAGCGGCAAGGAATCAGACGGGGAGCATGCACAGCAGGTGCAGCTACGGTCAGGAAGAGCAAGCTGAGAGTGCTGTTGAGGGCACTGGCGAGTACTGACTCGGGCTGAGGTGGGGAAGCAAAACAAGACAGGCAAGAGGAGGCTAATGGGCTGAATGGAGTGGGAGAGTTGAGTGATTATAGGTCCCAGCGAGGGCAGAGAGCAAGGAGTGAGAGAAATGATACGTTAGCAGCCTACATTCCAAGAGGGGGAGCTCGGAGTTAGAGCATTTCAAAGCCAGCTTTGGAATTAATGACATTCATGTTCAACTGGCTGTGGAATTTCAGGTGTAATATGTTAACCAGATAGAAGCAAAAAATATGCCAGTGCTTACTGTGGCATATCAGCCCCTATCCCTCAAATTTGCTCATCAGAATTTCCTTGTTATTTAAGGGTCCCTCAGTAAGGATCATTTCTGAAATCGATATGTATCCAAATGGCACCTGTTTGGAGAAGCCTCAATTCCTCTTTGATGTTGAATATTACCGTTGCTCTCTGACTTGTGAAATCTTTTCCTTCTGTCAGCTCTGACACAGCTTGAATTTCTTCTAAATCAGAAAAATGACTCAAGCTACATCTTGGTATCATTCCTTGCTTTTCTTTTATAGGAACTGACCCATTCATCTGTTGAACCACCCATTGCGACCCCTGGGCTATGGATGCATGGAACCACTGTGCTTTTTTACCTTTTAACCTTCTGGCTTTGGTTGGTTTGGAGAGTAATATGAAATTAATCTTTGTTTTGTCCTCCCAACCTTTCCTCTTGTGCCTGATGAAGAGGGTTCTGGCTTTGCTTTCTCACTGTCAGCCCCTCCTCCCCAGTTGGGGCAGGGGTCTGTCCATCCCAGAGTAGTTCTCTTGGCCTTGGAGGTCCACTTCATGATAACAGTGATGGGTGGATGGATGGGCAGCCCAGGAAGGCAGTTTATTGGGGACTTTTGAAGTCAAGGATGTGAGAGCTGAGCATTAAGAGGGTAGGGGGATTTTGAGTACTGACCTGGAGTGTATAACTACCTCCTCCTATGCTCCTCACAACAGTTGAGAGATACTAACAACCTTACTTGTTGGTCACTTTCTTGGACCATGATACATCCCCCTGGCTGAACCACATGATCCTAAGTGTCAGAAGGGTGACACTAGACTCATCGCTTTCTAGTCAAGAGTAGACAGCACTGGACTGCTAAAGTCTCTTGAGTTAATACCATGATAATCCATGTACAACAAGAACACAAGGAGGTAGAAAACTACAGATCAGTTCCTTATGCAGATTGCTCTTCATGTTACCTTCTCACCTTCTGGTCTTTTGGAAATGAATCTACTTTGTATGAAGAACTTAATACATGATTTTCCCTAAAATTTTATTAAGTGCTTTATGGAACAATTTGTGTAAGGTCTGATTTTCCAAGTTGCCAACTGTGCAGCATAATGACCTTATGCTTCTTTCATCTAGTGTCACACCATTATATATACAAAGAGGCTTGCATTCCAAGAAGGCATATGTGAAAACTGGATGTATTTCTTCTTCCACAATTTTGGACCTAAAGCAGTATTGTTGCTTTATTTCAGTGTTGTCCAGTAAAATATAATGTGAGCCATATGTGTAACTTTAAATTTTCTAGTAGCCACAATAAAAAAAGTGTAAAGATAATCAGTTGAAGTGAATTTTAGTGACTATGTTATTTAATCCAAATTGTGCTAAATAAATCATTTCAATATGAAATGAATTTTAAGATATGAATGTGATGTTTTATATTCCTTTCTTGGTACCAAGCCTATAACACCTAGTGTGTATTGACACTTACTACAAATATCAATTCAGACTGTCTACGTTCAAATCAAGTGCTTGATAGATGCAGGTGACTAGTGGGTACCGTATTGACATGCACAGGTCTGTTTTATTGTCATGAGTACTTGGGCACCAACTTGGCTGTTAATTTCTTTCTGGTTGACTGAGTATGCTTCATGTAATCTCAATGAATGTGCTCATGGGAGTGGTAGGGAATTGATGGTTGCTTAGATGAGCTGTTCTTTCATTCATTCATAGATTCATTTATAGTTTATTCATTCAGAAATGAATTCATAGAAGTTCATTTGTAGTTTATTTTAGAACTTTTACAATATTTCTTAAAATTTAGTATATGATTGAAAATAAGGCTCTAACCTAAGTTTTCCAAATATAAATCCAATAACATTTTGTCAATGTTTATGTGTCTAGTATGATGCTTGAACACAGTGTGCTATAGTTACAGTCCTTTCTTTACACATTTTTCTTTTCCACTAGACTTTGCCCTTCCTTGTGTCTTTTTTGAATTTCTGGAATAAGCATAAGACCTGGTACTCTGTGTTTGCTGAATGAATCAAAGAAAAGAATGGATGAAGGAGAAACGAATGGTTCTGTGAATGTGGGCTTGAATGAATGACTAAACAACTTGAGTAGACCAATTTCAGTCCTTGTGCTTTTTTGACCTCAACCATATTGGATGCTGTCACACACAGTCTGTCCTCACCTCTTGCCTTATCTTTCAGGGCTCAACAGTCTGCTCATCCTCCTCTCTCAGTGTTCCTCTTCTCTCCTTCCATGGCTTTCTTCTTTACCCATTCCCTAAATGTTAACTATTCCCCAAGGCATATTCTTGAACATCGCTTTTAATGTTTCTGCCCTCAAGGATCTCATTTTTTATAAAGGCTTCAGTTATCACCTTCATGTACATGGAGCTGAGATGACTTATTAAGGCTCTCCCACTTTCTGGGCTCATATTTCTTGATATTTATTTGTTAAAAAGATGTCCTGTTGACTCTTTACACTCGAGCTTACTGTTTCCTGCCTGAAGTCAGCCCCTCCTCTGGCTTGAGGATGCACATCCCTGGTGCAGCAGTTTTCTAGGCTCCCAGAGGCTTGAAATCCTGAGTCACTTTGGATCCCACCTCTCCCCCCAGCCTCCAGGTCCCAGTGAGTGGCAAATAGCGTAAATTCCATCTCCACACACTCTTGCTTCTGTTTCCAACCTCTTGTTTTCTTTTCTCCCACCCAGTGTTACCCTGACTCAGGTCCCATCTGTGATCTTACACCAGTTCTCTAAAGAGCACTGAAGACATCCACAGAGTATTAGAAAAGAGTATTGGAACTTCTATGTATCTATGCATCACTGAAACATTTTGTTATTTATGTCTTACAGTTTAATTTATTGGAGTGGTCTGTGTATTTAATATATAGCATATATTAACATAATAGTAATATCTTATATACCAAGAAACCCTTAATGATGTCATATTTCCTATCACATTAAAAACAAGTTAATCTGCCTCTTCAAGACACATAGTCTTTCTAGGCTAGTGAGGAACTGCTTTGCAACCTTCCTTGCATGTACTGTAGATGCTGGCCAAATTAGACCATTTACTGGGTGATTTTATACTCTCACCTCCTCACTTTTACCATTGGTCTCTGTCACACTCCACTGGCTTTAAGAAGCAATATGTGTTTTGTGTGTGTGTGTGTGTGAGATCTTGCTATGAAATGTTCTGTTGTAAGTGGGTTCCAATCTTGGTTCTGTGCCTTTTTATTTGTTTTATTGGGGAAAACCACTGTTATTTCTGAGCCTCAGCTTTCTTGTCCTGAAACTAGGATAACATCAATCAGCTTCCAGGTTTGATGTGATGAGTTATTGAAATAAAACATGTGCTTATCTTAGAACTATTGCTGGCACATCCATAATACCTGTTCTGTAAGTGACAGCTGCTGCTACAGCTCTACAGCTTCTTTCACTCTGTTCTGATACTCTTTGTTCAATTTTCCTAAATGGTGAGATTGCGCAGGAGAGTGAAGGCTATTATAACAGAAAGATATTCACTAATGAGCCTGCCACTGCCGACTCTTCTACCTCAGACACCCTCCCCAGCATCATATCACTAACTCCTGCCCATCTTGACATGATTGGCCTCTTTTTTTAGGATTACTGTCCAATGTTATTAAAATCCAACAGTGCAGTGCAAATAAAATGCAAAGCAATTGTAAAACAAAACTGTTAAATTTGCAAAAGATGTCAGATACCATAAAGTCAATACAAGTGATATTAGAAAAATGCTGAAATCATACATGAAGGCAATGACAAATCAGATCTGGTGGTAAAAGAAAAACTGAACTGGTGTAAATGAAGACATCTCAAAAATGTTTTAAATATCAATGGATTATGAGGAGATTTGCAGAAAAGAAAAAACCTTTGAATACTAATTCTGAAAGACATCTTTTAAAAGTATTTGGTTGCAGTATTTAAATAAAATGCAAACAAGCATTAACCACAAAAGAAATTATGGATATGTTTCACTACATTAATATTAGCAGTGTCTGTTCCTTAAGAGAAATCATAAAGAAAAATAAGGTACAAGCTTTTCTGTTTTTATGTTTTCAGAATATATACATATTTACAAATCAATAAGAAAAAGACAATTCAGTAAAAAAAAATAGCAAAGCAACATGTATAAGCAGACATTTCTCAGAAAACACAAATGATGAATAAACTTGGAAATGATGCTCAGTCTTATTTATTTATTTATTTATTTTGACAGGCAGAGTTAGACAGTGAGAAAGAGAAAGACAGAGAGAAAGGTCTTCCTTTTTCCGTTGGTTCACCCCCTAAATGGCTGCTACGGCTGGTGCACTGCGCCGATCCGAAGCCAGGAGCCAGGCGCTTCCTCCTGGTCTCCCATGAGGGTACAGGGCTCAAGCAGTTGGGCCATCCTATACTGCCTTCCCGGGCCACAGCAGAGAGCTGGACTGGGAGAGGAGCAACTGTGACAGAATCTGGCATCCCAACCGGGACTGGAACCCGGGGTGCCGATACCACAGGCGGAGGATTAGCCTAGTGAGCCACAGCACCTGCCTAGCCTTATTTTTTTTAAAAAGATATTTATTTATGTATATGAAAGGCAGAGTTTACAGAGAGAGAAAGGGGGGGGGGGAGAGGTCTTCCATCCACTGATTCACTCCCCAAATGGCTGCAATGGCCAGAGCTGGGATGATCCGATGCCAGGAGCCAGGAGCTTCTTCTGGGTCTCCCATGTGGGTGCAGGGGCCCAAGCATTTGGGCCATCTTCTGCTGCTTTCCCAGGCCATTAGCAGAGAGCCGACTTGGAAGTGGAGCAGCCGGGACTTGAACCGGTGCCCATATGTGATGCTGGCATTGCAGGTGGCTGTGTTACTTGCTACGCCACAGCACAGACCCCTGAACCTTATTTTATAAGGAAGGAAATGGCCACACTGAGGTGCCATTTTACAGTTTGAGAGGGACAAAGTAAAGGTATCTGTATTAGCTAATGGTTGCTTGATTACATTACCACAAAGTTAGTGTCTTAAAACATGTATTGTCCATAAATTCAGTGGCTCAGGAATCTGAGTATGTCTTAACTGGATCTTTTGCTTAGGACTTCCTGATAATACTAAACAAGATTGCAGACCAATGGAAATTTTTCGGAAACACTTTTGTTAAAAAATATTTATTTATTTGAAAGCCAGAGTTACACAGAGAAAGGAGAGGCTGAGAGAGAGAGAGAGAGAGAGAGAGAGAGAGGTCTTCCATCCACTGGTACACTCCCCAATTGGCTGCAATGGCTGGAGCTGTGCTGATCTGAAGCCAGGAGCCTGGAGATTTCTTCAGGTCTCCTATGTGGGTGCAGGGGCCCAAGGACTTGGGGCATCTTCTACTGCTTTCCCAAGCCATAGCATAGAGATTGATTGGAAGTGGAGCAGCGGTCTCGAACCTGCACCCATATGGGATGTTGGCACTGCAGGCGGTGGCTTTACCCACTACACCACAGTGCTGGCCCCTCTAAAACACTTTGGAAGACAATTTTAGCTGATAAAGTTGAACATTCATATATCTTTAAGATGTATCAGTTCCACTCCTAGGTCTATATTTAGAAAAGATTAGTACTTGTGAACTTGGGAATCTTCACAGGAATGTTTGTTGTAACATTGTTCATAAAAACAAAACTCTGGAAATAACCCAGATACCCACTGATAGGAGAATGGGTAAATTGTGGAATTCTTACCCAGTAGAGTATGAAAGGAACTGCATGAACAGAAACACAGAATAACCGTAAGATTTATGGTTCAATAAATCTTAGAACAATAATGTTGAGGAAAACAAGCACGCCAAAAGGAAGTGGATACATTCAGGTATATTTTTATGAAGCAAAACTAAAAAATAGATATGTGATAAAACCATATGAAACAATCAAGAGAATGATAATAACAGTATTCAGAATTGTGTTCACCTAGGATGATGGTAGCAGGTGTGTGGGCACAGGGAGGGGTGGGGAAGGGAGAACATGGGTAGTTTGTTGGTACTGTTAATGTTCTGTTTCCTAAGTTAGGTGTTGGTCTCATCATAAGCATTTATTTTATTAGTATGCTTTAAAGCTATAAATGCTACTTATATCTTTTGTATGAATGTTACATAATACTGTAACAATGTACTGAATAAGTCAGATGTATGAAGAAAGTCAATTTATTATAATACTGTCAGTTATATCAGAAAACTCCAATCATTTTAATTGGTATTAATTGATTAAAATTTTTTCCAATAAATAGTGCATTATTAAAATTAAAATGTAAATTTTGTTAAGAAATGTTTTGTGAGTTTTAGTTGAATTTTTGAAGGGAAAAATCTTATTAAAACCTTTTTCTTTATTTATTTGGGCACAATTTCATTTTATTTTAGATTTTATTAGAGATAGAGAGAAAGAGACAGATGGAGAGAGAACTCCCATCTGCTGATTCACTTTCCACATGCCTGTACCAGCTGGGTCTGGGAAAGTGTAGGGCCAAGTCCAAGCCACATGCCAGAAACTCTATCCAGGTCTCCTTTGTGGATGACAGGAACCCAATTGCTTGAGCCTGTATTATTAGAAAGCTAGAGTAAGGAGCCAGAACTAGAATTTGAACTTAGGTACTCAGATGTGGGATGTGGGCATCTTAATTAAGTAGGACAAACACCTGCCCCTACTTTAGTTTTCAAAAAAGTTTATATACATTTTTTAAAATATTTATTTATTTATTTGAAAGGCAGAGTTACAGAGAGGGAGAAGCAGAGGCAGAGAGAGGGAAGTCTTCCATCCAGTGGTTTACTCCTCAAATGGCTACAGTGGCTAGGGCTGGGCCAGACTCAAACCAGGAGCCAGGAGCTTCATCCAGGTCTCCCACATCGGTGCAGGGCCCAAGTACTTTGGCTATCCTCTGCTGGTTTCTCAACTGCATTAACAGGGAGCTGGATCAGAAGTGGAGCAGCTGGGACTCAAACTGGCTCTTATATGGGATGCCAGTGCTGCAGGTGGCAGCCCAAACTACTACACCACAGCACCAGCCCCCAAAGTTTATATTTTCAAGGACAAATGGCCAATTGGAAACCTACATACTTTTAAATGCCAATGGTGCTTTCTTTAAATTTAAAAGTGAGTTACTATTTTTTAAGATCTATTTTATTTATTTGAAAGGCAGAGCTAGAGCTAGAGCTAGAGCGAGACAGAGACAGAGCTAGAGAGAGATAGAGAAATAGAGATTCTATTCATTGCTTCACTCTCCAAATGGCTGCAATGGCCAGGGCTAGGCCAGACTGAAGTTGGGAGCTTCTTCCAGGTCTCCCATTGTTCACTGCTTTCCCAGACTCATTGGCAAGGAGCTGGATCAGAAGCAGAGCAGCCAGGACTCAAATTGGTGCCCGATGGGATGCTGGCACTGCAGACAGTGGCTTTACCCACCACGCCACAGTGCTGGCCCCTGACTCCCTGTTTTGAAAACCCCTTTTTTTCCCCATGAAATGTTTACCGTGTCTTCATGCTGACTCATTCTAAGGAGACTGCTATAACATATATCTCCTCATCTTTATTTTGCTTTTTTTCCCCAAGGATACAAAACACAATTCAGTTATGTACTTTGAGGGCTCTGATCACCATGATTAGGGGAAAAATCTTTTTAATAGCCAGTTAAGTTAAAAAATACACATGAATGCAATTTGATGGGGACATTAATCCATTCCTGCATTCCTAGTGATCTGATCTCTATTCATGAATCTTTGTAATTCATGTTCACCTGTCCTATCCACATTATGATTTGAATCTAATGATCCAGTTCCAAAAATTGATATTCAGTGGTGTCCAATCCAAACCTTTGAAATGAGCAAAACCAAAAAAGAAGAGGCCAAGTATTTGTCAATAAGATGTACATCAAAAACTGTCATCAATAACTATCAAATCTTCTAAACAAGTTTCTATATGGTGTTCAGATTCATTTTAGAAACATAACATTTTTATTAAAAGATTTTTATTAATATAAAGAGAACAGATTTAATATATTTCATAGGTACAATTCTAAAGATAATCATATTTGCTTTCCTCTCTCCCTCCCTCCCTCAATCCCCTTACTTCTTTCTTTTATTTCTTTAATTTCTTTTTTTCAGGGATTTATTATTTATTTGAAAGAGAGAGTTACAGAGAGGGGGAAAGACAGAGAGGGGAAAAGAGAAAGGGAGAGAGAGGGAGGGAGGGAGGGAGAGAGAGAGAGATATCTTCCATCTGCTGGTTCTCTCCCCAAATAGCATCAATTGCTGGGGCTAGGTCAGGCTGAAGCCATGAGCCTGGAACTTCCTCTCTCCCACTTGGGCCATCTTCTACTGCTTTCCTAGGTGTTCTAGCAGAGAGCTGGATTGGAAATGGAGCAGCCAGGTCTAAAACTGGTGCCCATATCAGATGTTGACATCACAGGTGGAGGCTTAAGCTATTAGGCCACAACACCAGCCCCCCCCCCCCCCCCCCAGTAACTTCAATCTACTTTATAATCACAAGCTTAATGCACCACTAACTATAATACTCAGCAAGTGAAAAGTAGAAAGACCATAATTCTGTAGGAGTTTAAACAAGGGGTAAACACAGCAATCAAATCACAACATGTCCATTTCATTCTGTACTTTTTTGGGGGGTATTTTACAGTAATTGCCACATATCAGATACAACATATAATATTTGTGTTGCTGACTTATTTCACTAAGCATAATGGTTTCCAGTTGTATCCACTTCATTGCAAAAGACAGGATTTCATTCTTTTTTATGCTTGAGTAATATTCCATAGCGTATATATACACCACTTTTGCTTTATCTAGTCATCAGTTAATAGACATCTGGATTGATTCCATATCTTAACTATTTGTGAATTGAACTGCAGTAAATATGGGGTTATGAATAACTCTTTCATATGCTGATTTCATTCCTTTGGCTCAATTCCCAGGAGTGGGATGACTGGGTCATATTGGCAGATCTATTTTCAGTATATAAGGGATCTTTTTCTCCACATCCTCACCAGTATTTATTATTTTTTGGTTTTTGGATGATTGCCAAAAATAAGGTGAATCTTCATTGTGATTTTTATTGGTGTTTCCTTATGGCTAGTGATCCTGAGCATTTTTTTCATGAGTCTGTTGGCCATTTGTATTTCATCCTTTGAAAAATGCCTGTTCATTTCCTTTTCCCATTTCTTAAATAGATTATTTATTTTGTTGTTGTTGAGTTTCTTAAGCTCTTTATAGGTCTTGGATATTAATCCCTGATCAATTGCATGGTTTGCAAATATTTTCTCTCATTCTATTGCCTCTTCACTTTGTTGGGTGTTTCATTTGCAGTACAAAAGCTTTAGAATTGTGTAATCCCATTTGTTTATTTTGCTTTTATTACCTGTGTTTCTGGGGTCTTTTTCAAGAAGTCTTTGCCAATGCCATTGTCTTGCAGAGTTTCCCTGATGTTTTCCTCTGGTAATTTGACTGTATCAGGTCATAGAATTAGATACTTGATCCATTGTGAGTTGATGTTTGTATAAAGTGTAAGGTAGGGGTCTTGTTTCATACTCTGCATGTGTAGATCTAATTTTCCCAACATCATTTGTTGAGGAGACTGTTCTTTCTCCAGAGATTTGTTTTAGCTCCTTTGTCAAAGATTAATTGGTTGTAGATGTATGGATTAATTTCTGAGGTTTCTATTCTGTTCTGTTGGTCTGCATGTGTATTTTTGTGATGGTACCAGCCTGTTTTCATTATAGCTGCCTGTAGAATGTCTTGAGATCTGGTATTGTGATGCTTCTGGCTTTGTTTTTGTTATTTAAGATTGCTTTAGCTATTTAGGGTATCTTGTGTTTCCATTTGAATTTTAGCATTGTTTTTTCTAAAACTGAGAAAAATGTCCTTGGTATTTTGATAGTAACTGCATTGAGTCTGTAAATTACTTTGGGTGGTATGAACATTTTGATGATATTAATTCTTTCAATTAGTGAACATGGAAGATTTTTCCATTTTTTTGTGTCTACTTCTATTTCTTTCTTTAATGTTTTATAATTAACATTGTGGAGATCTTTACCTCCTTGGTTAAATTTATTCCAAGGTATTTAAATTTTTTGTAGCTATTGTGAGTGGGACTGATCTTACAAGTTCTTTATCAGCCATGACATTGTGTATGGCTGTTGATTTTTGAGTGTTGATTTTATATTTTGCAACCTTATCAATCTTTCTTATGAGTTTCAATAGTCTCTTAGTGGAGTCTTTTGGTTCTCCTATATATAGGATCATGTCGTCTGCAAACAGGGATAATTGTACCTCCTTCTTTACGATTTATATCCCTTTGATTTCCTTTTCTTGCCGAAGGTTCTGGATAAGGCTTCCAGGATTATATTGAATAGCAATGGTGAGTAGACATCCTTGTCTAGTTCCGGATCTCAGTGGGAATGCTTCCAACATTTCCCGATTCAATAGGATTCTGGCCATGGGTTTGTCATAAATTGCTTTGATTATGTTAAGGAGTGTTTCTTCTATACCTAATTTGCTTAAAGTTTTCATCCTGAAAGGCTGTTGTATTTTATCAAATGCTTTCTTTGCATCTATTGAGATAATCATATGGTTTTTGTTCTTTAGTTTGTTAAAGTGATGTTTTAGCCAGAACCTTAGGATGGTATTGAATAGGAGTGGTGAAACTGGGAATCCTTGTCTGGTTCCAGATCTTAGTGGTAGTGCTTCCAACTTTTCTCCATTCAGTATGATGCTGGCATTGAGTTTGTGTTGAGGAATGTTTCGTCTAAACTCATTTTGCTCAAGTTTTTTTTTTTTTATCATGAAAGGATGTTGCATTTTATCAAATGTTTTCTCTGCATCTATTAGATAATCACATGGTTTTTATTCTTTATTCTGTTAATTATTTATTGATTTTTGTATGTTAAACCATCCGTGCATACCAGGGGTACTTAATCATCATAGAGATGATAGATGCCATTTACAATGGGTCAGTCAACATCAAGTGACTTTGTGTATTAAGGTTGTCCTTTGATAGTAAAGATGTTTTCTGACCCATGCATACAAATATTATTACTGCTACTGATATGCCCACCAAGGCCTATATGAAATAGTTCCCTGTCTATGGCCCAACAAATGGATATCATCTCTGCCTTTGAACCTACCTATATATACCCGCTATTCCTCATATCTCTCTGGGGTCATGGCCTCACTGTGATCATTTCATAATAACTTAGATATTTGTTTTTCCTTGGCTTGATAGTAAGCTCCTTACATTTTGGACCTTCTTAACTTTGTATGAACCTTGTACAATCATTTGTATAGAACTAGTACTAAATAAATACTTAGTTGCCTTGACCCTCTCAGGACCTGCCTCATTATCAGCTTTAAGAAAAGTCAATATTATCATGATTTAATATGAGCAAATTCTTCACATATGTTAAGTTTCTAAGCAAGGTGCAAAGATAAAGCAAACAGTCTTGGTAACAAACTTCAGGCAAGTTGAGAGAATTGTATGATTTGAACAGAATTCCACAAACATTTATTTTCATTTGGGAAATAAAATCTCTTGCAAAAAGATCTCTCAGAAAGCTTATGTTGTTTATGTCAGAAAACTCTAGGAACACTTTTCCTATTGTTAGCAAAAGTGGTGAAGGTTAGTGCATGCAAATTTCTCTTGTGCCTCATAAAACACTTAATCATCTATAGCTGAAGCCTAGAACCACTGTGTAGCCAACCAGTTGTGTGTTCATGAGGAACTTGGCTGTGTAATTTTGTTTCATCCCCAATTCCAGCATCTCCCACTCTCTCCAGGGGGCTTTTCCACTTCATGACATCATAAACAAGATGGGTCCAGAGTTCAGTTGCACTGACATTTTCTTATAAAGCCAATAAACAAGAAAGCCCCAAGGTATTAGCCATTATTTTTCCCTTTTTAAAGCTAGAGAGAAATGTAATATGTTTGTAGACCTTGTAATTTATTTTCCCACTAATGAAAGCAGGCATTTCCAGATAAATTAGACAGTGTTCTGGAGTTGCTTTTATTTAGAGGGGGAAGTAATTTTGCTGAAAATTTCAAATCTGGCTTTAGTCTTTTGTTAAGAATTATGGATGGGGTAGAAAGATGGAAAAAGGACTGAAAGCAAGTGAAGAGACAAAAATATATTGCATTTAAAAAATTCTAGAAGAGAGTTATGTGTGCAATTAGAATTTCTGTGTTTAGGAAGCTGTTTAAAAAGTCAACACATTATTTACTTGAAGAATGTAGTGTGAGAATTATGCTTGCATTTTCTTTTCCTTTTTTAATAAAGCTTTTATTTAATAAATATAAATTTCATAGGTACAGCTTTTGGAATATAGTGGTTCTCCTCCCCCCCATACCTGCCCTCCCTCCCCAACTCCTATCCCACCTCCTACTCCCTCTCATCCCATTCTTCATTAAGATTCATTTTTAATTATCTTTATATACATAAGATCAACTCTATACTAAGTAAGGATTTCAACAGTTTGCACCCACACAGACACACAAAGTATAAAGTACTGTTTGAAGGCAAGTTTTACTGTTAATCCTCATAGTGCAACTCATTAAGGACAGAGGTCCTACATGGGGAGTTAGTGCATAGTGACTCCTGTTGTTGATTTAACAATTGACACTCTTATTTATGACATCAGTGATCACCGAGGCTCTTGTCATGAGCTGCCAAGGCTATGGGAGCCTCTTGAGTTTGCCAACTCTGATCTTATTTAGACAAGGTCATATTCAAAGTGGAAGTTCTCTCCTCCCTTCAGAGGAAGGTACCTCCTTTTTTGATGTGCTTGCATTTTCAAATATGTGTACTGCGTATGTACATGCACAAAGATGTGGTATTTTTAGAACTAATTAATTTGAATATTTTTGCAAGTTTTATGAATTAAAAGAGTGTTTGAAACCTCTCAAACTATCAGAAAACTTTAATAAACATTTTATTAAGACATCAGTGTGATACTTCAAGAGAATTTCTGAATTATTTAAGTATACACAAAGAAAAATTTTAGCTTAAGTTTATGACACTCATAATACCAGCTCCTTGGGTGAATAATGTAGGCCCTGCTAACTGGAAGATATCATTCAATGGTCTAATCTAAGTAAAAGTCCTCAGCACAAATATATTTATACCTTAATTGATGTAGACTACTAAAATATAATGGACATAATTTGTTGTCAATATATGTTGTCAATATAATTTCAATCAACAAAATTACTATACACCTAGAATGAGCAGAGCATAAAAGTAGGTAGAAGGTCTCTCTCTCTCTTTCTCTCTCTCTCTTTCCATCCATCCCTCCATCTACCCATTCAGGTTTTGACCTTATAGACTCATAACTCAAGTGGAGAGGAAGAATAGGTTCATAAAATTAAACACTGTAGGATGTAACAGATGGTATCCATTGCCATTTTGTAGAGCTTTTAGAACTTTTCGGTATATACAGTGCAGTAGGTTTTCTCAGAAGTCGTGGTCATGGATTTTGTTTTTAGAACCAGTCTTATGTTGAACCAGTCCTTTGGGTGAGTTGACAATGAAGATGAGGCGGTGTCCCTTCCCTCAGAGTACCTGGTACTCCAGCACTTGAGTGGGTAGCTTTGCCCTGGTGGGTGTAGATAAATGTGTCCTCAGTCAGGAAGAGGTTGCCTGCTTGCCATGCATCAGCTAGTTCAGAGAGTGAGGCAATTATTCCTACTTTTGCCCATGCAAATTGATGACGCCAGGTTGAGTGGAATCCATGCACTGGCATTTGCCAAACACAGATTCAGATGAAACACAGAATAAATTAGCTCCTCTCAGTCATTGCATTGAAACAGGTGAGCTGAGAAAGAAGGGGTGCTGAGGTGCACGTTCAGTGTGAACCGCCTTTTGTTTTCAGCTGGAGAGGCAAAACAGAAGATGGAGTCTTCACAGTGATTATGAAAACTTGATGGGGAAAGGCGTTCTGGGAGAGACTCAATTTCTTCCTCTGAATCATACCCAGAACAGCACCGACCCTTATTTGCATAGACTGTTCAGAATGTCGGCTTTTAATTTGTTGTCAGATAAAACACAAGCACCTGAAGTCTGAGTGATTCTGTGTATGCATTTTGCAACTGGAGTTACAGACTGTCACCAAATAATGACAGCATTATTTGAAGCTAATATTGTAATTAATTTCTTACCACTACACTCAGCCGATGTTGACAATGAGATGTGCTGTTATCCAGAATAAGTTGGCAGAGACTGTTGCAGCAAAAGAATCCATAATCATGTCTGACAGTTTGTGCAACTGTTAAGAATGGGCTGTCTAGGAGGAGAATATCATTTCGAGGATGGACATAGCATGGTTAGTGCTCTCAAGACATGCCAAAGAGAAGGCCGGTCCCTCGGTGTTCATAGTCCAGGTTTATTCTGGTATAGCTGTTCATAAAGTAATGTAAGGAGAGAGGCATGCTACAGAGTAGTATTGATGGGCATTATGAACAGACTCTGAATAAATAAAGACATGCTAACCTGAAGATGCAATCTTCTGTTGGTGGGGAAGTAATAAACTATTTATGATGTTCTTATTATGTTTCATTGACATATGGTGCCTCTAACCAAGTGACAAATTAATTGTCTAGGTTTAAAGAGAAATGGATGTGGCTTAATGAAGAAGGACAGGATATGTATTACAAGGCAGCTGGTTCTGCCACTGCTGGCTTATGGAGACAATATACATTGGGCAGCTAATGAGTCTCTGTTGCATAAGATAGATTCTCTTTATAATAGAATTGCACGCTTTGTCTCTAAATGGGGTTATTATACACACCATTGCACAATGTTTGAAGAGCTTGGTTGGCCCTTGTAGAGGGTTAGGAGAGAAATAAATTGGAAGACAATCGTACTTAAGACCTTCAATCCATCAAGCACTCCATATTTGTCTAAATTACTAGCATGGTTCCCCAAAATACAAATCTGTATGATACACATGACTAGAATGTTAATGCTGACTAGACATCACTTTGGTTTTATCATTTTAGGTTTTCCACAACAAGCATAGACCAAAATGTGTGCCTACTGAAGCCTGGCAATGCATTCCATCCACTAGCCCCCAGTCCTGTTGCCTCTGCTCTTCATGTCTTCTGCCGCTTCAGTCCCTGACGCTGCATTTGGTATTCCTCCCACCTGCCATGAATGAACTCACAGGCATCACTGTATTGGCTTATTTAACTTTCAGAACTTTTTGACTTTGAGTACTCAGACAGTTTTAATGGTAATTCATTCATTTTCTTTACTTTTCTCCACACTTGTGGGCCTCACTGTTCAATCACTCGGTTATTCTTTAGAATAAAGCCGTCACAATCCATTTTACAGGCTGGGTAAAATAACTGGAAGTGAGAGAAGAAGACAGGGCAAATGGCCCCATGATTCACTGTATCAGCAAACTGTACTTCCTATTAGAGAGCATGGGCAGGCTAGTTCAGGTGCTGGAGGTGAGGAGGTGAGAGTTGACTCACGCTCTACCTCTGATATCTTCCACCCTAGTTTTTCTCTTTTTAAATATTTATTTATTTACTTGAAAGTCAGAGTTACAGAGAGAGAGAGAGAGAGAGAGTCAGAGACAGAGACAAAGAGAGAAAGAGAATGAATTGGTCTTCATCTGCTGGTTCACTCCCCAAATGGCTGCAATGGCTTGGGGCTGGCCATGCCAAAGTCAGGAGCCAGGAGCTTCCTTCAGGTCTCCTACATGGGTGCAGCGGCCCAAGCACTTGGCCCATCTTCCATTGCTTTCCCAGGCACATTAGCAGGGAGCTACATTGGAAGTGGAGCAGCTGGACCTGAACCAGTGTCCAAATGGGATGCTGGCATTGCAAGTGGTAGCTTAACTCACTACACCACGATGCTGGCCACTACCGTAGTTTTGAAACTTACTTCACCTCTGGCTTGATTCTTTTGTTGATGTTATCAGGTGTCTTCAGGGATTTTGTAGCTCAGTCTGGCCCAGATGTTTTCAGAGTGGTACAGGTATTCAAGCCCTGGAGGAAGTGTTGCATGGGAAAAGTGATTCTTGGGTCTATCGTAACTGGTATTCTGACTTGTTGAGGGACTTTGAGCACATCATTAATTTCTGTTGACCTAGGGAGTCTCACCTATGAGGTAATAGCATTTGTTTCTCCAAAACTTTCTTCCCTATATCTCTCTCCTCCCTACCTACTAAGTGAAATAGGAAAGAATGACACCTATGAAATATTTCAAGGTTCTTGGAGTAAGATGGTATTTTCATTTTAAGACATTATTACATCCCAAACCAGACTGCTTCCTCTTCATCATTGTGGGGTTCTTTACTTTTCAAGTCGATCTATACTCTGCTATAGAGAAAGGTGAGCTGAAAGAAATGGACAAAACAGTTTCATGGGCTTCTCCACATATGTATTAACCTCTCCAAATTGAATCTTGAAGCCTTGTCAGAGTTATTTTTCCAACAGTGCAGGCGTTAAGTGGCTATAGAAAATAAACTCACCTCCTGATATCTTTCTCATTGCTTGCTACATCCATTTACTGCCAAGATTATGTTGTAAAGTGTGACAGGAGGAGTTGAACAGCAAAGGAAAATCATCGCTTTGTAATTCTATTTGTTAGAGCTTTCTTCTTTAGCGCAGGCTTTTGGGTTTCCTTGTCATTCCTGGAATTATTTCTTAAATGGTGAGTATTACTTTTCCATGTGTTTCTCTAGACACTCATTCCATCCAACTGGTATTTAAGTTGCATACACTCCTCTGTAAGCAGAGATGTGTTATTTGCAATAAAGTTTCTATAATTTGACCAGGGAAAAGGAAACTAAACCAAATGGCAACAAAGACTAGTTAATGATTTTTCCTTTACTTTTTTTTTTTATGACTTTTGTGTTCTCCAGCAAAAATAGATTATTTCCTGACAATGCCAAGAATACTTAGCTCTAGGTAAAATTTAGTTTCCTTTTGGCTGGCAGTTTCATTTAATGAGAGGGCTTTAAACTCGTCCTTTTTTCTTTAACATAATTACTGCAAGGAAATGAATACATGCAGAAACTGAGTAGACACCCTCATCTTTATCAATGTTTGCTCAAAGTATGGCACATTAGAGATAGGAAAATCTAGAGGTGAGATGCACTAGAAATAAATCTTTGCTCATATGTAGGATCTTTAGTTCAAGCGTATGAGAAGGCATTATAAGCAATTAGACTCTAGGATACAAGTGGGAAGTCCATGTTATTTAATGTTTATATTACAGAATTCTAATTTGTTCTGGTTTCCCAGGAATTCCTTTCCTTCTGTTCTAGAAATTTGAATATCGCTGTTTCCCTGGATTTCTGCCTGTTGTCTCATTTCACTTCCAGATCTCTTCCCCTGTGGTATTTCTTAGAAGACTCAGTGTCTTCCTTCTGATTTGTTCTTCAGCCTGTGTGACTTCTGCTTCCCAGCCTGTCTGACTGAGGCCAGTGAGCCTCTGTGTGTGGCCCTTCTTTGGTTTCTTTCTACCTCATCTGATGCCCTGGCCACTCCGCTCATTCCTACCTTTTCACACCCTTTCAGATGCCTGCCCTCTCCTGCCTTTTCTTGGTTTGGGAGATGTTCTGTGGCTCTCCCTCATTTCTTCCTCTTATCCTTCCTTCTCTACCTACTGCTTATGTTCCTGTTCACTCAAAGATCTGATTGTCCTGGCTCAACGTGCCCTTTGCTTCTCCACACTGGGCCCCCATTTTCAGCTCCTCTTGTGGCTGTTACACAGGACCTCAGGCTCAGCCTTTCCCTTCTCCAGCACCTGCTCCTCTTCTAGCCTCCCCTACCTGTGTGACCCTCATCCCAACCTCTCTTGCCTCACCACTGCCCACATTAGAGACTTCAGAGACATCTCTGGCTCCTGTCCCTTCCTTTTCCATTTGGCTGACCTGTCACCAGATCTGCTGATTCTGCCTCAGCGACGCCTTCACCTCTCCTCGTCTTCCACCCCAGGCATGCCAGGTCCAGTGCTCTTCACCTCCTGCTTGTAATGGGGCCCTGGATAACTCCCTTACTCTGCACTGTGCTTTACTGCCAGCATTGGTTCCCTAAACACAGACCCAGACATGGCTCAGCCCCAGCCCCCAACTGCCTAATGGACGTGGTCCCCAACCAGTTCCTGAAGGGCACCCGCATTGTGATTTCAGCCTGTGAGCCTCAGCTTACCTGCCTACCTGCCCCCTTCCTCCTGCCCTGTACCCTTGCCGAACTGGACTCACTGTTATGTCCCATCATTGGTATTTGGTCTGCAAGGCTCTTTTTTTTCTCTCCTTGCTTGGGGGAAACTCCTACCCATTCTTGGAGGAGTAACTCAAGTGACATTTTTGCAAAACTTCCCCTAACTCCTCCAACAAAAATCAGCCCACCACCTTCTGTGGACATCTTCCATCACTGACCTGGTCTCACAGTCGTGTTCCAGGGAGGGGGACTTTCTCCTACTCATTTGTCTTATTATTTGTGTCTGAAAACTGGGCACATCCTAGACCCTTCTCAGGGTTGGTTGAATGCACGGTTGAGCGAATCTGTAATCAAGTTGCAGCCAAACCATCCTGGCCATGCTGTTGAAGGCTTTTTTCCTTGCTTTGATGAGGCTGTTTATCTCTGCTCCTGGTTTTGCTGCCCACCAGGAAAAGGAGAAACTGTATGTGGAACTAAAGCACGTCTTGGCTCGGCAGCCTGGCCCAGAGGCTGCGGAACAGCTGCAGATCTACCGGCACACGCTGCGGGAGAAGACCAAGCAGCTGAAAGTAAGTACCGGCCTCTGCTCTTCCCTGGCCCAGAGGAGGCCACGCTTTGGGGGATGCACTGGACAAGTCCGCTGCCTTGGCTCACGGAACTGCTCTCCCATATGCAAGCCTCCAACCAGGTCAGCCTCCTTACAGCTCTGGTCCCAGAGGAACAGGCCACAGCTCCACGCTAGCCCTCTGCTAGCTTGTAGGCTGTCAGACACCAAAATCTTCCCTTTCCGAAAGAGGCAAGAGAGCAAGTGAGGAAAGCATTGGGAGGAAGATGGTGGCAATCACTTGGAAATTTGTGTCAGGATCTATGTGGATGATCTCGGGATGCTCAGAGGATGTGGGTGGTAGAGAAGCACAGAGGAAACAGCTACACACTCTCCCTGGTGGAAGCAGACCCCAGACCTGAGCTGGTTGCCGCCACTCTGTGCACAAATCTCAAGCTACTCCCTAGCCCCCAAGGCCTTGCCTCCTGACCACATATCAGATAAGTAGCCAAGAAAGGTAGATAATATCATGCAAGAATTTTGTTAGCATAATTCCCTTCAACTGGGGAGATTGAGTATTTTACAATTGTCTGCCTTTTGAAAGTTTTCTGAAAAATTGTGTGCTCACCCTTTGAGCTTTGAACTTTACCCCTGCAAGTATTATATGTTCTTGGCATGTATGAGAAGTTTTACACATACATGTCTACTGAAGGCAGTACATGCTAGCTGAACTCTGGTGCTTACCTACCCAATGAGGGTAACAATTGTTGCTACCTCACTGGCATAGCACTAACGCTTTTGAAAATAGGACATTGTAAAATCACATCCTCTACTTTAAAAGGGCAGATGAAACAGAAATCTAATTAGAACATTAATTTTCAACTCATCACTCTGAATGTTCATTTCACAAGAGAATCCTGAGTCATAATTTGAATTTTGCATAAGGCATAGTCTTTTGGTTGTTTTTGTTCCTTTAAACTATTGAATATTTCAAACAAAAGATTATTTTCTTGATTTTAGGGATGTGTATAGAACAGAAGTGCACATGTGCATCTTACCCACACTCAGCTCTGGGCTGTGTGAAGTGGTGCTCACAGGGGCCTTTTTCCTCTTTAATCCTTTATCCGAGGAAATTCAGATTTTTTTCTTGGAGTGAAATGTGAGACTTCATGGAAGAGGGTCCAAGGTGGGTGGTGCTGAGCATGTCCCAGCTGGTCCTTATTATCTGGACTCTCGGGAAATTCCATGTAAACCCAGTTGTTTAAAATGGGGTCTTTGTTCCTCAGAGTTTAGCTGTCAAGACAGCACCCCCTCCAGCATAGAACTCCTATCCTTCAGCTGGGAACACAAAGTCAGAGTCGTTTTTACAGCGAGGAAGAGAGAGGAGTTCAGAAGCAGATGAGTACTCACAAGGCAAAGATCTCTTTTTTATGCAAATCTTTAAAATGGAGAGCAAAGGGAAAAGAACTTGAGGCGCTTGCATGCCCCTAGGACCACAGCCTTCATTTGCTGCCTTGGGGTTTGGTGGGGAGCACACCCTCCTTTTGGTATGCTTTCCTCCGCATTTGCATGAGATAATTCCTACTCTAGTCCAGCCCGAGAGACAAGAGCATCTACTGAATGTAGCCATGGAAGGAGTGGGATAGTCAGGCTTCTTACCACAGACCCTCTTTTGCCTCAGGCTCTCTTGTGCATATGTCACAGCTCCCTGCTTCTTCCAGGCAGGTGGCCCAGAGCTGGGAGAAAGACAGAACCTGTGAATAGTCTCAAAGAACACAACCAGGAGGCGATAGACGTTGAGCAGAACAACAATCTTGGCAAGCGCATCAATTGGAATGCCTAGTTAGTGGCAGTGGCAGGATGATTTCAGAATCATTTTTACCACAATTCTCAGATGAATCCCACCTCTCTAGTGATGTTTTTCTTGAATGCTTTTCAAAGAAAAGACTTGAAAAACAATTTCAGACGGCGTGTCTGGGAGTTTTTCTGTCTCTACTCACAATATTCCTCTACTCACTGCTCATCTGCGAGCCGGTTTGAGTGTTACCTGAGAGTTCTCCTTTGGGGCAGGGTTGTGACACCTGTCGTTTAGGTCTGTCACTCGATTTGAGTCATCAGCCCTTACTTAGCCAGGAAGCATGTGATTAACTGTTCCACCCAGACATAGTTGTGCACTCATAGCCCTACCAAGGTAAGTGGTAGCAGACTAAAACAGATTTTTCAGAAAAGGAATATTGTCTCACTGCACATCTTTTGTTAACACTGCCTTCTTTTCCACGCTAGGTTTTGTCTTCAGAATTGAATATGTATGAATCACAGAGCCAAGAATATAAGTATGAGATTGAGAAACTCACCAATGAACTGATGAATTTAAAGAAGAAGTATCTCGCTCAGAAACGCAAAGAACTCATTCAGAGGTAAGAATTAGTCAGGTGTTCTAACTTTGCTGTGCCTGTTACTTGCTCAAGAGAAAACATTTGGTGAACAGTTACAGAATTGCAGTTTTCACAGGGGTAAACTGAGCTAATGGGTGAGCAACTGATATTCTACCAGGTCACTAACTGGGTATGAATCAGAAAAGATCCTCCTTAGGATGCTAGAAGGAATCCACTTGTGTCTGATTCTGCTTATTGATGTCTCTGACACAGAACAGAGGAAGCAGCATGGAATTACTCTCCACACTGTTCTCATGGGTTGGAAATATCCATGCTCTAACTATGCACATTAGGGTTGGAATTAGCCTTGTCTGGGTTGAATGAAACATGTTCACATTGAAAATCACAAGTACTTTTGCTGGGGGGGGAGAGGGCTGTAACAGTGTTCTTTCTAATAACGTAGTTGTGCCCCTGGAATTATGTGTTTTAAATAAACAATCTCTGGACCCACATTTCATGTCCAGTAACTGACGCCATTGCATCTGTGTGGGGGACTGACATGAGCTATCATCCTCCTGGGAGGTGGTGATGCAGATGTCAGGTTAACATCTTGAGTTTCAGGATGTTCACACGTTGAAAAGGGTCCCTTTACTTGGCTCTCAGCATTTGTCTAATCTGAAGGTGTGTGGTGGGTGGGAATGAATCAGTGGTTTTGAAACTTGCTTTGGTTGTGTGGAATTGCCAAAAGCATCTAGTTAATTGTGTAGTGACTCACATTATGGGTTGAAAGTCATTTTTGGTATTTCATCCACATGGACATTTCAGGGATGATGAAATACGACTTGAGTGCATCTGCCTGTGATTCCCTGTGGTGAACAGCTATGTAAAGTAACTGGATGCAAATTCATTTGCCAGTAAAAATCTGCCCTTCTTATAAATCCACACTTAGATGCCAGTTCCTTAGTAGAGTGAAATACTGCTGTGATTTAGATAAGTCTATCTTAATGTGAGAGTCTAGCAGCTATTTGATTCAGAGTCATCAATGAGATTTATCAAACATGCAAGTTTCCAGATATTTGGAATTCAACAGGCTCTGCCTGAACCTTAGACATCTGCAATTTCTTTTAAATTTTTCTTTGAGAGGCAGAGAGAGAGAGAGAGAGAGCGAGAGAGATTGTGCACCCCTATTTGCTGGTTCATTCCCACGGAGGCCGAACTGCAAACTCAATCCAGGTCTTCCCTATAGGTGGCAGGAACTCAACCACTTGAGCTGTCACTGCTGCCTCTGAGACTTTACGTTAGCAGAATGTGGAGTCAGGGTCTAAGCACAGAATGCAGGCATCCTGATAGACCAAACACCTACCCCAGAAATTCGCAGTTTAACAATTCCCTCAGGTGATTCTCATGTACATTAAAATTTGAGAAAAAACCATTATTAGTGGTGTGAATTAAATGAGTATTGGAGTGGAAACACTGTAGTTTCTAGTTTCTACTTGAGGCAGGTGTGCAGTTCCGAGGTCTTCAAGCTTTTGATCACACCCACTTATCAGTAATAAATTTTTGACTTGCCACTTCCAGAGGTATGCAAATAGTTTTAAAGTAAATTTTTTTTGTTTTTTTTTTAACTTTTATTTAATAAATATAAATTTCCAAAGAACAACTTTTGAATTATAGCGGCTCCCCCCCCCCCCATAACCTCCCTCCCACCCGCAGCCATCCCATCTCCCACTCCCTTTCCCATCCCATTTGGTCAAGATTCATTTTCAATTATCTTTATATACAGAAGATCAACTTAGTATATACTAAGTAAGGATTTCAACAGTTTGCACCCACACAGACACACAGAGTATAAAGTACTGTTTGAAGGCAAGTTTTACCGTTAGTTCTCATAGTGCAACTTATTAAGGACAGAGGTCCTACATTGGGAGTAAGTGCATAGTGACTCCTGTTGTTGATTTAACAATTGACACTCTTATTTATGACATCAGTGATCACCGAGGCTCTTGTCATGAGCTGCCAAGGCTATGAAAGCCTCTTGAGTTCACCAACTCCAATCTTATTTAGACAAGGTCATATTCAAAGTGGAAGTTCTCTCCTCCCTTCAGAGGAAGGAACCTCCTTCTTTGATGGCCTGTTCTTTCCACTGGGATCTCACTCACAGAGATCTTTCATTTATGTCATTTTTTTTTTTTTGCCACAGTGTTTTGGCTTTCCATGCCTGAAATACTCTCATGGGCTTTTTAGCTAGATCCAAATGCCTTAAGGGCTGATTCTGAGGCCAGAGTGCTGTTTAGGACATCTGCCATCCTATGAGTCTGCTGTGTATCCTGTTTCCCATGTAGGATCATTCTCTCCTTTTTAATTCTATCAATTATTATTTTCAGACACTGGTCTTATTTATGTAATCCCTTTGACACTTAATCCTATCTTTTTGATCAGTTATGAACTTAAACTGATCATAAGGTAAAATTTTAATTTTAGAATAGTTTTAAATTTGCCACCAATAGAGCTTAACTTATAAAATTACTTGCATACACTACTGTCAGTTTGTATTTATTAGTAAAGCATTATTTACAATTTTTAAAGATAAAAGTATAAATAGAATTTCTAATATCTTCTTTTTTAAAAAGATTTATTTATTTATTTGAAACTCAGGGGCTGGTGCTGTGGTGCAGTGGGTTAAAGCTCTGGCCTGAAGTGCTGGCATCCCATATGGGTGCCAGTTCTAGTCCCGGCTGCTTCTCTTCTGATCCAGTTCTCTGCTATGGCCTGGGATAGCAGTAGAAGATGGTCCAAGTCCTTGGGCCTCTGCCCAACAAATGTGGGAGACCTGGAAGAATCTCCTGGCTCCTGGGTTTAGATTTGCACAGCTGGGGAGTCAACCAGCGGATGGAAGACTTCTCTCTCTGTCTCTACCTCTCTCTGTAACTCTTTCAAATAAATAAAATAAATCTAAAAAAAAAAACTAGTTAAAAATAAAAAAGATTAGAAAGTCAGAGTTACACAGAGAGAGGAGAGGGATAGAGAGGAGAGGAAGGGAGAGAGAGAGTCTTTCATCCGCTGGTTCACTCCCCAATTTGCTGCAACAGCTGGAGTTGTGCTGATCCGAAGCAAGGAGCCAGGAACTTCTTCCTGGTCTCCCATGTGGGTGCAGGGGCCCAAGCACTTGGGCCATCCTCTACTGCTTTCCCAGGCTACAGCAGAGATTGGAAATTGAGCAGCCAGGACTTGAACTGGCACCCATATGGGATGCTGGCATCAGCTTTACCTGCTACGCAGCAGTGCCGGCCCCTCTAATATCTTCTTTCCACCCCCAGTGTATCAGCTCACTCATCTAGAGTTTATGTATTCATTCTATTTTGTAACCAGCAATGTAATTTCCCTAGTTCTAAACAGCCAGATGGGTTCAACAGTTCATCATCTTTGCAGAGCTGGTTGACTTTCTTGCTTTGTCCAGGGGTTTTTGCTTGTCTTCTTGGACCTTACCGATCATACGGCAGTTTTCTGGACACAGAGAGTACGAGGAGCGGCCCCTTTGTTGGCTCAACCCTTCTGAATAGCTCCTCCTATAGCTGCCCCTAACCTACACTGTGCTGTAACCTACACTTACAACTGTAGAAATTTAAATGAATTCCAATTAAATCCTATTTAGAAATTCAGTTCTCCTAGTGTGCTAGCCACATTTAAGTTGTGTATTGGCCACTAAGTGCCTGATGGCTAGATACAGAGCTTTTCCATCATCATAGGAAATTCTCTTAGATTGTACAGCTCTGGAATTTTTACCTTTGGTCTAAGTGCTTGGGCCTCTACCACCCATATGGGAGACCAGGATGGAGTTTCTGGCTCCTGGTTTCAGCCTGGCCTTGACCTGATGTGGCAACCATTTAGGGTGTGAACCAGCAGATGGAAGATCTGTCTCTTCCTCTCTCTGTGTTGCTCTGCCTTTCAAATAAATAAATAAATCTTTAAAAAATGAAACATGAAAAATTACTACCTTTGCCTTTGTTTGACCTCCTCTTGTTTGTAAATGCTCATTGCTTGTGGCCTCTTTGACCTGGGTAGGCTTTCATTGGTTTCATTTGGTTGGGGATCTATAAACCGGCAGAGAGATGAGTTTGCAGGAGAGCTGCAAAAAAGATTCAGAGGCTAAAGGAAAATAGGCAGAGGCAAGAGCAAAAGTGCTGAGCCGGTTGGGGCTGGAAGGAAGAAGGCTGTGGGGAGTTGCTATAATGGTCTATAAATATATTAAAAAGATAATGTAAAGGAGACAGTATTCCCATTAGTCAGCTTATCCCAAGCCAGAAGCATTAAACGTAAGTTCCTTCAGAGAGGGAAATTTAGGTTATTTAAGGCAAGAGAGGGCTGAGGAAAGAGAGCTCTGTCTGCCTGTAGCGCAGTCAAGAGCCAGAGGAGTTGCCAAAGTACCGGGAGGGATCCTGTTTGCTGATTCACTCACTCAGGGCTAAAGCTTTTGTCCTATTTATGGAGGGTGGTTTTTCGCATAATGAAATCAATTCTGCTAAGAGACAGCTGGGTTGATTAACCAGTCCTCTACAGGTTCTTTCCAAATGGAATAATTTAGAATAATCTCTGTGGATGTTCTCTCCATCATGCCCTTTCTAAGACAGCAGCTCCTATCATTTTGAACATTTCACCTTCTTTTGTTTTTCTCAAGCATACTTTCCTCATACTTTGCTCCCTACCCACGCCCCTGCCTGCCTCTGTCTCCCCCACCTCTGGACTCTGTGGGTTGATATAGAGTCTGCAACACCTGTCCAGTTGTTTTACAAAAGGCAGAATTCATTCCCCAGGGTAAATCATTCATCATTGTTCAATCTATTTGGTTTTGGCCTTAGTAGTTTACCTAATTTTTTTTGTAGACAATGGATTCTTCAGGTGTTCAATAGAACCCCTAATTACACCATAGGTAACTTGTGTAAAACTGAGTTCCCTCTGCTGGAAACCTAAATATGCATGTGTATGTGTGCTTATTTAAAGGAGATCCTATATAGAAAATACATTATAGATTTTAGGGTAGAACTCCCTTTATCTGTTGCCACAAATACTATCTTATTTGCCTTTGCCAGCTTTTCTTGTATCTTAAATTATTTCTAGTAATAACTGCTGCTTATTTAGAGTTACAGGAAAACTTGTATATTATAAATGTCCAAGTTTGATGAAGATATCTGTGTGTAATAAATATTTATAAGCTTCCACCCAAACTTTGGAATACAAAAGTTGATGGATGATAAAATTAGTCATTATAATTGAGCTAAGATCAAGATTCCTCTGACTGATCTCTGGAACTAAACAAATGTTTTTGAAAGCAGAACGATGATTATATGTTGGGAGTCACCAAATCTACAGTGTCTGAGCTATAATGAGGTCTTCTGTCCACATTTAGATCAACATCAGGAGAACACATTTTACATTTAATTGTCTTCCCATAATTCTGTGTATTATTAGGGGACATCTAATTAGATTTAAACAGTCACCTTGTTGAAGACTAGAAGCTTTAATCAAAATAGTTTTCAGTGGCTAACTCACCCTGGGAACTTAGAGAACATCAAACTTAGAAGCGGCAAAGGATGTTAAGGAAGTTAACTTTCGCCTCCTCTCTCACAGAAACAGAGACAGGATACACGTGGACAGCACCTTCTCAATGGCCAAGCCAACTGGACCTCGTTTTACCGGGGGTGGATTTCCCCTTGACAAGTTTTCCAAGGTGAAATCCTAACTTGCAGCTGCTGGCTGAGTTCATTTCAGCGGCTCATGAAACTTGCTCTGGAACATTTTGGAGGAATCTCTTTCATAACCCCTTGGATCACAGATATCTAGGAAAATCAGGTGCTCAGATTTCTGGATGGAAAGAAATGCAGAAACACTGTAGATGTGAACCTGTTAAGAGCAATGACGTTTTACCTGGTCCACATGGATATTAACAGATTGCAATGCTATATTCAATCAGGCTGACCCATTGCATGAAGCAAATCTTTTATTTCCAACAAGTTGATTAATTTGAAATGCACCAGGTCTAGACGCTCCATATGGATGAAGCTTTGCATTTTAATCTCTCCATTATAGACATAGAACTTGAAGATTTCATCTTTAAATATTTTTTTGAAATGCAACTCATCTCCTCATCCTTTATTAATAACAATGTTTTAATTATTCTTCATTAACAAGTCATTGCATGTGATGAGAAAGAAGGACAAATTTGCAAATATTTTTGACAAAGTGTTATGAGAATGATTTCTATGTGGAATTTCTTTTCAGGCCACGGGAAAATCCATTCCAAAGAGACATATCAATAAATACTTCATCATAAAAAAGGGAACCTCTGTAGAGATTTTGATCTTTGCTTTGGTAGAATACGTAATTAAAGTTTAAAACTACTGTGAGAAATGTTTAACACATGTGTTTGATTCAGGGAACCCATGACTATAAAATGTGAGGTTTGAGGCGGTATCTTCCAAAAGACCATCCTTTATAGACCTCACACTTAACAACAAGGTTACTTAGTGCAAGGTTTGGCTCCTGGGCTGCCAGCCAGCAATTGGAGCCCTTAAATGCACTACATTTCCCTTTTGTTAAAGCCACAACTATTTGAGCATCAGTGCAGTTTCCCCCTCCAGAATGTCCATTCAATAGCATTGTGTGAGGGCTCTCCCACTATCTCTCTCACAATAACTTGACCCCTGTAAGTTAAAAATTATTGAGGTGTAAGTAGCTCAGGGATGTACGGGAAGAATGGGAGCAAATCACTAGAATATCCCCTTTATATAAAGAGACAAAGATTCCCATTGTGAAGAGCAGGTGTGTTGATGACCCAAGATGTCTGTGCAGACCACTCAGGGATGTGGCATCACCTGTGTAGCCTGTGGTCCCTTTAGTTTGCCATGTTCCAAAGCCATGCCAGGAAAACCAGTGAGAGGGTGGAGTGGGGAAGTGAGATAGGGAAGGGAAGGAGGCCAAGCAAGGTCGCAATGTCAAGTCACACTCCATGATGGGAGACTTTGGCTCCATCTTGCTGGGTCGCCTCCATGAAGGGTGAGGGAGCTGGGGTATTTTCACCCCTTTGCTGTAAGTTGTTGGCCAAAGTCAGCTCTGGAGGGACCCTTCAGGTTTTTCTACCAAGGTAGGTGATGGCAGCCCTGGGAGAAAGAGACTGCAGGTGCTGACTGTTGGGAGTGAGAGTGGGTAAGGGCTCAGGGAGACATGAGCTGGGTAGTGTCATCCTCTGCTGCTTTCCCAAAATGGGTCCAGTGAGACCATTCCTATAGATGGAGATTGACCGCCAGTGTTGCTGGTGACACTGGCTAGCTGTGGTCATCAGCTCTTGAGGCATCATAGAGCATTCTGGAGGATGAAAATGTATCCTAAGGAATTTGCCAGGAGCACAGGGGGGCCTTATCCATTTTGGGAAATCACTCATAATATCTTAATGCAGAGTCACTCGTATTCTGTTTAGACAAAAGACTTTTGCCATAGGGCAAAGCAATTGTGGTGCTTTTATAACATTGGGGATTTTCCCATTCATCCATCCAGGATTGTTTTGAAGTCCAACCATGGCCAACTTTATTCTGAGTGCTTGGGTGGCTTCACAAGAGGTTTACCTTTCTAGGGGAATGAGGTCTGTGGTTCTTGATCTACCTCAATGTGGCCAAGTCTCTGTAAACAGTGCTGGGTTCAGATCCTGGCTTCTCTGAATAATGGGCTGTTTTGAGGCTGAAGTGAGGTAATGTATGAAGCTTAGAACAACATCAGGCACATAGTAATTATTCAGTGAACACTTTCCATGATCATTATGTAGGAGATGCCAAATGTTTTAGAATTAGAGAAGAAAAGTTGTTACTACCTATCAACTATAAAAGTGAGTTTAATCCTTGTTTAGAGGGCAGATCACACTAGAACGTCTGGAGGAAGCTGGATCCTATAATGTAATTTATAATCAAATATCTTCTGGAAGTGCTACATTGTGTGCCTCATGAAAATGTCCATTTTTCTTATGCTTGTGATCTGGGCACAGGTTGACCTTTCCCCTTCAGAGTTCAGAGCGTTCAGTCTCCTACATTCTGAGAGGGAAAGAGGCTGGTGTCCTCTGCTGCCCTCTTCTTCCTTTCTCCACATAAAGGTACAGGGAGGTCGACCTCTGCAGGCGACGGAGGTCCCTCTAGCCAAGGTGGAAGAGGGCTGTGGGAGCTGACACGGTGACTCTGGTAGACACACCACACCTACGTTCAAGTGGAGGTGGAGTGAATGAAGGCTGGCAAAGCTGGAAGATACCGCCACTTCCTCTCACTCACTGTAGATCCTGACAGCCCAGGTATTGTAAACAGTAACTGTTTAGGTTCAGGTGTTACCACCGCAGCCACAACACAAAAATGAGCTTTTAAAAACACTGAGATTTGCAGATCGTTAGAGATCACTGTGAACTCACATTGGGCTGAGGTGCTGTTAAAATCGTAAATTGGAGCCGCATTGTGGAGCAAGAGTAAGAGAGGGTATGCCAGTGTCATTTCACCCTGGAGTTTTGGGGTTTTCAGAGTTTCAGAAAGGTGTCCTGTTGCTAAGCCATCCATTTACTCCCAGCTGGGTTGATGGGAGCTGGTGTGGCTTCTCCGTTAACAGAAAGAGACACGAACAAGGGAAGTTCTGATCATCATTTGCTGATCATAGCTTCTGAGTGACTGCTCTTATAGTCAGGTTTTTATTGTGCTTACCTCTGAAGAATTGTGCGGAGCAAAGGTTTGTTGCTGTGATAAGCCGTGGAGATGATGGTAGTTGTGCTAGGGAGAGATGGCAGCAATTCTCCTTGTCATAGGCTGTAATTTTGCGATAAAGATTTATCCAGGGCTGATAATTATCATTTGATTTTCTGACTTGCTCAGATTTCAAAGTTTTACCTAGGCAATGATAGCCACAGGAAAATGCTATGTGATGAATTTTGAGCTGTATGACATTGCAGATCTTGGGTAATTGGAGGAAAGATACTATTTCTCTCTTAAACATAATCAATTACGTGGAGATTTAGTTAGGATAGGAACAAAGGAGGGCATTTTAAAATATTAATATGGTAAAATAATTTAAAAATATATTGCACTATTTTCTTTGTAGTAGATGGAAAATATTTTTATAGCATTATCCATTTTTAACTTCTAATTCAATGCTGTTTTAGTACACCATTTCTCAAATCCATTATTTAAAAGTTCCATTAGGGTTTTGAAATCCATTAGAATTTTATAACAGTATGAAGTGTGATATCAACAGGGTACTATTTTTCTTTTTTATAATTAAAAATAGATTTTTGGTTTAAAGTACCTGATTGTTATAGAAAATTAGAGAATACAGAGAAACAAAGGAAGAAAAAAGACATCGATGATCTCAATACCCATTGATAACCACTGTTTTCCTGGGCTAACCCTGGCCTAATTCAAACAGGTTGGCTCTTCCAGTTGCTCACACCCACTGATTTTTCTCATGGATCAGCGCTTGTCTTTCCAGTTGTTATATATTTTGAGTATTGTCTTCAAAATGTTATTGTTATACACTTTGAGTGTGTGTTTCTGTACCTTTAAAATAAGTATATATGTTTTCTTTTCAAAAACCAACTTCATTGGGATATAATTTATATAAAAGATGCACATATTTTAAGTGACCTGCTTGGTAATTTTTTTTTGACAGACACCTATGCCTGAGCAACCACTGCTATCACACAACCTATCAAAAATTCCTTGATGCCTCTTGGCAAACCAATATTCCTATCTCTACCTTCAGGCCAAGCAACAGTGGATCTGTTTTCCATCAATAGAGATTAGATTTATCTTAGAATTTCTTTCTATTTTATTTTTTCCCAAAGAAACCTTTTATTTAAGGGGCATAAATTTCGTAAGTACAACTTTAGAAATATAGTGATTCTTCTCACCATACCCACCCTCCCACCCACATACCCACCCTACCTCCTATTTCTTCTCCCATTACCAGTTCAATTATCCATTAAGATTCATTTTAAATTAACTTTATACACATTTATTTTATTTTATTTTATTTTTTTTACAGGCAGAGTAGACAGTGAGAGAGAGAGAGACAGAGAGAAAAGTCTTCCTTTTGCCATTGGTTCACCCTCCAATGGCCGCCGCAGTCAGTGCGCTGATCCAATGGCAGGAGCCAGGTGCTTCTCCTGGTCTCCCATGGGGTGCAGGGCCCAAGCACTTGGGCCATCCTCCACTGCACTCCCTGGCCACAGCAGAGGGCTGGCCTGGAAGAGGGGCAAACGGGACAGTATCAGTGCCCCGACCGGGACTAGAACCCGGTGTGCCGGCGCCACAGGCGGAGGATTAGCCTATTGAGCTGCAGCGCCGGCCAACTTTATACACATTTTAAATTAACTTTGTATAGACCAACTCTATACTAAGTAAAAATTTCAACAATTTACACACACATGCACATACACACACAAAAACTATTTGAGAACAAGTTTTAATCCTCATAACACGGCTCATTGAAGACAGAGGTCCTGCATGGGGAGTTAGTGCACAGTGACTCTCCTCCCTTTAGAGAAAAGTATATCATCTGATGGCCACTTCTTTCTACTGGGGTCTCATTCACAGATATACTTCATGTAGGATTTTTTTTTTTTTTTTTTTTGCCATAGTGTCTTGGCTTTCCATGCCTAAAATGCTCTCATGGACTTTTCAGCCAGACCAGAATGCCTTAAGGGCTGATTCTGAGATCAGAATGATATTTCAAGTGATTGTCATTCTATGAGTTCACTTCCCATGTTGGAACATTCTTTCCTTTTTAAATCTATTATTATTACCAGACACTTGATCTTATTTATATGATCCATTCAATACTTAATCTTATCCATGTGATCACTTTAACACTTAAGATGGCATTTTTACCACCCACCTTAATGGGATTGGGGATCCAATGGCTAGGTTTTAAAGTGTACCCTTAGAAGTAAGCCTGTAGGAATGTATGAAGAACTATACAGCTTTACAGTTACAAACTTCCTCCTCCCTCTCTTATTCCCACTCTTGTTTTTTTTTACTTAGATCTATTTTTCAGTTGACTTTATACACATATGATTAACTCTATGTGAAGTAAGGAGTTCAACAAATAGTATGAAGAAGAAAACAAAAACTGTTCTCCAACAGTCAAGACAAAGGCTGTTCAGGTCATTGCTTCTCAAAGTGAGAATTTCACTTCTACAGATTTCCTTTTAGGTGCTCTATTAGTTATCACAGATCAGGGAGAACATATGATATTTGTCCCTTTGGGACTAGCTTATTTCATAAGTATGATATTTTCCAGATTCACCCATTTTGTTGCAGATGACTGGATTTCATCTTATTTTACCTCTGTATAGTTTTACATAGAGTACATATTCCAATTATTTCTTTTTTTATTTTTATTTATAGTTTATTACAAATCCATTGAACAGTCTGGAACGTATATCTCATTATTTCTTTATCCCATCTTCAGTTGATGAGCATTTAGGTTGATTCCATATCTTAGCTATTGTGATTGAGCTACAATACATATGGGCGTGCAAATAACCCTTTTATTTGCTGATTTAATTTCCCTTGGATAAAAAATAACCAGGAGTGGGATGGGTGGGTCATATGGTAGCTCTGTATTCAGATTTCTGAGGTATCTCCATATTGTCTTCCATAGTGGTTTCGCAAATATATATTCTCACCAACGGTGGATTAGGGTACCTTTTCCCCACATCCTTGCCAGCATTTGTTATTTGGTGATTTTTGTATGAAAGGCATTCTAATGTGGGTGAGGTAAAACCTCATTGTGGTTTTGATTTGCATTTCCCTAATGGCTAGTGATCTTGAACATTCTTTTATGTGCCTGTTGGGCATTTGAATTTCCTCTTTTGAAAAATATCTGTTTAAATCCTTGGTCCATTTCTTAACTGGGTTGTTTTGTTGTTGAGGAGTTTCTTGATCTCTTTATATATCCTGATTATTAATTCTTTATCAGTTGTAGTGTTTGTGAATAATTTCTCCCATTATGTCAGTTGATGCTTCTATTTCCTGAGTGTGTGTTTTGCAGTACAGAAGCATCTTAATTTGATGTACTTCAGTTTGTGCATTTTGGCTTTGATTGTCAGTGCCTCTGGGGTCTTTTATAAGAATTCTTTGCCTGTTCCAATGTCTTACTGGGTTTCCTCAATGTCCATTAAGGATTTCTGTAGTTCAAGAATTTGTTTTTGAGTACTTCTTAGTGTTCTTATCAATTTTTTGAGATCCATTTCTTGCATTTCTTCTATCTCATCATCTTCGTAATCTTGAATTGGGGTGTCTTTTTCATTTGGGGGTGTCATAGTGTCTTCCTTGTTCTTGTTACCTCGATTTTTGCGTTTGTTGTTTGGCATATTGGTTTCTTCACTGTGGTGTTTTTTCTTGTTATACTATGACTCTAGATAAGTGGACTGTCTGCTTTCAATGGAGCCTTAGAGCTTGAGATTGGTGTGGCCTGAAAGCTCTGTTTGGTTCCTCAGGGTTGAGGGTGTGCCAAAGGTGACACTCCCAGGTTAGGCGTGGTAAATCTCTCTCTGTTTCTTTCTTTATTTTTGATTCAAAAGGGAAGTAATTCCACACATAGCTGAATGGAATTGGGGGTGATTAACAGGCGAATGATATACCCACAGGAGCCAGAGATCGGAAGCTCTTTCCCAAGGACCAGAGAGGGAATCTCTGCAGCCTTCAGTGTGGGTTCAAATTCTCCTGTAGTCTCACCACTGGGCTACCAAGGCTACCGAACTGTAGCGTCTCTTGAAAGTACTCACGTGGTGAATTCCGTGAGTTCTCTCCCCCACCGTCTCTTCTTTCACAGTCTCAGTTCATTAGCACCACACATTGATTAGGTTCTAATCTCCTGTTATTTCACCCCCACGCCCAGAGTCAGGTTTTTCTGCTAGGCTCAGGGCTGGTGCAGACCTGAGGTCGCCCTGCTTATGACGTATGTCCAAAATGGTGCCTGCTCTTTGTCTTGCTCACCTTTGAGAGGTGGGCGGAGAGAGAGAAACTCGTGTCCGTATCGGTCACTTTTTTCTTTCTCTCTCTCTTCTAGTTAGCTTGGTGAACTTTTCCCCACAGGGTTTCAAGCCTTGTTCGCTCTAGTCTCCTCTCTCCACTTCCCTGCCGGTGTCTAGGGCTATTGAGGTTCGGCTTACCTCGCGTTCCAGCGCTGGTGCGTTGAGTCTGCCGCTGGTGTCCCGAACTGCGGGCTCCCACGCTCTCCTCGAAGGCCCACTGTGAATCACTAGTTCCGGAAGAGTTTCCTCTGCTGTTTCTTCCCCTACTCTTCCTTGAACCTGCAGTATCTCCACTTTTATTAAACTGTCTCTCCCCGGACTATCAGTGTGCTGCCTTCCTATTCCGCCATCTTGCCCTAATCCCCTCTTTTTATTTCTGTGGTGTCTGTTGTTACATTTCTTTTTTCATCTCTAATTTTATTGATTTGGGGCTTCTCTCTTCTTCTTCTTCTTCTTCTTCTTTTTTTTTTTTTGGATAGCTGGGCCAAAGGTGTGTCAATTTTGTTTATTTTTTCAAAAAAACTGCTCTTTGTTTTGCTGATCTTTTGGTTCATTTTGTTCCAATTTTGTTTATTTCTTCTCTATTTTTAATTATTTCTCTTTTCCTACTAGTTTTGGGTTTGGTTTGCTGCTGTTTTTCTATGTCCTTGAGATGCATTGATAGTTCATTTATTTGATGCCTTTCCAATTTCTTGATGTAGCACCAATTGCTATAAACTTTCTTCTTAACATTGCTTTCACTGTATCCATAAAGTTTTGATATGTTGTATTGTCATCTTCATTTGTTTCCAGAAATTTTTTTTATTTATCTTTTGATTTCTTCTATGACCTGCTGTTCATTCAGGAACATGTTATTCAGTCTCCATGTGTTTTCATATGTTCAAGAGATTCCTGAGTTGCTGGTTTCCAGCTTCATTGCATTGTGATCTAAGAAGATGCATGGTATGATTTTGATTTTTTAAAATTTGATTAGACTTGAATTATGACCTAGCATGCACTCAATCCTAGAGAAAGTTCCATACACTAGTGAGAAGAATGTGTATTCTGCAACTTAAGATGAAAAGTTCTGTAGATATCTATTAGGTCCATTTGGTGTTGTTTAACTCTGCTGTTTCCTTGCTGATTTTGTCTGGTCAATCTGTCCATTGCTGAAAGTAGGGTATTGAAGTCCCCCATTACTAGAGCATTTGAGTCTATTTTTCCCTTTTAGATCCTTTAACATTTTTTAAAAAATAGACAGGTGTCCTGTAATTAGGTGCATATACTTTTATAATAGTTACATCTTCTTGTTGAATTGATCCCTTAATCATTACATAGTACCCTTCTTTGTCTCTTTTAACAGTTTTTGTTTTAAACTCCACTTAGTCTGATATTAGGATGGCTACACCAGCTCTTTTTTGGTTTCTATTAACATGGAATATCTTTTTCCATCCTTTCACTTTCAGTCTGAATGCATCCTTGTTGGTGAGATGTGTTTCTTGTAGGCAGCAAATAGATGAGTTTTGTTTTTTAATCCATTCAGCCAGTTGAGATGGAGAGTTGAGGCCATTTACATTCAATGTGACTATTGATAAGTAGTGACTTTGCCCTGCCATTTTTCCAAAGATATTTTGAACTACTTGTGATCTTTTACTGAGAGATTTTCTTCTTTACCTTCATATATATATATATATATATATATATATATATATAAAATTTATCTGAAAGAGTTACAGAGAGAGGTAGAGACAGAAAGAGAGGTCTTCCATCTGGTTCACTCCCCAAGATGGCCACAATGGCTGGAGCTGCACCAATCTGAATCCAGGAGCTATGAGCTTCTTCTTGGTCTCCCACGTGGGTATAGGGGCCCAAGAAGTTGGCCCATCTTCTACTGCTATCCCAGGCCACAGCAGAGAGCTGGATCGGAAGAGGGGCAGCTGGGACTTGAACCGGTGCCTATATGGGATGCCAGTGCTTCAGGCCAGGGCTTTAACCCACTGTGCCACAGTACTCACCCCAACCTTCTTCCATATTGATGACTGTGTTTCTGTGTGTAACACATCTTTAAGCATCTTTTGCAGGGCTGGATGAGTGGTGACAAATTCTTTCAATTTCTGTTTGCTATGAAAGGTCTTTATTTCATCTTTATTCACCAATGACAGCTTTACAGGATATAATATTGTGAGATGACAGTTTTTTTCTCTTAATACTTGGGCTATATCTTGCCATTATCCTGCAGGGTTTCTGATGAGAGGTCTGCTGTGAGTCTAATTAGAGATCCTCTGAAAGTAATCTGGCGTTTCTCTCTTTAACATTTTAGAATCTTTTCTTTATGTTTTACTGTGGAGAGTTTGATTACAATGTGTTATTGTAAAGATCTTTCCCAATCATGTCTATTGGGAGTTCTAAATGCTTTCTATACTTGGATGTCCCTTTCTTTCTCGAAATTAGGGAAATTTTCTGTTATTATTTCACTAAAAAGACTCTCTAATACTTTTTTTCCATGCCTTCTGAAACTCCTCAAACCCTTTTGTTGGTTTGTTTGATAGTATCCTGTAGATTACCAACAGTGTTTTTTAGTTTTCTAATTTTTTCTTCTTGTGTTTGGTCTGAATGTATAATTTCCTGTGCTTTGTCATTTAAGTCAGATATTATTTTTTCTGTTTCTGTTAAAGCTTTCAACTGCATTTTTTATTTGTTGTATTGAATTCTTAATTTCCAAGATTTAATTTTTATTTCTCTTTATTGATTTCAATTTCATGAGAGAAATTTTGTTATATGTCATGTACAGATTTCATTAGTTTGTCGTTTGCTTCTGATTACTTCTTTTTTTTTTAAGGATTTATTTTATTTAGTTGAAAGACAGAGTTACAGAGAGAGGTAGAGATAGAGAGGGAGGTCTCCTATCTACTGGTTCACTCCCCAGATGGCCACAATAGCCATAGCTGCGCCAATCCAAACTAGGAGCCAGGAGCCTCTTCTGGGTCTCCCACGTGGGTGCAGGGGCCCAAGGACTTGGCCTATATTCTACTGCTTTCCCAGGCCATAGCAGAGAGCTGGATCAGAAGAGGAGCAGCCTGGACTAGAACCGCTACCCACATGGGATGCTGGCGCTTCAGGCCAGGGCTTTAACCCACTGTACCACAGCACCGTCCCCTCTAATTACTTCTAAATAATCCTATGATTAAAAATTTTGATTTCTGGTTCTGGAATTTCTTCCATCTCATCATTTTCACAATCTTTTATTGAATTGTTGGGATCTTTTGGAGGCATCATGTTGTCCTCCTATTCTTGTTTCTTGAACTGATGTATTTGTTATTCTGCATTTGTAGAGATAATTTTTGGTTTCTTCTTTGTTTTTTCACTGTGGTGGCTTTTATCTTTGTACTATACAGATTAGTGGAGTATTTGCTTTCAGTGAATACCTAAAGAATGTGGTTGTGGCCAGTTCTCCATGGTGAAGGGTATGTCTGAGGTGACACATCCAAGTTTGGTATGTTTCATCTCCTCTTTTTTTTTTTTTTAATCAGAGTATGGGTTTGTTCTTTTCTGTTGGTTTAGACTCAGCTGAGCTCGTCCCCTCAAAGCAGACCAGTGCCTGGGCACTAGCCCTAGCTGGTATATTATTTGTCTGCCCTGCCACAAGGACCACACAAAGGATCTGTGCAGTTCTCAGTGTAAGCTCAGATTCCCTAGCAATGTCTCTCACCAGTGAACCAGGTAGCCCTGAACATGTGGAGCCTCCCACAGTGACTGCCCAAATCCCAGCCACACCCTAAGTCCTCCCATGCAGCCTCAGTGTTTTCACGTTCCCAGCACACAAGCCTCCCACAGTAATGAGCACCCAGCCCCCTGTCTGTTTTCCCCATCAGACTCAGGAGTCTCCATCTGGCTGGTTGGTGGGCAGGGTCATGAGCTGGCACAGCTATTATGTATGTACAAAATGGTGCCTGCTCTCTATCCGCTTGTTACAGGACACCATTTCAGGGAGACTCGGGAGAGAGAAATGTGCCCCCAGCCTTTGTTTTTTCTCCTCTAGTTTGGTAGGTACACTATCCTCCATGGGGCTTCAAGCCGTATTCCCTCTAGGATCTTCCTGTAGCCTTTTTCAGTGGCTTGTGCTGCTGTAGTCTGGTCTCACCTCTTTTGGCCACTCATAAGTCTTAACTTTGGAGATACCTCCAAATTGTTAGCCCTTTTTAAATCTTATTAGGTTGTGTAAAAGTTATTTGTACAATCTTGATACAAAACCTTTCTCAGATATATGTATTGCAAATATTTTTGCTCAGTCTGTGACTTACCTTCTTTTTTCTTAACTGTGTGTTTTGAAGAGCATACCTTTTAAATTTTTATAAGGTACAGTTTATCTTTAATTTTCTTACATGGCTTTTTCTTGTCTGTCCTAGGTAGTTTTTGCCTACGCCAAGACTAATTTTTGGTTTACATTTTTCTCTAGAAGTTTTACTATAATGTCAGCTTTTATGTTTATATTTATGATCCTTTTAATTTTAGTGTAGAGTGAGGTTAGAGGTTCACTTAAAATTTTTTAATTGAAAAATTTGAAATATATATTTTTATTGGTTGTGGTCACCCTGCTGTGCAATGATATGAAAATTATTCCTCAGTCTAATTGAAACTTTGTCTCCTTTGATAACTCTTCATTTCTCCCCTCCCCTCCCCCCCAGCAGTAGCAATTATTCACTCTGAGTAGAGGTTCCTTTTCTCCCCATATGGATGGTCTAGTTCTTCAGCACCATTTGCTGAAGAGACTATAATCTTCTTATTGAATTACTTTGGAAAATTTGTAGAAGTCAATCAACTACCATATTTCAGTAGTTCTGTTTCTAAACTA
The DNA here is from genome assembly GCA_949820135.1 of Sylvilagus floridanus. NCBI lineage: Eukaryota > Metazoa > Chordata > Mammalia > Lagomorpha > Leporidae > Sylvilagus > Sylvilagus floridanus. The sequence continues at coordinate 56,500,002 of OX463235.1, forward strand.
TTTTGTAGTTTGCTCTCTCTCTCTCTCAGGTTTATTTATTTATTTAAAGTCAGAATTACAAAGAGAGATCTTCCATCTGCTTGTTTGCTTTCCAGATGGCTTCAAAGGCCAGGGCTGGGCCAGGCCAAAGCCAGGAGGCAGGAGCTTCTCTTGGGTCTCCCACATGGGTGGCAGGGACCCAGGTACTTGGGCCATCTTATGCTGCTTTTCCCAGGCCATTATCAGAGAGCTGAATTAGAAGTGGAGCATCTGGGATTCCAACCGGCACCCATATGGGATGCTGGTGTTACAAAGCTGCCACCTTCAATGCCTGCCCCACTGTCTGTTTTTATGACAATAGCTTTATAAAGTCTTAAAGCTGGATGGTATAGAGTTTCCAAATTTTTTCTTTGGAAGAATTTTTTTTTTTGCTTATGTATACACAGCATTAGCCTGTCAATTTCTACTAAAAAGGCATCTAGGAGTTTGATTGGGAGTAGATTACATCTGTAGATCAGTAGGGTGAGAACTGGCATCTTAACAATATCAAGGATTTCAATCTATAAACATGATACATGTCCTCACTTGTTTAAATCTCTTAAAATTTCTGTCAGCGACTTTTCAGTGTGCAGATTACATAGGTTTTGTTAAATGTATACCTAAATATTTTGCATTTTCTTATATTTTCGTAAATGGTATTTGACCTCTTATTTTCTATTTGTTTCCCATATGTATGTAGAAATACAATTGATATTTATATATTTGTATTCTACGACATTGCTGAATTCACTTTTTTAGTTTTATGCCTTTTTATTATTTGGAATTTTCTACGTACAGGGTCATATTTTACATAAATAAAGACAAGCTTTGCTTCCAATAGGTATGCCTTTTATCTCTGTTTGTTTATGTCACCTTATTTTCACTACCAGGACTTCTTGTACAATGTAAATTGAACTAGTAACAGCAATATCTCTGTTTTTTTTCTTAATATTAGGGGAAAAGTATGGAGTCTTCCACTGATATAAAATGTTTGCTGTAGGATTTTCATAGACACCTTATATATAGTTGAGAAGTCCCTTCTGTTTCTTGTTTGCTGAAACTTTTTAATCATGTTTGGATATTTGAATTTGATCAATGCTTCTTCTTTCTGTGTTGGGATAATTACATAGTTTTTCTTTTATTTTGTTGACATCATGAATTACTTCAATTTTTAAATGTTAATCAACTTTGTATTCTTTGAGTAAATCTCACTTATTCATCATATATTATCATTGTCCTTATATTACTGGATTAGATTTATTAATATCTGGCTAAGGAGTCTTACAAACTGTCTTCATATTGATCTACAGTTTTCTTTTCATATTTCTGTCTGGGTTTGGTATCAAGATTTTGCTGATCTTATAAACTGAACTACTTCTTTTTCTCTACTTCTTGAAATAACTTGTACTGGATTGATATTATTTCTTCCTTAATTTTTTATATAATTTGCTAACAAATAATCAAATTACATTTTTTTCTACTAGAAAGCTTTTAAATAGATAAGGGCTACTCAGATTTCACATTTCATCTTGTGTCTTTTTCAATTTTTATTTTATCTTCATCATTTATTCATTTATTTATTTGAAAGAGTCAGAGAAAGAGAGAGAGAGAGGGAGAGAGAGAAAGAGAGATGGCACTTATGTCTACTAGTTCAATCCCCAAATGTCCACAATGGTTTGGGCTGGGCCAGGCCAAAGCCAGGAGCCCTGAGCTTCCTCCAGGTCTCCCATGTGGGGGCAGGGGCCCAAGGACTTAGAGCATCTTCCACTGCTTTTCCAGGCATATTAGCAGGGAGCCAAATCAGAAGTGGAGCAGCCAGGACTGAAACCATTGCTCATATGGGATACCTGCACTGCAGGTGGCAGCTTTACCCATTGTGCTGCAATGCCAGCTCCACATGTTGTGCCATTTTTCATAATTTGAATCTTTCAATGCATTTGTGTTTTTCATATTTATATTGTTGGATCTGTTGAAATAAATTTGTTCAAAACATTCTTTTCTACACTGGTAGGATCTGAACAGATGGTTCTCATTTCTTTCTGGATATTGATAATTTGAATGTTCTATCCTTTTTTTTTTAAGTGAATCTAGCTTATCAATGCAATTTTATTGGTATTTCTAAAGAACCAGTTTTTTTTTGTTTCATTTATATTTTTCTATTGTTTATCAGCTTCATGGCTCATTTATTTCTATTTTTAATCCACTCTATAATCACATGTTTAACTCACCACTAACCACAATGTTCAACAAGTAAAAAGCAGGAAGACCACAGTTCCAAAGGAGTATAATGAAGGGCTAAAAACAACAATCAAATCACAACATGTCCATTTCATTCCTATACTTTTTTTTTTCTTTCTGTATTTACTACCACATATCAGAGAAAACATGATATTTGTGTTTTTGGGACTGGCTTATTTCACTAAGCTAATGGTTTCCAGTTGCATCCATTTTGTTGCAAAAGACAGGATTTCATTCTTTCTTATGTCTAAGAAGTATTCATAGTGTAAATATACCACATTTTCTCTATCCAGTCATCAGTTGATGGACATCTGTGTTGATTCCATATCTTAGCTATTGTGAATTGAGCTGCAGTAAATATGGGGGTACAGATAATGCTTTCATATGCTGATTTCATTTCCTTTGGGTCAATTTCCAGGAGTGGCATGGCCGGGTCATATGGTAGATCTATTTTCAGATCTCTGAGAAATCTCTGTACTGTGTTCCATAATGGTTATACTGTTTTACGTTCCCACCAACAGTGTATTCGGGTACCTTTTTCTCCACATCCTTGCCAGATTTTATTGTTTTAATTTTATGTTTGGTGTGAGCTTAGAGGTTCATTTAGAATTTTTAAATTAGAAAATGGAAATATACTTTTTTTCTACTATATCCTGCTGTATAATAGATCTTGAGAACATATTTTCTGGGCTGGTGGTGTGGCATAGCAGGTAAAGCCTCTGTCTGTGATGCTGGCATTCCATATGGGTGCTGGTTCAAGATTTGGCTGCTCTGCTTCCAATCCAGCTCTCTGCTATTGCATATGGGAAAGTAGCAGAGAATGGCCCAAGTGCTTGGGCCCCTGTATTTGTGTGGGAGACCTGGCAGAAGCTCTTGGATCCTGACTTTGGCCTGGCCTGGCCCCAGCTATTGCAGACATCTAGGGAGTGAACCAGCCGATGGAAGATCTCTCTCTCTCTCTCTGTGTTTCCTCTCTGTTTGTAACTCTGCCTTTCAAATAAAAAATAATAAAATAAAACATATTTTCCTGTGTAGTTAAAACTTTATGCCTGTGATCAAAATATCTGGGTTCTCTAGGCTCCCCAGCTTCTGGTAGCCATCATTCTAGTCTCTGCTTTTGTAAATTCAACTTTGTTTGATTCCACATGTAAGTGAGATCATGCAGTATTTGTCTTCCTGTGTCTGGCTTATTTACTTATCACAGTGTCCTCGAGATTCATTCATGTTTTTGTAAATGACAGAATTTCCTTCTTCAAGGCTGAATAATATTCCACCACATATGTGATATAATCTACTATCAGATTTTCTTTATTCATCCATCTGTTGATGGACATTTCAGTTGATTTCACATCTTGGCTATTGAAAATAATGCTGCAATGGACATAGTGGCACAGATAATATTTTTTTAATTTTGTGCACTCCTTCCTGAGATAGCTATGTGATCTTGGGCAAGTCAAGTAACCTTTGCAGTGTTCAGATTCTCCTTTGTAAAAATGGGGATATTAGTAATCCCCACATCATAGCATTGTTATGAGGATTCCAGGAGAGCACATGTGATATTTGTACAGTTCCTGAAACATAGTAAGTACTCAGTAAATAAAGTGCTTTATTATTGTCTGAAAACCAAAATACCCTGGGAAGTTCTAAAGTCTCTTTCTGGGTGATCAGATGAATGGCTAATAAGCATCAGAGAAATGCTTAACTGCCACCTGAATGGATATGGTCAAGAATCTTCACTGGATTATGAGACCTTATATTATGCTCTTTAAATTGATTTTAGAAGATTGAATAGTTATTAAAATATATTGTGTCAGTTCTCTGTCATATAAGTGAATCATCTGTTTTCACTTACTGTGAGATATGATGCCAGAAATTCTTTCCATTAGTTCCAAATATAACCTTGTTTTATGCTATGGCTTAAACAAAGACAGTTCTTTGTCTTCCTTCCACCATGATGATGCCACTGAATTCATTAATATTTTTGTTTTTATTAGAGAGAGACAGAGGGGTGTGTGTGTGTGTGTGTGTGTGTGTGCACGTACTCGCACACTCCTATCTGCTGGTTTACTCCCCAAATGTCTATCACAACCAGATCTGGGCTGGGCTGGAGTAGGTAGCTGAGACCCCAGTCCAGGTTCCCCTCATGGTTGGCAGGGACTGAACTACTTGAGCCATTGTCTGCTGCATCCCAGGGTCTGCGTTAGTGGGAATCTGAAGTCAAGAGCTGGAGCCAGAACTTGAGCCCAGGAATTTCCTGGGGAAGCTTAAGATAGTACTGAACATGTGCCTTTCTTGTAAAGATCCTGATTTCATCAGCCTGGATGTGGTGGAGGTATCAACATTTTTGAGAGCTCTCAGGGGATTCTGATGGGTTTTCAAATTGCTCTTTATGTCTAGTATCTTGTCCTTGAGAGAAGGCCCACTTGCACGCACATAGCTTCAGTAGTGAGAGAAGCAGTAACCTCCTGGGTTATGGAACTTAATTTCACGGTCTTCCTCAACCTCTAATCTAACGGGGTTCACTCGATCCACCATCCCACCTTACTCTCATTGTGCCCTAGGAACGCTTGCCTGTGACCAGCAAGCTTAATTATTTCCTCCATCTTTCCCCTGATTAGAAGTTCTGTTCCCTCATTTCCATAATGGAGACATGGCTAACCTCTGCTTCCCTGTGGCTCTCCTCAGTAGAGATCTTTCCCTTGTTAACTCTCACGTGCACCATGCTCTTTGGGTTGAGGATTCAGAGAGGGTGTCATCCCTGCTCCAGATCACTGCTTTCATTCTGATTCTGTTATTGAAAATATCAGTGCCTTTGAATCGGACCATCCAGCTTTACTGCCCATAGTCCTTTCAGTTTCACTTATCTACCTGCTACTTCCTAGGTACCCTCCTCATAAGCCCAAAGCCTTGCTTTTTGGGTCAGTGTATGCTTTTTCCATACCTGCATCTCTCTTTGCTCTGGTGATTCAGCAATGATGCAGCTGACTCCTGTAAGGCCCTGGGCTCTCATTTCCTTCAGCTCTTCGGTTCCAACAACCTTTCTCCCTTCCATTGCAGGTCATCATCCAGTCATTCCATAGCATTGATTCTGTTCTTTCACACTGCAGGCCTGTTCTTCCAGGTATGTTCTAGAATAACGAATGCAACCATTTCCCCATGTAGTCAAGCCTTTCTTTTTTTTTTTAAGCTTTTATTTAAAGAATATAAATTTCCAAAGTACAGCTTATGGATTACAATGGCTCCCCCCCCCCAATAACTTCCCTCCCACCCGCAAACCTCCCCTTTCCTGCTCCCTCTCCCCTTGCATTCACATCAAGATTCATTTCCAACTCTCTTCCCATTAAAATGTAGAATATAGGTGTGGGCATGGTGGTGCAGCAGGTTAAGTCACTGCTTGGGATGGCTACATCCCACATCAGAGTACCTGGTTTGAGTCCTAGATCCTCCACTTCTGATCTACCTTCCTGCTACTGTGGAGTACTTGAGTCCCTACCACCAACAGAGGAGACCTGGATGGAGTTCCAGGCTTCTGGATTCAATCTGGTCCAGCCCTGGCTGTTGTGGGCATTTGAGGAAGTGGGGACAACCAGAAGATAGAAGATCTCTCTCTCTCTCTGGCTTTCAAATAAATAAATCATTAAAAAAAGATGTCGGATGTTTCCCTATTTCTATCAAAGGCCAACCCCTCTTCTTGTGTTCTAAATTCCATCTCCACATTCTTGAGAATTCACAGTTTTAGCAAGTTTTGTTTTATTACCTGTCTTGTGCATTGTCACCTTGTCCCCTACAAGATCGTTACCATTAACTTACATATACTGACTAGTATAGCCAACTGAAAAAGTAGCAATATTTCTTGATCTCACATGCTGTAAACTCATACCCCAGTTTCTCTTCCTACTCTTTCAGAAGGTGTTCTTGAACTGTTGTCACTCCTCAGTGCTCTCCAATCTATCATTACTCTTCAGCCACATCTCTGAGAACATTTCAGTCCAGCATAACCTTTACTGTCCTAATCCTACACAACCTCTTAACTACATTTGACCCAGCTGACTGATTCCTCCTTCTTGAAACATTATTCTAGAATGTCCCAAGATATGGAGTGGTTTGAACTTGATTGAGGTTGTGGTTTTTTGAGGGAAGAACACGACAGGAACAAAGTACCCTACTTATTTCAAAAAAGATTATTTATTTATTAGAAAGACAGAGGCACAAGGAGATAGAGATCATCTATCAACCAAATGGCCACATCAGCCAGGGTTGGGCCAGACTAAAGCTAGAAATGAGAGCCAGGAGCTTCATTCAAGTCTCATACATGGGTGGCAGGGGTCCAACGAGTTGGGCCATCTTCAGCTCCTTTCCCAAGCACATTAGCAGAAAGCTGGATTGGAAGTAGAGCAGATGGGACACAAACTGGCGCCCATATGGGATGCCAGCATTGCAGGCGGTGGCTTAACACCCTGTGCCACATCTCCAGCCTCCTTCTAATCTCATCATTTTAAGAGGTATGTGATAACCACACGGCTTCACTGGTGCTATTCGCCATCATCAGTTGTTTCAGGGAGTGTTTGTCAGGTTTCTGCATCATAACATCACTGTTTCCCCCTTTCCTGACACTTGTCTTTGGATATGAGTCACTAATTCTAGAGTAACTGCAACTCAGAAGGGTGTGGTAATGATTAAACTCCATCAAAGAAGATATTTGTTTTCCCATTTTCAGATGGGAACACTGAGTCTCAGAGAACTTAAGTTTCTGAAGTCCACACACAATGTATGACTAATGATGTTGGCTTATTACTTAAACAGCTTATAAGCATCTAATTTGTTGTCATGCAAACAAACTCACATGGGGCTGGTTGAACTGCTTTAAAAAACAAAACCTACAAGCAAATACAAATACACATTTCTGCAGGCCATTGTGGATCCATTACTGCAGGCCAGCGTGTAATCCAGTAAAAACAAAAGGGTATCCAAAACAGCATGTGTCCTTGTCGTGGCAATCATTGAATTTCCGATTTGGAAAGGACAGTTTCAGAGAAGTGGATTTCAATCTGTGTTCTGTGTTTGGATCTGGCTTGCACATGTGTTTCACTTGGCCTACATGGTGTTTAAAATTATTTTCTAATTTGGTTGTCAACTTTTCAAAAACCAAGAAAGTTCACAAGCAAATCCAGATTGAATACTTCTTTTGGAGGCTTGAAAGCTCTGGCAGCCTTGGATCTTCATTTACCTATGACAGTGGTCATGTAGTGCCAACTCAATGCTGCCGGCCATGGCTGAGCTGCTGTCTGCTTCCCCTCGGGGACACACTTGTTGTAAGTTTTGGATTTTGTAGCTGTCTGCGCCAGACACTACTATTGAAAGGGGCAAAATTGCTGCCCCCCCATTGGTTGAGGGGTTACCCAATCAGAAGGGGAGCTGACATATTCTGTAGAATTTCTGCATCAGAGACTCAACGTATAGGAGATAATCTCCAGGGAAGGTCAGGTAGACCTTTGCAGTCTGGCAATGCAGCAGACTGCATTGGTCAAATATGGTGACCTTGTCACTCAAAGTGACATGGAGGGCCCTCAAAAATGAGATTTGTGCATTGGAGAAAGCTTAGAGTAGAGACATTGGAGGAAGCTTTTCCAACTCAAACATTACACGTTGTCCTACAGAATTAATACAACTTGATGAAATGTTAAATCTATGCATAAGAAAGTAATTTTATCTAAGAACTGATTATATGGAGGAGATCAGATTAAAGCATCCAGTTTACAGAAGCATGGGGAACAAAGACTACAGTGAACTACTGAAGTGTGTATTGTCAGGAGATGGTGAGGAATAGAGATGCGGGGAGAAAACTGGGCATAAGGAGAAGGTAAAAGGAAGACAAGCCATCTATGTTTTGTTTTGGATGGAGAGAGAGGTGGAGGGGCGAGGAATGATGGTGTTAAAGGGTCAGTGTGCTCACCATCAGGCAAACTGCATGCCTGGATTTGATTGTCTGATGAAATGACCTTGGCTTTCTTGCACCAGAAGGAAAGCCAAGTGTAGTATCAGGAGCCCACCCTACTGAAGATGCATCTGAATCTTTTGGTTCTGGGGTGTTGTGTAGGCTGTACTAGTACGTTGTCTGGTTTGGTGTTAAGTACTTGAGTGCTGTTTAGTTTGTAACATTTGATATTGTTCTATGATTCTACTTTGCCCTGTGTGGCAGAGTCAGCTTTTGGCAGTCTTTCTGGTGTCACCCAAATTCAGGTTGTGTTATAGCAAGAAGGCTATTTATATTTACAGATATGAGACTTTACCTGAGAACGTGTTTTGTCTCTGTGACTCCTTTTATCTGTGAAGACATTTGGGAAATCACTCAGAATTAATTCAGGACATTGTCTTATTACCATATCAAGACAGGTGCAGCATACCTGTCCATCGGGGGGCTTATTACTCTAGCAGCAATAGAGATGTTCATCTCCTCGGCTTCAGTGATGTTTGAGACAAGAAAGGAATGTTTGTAGCAGCTAATTTTATCTCCCTGTGTTAATTACCGTGTTAAGTGGCAGTTTTGTTCACACCTTGTTGTTTTTGTTAAGGAAAAAGGAAAAGAACAATTTTGTGCAGTTCTCTGAAGATTTCGAATGGGACTCTTGGCTCTTGTCCTTAAACAGATTTCAGGTCGAAATAAGGAAAGCAGAGAAATATTCCACTTGTACTTTGTGGCTTAATAGAAAAAAAATTAATGACTTTCATCTTGTTTCGGCTCAGACGCCTACCTGAGATATGATGTGAAATGAGTTTGCTATTCTCGACTCCCCTTGTCGAAGACCTGGAGATTTGTCAATATCTCCCAGCAACAAAGAACATTGCTCAGTGCAGTTTGACTCAGGTGCTGCTCGCTTCTCCTAAGAACCATCACCTGTCTCCTTAACTTCTATAGATTTAAACAGGATTTATACTTCATAAACCCATGTGTATCCAAATCCTTTTGTTATTGTAAAGAACAACAGAAAGCCACGCTCTCGGTAAGCCAGCCTTGTTTCCTATAAAACTCTAAAGAAAGATTTGTACTTTTCCCAATCTGCACATTAAAAGAAATAAACCTGGTTTGGTTGGTGAGTGGGTGCCCTTCCCAGAAGTCAGACTCTATGGACAGGACCCCAGGCCTTGTACCTTTCCAAGCATTCGCATAAAGGGCTTGGCAAGGCAGCGACAGTGAACTTGGCACAACTGCTCCTGCTTTAAGCTAGGCGGCAGCTTCCAGTTATGTTTGTCTTCCTGGAACGTCAGTGTGTCCCATTGTTGTCCAGACAGGGATTTTTTTTTTTATCATATCTTTATGGTCTTTATAACCATGGGCTTGATTTCCCTGTTGACCCTGAGCATTCCATTTAGCCTTATGCCCCCAGATACTGTAGGAGGTTTCTTCTGGAGAGGTTAGACTTAAACCAGAAAGGGCCATGCTGCTCCAAAGCTCACAGCTCTGCTGCAACTTTCTTTATTTTTTAACAGTTTTATTTAAAAAGGAGAGGGAGGGAGGGAGGGAGGGAGGGAGAGAGGGAGAGAGAGAGAGAAAGAGAGAGAGAGAGACTTTCTATCTGCTGATTCACTCTCCAAATGTCAGAACAACCAGGAACCCAAGGACTTGAGCCATTGTCTGCCACCTCCTGGGTGTGCCTCGGCAGGAAGCTGGAATTGGAAACAGAGCTTGGACTTAAACCCAGTTGCTCCAATGTGAGATATGGGCATCTCAAATGGCATCTTTTTTTAAAAAAAAAACTCTTTATTTAAGGAATATAAATATCATAAGGACAACTTTAGGAATATAGTGATTCTTGAACCATACCCACCCCCCACCCCCACTCGCACCCTCTGCCCCCACTCCCACCCCACCTTCCTACCCCTTCTCCCATTCTCAGTCCCATTATCCATTAAGAGTCATTTTCAATTAACTTTATACACAGAAGACCAAATCTATACTAAGTAAATATTTCAACAATTTTTGTACACATACACACACATACACACACACAGCTGTTTGAGAACAAATTTTACAATTAATTCTCATAATACAACTAATTGAGGACTGAGGTCTTGCCTGGGGAGTTAGTGCACAGTGACTCCTGTTGTTAATTTAATAATTCATACTCTTATGTATGACGTCAGTGATCACCTGAGGCTCTTGACATAAGCTGCCTAGGCTATGGGAGCTTTTGAATCCACAATCTCCATCAGTATTTGGATAAGGCCATAAGCAAGTGGAAATTCTTTCCTCCCTTCAGAGAAAAGTACCTCCTTCTTTGATGGCCGCTTCTTTCCACTGGGGTCTCATTCACAGAGATCCTTCAGTCTGCAGGCTGGTCTCACCTCATTCTCCAGCACTGGTGAGGAGGCTCTTGGCTGCTGGGATCCCAAGTTGTGCGTGCCCACACCCTCCATTTAGGTGCACTCTGTCCCTCCACTTTGCGTAGAGTTTCCTCTGTCGTTTTCTCGCTGTCTTCCCTGAGATTGTACTCTTTCCACTTTTTAAAACTCCCTATCCACTATTTTACTCCCCAAATGCGTGCGACAGAAGCTGTACCTGGGAATTCAGTCCAGGCCACCCTACTATTCGAGCTGCCTTCCTACACGTTAGCAGAACGCTGGAATTGTTGCAGGAGATGATTGGATCAGAGGTCCTTTGTCTTCACATGATACAAGAATTTCACACGTGAGCCAGAAAGTAACAGTAAGCCTGCTAGCCAAAGATCAGCTACGAGAATACATTTGACAAGTCAGGCAGGCGTCTCAGCAAAGAATGAGAGCCTCAAATGGCATCTTAAACTACTGTGCCAAACACCTGTCTCTCAGCTGCCACTTTCTATGCAATTGAAGAACTCTCCAAGTTAGATTGATTTGACTTATTTAGAGTTAACTCACTTTTCCCTTTTAATTGCCTGTATTTTAAACATAGAAGATGCAGAAAATGTAGCACCCAAATCTTGCCCAAGTTTATCATACGTGGGGCACTATGGATGTGCTGTCTACATGCAGATACAGTTGGGGCACTGCTGAGATGTGCATATAGGTGTCTTTTTTTTATTTGACAGGTAGAGTTATAGAGAGAGAGAGACAGAGAGAAAGGTCCTCCTTTGGTTGGTTCACCACCCAAATGGCCACTAAGGCCGGTGCTGTGCTGATCTGAAGCCAGGAGCCCTGGTCTCCCATGGGGTGCAGGGCCCAAGCACTTGGGCCATCCTCCACTGCCCTCCTGGGCCACAGCAGAGACCTGGACTGGAAGAGGAGCAACCGGAACTAGAATTCAGTGCCCATATGGGATGCTGGCACCGCAGGCGGAGGATTAACCAAGTGAGCCATGGCTCCGGCCCCCATATAGGTGTCTTTAAAGGAAGCATGGGACAGAATCAAGACAGACTTCAGGTTGAACTCTTGTTCGTCCAGTTACTAGTTTGTTTAAGCTTCTGTCTTCAAAAACTTGTAGGGTTGGTTGTTGTAAGGGACTACTTGAAATCCTGTGTATAAATCGTAGGAGAATAGTGGTCATTGTTAGTTCATTTCTGGTAATAGTTGTTTTCCTCGGGAAATATTTCAGTTTTAGAGTCCATGTGAAAATTGTCTACCTCGTTCAGTTACTGAACTGTTTCACATGTAAGCAGCATCAACATCATAATTTTTTCCCTTATTTGGCTGGCAATCCTGCTTCTTCCAAGAAGAGTCTGGGAATAAAAATTGAGAACAATTTTGACTGACATACATGTGGCTCTCCACTCATGCAACCAAGTGCTCCACAAGAAGGCCATGCTAAGTTACTTGGCTCTTATTCAAAATTAGGATCTCAGTTTAGTCTGTTTGCTTTTTTCTCCCAAGATTTATTTTATTTATTTGAAAGGCAGAGTTACAGAGAGGGACACACACACACACACACACACACACACACACAGGTCTTTGACCCACTGGCTCATTTCCCAAATGGCCCCAATGCAAGTGTTGGGCCAGACTGAAGCCAGGAGACAGGAGCTTCATCCAGGTCTCCCATATGTGTTCTCCTGCTTTCCCAGGTGCATCAGCAGGAAACTGGACTGTAAGTGGAGCAGCTGGGCCATGAACTGGTGCCCATATGGGATGCCGGTGTGGCAGATGGCAACTCAACCCGCTATGCCACAAGGCCAGTCCATAGGCTATTTCTAAGGCCAGATAATTTCTACTTTCATTCTCAACATATAAATGACTCTTTATGGCCTTGGTCAGAGCCAGGCTATTGAGGAAGACAAATCCTTTCACCCTCCAGAGCCTTGTGATGCTTTGTCAGGTTGGTCCAAGAAGAGGTCATGGCTCTTGGGCTGGCAGCTTGTGAATGGGAGACTTCTATGTTCCCAATCCTGAGGAGACTGGATCAACTGGCTGGACTGAGTGTCGTTATTCTTAAAAGACATAGCCACTTAGTATCCTGAATGGTCAGCTTGTTCTCTCTTTAGTAGCAAAGCTAATTTGAGCAATTAATTTGTCTCCAAAGAATTGTTTTGTGCATATAGAATCAGAGTAATGAGATTTGAGAGGGTTTTTTTTTTAGAATTTTTTTCAAATTACACAAGCAATAAATTTTCATTGCAAAAACATTAGAAAATAAGAAATGCTGTAAGGGAAAAAAGAAACCACACATACTTTAGAAATAATCATTGTTTTTACTTTGGTATATCCTTCCTTACTTAAAAATATTTATTACTTTGTTTGAGAAGCAAGGTTGATGGGGGGAGAGAGAGAGAAAAACCCCATCTGCTTTTTCACTCCCCTAATATCTTCAACAGTCAGGACTGGGCAAGATCACAGCCAGGAACCAGAAGCTCAATCCATTTCTCCCATGTGGGTATCAGGGACTCAAGTACTGGAGCCATCAACTTCTGTCTCCCGGAGTGTGCATTATCAAGGAGCTGGAATAGGAGTAGAGATGGGATTTTAACCCAAATATTCCAGTATGGGATGCAGGTGTCCCAAGTTATGTCTTTTTTTTTTTTTTTACAGATTTACTTATTTATTTTAAAATGCAGAGTTACAGAGAGAGAGAACAAGAGCGAGAGTGAGAGTGAGAGGGAAAGAGAGAGAGAGAGGTCTTCCATCCACTGGTTCACTCCCCAGATGGCCACAATGGCCAGAGTTGTACCAATCTGCAGCCAGAAACCCAGAGCTTCTTCTAGGTCTCCCACAGAGGGGCAGGGGCCCAAGAACTTGGGCCATCTTCTTCTGCTTTCCAGGCCATAGCAGAGAGCTGGATCGGAAGTGGAGCAGCTGGGACTCAAACCCATGCCCATATGGAATGCCAGTACTGTAGGCAGCAGCTTTACTGGCTACGCAATAGTGATGGGCCCTCAAGATATGTCTTAACTGCTTTGCTAAATGTCTTCACTCTTCCACACTTTTCTATGCACGTGTATGGAGAATTACATACTCTAGGACTTGTGGATAATTCGTTCCTTTAGAAACTTTGATTCCTGAAAGAGCAGTTGATTTTTTTAGATTTTATTTTGAGCAAGGGAAAAAGGCAGAAATTCTTGCTCCTGAAACCAGATGCTTTGCTGAATGAATGGATGGATGGATGGATGGATAAGTGAAGGGATGGATGGATGAAGCAAAATGTGATGGATTGATTAATGGAATATTTGGAATTAAGGCATCTGAAGCTGATAAGGTACATTTTAAAGTAGGATAATTTTCCTTGTGGGGCAAGCTTTGTTGGTCAGCATGCACTCTTCAGGGAGAAACTTCTTTGCCCTCACTTGTTATAGTATTAATTTAATTGTCAGATATCCTGGATATTTCTCTCTAGACCTCTTAGCCACGGGGTTGGGCATCTGATCCAAACAGGGATAGTCAGAGGATTTCCCTGGAACGGATATACAAACAGTAGGAGCATAAGCTCACTGTATCCTGAGGTAGCTCAAGGAGGAAGATGCTACCAGGGCAGCCTTGATGTCCTCTTGCCTTCCACATGGCACAGAGCTTGTGCGAGATCAGAGCCCAGCAGTGGAGGGGCTGGTGGGGAGAGAGTGGACCTTGTTTGAGCCCCTAGGTTCATGCATCCTTAAGTTCCCAGCTACTAAAATGCTCTTAGAGAGAGCAGGAAAGTTGCCAAGACTGTGAGCTCTAGACTGCACACTGCTTCAAATCCTGGCTATATCATTCCCTGGCTGTGCCACACATGGATAAATTGCTTAGTATCTTTTTGCCTCAACTTCTCAACTTCATTATCTGAAAAATGAGATGATGGTAACTCATAGGATTGCTGAACAGTTTAAATGAATATATGTGTATACACACACACACACACACACACACACACACAGGGAACTCAAATGACATTCCACTATGCATTACTATTTGGTTGTTGTTTAACTCAGTGAGGGAGGGGTGACTTTTAAAGGGAAGCTCACACCCTATTTTAACTCTGCAAAAGTGTTTCTTACTATGCCCCCCAAAATCTTCCACTTATGTTAGCCAATAGAATTTGACTTTTGCTTAAGCTAATTTAAGTTGCTTTGGGTCACAGGTAACCCAGATTGGCGGCTAATGTACGTGGCCAGTTCTCTGGGACAGGGCTTTGTCCATAGTCTCTCCAGGCACACTCCCTGGCCATGGGCAGCCTGATGTTCACTCATCCTCGCCTCTTCTTTGGATTCAGGATGTAGCTTTTCTCCCTTTTCATTCTGTTCCCTACAGAATTCTGCATTCCTGGTGGTGACAATGGGCCCATCTCTTCCTGGGACAAGAGAAGCCCAAAAGTACCCTCTCTGGCCTCAGTGGAAGGGTGGAACCCAGGGTGCCCTCATAGTTGATGGGGTCAGATGGGGAGGGCAGGCCCAGGATTTTGATTAATATGCCTATAAAATGGAATTCTGGGACTGACCTCCACTCAGCTCAAGCAACGCAAAGATAATTGACCTTTGGAAACTGCCTTTGGCAGTCTTTTTATTATTTTTATAGGAAAGTCCTGCAAACCAATTACATCTCACAATGGGCCTTTTATGGTGCTATTAGTTTAATGCAGCTTTCAGAGAAATTAGCCCTCAGGGAGCCTGAAATTCTAGAGGAAAAAAAGCCCTCCATGGACTTACTTGACTTCTGGATTAGCAGGAAAGATGGATGGGTAGCACAATATTCCCTACAGGAACTTTTGGCGTTTTGAGCCATCTGACCGAGATATCAAATTCCCACTTTGGGTACCTGGTGTCTGCCCCAAGCAATAGGAAAAAATAAATTTGGAAACGAACAAACTGTGTCTTTAAAGAATTTGGTCTACAAATCAAAAAGGGCTTACTCCCTCCTTGGTCTCAGGCTGGAGAAGAACAGGAGTGAGAAAATTGAAATAGCACTTCTCTTTAAAGGTCTGTGCCTTTCTGAATGTGAGGTTACAGGTGTCTGTCTCCTATCCTCAGGTGGTGGCTGGGACACCTCTCATCCCAGCCACAATTACTTGCTGAATGATGGCCCTAAGGTCACTGTCCCAAGTCAGACTGAGGGTCTGGGCTGGAGAGAGAGAAAGACATTGTCTCAGCAGTCACCCTGCCCTGGCGAGCACCTTGGGGAGCAAGTACATGGGCAGCCAGCAGAGTGGAATGGTTAGGAAGAGAAGTGGAAAGCCATCAGGAGGACAAAACACTTGTAGGGGACCCTGCCACTTCCTAGGGACTGAAACCCGGGTTGCTCGGCCAGCTCATCCCCAGGACTGGGAAGAGACTACAATACTGGTCCATGAGGGGCAGAGAGCCCAATAATTTGCATGTGGGCACTGTTTCCCCCTCAGCCCAGCCACAATCATTGAACCCCCAGCCCCACTCATGCCTATGACATGTGGCCATCAGCCCCTGTAGACTCCTGTCCTGTCTCCTTTGTAGCAGCGAGGGCTTTAACTGTGTCCTTATACTCTCTTTCCCTCCCACTACTGTGTGCTCTGGCTCTGAGCTTGTCAGCTCCCAGGGCTTGTCTGCAACCACTTAGGGGTTCCTCTCACTGCAGGAGGACCTTGCTATGCCTGAGCAGATGAGGTGGGCTGAGACGCTAGGAGTTACTGCCTGTGGAAGCGGCTCTCAACTCTTAATGGTAAGAAGTTAGGGGAAATATCTAGCTCCCTAACCAAGTGGGACAACTTGGGGTATGTTCTACAATGGCCCCCAGAGTTCTGCAGTGTGGTGGGGCCCCAACTGTCCCAAGTGGGCAAGTTCTTATCGGTACTCCCATATATCATTCCTGCCGTTCCTTGTCTCTTCCCTCCCCTCCCCCTGCTGCTGACTTTCGGAATCTCCTTCCAAGTCAACCACTCACCCAGGGCTTTGTCTCAGAGCCTGTTTCAGAGCATCCAACCCAAACTGGGCTGCATGCCGTGTTTCCTGTTTGTGCCGGGACTCTCTCCAACCTGCGTCCAAGAATTCAGATGGCTTGTCTTGTACTGTCATTCCCTCTTCTAGTTCCCGTGCTTCCTTGAATTTGTATGACTTCCGGGGTCACAGCTGTCTCAGGCCCCTCCAGGCAATGACCTGGCTAGATTCTTAGGACCCCTGCCCTGGCCTGTGTGACTGGATTTCTGATAGTTTTGCCCCAGTTCTTGGTGGAAGAAATGGAATCTCATCTTTTTTTTTTTTTTTTTTTTTTGACAGGCAGAGTGGACAGTGAGAGAGAGAGACAGAGAGAAAGGTCTTCCTTTGCCCTTGGTTCACCCTCCAATGGCTGCCGCGGTCGGCGCGCTGCGGCCGGCACACCGCGCTGATCCGATGGCAGGAGCCAGGTGCTAGGTGCTTATCCTGGTCTCCCATGGGGTGCAGGGCCCAAGCACTTGGGCCATCCTCCACTGCACTCCTGGGCCACAGCAGAGGGCTGGCCTGGAAGAGGGGCAACCGGGACAGAATCCGGCGCCCCTACCGGGACTAGAACCCGGTGTGCCGGCGCCGCAAGGCGGAGGATTAGCCTGTTGAGCCACGGCGCCGGCTGAATCTCATCTTTAAAGTAGAAATGAAAGGAAGAGAAAGACTTCTGCATTGGTATGGATCAGACTTGGCTCTGAAGTCATGCAGATATTTCGTCCTTAAAGTCATAAATTAATGCTACTGAAAGGGTGGCAACTTACTCCAATTATGACATTTAGAAGGTGGCCCTGCAGGGAGATTCTCAGGTCATTGCAGCTGTTCCTGCCAGAGGGCTGATTTCCAAGGCTGAGTTGCACTGGGCGGTTGCCTCCTTCTGCTTCCTGGTTCTCCAGGTGGTCCTTTCTCTCCCTGTGCTCCACCACTGCCATCCTCTGGCCTCACCAAGCCCCGCAGCCCCATGGGCCTGCTTGATCTTGGACTGTGAACCTCCAAAACCTTGAGATAAAATGGGCTTCCTTCCTGCATAATAGCCTGGGTTGGGTGTTTAGTTCCAGTGCTAAAGAGCTGATGAATACACCCTGCTCTGGAGGGAGGGGAGAAGAGAATCCTGAGAGGGGCACATCTTGGCCCTGACGCAGAGGACGTGTCCCTAGAGAGGTTTCTGGATGGGTGGAGAGCCATGTTCGCCTCACGCTGGGGCTGCCATGCATCCTCTCTGGTCCTGGCACTTGGGATGGGCAGTGCCTTGGCTTTGTTAGAGAGCCAGACTGTGCTCCTCCGTTTCTTAACTGCTCCCTTTGGAAGCAGCAGCACGTGGCTTACAAAGCAGAATGTCTGGCTGCAGCTACTGTTTGTGTGGCGTCAGGCAATTGTTTAATCTCTGCATAACTCAGTGCTCCTCATCTGAAAAGTGAAGCTCATCATGCGAAGAGTAAATAAGAAAAGATGATGAAGTGCTTTATGGAATTCCTGGCACATAGTAAGAGCTCAATAAATGCGGGCTGTTATTATGAACCTGGTGTGTACTGCCTGGTTTTGTTCATTATGTTTGATATTTTATCTCCCTGTAGGCAGGAGGCACTCAGAAGCATCTTGCTTCCTTTCGGTGGCTATAGATATGCCTGAGTACGTGCGTGAAAATACACACGTGTGGCGAGATCAGGAGGGTTAATCTCCTTGGTGTCTGATCCTTGCTCTTCCCTCTTGACCTCTCAGGCATGCTGCAGCTTCTGCCATGGCAGGATAATTCCGGATGCAGAGCCGCCACTTGTGTACTGGAGGGTTGTTAAAATACCCTTCCAGGCCACGGGGCCACCGCAGGGTCAGCAGGTGTATGAAGGGACAGGTCTAATTAGGGCCAGGGGTTCCCAACCATCCCTGCATCCCTAGGAATGCAACCTTGATGTGACTTAACCATTTCATTGTCAGTCCCCCCCTTATCACACTTAAAACCCCAAGGCAGTGCACGGACTGACCCCCTAAGAAAGACCATTGTGGCAGTGGGGCATATTACACTCAGGAGGTGCAAAAGTGTTCGAGCTGAACAAGTCACTTCAATAACAGCATTATCTGCTGCTTCCCCTTCAGTGTTCCAGACAGATAAAGATAAAATAGCTGAGGTAATTGTGGAGATGGAGTGTTGCTGGCAAATGATCTGAGCACAAAGACCATTTCCTGAGACAGATGGAGTGGAGGCTCCGGTAATTTTTCTTGAATCATGTTTAAAGTGGCACAGTCTGAAAACCAATTCAGCAAGAGTGCTGCCCAGGGGGTCCGGGGCCACCTGAACTTAAAATGTTAAAGCCCAGGGGAGCTTACTGGTGGCAAAGAAAAGGAAGCTATTCCCCCAAATAACTGGTCTAGGAGTGGCGTTGGCGAGGGGAGCCTGGTGATTCCCCCCAGGGAACTCTGCCCACGCAGCACTGGGCACCCACCACTGCCCATGTGTCGTTCCTGGTGAATCGGGCAAAGCTGCCATCTGGACTGGGATTAATTGCAGGGCCCCAGGATGAGATTTGATAGACAAGAGTGGGCGCAGGTGCCTCCCTCTGGAGACTTCCTCACTCCTAAGTCGGTATGTGTGGGGCATGAAGGCAGTGATTCTAGGACCTGGGCACCTGGGAGTGGGAATGTGCTGGCAGCATCCTTGGGCTCAGCCGTGGGAGGGGAAGTAGCTGGGGACACCCCGCTGCTCACTCTCAAGCTGCTGCTGAAAGAAGTTGTGGGCTCTGAGGGTGAAATGACAATATCCTACAGGGCATTGTGTGGCTGTTGGAAACGTTGTAGCAGTGTGACCTAATGACTTGGGGGAAGGTTGGGGATACATTTCCAAGGAGAAACATGAGTATAAAACAGCATGCAGTCACTAGTATTTATTTTAAAAATCACACATACATACACACAAAAAGTTCATGGAAAAAAGGGAATTAAAAGAGAAATTTATTATGGTGCAAAAAATGTTGAAATCCATGCTTTTTTAATAATACACATTTTCCAGGCCAGCGCTGTGGCTCACTTGGTTAATCCTCCGCCTGCAGCACCGGCATCCCATATGGGCGCCGAGTTCTAGTCTCAGTTGCTCCTCTTCCAGTCCAGCTCTCTGCTGTGGCCCAGGAGTGCAGTGGAGGATGGCCCAAGTGCTTGGGCCCTGCACCCGAGTGGGAGACCAGGAAGAAGCACCTGGCCCCTGGCTTCGGATCCGTGCAGCGCTGGCAATAGTGGCCATTTGGGTGGTGAACCAGCGGAAGGAAGACCTTTCTCTCTGTCTCTCTCTCTCACTGTCTATAACTCTACCTGTCAAATAAAAAAAAAATACACATTTTCCATTAACTTTTTGAAGATCCTTCATATTCAAAGAAAAAATGACTTAATATACAGTTAAGATGCACACACACACCCATTTGAGTTTTACCTTTTCCTCCAGTTTCTAATTTTCCTACAATGGGCATTTTTTCTTTTGCAGTGAGAAAAAGGTATTATACAGTATTGATAGCTTTCAGAGTGTTTTGTGCATCGCCTTTCATTTGATGCTCATAACACTTCTGTGAGTTGCATAGAATTATCACTTCCATTTTACAGATGGGGAAAGTTCAGTTTCAGAGCCCATCAAGGGCTTGAATAACACGTGCCATGGTTTTCACTGAGCTGGGCTAAAACCCAAATCTTACGTACCTTGGTTAGCATTCATTCTTTTTTTAAAAAATTAATTTATTTGAAAAACAGAGTTACAGAGAGGAAGAGAGAGAGAGAGAGAGAGAGAGAGAGAGAGAGAGAGAGAGAGAGAAAGATCTTCCATCCCCTGGTTTAATCCCTAGATGGCTGCATTGGCTGGAGCTGAGCTGACCCAAAGCCAGGAGCCAGTAGCTTCTTCTGGGCCTCCCATGCAGGTGCAGGGGCCCAATGATTTGGGCCCCCTCTACTGTTTTCCCAGGCCATGGCAGAGAACTGGAATGGAAGTGGAACAGCCAGGCCTCGAACAGGCACCCATATGGGATGCTGGCATTGCAGATGGTGGTTTTACCTGCTATGCCACAGCGCCGGCCCCAGCCGGCGTACTGTGTACTGGGGTGTTGAGATAGACAACCTGCAGAATCTAGCCTCTTATAACTGAGGTCCTAACTTGGGTCGCTTCCTCCAGGAATGCTTTGAGTTGAGTCCAGCTTCCTTTGTTATGTGGTTCTGGTATTGGCTAATGTGGTAGCTACTGGCTGTTTACCTTTGAGTCTCAGTAGATAAGAATGAATGAAATAAACATTTGGTCCTTTGGTCGCCTTCCTCCCAGTCTAAGTGTGCCCCAGCCCTTGTGTCTGTAGTGACAGTGCACACATGGGCCATTCGCATCAGCACAGAAAGCGCTGGGCAGGGCTGTTTCAGATGCTGTGGCCCCCTCATGATCATGCATTGACTCGGTCAGTTATTACTGGAGTCATGCCTGCTTCTTGTCCCAGACGGTGAAGCCCACAGGGCAAAGGGAGCTCATATACCTCTCATGGATTCCTAGGCCCTGCACCTTGTGGGCTGGCCTCTCTCACCAGGTGCCCTCCCACCTCCTTCCTTATCTCCACCCATCCTGTTGGTCTGATTCCTTTCAGTTCCTTGGATATCCCATTCTCTGTTGCCACCGAGCCTTCTCGTACACAGTTCCATCTGCCCGTAGCACCCATTCCCCACAACTTCTGAACAACTTCTTGTCCTTTATGTCTGAGGATTAAAGGTTGAATCTCCTTTCCTCCAGGGCCTTCTCTGGGCCCCCACATCTGGGTTAGATATTCCTCTTAGCACCCTGCAATTCCTCCATCCTCCACTGCCATACAGTGGCAACGTAGTGGCCTCGTGAAGACTTGTCTCTCCTGCTAGATTGTCAGCCCTGATCTTCTTGTGCTAGACCACTGCCTGGCATTAAGTAGCTAAAAATGTGCACTGGGGGTGGGGTGGGTGCCTGGCCCAGCAGTTTAAGATCTTGGGCATGACACCTGCTTCCCATATTGCAGAGCCTGGGTTAGATTGCCAGCTCCGGCTCCTGACTCCAGCTTCCTGCTAATGCACATCCTGAGAGGCAGTGGTGCTGGCTCAAATAACTGGGTCCATGCCACCCACGTGGGAGACCTGGATTTCATTTTCAGCTCTAGTTTTGGGTTGTTATAGCTCCCAATGTTGGGGGGACATTTGGGGAATGGACCTATGGAGATGAGAACTCTCTTTCCATCTCTCTCTCTCTCTGCTTCTCCTATAGATGAATAATTTAAAATGTTTGTAATCTGTGCCAGGATCACACAGAGTACTGGGTGACGCTGGTGGACAGAGACATGTTCCCTGACTCTGAGGGACCGTCTCAGGCTTTATAGCTTTGTGGGACGTTTGTTGAGTGAATAAAATCCTGATGAGATTGCCTTTTCTCAGGAGGTGGTGATTTTTCTGAGACTGTAGGAAAAAAGCCAAGGAAGGCGTTGGAGAGGTCTCTGGATGGGCGAGAGTCTGGTTGCTGGCCGGGTAGTTGCTGTTTCTGTGATGGTTTGCAGCCGAGGCTGGGGAGAGGCATCTCCCAGGAAATGTGTGTTTGAATGAATTGGGAATCATTTAAATAGACTCTTTCCACCTGAGGATGACTGCTAGTGTGTTCTCATGGTAACCGTCCACGTTTATGGCATACCCGCTTGTGTCAGGCCCTGTTCTAATGCCTGGCACACAGGAAGTAATCTACTTAATACCCTACAAGAATGATACAAACATCACCCTGATTTATCAGATGTGAACACAGAGAGGTAAAGCCATCTGCCTGAGGCCACCCAGCTAATGAGTAGCAGAGCCAGGACTTGGTTGCATGCAGTCCGGCTTCTGAGCTCCTGCTAGGTGCCCTTAATAGGCTGAGAGGGAGGGTGTATGTCTCCAGTAGAGGAAGAAAAGACTGGGAACCACTCAAGTGGAGACCTGGGCAAACTTGACAACTCCATGCAGCTCCGAGGCTGGAGCTTCCATGGCAGGGGGGCCATGGCTGCTATAGCCAAAGGCTGTTCCTGGGCAGAGCAGAGACAGGAGGTGCTGTGGGCCGCAGGAGCCCCGGCTGGGACGGAGGAACCAAGGAGAGTGCTCTGGGGTGGGCGGCAGCACAAGGACCGAGGCAGAGCCACGTCCAGAGCTGGGGAGCTGGGCACAAGTGAGCTTCTCTGCATGTTCCAGAATGACTTGGGTCTATTGCCAGTGATTTGTCATGAACTTTTTGAACGCCCACTGTATCCAGACCCAATGCCTGCCCTCCCAGAGGTCATAGTCTGGTGAGGGAAACAGGCAGCAAGGAGGTCATTGCCCAGGTAGGTAAAGGACCATAACCGGTGGTGAAGGGCCTAAAAGAAAGGAGCATGCTTCTTCGGGATCATCCAAGAAAGGGTCTCACTGGAGCTGCCCGAGGGTCAGAGAGGGGCTTGGGGAAGCCTCTCTGCAAAGTGTGGAGTGATAAATTGGAGTTGCCTGGTTAAGGGCAATGGCCACAGGAGTTCCACACAGAGGGACTAGCATGTGCCAAAGCCGTGTGGTAGGAAAGACCATGAGGAGCTGTGGGGAGCAGGAGCAGGCCAGACTGCCTGGAATGAGGAGTGAAGCAGGAAAGCAGCTGGGGCAGAGCTGGAGAGAGGAGCGGGGCCCTCTGGGTGGAGAGGGCCCAGAGCATGCCGGGCAGGAGCGGGGAGTGGGCATGCATCTCAGTGCGCAGGGCCAGCCTTGGCTCGCTCCTCGTTCCTCAGCAGAGCAGGAAGGATGCCACCCTGCACTCTCAGAATGTCTCGGTTTGGCTGACAGAATACATGGCCACCTCTTAAGCCCTGTTAAGGATTTAGCTCTTGTTCTAAAAAATGGGAGGTCACTGAAGCGGTTTTAGCAGATGGGGTTCTTGTGTTCAAGTTTCTCAGAGAACTCTGCCTGTAGCGAGGTGGGTGGATTGCAGGGGTCAAGTGCAGGGGCCCTCGCTAGCAGTCGTGGGGAGAGATATGCTCCCTTCCACTTCACCCTCCCAAAGAAAGTTCCAGAACTCAGGGTCAGAGGAGGACAAATGTCTACCCATGAGAGTGTGGCTCACCCGGGTGTCTCTCTGCTAGGGGACTACATGGCCTGCAGCCTCTGGGTGAGGGGAGCCCTCATTTCCTGAAAGACTGGGGGCTTTGTTCTGGAAAAAGCACACAGGAGTTCCCCTGATGTCACCCCAGGCCAGCTCTCACAGAGGCCGTGCTCCTGAGGGGCCAGCCTCAGGGCCAGTGCCACTCCAGGGATGCCGTGTGGGTGTGGTGGACCGGGGAGGCCATGGTGCAGGCACTCGCTTTCATGGAGCCTGTCTTGGGTTTCGGTCTCAGAGTTCAAGAGCAAGGCTCGAAAACCCCCTGCCCTGGGGTTGTTCTCTCTCTGCTCTTTTTCTCTTTCTGTTTCTGTCTGTCTCACTCTCTGTCCCTGTCCCTGTCTCTGCCTCTCTCTCTCTCTCTCTCTCTCTCTCTCTCTCAAGCTTTCAGTGTTAAGTCTGGGCTAAGGCCCTGCTAACCCACTTGCTCTCCTGTTAAGATCACCTGATCTTGGCTGCTTTCTGCCAGCGTCTCAGGTCTGTTCTCTTGCTGGGTGAAATGCAAGCAGAGTTATTGCAGTGCAACATGGTACATTAGATGCAATCTCAGAAAATGGCTTTTAGAACCAGGGCTCCTCAGGAAGCAGACGGGGCTGGTGGGGGGGCAGTCAGAGTGCACACCCATGGGCTGCGATGGGAGAGCCGGGCTGGAGAGGCCTCCGGGAGCTTGGGTGGCACCAGAATCAGCCACTGTGCAAATGGATGACCTCTTAAACGTGTTTAATCTCCCACGATAGATTTACTGCGTTTCTGGCCCGGAACCTTGCAGTTATCCAGCAAGGCGCCTCTCTCTACACCATCTCTATCCTTCCTGCCCTTAATGGGTTCCTTCTCCTGCAAGTTTTATGGCTTGCCAGGCCCCAGCCAGGCCACCATGGTCGCATTAGTCTGGGTGAAAACGAACCGTCCATGGAAGAAGAAACAAAGATTTCTAACTCCTCTCCCTCTTAATGCCGGGGCTTCCGAGGCCTCTGCTTCGTCAACCAGGCCTGTCTCTTAATCAGAAATTGGCTCAAGACCAGCTCTGGCCAAGGACTGGGGCTGTGGAGTTGTCCTGTGCTCTGCTCCCGACTGAACCAGGGAGTGGCTAACCCTGCCTTGGAACAAGTTAGCCCCAAAGTGAGCCTCTGAACCCTCACAGGCAGAGACTCAAGTCCAGAGAGGTGACCCGGGGACATGGATCTGCTCAGCGCAGGGACCAGACTCGCAGTTCAGTGCTTTTTCTCTTTGGTGAAGAAAAGAGGGCAGAACTGTCCTGGCCGCTCCTTGTGGCCTGGTTCTAAGGACTTCACTGGGACCCTAGGGAGCTCCGTGGACTCATGATGATGGTCTTCTTGCAAAAGAAAGGGTAGGGGCTGGCATTAGGGGTCCTGGTTAAGATGCCACTTGGGACTCCCGCATCCCACATCAGAGAGGCTAGGTTCCAGTGCTGACTCTGCTCCTGATTGCAGCTTCCTGTTAGTGTGCACCCTGGGAGGCAACAGGTATTGGACCAAGTAGCTGTGGCCCTGCCACCCACAAGGGAGATCTGCACTAAGTTCTGGGCCCCTAGCTTCAGCCTGGTCCAGCCCTGGCTCTTGGGGACATTTGGAGAGTGAACTGATGGATACAGGATCCCTCTCTGTCTCTGTCTTTCCCAAAAAGAGTGGAGGTGGGAGGTTTGGCAGTGGAGAATGAGGAGTTCGTGTGATTCTAGACCAAATGCTGTAAATAACCAAGGGCCAGGCAAGCAATGTAAATGAAGGAAGTGAGCCCAGGATGAGCAACGTGGAATGATTGGGACTGTGGTGAACTGAAGCCTCCAGGCTTCAACGGAAGAGGCAGCTACGGCTGAGTGCCAGTCTATGGTGGGCATGGAGGAGGAAGGGCCCAGGGTGGCCTGATTTCTGACTTCTTCAGAGGTACCAGTAATCTGAACTTTTTAAAATATAAAATCCAATTTTTAAATATTGGCTCTTTAAAATATCAACTCTGAGTTGATGAGATGTGAATTACTGTGGGACTCAAGTTTAGGCTATTCTTGGTGGAGTGAGTGTGGCCTCTGCCTTTGGCACCCAGACTGATCTGGCCGGGGTGTGGGGATAGGGCAGTGGAGGTGAAGGAAGCGTGGGGCTCACGTGCACCCTGGTCCATTCCCACTGCTTCCTTGTCTCCACCCTCCTAGGAACGAACAGGAATAGCTTCAGATGAACACCAGGGGGTCCTGTGTTCAGAGTGGAGGCTCTGCTACATTCTGGTAGAACTTCTAGCAAGCTGGGAGGGATCTCGTGGTAGGACCCGGTAGAACTTGCTATGTCCAACTTAATATTTTTTACTGTCTTCACCCCCACATGCTCAATAGACACTGGCTAGAGGAGAATTTTCATGTGCAGGAAAGTCAGCAGTGCTCATTTATCCCTGCTTTGTGCTGAGTTTTTGACCCTTTGCCTTTTGCAGCTTGGCAGTGCAAGCCACAGATTTTGGATCCAGGATGCTGCCTCCCTCCCCAGTGATGGCAGATCTTGTCCTGTCTGTTACTGTGGTTGATCCTGATGGCTTCCATCGGCTTAGCTAGAGTGCCTTTGTCTTCCAAGTTCACTTGCTTGGAGGCAGTGGTGGTGCAGCTCTTAGACCAGGCATCCTGGTCTGGCCTTCCACATAGGGTAGGCAGGAAGATGGCCAGTTTGATGGGACTCACTTCGTGTGCAGTTACCACCAGTTACCACCAGCCTTCTTACTCTCCACCAAGGCAGTGACAGTATTTTTTTTTTAAGATTATTTATTTACTTATTTATTTGAGAGGTAGTTACAATGAGAAAGAGAGGAGACAGAGAGAAAGGTCTTCCTTCCTATGGTTCACTCCCCAAATGGCCTCAGCGGCCAGAGCTGTGCAGATCCAAAGCTAGGAACCAGGAGCTAGGATACTCCTCTGGGTCTCCATGTGGGTGCAGGGGCCCAACCACCTGGGCCATCTTCCACTGCTTTCCCAGGCCATAGCAGAGAGCAGGATTGGAAGAGGAGCTGCCGGGACTAGAACCAGCACCCATATGGGATGCTGGCACTGCAGGCAAGAGGATTAACCCACTGTGCCACAGTGCCAGCCCCCAGTGACAGTATTGATCCCTGCTTGAAGGACAAGTGTTCTCTTACTGGGGACATCCCCTTTGCCAGATGCTTTCTTCCTGGCCCAGGCAAGTGGTCTCTGTTTGCTGTCTTCGTGCTTTGTTTCTGGTCTGTACTGTTTGGCACTGGTCTGTACTGTTTGGCAGTCCAGGGTCTGAGTGCACTAGAGGAGGTGTGTTCAGCTGCTTGAACTGTACAACCCTTTGCTGCTGCAGCCAGATGTAGTGAGACCATTTGATGCAACAGGGGAGGTCCTTTTGGGGCCAGATGTCCTGTCCAAGGCCCAAATTCTTAAACCTTTACTCAAATGAAACTTACCATCTTGTTGGCCTCCTACTTTTTCATGATGGCAGGGCCCAGGGCCACCCTCAGTACTTTGTCCTTCATTCTTTGTGGCATCATGGACAATTGGAGGAGACAGAAAAGCCAACTTAATAAAAAAAAAATAGCTCCTGCATATTGCGAGCTTCCTGTGTGCCAGGCATGACACGTTAGGTCATCTGAGCCTGGCCATGACCATATGGTATAGATATTATTGCCCTTTCCTTAAGGGATGAAGAAATTAAGGCTTAAAGAAGTGAAGTAGCTTGTTCAAGGACACACAGTAAGTGGCAGGAGGTAGGCACACACATGGCAGACTGAAATGTAAAATTTTCAAAAGTTGCTCTGGGTTGGCTCCTATGCCTCCTATAATAAAGTGGTTTTCTTGTCTTCTACAGTTTTTCAATAGTGTTAACTGTCTGGGTGAGCTCAGCTTGCCCATGCACTGCGGTGTATTGGCTTGGCAAAGGTGACAGCCAGTTTGCCGGTGTATTTATTCCCTCTCCACGTTCCTGGAGAAGACCTGGTCCCAGCCTGTCTTTATGGCAGCCAGAAAAAAGGCAGCAAGCGTGGAGCAAGCACTGAACTGCTGTCGGTGCCTTTTCCTTTCTGTCCTTTCTGATCTAAGCCATGCTTTCTGCCGACATCTCTAATGCTTCCTTCCGTGCTAGGATGGCACAGGCCTGCTGCCTCCTCCTGTCTGTTGCTTCCTTAGCCTCAGCAACAGGTCCTGGCCCAGGGCCAGATGGGAGGCAGGACCTCCATACCCACCTGTTGGGGCGTCTGACATACGCCTTGCATGATCTGGAGCCCAGGAAAGAACATTGGCCATGCTTTTGCAAAATAAGTACATTTTATTTTTTCACACAAAATCAAATCTTGGAGATCATTTATTTCCTAGGATCAGAAGTCCCCTGCAGTTAGCTTAAGTGAGGAAGAATGGACTTACTGGAATTCAAGTAAAATCTGGACAGGTAGGCCACAGGAAATGTGAGAATCAGGCTATCCCAGGCAATGGCAGCAGCGGGGTTCTTGACTCTGGCATTAGTGCTTTGCCCTTAACTCGACAGCTGAAGTCCGCCTGTCAGTGTTTTATCTGATCTGTTCCCAACTGTGTCTGAATCTCAAAGTTTTCATTTCAATTTCTTGGGACAGACATATCAAAGGCCACCACTGGGGCCAGGTGGCCATCATATTTGGATCATTTGGGGACCACATGTCCAAAACGTTCAGTGTTCCCTATCAGTTTGCTGTATTATTATTACAGCAGCTAAGATGAGGTCAGGATGCCCAGAAGAGGTGAAGTCACCCAGAAACAGCATGTATTTTTCCCCACTAAAACTTGAATATTCTTAGGATTCTCCTTTTTCAATGTTAGACCCAAATGCCTGTGCACTAACTTTTTGTTTTTTATCTATCCCCCCCCTCAAAGAAACATTTTATTTAAGAATACAGACTTCATGCATTTCATAAGTACAACTTTAGGAATATAGTGATTCTTCCCACCATACCTGCCCTCCCACCCACTCTCCCACTCCTCCTCCTCCTCCCTCTCCCATTCCCAGTCCCATTCTCCACTAAGATCCAGTTTTGATTAACTTTATACACAGAAGACCAACTCTATACTAAGTAAAGAGTCCAACAATTTGCACAGAAAACCAAAAACGAAAAACAGCCAAAAAACCCTGTTCCTCAACAGTGAAGAAAACGGCTATTCAAAGTCATTGCATCTTGAACTTAATTTCACTTTTTTTAAAGAAACTTAATTAATTTTAAAGGAACACCGAAGAATGATACATCTTTTGAGAGCATTTAGACATAATTATAATACAACTCTTTGAGGACAGAGGTCCTACATGGGCAATTTGTGCACTAACTTTTAAACTTTAAATTTAATTATATTTAAAATTATTTATTATTTATTTTCATTTTTTAAAAAAGATTTTATTTATTTATTTGAGAGGTAGAATTACAGACAGAGAGAGGGGAGAGATAGACAGAAAGGACTTCCATCTGCTGATTCACTCCCCAAATGGCAGCAATGGCCCAAACTGAGCCAATTCAAAAGTCATGAGTTCTTCTAAGCCTCCCACATGGGTACAGGGGCCAAAGGACTTGGGCCGTCTTCCACTGCTTTCCCAGGCCATAAGCAGAAAACTGGATTGGAAGAGGAGTAGCCAGGACACAAACCAGCACCCACATGGGATGCCAGTGCTGCAGACAGAGGCTTAGCCCACTTTGCAATGGTGCTGGTCCCAATTTATTTTCATTTTATTTGAAAGGTAGAGAGGCAGAGAGAGAGAGAGAGAGAGAGAGAGAGAGAGAGAGAGAGAGAGAGAGAGAGAGCTGGAGACAGACGAAGGTCTTCCATCCTCTGCATTGCTCCCTAAATGCCCACATACCTGAGGCTGGGTCAGGCTGAAGCCAGGTGCCTGGAACTCAATCTGGTCCTCCAAGTGAGTGGCAGGGACCCAGACACGTTAGCCCCTTAGGCATCATTTGCTGCCTCTGGAGTAGGAAGCTGTATTGGAAGTAGAAGAAAACTGGACTGGAAACAGAGCCAAGACTTGAACTCGGACACTGCCAGATGGGATGTGGGCATCTCAGTTAGTGTCTTAACTGCTGTCCCAAATGCCTACCCCTCAGCTTAATTTTTAAAGTTACAATATGCTGGGATTGGCATTGTTATGCAGTGGGTTAAACCACTGCTAGCATCCAATATCAGCACCTGTTTGAATCCTGGCCTCTCTACTTCTGATCCAGCTCCCTTTAATGTGCCTGGGAAAGCAGCAGAAGATGGCCCAAGTCCTTTGGCCCCTGCCACCCACATGGGAAACCCAGATGGCATTCATTCCAGGCTCCTGGTTTTGGCTTGACTCAGCCCTGGCCAATCTGGGGGAGTGCACCAGCAATGGGAGATCTCTCTATCTCTCCCCCTACCCTGTGTGTGTGTGTCTCCCCCTCACTTAACTCTGTGTTTCAAATAAATAAATAAATCTCAAAAAAAAAATCACAACATGCCCTTGTTAGTGCTAAAACCAAGTGATACCACTTCTACGGGACAAAAAAATAGAGATCAGAGGGCAGAGAGTCGGATTCCTAACCCGTCAAGAAGAGGAGAGAGAGAGAGAGACCTCGGCGTTCAGATGATGGTGGTGATGAGAAGGTGACATTTGTGCTGCAGACATTTTTGCTCTCGATCTGGAAGAGCAATGTGACTGGCACGTGACAGAGGCTCAGGAAGTGATCATGCCAATGGTGAGCTGATGGTGAGTGTCAACTCCTGAAGGCAGGGATCACCATGCACCTTGAACTACAGGCTAAACCAAGCTGCCGGCTGGGTGGCTGCTGGTGCTCCCTGGCCCCACTGGGAAAGCAGGCACTTGTGTGTGAAAGAGGATTGGTGAAAGACAGAGACAGCAGCTTTTGAAAAGCACTAGTGACATCGCCACAGCATAATTAAGAAGAATCTCAGGGCTTGGCACCTGTCTGCTTTTTAACATGCTCTTTCAGTAATTTTTTTTTTTTTTTTGACAGGCAGAGTGGACAGTGAGAGAGAGACAGAGAGGAAGGTCTTCCTTTGCTGTTGGTTCACCCTCCAATGGCAGCGCGCTGATCCGAAGGCAGGAGCCAGGGGCTTCTCCTGGTCTCCCATGGGGTGCAGGGCCCAAGCACCTGGGCCATCCTCCACTGCACTCCCTGGCCACAGCAGAGAGCTGGCCTGGAAGAGGGGCAACCAGGACAGAATCTGGAGCCCCGACCAGGACTAGAACCCGGTGTGCCAGTGCCGCTAGGTGGAGGATTAGCCTATTGAGCCGCGGCGCCGGCCTCTTTCAGTAATTTTTAAAATATAAGCCAGGGTTGAGAACTACCTGTTTTTAAAAAATCACTCTGAGGCCGGCGCCATGGCTCAATAGGCTAATCCTCCAGCTCGTGGCGCCTGCATACCGGGTTCTAGTCCCGGTCGGGGCGCCGGATTCTGTCCCGGTTGCCCCTCTTCCAGGCCAGCCCTCTGCTGTGGCCCGGGAGTGCAGTGGAGGATGGCCCAAGTGCTTGGGCCCTGCACCCCATGGGAGACCAGGATAAAGCACCTGGCTCCTGGCTCCTGCCATCGGAGGAGCGCGGTGCGCTGGCCGCAACGCGCAGACTGCGGCAGCCATTGGAGGGTGAACCAAGGGCAAAGGAAGACCTTTCTCTCTGTCTCTCTCTCTCACCGTCCACTCTGCCTGTCAAAAAAATTAAAAAAAAAAAAATCACTCTGAATTCACTCTAATTATGTTCTGGTGCAAATCAATGAATTTCTGTGGTCTGTGATTTTCCTGAACCTGAAGGTAGCATACGGAGACCACTCAAGTTTGATTTCCAATTGGAAACCCTTTTGTTGGTTCTCTGTAATGGCCCTTGATCAGGAATTTTGCTATAGGCATTTGGTGGAGCAGCTTGTCACCACTTGGGATGCCTGCATCCCATATGGGAGTGCCTGAAGAGTCTCATCCATTCTGCTTCTGATCCAGCTCCTGCGGATGCACACCCTGGAATGCAGCAGGTGATGGTTCAAGTAGTTGGATCACTGCCACCCATGGAAGAGGGAGACCCAGACCGAGTTCCTGGCTCCTGGCTTTGGCCTGATCTAGCTCTGGCTGTTGTGGGAATTTGGGAAGTGAATTGGTGGATGGGAGATCTCTCTCTGTCTTTCTGTCTCTCTGCCTTTTAACTGAAAAATAAAATTAAGAAAAACAGACATGTGTTGGTATTCCTAGTTTCTGAGAGGAGCTATGGGAAGAGCTCCATTTACTGAATCCTCACCATGAGCTGGACCTGTGCTGGGTAGCCAGGGTCTGGGACCGCAGTCTGTCCTCACTAGCCTGTCTGTGGGTTTCATGGCACGGTAGAGATTATTTATAGATGAGGGGGTTCATGCTAAGATGATTGAGCATTGGCTAAGATCACCACACCAATCTGGCTTCTATGAGGAGCGATTTGGGAAGGGCTGTGGGTCATTGTAACTGCAAAATGAATGATAATTGTGAGTTGAAAAAAAACATAGCTCTAAGCTCAGAGCTTTGCAAGAGCCTCAAAAAGTACAAAATGGCTTTTTTTTCCCAAAAATTTGAAATCAAGGAGAGCTTCCTGGGAAAGCTACCATTCTGTAGCTTTTTGTGTCTTTAGGAGATAGAGGTCAGAAGCCCCCGGCATTTGCTCCCTATCCTGGGGAGTGGAGAAGATAGATTTCTGTCGGGAGACTGTTGCTGGGAAACCTAGGCCCCTCTTCATGAGGGGCTGCACTGGCAGGAGACAGGGGCTGAAGCCCAAGGGCTGCTTTGTTTTCCAGTTGGAACCAAGGGAGCCAAAGATGGGCCCAGTGGAAACAGGGGTCAAGTTTAACTCCTAAGGTCTAGGAGCTTCTACAACTTGGAGCAGCGGTGGATGGAGTGGTCTTGTGTTCTTATCTGGCCCCATGTCTGAATGAGTGCTACCTTCCTACCTGACACAGATAAGCCTACCTTCTTGGGAGACAGAGCCATACTCAAACCTCAGCTCTACCTCGCATTTTCAGTATGACCTTTGAACACTTTCTTCTTGAATCTCAATTGTTCTCATCTGCAAAACAGCAATAATAACATAGAGTTGGGGAACAGGCAAGTGCTTGACAAATGTCAGCCATTATTTATAAATGGTAAACCTCTCTAGAGCAGAAGCCACATTTTCTACTTCTGCTGCTCTCCAGGGCAGCTTAACATTATACTGGTGTACTGAAGTTTTGTGTGGAATAACATCTACATTTCTGTCTCTAAGCCTAGACTATATTTGCCAACATTTTTCTGCTCTCTGGGGAACTTACCCTCCAAACTTCTAGTATCATATTGAAGAGCACAGGTCCTAGGGCTTGAATACTTGGTTTTTAATTCCAGTTCTGTTGCTCATTAGCTGTGTGACTTTCAGAATAATATTTATTTATTTATTTACCTCTTGGTGCCTCAGTTCCCTCACTGGTTAAAAAGGAAAGTAACATCCCCTACTTTTTCGCCTTATTTTGAGGAGTAAATGAATTTATACATGTAAAATACTGAGAAAAGTGCCTGGCAACCTAAGTACTCAGGAATTCATTACTATTATTTTCACAGCACAGGGGGTTGCAAATGAAAATATCAGTGGTTGTCAGGCATACAATACAGAAGATGAAGCAGTCTGGGTGGACACAAAACCATAGCAAAAGCTTTGTGTACGTGGCTTGAGGGAGGCAGGCATTTAGCATAGTGCCTGAGATGCTTCTTGTCTACATCCCACCTTGCAGTGCCTGGGTTCAAGTTCTGGCTCCACATCCGATTCCAGCTTCCTCCAAATTCATGCTCTGGGAAGCAGTAGATGATGGCTCAGGTAGTTGGGTCTTTGCCACACACGTGGAAGACCTGGATGGAGTTCCCAGTTCCCAGCACAGTCTGCCCTAGCCCTGGCTGTTGTGGGCAATTGGGGGAGTAAAACCATCTTTAGGCACTCTCTCTGCAGTTCGGAAAAAAGGCACTGGGCACTTGCTTTAGGCCATGGAGTTGTGGGCAGTGATGGTTCTTGGCATGCTCTGCCTGAATCTACTTCACAAGTGATTGATGCCATGTGGGAGAGAGTTGTTTTCAAGAGACAGTGATAATCAGCAATGCAATGGGTATGTAACTTCTCCCAGGTTTTTGTTATTGGCTATTCATTCAATTACTTTGACATCGTGATGAGGACTAACCCAAATATCCCAAGGCCTGGTTTGGCTTCCTTTGTGCCCTGCTTTGTGTTCTGACTCTTCCAGTTGTGATCCCCCCTTGCTATTGCATCGTCAGTAGGTTTGTTAAAGATGTGTTGGGTTTCTGGGACTGGGTGTCCAAAGAGAGGGAGTAAGATGGGGGTTTCACTTGTCAGAAGGCTCATAGCTCTGACATCCCCACTTACACACTGCCTTGGCTGAATGGTGTCCCCGCAAAAGATGGTGGTGTTCTAAGCCCCAGCACCTGCCCATGTGACCTTATCTGGAAATAGGGTCTTCCCAGATGCTCCAGTTCAGATGCCACCCTTGGGTGGGCCTTCTTTACTATGACTGTGTTCTTACAGAGAGGAAATGTGGGCACTGCATTGTCACAGAAGCCCAGAATCCAAGAGAGCTCATGCAGAACATTCATTCATTCCACAGAAACCCAACCAAGTCCGGGTGAAAGAGGTGTTTACCTTTATTCCCAGAGGTGACTGATGGTGGCCAGTGCATCCTACGATCTGCTCCGCCCAGCTGGAGTGCACAGCGGTAAGCAGTACATGAGGAAACAAGCGAAATTGGCTCCTGGTTAAAACAGCCCAAGGTGCGCCCCTGTGTTCCACACGCTAGAGCTGTGTTAGGCTTCACGCTTGATCTTAGCCAAAAGGCCAAGAAGCAATAGCTATGTTAGCCTTAAAATCACCCTCCCCACCAGATTTGGCTTAAGGTGTTTACTGTGGGAGGGGCGTGGGGAGGCACCTATCCCAGAGGCCACCCTGAGAGCCTAGAATGCTCTTTCTTATGGAGGAAGGCAGCATGGGGAGCCTTCCTTACAGGTGTACACACATACACACATTTTCACACACATACATGCATACACACAGATGCAGAATGCCCTGTGATCCGGAGGGAGAAATGGAAGAGATGCAGCTACAGCCCAGGAATGTGAAAGCTCGCTGGAAAACCGCTGGAAGCTAGGAGAGAGGTAAGAAACCAATAACCCGCGCCCAGCCTCCAGAAGGGGCCAGCCTTGCTGACACTGTCATCTCGGCCTTCCAGCCTCCAGAACTTTCAGATGATCCGTTCCTGTTGCTTAAGCCACCCAGTTGGTGGCACTTTGTGTGGCAGCCTTAGCAAGCGTGTGCGTAGGTAAGTATAGAACTTTGTGTGTTTAGTTTTACTTCTGCATCTAGGTGGGGAGCTCCTGGAAGAAGTGACTTTCAGAGGTCAGTCTTGTAGCTACCTCATCCACCCAGAACCGTGTCTGTCTGAGAGCAATGTTTGACAAATGAATGAGTGAATTCAACACAGAAGCCAACCTTGTTATTGACAGACAGACTTCTGGGTGCAATCGACTTGATGCGTGAGATGAGAAGGCTTAGTAAGCTGGACCTTTCACTGCCTGTCTTTTAAACATCCCATCGTGGGATTTCCACATCTAAAATGGGATACAATTGTCCATTCTGGGACAGGGATTATGAGGATGAGGTAACATAGGGTATGTCAAGTGCTTTGACAGTACTGCCTGGGCCTTAGAGGACTCTGATAGCCATGCTATGAGTTGGAATGATGATTCAGAAGGTGTTTTGCTTAGCCAGTTAGTACCTGTGAGAGAGTGACGTAATTAGCAGTGTACCGGCAGTGGTGGTGAAGAAGTGATTGACCCCGGAGTCAAAACTGCATGGCTGAGTGTTAGAAAAGTGACTAACAGCAGCCTGGGGATGTTCAGCACAGGGACAAAAATTTCAATATTCCTACGTAGCCTCTGACTGCAACACCATGCTAATTAGACTTGAATTTTGATGAAGAAATATTCAATTATATTCTAAGTGCCCCTAAGAAGACAGGGAAAATTATAAAACATTTTAGAAAGATTGCCATCAAAATACATGGGCATATTGGCATTCAAATGAGGAGAAAGTACATGTGGGGTGCATATCATTTCTCATGTCTGATAGGTAAGTGAGATGCTGTTTCACGGACAGCTTGTATCCTGGAGGCGTCCCTGGCCTTGTAGAGGGTGAACTCCTGGAGGGGCTCTCCTCCCGTGTGGCCCAGTGAGGCGGAGGGTCCTGGGGCTCCTGTGATGTGACCGTGAATCCATGCATGAGCTAGCATGGAAGAAAGCTGCCTGAATCCCAGAGCTCTCCTACCCGAGCACAACAGTTCTTGTGATGGTGAAATATATTTAAATACAAATTTTTTAATGTATTAAAAAGGCTGAATATATTTGACTTATTTAGATTTAAATATTTATTTGGATTAATAGAACATTTAAATATTTAGATACAATTTAGACTTAGGACGTATTAAAAATATAATTTTGTTAAATCCAAAGTAACTGTTTGCCTTTAAGTGTTTTTCTTGATCGATGAACAAAGAGTGAAGGGGCTTGTGAAAATTGGCTTGTGGGTTAGGAGCTGTGTCTTGTATAAAATTCTCTGTGCTACCGATAGTAATGAGAATGGGGAGTCACCTGTGGGGGCACTTTGTGAGGCTGAGGCATCGTGCAAGTATTTCGTCACGAACTCCGATCACCATCCTATAACACAGGGAAGAAGTTACATACAGGGGAGGAAAATGAGACTTGGAGGGGGAAACGGTTTCCCAAGGTCTCCTGGCTGGCAGGGATGGGGGCAGAAGGGCTGCCAGGTTTTTCAAAGCCACTCAAATACTGCACCAGGTGGATGGTGGGGCCCATCATTTATGAGAGTACTTCAAAAGGTTCATGGAAAATGCAATGACAAGAAAAGTGGATTTGGGTGCACACATTTTCTGAAATCCATGCATATGAGGGGGTCTTCAAAAAGCTCTTGAAAAATGCATACTAGGAAAAAAAAACTATGCATAGACTTCATTTTTTGGCAATACAATAAACTCATTTTTTTTAAATTACATTTTTCCACAACTCTTTTGAAGTATTCTCAGACACTGAGTACTCACCAGGCTCTGGCACCAGGCCAAGTGTTTTTACTTACTTAACTCAGTTAATTGTCCCGGCTGCCCAATCCTGTCGCAACCTGCTCTTCCCCTCTCAAGACCACAGCTTGGTTGGGTACCCAGGCGGCAAGCAAGGTCCTGCCCTTCTGGACTTTGCAGGATGCCGGCTGCAGCCTCCAGTCCCGGAAGAGGCCAGGGAGCTGCCTCGTCTGAGTTCTTGCGGCTCAGGCAGAGTTGGAGGGCAGGCAGGGCACGGAGGACCCCCAGGGGCCCATTGAGCATGTGCTCGGCCCTCCAGAATCCCATCCAGGTGTGAGGCAGCACAGCTGGCTCAGTGAGCTGAAAGCAGCATTGAGGAGCCCAGGGAGGAAATCAAGGCATCTGTTCCCCTCAAAGCAGCAGTCAGCTCCTCTGTTACTTCTTGGTAAGCATGGGCGCTCTCCCTGCAGCTGGGGACCGAGAGGGAGGGGAGGCAGCTAGGGGAGCGGGGATGCACCACTTTGTCCTCCTGCACGGGGCCACCTATTACTGCCCAGAGTCTGCATTAGGTGGCACCAGCCCCGTTTCTGTTTGGGCGTAGTTGTAGTGTGCAAGTGTGGTTTCATTTTCATCCAGTTGACAAATTTGCAGCATCCTTCTCACCCCTTCATTTACTTGCTGATTTTTATCATATGAGGCAAGCTGCCCATCCAAGTGGGACATCAAGGCAAGGTTTGGGTTACTGAAGGGATAAACAAAGCAAAACTTTAGCAAACACCTTAGAATTGACCTCACGTGCCTGGGTGACTCAGACCTGCATCATGCCAAGGCAGATGCCCCCAAGCACAATCTGACCCCAGTGACCCCTAAATCAAAGGAACCTCAAAAGTATTTGGCCTTTGGTTCATGGTGAACTGAGACTGGCTCTATGTACCTCTCTTCATTGCTGTTTGGTGTGTCCCCAGTCCCTTGTCTCCCTCCTGAATGGGGACAGGAAGAAGAGGTGGGAGGAAGAACCAGAGACTGGTACACCCAAAGCTTACTGGATACCATTCAATGAGTGGTCTGTGGTTATTTTTTTAAAAAGATTTATTTATTTATTTGAAAGGCAGAGTTGCAGAGAGAAGGAGAAACAGAGAGGAAGATCTTCCATCCTCTGGTTCCTTCCCCAAGTGGCCAATACTGCCAGGGCTGGGCCAGAATCAAAGCCATGAGCCAAGAGCTGCTTCTGACTGGAGCAGAGGCACAAGCCCTTGGGCCATCCTCTGCAGCTTTCTCAGGCACATTAGCAGGGAGCTGGATCAGAAGTGGAGCAGCTGGGACTCGAACCAGCATCCATATGGGATGCCTGCATCACAGGTGGCAGCTTTACCTGCTACACCACAATGCTGGCCCCAAGTAGCCTGTTTATCTTCCTGTTTTTGTTGTTGGTTGTACCCAAGCTGATGTTTATGGAGTGCTTATACGTGCAAGGCTTTGTTCTAGGTGCCTTTGAGTTCTCCCCTACTTTTATATCCTTGGCAGTTAAAATGATAGCTGACTTCAGGGTCACACCTTCAAACTCCGGTCTGAGCCCTCATCCTGTGCCCTTATCACAGTGCTCCATGCTGTTGCTTATTTTGCATTTTAATTTACATAGTTGTCATAACCCTCATCAAAATGTGGAGTTACTCCCATCTTTGTTGGTCGGCTGAGAACCTAAGGCTCAAGAAGGCAAAGAAAAGTAAAGGTGAAGTAGATTAAACTGCAGTTAAGCCCAGCTACTACTGCTGGGGCTGCTGCCGCCGCCATGACTGGAGCACTGCCAGCTCCGGCATGAGACCATTGACTGTTCCCTTCACTGTGGCATCCCAGCACCTAAGACGGGTGCTGATTACAATACCTGTTTGCTGAATGGATGAATCCAAAAGCCTTGCTCCTTCCAGGTGTTGTGCTCTCAGGCAGAGCTGTGTGTGCAGGAAAACTCGAGTACCCTGGGAAAGTGTACACGGCCCCGGCGTGCCACTCCCCGTGAGGGTCTGCTCACTGTTCAGCCTCCGGACCTAACTTTCACTGCCTACAGTATATTTTTCAATTTGGCAGATATGCAAGGAAATCCATGAAATACAGATATGCCAATGAAATAAAGATTCATCCAAGTTTTATGCATTTTAGTTTTCAGAAATAGTTGGAAACCACTATAATTTAATATTTCCGCCAAGGTCTAGAAAGTATGTGAATGCATTTATTAAATCTAAATTAGATTGTTACACCTGGTATGCTTCTGTGATGTCCTGAGTTACAACACATCAAAAAGAAGGTGTAGTTCAAGGAATGAAAAATTAAAGAACATTTTTTTCCTCTGTGTAACTTGTCCACTGCACCTGCTCTCCAAGGGCAAAACAAGTTTTGATTTTTTTCTTGCAGGGTTTCCTTCTGCTCTGTTGGTGGGGTTGGCTCACACTGCTCCCTGTGCTATGGCTCCGGGGATACTGGGCTGACCTGATGCTCTGTGGGCCTGTCCAGGGTCCTTTTCTGACAGTGTCTCTGCACCTGCTAGGGCAGCATTAGTGGGGAGTGACTGAGCAGCCTAAATGCCTTCCTTCTAGAGTTAGAGGAGATGTAAAACTTCAAAAAATTTTCTTAATTGACAAAAATTATATATATTTATGGTTTGTAATGTTTTGAAATATATGAATGGTAGAATCAAGCTGGTTAACATATGTATTATTTCATACTTGTAATTTGTGGCAAGAATACCTACAAATTTGTGTGTTTTTTTTTAAAGATATATGTATTCGAAAGTCAGAGTTACACAGAGAGAGGAGAGGCAGAGACAGAGAGGTCTTCCATCCGCTGATTCACTCCTCAGATGGCCAGAATGGCTGGATCTGCGCTGATCTGAAGCCAGGAGTCAGGAGCTTCCTCCTGGTCTCCCACATGGGTGCAGGAGCCCAAGGACTTGGGCCATCCTCTACTGCTTCCCCTTCTACTGCTTTCATCTTCTCTGCTTCTACTGCAGAGAGCTGGATCGGAAGTGGAGCAACCGGGTCTTGAACTGGTGCCCATATAGGATGCCGGCGCTTTAGGCTGGGGGCGTTAACCATTCACTGAGCCACAGCACCGGCCCCTAACTGTGGTTTTTAAGTATACGATACACTGTCCTTAACTGGAGACACTGTGCCATATAGTTGATCTCTTGAACTTACTCCTACTAAAATGTTGCAGCGTTTGACCAACATCTGCCAATCGGCTGCCCTTCCACCCCCGTCCCTGGTAACCATCAGTCTACTCTCTACCTCTATGAATTCCATTTTTAAGTACTCCATGTGCAGATGAGGTCACATGGGATATGCCTTTCTGTGCCTAATTTCATTTGGTGTCACGTTCTTCGGTTCATCCACGTCGTTGCAGGCGATAGGATCTCCTTTTTGTGACTGAATAATCCATTGTGAATAGAACATGGTTTCTGCATCCATTCCTGTGTTGATGGACACTGGTTGCTTCCGTACCTTGGCTATGGTGGATAATGTTGCATTGGTTACTGGAGTGCAGGTGCTCCTTCCACTGCTGATCTCATCTTCTCTGAGGTATGCACACGGTAGTGGGATTGCTGGATCATATGAGCGGGGATGCAGGTCGACTTGAACAGGGCATTGGAATCGGATATACTTAGCCCTTGGTTCCTGAGCTGAGTGAGCTCAGGCGAATCATTAAGCCATCACTTTTTGTAGTGTTGAGAAAGAGATGCCGAAACGTAACCTTTAGCATTGACAGGTGAGGGAGAAGGGTAAAGAGTATTTTCTGCCTTTCCAATGCTGTCACCCTGACCCCAGGTGACACTGACAAGTGCCCCAGGAGGTCCTGAGAGTGTAACCCTTGGCTGAAAGCTTTCTGCTCTATTTTAAACATTTCTGCAGAGTTTGCATTTTATCCCACAATACACCCAGTACTTGCTGTGCTATGGAAGGTTGCTCTCTGCCCCCACTATTTGGGACAGAGAATTGACCCTGTGTATTGTGTGCATCCTGTGTTGCCCTGTGACCCTTGGCTTCAGCTGCCCATTGCCACACCCTCCCACTCCTGGTTGCTTTCAGTAGCACGAGGGTCTAAAAGCGTCAGCATGGCACCTGGTCTTGGTAGGGTTTCTTTAATGCTGCTTTAAAATCGCTCCAGGAATAAAGGCTGGAGAGGCCGCCAGGTAAAGGGCTCTTTGGAGGATACCTGTTTGCCCTTCCCCTGCCCCCAACCTGCTGCTCCTCTGCCAGCTTCCCCTGTGGGACCATGCACTTGCTGCTTATTGAGTTTGTCAGCATTTCCCCATGGATCCCAGGCCGGCTAATTAGCCTTCCTGCCTCATTGCTGAAGCCACAGGGCACTGCCAGACCAGCACTTTTGCACGTGGCATCTGCTGAAGGAAAGCAAGGCCAGGTCTTTAACCCTGTGCTTGTCAGCTCTGTGGTCTGTGGGGAGTCTCATCTGCAGGCAGATGTTGAGGGTGCACCTGCATGAGCCTGTGGGATGCAGTGTGGGTTCTGCTCATGGAAGAGTTGTTTCCCTGGATGGTCAGGACTGGTTGGGGCAGTGACTGAAGCCAAAGTGGCTCATCAATACTGGCCAAGGCTTAGTGGGGTGGGGCTGGGTAACCAGAAATATCACCCTGATGCAGAAAAATTGCTGTGATTTTTTTTGTGTGTCATTTAATTGGGCCTTTTGGCTTGAAAGAAGTCAAGATCACCCAAAAAATGATCAGACTTGGCATAAGACTGTTCTTTGTTCCGCTGAGGTGTAAATTTCAAGATGTCCCAGCCTGATGCTAACAGTGGGTCACGGCACCAGCAACCCCTTAAGGCTCCCCAGCTCTTGAACCCTCCTGCTACTGCAGACCCTGGTTCTTGCTGACGGGCCCTGGTGTGTTCTCAGGAGC
This sequence comes from Sylvilagus floridanus, assembly GCA_949820135.1. NCBI lineage: Eukaryota > Metazoa > Chordata > Mammalia > Lagomorpha > Leporidae > Sylvilagus > Sylvilagus floridanus. Next base: position 56,541,668 of record OX463235.1, read on the forward strand.
ACCCAGGGAGTGCCTTGGGTGTTTGCAAGCAAGCCTGGTAGGCTTCTGCTGGGCACTGCTGCCGTGGGCTGCACTGGGTCAGCGGTGGGTTTCTGCCTCTGCTGGGTGTCAGCACATCCACACGGCACTGCTCCTGTACTTGGCCCCCACGACCGTCTTCTGCAGAGCGGCAGTGTCCCTCCTAAGTGAGTACTTTCCCTCCCACTGAGCCATCTATTTTTTTTTAAAGATTTATTTATTTGAAAGTCAGAGTTACACAGAAAGAGAGGAGAGGCAGAGAGAGACAGAGAGGTCTTCCATCTGCTGGTCCACTCCCAAATTGACTGCAACGGCTGGAGCTGTGCCAATCCGAAGCCAGGAGCTTCTTCTGGGTCTCCCACTCGGGTGCAGGGTTCCCAAGGACTTGGGCCATCTTCTGCTTTCCCAGGTGAGGCATCACTAAGACCCCAGGGCTGCCCAGCTGCTGAGCAAGTCAGATTGTGGTGATGCTGGGGGGCATGGCTCTCTCTCCACCTTCTGCTTCCCGAAGCAGCCTTGGCTGCACCTGCTGCCCTAGAGAGTAATCGAGTGGAAAGCGCTTTCAACCTCATGCCAGCTCTCCTGTCCCTGGGGGATCAGGAGAGTGTGAGGGCAGGTCAGGGTGAGGAGTTCAAACTGGGGTTTGTAGCCTGAGTTTTGTAGCCTGAGTCTCCTGATAAGAAGCTGTGTGTGCTCAGGAAAGTTTGTTGCTTATTTGAGCTTCAAAACTTTAACTCAGGAAATAGCACCAGAACAATAGTACCTAAGTCAGGACTGTTTGGCAGTTAAATGAGCCAATGCATGCAAAACTCAGTGTACACAGTAAATGCTCTGTACTCTAGCAGATATTAATGAGTGAATGGGCTCAAATGATACAGCATAGAGGCTGGGCAGGGGCAGGGATGGGGGGATGTGACAGACCCCAAACCTCTGTTCTCACTCTGAGGCCTTGATAAACAAAGCTTGCTAAACATGCTTTTCCTTGCCTACCCCCTTCTCTTAGGGAGCTAAAGTTGCCAAGAGGCTGCCTAGTATTTACAACAAGCTTCTAAAGGGAGTCACTGACTCTTGAAAGGTTCTAACACATGCCTGAGTCCTAGAGCTCGCACAGTTTAATCTCAGTATGGGGCCTGCTGCTCCTGTTCTACCCTCAGAGTGTCTGTCCATTCATCCATCCAAGAACAGTATCTATTGCTGTATGTGTATGTGGGGGGATATATATGTATGTGTGAGAACACTCCAAAAGTCCATGGAACATGCAATGAACATGTAAGTTTATTTTGGTGCAAAAAAAGTTCTTGAAATCCCTGCAAGCATTGTCCAAGGCAGAAAGCAAGAGTAAGGGAAGTGGCAAGTGAGAGAGACCAAGAGAGGGCAGAACTCTCCGCTCTACCAAATGCACCTGAATCCACTGATGAGGGTGCGGACATGAATCTGTTCATGAGGATGGTGCCCTCATGACCTAGTCACTCTTGAAAGTCAATGCCGTTGCTTAGGGGATTCAGTTTGAAACACATGAGCTTCACCACATTCAAAACACAGCAGCAGCTGAGTTCTTTGACGTTTACTTAAAATCCCCACTGTGAGCAGTGTTGTGTGGTGGGCTCCATGAGAGGGTGCAGATGAAGGACTTGGTATCTCACACTCAAGAAAATGTATCTGAATGTGGCACCAAAGAACTTGGAGTTCCCTCGAAAGGCCTCGTCTGATACCAAAATCGTGGGCTTATCCCTCTGGGAGGAGAGGGGAGGTCCCCCTGCCCCCGCTGTCTTGTAGAGCCACTGTGAATACACTGATGTCTCCAACAGGGCCCCTGTGGGCTCTGACTTTGCAGGCGATGAACACACATTCTGTTTCATTCCACCTACAGCATAGACCAGAACTTCCCACCATTACACGGTTCTGCTATCGGAGGAGACGACGCTGGGGATAATGGACCCAGACATGATAGGGCTTGGTTTGGGGTGTGGAATGTGGGTATCTCCTGGGGAAACCTTGTGCTTTCGAGTCTTCCAGCAGCCCTTGGGTGCCCAGAGAGTACAGAGTGAGGCTTTTCCTGTATCTCATACTCAAACCATCCTTGCCTGAAGCCCAGGAGCTGTTCAGCTTGCAGAGGCTGACAGTTCTGAGTGCAATGGAACGGCTGATGGGTCCAGAAAAGGGCTTGTTTCTCCCACAATGCATTGCCAACCACGTCCCTACACTTGAGTAATGTTGTGTGGATGCTTTATATCCCCCTGTAGCTGTTCCTGTATTATATAGACTTGGATGCACACTCAAGTTCTTTTCCGCTACCTATCTTTCTATTCCTTCTTCTCAAGGAAGCATATGATTAGGTGTTAGGAAGGATCCCTGGGGTAATCCTACAAAGGATTTGAAATCCCTGGCAATGGCCATATGAATGGATTTTTCCTTCCTTTTTTGTTTTCTATCATTATTTTAACAGACATAAAAATTATATATCATTTATGAGGTACTATGTGATAATTCATTACATGTATGTTTTGTATATCCAAGCTAGGTAAATATATATATCCTTTCAAGAATTTAACATTTCTTTCTAGTGTGATTCTTTTCTTTCCAAGGGGTACAGAGGGTACTTACACGTTGTAACCTTTGTTCTTAGACAAGGTAGGCTAAGCCACTGCATCCTGTAAGTTACAGGAGCAAAAATAGAGAACTTCTATACATTCTCTGACTGGGGCCTCAATGATTTTTTAAAATTTATTTGAGAGGCAGAGAGAGAGGTCTTCTATCCTCTGGTTCACTCTCCAGTGAGTGGTTCATGGCTATAATGGCTGGACCTGGGCAGATCCAAAGCCAGGAGCCAGGAGCTTTTTTTGGATCTCCCACATGTGTGCAGAGGTCTAGGCATTTGGGTCATCTTCTTCTGCTTTCCCAGGCACATTAGCAGGGAGCTGGATCAGAAGTAGAGCAGCCAGGACTTGAACAACAACAAAAATATGGGATGCTGGAGGCGGAGGCTTAACTTACTATGCCACAGTGCCAGCCCCTGCTTAACCACATTGTAACACACACATGTGCACTCAGATAAGGAAAAAAAAATAGTCCCTGTATATTTCTGAAATAAAGCAAAGAGTATTGTCATATAATTTCCATTAAGGGGAAATTTATTTTTAAAGCAAAATTTAAAAGGTTTTTGATGAACACGTAATAGCTGTACATTTTTATGGGGTACAGGCAATATCTCAACCCACATGTACAATGCAGTGAAGTGACTGTAGTTCACATGAATATATTATATACTGTATAAAGAACAGGAAGACAGGGGCTGGTAAGTTTCAAACATCAAGAGCAGAGAAGTAAATGAAGATTGATTTCTGCTATGGGCTCGTAATCTTTTTTCCAGTATCTCCAAATTGAATGATTACAGGATTTGGGCAGTAGCTCCATGTGGGTTTCAGACAAAGGTAAGACACCAGGGAGTGGCACACATGCCACACTCAGAGTCAAATCAATCTTTAAAAATTCCTGGCCAAATAACTGTGGGTTCTTCTGAGCAGCAAATCCTGGGGTCTTAGATCCCCACCTTGCCCTGCTATAGAGCCCTCCTGGATTCTTCTGCCTTGGTCTCTCCCTCTTGTGTTCAGCTGGCCTTGGTTGTTTGCAGAGTTCTTTTGGTTCCCTGGCCATTTTATCCTGCAGGGTCCCAGGGTTGTTCAACTAGGCTTGAAATTCTTCAAATACTGGGGCAGGCAAATGTGAACTTAAATTTCAGCTCCATCAGTCCTGGCTGAATGGTCTAGCTGTTTAAATTCTTGGAAGTTCAGTTTCCTGATCTGTAAGCCTTGAATAATGATCCCTTCTTGAGAGGTTATATAAGGACACAGATCATAAGACCCTTAGCAAGTGCCTAGCAAATGACATGTTTAGTAAGTGCTGCTGGTGGTGGTTATTTATACCTGCCATCTACTCATTCATCAGACATTATGTTTGTGCATCCCTGCTCACTACCAGAGTAGGAGCTCAGCTTGTGTTGGATGAATGAGTCAAGTCAAAGGGAACAAATCCTTCCCTGGGTCACGGGATAGTCTGGAGTCAGAGGCTGGATACAGGCTTGGTGATTGCCAAGAGGGAGCTCGGATATGGGGAGCAGCCATCAGGGAGTACTAACTAGCTGGGATCCAGATCTGTCTGGGCCCATGGCCTCACTCTGATCTCTGCCTGTCTACTGCCCAGATCACAGAGGAACACTTGTGTTCTGGCCTTGAAGACAGAAAGTGAGGGTGGCCTCTGCAGATCTTTGTGCCTGCACAGAGCATTTCCATATGACTGGAGGCACGGGCATTATAAGGAAATGCTTCGGCCGGAGCTGCGGCTCACTTGGCTAATCCTCCGACTGCAGCGCTGGCACCCTGGGTTCTAGTCCCGGTTGAGGCACCAGATTCTGTCCCAGTTGCTCCTCTTCCAGTCCAGCTCTCTGCTGTAGGCCAGGAGGGCAGTGGAGGATGGCCCAAGTGCTTGGGCCCTGCACCCGCATGGGAGACAAGGAGGAAGCACCTGGCTCCTGGCTTCGGATCGGCACAGCGTGCCGGCCATAGCGGCCATTTGTGGGGTGAACCAACGGAAAGGAAGACCTTTCTGTCTCTCTCTCTCACTAACTCTGCCTGTCAAAAAAAAAAAAAAAAAATGCCTCGAGCATTTCCAACCCTTGTCTTCCTTCCAGAACCTCCAGGGTGGGGGTCGGGGCCTTCCAGCTGGAATTCCCTCGTATCTGCCAGACTACTGCTCTGATCTGTAGGGCTTCCCCCGGCTCCAGTCCTGGTGCCTCCAGAGCCATCTTCCCCCAGCTGCTCGGTGCTTCCACTTTCAGCTCTTTGCTTTCTCTGAGAACAACTTTTGTTTTTGTTTTTTTTTTTTTTTTTTAGCACATACTCAAAGTACTTATTTATTATCTTTTTAAAAGACTTATTTTGAAAAGACTATTTTGAAAGAGTTACAGAAAGAAGAAGAGAGAGCATGAGAGAGAGGAGGAGGAGAGAGAGAGAGACAGATATGTCATTGACTGTTTAGCTTCACAGATAGCCACAATGGCCAGCGCTGGGCCAGACCAAAACATAAGCCAGGAGCTTCATTACAGTCTCTCATGAGGGTGGCAGGGGCCCAAACACTTGGCCCATCTTCTGCTTCTTTTCCAAGGCCGTTAGCTGGGAGCTGGATTGGAGATGGAGCATCCAGGACACAAACCAATGCCCATGAGGAATGCCGGCACCTCAGGCTGTGTCTTTACCTGCTGTGCAACAATGTTAGCCCCATCATATTGAAATTCTTAACACATATGAGTTGTGGTACAGCAGATTAAGGCACTTCTTGGGACATCCAAATCCCATATCGGAGTGACAATTTTCCTAGCTTCTTTGCTACTGTCCTAGCTTCCTGCCAATGTATCTGGGATGCAACAGGTAATGACCACAGTACTTGGATTCTTGCCACCTATTTGAGAGACTCATATGGAGTTCCTGGCTCCTGGCTTTGGTGTAGCCCAGCCCAGGCTGTTGTGTGCATTGAAGCAGTAGATTGAAACTCTCTGGCTTAGTTAATGAGGTTCCCCCCTAGTTCTCTAGTTAGATGACTAGGGAAAGGTTTAGTAACCATGTGGCTATCTATTTGTACTCTACTGGGCTTCTCAGCCGTTCCTCCCAAAGTTCTTTCATGACCCTTTTATTTTTCACCACGGCAGCCAGCCAAGTCTGTCTCTGAGATGGTTATTTTACTAACACAGAGTCTCAGTGTGAAGAATCAAGAACAACATTGTTGGAATGTTAAGCTTGGAGACCAAATGTCTGGCAGCTCAGTTAATGCTTATCTGGATTTACCTAATATTCCGAAGTTCTCTCTCTCTCTCATTCTCTCTTTCAAAGACATTTATTTGACATGAGATGAGATTTTCCACCCACTGCTTCACTCCCTAGATGGATACAACAACCAGGACTGGGCCAAACTTAAAAGCCAGGAGCCAGGAACTCATCCGGGTCTTCTACATGGGTAGAACTCATATTCTTGGGCCATGATCCACTGCTTCTCAGGCACATTATCAGTAAGCTGGATTAGAAGTGGAAGAAGGGGGCCCAGCACTGTGGTATAGCAGCTTAAGCTGCCACCTGCAAAACTGGCATCCCATAGGGGTGCCAGTTCGGGTCCCAGCTGCTCCACTTCTGATCCAACTCCTTGCTAATGCACCTGGGAAAGCAGCCAAAGATGACCGAAGTGCTTGGGCCCCTGTACTCATGTAGGAGACCAGGAAGAATCTCTGGGCTCCTGGCTTTGGCTTGGCCCAGCCCTGGCTGTTGAGGCCATTTAGGAGTGAAACAGTCCATGGAAGGTCCTTCTGTCTCTCTAACTCTGGCTTTCAAATAAATAAAAATTAAAGATTAAAAAAAAGTGGAAGAAGAGTAGCCAGGACTCAGATTAGCTCTCTGAGATGGGATGTGGGAGTCCCAAGTGGAGGTTAACCTACAGTAACACAGTGCCCACTGCCTTAAGGGTTTTCTCAACATTAAAAAGGAGCCTAATACTAATGCTTGCAAGGAGTATATCCCATTGATCACAGAACTCTGCATCTCAATTTAGTAAGTCATTCTTAAACAGGTATTGAGCCCAGTACTATGCTCTTTGCTCTAGGGATGGGTGCGGCTGGAGCAGCCTTCAAAGAGTAGGGGCTCGAGCCCCACCCCAGGATCTCTGGGCATCAAAAGCCTTTCTGTGTGGTAGATTATAAGACACAGCCAAGGGTGAGAGCAGCTCTGAGTGTGCTCACACAGCACCTGTTGCACACCTGGCCATTACAGAGCCTTCCGGTAGCCATGTCTCAACCTTCCTAGTTCAGTGACTACTGTGGTTTGGACAGGATTTGGCTTCTAAACTCATGGTGGGTTTCAAGGTCCAAAGTCATAAGTTGATAGTACTAAGAGAGTAGAAACTTAATCCAATGATGATGTTTAGGAGGTAGACCTAGAGAGGTCCTCAGGTTATCCGGGGCATGAAGATAGAAGGTAGTTTAGAGTGATGAAACTTTTGGCAAAATGTGAGATCCTTGGCTGAGTTGCTGAAACCCTCCAAGCACAGGTGCAGCCTCACCTGAAAGTCAAATGCGCAGCCAGCTTTGAGCCTCAGTCTCTCTGGCTACAGAACCCATGCCTTTCCCACCCTGTAATGCCATTTGTGCCAGGAAGACATGAGGCTACACATGATTAAATGTCATTTTTGTTTTTAGTTTCTCCTTGAATTTCCTTTTTTTAAACTTTTATTTAGTAAATATAATTTTCCAAAGTACAGCTTATGGATTACAATGGCTCCCCCCACCCATAACTTCCCTCCCACCCACACCCCTCCCATCTCCTGCTCCCTCTCCCATTCCATTCACGTCAAGATTCATTTTCAATTATCTTTATATACAGAAGATTGATTTAGTACATATTAAGTAAAGATATCATCAGTTTGCACCCACACAGAACATAAAGTGTAAAATACTGTTTGAGTACTAGTTATAGCATTAATTCACATTGGACAACACATTAAGGACAGAGATCCCACATGAGGAGTAAGTACACATTGACTCCTGTTGTTGACTTAACAATTGACACTCTTGTTTATGGCATCAGAAATCTCCCTAGGCTCTAGTCATGAGTTTCCAAGGCAATGGAAGCCTCTTGAGTTCGCTGACTTTGATCTTATTTAGACAAGGTCATAGTCAAAGTGGAAGTTCTCTCCTCCCTTCAGAGAAAGGTACCTCTTTGATGGCCTGTTCTTTCTACTGGGATCTCACTCGCAGAGATCTTTCATTTAGGTCAAATTCTTGACTCTGATTCCCTAAGCAGCTAGAAGAAAGAGGGAGAGATCAGTGGAGTTTGGAGAATGTGTTGAAGACTTTGCTGAGGAAGTGAGTCAAATGGGACTTGAGCGATCCTTGTGATGGACTTGGAGAACATAAGCAGTGGATACTTCTTCCATTGCTGGTAGAAATGAAGGCTTTGCCTAGGTTTACCAGTCCTTTTGTTGTAAACAGGTGTGTGTGTGTGTGTGTGTGTGTGTGTGTGTGTGTGTATACGATGAAGTGGGTAGAGACATGGTGGACGGTGGTGGATGGAGTTGTAGTTCACTTCCTAGGCTGCACTTCCTGGAATTTGTGCTCCTTTAGGGGCTCATTTGCATCTTCAGCTTTATAGGCTTAGAACTCCAGTTGTTTCAATTGGCCAGGCATTGAGGTTCCTGGGAGTGGATCTGTTGTGGTCAAATAAGACTCTGCTCCCAGGGCAGGAGGCATGCAGTGGTGTGGAAATTTACAATAGAAGTCCTCTCCAGCTGGAAGTCAGAAGCCAGCCATGTGCGGCAGCAGGGGCGGGACACTGCCTTCTGAGGGTGGGTCAGGAGCAGCTCCCCCACGTAGACGGGCAAATTGCCTGTGGGGAGCCCAGAATAGGGGCAGAGAAGTTGGATATTCATCTATGACATTGCTTCCTCTTTATCCTGAAGACAATGCTGCCTCTTTTAGAAGTGTTTGTTATTAGAACTGGACTTCTCCTTCCCTGTCCCCCACATTTAACTGGATGGGGTACTCAAAAGCATTTCTCCATGGCTTTCATTTTTCTGTACTCCAATGTCCGATATATTATGGTGTGTCCATGTCTACTACATGATGACCACTTTATCAAGATAAGTTATATCTGAATAATCATAAGTTATCTGGTTCATTATATTTTATCTCTTGATGAGTCTTTTAACTATATATATACAGCTCATAAAGTTTACCATTGCCACCAATTTTAAGGGTATAGTTCAGTGGTGTGAAGTACATTCGTATTTTTCTGCAACTGTCATCACCTTCCATCTTGACAAATTTTTATTTTTCCAAACTGAAACTCCATCTCTGCTAACAATTATCTCCCCACCCCCCTTCTCTCAGCCCCTCGTAGCCCTGATGGGACTTTGAATTCCTTGAGAGGGTCTACGACAGGCCTGACCTGGGATTGTGTTGAAATGGAGGTTCCCGGACAGCTCCTTCACAGAATCTGTTGCTGCAGTTATGGCATGCAGGCTGGGAGCCTGTGATTCTGATGCAGGTGATCCACAAATATTTTATTATTTTATTAATTTGGAGGGCAGAGTAACATGGAGAGACTGATCTTCCATCTGCTGGTTCACTCCCCAAATGGCCGCCTGGTGCTTGACCTACAGGGCTCGGCAAGGCTGAAGCAGAGAGGCTGAGTTCCATCCAAATCTCTCACATGGCTGGCAGCAGCCCATAGACTGTGGCCATCCTCTGCTGTCTTCCCAAGCACATTAGCAGGGAGGTGGATCAGAAGCGGAGCAGCTGAGATGCAAACTGGTGCTCTGATGTGGGATGTTATTGCAAACAGTGGACTGCCTTGCTGTGCCACAGCACCAGCCCAGGCCCAAAGATCTTTGAGAACGCTGTTCACCCCATCCCAGTCTTCCACAACCCCTGTGGCCCACTTTTACATGAAAGTCCTCCTTGGCTCTTGAAGTGAGTGAGTTAGAAAATGCATAATTCCCCTCCCTTCTCCTGTCACTCCCTGGATCCTTTCCAAGCATGAGAGGGGGCGCAGATTTCTAAACTTGTTCAGTTCTTCTCTCCTCCCCTCTCCTCCCCATCCCTCCTCCCTCCTCTGCATCCTTTATACTCTGCAACAAGGCTCTTTTTCTTGGACCACCCATTGAGAACTGTAGTAAGGATCATTTTAAATGATTGACATATTTCCATTGATGTTTTCAACAAAGCTGGGCTTTCTGAGTATGTGTACGTGTGTGTGCGGATGTTCATATTTACTTTCCTGCTATGTTAACATCAGTGGTTCTCAAAATCTGGCCCTTGGACCAGCAACGTCAGTGTCATCTGGGAACTTGTTAACCATGCAAATGTTCGGGCCTGGTGCTTGACCTACAGGTGCTCTGCAGGTGGGATCCTGTGACCTGTGTTTCAACAAGTGTTCTGGAGGATTCTGTTGCCCCCCTAACGTTTGAGAGCAACTGCTTTAAAGACATTGTGTGCAGGGTCTGAGTCCACCCGTACAAGGATGGACTGGGTCTGAGGAAAGGTGAGTGCGCCGCTCGCCCATTCCCCAGCCTCCAGATCCCGGAGACAATCAGACACAGCGGGGAGCCAAGTCTAGCAAGGACTCACTTATTCCATGCATAAGCAAACCTTTTATAGCACAAAACTGCAGAGTCATTGGGGCAGGGCTAAGGGCCAACCAATCACTTAAACGGTCACCTTACGGGGGGGAATTTCTATAGGACTAGCCATATGTCTATACTAGTCTTGTTACCTCCCCTGATGTTGCGTAGCCAATTAGCTTTTGAGTTCCGCCCATCTTACGTCCTCTGGGCGCCATCTTTTTTGCCCCTCCTTGGCACCGCCCTGTCCGTGGGCCATGTGCACCGCATGAGTGTGCGCTGGGTCCTTCCCTGCACTGCCATCCCCGGGACACCTGAAGGCTGGCTCCGCGGGCCCTGGCTTGGGTTAGTTCGCAGGCCTGGCTCTACGCGGCTCCATTCTGTGCAGCTCGGGCGGGGGCACCCGGTGGCAGCTGCGCATGTGGAGCCCCAGGGCCTGGCCTGGCCGCGCCATGGCCGCGCTCATGCCCCACAATTGTGTAGTTTAACACCACAAAAGTACTGAGAAAATCTCCATTAAAGAGAAGGTTAAAAAAAAAAAAAACTTAGAAAAGCCAAAGATAGGACTCAGTGAGGTCTTCTATGAAGCCTAGCAGTGACCAGTCTGGGGCCTCTGGGAAGCGCTCATCCACACTTCCTCCTGTTCCAACAGCCACTTGCCACTGTAGAGAAAGCCTGCTCTCGGTCCTTGCAAACACAGGTAAGGATGGAGGTGGGGTTTGCACGTCGTTTGAGGTTGTCCCCAGACGTTCATGTACTGCAGATGTTGGTGCTGAAGTGGTGGGACCTTTCAGAGGTGGGGCCTAGTGGAAAGCAATGAGGTCATAGGGAGCTCCGCCCCTCAGCAGGGCTTAATGCAGGTTTGATGGGGCAGGATTTGTTCCCTCCAGAATGGGCTGTTACATGGAAGCCTGGTACCGTCCCTGAATCCCTGTTCTGCATGCCCTGCCTGCTACTCACACACGTTTCCAACATGGAAAGGCCATTTGCATGCGCCTCCCCAGAGCTGAGCCAGGGCCAGGCTCTTGGACCTCCAGAACATAGAACTCAGCAAACCTTGTTTCTTTATAAATTGCCCAGCTTCAGCAAAACTAAATGGACTAAAATTCACAAAGAAGACCATCAAATAGGAGTGACCTAGAAAGCATCGATTGGGGGCATAACCCAGGGTTTAGGAGGTCATTCATGCAGAAAGCAGCCAGGGAGCATCGTTCCATGCTGTCTCCCCTTGGCACTAGTGTCGCCAGCTTGCCCACCCCTAGAGGGGCCCCTCTGGCTTCCTGCAGCATCAGCAGCTGCTGTGCCCAGCAGGAGGGGGCAGCCGAGACCCTGAGCAGTGTCATCTGTTGAGGGGGCTGCTCCGTGTGTGGCTGGGGTGAACAGGAGCACAGAGGCCAGATGTTGGCTGTGGGAGGGTGCAAGAATTGGCATCAGTGCCATTTGGTCTCGCCTGCTGCATCCTGTGACCCCAGGGAACGGCAGCACTTGCTGCTTGTAAGCCAGCTGTTGATGGTTTCTCTGAACAAGCATAAAATCCCTCACGAGCTATTTTTTCATCCTTTAAAGTTTGCTTTGATTAGTGTAAAGTTTGTTAATGGAAAATCAACGTGTCTTTCTAACTCTGGCTGGGTCGAGGCATTCTGTTGTCCTACATTTTCTCCTGGTCCAGCCTGAGGCTCAGAAGAGCTGGTGGCAAATACAGTCTGCCAGTACCAGGAAGCCCCTGCTTGGCACCAGGCCAGGTTTGAGGTGCAGGGGATACAGTGAAGAGCCAACAGCCCCTACCCTCATGGAGCTTGCCTTCTAGAGGAAGCAAAGGAGTACTTTTTGAGCATTTGACAGATGGTATGAAGAGAATGAAGCAGAGTGATATGGGTTCAGGTACCCACTGCTGTATGCTGAACCACCCAGAAACTTAAAGCAGTAACTTTCATTGTGCGCACAGTCTCCCAGTCAGGGCAGGGCTCAGCAGGGTGGTTCCTTGGTGGTCCTGCTGATGGTCAGCTGGCAGGTGAACCAGTGTCTGTGATCAATGCTGATCAACTGGGCCTCTCTCTCTCTCTCTTCCTCCCCCCCCATCTCATCTCACACACTCTTCCTCCCTCCATGGAACTGTGGGTTCTCTTCCATGTGCCTCCTCAGCACACTCTCTTCAAGGCAGGAGCTGGGTTTCCTAGGTGGGGACCCTGTGTGTTAACAAGCACCACAATGGAAGGTACCAGGCTTCCTGAAGACCCAGGAGCATCTCTGCTACATTCTTGAATTGAAACCATCAAAAGACCAGCCCAGATTCAAAGGCACTGGACTGTGTAAGGTGTGCATACCAGAAGGTTTGGGGCCAACAGACTCTCCCAGGTATGACAGACTCGAGGTCAGAGATACAAAGGTGGGCTGGCTGGGGAAGGTCTCTGTGATCAGTGTCATGTGGGCTGGAGCCTGGAGCCCGCTGGGTGAAACTGTGGGGGATGGGCATTCCAGCCAGGGCAGTGGGGCCTCTTCCCCTGGACTGCCCTCCTTACCGTCTGTTTCCAGTGAGGAGCTGGCAGGGGACTTCCTACTTGATTTAGGTGAGAGAAACAGAAGCAGGAAGCTGGAGGGAGGAAAACCAGGTACTTCAGGTTCAGGGAACTGATCCCTTGTCACCAGGGAGGGACCAAGAGAACCACCAGGTCACTTCCTGAGCATCTCGGAGGACTCGAGACTGAGCTGCTGACCCTTTGTGGGTAATGAGTGGATGAGGGGCTTCAGCCCCCCAAAAAAGTTTTGTGTCGTCTTGGGGCTACCACTGCCGAGGCAGCTGCTCTTGCTTTGCGTCTTTGAGAGTTGGCACCTGTGCAGAGGGCTGTGGAATTGTTCTCAATTGTGAAGCTGTGTGGCAAGTGGCTGAAAACAGCCTTTGGGGCTATTTGCTTCTTTGTTGGTAAGGGGATCAAGAAGGCTTAATGACACTAGTTCCTTCTCAGAGTGTAGCTGTAGACCTACTGTCTCAGATCACCACTGAGCATGGTAAACTGCAGGTGCCCAGGCCCAGGTCCCAGTGCACTGATCTGAATCTGGGGGAGGGCGCCCCAGGAATGGGTGTTTTCAGTACACTCCCCAATTGGGCCTTGTGTTCATGAAAGCTGAATAAACTCTGATTGAAACCTTTAGATGGAGTCAGACGTGAGCCCTCTGAAGATGAAGTGTGGAGTAATTTTTCTAGGCCGAATTCAAATATCACCTCCTCCAAGAAGCCTACCCAGTTACCTTGGGACAAATCTGTTTGCTTGTGTATTGGAGCATTGAGCATGTGATCATTACACAGTCCATGTTCTTGGCAAACTGGAGCTCCTGTGAATGGGATGAATTTTATTTGAATTTCTGTGCCCAGTGCCCAGCACCTAGAAGGCAGACCAAGCACTTGGGGCGGGTGAAGCAATGAATAGAAGCAACTCTAAGGAATACCTTCTGCAGTTCTGTCATTTTGTGAATGAAGACACTGGAACCTGCCATGCATAGTGATTGGCTCAAGGCCCCATCAAACAGGCCATAGTGAGGATTTGAACAAAGGCTTCTGCAATCCTCTTGTCAGGCCAACTTCCTCCTTCAGGTGGCTGGCATATGGGTTTCACTTTTCCTTCCAGTCCGTCCTGAGTCTAAGCTGTGGACAGGGGCAAGATTGGCTGGGAGAGCTCCCAGGAGCGCCAGTAGGTCTGGCCCTGGCTTCAGGCAGGGCCAGGCTTACCCTGCCCCAGCCTGCTTTCTGTCTCTCCATGGCAGCCCAGCCCATTTGGTGAGCATCCAGGGCCTTCTGTGAGTGAATTTAAATGGCTGTGGAGAGTGCCTCCCTCTTCATTGTGGGCCACAAAGGACCCTGGTGGGATTTGCATATTGCTAATTACAGCTGATTCTGGCTTTGGAGAAAAATCATTGATCCGTTTATAACTTACAGTAATTTGCAAAGCAATTACCTTCTGGCATCTTCCTTCTTGCTAAAAATATGTCATTATTTTCATTTTTTAAAAAATAAAAATGATCTGGGTATTGTTCATGAAAGATCAGCCTCTCCATGTACAAAGAGGTAAATACGCGAAATCTCTGGGGACGGCCAGGTTACCTAGACTCTTGAACTCTTGGTGCCTGCACATAGTAGGTGTGCAATCCGTGTCTGGCTGAGAGAAGAAACATCCTTGGGTAGAATACTGTGTGGCACCTTCTTTGCTCTCTTGTGTGGCACATGGTGGCAGGTGCAGCTCCTGGAGGCTGCCTCCGGGTTGGAATCCTCACCTCCCCCCTTGCTGGCTTTGTGGTTTTAGACAGGGCTGCCTCTTCATACCCCTCCTTCCTCATGTGGGCAATGACAAGGCTGGCAGTACCGACTTCTCCGGGTTTGATGTCAGGAGGATTGAATGAGATGATGTAGGTAAACCGTCCAGCATGCGGTAAATGTGAACTTAGTGTTAGCAATGACCTTGCCCGGGTTCTTGGAATCCTTAGGATTTAGTGGGTGATCCGCCCCTTCTCAGCTGGATGCCTCTGAGAGGTGAATGAGGGCTCCTTAGTGTGGCCTGGGTGCGGGGCAGAGAGAGGCCACACAGTTTCCCGTGTACTCCGGGCCGGCTCTGGTGGAAGGCCTGCCTCCACTGAATTATCCGACAGGGTCCTATGAGCAGGGGGACACGGGTACACCAGCAGTCGGGCCAGAGGGGCATTCTTTGGGGACACTGTGGCTGACAGGAAAGGGTCCTGGACTCTGAGAATCGAGTCCCAGCCCCCCCCTCACTGTGTGATCTCGGGGAGGTCACTTCCCTCTGAGCTTCAGTAGTGGAAAGCAGGGATATCTGGGTCAGTTTTGCAGCCAGGGCTGGGTTAGGGTTGAGAGTGAGACACTCGCTTTGGAAGGCGGCAAAATCTCAGTCATTAAGACAAAGAATGTCTTGTTTAATTAAAACAATTTTAACAGACACATAACTTTGTACCTATTTCTAGGGTACTGAGGGATGTTTCAATGTTGTGTATACACTGTGTGATGTCCAAGGCATGTGTCTGTCTCTTCAAATATAATTTCTTTAGAGCAAAAGCATCTGGAATTCTATTGTCTGTTTGCTTTCAGTAGAGAAGTATATAGTATGTTAGCATATCTAGTCATCTTAATATACACTGGAACCTAGATGGACATATCCTGTGTAACTATGACTGTTACCAGTGGCTCAGCCTTTCCCCATCTTTGCCTTCCTTCTTTCCTCTCCAGCCTCTGGTTGCCACCATTCTTCCTCTTTTTCTTCTTCTTTTTAAAGATTTATTTATTTTATTTGTAAGGCCGAGTTACAGAGAGGCAGTGGCAGAGGCAGAGGTAAAGAGAGAGAGAAAGAGAGAGAGAGATCTTCCATCCACTGATTGACTCCCTAGATGGCCACAATGGCTGGAGCTGCTCGAATCTGAACCCAGGAGCCAGGAGTTTGTTCCACATCTCCCATGCGGGAGCAAGGGCCCAATGACTTGGGCCATCTTCTACTGCTTTCTCAGGCCACAGCAGAGAGCTGGATCAGAAGTGGAGCAGCTGGAATTCAAACCAGCACCCAAAGGGGATGCCGGCACTGCAAACGACAGCTTTGCCCACTACACCACAGCACCGGCCCCTACAATTAATTCTTTTTTTAAAAAAGAGAGATGCAGAGAAAGGGATACAGAAAGACAGAGCAGGCAGATTTTCCATCCATTGGTTCACTCCTCAAATGCCCATAACATCCAGGAATGGGCCAGGCTACAGCCTAGAGCCTAGAACCCAATCTGGCTGTCTCATGTGGTTAACATGGACATCATCCATCATCCATTGCCTCTCTAGTGATTTCTGAGCATTGACTTTGTATTCTTCACCTTTGTTGAGTTTAATAGTTCGAATACCTTTCTGGTAGAGCCTTTGGAATTTTTCTATTCTTTTTTAAAAAAAGATTTATTTATTTTTTTGAAAGGCAGAATCACAAAGAGGCAGAGGAAGAGAGACCGAGAGAGGTCTTCCATCCACTGGTTCACTCCCCAGATGATTGCAGTGGCTGGAGCTGCACTGATCTGAAGCCAGGAGCCAGGAGCTTCCTCCTGGTCTCCCATGCGGTTGCAGGGGCCAAGTACTTGGGCCATCTTCTACTGCTATCCCAGGCTACAGCAGAGAGCTGGATCAGAAGAGGAACAGCTGGGATACGACCAGACACCCATATGGGATGTCAGTACTGCAGGCAGCGGCTTTACCTGCTATGCCACAGCACCGCCCCCTGGGATTTTCTTTTCCTTCCTTCCTTCCTTCCTTCCTTCCTTCCTTCCTTCCTTCCTTCCTTCCTTCCTTCCTTCCTTTCTTTCTTTCTTTGACAGGCAGAGTGGACAGTGAGAGGAGAGAGACAGAGAGAAAGGTCTTCCTTTTTCCGTTGGTTCATCCCCCAATGGCCACTGTGGCTGGTGCGCTGTGGCCGGCACACCGTGCTGATCCGAAGCCAGGAGCCAGGTGCTTCTCCTGGTCTCCCATGCGGGTGCAGGGCCCAAGCACTTGGGCCATCCTCCACTACACTCCTGGGCCACAGCAGAGAGCTGGCCTGTAAGAGGAGCAACTGGGACAGAATCTGGCGCCCCGACCAGGACTAGAATCTGGGGTGCTGGCACCACAGGCAGAGGATTAGCCTATTGAGCCGCGGTGCCGGCTGTGGGGTTTTGAGTATATATGATTGTGCCATCTACAAATAGTGACAGCTCTCCTTTCCGATTTGGATGCCCTTTGTTTCTGTCTCTTGCCTAATTTCTCTGGCTGTAACTTTTAGTATTATGTTGAATAAAAGTGGTGAAAGTGGTCATTCTTGTTCTGTTCCAGATCTAAGAGAAAAAAACCTTTGACTTTTCCCTATTTAGCATGGTGTTAGTGGATGGCTTGTATTGGTGGCATTTATTAGGTTGATGTATGTTCCTTCTATACCTAATTTGTTCAGAGTATTTTTTTTTAACTTGAAATGGTGTTCAGTTTTATGAAATGCTGTTTCTGCATTTATTGAGATGATCAGAGGATTTTTTCCTTCATTCTGTTGATGTGGTGTGTGATGTTTATTGATTTGTGTTTAGTGAACCATCCTTGCATTGCTGGGATGAATCCCACTTGATCATTGCGAGAAATCTTTTTTATGTGCTGTTGGATTCAAGTTGATATATATTTGAGGATTTTTGCATCTGTGTTCATTATGGAAATTGACTTGTAGCCTTTTTTTTGCTCTTTGCTGTTTCTTTTTATGATTTTGTTATAGAGGTGATGCTTACCTCATGTCATGGGTTTGGAAGGCTTTTTTCTCTTCTAGTTGTTGGAGATCCTGTTTATCTTTAAACCTTAGAGAGCTTGATCCTAATATGGATCCTATCCTATAAGCTTGATCTTGGGATCCACTTGGTTGTGTTGAATCTTATTGGTTATCTTTTACCTTATTGTCCTTGGATAGCTGCATTTTTCTGTGGGACTGGGAATTTTTCTGTTATTATTTCTTTACTGTTCCCTTGACATTCTCATCTCTCTCTCAAACCCAGTAACTCTGATAGTTTCTCTTTTCATGCTGACCGAAGCACCTGTAAATTTTCTTCACCTTCTTGGCTCCATTTTTTCCTCCTACTGTGTATTTCAAACAGTGTGTCTTCATGTTCACTAACGCTTTCTTCTGATGACTCTATTCTGCTGCTGATGCCTTCTTTAACATTTTAGATTTCACTTCGTGTACTTCTCTGTTAAAGAATTTGTTTGATTTATTTTAGTGATATCTGTCTGTTTAGAATATTAAATTGTTTCTCTGTGTACTTGTGAAGTCATCACCAAGTTTCCTTAAAACAACTTCTCTGAAATCTTCATCTGAGCATTTGACAATTTCAATTTCTAGATGGTTAGTTTCTGGCAGCTTATTTTGTTAATTAGGCAAGGTCACGGTCCCTGGAACTTCTTAACACTTGTTGGCATCATCCGTCCTTTGAAGACTCAATTACAGTAATTTGTCTTCCTTTGTAGCTGTACTTCTTGAAATGCTAAGCAGTCTGTTTATTTCTCTGAGCCTATGGATGCTTGTGCCATTCTAGCATTAGATGTGCGGGCCCTAAATTGAGTTTTGCTTCAGGTCTGTTATTGGTGTGTTTTCACTTTTTCATTTCTGTAATATTCCCTAAGCTCATATTTTTCCCAAAATTGTAGCTTGTATGTTGTTCAGAATGAACTGGGGTTGTGCATAAAAAGGGGATAGTTCTTTCCTATACGTGTGTTCCTGGGGCTACGTTCAACCCAAATTTACACTTTTGTGGCCACCAACACCCTGATGCTAGATCAAACCCACTCTCCACAGCCCTTGAGATCAGCACAGCCCGGGGGTAGGACTGAAGCCCAACCCCCAGTGCTGCTCGTACCAGTCTCTGGCAGTGCTGGCTGTGCTGGTATACGACTGATCAGCTGGAGCCCTGGGACCTCACTCAGCACTGAGGCAAGTCTAGAGGCTCCATCTGCAAGCGGTGGCCTGGAGATGGGAACTGTTAGGATCTGCTCAATGTTGAGTTTCACCAGCCTAACACAAACTCAAACCAGTCTGTGGCTCTTTGCTCTCAGCACAAAGTTGGAAGAGATGATAGGAGTAACCCCTCAGCTGCCCAGGCAGGCACTAGGAGGGTCACACCTGTGAGTGTCTCACAGTCATCTCGGGGATGCATGCCAAACTTACAGCCCTCATGCCAAAATAAGTCTGTCCCACTGGGATACAGGTCTCTGCCTGATACTGACTCAAGTCAAGAGACTCTATATATAGGCATTGTCCTGGAGACAGGGACCTCGGTGATCTGCTCCCTGTGGGGCTGGCCATGGGATTAAAGCCATGGGATTCATGGACTGGACTTAATGCCCTCTGCCTCCCCTAGTAGGAAGACTTTCTCTCCATACTGTGCTCTTTAGAGCTAGGCGAGGGGTGACGTGACCAACTCTTTCCTTCCTGCTTTCTTCAGTGTGACTTTTTTTGTTCTATGAAATGAAGCACTGTGGCCTCTCACTTGGCTTCTGCAAGGACTGTGAAGGTGACTTGGTGTAGGAGCCGCTGTTCAAAGTGGGGCGATGATATGGCCGGAGTGTTTGACTTAGTCGCCATCTTGCTCCACCACCAAGATAAAGAACATTTTAATGCCGTGTTTTAACAAATCGAACTCAATGCATCTCATTCCCTAGCTGGGCAGCTCCTGCTTATTTAGGCATAGCCCTAGGTGTATGGACAGAACTTCCCTTGGGCTGTGCTCCATGGAACTGCTCTTTAAAGAAGTGGTTCTCAGAGCACAGCTCCCACCTGCAGCATTCACATTGCCCGATCACTTACTGAAGTGCACATCCTTGGATCCTACTGCAAAGTTACTGAAATGGGACATGGTACTCAGCAACCACTTCCTACAGATGGGCTGGTCCCTGCCCGCATCAGGCCCACATCTCGGTACCTTTCCCACCCCTTGGGTCTGTAATGAAATTGTCTACTTTTTTTTTTTTTTTGACAGGCAGAGTGGACAGTGAGAGAGAGAGAGAGAGAGAGAGAGAGAGAGAGAGAGAAAGGTCTTCCTTTGCCGTTGATTCACTCTCCAATGGCCGCTGCGGCTGGCGCACTGCGGCCGGCGCACCGCGCTCATCCGATGGCAGGAGCCAGGTGTCAGGTGGTTTTCCTGGTCTCCCATGGGGTGCAGGGCCCAAGCACCTGGGCCATCCTCCACTGCACTCCCGGGCCACAGCAGAGGGCTGGCCTGGAAGAGGGGCAACCAGGACAGAATCCGGCGCCCCGACCGGGACTAGAACCTGGTGTGCCGGCGCCGCAAGGCGGAGGATTAGCCTGTTGAGCCACGGCGCCGGCCGAAATTGTCTACTTTTTAAGGGTTAGCGAACAACTCCTTTCCCCTTCTGGTCCTCTGCCACCCCACCCCACAAACGCATTAGATTTTTGAATGAACTGGAAGTAGAGCTGTTTCCTTCTAGCTAGGGACTGCGGTGAGAGAAGGTATAAAGGAAAGGAACCATGTATGTTTCTCCAAGTTTAATGCTCTGCTCAATTGTCTTTAATTTTCTTGTCAGAGCAGGCAGGTTAAATATCTCATTTGCTTACTGGCAGCATTTCCTCCAGAGTCCTGGCCTTATGCTGTGTTAAAGACATTTTAAGAACAGATGCTCTTTTTTGTTCCTTTAGAGAAGCAAGTAAAGGGTAAACATGTTGCTTCTTCGCTTTTCCATTTAAGTAAATATCCTTCTTTTCATTTCTAAAAAGCTCCTCGCTTTGGTAGGTTTGTATACTTACATTAATCCCATCAACTTCTTATTCATGCAGCTTTGGAAGGGACATTAGAAAAACATCTCTCTGCCTCTTGCACCCTGCCGGAACCTCCATCCAGTCCAGCTAAAAGCCATTTCTGCATAAAACCCCAGTCATCCTGTGCTCACACACATAGCAGGCAGAACATTTGGTTGTTACGATGTAATTGGTTAATTTGTATTGTGCATGGCTCCGTTTCTTTCTCTAGCGACAAAAGCAGCTTGGTTTCTGAAGAGCGCTGCTCACTGGGACATTCTGTGATGGTGGAGATGCTTTGAATCTGCTCCTTTCAATATGGCAGCCATTCACTGCAAGTTGGGCATTGGAAACATGGCTTGTGCCGCTGAAGTACTGAATCTTACTCTAATTTCATTTTGATTCATTTAAATTTAAATTTTAAAGCATCACATGTGGCTAATGGCCACTATTATGGACAATTCAGATCGTTGAACAAGACCACTCTTGGTTAGAAGGACGCAGCTCCCAGCACTGTCCTGAAGAAGCCTTGGACACCCGGGAAGCGCTATGTGTCTCCCTCAGTTGAGGGATGGGGAGAGGTGGCTTCCCTGAAGACCGTGCTGGGCTTCTCCAAACCCCCACTTCTGAATCTCTCCTACTGTCATGTCATGGGCAGGTTTCTCCAGCCCTCAGTGGACTCAGACCATCTAGGCATTGGGTGCCCAGTGGAGGGGTGGTAGGGATGGGGAGCCTGGTGGCTCAGATTCCTGGGATCCAGAGAGGTTTGGGGTCCTCCCTTAGCCGCGTGGCTCAGCAGGTTACTCACCTGGAGCACACCTGTTGACAGGCCACATGGAGAGTCATGGGACAAAGGCGATTTGCCTTCCAGGCTTGAGATTGTGACACAAAGAAGGAAACCAGTATCAGAAGACAGGGGCCACCGGGAAGCAGATGTCACTGTGAGTTTTGACACTGAACACTTAATGCGGTGTGATGGAGAAGTTTCAAGCCAATAGGAAGGGCACCCTAGAGGCTAGTGACAGTAGGACTTCACTGTCACCCCAGGCTGAGGGTCAGGGGTAGAGGCGGTGTTAGCAGAGCACAGGGATGGGGCCTATGGGTATCACTTAGCAGACACTGGAGCTGCAGGGCAGGCATCTCTGATGGGAACTACAGCCAGTCAGAAGGAGCATCGGTCACCACAGGGGAGCGATCCTCTAGCTCCCCTGCACACAAGGCTGCTACAATGCCTCCTGTTGGTCTAGTCCAGCCAGTAGGCTGCCTGTAAGGTCTTCTATGACAGAGCAGAGCAGGGGATGGGGAGTGAAGCCTGAGCCTGCACGCGCGTGCGTGTGCACGTGCACGTGTGTACATGTGTTTGTGCATTCATACATGTGTGTACACGTATGTGTATGTGTGCGTGTGTTTGAAATGTGAGCCTCTACTCCTGCCCCCGCACAAAGCTGGAGGACAAGAACCATGGCCTGTGTGCCCCTGCTTCCTGCCCTGGCCTCCCCACCCCCAGGCTCCCCACCCACCATGTGCCTGAATCAAGGCCCTACCTCCAGGAGGGCGCCAGTGACACTGATGGGACAGACCTCGTGGAAAGGAGGCTGGAGGCTGGAGGCAAACCTTGGTAGTGCAAAGGGTTTGAACTCAGTTTATTTTTTTTTTTTTTTTTTTTTTTACAGGCAGAGTGGACAGTGAGAGAGAGAGACAGAGAGAAAGGTCTTCCTTTGCCGTTGGTTCACCCTCCAATGGCCGCCGCGGTTGGCGCGCTGCGGCCGGCGCACCGCGCTCGTCCGATGGCAGGAGCCAGGAGCCAGGTGCTTTTCCTGGTCTCCCCATGGGGTGCAGGGCCCAAGCACCTGGGCCATCCTCCACTGCACTCCTGGGCCACAGCAGAGGGCTGGCCTGGAAGAGGGGCAACCGGGACAGAATCCGGTGCCCCGACCGGGACTAGAACCCGGTGTGCCGGCGCCGCAAGGCGGAGGATTAGCCTGTTGAGCCACGGCGCCGGCCTTGAACTCAGTTTATTTTTTAAATTGTAGTGAAACATAAGCAACAGGCTACTGACCATTTTAAGCATTGGACACGTCTACATGGTGGGGCCCCCAGTCTCCAGAACCCTTTCCCCCTCACAAAACCGGAGTTGTCTGCCTGTTAATCGCCTGGATCCCTCCTCCGCACAGCCCTGGCAGCACCCTTCTCTCTGTCAGCCGGGCTCCTCCAGGTACCTCTGAGTTACTGCTGAAGTGATGGCCCACTGGAGGTTCTATGGCCTGGTCGCTGCCGTCCTCACTGTGGAATGGTCCAGTGATTTAAGATGAAACCAGAAAGGACATTGGCATGGAGTTACTGTGCCTGCACTTTTCCTTCTGGAGAGAGAGAGTTCAGCCCGCAGCCCAAGGGCCGGGGTCCTGCTGGGTAGGATTCTTCACTTGCCAGGGGTCCCAAGCCAGCATTCCTATGGCATTTAAGTCTGCTGGGTTGCTTCCTTTTCCATGGACCAGAACTGCCTGACAAAGACTACCAAAGCTGCCCCAGTGACCCCTGAAGCCCAGACTTAGTCTCTCTTGCTCCGAGTGCAGCGGCCGCCCAGGTTCCTTCTGGATCTGTTGCCTTTGCCTGGTGCAGTCCCGTGGCTGGTCCTCTCTCTGCCTGCCTGGGGTTCCGTGGCATGAGATGCCTACATGGCTCAGCTACCATTCAGGGCACCCGTGACTTAACACGTACAGGTGAATCACCTATGCTAGGTTGACCCGGTTTGCATGTATGTGACGTGTTTGGCTATAGCTCTGCTTTCAGTAGGTGTAAAAGGCTGTGGCTCAGGACCTGGCATAGAGTAAGAAGGGCTGTTGTGTGTTATCCGACTGAATTCTCATGTCACCAGTCTAGCATAGGCAATGTTAACATGAATTATACGGATAAAATTAGCCTGATGTGTGAGTCAGAGAGGGTGGCCAGCAGGTCCAAGACCCATGGCTTGTTAGTACCAAAGCTGGGTCTGGATTTCTGTTCCAAACTAGTCTGTTTTGGAGTTTTGAGAGTTCCTGGAGAAGGCAAAATGAAGACACGTCTTCTTGGGACTTCTAGAGGCACTAAATGGAACCCATAGGAGGACAGGGGCCTTGGCCTGCCTGGACCACTCGCCTGGTTTCTCAGTTCTGGTCCTCAGGTGGGGAGCCCCCACCAGTGGCAGCTACAGGAGGTGCTGGCAGTATCTCTGGGGTTGTCAGAAGCACCTGTCTTCCCCTAGATTGCAAATGCTACTTCCGGTTCTAACTGTAGCCTATGTAGCAGAAAGACTGTTCTGCAGAGGGATGGGGGCACAAACCAGGGGGAACTTCTCAATATGTTCATCTGTTTTACTCAAGAAAATTCCTTTCCTGGAGCCCGAGCTTGTCCTTGCTCTAGGGGATTGCATCAATTTCAGTTCACAGTTGATCACACTGATAGGATTAAGAGTCAAAGGGATCACATAAACAAGACTAGTGTCTGCTAATACTAGCTGATAGAATTAAAAAGGAGAGAACAATCCAACATGGGAAGTGAGATACATAGCAGACTCATAGAATGGCAGATGTCCTAAACAGCACTCTGGCCTCAGAATCAGCCCTTAAGGCATTCACATCTGGCTGAAGAGCCCATGAGAGTATTTTAGGCATGGAAAGCCAAGACACTCTGGAAAAAAAAAAAAACTAAATGAAATATCTCTGCAAGTGAGATCCCAGTGGCAAGAACGGGCCATCAAAGAAGGAGAAGAAGGAGGTACCTTTCTCTGAAAAGAGGAGAGAACTTCCACTTTGACTATGACCTTGTCTAAATAAGATCGGAGTTGGTGAACTCAAAAGGCTTCCATAGCCTTGGCATCTCATGACAAGAGCCTAGGGTGATTACTGATGCCATAAACAAGAGTGTCAAATGTTGTCAACAACAGAAGTCACTGTGCACTTAACTCCTCATGTAGGATCTCTGTCCTTAGTGTGTTGTACAATGTGAATTAATGCTATAACTAGTACTCAAACAGTACTTTACACTTTGTGTTTCTGTGTGGGTGCAAACTGTTGAAATCTACTTAATATATACAAAATTGATCTTCTGTATATAAAGATAATTGAAAATGAATCTTGATGTGAATGGAATGGGAGAGGAAGCAGGAGATTGGAGAGTTGTGGGTGGGAGGGAAGTTATGGGGGGGGGACTCCACTATAATCCAAGTTGTACTTTGGAAATTTGTATTTATTAAATAAAAGGTAAAAAAACCAGTTGGTGTATTCAAGCAATAACTTTGGCTGCATTGTTCCTGAATGTGAACCATTCCAAGTGGGATTTTCTGGCCCTCACAGAATTTCTATAAACTATGCAGTAACTTGTAATAAATCCAATTCTGCTAAAAAAGATCTATATCTATCTATCTATCTATCAATCTATCTATCTATCTGAAAGGCAAAGCAACAGACAGGGAGAAACAGAGAGACAGATCTTCCATCTGTTGGTTCCCTCCCCAGAAGGCTGCAGTAGCAAGACCTGGGCCAGGCCAAAGCCAGGACTGTCTTGTGCTGATTTACCAGGTGCATTGGCAGGGAGCTGGATCAGAAGCAGAACAGCCAGGACTAGACTCAGCACTCCAGTATGTGCTATTGGTGTTATAAGCAGTGGCTTAACCTGCTGTGCCACAATTATGGCCCCTTTCGGTTAATACTGATTTTGTTATAATGGGAAATCTCTATTATCTTTTCTCCTCCTGTCAGTAGGGCTGTAGAACATAACACTGTTAGTTCGCTAGCCCAGGTACTTTGTGTGGGTATAGGGGCTCAGTCCTGGATGCCCGTGAGGCCTTATGACCAGCTACCTTTGAAACAACAGATCTATGCCCACTTTCCATACCAGCTGCCAAGGAGCTGAGACAGAGCATCAGCTCAACCTTGACTGCAGTAGGATGGCCCTGCCTCCAAGTGCATGGCACTCCCGTCCTGGAGCCAGGTCTCTCTCTGACCAGGAGCAGGAAGTGGACAATGGTATCCTTTGGGACCTGGAAGGATGGAGGTTTATTAGAAGCTCACCAAGCTTAGCCTCCAGGGCCCTTCTCTGGTGTGGGTGCCTCTCAGCCCTGGACCTCTTTTCATATTTGAAATCTTGTATTTTTTCTTCATGTGGGCTTCCCAAATCACCTAGCTTTAGGCTTACAACTTGGACCCATCCTGCCTTATTAAAGGAAAGAGGAAATGGGACATGGTCTTAGGTCTTTACTAAAGTTACAGTAACTTCCCCAAAATAGGACTCCATGGTTCAGTGAATGTTTTAGATTCTGACCTGTAGCTTTTCGTTTTGGGGAGAAACTAGTAAGAGACACCTTCTCCGAAGGGCTGGGACTGGAATTTGAGTTGAAACATAGAATAGAAGGGAGGTGGGAGGGAAACAGATGAGTGGGGCTGTGGAAGGAAGCCCTGGTGGTACGGCCGTGGTACTTCCTAAAGACAGAGCCTGTTTCCTCCTACGATGTTCCCTGGGAGTGTGATGGCACTGACTGGACTCGTCTGAATTGCTTGTGTCTCTGGGGTGTACGGGGAGTAGGCTACTGGCTGGGCTTTGATGCAGCCTGCACCAGTCCCAGCATGATCTTCGGGGGGCTCACAGGCAATTCAGGGGGACAGGCTGCTGAGTGCCTGCTACATAATGGTGTTCATTAGGAGGCTGACTGCTCTGCAAAAATGTCTGCGATGTGTTTTTATATTCTGCATCATAACAACTGAGCAAATGAGCCCCATATACACATGCCAGTCCATGCATCTACCTCCCTATCTGTGTTGGTCAGTGGGAAAGCCTCATCCTCAGGGTGCAGAGATTTTTTTTTTTAATATTTATTTATTTTATTTGTAAGGCAGTTACAGAGAGAGAGAGAGAAAGAGAGAGAGAGAGAGTCTTCCATCTGCTGGTTCACTCCCCAGATGGCCCCAACAGCTGGAGCTATGCTGATCCAAAGCTAAGAGCTAGGAGCCAGGAGCCAGGAGCCAGGAGCCAGGATCCTCTTCCAGGTCTCCCACTCAGGTGCAGACCCAAGGACTTGAGCCATCTTTTACTGCTTTCCCAGGCCATTAGCAGAGAGCTGGATTGGAAGTGGAACAGCCAGGACTTGAACCAGCGCCCATATGGGATGCCAGCACTGTAGGCTGTGGCTTTACCCACTACGGCACAATGCAGACTCTAGGCACATAGTTTTATCTGGCCAGTCCAGTGGGTTGAGTTTTCTGGGTCTCAGGCTACATTTGCCTCCATGATTAGTTGATTAAGCAAATTTTGCTTAGTTTTCCTGCTGTGGCAAATCTCAGAAGTGATCAACAATAGATATAGAGACAGCCTCATCCTCAAGGAACTGCACCTGTAACTGAGGATTGAGCGTGTCCACTCTGCAAATAGTGGGATCCAGCATTCGAGAACATCTGATGGCATGCTGAATGTCTGCAGACAGTAACCTCACTAGGGGGCCTCGGAAGGTGGAGTGGTAGTCGGCAGTCGGCTCAAAGTGCAAGGGAGTGGTGAGCTTTATAAGGATTTCCAGAGCGGGATGAAGGAAATGCGATAGTGTCTGGGGCAGTGGCTAGTATCCCCAGTTTGCAAGAGAGCAAATGGAGGCTCAGGGAGAGGTTAAGTAGCACGCCTGATGCCACGCTGCAGGAGCAGGGCAGACGTGGAGTCCATACCCTCAGATTCCAACAGTGACCCTCTCCAGTCCTCTGCCTTGCCTGCCAGGGCGGTTGGGCGGGCATGGCCATTGTCCCTTGTGTGATTCCCTGCCTCCTGCTGCTCAGTGGAAGCTCCAATTGCCACACACCAGGTGCAGAATAAAGGTTTATCCCACTATGAAATTCGTTTCCATTTCTGATTGGTGTTGATCCAACCAGACTCCACCAGCCATTGCTGAGCAAACACCTTTTCCAGCAAAAGGGATAGGGCAGGGGGTAGGGGTGGGGGTGGGGAGGCGGAGGGTGTTACTCATCGCTTCTTGTGCCCTCTGAGGTTCACAAAAGTCTTCTCAAGTAGTAGGCAGGGCCTTGTCACAGCCCAGTGCCCGTGACTCCACAGTCTCTAGGATGGGCTGGTATCCAGGGGCCCTGGTCTCACAGGGGCTGAATTCAGTCTTTCAGAACCTGGTGTACCGGCTCATGTCGGGCTTTTGGTTTCTCTCTTCAGGGAACACTCTGAGGACATTTCTGCTTTCAGGTTCTCCCCTCAGGAGGCAGGTCCCCTCAGGATAAGCCCTTCAGACTGCCACACAGTCACTCCTCACCCCGCCCCCCATCCAGACCCATCCAGACGGAGGGCCTGGGGTGGTGGTGGGGGGGGAAGGAGAGGTGCAGAATCATTCCATTGGGATGCAAACAGCCTCTTCACTGAGGGCTCCAAGGAGTTCCTTGTGGTCCCTGGACCAAAGTGCTACAAACAGCCTTTTCAAGCAGCGCTGCCTGGGCCAGGGGCAACGGTCCCTGGGGGTCCCTCTGGGCTTTCCTGGTTCCTGGGGGTCCCTCTGGGCTTTCCTGGCCGCTGAGCAAGCCCACCTGACTGCAGGAGCGAGTGGGCGCCTCTGCTGTGTGTGACATAAAATAATGAGGCAGGTGTCTTAGCGGGAGGAGACGAATAAATCACTGGGAAGGGTTTTTCACGGGTCAGCGGGTTTGGGACTCAGGCACATTATTATGGAGAGTGACTTTTCCTTGTGAGTGGGGGCTTGGAGGTGGGTGCAGGTGTGAGTGTTCGGAAGGCCTGGTCTGAGCCTTGTTGTTGGGTTTCTCAGAGCCCCTCTGTGGGACAAGAAGGGAGCAGCTCTTGACTCTGAAGTCCAGGGCACTCCTGACCCCCAGACGTCATGCCAGTCCTCATTACCTACAGCGGGGACTGTACCTCCCTTCCCCACCCCACTGGGCGTGTCCCCAGCCCTCTTGCATCTCCCCACCTCCTCTTCTGCTCCAAGCAGTCAGTCCCATCAACTCATCTCCCCTCAGGAGTCCTCCCAGTAGCCCACTGGGATGTCTCTTTCTGGAAGCTTCCACCACATCTGCCGCATTCCTCATAGCACTGCTTAGCTGGTTTTGTTAGTGGGCCCTATCCCTCCAACAAGGAGAGGGACTGATTGGCTTGTCTGAAAGGGTGGGCTTTTGGGTTCTTCCACATATGGGCTGAGGAGGGGCCCCATGGGAGGAGGACAGGTTTAGACCTGGGCTTTGTCACATTGCGCTTTGGGAAGTTGGAGAGGGTCTTTCCTCTTCCGTCCTCATGGTGGGAGTAGCCAGAGTGTCTGTCTCCGCAGGGCTTGTGAGGGTGCAGTGTGGACCGTGTGGGGAGCACACAGGGCAGCAGCCCAGAGACTGCAGCTCCAGGGCACGCGGCAGCCAGGGCTCGCTCACCACATGTGCCTGTGCACGCCCTCAGGCATGGCGCCAGCCAGGTCACGTAAACGGACTACTGCACACCCACAGGCCTGGAGGAGTGCCTTTCTGGGTTTTGCAAGACCTTCTCTTGGAGAAGGTGGGGAGGGAGGGCCGTCTTGTCTCCTCCTGGTTCCTGTGCTGTCCTGGCCGTGCAAGAGAGCAGAGGCCTGGAGCTGGCCCTAGGAGGTCTGAGGTCCAAGGCACCTGGCTAACAGCCACGCTGCTTTTCCCAGCCAGCCTCATGTTTGGGAACCGAGCAGAGAGGCTAAGGCTGGGCCCAGGCTCCCAGGGTCAAAGTCAGGCTTGGCCCCGTGGAAGCTGTGGGAGCTTGCGTGAGTGTCTACACTGGGGATTCTTCATATGCAAAGCAGGGAGTGGAGGGGTGGGTGCTGCTGGAGCTGCCACAGGTGAGGCAGGCACGTGCTCAGTCCTGCGGCCGGCACCAAGAGCCATCAGCAGTGCTCCATGCTCACTGGCAATTCACCCTCTGCTGTGGCTGCCTCTGGCCTGTGGAGACCCCGCCCAGGGCTCTTGGTTTATCTCTTCATGGAACACCCTGAGGACATTTCTGCTTCCAGGTGCTTAGAGGGAACAATCCAGGCCTCCTGCTGCCTCCTGTCAAGCAGGGGCCTCCCCTCAGGGTGGCTGGCACCTCCCCTGGCAGGTCCCCTCAGGATAAAGCTTTCCGGCTGCCACACAGTCACCTCCCCATTCACACCCCATCCAGACAGAGGACCTGGGGTGGAGAGGAGGGGGCAAGGAGGGGTGCAGGATTATTCCATTAGGATGCCAACAGCCTCTCCTGCCGTCTGGCAGCCCAGACAATGCTCCCTGTTGAAGGAAAGAATCAACTCCTGGGCTTTCTGAGAGGAGGGAGACACGGGTCCCACGCTGTAACCATAGCAACGAGAGGGCCCGGTTTCTGGGGCATCTGCCAGGGCCACACCTGCTTCTGAGTGCTGCCGTGTGCAGCCTTGTGGCAACTGCATGCCGTAAGTGCCACCACCATCCCCGTTTGCCCCAAGGAAGACACCTAGGTCCCGGAAGGTTTGCATATTGTCCCGGGTTGGTTACTACTAGCAAACGGCAGTCAGGATGTGCATCCAGGACCCTGACCCTGAAGGGTGGCAATCCACAGCTTTGCTCTCACGATGGCTATCTGTGCTTTTAGCTTTTCAGAAAGGGAAATCAGAGTTCAGAGAGGCTGAGAGACCTGCCCAAGGGTGCACAGCTAGGCAGGAGCAGTCCTGGGGTAGGATGCTGGTTGCTGGGTCCTCGCCTGGCCTCAACTGCCTGAGCCCATTGACCTCTAGGGAGGTGAAAAGGATCAATTCTGTGTGCTCTGGGCTGGTTTTGGAGCAAGGCCTGCAGGGGGCGTTGATTTTGCTGGGCTGGGCTGCAACTGTGGCTGTCAGAGATGGAGAGACGGGATATGGGGCCAGCCCCTAGCCTGGGCATCCTGCCAGAGCTGCCGCCGTGAAGTTGCATTTTGTCACCTGTTCCCTTTGCCTGATTTAATGCGACCTTAAATAATAATGGGGCCGCAGAAGGGGAGCAATGGAGAAACAGTGCAGCCAAGCTTCTGTGTAACAATCTCATCAAACCCGGTGTTTTCCTTTGCTATTTGAGAAGCAATTTCTCCTCTGATGTAAACATTTTTTTTTTAAATGACGATTCTGGGCTAAGCGGCACCAGGAGCTGCTGTGCAGTGCTTTGCTCCGGCTCCCTCTGGCCTCAGACAGAGGCAGAATGGGGCCTGTAACCATGGCAATTCTCTAATGTTCTCCTTCCATCAACTGCAAACACGGGGAGCCTTCATGGCTGCCTCTTCAAGGAGAAAACAAAGCTTCCTCTGACAGGGGCAGGGAGTGGGGAGGCCAGGGGCAGAGGGGAGACTCAAGATGGCTTTTTTGACATGGAGATGAACTCTTGAGTCCAAAGCATGGTTTCAGTATGGGAGCGAGACGTAGCCAGGACCAGGTGTTGAGGGGTGCTCTCTAGATATTAGTAGAAGGCAGGCTGGGAGTGGCATGGAAGGGGAGGGATTTAGGGAATCACAAGGAATAATGATGGGAGGCCAGATGACCCCCCGATTTGTAGGAGTTCATAGTTCTGCCACCTGTCTGATAAGCCTCATGGAAGTGTACCATGGGGGTAGAGATGGCTCCTCCTGAGGGTTGGGTGCAGCCTCTACTCCCTGAATCCACAGGGCTGGGCCTGTGGTCTCCAAGTTGATCATGTTTGCAGGATACATTAAATGAATAAAGGAATGAGTGGAACCAAAACTGTTGGCTGCTTGAAGGGCATAGGTTCATGACTGTGTTGAGAATGTAAATGTAGGGAAAGCAGTGAATTTGTATTACACAATTGTACTCACCACAACAACACATTTAGGCATCATCATTTGGTGTTCACAGATACTGACAACCATCCCTCAGCTCCACAGTGAGAATTCCTGGGACACCTTAACCACTAAGTGCCCTTGAGCAGTTGTTAGAGATTGTCAGTGAAAGGTCTACTAGGCTGCCTTAGTTTCCCCAATGTAACTGAGAGCAGATGGATCTGAAGAGGAAGTCTTGCTCCCTAATTTTCAAGTCTGGTAAGATAACCAAGGTTCCCTTCTTTGGTGCCTGGGAAGGGAGAGAATTTGGGGAGACCCAGGGAACAGGCAGAGAGTGGGCCCCACTAGACACTTGTAACCATTTCTGTTGTCCCTCAGGTGGCCATATGAACACTCTCTGTCTCGTGTGGCTTGGCTACTCCTAACTGGTCCAGCTGACTCCCAACAACCACAGCCATGGACTTGCACACACATGCAAATGGTTCTCATCTCTTTGGACTCCTTTAAAGACTGCCTACTCTGCAGCCAGAGCTGTGCCTTGTTCATCTTTGCATTCACAGAGCCCAGCAGAGCTTAGCGGGCCTGCAACCTCTTCAGTACTCTCATGGAGGGACTCCAGCTCCCTCTGGACTCTTATTATCTAGTATTATTGAGCAGTTACAATGTGCAAGAACACATTAGCCTTCATCATAGATCGTGGGGTGCTTGCTCTCAGCTGGTGAGCTTAGGTCCTTTTCCTTTGTTACCTATCAAAGATGTTCCCTCCTTAACTCTTGTAGGCAGAATATGTCATTCCTGCCCTATCCCCAAGATTTTTGCTTCATATTCAAATGCCAATTATTTATGGATCCATTTGTTTTCTTTATTCAATTGTGAATTCTTGGAGTGTACAGAGTGGATCTAATTCAACGTGGTATCCCGTAGTGCCTTGCATACAGTAGAAACTCAGCAAGTGTGGGACTTAGTGAAGAGCAAACCGTTCAGTTGTCGTGGGGCTGGGTCAGCTCTGCCTGTCCTTGTCCTGTGACATGTCAATTTGCAGCTCTCACAAAAGTGGATTCTACTTCTCCACCTTTTGATTTGGGATTTGACTGTTGGACTTGCCTTGACCATATTAGCACACATGATACAAATAGAAGCTTAGGAGGCTTGTGACGTTGACTTCTGAAGGATGATGACTTTTGAAGGAGAAAAATAGGAATTGGGCTTCTTTGCAAAGCAACACTTTCTCCCTATAGTTCCAGAGTGTTATTTTCCACTGCTGACTTTTGTGAGTAACTGCAGCCGAAAATAATGTTTGTGCGTGTGTGTGAGGGTGTGTGCGTTTCAAACAAAGAGTCTGACTTAGATGCCTTTTAGAAAATTGGACTTTTCCATCATTCTGTCATGGAGTTCCCTGGCCAACTCAATGTATTACCTCTAGCGTCAGGGATGGAAACGAGAGGTGAGGGGGCCTAATTGGGTCTCCATGCTTGCCCGTGGCTTATGAGTTTTCACACAATGCATTCTTTTCCAAACCTGGAGGTGCCGGAGATGATGATGGCAAGGGGGTGAAGTTTCTTCTTTAGGCCAGACTTCTCACCCATCTCTAATTGAAGGCAGATCGCTGAGGGACTAGAGCCTTGTGCTGGGAGAAGGAATTGGAGCCAGAAGTCATCCTGCAGGGTCTTGTGTGGCCCACAGCTGCAACGATGATTTCAACTCAACAAACCTACATGGAACATCTACCTGGCTCTGTCAGACACCATGGCAGCCCATTGCCCTTGCTCTCATTAAAACCATGACTCAAGGGGAAGACATACTTTGATAAACAGTCACCCAAATAGTGGAAAAATTGTAACTGTGACAGGGGCAGCACAGGGCTACAGGAGCTAGTAATAGAGGGGTTTGGCTTTGGGAACCAGGGTGCGAAGAGGGTTTGCGATGCTTTATCTGCACCATGCCAAGTCGTGGCCATGGCTATTCCATAGGGAGCCCTTGTGCTTATTAGGAAAAGGCACCCGGTCTACCAGCATTCTGTGCAGTATGTGGCCAGTAGGAGTGGCCCCGTGGCCCTGCCCCTCAGTCCTACACCATTTCCTTCCTCCTCAGGTCTCAGCCACTGTCCCACAGCTCTGAGATAGGGGCCTGGACCCGCTGCCTCAGCTTGCATGTCCCCCACATGCTGAGTCACGCATGTTAGGCCCCTAAAGTGGAGTTCTGTTCCAAGTGCAGGGAACAATAGGCAATGGATGAGCTTCTCCTTCCCTGGTACAGAAAATAAATCTTTTACATTTGAACGCTAATAGAGCTGACATTCTGATGAATGGAAGCATGGACTTTCTGATGCCTAGATGGGCTGTTGCTTACTTTCATGTATTTTTGCTCTACCTGATTTGTTTTTGGGAGGAACAGGGGCCTCTCTCAAAGCACCGATCAGTGGAGTTTTCAGATCTGCATGGAGTTTTCAGATCCCCATGGTTTCCACAGAGATGCTGCTTGCTCACCTGGCCACTGCTTAGCTCACTGGCACTTAAGGAGGAGGGTGGGGGCTTGCATAGCTCTCAGGTGCTGGAGTCCAGTGCAAATCCTGCTTTGGCGTCTCCCTAGCCCTTCCTACAAGGGGCATGCTCTGTTTCTGCCATGGCCTCCACATAGGCCCCATCCCAGCTGTTGTCTCCTGAAGCCTTTGTCAAGACAAACTGGTTGTTGACTTGGAATCAATACCCTATAAACACTGAGAGGCGTAAGAAGGCAGTGCACTCTGGTTTCCCTTCTCTTGGAAAGGATGAGCCTGCATGGTCATCTCCTTTGTCAGTCCCAATTGCGGATCCAGTCTCTTTATAACCTCATTTTAGGATATGGTATATGTTGGACTTGCAATGGCTTCTCAACTTAGCTCCTGCCTCTCCTCTCTTCCCTCCTGAGTCATTCTTTGCACTGATGTCACTTTGTCTTAAAATAAAGCTCTGATGATGACATCTCCTGCTCCAAAACTCTCACTGGCTCCATCTTATCTCCTCAAATAAGCCCAAACACTTCAAAGTGGCAACCAATATTGCCTTCATTCCTGGCCCCAACCCATCTCACCATCATCATCTCTCAGCTCCACTGCCTTTGCATTCCGGGTGCTGACTTCCCCAAACGCACCTGAAGCTTGTGTGTCCTGCAATGCCCTTGCTCTCTCTGGCTTCCTCACTTGGAGTTCCCTTTCTCAGTGTTGCTTCTGGATGTTATTCCCACCCTTCAAGGCTGACTTCAAATGCTATCTTTACTAGATGTCTTCCCTGAGTGGCCGTGTGGGAATTAGCGTGTTGTTTTTAGTCATAGTCTGGGGTCACAATATTACTTCTTGGCTGTTTTTCTTTCTAGAGCGAAAGTCTTGATTCCTTGAGCTCCAGGATAAAGTCTTTGTCATTTTTGTCAATGTATTTAGTTTCTTGTTACCATGGTCTCATATAATTGTCAGAATCATTGACAAGTGAAGATGTGGTTCTTATGACTGGAGGTGCAGAATGGTTGAGGAGACACGTAAAAGGCTATGGAAGCAATGATGAAAAAAAAATCAGCAATGGTAAGAATGTGAAACAGTGAGAAGTTCCTAAAAAAAAAAGAACAGAGATGGAATTACAAAACGGTTTAGCTACCTCACTTCTGGGATACCCAAAAGAACTGAAAATAAGGGCCCGAAGAGGTTTGTGTTCACCATGTTCACATTAACCTAAGTGTGGAAACAAGCTGGAAGGAACTGAGTGTTTGGGACCCCCAGATTCATTGGTTGAAATCCTCTCCCTCAATGTGATGGTCTCAGGAGCTATGGCCTTTGGGAGCTGACGAAGTCATGGGGCTGGAGCCCTCAAGGAAGGGATTAGTGCCCTTACACAAGGGGCCCCAGGAGCTCTCTCGCTCTCGTTCTGCCACAGGAAGACACAGTGAGTAGGATGCCATCTGTAGCCTGGAAGGGGGCCCTCACCAGAACCCAGCCTTGCAGACCTCCTAACCACAGACCTCCAGTCTCCAGAACTGTCAGCAATAAACTTCTGTTATTAATAAGTCACCCCGTCTGTGGTTCTCTATTACAGCAGTCTACACCGACCGAGACACAACTCCAGTGTCTGCTAATGGATGAGTGGATAAACAAAATATGGTCTAACGGATGATTAAATATTATCAGCCTTAAAAATAGTGGAATTCGGACACATGTTACTACATGGATGAGTCTTCAAGACTATGGCCTGTGAAAGAAGGCCCCTTCCCTGAGATACTGAGAGTAGTCAAGCTCATTGAGACAGAGAGTAGAAGGGTGGTTCCCAGGGGTGGTGGGAGGCAGACATGAGCAGCAATTGCTTAATGGGTGCAGAAATTCAGTTTGGGATGATGAAAAAGTTCTGAGGACGGACAGTGATGATGGTTACGCAGGAACATGAGGGTGTGCTGTGCCCTTGGGCTATATACTTAGCAATGGATAAGATAATTTGATTATTTTACCACAATAAGACAGTTGAAGACAGCAACAAGTGCGGATAATGGCCTGCACACAAATTGGCATGGAGGTCTTTGGTGGGTTGCTGAGGTAGGTTTAGGGTAAAGTGGGCAGCAGAAATACAGGGGGCTATTTGGATTCTGCTGAAGAAGGATGTGGAGAGGGGTCTTCTGGGGTCACGCCTGGCTTACTAGGAGGCCCTGTAACTGAGCCCCGAGCCTCAGCACCATAGCTGGGGGCACATGGTTCCTTCTCAACAGAGGAGAATCCCAAGTGCCTCTGGGCTGGAGGTGAGCTTCAGGAATCCCCTTTGGCTGTATCAGATAGCTGTCTGTTAGTACTGTGCTAATCATTCTCCATCTCCCCGCCACATCCACCTTCTCCCCCCACTGCTCTGCCCTGGGCCCCCAGAGGCTAAGCCCTGAGAGGACCACTCAGCTCCCTTGTTCTCTGTCTTCCAGCTGGGTCTGGCCACTGGGAGGGGCCAGTAGGTGCCAAGAGGACAACTGGGGAGGGAGGTCAGGGGCTCACGGACCTCACTGCTGGTTTGGCAGTGGCTCTGGCCCTTCACTGCTGTCACGTCTGAATACCTGGCAGCAGATGGGAAGCGGGGAAGAGAGAGAAGCTGCCTCCACCCCCCTTTTAATAGAAGACTTACTGGAAGCTTCCCATCATTCCTCTGCTTGTATTTCATGTGCTCAGAACCTGGCTGCTCAAGGAGGCCAGGAAATGCAGTCTTCATTCCTGGAGATAGTGCATTGGAATAAATCTCTGGGTTCTGTCCCTAAGGAAGAAGTGGGCGAGGATGCCAGTAGTCCGCTGTCTGCCTCTGCCTTGGACCTGATAAAGGGCCTTCCTGCTGAGTGTAGGCACAATCAGGGAGCTGGCTCTCTTCTCCCCCTGTTTGGTCTCTATCCTTTGGCCCCAGTGTGGCCTTGGCTGGCTTCAGCCCCTTCCCTGTCCTGAGTATAGAGCAGAAGACCAGGGTGCCTGTTCACAAGGAGAAAGTAAAGAATCAGAGCAGACCCAGATATGGACATCTTAGGTCAGGAAGCTCAAAGTCCCACTTGCAAGATGCTCCTCTCATGTTGCTTACGGTAGGATGTAGGTCATTGTGGTGACAGGAAGGTGAGGGAGGGAGTGTGGGGATGGAGGCTGCTTTAACTTGTACATGAAAGTCTCCTCCAAGGAGCTGGACGTGAGATAAAGCAGTGAGCCCCAGAAGCTAGAGGGCTTCAAAAGTGTGAGAATGTTACCCAGGTTTCCATTCACCAAAAAGTCTTGCAAGAAGTCAAACTGCGAGAGTGCAGTCACATCCCAGGAAGAGAAGCGAACCTGTGCAAAGCTCTGGAACACACCAAAGGAGCTAAAGAGCTCCCCTGCTCTGCAAGTGAGAATAGGAGTCATGAGCAATGCAGCCAGGCGGTGACCTGTGCCCTCTGCATGAGTGGCTGTCAGTGGTGGAGCACTGCACCAGGCAGGCCTGGCTCTCACATCTCCTGGGTTTCCATCCTCGCTCGATTGCTTTCTGCTGTGTGATCTTGGGCACATTTCTCCTCCTCTCGGAGCTCTGCATTCTCATCTGTAAACTGTGGGCAGTAGCAGATCCTCACTTGCAGAATTACAGTGGGATCAAATGAGGGGATGCACATGACCTGCTTGGCACAGCCTTGGGCACATGGGCTGGGTTCTGCAGACACTGGTGAAGACCTTAACTGGCATTTCCAGGTGATAGAGTACAGGCGCCTCACTGCACAGTTACAGCTATTTTGAGGAACTAAGCACCCCAGGAGTAAGGCAGACGTGGAGGTGGAGGAGGGGTGCTGTGACAAGCAGGTAAGGAGCCCCAGTTCCATTGCTCCTGAATTATTCATGGAAATAGCTTTTGGGTAATTGGAGGCCATTTTTCATTATCATTATTTCCAGGAGAAATGACTCCTTTGCTAAAATCTGAAGCAGGGAAGTACGTTCTACTCTTCTTAGATTGCTTTCTTCAAAACTGCGCAGGGATGGGCCGAGACCAGTATCAAATTTGGGGAGGTCTGAATGCAAGGGCAGAATAATCTCACCTGGTTAAACACTTTCCATAGTGACAGAGGAGAGAAGAGGGGAGGCAGGCTCAGGAGAACCAGGGTGGAGTGGTGAAAAGGGAGGGATTGGGCTGCAAGTGGGGTGGGGGAGGCAGTGGGAGAGAAGGGCCAGAGGACTTGGAGCCCGCCATGTGTGAGGTCAGCCTGGCCCGAGGTTCTATGTGTGCTGTATCTGGAGGGGCTTCAGTGCACACGTCTCCTCATCTGTCCACATTCCCACCCTGAGATCTTGAGACATAATGTCCTAAAAAAGGGCAGGCTCAGCTCTGGTGAGCTTGGACAAGTCAAGGTCTTGTCTTCATGCCTCAGTTTCCCTTTGTGATGAGTCTGGGAAATGGCCTTTTGCAGAATTGCTGTCAAGATAGGCTGAAATAATGGACTTGATGTTTCTGGACTATGCATGACTTAGATTTTTGGGTCTTTTTATTTCTTTGAAAAGTAGGTTGACAGAGGGAGAGAAAGATTGATCTTCCATCTGCTGACCATTCCTTAATGGCCACAGTGGCCAGGCCTAGGCCAGGCAGAAGCCACAAGAGCCAGGGACTCCATCCTGGTCCCCCATGTTGGTGGTGGGGTTCCAGATACTTGGGTCATCCTGTGCTGCTTTCCAAGACACATGAGCAGGAAACTGGGTCAGAACTATGGCACAGCAGGTTGAAGTCCCAGTCTGCAGTGCTGATGTCCCATATGGGCACCAGTTCTAGTTTGGCTGCTTGTCTTCTGATCAAGCTCTCAGTTCTGACCTAATAGGGCAGTAGAAGGCCCAAATCCTTGAACTCCTGCACCCACATGGGAAACCCAGAAGAAGCTCCTGGCTCCTGACTTCGGATCAGCATAGCTCTGGCCATTGTGGCCATTTGGGGAGTGAACTAACAGGTGGAAGATCTCTTTATCTCTGTCTCTGCCTCTCTCAGGAACTCTGTCTTTCAAATAAATAAGAATAAATCTTTTTAAAAAAGAAATGAAGCAACTGTAATTTGAACTGTCACTCTGATATGGGATGCTGGCATCTGAGCTTCAGCTCAACCCAGTGCACCACAATGCCAGCCCTACCACTTAGACTTAAAAGCCATTAGCAAACCCATCACCCTGTACCCTCATTCCCCATTACAGAGGCCCCATGCCCCATCAAGGGAAACATTGCCAAGGCAAATGTCCCTGGACAGGGGATGTGCCTTTTATCCTAACAAATTGGTTATCTCTATTTCTTTGAATTCAGCTGTGTTAGATTCCACACATAAGTGAGGTCGTGTGGCAAGGGGAGGGAGCTGTGGGTCAGAGGATGTAGAATTTGAGTTAGGCAGCAGGAGCCTGAAGTTCAAGTGTCCTATTGCACAGCCTGGTGACTGCAGTTAATATATTGTACACTTGAAACTTGCTAAGAGTGGATTTTAAATGTTCTTTTCACAAAACAGTAGTATTTAATGTGTATGTTAATTAGCTTGATTCAGCCATTCTGCAGTGTATACATATATCAAAATGTCACATTGTACACTGTAATTTATATACCATTCTTATTTCTCAATTAAAAAGACCTATAAAGTGACTACATCTGGGGCAGGAGGGGACTGCAGGGTCTTACTTGTGTTGTAGGTGGGGAGCAGAGAGGCAGGAGGTACCGGGCACTGGGGGAGGAGGGTACGTGAGGGGATACAGGGAGTGCCTAGGATGTGCCACCTGTACCACAGGCTGGTCTGAGGACATGCTCATGCATGCACACTCACAGGCACTCACACCCTTGCCCAGTGCACGGGTTTTATGAAGTCTTCTGGGACTCCTCCCCCCGTCGGATCCCCCACCCCAGCCCAGTCGCTCCAGCTCAAAGCCAATGCAGTCATCTCTCAGAGGCAATGCAGGCAGCAGTGTCACATGTCCATTTCTGGGAACCTTTCTCAAGACAGCTGGCAAATGTCCTTGGCTGTAATTTAATTGTCATCCAGGAGGCATATGGGGATTACTTCCGTCTCGCCAATGGGGTAGAAGCTCTCTCAGGACCAGAATGCCTTTTCCACGTTGTGTTCCCTCTGTGCCCTTCCCTCGTCCTCAAGGTCAAGCAGAGGTGCTGGGTGTCAGCCATCTGCAACAACCTTCAGGCCCTTGGTGGATGGACAGGTGGAAGCTGACTCCGCCCTGTGGTAGGTCTTGAACTTGGCTGAGAACTCATCCTGGGCATCGTTTGAGACGGGAGAGGCACAGTTCTGGGGAAGATCAAATGTATGAAATTTACAAAGGAACATGAGCAGAGGGTCCACACCCACCCCCAGCAGGAGACCTCGCCCGCAGACCGGCTTCCTCTCCAAGCCAATTCTCCCCGGTCAGCTCCGAGTGCTACTCTACTTCTCGGGTCCCACCCTCACGCTCCCCGTCAAGGAAGGGGTAAAGAAGGCGCCCAGATCCTCTGTGGCTTGCTGCCTTTCTCTGCTGGATGCGCTGCCGTGGCCCAGAGGGAGGTCCTCAGCGCCAGGACACCCTCCCCACAGCCCGACGCCCTGGGAAACTCTGTAAGAGCTGTGTCTTCCTCACACTGAAGCAAGCATCGGGCACCCTTGGCTCCAGGCAAAGGGGGTCACCTTCCCTTCTCTCTGTCAGGTGGCCGAGGCGTCCAAACTTGCTGCCCAGACACCTTGGGTTGAGATCCCTGCTCTACACTGTGGAGTTGTCACACGGCCCCCTCAGGGGTGCACGTGCCTCATTTGTGATTTCAAGGTCCTACAAAACACTTTTCTCTGGGGAGTCCTGTGTGGCAAGTGAGCCCTTCCCTCTATCATTCATTTTTTTTAGGACTGATTTAGCCTCTTCCTGGTCACCTGTATCGTGCAAGGATGCTTGGCAAATGTGCATGCTATGTCTCATTGCTCTTCTTGTGGCCCGAGGCAGAGGCTGCTGGTTGTCCTCCATTGTGCATTTTTCTGCCTTCTGTAGAAAATCTGATTTTTATCTGGGCACATGACCACCAGAAGAAGGATTATTTCCCAGCCTTCTGTGGGGCTGGTATGACCATGAGTCAATGAGACGTAAGTGGAATTGTCCTTGGTTGGCTTTGGAGTATTTTCATTAAAGAACTGAGCTCATGCCCATTGCCCTTTATTTTTGCTTTCCCTCTCTTGCTGTATGGGAGAGAGAGGTGCTATGGCTGGAGCTTGAGCTGCCACCTTGGACTACGAGGCTGTGACGTACTCTGGGGCAGGTGGAGCCGTGAACTGGAAGGAGCTACAGTTCCTGAGGATTTCACGGAGCAGGAGCTCTGCACCACCCTGAAGTACTCTAGTCACAGACTTTCGCTTGAAAGGCCATCTTCTGTTGCTTTTTTGAGGTTATTAGCAGGGAGCTGGACCGGAAGTGGAGCAGGTGGGACGTGAACTGGGCCCATACGAGATTCTGGTTGTAAGAAGAGACTTAATTCACCATGCCACAATGCTGGCCGTGGATAGCAGTTCTTTAAGGTTGTTTTTGTGTGCCAGTGACCCTGTGCAACTTTCTGTGGCCAAATGGGTGTGAGAAACACATCAGTGTGTTAAAGGCTCTGAGAAGTCCTACAGCAAAGGAGCACAGTTAACCATGTTGAGTTTCATGTTTCCTAAATTTATTTCACAGAGTCTCCCCTATTCCCCTTTGCTTGCTTGCACCGTGCCTATTAAAATCCTACAAAAGCATTCGTTGGTCTGGGAGGCAAGAGATGTGACAAGAGTTAGTTTTGGGCTAAGTGCTATGATTCCCACAGGGGGACGTTCAGACTTTCCTGAGAAAAGTTGCCTCCCCTGGACTCTCCGGAGCGGGACTTTAAAAAGTAGGTGCAGGTCTAGGGAGGGGGCCGGGGCAAGGAGAAAACCTTCTGCCTCCAGAACAGGGTGGGAGGAGCCACCTGAGAGGTCTCCGAAGCTCCTGCACTCTGCTCATGAAGACCTAGAGCAAGCTGCCTGGACCTGGGATTCAGTGCCTGTGCGATCAGAATGTCCATGAGCTCCTAGGCTCGTGGAGCTCGTAGATGCCTTGAAATGATCTGAGATATCCATATGTGTGTTCTCCTTCTAATGGGATAGCCTTCCAGAAGGTCTAACGCTCATAAAAATTCAGGAGCCACAGGCTCAGAGGAAATCAAGCTCCTAAGGCATTCAAAGTGGGCAAACTGATGGAGTGCAGGACGAACCAGCAGCGGGCTGCTCTGAGGCTGTCCGAGAGAAGGTGCAATTCTGAACCAGGAGGCAGAGGCCCCTGTGTTTCCTTTTGTCTGGGCCAGTCCAGGAACGTCAGTTTCTTCCCTGGGAACACCCTGTGAAGAGGGACATTGAAAAGGGCGAGGGAGGGCAGGTTGGCGGAGGACCGCACATCTCGGGGAGATGGGAACAGTTGTCCAGCAGAAGAGAAGCTTGGCCAATTCTGTGCTCTTTTGGACCTTATGTGAGCTGTTTATGTGTGGATCTGCTTCAGTTCTTAGCGAAGGAATCCTCCAGCCATCTCATCTGGTGTTTGCTAAATGACAGAACTCAAAGAGATACACAGAAGTGGAGTCAGAGCAGATGGGGACACAGGTACCCCCAGCACCCAAGTGTGACATACGTAGGTGATCTTAAGGCTTGGTTCCAGCTTAAAGGGACCATGTGTGTTGGTGAAGAGACTGGAAATTAAAAATCAAGACAAGTCAAGGTGCAGATCCCACCCCCAGGGCTAGTTTTCATGAATGGTTTCCTGCGCAGAGATGTTTGCATACTTATAAAGTCTAGATTCAAGGTACTTCTGCAGGACACTGCCTATGCCCCATCCTCTTTGGGATAAGGGGATAGACCCTCAGTCTGAACAGCAGTGCCCCAGAGACCTGGTCCCTTCCTCCCCTCCAGGACCCTCCTGCCCCTGGCAGTCTGTGATTCAGCACAGACGCCTTCCTGCCAGTCCTCAAGACACATTTCCTGCTGCCACAGGGCCATGGCATAGGCTACCCTCTCTGACTGGAATGTGCTCTTCTGCCTCTTTTCCTGGGGGACTCCTGCTCATTCAGTTC
Organism: Sylvilagus floridanus; assembly: GCA_949820135.1. NCBI lineage: Eukaryota > Metazoa > Chordata > Mammalia > Lagomorpha > Leporidae > Sylvilagus > Sylvilagus floridanus. Next base: position 56,584,427 of record OX463235.1, read on the forward strand.
ACCTCAGCCCAGGATACCTCCTAAGGAGAACTGTGATTCTTAATTTCATAGGTCAACTTGCCTGAACTACGGGTGCCTAGGTAGCTGGGAAACATTATTTCTGGGAGCATCCGTGAGGGTGTTTCTGGAGAGAGCAGCATTTAACTGAGTGGACTGATTAAAGAGGATCTGCCCTTATCGATGAAGGCAGGCATCATCCAATTCCTTGAGGGCCTGGAGAGAACAAGAAGGCAGAGGGTCTGTGAACTTCCTCCCGCCTGGACCTGCGACACACACCCACCTGCTCCTATCCTCACACATCAGAGCCCCCTGGATCCTAGGCTGCTGGACTCCAGCACTTACAACACTGGCTCCCTGGGTCTCCAGCCTGCAGCTGTGACCCAAGTGACCCCATGGGCTTCTCCAGTGCCCCATCTTGTAGATGGCACATGTGGGACTCCTCAGCCCTCATGAGCACGGCACCAGTTCCAACTGATAAATCCTCTCTATGTCCCATTGCTTCTGTTTTTCTGGAGAACCCTAGCGGTGCTGGGAGAGAGCCCCCAGAGCTGTGCTCTGCTTTGTGCACCTGCCCTCCCCAGCTAGTCTGTCTCTCCTGTGAAATGCCACCCTCACAGTTTAATTTCACAGCTGTTTGAGTTAATATTCATGAGGATCTGTCTTCTCCACTGGATCTGAGTTTCAGAGGGCAGAGCCACATCTGTCTTGACTTGGCGCCTAGCCCCCTGACTGGCAGAGAGAAAATGCTATGTGAAGGTTTGTTGACTGACTCAAGGAGGGGAGTGAATGAATGGATGAGAAGGAACACTTATAGTGCTGTGTGCAGCCTGTGTGCATGACACCCATAAAAGTGGCCATTGCCAGCTTCCAAGGAGAACTGTACTTGTCCCCTCTCTATAATGAAGGTCTCTAGTGGGCCCAGACTGTGTGTGTGTGTGTGTGTGTGTGTGTGTGTGTGTGTGTGTGTAAAGAGGCCAATAATTAAATATTAATTACTACAAGGAGGGAGGATAAGGCTATGGGATTGCTCTTTTTGCTTAATTAATTCATTCATCAACTGGTAAACACCTGCCATGTTCCAGCAGCTGTGTTGGGCAGTGCGAGGGATTCAGGTATGAATAAGACATGCCCATATTTTGAAGAAACTGAGTTCAGGAGGGAAAGTAAAACAATTATAGTCATAGCACAACTGGTGATTTTTAAAGTTACTGTAAGCCAGAGTTTGGCCACACATGCATTAAGATATTAGCCCATGTATTTTTCTTAACAATTCTCTGAGGTAAGAATAATATACCTACTTTGTGGGTTAAAAACTAAAGGTACACACTGTTAAGTCACCCTACAATCACACAGGAAAGCTCTTCATTCTTAGAGTATTTACTGCACTTTTTTTTGAAAGTCAGAGAGACAGAATTCCTGTCCACTGGTACACTCTCTGCAACAGCCAAGGCTGGGCCAGACGAAAGCCAGGGGCCAGGAACACAGTCCAGGTCAGCCACATGGCCAGCAGGAACCCAACTCTTTGAGCCACCACTGCTGCTTTCCTGGGTCTGCATCAGCGGGAAGCTGGAGTCAGGGGCCAGCGGTGGGAACTTAACCTAGGTACCCTCATGTGGGACGAGGGCATCTTAACACCGGCGTCTTAACTACTAGACCAAACCTGCCCCTGTGCTGTGCTTTTGTATTCAAAAAGAGCAGCATGAATTCCCACAAACAGTGCCCCAGGAATTCCTAGGCAGGGTCCCACGTGAGCTCAGGAACGTGGCAAGGGTTTGTGGATGACTGGAACCTCAGCTTGGAGGGAGACTTTGGAAGTCTGGGTCTTCAGTGAGAAGATGGCTGATGGCTTGATGGCAGAGTCAGAGAGAGCAGGGCACAGAGACAAGCCAGGGAGCAGGGCATCTGGGGGACACAGGCAGCTCAGCTGGGCACGTGATCAGATGGGAGGCAGAGAAACCTGGAGAAGCAGAGGGGATCACAGCACCATTGCAAACCTTCCCATTGGCTATGAATAGGAGGTAGGTAGAAAGATGGCAAAGGACGTGTGGAATGTGTGCTGTCCCTGTGCTTGGGATCTGACTGGTTTGGGGACAGGGAAGCTGCTCTGGCTTGGTCAGGTGAGTGCCCATCCCTGGCATCATGGCTGCTTCTTGCAGAGTGGGGACACCACTAACCAGAGCTTATGTTCCTAGGTTATACCAGGAAAGCCCTTGACAAGGCTCAAGGCCATGCATGCCACCCCACCCCTACCACTCCCGGCTGGGCAAGTCCTGATAAAAGTCCTTGAGAACACTTATTTCCCCTGCACTGAATTTACCTCTGCTGGGGAACTTCTTTAGGCTTTGGCCATTATTTATAGACATTTCTGGATCAGCCTTGGGGTGTGTGTGTGTTTGTGTGTGTGTGTGTGTGTGTGTGTGTGTGTGAGAGAGAGAGAGAGAGAGAGAGAGATTGAGAGAGGAGATGGAGGACTGTGTGACTGCATCCGCTGTGTGGAGCGGCCACGGGAGAGGTTTTGGGGAGGCGTAGTGGGGCTGCCTAGAGCAGCTGAGAGAACATATGAATTCTGTCATCATAAGTGAAGATTAAACAGCAGAGAGAATGGGGTTTTGCTGGCAGCCATTGGATTAACAGCTTGTAGATTTCCATACGCAGTTTAAAGCTGAGTTTAGCATGTGCGCTGAGAGACCTGGCTCTCGGAGATGAGCTGTGCCATCGTTGCTGGAAATGGCTGAAGGTCAGGAGGGTGATTTGCAGCCTGAAGATGGGAGGGGAGTCACTCACCTGGGAGGCAGCCTGTCGGGAGGAGACCCTGTGGGTTCTTCCACAGTGAATTTGAACTGATACGCCTGGGAAACAGCAGGTGGTATTTCTAGGATAGGGACCCAGCAGAATCGTCCCTGGAAGAGCCCATGGCACTCTCAGGCTAGTGGAATACAGTGCAGAATCCTGTGCCCAGAAGCCTCACCCTCCCCTCTGGAGGCTCCTGGCCCCTTCCTCACCTGTCCTCCATGGACCTGCCTGTCTTACCCAATCCAATCTCTGGGAGCGCCCCCTCTGCCTAACAGTGCAACCTCCTTTATACCTGTCCAAACACTGCTGCTCACCACCTGCAGACAGATTGAGAATGACACACTGTGCTACTGATCTACTCCTTCCCAAAGTGGGACAACATCCTGCCTGCTCCTAGAGGGCCCACCACGTTGTCCTTGTGACTTGACATTTGTGTATCGTATCAGATTGTAAACTCTAAGAGGCAGACACCTACCTTCAGCTTCTCTGTAGGGCTTGTAGCTTGGGGTGCAGGTGGCAAAGTGCATGGCCCATGGCCATCACGTGAGAAGCTGTCTTCTCATTCTTGTGCTGCCTTTCACATTCTTTTACCGGCAGTGTCCAGCTCGCTGTCCCCCAGCATGCCATGGGCCTCCATGCATTCAACACATATTTACTGAGTGCCTATTGCATACTAGACTGCTCTACCTCCAAGATCCAGTGTTGAGTCTGTGACCCAGTCCTGGCCAATCAGACCCCTCCATTCTCTTGGCCACAGAGATGAGTTACAATGGGCAGATGACACAAATCATGCCATGGAAACTTAAATCTGAGACTTGCTGGGTAATTTGGGGGAAGCCACTTGTGCTTTCCTCTGAAATTGCTTAACAGAGGTGTCAGTCTGGAGGAAGCAGGGGCCACCCACGCATGGTGAAAATCAAAGTGCCACGGAGGAAAGCAGACCCAGGCGACATAGAGCTAGCGATTCCTGATGATGCCAGTAAGCAGCTAGACCCAGTGAAGCCTGACCTACCTTCGGCATTTTCAGCTAATGAGTCAAGTCTCGTTTCTGCTCAAGCCAGCTTACTTTGGACTTCTCCAACATGCAAGCCGTGTTCTCACCAATATGAATGCAACACTCTGCTTTCATGAACGTGAAATCCAATCCTTTGTCCTCTAGGCTGTTCTAAGCCTGGATCCGGTGCTCCCTTCATTTTCTGGCTGCTAGGAGTGTGGTGGGCTGATTTGCTTGTCTGTTGTCCTCTCCCTGTGCTCCTCAGACCCCATTGGGTTGGAACCTCTTGCTGAGTCTCGGAGCAGGTCTCAGGTGGGTCCCCTTTCACACATATTCAGAGTTGGTGGCATTAGCAGCGTAGATGCACAGCTTCTCTGCTGAGCTCTGGGCAGCAGAGGGAACCTGATTCAGAGGGCAGAGTTCAGTTTTGCTCAGGTTGCTTAATAATTCGGTGTTAGCATCCCCCAGGATTTGAGCAGGAACAGTTGGTTTTTCATATGGGATATATATTTTTGTCATTACTGCTGTTGCTTTTTCTTGGGTCTTCTTTCGGCTGCCATGCCTCTTCTGCCCCTTGAGATCTCGAGGTCCCATCATTGCCCCAGGGACAGTGAATGTTCCTGCACATTTAACGAATTCTGCAACGGGCGTATTTTTAGTTGGCTTGTTTGCATCTGTTCTCTCCCTGTTCCTTGTCTGATTGACACCCGCTGGGTGAGAGGCACAGAGGCATAACTTGGCTGTGGGAGATATTTGGCTACAGTGGCTGGCTTTGCAGTACCCCTCTCATTGTTTGAGTCTGCGAGCGAGTGTGGAGATTTCCATCTCTTTCAGCGTGTCTTGATTCCTTTGTTCAAATGAACTGTGAGGGGGTAAGCAGGATTGTTTATCATCTCTCCATGGCTGTGGGTGAAGGAAACAGGAAGGATCCCTATGTCTGTTGACCGCATCCTTGGGTGATGGCTGGAAAGCCTGTCGGAGAGAGGTGTTCCCAGGGTGCAGCCATCGCCAGCAAGGAGAGGGTTCTCACAGATGAGGCAGCGTTGAAGGCAACCCACACTCTCTACTAGGGTGCCCCAGGGCCTTTGCTGGCGGCAGAGAGTGGATGTGCTGTCCAGGGGCTGAGCAGGAAACAGAAGGAGCTTTCCCAGAGAAGGCAGAGGTTGGGTACTGTGGAGCAACAGTACTGCTTGGGACACCCACATCGCCATCAAAGTGCCTGGGATGAGTCCTGCCTCTGCTTCTGATCCAGCTTCCTGTTCATGCACCCAGGAGGCAGCAGATGATGGCCCAAGTACTTGGGTGCTGGCCACTCATGTAGGAGAGACCTGGATGGAGTTTGTGTTCCCGACTTTGGCCTGGTCCAGTCCCAACTGTTGTGGCTATTTGCAAAGTGAATCAGTAGATGGGAGATTCCCCAACCCCCTTTTTGTCCCCATACATACCTGTATCTCTGTTACTCCTTCAAATAACTATATATATAAAAAGAAGGCAGAAATATGAAGCAGTTTAATAAGGGAAAAATTCACAAGAGTGTGGGGCAGTGTAAGGGGAATGAGTGGGGGGAGGGGCAGCTCAGGATTAGTAACAGAGAGAGGAACAGTTACTTCCCTGGGCCCCATCTAATACATGGAGCATTTAGCACACCTGAGAAGGCTGCAGCTCAGAAGAGGCTGCCAAGGGCAGCAGTGGTGTTCAGCAGAGGAACAAAGTTATTGATACCCTGTGGATGGGCTGGGAGGGAACTGCAGGGTGAACACTTGACCTCTCTCTTCCCCTACACTCGCAACTGTTGGAACCATGGAGTCTTACAAGGGGCAGTCCATGGATGTCAGGGCTGGGGTACCACTTAGGATGGAGGAGCTGGGGTGTGGCTCTGGAAGCAGAAACAGTTGGTGTTTCACTCTCCAGTGCCGTCTTGTTTCAGACAAGGCTTGCTGGGGTGTGACAACCAGAGAGCCACTCATGGTTATGCCAAGAAGGACAAAGTGATGGAACTGGATCCTGAAATGCGAGAAGGCAGAGAATGTGGGGTTTATGAAAACACTTTCAAAGCTCCCCAGGGAGACTTACATAGGTGCCATGGTGGGGAACAAGGGGAACAGATCTACAAGCCCCTGCACTTGGTCTGCAGCCTCACAGGGAAGAGGTGATGTTCCCTGTTACTGAAAACTGTCAGAGCTTGAGTTTGCACTATTGGCAACACTTACTGAATCTTCAAAGTGAAAAGGAATGTGTGCCTTTTTGACAATCCTGCAGTGAGGAGCCACACAGAAGGAAAGCCCCCTCCCTCCTCCAACCCCAAGCCCTTCCCTCCAACCCAGGAAAACATTAGGGTTGGTATCCATCCTGCCTTCTTTCTTTTCTCTGTGCTCAATCCAACAAATTCCAATGTTTATAAGATTATTTTTTCAAAAAATGAAATCATATAATGTACATAGCCCTACAATCAATTTTTTTCAGTAAAGTAAAATGGATATCTTTCTGGGTCAATCAATATATATAGCTTCAACTCATTCTTTTAATTGCTTCCTAATATTTCATAGTCCCCATATATAAAGATTTTGCTGGAAAATCACACATCCCTCAAAGAGTTCTTGGTGAGCTAATGTCATAGATAAGGTTCATGTTAGGTCTTCAACTCCTGGCCATTCAGGGCTGTAAGTCTTGGCTATGAACCAGAACTCGTAGTTTAAGGAAGCCCACAAATGGCACATGAATGGCCTCTGGATGCTTTAGGGAAGCTTGAGTGGGCTCAGAATTCTCGGAGGCCTTATGCAGGAGTGGTGATTTGAGCCAGAGTTTGAAAGAAGGGGCAGTCACCACTGACATTTTAGGTATGTGCAGCAACACCAATTAGTGACTAGTGAAGTGTCATGAGCAGCTCTGATGGGTGTTCACCAAGGATATAGAACAATCATTTGTAAGTGACGCTGTTGGAAGCAGAGAGAGAGGAACTGATTCCATTCAAAGTTCTTGAAATCAGTTGATTTTCCCCAAGTAGCTTAATTATCCCTCTTGCCCCTAATTCTTTCACACTCTTGATTTGTGTAGCAAACTCTATTTTCTTTGAAAGCTCATATGTCAATTCTACTCTTGTCTGTCAGAATGATCCCAAAGTTTGAAATCAGGCATGTCTTTGTTAATGGGCTCTGACACATGCCTGTTAGCCAGTGAACACCCCCAGGTCTGCACCAGCTCACAGGGCTCGGCACAGGCTGGGATAGCTCCCTGTGCGGCGGGAAGTCCGCATCCTCTGGGTTCTGCAGAGCAGGCCTCCCTCTTGCTGGTTGCACAGTGGTTCAGCTGCCCTTGTTCTGGCTCTCCTCATGCTTCCACCACCTCCTTATCCTTCCTTCCCTGTCTCTGAGGGCTTTCTCTCTGCTTGCAGGATAGGCATTCTCTCTGGCTCCCCATTTGTGCCTCTTGCCACTGACCCTGGGAGAGTCTTCACGCTTTCTCTGACCACCTCACCAGGACGTGGTCTCTTAAAGTCTTGTCAAAGGCAAGACAGCCCTGTGAGCCAGCCTCACCTTATTTCCCAAGGTCTATACTTTGAAAACATACCTCTTCACACTCCTGCCCACAGCTCTGATTCCAAAACTCCAGAATTTCTCACCTCTTTGCCTCTCTGCTCATATAATTCTTGACCCTTTGAAGGTTTAGGAACGTAAACCTTCTCCACCTATCTCAGTGAAAAGTTATGCTTTATGAGTTCTTTTAATTTAGAAGACTTAGGGAATTGTTACAAATGCTGATACAGAGTGAAGGGGACACAATTTGATACAGTCCCCTTTAAAGGGAAAATTCCCAGTATAGACCATGTGGAGGAGGCAGATTCTCACCTTAATGAGGTGGTGCTGGGAATTGCTTTTCTTCTCACAGCGCTATTCAAGCTGCTGAAATATCTCCTCTCATTACGGAGAACCTATATAAAAGCTGGTAAACTTTTATTGCAGGCGTATTACAGCTTTACTTTCCAACACTTCCTCCCACCTGACTCAGCAGCACTGAGGGATGAATCTCATACACAGACTGTGGCTGCCTTCGGACCCTTGTGAGCAGAGAGGGCAGTGGGGACAAACTCTGGGAGCTCCTAGGTCTTCAGAAGGTGTCACTCGCTCCCCTCCAGGGTCTCATTTTTACCAGGCCTTGCTGTGTCCAGGGAGCTGCATGAAGGTCATGGGGCTCCTTTCACGTAGGGAAGGGGGTAGGTCCTCAGGCAGTAGAGTGGTTCTCCATGGTTCTCAATGTGAGTAGTTGTATGGAGCAGCTCTAGAGCGAATGGGGAATTCTAGAGAATGGAATGGGGATGTGTTGGAGGAGGGAGCTGCCACAGGTCTGTGGATCTCTGAGGAATAAGTGTCTGAGCCTCCTAACTCACTGAGGCCATTGAATCTGAAGAGAGTCAGAGGGTGCGTTCAGGGAGCATGGGCTCTCATGTCAGACTTTTCTTTTCCTCCTGATTTTTTCACTCATTAGCTTGATGCCCTTGGGCAAATGGCTTCATCTTTCTGCTCCTTGGCTGCCTGGTGTTAGAATAGAAGAAATACTCCTTTGGAGGGGAGGATTGAGAATTCATTGCAGCAACACAGGCGGCTCTCTCATTATTGGTCCTAGCATAAAGGAGATGCCTCTTTGACTTGGAACCTCTCCTTGTATCTCATTGAAGCTGCTCATTCAGTCCTCACTGGTCCACTCTTACTAATTATCATGGAAATGCTTCTGCCAGTCGATGTACTATGTCTCTTGCAAGTTCCCCTCAAAAGCGCCACATGTCTACATGTTCTCTTTGCTGTTGACTTCTAATAATTACCACTTTGGAGACATTTTCTTAATTTTTTTTTCAAGAAAACTCATTCACCTCTTGTTCACTGGACAATCTGAGCTTTCCCAAATTTGTATATGGAATAGCAGTTAATTTGAGGTTCAAGATAATGACAAGATGGTTCACAGTTCTTAAATACATCATATGGTGCCATCAAATTGGCTCATGCTTGGATACCTAATGATAAGATGACTCAGTTATGTCTCAGATGATCTACAATAGGTCCTCTAGATTAGGGGTTGGTAAAATATAGCTTGCAGGTCAAATGTATCCTACTATTTGTTTGTGTAAACAAAACTTTGTTGGAACACAGTCAAACCTATTTATTTAAAAATTGACTGTGAATGCTTGCTGTTAGGAGAGAGTTCATTAGTTGTAGCAGAGACTCTATGGCCTGAAAATTCTAAATGTTTACTATCTGGATGTTTACAAATAACTTGTGTGGGTTTTGCTGATTCCAATCTATTTGGTTTTCTGAGGATGTGTTTGAATGTCTTTCTCAGCTCCAAGAGGACACTGAGGAATTAATTCCATGTAGTCCACTAGGTAAGCTCCCCTGTTGGATAACTGGTCTAACGAGAAAACATCACACTGTCATGAGCATATAGGCTGGGTATCTGTTTTAGGCAATTTGTATCTTCCCAGGGAAATTATGTTTCTTTTAATCCGAAGAGTCTTTTCCTGAAGATCCTCAAAGCTCAAGAAAGACATGAAAAGCATTTAGCCCCGCATGGCAGCTGTTCTTGGTACTGACCTCAAGCCCAGAATCTTTTTTTCCTACTGTTTTATTTATTTACTTTTACTTATTTATTTTTTAGTATAATTTTATTTATTTATTTTATTTGTAATAAAAAACTTTTATTTAATAAATATAAATTTCAAAAGTTCAACTTTTGGATTATAATGGTTCTTCCCCCCCATAACCACCCTCCACCTGCAAACCATCTCATCTCCTACTCCCCCTCCCATCTCATTCTTCATTCAGATTCATTTTCAATTATCTTGATATACAGAAGATCAACTCCATAATGAGTAAAGATTTCAACAGTTTGCACCCACACAGACACACAGAGTATAAAGTTCTGTTTGAAGGCTAGTTTTACCGTTGATTCTCATAGTACAGCATGTTAAGGACAGAGATCCTACATGGGGAGCAAGTGCACAGAGTGACTCCTGTTGTTGACTTAACAATTGACACTCTTATTTATGATCATTGAGACTCTTGTCATGAGCTACCAAGGCTATGGAAACCTCTTGAGTTCACAAACTCTGATCTTATTTATATATGGCCATAATCAAAGTGAAAATTCTCTTCTCCCTTCAGAGAAAGGCACCTCCTTCTTTGATGGCCTCTTCTTTCCACTGAGATCTCACTCACAGAGATCTTCCATTTAGCTCATTTTTTGCCACAGTGTCTTGGCTTTCCATGCCTGAGATACTCTCATGGGCTTTTTAGCCAGATCCGGATGCCTTAAGGGCTGATTCTGAGGCCAGAATGCTGTTGAGGGCATTTGTCATTCTGTGATTCTGCTGTGTATCCCACTTCCCATGTTGGATCATTCTCTCCTTTTTAATTCTATCAGTTAGTATTAGCAGACACTGGTCTTATTTATGTGATCCCTTTGACTCTTAATCCTATCTTTATGATCAATTATGAACTTAAACTGATTATTTTAACTAGTAAGATGACATTGGTACCTGCTAACATAATGGGATTTGGAATCCCATGGCGAGTTTTTAGCTTTACTTTTAGGGGTAAGTCCGAGGGAGTGTGCCAAACTGTACATCTCCTTCCTCTTTTATTCCCACTCGTATTTTTAACAGGGATCAATTTTCGTTAGATTTAAACATCTAAGAATAATTCTGTGTTAATTAAAGAGTTCAACCAATAGTATTAAGTAAAAAAGAAAATACTAAAAGGAATAAAACAGTAAGCTGTTTCTCAACAGTCAGGACAAGGGCTGATCAAGTCATTGCTTCTCACAGTGTCCGTTTCACTTCTACAGGTTTCTTTTAGGTGTTCAGTTATTTGTACACATCAGGGAGAACATATGATATTTTCTCTTTGGGACTGGCTTCTTTCTTTTTTTTTTTTAATTTTTATTTGACAGATAGAGTTAGACAGTGAGAGAGAGAGAGAGAGACATAGAGAAAGGTCTTCCTTCCGCTGGTTCACCTTCCAAATGGCTGCTATGCCTGAGCTACGCCAATCTGAAGCCAGGAGCCGGGTGCTTCTTCCTGGTCTCCCATGCGGGTGCAGGGACCCAAGAACTTTCCCAGGCCACAGCAGAGAGAGAGCTGGACTGGAGGAGGAGCAACCGGGACTAGAACTCAGCGCCCATATGGGATGCCGGTGCTGCCGGCGGAGGATTAACCAAGTGAGCCCCGGCACCAGCCCTGGTAGTCATCTTGTCTAGACCTGTACCTGAGTCTTTGGACACCTTAAGTTTTGCCAATACAGACCCTCCACTACTCTCTCTCTCCACTGCTGGCTCAAGAAAATTTGCCTTCCTATCCCTCCTACTCAAGTTCCTTCCATTAACTCGACACAGGACAACTTTCCCCCTAGGTAATATATTTGTAGACACTAACTAAAGTCTTCAAGTAATAGGAAAGTGTTCATTTTCTTTCTTAGTAGGTGAGCCTGAGGTTATGAGTATTCCCTCCTGAAGAGAAATGATGTGGTCTTAAAAATCCTGTGGAACTCTAACTCTTGAATTTCCATCTTGGGTTCTTTTAAGGTTTTTGGATTGAAATTGATATGTCGCTTTTTGCTTCTTCCTTCCTCTGACCTCATCCCCAGAGCCCTTCACTTACTCTCAGTATGACAGTTCCATGTTAAATTCTGCAACTTGAAGGTGGTCAGGTGTGGAGCAGAGAAACACTTTATGACATTGCTTCATTTCATAGAAGTAGATGTATCCTATCTCTGGGCTATAGCTGTCTCATAGAGTACCAACAACGTTTAATTAGGCAGAATAGTTTGGGGTAGGTATGGGAACAAAACAGATAATCAGATCAGAAATCAGATCCAGTAACCAGTCTGCCTTGAGTTCTAGAAGTGAGAGCATCATTAGTGATCATATATCCTAAACTCTTCACGTCAATAATGAAAGAGCTGAGACTTAGCAAGGAGAAATGGCTTATCAAAGGTATCTCTGGGAGTCAATGGCACACAGATATTAAAATACAGGTCTTCCAACTCCCATATAACAGGCTCACCCTCTCCCAGTAGTATCCTAAGGATGCAGAGGGCAGTGTCTCACAGAATCCTTCAGGTAGAAAGAGGAAAATGGAACCATGAAAGGTTTAATTTTATCTCTTTGATTGATTTTGAAGAAAAGGTAGTGCTCCCTTATAAAGATTTGAAAGTCACTACGGTAAAACCTGCTGCTTCTTGTTTGGGAGACACTAAAAACCCTTACGGGAAAACTGAGAAGTCATTGTACAGTTGATTTCCATTTTACTAAGTATCTATTGTATTCCAGGTACTTGGCAGGAAGTGGCTCATGCAACCTTAATAATATTCTTGTGAGTCACATTTTTGTGATCTTATTTTAAATGAGGAGACTGAGGAACATGCAGTTTAAAAACCTTGCCCGAGAATACACAGCAAGTAAGTGGAGGGACTGGAATTCAAACCTGGGTATTTCTGATTTGAAGACTCATTCTTCTGTAAACTTTATGTCATTCAGGCTCCTGCTTTGTCAGTGAACTGTGGGTGAGATTCCTGCCTTTATAAGTGACCAGTTCTAATACCTCATATTTCTCATTTTGTTTCTAAGGTAGAGTTTAAATGTTGTACCAGAGCTACTCCTTCTAGTTCATCCCCACCCTCCCCACCTGCATTTCTCTCTTGAGTACAGGACTACCCTGTGATGTAGAAAAGAAAACGAACAAGGGACTGGAGCTGTGGTGTAACAGGTTAAGTCACCAGCTACGATGCCAGCATCCCGTATGGGTTCTCGTTTGAGTCCCAGCTGCTCTTCCTCCCCCTCCTCCTCTTCCCTCCTCCTCCTCCTCCTCCTTCTTCTTGTTCTTCTTCTTCAACATTTATTTACCTTATTTGAAAGTCAGAGTTAGAGAGAGTCAGAGAGAGAGAGAGGTTTTCCATCTGCTGGTTCACTCCCAGATGGGCACAATGGCCAGCCAGCTGTTCCACTTCTTTTTTTTTTTTTTAAGACTTTTTATTTAATTATTTGAGAGATAGAGTTACAGACAGTGAGGCGAGACAGAGAGAAAGTCTTCCATCTGTTGGTTCACTCCACAATGGCTGCAACTGCCAGAGCTGAGCTGATCCAAAGCCAGGAGCCAGGAGCTTCTTCCTGGTCTCTCATGCAGGTGCAGGGGCCTAAGGACTTGGGCCATCTTCTACTGCTTTCCCAGGCCATAGCCAAGAGCTGGATCAGAAGTGGAGCAGCCAGGACTAGAACCGGTGCCCCTTGGGGATGCCAGCATGCAGGTGGAGGATTAACCTACTATGCCACGGTGCCGGCCCCCTGTTCCACTTCTAATCCAGCTCCCTGATAATGTGCCTGGGAAAGCAGTGGAGGATGACCCAAGTACTTGGGCCTCTGCAGCCACCTGGGATACCTAGAAGAAGCTCCTGGCTCCTGGCTTCAGGTCGGCTCAGCTCTGGATGTCACAGCCATTTGGGGAGTGGACCAATGGATGGAAGATCTTTCCTTCTTTCTGTCTCTCCCTTTCTGTAACTTGGCCTTTCAAATAAATAAATAAGTAAATACATAAATAATAAATAAATAAATAAACATTTTGAAAAAGAAGAAGAATACTACAGATGGTCCCTGCCTTAATGACAATTTGACTTATGATTTTCCCACTTTATGATGATGCAAAGTGATAGACATTCCAGTGAAACTGGGCTTGAAATTTTGAATTTGGCTCTTTTCCTGGGCTAGCAGTATGCAGCTTGTATTCTCTCTTGATGCTGGCAGACCATAGCTCCAGTCCATTCCACGACCATGAGGGTAAACCACTGTCATTACAGTGGGCTATGTTGCTAAGCTATGGTGTTCAGTAGGTCAGGTGTATGCAATGCATTTTTGATGCAATTTGTTTTCTTTTTTAACACCTTTATTGATATATAGTTGATGCACAAGAAATTCCATATTTAATGTATATAACCTGGTGAGTTTGGAAAAACCAGATTCTTTTCAAAGGTATCATCACATTATGTTATCATCCATGTAATTTTTAAATTTTTTAGGCTTTTAAAACATTTATGTAGGGGCCAATACTGTGTGGTAGCCGGTAAAGTTGCTGCCTGCAGTGCCAGCATCCCAAATAGGTACCGGTTCAAGTTCCAGCTGCTCCACATCTGATCCAGCTCTCTGCTATGGCCTGGGGAAGCAGTAGAAGATGGCCCAAGTCTTTGGGTCTCTGCACCCACGTGGGAGACCCAGAAGAAGCTCCTGGCTTCAGATCGGCCCAGCTCTGGCTGTTGTGGCTATCTGAGAAATGAACCAGTGGATGGACGACCTCTCTCTCTCTCCTTCTCTCTTTCTCTCCCTACCTCTGCCTCTCTGTAACTTTGCCTTTCAAATAAATAAATAAATCTTTTAAAACTTTTAATTTTTTTTATAGATCTTTTAATTTATATAAAGGAAAAAATTTCCTGTATTTCATTTACACAGTTTTAAGAGCTTTCTACTTCCCATACTACCTTCCCTCTCTCCTCCCTCACTCCCACCTTCCCTCCTACTTCTTTTCTAATTTTTTTTTTAATTTTTACAATGACATACTTTCAACTTACTTTATAATCACAAGTTTAACCCTCCACTAAATAAAGAGTTTAACAAATAGTAAGTAGAAAAACTGCTCCTCATGCATATAGACTAGGGTTAAACGATAATCAAATCTCAAAATGTCAATTTCTCTCATATACATGACTTTTTTTGTACTCTGTATATTACCACAAATCAGAGAGAACATGATATTTGTCTTTTCAGGGCTGGCTTATTTCACTAAGCACCATGGTCTCTAGTTGCATTCATTTTGTTGTAAAAGAGAATTTTTCATTCTTTTTTACTTAAATGAATTTTTGATTTCCAATATTTACAACTCACAATGGATTTATCAAGTTATAACTCTGTTGTATGTTTAGAGGCATCTGTCCATGGAAACAACAGGTTCATCAAGAATGTAGATGATACTAATAGAGGATATCAGTGAGACAATGTTTTGAGGTAAGAACCTATTGTATTGCTTTCTTTATTACAGGGTCTTTCCCCCAACAGTCTTCCAGGAAGAGGGATGAATGTTTCAGCACAGGGAGACCTAGAGCCATCTGGCCGCTGTTAGAGTTGGGCTGCTGCTTGAGAGCCTAGAGATAAGGTCCCTTTCCCTGTATGCCTCTCTTCTTCTCTAGTGGCAGGTGTGACTTTGTCGTGGGGCTTCCCCTGAGAACTGTTAGCTGTGCTTTGGTCTGGGGTTTCTGGCCACATTATTGATGCTGGGGTAGGAGCTCCTCTGCTGGGAACATCTGCCTTTGGGAAGAAGATGCACCCAAGAGAGCTGTCCCGTTTGTAAGGGGAGGAGGCGCAGGTGCACTAGGGCAGGAATCATCCTGGTAACAGCAGCAAGGCAGACTGGGAGCGTGCACACAACCAAGACATCATTGCTTTCTAGGCTCAGGATGAAGTTGGGATGGAAAGAACCCTCACGCTGTAGGCGTAGCTATCTCTTGGGTATCTATTATTAGCCACCAACAGAAAGTACCTGAGGGAAGCCTGTGGGAAGCTCACTCCCTGGCCGAGGACAGGACATGCCCTTCTGCAAAGAGAGGAAGCTGGGCCATCTGGTCTCTCCCTGCTCATCCTTTTTGTGGCCGAGGTAAAGCCTCTCTCTACCACTTGGGGGCCGGAGCTGCTTCTGCTGCCCTCTGCTGTGTGTTTGCAGTGTCTCCTTAGAGAGTCCTGTGTGTGGTGCATGTTGCATGACATGAAGAGGGCAGGACAGTGATGCCACAGCTTCTGGAAGCCACATGTGTAGAAGGAGGTAGAAGATCAAGTTCCTCCTCTTCTTTCTGCGCTCAGAAATTGCCCTGAAGGAAGCCTGAGACACTGCCAGCAGGCCCGTGTTACCACACTATTCCTGTACAGTCTTTCTGGCCTTCCAGGTGTCCCCCTACACAAGGTCCTGACACACAAGCAAGCGGGACCAGTGCACTGCAACCTTCTTCTAGCACCACTTGCATCATGAGGACATGGTGGAGATTTCTGCTGGCTTGTGCTCTAAGGGTGCCCAGGGAGGACCATGGCAGTCACTCTGCCCATGGGGATCTGACTTTAGTGGCAGAGGTGGTCCTTGAAGTTACAATTGTAGGAAGACAGCTTATTGGTGTGGATCACAGAAATCTAGATGTCCCTATGTACTCTTTTTAAGATAAAGTATTTGAGATGCATAGAGCTAGAGATGCAGAGAGAGAGAGAGAGAGAGAGAGAGAGAGAGAGAAATATGCCTGCACTGGCTGGGACTGGGTTAAGCCAAAGCTGAGGGCCAGTCTGGGTCACCCACATGGATGGCAGGGATGCAAGCACTTGAGCCATCACCTGCTGCCTCCTAATGTACATATTAGCAGGAAGCTGGAATGAGGGGTGGAGCTTGGACTTGAACTCAGGTACTCCCATGTGGGAAGTTGGTATGCAAAGCAGTGTCTTAATTGCCAGGGCAAACACCCACACTTCCTGTATTGCCTGAACCAAAAAAATCTTGACTGCAAGTTCAGGAACAATGCAGTGAACCAACCAGATCATCCACCTACCAGGAACCTTTCCCTGATGCCTTCCAGTCCTCTGGAATTGCATTAGGAAGAGTTGCATTCAGGCTTCTCTCCTCATTTAAAACACCTGCCAGCCGAGTAGGCAGTTCCAGTACTGATGCTCGATCCCTTCTTGCAGAGGCACTGCTGTCTTTGAGTTCCTTTTTAAAGAGCCCATTCTGTACCTTTAAAGAATTGTAGACAGCTACAAGCCTATGACATCGCTACCTAAATTAGATTATTACATACTTTCTCTCCAGTTTACAGATAAAATATCCTAGGAGAATTGCAATAATTATAGAGAATCAAACGTTAGAGGGCACCGCTTTACTGGAAGCCTGAGACACTGCTCTCCACTGGACTTGCATTGTATCTGTGGTAGGGTCTGAACAACCAGTGGGGTCATTAACAGAGTGGGCGGGGGAGAGGTGCACTGGGTTGGGCCCTGGCAGGTAAGGTGGGTGCTGTTGACCTTTACAGACTGTGTAGTGTGTTCCAGGGACTGAGCCCCACACTCTTCTCTTTCTGAGCTTACTGAATCCCAGAGCACCCTGTGAGACAAGTGTTACCACTGTTCTCTTTGTTGCATGGATGGAGATCCTAAGAAGTGGAGCAGTTGTGTAATTTACTCAAGGTCACACACCCTCTCTCGAGCCTTAGTCTGCTTCCTTCCCTCGGAAGTTTAGCCATGAATATTTGGAACCACAGAGCCTGGAGTGTTCCCTTACTAGAGTACAAGAATCCCAGCTGACTGGCAGCCCAACCACACCAGAGAGGGTTTGAGATTTCTTTTTACATTGTTTTGGGTAGAATGGGGTGGGGGAATGGGAGGGATAGCGTGTAGCTGGGCTCTGTGTTCTTTCGGATTTGACTCCAGTCCTTCCTTGTTTATTCAGCCACTTGTGTGTTTATTCAAAGATGTTTTGAGTGGTTCTTAAGAGCCTTTCCCTGTGTGGACAGGCACAGTAGACAGGGTGTAGAAAGGACATCATCCACGGCCTTGAGGAAAGGGGATGCTCACACCAGAAACAGCTGATCTGCATCCTTAGCCATGGCAGGGTGCAGCAAGAGAGACGGAGAGCTCTGGAGGGTGGCCGGAGCCTTTCTGGGTATTTATTTCTACAGACACTCAAAGAGCCAGTCCACAGGCCTCCTGCTGTCTGAAGTTTCTGTGCTTTTGCACACACATGAGCCCCCACTTTCCGTGTCTTGTTCCCTGTTTGATTTCGTTCCTTGTGTTCTTCATCTGGACTGTGGCAGGATGCACTGTCTGTGTCTTCTGTCTACTTTCTAGCAGTACTTTTCAAAATTCATCGTGAAAAACAATCACCCGGGAAACTTGTTAAGAAGCAGATTTGGATTCGGGATGTCTTGTGTGGAGCCGGAAATTCTGCATTTCGAATCATCTTCCAGCAGATGCTGATCCTGATGGTCTGTGAACCTCGTGTTGGGAAGTGTGGTCCTACAGTTGCAGATGCATTTGCTTCTTTCTCTGGGTTTCTTC
Organism: Sylvilagus floridanus; assembly: GCA_949820135.1. Taxonomy (NCBI): domain Eukaryota; kingdom Metazoa; phylum Chordata; class Mammalia; order Lagomorpha; family Leporidae; genus Sylvilagus; species Sylvilagus floridanus. The sequence continues at coordinate 56,602,326 of OX463235.1, forward strand.
CTATAGGCCTGATGAGGCCGTTCTTTGAAGCGTGACAAATGCTGGTCTTCTCTACCACCATTGCTCTCTCTCACTCCCTTTGGCTGACACTGATTGAGAACAAGGAGCTCTTTCCCACTGAGCATGGATGCATTCTGCTGAGGATTCTTAACAGGGCCACAGAACGCTGCCTCTGGTCCAACAAACTTGGTTGGAGGATTGAATCCCATTTGAACCATGGGTAAGATATGTCTTCCAGTTTCTTCTAATGGAATTATTTGGGGTGTGTGAGGAAGCTATCCTGCATGATAGGTGGAGACTCCCCAAACCTGGGGCCCACCCTGAGCACTGAAGGTATTACAGCCTTCCGAGCCCTCATGCTGCAGGAGCCCCACGAAGTAGGTCTGGGAAGAACAGAGGAAGGAAGACAGAGAGCAGGTGCAGAGAAGAAATGACTCAATCCATGGCTCTCAAACCCCGTCTGCGTTTTAGAATTCCTGGGAAGTTTTAACAAACAGATTGGTGCCTGAAGCTAAACCCTTAAATTACATCTGATTGGTCTAGGGAATGACCCAAGTGCATCTAATATGCTATCCTGGGCTAAGAACCAGTCACTTAAGCCCATCTGGACGCATTTAGCAAGTGGCAAGAAAGTGAGGAATTTGTTAACCTTCCATCCCGAGCTCAGAGAGAAGCAGAGCCTTCACTTCATCCCCCAAACTAACCACCCAGGCGTGAGATAAGAAAAGTCCTTGAAGTGGCTTCCACAGCAGGACCTTCCTACGTGGAACTGATCTCATCTCGAGAGGGCAAGGCAAATGTAAATGATTCGAGAACGACTTTCTACTCAAAATGAATCCACCCTCAAGAAGGCGAGGTAAGGCTATTCCTTCTCAGGCATAGATTCTCAGAGGGGTGTTTTTGTTACTATTGGCTCTATTAATCAGTACTGGCTTTTCACGTTGTCTGGATTTTGTGCGTGGGGAACCTTCTCCTTCCTTGCTGGAGGCTTAGAGCTGGGAGGCAGCCCTATCCACCATTGTCCTCTCTTAGAGCCTCAACTTCAATGTTGCTTTCTCGTTTTCTTCCCTGTTAGGCAGCCCCCATTCTGCACAACTCAGCTGCTGCAGATGGCAGTGCTGAGTCCAAGGGAAAGGTGTGATGACGGACACCACTGCCTGTTCTCCAGGCCTCCTGGGTTTGAAAGACATGTTTGCTGCACTCGTCTATCTTTAGCTTGTAGGGTTCCAGGTAATAGATGAAGAGGATTGAGGCATTCTCCCAGTTACTGATGGGGGAGATGGCTGGGGCTTTTCAGAGAGGGTAAAGAGTGTTCTCCTGCTCTTTTATGTAGATGTCTCCTGAGAACAAGGTTTTGTCCAAGAACAAGCCCAAGACCTGATGGGAGCCGTCTATGCCTCTTCCCTCGGAAAGAAAAGAAAGAGACAAAGGGGCTCTGCTCCAGGCAGCTTTAGCACACTTCTAATTATAGTGTCCATTTGTAACCAAGACTTTGGCCTTCCAAGAAGGCTTGATTACGACATTCATAATTCATTGGCAGTCAGTCTATTACTGATTCAATGATTTCTCCAGCCAGGGAGAGAATCTTGATCCTTTAAAAACGGATTTTTCACATTAGAATAGCAAAAGCAATTAGTTTTATTTTTAGCTCAGTTAAGCAAGAGCTCTAATGAAGCTGAAAGGAGGTTTTTTCCCCGTTTTTCTTTCTCCCAGTCTTTCCCCTGTGGTGCTTTTAGGAGAATTTAACCTGGCTCTCTGCCTCCTGCTGCCACTCGGGCTTTGTAGGAAGCCTCTGGCTCCTGCAGGAAGCCGACAGAGCAGGAGTTGTGGAGGCTGAAGGTGGCTTTCAGAACTTAGCACTCAGCCGTGTGTTTCCTGAGGCCTGGACTCCTGCTTCGAGTCCTGTCATGCAGTGGGGGCGGAATTACGTGCAGGGGTGGGCTTGGCCAGCTGGGTCCCTAATCCCGCATCGTATCTGGATTTTCTGGGATGAAAAGCTGAGAACAATAGGACGGAGCACTCAGAGCTATCTTCTCCCACAGTATGGACTCGACCATTCTCACACGCACACAGCCTCACTCTCCTGCACAGATGCCTTCTCTGGCCGGAGTGGGTTACTGTTGGGCCCCCGTAGGACCACACACATTTCCTTGACGGCTTCCTTTGCTCACCCTCACAGCCTGAAGCTCTTTTTCCTTTTAGATCTTTGGAACCATCTTTCACATGTGACTGTAAGTTTCTAGGCCGTGTTGGGTACATGCTCTTGGGGCACTGATGAACGTGGTCAGGTTTGTGAGCCCATCAGATGTTTGCCGGGTGTAGGGTGCTGACTGTAGTGGGAACTACGGTGACTCTGAAAGCACAGGGTCAATCTGATGGGAGGAGCCAGTCTTCAGCTACAGAAAAAAGCCTGCACAGCAGCTCTTGGGCTGGTGTTCAACTGGTTATGCTCAGCTGCAGGCCATCTCAAAAGTCCTCCAAGCTGGAAATCCAGATTTTAAAAAATTCGGGTATATTCTACTTTTTGAATGCTGGAGTGAATTCAGTTTTCTTCAAAATGCTATTTGAGCCAACAACCCACCTCTGGGGGCTGCCATTTTGTTTCCTGTCTGCTTGGAGAGCCAGACCTCCAGACTCCAGCTCAGGACTCTTGTTCTAAAGCATCACTGAGCTCCTGCTGCCTCTGGTATCCTGAGCTACCTGACAGAAGAGCCAGGTCTACCTGACCCCAGTCCAGGGCAGTCCAGGGGCTCCCCAGTCGCAGAGGGACCTTAGGAAAGAGCCAGCACTAGTTCGTGGTCCAGAATTCTTTACGCCGAGACAACACAGAGGAATGGCTGTGTTGCCTGAGGATGTGGTGTCAGTGTTGGTAGCGTTGTAACTGTTGTCCAATCTTGATGAAAACCGAGAAAAGCTCCTTTTCCCTTGAAACGGATTAAATCAGGGAAAAGGCTGTAGGACTTCACTCCTGTTGCTTTCTGCATCATTCTTGTAGGAAAGTTGCAACTAAAATACAGCACTGCAGGGGCTATTCTTGAGTACCTCCTGTGTGACAGACACCTTGGAAGGCACAGGGCAGAGAAGGCCACCACACCCAGACCCAGTTCCTGTCCTCTGTAGGCTTCTAGTCACAGGCTCAAGACTGTGAGCTTCCAGAGACAGGACTTAGCCACACTGGCCAGTAAGTCCTTAGTGCTCTGCCCAGCACATAAAAACATGGCTGCACAAGTGAGATGCAAAATGGAGGTCATACAGAGCTGGTAACTAAAATATTTCTTTGTGATTTGAGGATTTTATTTCTCATATGAATCTGATCTTGCCTGGCATGGCATCATTTCTCTGTAGGGACACAGTAGTATCTATCTTGATCTGATACTGAATAATAGACCATCTTTCAAGGTGATCCTGCCTGGAAAACGTGGCACGGGGCTGTGGAGCGGGGGTGGGGGGATGTTTGAGCAATCGCAGAGCACAGGTGAAAGGTGGTGGTTAACACATCCCTTCAGAAGCCTCCTCATCTTTTCCATGACTCCATTCCCAAAGAAATTCCCTGGAAAAATGAAGCATGACTCTGTGTCTCCCCTTCTCTGGGACCAGAAAGACTGCCTTCCATTCTCAGGGAAGGGATATAAAAACTGGCCGCTGGTGGAGGCTGCCTAAGGGTGTTGGATGCGCTTCTGACAGAGCATATGAATCCTGGCCCCAGGTCGCAGTGAGGGATGGCGAGGCTGACAAGCCTACACCAAGCCCACCTCCGTTCTGGGGGAGCCATCACTCAGCCCTCTGAACAAGAGCAGCACATGCTAACGAGGCCCCAGCTCATATAGCGTCCCTGCCCCAAGCTGGGGCTCAGCCTCCCTGCACACAGACGCCGAGCACCGAGCAGCGCCTGGAGGGACTGCAAGGGAGATAGCTCTGAGCCCTGCTCCCGCCCTCCTTGGCACTTCCCATGCATGCGGCCTTCGCTCGTGCTCCTCTTCCTCATTTCCTGGTCCTCTGTCCTCCCTGGACTCTTTTCTCAAATCACTAATGCTGTTAAGAACTGCACGTGTTATTCATTCCTCTTGGTGACTTACTTTTACAAGGGGACTTCAGGCTAAGACGTACTTCACCTGGGAGACAAATGGCTGTTACATTCCAGGCACCTGCTAGGGGGTCCTTTGAAAGTGGCCTTGAGAATTCTTTTGGAAATGGAGATTCTTTGTCTTTTTTAAAGTACCAATGTATGGGTGGTGCTGATTGTGGGCCGAAGGGAACCGAGTATGGGCGATGCCGACGTCAATGATGCCTGCTACGGTGGATATGATGCCAACTGCTGCTCAAGTGCCCTTCATGTACCAGGGGCTGTGATAACAGCTTTATATACACAAGCTCACTTGTGCCCTGGGCCAGCAATGTGGCAGGCACTATTCAGAAATGAGGCCACAGAGAGGTTAAGAAACTCACCTATGTAGCTAAGAAGTGAGCATTACCGGGAGCTGTGCTAAAAATCCTGTCTTTGGATAATAGAAATATGGAGGTTTGGGTTGCTCAGATGCCTCTCATGTTGCCCTCTCCAATCCCATTCAGTCCTCTGATGATAGAATTGATGGGTAATAATGGAAGACCCAGGTTTTAATGCTGTCTTTATCACCTAGAGGAGAATCCTTTCACTTCTCGGCGACTCCCTTCCGCTTCAGAGCATGGGATGGCTTCCTGTGCCTGTGAGGGTGAAAGGAGACAATGTATGCAGGCAGGGTCCCCAGCACGGTTCCTGGCGTGTGGCAGATGCAACGCATCCTCACCGCTTTCTGTGATGGAGCCCAGCCCAGCCCAGCCCAGCCCAGCCAGCCCCCAGCCTCTCTCCAGTGTTTTATGCACGTGTTTATCTTCCACATCATGTTGTGTGTATCTGGGAGCAAATTCCATGTGTTCTTCATTTCTGAAAATGTTTTCCTTAGAACTTGAAACATAGCCACTTGAATTAGATGGCCAGAACTGGAAAAATAATTAGAACTCATTTTATTGAATGTGTTCCATGTGCTATGCTGTAAGTCCTTCCAACAACCGTGCTGTGTAGATACTATTATGCTTGCTTCACAGTGGAGAGAATTGTGGCACCAAGAGGTGAAGTAACAATCCTGGGATTCTATTGGCAGGTGGGTGAATTGGGAGTGGTCCCAAGTGATCTCAATGTCCATCCTAGAATAGCATCCCTTAAATGTTCTCTTCAACAGTTCCCATTGCCTTTTGCAATGTTTCAAGCCAGGGGGAACCTGAGCCTCCCAGAGGCTGAGGCACTTGCTTTGCATCACACAGCTAATTTAGTTGCGGGGCTGGGCTGGAGCTGAGCCCTCTGGACTGCCAGCCCTGGTGCTCCTCATAGGAGGTGTGCCCTGTCAGATGGCGTGGTGATTAATTGGGAGAGAAGCTGTAGGAGGTTGACATTTTCCCAGCCTCATCTGTGTTTCCTGCCCACACACCAGGCCCTGAATGTCAAAGTCCCCCACGCTGCTATGCTGGAGGGAAGAAGGGAGCCTACTCACTATTATTAAGCAATTAAAAATATGGTCTGAGCAGATGTGGGACAGCCTTACTTCCCTGAAGTGTTGGGCAACAAGGTAGCTGGCTGTGTCTCACTCGCGCTGGGAGACATTTAAGGGCTGAAATGGAAAACAGCTCTTCTTAGCATTCAGGGACAGCGTATCCGAGTGCTGCGGGCCCATCACCTCTGCAGTGCAGCAGCTTAAAGCATTGGAGGACAACAGATGAGTGGGAACTAGGGGGTCTGGTCAGGGGCCTCTGAAGCACCACAGTGGTATCCACAAAAGTCAGATGAGGTCTGACCTTCTTCTCTGAGTCTATGGGTCTGTTCTCCAAACGGATATACCCCTCATTCAGCTCCCTGAATCCAGAACATCAAAGTCAAGTTTGTGACAGGTCAGACTCAGATCAAGTCATCTTTATCATTTCTAACTATGAAGATGAACCCAGGACTTAATCTATTACAGGAAGTCATGAGGACTGAGTTTGGCTGGTACAAAGGCCCCCCTTGGAATTAGATCCAAAGCCTTGCTAGAATCTGACACCTGGCATTTAAGAATAAAACAAGTGGAGGGGCTCCCTGATTCCTTCCTCTGCCCTTCCAGGCACCTTCTTATCCAGTTACAACCGAGTGTCCTTGCGCCTTCCTTTAAAATGGCTAGGACTGCTTCCCTACCCATCACACTCTCTGTGCTCTGGGTTGAGAGTAAAACTAGATGTACTGATGAGTCCAGGGTGCTCCCCAAAGAGGTTCAGTTTTCCTGCATTGCAGAAGGCAAGGTTAGAAGTGGGTTGTTAGATGGTGGTTCCATAGCACCTGAGATGCAGAAGCTCTGGTTTGGGTCCCAGCTGCTCTGCCTCCAATCCAGCTTCCTGCTAATGCATCTGGAAAGGCAGGAAAAGGTACCCAAGTACTTGGGCCACTGCCACCCATGTGGGAGACCAGGAAGGAACTCCTGGCTTCTGGCTTCAGCCTGGCTGAGACCTGGTGGCCAATGGGGGACATGAACCTTGGATAGATGGAAGATTGATTCTCATTCTCATTCTCTGTCTCTGTCTCTCTCTCTCTCCCACCCTGTCTCTGTTACAATACCTTTCAAATAAATAAATCTTTTAAAAGAGTCAATCAATGACACTCTTTAATCTTTTATTTTTAATTAATTTTAGACTTACAGATAAAGTTGCAAGATAGTGCAGTAGTTCTCTATACCCTTCTCCCATAGCCACCGTGCGATTATCAAGGCCAAGGAATGAGTGCTGGGAAAGTACTATTAACCAAACTGCAGTCTTTGGCAGTTTTCCCACTCATGTCTTTTCTCTGTCCTGGCCTCCTATCCAGGATCCCACGGTGCGTTTAGTTCTTTGTCTTCCGTCTTCTGCAGTCTCTACCAATGCCTCTGTTTCTCCTTGCCTTCTCTTATCTTAGCACCTTTTAAAGAGTACAGCACTTGGAACACAACTTTGCTTCCGTGATGCTGCTCCTAAAGATGTACCACCTCAGTCTGCTCATAAGAAAACATCAGCCAAACCCAAACTGAAGGGCATTTACCAAAATAGCTGAAGAACAAGTGCTTTTTGAAGAACACGCGAGCCTCTGCCTTGGAGTTGAAAAGCAGGAGACTAGAGATTGAAAACACACCCTCGTGAGGAGAAGGGGTGCTTCTCTCTGGCATGGAGGTTGTCCCCAGTAAGCACGTGGAGATGCAAACTCTGGGCTTGGCTCCTCTGTGTCACTCAGTACCTCCTGATGGCTTTCTGTGAAATGGCCACAGTCCTTTGTTGGCTCTCCCAAAGCAGGCCTAGGGATGTGATGCCGCTGTGGGGTGGGCTTAGTGCTTCTCAAGGGTGATGCACAGGGAGAACCTGACTGTTGCTGAACCCCACTGGGGATCTAACAAGGTGAGAACCAGCCAGTCAGCTGCCCATTTAGCTGTCATCTTCCTGGGAGACAGGAAGGAGAGGAGAGGGACGGGGAAGGTTCTAGACCTCTACCTGACTTTTCTAGAGGAATGTGATGTTGTCAAGAGGCCCTCAAGGAGATTTGGTAGAATTTCATCAACTCGTACTTCCGCCCCCATTTGAGGTGCTGGGCATATGGCAGTGAAGACAGCGCGCGGAGCTGTCTGCCCCGCACACATCAGCAAGGAGGGAAGGAGGAAGCGAGAGAAGCTGACACCTATGAAGGCGATGAAATTCGCTCTGTGAATGCCCACAGTTGCAGTGATGCTCCCGTGCTGGGAGGCAGACGTTAGCTGCTGATGAATGGGGCTGGTTACAAAATAACACGGAGCATATATTAGGGTGGAGAAGGGGTGTTCCCAACGTCTCACCCACTTAAGCTTTCTCATTTTGAGTTTCCAATCAAACTCCTATTTTGTGTAATTAGACAATGTAGGTGGCAGTTGAAATGTCATTCCTTTGACCTGGGAAAATGCCTCCTACTCATTCCCTCTTGGACCCCAGCTTCTGGTGGGGAGGAGATAGAGGCATCAAAGCCCCCGGGAATAATTCGCTCTCAGAATGCTAATTCCCTGAGAGCTGCTGAGAGGCTGGTGGCACGCCTCATTCAGGGGATGCGTGAATAAGTCAGAAGAATCCAGTGGAAAGATACTTACCAGACTGCGACTGTTAGCATCAGGAACCCAGTGTTTGTGCGAGTGTCAGTGTCGGGAGTTGGGCTGGGCAGCTGGTGGGATTTCTTTGTAGACCTGTCTGGCTGGTTTGGAGCAGCTAGTGGGCACTGCTTTTGTAGTCGCAAAAGAAAATCCAAAGAAACAACAAACAGAAGGGGGTGAATGAAAGGTAAAGAAGATCTTACAGGACTTCTGAGTCTCTAGAATCAATACAGGAGACTTCAAAACAGATCGGCAGAAAGGGAAGCTAAAATATTTTATTTGGGTGCATTTTTTAAAAATCATACGGGTTTTTTCAGAATAGACATGTTTCCATGAAAAGTTGGAAGACTCCTTCAAGTAGCTACTGCCTCAGGAGTGGGGACTGTCTGGCCCGCGGGCTGTCAAAGGCCCATGAGATCATTTGGTCTGGCCCCGCTAAGGGCATTGCACAAAGGACTTGGAATTCAATATTCAATAAATCATTGTTTTCAAGTTTATTGTTTTGTATGGCCCACACATGATGTTATAAATACACAATTGGCCCTTGGCAGAAAAATGGTCCCCCACCCCTGCTAATGATTTGTTCATCTGGCCAAACACTATTATCTGGCTTTTGATGGCAGCCTGGTTCAGGACCATAGGAGTGAGGGACCATCAGGATGAATGAGACTTGACTTCTATCTTGAGGGAGCTTTATTTTTCAATGAAGTATTTTTGTTGTTCCATCTGATTTCTTTTGCTTGTAGATGAAGTTCATATAAAATTAACCGTTTTAAAGTAAACAACTCATGGGCATTTAGTGCATTCACAATGTTGTACAACCATCGCCTCTATCTCGTTCTAACATTTTCATCGCCCCGAATAGAAAGCAGTTATTTCCATTTCGCTCTCTCCCAGCCCCTGGCAACCACCAATGTGCCGTCTGTGTGTGGATTTATTCTGGACATCTCAGATGAATGGATTCCTAACGGTGTGACTGTGTGTGTCTGGCTTCTTTCTCATAGCAAAATGTTTCTAGGGGTCACCAAAGCTGAAGGCTGTTAGTGCCTCCTGCCTTCCCATAGGGGTCAGTGACAGTCTGTCACGTGTGCAGGCCATGGTTGACATAGCCATTCATTTGCTGGAGAGCTTTTGGATTTCCACCTTTGTATCTTGTGAGCTAGTGCAGCTATGAACTCATGTGATTATGTGTTTGATGATCTGTCTTCTGTTATTCTGCATATATATCTCAAAGCAGAGCTGTTGGGTCATGTGGTAACTGTATAACTTTGTGGTGAACCATCAAACTATTTTCCATCATGACTGAACATTTTATATTCCCAACAAATGTATGAAGGTATAGATATTTCCTCATCTGTGCAAACACTCATAATTTTCTGTTTTTCATTTTTTTAATGTGGCCTTATTAGTGGGTATGAAATAGTGTAGTTCTTAATGATGACTAATGATGTTAATCAGCTGTATGTGTGCTTATTAGTCATGTGTATATTTTCTTTAGATAAATGTCAACTCAAGTCCTTTGTTCGTGTTACAAGTTGGATTGTCTTTTTTGTTGTTGAACTGTGAGAATTCTTTAGGGGCCAGTGCTGTGGCGTAGTGGGTAAAGCTGCCGCCTGTGATGCCAGCATCCCATGTGGGCACTGGTTCAAGTCCCGGCTGCTCTACTTCTAATCCAGCTCCCTGCTAATGCACCTGGGAAGGCAGTGGAGGATGGCCCAAGTGCTTGGGCCCCTGTACCCACAGGGGAGACCCCGATGAAGCTCCCAGCACCTGGCTTCAGTCTGGCCCAGCGCTAGCTATTGCAGCCATTTGGGAATGAACCAGCAGATGGGCGATTTCTCTCTCTGCTTCCGCCTTTCCTTCTCTATAACTCTCTCTTTCAAATAAATTGTGGAAAAATGGAATTTAAATTGTACCTTAATAAAAAATAATGCTTTAAATATACTGAATTCTAGATCCCTATCAAATATATGATATGCAAATATTTCATCCTTTTCTATCAGCTGCCATTATATTTTCTTGATAATATCCTTTTATAAAACTTTTAACTTTGAAGTGTAATTTCTTTTATTTTTTTTTAATTTTTTATTTTATTTTTTTTATTTTTGGCAGGCAGAGTGGACAGTGAGAGAGAGAGACAGACAGAAAGGTCTTCCTTTTGCCGTTGGTTCACCCTCCAATGGCCGCTGCGGACGGCGCGCTGCGGCCGGCGCACCGCGCTCGTCCGATGGCAGGAGCCAGGAGCCAGGTGCTTTTCCTGGTCTCCCCATGGGGTGCAGGGCCCAAGCACCTGGGCCATCCTCCACTGCACTCCCGGGCCACAGCAGAGGGCTGGCCTGGAAGAGGGGCAACCGGGACAGAATCCGGCGCCCCGACCGGGACTAGAACCCGGTGTGCCGGCGCCGCAAGGCGGAGGATTAGCCTGTTGAGCCACGGCGCCGGCTTGAAGTGTAATTTCTTTTATTGATCATGATTTTCATACCTTTGAGTTTTCTTTAGAAAGGTTTCTTGTTTTAGTTCATTTTTAGGTTGTTGATAGATTTTTGAGATCAGTTTTACATATGGTGTGAGGGGTGGGCCCCACTTCATCCTTTTGGGTATGAATATTAGTTCTTCAGGACCTTTTGTTGAAATCACTATTCTTTGTTTTTAGAACTGATTAAAACCCTGTAGAATGGATTTGGTGCCCACTCTGAAAATCAGCTGGCCATAGATATATGGGTTTACTTTTAGACAACTATTCTATTCCTTTGGTCTATATATCTGTCCTTAAGAAAGCACCACACTGTTTGATAATTTGTAGCTTTGCATTAAGTTTGAGAAAATCTGAATCTACCAATTTTGCTCCCCCCCCACCACCATTTTTTTTTGAAACATTGCTTTGGGTCTTTGGAATTCCTTGCGAACTGTATATGGATGTGAGAATTGACATTTCCTTTCTTCAAAAAAGTGTACTAGAATTTTTACAGGGATTGTGTTGATTCTGTACATCACTTTGGTTAATGCTGTCATTTTAGTAATCCTAAGTCACCCAATACATGAACATGGGGTATTTCAACATATATTTAGGTTTTCTTTACTTTCTTTCAGTGACATTTTAAAAATATTTATTTAGGGGCCAGCGCTGTGGCACAGTGGGTTAATGTCCTGGCTTGAAGTGTCGGCATCCCATATGGCCGCCGGTTCGAGACCGGCTGCTCCACTTCCGATCCAGCTCTCTGCTATGGCATGGGGAAGCAGTAGAAGATGGCCCAATGCTTTGGGCCCCTGCACCTGCATGGGAGACCCAGAAGAAGCTCCTGGCTCCTGGCTTCGGATCAGCACAGCTCCAGCCATTGCAGCCAATTGGGGAGTGAACCATTGGCTAGAAGACTCTCTCTCTCTCTTTCTCTCTCTCTCTGCAACTCTTTCAAATAAATAAATAAATAGATCTTTAAAAAATAAAAATTAAAGATTTATTTATTTATTTGAAAGTCAGAGAAAGAAAGTCAAAGAAAGACACACACACACACACACACACACACACACACACATCTTCCATCCACTGGTTTACTACTCAGATGGCTGTAGAATGGTTGTGGCTGGCCCAGGCCTTCTCCGGGTCTACCACAAAGGTTTCGCAGGGGCCCAAGTATTTGTACCATTTTCTGCTGCTTTCCTCAGGCCATTAACAGGCAGATGGACCAGAAGTGGAGCAGCCAGGACTCAAACCAGTGCCCATATGGGATGCCAGCCTCATAGGCAGCAGCTTTACCTACTATTACACAAAGCCAGCCCCTGCAGAAATATTTTGTGGTTTTCAGTGTACAAGTCTTTCATCTCTTTAGTGAAATTTATTACTAGGAATTTTATTATTTCATTGATGCTGTTGTAAATAGCACTGTTTCTTAATTTCCTTTTGGATTGTTCATTGCTGATATATAAATACACTACTGACTTTCCCATGTATACCTTGAATTCTGCTTGTATTGGCTTATTAGTTCTAGTAAGTTTTTTTTGGGGGGAGGGAGGGGAGTTGTGTAAGATCATGTCATCAGAGATCCATGCTTCTTTCCAATTTGGATAGCTTTTATTTTTTTCCTTCTTGCTTAATTACTCTAGCTAGAATTCCCAGTACAATCTTGAATAGTAATTGTAAAAGTAGGCATTTTCTATTTTTCCTAATCTTAGGTGTAAGAGACCAATCTCTCATCACTGAGTATGATGTCAGCTGTGGGTTTCTCCTAAATACCTTGATCATTTCTATTCCTAGACATCTGTGTTTTAATCATGAAAGGTTGTAGGATTTTGACTAATTTTTTTTCTGCATCAGTTGAGATGAATATGTGGTTGTTTTCCTTTATTGTATTGATGTGTATTACATGGATTTTTTTTTTTTTAATTGTGAACCACTTTTGCATTTCTGGAACAAAGTCAATTTGATCGTGGTTCGTAGTTATATTACATTTGATTCAGTTTGATAGTATGTTGTTAAGATATTTTGCATCTATGTTGGTAAAGGTTATCATGATGCCTTTTCCTGCCTTTGCTGTAAGGACAATAGTGACCTCAGAGAAGGAGTTAGGAAGTAGTCTCTGGTGTGTTTCAGAGAGTTTGAGAAACAATACTGGTAATGCTCCAAATGAACTGGCAAGTGGAGTCATCTGGTTCTTGATTTTTATTCTTGGGGGATTTTATTTTACTATTTTAAAATTCTATTGATTCAGTCCCATTACTTGTTAAAGATCTGCTTGGAGTTTGTTGTTTTTAAGTCAGTTTTGGTTGCTTGCACGTTTCTAGGAGTTGCTCCATTTAATTATCTAATATGTCAGTGCATAAAATTGCTCATAATATTTTCTTCTACTCATTTTTATTTCTGGAGGTCTATAATATTGGTTTCACTCTCATTTATGATTTTAGTTATTTGCATCTTTTTTCTTGTCAATTTTGTTGCTCTTTAAAAAAAAACCAACTGTTGATTCTGTTGATTCTCTCCATGGTTCTCTATTCCCTATTTCATTTAACTCCACTTTTTTATTTTTAGTTCTTTCTTCTACCTTAAGATTTAGTTTACTCTTCTTTTTCAGGTTGCGTAATGTATCCGGTTAGATTATTGATCGTAAATATTATTTTTAAATGTAAGCACTTGTGGCTATAAATTTCCTTTTGGACACTGCTTAAACTGCATTCTCTAAGTATTGGAAAGTGTTGTTTCATTTTTATTTGTCTATCAGTGTTTTCTAATATCCCATGTTAATTATTCTCTGATTATTTAAGAGTATGTTATTTAATTTCCACATATTTGTGAATTTTCTAGTTTTCATTTATTGATTTCTCATTTTATTACATTGTCATTAGAAGGGTTTTGTCTGATTTTAATCTTTGTAAGTTTATCAATACTTGTTTTGTGGCATACCATATAGTTTTATCATTGAGAATTTTCCATATGCACTGGAGAAGAATGTATGTTCTGCTGTTGTTGAATGCAGTGTTCTGTCAATATCTATTAATTTGAATTCTTTATCATTTCATTCAAGGCTTCTATTTCCTTACTGATTTTTCATCTAAATATTCTATCCATTGTTAAAAATGGTGTCTTGACTGGAAGTCTCCAACTATTATTCTCAAACTGTTTATTTCCCCCTTCAGTTATGTCGACGTTGGCCTCATGTGATTGCGGGGTCTGTTGCGTGGTGTTTGTAATTGTCATGTCTTCCTGAGGCACGGGCCCTTTATTACCATATAGTGTCCTTTTTCTCTTAGAACCGTTTTCGAGTGAAAGTCCACTCTGTTTGCTGTTAACATAGCCTCCCACCCTTCTTTTGTTTATTATTTGTATAGAATATAATTCTCCATCCTTGCACTTTAAACTTGTTTCTATTTTGGGATCTAAAGTAACTCCTTTATAGAGAGTACAAAGCTATATGTTTTTATAATAAATTTTGTCAGTCTCTGTCTTTTGATTGAATAGTTTAATCTATTTGCCTATAAAATAATTATTTGTAAAGAAGGACTTATTCTGGCATTTTAAAATATTTTTGCATGTCTTATACCTTTAATGTTTCTTATTGCCTCTATTCCTGTCTTTATTGTGTTCAATTGGTTACTGTAGCAGTTTATTACATACTCATTTCTTGTGTGGTGTGTGTATTTTGAAGATATGTTCTTAGTATATGTGGATTATAATTAACTTACTACAATAATAACTACATAGTTAGAATTGATTTCAACTTAGCGCCAAAAGCTGTTGGTTCCATACAGCTCTGACTGTATATCGCCATTCTCACAGTTATATTTTTAGTTAATTATGTGTTCATTTACATAATTTATGATTATTGTTTCATGCTTTTGTCTTAAAAATAGTGTAGGAGAGAAAGAGAAGTTACAATCTGAATTGAATGGCACTAGCTTTTATTTTCATCCAAGCAGTTAACTTTGCTGGCACACCTGTGTCCTCATTTGGCTTCAGGTTAGTGTGTGGTGTCCTTTCTTTCCAGCCTGAAGGAGTCCCTGATCACTTTTTGAATGGCAAGTCTACTAGCAACAAATTCTCGAAGTATTTTTCCTTTTTTTTTTTTTTTTTGATGTGGGGATGTCTTAATTTTTCATTATGTATAGCTTTGCTACATATAGAATTCTTGTTGGCAGTTTTTTCTTTCTTTTAGCACTTTAAAAATGTCATTCAACTCCTTTCTGGCCTCTCTGGCTTCTGACAATAAATTGGATGTTAGTATTATCAAGATATCTTTTTTTTTTTTTATTTTTGACAGGCAGAGTGGACAGTGAGAGAGAGAGACAGACAGAAAGGTCTTCCTTTTGCCGTTGGTTCACCCTCCAATGGCCGCTGCGGACGGCGCGCTGCGGCCGGCGCACCGCGCTCGTCCGATGGCAGGAGCCAGGAGCCAGGTGCTTTTCCTGGTCTCCCCATGGGGTGCAGGGCCCAAGCACCTGGGCCATCCTCCACTGCACTCCCGGGCCACAGCAGAGGGCTGGCCTGGAAGAGGGGCAACCGGGACAGAATCCGGCGCCCCGACCGGGACTAGAACCCGGTGTGCCGGCGCCGCAAGGCGGAGGATTAGCCTGTTGAGCCACGGCGCCGGCCTATCAAGATATCTTGTATGGGACGAATCACTGTGCTATTTATGCTTTCAAGATTCTTTTTCCTTTGAGAGTTTGATTATAACGTGTGTCAGTGTGGGAATCTCGGAGTTCACTGAGCTGCTTGAGTTTGTGTGTTTTATCAGTTTGAAGATGTTAGGGACCTTTGTTTTTTCTAATATGGTTTCTTTCCCTTTCTTTCCTTCCCTTCTGGACTCTCCATTAAGTGCATATTGTCGCTCTAGGATGTGCCACACACTCCCTTAGGTACTATTCATGTTTCTTTTAATTTTTTTTAAAAAGATTGACTTTATTTATTTTTGACAGGCAGAGTTAGGCAGTGAGAGAGAGAGAGAGAGAAAGGTCTTCCTTCCATTGGTTCACCCCCTAAATGGCCGCTATGGCCTGTGTGCTGCGCCAATCCGAAGCTAGGAGCCAGGTGCTTCCTCCTGGTCTCCCATGCGGGTGCAGGGCCCAAGCACTTGGGCTATCCGCCACTGCCCTCCAGGGCCACAGCAGAGAGCTGGACTGGAAGAGGAGCAACTAGGACAGAATCCGGCACCCCAACCAGGACTAGAACCCGGGGTGCTGGCACCGCAGGCGGATGATTAGCCAAGTGAGGCACAGCGCTGGCTGACTTTATTTTGAATGACAGAGTTGGAGTTGGAGTTGGAGTTAGAGAGAGAGATGGCTCAGGCCATGTACAATTATACCTTTGCCTTCCACGCATGTTACCCTGAGTTTAGACATGAGCCGAGGTAAAAGCTAAAGGTCTTCTTGATCTTTTGGGGGCATGTGCTCTGCCGTTGTGTGTGTGTGTGTGTGTGTGTGTGTGTGTGTGTGTGTGGTTTTCTCAAATCCTTAGTATACACAGGAGATTTGGAATGCTCCAAGTTTCCAAAGAAACTCTCCTGAGCTTTTTTTTGCCTGGTGTCAGCCACTCTGCTGTATGCTCCAGCTGTGATCTTCTGCCCCAAGAAGTTGCAAGCTTTTGCATTTGTCTTTTCCACATCTACCATGTTTTTGAGAATGCTCCCTGCCTTTCTTACCATGTTTTTGAGAATGCTCCCTGCCTTTCTAGTTCCCGAGTGAGTTCTGAGTAAAGGTTGGAGAAAGACCAGCACCTAACACCAGAGCTTCAGGTAACTCCTAGACAGTTTAGAACAGGCCAGGATGTTTCTTTGTTGTTAAGGTCTGCTCTCCTGCCTTGGAACCTGGGTCAAGGGTCCTGTTAGAGGTCAAGGGTCAGCATGCACTATTCCTCCGCCGAGTCCTGGGAGGGATCCTAAGTCTCAAATCCTTACCCTTACCTTGGGCCCACAGGTTAACCATTACAAAACCTTGGTGGCATGGTCCAGGCTTAAACACAATGGGAAAAGGAAATGGGGTAATGGAATTGGAGGCCACCAATCAACTGTAAACAAGTTTGAAGATTACAATCAGAACCACTAGACTAAGCCAGTATTGGCTGCACACTAGACACATGCAGAGTCCCCTTACTGACAACTTCCCTGGGTACTTGCTGCTCTTTCCCTTTTTGGGTCAAGGGTCCTGTCTTCAAGACAACTGCCAGGCTGGGGAGGGCGTGGGGCAGGGCCATGTGAAGATTCACAAAGCTTTTCCTCCTCTGTGTTGATTCAGCATTCATTTGATTGCTATACACTTTGCACTGTTTTTTGGGCATTCCAACAAAGTGATTCTGACAGCTTTTCCTGAATGTTTGAGGTTTTCACTGGAGGGACGGCTCTTAGAGCTAAATGCAACCTTTTTTGCTACTCAGTGTTTACAGTGAAGTCTCACATGTGTTCCTAAGGGTCTATAATTCATCATTGTGCTGATGGGTGAATTTTTGCCTTTTCACAAGCTATACACACATCTGTGAACATCTTCTAGATCTTCCTTAGTCTTAAAACATATTGTATCTCATCTCATATACACATTACTTACTGCTGTTTACCAAAACACATGTGTGCCAATGGGGGAAAAAGAATTTTAAGAGAGGAAAGTGGAGATAGGGAGGGAACATCATGAAAGAAGAAAGAAAATAAAAACAATTTTCAGTTTTTATTACAAGGCAAATGCATGAACATCTTGCACATTTGGTAGATAGAAGTTTATCCCCAAGTTTCCTAGCTGCTCATGCAAAAAGAGGAGTGCTATAAACTGTAGGTTTTGGTAGTAGCTCAAGGTCAAAATAAAGTAATTGCTCAGTAGACATGCAACTATGTCACATACATGCTGAGGCTGAAATACATTTCTCCTATAGTTACTGTAATGAAGGCATTATTGGGATGAGTGAGAGGAGTGTGACTTCTTAATACTTTCTGGGTAAACAAATCGCAGGGCAGGAAGCCCAGGCCTTCCTCTGTGTGCACACCATGGATCCCAGGGCCACCATGACCCAAGTAGAGAACAGTGATTGCGTATCCAAGGGGAAACTGCACCACATGGTGTGGAAGGCAGCTCTCAGAATATGGGTGGGTGGACTAACTGCCTTCAAGCTCAGTTTCCCCAGCAGTAAAGCAAGGGAAAGAGCAGCAAGTACCCAGGGAAGTTGTCAGTAAGGGGACTCTGCATGTGTCTAGTGTGCAGCCAATACTGGCTCAGTCTAGTGGTTCTGATTGTAATCTTCAAACTTGTTTACAGTTGATGGGTGGCCTCCAAATCCATTACCCCATTTCCTTTTCCCATTGTGTTTAAGCCTGGACCATGCCACCAAGGTTTTGTAATGGTTAACCTGTGGGCCCAAGGTAAGGGTAAGGATTTGAGACTTAGGATCCCTCCCAGGACTCGGCGGAGGAACAGGGCACACTGAATGGGGATGTCTGTCCTTGCCCAGCCTGCTGTCCCAAGGCTGGCTCCTGCTGCTTGACGTGTGCATGACTTCCCCGCCCCCATACACATCAGGCTACAAAAGGGACAGAGTGACCACATCTCTCTTGAGTGCCATGGGCATTCAGAACATAGCTCTTCATGTCAGAAGCATAGCCCATGGCTGCTTTCAGCTTTTGACAAGTGTGCATGGAGGTTGTACTCTTCTGTGGGTGTGCCTTCTGTGGCCCTGGTGTGGCATTGCCTGAGGGACAGCAAGGTGCCCTCCAACCTCTTGTAGGATGAGCATCCCTCTACAACTGCAGCCAAACCTTCGCTGATGTCTCAGGAAGAAACACCTCTCTATAGCTTGGTCATGAGCTCTTAATATATTACCCCTAAATCATTTAAAGTTGGGCCGGCCTGAGCCACAGTGAATATGCCAGTGCAGCTGGGAGCAGTCTCAGTGGGCCCAGCGAGATGGCCAAGGTGATCTAATAGATCTTACTTTGGCTCCAAAAGTCCATCGCCCTGCCTCTCTCCTTATTACACCAAAGCTCCCCCACTTGCAGGAGATAAAATTGCTCCCTGGTATTTATATCTCTTTGGAGAGTAGTCTGATTCAGAAACCAGCGAGAGTGGTCTTAGACTATTTATTATAAAAGAGACTTTCTTGCATGAAATAATCTTATTGGGAAAATTATCTTATTTCTTATACTGCACTTGGAAATTTAGATCATTTATTAAGCAAAGGGCAAAACAGAAATTGATTTTGTAGGCAAGAGGTTGATTTTATTGGTGCTTTAGTAGTGGCTTGAAGCTGGGAAGTAACATGACAGTCCTGGTGTTCCGGGACAGGGTGTTCAGACTGAGATCACGATTTCTGACCTTGATTTTGGGTAACACATTGCCAGAAGTCTCATGCCACCCCAAGTCTCTAGCTATTTGTAACCTTTTAATATCTCTGATGGACGTTTTGCATCGAGCAGCCCCTCCTCTCCGTACTGGTGCCATCGCTGGACTGTGAAGTTCTGAATAGGTTGACAACATCCACAGAGTGAAGTCCACACTCCTTGCTCCAGCATTGAAGGCCCTCTAAGATCTGCCCCAATCCATCCACACCTCTGGCCTGATCTCTCTCTCTTGCCTCCGTGGTGTGACCCCTCTGCTGCTCTGTCAGAATGTATCTGGGCACATCACAACCATGCCACCCTCCCTGGTACTCCGTGCACTGCTCCTCCATCAGGATGCCCACTTCTGTCTATGGTGTCTGCCTTTAGGGGGCCCCAAAAGCCATGCCTCCCATTTGGCTCTCCAGGGGGAACCTTGTCAGTTCTTTGCAGGTGCACCTTCCTTTGAACTTCAGCCATTTCCTGCCGCTGCCATGTACTCAGCCTGGGTCTGTGACTTAAAACGGCTTGTGTTTCTCGTGTGTTTAGTGACCTTGCTTGTTGATGCGAAAGAGAAGAGAGAGACGGGGGAAGAGAAGGAGCCTGCCTGTCTTCCCCAAGTTTATTCACTGAAGCTCTAACCCCTCATAACTCAGCCTGACTGCAGTTGGAGACAAGGCCTGTGAAAAGATGCTAAAGTTAAAATGATGCTGTTAGGATGTGCTGTAATCCAGTGTGACCAGTGTCCTTAAATGAAGAAACTCTGGACACACAAAGAGACAGCAGAGGTGGATGTGTGCAGACAAGACCACGTGAGGACCCAGTGAGAAGGAGGCCGAGTGCAAGCCAAGGGGAGAGACCTCAGAGAAGCAACCAACCCCTGCGGGCACCTTCATCTTTGGCTCCCAGCCGGAAATGTGAGAGTACATTTCTCTTGTTTAGGCCCCCCAGGGTAGGTGTTGGTTAGGGCAGCCTTGTCTGTCTTGAAGCAAGGCCCTTCAAGGGATTGTTTCCCCTTGTAATGTCCCAGCCTGCCTCAGTTTCCTCATTGGCAATGTTTTCAGGTCTATGCTGTTTCTCCAGCTCACTGGATACATTGTCCAAGAAGGCAGAATGATAGTGACTCTGGAGGGGGGATTAGGAGTGGATCCTGGTGGATCCCACAGGCCCGAATGACCCAGGTCCTTGGAGTAGGAAGTGGTTTAAGCTGGACCTTGTGGGGTGATTCATGGGACGGAAGCCTGGAGGGGAGCTTGCACACCGATGCCTCATTGCACAGTCGTAACTGTCCAGTTATTCCCTGAACCAACCTTTACTAAATTAAGCTTATGCATAAGACTTGTTATTATTCTGGCTTCTATTCTTTTTTTCTACAAAAAAAAAAGGGATCTGTTTAAGGAATCTCCAAGTCTCCTATCAGTAACAGTTTTTAAGGAGTTCGAGATTGTTTGATGGACAGGTATTTAGCTCACTGGTTAAGATGCCTGCATCCCATTTAGGAGTGCCTGGATTTGGTTCCTGACTCTACTTCTGGTTCCAGCTGCCTGCTAACATGCATCCTGGGAGGCAGCAGATGATGGCTCAAGAGGTTTAGTCCCTGCCACTCACATGAGAGACCCAAATGGAGTTCGTAGCTCCTGACTTTGGTCTGACCCAGTCCTGGCTGTTGTGGCTCATGGGAGGAGGCATCAGCAGATAGGAGCTCTGCCTGTCTCTCCATCTCTAGAATAAGAATTTTAAGACTCTCTAGGACTGAACGCTTTTAATGGGTGAGAGAGTTCTGAGCAGACATTTCCATAAAAGAAGGTCCCATATCCTTGATGTCCTTTTATCTTCTGTGTTAGCATCATGATAAAGGAGCATTGCTTATCTGCTCTTTAGGAATTTTCCCGCAAATGCCGACAGAGGATCCTCTATGTGGAGAGGGCTTTTTAAGGACAAAGGAGGAAGTAGTTGAAGAGGGAGATTGAGGCTGAGGCAAAGGGACCTCCAGGCTGCTTGCAAACATCAGCGACTTTGCAGCCGAGCCCAAGGCTGAGCTGTCCGAAGGTCACTGTTGGTGGCTGTAATTTTCTGCATGGAACAGAAGTTCCTCTGAGGGCCGTGCCCTGTGTGGGGCACCCTAGGGTGTCAAGCTTGGAGCCCCTGTTGGATCAGGATGGTGTGATCCAGATCAGTTCCAATGTGCATTTTCTCCCGTTGAGCTAGTGCCTCCAGGTGCCTGTGCCCGTCAGCTGGAGCTGCCTTCAACAAGCCCTGCAACCGAGCTCGCTCCCCAGTGTTTCCCTGAAACACAAAGGACTGGTCTGCTGCTGCTCCCGCCCGTCAGTAGTGAGCGATTGGTACCCGGAGCCCGGGGTAGGACTTCTGATCTCAGCTTGGGGCTCGCTGATGAACCAAGGACTGCTGTTCCCCCCGAGAGCCAGCAAGATGACAGTCAGATCACTTTGATGAACACAGCACTGTGATGAATGCTGCTCATGTTTATTCTGTGGTTTCAAAGGCAGCCATCTAATGGCTAAGAGCACTGAGACATTAAATGCACAAATGGTTGGTGGAGAGCAGGAGAGATAGAGCTGTAGTTTGTTACCCAGTAGGCAAACTTTATTTTAGTTTACATGGTGCAGGTACATGACTTTAAAGGCTCTTAAAGTGTAGGTAAGGCTTGCAAAGCCTCCATTGTGCTCCAGTTTGGGAAGCAGTGCCTTATGCTAATGACATTTTTGTAAGAATATGGTCTTCTGTTTGTCACCAGATTGTCCCTTAAATTAGTTGAAGCCCAGAGGCCTTAAATTAAAAGCAAGAAATTACAATGTAGCAGATTGAATTTAGGTTCATAGGCTGTGTTTGAAATATACAAGTGGCTTTGGAAAGCATAATTTAAGATGAACAGTGAGTTCCTTGTGCACAAGCAGAATCCCCCTGCATGTCCAGCTGTTTGCATTAAAAGCCTGGCTCCCACTCATCTAGTGCCATGGAAGGGAGACGTCCCCACCTCCTCCCAACCCTTCCCCATCACCTTGCACTTGGCCAGCCCAGCCTGTGCTAGCAGGGCCACCTGAAGCAGCGCTCATGCTCTTGCACCTGCTGGACCCCACTCTGGCGTCGGTCAAGGTGGGTCCCTCTCCTTGGAGTCTTAGCTGCTTCTTGGCTGTTCAGAACCAAGGTGTCCAAGGAGGAGTGCAAACTAGAGCTCTGTCACCCCTGTGCTTGAGAGCTGCCCCTTCCTCCAGCCCAGGTCTAAGGGCGCTGGAAGGCAGCATAAAAGCTTGCTTTCGTTTCATTCATAATTGGTGAGTCTGGGCTCTCTGGGTCAGAGCCAGCTCAGCTCGGAGCTGTGGTTCTTAACCCTGGATGTGCGTTAGAATGAGCATCTGGGGAGCTTTCAAAAAATACTGATGCCCAGGCCCTGATCCCTAGAGAGACTTTAACTTAATTGTTCTGGAATGGGGCCTGGGTATTGGGGTGTGTTTCAGCTTATTTTAATGTTAAGCTAAACTTGATTTGGAGCAAGAAGTTGTCCATTTCCACTGTTAGAATTTAGCATTTTCTCCTTTGTCAGACTAAGACGATCTAATAGGCAGACAATGCAAAATTAGTGGCACGGAACGAGGGATTTAAAGTATCTAGGCATTGATTAAAATATCAGCTATATTCATTTTTCCACTCAAAATAAGAGATGTAGATGAGCTAAGGTTTATAGGCTACAAGAGCAGAGCTTGGGTAAGACTAGACAGTAAAAGCTAGAGAGAGAGAGAGGGAGAGGCAGAAGATGTTCAACATCTCCCCCACATCAAGTTCATTTGTTCATTTATTAACCTATGGATTCATGCATTACCGACTTACTAAAAACCTGTTTGGGATCAAACACTTTATTTTTCAAAAACAGTTAAAATATTTATTTGAAAAACAAAGGGATAGAAACATAGCCATCTCCCATCTGCTGATTCACTCTCCAAATGCCCCCAGCCGCTAGGACTTGGCTCAGCCAAAGCCAGGAGACAGGAACTCCATTCAGATCTCTCATGTGGCAGAGACTTGTACCTGAGCTGTCACCTGCTGCCTCCCAGGCTGTACATTAGTAGGAACCTAGAAGGGAGAGATGAACTGGGACTTGAACCCAGGCACTTGGCTATGGAATACAGGTGTCCCAAGTGGCTGCTTAAGTGCTGTGGCAAACACCCACCCTTGGAATCAAACACCTTAATAGATTCAGATGAGTATCTTTAAGGTGGAAACTCCCAGTAAGTTGGAAACAAAGATTAAAGTTCATTCCTTGACGCTTCCTTTGGGTTCCTGTTCTTTGGCAAATGCCAGAACTCAGGAGCTGCCCCCACCTTTGTGCCTTGCCACTTCCAAAGTCTCCTCACTGACCTTTTGCCCAGCACGCTATGCTGTGACAATGAATGACCCATGGGGACCTTGTTGTCAGACACACATGGTCTCCAGGGCATCCTAAGCCCCAACCTGCACGAATCCTCTGGAGATCGCACAAAGTCTGGATGAATAAACCAGGACCCTGGGGCAGGGGAAGCTCTGATGGACTTACCAAGTTGGAGGACTGGAACACACAGCTCTGAAAGCAATGAAAGAAGTGCAGATGAGCTCATGGTAGCTTCAGCACGCCCCAACTAGCATGGTTGGGTGGGAAGTTTTATAGAGGAATTTGAGACTTTGAGGAGTGGGCTAGTAAGATTTTAATCTGGACTCCTCTCCCTGGGTGTGGGGTGCGCATATGTCTCTAAGATTGGCACCGAGAAGTATTTGTGCAGCCCCAGGCTCTCCATTACTGAGCCCACAGTTTTCTACTCCATTTCCAAAGCTGAGGGCAAAGCTGCTCTCCTCCACCAAGTCGCTCAGCCGACTGACTAGACGTGACCACGAGGGGGCACCAAAGAGTTTCCATTCCTTTCACTAGCCCTGACTGGCTGGCTTTCTCTGCAGTGTAGCGAGTAGGTTTACAATGGACAGAAACCTGTGCAATTAGAAGGGAGATGTGGGAAAGCCAAGCTTAAGTCCCAGGTAGTTCACCATGGTTGGGGCCGCACCAGAGGATGGGGTAAGTGTATGATCACCCCTAGGACAATGGCGAGGCTCCTTGTGAGTGATGAGATTTCTGAGTATTAAGCAGGCATTGGTTCAGTTGTTTGTTCACATCAAATCTAGAAGGTGGGCTGAAGCTTGGTGGGATCTGGGAGGACCACGCAGACTGTGGTCTGCATTTTATTCCAATTGTCACGGGGGTGGGGAGGAGTGTCACTGGGGACCTCCAGTCCAGGGAGTGGTGAGGAAGCCTGGGTGCGTTAGGCTACTGCAGCGTCCTGGGGCAGCATTGGAGAAGACAGAGGGAGGAGGAGGAGCCGAGGAGTGAGAGCTGCAGGACCTACCCGTGGGGTGACACAGAAAGGACAGTCAAGGGCGGCCTGGGCCGTGGGGTGTGGGCTGTGCGAGGCCAGGCTGGGGAAGGCCTCATGTTCTTCAGACCATGGCGAGCATGTGGTGCCACACAGTCCCACCTGGAGCTGTCACGTGGAGCTGACCACAGGCAGTGGGTTGGAGCGTGATGGAGAGGCCGGTGCAGGAGATACACGTTTGGCACTTCCACTTGTTTTCCATTTCACACTTACATCACGTTTTAGACACTGTCCGCATATTACTCGGGGATCCTGAGTTTGGGAAGAGAGGTAAATGTGAAAGTAGAGGAGCTAGGATTGAGGTGGGGTCTGGGAGACCCAGAGTTCCCAGCTCTGAGCCGCCTCCCACGTTCTTCTGAACTATGCTGCACTGGGACAAAGGCTCAGTCCCATCCACGCTCCTGAAGGCATGTGGGTGGTATGGGTCAGCCCGTGTCTGGTCCTCCTATTCACACTTCACATCTGTCACCTTGTCCTGTGACTGTTAAATGTTGGTTGAAAGATGTCCTGTTTTTCCACTAAATGGTTGATTCTCTGCTGGTGGATCCTACATGGTGGAGGCCTGATACCCAAGGCAGGGAGGCCAGCAAGGTTGTGGGTTGGATGCCAGCTGCAGTCGTGTTGTAGTGGCTGCCAGGAGCCCCAGGGAGGAAAGGAGGCTGAACAGGGAGCATGTACTGGGATCCACTAGTGATGTCTACTTGGGGCCCAGGAGGGGTGAGAGGCAGCCTCTGGGTCATGTCTTAGTCATTCCTGAGTTAGATCATTCAGCTGAAGGAGGGGTCAGGGCTCCAGAAAGAACTTCCCCCGCTACTGCCCAGCCCACCAAAATGCTCTCCAATGGAGACCACAGGGGCACAGGGGCACCGTG
Organism: Sylvilagus floridanus; assembly: GCA_949820135.1. Taxonomy (NCBI): domain Eukaryota; kingdom Metazoa; phylum Chordata; class Mammalia; order Lagomorpha; family Leporidae; genus Sylvilagus; species Sylvilagus floridanus. The sequence continues at coordinate 56,627,527 of OX463235.1, forward strand.
AGTGGTGCTGGCTTTGCCAGCCTCTGCCTGCTCCTGCTGTTCATCCCACTGTGCTCGAGGGTGAGCCACCAAAGTAGGCGGGCCTGTCCAGAGCCCAGGTTTGCTGGAGTGACCTCCCAGTCCTCCTCCACACCTCCTGCCCTTCGAGTGATGAAGGCTACCTGGCATATTTGCTCATCTGCCTGGCCCCCTCCGCCCTGTGTCCTGGGGTTGGGATTGCAAGCAGGAGGCAGTGAGGGGGGAGTCCCGGCCCCTCACAACCTCTGTTAGATCCTCAGCCGAGCCTTTGTAACTCCTCCTGGCACGGTTGTTTTTTGGTGAGGTTCACACGCCCTAAGGTCTGCCCAGTGTGAGTGAGCAAAGCCACAAGGCTGAGTGCACGTCGGCCCTGCGATTCCATGGCATCTGCATCTGTGGGTTCAGCCAGCCACAGCTTGAAGATAGGAAAATAAATGGGGCAGTACTGAACGCACACAGCTTGTTTTCTTGTTGTTTTTTCTCCAGACGATACCCTGTAACAAATATGTCCACAGCAATTACCTTGAGCTGGATACGACAAATCACCTAGAGCAAAAATATTCGGAGGGTGTGAGGGGTCAAAGGCAAATTCTCCACCCTTCTGCATAAGGAACTTGAGCATCCATGGCTGTTGGTCTCTGCCAAGGGCTCGGGCGCCAAGCCCCGTGGGTGCTGAGGGAAGGTGGTGGAGCTATTTAACTGCGACTGGGACTCACTTTGTCAACACCAGTGGTGATTAGCGTCCTCTTTCTCTGAATGAGTAGCTTGGATGCTTCTCAGAGGAATTGCAACAGAAGGTAGGAGGGCGCCCAGTGCATCCTGGGAGGAGAGAAAGCTCAAGAAAGGCCCATGGTCCTGTGGTCCGAGCAGGAAGCTTCTGCTCGGAAGGAGGGAGTCGAGAGCCAGCATTTCTCAGCGCCAGGCACCAGGCCTGGAGCTCCCGCCATCTCCATCACTTGGACTGGGAATGCTAACCCCTGGGCACAGGCATTCCTGTCCCCATTTTACAGCTGGAGAAATTGAAGCCTTTAGAGGTTGAGTCTCTTGAAAGACGGGCTTACTGCTAGCACGTGGCTGGGCTGGGATTTGAGGCCATGTCTTGCTGACTACAGAGTTTGCATGCTTCAGGGGCTCCTGTAGGAGGCACTGAAGACTGCTGTGGGATGGCTGAAAATGCCGCCATGCTCAAGGCCTCCAATCTGGTGACTTTTAATCGAGTTCATAAAAATGGAAAAGAAGTCTCTTCTTTTTTTTTTTAAATTTTTTATTTTTTATTTATTTATTTATTTTTACAGGCAGAGTGGACAGTGAGAGAGAGAGACAGAGAGAAAGGTCTTCCTTTGCCGTTGGTTCACCCTCCAATGGCCGCCGCGGACGGCGCGCTGCAGCCGGCACACCGCGCTCGTCCGATGGCAGGAGCCAGGAGCCAGGTGCTTCTCCTGGTCTCCCATGGGGTGCAGGGCCCAAGCACCTGGGCCATCCTCCACTGCACTCCTGGGCCACAGCAGAGGGCTGGCCTGGAAGAGGGGCAACCGGGACAGAATCCGGTGCCCCGACCGGGACTAGAACCCGGTGTGCCGGCGCCGCAAGGCGGAGGATTAGCCTGTTGAGCCAAGGTGCCGGCCAAGAAGTCTCTTCTGATTAATGCTCATTCCCACCCATGCCTGGTTTCACTGGCATTTCAGCTTGGACTTTCTATGAAAAAAACAAACAAAAACAAACATTAACCACTGGGTTTTGTTTGCTCCCTGAGTCGTGCTCTGAGCCTCACCCAGCACAAGGTACCCACGTCTGCTCCCCTTCCGGCTGCACAGGAACAAAGGGACCTGAACACACCGCCCGTCACCAGGAGCCCGCCTGCCGCGGGAGCCACGGTGTCTGCAGATGCCACTGTGTTTCTTTCTCCCTTTCAAAAACCAGTCTTCAGACTGTAGGCCTGAAAACCAGGTGTCACCAGCTTCTAACGGCATGCCAGGGGTTAGAAATGGGCTGCTACACACCACTTACCGTGTGAAATATGATTTATCTCTCTGGGCACATATGAAAAAAAAATAAGGGAAGAAAAGCCCAACAACACCCTTCTGTTGAGTTTTGAAATGTAAATGTTTGCTAATGCCTTGCCAAAGACAGCTTCACTTGGGCTGAGGGCTATGTGTAAAGAAACATTAAAATGCATCGTTGGCTCAGGGCTAAGAGTCATCAGCCTGTGATATTAATGCCCTTTAAAGCATAATTTGATGCCGTGAAATCAGAGCATGCCTGTGCAAGGGATTGGCTCTTGTCAGTTTTCTCATGGATCTACTGAGCTATAATTGCATTTAGATCTTGCCCAGAATAAAAGTGTACTTTTTTTTCACCTCCATCCCTTTCAGTTGTCGGGAGAGAGGTGAGGGGGTTAACTTTGATTTCGTCTGGTGTGAAGAGCCTGGGCCTTGCAGGCTGGGGACGCGCTGGCCAGTGAGAAGGTCATGGACGGCTGCTTCTCCGTCCCCCATCTGTCTGTAAGCTCCCAGCAGGGCTTGTCTGGACAAGTGCTGGGCAGAGGGAAAGGCTGAGGGCCACCTGTGAGAGCAGCCATGTGGCATGGACTAACTTTGGCTGAAAATGACCATAGCCTTTCTCATACTGGCTTACATGAAAAAAAAAAAAAGGTGGGGGGGGGGAGGAATGTTTAAGGATTCCAGGTGTGGGGATGAGGTTGAGCCTTTGCCAATCTGGAAGCCAGGCTCAGGGCTGCTGAGATTCTCGGTGTTTCTCCTGGGTGTGCCCAGGACCTGGCTTGGCCGCTGACTGGACATGGACCTACAGGGGTGCAGGTGGGCAGGGGAGCAGATGGAAATGGCTGGGTTCCACTGGTTTCTCCTGCTGTGTGCAGTGTAAGACTGCATTTGGAAAGTGATCCTGCTGGGAATAAAGAAGTAGAGAATAACTCAACTGGGTGATCCCTCAGCTTCCTCAGACTCTGTAACGTTGAGCAGTCTGCCTCCAGCACGCGTGTCTCAGAGAACTGCTGGGGCTCCTGTGGCCTCTTCTGAACGCTCTCCTTGAGAATCAGGGGTGCTAGGGACGGAGGGCAGGCGGGTGCCGTCAGTCCCGGCTCCATCTCCTGCATATATCTCCTTGCTGGTTTGGAGCCACTTGCAGATGGATGACGGCTGAGATGCTTAGAATACAGCAAGAGGCAGCAGAGACTGATGTAGTCCTGAGTCTACCTCCTTTCCTAGGTGAGGCGGAGGGAGGAACTTGACAGCCAAGTGCAGCAATTAAGAGCTCAGATTCCGCAATCAGACAGACGGGGATTCCGATCTTGGATCCGTACTCTTCTTCCCGGGAGATGGCAGTTTGGACAAGGGCCAGGTGGCCGTGTTGGGGGGATGCGAGAGAGGCAGAGGGCAGAGCTCGGTGGGCCAGAGCTGTGGCCACTAAAGTGGGCCTGTTCTGCTAGATACTTGGGGAAGCTCTCCTTTGTCTTGTTTTCCTGTGGCTCAGAGCGACAGAGCAGGCCCTCCAGGGCTAAGGAGGATTTGGATATGGCTTTAGATGAAAGAAGGTTGCAGAATCTCTCCCTTTGCTGCCATCTGCAAGCGCTCCCCAGGCCACTGCCAGATCCCCTTGTGTCATCCGTGAGCCTGCGGGTGGCCTGCTGGCAAGAGCTGCTGACCATGCTGGCTGGAGAGAGATGAGAACGTGCAGGATCAAAGCATCAGAAAACCCTCCCCTGCTTCCACTACGGAGAGGAGAGGAAAAGCCGAGAAGAAAATGTGGACAATGGGATGGGCCGTGGGACCCTGGGACAGAACAGCTTCAGGCCAGCGTGAGCAGGACTGTGAGCCCACAGAGGGCAGGGACCCAGCAGCCTCATTTCCCTGGCACTTGGCAGAGTGCCTGGCGGAGTGAATGACAGCTGCAGAGACAGAGAAACAACCCCAGCACACGGGTCCCCAGGTCCTGCTTCGCTGCCAGCACCCTCCTCTTCCCGCACATGCTCCTGCCGACACCTGGCCTTGCAGTGTACAGAAAATCGCCTGTTAACCCAGCTCCCATGAGGATGCTGGGCTGATGGGGCTTCCTTTCTCCAGAGTGCTTTAACTTCAAAAGAAGACAAGGAAGTGGGCGGTGCTCGATTCTGCCTGGACATTCTCTACCACAATTTTCTCTACAAATTTCCTGAAGATCTTATTTGATGGTCTGCAAAAAATGTTTGTTGTCAAGTGAGTTTGGGGAAGCTCGAACCTCATCTCCTTGGTGAAGATTTAAAATGCACAATGTTATATTAAGGGCTCCAGAAAGTCCTGTGGGTTGTTTAAAACCTGCTTGATTTGTTATAAAATAGTCTTATGGAGCTATGCTTTACATATGATAAAATTCACTCATTTTAAGGGTGTAGTTGAATGAGTTTTGACAAAAAGATGCCCTTGTGTAACCAACAGCACAGTCAAGATGTAGGCCACTTGCATCAGCCCCCCAAATTCCCACTTGGCCCTTTGTACTCAATTCTCTTCTCAGTCCTCAACACCAGGCAACTGCTGATCTGTTTCTATGACTAGGGCTTTGCATTTTCTAGACTGTCACAAAAATGGAGTGGACAGTCAAGTGGTTCTTTGTGTCAATTGGTTTCCTTTCCTTCATGCACAATGGTTTTTGAGTTCACCCACGTGAATCGGTAGTTTGTTCCTTTTTATCACCAATAGTATCCCATTGTAAGGGATCAGTCACCGTCAGTTCACTCGCCAGCTGGGGGAAGTTTGGGTTTTAAATGATTCAGGATAAAATGGCTAGAAATATTTGTGTGCAAGTGCCTGCACAGCACGTATTTTTATTTTTCTTATGGGAACATTGAAGAGTGGAATTGTTTAATTTTATTTGCTCAGGGGATGCTTAAAGTGAACATCTGTTAATGAATATTCTGGAAAAACAATTTAGGGCACAGGGTTCAGATGTTGGGCCTGGAAGCACCAACCAGATGACCATGGTTACTGGGCAAGGTGAGATGACCGAGGCAGGCGTTTGGGAAGACAAATTGGGTGGCCCGAGGGTGGCCGGGCAGAGCTCGGCTGTGAGGCACCCGGGAGCAGGCAAAGTCGGGGATTCAGCCCCAGAACCCTGGAATCCTGTGCTCTCTGGTCCCCAGCATAGACTGGGGACAGACCTTGGCTCCTCTCTCCCTGGTTCTGAGTCCAAAGGAAAGGGAGTTTTTGTAGCTCCTTTCAGCGGCACCATCCTTCTCACGAGCAGATGGTAGGGGAGAGAGGCTAATTGAGATCTCCTGTAGCATAGAAAACAAAACCCAGCCAAAGGAACCCGCAAGGTAAATGATATCATTATCAGGAAAGTAGAGGAAACAGCATCTGTCCCTGCTGTGGCCGGAAGCAGGGCGGGGAGGCTGGAGCGGTGCACCCTGGCATGGCGGGGAGTGGGGGGCAGACACTCACCCAGGTGTGCGGGGCCGAGAGCTCTGCACAAGCCCCTTACTGCCCTCACCCAGAGAGTCGCGGTGGTGGGGCTGTGGATGTTTGATGAGCATCGTGCTCTTCCATGCATTTGTTGTGTGGCTGTTGGACAGAGTCGCCTGTGATTGTCCAGGTCTGTTGATGAATTAGGGCTGGGAAAGACTCCTGGCTTGTCCCACCTCCTGCCTTCTGATAAGGCCTTGTGTGTTTGGAAACTGCCTTGGCCACACTTGTCAGGCTTATCTGAGGCAGGGCCCAGGCTGCAGGAGGTCCATGCGTTTGCGGCCAGTAGAGAGAAAGTAAAGCCTCCTTCGCTCCCCTGCGGCTCCACTCAGCGCTCCTGGGCCCCCGCTGACACCTGGAGGAGAGCAAGGAGGGGACAGCACTGCCCTGCAGCCTCATTCCCCACGCACTCTGTGGCTTTGTGGAGAGAGCCCAAGCTTCCAGCTGTGGGCAGACCCAGGTTCCAATCCCAGCCCTGTCACTGCCTGTGCCTCAGTCTCCCATTTGTAGAATGGGCACACACCTATTTCAGTGGTGTTAGGAGGAGCATGTTACATGGCTGGAACATACCTGGCACATATTTAGTGCATAGTGAATGGGACCCAGTTCCTGAGTGCAGCCCAGTAAGTCCTCCAGGGGAGACTGTGTGGCTGAACTGGTGGAGGGGGGAAGGGCAGTGGGGAGAGAGTGCTGGGGGCCGGGGGAGATGTTGAGTGAGGCAGTTCCTCCACCAGGATACCTCAGTTGGAATCTTAGGGCCCTGGGACCCCAGGCCTGCAGGTGTCCTTAAAGGGCTTTTCGTCCACTGCGGCCTCTGTGCCAGAGACGACTTCGCAGAGCCCTCGCTGGGTGGCCGTGTCACCTTCCTTGGGACATTTTCCAAATGGCATAGTGAGTGCCGGCCTGGCCTCCACCTCTCCTGAAGCTACAAGCTTGGGCTGGTTCATGCCCTCTCCCCGCCTCAGTGTCTTCTCTTTAACGTGGAGACGATGGTGGCTTCTGTCTGGTGGCGCTGTTGTAAGGATAAGTTCATGCTCACAGTGTGCCTGAAGTGGTCCTTGGAAAGAACGACTGCTCCATAAACACCAGCTTTAGGAGCGATCATTATTGCCCCAGCCCTTTCAGGGCCAGGGAGCTGCACCTGCCAGTTGTGCCACACAGCCTCTCGGCGCCACACGGCCGTTTTCAGCCCAACAAAGGGAGTGCTCTCTGTCCTCATAGCATTTCCACTTGGAGCTTATTTGTCGTTCTGCCTCTGAGGTCTCCCAGCGTTCTGTTTGGCAACTTTCATCTCTTCCGTAAGTCGTCTTCTTTCACACTTAACACTCTGTACTTCAGAGAGTATTATTAGGTGGAACCATAGAAAATTGTGGTTTTTGTATGGTGCAAGACTGCTGAATGCCAGCAATTGCCTATGACTCAACCTGACATTAGCTTACAGAGGTGGCACATCTTTGGGCTCCTTTGATCATTTTGGGCACTGGACACTTTGGGCACCGGATTCTGAGATCCTGTCCCAGGTCTGAGAGTGAATAGAAATCTGTGTTTCTATCACAATAGAAACAGTAGAAAGAATACCGGCCTGGAAATAGGGAATTGAGCATGGTGGAGCAGGCCTGTGTCTAGCTGGCCACATGATTTTGGACAAGACACCTCTTGTCTGTAGGTCTCAGCTGTCTTCATCTCCTTTTTTTTTTTTTAAATTTTGGTAGAGAGAGAAAGGTCTTCCTTCCATTGGTTCCCCCCGCCCCCCATGGCCGCTATGACGGGTGCACTGCTCCAATCCGAAGCCAGGAGCCATGTGCTTCCTTCTGGTCTCCCGTGTGGGTGCAGAGCCCAAAGACTTGGGCCATCCTCTACTGCCCTCCTGGGCCACAGCAGAGAGCTGGACTGGAAGAGGAGCAACCAGGACAGAATCCGGCACCCCAACCAGGACTAGAACCCAGGGTACCAGCGCCGCAGGCGGAGGATTAGCCTAGTGAGCTGTGGCACCAGTAGCAGCTCTTTTCATCTCCACCAGAGGAGTTTCAAGACAGAGGTGGCTGAAATCACGGCCAACCCTGAAGTCTTTGGCTTATGAAATAGTTCCTGGGTGCCCACCAGGAGCTGAAGGTCACAAAAAAATAGAGCAAGGAGATTACTTGTGTTGGAGAGAACCCAACAAAGGCATAGTCAATGCATTAAAACATGGAAGATAACCTGACAGAGTGGAGCAAGGGAGGGTACACAGAGTGAAGCCTTAACTACAAACGTGAATTCCTGCTATGGGGGCTCAGAGGAAAGCAAAACCATTGTGAATGGGGAAATTTGAGGAGAGTCTTGGGTTGAGAGAAGAAGGATCAGCTTCTTTGCTGTTCTCCTTGGTATTCCCAACACCATTCTAAAATTTCAGTGGCCTAGCGTGATTCATGTTCATTTACTCATTGGCTCATTCGTCTATCCACTCGGGTACTTACATATAGCCAACAAGATACAATTAGTCCTTGCTCTTAGAGAACTTACCATTGTAATGGAGGATCAGGTAAAAATTGAACATGCAAAAATATGAAATAGTGTTAAGAGAATTAGCAAGCGAGAAAGTCCTGGTAACCAGGTTGTTCCTTTGGTTTGGGGACAGTGGTCAGAAAAGATCTCCCCCACGGCCTGGCTTTGAAGCTGAGGCTTGAAAGTTGCAAAGGAGACACACAGAAGAAGATGAAGCTGAAGCCTGCTTGAAGCCAAGGGAACTGCCGGTGGGAAGGAACAGGAACAAAACCAAGGCAGTGCAGGAGAAGTGTGGGCAGAGACTGGAGAGGGGGTACATGATATACTTAGTGATGTGGGCAGGGGTCAGTCCTGTAAACCAGGGCAAGGGTTTTGTGCTTTATACTAAGTGGGATAGGGCACCATTGGACAGCTCTAGTAAGAGGAACACCATGATGTGACTTATGCTTTTCTGCAGTCTCTCTGGCTACAGAATGAAGAAAGGTTGTAAAGAGGCAAGTGTGGAAACAGGAAGCCTGTAAGGATGTTATTGCAGGGGTCCAGTGAGAGCTGACGATGGTGCCAGCTGGGCAAGGGGAGCAGGTGAGAAGTGCACAGATACTTAAAACCCAACGTGGAGAAGGGGATGGAGAGATACAGAAGATAAGGGAAGGTCTCAATATTAAATATTTTATTCAAGAGGCACAGAGACATAGGCTCTCATCTACTGGTTCACTCCACAAATGTCTGCAATGACTCCTGGCTAGGGGAATGCAACCCTGATCTCTCATGTGGGTGGCAGAATCCAATCAAGCTGTCACTGCTGCCTACCGGGGTCTGCTTTAGCAGGAAGCTGGAGTCAGGAGCGGAGCTTGGTTTTGAACCCTGGGCACTCCAATGCTAGATACAAGCATCTTAACCAGAGCTTTAATCACTCAGCCAAACATCCACTCCAGGTCTCAGTATTTAAAGTGATGTTTGCCAAACATTTTTTTTTTTTCAGTTAATGAGAATATTACACCACCACAGGAACCGTATAGGGTATGTCAGTTCTCAGCTGGGGTTGCCCTGGAAGGTATAGCCACATATTGTTGCAAGAGGGATATTCGGGTCGTGCCCTACCCCCACCCTAACTTCCACCCCCACCAGCCGCCACATGATTTTACTTCCTGTTGTGACTCAGATCCTCTGAGAGTCTAGGTAGCTGCTTAAATTGACAAAGCATTTGTTTATATGTGCAGCTCAGTCTGTATAGACAGTCCTCATAAAAATAACCCAGGCTGACCCAGTGAACACTTCTTCCTTACTATTTTAACCCCAAAGGACAATTTGAAACACCAATATAAAGTCTTTTTTACTAGAACACTAGACACATTATATTTTGTCAAAAACAATTTTATGAAGCAAAGTCTGTTAGGTAACTTTAACTCCATCATTTTTTCTGAATATATATAGAAATTGATAATCATTTTGATTTTAATTTTTATTATGACAAATTCTATTACATGTATATTTTATAATATTTAATTCATCAATTAGGAATCTAAAAATTATTTTAGTTCACAAATAAAAATTGTATGTATTTATTTTGTACAACATATTGCTTTGAAAGTATTTCCAGAAGTTCATGGAAAAATGGATTTTTTTCAACTTTTATTTAATAAATATAAATTTCCAAAGTAAAACTTTTGGATTAAAGCGGCTTTTTCCCCCCATAACCTCCCTCACACCCACAACCATCCCATCTCCCACTCCATCTCCCATCCCATTCTTCATCAAGATTCATTTTCAATTATCTTTATATACAGAAGATCAATTTAGTATATACTAAGTAAAGATTTCAACAGACTGCACCCACCCAGACACACAAAGTACAGAGTACTGTTTCAGTAGTAGTTTTACCGTTAATTCATATAGTATAACACATTAAGGACAGAGGTCCTACATGGGGAGTAGGTGCACAGTGATTCCTGTTGTTGATTTAACAGTTGACACTCTTATTTATGGCATCCATAATCACCCAAGGCTCTTGTCATGAACTGCAATGCTATGAAAGCCTCTTGAGTTCACCAACTCCAATCTTATTTAGACAAGGCTATAGTCAAAGTGGAAGTTCTCTCCTCCCTTCAGAGAAAGGTACTACCTTCTTTGATGGCCCGTTCTTTCCGCTGGGATTCACTCACAGAGATCTTTCATTTAGGTCAGGAAAAATGGATTTCTAAGGTAATGCATATTTTACACAAACTTTTTTTTTTCATTTTCAATTCTCTTTATACACAGAAGATCAGTTCAGTACATATTACGTAAAGATTTCAACAGTTTGCCCTCACAAAGTGAAAATACTGTTGGAATACTAGTTATAGTATTAATTCACAATGTACAGCAATGTACAGAGATCCTACATGATTTTTTTTAAAAATTGATTAATTATCTATGCACAAACTTTTTAAAATATTTTATTTATTTATTTGAGAGAGAGAGTTACAGACAGAGGGAGAGACAGATAGAAAGGTCTTCAATTCACTGGTTCACTCCCTAAATGGCCACAATGGCAGGATCTGAGCTGATCCAAAGCTAGGAGCCAGGAGCTTCTTCCAGGTCTCCCATGCAGATGCAGGGGCCAAAGCACTTGGGCGATCTTCCACTGATTTTCCAGGCCATAAAGGTAGAGAGCTGGATCAGAAGTGGAGCAGCCAGTACACAAACTGACAACCACATGTGGTGCTGGCGACACAGGTGGAGGCTTAGTCTAGTACGCCACAACGCGACCCCTCCACACACTTTTTGAAGACCTCTGACACAAGTACATCACAGAATGGCTAAATAAAGCTGATTAACATGTATTATTTCAAAGACTTACTATTTTGTGTGGTGAAAACACTTCAAAGCTACCCTCTTAGCAATTTCAAGGAATATAATACAGTATTGACTATAGATGCAAAAATCCTCAACAAAAATAGCAAACTGAATTAAACAGCACATGAAAAGGATCATTCACCATGATACAGTGGGGTTCATCCCAGAAATGCAAGGATGGTTCAACATAGGCAAACCTACAAATGTGAGACACTATACCAACAGAACAAAGGACACAAACCATATGATCCTTCTACTAGCTGCATTAAAATCATTAGACAAAATACAATTTCTCTTAATAGGTCTCTTGAGGTTACTCTTCCAGTGTAACAAATTTTGCCTTCTTTGACTGACTTCTTCCCAATCACCCTCCTTCCTTCTCCAACTCCCGTTAATCCATATTCTGCTTCCTGCTTCTATGAATTCGACTTCTTTAGATCTCACATACAAATGAGGTGATAGGGTATTTTCTTTCTGTGTCTGACTTATTTCACATCCAGCTTCATTCATGCTATTGAGAACAGATTGAATGTCTCTACCACATTTTCTTTTATCTATTCATCCATCATTGGACATTTTAGTTGATTCCATGTCTTGCTATTGTGAATGGTGTGACAATGAATGTGTGTTCAGATATTTTTCAACAAGCAGACTTCACTCTCTTTGGATATAGACCCAGTAGTGGGATTGCTAGATCATATGGTAGTTCTATTTTTTTTAATTAAAACCCATATGGTTTCCATAATGACTACTAATTTACATTCTTACTGAGAGTGCACAAAGCTCCTATTTTCTCCACATCCTCTCCAACTGTCTTTCACCTTTTTAATAATAGCCATTCTATTAGTTGTGAAGTGATATCGCCTTATAGATTTTTTTAAAAAAGATTTATTTATTTGAAAGAGTCACAGAGAGGAGAGGCAGAGAGAGAAAGAAGTCTTCCATTCACTGGTTTACTCCCCAATTGGCCACAAAGGATGAAGCTGTGCTGATCTGAAGCCAGGAACCAGAAGCTTCTTCTGGGTCTCCCACACAGCTACTGAGGCCCATGGACCTGGGCTATCTTCTACTGCTTTCCCAGGCCGTTAGCAGAGAGCTGGTCGGAAGTGGAGCAGCCGAGACTCGAACTAGAGCCACTAGTTGGCACCCATTACTCCACAGCACCAGCCCCCGTTTAATCCATTTTTAAATCAGGTTATTTGTTTTCTTATTACCAGGTTGTATATTACTATGTGAGTTCCTTATATTTTAGATAGAAACCATTTTTCAGGTATATGGTTTGTAAATATTCTGTCCCATTCCATAAACTGTCTCTTCACTCATTGTTTCCTTTGCTGTGCATAAGTTTTTTAGTTTGATATAATCCCATTTGTCTAGCTTCTTGCTTTTGTTGCTTCTGTTTTGGGGGTCATATCCAAAAAGTCATGCTGAGACCAATATCATAGTGTTTTCATCTTTGTTTTCTTCTAGTAGTTTTACAGTCCAAGTTGTTACATTTAAGTCTTTAGTCCATTTGAGTGGATTTTTGTCTATGGTGTGAGAAAAGGATCTACTGGCATTCTCCTGGATGTGGATATGTAGTTGCTCCAACACCATCTATTAATGAGCCTGTCCTTTCTCTGTTGTGTGTTCTTGACACCTTTGTTAAAAATGAATTGGCTGTAAATATATGGCCTTATTTCTGTGCGCACTCTTATGTTTTGTTGATTTTTGTGTCTGTTTTAATGCCAGTACTGTGATTTTTAAGTTATTGTTGCTTCCTATTGTATTTTGAAATCAGGTAGTCTGATGTCTCCAGCTTTGTTCTTTGTGTTCAAAATTGCTTTTGCCATTCAGAGTCTTTTGAGGTTCCATTTGAATATTACGATTACTTTTCTTCTATTTTTGTGAAAAATGTCCCTAGTATTTTGATAGGGATTGTACCAAATCTGAAAATCACTGAGTAGTATGAACATTTAAACAACGTTAATTCTCCCAAGCTATGTACATGAGGTATCTTTCCATTTATTTTATTATTTATTTTTTTCAATTTATTTCATCGGTGTTCAGTGCAGAGATTTTTATTTAAAGGATTTATTTGTTTATTTAAAAGGCAGAGTTACAGAGTGAGAGAGGGAGAGACAGAGAGAAAACTTTTCCATCTGCTGGTTCACTCCCCAGGGCGCTGCACTGGCAGGAGCTGGGCCAGTCCAAAGTCAGGAGCCAGGAGCTTCCTCCAGGTCTCCCACATGGTGCAGGGGCTCAAGCACTTGAGCCGTTCTCCACTGCTTTCCCAGGCACATTAGCAGGGAGCTGGGTCGGAAGCAGCCAGGTCTGGACCTGGTGCCCATATGGGAGGCGGGTGTCTCAGGCAGTGACTTTGCCTGCTATGCCAGACAAGCCCCCAGTGCAGATTTTTCACTTCCTTGGTTAAATTTAATCCTAAGTATTTGGTTTTTCTTTGTTAGGTATTTTGTGTCTGTGTGTGTGTGCATGCATGTGTGTTCAAACTTTCTCCCCAGGTAGTTTATTACTAGTGTATACAAATTCTACTGATTTTTGTATGTTAATTTTATGTCCTGAAACTTTATTGGAGTTATTTTTTAGTTCTAACAGTTTTCTTAGTTGAGTTTTTAGGGTTTATAATATTCAAGTTCATAACATCTGTAAATGAGAATAATTTATTTTCTTTCCAAATGGATGCATTTATTTCGTGTTCTTGCCTAATTTCTGTGGCTAGGACTTCCAATAAAGATTGGACAGGAGTGACATCCCTGTCTTGTTTCAGATCTTAGAGGAAATAGTCAGGTACAATGTTCACCAGTGAGTGTGTTTGTGACATTCAGTGTGTTGAGACACTGTTCTATACCTAATTTGTTTAGTTTTTAAAAAGATTTATTTATTTGAAAGTCAGAGTTACACACACATACACACACACACACATACACACACACACACAGAGAGAGAGAGAGAGAGAGAGAGGTCTCCATCCTCTGGATCACTCCCCAATAGGCCACAACAGCTGGAACTGTCAATTTGGGAAGTTATTGAAATGCAGAGTTATGCTGCTCTTAGGGCCTCTTAGGGTGGGATCCAGGTATCTTCATTTTGTTAAAGTTTTTTATTTGTATTTATTTGAAAGGCAGAGAGAGAGATGAAGGGAGGGAGGGAGGGGTAGGAGGGAGAGAGGGTCTTTCATACACTGGCTCACTCCCCAAATGCCCACAATGGCCAGAGTTGGGGCAGGCTGAAGCCAGAATCCAATCCAAGTTTCCCTCATGGGTGGCAGGGACCCAAGTACTTGAGCCATCATCTCTTGTCTCCCAAGATGTTCATTAGCAGGAAGCTGGTAGGAAAATGGAAGAAGGAGTCAATCCTAGGCAATCTGATACAGGATGTGGGTATCCCAAGCAGTAGCTTAACTCACTGAGCCACAATGACCACCCTCCCCCACCACCTATCTTCATTTTCACATGCTCCCCAGAAGTTTCTGCTGCACAGATGCACCCAAGTGGCTTCCATGTATGGGGAGTGGATCTGCTGTACCTTCTAGGACAGGTTCCAGCATGCAAATTGAACCCTGGACTGCCCTTTCCCCAAGATCCTCTAATTAGTAAGTACCACAAAGAGCTGACCAGCTTTCTGGGGTTCTAAGGTTCTGAAAGCATCCATCCATATCACCCTAATAGGCTTAATCGCATGCATAATTTTTTTTTTTTGACAGGCAGAGTGGACAGTGAGAGAGAGATACAGAGAGAAAGGTCTTCTTTTGCTGTTGGTTCACCCTCCAATGGCCGCTGCGGCCGGCGCGCTGCGGCCGGCGCACTGCGCTCATCCGATGGCAGCAGCCAGGTGCCAGGTGCTTTTCCTGGTCTCCCATGGGGTGCAGGGCCCAAGCACTTGGGCCATCCCCCACTGCACTCCGGAGCCACAGCAGAGAGCTGGCCTGGAAGAGGGGCAACCGGGACAGAATCCGGCGCCCCAACCGGGACTAGAACCTGGTGTGCCGGCGCTGCAAGGCGGAGGATTAGCCTGTTGAGCCACGGCGCCGGCCGCATGCATAATATTAATTGAAGCTGTGGATCATCTCATCTTCCTGTGCATCCCAGGGACCGTTGGAACTGATACTCAGTGTGCAATCTGATTGTTAGACATGGAACCCCTTCTGTGTCAGTTGCGAAGTAGCTGAGACCTCTGGTGCTCCCCCTGCACCTGCCCATTCTGACCCCAGAACTATCCAGGTAACGTCCAGTCCTGCAGGTTGCCTGGAATTGCCCAGAGAGTGAGGGTTAGGGTGAGGCTTGAGGGAAGAGGTGGCCTGGCAGGGTTTGCTCCAGCATTGCTGGGGTTTATGCTGGTTGGTGGATTGTTGGATATTTTTTTTTTTTTTGTGACAGGCAGAGTGGACAGTGAGAGAGAGAGACAGAGAGAAAGGTCTTCCTTTGCCGTTGGTTCACCCTCCAATGGCCGCCGCGGTCGGCGCGCTGCGGCCAGCGCACCGCGCTCGTCCGATGGCAGGAGCCAGGAGCCAGGTGCTTTTCCTGGTCTCCCATGGGGTGCAGGGCCCAAGCACCTGGGCCATCCTCCACTGCACTCCTGGGCCACAGCAGAGGGCTGGCCTGGAAGAGGGGCAACCGGGACAGAATCCGGTGCCCCGACCGGGACTAGAACCCGGTGTGCCGGCGCCACAAGGTGGAGGATTAGCCTGTTGAGCCACGGCGCCGGCCGGATTGTTGGATATTTTGAATATCACCTGGAGCAGTTTTAGACATTTCACCAGAAAGCCTTACCAATTGATCAAAGTTGGTGCTTTAGATAAAGCATATTTATCATCCCCAGATTAAAGCCTTCCTTCCCCCAGGGATATCTGGTTTTAAACAGTGTCTGAGGGGGCTGGCGCTATAACATAGCAGGTAAAGCTGCTGCCTGCAGTGCCAGCATCCCTTAAGGGCTCCAGTTCGAGTCCTGGCTGCTCCACTTCCAATTCAGCTCTCTGCTATGGCATGGGAAAGCAGTAGAAGATGGCCCAAATCCTTGGGCCCCTGCACCCATGTGGGAGACCCAGAAGAAGCTCCTGGCCTCAGACTGCCACAGCTCCAGCCATTGGAGCCAACTGGGGAGTGAGCCAGTTGATGGAAGACTTCTTTCTCTCTGCCTCTCCTTCTCTCTCTGTGTAACTCTGACCTTCAAATACAAATAAGTAAGTGAATCTTAAAAATAAAATAAAATAAACAGCGTCCTCTGGAAGTTAAAGAACCTCCAAGACTCCAAGACCAAGGCTTCTAAGGCTATAACTTCAAGTCTTGTTCGTGACAGCACTGGAGGCTGGAAACTTCAAATCACTTTCCCTCTTCTAGGCTGGCTCTGACCTTTGAACACAAGATAGGGAAACCACGACAATTTTCAGTGCACTCCTGGCCCTCCCACTCTGCCAAGGTAGAGTACATTCAGGCCTACATTCAGCCTTGGCAATCTGCAGTGCAAAACCCAGAGTTCTCAGTGATTTCTGTGCCACTCGTTTCACTTTTTAATTTATGTTTATTTAATTTTTTTATTTGAAAGTCAGAATTACACTCACACACCGAGGGAGAGGCAGAGAGAGGTCCCCATCTGCTGGTTCACTGTCCAATTGGCTGCAGTGGCCAGAGCTGCACTGATCAGAAGCCAGGAGTAAGGAGGTTCTTTCAGGTCTCCCACACGGGTGCAGAGGCCCAAGGATTGGGCCATTTTCGACTGCTTTCCCAGGCCATAGCAGAGAGCTGGCTTGGAAGTGGAGCAGACAGGATTCGAACTGATACCCATATGGGATGCTAGCACTGCAGGCGGCAGCTTTACCTGTCATGCCACAACGCCAGCTCCTATTTTTATTTTTTAAAGATTTACTTTCTTTTTTTTTTTTTTTGACTGGTAGAGTTGGACAGTGAGAGAGAGAGAGACAGAGAGAAAGGTCTTCCTTCCATTGGTTCACCCCCCAAATGGCCGCTGCGGCTGGTGTGCTGTGCTGATCTGAAGCCAGGAGCCAGGTGCTTTTTCCTGGTCTCCCATGCGGGTGCAGGGCCCAAGCACTTGGGCCATCCTCCACTGTCTTGCCAGGCCACAGCAGAGAGCTGGACTGGAAGAGGAGCAACCGGGACAGAATCCGGTGCCCCAACCGGGACTAGAATCCAGAGTGCTAGCGCTGCAGGCGGAGGATTAGCCTAGTGAGCCACGGTGCCAGCCAAGATCTACTTATTTTTACAGAGTGACAGAAAGGGAAGGGGAGAGAGGGAGAGAGGGAGAGAGGGAGAGAGGGAGAAAGGGAGAGAGGGATCTTCCATCTGCTGGTTCACTCCCTGAATGACTGCAGTGGTCAAGGCTGGGTCAGACTGAAGCCAGGAGCTTGGAACTCCATCGAGTTCTTGGGCCATCATCTTTTGCCTTTCCAAATGCATTAGCAAGAAACTGGACCAGGAATGCAGCAGCTGGGACTCAAACTGGTGCTCCAACTTGGGATGCTGGCATTGCAAGTGGTGGCTTAGCCTACTGTACCACAACACCAGCCCCTTTCACGTTTTTAGAAATCAAGGGACTTTTGTGCCACCCTATTGATGGCAAAGGTATCTTGGTGCCAAAATAGAATGTCATATCTTCAGAAATACTAAGTGAAAATCATTTTGTCATATTGAAATATTTCTTTTCCTTTTAAGGAAATAGCAAATGTCCCCTGAGTTTAAAATGAATATAGTCGTGATAGCAATAGTGACAGCCTGGCAAAATTGGAGCTACCGCAAAGAAGCTTGTAGGGAAATGGAGCAGAGAGAGGAAGCATTAAGATATTGTCTTTAAAATAAACAACTATATATGAATCTGATGTCCAGAGGGAAGACTGTGGCTACCTCCCACAAAGCTGCTGGCATGGTTGGAGTGGGATGAGCAGGAATAATTTCTGTCTCAAGGATCACTCTGTTTGCAATGAAAGACTTTCAGTTTCCACAATTCTCATTGTACCTGTGACTTGATGGGGGTCCAGGAGAGCTAATTGGCTTGTCCCAGATCACTGAGATAGCCCAAGACACGCTTGGAGTGGTAAGTAGAGTTCTGACTGCGTGTTCAAGGTTCCTAAGACAATATGCCGTGATGATTTATCCATTTCTTGATAATCCAGAGGTATCATTAGGAACATTACTTCATAGAACATTGCAACATAGGGCTGGCTGAGGGTCTAGTCTATTTGCTGCCACACTAAATGGCCCCTTTAATGCTGTTTGGGGTCTTCTCTCAGCACTTCTGAGACTGTAAGTGCTGATAATTGCTCTTTGCATCTGCTTTCAGCAAATCTTCCAAAATCCACTGCCCCACACATTCCGACTATGTACATTATATTCAATTGTATGTCGCAAATTTTTCCAGTGTGGCTGGTGGATGTCTCATCAAAGCAGTCAGAAGACTTAGAAGCCACCCCTTGCTCTCTGCATTCTCTGGACCTTCTGTGTGTCTCTGGGTCAATGCACTATTCTAGAAGGAAGCTACATACCATCATGGAAAGAGCAGGGCCCAAACCTTGCTGTGGACAAAAAGTGTGGCAATGGATAAAGCCCTGTGTCTTTTTGAGTTTAGGTTTCCCACAGGTAACTTTGACCTTGACAAAGGCTGCATGGAATTATCTTTCAACAAACTCTACTTTCCTCTCTCTGTTTAGAGGCATGTTCCATTTTCTGCCTTGTTGAGGTTCATGATTCCTAATTCTGTGTCCCCCATGCCAGCACAGGCTTGCTGCAGGCTCTCCATTAGTGCTTGTAGAGTGGATGTTTTAAGCCACCAAGTTCTGGCCCAACGCAGCTGTGAAGGGGTTGTGTTCCCTCCTGCAAGCCCAGGGGCATAGTTCCTCATAGACTTTCTTCCTTTCTGTGTCCTGGGAGGCAAAGTTGCTGGAGCTCTGCCTTCCGTGTAGTTGGGGCATCTCTATAAGTTATGACCTCTCTTTGGAAAGTGACCCCTTTGCAGACAGTTCTTCTGCAAAGAAGGGGTAATTTCAAACTCTCTGCAAAATGAACTTGCCTCTCCTGTCCATGTGAGCACAACCAGTGGAGCAAAGATTCCCCAGCTCAATACCTCTCCCCTCAGAAGAGAGGATGTTGAGTGGCTCTCAGAGTTTCTTAGCAATTGGTAATCTCTTAATTCACTTACAGCAGGGTTTGCTTGTAAATCAAGGACATCCGATGTCTCTATACATGATTAGCTATGTGGGCACAAGGGGAGCTGGCAGAGGGAGAAGGAAGGAGTTAGAGAGCCTTGAGAATGGGAATGAGGGAGTGAGAAGACCAGCAGCTCCCAAAGGAATGAATAATGGCTCAAAATCTGACCATGCCCCCATACATGGATTCTTCAAGATTATGCTCTCCCTAACAACACATCTCCTTTACTCTTGTGTCACTTGAGTGGCCTTTGGTGCCCTCAATCAGTAGACCCCAACTAATTTCTTCTTTAAATCCATTGGGGTCCCATGGGAAATTTCTTGAGCATGGGACCACGTTTTTGTTCTTCGATTGAATGTACAATGTAGGGAAGGACTAGTAGGAGATGCTGGAGGTGTTGAGTAGGGGAGGGGCATGTTAGCTGTTGGTGGCATGAAGCATGAGCCTGAGGAGTGCAAAGCTGAGTACAGGGAGTATGTCTACCACTAGGAATGTCAACAATTGCTGGAAAATTTCAAACAGGTAAGCACAACCTTGGTTTCTCTATGATGTGTGTGTGTGTGTGTGTGTGTGTGTGTGTCCATGAGAGTCTGGTTATCCAAATATACCATAAGTTCTGTTTATGGTGTGTTCTGCAGTTGTTTTGCAAATACAGGGAAATCCATTTGAATCCAATATGCTCCGATTGCCCTGCTCATTTGGTAATGAGAATTTATTACTGTCATAGATTACTGAAGCTCTTGGTTTTCAGCCCTCTCTGAACCTCCTCCAGACCACTGCTAGGCAGACATCTGGGTGAAGCTGTAAATGCTCTTGCTGTATCTTTCTGCCTAACTATTTGCAGCAGGTTTTATGGGGCTTGTAAATATGAACTGGTTTTCTTTTACGTATGTGAGTCAGCCTTATTTTTGTCTAACCTGGACTTTATGAACCTGCACGAATTAGAATAAACACTGAACCCAGCAATCAGTTCTATATTTAGTTCTTAAATAGCTAGGTTTTGTGTGTGTGTGCATGTGCGTGTGTGTGTACAGAATATTAAGAAATAAATTGAATGTGAGTGCTGCTGTGATGTGTGAAGCTGGTTGGTTTGAAGATGTGGCCCAGGAGGATTCCTGCTCAGATAGGATCAGAGCCAACATTTGAGGGATCTTTTTGTGTCCTGAAAGTCGCTGTTTCTTTAATGACAAACTGAGGGAAAAGAGTACTTACCTTGCAGGATGGTTGTGCAGATCAAAGGAAGTAGGGAGTCTGAAGGACCCTGCAGTAAACACTTATTATTTCTGGAATCTCTGCCTTGAATAGAAAGTGAGGTTCTAGATGGCCAAGGCATGTTATGTCCCTAACAGCTCCTAGGAAGCCCTGGGCCAAATGATAATGATTTAATAAGGACTTACTTTATTGGATGCAGTGTCTGTCTGGGTCTTTATCAGAGAAGAATTTCCACCTGAACAGTGTTCTCTTGGGTCATCCTAAATAATAGAGCAGACAGGGTGAGAGGTAGGAGAAGGGTGGTGGAGAACAAAGCCTCCAAACATAACTTCTTGGGTTTGTGTCTTAGCTTAGGTACCTTAAGAGCTGTGTGCCCTTGGACATGTTCTTTAGTCTCTCTGTGCTGTGGTCTCCTTGCCCATAAGATGGGCAAGCATAACAACACGAATACCTTAGGGATAATTCATGCACATGTGTATGACATGCTCAGGACTGTACCTAGTGCAAGTATTTGATTATTGTCATCATTATCTTTATTGCTGTTCTTTGTGGTTAAAAGAGGGCTTTGTTGGGAGAAAGACTTAGATTTGAGTCTTGGCTGTGCCATTTACCACCAGCTTTACTGACCTTGCACAGTTGTTAATCCTTCCTAATCCTCTATCTCCTCATCTGATATTTGTATCTCTTACTTCCTGGGGTTATTACGAGGATCAAAAAGAAAATGTGTATAATGAACCTGTGCATATCATGGAGAAAGCACTAATCAGCATTGTCTCTTACTACCTGAGATCACCATTCACTTATCAAATACCAAGGGTGGGCTTGGTACTGGACTGAGGCTTCTTCCTTCTCTGGTAAGGAAACTTGCACCCCTTTTCCATTAGAGAGAAATGCTTACCTTCTCTATCCTGGTTGGAACATTGTAATGCTGTACAAAAAATCTGGAGAGAGACTGAGGTGGGGGTGATTGGAATCCCTTAAAGGGGATTTGCCCTGGAGTTAGAGCTCTCAAAATAGTTTCCAAGCAGCCTACCTGGAATCTGGCATGGAACTGATGGGGAAGTAGCCATTTGCACATCCAGGTGGCTGCCCATCCTGGTCTTTGCCGTTCTTATGCCTCCTTGTACATCAAAACTGCCTTGGACCTTGTATTATATGTATATTATGTGCTTCCCAATATCTGACCCACTGAAGAAAACACTGCCCTCACTTAAATGGGTGTGGCTGAAGTAACCCTTGGCCACCTGCAGCATTTGGGAAAGGTGCTTAGCATCCTTTTGGATCGAGAACTTGAGGGGCTGCTTCTCCAGTGGTCAGAGGAGGGGACACCAGAGGGACTAGCCCCTCCCTGCTCCTGGGAAAGTTGTATTTCCTTTTCCCGGGTCAGTGCATCTTATGGGAATGTTGTCATCATCTGAGATTCTGAAAGTGAGTGGCTCCTTGCCAGGGGGAGAGTAACACAGAGAGGTTAAATTAAAATAACAGCAAAAAATTCATACAAATAAAGAATGAAAACAACCCCAAAGAAAACTTTACTTCAATCTTGTCCTCTCTGGGTTGGTTGGTTGGTGGTGGTGGTAGTTGGGGGAGGGGAAGTGATGGGTGGAGAAATTTACAACTGACTCATGTTCTAACTCCCAGAATCTGCCTTACAATTTTAAGACAGCCTGGTAGAATGGAGAGTGGTACTAGTTGGAGGAACACTGTCCACTAAAGCTTTTATTAAAAAACAATTAAATAGAGCAAGATACAGTTTTGCCAGAAATTCTACAATGCTGATGTGTTAATTTTGTAAGCAGGTCCAGTTTTCTTTTTTAAATAAGACCAATCAGGGTAAAACTTACATAGTGATTGCTGTATGTCAATTTTGTCTCAAGTTTCTTGTGTGTAGTAACTTCTTTCATCCTACAACAATCCTCTGAGTTGGAGATATTCTTCCCAGTCTCCATATATGGACACTGAGGCAGAGAAATTTAATTAACTTGCCCAAAGTTACATGACTGGCCAATGGTAGATTCAGCCCAGGGAGTCAGGCACTAGATAGGCCCTATCACCTCCTGCACTAAAATAGGGTAGGCTGAGGAAATTGAAAAACAAGAAGATTAAGTAACTTGCTGAAGTCCTACAGCTATGAAGTGAAAGCACAGGGCCTGGAACTCAGTTCTGTCCAGTTCCAGTGACTGTATCGTTAGCTATTATAAATGCCTTTTCTCTTTCCCCATTGAGCTTCTTAAAGGATTACTATGAAGATCCAGCAAGACAAGGTACATGGAGGAGTTTAGCCAACTAGAAAACACCACACAAGCTTCCCTTTGAATACTAGGTCTCAGGACTAGGGAGAAGTGGGGGGAAACTCACTTTATATTCAGAGGTGCAGAAAGGAGACCGACATGCTTGAGCAAGGAGGCAAAATAGTAGAGATGTGAGCTTTGAGATGCAAAGAAAAATCAGAATGTTACAACCAGGAAGAGTGGAAGACTGGGTATTCTGTGATGGGGGCCATGAGAAGCCAGTGCAGACAGAACACCACCCACCAGGAACAGCATCAACAGAACCCAGAGCTGGTAAAGCAACATCATCATCAATGACAGGAGCAGCAACTTGATGTATGCAATGGCATTCTGCCTCCTCCCTCTCACCAAACTTGTGTTTCTTCAAGCTGTTGCCAGGCATTTCCCCAGGTTACTGGCTCTGTGCAGACATCTCTGCAGAGGGGTCCTAATTTGCATTACCATATGGAAATCTTTATCTTGAGCTCTGTGGCTCCTCTGGGCTGTAATAAGCCTACAGAATCACACTTACTGTTGATCTGAAAGTGGTGCCAAGACTGACAGCTCCTTCCCGCCTGGTTTCGGTCCCCCTCTCCCCAAATACTGGTATCTGCCAAAGGCCCAGTTGTTTTCCATGGGGGCAGAAATGCCTGTCTCTCTCCTCAGGCTGACTTACCCATGCATTCCTTTCATCTTTTCAGAATCTGATTTAAATATGAATTCATAGAACACAAATATCCAGCACTCAAAAGAATTGTAACTTTGTTATATTTTGTCCAACCACAGCAGTTGTCATATAATTTTTCTCAGCTTCGTGATGTCCTGTCACAAGAGAGGAAATGACAGTGTTTGGAAAGATAGCAACATTAATCACATGGAAGTGATTTATTTTTAATCTGCCACACTGTGGCTGTTCCCTGATTATTTGCAAAGATGTATCAAGTTCTAGCATTGAAAATTTTATAATTAGTTTCTCATGATTCCATTATTTCTCCTTTAGTTTGCTGCATGTGCAGTTTCCCAAATACATATCCAGTAAACAAATCCCAGGCTCAAAATAGGCAGAGTGGAGGAAAAAAATCTCTATTATTATTTTATTTAACAAACATGTGTCGAGCATCTGAACTGTGTTGGGTGCTGTCCGAGGTGCTGATATTGAGAGCAGAGCCTCTGTCTTTATACTCAGTGGTTGATGGTGCAATGGTCAATGAAAGAGCAAGACATACATTTACACATTGTAATAAATGCTTTTTTATTTAAAAGTAGGAGTATTACAAAAGAAAACTATGGAATAATCAAGGAGTACTCCATAGTTACTCATCCCAAAGAGCTGATTTTGTGGATGAGAAAAGTCAAACCTATCCAAATAGCTCCTGGCCAATGCACAGCCGAAGCAGTTACTGCTTCTTAGATTATAGACTCGTACTGTTAGATATGAGAGTGAAACATACCATCCTGCTGTTGTGTTTTCTGGAAGGATTTATCTTAAGGATATGTGAGTATATATAGTTAACACATTCCTGGGGAAAATGCTGGAAAGCCTCTAGTCCTCCCCCCTTTTCAGAGTGTGATGGCCAGGCTGCTATGGAAGTGTAGTGCTCTCTCTTTTCTAAGACACTAATCCAGATGTATAGTGAAACTCACTTTCAGCTATTGAGTGGAAAATGTTCTTAAACTCTGGTTCCAATGTCTTACACCCAACACCCTGGTGGCTTATAACAAGAGGGAATCAGAAGAGAATACAGGAGTAAAGAAAGATGGAGAAAATAACAACAATAGTGGTACCAAGAGAAGAAACATGAAGCCAGGATAGCCCACCACAGTAAAGAAAGGGTAAGTGCTGTATCGTGCTGCTCAGCAGGTGCACTAGCCCAAAGACAAACACCTCAATTCAAGTAAAGACCTACCGTCTGCTTTTGTTTCCCGATTCTGTTCACAGTCTCTAACCTTGCAGGAATCCATAAGGATGGAGGCAATTTGTATTATCTTTGTGGTTTGGTTTTGCCTTGCATGTAACAATTTGTTACAAAGCTTTGAGATGTCATCCCTGAACTTGTTTCAGGTGCCATACATCCTCCACCCATTCTTCCCTGTGTTGTCAGAGTTCTTATCATAAAGAATGATTATGGGCTGGCGCTGTGTCACAGCAGGTTAAAGTCCTGGCCTGAAGCGCCGGCATCCCATATGGGCACTGGTTCTAGTCCCGGCTCCTCCACTTCCGATCCAGCTCTCTGCTATGGCCTTGGAAAGCAGCAGAAGATGGCCCAAGTCCTTGGGCCTCTGAACACACGTGGGGGACCCAGAAGAAGCTCCTGGCTCCTACCTTTGGATTGGCACAGCTCTGGCGATTGTGGCCATCTGGGGAGTGAACCAGCAGATGGAAGACCTCTCTCTCTCTCTTTATTTCTCTCTCTCTCTCTCTTTATTTCTCTCTCTCTCTCTCTCTCTCTGCCTCTCTTTGTAACTCTGACTTTCAAATAAATAAAGTAAATTTTAAAGAAAAAAGAGTGATTATGATCATGCCATGCTCTTACTCAAAAATCCTCAATGTCTCCCTACTACTCATTATGTTAAGCTGCATACAACAATTTTCTATTGCTATATAACTACCCCCAAACTCAGTATCTTAAAAGAAAAATTTAGCATTCTCTCATGATCCTAGGATTGATGGATTCATCTGGGAAGTTCTTACTGAGCTTTTCTCACATAGAAACAACCAGAATATGTCATCTGAAGTTTTTTTTTTTTTTTTTCACTCAGTGTCTGATGACTAGACCGGGAAAGCTGGATCATGTGGGGCTGGCCAGACACCTCTCTCTTGATGTGGCCTTCATGTGGCTGCTTGGACTTTCTCAAAGCATGGAGGTCATGGTGTGAGAAGTCTTTTTTTAAAAAAGAAAATATTTATTTATTTTGAGATGCAGAGAGAGAGGTCTTCCATCTGCTGGTTCACTCCCCAGATTGCCCCAACAGCTGGAGCTGGGCAGATCTGAAGCCAGGATCCAGGAGCTTCTTCTGGGTCTCCCATGTGGGTGCAGGGACCCAAGGACTTGGGCTGTCTTCTGCTTTCCAAGGCCATAGCAGAGAGCTGGATCAGAAGAGGAGCAGCAAGGACTCAAACTGGCGCCCATATGGCATGCCAGTGCTGCAGGCTGAGGCTTAATCTACTACACCATAGCACTGGCCCCTGGAAAGGTTTCTTATAGAGTCCTGGCTTCCCAGAGTTAGTGTTCCAAGAGACAGCATGTGGAAGCTGTCAGTCTCCTGAGGCCTGGACCTATCACATGTCATCTGTCATCCTGGAACATCCACCATGTTCTGTTGACCAGAGATCATCTTCATTCAGACTGAGGGAACATAGATTCTCACCTCATAATGGGATGAGTGTTAAAGATTTTGTGGCTCTCTTTAATTTGTCACAAATCTATTGCCCCTTGCATATGAGAACCCTCAACATATATGAAGAAAGCCAACATTGACCATTATGTTTGGGTTTTTTTAGAGGCCATACTTGCCAGTTCCTATAACCTTCTGACTACTCACATCCCTCTCAGTCCCTACATACAGTCCCAATTGTCAAGCATGCTTGAAACATGCTGTCCATGACTTGAGTCATTACTTCAAATATGGTTGTCACAGTACAGAGCCCAGGGCTGATCAATACTTTATTTATGGAAAATGTGATTCTGTGTATGCAGCCTATGGCTGCGTTCCTTTTGTTTTTATCAGTCAATTACACTTTGATCCTTACTGAGCTAAAATGATATTTTAATTATAAACAGTAACTGTAATAAAGTATGGAACAACACAAGAGAATATAAGTTCTCTTAATACTGTCCTGGTATTTTTTTCTATTTGTATTTATATATTTGTATGTGCTGTAAATTGGTTTTTATGCACTTAACAAAATGTAGGTATTTTCCCCACATCAGTGAATCTCTTACATTAACTTCCACAGTGGTGGCATAATGATATTTTTCATTCAAGTGAAACATCTACATATTTTTTGGATTAAATGTCATTAAGCCAAATCTTTTTTATCCTGTACTTGTTTAGTTTTTCTTTTCCTTTTAAACTTAAACATTGGGTGGGGCCTTTTTAAAATTAAAATTAGCTAGTTGATTGTAAAGTAAGTTATTATAGCCTGTTCTATTGTCTTAAGTCCTGACTTTATCAAACAACATATCCCAGATTTACATGATTTTAAAATCAATAAGCATTATAATCACTGATATATAATTTAGAATAGCACTGAGCCTTGTGGCTTCCCCTGGAGACAATCTTCTGAGTTTCATTACCTCACTGATCAAACACTCTTTAGCTCTGATCAATTAATCATCTGAGCAGTGCTACCATGCAACTTCTTCTTCCATTTGAAAATAAGAATTTTCAAAAACAGGAAAAAGACTGCCAATCATTTTATTGTCTCTCATAGTCCCCTGTATGCTTATCTTATAATTTTGTTAAAGAAATGAGACTGGAGTGGTTTGGTATAAATTGTTAGTTTTGAACCCATGCTGTTGCTTTTCTCTGTTGTGTTAAAAACCCAATTGTTTAATTTTGCAAGAATTAAATACAATTCGTTGGATGGCAAATTATGAAATCCACTTTAAAAAGTCCAGATGATTTTCCAGTGATTTACAATGCTTCAGAGAGTCCCCCAGCGACTTGGCATTCTTGTGTTTAAGTCCTTTAAGTGCACTTCAATGTGACTCACTTGGGACAAGCAAGTTGAACTCACTCGAAACAGCAATGAGCTTTCTCTATCTCCTCATTTATCTCAGATTTCTGAACCCTGACAAAACATTTGTTGTACCCTCTCTGTATGAGGATTATTTTCCCTGAAAAGTTGGAGGCAAAATAGAAGTGGAGTAGTTGTGCCTTTTCTCTAGCTCCCGTTCCCATTATACCATCTGCTTCAAATAATGGATCCATTTCTTTCCTCTCTAAACTACCTGAGAGCTTGTTTCTCTCAGGATTCTCCGTGGTGACTAGCATAATGTCTTGCTTGTTACAGATGTATTAGTCAAAACTCTTGGTTGCAAAGAACAGAAATCTGCATTAAACTTGCTGCCAAAATCCATTTTTATAAAGAAACATCTAATGACATGATTCCACATCAGACATGCTTCACAGCCAGCTGGCTATAGCCATTCCCACTGTGCCATCAGGACCTACTACACTCTTCTTCCCATCTCTGGGCAGTGCATTTCTCTCTTGCTTGTTCTCAGGCAGCCTCTCTCCATGTAGGAGCTCCAAAATTATGGTGTCACAGCTCCAACCCCTGAGAACAGAACTGTTCATATTCAGGTGATCTGGGTTGGCTCTGTTTGACTTGATTGGCTTGGTTTATGTCATTGCTGACCCAATCACCACAGTCATGAGCATAGTTTTCTCTGATTGGCCCAAGCTTGGTCACCTGCCTACCAATGGTTCTTGGGCTGAAAGTGGCTCTTCTTAAACTTGAATGAGAGAGTAGGCTTCCCAGCAGGAGCTGAATTCATAAGAAAGACTACCTAATGTGAGCCAGGACCATGGAGGAGATGCCAATCAAAGCCAAAAAAGGGGGAGAAATATCTTCATTTTTTATCTCTCTCTGTTTCCTGGCTTCTAATATCCCAACATTGCTTCTCATTGACTAGTACAGAAGACAATTCAAAAAGAAGTTTAGGAAGTATAGCTTTTGGGACAAAAGAGAGGAATGTATCTGAGACCAGGGAGGCAAGTGAGTGATGAACTGCGTGTTGCAAGATATGAATATTGAAGTTGTTTTCACATGGGAAATCAATATCTTTGTCTTAACATTTTTCTTTGTGACAGTAGGAGTATTGAAGCCTTTCCTTTTTTTTTTTTAGGAAAGGGAAAATTTAAATATTTTCTGCTTTTGGCCATGGATCCTGGTGGCCATGGATCCTGGGTTGGGGGTTGTTGAGGCTACTTCTGGGTCAGGTATTGCTATTTGGTTTCTGGATCCTGGGATGATTTGAGCAATGGTGGAGTAAAGGCTAGGGAGGCTGGGTGATGGGGTATTACTTGGGATGCTCAGGGCATGGGCTGGTTATCTTCCAAGAGAGACATGCATGAATCTTTCTGGTTCCTGAGTTTGAAGATTGTGAAGTCAGATAAAATAGAATAAATTAATTGTCTGAATCTTTATTTTTATTGTCAAATAGCAATAATCTGCACAGTGAGGGAATCCTGTAATTCAATATTTTTTTACACTGGCAGAACCAAACTGATATGGACTATCAGCTTTGCCCCTGCTCCTCCTTCCTGCAGGAAGCCTTGGGACATGATAGTGCCCCATGGTGCTTTCCCAGACCCAGGGATGCTCTGTGGAAGCAGTTGTCATGGGATGCTTTATCAGGAGTTGAATTTGTGCTTTCTATTGCAGGTATAGTGTACAAGATAGTATGCGAACACCTAGTCTGAGAACAGAGAACACATCTGTGAGGCCCTCTGCCTTGAGAACATCTATGTTGCTAAGCTGAAGTCCAGACTCTCTAAAAGGGTGATGTTAGACTCTGGGTGCCTCATCTGGGCCCCAGAGCTGAAACCAATAAAGAGATTGTCTGGTTTCTTCTGAATGGTATTAAACAGTACAGAGTTTTAAGTCTGATTGTTGCTAACTTTAAAAAATGGAGACATTCTTCTTTTAAACCTAGATGCCAACATTTTCTCAGCAGACTGAATGCTGGCTCCACATCTGCAGAGCCCACAGTGGTGCTATGCCCTTTAGAAGGCAAGGATTTCTGTTAGCCATCGTCCCGAACACTCGGCCGCCTGACCCATGTGTCAGACCCTTACCTCTTTATCACCCGCCAGCTCTCGTGCTCGCTGCCTGCCAGCTCTCTTAGGTATTTAGGCTTCTGACCCAGGCTAACTATGGGCTGTGGGAGGGGACAGGCAGAAGGAGCTAGAGAGGAAGCAGAGCAGATGACTGTTTTTTGGGTCCTCTAAGGGGAAGTCCAGCTCCCTGCTTTGAGATTTCAGTGAGGTGGCTGTTAGATGCCTGGGAGACAGGACACTATGCTCATTGAGCCGGATATCAGGGCTCAGGCCTGGGTCCGCCCCCTCACGTGTCTAGACTCCCATAGGCCAGGATCACCCAGTTCTACTCAGGACTGACTACGGATTAAGAGATGTAACATGCATGGTTACTTGTTAGCTTTGGAGATGTTTGTACCCCCAGCTACTAGGATTTGCAGTGAAACAAAATCAATAGAACACATAGCTCTTGTATATATATGTGTGTGTGTGTGTGTGTGTGTGTGTGTGTGTATAATTATCACATGATTATGAGTGTTGAGAGGCCCTCGAAGTTTCAGTTGGCAAACTGGAGTCCCACAAGAGGCAGTGCAAGGTCCAGTGTGAGTCCAAGTTCAGGTCCATCCCAACACATAGGACCATGAGGCTGAGAGAAGCTTCTCTCATGCTTAACTTTTTGTTCTATTCAAGCCTGCAACAGATTGGATGAGGCTTGCCTACTTTGGGGAGGTCAGCTTGCTGATTTTAATGTTCATCTTATCCAGAAACATCCTGATGAACACACCCAGAATGAACCTGATCCAAGCTGTGGACCCCCCGTGCCCAGTCAAGTTGGTGCATCCAGTTAACCATCATGTTGCACAGCTCCTTGTGTTGGGAGCTGGGGCGACTCCCCACCTCCTCTCCACAGAGTTGGATTCGTGTGGTTTGTATTTGTGCACTCACCGAGAAACACAGTCTCTTTTTTTTGTCATTGTGTGATGCTGCAAGCCCAAAATGATCCAATGAGCATCCATCAGAGCTCAGGTTTTGTTTTCTTGTTAAGAGCAGATGTTCTAATTTTCTTCTATTGCACTGAGAAGTAGGTACAGAGGACATTATGGAGCCACCGCATAGTTCTGGGTGTCAGCTGACATTCCTGTGGGTTATTGCAACAACTTTCTGAGTGGCCTCCCATATTGTACTTTTCTAGCTCATTCCATACATAGCCAGTAGAGCGCTTTTTCCAGTTCCTGAGACTAAGCGTGTGACCCTCATTCTTTTACGATCCCTCTCTGTGTCCCTACCCCTTTACTAATGCCCAGTCTATTTAACATGGTGTTGGGACTTCCACTGCATTGGCGGCCTCATCCCTCCACCGTCAGATGCTCTGCCCAGCTTCCTGAATATTGTCTTCTCGCTGCTGTCTAGGTCTCTGCTCACCCTCCTGCTGCGGCCTCGGGTGCCCCTCTCTTCAGTTCTGCTTGCTGAACAGCCACCTTGAATGCTGTCTCTTTCTGAAGTGGTTTTTTGGTATTCACAGGAAGTACCACAATACCTCAGGTCTCTATCCTAGTCCCTCCCCTGCATTAGTATGTGCAGTCTCCCCTCACCCTCATCCACCCAGATCCAGAACTCCTTAAGGGCAATAGCCACACCCTTCAAGGGACATGGGGTGAGAGGAACATGAGATCATCTGAGAGTTATGTTACAAAATCAACTTAATGGGCCAAAGAAGTCATATAAAGACAACTTCAGTAGCAGGATTCATATTCGTTTTTTAAGATTTATTTATTTGAAAGGCAGAGACATGGATAGAGAACAGAGGGGGGAGAGAGAGATCTTGTATCCTCTGATTCATTCCCCAAATGGCTGCAATGGTCAGGGCTGGGGCAGGCTGAGGCCAGGAGCCAGGATCCAGAAGCCAGGAGCTTCCTCTGATCACCCACGTGGGTACAGGGTCCCAAGCACTTGGGCCATCTTCTACTGCTTTCCCAGGTGTAATGGCAGGCAGCTGTGTTGGAAGTAGAGCAGCCAGATCTCAAAGCAGCACCCACATGGGATACCAGCACTGTAGGCAGAGGCTAACCTTCTATGCCACAGCACTGGGCCCAGTAGCATGATTCTTGTTTCAACTTGATTGAAATTATCTTAAAAGCATTGCTCATTACATTGTAGATGTGGGGGAAGTAGGTTTGTATGGGAAATTACTATCCTGTCCTCTCTTCCTCTTGGGAGTTTATATCATGAATTAAGCTTATTCAAGGCTCTGAGAAGGCCTGTAATATTGGATTCCTTTTCACCCTACTGAGTCTAGTAGTTCTTGAATATGTATGACTTTGTTTCTCACAGACTAGAATGAAACATTTTTTCATAGATTACTATCAATATCTGCAGGAATAAAGAAATGCTGTACTAGTCAGAAATGGAATTGGTGCATACTAAAGCTAGAAAAAAACTGAGAGGCCAGTGCTGTCAGTGTCCAGCCAAGGGCCATGTGAAGGAGATGATGTCCTGGATTGAGGTCTCACATCAGGTCCCGGCAGCAGGTGGATCCCTTCCAGGGAGATGAGCATAGCTCCTTTGACTGGATTCCACGAGATCACTTGAGTCAGACAACTCCTTTACCTTATTCTCACGTCTTCTGCCTGAAACCAGCACAGTGCTTTACTCACGCTCTCAAGGTCAGCCTCTCGTGGAAACCCATCCTGCTCCCCGCCGCCTCCAGACGAGGAGACTCAAGTCACAGGTTTACGAAGCAGAGCAGTGGCCACCAGTACCTGGTTATGAAGTTGCCAGACTGCTTCTTGCCCAGTAGCAGTGGCCTAGGCAGACCCCCTCGGATCTCTTGGCTCTGTTTGGATCCCTTCCCTCTCCCTGTTCTTGAGTTTTCCAGGCTCTGCCTTTGAGCAGTTGAAACCCCTCTGCCCAAGCATATCAGAAAACAAAGGCCCTAGGAGGCCTCTCCAATTAGTCCTTAGCTGATGCCTAAGGATGAGGAGTGTGAGGGCCCAGCTCCCATCCTCTGGCTAGCAAAACCAAGGACAAAGCAGTCCAGAGCATCCCTGTGAGAGTAGGTGGAGACAGCATCCCGGGATTCTCTGTGGAATGCAGCCTTTGCTTGGCTTCCTCCTTCTCCCTCTCCTCTGGTTCTCTGTGGGTTTCTCTAGCTACACCGCCTTTTAGTCCTGCTCAAGAGTCTGCCTCCAGGAGCCTGAGCTAAGACACCTGGGATGGGAAGGAGAGGGAGGAGAAGCTGGAGAGACACCAGGACAAGCCCTGTCCCTTGCTGGGATAGAAGGTTCCCGGGTATTTGAGCCAGCCTGAGCATTCTTGCTGTCCTCTTCCCACCCAGTGTGTCAGCCATGAATGCACTGACCTGGAGCAGCCCTCCATCTCACGTGTGTTCTGTGGACACATCTTCCTCTCGCCCCATTCCATTCTGCAGCACCAGTTCCCTAGAATGAATTGAACCAAGATTCTTCTAGGGGTATCAGTGGTTTAAGGGACAGTTCTTTCTCCTCTGACCATCCTCTGTCCCGATAGCTGATCAAGTGGTACCTGCTAGAGCTCATTCAGAAGGTCCCACAGAGCTGGGGTGAGGCCAGCCCATGATGAATTTCCGAGTGCCAGTCCCAGCTTCCCGATCCCTCCCCCAGCTGTTTGCCTGCTTCCTCCTTGTCAGCAGCATCCTCTCTGGGATCCTCCTCCTCTCAGTGCCTGGGCTTTTGGATGACACCCAGGGAGCCTTGAGAGCTTCCAATCTCGTTAGGGAGACTCGACACAATTAGAAGGCTGCAACCGACAAATTGTAGGACAAAACTGAAATCAGCCCAATTAAGAGGGAAAACATATGGTGCCAAAAACAAGTAAGGGGCTGATTAGGATGGGAGGGTTTCTGTGGGACATGAGAGAAGAGCCTTGGAGGATGACTGTTTCTTGAATGGGGAACCGGAAAAGCCAGGGAGTATGTGTGCATAATTGTTACCTGCTATACAATGAGTGCACAGCCTAGGGAGAGCAGGGGATGGGATCCCAGTTATCATTTAATTGCTATTCTACCTGTAAGTGAATATAGCGCCACACACGACTCCAGTCATAATATGCTAGTTATTTACAGGGCTGTGTTTCTATTCTCCCAGGCTTAACACACAGCACTGGAAATCTGACATTCAGAACTGGCTTTTCCAACCCCCTAAATTTTAATTAAAGTAATTATGTTACTAGAAGAAGCTATAATTTATCTTCTTGTGTTCATAAGAAGGAAAGAGGCAACTTTGGCCAAGCCTATTTTTCCTGCCTCCTATTCTGGTTTCTTTCTTTCTTTCTTTCTTTCTTTCTTTCTTTCTTTCTTTCTTTCTTTCTTTCTTTCTTTCTTTCTTTCTTTCTTTCTTTCTTTCTTTCTCTTTTTTTTTTTTTTTGGTGGTAGGTGTGGGGGGATGCAGGGTATCTTTTCTTTAGGTTGTCCAGGAACCACACTCTGTGGGCTGTCTGCTGTGCATAGGGTGGTGTTCAGGCTGTTTGGAATAGCTGTGCTCCTGAGATTCTGAAAATGGATTGGGACCTTGCATTCAGAAATTGCCCCTGAGTTAAAGGGCAAGTCCTCCCGTGAAGTCCTTTGGGCATAAGACACTGTGTTTATGTGTGTGTATATGTGTGTGTGTGTGTGTGTGTGTGTTTCTGTCATTGGTGGGAATAAGCAACTTGGGGACTTAGATGAGAACTTTCCATGCAATTAGCTTCCTCCAGACTAAAGCAGGTGCTGAAGGGAACTGCTGGGCCAGTCGGCTTGGTAAACATCCATGACCAGATGTAGAGCAATTCAATGGGAATAATTACACTGCGTCAATTAAGCAGAACCCAGATCTCCTCCTGTTAGTCTGTTTGAATTTTTTATTTCTCTGAGCTGAGTCTGGTCAGGATCGAAACAGCGTTATGTCTGGAAAGGAGAAGCCTCTGGGGCAATGCTGTTGGTGTGTTCAGAAACTGTGTTGCTGGGGAAGCTAGCTCCTGTTCTTCTGGCAAGACCCCTCTGACTGGGCCTCAGACTGGGCCTCTGGCAGGCCTTGGCTCCAATGCTGGCTCCAATGCTTAGTGGCCCTATAACCTCAGGCAAAGTACTGAACCCCCTTACCTTAGTTTTCTCATTTGAAAAGTGGAGTTAGTAAGAGGTATATAATCAGTTCTTTCATGAGCAGTGAAAAAATGCTGGTAAAGCTCTGAAAAAAAGGGCCTAGATATAATATATTCTCCATAAGCAGATGCTTTTGTTATTATGATGATGGTTATCAACAGAAGAAAGGGTGTTATTTATACCTGTGCTACCTACAATGATCCAATGGAAACCTCTACAAAGGGCAGCGTGTGGACATAAAAGCTTATTATGCTAAGCTACAAATATGCAGAATTAGAGAAACCAATATATGAGTTTATAAAATGGAACAATTAGGGGGTGATGTAAGTGCTGGACAAAAGAAAAAACACCAAAATTCAATGAGTTCTAAACACCCTTGGCTGCCCTATCTGTCCATTTGCAGACTATCAATGGCTTGTCGCAAGGGAGGGAGGCTGAGAAACCAAGCCCTAGGGGCCATTGTCAGGTTGTGAATGAATCAGCAATGAAGTAGCATCACCTCTGAAATGGTAAGGTGAATCAGTAACAAATGGAATCCAGTGGATGGAAATTCAGGTTTTTGCACAATAATCATATTTATTGAGAGATCACAACTTCACAGAGGCGTTTCTAAGTGCTTCCTGTGGAATCCTTCTTTAATCCTTGCCCAACACACAAGGTTGGTTCTATGATTATATATCCACAGCTCTTCAGTGCATCTATCACAGGAAACAAAAAGGCCCCTGCTTCCTGAAGAAGCCCTAGTAGCCGGGAGGGCAGAAGAGCACACGTGGAGGGGCTTACTTGAACCCTGGAGCATTAGGATTCAGTGATGTTCATCCTTTCATTGAACAGTCACTGTATTTATACAGAGTCTTCTACTCTGTGCTAGGAGCTGATTCTGATGTTGAAGATATAATGGCAAACAAAATAGCAATGATCAACTTCTGGGAAGATGGAGTAGGTGACTTTTTCCTATTCCTGCTGCTCTTTACAATAAAAAGCCCTGAGCATTTTGTCTAAAACAAGCATGAGAAGACTCTGGAAGGTGAAAAGGAGAAGGCAGATTGGTTCAGGGTCTTAGTATCCAAGGAATAACACAGTGGTGAGTTTCCTGGGTCCTTTTTGACTCATGTATCCCAGACTTGAAGAAGAAGCAACAGGCATCTGAGGACTAACAACAAAAATTTTGTTCTCCCAAGCTAAAGGACCAGGAAAGGGGCAACCTAGCAGGATAGAGAACTTTTTTTTTTTTTTTGACAGGCAGAGTGGACAGTGAGAGAGAGAGACAGACAGAAAGGTCTTCCTTTTGCCGTTGGTTCACCCTCCAATGGCCGCCGCGGCCGGCGCGCTGCGGCCGGCGCACCGCGCTCGTCCGATGGCAGGAGCCAGGAGCCAGGTGCTTTTCCTGGTCTCCCCATGGGGTGCAGGGCCCAAGCACCTGGGCCATCCTCCACTGCACTCCCGGGCCACAGCAGAGGGCTGGCCTGGAAGAGGAGCAACCGGGACAGAATCCGGCGCCCCGACCGGGACTAGAACCCGGTGTGCCGGCGCCGCAAGGCGGAGGATTAGCCTGTTGAGCCACGGCGCCGGCCTGGATAGAGAACTTTTGAACAATAATGGTTCTCCTCTTTCCAAACACTAGGGGGAAAACTGAGTCCTCTCCCTATCCATATTTGCAAAGTCTGTGTGGATGTCCTAAGTCTCTACTTTCTTGAGGTTATAACAAGGTACAACAAAGCGATACAAGATTCACATCAGAGAAGGTCAAGTAGGAAGCAGAGTCTTTCATAAGCTCTAGGTGGTGTTGAGATTCCCCCACCCCTGCCTGCAGTGCCAGTAGAGAGCATTTTCATCTGTACCCCACAGTAGTGAAGCCCACTCCTGCCTCTTCCTACTGGAGGCCAGGAGGAGAGTCAGGACCTTCACCACTGTGATAATAAAACCACATGCACATATACCCCATTTCTAGACTTTGTGTCAGTAGAGGACACATGAGAAGCAGTAATGAGGGACATTCCTACCCTTCCCAGCCAAGGAGGCATCAGTGAGGGCCTGGTGCACATGGGAAACTCCCCCACCTGGCCAGATCCAGCTCCCCAAGAGGCAGTGGAGACCCAGTAGGGAAAGTGGACTCCATCCCCACCTGGAAGCACCAATACCTCTGCCAGCATTATCAGAGGAAGACAGCTAAAGCAAAGGGTTCAAATAAGACCCAGGTTCTCATAGCAATATTCCCCAAATATTCAAGTTTCAATGAAAAGTATTTACCATGCCAAGAGCCAGGAAGTTCTCAAATTCAATCTAAAAAGACAATAAATAGATGCCAACCTCAAGGTGATAGAAATGTAAGAACTGTCTGACAAATATTTTATAACAGTCATTGTAAAAATACTTTAACGAATAAGTGGAAACATGTCTGAAACAAATGAAAATATAGAAAGTTATGGCAATTGAATAGAAGATATAAAAAAGAACCAAATGATAAAACTTATTCTCAAGGACTTACTTTCTTTTAATGTATTAAGTGGAGGATATTCTTATGTCTTGAAATTTATAGTTATGTGTAAGTGCTCAAATAAGGTATATCATTTTTGAGTGTTTCTTTAAAGTTAATTAAGTTTCCAAAAAAACGTGAGATTAACTTAATTAACTTTGAGATGCAATGACTTTGAACAGTCCTTGTTTCGACTTTTGAGGAAGAGTTTTTTCTTTTTTGTGTGTGTGTGCAAATTGTTGGACTCTTTACTTAGTATAGAGTTGGTCTTCTGTGTATAAAGTTAATTGAAAATGGATCTTAGCGGAGAATGGTACTGGGAATGGGAGAGGGAGGAGGATGGGGGTGGCAATGTGGATGGAGGGCGGGTATGGTGGGAGGAATCATTATATTCCTAAAGTACTTAGGAAACACATGAAGTTTGTGTTCCTTAAAAAAAGTTTCTTTGGGAAAATAAATAAGAATGAGATGGAAATGTTTAGAACTCAAAAATGCAATAACTGAAAAAATAAACCTCAAGGAATAGAGTCAACAGAAGAATAGAAGGTTGTAGGAAAGTCATTGAACTTAAAGATAGAAAAGTAGAAATTACCCAGTTTGAACAACAGAAGGAAAACAGACTAAAAACTAAAACTGGAAAAAAACCCACAAAAACAAAAAATAAACCTTCACAAAAACAACAAATTCAGGGACTTGTGGGACTTCAATGAAAATATCTAACATTCATGTTACTGGAATCCTAGGAGAAGGGAAAAAGGACAGGACAAGGATGGAAAAGTACTCACAAAATAATGTCTGCAAACTTTGTAAACTTTGCTAACCTTGGAAAAAGACATGCCTACAAATAAAAAGTGATTATTACCTGAGGTAATGGATATTTAATTAGTCGATGTGGTTATCTCACCATATGTATATATCAAATAATCAAATTATACATCTTTGTCAGATGTAACTCAAGATATCAGTAACAAAGAATTAAAAGGACATACCTACATATTCAAGAAGCGAATTAAACCCCAAGCAGAATAAACCCAAGAAAATGTACTGCAAGGCACATTACAATCATAATCACAGTCTGAAAATTGAAGACAGAAGCATCTTGAAAGCAACAAGAGAGAAATGGCACAATAGGATTGGAAAAGTAATTTGAATAACAATAAATATCTTTAAAATCAGAAAAGCATCATTGAAAGAGTTCAGTCTTCCATCTGCCGGTACCCTGCCCAGTTGCCCACTTGAGACATCCACCTGCTGTTTCCTAGCGTGTAGATTAGCAGGAAACTTGAATGGAGGACAGAGCCAGGACTGTTACCCAGGCTCTACCACATCAGACACAGGATGCATATTAACTGCTGTGCCAAACATCCTTCATGGAATGACAAGAAATTTCTCATTAGAAGCAATTGAGGTAAAAAGTAACGGCATTTTCCAAATGCTTAAAGAAATGTCAACCTAGAGTTCCAGTGAATATCTTTTGAAAGAAGGGGGGGGATTAAGACATGGTCAGCAAAAGGGAAACTATCAGAATTTGCCACCAGAAGACCTACTCTGAATGAATAGTTACAAGAAGTACACCATAAGGAAATGAAATGATAAAGGGAGAATCTTTGGAACACCAAGAAAGAAGAAAGAACATGATAAACAAAAATATGAGTAAATAAATTAGACTTTTTCTCTTGAGTTTCCTAAATTTTGGTGATTGAAGTGAAAATTATTACACTGTTTGATATGATTCTAAATGTATGTATAGGAAATATTTAAGCTAATCATAAATGGGATAGGGTAAATGGACATAAAAAGAACAAAATATGAAGTTTCTAAACTTATACTGGTAAGGTGAAAAACCAGCAGGATGTGATATGTATATTTTATGCATAATCAGTTGAAAAGCTGTACAAAGATAAAAACAATGAAATACTATTGATAAAATTTCAAGTTACCTACTGGAGGGCAAGAACAAAACAAAAATAAAAACAGAGAGCAAATAGAAAACAAAAAAATAAAATGGCAGAGTTAAGTTTCAACATATCACTAATTACATTAAGTAAATGGTTTAAATATACAAAATAAAAGAGACTGGCAGAGTCTCAAACATGACCCAATTGTATCTA
The DNA here is from genome assembly GCA_949820135.1 of Sylvilagus floridanus. NCBI lineage: Eukaryota > Metazoa > Chordata > Mammalia > Lagomorpha > Leporidae > Sylvilagus > Sylvilagus floridanus. The sequence continues at coordinate 56,666,420 of OX463235.1, forward strand.
AATGAAACTCATGTAAAATGTAATTGTAAAAAATGGAAAAATATATCATTCAAACATAAATTAAAAAAAAAACTGGAGTAGCTATATGAATAGTAGGTGAAGTAGACTTCAGAACAAAGAAAATCACAAGAGCTATTGATGTTATCTAATGACAAAACAATCAATATGCCAAGAAGATAAAGCAATATTAAATGGGTAGGCATCAAATGATAGAACTATAAAATTACAAATAAAGTAAAAATTCATAGAACTGAAGGAGAAATAGACAAGTCCAGAATTGTAGCTACAGACAACAATTTCATTCTTGGCAATTGATAGAGCAACCAGACAGAAATCAGCCAGGACACAGATAAAGACAACACCATTAACAGAATCTAGTTGATATTTATAGAACACTTCACCCAATCACACTGGAACATACTTTGTTTTTGAGTGTTCACAGACTGTACATAAGATAGAATATATCCTGCGTCTCAGGACAAATCTTAATAAAGTTTAAAAAATTGAAATGTTTCTCCCACAGCAGGATCAATAGAAAAGTAATAGGAAGACCTCCAAATAATTGGAAACAAAAGAATGTGGTCCTAAATAAATCTTTAAAAAAGGAAGTCACAAGAAAAATTTTAAAAAATTGAAATGAGTGAAAATGAAAATAGAACATATCAAAATTTGTGGGGTTTGGCTAAAATAATGCTGAGAGGACCATTTATATCACTATATATATATAAATATATTAGAAAAGAGGAAAAGTGTCAAGTTGATAAATCAAATTCCAACCTTAAGAGCCTAGAAAAGAAGGGAAAAATAAATTCTAATGAAGGAGGAAGGAAATAATGAAAAATAACCCAGATATTAATACCAAGACAGAAACCTAGAGAGCAATGATGAAACAGGGAGCAGTCACATGGCACACTTTGAGGAAGATGGACAAAGTGAAAGGAAGCTAGTTAGCAGCACCAGGAAAGGGAATATCAACATGGACATCACAGAGACGACAAGGGAATATCACTGACAACTCCGCACATGCCATACCAGTGAAATGCACGTCTTGGCTTTTGATTACTGCTTATGGCCCTTGTCCACTTTCATTCTTGCTGAACAGTCATCTTTCTACTTTTTTATTTGTTGATCACTTTATTTAGTGGGGCCTAAAGCCTGTGTGTATAAATTTAAAATGTTGCAAAAATGACAAAATTAAGGAAGGAAAGGGGATTGAGGGGAGGGAGCATCAGTAGAGTCTTAGAATTATATCTGTGAACTACAGGAAATCTGTTCTCTTTATGTTAATAAAAAATAAAAAACAACAAAAAGCTTACATGGATTTTAATATCTTGGCACCAAGATAAGTTTATCTTTTAATTCCTTCCTCAAAAGAAAAAATACTTACTATCACAACTTACCCATTAAGAAATAATTTGGGCCAGCACCGCGGCTCACTTGGCTAATCCTCCACCTGTGGCACTGGCACCCTGGGTTCTAGTCCCGGTTGGGGCGCTGGATTCTGTCCCGGTTGCTCCTCTTCCAGTCCAGCTCTCTGCTGTGGCCCGGGAGTGCAGTAAAGGATGGCCCAAATGCTTGGGCCTTACACCCGCATGGGAGATCAGGAGGAAGCACCTGGCTCCTGGCTTCAGATCAGTGCTGCACATTGGCTGTGGCAGCCATTTGGGTGGTGAACCAAAAGAAGGAAGACCTTTCTCTCTCTCTCTCACACTAACTCTGCCTGTCAAAAAAAAAAAAGAAAGAAAGAAAGAAAGAAAGAAAGAAAGAAAGAAAGAAAGAAAGAAAGAAAGAAAGAAAGAATTTGAATAGCCCTATAGCCATAAGGAAACTAGATTCATGATTTTAAAAACGTCTTCCTAAGAAATTTTCAGGCCCAAGTGATTTCAATGGAGAATTCTAACAAATGTGTAGAGAAGAATGAAGTTCAACTCTACACCGTCTCTTCCAGGAAGTGGAGGAGAGTGATGTATCCCAATTAGCTTTTGAAGTCAGTACTACCCTAATACTAAACCCAGAAAGACAATATAGAAAAAGAAAGAAAACCATAGCTCAGTATCACTCAGGGATACAGACACAAAACCTTTAACAAAATAGTAGCAAATAGAAGTCAACAGTGTTTGAAAGGAATTATGCCCATGACCGAATGGGATGTAGTACAGGGAAACAAGACTGGTTTAACATAAGAAAATCAATACACACTAATAGGTTAAAAAAGAAAACTCAACTGACTATATCAATTGATGCAGAAAAATAAGTTGATAAAAACTCACAGCTATTCATGATAGACATCCAGAAAATGGGAATAAAGAGGAATTGTCTTTATAAAGAGTACCTGTGACAAACTGACAGGTAACATACTTCATGGTGAATGACTGCATGCTTTTCCCTGAGGCTCAGAAGCCAGGCAAAGATGCCCTGTCTTTCTGATTGCATTCAACCCCACTGGAATTTCTAGCCAGCACCAAAGTCATGAAAAGGCATCCAGATTGGAAAGCAAGAGATTTGCATCTGACATAATTGCTTACATTGGACATACCAAGATTTCTACAAAACAATCCTGAAATAAGTGAGTTCGGCAAGGTCACCGGATACAAGTTCAACAGACAAAAATCAATTGTATGCAAAGCGTGGGAAGAGGTACTTCCCTGAGAAGATATCTGCATGGCAATTAGGACATGGAAGGGTGTTTAATGTCACCAGTCATCAGGGAAGTGCAAATTAAAGGCATAGCAAGGTTTTACCATTCACCTACCAGAATGACTGATATAAAAAAATAGTGATAACACTAATGCTGAAGAAGACAGAGAAAATCGATCCTGCATACATTGCTGGTGGGAATGTAAAATAGTGCAGCCACTCTGGAAAACAGTTTGGCAGTGTTAAAAACTACACATGTAACTACCATACGACACAGCAATTATACTCCTGGGCATTTAGCCAGAGAAATCAAAATGCATATTCACAGAAAACCTGTGCATGAATGTTTATGCCAGTTTTATTCATAATAGCCCCAAACTAGAAACATCTTAGATGCCCTCCAACAGGTTAAACAAAGTGTGATACAACCATTCCATGGAATACAACTGAGCAACAAAAAAGAACAGCTCCATATAACAATCTGGATAAATCTCCAGAGAATCATGCTGAGTGAGAAAAGCCAACCACCAAAGTTATATACTGTAGGATCCTATTTGTATAACATTCTTGAAATGGCAAATTACAGAAATGGAGACGAGTTGTGGTTGCCAGGGATTAAAAGAGGAGATGGGGACAGATGGGAAACAGGTGTGGCTTGTGGTGCTAGAACTTTCTGTTAAGACCGCACTGATGTCAGCACAATGGTTGTGATGCTGATCACACTGTAATTCTGCAAGCTGTTCCCACGAGGGGAAACTGGGTCAAAGGTACTTAGGTTCTCTGCATCATTTCTTACAACTGCATCTGAATCCACAATGATCTCAAAACAGAAAGTTTAATTAAAAATAGGCATGCAGCAGGTGTTTGGCGGTTAAGATGCTCTCATGCTGTATTGGAGTGCCTGGGTTTGGTCACCCACTCAGGTTCCTGACTGTAGGTTTCTGCTAACGCAGACTCTAGGAGGTGGCAGTGATGGTGCAAGTGATTGGGTTCCTGCCACCCATGAGGGAGACCTGGATTGAATTCCAACCTCCAGGCTTTTGTACCCTGGCTATTCAGTGGATGAGAGCACTTTCTCTCTCTCTCTCTCTCTCTCTCTCTCTCTCTCTCTCTCTCCCTCCCTCCCTCCTTCTCTGCCCCCCTCCCGAAAATACAAATTATTAAAAATGGACATATTTCCTTTGCTGATGGAGTTTGTAATCTATAGAGGAAAGAGGTATTAATTAAGTTCCCACAGAAACATAAATAAAAATACAACTTAATGTGTCGAACAACTGCATGATTTTGGTCTTAGGAGCACATATGAGTATAATAGGGGGACTGGGAGGGTGACCACAAAATTTATGGCTCCAAACAGGACACTTTTGAGAGTCAAAGGGATTGTTATTAGTAAGTATGCTGGGAAAATAAACTGGAAAATATGGAGAAAATTCAAGAAGTGTGTGGAAAATAGAATTAACAGATTAATTTGTTTTGGTGCAAAAGTTTTGGAAAATGCTTATTATGAGGAATTGTTTATGAATCTTATGAAGATTCTTCAGAAATCTGGAAATAGATCTAGCAAATATTCTAGCCATTCCATGCCTAGGAATTTTCCCAAGGTAAAAGAAATCAGCTTATAAAAGAGTTATCTGTACCCCGTGTTTATAGCAGCTCAATTGACAATAACCAAGATATGGAATCAACCCAGATGTCCAACAACTGATGACTGGATAAAGAAAATAAGATATATGTACACTACGAAGTACTACTCTGCCATAAAAAAGAGTGAGATCCTGTTTGTTTTCACAACAAAGCAGATGCAAGGAGAGACCAGTATACTTACTGAAGTAAGCTAGTCCCAGAAAGACAAATACCATGTTTCCTCCAATTTGTGATAACTAATATTATAGAGTACGAAGGATGTAATGTATACAAGAGCAGAACTGACAACTTGAGATTTGACTATTGTTGATTTCATTATTGTCTATACTCCTGAAGAACAGTGGTTTTTCTATTACTATAAGTTGAATTCCTTGTCTAGTGGAGCATTAAGCTTGTGAGTATAAAGTACATGGAAAGTATGTCATCACACAAATTAAAAGATTGGAAGAAGCAGGAAGGGTGGGAAGTGTCATGGTGTTCTTAAAACTGTATATGAAATACATGAAATCTGTTCCTCTTATATAAATAATTTTAAAAAGATTTTTGTACCAAAATATGCTTACCTTTACATTCTGTTTTCCAAGAATTTTTGAAGTAACATTGTTACTTCAAAATGACCTCAAAATGGAGGTCTCTGGACTCTGCCAGAGGCCATCCATGATGACTCTTGAAGGAGGAGAACCCCGGGAGGATAAGGAAGATTGCTAGTGCATTGAGCATGGGGTGGCAGCCTGGGCCTGTGGAAGCCGAGTGGGAGCCACTCAAGGATTGTGTCCCTGCTCCGAGCCCGGGGAAGCCAGCGTACTGATTTCCACCTGAGAAGGGGACCTGTGTGGGCTCTGGCTTCTGAGACCTGGCCGCGTCCCCCTGCCCCCTGCTGCCCTGACAGTGGTGGCCTGGCATGCAGGGTAAATGGTCCCAGGGCACCCCCCCATGCAAATCCCTCCTCCTCCATCCCACAGCTGTCACAGTGACCTCTGCTATCCCTGTGGGTGCTCCCAGCACTGGGTCCCTGCAACCTCACACCCAGACAGGGGTTTCTGTGACACGGCCACCCCAGCTCCATCGGGCTGTTCCTGCTTGTCCAGTGAGGGGAGTGGATCTCTCCACCCAGGGCTCTCCTTTTTGCTTCTCCTCTGTCCACATCTGCGCTTAGGACTCCCTACTTCCTCATTGCTCATGTTGAACTGTGTGTGGGTTTAAGCTCTTCAGAGCCTCCTTCCTAAGCTAGAAATAGTGACCCAAAGCTGCCAAGATTTCAGTACTCTGCCAAGATTCTGATCCTTCAGAGGCGTGGCCTTGGGTTCAGCTACCAAGCTGTTTCTTTGGGGTTATTTGCTCTCTTAAGTCTTACTTTGGGGAATGGAAAGGTGTGACTTCACCAGGCAGGTGGAACATACTTTTGGAGGAGGAGAATGGTAGAGAGGGGTGGGGAGTGAGGGAAGGGTGGTAGGAGAGGGTCTAATAGTGATTTAATAAGTCATTTGTGTGTGTGCCAGTTTTCTCACTGTGGAGACTCGGAAAGCTCTTTCGAGAGAGGGCCTGCTAACATGCCCATTTTACAGATGGGGAAGTGGAAGCTCAGTGGGCTCAGATGCTTTGCTCGGGGCTGCACAGCTGGTCAGGCTGAGGTGGGATTTGAACTTCCCTCTGTCTTTTGCAGCCACTAGGATCTGTGGTCTCCCCAGAGATCACATCCCTTTCCTACGCCCCACAAGTGCATCTGTGTTTTCTTTCTCTTCTCTCCCCAGCACAGTCTCCATCGACACACTGGCACCTCTACTCTCTCCGTCTCTCATCTTTGCTGCCCCTTTTTACTTTACTGCATTTTCCCACTTGCCCTTTCTCGGCCAGATCCTGCCCAACATTGGCACCTCTGGGGAATGGGGTAGGTCTGCTTCTGGCTCATGGTTGTCTAATCCCTTTGTTAAACTTGGCCAGCAACCTGGTGGTGCCTTTTTAATGTAAGTCTTGTACTCCTGAGAAGTGTGTGTGAGTGCAGTGGAGGATGGCCCAAGTGCTTGAGGTGTGAATTACACAGCCTCTTGCTGGAGACAGATTTGTAAGCAGTAGAAGCAGAGAAGGGAGGGTGAGTACCACAAAGATGTTCTCTTGGAATCTACTAGGTTCTAGAAATCAGAGCTGCAGGTTGCTTGGATTGGGAAGATGCCACATCCAAGGAGACAAAGCTGTACCTCTAACAGATGTCAACTTAAAACAAGAGGCCCTTGCCTTTGCTGCCGATTGTCTCTTTAAGGTTTGCTCCATTTGTCTCTTTTAACTCTCAGGTCCAGTTATAACCCCCATTGCAACTGTGAGACTTGTTAGGATCTCTCAATTAGCACTGGCAGAGCCAGCACTGGGCTTTAAATCCTCTCATAGCCTCACTGCCATCTCTTAGACAATCTTTTTTATTTATTTATTTTTTTGCTGTGAAGTAGTCTAATTAAATTGCCCAATCTTCCTTCTGTCTTCTGTGCAGGTTCATTTATTCCATTAGCGTTTCATGCACTTGACAAGCATTTACAGAAGCCCTGTCATTAGGTTAAGTTTTACATGTATTCTTTCATTTACTTTTCAAAACAACACCGTGGGAAAGATGGTGGAATACTTCTTCTAAGATGGGAAAATGCAATAGTGCGTCCCTCTCCCTGGTTGATCAGTGTTCCTTGCTGTGAAGCTATGAGGCCCATCATCACCTTAGTGCCAAAGCCACATTTTCCATGGGCTGCTCCCAGCCAGCCATCGAGTGTACCAGGGATACCATGCCAGGCCCATTCCTGGGAGACAGGGCACCCCTCAGCCAATGACTCTGACTGGAGGGTTTGCATTAGTCTTTCCAAGCAGCACTACCTGGTGATCCACAGTATCCTAAGACTCTTTCACCCAACTCTCCTTCCTCTTCCCCTCTCCTTCACAGGAGTCAGGTCCGGATCTTGGTCTACTGGTTCTTTTTTTTTTTTTTTTTTTTTTTTTTGTGAAAGGCAGAGTGGACAGTGAGAGAGACAGAGAGAAAGGTCTTCCTTTGCCATTGGTTCACACTCCAATGGCCGCTGCGGCCGGCACGCCGCGCTGATCTGAAGGCAGGAGCCAGGTGCTTCTCCTGGTCTCCCATGGGGTGCAGGGCCCAAGCACTTGGGCCATCCTCCACTGCACTCCCGGGCCACAGCAGAGAGCTGGCCTGGAAGAGGAGCGACCAGGACAGAATCCGGTGCCCCGACCAGGACTAGAACCCGGTGTGCCAGTGCAGCAAGGTGAAAGATTAACCTATTGAGCCATGGCGCCGGCCTCTACTGGCTCTTCCAGCCATTCCTTGCCCCCTCACATTTTCCCTAATGGGACATTTGTTATCATGCAGAGGTTTTTTTTTTTTTTTTTTTTTTTTGACAGGCAGAGTGGACAGTGAGAGAGACAGACAGAGAGAAAGGTCTTCCTTTGCCATTGGTTCACCCTCCAATGGCCGCCGCTGCCAGCGTGCTGCGGCCAGCGCACCGCGCTGATCCGATGGCAGGAGCCAGGTGCTTATACTAATCTCCCCTGCAGGTGCAGGGCCAAAGTACTTGGGCCATCCTTCACTGCACTCCCGGGCCATAGCAGAGAGCTGGCCTGGAAGAGGGGCAGCCGGGACAGAATCCGGTGCCCCGACTGGGACTAGAACCCAATGTGCCAGCGCTGCAAGGTGGAGGATTAGCCTATTGAACCGCGGTGCCAGCCATCATGCAGAGTTTTTGAAGGTCTAATCTTGTCTTTTATCTGCTTCTTGGAGAACCTGGATTAACACACATGCCTCTGCCTCCCCTCTCTTCTCCTACACTTCTGACCTTGGTGGGTGACATCCAAACTTGAATATGGAAGCCAAGGTGGAGGCAAATGTCATCTTGGCCACTTGTCTGGGGATGGAACCTGTAGCCTGAGGATTTGTGTGCCAGCCCAGGAGCACTTGGCAACTCTGCCCACTTAGATCCTTTATGAAACACTCATTTCCTTGGCTTCTGCAAAATCACACTCTTCTGGTGCCTTTCCTGCCTCTCAGGGTGCTCTTCCTCAGGGTGTCCTCCTGGCCCCTGCTCTCACCAGGGTCAAGGGTCTCTGTTGGATTCTTCTATTTCCCAATCTGCAGAAAGATAACCTTCTCTCCAAGAGCCACGGCTTTGCACTGTGATTTGGGGATAGAGGAGTGGAGTGGAAACGTGTTGTTTCTGCAAAAAAACTTCTTTTTCTTGTGCAGCTACCTCATTCAATGAACGCCTCCTTCTCTTCTGGGGATGTGACTGGCAGGGAAGTAGTCCACAAAGCTGCTGGTGCCTTTCAGCAGCCTAATGAGTGTGTTCTTTTTCCAGGGATTAAGTTTCCATTGTTGACTTGGCTTATTCAGCCTGAATTTGCTGTTTAAACTCAAGCTGGAATTCACCAACTACAATTTTTTTTTTTTGCTTCCTGCCTGGGGGAATGTCATTTAGAGTTAAAGATTGTAAGGCATGTTGTTGGAGCCAGGTGCCCAGTGAGGAGCAGTCCTCCAATGCTAGCCCTCATGGTGTGTGCCTGGTGTTGCCACAGAAAGAGCACTGGCTCTAGAGCCAGATGGAAGTAAATGTAAATATTGCCTAGGGAATGCTGTGTGGTGTGAGGCAGCAAGCCCGTGTAGAGGACTGTGGAAGAGCCTGCTCCAGATTCAAACCTTGAGTTTTGTCACACGCTGTGCAACCTAACCTCTCTGAACCAAGGCTTTCTCATCTCTGCATGAGGACAAAGTGCTAACGTGTGTAGGACTATGAAGGAGGGCAAGGGCATCTACTTCCCTCGCACTTCACCTCGGTCAGGCTTTGTTCTGCATGTCCTGAGTGTGTGAATTCATTTCATCTTCATTGTGACCTTCTACAGTCAACACTGTCACTATCTCCATCTACACGTGGGGACTGGAAACACAGGGAGGTGAAGTCATCTGTCTAAGGTCACACAGCAGGTGGGTGGTAGGACTGGAATTTGAACCCAGGTAATTTTGTTCCTATGTCTGCATTCTCCAGCACTCTGCTAGAATGCTGCCAGAATGCACGTGGTCCTTACCGCACGTCTGGTCCAGGGCTGGTGCATGGCAAAGGTTAACATTCATTGCTATCTTCAATATTATTGTTGCTGTTATTATTGCTTTACCCGAGCACTCAAGATTCAGGGGTGCTTCCAAAAGTTCATAGCCGTCTAGTCCAATTTCCCAGAAACTTTTTGAAGTCCCCTTATAGTTTCAATATAGTGACTGGGGCCAAGGAAATGACCTTGTCACCATTAAACAAAGGTAATGGCCATAGAAGACATAGTACGTGATTAACGAAATATTAATCGTCAGTTTTTAGGTTCTTCATCTCTGCTCTCTTTTCCCTCTGCTTCTTTCTCCTTCCCTTCCATGTTTCCCTCACTGTGAAGTCTTTGGTGGCATCATGGCCAGGGTCCTAAATGTCATTTCGGACATTCTGGCCAGTGGACAAATGAGCCCCTCCTGCCTACACTCAGCTGTTCTGGGGATGATACATTTTACTAGTTAAGCTTCTGGTTCACATAGGTATCATTTGAAATGTGACCAAATCAGGATTTGGTTTTGAGTTGTTTTTTTTTTTTTTTAAGATGTTATTTATTTATTTGACAGGTAGAGTTACAGACAGAGAGAGAGAGAGACAGAGAGAGAGGTCTTCCTTCCGTTGGTTCACTCCCCAAATGGCCGCTACAGCTGGAGCTGTGCTTATCCGGAGCCAGGAGCCAGGTATTTCCTCCTGGTCTCCCATGCGGGTGCAGGGGTCCAAGCACTTAGGCCATCCTCCACTGCCTTCCCGGGCCAAGCAGAGAGCTGGACTGGAAGAGGAGCAGCTGGGACTAGAACCCAGTGCCCATATGGGATGCTTGGCACTGCAGGCGGAGGATTAACCAAGTGAGCCATGGCACCGGCCCCTTGAGTTGGTTTTCTATAAGAAGTTCATGATGAAAGTGAATGGAGTTCCCATTCTGCTTTAAGAAATACCTGATCGCCGGCGCTGCGGCACAATAGGCTAATCCTCCGCCTAGCGGTGCTGGCACACCGGGTTCTAGTCCCGGTTGGGGCGCCGGATTCTGTCCCGGTTGCCCCTCTTCCAGACCAGCTCTCTGCTGTGGCCAGGGAGGGCAGTGGAGGATGGCCCAAGTGCTTGGGCCCTGCACCCCATGGGAGACCAGGATAAGCACCTGGCTCCTGCCTTCGGATCAGCGTGGTGCGCCGGCCTCAGCGCGCCGGCCACGGCGGCCATTGGAGGGTGAACCAATGGCAAAGGAAGACCTTTCTCTCTGTCTCTCTCTCTCACTGTCCACTCTGCCTGTCAAAAAAAGAAAAAGAAAAAGAAATACCTGATCAAGGAGTGCTTTTTGGTGATGGGTGCAGTGAACATTTCTCTTCCCACCTTAGGCAATAGATCCAGCTTTGACTGTATCTCTAGGGCGGGTGACCCAACCTTGTCCAGTCAAAGGAATGTGTAGAAGCTTAGCTGGTGGCAGTGGAAGTGGCAGCCATATACAGATGCTAGAAAGAGCAGGGACATTTGTCTTGGTGGCAGCCAATTATCTCTGGAGGTGTTGGTCGGAGCTGTGACATGTTGGGACTGGTGATACTGGTTATACGGTCCTTAAAGGACTAGTTTTGTACAGTGGCTTCAGGCATTGTTCTGCCTGCAGAGACCCTGAACCTAGTTCTTAAGCTCTCTCAGCAAGTGTGAGAGCACTTGTTATCCTGTTAATGAAATAATTTTCTTCTTAAAGCAGAATTGTTTGCTGTTGCTCATAGTGAGAACACTGAGTGACACCATGTGATCAGGTGTGGTGGAGAATAGCATCCACTAGGGCCTAGAGATTTTTCCCTTTAAAAAGAACAGGTGGCTGGTACTTGCAACAGAAGCAGTATTATCGAAACTCATTTGTTTTCTGTTTTGCACATTTGTTGAGGGTCAGTGCTATGCCAGGCACTGGCCAGATGCTGAGGGGATAGTTTTATGCAAAATACACGCTTGCTGCTTCCATGGATGCAAGGCGGTAGGAAGTCCTGATTTCAATGGTTGTCTGACTGCTTTTGTCTGCATTTCAGGTTTTGCTTTACAATCCCTTGCCTCTGTAGAAATTCAGAGTTACAATGCGAATTGCTGTTTTGATGATAATCAATTAATTAATTTCCTATTTAGTTATAAAAAGGATGTGAAGTGGCTTATCAAAAATGTGCAGATATAGTAAGATCAAAAAGCATCAAACAATAAAAACAAAGAGGGTACAATAAAAGGGAAGCAAATGGTAAAAACCCTCTTCTGAAGATCACTAGAGCACATGAACCCAGTGCTCAGCTCGACTGTTGAGACAAGACAAAGATAAAGTGAGCAGGCGATGCTGTGCTTAAGAAGGCCTTTTAAGAACAAGTGTCAGTTTCACAGGAGAAAACCACATTTTCCAGGCTTTAGGTTTTATGAGTAATTTGCCTCAAAGGTGCTCATAGAACGGGTGCTGAGCATTTTACAAAATATGAGAAATTGGCAGAATTGGAATGCTTCCCTCTGCTTGCCTGCTGGGTGCTGAAGGCAAGATATCTATTAGGCTATTAAAGAGTTGAAAGGGTTTGTGGGGGTGAGGGGACAGGGAGAGTGTGTGTGCATGTGTGTTGTGTGTGTAATATCTGGCAAGACCAGTTTCCTGAAATGTTACTTTGCTGTGTTGGTTAAGAATAAACCAACATCTAGCAGGTTAATCCTAAGGCGAGGGTGAAGATAAAGTAGTCACATGGGTGCATAGTGTACTCTCTCCAGCTGTTTGTGACAGGGACATAAACCCTGGTAGGAAAGTACATTCTCTGTGTGGCCTCCTTTGCTCTCTCCAGGGGGACTGAGTGAGGGGTAATCCTAGCTCAACCTGCCTTTCCTAGCAGTAGTAGGGACCCTGTTGTGATGTTAGCCCTCTGTTTTCACTTCCAAGTTCATGTGGGACAGCGCCCATCTTCCAGTAGGAAGATCAAGAAACATGATGGTGATAGGATGATGATGGTGACAGTAGTGATTGTAATGGAAAGAATGTCAGGTTCAGTGTCAGGTGGGGGCAGGCCTCATGGAACAACTGGCCTTTAAATCAGACCCTGATGGAAACTGTGGCAAAGGGAGCATCCCAGGCTTTAAGGACACAGCAAGAGAGTTCATGGAGGTTGGCCAGTACACGGAGCCCTGGGCACCATTCTGAGAAGGTTGGACTTTAGGGGCAATGGTTTGTGGCTGAAGAATTTGAGGACAGTAATCCGTGATGTAATCTTCCTTATGTCTTAAGAGGGGATTTCTGCCAACAGCAGGAGGTTTTGCTGTTGAAAAGAGTGGCCCCTCGTCACATGTGGTTACGAGTACTTGCAGGATGGACTTCATACTGGGGCTGGAAGATTCACACAAATATGTAAAAATACTTCTGTGATTTTTCATGTTGATTGCAAGTTGAAATGAAAATACTTTTGACATATCCAATCAAATATATTCTTAAACTTAATTTTATCAGTTGTTACTTTTAAAATGTTTAGTTGAAAGGCAGAGAGAGAGAGTGCGTGAGCAAGCGCACTCACTGCCATGTGCTGGCTTATTTCCTTAAGTGCCTGCAACAGTGGTGCCTGGGCTGAGTTGAAGCTGGGATCCTGCAACTCGATCCAGGCCTTTTCTCCGGATGGTGGGAACCCAAGCACTTGAGCTGTCCTTGTAGTCCCCAATGGTCTCCATTAACAGGAAGCTGAAGTCAGTAACCAGAGCTAGGGACAGAACCCAGGTATCCTAAAGTGGGATGTGGGCATCTTAAAGAGTCTAAACACCCACCCCTCTTTTTACTTTTTAATGAAACTACTAGAAAATTTTAATTTCCACATGTGGGACATGTTCTATTTCTATTGGGCATTTCTAGTATTTCTAGTGTTGCATGCTTGGCTGGGAGAAGGGAGGAACTGAGGTGTAGGAAAACAGGACGCTATTGCAAAACCTTAGGCAAAGGGGCCCGTGCTGTGGCATAGCGGGTAAAGCCGCTGCCTGCAGCGCTGGCATCCCATATGGATGCCAATTCCAGATCTGGCTGCTCCACTTTTGATCCAGCTCTCTGCTATGGCCTGGGAAAGCAGTAGAAGATGGCCCAAATCCTTGGGCCCCTGCACCCACGTGGGAGACCCAGAAGAAGCTCCTGGCTCCTGGCTCCTGGCTTCGGATCAGCTTTGTAGCCAGTTGGAGAATGAGCCAGCGGATGGAAGATCTCTCTCTGTTTCTGTGCCTCTCCTCTCCTTCTCTTTCTGTATAACTCTGACTTTCAAATAAATAAATAAATCTTAAAAAAAAAAAAAAAAAAAACCTTAGGCAAAGCTGACAAGGGGCAGATGGAAGGTGCAGGCTCCAAGGCAGGCAAGGTAAAATGCTTGTGAACTAGGGCTTGACAAGCATTCCTTTGGATGTGGTGATACTATTACGGAGGAGGGACTAAGCTGTGTTTGTGTGGCGGGTTGGTTTTCAGGGTTGGTGCCCATTGGTTTCAAAGTGGCCATGCAGGATGCTATGGCTTGAATGTGATTTGTCACTGCCAAAGCTCATGTTGAGGCTTAATTCTCCAAAATAATGGCACTCAGCTTGGGGGCCTTTAAGAGAGATAACTAGGTCATAATTGCGGCCCTTGGGTGAAACTGCCAGTACTTTGTGGAGTTCTGTCACCTGCTCACCCTCACTCCCCCGGCCCCGTCCCATCCATGTCCTCTTTTGTTCCCCTGCAGGGCTGCCAGGTGACCCGACACACCACGTAGTGGCACTTCGTGAGGCCCCATCTTGACCTTCCCCATCTTACAGAACTATGAGCTAAGCAACCATCTTTTTTTTTTTTTTTTTTTTTTTGACAGGCAGAGTGAACAGTGAGAGACAGAGAGAAAGGTCTTCCTTTGCAGTTAGTTCACCCTCCAATGGCCGCCGGCACACTGCGCTGATCTGAAGGCAGGAGCCAGGTGCTTCTCTGGTCTCCCATACGGGTGCAGGGCCCAAGCACTTGGGCCATCCTCCTCTGCACTCCTGGGCCACAGCAGAGAGCTGGCCTGGAAGAGGCACAACTGGGACAGAATCTGGCGCCCCGAGCGGGACTAGAACCCGGTGTGCCGGCGCCGCAAGGCAGAGGATTAGCCTATTGAGCCGTGGTGCTGGCCCAACCCTCTTTTCTTTACAAGGAACCTACCCAGCCTCATGTATTTGGTTGTCTCAACAGGAAACCCGCTAAGGCCTATGCATATGGAGCAATGGAGAATTCAGGTGTGACTCTCTGGAGCAAGGACGTGATACAGGCTCAGGAGTCAACAGCCAGGGAAGTGGCTGAAGGGTGGAAATGTGTGAAGTCCCAGGCCCATTCAGGGAGGCAGAGGAGAGAGAGAATAAGCAGAGAACTGGGGCAATGATGGAGGCTGGGGTCAGCACTGAAGATGTGGATGAGAGATGAGAAGCAGGTGAACTTGACTGAGGCTGTGCCAGGGAGGACCCAGGAGACCTTGGGACCATGGAGACCCAAGGAGACCTTTGCAGAAGGGCCATGGTTACAAATGCAGGGAGCAGAGGGGGTTGGGCCAGGTTGCCAGGAAGCCACAGGGTGGGGGGGGGGTTGGGCTGGCGGATGTCAGCCTGCAGAGGGTCCAGCAGAGTGTGGCTGGCCAGGAAGGGCAGCCTGCAGGTATAGGGGAGAACTAGAAGCAGTTCAGGGGGTCAGGGAGCACAGGGCTGAGGGCAAGGATTTGTAGGCAGGGCGTGAAGCAAGGAGAGGCTGAAGCCTGGAGGAGGAGCCAGAGAGGAACAGAGCAAGGCTAAGAAAATGCACTGGTGTAGCAGGTGTGTGCAAATGTCACACCTGCCAGAGCCTTAAATGTTTTTTTTTTTTCCTCTTTCAACAAATACTTTGGCTACATCGCCTTAAGTCCAGGCCAAGGATCCCACCTTCCCACAGGTTCCGTCCCAGCAGGGCCTCCTCTAGATGGGACAGGGAACCAGCAGACACTTCTTAGAGCTACTACTGCCTCTCTGGTGCCCCGTGCTCTGGCTGGAGAGCCTTTTGTGGACCCCGAATCTCCCTGGAGAACTGGGGCGTGGGAGATAACCTCGCCCCGACTGCTCAGGTCCTGGGACCGCCCACACAACACAGGACCCCTTCTAGTATGGCGCCTCGGATGAGAGCCCAGTCTGAGAGCCAGAGCAGAGGCGCCGCCACCTTCGCTAACTCCTAGCCCTTGCTAGGAGCCCTGGCTGCAGTGCGCGGCTCTCTCCGACAGGGGCGCTGGACGCCCGCGGATGGCCGGCTTCTGTCCAGCGCGGCATCCCGCGCCCACCTGGGCCTGCGGCTTTGCAACTTTTCTTGCGGCTGCCCACTCCCTTGGTCTTCATAAAACCCACTCCAGCCAGGACCGTACTCGGTCTGGACTGGACATCGTCACTGGCTTCGTCCTCCGGCCCGGCGTCCCAGGTGCCCAAGTTCACAGAGGCGGGGGCTCCCGGGAATCCCTAGCTGCTGCTGCTGCACCTATGCCGCCTCCCACTCCCGGTGTAGGTCTCGGCTGCTCCCCGCACACCCTCCCTCAACCCCCCCTCCCCCAAGCCCAGCGCTCTACCCCGCCTCCTCCGCTTTCAACTCCTGCAGGGGAACTCCTTTTCAAATTCTGAAGAGGAAGGGAACGGCCGGAAGGCTTTTCCCTCTCCACGCCCCTCCATCCATCCTACTCCTTTCTGCCTAGCCGCCCCTTCAGCCCCAGGCATCCCGCACTTTCCAGCCCCTACAGATCCCGGGAGGTCCTCGGAGTCTGCTTGCTACACTACCCATCCTCGTGGTCAGCCCCCGTCTCCATTTCACCGCCAGTCTCCATCTTCCTACGGCCACCAAGGGTCTCAGCCCCACCAGGATCCCGGGCTGCGCTCCGGCTGTGGGCGCCGGGGCCTCTGACAGTCCACACCGCACCGGGTCGCTGGGTCGGGACACTGCAACTGGCGGGGGACCCTTGGAAACCACGGATCCCGACTTCGCGGTCTGAGGCAGAAAGATGGGGTCTGGATCTTCCTCCCGGGAGCAGACTGTCTCCTCTCTCTCTCACCACTCACTTCTGGTCGGGGGTCCCGGGAAGGGGCACCTCGTACCCTAGGAGAGCTGGCACTGCCCTGGCCCCGCTGCCCGCGCCTTCAGGCTCTGTGTCCAGGAGAGTCTCAGGTTACATCTGCGGGCGGCCAGGAGGAGGGGTCTGCTGAGAGCTGACTGCCTCGCTCTCAGCTCTCAGCACTGCTCCTGCAAATGCAAACACAGCCCGTGCGTGGTGATCCGCGAGCGCCCACGGCCCTAGTGCGCTCCCCGCCCTTGCGCTCACACTAACGCGCACACCCGCTCGTGCAAAGGCGCACGCACAGAACCGACCCCCCAGCTGGCGCGGCCAGCTTCCCAGCCTCAGGCGCACCCCTCGCCTCTCGCCCTGCAAGCACGCACGCGCACGCACTCCTCGCGCCCCCGCACCAGGCGGGGGCGCAGGCCTCAGGGGGGCCTGGAGCTGCGAGCAGAGCCGTGGGCCCATCCCGCGCCTGGCTTCCGCGCGCCGCCTCCCTGCTCTGCGGCTCGGGGCTCCCCCTTGGCTCCGGAACGCGAACAGTTGGCGCTGAAAACACTTTACTCCTCCTTTTCCTCCTCCTCCTCTTCCTCCTCCCGCGAGACCCCCTTCCCCTCCCCGCGCGCCAGGCCCGAAGAGCAAATCCCCAAAGGCGGCGAGGAGCGGCTCCCAACTCTTCTCCCGGGAGCAGGTTGGAGACTGGATTTCGAAGAGACTTGGGATTGGGGTCCGCGGCCAGCTCCTCCCCCCTGGATCCGGCTTGATTTTCCTATTTTAAAAGAGGATTTTTCTTATCACCTTCGAACTCTCCTTTTGATAGATTTTCGGGAGGAGCTCAGTTGGGGAAGATTTGGAGGGATCTTATTTTCAGAAACAGAAAGCACTGAAGGAGCATTTGCTAATTTTCCTTGGGTTTCGGAATCACCCTCTGGACCAGAGAGCGAGCGAGTGAGCGAGGAGGCGAGAGGACTGGCGAGGCGCGCCAGCCGGAGCCACCTCCTTCCTGGCCGCCCCCTCCCCACTCCCCCCATACACTCGCTCCATCGCTCGCCGGCGCGCGCACACCCCCTGCGCTGGACCCGTACCTCGGCGGGCGCCACACACTCGGCAGCCCGAGCCGCGGTAGCCGCAGCGGGATGGAGGCAGCGCGCACCGAGCGCCCCGCTGGCTGGCCAGGGGCGCCCCTCGCCCAGACGGGGCTCTTACTCCTGTCAACGTGGGTCCTGGCTGGCGCCGAGATCACTTGGGGCACGGCGGGCGGTCCCGGGCGCCCCACGGCCCCGGCTTCGCGGCCACCGGTGTCGCCTCCTCTCTCGCCGCGGGCAATGGCGAGCCAGTGGC
Organism: Sylvilagus floridanus; assembly: GCA_949820135.1. Taxonomy (NCBI): domain Eukaryota; kingdom Metazoa; phylum Chordata; class Mammalia; order Lagomorpha; family Leporidae; genus Sylvilagus; species Sylvilagus floridanus. The sequence continues at coordinate 56,684,151 of OX463235.1, forward strand.
CGGAGGAGCTAGCGACGGCGCCGAGAGCCACCGCGCTGGGGCGCCGGCCCATACCAGAACTGCTGTCCCAGCCGGGCGGCGGCAGCGGCGGTGCGGTGCAGGTTGAAGCGGGAGGGACGTCGCTGGCCGGTGCGCGGAGGGGCCAGGGCGTCCCAGCTCCTGGCAAGCCTGGCGGTGCGAGGAGGACTCGCCGGGCGCAGCCCCCCAGCACCCTGGAGCGCGGGGACGCCCGGGCTACGGTTCCGGCCGACAGTTCCAAAGGCAGCCGCCCGGCAGCCAAGGGTTCCCGGGAGGAGGTGAAGGCGCCGCGGGCTGGGGGAACGGCGGCGGAAGAGCTCCGGCTGCCGAGTACCTCGTTCGCGCTGACCGGGGACTCCGCGCACAACCAAGCCATGGTGCACTGGTCGGGACACAACAGCAGCGTGAGTACCCACCTGGCGGCGGCTCAGACTGGTGCCCCACGGCAGGGGACGGGGCCGAACGGGGCCGGGAGCCAGGGACAGCCTTGCTGGGGGTCGGGGCCGAGAGCCGGGGCGCCTGGACTTTTCGCAGGGGACTGGTTTGTCCTGCGCGCCCCACGCCCCTGCCAGATTAGCGGAGTTTGTTGGAGATGCTGTGTGGATGGCTGGCTTACTGGACATCCTGGGATTGGGCCGCGGGACGGGAGAGGAGGACCGGGTTTCTTAAAGATGAGCGGGGCGGCGATGGGCGGTTACTTTGCACCGTCCTCTGCCTGGAGAAGTCAGTTTTCTGGTTTGGGGGCAGCCTCTTGAGGACATAGGCTAGGGTAAGGAGAGAGCCGCCTGATGGAATGAGCAACATCTGCGGCTGCCGGCCCTCGCCCCTAACCCCCTGGAAGGGAACCTGCAGACTGGAGGCCTCTGGGAACCCCGAGACGACTCCCGGTCTTGGGGTCGCTGCCCTGGATTCGCTCCCAGCGCATCCACGCCTTGGCCTTCAAGTAGCCCCAGAAAGCTGTAGGTGAGGCAGTAAAAAAGTTTCAAGCGGGAGCAGGATTCCACCGCCACGCAGACCTCACACCAGCACAAGCACAGATAAGTCGCTGAGCGGAGAAGTCGCCCCCGCTATTGCGTCCTGCGCCTCGCATGGCTCCTGGAAAGGAGTTGAGTGCTCTCGGCGCACCCCTCCACCCCTGGCTCCCCGCCGCCAGCTTCCCCTGGACGCCGCTGTCCCTAGAGGTGGCGCAGTAGAGCCCGCTCCGGGGACTCGGGCTCTTGCCTCTGGGGCGCCGGGTTCAGCACCTCAACTGCCAAGGGCCCTCAGCTCCTGCCCAGAGCGGCTTCCCCAGCTTGCCTTGCAAGATCCTTTGCTCCGGTTCCAGGGAGAAGCTGGCGTTGGGCAGTGCGCGGCTGCAGGTGGAGGATTTGGTGGTCTGCTCGAGCAGCTCTGGGGAACTGATTTGATGGGAAAGCGCCTCCCCCTCCCCCGCTGACCCTTCTGCCCACCTTGCAATTATCAGGACCCGCGTTTGGAAAAATTTCCCTGGGAAACTTTCTCCTTAGTGCTCCAGATCCTGGGGGTATCCCAGGGACCAGGGAGTGAGTCACAGGAAAGCCAGCGGCCTGCAGAGTGGCCTGCAGAGTGACCCCCCCCCCCCAGGAGTAAAAGCCAAGCGTGCATTTCCTGGTTCTTGATGACCCACCACGCAGATGCTGGCTTCCAAGGACCAGTGGAGTCTAGCTCCCCAGCGGTGCCATGGTGTGGGTGCATCTGCCTTTGGGCCGTTCTGGGCCGGTTGGATGGGCAAGGTGCCTTCCCAGGGCTGGGTGACTGAAGCCTTCCAAGCCCCCAAAGAAGTTGTGTGCATGGGTGTTTTCATGTGGGTGGGTGGGTTGGGGGGCACTCTGCCAGCAGGGGTTGTGTGAATACCAACTTCATTTCAGTGTGCTAATGAGCAATTATGTGTGTGCATTGGTGTTCTCAGTGAGGAGGATGGATGGGATGTGTAAAAGTAAGTGGATCCTAGGAGGAGGAGGTGATGGCCCCATGTCTCTGTGGCTTTTTTCCTGCCACGTTTGGACAATAGAAATCTGCTCTGCTTGAAGGGTTTTCTTCTTTTATTTTGAAGATCGGTTCTGAGTGTCGACAACGTCCCTGAAGATGGGCTGTTTGTTAGGGAATATGCTTCCTGCATGCAAGAGTTAAATTCCCATGGCTGTCTCTGCCTGTCCTCAGGGCAGTGAGGAGCATGCCTGGCCTGTGTCCCTGGGAAATCACTCTTGAGACAAACAGGGCCAGAGGGCCATTGGGTGTGGAGTCCGTGGTGACAGCAGAGAGATTTGAGCAGTCTGTGAACAGCCACCTGGGACACACTGCCTGTGCTCCTGGACAGCTTCCTTGCTCAAGCCAGGGCAAGGCAGCCCAGGTAGACGCAGGACACATCCCGTCCCCCTGGGCTCCAGACCAGAGAGGGACTGCCTCTTAGCCCCTGGGCTGCACCTGCCTCCTCTGACCCTCTTTGGGCAGCAGAGCCTGGGAGAGAGGCACCTAGGGGGTCAGCCCGGTGATGCTCTGTGAAGAAGATGGGGATATAGCCATGGTATGGTGGCCTTGTCTTCTGAGAGACGTTAAGGAAGCAGCCCCTGCAGACCAAGTGAGAAACCAGCACAGCAAGGCAACCCTGTTGCTTTTCTTCCCCTTCTCCTCCTCTGACTGCAGATAAAGCAGGTACTGTAAATAAAGGCCAGGCTGAGGAGATGAGGACTTCCTCCTGGTTGGTCTCAAAGTGGAGGGAGATGTCTCCCAGGCCAAGAACAGGCTCTTTCGGCTAGGAGAAGAGAATTGCATCTTTGCTGTGGCCTCTGAAGTGTTAAATGTATCCTTCTCAGAGAGGCCACTGGTTTCCATTGTAACACAATGCAACCCTCCCAGCTCTCCTTGAGATGCCTTTGTAAACTTCCTTGCTTGAATTCTCTTTAGGGGAAGAGTTTTCCATCAGCCATGTAACTGGAAACTGAGCTCCCCCTACAGAGGGAGGGCCTGCTGGTTCGAGGCTGAAGGAATCATGGTAGCGTGGGGTCTGGGTCCCACTCCTGACTGTGTTGCCTTGCCATGTGTCCAGGGTGGGGGCGAGTGCACTTGGCCTTTGAGGCTCTGTTCTGGAGTAGCCGTTGGCTGTGTGCTCTTTCTCCGCAGTTGTCTCCAGCTGGGATCGTGGTGATTAATGGGTTAGAGAGTGTTTCACAAACACCCAGGGGGAGCCCAGTCCCCGTGGCTGACAGGGAACCAGAAAAACACATTATCCTGTCCTTTTCCTTCAACCGAAGGCAGAGGTCTCCCTGCCTGCTCAGTGAGTTGGCAGTGACTCTGGAGAGGGGGAGGCTGGGAAGGTCCAGTCCTCTGTCCCTGGATGCACCCCTGCTGGGCACCCCATCCCTGTGCCCAGTCCTTTTCAGCTGTTCACTTGCAGCAGTGGCTTGCAAGCTGCTGCTCCTGCCGTGTGGCTGCTTGGAATGTCTTGCCAGGTAGTTTTCAATTAATGCGCCCAGCCCTGCACCTTGGTGAAGAGAAACAGGAAGATGCTGATGATTCCAGGGCCTTGCCAGATCACCCTACCCCAAGCACGCTGGCAGGTGGAACACACAGCTCCTCCCAGGCAGCGTTCCCTACCCTTCACTAATGCAGCTGGACTGTGTTCTACAATATTTACTCCTAATGTGCAAAATAGTGACAGATTTGATCAGATTAATTGTATTTCACTCACTGGAGCATCTAATTGTGGCTCCCAAACAGATTTTTCAAACAGCTTTTGGCTGGGTTGCCTAGCCTTCATCATTCCTGTTCACAGTCCCAGTGTCACAAGATCTTAATGCATTTTGCCTTCTAGAAGGCTTAATAAAGAAACCTACCACAGGAGCCATTCTTCGGGGGTTTGCCAAAAAAAAAAATCTGTTTTTAATTAATATTACAAGGTTGGCCATCTCAGTTGAGTTGTAGCTGGGAAATGCATGGGGACATAACAGCACTAATTGCTCCTGGTCACTGTCAGCTGATGGGGGTGGGCTGAGGAGAGGAGGGGCTGGATGCGGGCTATTTGTCTGCTTTGCCTCGTCTCTGATGGCTGGGTTACAGCCTGTAATTTGCCTCCTAGATCTTGCAGTGGTCTCCAAGGTTGAACAGAAGTTGAAAACTCCTTAATTGGGAGGTCTGATTTAATGCAGTGGTAGGAACTTGCTTTGTGGTTGGCAGAGAAAGAATGCTGGCAAGTGACTTCAACTGTGTTGGATTTCAGCAAATGGGGAGGGGAGGGTGGTGGTGGCTGTAGCAGCAAGAAGCCCAGGGGCAGCAGGGAGATTGGCCTTTTTTCCTAGGCTGTGTCAATCTCTTGTCACTAAGGAGATCCAGAACCTAGTGGTATCTGGGCCTTGAATCATTACTTCAGAAGCAGAACTGAGGCTGTGCCAGACAGGCTGAGATAGGGGGATCTGTCTGGGGGACAGCTGTTAATCCAGGGCCAAGTCACCCAAGGCCCGAGGCTTGACCTACCTGCCGATGTCCTGATTTCCTCCATCATTTGGCCTCTTGGCTGGTTGAGACACTTTCCTTACAGGCACAAGATGTGGAAGGATGGTCCTGCTGAAATCAGAGAGAAAAGAGGCCTTGTGGAGGAAGGGGTGGTAAATGCAAGATGTGAGTGCCCAGTGGGCTACTTTTGGGAAGCAGTACCAACCCTGTGGTGCTAACGGACTTGTTTATTTCCTTGGTGTGTGGATAGCTGGGGAAGGGGTTGGTAGGGCTGACTCTGTTGGTAGTGGAGATGAAGGAGCTGTATCTTGTACATGGTAGATGCTTCGTTCTTTTTGGTTATATCAGAGAATGAATGGCAGTCTGTAATCTTATGAAGCGGAGGCTGCAAAGGAATTAGGCTAAAGCATTGTTGCCTGGGATATTGATGATTTTGTGATGCCACAGCTACTATAACCAAGCACATTTCATCTTGTCTGTACATCCTGGCATAAGTGGCTTTGGCTTCTTGAGTTCAAATCCAAAGTCATTTAGCATTCAAGGCCTCTGACTTGTGTCCTGGGTCTCCTTCTCCAACCTTGGATTTGACTGCTCCCTGAGCAGTCCGTCTCCAAGCCTAGGAAGCCTCTGCCTTGTCCCAAGTTCTTTTTTGACTCCAAGCCTTTGTTCTTGAGGTCGCCTTTATGGGGGTTGCACTTCTTCCTCTGTGGAAATGCACTCATTATTCATGGATCAGTTTGAGATTCACAGCTGCTCTGTGAAACCTCCCCTGGAAGCGCTGATTCCCCCTTTTCCTAGTCATTTATGCAATTTACAGAATGTATCACAGGTTTGGACATATTTAGCTTAGTATTTGGTTATTTTAGTCTTTTATTATTGGGTGAGTGTTTTGAGGGTAAGGGATGAAATAATTGAAGTACCCCCCCGCCCCCCGCAGTGTGAGGTCTGCTTTTTTCAGGTTTACCTGCCATGTGTGCCATGTAGTACTGCGCTGACCTGGGGAATCGGAGCATGTCTCAGCTGCAGGGGGAGGTCAGGAAAGGGGAGATCATTTTTAATTTTTAAAATTAATTTTTTAATTTACTAGAGACACAGAGGGAGACCATGAGGGAGAACAAGAGCAAGAAAGAGAGATTTCCCATCCTCTGGCTCACTCCCCAGATACCTGCAACGTCCAGGGCTGGGCCATGCCCACACCAGGAGCTGGGAACTCAGTCTGAGTCTCCCATGTGGTTGTCAGGGAGCCAAGTACTGAACCACCGCCTGCTGCCCGCCAGTTCATGCATTTGCAGGAAGCTGCAATTGGAAGCAGAGTCGGGACTGAAACCCAGGCCCTCCAATGTGGATGTGAGTGTCCAAAGTAGTGCCTTGAACTGCTGTGCCAAACACCCCCACCCCCACCCTCGGGGCGAGCGCATTTCTTTTTTCTTTCTTTTTTTTTATTTATTTGACAGATAGAGTTAGACAGTGTGAGAGAGAGACAGAAAGGTCTTCCTTCCATTAGTTCACCCCCAAATGGCCGCTATGGCCAGTGCTGGCCGATCCAAAGCTGCCAGGAGCCAGGTGCTTCTTCCTGGTCTCCCACACGGGTGCAGGCGCCCAAGCACTTGGGCCATCCTCCACTGCCTTCCCAGGCCACAGCAGAGAGCTGGACTGGAAGAGGAGCAGCCGGGACTAGAACCCGGTATGCATATGGGATGCCGGCACCGGAGGCAGAGGATTAACCAAGTGAGCCACAGTGCCGGCCCCTCTTTCTTTTTTCAAGAAAAGACTTATTTATTTGAAAGTCAGAGAGAGAGAGAGAGAGAGAGTATTCTGCTGGTTTACTCTCCAGATAATTGCCATGGCCAGGGCTGGGCCAGGCTGAAACAGGGATCCAGGAGCTTCTTCTGGGTCTCTCACATGGGTGCAGGAACCCAAGCATTTGGACCATCCTTCACTGCTTTCCCAGGTGCATCAACAGGGAGCTGGATCGGAAGTGGAGCAGCCAGGATATGAACTGGCACCCTTGCGGAATGCTGGCACCACAGGCAGTGGCCTCACCCGCTATGCTACAATGCCAGTCCCGGGAGATCATTTCTGAATAACATTGAGTTATATACTTGCTTTATTATTTCATATATGGATTTTAACATGAAATTCAGACAGTTTTCCACTTTGCTTAGTAAGAGGATGAAAGTAGGATATGGTTAGTGGTCCTGGCTTTCTGTGTGCTGCAGAGACATGGACCCTCACATGACTTGTTCACAACGGCTCAGTGTTTCCTGCTATGTGGTATTATTCTGGGCACCGGCAGGTTGGTGGGGTGTGGTGGAGGGGAGACAGGCAAGGGTAGGACAGTGCTTGCCTCGGGCCCTTCCAGCGTGCCTTGGGTGTGAGGCTGCTCTTCTGTAAAGTTAAATAACACATGACAGCAAGACAGATGCCACAGGGTGATATGTGGTTAATTGTCAAGTGATCGTTCCAGGCTCTGAGCTCTGAGGAGAGAGGATTGCTGTGGGATCTCCCACGGGTGTGTGAGACACACGGCATGTCAAGGCTGGAAGTGCACTGGGAGACTGTCTTCATCAAATCACTCAGCACAGAGAAGTGGAATGTGAGGCTCAGACAGGGATGTGATAGCCTACCCTGTGGACCCAACTATTTTTCTCGTCCAGAGTAGCCAGTTCCTATTCACACCCACCTTTCTCTCTTCTTCATGGGTTACAGACCATTTTCCTTCTAAGAGTAGCTATGTGCTTTCACTCAGGTGAAGTGGAATTGTTGCCCATTTTAGAGGTACAGTAGACTGAAGCCTAGGATGGGAATATATGGAGTCAGCCAGAGAGACATAGGGACAGATTTCGTCTCTGTTGTTCTGGGGTTGTGGACTCCATTGACCCTGCCCACCTCCCCCAGTACTGTAGACAATAAGTAAGCCCCTCATTACTGTAGGATAACCTGCCTCTTACTGTTGTTAATGGAGGCTGCTTGTGCATCACCTCATTATTTGCATTAATAAGTGAATCAAGTCAGGTTGCATCACCAGGAACATTTTGCTCATTTATTTTGATCAGTGTAGTTTGGGTTTAATTATTTATGGAAATGTTCTTCTTTATAGTACACTAATAAATGTGCTAGAGTAAAATTGGAAAAAGTAATGAAGTCTAAGAACTTCCAGATTGCATAAATAGCTTTCTGGTGCTAGGCCCCTGCTGGGAGCAGAGAAAGCCATCCCTACTTGGTTGAAATGCGAGGGACCTGCAACACAGTGGGGCTAGCCACTCGAGGCCGTTGGTCAGGAACACTGTGCCCATGGCTAAGTGGAGGCCGTTTATCTGGGAAAAAACCTGGTTTAAGAGGAAAAATGGAATTAATGTGACTATGTTGAACACTTACTTCAGGGCTTTTGTTTCATGGGGATTAAAGAATCCAGGAAGATGAAGAGTAGCTGCTCTCAGTTTGGGCACCCATGATCACACATCACAGCTAATCATGGGGGACTTCTTGGAGGAAATGAGTGAAGTGTGTAGCCTTAAGACAGTAGGGACACTCTGTGATGCTGGGGCTGCTAGGAAAGCAGTGCCAGTATTACCAAAGATCTGTCTATGCTGAAATCATGGGGTGGAGACCGATGCTCTGTTTCCCTTCCTGATTTCCACATCCTAACTCTGTCTTTGTGCGTGGCCCGAAGTGGGAAGACTGGTGGCTGAAACTGTCTGCAGAATGCCTGTAGTCTCTCCCAGACTCATCACACTGACCAAATCCACTAACTGTTGCATCGTCATCTACACCTGCCAAGTTACAGGCTTGAGTTCGCTTTTCGCTTTCACCCTGTGCACCAAGAATGATACCTGAGATCCTTACACAGACACTAGAGGGAGTGTTGACCTGAGAAAGAAGTGAAAATGAATAGGATGAAAGAAATTATGAGAAAAAAAATGCTGCCCCAGGAATTATGCCAAGGGAGAAAAGAGGGGGGAAAGTAGTGTGAATGTGCATCATGGGAGGCATTATTCGGCAACCCATAGAGGAAGAGCTGATTGAGAACAGGGCTTGATCATTCAGCCCCTTCCTGCAGAAAAAGAGAAGTGGCTTTTTTTTTTTGAAGATGCAGAAGACATATGTCCACTTGGCAGTCAGAATTCAACCATTATGAACTGAACCAAGTCAGACTACAAATAGATTCAGCTGGAAGTGATGCTCGGGCTTGGTTCCTCCATTTCTTCTGCATTTTCTTCCTTTATGCACCCACTTGTGTGCATGGGGTTCAGTTAATGGAAGCTTAGGGAGCTGGGTACAAGAATCACTTTCCACAATACTTAAAACTGCCTGTGTAAAGGATGAGTGTCTTGGGGATGGAGAGAGGTCCTGCCTGCTCCCGCTTCCTCCACACCGAGGAGTTGCACCCCAGGGTCGTCATTGCTGTCTCTCCCCAGTTCTCAGATCCTGTGTGCCTGACTCAGTTCTCCCCCAAAGCCTTTTTGGCATCTATAGTGAGACAGGAAGTTTCTCATCCAGCTGGTTGGAATCAGGTTAAAAACTACACTGCTGCGGCTGGTGCCGTGGCTCAATAGGCTAATCCTCCGCCTTGCAGCACTGGCACACCGGGTTCTAGTCCCGGTCAGGGTGCCAGATTCTGTCCCGGTTGCCCCTCTTCCAGGCCAGCTCTCTGCTATGGCCCGGGAGTGCAGTGAAGGATGGCCCAAGTGCTTGGGCCCTGCACCCCATGGGAGACCAGGATAAGCACCTGGCTCCTGCCATCGGATGAGCGCCATGCGCCGGCCGCAGCGCGCCGGCAGCGGCGGCCATTGGAGGATGAACCAACGGCAAATGGAAGACCTTTCTCTCTGTCTCTCTCTCACTTTCCACTGCCTGTCAAAAATTTTTAAAAAATTACACTGCTGCATAAGAAATCAGCTTTTTCTTTCCAAGATCTCTTCTCAGTGGGAGATGGAGAAGAATCACTGATTTGAACATTGTTTCCAGGCCTGAAAAAGTAGCACTATGCTTTCATATCTGAATGTGATTCCTGGTAGTGGGGGGATTTGTCTACAATATGAGACTATGACACTGGCAATACGGAAAAACTTGTTTCCCAGGGTGCCGGTGGGCAAGGTCAGTATCTTCAGAGATGAAAGAGTTGCTCATCTCACCTGTTGCTTTCAGTAGTGTTCACGCCAGAAAGCAAGCCTTTGAGCTGAAGATTCTGCAAACTCTGAAATACTTTTTCTGTTATGAGGAGGTCCCCAAACAACAGTGGCCTTGAACAAGTCTCTCACAGCCTTAGCTTTACTGGCTGCAGAATGGGAAGAACACTGGATTTGCAGGGTTGTTCCTGGTGTTGTGACGATGCATGTTCGAGGATCCAGTAGGAGGCAGTTTTATTTTATGAATGTTCACATTATCTGCCTGGATGAGAGATGGGCTAGGCTGAATGTCTTCTTTTGTAGCACATCTGTTGATACTCTGTCCATGGTCTATTTTTCACTTCTCTGCACGCAGACCTGACTTCCAGCCACCAGCACCGGAGACTGTGCCCAACAGCTGTCTCTGGCTGTTGGAACCTGCTTTGATCACACCAGGTGCAGGCTGGAAGAGGCAGGGAATGAATTGCCTATCAAGGAGTAGGAAGCAGCTACCTCTCAATGGCTGGTGGAAGTTGCTGGATAAACTCCCAGCTCCCTTGTTCTGCGGGGTGGGCTAACTCTCAGGCTTTTTTACTACACTGTCTCCCATAGTCCCCAAGGCACTGAAGCCCCAGGTACCCATCACCCTAACTCCTTACTGTCTGCCTTCTGCATCTCGTTTCCGCCTTCCTTGATCAGTATTTTCTGGAATTATCTCCCAAATAAACTACTTGAATTGACACCATTGTTTCAGGATATGTTACTGGAGGAACCCCAACTATAATGTTTGAGTTATCTCTAAGTGAACTTGTTTGGGTTTTCTAGAGAAGTAGAACCAGTAGTGCCTCAATGCAGGTTTGCTGTAAGGACTGGCTCCTGTGATTGTGGTGGCCAAGAAATCAGTCTGTAGCTGGCAAGCTAGAGACCCAGGGGAGCCTGTGGCATGTTTCTAGGCTGAGTCTGAAGGCTGAGAAGCCAACTGATAGGAGAAATTCCAGGCTGAGTCCAGTTCCAGAGGTAGAAGACTGATGTCCTAGCTTGAAGACTGGTAGAGAGAAAGATTTCTTTCTTACTCGGCCTTTTATGCTATTCAGGCCTTTAGTGGATTGGATGAGGGCCACCCATATTGGAGAAGGCAGTCTGCCTTTCTCAGTCTACTAGTTCAAGTGTTAATCTCAAGAAACACCCTTATGGACACACGTGGACTAACAGGTAGCCAAGTATCTTGGCACTCTGTGGTCCCGTTACATTGACATATATAATTCACTGTCACAACTTGTCATGGAGTTTCCCCATCCTCTTCTAGAACCCTGCTTTGGGCACTGCCATCCTAAGTGCTAGGTTTGGAGAGGGAGATGAGATCCTTGGGTCTAGTTCAGAAGTCTTCTTCCTTTGCAGTTGGCACCTTCCAGAAGGAAGGAGCCCAGTCCAGGTTGTGTTGAATGGCAGGGGTGGAGTGTCAGGACTTGGAGGAGGGAACACATACTGCCAACTTAGTTTCACTGTCCGTTCTCACGGCCCAGGGGTCCACTTTACCTCTAGCTATGTTCTTGGTCTTCAAAACATCTAAAGTCTCCCTAAAATTTGGACTTCTACCTGTTGGCAGGTAATTTCCAGCCAAAAAAAGATTTGTAATTCCTTTTTTCTTAGTCTTCACCAGGATTTTGGCAGGGAGGAGCTGAGCTCACATTTGGTGTTGTCCATCCAAAGTAAACAGCGAGGAGTTTCATCATGTGTTGAAGAGAATATTGACCTTGGAGTTGGGACTCTTGAGATCTGATCTCCTGGCTTATGTGGACTTTGTTTGGCAAGTCACCTGCTTCTCAGGTGTAAGGAAATGAAGGCGCTTCCAGGTGTAGTAGCTTTATTAGTCTATAAGTAAGAGTGGTGTGCGTGTGTGCATTGCAAATGGATGCATTAAGAGTAAGGAGAGGGTCTAGAAGATTGGAACATGCTTTTTTAAGCATGCATAAATCGGGTCGTCCCTCAAGCAGATGCATTTTCATTCCTTCTTTCACACATTCATTTCATAATTTGTTTGCTTAGTGTGATGCTAATTAAGTTATTTAAATTTTCAGGAATTCAATTTCCTTATCTATGAAGTGAAGGAGTTGCAGAAATGGATGCAGGTCTATCCATCTCGGTACAAACTAGATGTGATGTTAAGTCAGTCACTTCTTTATGCGTGAAATGGGGACAATCTCATTTGTTCCCTTTATGTCACTGTTAAATAATGTGATACTGCACAAGGAAGCCTTTGAGAAGAATAGGGGGTGATATGAACTCAAGATGTTAGTTTATTTTTACCTCCTCTTTATTCTTTAAGGATCTGGGAGTGCTTCAACTACAGACTTGAGACTGTACACAGCCCCTGCCATTCTCTACCTTCTTCCAGTGCAAATAGTACTCCCATTGGCACCATGTCTTGATATTCACTCTCCAGGTTCTTATTCCAGGCACGGAGTACAATTTATTTCCTGTTGCATCTGATATAATAACATTCTCAGATGGGAGTATAATTTGGATATCTAAGAAAATTTGTTCCAGAATTTGACCTAAGTTGATTGTCCTTCTTGTTCCTTCCAGATAATGTGTATATAGGGGAGTACTTAGTGTTTGCCTAATGGTGCAGCATGTGCAAAGTCTGTACACTCCAAAACCTTGTAGTTTTGTGTATAGGACACATATATTGGTCAGATATTCCACAGAAACATCTGAGATAGCCAAAACTATGTGCTAATTTTAGTACACTTAGGAACTAAATTGAATTTAATCAAAGCTCAGTAAATGAAAAGTCATAAAAATGTTGAAAATACGAGTGTTTTCTATTCTGCAACAAAATCTAGTAGCATGATTGGAAATAGTCATCATCGTCTATCCCTGAACCTGCATTCCGTGATGAGGTGTGTGTCATCATTTCGTGATGAGCTTTGAGCCCAGTATATGATCCTGTGTTCTGACAGGATCTGTGTTCAGAATCCGACCATATCTGTTTGGGATGTACCTTTTGTGAAGAGATTTTGTTTTACCTGTGGTTTCTACTTGTTTTATCTTCCTTATCAACAGAGGATGCCTCTCTTTTTACCACAGTATTAAGATAGTCCCATTTTTTAGATGTATTATGATTTGGTATTCTGCTTTGTATTGGTTTCTTTCTTAATAGTCCTATTTCCTTTCTGTCTGGAGATTTTCATTTATTTTACTGTTGATTAGCGCCCATATCTTGGACTCCAATCCTTATTTTTCTGCTGCTTCTCATTTTGCTATGATATATCCTAGAATCATCTTTTTCATGGAGTATATGGGAATGTCCTGGTTTTTACCAGATGTCCTGACATAGTATTAAAAGATTTCCTTTACCTTTCCTTTGGAGGACCCTGGCTTGGATGATAAGTCATATGGTCATCCAGTACTTGGAATGACATTAAAAATATTCTTCACATGTCCAAAATTTTATTTTGCTTTCATATTGGCCTGATGGTTCATTTGGACATAGAAATATAGACATCTGGGATCAAAAATTCTCTTGTGCCTGTAAAATATGTAGATTACTTGTTGATTTTGTATCTCTGTAAATTTTGGATTATATTTGTCTCCCCTCCCATTCAGGGACTGATGGATATGGGAAATGAGGGTGCCCACATGAGACACCTGTGACTTTGTTAAATAAGTGATGGACAACCCTCAAGAAAACTTAATGAATTAAAGCCAGGCTTAAAAACAACCTTGACAGTGTGATGTGGAGGATTAAACACACTATAAAACGATTTGCCATTGAGACTTGTCCAAATACCTTTAATATGAAACTCAGCCAAAAATGTAGCATTAGCTATCTTTCATCAAAATTTTTAAAAATAGCTTTCTTTTTTTTAAAGATTTATTTATTTATTTGAATGTCAGAGTTACATAGAGAGAGAAGGAGAGGCAGAGAGAGTGGGAGGTCTTCCATCCACTGGTTCACTCCCCAGTTGGTCGCAACAGTTGGAGCTGAGCTGATCTAAAGCCAAGAGCCAGGAGCTTCCTCCAGGTCTCCCATGTGGGTGCAGAGGCCCAAGGACTGGGGCCATCCTCTACTGCTTTCCCAGGCCACAGCAGGGAGCTGGATCAGAAGTGGAGCAGCCGGGACTCGAACCAGCACCCATATGGGCTGCCAGTGCTGCAGGTGGCAGCTCTACCTGCTACACCACAGCACCAGCCCTTAAAAATAGCTTTCTGAAACAAAATCAGTATCTAGTGTTCGGCAATTACTGGTGGGATACTCTTTATGTGTCAGATATGGTTTGCCATTGAGTCTGTAGTGGTGAGTAGTACTGTGATGGAGAGGTACATGATACCATCAGAGATCCCATAAAGCCCTGGTCTCAGAGACGTGCAGTATGGAGCAAGTGCAGAGGGCAGGGCAGAGTATCCTGGGCACATGGCTTCTGTGGCAGGAGGGAGCCAGTGTGGCTAGAGCAGCAGGACTGAAAGCTGGTGAGAGATGAACCCAGACAGGGTAGGTGTGGAAAGTACCAAGCAGGGCCTCATGAGTCTAGGGAGGAGTTTCGCTCTCTATCCTAAGAGCAAAGGGGTAAGCCATGGCAAGGTGTAAAGTAGGAGAGAGATGAGGCTAAATTTACATTAGCAGCCTCTGCCAGCAGAGACTGTTGCTTCTTCCTAACTCCCTGTGCATTGCACCTTTGTAGTGCCCCCTTTCTTGGTGATGTCTTATTCTCTCCCTCTCATGGGTCTGGCTTTGGCCGGGAGAAGAGGTGGAAGCGACAATGTGCCAGTTCTAATCTAGAGGATTAGCCATGCAGTGGCCATGAGAAAAAACATACCTAGATTAGCCCACTGGTTTCAGGAGGAGGATGAGAGACAAGTCATATATAGACATTCCCAGTCTACATCAGCCCAGCCCACTCTGGCCAGCAGAACTGCTCAGCTGAGACAGGCTGTGATTTGCTACCCCTAGATACATTGTGTGTGTGTGTGTGTGTGTGTGTGTGTATTTAAGATTCGTTTATCTATTTGTGTATTTGAAAGGCAGAGTGACAGAAGAGAGAGAAAGAGATCTTCTATCCACTGGTTCATTCTCCAGTGGCTGCAACAGCTGGGGCTGGGCCAGGCTGAAGCCTGGGGCCAGGAACTCCATCCAGGTATCCCTTGTGTGTGGCAGGAACTCAAGTACTGGAGCTGTTATCTTCTGTTTCTTGGTGCATTTGCAGGGAGCTGGATCTGAATCAGAGTAGCCAGGACTTGAACCTGCACCCTGTTTGTGGATGCGGTGCCCCAAGCGGCAGCTTAAACCACTGTGCCACGATGCCTACCCCTGAACAGCATATTTGTGAGAATAAGTGCTGGTTGGGAGAATAAGTAATAGAGTTTTGGGTGGTTTCGTTTTCAACATTTTACAGCCAAAGCTAACTGATACACCAGGAAAAACAGCATTTGAGATATGGGATGCTGTAAACTTGGGAAAACGTAATTACAGTAAAGTGAGTTCATCTGTATTTTAAGAGCCTTAGCCTCATCTGCCAGTGCTCAGGGTAGACTTAGGCTTGTTTTTCTGGTGGTTGCCTGTCACTCACCTTGCTTTACAATTCATGATTTCCTTTGCTGGAGCTAAATGAGGGAGGTCAGATTCATGGCCCTCAAGAAATACTCTCCCGCCCCCTTCTCTTCTCCTTCTCTTTGCAGCAGCCTAATCGGATTCCAGCAGAGAATTCCAGCTGAGTGGTCCTTGGTTCTCTCAACAGGGCCTTCGAGCCCTAAGGCTCAGTGTTTCCTTGTGGGACTTGAAGTCAGTTTGTGCTCTGAGAAGATGGAATTTCATTTCAAGACGGGAGAAATGTGGGGCCAGGGATTTTCTTGGTCTTGACTGATTATTTAAAAACATATTAGTTCTGATAAAATATTTAGCTTTTAAACAACAAATTTAATATAGGGGACTGTGTTTTATTTATTAATGGCAGTTGCAGGGAGATTGGTAGGAGTTGTGCTAAAGTGCACTGTTGTGATTTTGCAAAGTATAGTAATTACTGTAATATTTTGTTGAATTATTAATATCTACGGTGCCTGCAGGAACATAAGCTTCTGTAGTCGAATTCATTTCAAGATTGCCTTTTCTCCCTTCTGGTTTTGTTTTGTGTTCTCTTTCCTTTCTTGTGCACTTATGAATTTTTAAAGCAGTGGTGTAGGGGAGCAGAGTTGATTATCTGGTGTGAAACACCGTTGTCACACCCCGTGTCTGAGTGGGGCTGCGCCGTGGAGGGAGGCTCTGGTTCTTGGCTGATTCCCCTGCTTCCGCCAAGGCCACTTGTGGTGGCAGATTTCAGGATTCTGTGAAGAAATAGCTCGCCAGTGTGCTTTTTCAGGAACTGAGATGGAGAAAGAAAGAGACAGCGGACGGTCACATGTGTGCACACGTGAGTGCTGTGTGTGCATGCCCCTAAGCAGGGCTGGCGTTACTTGTGGACGGGAGTTGGTAGGTGTTCGGGTGTATGCTTTCAAATAGTACTAGTCTTCTCTTTTTGGTTGCTTTGCCAATTATTACTTGGTGTCTCTCCCATGCTCAAGTGAGATCCGTGTGGATGCTGCTGCTGACGGGTTACGGTTGGTGCTAGCATTGGCTCATGCTGAGGTGGGGCTGTGGGTCCAGTGCATGGTCATGTGTAGGGGATCTCTTGGTTGTGACTACTCTGAAACTAGAAGAGCAGGCAGGCTTCCTGTCACCACCTACCTGCTTTATGAAATGGCCCAATCAGTCAGCATCGGAGACTCAAGGGTCCTCACCGGTGTCATGCGTGCAAGGGTCAACATGAAATCATGTACTTGAAAGGGCTTTGTAAACATGCGTGCACATGTTTAAGGGCTCACTGTCATGGAGTCAGAGCTGTTGCTTACACAGATGCTGTTTTTTGGAGGGGGAGCAAGAAGGACTCGACTTGATTTTTCCCTGTTTTCTTTTTCTTGGCCAGAGATGTCACAATTGGAGAGTCATTTTTTGGCTTACACAATGTCCTCTCAAAATACAATTCTGAGATAAGATTTTAGAGATGCAAAGAACACATCGTGATGTAACCACACTCTTTCCCTAATGTGGAAGATGTGGCCAAGAGGGATTGTGGAGTCCTGGATTCACCCGGATGGTGGGAGAGCCAACATCAGTATCTGACTCTCTGAGTCCCTGTCCAGTGCTCTTCTGCAGAGCCCTGTTCTCTTTAGAATGTCATTCAATTTTCAGTGAAGTCCAGAGCTGTCTCTCCCAGAGAGTAGCCTTGGAAGGATGCGTAAAATATAACTGAGGGGGGACCTAGGGGATGGGACCCCCTTTGGATGGAAGAGACGTGCTTGGGTCAGAAGACTGGCCTTTGAATTTCAGCTGCACCCAGGCCCAGCTGGCTCTGCGACCTTTGACAAGTTACCCAGTTCTCTATTTTTTGCCTGCCCTGTGGTAGAAAGTAACTTGAAAGAGGGTAGGAAAGGCCAGAAGAGAGGACGTGAGAGGGCCAGAAGATGGACGTGGCCTCCCTCCTGGCAGCCTGCTCGCCGTGAGCAGCTTTGCCCTGCGGTGAGGGTGTGGATTTGGAGAGAGGACGGCTCACTCTCTCAGCTGCAGCTCCCTAACGCCCCTTCCACAGGGCTGGGGAGGAGGAGGCCCCTGTGAAATACCTCTGCAGAGCTCTCTGGCCAGGAGGAGATGATCCTGCACTGCCCCGCTGGCCCACTGGCCCACTGGCCCAGGGCCTGAGCTGGGATCTGCAGCAGCTCCAGTTCTATTTTAATTGCCTTGAGGGGATGAGGGTAGCACAGGCATCCTCAAAGAATTACAGGTGTCAATAGAAATGATACAAATGAAAGCACCTGCTTCTCCTCTTGCTTTAAGTAACTGGAGACTAAGTAACTTAGACTCACTCTGGAGTGAGTCTAAGATTGTTGTGTTTTAAAGATCTGTTTATTTATTTGAAAGGCAGAGTTACAGAAAGAGAGAGAGGTGAGAGAGACACACACAAACACACAAAGAGAGACAGGGAGATCTTCCATTCACTTGTTCGCTCCCCCAGTGGCTGCAACTGCAGTGACTGGGCCAGGCTGCAGCCAGGAGCCCGGATGTGGTTGTCCCCAGTAGTGCCTTAACAGCTATGCTAAACACTCACCCCAGCTGAAATTTTTGATAGGAGGCTTCTCTGCAGATCAGAAACAAACTCTGTAGTTGAGTTATTCCCTACATTCCTTATTGTCATTACAAGCAGTGGATGATGGGTTATTCAATTGGGATTTGGGTACTTTCTCTGTTTTATTTAAATAATTGTGTGTGTGTGTAATCCTGCAGTAAACAGTTTTCAAAATGTTGTGAACAATTCCCAATTGTGCACCCGTCCTGCAAACAAAGAGCAGTTCAGACTTGATCTTGGTCTTTTGATGTACTTGAAATCTAAGATAAGTATGTGTGGATAGAAGGACGGAAATTCAAAGCAACATTGGAGCCAAAGAGAGGCTTTGACAGATGGGATCTAATGTGTACTGAGGACCTACTGTGTGCTACTTGTGTCGTGGGTGCTTCCTGTTGTGTCTTTTCATTTTCCTCTCACAGCAACTTTATGAGTTGGGGAATTATTGTCATCCTGTTCTTAAGTGACAAGAGACTACATCGCCAAGATCACACAGCTCATAAGCCACTGAGTAGATAATGAATACAGCGAAGTGCCTCTTAAAGATGGACGTAGTTGAGTCTACTCCATGCAATAATGGCTTTGACCTTGGAGCATCACTGAGTGTGGGAGGGGGATAGGCTGAGTGAACCAGAACAAAGGGCTGGGTAGAAGTGAAGAGGTCATCTTTTATTTCCTTCCAGAACAATATAATTTTATAACAATAATGGACATTTAGTGAGCTCTTAGGGTGTGCTCAACACTGAGCTGTAACCTTCTGAGTGTTCACTCTCTCGTCAGTTCTCCTGATGACCCCAGGAAGCTTCTAGTGACTGTAAACGTGAGGAAGCAAAGACATGGCATGGAACACCTGACCCAGGTCACACAGCCAGTGAGAAGCTGAGCCACGGGTCTTCGGTGGGCCCACCTGGCCTGAGATGGCCTTACCTTTGCGGACATGGAGCCCACTTCTTCAGCTCATTCCAGCAAGGCAAGCGAGGAGCCAGGAATGTGAGGTTGCACTGCCTGTCCCACTGGGGCTGAGATGCGTTTCCACTCTGGGACGTCTCCAGCGAGACCATCCTGATCTTCCCCAGAAGCTGTTGCCGAGTGTGTAGGAGCAGGAGGGGTAAGAACTAGGAGATGAGAAGTGATAGGGTTTGTTTGGGAGCCGGGTGAGTCGGAGATAGGGTGGGGCCAGATTCCTGACGCACTGTGTGGCCCGCAGGCAAATTGCACTGTAGTTTTGTAGGCAGTGGGCGGCCCTCAGACCCTCTGACATGATCAGCGGTGGCATTGATTGTTCTTGGAGCACCAAAAAAATCCATTCTCCTTGCTTTGTCAGAGGAAAAGCAGAGGCTCAGAGAGGTTCAGCGGCTTACCTGGAGGTGCCCAGCAAATGGGTGCAGGCAGCAGAAACGAAAGCTGCACGACTGTCTCTCCTTCCAGCTCTGGCAGCTGCTGGGCTCCCTTCCTTTCCCCCTGCCTATCCCGTCCCACCCCCAGCACCTCCAGCCGGCTCCTTCCACTCTGCCATGATCTGCACAGTAGCAGGTCCTCTCCATCGTTAGAACAGCCAGTGGGGTTCAGCTGTAATTAACGGAAGGCAACGGAGGAAGCATAGCAGAGCAACAAAAACATTTCCCACACAGACTCCTAAGCACTGCCTTCTATTGGCTTTTGCGGGACCCTGCTTGCTTTAAATGCAGCAGAGGGAACCCCCCGGGATGATGCGGGAAAGCAGCTTATTAAGTTACCTTCAGGCTGCCAGAGTGGGGATTTTACTCCCTTTCTTAGCCTCCCTTCCCTGCAGTGCACAACGGATCAAATGTTAAGAACTGGAGGTTATTCAGTTCAGCGTCTGCGCCCAGGCAGGGTTCCCTCCATTGTCTTCCCCACCCAGTGCAGCAGCTCTGGCCTGATGGCCATGGCTCCCACCCTCCCCAGCACCTCAGGTCTGCAGGACTAAAGCTCAGGTAGGGGTGGGAAGACACTGGCACCAGCAGGAAAACTCACCACCCAAGTCTGCTGTCATTTAATACAGTGACTCCGGAAATGTCTAATTAGTTCATTTGTCCAATTAGCCCCTTGCTCTCTGAAATGCTGTTTCTCCGTTGCTGAGCAACGGAGATAGCCTCTGAGCACGTGCATACTGCTGGGGAATGAACCGACAGTCTTTTCCCTTCTCCCTGGCAGCCCCACGCCCGTTTCTCCTTTTATTTTCCTGATGCAAGGTAATGAAGAACATCTCCACCATTCCCCAGCCTTCTCACCTTCCCCGGGCCTCTCTGATTGTGCTTGCTGTCAGCCCTAACAGGCTTCTGAAGGTAATTTTTACGCCAGGCGTTGACCCTTCACTGGGAGAGTGACAGAACAGGCTGGTGTGTGGAGATGTGTTGTGAACTAATGGAATGAGCCCCAATGGGCTCGGGGGCCTGGCCGAGGGTAGGCTGGGAGGTGTTTGGGAGGCTCGTGCTGTGGGGCTGAGGTTGCATTGACACACGCAGCTTGGCAAGGCAGCGGTCCTGTGCGTCTTTACAGTGGGCATTCCTGGGGAATTGGCCTCCAGCCGCAGCCTGGAGTGCGTTGTGAGTAGCACACGGGAGGCGGGTTTTTAAGCTGAGGCAAAAAGGGACAATCTCAACCTGGGAGGGCCTCGAGGAACCATTCTGGGACTCTCCCATGGTCCTGTTTCAGGAAGTGAATTCTGCTTCAGTGAGTCAGGATGTCAGAGCTGGCCTTCAAGCCCAAGCTTGGACCATTCTGCATGGAGGATAAGCCCTTCGCTCAGCGCCTCGCAGCTGTGGGTGGTCTCCAGGGCCTCAGACCATCTCATTTCACTGCATTGCTTCTCTTAGATCTCATGAAAGTGTCCTTGTGCATAAACTCCGTCTGTCACTTGAGTCACCAAAATGTCCTTTTAAAAACCGACTTTAGGGACTGGGATTGCGGCACTACAAGTTAAGCTGCTGCTTGTGACATGAGCATCCCGTATCAGACAGTCAGCTTGAGTCCTTTCTGGCACTCTGGGAAAGCAGCAGAGGATGGCCCAAGTCCTTGGGACCTTGCTGTCCATGTGGGAAACCCAGATGGAGTTCCAGGCTCCTGGTGTGAGCCTGTGCCAGCCTTGCCTGTTGTGGCCCTTTGAGGAGTGAACCAGTGGATGGAAGATCTCTCTCTCTGCCCATTCTCTACCGCCCCACCCCCTGCCCTGTCATTCTTTCAAATCAATCAATCAATCAATTTTAGAAAATCACCTTAAATAACCCAACTTTATTTTGGAATAGTTGAAGTTGACAGTGAAGATTTGCAGAGTTCCAGGAGGTTGGCTTCCGCCCACCCTGCAATTCCCCTCTGCACGTGTGTTTTGAATGCTAAGTGCATGTGCTTGGGTGCAGTGTTCAATTGTAACAAACAATACCTTGTCTTCCTGCTGTCATGGGGGGTGGGGTGGGACATGACAGGATTCAGGGAGCATTCTGAGAGAAGAATCTGGACCCAGAGCTGATGGAGAACGGGTTATGGGGGAGTGGAGATGTGAGTGAAGGACATCCCTTGCTCCGAGGACAGCGTGGGCCACGGTGTGGGAACCAGCCAGTGACTGGAAATAGAGCCTTTGGCTGCTGGGCTTTTCTCTGGTGTCTGGAGGACGGTTTGGTGCCGCCTGTATCAACATTGGAGGGCACTGCTTCCTGCTCTCCAGAAAGTCAGAAAGCCCAGCTGTCTCCTCTGTGTGCGTGTGTGACTGCGGAAGAGCCTGTGAGACTTCCTGGGGGAAGTGACTTCCCTGTGAAGTTCATTCACAATTAACAATGAAGGCCGTGAGAGTACGCATGCACTGCACATGTGTTTAGCTACTGTCGTCGATGTACTTGTTGGGGTGGAGAGTTCAGGAAGGACACTCGCCTCGACAGAGTACGGGGGAGCCATGCTAAAGCCCTGGCTCCCAGAGCCTCATGTGGGTCTGAGGGAGACCTTTCCGAGGATGTGCGGTGGGGCGCCCGTTTCTCAACACTGACAATTGTGGCAGTCGCTCAGTCGCTCTGCAGTGTCAGTGGAGAGAGAACCAGCCTGCGACCATGATTGCCCCATCAGGCCTCTGCAACCAGTGCAACAAGCGCTGCTTTACTTCCAAGCGTCACCCAGCAAGGTCAAGTGTTCTGCCAGCAGTCCAGCCAAGTGCCCCTCCCCTGGTTTTGGGGGTTCTTTTTCGAAGGCCGGCCTTGCATTTCAGTCTGGAGAAGGCAGAGAGCACTGTGGGGTGCTCTTAGTCTAACATCTCCTCTGGGAATTTTCTTAACAAAGTGCTCTGAGTTCCCCTAGGAAGCCAGCTGCTGTTTTCCTGGTAGGACTTTAACTCTCAGTTGCATGCTGGGTGGAAAACCCTAAAGGGCTGTGTTTGCTCTGGTGCGCAAGAGCCTGTGGGCTTCTATTCGATACATATTTGGTACCTTGGGCTTTGCTGGACGAAGCCACTGTCTGCTTGGATCTTGCTAGATCAGAAGGTGGAGTTTCTGGTAGTTTCTGCCTCTGTTTCGGTCCCTTGGTTTCCTTTGGTGAAGGATAATGGTTATCTTGGCAAAGCCCACTACAGCAGTTCTTCTCCGGATGGGGTTGCTCGTGTGTGGCGAGTGGGACTGGAACTTTCTCTCCCTGTGGTTAATCCTTGCCATCCCTTTGGTGACTCGATTCCCCATTTTCCGAGATGTGCCCATGTGGGTTGTGTCCCACCCCCTCTTATGTAAGGAGGCAGGGTGCATCTGGTGCCAGATTTCATTCAATTCTGTAACAATTCCCCCTTTATGACATCACTGCTCATCACCATGGAAACATTTCCCCAAGTCACAGAGACTGGATTGTGGCATCATAGCATCAGGCAGCAGGAGGAGGAGAGGAGAGGAAAGGATTGAAACTGCCGGCAAGGATGAAAGGCCAATAAAATCGCATGTGGCGGCAGAAATATAGGATTTTTCTGTTTGGATCCTTGAATGGAGGGTGTCACCACGGGCTGCTGGAATAAATGTCACCCCAGACTAGGAGGAAGAGTGTTGCCGAAATGTGGACCCTGGGCCCTTTGTTCCTGCTCAGTGTTGGTTAGAGGAAGTAGAATCATTTTAATGAGAGCTATCCTGTGTTCAGTATGCACTTCTTATTTGATCCTCACAAATCTCCTTGAACTGTTACGTTGGAAGGGTTAAATAACCTGCCTGAGGTTACACAGCTGGAAATTGGCAGAGCTGGGAATTGGGAGCACAAGAGGCAAACTGTGCTCTCTCATTCAGCTTAGAGTTTAGTGCCTGTGTTTTAGAGACAGTTATTGAGAACATCGAATAAATATATATGGAAAGTATTCCACACGTTTGTGAAATATGCACATTATGAAAAACTTTCCTTAGATTTCAGATTCTTTTGCACCACAATCAAATCTCTAAAGTCCAGTGTTCTATGACCTTCTAGAAGTATGCTCATGTACTTATATGCGATAGGTCTCAGGAAGAGAGGCACATGGCACCTCAGTGGGGAGGTGCTGGTGAGTGGGTGTGATGAAATTTGGTACACTGCTGTACCTTGAGAGCATGTGCTTGTACTTGCAGGGTACTGAGCTCACGCATGTGCTGATTGCCTGAGCACATCTGCTGGCCCCAACACCAGGACTCCTCCTGGCTACTTTCCTCTGCCTACGCCCCACACTCCTGTACCCCTGCTTCTGCGTTTGTCTGCTCCTGTCTCCTGAGACCTTGCTGCTGCTGTCACTCCTCCTTCAAACCTGTTTCTCCCCTCCTGCTCCCCATCTTCTCTTTCTCTAGGCTATCAACTCCTCAGGAGAGAAAAGACATTTCTGTTTTATATCTTGATTTACCCAAGGATTGGGCCTGAGGGTCTACTGCAAAAAATAAATCAACAGTGTTCCCTTTTACAGAAAAAAAAATGACTAGAACTTTTCACAGCTAAAAAATATTGTCTTATAGACTTTTCAAACTTTGGCTAGAAAAATTGGGAAAAAAAGAAACAGATTGGGAGTAAATGGCCAGTCTCATGTAGTCTACCAGCTCGTTGGTCTGTCTGTGTGCATGGGGTACTCTGGTTGTGATTTCTTGTGGTAGTCATGTGATCCAGTTGCATTTTCTCATAGTACAACTGGCCCTCATCTGTACAATATGGTGAGTCACTTAGTGCTTCCCAGGGTTCTCAGAGCTGGGTGCTCTACATGGACGACCTATAGGAGCCACTGAACTGGGTACCACACCTGGCCCCTCACCTGATGACAGATAGATCCAAGCAAGCTTATTACTCATCACTTGTGTCATCTTGCTGAGCTTTCCCTTACTCTTCTGAGTTTTATCAGCATTCGTTGCTTGAGTTCAAGGCTCCTTCATCACACTCTAGGACTTAGAGTAGACAGTCGCTATTTGGTCTCCAAAATGCTGGCTGTCTGATCCAGCTGAGTGCCTTACTGTATGGAGCTCTGCTTTTACACTGTACTGTGACTTAGGGTATATGTGTGTGCACATATATAGATTTTAATTAGTCAACTGTACCCCATGCTTGTTCTTCCTAGGACATAGAGTAACTCAGTTTGACTGCTAAGGAGGCTCTTCTGGGCCTACTTCATTGCCTGCATCAGAAACATTATGACTGGTCATACCAGAACTATTAAAAAATTGTCTTTCTCCCATGACCGAGTCAAAAATTGAATCAGTAATAAAGGCCCTCCCAATAAAGAAAAGCCCAGGACCCGATGGATTCACTGCTGAATTCTATCAGACATTTAAAGAAGAACTAACTCTGGGGCTGGGCGCTGGTTAGAGACCCGGCTACTCCACTTCCAATCCAGCTCTCTGCTATGGCCTGGGAAAGCAGTAGAAGATGGCCTAAGTCCTTGGACCCCTGCACCCACATGGGAGACCTGGAAGAAGCTCCTGGCTCCTGGCTTTGGATCAGTGCAGCTCTGGCCGTTGCGGCCAATTGGGGAGTGAACCATCGGATGGAAAACCTCTATTTCTCTCTGCCTCTCCTCTCTCTGTGTAACTCTGACTTTCAAATAAATAATAAATAAAGAAATCTTAAAAAAAAACTAACTCCAATTCTTCTCAAACTATTCAGAACAATCAAAAAAGAGGAAATCCTCCCAAATTCTTTGTGTGAAGCCAGCATCACCTTAATTTCTAAACCTGAAAAAGATGCAGCAGAGAAAGAGAATTACAGAACAATTTCCCTGATGAACATAGACAAAAAAATCCTCACTAAAATTCTGGTCAATATAATGCAACAATACATCAGAAAGATCATCCACCCAGACCAAGTGGGATTTATTCCTGGTATGCAGGGATGGTTCAACGTTTGCAAATCAATCAATGTGATACACCACATTAACAAACTGCAGAAGAAAAAACATGATTATCTCAATAGATGCAGAGAAAGCATTTGATAAAATACAACACACTTTCATGATGAAAACTCTAAGCAAACTGGGTATAGAAGGAACATGCCTCAGTACAATCAAAGCAATTTATGAAAAACCCACAGCCAGCATCCTATTGAATGGGGAAAAGTTGAAAGCCTTTCTACTGAGATCTGGTGCCAGACAGGGATGCCCACTCTCACTATTCAATATAGTACTGGAAGTGTTAGCCAGAGCCATTAGGCAAGAAAAATAAATTAAAGGGATACAAATTGGGAAGGAAGAAGTCAAACTATCCCTCTTTGCAGATGATATGATTCTTTATTTAGGGGATCCAAAGAACTCTACTAAGAGACTATTGGAACTCATAAAAGAGTTTGGCAAAGTATCAGGGTATAAAGTCAATAGACAAAAATCAACAGCATTTGTATACACAGGCAATGCCACAGCTGAGAAAGAACAGCTAAGACCAATCCCATTCACAATAGCTACAAAAACAATCAAATAAATACCTTGGAATAAACTTAACAAAGGACATCAAAGATCTCTACGATGAGAATTACAAAATCTTTTTTTTTTTTTTTTTTGATAGGCAGAGTGGAAAGTGAGAGAGAGAGACAGAGAGAAAGGTCTTCCTTTTGCCGTTGGTTCATCCTCCAATGGCCTCCGTGGCCGGTGCACTGCAGCCGGCGCATCACGCTGATCTGAAGCCAGGAGCCAGGTGCTTCTCCTGGTTTCCCATGTGGGTGCAGGGCCCAAGCACTTGGGCCATCCTCCACTGCACTCCCGGGCCACAGCAGAGAGCTGGCCTGGAAGAGGGGCAACCAGGACAGAATCCAGTGCCCCGGCTGGGACTAGAACCTGGTGTGCCGGTGCCGCTAGGCAGAGGATTAGCCTAGTGAGCCGCAGTGCCAGCCTAAGAATTACAAAATCTTAAAGAGAGAAATAGAAAAGAATACCAAAAAAAATGGAAAAATCTTCCATACTCATGGATTGGAAGAATCAATATCATCAAAATGTCCATTCTCCCAAAAGCTATTTATAGATTCAATGTGATACCAATCAAAATACCAAAGACAATCTCCTCAGACATGGAAAAAATGATGCTGAAATTCATATGGAGGCACAGGAGACCTCACATAGCTAAAGCAATCTTGTTCAACAAAAACGAAGCTGGAGGCATCACAATACCAGATTTCATGACATACTACAGGGCAGTTGTAATCAAAACAGCGTGGAACTGGTACAGAAACAGATGGATAGATCAATGGAACAGAACAGAAACACCAGAAATCAATCTAAACATCTATAGCCAACTTATATTTGATCAAGGATTTAAAACCAATTCCTGGAGCAAGGACAGTCTATTCAACAAATCGTGCTGGGAAAACTGGTTTTTTACATGCAGAAGCATGAAGTAAGACCCCTACCTTACATCTTACACAAAAATTCACTCAACATGGATTAAAGATATAAATCTATGACTCAACACCATCAAATTATTAGAGAATATCGGAGAAACCCTGCAAGATATAGGCACAGTCAAAGACTTCTTGGAAAAGACCTCAGAGGCACAGGCAGTCAAAGGCAAAATTAACTATTGTTATTATATCAATTTGAGAAGTTTCTATACTGCAAAAACATGAAAGTGAATAGGCAACGAACAGAATGGGAAAATATTTGCTAACTATGCAACAGATAAAGGATTAATAACCAGAATCTACAAAGAGATCAAGAAACTCCACAACAACAAAACAAACAACCTGTTTAAGAGATGGGCTAAGGACCTAAACAGACATTTTTCGAAAGAGGAAATCCAAATGGCCAACAGACACATAAAAAAATGTTCAGGTTCACTAGCCATCAGGGAAATGGAAATCAAAACCACAATGAGGTTTCACCTCACCCTGGTTAGAATGGCTCACATACAGAAATCTACCAACAACAGATGGTGCTGAGGATGTGGGGAAAAAGGGACGCTAACCCACTGTTAGTGGGAATGCGAACTGTTAAAGCCACTATGGAAGTCAGTTTGGAGATTCCTCAGAAACCTGAATATAACCCTACCATACAACCCAGCCACCCCACTCCTTGGAATTTACCCAAAGGAAATTAAATTGGCAAATAAAAAAGCTGTCTACACCTTAATGCTTATTGCAGCTCAATTCACAGTGCCTAAGACCTGGAATCAAGCTAAATGCCCATCAACAGAAGAGTGGATAAAGAAATTATGGGATATGTACTCTATAAAATACTTTACAGCAATAAAAATAAATGAAATCCGGTCATTTGCAACAAAATGGAGGAATCTGGAAAACATCATGCTGAGTGAAATAAGCCAGTCCCACAGGGACAGATATCATATGTTCTTCCTGATTGGTGACAACTAACTGAGCACCTATAAGGAAACCTGTTGAAATGAAATGGACACTATGAGAAATTTGATCAGCCCTTTTCCTGACTGTTGAGGAAAAACTTACTATTTTATTCCTTTTAGTATTTTTTTTTTGTTCTACTTAATACCCTTGGTTGAACTCTTTAGTTAACACACAATTATTCTTAGGCATTTAAATTTAACTGAATAAGAGAGGGAGGAGATGTACAATTTGGGACATGATCAATCGGGCTTGCCCCAAATAGTAGAGTTAGAAACGTGCCAGGGGATTCCAATTCAATCCCATCAAGGTGGCACGTACCAATGCCATCTCACTAGTCAAAGTGATCAGTTTCAGTTCATAATTTATCATAATGATAGGATTAAGAGTCAAAGGGATCAAATAAACAAACTAGTGTCTGCTAATACTAACTGATAGAATTAAAAAGGAGAGAATGATCCAACATGGGAAGTGGGATACACAGCAGACTCGTAGAACGGCAGATGTCCTAAAGAGCACTCTAGCCTTAGAATCAGCCCTTAAGGCATTTGGATCTGGCTAAAAAGACCATGAGAAGATGTCAGACATGGAAAGCCAAGAAACTGTCACAACAAAAAAAAAAAGACTTAAATGAAAGATCTCTGCGAGTGAATCCCAGCGGAAAGAACGGGCCATCAAAGAAGGTAGTACCTTTCTCTGAAGGGAGGAGAGAACTTCCACACTGACTGTGACCTTGTCTAAATAAGATTGGAGTTGGTGAAATCAAGAGACTTTCATAGCATTGGCAGCTCATGACATGAGCCTCGGGTGATTACTGACGCCATAAATAAGAGTGTCAATTGTTAAATCAACAACAGGAGTCACTGTGCACTTACTCCCCATGTAGGATCTCTGTCCTTAATGTGTTGAACTATGTGAATTAATGGTATAACTAGTACTCAAATAGTACTTTACACTTTGTGTTTTGTGTGGGTGCAAACTGTTGAAATCTTTACTCAGAATATACTAAGTAGATCTTCTGTATATAAAGATAATTGAAAATGAATCTTGATGAAGAATGGGATGGGAGAGGGAGTGGGAGATGGGATGGTTGTAGGTGGGAGGGAGGTTATGGGGGGAAAAAGCTGCTATAATCCAAAAGTTGTACTTTAGAAATTTATATTTATTAAATAAAAGTTAAAAAATTAAATGTCTTTTTTTATAAGTGATGCATAGGTACTCATATAAATTAATAAATTCTTAAAATCACAGGCTTTGGAATAAAATAGATAAGCATTTGAGTTCTGCTTGGGCCTGTTATTAGCTATATAAACTTGGGGAATTTACTTCTGTTCCCTACATTTAAATGTTTTTAATTACAACATGAATATGAATCTTAGTGGTTATTTCATGATGTTCATTCTCTGATCTGTTGAAGTACAAATGTGAAGTCTTACCATGTCTGTTTCATAAAGTTAAATTGGGCCAGTACCATTTGTGATTTTTTTTCCCAAAGCTTAAACTTTTTGAACTCAGACTAAAGCCTTAATTATAACACAGGTTATATCTAGACTTTTTCAGATTTGAATTAGAAGGATTAGAATAATTGACATTTTGATAGGTGATCATTAATAGGCACCACAGGCGAAGGGGTTTAGAAAGAGTAATTCCTAGTGTGGGACTGATTTTGGGGAGTTTTGTCAGATATTAGAGATATCTTCCAAGTGGGATCCTGACCTTAGGACTATAAGAGCAAATTAAATAGAGGTAGTCCTCTGCCTCCAAGAGCAAACAGTTCTCGTCAGATGGGACTGCCAGAGGGGAGCTTCAGCTGGATATATGTGAGCTGATGTGCCCACATGCTCTGGCTGTGTAGCAGGGAGAAGTGTCTGTCACTCAAAATTGGCTTTGCCACCTCCAGGAAATTTGTTTGTCTTTTTGTACTCCAAATCTTCAGATGCAGTGGTTAGTAGATTTTCCCCTGCACCATTTTTACAAATAAGTAGTAGACATGTACTTGGGAGCAGTGATTTTTAAAATGTGGTAAAATATATTTACAATTGTGACCATTTTAAAGTGTACACTTCAGTGATGTTAAATACATTTGTAATGTTGTACAACCACATTATCCATCTCCAGAACTCATTTCATCTCGTAAATGTAACTCTGTACCCATTAAGCAATAGCTTCCTATTTTCCCATGGCAACCACTATTCTGCTTTCTGATCCTATGATTTTTGACCAGTCCAACTCCTCAATCAGTGGAATCAGTGTTTGTCTTTTTATGACTGCATTATTTCCCTTAGCCTGACCTTCGTATGGCATATACTAAAATCTGCTGTACTGAATTTCTGAGCTAATGTATGGTCTTTCTTGGCAAATGTCTTGCATGTTCTTGATAAGGAAATGTATATATTCAGTGTAGAGGGTTTGGTATGTCTGCTACATCTTGTGGTTTATTGTGTTGGTAACGTCTCCATTTCCTCATTTACCTTCTGTGTATTTGTTCTATCCATTTTTGAGGATGGAGTGTGATAGTCTCCAACTGTAGTTATAGAACAGTCTACTTCTCACTTCACTTTTGTAATTTTTTCTTTATATATTTTTATATCTATCACTAAGTGTGTAAATGTTTGTGATATATCTTTTTGATAGCTTTTACCTTTTTAAATATATGATATCCCTTTTTTCTCTTGTTAACTTTTTAAAGTCTACTTTGTCTGATATTAGTACAGCCATCTCTGCTCTCTTTTTGTTGATATATGTACAGTGGGATGAGAGTTTGGTGCAAGGGTTGATTGTCCACTTGAGATGTCTACATTCTGTAAAGGAGCGCCTGGGTTGTAGACCTGGCTGTGCTGCTGATTCCTACTTTCTGTTTCCTGCACACACTGCGAGGCAGCAGGTGATGGCTCAAAAACTCAGGTCCCTGCCACCCAGGTGGGATCCTCAGATTGAGTTCCTGGCTCTTGAATTCTGCCTGGCCCATTCCTGGCTATTACAGGCATTTGGGGAATGAACCAACACACAGAAGATCTGTGTCACTGTTACTATCTCTCTCCCCCTCTGTTTCCATTTCTCTGCCTTTGAAATAAATAAAAAAATTTAAAAATATGTTTATTGGCTATTTATATTTCTTCTTTGAGAATTTTTTTATTGAGGTATTTTGCCCATTTTTTTAAAGGTTTATTTGAAAGATGGAGTTACAGAGAGAGGTATACAGAGAAAGAGGGAGGTCTTCCATCTTCTGGTTAACTCCCCAAATGGCCTCAGTGGCCAGTGCTGAGATGACCCAAAGCCAGGAGCCAGGGGCTTCTTCTTCCACGTAGGTAAAGGGCCCCAAGGATTTGGGCCATCCTCTGCTGTTTTCTCAGGTGCATCAGCAGGAAGCTGGATCAGAAATGGGCAGCCAGGATACAAACCAGTGCCTATATAGGATACTGGCACAGCAGGCTGGGGCTTTAACCTGCTGTACCTATTTTTTGTTATTGTTGATTTTTTGGAGGGGTTACTGATGTATTCTGGATATTATTCCTTTGTCAGATTGTCTCCATTCTGTCAGGTATCTCCTCACTCTGTTGATTTTGTCTTTTGATGTGCAAAGGCTTCTGAGTTTGATATAATTCCATTTGTTTGATATAATCAATATTTGGTTTTGATATCTGTGCTTTGGGAGTCTTATCCAAGTATCCATCACCTATGCCGATGTCTTGAAGTGTTTCCCCTACACTGTCCAGCAACTTCATAGACTTAGGTCTTGAATTTTAGGTTTCTTAACCAACATAAAATAGTTTTTCCATCCTTTCACTTTATTTTTTTAAAGATTTTATGTGAGGTAGAGTTACACAGAGAGAGGGAGAGCCAGAGAAAGGTCTTCCATCTGGGGGTCCACTCCCCAAATGGTTGCAAAGGCTGGAGCTAAGCCAATTCAAAGCCAAGAGCCAGGAGCCACGGCCTTCTTCTGGATCTCCCACACAGGTGCAGGGGCCGTCTTCCTCTGATTTCCCAAGCCATAAGCAGAAAGCTGGTTTGGAAGAAGAGCAGCCGGGACACGAACAGGCACCTAATGGGATGCCAGTGCTGCAGGCAGGGGCTTTAGCCTACACAGTGCCACTGTGCTGGCCCCCATTCTTTCACTTTAAATCTGTTTCTATACTAAAGTGAGTCTTTAGTAGACAGCGTACGTGGTTGGATCATGTTTTTGCTATGCATTCTGCAATCTCTGTCTTCTGGTTGGAGACTTCAGTTCATTTATATTACTGATGAGAGACTTCTGTCATTTTGGTTTTTGTTTTCTATCTGTGCCTTAAAACAGTCCTGTCCTTCATTTTCTGCATTGCTTTCTTTTGTGCTTGGTTGATTTTTTTGTAGTGAAATGTTTAATTTGAGAATCTGAAATCTGAAGTGCCCCCAAATTCAAAGCTTTCGGAATGCTAACGTGACACCACTAATGAAAAATTCCTCCCCATGAAACTGTTTCAAGAATAAAATTATGGAGAATGTTCCATAAAATTATATGCAGGCTATATGTATAAGGTATATATGAAACATAAATAAATTTTATGTTTTGACTAGTATCTCATCCCCAGGATAACAAATATGTATATGCAAAATCCCCAAATCCAAAAACATGAAACTTGAAGCACTTCTGATCCCTGCATTTAGATAAAGGGTGTTCAACCTGTAGCCTCTAGCTATTTTTTGTGGTTACCATGGGGATTATCTTTAACACCCTAAAGTTATAACCATCTGGAATTTATACCAGCTTACCCTCTATAACCTAAAATGCTTTACCCCTTGAATAGCTTCATCCCTATTCATTTCAGTTGTTGATGTTAAGAAACGGTATCTTTACACATTGTGTGCCCAAACAAGTAAGTTAATAGGCCTTTTTTTTTTTAAAGATTTATTTATTTATTTGAAAGTCAGAATTACACAGAGAGGGAGAGAGAGAGAGAGAGAGAGAGAGAGAGAGAGAGAGAGAGAGGTCTTCCATCCAATGGTTCATTCCCCAATGGCCACAATGGCCAGAGCTGCGCTGATCCGAAGCCAGGATCCAGGAGCTTCTTCAGGGTCTCCCACATGGGTGCAGGGGCCCAAGCACTTAGGCCATCCTCTGCTGCTTTCCCAGGCCATAACAGAAAGTGGGATTGGAAGAAGAGCAGCCAGGACTACAACCGGTGCTCTTATGGGATGCTGACGCATCAGGCCAGGGCGTTAACCCACTGAGCCACAGCACTGGCCCCTAGGCCTTTGAAATACTTAAACTAGGATGCACAAAGTTTAAGTGTAACATCAGTGAGCATTTTTCCCATGCTTATAGCGATGTTACCCTACCACCAAATTCAATCAAGACACAGAGCATTCCAGCAGCCCAGAAAGCCCCTCCATGCCCTCTGTGCAGCAGGCAGCCCTCCCCCTGAGAAGTAATCAGTTTTCTGGCTTCTATTGTGTTTTGCCTGTTCTTGAAATGCACATGTAAGTGGAATAATACATGGCTGTAGCACGGCTCCAACAGTCTGCTTCCTGATATATTCTGCTGCTTTTGTAACTCCTCTCCTGTGGGTGTGTACCGGGCCTTGTGACCTGCTTCCAGCAAGCAAGGTATGGCCAACCAGTGGGATTTCACTTTTAAGGTTGGGTTGTAAAAGTCTTTGGACTTTATTTGGCTTCTGGTTTCTCTGGTTCTTCTCCTTTGGTCTTAGGAAACCTGCTGCCAGGTTCTGCGATGCCTTGGGGGCGACATCCAGGGAAGCCCTGAGGCCTGTGGTGCAGTTACCATATGAGTGAGTTAGGAAGCTAATTGTCTTCTGGTTGAGCTTCCAGATTACTCTGTTCTGGCTCACATCTTGACTGAAGCCTCATGACAATCGCTGGTCCCCGGAAATTGTAAGATGATAGGAGTCTTTTGTCCCAAGTAAGCCACTCATTGGAGTAGTTTGTTCCACAGCAATAGATAACTGGTATGCATAGTATATTCTTTTTTTAACATGTGTTTTTGTGCTCTGCATTTATATCTAAGCATTTATATCTTAGCATATGTATCATTTATATAAAGCTTCAGTTTGTTATTTTATTTCTGTATAGTGTTGTTGTATAGTAATATACTGAAATTATTAATCCATTCTGTAACTGATGGACATCTTGGTTCTTTCTTTTTTTGACTATATGAGCATTCTTGTACATTTTGGATCTGCATACATATTTCTCTTGAGTGTATGCATACCCAAGAATAGAATACTTGGGTCATAGAGTAGATTTTAGTAGATATCACTGGCAATTTCCAAAGTTCTTCTACCAATTACACTTCCTCCAGCAATTTATAAGATTTCCAATTCTATTGCTTTCTTGCCAACACCTGATATTTTTGTATTTTTCATTTTAGTCATCTTGGCAGGTGTAGTGATGTATCCTATTATGGTTTTTAATTTGATTACTGATGGATGTTGGGCATTTTCCATATGCCTAATGGCCATTTGGATATATTCTTCAGTAAAACCCTGGTTTATCTGTTTTGTCCATTTTATATTGTATGGCCTGTCTGTCAATTAGATTTGTAAGAGTTCTTTATATTCTGGATGTAAGTTTGATTTGTAAGAGTTCTTTATATTCTGGATGTAAGTTTGTCAGATATATTTATTGTAGATATCTTCTTACAGTCTGCGGCTTGCTTTTTTATTCTATTGATGGGATGTTTTGTAAAAGGATGTTTTAATTTTAATGAGATGCAATTTATCAGGTTTTTCTTTTAAAGTTACATTTGATCCAAGATCAGGAAGCTATTTTACTATTTTTTTTAAGATTTTATTTTATTTATTTGAAAGACAGAGTTACAGAGAGAGGTAGAGACAGAGAGAGAGGTCTTTCACCCACTGGTTCACTCCCCCACTGGCTGCAATGGATGGAGCTGCGCCAATCCAAAGCCAGGAGCTTCTTCTGGGTCTCCCACATAGTTACAGGGACCCAAGGAATTGGGCCATATTCTACTGTTTCCCAGGCCATAGCAGAGAGCTGGATCAGAAGTGGAGCAGCCGGGACTATAATTGGTACCCATATTGGATGCCGGTGCTTCAGGCCAGGGCTTTAACCCTCTGTGCCACAGTGCTGGCCCCTTACTATGTTTTATTCTAGAAGCTTTATTGTTTTAACTTTCACATTTAGCCACATGAATCTTCTGAAATTTCCCTTTTTTTAAGATTTATTTATTTACTTGAAAGAGTTACACAGAGAGAGAAGGAGAAGCAGACATAGAGAGGTCTTCCATCTGCTGGTTCACTCCTCAGTTGGCCACAACGGCTGGAGCTGTGCTGATCCGAAGCCAGGAGCCAGGAGCTTCTTCTGGGCCCCAAGGACTTGGGCCATCTTCTACTGCTTTCCCAGGCCATAGCAGAGAGCTGGATCAGAAGTGGAGCAGCCAGGTCTCAAACCGGCACGCATATGGGATACCAGCGCTTCAGGTCAGGACATTAACCCGCTGCACCAAAGCACCAGCCCCAAGGCTGTATCTTTTATCTGGTTAGGTATAAAAGACATTTTCAGGCCTGACATTTGATGATTGTCTTTGTATGGAACAAATAAAAGTTAATATACACAAAAGACATATGATACCACGAGTAAGGATTAGGGAATCAAGGGAGAAGCAGGAGGCGCATTTGTTTGTTAAAAAGGACATAAAAGAATGGTACCTCCGACGCCCTAGTCTGTGCGCAGCTGCCACCTGTGATGGGTCTTTTGGCTCTAGACTCAGAGGCTGGATGAAAACCCAGGTCTGTTAGGAAGTGAGACTTCCTCTTGCAGGGCACTCAGAGTGGGAGCAAATGAGAGGAGGACCTATACAGAAGGGAACAGTTACCCCAATCCTCCTTGAGCCTGGAGCACTGTGTTTCTTTCCTGTATCTTTCTGTCTTTGTCACAGTCTGTCTTGATGTGTCTCTTGACCTTGATCTCGGATTCCAACCTTAGTGGCAGAATGTTGGCATGTGCCTTTCTTCTCTTCCTGCCCAGCTCATGTGAGGCTCCTCTGCCTGGGATGCCTCTTGTTTTAATTCAGTAGTTGAGACAGACACCCATTGCACAACGCTTTTGAGCATAGTCACTCAGATCACAGTGGCTGGGGCATGAGACGGATGCTGGTGTCTGAGTACTCCTAGTGTCTTGATGGTGTTGGCTCTTTGCAAATCTTGGTTGTCCAACGGTCACTGGTATACCTGGAGTAGGAAGCGTGAGCAAGCTTCAGGCTGGATGATGGCTGTAACCACCCTTCTCGCTGCGGATGATCTGATCTTTCGTGGTGATGTGCCAAGCTCATCTCCTGTCACTGGGAGCTCTGTTTCACACCAAGCCTATGAGTGTTTGGGAGGAGAGCTGCTCCATGCTGCCTGCTTGCTGCATCTGGGCCAGCTCCCCTGTCATTTTGCTTTCTCTTTTGCAAAGCCTGTCCTGAGGCTATTGTTTGGTTTTCTAGTCCTGACTGAATTAGGATGGTTCCATTTAAGATGAAAACAATATAAAATGACTATGAAAAAAGGACTGAAGAAGAAACAGAATAAAGAAGGGTTTTCTTCTCTTTGAAAGATGAATGCAAATGTGTTTTGCAGTGTTTTAATGTATTCTAGATGCTCCTCTGCCTATAACCAGCCTGTCACTGCCCAACTGGGAATCTGGTGCATTTGTTCCATAGCAGAAGAATTTGGTGTGGAAGGGGCCAACATTTGGGATGAGAAGTCATTTGCTTGATGGCTTCTGTGCCATCAGCTTCACTGTTGAAGCATTCAGAACCCCCAATCTCCTGGACTGGCTGTCAGAGGGATTGGCTCAGAGGGTGATGTATGGGAATGAGACCGCTAATCTGCCATTATGCTGTTGTTCGCCAAGGCAGTGACCTTTGTTCTACCCCAGCAGTGCTGGTAGTCCCTGAGTGTGACCTGGGGAGAGCATGGATGATTCAACACCAGCCATTTCATTTCTGGAAACAAAGCACTGAGAGAGAGAGAGAGAGAGAGAGAGAGAGAGAACGAGAGAACGAGAACACACTCACACTTAGGAGAGACGACCTCTGAAATTTGTACATCTATAAGATTTTCTAACTTTTTCCTCTCTTAAGCAATATTTTATTGTATGAGGGATGGCTCATGACTAGAACTTTGTTTAAAGCAGTATCCATTCCTACTCCCTTAGAGCTTGCCTTCTAATGATGATAGAATAAATGTCAGTGTTAGACACAAATGTGCATGGCCTTCAGTTAGTGAAACAATTATGAAAGTGCCAAAATTATACTTCCTTTCAATGAGTGCAGGTGGTAGAGGTCCACTGGATTGATGATAAAGAGTATGCTTTAAGAATAAACAAGGATGGGATCTGTATTTTCCTACATTCTGCCCTTGGCTGATTCACTTTGGGATGGTGATGTGTGACAGTTGCATGAGGCTTTGGCAATAGAATACCCTGCCCATTATTGGGGCAGCCTGGTTGGGTTGACCAGACCTTGTCCAGATGAGTGACTTCTCAGAGTACAGGTTCAAGTACATAAGGTCATGCATGTAAAGTGCCTGCTTGTCCCTGGCACATAGTAGCTGTTCCTGCAGTACTGGAGAGTGTGCTTATTACTGATGAGAAAGAAGTGAAGATTAAAAGCCATCTTGCCTAGTAGCCATGTACTTAGAGTCTGGGTTTGGGGGCAGAACACACCCTTTAGAATGGAAGCATCTGGTGCTGGAGAGTAAGGGGCGTTGGGTATGACTGCGTGCTTTTAAGGATTTCAGCTGCGTCTTGGGCAGTTTGGCTGGGTCACCTAATGGAGACATACTCAGTGCTCCATTGCTAGCTTTCTGGTGGCCAGCACCCCATCTGTCCCAGCAGTCTGTGGGCCATAGAATATGATGTGCTCAAAGTATATTGGTGAAAGAATATTATTTTGTGTTCAGAAGAAGTCCACAAGGAGCTATTATAGCCCCCGAAGTGAATACAACTGAGGGTTAGAGAAAGAACAGCAGTGTGTCCACCCAAAGGCCCTGCTCTGTCCTGCCTACTTGGGCCGTGTCTGCAGTGTTGTGCTCTAAGAAAACAAGACAAAGGAGAGAGCCACTTAGTGAGAGCGATCAGGAGAGGGAAAGGTAAGAGCCCTACTGTAAAATCAGCCATTGAAATTGTAGGTTTGTTTAGTTTGGAGAAGAGAAGCTACCTTTGGGTTTAGAGCTGTAACTAGCAGAAAAGGGATTTTATGCCCTTCACAGAGATAACAATTCTTCCCTATCACATAGAGGGCAGCAGTTAGAGGTGATTAGGAATTTTGGGATGCTGTACTCCATTATCAGAGTGCTGGTTCAAGTCCTGTCCGCTTTACTTCCAATCGAGCTTCCTGCTAATGGCCCTGGAAAGGCAGTGGAACAGGACCCAAGAGCTTGGGCCTCTGCCACCCACATAGGAGACCTGGATGGAGTTCCTGGTTCCTTGCTTTGGCATGGCCCATTCCTGGCTATTGTAGGTATTGGAGAGTAGACCAACAGATGGAAAATTTCTCTCTCTCTCTCTGTATGTATGTGTGTCTGTCTATGTCTCTCCCTCTCTGTATTACCCTCTCTTTTAAACAGATAAATAATTCTTTAACTAACTAAAAAAAAATATATGGGGGGCCGGCATTGTGCAGTGGGTTAAGCTACTGGTTAAGGCCCTGGCTCCAGTCCTGGCTGCTCCACCTCTGATCCAGATTTTGCTAATGCACCTGGGAAAGAAGTGGGAAATGATCCAAGTATCTGGGAACCTGCACCCACATGGGAGACCTGGAGGAAGCTTCTGGCTCCTGGCTTTGGCTGGCCCAGCTCTAGCAGTGGCAGCCATTTGGGGAGTGAACCAGCGGATGGAAGATCTTTTATTCTCTCTCTCTGTAATTCTGCCTTTCAATTAATTAATAAATAAATCTTTTAAAAAGATACGGTTCTCCCTTCAAAAATTAGGAACTTTGTAAGGAGAAGAGGTTGGCAAAATCTGAGGAGCCTGCTTGGGTGGCTGTGGAGGGGCCAACCTTTGGAATCTGCCTTCAAAGTACCTTACGGGCTCCCTTCTTGAGTGCAAAGGTAAAAGCTATTAGAGCGGCCACGTCGGCTGGTTGGGCTGCTGAGAGCCTTGTCCATCTTGAAGAGAAATGAAGAAAGTTATCATTTACGGAGTATGCACCATGCACCAGGAGCAGTGCCAGATGCAGTGTTTACATGAACTTCCTTTCCTCGATGTACTGGAAGGTGAATGGCAGAGAAGTAAACTTACTCAGGCAGGCACAGTCACTTGATCAAAGCCCACCTTTTCCTTTTTTGTTCTTAAGATTTATTTATTTGAGAGGCAGAGGTTCAGAGAGAGAGAGAGGGAGTGAGTGAGCTTGCATCTGCTGAAGCTAGGAGCCTGGAACTCCATCCTGGTCTCCCCTGTAGGTGGTAGAGGTCCAAGCCCTGGGGTTGTCGTTTGCTACTTTCCCAGGTGAATTAGCAGTGAGCTGGCCTGTAAGTGGAGCAGTGAGGATTTGAACCAATGCGCCTATGGGATGCTGGCATCATGGGATGTGGCTTAGCTTGCTGCACCACAATGCAGATCCTACCTTTTCCTTTTTGAATCATATCCAGAATCCTGTGCTGTCATTCAAATGCTTTCTCCCATGAGGTCCGTGACTTCAGGGTAGGACAGCATGGCGGCTAACCCTCGAATCTTCTTCAGGGGCTGGCTGGTCCTCTGGGCCTGGATCTTCTTCCCCTTCCTGCAGAGTCCTTGCCTGGGGCTCTCCATCACAGTGTCCCGTTTCTCCACCTTCCACTTAATGGAGAAAGCCTTTTACTGACCTTCTTTTAATTGCTAATAATTATTCAATTTTATACAGCCTGGAGTCATAAATATTCATGAATAATAGTGCATCAGGATCCAATACTTTACGCTATTGTGTTTTTTTTTTTTTAATTAAGCTGAAAGATAGAATTAAATGCAACCAAAGGGAAAAGAGAGCACAGACGTATACATGTATCTGTTTCAGTCCTGCCACAGGTCTGTGGGGGAGGCAGACAGGACGTGATGACTGGGTGTGAAGATACCCAACACACAGGGACCTGACTAGGTGGGTTCACTCACAGTCACTAAATCCTGGCACACGTTTGCTGATTGGCTTTGCAAGCTGTTGCACTATCTCCCGGAGGGGTGCACACAGATTAGAGCAGGGACCTCGAAGAGCTCGCAGTCTGGTCTGGGTGACACAGTACGTGAGTGAGCCGCACGCAGGTCAGCTTGGAGAAGACAGTACTTGCAGGGGACCAGGGAGTGGCTGCCTGGAAGGCTGGGTGTGCTGTGGCAGGTGTGGGGATGGTCATAACTGTGTCCTGGGCCTGCCTTCCACACATCTTTGCTCAGCCTCGCAAGTCTCAAGCCAGAGCAGACGGGTCACTCACCATCCCCTGGGAAGGCCCCCGGAGTCACACTGCTTAGTTTCCATTCCAGTCACTGCCAGTTACTTAGTGAATCACTGAACCTTGCTATGCCTCAGTTTCCTTGCCTGTAAAATGGGAATAATTGTAGAACCTCCCTCCCAGGATTGTTGTGAGGGTAGAGTAGCTCATGCACGTACCAGGCACAGGAGGGTCCCTGGCACACAGAAAGTGCTGATGTGTGGATGTGTCTGCTGTTGCTATGTGAGCTGAGGCCTTTGTTTATGGCTTCCTAGGGCTTCTTCATTCCTGTAGACACCTAGGTTCTCCCGAGGGCTCTTGTGAGATTTGCCTTGTGAGGAGGCAGATAGACTGCAGCTGCCCCGTCCTGAGAATTCCGAGATGCTCCGAGGACATTCCGGCAAGAGTGAGGCAAGGGCAGAGCCCTAACAAGTACCTTGGAGGAGGCCGGGGGCACCTTGGGAAGAGCGAAGGGCAGGGGAGGGTAGCATATTCTCTCTCCCCACCCTCCACACCCTCCTCCCTTCTCTCTAGGGAAGAAGACTTGCCCGCTCGTGGGTGTGGCACGTGCCA
Source organism: Sylvilagus floridanus (assembly GCA_949820135.1). Classification (NCBI taxonomy): domain Eukaryota; kingdom Metazoa; phylum Chordata; class Mammalia; order Lagomorpha; family Leporidae; genus Sylvilagus; species Sylvilagus floridanus. The sequence goes on from OX463235.1 coordinate 56,724,624, forward strand.
CACTCCGTGGAGCTGTGAGTTATTTATTCGAAATGCATGTGTGGGGAGATGCGTGGGAACTGGCGTGGGGATTTTCTCAGGTAAACAAGCCCCACTTTGTGGGGAGTGGTGCTTTCACAGTCCAAGAGCTGGAGGAGAGCTGGAGCGTTCACCGTCGTCACTGGGCTCCCTGCATCGTGGCATCTGTCTGCTGGCCCCTGGAGGCGTCATCCACAGCCTCTGCCTCTGCTGACTGCAGTGTGGGGGCTGCTCAGAGAACTCAGATCCTAGCCCTCAGCTGAACACTGCCACGCGTGCCTTGTCACGTGACTTCATTCTGTGGCTGTTTAAGTGAGGGATAGACAGGGTTTCTAGGGACTGTGGGCATGGGAAAAGGCCCTGAGACTCTGCCTGCTGGGACGGATACATAAGGTTGTTGTTTTTCTTTTAATTTTTTTAATAGGGCTTATATTTAAACCCTAGTTCTGTGTGGCTTTTAACCAATCACCAGCTCTCTCTGAGCCTGGGTCCCTCATCCATCATGAGGGAATTAATCAGAGCCAAAACCTAAGTCCTTGCTATCACCAGAAAGTCTCCATGAACAGCCTCCCAAGTGACTACTCATCTCTTGCTTTTCTGCAGGTTCATTTGGTCCAGACACCCTAGCCTCTTTCTAGCCCATAGCTTCAGAGCTCCTGCCACTGGGCCTTTGCACTGACCATTCCCTCTCTCTGGAATGTTCCACCGCAGATAGTGGGAGTGGTTCATTCTTTTATCTCCCTCAGGTTTTTATTTAAATTTATCTCAAGTCCTAGATCCCTGCTATCCCTGTGGCAGACCACATGACCTTTGCTGCTCCCAACTTGGGCGTAGCCCTGGCTGTAGTGGGCATTTGGGGAGTGACATAGTCTGTGGAAGATCTCTTTCTCTCTCTGTCTCTGCAACTCTTTCTGTCTTGCTCTCACTTTTAGTCTCTCAGTCTTCCTGTGGCTCAAGTAAATAGCTAAATTTGCCTTCTCAGAGAGGCCTGCCTTGGTCATCCTGTCTAACATTGTGCATGCCTCTACCCACTTGCTTTCTTTTATGCTTTAGTTTTCCTCCTTACAATGACCTTGCACATTCCATATTTTACTGATTTATTGTCTTGATTGTTTCCTCATGAGAAAGGAGACTTGGAGGTTAAGGGGAGTATGATGGAGGTGGGGAGGCATAGCTGGGAGAGCTCTTCTGGCTCTCCTTGACCTCTCCTTGACCTCTGGAGCCATGAAAAAAATGCCCCCTCCAGAAAGAAGTTTGTTTACTTGGAAGAAATCCCATTGCTTGTTCTGCTCACAAGCATCTCACTTTGCACACCTGGTTCCATGTAGGTGCCTGATGGTTGCTTCGTGAAGCCAGGTCTGGGGGTGGGGGGGTTGCACGGGCTGCTCTTTTGCACATATCAGCTCTGTGCACTGAGCCCATTTCCTGAGCTCTCTGCCTTTGCTTCCCTTCCCTGTATAAAGGGGATGATGGTGTGTGTATCTACCTTGTAAGCTGTTTATTGCAGGAGTCCACACATGTCTGAGGAAAGCCAGAACCTAGTGCTCAGCAGCTAGCTATTATGTTTTAAGAAGTGCTTTCAGCTCTGACGTTCTCACTCCCGGCAGAGGGATGCTTGCTTAGGAAGTTGGGTGAAGCCCTAGAGGAATGACTGCTGCAGGTGTGGCGTGGTTAATGCATGCAGCCTGCAGCCCAGGCTCTGTTGGAGGAGGTCAGGTCTGTGGGATGGACTGCACGAGCTACAGCTTCATCCAGAATTTTCATGCTGCTGAAGGTTCTGAGGTTGGACATCCAAGAAGACTGGTATTTCAAAACAATGCATGGGAGAAGAGACTTGGATGTCCATGTTTAGTCTCAGGAGGGAGGTTGGGATGGAGGAACCTGGCTGTGGCCCCTGCAGCAAGCCATGAGATGCTTGTAAGGGAAGGCACAGGCACCTCCGGGAGCCATCTGCTCTCTGCACCCTCCAGGACCTCAGGTGTTTCCTGGCATCATGGCCAACCCAGAGGTGCTTGGCTTTTGGCTGGTGTTCTGGAACTCTGCCTACCCAGGGCACCTAAGCATGCTTTGGCTCAGGCCCGCAGCAGAGCCCAGAGGAAGGCTCTAACTGCCTGGAAGTAGAGACAGTTGTCTTCACCCTGCAGCATTCCCAGCGGCCCTTGCAAGGGACCATTCAAATCAGTGGGGCATTGGAAGAGTCGAGGGAGCTGGGGAAGGCTTGGGAAGAGAAAGCCTTTGTTTTTGGGGCATAGTGTTCGCTCAGGAAGTTGGAATGGAGGCGTGCATTTGCCCGTGGGTCTCAGTGACAGGACATCCTTCTCAGGGACAGCCTCCCAGCACTTTGGACATGGAGAAACAGATGCTTGGAAGTGAGTTCCGACTGCTCAGGCCCTGCTGATCCTCACACTTGTGCTTTACGGGGAAGATGGATAAGGTGGGGCCAGCCAAGTCCTAGCTGGTGGCCAGGGCGGCTTCCGGGGGGATTTTACTCTCATCGTGAAAGCTTGAGTAAGAGCAGAGTGAACAGCATTTTTACCTTTTGCCTTCTGCTATCATGATGGCTCATTGCATACATGCTGTGGGTAAATTTTAGTGCCAGCTGGTGTTTGTCACCTGACTCTTATTCCAGCCAAACCACAGCTTGGGGAGGCATGGGAGCTAGGAGCTCAGTGATGCCAGTGACAGGCAAGGTCTGGAATGGGGCCCTCAACATTTGGGAAGTCTTCTTGTCCAGCCCACCCAACAGCTGCTTCCTTCCTCAGCCCATGTTTGGTGCTGGGCCCCGGGGCTCTGTGCTGGTGACCAAGCCCTTCTTGCTTCAAAGTCTAAAGGAGAGCCTTGGAAAGTCTGCAGAGTTCTCGGATAGGGCTTTCTAGAATGTTCCGCAGGAACTGAGAATGGACGCTATCAACTCTACCAGTAGAGTTAGCAGGAGAGATGACCCAGGAACTCGGATTTGGAGGCTCCAGGGATCAAGGGGTTGATTTTCCAGGGCTTCAGGGCCTGCTCTGGTACCAGGCACCCTGGTGCTTCTGCTGTTCGGGGAGTGACCTTGTGCAGATCAAGAGCTGTGAGGCTCGTGTCCCTCAGCTGCAACCCAGGGACCCCAAACAATTCCAATGTCATATTAAAGAAAAAGATTTGTTTATTCATTTCATTTGAAAGACAGGCAGAGACAGGGAGAGAGAGAATCTTCCATCCACTGATTTATTCCTGCAATGGCTAGGGCTGGGCCTAGGCCTGGCTTATGCCAGGAGCCTGGAACTCTGTTGGGTCTCTCACGTGAGTAGCAGATGTGCAAGTACTTGGGCCATTATCCGCTGCTTTTCCAGGCACATTAGCAGGGAATTGGATCAGAAGTGGAACAGCCAGGACTCAAATTGGTGCACATATGAGATGCTGGTGGCACCTTGGCTGCCAGCTTTACCTGCTATACCACAGTGAGGGGATTAACTGAGCCACTACTCCTATTGAGCAGAGTGGGGAGCATTTGTTTAGAGAGTTCTCAGTAAGTGTTTCTATTGATGAATAGTGGGAGTGGTGGACAAGTGAATAGATGGTAGATATGCAGTGCAGGAAGTCCTAACAAAGGACTAAGTGTTGTGGGAGTGCAGAGACAGCACAGGATGTGTCCACAGGGGAGACAAAGGATACTGCTCTCAGTGTTTAAGGATGAGTTCCAGGTCCACCTGGGGCTGCTTTGCACAGCCAGGCTCCCAGGGAATCCTCACACTGAGCAGAGGCTTCCAGGGCCATCCACTGTACTCTTCCAGAGTGGACTCATGGTGCCCTGAGCCTGGGAGTGGGTCTCTCTGCCCAGTCGGGAGGGAGAGGCAGGGGCTGCGAATGTCACCCAGAAGAGGGGCCCCTGTAGAGCCTGACCCATTCCACATCCCTCCTCTCTGTTTGAACTGCAGCTCCTGAGCCCCTTAGCCCCAGAGTGCCTCCCATAGCTTGTTGAATTTCCTTAGTGTGTTGGCCTACCTTCCCCTGGAAATAGTCATGGCTTTCTACAGGATTTTTAAAACAGGACAAGATTGGCTTTGGGGCAGGAAGAGAATATCTTGCACTGGACTGTCATGTGGTGCATGGCAGGACTCAGTGTCCTGGTTGCACCTGTTAGTGTCACTGCATCACCCACCCCTGAATGTCCTCCAGGGTTGGAGCAGCTCCCAGTGAAACCCGCTAGCGCTGAGATGGGAGGGGTGTTTCTTCTCTGCTCCTGTGGTGCTTTGCAGACTTCTTTTTCCTTTTGGGGGGGTTTGGTAGACCCCTGACCCTTTTGCCCATCGCAGTGAGATCCAGAGACCCCAGGTGGAAGGGAGGGAGCCTAGGGGAGGAACAGCCTGGCAGGGAAGCCAGGGAGGTGGGATGGAGGTGGGTAAGGGCAGGTCTGTGGTGGCACAGGCATCTCCCGAGCATCCAGGGTCTGTTTTCTTCTGCAGACCCCCCCCACCCCTGTGTTGGTCTCTGTGTCTCTGAGTGGGGGGCTGCTCGGGTTGGAGAGCATAGCTGGTTCTCTCTCTGAACAGGGGACCCTGAGTAGGGCTCTGCCTTCCATGCATGCAAACAGGGGGTCTCAGTTTCAGGAGAGTGGGAGTTTGGGTTTGGGGGAGACAGGAGAAGGGGTAGTGGGGGCCAGCGCCAGGCTGGGGGCAGGAGCGCCGGGGGACAGTGGTGGAGGGGAACTGTGGACTGCTACCACCTCAGTAAGAGTGACTTCAGCCTCCTGACTCACCCCGGCACCAGCCTCCTGGATAAATAAAGTGACAAATAACTGATTGTCGTGATCTCAGGAACACCCACGGCCAGGCAATCGTCAGGCTGAATGCTGAAGTTCCCGCTGGCCAGCTCAGCTCTGCTGAAAGAGCCAGGGAGGTTCCGCAGCCCTGGGGGAGCCTGAGTGAATCTGGAAGGCCGTGCAGCTCCCCCTTCCCCGTTGCATTTCTCCCTCCCACCCTTTCCCAGAATTTCCAGTCCCCAGCCCTTGCACCTGCCTCCTTATTTATAGACCTTTTGCTGTACGTGGGTCCCTTCCCTCTTCCTGTTGCCCCTAGGCAGGGTGGCCGGCTGGGTGAGTGGAAAAGCCTTTTCCCTAAACCAGATACCCCTTAGTGGGTGGGTGGGCGGGTGATGCTGCACAACATCTTTACTGTCTGATATGAGAAACCCCACATCTAGTGCCCTGCCTGGAAGAGCCCCTCCTGCCCACTCAAACACAAACACACACCAAAGAGTAAAGGATCCTGGCCCCGTGGTTGTAAGCTGGGGTAGGGGCTAGAGAAAGCATGGAGTGGGAGCGGCTGGGTGGTGCCACACAGGAGTGGGACAGGGAGGAAACCCCGTGAGGGTTGGAACTGAAAGGTGGTAGTTTGAGCGTGAGAACACCGGCTTGCCGGTAGCGCTGGATTCACTCCTGTGTGCAGAGGCGTGTGCAGGGCTCAGGATGCAGGCTCTGGTGCCTGAGGCTGGTGGTCCCAGTCTCAGCTGCCACTTCCTAGCCAGGAGTCCTTGGTCAAGTCCTGCACTTGTGAATATCCATGTCGTAGAGTTGTCACGAGGATTTGTCAAACAAGTAGGCTCTTGGCTTTGCACAGCGCCTGGTAGGCAGTAGCTCAAGAGTGCCAGTTACCATTTGTGCTCCGCGTCTGTAGCTTCAGGAGACGGATTTGCAGCAAAAGGAAGAGGGATTCACCTACCAGGACCTTCAGTCAGAGCAGGGCCAGGTTAGGCAAATGAAACTACAGTTAAGTTTATTTATTTATTTTTTTCATCAGAAATTTGTAGTCAGCTGGGCCCCCTGCGTTTTGCCTGATGATCTCAACCAGTCTTCGGGAGCTGCGTCTGGAGTGCCTTCTCCATCTTGGTCCCTGTAAGGACAGCCCCAGTCTGGGTCTCAGACCTGGGTAATGGAGTTCTTGGGGTAGGGGCGAGGGCAGCCCACAGTCTGGCTAGCCATCCCCTCCCCCGGCTCCTGCCCAGCAGCCTGGTCCCCCTGCAGGCTGGGGTGCGGGGCCCTCCTGGGCAGCGGCTGGGTGACTGAGTGCGTGCGTGTCTGTGGGGGCTCGGAGGCTGTGAGCACGCTGCGCCACACGCAGAGGGCGTTGTGAGTCAGAGCACGCTGCGTGCGGCGCCTGCCAGCCGGCCCATAGGCAGGTACAGGAGCAGCGCGCCCCGCTTCCCCGTCTCCGCAGCAGGGGCTCAGCAGCCCGCGTTCCTGTACGCTTCTGGAAAGAAGCGGCCATGGAGCAGAGTTTTCTCACCCCTAGATGTATGGTTCAGCGTCCCCTTCAGTTTTCTGCTCCTGCTCCGTTTTCCCTCCTCTCTTTCCCCTTTTCCTCCTCCTCCCCTCCCTGTTTTTCTCCCTCTCCCCCTCTCCTCTCCTTGCCTGGCCTCGCCCCTCCCCGCCCCTCCCCTCCCCTCTCCTCCCCTCTCTGATTTCCTCAATCCCCACCTTTCCAGGAAGTCTGGTGAGGAGGCATGGGGGGTGGGGGGACCCGGACCATCCCTGGTCACCTGCTGGTCTGGCCACAGGTTTCTTTTAACCCCTGCACGTGCTGACACCTGAAACCTCCCTGGCAGCAGTGCCCTGAGTCCCTGGTGACCAGGAAAGCCGTAGGCAGGTTGGGTGACCTGTGGGAGTGAGCCCCTGGCCCCTCCAGAGGGACACATATCCGAGGGCGTGGGGGACATGCAAGTCCAAGAGCCGTCCATTTGAGGACAGCTGGGGGTAGGCTCTTACCCAGCTCACTTTCTGTGGCTGCACCTGCTTGGGGGACTCAGACTCTGGCTCCCCTTGATCCTCTTGCTAGGCACATAGGGGCCTTCATGATTTGCCCCCTTAATCTGTTTTCTACCTCACCTCCAGCCTTTCCTCTCCTCCCACCTGACGCTGCCTGGAGATTTGAGGAAGCTCTGTGCGCCTTCACTTCCAGGTGTTTGTATCTCCTGTGTTTCTTCTGCCTCAGCAGCAGCTATTCATCCTGCAAGATTTGGTTCAGATACCTCTCTTCCAGGAAGTCTTCCTGACAGCCCCCTGTCTGCTTAGCCTTCAGAGTTCCTTCTCCTGTGGGCTTCTCAGCTTGATCCTGCTGTCCTCTGTGCCCTCTTGTATACCTTGCTGAATCGTGGTTGGTTGTTTTCGTAGCTGCAGGCGGAAAGTGTCTTGATTTATATCTTTTCACTGTTCCTGCCTCAGGGCCTTTGCACATGTCACTGGCTTTTCATGGAACACTCTCATCCTCTCACTGTTCATGAGTAACGTCACCTCTCCAGAGAGGCCTGCCTGATACTGCTTACGCCAGGATAATTACTGTGTTTCTTAAAGCACACCGTTTTATCTCGATGCTTTATCACAATTTGCTTATTTCTCTTCTACCAGTCTTCTCCATTGGGTGAGAGTGGCGGCTGTGTCAGCTGGCTCATCATGGTATCCCTGCTGCCCAGCCTGCTTGTGTCACATGCTGATAGGCCAGGTGGGGAGGCATGGGGCAGCGTCATGGAGGGCCTCAGTGAGGGGCCCAGTGAGGATTCACTGGCTGTGGATAGCGGGGCAGGGATATGAGGGCCGATTTCTCCGTGCCTTCCTGTCTCCTTGTGTGGCTGTGCTGGTTCATCTTGGAGCAGATGCCCCCGCTGGGCAGCATCACCGCCCTCTCCTACACGCTTTCGTGTAGAGCCTGGTGGTATTTGGAATTTTTCCAGTGGTGCTGCTCTCTATACACAGCGTGAAGTGAATCATGCTGTTCTTTCCCACTCTCCCTTCTCCCTCCTTGCTCATCAGCAGGAGCACACTGAGTTGATGAGGACAGGATCTTGGGTTCCCGGGCAGTAGCAGCAGGTGTGCCCCGCTGCCTGATCCGTGATCCAGGGAGGCAGCGCTCACCTCTGCCTACAGCTGCTGGGAGGGGTCTCCTTCTGGAAGGAGCACCCCCACGTGCTCAGGGCACCTTGCTTTCCAGAGACAGATCCTGGGAGCTGTTCCTGTGTCTAGCTTTCCGAAGGCTCCACTGGAAAACTCTGCAGACTGGTTCAGGTCAGCTGTGTGACTGCAGCTGGCTGTGACCCTTGGATCCTCTAGGACAGTGTCCGAGGGGCCAGGCCAGGCAGCTGGCCCCGTGGTGCTGTCACCCTCCTGACTTGTGGTGAGGGATGGGGAAGGAAGGATTCCATGGTAACAGGGCTGGAGAGCCCTCGCACCATGGTGTCCTAGCAACCAACTGGAGGAATTCCAAATGCATGACTACAGCAGGACCCCTGAACCTGCCAGGCTCAGGCTGGCCTGTGCGTTAGCTGCTGGGCTGTGGCCCCCTGTGCTGGGGCTGATGGTGGGAGGATTGGAAGAAGTTGTTTGTGTGGGCTTTGGAAACTAAAGAGAAAAATTAATTAGAATAAACAAATAGAGGAGTATCTGCTGGGTAAGAGTCAGTCCTGGGGGCGGGGGAGACATCAGGCCCAGCTTCACATCCCCTTCTCTGAGGAGTATTTCTTAATCCCCCCCCCATTTCATTTTCATTTTCAAATTGTCTGTGTAGGCTGAGCCTTTGACCATGGCCTTGGGAATGACACTCACTCCTGGTTTTCCTCCTTTGCTTTTCCGTGTTCCTTTTGCTCACTCAAGACGTGAGGCCTGTGCTGAAACCACACTCACGGGCAGCTCTGGCCCTCCCCATTTGTGGCCTCAGTGGGTGATCATTTCCAGGAGTGTCTGTTGAGTGGAACGTGGTATGTTTTTGATTTGTCTTTTATTCTTCAGCCCCCACGCTAGACAAGTGCCTGGCGGTTTTATCTTGCACAGTGGGATCTGAGTTGGAGTCAGTTACTGCTTATAGGCGCTTATGGCACAGCCCTTTTAGCAGCCTGGTAACCTGGTGACCTTTCTGAGTTGGCCTCATGTCAACATGGATCTGGGGGAGGAATTGAGCTTCATTCTCCTTCCTCACTGGGGTGTGGGCAGGGAATGGAGAGTATGGGAGGCCTTAGAAATAGTAGCAGGAATCCAAGCCATGGAGTAGTGGGTAAAGCCACTGCCTGCAGTGCCAGCATCTCATATGGGTGCCAGTTTGAATCCCGGCTGCTCCACTTCCGATCCAGCTCTCTGCTGTGGCCTGGGAAAGAAGTAGAAGATGGCCCAAGTCCTTGGTCCCCTTTACGTGAACTGCGTGGGAGACCCAGAAGAAGCTCATGGCTCCTGGCTTCAGATCGGCACAGTTCCAGCCATTGCAGACATCTAGGGAGTGAACCAGCGGATGAAAGATCTTTTTCTCTCTCTCTACCTCTCCTTCTCTCTCTCTGTACCTCTAACTTTCAAATAAATAAATAACTAGATCTTAAAAAAAGAATGGAGGGGGGAGGATGGATGTGTGGGATCTGTGCCTGCAGCAGCAGGGAAAGGGCAGCTTCCAGCTGCGTGTGAGGGCACAGGTGCTTCAGTGGGGCGCAGGGGCTTCAGTGGGGCACAGGGGCTTCAGTGGGGCGCAGGGGCTTCAGTGGGGCACAGGGGCTTCAGTGGGGTACAGGGTCTTCAGTGGGGCACAGGGGCTTCAGTGGGGGCACAGATGTTTCAGTGGGGCACAGGGGCTTCAGTGGGGCACAGGGGCTTCAGTGGGGCGCAGGGGCTTCAGTGGGGCACAGATGATTCAGTGGGGGGACAGATGTTTCAGTGGGGACACAGGGGCTTTAGTGGGATGCAGGGGATTCAGTAGGGATACAGGGGTTTCAGTGGGGACACAGGGGTTTCAGTGGGGCACAGATGATTCAGTGGGGCACAGATGTTTCAGTGGGGCACAGGGGCTTCAGTTGGGGACACAGGGCTTCAGTGGTCAGGGTGGCTTCAGACGCAGGATGTCCCCAGGTCACTTGTCAAAGATTGAGTTTCCTGTGTGTGCACAATGGCTTCCTGCAGGTTGGGCTGTGGCTTGTGCTTCTCCATTTCCTGTACCACCTCGTGGTAGTGGGCACACAATAGGTGCTTTGGAATCATTGACCGAGTCATCACTTGTCCTTGTCCAGCTTACCCTCTGGGAAAATGGAACTTTCCCTCATTTGTCATTGAACCCCAGGGACGTGAGTGCACTGCACATTTTCCAGTGTGAAATACAGGATTTATTGTTCATTGAGTAAATATTTAGGGCAGGCTGGGGTGAGTGTTGCGGTAGGGGAAATTCAGGAAAAAAATTAGTGAAAGCCAAAGCTGGTAGTCTAGGCTATAAAGAAAAGCAGATCTCTGTTCTCCCTAGAGGGGCATCCCCGCAGGCCACTGGGAGAACTCGGTGTCCCTGGGGGGAGACTCCCAGACTGAGAATCATGTAGAAATCCGTTTAAATGTATAACTCCCGGGGGCCTCCCCAAAGATTTTGGGTGAGCAGTCCTGGGAATCTGCATTCTTACTTGCTACCTAGGTGATTTGGATGGGGACCATAGACTTAGAAACACTTGTCGTCCTGATGGTTACTCTTTGTCCAGTGATATCTCTTCGAGCCACAGCCTCAGAGCTTGCTCTTCTTAGGGGCTTCCCAAATAGTTTTAACCACATCCAGGTCGGCACTGTGGGGCTGACACGTCTAGGAGCCCTGTCTTCCAGGCCGCCTTAGTCCAGTCCTTTTTCATATTTAACTGCTGAAGCTAGGAGGCAAAGGCTGGTTGGCTGTGCACCCGTGTATGGGGTGAGGAGTGAGGATGCCCTCGCTGGGTGGCTGAGGTTTACACACTGGTGATGGGGGGGGGGGGCTGATGCTATTTTAGTGGGAAGTGTTAGGGGAACTGAAATGCCAGGGCAGATTGGGGTTATCGGCAAGGACTTAACTTCCTAGGGGACATCTTTAAAGTTAGGAAAGCAATGTCATGTTTCTAAGCCACAAGTTTTGCAGAAAGTTCAGAGAAACCCACCCCATACCCTGCCCTTGCTTTCATCCTGAGTTTTGTCTGCTGCAGTTCTTGGGCGGGAGTTGATGGTTATGATAACAGCCCAGACAGTAATAACCAAGAGCTGACATTTATGAAGTCCTCACTCTGGAGACTGAACGTTCATGACCTTATCTAATCTTCACAATGGCCTTATGAAGTCCAACGCCATCACTCTCTGTTTCACCATTGAAGAACCTTGAGCGTCACTGATGATGTGCCCCGTGATTTACTGTTGGTGATCAGTAGGCCCAGGACTGGGTGCCCACCCCTAGGCTAGAAATGTCATGCAAGGAGACTCTTCTATTCAACTTCCCCTTTCTTCCCTTGTTTTCTTCCTGATGTGCCAAAATGTGCATTCTGCTTGCATCCAATTTATCCTATGCAGCTTCTATTTTTGGTAGTTTATTATAGGACATGGAGAGTGGAAGTGGAATAGAATAAATAGATTTTTTAAGGGCATCCATTTGAAACCAGACCTCTCTTCAGTAAGATTCAAGGATGAGTACAGGTTTCTGTGCAGGCTCTAGATATTGAAGTGATTACAAAATATCGGGGCCTTGATTATCCATGTGGTTGGTGGCAAGGCCACTCACCTGTGTTTCTGATAGATGCCTTCTGCTTGGTAGATGCCTTTTTAGCATTAGTATGAGAGTTCTTCCTTTACCTTAGTCTTGATGGGAAAATATATATGCTTAGTTACATTAATGTCCAAGTACTTTTGGAAGTACTTCCATCTGTTTGTTTACTCTCCAAGTCACTGTAACAGCTGGGACTGGGTCTGGCTGAACCAGGAGCCAGGAGCTTCTTCCGGGTTCTCTCACATGGGTGGGCAGGAGCCGAAGCTCTCAGACTATCTTCTGCTGCTTTCTCAGGTGCATTAGCAGGGAGCTAAATCAGAAGCAGAGCAGCTGGGACTTCTGGTGCCCATGTGAGTTACCAGTGTTGTAGGTGGCAGCTTACCCTGCTGTGCCCCAATGCTAGCCCCAAAAGTCCGAGTTTAAAGGATAAATTACTTCCTTCCTCTCACACAGGCTCCCCAAGTGGGCATAGGTTTGGGGAGGTGGCGTTAGGGTAGGGGCCTTTGAAGCAGGTGGTTAAGATTCTGCCTCTCCAGGTTACCTGGGGCTTGTTTCAGTCTCCCTCAGCGGCTGTATCTTCATTTCTCTAATGTGAGCGTGCTGATCACAGTGGGTGCTGTGGTGATCTCAGCGGGTGCTGTTGCATCACCAAGACCCCCACCTTCACCATGAGCTTTAGCCCCCGCTGCTGGGAGTGTTGGCAGCTGAGTCACTGCTTGTGAGTGGCCCTCAGCATAACAGAGCCCAAGGGCACGCCCATTCCCTACAGCAGCCTGTGTCCAAGTCAGCAGAATAGTGACCTGGCTCCCTTGCCTCAAGGCATGAAAACACCAGAGGTCCCCATGGTTGGGTGGACCACCCTGTTACGGCTGCATGATAATCCCAGTCCTCCTGCCCAGTCCTGCAGCCGTCCTTTCTCCGTGGGTGTTTGTCCTTGGATACCCTCACCAGTTCACTTCCTACAGGAAAATCTCCATCTCAGAATCCTGGGCAACTCCCTAAGACACCTCATTTACCAAGTCTTGTGATGATTAAGTGAGATCAGGAATATAATGGCCTAGCATTTTACTTGAAAAAAATAGCAGGTCCTCTATAAATGCACCTTCTGTTTTGAAATTACATAGCAACACTTAGGCCTAGCAGCTCTTTTGGTGTGTGTTTTGGGAAAATATTGGGCTGATATGATGATCAGGGCTGGATAAATTTCAGTGAGAATATGAATTCTTTGGAACTTTGGAGGAAGCCTTTGATTGATTCATGTCAAACTTCATTATCAGAAGTGGTTTGGGACATTCAGTTCAGCTGTGGGTAATGGAATTTTATCATGTTGATTTTTTTCTGTTTTACAAGAATTCATATAGTGTCTGGAGCAGGATTTTCCCAAAGATATTTTCATTTCACTTATAGGAAAAGATTAAACAAACTCAGCATTTTAGTGAGAAATTAATGAGGAAGAGGGGTATTATAAATCTGGTAGGGAAGAGAGGTGTCATCATTCACATCCACTCTTTCGTTTTGTGTGTGTGTGTGTATGTGTGTGTGCAGTTGTGGTTTACTATGAGCTGGAACACTGATGAGCTTAGTTGATAGTTACTGGTGGGTGTGCGTAGGATAGTGCAAGCTCCAGGGAGGGAAGAGGATCTGGCATATTATTTTCCAGTAGTGCCTTCTGTAGGTGCTTACAACAGACATGAAAAGGTGTGGGAAGAAATGCACACATTACTTAAATGAATGGCATAAAAAATGAAAGGGCATTTTCCATCCCTGCTTCTGAAAATGAATTCCATTGCTCAGAACTAACCACCATGGCAAATGTAGATATGGTCTCCCTTAGCTTTCTTCTATATAATACATGCATCCAGGTTTATAATGATCTCTGTGTAGTGTGTGTGTGTGTGTGTGTGCGTTCAATACATGGGTTCCCAGCATACATTCTACTGAGCAACTTGCTTTTTTTTTCACCTCTTCTAATTGGACATCTTTCCAGATCTGTATATGTAGCTTTGCATTCTTTTGAATGTTCATGCATAGTATTCTATTGAATGGCTACACTAAAGTTTATTTAAACCAACAACCGTTGCATTATTTGCAAAGGCCAAGATATGGAAATAACATAAATATCCATTGACAGAGGAATGGATAAAGAAATTGTGGTGATATATACAATGGAATATTATTCAGCCATAAAATAGAAGGAAATCTAGCCATTTGCAACAAAATGGATGAACCCTAAGGACATTATGCTAAGTGAAATAAGCCAGACACAGAAAGATAAACCCTGTAAATCTCACTTACAAGTGAAATCTAAAAGAAAATGAACTCATATAAGCTGAAAATAGAATGATAGATACCAGAGTCTGGGGCTGGAAGAAATACAGAGATGTTTGTCGAAGGACCAAACTTTCCATTTTAAAATGAACATATTCTTGGGTTCTGACATACAGCAATAGTGGTGATGGATGTGTTAATTTGATTTTGGTAGTCATTACACAGTGGATATCAAATTATCACATTGGATACCTTGAAGACACACAATTTTTATTTGACAATGGCATGCTTTAAAGTAAATAGACTACCATTAATGAGTATGTATTTAGATGGTTCTTAATTTTTCAACATCGTCATTGAACAGTGAATATCCTTGCACATACATGCTAATGCCATTTTAACATATGACTTTGACTTGTACAGGCTTGGGTATATAGTTGCTGCCAGAACAATAACTGTTGGATTGACTTGAAGGGCATAAGCAGTTTGATGAAGGATCAGAGGAGGAGGAGGAGGAGTTTGACATGAATCTTCTGAGCACACGATGGGGCACTACTTTCTCAAGAGAGATTGACCATCATTTACAGATTTGGAGAAGGGAAGAATCTGGTGCACTGAAGTTCCAGTGATGAGACTCTGCTCCAGCGGGATTGTCCAGTTATTGGTCCTCCTGGCCATTGTCTGTATCACAGAGAGCCTTTCTTAGAGAGTGGGGTTTGTTTGTACCCTGGTGTGAGGATATGGGAGTTGCTTCCTTTGTTGTTTCCAGGTATGGGCTTTGATCTAAGTGCATTTATGGATGATCACAGGGCTGCCACCCAAGCCAGCTCAAACATTCACAGGTGCTTCAGGGTTTACACGACAAGGGGTTCTGTTCAAAGGCTGCCTTGCAGGGCGCTGAGCCTCCAACATGTAAATAAGCATTGAAAGTGATCACCCATGAATAATTAATTTTAAAATGCATCCAGAACACTCTGTGTGACATAGTAGCTGATCTACAGCCCCATTAATGCATCTAAGTGGAGGATCAAGTTTAATGATGCCATTTAGCATATTCATGCCCCTGCATGTGATTGAGCCCCATCACCCTGTAGTCTAGGCCAGCCCAGCATGTTCAGTGCTGCCCTGTTCCCAGTGTTCTTTAGAGGAGTGTGACTTCTAAAGTTTTTTGTGCTGTATTACTGCATGTAAAGAAGAAGAATTTCCACGAGGACCATTATTTGGAGCAACTCTTTCTAGGAAGTCATGGGCCATGTGAGTCCCCTCTACTTGTCCTGTTTCAGAGCACCCCCGCCCTGCCCTCGGGCAGCACTCTTGTGAAGCAGGATGGACATTAGGAACCACATTTGACACAGGTGGAACCTGAGCATCAGAAGTAGTGGCTTGTACGAAGTCACCCTGCACCAGTGAGGGAACGGAGACCCAAGCCTAGCTTGCCTGTTTGTAGTCGTTATACTTTTTGCTGCAAATAACCACCCATGGGACATACTGATGTGAGGCACACACAGGCCGAGACTGCTCACTGTGGGCATAAAACAAGTTAGATATTTGTAAGTTCATGGGTAAGAATTTTGAGGATTTTGTTTTGTTTTCAGTGCACTCCCATGTTTTTGCCTACTCCTGACTCTTCTCTTTAGCCAAGTAAACTGTACGCAGATGTGTACCAGCTCTCACAAATGAATAAAAAGCCACTTCAGAAGAAAGAAGATGGATTTCATCATAAGGAAGCCTAATTAGACCTCATCGAACAAGTGGCTGTTGAATGCTTAGGCTGTGTACCTTAGATCTGGACACAGGGAAGGACAAAGCTGTGCAAAGAATTGTCCCTAAACCTAGAAGCTTGCTGTCTAGCTGGGGTCATGGGAACACACTGTTGACTAACACAAGAGCATCTGTTGATCAGTTGCCCACCAGGGGTCATGGAATTCTTCACTTCCCTAGGATTTGACAGAAGACAGAGTAACTGTGGGATCCAAAAGTCAAAGGAGTGGTGTGGGACCCCCAGGTTCTCACAGCAGAAAAGTTTTAGAGGCCAGGAGGCATTTGGTTGCAGGGACTAGGGAAAGGAAGGACATGGGAGCACTCTAGGAGCTCTATAGGTTTGAGTTTCATTAAGGAAATATCAGGTCACCATAAACACAACTGGACTATCATGTGGCCCTTCTGCTCACGTCTGTTAGCTTCCAGGGGCATCTTGCAGAAGTCTACCTCACTGGTTCCTGGGACCCCTTTACACAGAAAAGGTTCATTGGCATCAGTATAAAAGGATAGAACATGGACCACCAAAATTCATGCGGATGTAATCATCTGAGCTGTAACTTGGGGTGTCCCTGATTACCTGGTCATAATCACCATCATCACCATCCTCATTTTTGCCACAGGACATGTATGCAGAGTTCTTTTTTTATTAAGTATTATTTGAAAGACAGAGTTACAGAGAGAGTGATGGAGAGATGGAGAGGAAGCTGCAATGACTGGGGCTGGGCCAGGCTGAAGCCAGGAGTTTCATTCAGATTTTTTACATGGGTACAGGAGCCCAGATTCTTGAGCTATCTTCTGCTGCTTTTCTGAGGCCATTAACAGGGAGTTGGATTGGAAGCAGAGCAGCTGGGAATCAAACCGGCACACCTATGGGATGCCAAAATTGCAGGTGGTAGCTTCACCTGCTATGCCATAATGCCAGCCCCATTATGTACACAGAGCTCTTGAAGGGATATGGCAATGATATCGAGAAGACTGGTTTCAAAAAGCCTCCCCAACTCTAAATATGGATCACCAGTCTGCCAAGAAAAGTTGAGCTCAGGAAGGTACCCTGCGTTGGGTTAAGATGTCTAGAAATGCTTCAAAATTGAGAGGTATCCATGGCCCTTGAAGAGTCTCTAGGATTGGGATTGATCAGTGAGGGGAGGAGAAGCATGGAAAGACCACGGTCAAGAGAACACCCTGTGGGAATGTGTGGAGGTGGGAATGGGATGACACATCTGGGAAAAGCAGGCCAGTTTCCTGAGGAGCAGCTACTTAGGGGGTAGTGGGCAGGAGGAGGAGAAAGGCCAGAAGACAGGGGTCTTTAGTGTCAGTTCAAAGCCTCTAAGAATTTGTACAGAGTTAAAAAGGCATAATCAGAAAATTCTTTTTAAAATTTTGTATTTTATGCTTTTGAAAGGGATGGGGGAGATAGGGTTGGGAGAGAGCTCTCCTCACTCCCTCCACCGCCCTGCCACCATCTGTTGGTTTACTTCCCAAATGCCCACAATAGCTGGGGCTGGGCTAGACTGAAGTCTGGAGCTAAGAACTCTGTCTGGGGCTCCCACAAGGGTGGCAGGTAGCCAGCTACTTGAGCTATTCCTTGCTGCTTTCGAAGGTGCACATTAGCAGGAAGCTAAAATGAGGAATAGGACCAGACGTGACCCAGGCATTCTGATATGGGATGTGGGCATCCTAGGCAGCATGTTAATTGTTAAACCGAATGCTGGTCCCATCAGGAAATTCCTGATTGTCAGAAAATAATGGGAGCTAATAGAATTTTAAAAGTATGATAGTTTTAAAAGATGGATGATTTACTGTTGCCCATTAGAGTAATTACATCTGGATGCAACCTGAGCTTTTTGCTAGTGGTAATACATTCCCTGAGATACTTATAAATTATTTTCTCACCCAGTCCTAAATAAAAATGTAATAAATACCCTTCCAGGCTGTTGACAAATTGCAAGCATAACATGCTACAGAGTAGAATTATGTCAAAGCACTGTGTTAGGTTGTGCTTCAGATTCATGGGTAGTTGTGCAGGTGTTGAGCTGGGACTAGGTGGGGGGTGCTTTGCCCTGAGCTGTCCATGTTCTATCCCTGGATCACCTTAAGGTCGGTGAGATGGCTGCAGATGTATATTTGCTGTACTTATCAGGAAGTATTGAGTAGCAAGTGAAAGAAGTGAAACTCAAATTGGCTTAAGCCAAACCTTAGCTGAACTAAAACCTTACCTGGAACGTCTAGAATGGAAATAGCTTCCGTTGCAGCTGGATGCAGAGGCTCCATGTGTTCAGGAACCTGCCATTTTCTCTCTCCACTTCCAGCTATGTGCTCATCACTCTTGGCTTCATGTTCCGGGAGGCTTCATGTGGTGGGAGAGGTGACATGATTTAGAGCCTGCGTTGATAGGAGGGCAGTCGGTCTCTTTTGCTCTTCCTCCTTTTCTCCCTTACTTCATGTTTATCACTGAAAACATTTTCCCTGCTTGGTTCAGGTGGCCACCCCACCGTGGACCAGTTGCTGGTCAGCTGGTGAAGGCAGAGCTTTCTGATTGACAGCCTCATCAGAAGAACGCATCGTGGGGAGGGCCATTTTCCCGAGGAAGGGATGCAGCCAGACTGGAGGAAGAAAGAGAAGGAAAAGGAGAGAGAGGGAGGAGGGATCACGGAGAGGAAGGGGTGGAGAGAGACACTAGCTAGATGCAGGTACACATGCATCAAAGTGATACCAGCTAGTGCTGGCTGACCTGGGAGGAGATTCTGTGGTCATGTGGTTCTGTAGTTTTAGGTGCTCTGTGCCACACACAGTAATCATCCCTTTACCCAAGAGTAAAAGGCAAACACTTAGCCTTACCTTTACCTGGACTAGAGCAAAGGATGTGACTGTCAGAGACAGGGTCCTGTTGGCTCTCACGGCTATCGCGTCCAGGCTCTTGACAGCTGACAGAAGTGAATTTCCCTGCTAGCCCCCAGATGGCTTATTGATGCTGACAGATGCTACTATTGTTGTACCTTTACAAGAAGAAGATGTTGAAGTTCTTCCCTGGGAAGTTACCAGAATGTAATCTGTAGGGAGTTTTAGCTTTACCTGGAGCAAGGCTCTTGTAGGAGATGAACTGATTGGACATTTTCCCTTGGGTCCTTGGATTCTGTTCTACTGTGCCATCTTTGTATTTCCAGTAGGTTCTACCTCCTTGGGAAACAACCTGAGTGCACAACAAATATCTCTAAACTTGGGAGCAGCTCCTACAAAGCTTGAGGCAAACACTGCTTATTCTTTCCAAATCCCTGATTTGGAGGAGGGGGAGAGCAGGTAGGAGGTGGATGTCATTCTGTCCATTTGGTCTATTTAGGAAGTAAGATAGGTGGGTTAAGAGATTTGCAAGGGACCTCAGTGGTAAAGCCTAAAGAAAGAAAATGACGCTCTTAATTTCAAAACAGTTTTCCCAACAATTGGACTTCATCATTTCTGATTCCGGTATGCTATTCCCTTTCAAAAGAGTAGAACCTTAGACAGTCACTTTCATTGGAGAGTCCATTCAAATCCATCACTGAGCCCAAAGAATAATAGCTAAGAAATCATTTAATGAGATCTAAACCATTTTATAAGGCATGCCGAGTTTCCATTTATTGTTGCGCTGCATTCAACTTGTACTTCTCTGATTTTTCTTTTTAAAATAGAGTGAAAAAAAGTTTGTTTTTGGTAGCTTTTCCAGTGATTGCTAATCCTAAATGCAGTGGTAATGAAGGGAGTAGCTGTCTGGTTCAAGAGTTCAGGCTAGAGTAGCTCTATTTTTGCCAAGAGGTTTTTAAATGGCCATGGAGCACTAAGGTAATTGGTTTTGTGATTTTTTTGGCATTGGGTGGAAAAATAATCCTTCCAAGCTCTTTGAACATCAATAGTATTTGTTTTACTTCTGTTGCTATTGTTGATGCTTACTGCGGTTATTAGGTGAGTCTACACCAGGAGCTGGTGAACTGTTTCTGTAAAGGAGCAGACAGTAAATGTTTTTGGTTTTGTGGACCAGAGGGTGAACTGCTGGACACTGCTACTGTAGGAGAGCAGCCATTCACGATATATACTTGCACATGAATGGATGAACCTGTATTCCAATAAAACTTATTTACTAACACAGGTTGGGGGCCAGATTTGGTCCACAGGCCACACAGAGTGTGTGTAGACCCTTGGTGTCCACCCTCTACTGGAGTGTGTCTACATGCAGACTCCTCTGCATGTCCAAAAAGCACAATGTGCACAGTGACCTGAGAAGCTCCCAGGTGGCTCCATTTCTTTTTCCTGCAGAATTGTTACAAGATTCCATTTTTAAGTGGTGTTTCTGAGAGCCCCCTTTCCAATGTCTGTATTTCCATCTTAAGTGCTGTGTACCCGAGATTGAACGCAGGGGTCTGATTTTAGTTTTGCAGAAGCAAAAACCAGAAAAATCTTCTTGTTCTTGATCTGGAGTTCAAACACATGGCCTAGTGAAATGGCACTAGACAAATGGTGATGGAGTTCTTGATGGAGCAGCCCTGAGCTAACTACCTAACCCCTGGGGC
The DNA here is from genome assembly GCA_949820135.1 of Sylvilagus floridanus. Lineage (NCBI taxonomy): Eukaryota > Metazoa > Chordata > Mammalia > Lagomorpha > Leporidae > Sylvilagus > Sylvilagus floridanus. The sequence goes on from OX463235.1 coordinate 56,744,695, forward strand.
TAGCCTCGTCTGCGAGAATATCTACCTTGCTCACCCTACAGGATTGTTGTTCTACCATTCATTCATTCAGTTTCTCTTTCTTGAGCACCTGCTTCTTGCCAAGGCTGTTGCTGGCATTGGGAATACAGTGGAGAAAAAAACATACCCACGTCCTATGGGGATTCCCTTCAAGTGATCAAATCAGCTAATGGAAGGAAGAGAAGGCATTAATTAATTATATAAGAGATTCGGTTGCAGACACATTTACACAGGTGCTGTCTTGAGGTCCAAGGGAATTTTTGGTTTGTTTATGACAGCATTGAACTCTCAAGAGAGCCAACGGGCTAGTAGTTTTAGCTAAAATGATTAGGGTTGGGATGGGGCAGGGAGAGAATGAACACAGTTTGAGAATGGCTGGATGGAGCTGCTGTCTGCTAAAATACTCTCTTGAAAGAAATCAGAGGTTTTCAACTGCATCTGAGCTTGAACCCAAGGAGATTACCACTGAGGTCAGCTAGTCAAGGGTAAAAATAAGAGTGTAGGAGGATTCATTTTAAAACATTGGCAGCAACCAACTGGAAAAAAATGGTAGTTTCTGTGATGACCAGGACATTTCCTGGAGGGCACAGAGATGTATCAGGTAATCTGGTCCATCACTTATCTCAGTGTCATTCAGGTGATTGGAGATGCTTTTCAGTTTAGAAGGAAATATCACCCAACAGCAGGGGAAACAACACGGTCATTTTAAACTCTGAGGCCTTCTGACCAGTTGTGGATTTGTTGTCAGTCAGACCTGTGAGCCCATCATAGTTCACTTCTTTGATATTTACTGAGTTATAACTTCGGATCCTGTGTACGATTAGAAACTGCAAGTGGAGGACTATCAAAGCATAAGCATCTCTTTTAAAAGATGTATTTATTTATTTGAAGTTCAGAGTTATAGGGAGAGAGATCTTCCATTTGTTGGCTGACACCCCTGCCCCCACCACCCACCCAAATGGTCACAATGGCCGCAGCTGGGCCAGGCTGAATCAGGAGCCAGGAGCTTCTTCCTGGTCTCCCACATGGGTGCAGGGGCCCAAGCACTTGGGCCATCTTCCATTGGTTTCCCAGGCTTTTAGCAGGGAGCTGGATTGGAAGAGGAACATCTGGGACGTGAACCAGTACCTATATGGGAAGCTGGCGTTGCAGATGGTGGCTTTACTCACTATGCCACAACACGGGCCCCCTGAGGATTAAGTTTTCTGGAGAGGGAACATGAAAAGGCTTTGTAAAGTGCCCAAAGGACCAACCAAAGGCTCCCGGGACTGTCTGTCTCATCAAGGCAGATCCCTGTCCAGTGCCTGGCAAACAAATGGATGCTCAGGTCATTGTGGGAAGAACCACTTTTGACACTGTAGGTGTGGTGTCCAGCCATGGCAGCTCATCTGTGGATCCACCACATGCCTCTAGCACATGCGGTTCAGTTCGTGGTGTGCCCTTTGCCCCTGATGGCCCTTGCTGGCTTTTGCTTCTTCTTAATGATTCTGCACAGGTGTTGCCTCCTTCTTGAATGCATTTCCTCTCCTTCCTCTCCTCTCCCTGGGCAAGTCTGCTTCAGAGGTTCTACCTTACCCTCTTTCCCTCCAGGCCACCACCCCAAATGTGTCTTGTATTTGTTTGTCTCTTACAATAGAGAGCCGCTATTGGGATTAGAACATGTGTCTGAAATCGGCAGGAATCATAAAAAGATCATAGTTCCATGAACAAATTATTTCAACTTGAAAACCTAGAGGTGTATATTTACCTGCCCACATTTTGATTCAGGCGGTCCCTGAGTCTTGTTACTTCTTATATTGGTCTGCTAAGTAGAGTTCTAGATGAGTGGCCTTGTTTACATCACACCTGTAATCCATCAAATATAATTTCCAGGTCTTGACTTTTTCTTTTTCATGGAGTAGAAAACAGTGGCAGAGCTCTTCACAGGTTCTGGATTCCTCACCACCTCTGTTATTTAATCTTTTTTCCCATTCACACCTCATTAAAATGCATTTTTTGTGTTACTCACCTTTATCAAGTTTTTGCAAAACATTTGACTAAGTGTTTATAGAAACATGGACTTTTTTGGTACTCAGATGCTGTTGATTTACATGCTGCTTAATTAAATAATATAATTATCATGACAAGGATGACAACCACAAATAGTTTTGAGAATAAACACAATGGGCTCTTGTGAACACACAGCTCAGCTCATGGGAGAAGCGATGCTTTAGTATGCATTGCACAACAAGGGGTAACCCAGCCTGGAGAGAATGGAGAGCAGTGAAGGAGGGTGGTTAATCCAAAAGGTCACTTGCACAAAGTTCAAATAAGGAAGCACATGCTAGATTGAGCCCCAGTGCCTGTTTGAGTAAATAGATGTTCAGTGTTTTGTTAAATGGACGCGTGAATGATCCAAGCAGTGAAGGAGAGAACTTTTGGGGAGATGGCTTTCAGGAACATGCGTATTTGAACTTGTAACTGGCCATCACGTCTCTAGGGGTGCTGGGCCCAAGTCAAAAGGCTCCACCTTTTCCCTGTCATCTGCTAAGTGAGACTGTGAAGAGGGAGCTCTTGCCAGCAAACAACGCACAGATTTCTGGAAGGGTTTGCCAGCTGCTGCTGACGAGTGAAGGCTTAAATGTCTCCCTCTTTGCTCCCTGGACATCCTCCCTGCATTGCTTCTTGTTTCAGCCCCTTTCTCTTTGGCTCTCTCCCCTGTGACATGTCCAGGGACTGGGGGTTCCGGAGAGACAGACCACTAACAAGTCATTCGTATTAAAATTCGATTTGCGGACAGCCCCTCAGTGAGTCTGGTTCCACTGCAGCATATGGAGTGTCAGCTGGCAGGGGGTGTTCACGTGCGCCGGGGCCTCCCTCCTGATGCAGCCCTGCTTCCTAGTGGGCAATTTTACCTTACCTGTAGGAGGCACTGACAAGCAGTTTCTGTATGGGTAATACCTCTGTGTACAAATATGTGTTTGATTTATGCATACACGCATTCACGGTGCACATATGGATATCTGAAAGCTATATATTTGTCATGATGTTTTCTTCTAACAAGAGACAGAGGATGGGCAAGTGGAATGCTGCTGTGGGTTGTAGGGTCAGCTCTTGCAGACGGAGGAGAAGATGAGAGACGGAGACTGAAGCTTTTAATGTGCATGTATGGTTAAACGTCTGAGTTATTGGAGAGAGGACAGACCTGTCTGCGCCGAGGCACAGAAATGGTGCTAAGGAGCTTGTCCACGAAGCAAAGCAGTGTGCAGCTGGGTCGCAGAGCAGAGAAACCTAGTGATGGAATGGCCAGGAGCATGCAGCCTAGTTTCAGATAGTTCTGGTTTCAAATCCAGGCTCTTCTACTTAGTAGCTGTGTGTCCAGGCAACTTATCATATAGTCTGTAAAAAGGAGTAATAGGACTCCTTCACAGAGCTGGTGTGCGTGTGAAGTCACTCACAAGTACCTGGCACAGAGTGAAGCAGTTAAAATGCAATCATCATATAAATATTAATGGCATGTGGGGCAGCACAGGGGACCTCCTGTCGGGGGCGCTCACTGCAGCTGATTGGGCTCAGAAGACTTTCATTAAGCCAGACTCTCACTAACACTGGGTGGCCCCTCCGAAGTGTATTGCCAGGTATTTTGGGGGTGGAGGGATCAAAGAAGTAGATCGGATGATCCCCACAATATAGATTTGCAATACTGTAGGAGAGGGGGGCCCAGTAGTATAGGGGCAGTCATGGATCACATTGAGGGGAAACATAAATGAGTATCACCAATAAGATCTCATCCCATGCATAGATTTGGTTACCTTGGGCAGTTGGTTTCATTTGCGTTTAACCACTGAGGTTCTTGACCCTCAAGGGCTGAGAGCCAGACACTATGCCCCTGCTTCATGACTACAGTAGAAACCGTCTTCTCCCAGCCCTCCCCTCCCTCAGCCCCATCCAAATCTGTTCTTCTCTATCCCTTGTGTTAGGTAGGACTGGCCCACGACAGTCTTGATGTCAGATACACTTGATATGTAGCTCTTTTATTGCAGCAAAAGTTGGGGTTTGATGCATGAGAGGGGTTGAGATGAACGAGTTTCCATTGTATTTATAGAAACGCAATGCAATATCTCCCAAGGTATAAATAGAACAATGGAGTGTTGACAAAGGGGCTGGTTTTCTGTAACTGTGGAAACCCTGCAATTATTCCTGGAACTACACTCATTGTTTATCTGCATCTGAATTTTAATAAATGGGGCTCTTGCTGTTTATGCATGAAATTTCAAATGGAAATATATCTTCCATTATCATCCCCTTCTTGTGAGTCAGGCCCCATCTTGCAAATTTGCAGCTGAGTAAATACACGGAACATTAGCAGCAATTAGATAATTGGTGCCCTGGATCAACCCGCCCGCAGCTGTGAATGAATATGGACTGCACGAATGTCACCTGGTGCAGCCTTCCTGCTAGCACTGCATGCCACAGCAGCGGTGCAATTAAGCACACAAGTTTACCAGCCCATGGCCCAGCTCGCCTTCCTCCCAAGAGACCCAGAGTCGCAAAGGACATGAGGTTCCCCAGTCTCTGTGCTGAGTCCTTGTGCAGGGAGAGATGGTCAGCCAGAGAATTCAATAAAGAAGGGAGAGCAAAAATCCATGTATCTTTCCCCAGCTGACTGCTAAATTACTTGTCATATCTTGATGGGTGCATCTAACCAGCAACATTATGTATGCATTCTGGGCTGGGGAGAAAGGGAGTTGGGTGTAGAGCATCAAAAACCCTGTTGAAATCCACTAAAAGTCACTTGTTCTTGGCTGGCTACTGTGTGTTCACCCCTGCCGGTTTATCGTGGCCTCTGGCATTGCTTGGGTTTCTTTTCACCAGCCACGTTCTAATCTTCCTTTCCTTGTGATTGTATTGCCCCTAGTTCCCTGGCTGAACAGGATGCCTTTTCTAGCTCCTTCATTACTCTTGTTTTCAAGTGATCGTTACCAATTTGAGGAATCCAGTGTTTCCTTTTTTATAAATTGCCAGTGGCTTCAGGGGAAAGGATGGTCATATTACAAAAGGGTAAGTGTCAGGAGGGCTTGCCGTGCTGTTAGGGGAGATTCCTCAGTGTGCTGCAGAGCTCGGCTTGTCTTCTGTCCCGGTCTTGTCCTCCTGGCCTGTCCCTTGGTTTGAGAGCGGTCCTGTCTAGCACCCCCTGTCTCATTCTCTATCTTAGCACCCTGGAGAAGCGTTCTTACGCCACTTCTTTCCTTTTTTATTTCATTCCCTTTCTGTGTGTGAGCATTGGAAACTGCAGGGCGGAGGGGAGCTTAGGGTTCGGGGTCTGGGTCTGTGAATGTGTCACGTGGAATCCATTCACATCTTGGCGGTCGTTCCCAGACACCTGCATGTGAGAGTGTCGTCTTGGGTCTTGCACGGAAAGGCTCCGAGGAAAGCTCCAGGCCAAGTAGAAGCCCCGGGAAGACGAAATGTCCAAAGTCAATCCTTTCGGTTTTTGGACATGTACGTGTACTATCCCTTTATAAGTATACACTATATGACCAGTGAATGTTTACTATTCACATTGTGTTTTTTGCATGGCTAATATTTACCATTATTACTACAATACAAGTTTATTTACTGTATGGAGCATCTACTCCGTTCCAGGTCCAATTATGCATCCTTTTAATCCATGAGATTAACATCATGATGCTCATTTTACAGATAAGCAACTCAGGTTTCAGAGAACTTAGTAAATATCCCGGGGTCACACAGCTAGTAAATGGCAGAGACAGAGCCCAATACAGGTATACTGATTTTCTTTTTCTTTTTTTTTTTTTTTTAAGATTTATTTATTTATTTGAAAGTCAGAGTTACACAGAGAGAGGAGAGGCGAGAGAGAGAGAGAGAGAGAGAGAGAGAGAGAGAGAGTGTCTTCCATCCACTGGTTCACTCCTTAATTGGCTGCAACAGCCGGAGCTGGGCTGAGCCAAAGCCAGGAACCAGGAGCTTCTTCCAGGTCTCCCATGTGGGTCGGGGGGCCCAAGGACTTGGGCCACCTTCTATTGCTTTCCCAGGCCATAGCAGAGAGCTGGATCGGAAATGGAGCAGCTGGGTTTCGAACTGGTGCCTATATGGGATGCCAGCACTGCTGGTGACAACTTTACCTGCTATGCCACAGTACTGGCACTGGCGTACTGATTTTCAAAGCTCATTGCTTCTGCACTGTGCTTAGTTGCAGGATTCAAGTTACTTGGGGTTAGGATTAATGTCTGCATTGTTCCTTGCTTGAGAGAGATGTTATCCACATGGCCAGCATATCACTCCTTGAAATGATTTGTCCAGTTTGGAGAAGACATTAAAAGCACAGACACAGGAAGCAGTGTTGTGTTTTTTTTTTTCTATGTGTGTTTTCTTTTTTCCTTCTTACCTTTGCTGAATTTCCCCTTCCAGCTAGAAACTAGTTTTCCCAGTACTCCACTTTCAAGTCTCACTGCTGCCAACACATCAGATATACCATCTACCTGAAATTGGGCTGTGGGGGTAGAATTTATTTTCAGACATTTTAATTTCCCAGGTGATAAGCAAATTAATTTTGTTGCAACTCTTTAACATTCTAATTGAATGATGGAATGTCACGGAGTGTGTATTACAGATAAAAGGCAGCCAGAGTCTTACCATTCATTGAAAGAACAGAGCTGGGGCTGGGTTTACAGTTTCCCTTCACCCTGTAGACTCCCGGGCTAGCGAAGTGTCCATTGGTAGGGAGATGTCAGTTCCACCATCCAGCCAAACTGATGGCAGTCAGGTCTCTCATGAGAAGTCCTTTGCTTCATTCATTCATTCCTCAAGTATCTGTTGAGTGTTTACTATGTATGTGCCAGGCACTGTTCTGGCTCAGAAGGCAGGTGAATGATGCATTGTGAAAACTTATGAGAATTCAGGATAATGGGTGCAGAATGTTGGGTTGCTTTGGGAGGGCTTCTCCTGGGAGATGACATTTGCAGTAAGTCTAAAGGAAGGGAGGGAGGGCATTGCAGCCAGAGGACCAATCCATGAGGATGATTATCCACTTCAGAGCAAATCACTCTACTGCCACCACATTCAGAGCAGACGACCTCTCCAGAATGGTCTAGAGGTATCTGTTCATGTGGCTCATGCAGGCCTCCTCGAACCCAGTCCTCTGGGTCAATGCTTGCCCTGTCTCGAGAACACTACTGAGGTAGACAGCATCTGTGCAAACAGACATGTGAAGCCTGAGGATGCAGTGACATGGACCTGAGTTGCACGTTGTATCTCTACTGGCCATGAAACTGCTTTTGTCTGTAGTTGGGACATAAAAATGTGGGGAGATTAGGTGGAGGTTTCGGGATCATTTACTGCAAATGCTGATCAATTTTCTATTATACACTAGAGACTGAGGGATGGGGAGGGCAGTAGGCTTGCTGGTCCCTTTAGTAGTAAATTAGTATTTTTATTTATTGTTATTGGACAAATACTGTCTGTCGTTATTACTGATCACTTGCAATATCCCAGGCACTATTGTAAACACTACAGGAGTAACTAATCTTCACAACAAGCCTAGGAAATAGGTGATATCATTGCCCACATTTATGATGGAGAAAACTGAAGTAAAGATGTTGAAAAGTGCCCCAGGGTTGCACATCCACATCTGCTTTCAGCTTTAAATCTGAGCAGTTGAGGCCGACGCTGTGGTGTAATAGGCTAAAAGCTTCTGCCCTGCAGTGCTGGCATCCCACATAGGTACTGGTTTGAGTCCTGAGTGCTCCTCTTCCGATCCAGCTCTCTGCTTATGGCCTGGGCAAGCAGTGGAAGATGGCCCAAGTGCTTGGGCCCCTGCACCTGTGTGGGAGACCTGGAAGAAGCTCCTGGCTCTTGACTTCGGATTGGCTCAGGTCCAGCCCTTGTGGCCATCTGAGGAGTGAACCCGTGGATGGTTCTCCTGGTTTCCCTCTATCTCTCTCTGTGTAACTTTACCTCTCAAAGAAATAGATAAAACCTTTACAATACATAAATATCTGAGCAGTCTGGGAGTACACATCTGTAGCTTACCATGAGCCTTAGCTGCATGAAGAGAGACTGCAGGAAGAGTGGTGGACTAAGTACTCATCTCTTCCTCATCTGAGAAAACATGAGACTCAGGGGAGTCCCACTGAGCCCTGCTCAGGAGCAGTGGGACAGCTGCCGGGTGTCGGATCCAGTGTGAAACGTGATCCTTCCCATCACAGGGCTGTGTTTGTAGGGATTTTGCTGAGTTGCTCTTCCCATGGCAGCCCAGCTCAGGCCACATTCACTTTGGGTGTACAGAAGTCATTCTCATCCCAGCCTCGGGCTCTTCTGAAGCATCAAGCTGTGTGTGTTGCCAGGGACAGGGATCTGGGGTGAAGACCAGCCTCTGGGGTGCTGGGCAGATTGCACTGGGAGGTTTTTTGGAAGCATCTCAGGCTGTTGACATAGGGGCACTGTGGTTCCGCAGTTCCTTGGGCACAGTTCAGAGATAGGGATATTTGAGCTGAAGATGGTTCCTGAGCGTTCTATGGCCAGCACAGATGTAGAGGGAAGCAGGAGAGAGTTAGTTTAGGTCGCTTAACCACCACTGCCTGTCCTGTGTGTCATTCTTCTTGGGATGCTTCTGTGGTGCAGTTGAAATAGCCAAGTTGCGTGTAGTTGGGCTGCAAGTTGTACACATCAGTTCCTCCCTTTTCCTACTCTTACAGTTCTTCCAAAGTGTAACAATAACAACAATAATAGTAACAGGTTTGGGTAGCTCTTGCCATTTTACAAACCAATTTTTGTAGACATCCAGATAACCTTGCCAAATATGATTTCTTTGGTCCTATATTATAAAGACAAGACGATGGAGGCTCGGAGAGGTTCTGCTGGATGCCACACAGTAGCTAAGCAACTGTGCCTGAACCCAATCCTAGTTGCACGATGCTCTGCTGCACCGCCTCTCCCAATCATTTCCTAATTAGTCGCTGTAAGGACCCTCTGTCAAGCTGGCTCCAGTTGCCCTTGCACAGACAAGCCTGAGTGAAATCAAACGGTTTTGCTGCTGAATGAAAACATTTGCACGATGCTATTTTCTAAGCTGTTCTCCCATATGGGTCTCTTGGCTCAGGGAGCTACTCCAGGTTTGGGGAAGGCTGTGGAGGCTGAGGAGGCTTGGGATTCCTTGCTTGTCACAGGTGAACCATTTGGAATCCGAGAGCCTGTCACCCTGTCCCTGTGGTTGGGGGGCGGGGGTGGGGAGTGGGGCCAGGCAATGGGGCAATGATAGAAGCCCCTATCGTGTGGTGGTTGACTGTCCTTTCTAGGAAAATGCCCGCAGCTTAAACAGAGCTATTCACCTACTGTGCCCAGCACCCAGACCCTGTGTTCCTTCTGTAAGTCTTGGCCCCTTGTAACCTGAGTGAAGACCCACTGGATTGTTCAGTCAAGGAACATTAGCAAGCACCTACCGTGTAGTCAGAATGCAGCAGTGAGAACCCCTGGGCTTAAGGAGCTTCATTTCTAGTGGGTGATGTTCAGGAAGCAAAGTGAATGATATAGACTGTTAGAATGTGCTGTGGAGAAAAATATAGAAAGGGTAGGCATGGGATATGGGCAGGTTTGCAATTTACAAGGGGTCTACAGTAACTTAGCAGGGTTTTCTTTATTTTCTTTTTCAAGATGTGTTCAGTTGGAACAAAACAGCCTGCGAAAACCACCAAATCTACACTGTAGTAGGCAGTGCAGCATGCCAAGTCTTCTCAGTTTGCGCGCATGCGTGTGCATGCGTGTGCGTGTGTGTGTGTGTGTCAAGACTGCAAAGCCACAGGAAAGTCTTTGCTGCAGGTGAGTGTGATGTCACCTTTCCTCACGTCAGCCCCACCCCCTCCACACCACAAGTGCATGGTAATAAGGAAGGGGTCCCAGCCTGCCTCATCCCCTGCCTCCCTCTCCAGACTCCAAGAAAAGCCCAACTTTCACAGTTTGTCCTTTTCCATGGGATGTAGGAGTGCTTCAGAAAGTTCATGGAAAAATGGAACTAAAGAAATGCACCAGTCTATCCTGTTGGAGACATTTGGCATCGTGTTAGCCGTAGTTTTTTGGGGGATAGATGCTCTATCAAATTGAGTATTTGCTGAGAGTTTTTTTTTTTTTCTTGAATAAATGTTGGTTTTTTTTTTCAAATGCTTTTTCCTCATTGGTTGATAGGATCATAGAAATTTTCTTATTTTGTCTGTGGAGGTGGTGGCTTACATGGACTCTTGTTCTAATTTCAAACCAGCCTTCCTTACCTGGGAAAATTCCCTCTGGTTTCATTGTGTAATTCTTATATGTCATTGGATTCAATTTGCTAATTGAATTTCTTGAGGATTTTTGCCTCTAGGTTCATGAAAGGTATTGGTCTACAGTTTTCCTCTCTTGTAATGTGTTTGATTTTGCATATTATGGTAATTCCTCTTTCTCACAGGTATTTATTCATTTATTTGAAAGGCAGAGTGACAGAGAAAGGGACAGAGAGAGAGAGAGAGAGAGAGAGATCTTCCATCTGCTGGGTCACTCCCCAAATGCCTGCAACAGCACGAGTTGGGCCAGGCCAAGGCCAGAATCCAGGAACTCCATGTGGGTCTCCATGTGGATGACAGCAGGAATCCAAGGCACTCTGATATGGGATGTGAGAGTTCCAATTTACCTGCTGATAATAACACCTGTCTCATAAGTTAACTTTTGACTCATATAATTTTATTTTCTGGAAGAGATGTAGAAAAACATCATTTCTCCTTTAAATGATTGCTAGAATTAACAGGTAAAACCATCAGACCTGGTGATGTTTTGAGGAAAGTTATTAATCATTGATTCAATTTTGGTAGTAGAAATAGGGCTTGTGAAGTTATTTAGCTCTCCTTTGAGTATTTGGGAATTGGTCCATTTTATATAAAGTATCTCACTTGAGGGCCTAAGTTGTTTGTGGTGTTTATTTAGTATCCTTTTAATGTTAATGGTCAGTGGTGATGACCACTCTTTCATTTCTGGTATTGGTAACTTCTTTTTGGTTCTACTCATTAGGCATTTGCCATTTTTTATTGACCCAGCATTAGGCTTACTTAATTTTCTGTTGTTTTCCTGTTTTCAAGTTCATTGATTTTCATTCTAATTTTTCCTAATTCTTCTTTTATCTGCCTGCTTTAAGCTTTTATTGCTCTTCTTTCTAGCTCCCTAAGGTGGAAGATTAGGTTATTGATTTTAGATCTTTCCTGTTTTCTACCATATGCATCTAATGCTATACATTTTCCCTTAAGCACTAGTTTTGCTGCATATGATAAATTTTGATCTTGCATTTTCATTTTCATTTAGCTAAAAATATTTAAACATTTCTCTCGAGTCTTCATTTTTGACCCACTTTTATTTAGAAATGCATGGTTTAATTTACAAATATTTGATATTAAAAAAATTATTTAAGGTGTACAAGTTTCATATATTTTATATTTGTCTTTTTGTTTTTGGTTTCTAATCCTATTGTGGCCTAAGAATATACTGTGTATGGTTTCTATTATAGAGTGTATTTTATTGCTCAAAATGTGGCCCATCTTGGTGAACATGCTAGGTTGACAAGAATGTGAATTCTGCTGCTGTTGGATGTAACACGACGTTAGTTTTAGACTTGGGCCCAGACCATAAGTATCCCAATCTCCTCCTGCTGCTCAGAAGCTGGAACCTTCCAAGTAGGGAAGCTCCCTAATGACTGAGATCAACAGTTGGGTAACTTTCAGTCAGGACAGCAGGAATGTCCAGGAAGCTTCAAGAAGGCCAGAGTCAAGAGGCCAAGGACAAGTTGTTCAGTGGGTCACTGGCTATATTATGTAGGGGTGGGGAACGGGAGGTACCAATGTAGTTAGGCTTGTCCTGTGTCCTCACATGTGTGCTCAGTACAGAGTCTTTGACTTAATGATGGTTTCACGTAGGATTATTTGATGTTCAATGGGCTTATTGGGATGCAATAGCTTTGTAAGTATAGGAGCATCCGTGGATGTGATGGTGAATTTTATGACAACTTGACTGAGCTAAAGGATATGCATGTTGCTGTTAAAACATTATTTCTGGATTTGTTTGTGTGCTTGTTTCTGAAAGAGGTTAGTATTCATGCCAGTAGACTGAGATGATCCACACTCAAAATGTGGGTGCATTACCCCTCTATTAAGGGCTCAAAGAGAGTAAAGCAGCTGAAAGGGCAAACACACTCTCTTCTTGAGCTGGGACATTCATTTCATTCATTTTTTGCTCTCAGACATGGGAGCTCTTGCTTCCTGGGCCTTTTGTGCTAGCTGGGAATTGCACCATTGGGTCCTGTGAACTGCACTGCCCCACTGGCTTCCATGGTTCTCCAGCTTCCAGATGGTAGATCCTGGGATTCTCAGTTTCCATCATTGTATGAGCAATTCCCATAATAAGACACATCTTTCCTTCCTTCCCCCAACCCCTTCCTTTTTTCCTTCTGCTTCTGTTTCTCTGGAGAACTGTAACTGGTACAATCGGATGCACCCCAAGGGTACATATGGCATTCCATTGAGTGTTTAGAGGAAAATAATATATCTCCTATTTTATTTTTAAATTTCATTGTTTTACTATTTCTTGTTCTGGGGTTTATTTTTAAACATATGGAGCATGTCAGTACAGAACTACAAACTAGATACTGATTAGTTCTCCCCCCTTACCCCCACTGCTAAAGCCGTGACCTTGCCACCATCATCTGTCTTAGCATGATTGCAGTAGCCTCACTTCCAGCCTCCTTGCTTCTGCCTGCCCTTCTTGCAGTGTGACCATGCGAGGCGATCCTCATACATGGAGTCTGGTCATGTCACTCCTTCCTATGGCTTCCTGTCTTGGGCCTGGCAAAGCCAAAACTGTTAGTGCTCATGTCTTTTCCTGCCATTCAGCTCTCATTCCTGACCATCCATTTCACAAGTCTTGGTGCTGCACCTGCATCTCCAAGTTCTTGCAGCCCGGTTCCCTCTGACTGGGCCCTTTCTGCAAATCTACTCAATGCACTTCCCTGGTTTCTTTAATTCTAGTAAATTTGCACCCAACTGCATTTCTTAGTCCTCATTCCTGCTTTATTTTTTGTGATAACGGTTATCACTGTCAGATAAATACTTCTCCATTTTGTTTATGGTTATCATTCAGCTAGAATCTAAGGTGTACAAGGACAAGATTTTGTGTTTTAGTACTGCTGTACCACTGGCACTGGACACAAACAGTTGAGGTGTTTAATATATATTGGTGAGTAAACAAAAGTGAATATTGCACAGAGTATTATATTTGTCGACAGAATGGGTGCACAACGAAAACATTATGTAGCCTCAGACAAGTGGAGCCAAGTTCATGTCACTAGAAAGGCAAAGCTAAGCTTCAAATCCAAGGCTTTCTGATGGCAAAGGCCACACTACTCCAAGTTACTTCTCAGAGGAAGAGGGAGAGGAAAGGGGGAGAAGAGGTGAGGAGATGAGAGGAGAAGAGGGAAGGGAAGGGAAGGGAAGAAAAGAATGAGAGCAAGAACTGACCTTGAATTGAACAAGATTGTCAGCACCAAGGAGAGCAAAGAGGAGCCCTATCTAGTCCAATGGCTGTTCCTTTGGGATGAGCAATCATCCTCATTCCTCCAGGGACTTTGCTCCATGGAATATTTTGGGGTGGAGGATTCCTTACCTCATTCAGGTACTCTGAAACGGAGCCTTTCCCACTGCCCCAGTCACCTGCATAGTGGATTATGGTCGTCTTTATCAGCGGACGCCACAGTCAATGTTAATGGGCTACAAGAAAGCACTTGAAGGGCTTCTCCTTCTTCAAGAAGAATCATCTTCCTGATCCAAACAAGAGGTGTTTTCAGCCTTTGAAATGGCAGGGAGCACCGAAAGGAACAGACGAGCGACTTCTGTTCCTCCCTCAACCCGCTCCCCTTGTGTTTCTTCCCCTCACCCAGAGCATCGTCTCTCCCTTTGCCCTCTTTGGCTGACACAGGTTTCAGCCTGCTGCTGTGACCTGGTCCCCAGTGGGACTTGTGGGTGAGCTCCAGGTGTCTTCTCCCTCTGTCCAGTTATGGCTTTTGCTTATGAGCATCTTCTGCTCGATGCCACATACGGAGCCCAGGGGCAGCGACAGCCAGGAGGCCCCAAGGTCACCACCTGTATATTGCTGCTGTGTGAAGGTCACATCTTCCACTGGAAGCAATTTCAGCAGGAGGACAGAGGGTCAGAGCTGGGCGGTCTGACATTATTTGAGATGCACAGAGCCTCCGGACATGGAGTTACATTTCCATGGAAGAAAAGGTTGGATGGTGCCTCTGAAGTATAATTAGAGCCTGACAGATCTGACCCCAACTTGGCCCTTCCATGATGACTTTCACCCCCAAAGCAAATCAGGATCCCATCAAGGGAGGGACAGACCTCGGTAATGGGCTCCCACTTTGTGACAAGCTGGGTGTGCTGGGTGTGAGAATTTCAGTAAAGACCATGACAGAAAGAAACACGAATTATTTCTAAGAAGGAGGTCAACATGATGAAGAAAGTAAGCCAGAGGGCCTGGGGGAAGTCCAGGAACATGGGAGCAATGCCAAGAGGTTGCCATTATGGAAATACCTATTTCCATAATGTTTTTAAGAATGCTGGAAAAGCAGGAAATTCTAGTTTTATTTCATAAAAATGAAGAAGGAAACTCTAGACTAGCACTGTCCCATAGAATTATCAGTCACATATGTAATTCACAATTTTCTAATAGGTTAAAAAAAAGTGAATTTTTAATGGTGTATTTTCATTTATGTAATATATTCAGAACAGAATAATTTCAACATGTAATCAATATTAAAATAGCAAGGATGTTTTTATATTATTTTGTCACTTTGCGTTTTGAAATTCTATATGTATTTGACACAGCTCATCTCAGTTCTGACCTGCCATATTTCTTATTCTAAGTGGTGTCTTATATATTGATGTGAGAGACAGAGAGATGGAGGGGAGAGAGAGACAGAAAACACTGATCTGATGGTTCATTCTCCAGATGCCCACAATGGCCTGGCGTGGGCTTAAACCAGGAGCTTGGGGTGTAACCAGGTCTCCCATGTGCATGGCAGGGATCCGATTGCATGAGCTGTCAGTGCTGCCTCTGGGATCTACATTAGTAGGGAGTTGGAGTCAGGATCTGGGGCCAGGATGCTAACCGAGGAACTCCAGTGTGGAAGGTGGCTCTCTTATCTGAGAGGCCAAACACTCATTTCCACTAGCTGCATTTCAAGTAGTCAGTGGTCACGTGCACTCAGGGGCTGCAGGTATAAAAGATCATTTCTTCTCTAAAACCCTTATTTTGTCCTTTCATCATTATAAACATCCCTTGGCTTGGCTTTCCCTTTGTGCTGGAGTGGGTAGTGCTGTGTGCGTGGATTGGGTTCATGGGTTCAGGTGTGCAGGTTTCTCTGCATGATGCTGACCTCTGAGGATGGAGCCGCACCCCCTTTCTGCTTCTGTATTCCGTGACAGAGGCCCTGAGAGAGCAGGGAGGTGGTAGAGGATGGATGGTGGGTGCAACCCAGAGAGCCATGTTGTTATCTGTCACTGTCTGATCTGTGGTTAAATCACTTCACCTCCCTGTCCCTCTGATTCCCTCTCCATTAGATGGGGACAGAGTGCTCATTTATACCTGCCTCCAGGATTGTGGTAAGGATAAAGGCACACTCGATATACAGGACATTCGAAGAGGGAAAACCACTATGTCAGTAAGTCTTGCTGCATGTATTATTTTAAGGTCACCGGAATCAGCTGGTTCCTCGGCTGCCCCTTTGTGCCAAGGTGGCCTTGAGGCCCACACTCATGCGAATCATCTCCTGGTGAGACTGGAGGGGTGTGTTTGTACTTGTGTTGGGGTGAGGGAAACAGATGGAACTGGATCTTATAAAAGTTATTTCAGAAAAGACCTCCACCCCACCTAGCGTGTGGAGCCCAGTGAGAGAGCTAGTTAGCCAGCAGAACTCCCTGATCAGAGACATCTTTCAGAATAAACCAGTCTGGCAGTTAGAGCCATTGGAGGCCAATTTCCCTGGCCCAAGTGTTGGGTGGCTGTGACCAGAAGAACTCACTGGGTGCTTTGCAAGCTTCAGACAGGGGGTCGCCTTTCCACTGGAGACACTCGGGAACATCTGCGCCTGCCTTCTCCTGGTGTGTCTGCGGTGTTGTGAAGGCAGCCATCGCAAACAGTGCTGCACTTTGGTAGGCGATCTGCTTTGCTTGGAATGAAACCCATGCTTCTTTGTTTGGATAGATGGGGGGGGGGGGATGGATGCAGACAAGAGCCTGTGTGGGGAAACCTCACGCAGACCCCAGAAACAAAGTGGATTTTGCCTGTCGGTGGCATTGGTGCCATGCTGCCTGTCCACTCCCCCGAGGGCTCTCCCGTGGTGT
The DNA here is from genome assembly GCA_949820135.1 of Sylvilagus floridanus. Classification (NCBI taxonomy): domain Eukaryota; kingdom Metazoa; phylum Chordata; class Mammalia; order Lagomorpha; family Leporidae; genus Sylvilagus; species Sylvilagus floridanus. The sequence continues at coordinate 56,761,125 of OX463235.1, forward strand.
CTCTCTGGGGCCTCCTCTTTCTTCCTTCCTCCTCCTCTGGTTTTCCAGACAGATTACTGCCCAGACTGATGTTCCAAAATTGCTCCTTCTCGGACATCTTCATTACCTCTCCATCGCCCCAGGTTAAATCCATTCCCTCCATCTGGGATCTGTGGCATCTGTGATGGGTTCCTGCTGCCATTTCTTCAGTGTCTTCTTTCTGTTGAACACCCTTTGCCTGATCCCATCCCTGTGGCGCTGTCCTTTCATCCAGAGCTTTTCCCACAGAGGGTTACCCACATCGCAGGTGCCTGGGGCACGGGGCAGGGACTCCTGCAGTGCCAGACTTTCAGTGCTCAAAGTGGTAGGGAAACCAGGGTTTAGTTGTTCATCCCTCCCATACCATTTCTACCTGTGGTCATTTCCCATGTTTGTAGTGTCCTGTGGAATGCCCTGCTGGGCCTCTGAGCTCTAGCTCCCTGTCTGCATGTTTGTACGGCTGTTTATATTGCTGGGTCTCAGGGATTTGTGTTCACTTTCTATCTCCCCATCTGAAGTACAAGCAATGTGAGGACAAGGCCTGTGTATTCCTCTTTGGATCCCTCAGAGTACCTGATACAGAACCTGTCACATGGCAGGTGTTCAGGTTTTACTTGATGCGTGAATGATTGGTGGGCAGGCCTTATCCTTCAAGAGAGTGTGACTCCACTTTGATGCATTATTATTATTTGTTGATTATGAAATAATATTCATTGTGTTTTTGCAGAAAATTTGGGAAAAACAGGAAAACACACATGTGTCTCTTACAAACTTATTGTCCCAAAATGGCTGTTATTAGTAGCTCTATGTGTACCTCTGCAGTGTCTTCCCACCCTCTTTCCCACTTATCTCTAGCTCTTTATGCTTTTATAAATATGTGGATCTTTTAGTACATACAGTTGCTTATAATTCTTAAAAGATGCACATACTTATATTTACATAGTATATATGTATGTGTGCATATGAATATAACTGTTAGATCCATCCATTCTTCCAATCATCCATCCAGTTTATTCCATGTGTGGCCATTTCACCATTTTTTTTCCTTTTTAAACCAGTACCCTACTGTTAAACATTAAAGTTTGTTTTGGAAATTTTGATTTCCCATAATGTTTGTTGTGTTCTTGATCTTTATTTTTTTTAAAGATTTATTTATTTGAAAGTCAGAGTTATAGTTGAGAGAGGGAGAGATAGAGAGAAAGATCCTCTGTCCTCTGGGTCACCCCTGAGATAGCTGCCATGGCCAGGGTTGGGCCAAGCTGAAGCCAGGAGCCAGGAACTTCATCTAGATCTCCCCCATGGGTGGCAGGGGCCCAAGCATGCGGGCCATCTGCTGCTGCTTTTCGCAGTCTTTTGCTGCTCCCTCCCGGGAGGGAGACAGATTGGAAATGAGCAGCTGGGATAAAACCAGTGGCCAGATGGGATGCTGGTGTCACAGGTGGCACCTTCACCTGCTATGCCACGATGCCAGCTCCTTGATGGTTTCTTTAGGCAACTTCTTAGAAACAAAATTTCTGGGTTATGTTTTTCAGTGATTTTAAGAATCACTCTGCTTGTTGTGTGCAGATTCTCCCAGATAAATGAAGGGGAACTCTAGAGGTGAAATATTGTTTAGATCTCAACCTTGACCATGACCTTGCAGTTCTAGCACTGTTCTAAGCTGAAGGAAGCTGAGGTTTGAGGAGACTGAATGCTGTTGCAGGACCAGGAAAACTTAGGCAAGACTGGGAATGAATTTAGTTTGTGGTTGATCTGGACTCCAGGAGTCTGTGTATGGCTGACGTGATAGAAGAAGGATGATTGGAGCTAGGCATGTAGTTGGGAACTCAGTTACTGTGAGGGACAAGACTAGGTAATGTCGGGACAAAGACCCTTGAATTTGGGAATGTACATGAGGATGTTGAAACCGTGATGGATCCTGCTTCAGGCATAAGGCCTTTTACTGCTCTCCTACCGACAATCAGGGAACGGTTTCTGTTATGTAGACTCAAAGGGCATCCTTTTATTAGCCCTGATCTGATCTTCTGTCTCGCTCATCTTTTGCTTGTTCTGTCTTGTCTGAGCTCAGCATGTGAGGGCAAGAGTCCAGGCTCAGTGGGAGGCCAGTCCTATTGGTCGGAATACTTCTGGTCAGAAACCAGAGGTATATTAGCAATAATGAGTGCAGGTGACCAGTTCTGCTGACCTGGTTATGAGACAACTCCATCTGCCTTAAACCAGCCCAAGTATCTTGATTTCAGCAATTACATCCCAGGTCAGAGGTCAGACTTTGATGTAATCTGATATTGCTAGTATTCTTTGAGGCAATCATTGCCAAGTAGGAATGTTCTGGAAGACCGAAGACAGGCAATTATTCCTATTTTTAAAGTAGTTTTATGAACTACAAATTCATGCGCTGTTTTAAAATTCTCAGCAAGATTCTAAAATAGATTATTTAAATGTGGTTTGTGTAACCTTGGAAAAGTCAATAGTAGTCACTAGGAATCATCATGGACTAAGCAAAGAACAAATCATTTTTAAAATTAATTTTAATTTTTATATTTTAGATTGACATGTAATACCTGCACATTTTTAAGGGGCACGGTGCAGTATTTCAACACATATGCATATAACATCATCTGCCTATACCTGGAAACTAGTTTTTCATGTCTTTATCTTTTCTTTGTGTTTGGAGCCTATCAGCTCCTCTCTATATTATTTTATGCAGGATATATTAGATCATCATAGTGCTGCAACACATCACAGCTTGTCACATTCATCCCATTGGCTTTTTAGTATCCATTGCCCAACTTTTTCTTCTCCATTTTTTCTTCCACTCTCAGGGCTTCCAGCAATAATCATTACTTTAAATTCAGATGGAATATATATGTGTGAAATGTATATATATATATACATATATGTGTGTGTGTGTGTGTGTGTGTGTGTATGTGTGAATATCTGTAACTTTTAACTTCCGTATATGAGAGAGAACATACAGTATTTGTCTTTCTGTGTCTGGCTTATTTCTCTTAAGACAGTGATCTCTAGTTCATCCATTTTGCTACCAGCATCATGATTTCATTCCTTTTTCTTTTCCCCAAAGAAATCTTTTATTTAATGAGTACAAATTTCATAAGGAAAACTTTCTACCCTCCCACCCCTACTCCCCCTGCACCTCCTCCTCTCTCTCCCATTCCCAGTCCCATTCTCCATTAAGATTCATTTTCAATTAACTTTATACACAGAAGACCAACTCTATACTCTATACATGCTTCCCATGTTGGAACATTCTCTCCTTTTTAGTTCTATTACTATTACCAGATATTTGATTTTACTTATATGGTACCTTTAACACTTAATCCCATCTATATGATCACTTTAACACTTAAGATGGCATTTTGCCACCCAGCTTAATGGAATTTGGGGTCCCATGCAAGTTTTTAGACTGTACCCTCATGCAAACTGTTGAAATCTTTACTTAGCATAGAGTTGGTCCTGTGTATATAAAGTTAAACTAAAAATGAACCATGATGTAGAATGGAATGGGAGAGGGAATAAGAGGTAGGATGGGAGTTGGGGTGGGAGGGTATGAATGAGGGAAAGAACCACTATATTCCTAAAGTTGTACCTATGAAATATGCATTCATTAAATGAAAGCTTTTAAAAAATAAACTGTACACTCAGAAGTAAGTCCATAGGGTTGTATGCAGAACTATACAGCTTTAAAGTTACAAACTTCCTCCTCCCTCTCTTATTCCCACTCTTCCTTTTTACTGAAATCTATTTTCAGTTGACTTTATGCACACACGATTAACTCTATGTTAAGTAAAGAGTTCAACAAATAATATGAAGAAGAGAAAAAAAACCTGTTCCTTGACAGTCACAACAAGGACTGTTCAATCATTGCTTCTCAAAGTGTTAATTTTGCTTCTTCAGATTTTCTTTTAGGTGGTCTATTAATGATCACAGATCAGGGAGAACATATGATATTTGTCCCTTTGGGACTGACTTATTTCACTAAGTATAATGTTTTCCAGATTGATCCCTTTTGTTGCAAATGACTGGATTATATTTTTTTTAACTGTTGTGTAGTATTCTATAGAGTATGTATCCCATAATTTCTTTATCCAGTCTTCAGTTGATGGGCATTTAGGTTAATTCCATATCTTAGCTATTGTGAATTAAGCTGCAATAAGCATGGGTGTGCAGATAACTCTTATTTGCTGATTTCATTTTCCTTGGGTACATTCCCAGGAGTGGGATGGCTGGGTCACATGGTTGGTCTGTATTCAGATTTCTGAGGTATCTCCAAACTGTCTTCCATAATGGTTTAACCAGTTTACATTCCCACCAACAGTGGATTAGGGTACCTTTTCCTGCACATCCTGGCTAGCATTTGTTGTTTGTTGATTTCAACGCCATTCTAAAGTGGGGGTGAGGTTAAACCTCATTGTGTTGTTTTTTTTAGATTTATTTATTTATTTGAAAGTCAGAGTTACACAGAGAGAGAAGGAGAGGCAGAGAGAGAGAGAGAGAGAGAGAAGTCTTCTATCCGTTGGCTCGCTCTCCAATTGGCTGCAATGGCCGGAGTTGTGCCAATCTGAAGCCAGGAGCCAGGAGCTTCTTCCAGGTCTCCCATATGGGTGCAGGGGCCTAAAGACTTGGTCCATGTTCTGCTGCTTTCCCAGGCTATAGCAGAGAGCTGGATCAGAAGTGGAGCAGCCAGGACTCTAACTGGTGCTCATGTGGGATGCCGGCACTACAGGCAGCAGCTTTATCCACTAAGTCACAGCGCTTTTCCCTCATTGTGGTTTTGATTTGCATTTGCTTGATGGCTAGTGATCCTGAACATTTTATCATGTGTCTGTCTGTTGGCCATTTGGATTTCCTCTTCTGTTGAGATAATCATGTGATTTTTGTTCTTTAGTTCGTTAATGTGATGTATCATATTGATTGATTTGTGAATGTTGAGCCATCCCTGCATACCTGGGATAAATTCCACTTAGTCCAGGTGGATGAACTTTCTGATATGTTGTTGGATTAAATTGGCTAGAATTTTGTTGGGGATTTTTGCATCTGTGTTCAACAGGGAAATTGGTCTGTAGTTATCTGTTGCATCTTTTTCAGGTTTAGGAATTATGGTGATGCTGGCTTTGTAGAAATAATTTGGGAGGATTCCCTCCCTTTCAATTGTTTTGAATAATTTGAGAAGAATTAGAGTTAGTTCTTTAAATGTCTGGTAGAATTCAGCAGTGATGCCATCAGGTCCTGGGCTTTTCTTTGTTGGGAGGGCCTCTATTACTGATTCAATTTCCGTCTTGTTAATCAGTCTGTTTAGGTTTTCTGTGTCTTCATGGATCAATTTAGGTAGGTTGTATGTGTCCAGAATTCCATCCATTTATTCTAAATTTCCCAGTTTGTTGGCACCTAGATCTTTGTAGTAATTTCTGATGATACTTTTTATTTCTGTGATGTCTGTTGTTACATTTCCTTTTTCATCTCTAATTTTATTAATTTGGGTCTTCTCTCTCCTGTTTTTGGTTAGTTGGGCCAATGGTGTGTCAATTTTATTTATTTTTTTAAAAAATAAAGCTCTTCATTTTGCTGATTTTTTGTATTTTTTATTTCAATTTTGTTGATTTCTTCTCTAATTCCAATTATTTCTCTTCTCTTACTAGTTTTGGATTTGGTTTGCTGTTGTTTTTCTAGATCCTTGAGATGCATTGATATCTCATTTATTTGGTGCCTTTCCAATTTCTTGATGTAGGCACCAATTGCTACAAACTTTCCTTTTAACACTGATTTTGTTGTACCCCATAAGTTTTGATATGTTGTATTGTCATCTTTGTTTTTTCAGAAATTTCTTGATTTCTTCTATGACTCACTGTTCATTCAGGAGCATGTTGTTCAGTTTCCATGTGTTTGCATTTATTCTAGAGATTCCTGAGTTGCTGATTTCCAGCTTTATTGCATTTTTGTCTGAGAAGGTGCATGGTATGATTTCAGTTTTTTGAATTTGCTGAGACTTGCTTTATGGCCTAGCATGTGGTCATTCTTATCCTGCAACTGTAGCATACAAAGTTCTATAGATATCTTTTAGTTTCATTTCATCTATAGTGTTAATTAACTCTGCTTTTCCTTGCTGATTTTTTGTCTGGTTGATCTGTCCATTGTTGAAAGTGGAGTACTGAAGTCCCCATTACTATTGTATTTGAGTCTATGTCTTCCTTTGGATCCCTGAACACTTCCTTTATATAGCCAGGTGCCCTGTAATTAGGTGCATGTATGTTTATAATAGTTATATCTTCCTGTTGAATTGATCCCTTAATCATTGCCTAGTGCCCTTATTTGTTTCTTTTAACAGTTTTTGTGTTAAAGTCTATTTTGTCTGATATTAGAATGGCTACACCAGCTCTTTTTTTGGTTTCTTTTAGCATGGAATATCTCTTTTCATCCTTTCACTTTCAGTCTACATGCATTTTTGTGGGATGTGTTTCTTGTAGGCAGTAAATAGATGGGTTTTGTTTATTAATCCATTCATCCAGTTTGTATCTTTTAACTGGAGAGTTGAGGCTGTTTACATTCAAGGTGACCCTTGATAGATAACGACTTTACTCTGCCATTTTTCCATTAATATTTCTATTTTTTTACTTTGGATTTCCTTCCTTTAATTTATTTCATATTGATGACTATATTTATGAGTTTCTCTGTGCAGTACATCCCTAAGCATCTTCTGCAGCGCTGGATGGGTAGTGACAAGTTCTGTCAATTTCTGTTTGTCATGGAAGGTCTTTGTTTTACCTTCATTCACAAATGAAAGCTTTTCAGGTTTTAATATTCTGGGATGACAGTTTTTTTCTCTTAAGACTTGAAATATATCTCACCATTCTCTTGTAGCTTGTAGGGTTTCTGATGAGAAGTCTGCTGTTAAGTCTAGAAATCTGCTGTTAAGTCTAAGTGGAGATCCTCTGAAAGTAATCTGGAATTTCTCCCTTGTACATTTTAGAATCTTTTATTTTTCACTGTGGAGAGTTTGATTACAATGTGTCATGGTGAAGATCTTTTCTGATCATGTCTATTAGGAGTTCTTTGTGTTTCCTATACTTGGATGTCCCTTTCTTTCTCCAAATTAGGGAAATATTCTGTTATTGTTTCACTAAAAAGGCCTTCTAATCCTTTCTCTTTTTCCACACCTTTAGGAACTCTGAGAACCATATGTTGGGTCATTTGGTAGTAACCCATAGTTTCATAACAGTATTTTATAATTTCTTCTTCTTGTGTTTGGTCTCACTGTATAATTTCCTGTACTTTGTCTTTTAAGTCAGATATTCTTTCTTCTTTTTTAAGAAAGATTTATTTATTTATTTGAAAGTCAGAGAAGAGAGGCAGAGAGAGAAAAAGTTCTTCCATCTGATGGTTCACTCCCAGTTAACCGCAATGTCTGGAGCTGTACTGATCCGAAGCCAGGAGCCAGGAGCTTCCTCTAGATCTCCCATGTGGGTGCAAGGGCCCAAGGACTTGAGTCATCTTCCACTGCTTTCTCAGATCATAGCAAGAGAGCTGGATCAGAAGTGGAGCAGCTGGGTCTTGAACCGGCACCCATATAGAATGCCAGTGCTTCAGGCCAGGGCATTAACCTGCTGAGCCACACCGCCAGCCCCAGATATTCTTTCTTCTGCTTCACCAATTATGTTGTTAAGGCTTTCCACTGCATTTTTGATTTGTTCTATTGAATTCTTCATTTACAATATTTCATTTTGATTTCTCTTTAAGATCTCAATTTCATGGAAGAGATTTTGTTTCATGTCATGTATGGATTTCATTCATTCATGCACTTGCTTCTGATTATTTCCAAGTAATCCTATGATCCATTTTTCGAATTCTATTTCTGGCATTTCTTCAGTCTCATCATCTTCACAATCTAGTATTGAAGTGTTGTGTTCTTTTGGGTGCATGATGTTGTCTTCCTTATTCTTGTTTCTTGAATTTGTGCATTTGTTATTCAGCAATTGTAGAGATACTTTTTGGTTTTTTTCTTTCTTTCTTTCTTTCTTTTTTTTTTTTTGCTGGGACAGCTTTTATCTTTGGACTATGTCTGCGTGTATTAGTGAGGTGTCTGCTTTCAGAGAATACCTAGAGGCATGTGCTGGGCATGGCTAAGGAACTCTGTTTAGTGCCCCATGGTGAAGGCCATGTCTGAGGTGAACACCCAGGTTTGGCATGATAAATCTCCTCTTCTTTTTTTTTTTAAATCAGAAGTGATGTTTGATCTTGTCTGTTGGTGTAGACTCAGCTGAGCGCCTCTCCTCAAAGGAGAACAGTGCCTGGGTGCTAGTCCCAATGGGTATATTATTCATCTGCTCTGCCACAAGGACCACAGAAAGGATCCATGCAGTCCTTAGTGTAAGACCAGATTCCTTAGCAATGTCCCTCACCAGGTAACCAGGGAGTCCTGATTGTATGGAGCCTCCCAAAGTGACTGCCTAAAGTCCTAGCCACACCCTGAGTCCTTCTGTACAGCCTCAGGGTTTTCACACTCTCAGCACACAAGCCTCTCACATTCACGAGCGCCCAGCCCCCTGTCTGTTTTCCCTACCAGACTCAGGAGTCTCCACTTGGCTAGCTGCTGGGCATAGATGTGAGCCTGTGCAGCTGTTATGTATGTCCAAAGTGGTGCTTGCTCTCTATCAGCTTGTTACAGGACGCCATTGTAGGGTGATCAAGGAGAGAGAAAATGTGCCCCCCCCCACCCCTTTGTTTTTCCTCCTCTAGTTTGGCAGGTACACTCTCCCCCATGGGGCTCCACGCTGGATTCCCTCTAGGCTCTTCCTGCAGCTTGTTCACCAGTGGTTTAGGCTGCTGCAGTCTGGTCTCACCTCACTCTCCAATGCTGTTACAGAGGCTGTTGGCTGCTGGGGTCCTGAGTTGTGCATGTCCTCATCCTCCATGTAGGTCCATGTGTCCCTCCAATTTGCACAGAGTTTCCTCTGCTGTTTTCTCCCTAACTCTTCCCTGAGACTGCACTCTTTCCACTTTTTTAAAAACTATCTTCTCCTAGACTAGAGCAGGAAGCTCCTTCTCTGCTCCTCCATCTTAATCTCTTCCCTTATTCCCCCTTTTTTTTAAATCAGACTACTCAATTGCACATATTTGCCACATTATTTTATCCATGATGAATGCCTGGGTTAATTCCATATCTTGGTTATTGTGACTATTCTGTAATGAACATGGAGTGTTGGTATCTTTTTCTTATGCCAATTTTATTTAATAAAGAACATATCTTGTGTAGCTAACCTCGTTCTTTTGTGTGGTAGACAGGTGTACCCTAATTTCAGCAAGGCCTTGGAAAAACCTGCCTCGGGAAGACTTCAGACTTGAGGCAGAGGACTTTGGGCTGGATCAGTTATTCATAAAGTGATAAGCCCAGAGTACTTTTTAATGAAACATTTGTAAGCCAGAGCCAGATTTCTAGAGCAGCAAGGTTCCATTCTTGATCTTGTGTCGTTAGCATTTCCCTTAATCAATGACAAAGAAAGAAATATGTCAGTGACATGAAGATGGGAGAGATAATGGATATGTTGGATGAAAGAATTGAGATCCAAATGGATTAACTCAGGCTTGAAAAAATGAGCATAATTTATCAAAATGATGGTTAATAGGGCCATGTGCTAGGTTTTTTCCTTGCATTAAAAGAGTAGAACAACTGTTCAAGTTCACAATGGGCAGGTTTGGCTTACTCATATTTTAGGAGGTATTAAGTGTCAAGCACAGTGTGAGTCAGACTGCATGAATGGAACGACAGAACCTGTGATGTCATAGAGAGACCTTCTCCACTCACACGGGCTCTGCCACATCTGAATGAGGTGACGCCTTATGAGTACGGAACTTTGAGATAAAAACCAAGCGGTGTGCTGTAGGGGAAAGCACGTGGTGACTTCTTCATCTGCCAGTAACAGGCTGTGCATACTTCTTTGAGCCTCAATTTCCTCCTCAGTAAAATGGGGCGATAATAGCTTCTCAAGTTTTATGAACAAATTATAATTTATGGGCTGGTGCCGTGGCTCAATAGGCTAATTCTCCACCTGTGTCACCGGCACCCCAGGTTCTAGTCCTGGTCGGGGTGCCGGATTCTGTCCCGGATGCCCCTCTTCCAGGCCAGCTCTCTGCTGTGGCCCCGGAGTGCAGTGGAGGATGGCCCAAGTGCTTGAGCCCTGCACCCCATGGGAGACCAGGAAAAAGCACCTGGCTCCTGCCATCGGATCAGCGCAGTGCACCGGCCACGGCGGCCATTGGAGGGTGAACCAACAACAAAGGAAGACCTTTCTCTCTGTCTCTCTCTTTCTCTCACTGTCCACTCTGCCTGTCAAAAAATATATATAATTTATGAATGCCACTTAGAAAAAAGCTTTGCTCACACTCGGTGCTGGCACATCTTGGGTTTCTTTTTGTTGTCCCTGGTAATAGGAGTGAGGAGGAGTCTGAAAAGACTTGGAATTCCTGTCAAGTGCAGATCTGCATTCTGGGGAGGAGTTGACTTGGGAGCTTGGGAGCTGAGTGCACACAGTCTGCCAGCTGTTGTTCTGAGCCATCTCCATGGATTCTCTCATTTGCCCTTCTGAGGAGGGCTGTGAAGTAGGTCCTGTTTTTGTTGGCATTTGCCAGGGTAGGAAATTGAGTCTCAGGGATCTGTAGCTAATCAGACCACAGTTGCCGCTCCCACCCAGTCTTTTGCCTCCCTGTCTATGCCATGTTGCATCTCTTGAGTTTAGAAGACTGAGTCTGCCACATGTTTCATGGTGAATGGAGAGATCTGTCTGGTTTGAGTACCAGGAGGTGTCAGTCAGTGTCCATTGTCAGCCACTCAGCAGCCAGGGATTCTCTGTGTCCCTTTCCTCCGCCACTTCTTTCTACCAGGTTTTTCTCATTGAGATCCTTAGGGCATTTTTCTGGCCAGAAACTAATAATCTTCCCAGACTGAGAAAAGTGGTGAGGCCAGGCTTTCTGTCCATCCCCTGGATAAGTCAGGGCCAAGGCTGAGTTGGACAGGGAGTGTATTTATCATGGTTGAAGGGCAGGCACTGGCTGAGGTTAACTGTGGGAGTGAGTGCATTCCCAGTGACAGCCACACGCTGCTTGGTTATCAGTGTTTCCCCCACCCCACCCCACCCTGTTTCTCCCAACTTGGTTCCTGCTGACAAGATTGCCCACTGAGGGGCCCTGGAGGGGTCTCTCAGAAATACCGTCACCCACCACGCATCTGTATTGGCTCTAGTCGGCAGCTTCCCCAGAAAGGAGCACAGTAAATGATCCTGCGAATATCATGGCGACCTTTCCAAGGGTTTCCTTGGGTCCCAGCCAGAGGCAGAGATGCAAATGAATTGTTGCCATTGTCTGCATCTTCATTTGCTGATTCATGTTCCTTGCGGGAGGAAGGGCAGGGCTGGGTGTCTGACTCTCAATTATCTCCATCGCAGGAGTTGCTGCTGGGGATTCTTCCAGAAAGGGCTACCTAGTGTTTGGCTCTTTTCCCACTCTGCTACTCCCCTTCCACACAACTCACCTGGGAGACTCTGTTTGAAGACTCCAGGATCGGGCTCACACTGCTCTCTCTACTGTGAGGTGTGTCTTACGCCCTCTGCACCTGTAAACATTTGGGACTTTTGCAGTCTACTGTTGTCCTCTCCATGGATCTGTCCAGGTTACTGTGCCCACACAGAGGGACTGAGCTATGAGTTATTTAAGGGCAAGAATGCTGATCGCTGTATCTAGAATGTGCCTGACACTCTGAAGATGCTTAGGAGACCCTATATGAATGAACACATTCATGAATGAGTAAATGAAAACAAATGGACACCAGTTGGCACCGTTTAGTCCCTCATTCATTCCTGGCTGTTTCATATTATCGACTTACTGGTCCCACCTTCACGTTGTGGGTGCCCGAGGCCTGGGTTCAAATCTGAGCCCTTCCACCGACTTGCACACATTACTTACATCTCTAAACCTCAGTTCCTTCACTGCTGGAGAACATCTCAGAGGGCTGCGGGGAGGGTGAAATGCGATTATGGACAGGGCATTCTTCTTTATCACAGTACACACTCAAAAGAAATACTGGTGGCTGTAGCGTGTGTATCAGGAGAGCGGGACACCACTCTACATCACTGCTCCTGGTTGGGTGGTGACTTGGCCCTCAGTAACTCCATCTTCGGTGCTTATTGAGTAAGAACTCCAACACATACCAAGAAGGCAAATGAGGGCTTAGCAAAGGGGTCGTATGCATTTATAATAGAACAGGATTGTGCTAGCTCAGAGGCTTAATAACAGACATTTCGGTTACAATGAGAGAAGCAGAAACATGAGGTCAGGGCCATGGTTACATCAGTGTTCTCTGCTGCCTCTGGACACAATGTTCCTAAGCTGTGGCGCTTGCATTTGAAAAGCAAGTCACTTTAGGACATTGAAGCTTTTAAAGATGATAATAGATGATGGTGCAAGAGGAACACTCAGAACCAGGCTGTGCTGCAGGAAGTTACAAATGCCAAGTGCCTTTGCTGTCCCTGCAAGGGTGTGGGGGGGAGTTATCCAATTACTAGAGAGATGGGCTTCGTTCTCAGGCTCCTTAGCTGGGCTCCAACTTGGCTTTTGCATGCATGCTTGCTGCTGCCACTGTGTAAAAGCCTTTCTCTCACACTAAAACATGCATATTGTGGAGCAGAGGTGGTTTTCCACTGGGAAAAAAATAATAGCCTGGCTATGAAGCACTATTGGGAAGAAAGTAGGTTACCACAGTGCTTTGACATCTAGAGGGGGCAGGTTGGCTGGGGAGCTTTGTGTAGGCATCCTGGGTTCAGCCTGGTGTACTTAGAATGGGGTGGGCAGATCCTGTCTTTGGAGGGAAAAGGAGAGCCTCTCGCAGGCCCCATTCCTGGGCTCTGGGATCTGAAGGTCAAGGGGCTGAAGAAACAGTGGAGGAGGGAGCCGGAGCCAGAGTGGGGGCAAGGCAGGCTACAATCAGCCTGCCGTAAACAGGCTGATTAATCAGGAATGAATTCAATTTCCGTGCAAGAGCTGCTTCGGATTGTCATGGGCATCAGCTAAAGAATAATAACAACCCTTGAACTTGCAGAGTGCTGTACTGCTTCTGAAAAGGCTCTGGTGTTGGTGAAATCCTCCCATGCTCCCAGGAACCTTGAGAAGCGGCAGGGGCACACAGTCACTGTGCTAGTCCTAAAACAGTGGGAGCTGATGGCTATATTGATTTCTGTGATTTCTTTATCCATCCATCCATCCATCCATCCATCCATCCATCAAATCTTTGAACACTTTCTTTGTGCCAGCCATTGAGTTAGGTTAAGAAATATAGAGAACAGAGATCTGTCTTCAGAATAACCCCAAGAGTTTATGGATTCAGATGAAGCACCCACCTTTGGGTTGTTTCTCCTTCAGTTTTCTCTGGGAATCACTAAATTTGGTACTTTGCTGTCATGCCCAGGGGTATCATGTTCTGTTTCCTCACTCCCTGTTTTGTGGTGTAGGAGGATGAAGGGTGCGATTTTGTTGAGCAAAGCTGCACATCTACCTCTTCTTTATATGGGACTACTGGTTTGTCAGCATCCCTTTGGAGTCTAAAGGCTGGGGCTGATTTTCCTCTTGGATGCCCTGAGACACGTGTCTATGTTCAGATACATCATTAGCATCTGAAGGGCCTTGGTCTCAACTGCACTGAGTTGGTTGGGATACTCCTGCTGTAAGTTGTTTGTGTCTCTGCATCTCTATACTGCCCCAGTGTGTGCATGTAGGTGTGCATGTGTGAGAGTGTTTGCACTGGATTGGCTTAACCTAAAATAGGAATGAAGTTTGCTTCCTTTCATTTTTGTTATCAGAGGTACTAGAAAGATCTCTTCCCTAGAAATACTTCCTGTTTTATACTCCAGTGTGCTCTAATTTTTGGCAATGGAAATCTATTTCTTTACTGTAAAGATGACTATCTTCAGGCTTACGTACTTTAGTATGAGGTAGTCAGTGGTCTCTTCTTTTAGCTCTGGGAATGATTGCAGTAGAGAAAAGGGGCCCTGGCATCAGTGAAGAAGAGACCAAAGGGGACAAAGGCAAAGAGAACAAAGTGCAGGCTCCAAAGACATCTGGCTTCTTTTGTAATTTGGCTGAGAGACAATGCTGGTCCCATCTTCCCACATAGAGTGAAAGGCTTCAGGGACCAAGTGTGCATTCCTTTCTCTGAAGCAGATCATCAGCACGAAGAGCAGAAAAGACTCTGGATCTGTACATAGGACTGCAGGAAGGGCTCAGCATGCACCTGCCTTGGTCTGGGCATCACAGACTCATGCAGGCATCATGGCCTTAGCAACTATCAAGTGGGGTCGGGTCCAGTACGCAGACGGGCTCACCTCTGAATCTTTCTCCATTGCCTGCACTAATGCCGTCCCTGGACAGGAGAAGCCACATCCTACAGTGAAGCCAGCCATGCTGGATGTGTCCCAGCTGAGGCACTCGTAGCTTCATGACCTTGACTGAATGCCTTAACCTCTCTGATCAGCAAGGGATGGAAACAGCACTGACCTTGTACTTGGGTTGGCGGTATTAAATTAGATGACAGAGATGTGCCTGTTACTTAGTTAATACACCTGGCAAGTTAGATTTTTCTTCCTTTACAATTTCTTTGTAGTTAATTAAAAAAAAAAAAACCTAACCTTTAAGATATTTGGTTTAGAAATTCTTTTCCCAGAAAAGATTCAAGAGCTGGTGAAGAACATCAAGAAAGAGCAGGGCTCTCGGACGGAGCTGTCCCCTGCTGCTCACCTTTTACTTGGCTCTGCAGCCTGGTGAGTGTTTCTGGGCAGGGGGCTGGGCTGCCCAGAGGAAGCCATGCCACCGCATTGTTCTTGGCACTTATGCCAGCCATTCAGGGATCTCAAAAAATTGGCTTTGGAAAGAGTTTGAAAGTTATTACTTGGGATTCAGGAAACTCCAGGTGGCTTTTGAGAGCTGCCCCCAAATGCAGCTGGAGGTGTATCTCAGCTGTTCACTTCCAGGACTTTCATTATTTCTCATGTTTATTTCTGGCTGCAGCCAGACCTGGGGTATTCACCAGCGTTCACTGTCTGGGTTTTTTTTTTTTTTTGCCCAACCAATCCCTTTGTTTTTTTGGGAGAAAGAGAAACTTGCTCCCCAAACCCTTCTGCCCCAAGGTAGGGTTCAAGGAAAGTGGCTTTTGTAATTGTAAATTACCTATGAAAAAGACAAAGCCCTAGGCTCCCTTCCTGGCTCAAGCGTCCAGATCAGCAGCGATAGCGGAAATTAATGAAAGCTGCCGCTGAGCTTCGGCCTGCCGGTGGCTCCCGAGATGAAAAGGCAGTAATTGGAGTCAGCTTTGGGGATGAGCGTGCCGATAAGGATTTTTGTTTGGGATACAGTTATTACACATGCCACGGGGTCCAGCCAGGCCGCAGGTTTCTTGGAACCAGCTCTGATTTGCCCACTGGTAAACCGGTCTGTCTTTTCTTTCAGAAGGAGACCTCTTTTCCTCTAATGGGACTACCTCCTCCCCCAAGTAAAAAAACCCAGCCCTCCGGACACACTGTAGTAGTAAGTCAAGCTGAAGCCGAATCTCCGAATCTCTCTGTCTCTTCTCCTCCTGTGTAATAGCAGAATGAGACGTGGGGAACTCATTTTCTCTTTCATCTTGCCTCAACCCGATGGGCCCATGTTAAACAGCTGTCATACTTGGGCTGCCCGGGAATCCACTTAGGAAACAAAGCAGCCAGGCCTCTTAATTGGCGTCCTGCGACTAGAATGTGTTTGTTCCGTGATTCTTGAACGCTGGAGTTCCTGGGCCTCCGGCTGGGAGTGCCTTCCTTGAGCCCAGCCGGTTGTGGGCTTCCAGTGAGACCTTCTTGTAAACTGACAGAATGGTGCGGGAAGGGAGGGGGCTTGCTAAAAAGTGATTCCTTGTTTAGGAGGAAAAGGAAGTTTTCTCATTAATGTTCCAGTACCTTCCTAAGAGAGTGAAGCCATTGGGTAGAGAGGGTCCACTCCACATAGTACTGATACACGTATGTTTTGTTACATGGCAGGGCTGTGTTCAGATGTGTAGGGACATTTTATTATTCTATCAAGATTTGGAAATATATTTTAACTGACACCAATGAAGTTAGCCAGCATGGTTTTGGATATTATTGCTGGCATCCCTAAAGGTCTGTGGCATTATAGTGATTTTTTTTATTACTTGATCATTTCGCAGTATATTTGATGGAATTATTGTTTCCTTTGTTTCTTGGTGAGTGAATCCTGAATTCTGTTTGTCTTATATCCTTGGCAAGTGACTTTTTTTCTCTTCCTTTCAAAGTGCTTCAATCTCTGAGTCTTTATTTAACTTCTTGAAACGGAAGCTTTATTTAGTTGTCATGTTTCTGCTCGGCGGTTTGGAGTTTGAATGTGATGACGTTTTCTTTACATATAACACACACATGTCCGTGGCATTTCACATGGATCCCGCCCAGGCGGTCTCCACAGACAGGTTCTCTATTAATCCTGAAGCAGAACTTTATGGCCACAGTCTTTCTTATTTCTTTAATTGAAAGGCAAAGTTACAGAGAGAGAGAGAGAGTCTTCCATCTGGAGCTGTGCCGATCCAAAGCCAGGAGCCAGGAGCTTCTTCCAGGTCTCCTATGTGGGGGCAGGGGCCCGAGGACTTGGGCCATCTTCTACTGCTTTCCCAGGCCATAGCTGGGAGCTGGATTGGAAGTGGAGCAGCCAGGACTCAAACCAGCGCCCATATGGGATGTTGGCGCTGCAAGTGGTGGCTTTCCAGTGCCAGTCCCTGGCCATAGCCTCTTAGGAGCACCTGGTGATTACAGAGGCCCTTGAGGATAGATGTGCCAGTGGTTTTCTCCCATTTGCTCTTTTGATCAGAACTAGGTTTCCTTGTATTCTTGAGTAGATTGTGGCTAGATTGCAACATCTGTAGCTTCCCTGCCATCTATCTGTGTTGGTTCCATGTTCTAACTCTCCTGGGATCCCTGGGGCAGAGGATGAAAAGGCTCTGAGTACACATTTCTGAGTGTACGGGGATGAAAATCGTTGGTGGCATTGCCAGATGAAATGGCTTTCAGGCCACAGTCCAGGCAAATCCTCATTTTGTGCACGTTTGGGTTCTTATGGAGAGGAGTCCAGAGTCCATGGTTCAGAACTGACAGCAACTTCAAAGCTTCCCCTGAGAGCCAAAATCCGGAAGACTCCTGGCACATTGGAAGGATCTGGAGTCGCTGCTGCCCCATCACTGGGACAAGTGAGTCACACGCTGTCTTCCCATACCTACCACACGCATTTCACTGATCTGTCCTCTACCTGGATCGCCATTAAATAGCCAAGAAAAGCAAGGTAGGGAATTCAACTATTTACATAGGACACCAAGGCTCCTGGAAGGCAGTTTGCAGGGTTAATGTTGATTCAGCCATCAAACAGAACTTTCCATGGTGCCTCCTTTGTGTGCACAGCATTGAAGAGATCTGGGGTGTTTCATGATAAACAGGAGAGACAAGCTCCTGAACCTGTAATTAGTATCGAATCTCACAATATGGAATGTTTTTCTTCTAATCTGAGGAAAGAATTTTTTCTTAGCATTATCAAAATTTACAAAAGATATATATTTGAACTCTTGTAGGACATACAAAGGTACTTAGAAAATGTCCATATCTTTTAAGTCCATTTCCATGAACTTTTTGAAGTCCTCTCATACTAACAAACTAGGTAGTATTTTCATTACATAAAACAGAAACAGACAACATTAATTATTTACAACGAATCCTTTTAAAAAATATGCCTGTGCTATGCAGTCCTGGAAATTTGTGAGTCCCCCTTTCTTCCCTCATTTATCATTGAGTTAAATAATTAATCTGCAGTTTCTAGCTCATGATGGAATGAAGACATCTCAAGAGTAGGAAATTGTCTGGATCAAATGATCAAAAAAAAGAAGAAATGATAGTCGCTCTGCTGTTGTCTCCCCTACTGCTTACATTTGCTAGTTCCACGCTGCCTACTCTGTGCAGTCTCAGCTGCTCTCCCAGGCTAAGGATCTCCTTGTTTGTCTCCTCCTAGCCTGACCTGGTGCTTCACAGCACATATGAAATACTTGGCTCTGCTTGTTGCTCTGCTAGTGTCTGTATTCCAGGGCACTTCTATAATAGCACAGATACTTTGTTCTCAGGAACAAATCCCGGTGTTATGGTCGTACATAAAGTGGGACTTGGTGAAAGGTTAATGAACTGATGTGTATTGCACAGAGTTTTTTTTTTTTGTTGTTGTTAAGGATTTATTTTATTTATTTGAAAGACAGAGTTACAGAGAGAGGTAGAGACAGAGAGAGAGAGAGAGAGAGAGAGAGAAAGAGAGAGAGAGAGAGAGAGAGGTCTTCCATCTGCTAGCCATCTGCAAATGGCCGGAGCTGAGCCAATCTGAAGCCAGGAGCCAGGAAATTCTTCCGGGTCTCTGACATGGGTGCAGTGGCCCAAGCACTTGGGTCATCTTCTGCTGCTTTCCCAGGTACATTAGCAGGGAGCTTGATTGGAAGTAGAGCAGCCAGGATTTGAACTAGCACCCATATGGGATGCTGGCGCTACAGGCTGGAGCTTTAACCCGCTGCGTCACAGCATCGGCCCTTGTACAGATGTTTTACAGAAGAAGCACACTGTTATTTTTAATTTTCTTGCTCAACAAAAAGGAAATTATTTGTGTGGAGAAGTTATGGTATTGGGAGTGTGAGATTTGAGGGCTTAAATTTCTTCCAGATCTTGTCAACATGTTGGTCCTAAGAAGTGAGATTAAAGTTTATCTTTCTAAGCACACAGAATAATAATAGTGTCGTCTTCTCTTGGAGGTCTTAGTTTCAAAAGTGTGAGTTAAAGCCCTTCCTTTTGTAGTCGATAGAAGACAATGCCAACATTTAATTTCCAACCACCCTAACAGTGCTGCCAGCCTCCGTGGAGCTGGTGGGCATATTTGTATTATGGGTTACCTGTGTCACCCAGAGCAGAGGACTCTAAGGTTCACATCCAGCATTTCCCCCCGGTCTCAGTTTCCCTTTCCCTTCTGCACGCATCTAAGACAGCAGTTCTATGCTTATTAAATATCCACTTGCAATTTAAACCAACTGATTCCTATTCTGATATGACCTTGAGTGTAGATGGTGACATAGTGCAAATGTCGTGTGGAGATGGGAACCCAGTAGCTAGGAAAGATGGAGTTGCCACACAACATCCAGGAATTTCTAGTGTTGGTTACCTCTCCTGTCTCTGTCCCTCGCAGGGGGCAGGTAGAACCCCATTCATGTCACAGGAAGCTTCTTTATATAGTTGAACTCAGCTCTGGTATCCAAAAAGAAACAATGTTCAGCCAAAGGGACAGAGTAAAGGCAGAGTGGAAGGGAAGGGACGACCCCAGACAACATAACTTGTTTTCCTTATAGATAGTGTGACGCCATGAAGTGCACACTTTTTAGTGGTGAAAGTGTCATCTTGCTTAGAGGCTGTACAAAGAAACAGTGGAGGCCAGGGTGAGGGCAGCCTGTGCCTCTTGTGTCTAGGGTGCTCAGTGCACAAAGGAATGGGTGTTGCTGGATCAAAGGATATGAAAAAGAAGAGACTGGACATGTTCCTCAATTACCATCATTCCTGAAACCCAAGTGGGTATAACAAGATCAGTTTTGGGGACTTTTAGAAAAGATTCTGGTGGTCAGTAGTGGGGGACTTCACAGTTTGAATGGAGAGGAGAAAACAGGAAGGCCACTTAACACCGATCCTATGGCTGCTGATTTCATTATGTATTTCTGTGTTATAGGCTTCAACTCAGTCTCCATTCTTCTGCATCTCATTCTGTTTTCCTTCCTGATTTTTTTTTTCAATTCCTTGTATCATCTTCCTGTTTCAAGAATCTCCCTTTCGTCTTTCTTTTAGGATAGATCTGCTGGTGACAACTGTTCTTATCTTTTGACTTCTTTTTCATTTTGATTTCCTGTTCATTCCTCAAGGATGTTTTTGCTGGATATAAAATTCTGGATGAATGGTTGTTTTCTTTCAGCACTTGAAAATTGCTGTGCCACTGCTTTCTGCCTCCCCCCCCAGTTTCTGATGAGAAATTTGATGCCATTTAAATTATTTTCTCCCATAAGTAAAGTGATATTTCTGTCTTGCAGTTTTCCAGATTTTGTCTTTGTTTTTCATTTTAAGAAATTTGACTAGAATATGGGTTGGCATTAACTTTCCTGGGTTGAGGTTTGCAAGGCTTCTAGATTTCTTACATTTCTGTTTGTTGCCAAATTTGAGAAACTTTCAGTGCCTGCCTAGTTCTTAGCTTTACCCACTTTGTTTTCTCCTCTCCTTCTGGGTCTTTATTTAGTACCAAAAGCTCCTGATGGCTTTGTTCATTTCGTTTCTTTTTCAATCTATTTTCTCTCTGTTATTCAGAAAAGTAATTTCTATTTTCTATCTTTAAGTTCATTGTTTGTTTCCTTTTTCTTCTCCATTCTGTTGTCTGTTCCAATCTTTGAGATTTAAATTTTGGTTATTGTATGATGGTACTGAAAGAGTCCATGGAAATGTGAATTATGAAAAAACTAGGCATGGATTTCAAAATTATTTTGTGCCAAAATAAACATCCCTTAATTCCATTTTTTTCCACAAACATTATGAAGTATCCTTGTATTTTTCAGTTCTAAAATTGCCATCTGGTTCTTTTTTATATCTCCCATTCCTTTGCAGAGGTGTTCTGTTTTTTCATGTGTTTTGAGTGTGTGCATAATTGCTCAGTGAAGCATCTTTATGATGGCTGCTTTAAATTCCTTCTCAGATGATGCCAACACCTGTGCCCATCTCACTGTGGGCCTGGATTGTCTTTGCTAACTCAAGATGAGATTTGCCTTGTTCTTGGCCTAATGGGTGCTTTTTAAAAATTTTATTTTAGGATGACAGTTGTGGAGCAGGGGTTGTCATTGCTTGGAACCCCTGCATCCCATATCAAAGTATCTAGGTTAAGACTTTAATACTTTGTACTTCTGATCCAGTTTCCTGCTGATTTACCTGGAAGGCAGTAGATACTTGATTACCTGTTACCGATGTAGGAGACCTGGATAGAATTCTTGGCTCCTGGGTTAAGTCTGTTCCAGCTTTGGCTGTTGTGGGCACTTGGGGAGTAAACCAATGCATAGAATCTCTCTCTTCTCTGTTTCTTTCTCTCTCTGTGTAACTTTGCCTTTGGAATGAATAAATAAATCTTTAAGAATAAATAAAAGTCATATCTTGGGAGCAGGCATTTAGTGCATTGGTTAAAATATCTCTTGGGATGCCCACATCCCACATTGAACTGCCTGGGTCTAAAGCACTGAGATCCAGCCCTTGGGCAGGGGGCCTGGGAAGCCTGGATTGGGATCCATCCATTAGACATCTAGCCTCCACAAATAAGGGCAGAACTCTCTACAGTGTCCTCAGGAAGACACAGGAAGTATAACCCTGCAAGTGCAGGAAGCCACACTGCAGACTTAGGGTGTTCAGTGGTTCTCAATCTACTGGCTTAGGGCTGAGACCTGAGAACACTGGCTGCAAAAGAAGCAGCAGGAGGCTTACTATTTTTTTTCTTAGTTCATATTTTAGAAATATCTTGTGTAAGAAGGTTAGATATTTTTAAAAGATTTTTATTTATTTATTTGACAGGTAGAGTTACAGATAGTGAGAGAGACAGAGAGAAAGGTCCCCCTTCCGTTGGTTCACTCACCAAATGGCCACAATGGCCGGAGCTGCGCTGATCCAAAGCCAGGAGCCAGGAGCTTCTTCCTGGTCTCCCATGTGGGTGCAGGGGCCCAAACACTTGAGCTATCCTTTGCTGCTATCCCAGGCCATAGCAGAGAGCTATCGAAGAGGAGCAACCAGGACTAGAACTCGGAGATCAAATGGGATGCCAGTGCCACAGGCGGAGGATTAACCTAGTGCGCCATGGCGCTGGCCCCAGAAGGTTAGATATTAATACGTATTGATAGTTCCTTAAGTTCTTTGTCTCTCTGTGTGGTCTTTCTCCTTTTCTCTCCTCTCTCTCCAGACACGGAATGGAAAGCAGTTTTACATGTATCAAAATTTCACAATCACCCTGGGAAGCGGGTGGAGCAGGTATTGCTATCCAGTTTATTGGGGATGAAGCTGAGGATACATGTAGTTGAGTTAGGATTAGAACAGGGTCTTCAGACGCCAAAGTCCAAGTGTCAGAGGAATGTGCTGAATGTTGGAGTCTCTGAAGCTCCCAGGAAGCTTCTAGTGTTTTAGTCCTCAGTATCTGCATTTGTAGTTGGACCCACCATGAAACAGCTGACCAGCTCTACTGTAAAGGTGTGAAGTCACACCTAATGCTTCATGTCTCAGAAAATTATCTGATGCTCTTGGAAGTTGCTAGCAATCATTCAGGAAATATCTTTAAGCATCAGTGATGTTGGGAATGTGAAAGTCTCCTTTTTTTTTTCTTTTTTTTTTTCTTTTTGACAGGCAGAGTGGACAGTGAGAGAGAGAGAGAGACAGACAGAAAGGTCTTCCTTTGCTGTTGGTTCACCCTCCAATGGCCGCTGCGGCCGGCGTGCGGCGGCCGGCGCACCGCGCTCATCCAATGGCAGGAGCCAGGTGTCAGGTGCTTTTCCTGGTCTCCCATGGGGTGCAGGGCCCAAGCACATGGGCCATCCTCCACTGCACTCCCGGGCCACAGCAGAGAGCTGGCCTGGAAGAGGGGCAACCAGGACAGAATCCAGCGCCCCGACCGGGACTAGAACCCGGTGTGCCAGTGCCACAAGGCAGAGGATTAGCCTGTTTAGCCACAGCGCTGGCCCTAAAGTCTCCTTTTTTCAAGTGGTATCTCTACTCATGCTTTGGTGTTCATGAAGAACAAGTTTAGCACATGAAGAACAAGGTTATTGCTCATATGGCATAGCAGAAGGCGAGGTGGGAGGCATATTCACCTTTAATGGGGGTTTCTGGACCATATATATAATCATGGAAACAAGAGAGGTAAGTTGCTTGATGCCCTTAAACCATTCATGTCCAAGAAATTCTTTTTTTTTTAAAGTAAAGCCAGGACTCAAACACAGGCACTGATATGAGGTGGGTGGGTTTTATTTTTTAAGATTTATTTATTTATTTGAAAGTCAGAGTTAGAGAGAGAGCTGAACAAACAGAGAAAAGAGATCTTCCATCTGCTTGTTTACTCCCCAGATGGCTGCAACAGCCAGGGCTAGGCCAGGCTGAAGCCAGGAGCTAGGAGCTTGTTCCAGCTCTCTCATGTGGGCAGCAGGGGCCCAAGCACTTGGGCCATCCTTCGCTGCTTATCCCAGGCCGTTATCAGTTAACTGGATGGGAAATGGAGCAGCTGGGACATGAACTGGTGCCGAAATGAGATGTCGAATTGCAGGCAGTGGCTTTACCTGCTACACCACGATGCTGGTCCCAGGAAATTCTTTTCTATAAGTGGGTCTTATTGACCCATTCTCAGAACAGCCTGTGTGCTCAGTTACTTTACCCTGTTCTCTCCCCAAACCCTTTTGTGAACTTGAGCATGTATGCTGCTGTGAGTTTCCAGGCTGGGGTTGGGAACACAGGAAATTGCCTAGTCTGTACAGATGTTGATAGGGAGACTTGGGAGTGAGGTAAGGAACTGGGAAATTAAAATCACCCTTTTATCTGGATATCAGTTTAAAGGCTGAGGGTCCAATAAAGAGACTTCAGAATGGGCTTCTCTCAATCTTCATTCATTAATAATGATGATGGTAATTATTCTAATAGTTAATAATAAAGCCTAATAATGATGCTTTTGAGTTAACCCAGTTCATCTCCTCATTTGATCCCCACAACACTGTGAAATGGGGGTTACCCCCTGCAAGTTGCATATAAAAGAAACCACATCATCAAATTGCTGCCTATGCCCACCCATGGTGGCTGGTAGGAGAGTAATGGAGCCACCGTCTCAGTCCAGAGCTCCTTTCCTTTCCCTCTGCCCTCTAAGCCCAGACCTCTAATACAGCCTCTTTAAGGAAAAAACAACAACAAAAAGCAAAAACATAAAGACCAACAGACTACCAGAAGATACCTATGTCCTGCCTTCTCTTCTCTTCTCTGTCCTTTTGATGCTCTGGGCCTGCTTGGGTGATATTTGTACCAGTGCCTCTTGTTATAGGAGATTTTTTTTGCAGATAATTGTAATATTTCAATGGTGATAATGGTGATATTGCTTACAATAATGGTATTTAAAAAATTTTTGTTTTTATTTTCATTTTTTTTTCTGAAAGGCAGAGAAAGAGAGAAAGAGAAAAACACTTGTATCTAGTTTCCTTCCTACATTCCCACAATAGCTGAGGATGAAGCCAAAAGGAGGTCTCCCAAGTGGGTAACAGAGATCCAACTACTTGAGCCATCACCTGCTGCCTCCCTGGGGGCTCATTAGCAGGAAGCTCGAACCAGAAGTGGAGCCCTAGCACTCTGATGTGGACTGCAGGCATCCTAAGTGGTGTCTCAACATTACATCAAATGCCTACCCCATACTAATGCTACTTTTTATTAAAAGTGCAAGAAATACATAGGAAAAATGGAGTATTTACTTTTTCTTATGTACTGCTGAAGCAGTCCTATGAGAATATGTAATTATTGCCACTGGTACAGATGAAGGATATGAAGGTTAGTGATATTAAGTAACTTATCTAAAACAATACAGCCTATAATGGGAAAGCCAGGATTAGAAACTAGATGGGTCACATAGAAAGCCTATGCCTTTAACCTGCAAACCTCAACTTTTCCTCTGAAACCTGGAATGCCGAGTTTGCAGAATCTGGACTCTGCATCCCTAGAATTCATCACAAACACTGAGAAATGAAGGACTGCCTACATCATCTCCCTGCATTTTCCCTCTTGCCTTTTGCATTTCTGCAGGTTGCTGATTTGGTGTTGCATGCTTGGGACCGGTTGTAAGGCTGTGTTGCCCAAAACGTGAGTGGTGTATTAAAACTGAAGACTCCTTGTTCACTTCACAGGCGTTAATCAATGGCAAATTAGAACAGAATTGATATATGCATAAGACATGCACATTAATTCCAAATGTGTTTACCGTCATTAGTGCTATTACAATGAATACCAAAGGAATCAGGCAATGATTAGCTACACTTAGTATTTGTTACGGTTTGTTTAAAAAAGTTAAACATAAAATTAGCTGAGATTCCAGGCGCGATGTTCCATTTGCATGGAGAACGTGGCTGCAAGCCTTGGGTCTTTGCAAATTGGGAGGTTTCAAAGAGGTTTCCCACACAAGATTTTACAGAAAACTGAGTTAATGAGACTATCATCCTCAATTAATAATGCAGTTTTTCTTTCTTAATCATTTGTATCTCATGGCTGATCTCTGCTGTCACCCCTACATTAAAAGGCTGCATCATGTCAGATGAAAATGCAGGAGATAGAAAAGTAGATCAAAAACATCTAAAAGGATTAGTATATACTTTTAAAGAAACTGCCTTGTTGAGGGATGATTGACATACACAAAGTTGTATATTTGTCATGCATGTTAAATTTTTAATGATGACTTTGAAGGCGATATAACTTGTGGAGCCATCATCATAATCTGTACTATAAATGTATCACTTCTAAAAGTTTCCTCCTGCCACAGTTGTTTATTATTACTGTTGCTGCTCTCTGATAAGAACACTTAGCACATGGTCTTCTGTCTTAGGAGATTTCTCAGTACTCAATACAATACTGTTGACTGTGGGCACTGTGCTATATGGGGGATCTCTAGGACTTAGGCATCTTTTGCAACGAATTTTGTACCCTTTGATTAATCCCTTCCAGTTTCCTACTCATCTCATGCCCTTACCATAAAATTTCACTCTCAGCTGCTGTGAGTTTGACCGTTTTGGGTTTTCATAAAAGTTGGATCATGCTCATGTAGGATTTGTCCTGTGCCTGGTTTATTTCACTCAGCAAAGTGCCCTCTGGGATCATCTGTGTTTCAGAAAGGGCAAAACTTCCTTCTTTTTAAAAAGCTGAATGGTGTCCCATTGCACATATGGAACACATTTGCTTTACCCATCCATCCGTCAGTGGACATTCAGGTTGCATCCATGTCAGAAGAGTCAGTGTGTACTTTTGAGAGATATCTGGTGAATTAGCCTGGGGTAGGAGAGTTACAGTTACTTATATTGACTATGTACTGGCACCTTCATTTATGTCATCCTCGTTTCATCTTCAGAGTCATTCTGAAACAAGTATGCAAATGAGTAGACTAAGGGCTCCGAGAAGTCTCTTTGCTGAAAATTACACATCTAATAAGTGGAGTCAAGGACTCAACTCTAAGATTGTGTGAAGTCAGATCTATGCTTGACCCAGTAAGAGTGGGACACTTTCTCCTTAATGGGCTGAAGGCCCGAACTCATGGGGCCAGTGCCATGGGTGTGATTTCCATGGAACTTAGCTCTTTTGTTCTGTGACTCAGTCTGTCACTGAAACCTGGAATGCCGAGTTTGCAGAATCTGGGCTCTGCATCCCTAGAATTCATCACAAACACTGAGAAATGAAGGACTGCCCACCTCATCTCCCTGCATTTTCCCTCTTGCCTTTTGCATTTCTGCAGGTTGCTGATTTGGTGTTGCATGCTTGGGACCGGTTGTAAGGCTATGCTGCCCAAAACGTGAGTGGTTTTGGGCACTCACGTTTTTGTTCTCTTATCTGGTTGGTCACTTCCCAAACCAGCAGAGCTGGTTATAAAGAGGTAGTAGGAGGGTGAACCAATGGCAAAGAAAGACTTCTCTCTGTCTCTCTGTCCACTCTGCCTGTCAAAAAAAAAAAAAAAAAAAGAGAGAGAGAGAGAGAGAGATAGTAGGAAAGAAAAGGGTTGGTTTAGGACAAACCCAACTGTGCCAACAGACCAGTTGCTTGAAGTGTTTGTTCTACCCTTTTATCTGCAGAGTTGGCTTTTGAGGAGTGCATTCAGTGAACATTTGTTGAGCATCCACCCATGTTTAGAATATTTCCCAACTGTAGTGAGATAGATAAACAGCACAGTCACATGCACACATAACTTATATTTATAGAGCAGACTTACAAATACCTCCAGTACACTGTGAGAAATTTATGATCGATGCACGAGTTCCTGCAGTGTGGATCCGAGTCACAGCACCACTTGTCTGCTCCTTCGGCCGTAAAAAGGAACGATGCTGCTTGCAGTTAATCGGTCTTCAAAAGACTTTTACTTAGAAGGAGTGGGAAAGAGAGTGGGGGACCAGGAGAAGGGGTAGAGATGGCACGCACGTTCCTTAAGGGGGAAAGCTGGCGAGCCCCCTTCTCTCTCTCGCTCTCCGCTTATATCCAGAATTCAACCAATCACAGTCAATCAATTACAGTCCATGCACAGAGCTCTCCAATCCGGCACTTGATCACGATCAGCTGTGGAGTCATGCAGCAGGCAGGGCATCAGCGCCATCTTGTTTTCCACGATCCTCAGCTAGATGGAAAGTTCAATCAGCTGCTACATCCACATTACTGCTATAAGCCATGCCCACCATGGGGGGGTCCCATGGCTGGCCTATCCATGGGTCCCCACATCTCCCCCGTTTTTATTATATTAAGTGGCATGGAAACGTGCCTGTCTTGGGTTCCCAATGGCGTGCAACCTGCTTACCCGTCATGGAGGTAATAGGAAGCTTGTCCTACCCTCTGTCTTAGGTTGCTAGGTGCGCCCATCAGCGATTACCCGTTATTGGCTACCGTTCCATTACATTAAGCTACACTTCTCCATGGGGGTAAGAGTGCAAGGTGGCTAGCATAGCCTGCTGAATTACCAGGTTGGTACGCTGCTGGCAGAGTGTTACAGCTCTGATCAGAACTTCTGGGCTATTGGGGTTTTGAAAGCCAGAACAGTTTTATCAAATTATGAATTAACAGCTTAAGTACATTTAAGAAAACAAATCAAATTAGGTCAGCTTTCTTACTACTTGCTACTTAAATCCAACACATAAGTTTTAACAAATTCCTTCATAATTTCACATTAACAATTAGGCACAAAGGATACATCTTATAAAGAAATACTTGGTTCAAAGTAAAATGCTTAATTGATACTATTCTTCACATGTTCTGAATGCAGACAACCACTCCACATATCTTGTATGCTTTAAACACTAGTTACCTCAAAATTCTCCCATTTCACCCACTTGGTGAGAAAAGTGAGGCCTATATTGTCAAGTACAACCTCGTAAAATTACTGTTCCAGGTGGTATTGATCTGGCCCAATTCTAGGGTACAATTAGAATTCTCGTGTAAATCAGTCTCGGACAAAACTCAGTACAAAATCATAAACCCCTTAACAAACTTCATAATTACAAATCAATAAATGATCAAGTAATACTCTCAACAAGCCAAAAGCTAAACTAACATGACATAAATGGCAAATATTTTATCCAGCAAACAAACACAATGACTTTAAGGATAAATTGAAACACTTACATTCTTTCATAAAGCAAACCAAGCATAATCTGCTCAAGTATTCCCATCAATAATAGGGGTAAAGTTATACATAATACAAAAACAGAATAGGTAGTTCGGACACTTTGCACCACGATTAGCTTAATGAACTGTTTTATGGCTTGTCTTTTTTAACCCCATTCTGTGTCTGTAACGGAGTCTTTATAGTCTTTATCACGGCCTTTTTTCCTGTGCTTCTTCCTCTCATTATAATACAGCCGTATCCAATTTAGATTTCCACATAGTTTTCGAAAGTCATTTAAGGTTTTTAGTCCTGTTGTAGCAATGGCAAATTCCAAAGAGGCCGCATTTGTTGGTGTAAGCCCAAGTCCTAAATATCCAACTACAGTATCTTTTTGAAACTTTCCTGCCTCCTGCAGACATGAGCTTAATGTTATGAACACCGCTTCCAATATATAAATCGTCCATATAGTGGAGGATTTTTGCTTCTCCATGTCGCTGACGAACAGGCTCTATTGCTTATGAAACATATGGTAAGATCAATCACAATCAGTACTCCCGCCTTTCTCCTGGCGTTCCACTCCCGGTCTTTACAACGGCTCACTCCCGCCTATTTCCCGGCATTTTACTCCCGGTCTTTTGTCGACGGTCCACTCCTGCCTGTCTTCTGGCGTCCACTCCCCGCGGTTATAATCCTAGGTCTTTTTACCCGCCTAGATTCCCTGTCTTTTTTCGACAGTTTACTCCCGCCTTTCTGGCGTTTCATTCCCCGTCTTTTGTCGACGGTTTACTTCCGCCTGTCTCCTGGCGTTTCACTCCCCGTCTTTGGTCGACGGGACCTCGGCTATAATCCTAGGCTTTTCACTTTACCCACCTAGATTCCCTGTCTTTTGTCGACAGTTTACTCCCGCCTTTCTGGCGTTACACTCCCCGTCTTTGCAACGGAACCTCGGTCATAATCCAAGGCTTTTTACTTCACCCGCCTAGATTCCCATGTATGGACGTTTATCCTGCTCTTACTTCCTGCTTCCAGCAATCGGTCCGATGATCCGAGTCACGGCACCACTTGTGGATCCGAGTCACGGCACCACTTGTCGGATCCCTCGCCAACCCAAGTCTTGTTGGCAAAGGTCCAACCCGCAAAATCACGACACGACCGCTGTTGATCGGTTCTCGAGGAACTTTTACTCTTAGGGATTGAAGGGAAGGAGGGAGGGGGGAGCAGCCGGGAGGAAGACGGAGAAAGACTGAAGTGGCTGCCCCCGTTCTTGCCCTTAACATGGTCTTTTATCCATCCCCCATCCCCCCCCCCCCCCCCCCCCCCCCCCGAGCAGTCCATCAAAGGGCATGCGCAGTCTCAGGTCCAGGTGCATCTCATCTCGCCAGGTTGTCTGCAAGTCCTTCCAGGTCAAGGTGTATCCCATCTCATCCTATTACCCTGACCTTGCTCTGCTCTGCAGGATGAGGTAGTGCAATGAGAAGGTCCCCACAGGTGGCCAGCCTGTGGTTCCCCACACTGCAGCGTCAGTGAGAGGTGCTAACCTAATTTGTAGATTATAGGCAGGCAGAAATGCTTCCCGGATGTGGTGTGTAGGATGGTGCCTGTTTGATGCAAGATACTCTGCTATTTCTGCATGTGTCCTATAATCCTTGGGATTGGTGATCTATAAAGCGGCCCTGCTGGGACCTTCTTAGCACCTAGACTCCTTATGGCATGGAGGAGGCTTCAGTAAATGTCTGTTGAATGCAAGAAAACAAGTACACATGGGAAATGTAAAACAACTCCTGCAAGACAATTTCCTCTCTCTGCCTTTGTACTTCTGTACTGAGCATGCCAGTGTCAGATGGAACACAGTGCCCTTGTAGGAGGCTGAACTGTACATTGTAATGAGTACTGGGCTTGAAGCTGGGATCTGCTGCTTGCCAGCCATGCAAGCTTGGAAAAGGAGCTCAGTGTCTTGGTCTCTGAGTTTCCACATCGTTAAGTGGGAGTAATAATAGCACAGTGTTACATGGTTGTTGTGAGGATTAAATGAGTGAATGTACATAAAAGCCCCTAAAGAAATTGCTGGAATGTAGTAAGCACTTAACCACTACTGGCTTTTAAGATTGCCATGAAGCCTTGACTAATCTCAGAGAATTTTTTTGTGGAAAATCTTGGCTTTCCTTTGATTTCATATGGGCTGATTCTAAAGTCCATTCTCTCTTACAGATCTCGATGATGCATTTTGATGATGATTCCATAATCTCATCCTTAAACAATTTTAATAAGTCCTATTCAGTTTGTTCTGGAAAATAATAAACATTAGATCCTGTTCTGGTTGTTTCTGTCCATCAAAGAATTGTGCAGCCATGACCAAGGCCAGGCTGATGAAATCACTATTCTTTCTCTTCATTTATCTCACTGTACTATGTCAGTTTTTCATTTTCTCTTAGAATTAAGAGCAACGTAGACCAGCTGGAATAAACCAAAGCAAGAGAAGGAAATTTATTGGTAAATTACAGTGGACTTGAAAATGGTAGAGACTGCGGCAAGAGGGGTAGGGAGTCCAGGCCTCTGGAGCAGGAGTCTTATCCCTCATTCCAGCTTTCTACCAAAAGTGTAGTGTGATTCCTAACAAAATTCCCAGAAAAGGGAATCCGCTTGTCCCAGCTGTGGTCGGCTGTGCACTGTTAAAGCCGTCTGTGTGGGTCATGAAGCAAACTTGTGGGGATAGGGTGCCGCCCCTTCACATGAGGCAGGCAGTGCCCCAGGGAGGGTCCTGGTGCCTGCTGCGGTTGAAGGCTGTGTAGCCTGGAGATTTGGGGATTCGCTTCTTGTTTTCCAGCTCTGAGGGGATCAGTACTCAATCAAGCAAGATTCTCAGTTACTTAGCATGTGCCTTTTTCTCTGTAAAGTGCCTGTGTGTGTTTCATGACTTCACAGACATTGACCTTAAAAGTTTATAGTTCAGGGCGAGCACCAGACTGAGGGATGTCATCATTGGTTTGAACATGATTGCAACTTCTGCATCAGCCTTTTTTGCTAGTTACTTGTGTCCTAAAATATTTATTTCTTCCCCATATTTCATGCTCCTTAAAATTAGGGTGTATTTGGCGTATTTCATATTAAGAAGGGATTTTATTTTATCTTTTTTCTTTTATTTATTTATTTAATTTTTTTCTTTCTTTTTTTATTTAATAAATATAAATTCCCAAAGTACAGCTTATGGATTACAATGGCTTTTTCCTCCTCGTAACTTCCCTCACCCACAACCCTCCCATCTCCCACTCCCTTTCCCATTCCATTCTTCATCAAGATTCATTTTCAATTCTCTTTATATACAGGAGATCAATTTAGTACATATTAAGTAAAGATTTCAACAATTTGCACCCACACAGAAACATAAAGTGTAAAGTACTGTTTCAGTACTAGTTATAGCATTAATTCACATTGAACAACACAATAAGGACAGAGATCCTACATGAGGAGTAAGTGCACAGAAACTCCTGTTGTTGACTTAACAAATTGACACTCTTGTTTATGGCGTCAGTAATCACCCTAGGCTCTTGTCATGAGTTGCAAGGCTATGGAAGCCTTTTGAGTTCGCGAACATTGATCTTATTTAGACAAGGTCCTAGTCAAAGTGGAAGTTCTCTCCTCCCTTCAGAGAAAGGTACCTCCTTCTTTGATGCTCTATTCTTTCTACTGGGAGATTTTAAATGGAGCCATATAAAATACTGTTGAGTTTAGTTGAGTTTAGTGCTTACGTTATGTAAAAAACTATACCAGTTTGTTATTTACTTATGAATGCTTTCAGTTCCCTCAGGAGCTAGGATTATCTAGAAGTCACAAATGAGGAGGGTGGGGCCTGGAAAGAGGAGGCATCCCTCTCAAGATTGCACCACTGGTATGAACCAAACACAAGATTTGCACTTGACTGTGATAGGTGCACAATTGGTCCACCTCACTGCTCTGCTAGCCCAGCTTTCATTTTTTAAAAGTAGAATTTAGTAAATTATTTTGGGTTTTGGATGTATTTAAATTTTTTCATTGTCTTTCTTTGATTTCATCATGGGAAGGTTTTCATCTTTAAAGCTATAATCTCATCAGTGCCCCTCGCAGAATGATGACAATGAATATGGTTCTTTAAAAACCAACCAGTGATAAAAATTTAATTAGTCAATGACTATGTAACTCTTTTTTTATGATTAAAAATTAGTTACAATTTCTAAGCAGTACATTTGCAAATGTGTGCAGAGTAAAGGGGTATACAGTATAAGCTAATGGGTGACACTGACCTGCAAGAGTACAGTTTAGAAGGCTAAATTTTAGAAATTTTATAGTTTTAAAAATAATCTCAAGGACAAAAATGAGATTTTTGTAAATATGTGGAACAAGGAGATCAAGGAAGGTCCTTTAGAGTGATGAATGACAGGGAGGGCAAGCAGCTCACTTCCCGCTCTCATCTTGTCTTCAGTGTCAAGGAAAATGATCTTCGAGCTCATCGGGGTAGAAAGAACATGTGTAAATGAACATGGATAAATGAGAAGAGCCACATAAGATGCATGGAGGGACTTTGATAGAATATCCTACTGATCTCAATAAATCCAAGTATGCCAAGGCTCTGGAAGACGTTACATGGGCAATCACTTATGGAATCTGAGGAACCTCAAGAATGAGGTACACTGATATCAGGTGATGAAAGTCATGATCATGGAATAGTGCACTTGAAAAAGTCTGGATATTAAAATAATGAGGAGGAGCTGATGATTCCTGGGGTGCAGTGAGTGGTGCAAGCAATTGATGCTACTCTACATGTTGCTGCTTTTCTAAAGGTCAGTAACCTCATAGGTGAGGGAAAAACAGAACCTCAGCAACATAGCTGAACAATTTCCTCATGGTATCCTTGTGGTTTATATGGAATACATTTGCAAGGGAAACTAGATGGATTAAAAGCTGTTCAAGCAATCATATTCAAAGGATATTGACCAGTGATTGACAATCAACCTGGAGACGATCTCCCAGTAACCTACTTAAAGGAACTGTTCTTGGTCCTGCCCTTGGTTTACCTAAGGGATGCAGCGTTTCTTACCTCAGACTGGGGAAGATATTGGTGGTGAATTTATCCAATGTACAAATAATGCAAAGGCTGGAAGGGTATTGAATACTAAGATAGAAACTGGATATAAAATGATATTTATAGACTAGAGATCTGGGCCAAGTCTAACAGAACAAAATGTAGCAGGGATAAATGTAAAGTTCTACAAATCCCAAAATTAAACTGCACAAAATAGGATGAGGGAGATGTTTCAGAGAATTAGATGCATGAGTAAAATATTATTAAATGGCTTGGGAAATAGAAAGCTCAGGGTTCGCTCAGAGTGAACTCTGTGATATAAACCAAAATGCTCACAAATCCTTAATCTGTGTTAATGGATATTTATTCTAAAATGAGAATGGGAATAATTTATTTGTAGTATGCACTTTTTAATTTTGTATGCTCTACTTGTAATATTTTAGTTTGGAATAATTTTTCTGCTTTGGTAGGTTCATAGTGGGACATAGACAAATCGGGAGACAAACAAGGGAGGAAAAAGAGATGCAAGGGAAGAAAAGGTAAAGAAGAGGCGTGGAAGCGACCTGTAGATTTTGGAAAGGGGTCAGCAGGCATTAGGATTCCTTAATATTGTAGCAGATTACAGATCTATTGCTCATATGCAGCAGCCATGGGGTGACAGGTTTGGAGTCAAAATAAAAAGTAAATCTCTAGAGGGCGTGCCTGGTCAGGAGGTGAGTTTTCCAGAGATGCACTGAAATTTCTGCTATGGGAGATTAAAAATTCAATTCTGGAAAACTGTGTAGGTTGACTCTGAAATGACAACCCTATCTGCTCCTGGTGTATCCTGCAGGAGGAGACTCTGACCGTTTTCAGCTGATGAGCAACAGGGATTCTCAGTGGTCTCAGGACATACACTGCCTAGTCAGGAGGCAGTCGATATTTCCCAGGGGAAACACGACTTGGTGACTGATTGAATGTAAGGGTTAAGTGGATACAGAAGAGTCTAGGATAGGTCTGCACCAGAGCCCTTGCCTAGCATGTTGAATGAATGAGAAAGGATGCGAGTTTGCTGTGGATCTCAGGCAGGTCTTTAAGTGACAGTGAGCAGCGTGTGCTCAGCTGTGAAATGAGAGGCTAGAATCAGGCTCCCTTTCATGGCATTCTCTGACGAAAACAAGCTAGAATAATTTCATCTTAGCAAAGGTGCACTTCTGGCTGTGGATCTGCTCACCTCCACGGTGCCACGTGAGGAGAGAAATCGAGATGGCTCCTCCCAGAGTTATTCTACACATGACTTCAGCAGTGCACGAAATTCCATCACTCAGGTTTTATTCAATTTTCTTAAGTCCTCATCTTTTTATTTAAAATGTAGATGCTAATGGAATGGACACATATTAAATTTGTTTTCAACTCCAGCAGGAGAAGTTTTCTGGTTGACCTCCTTTAAAGGCTTTGGCCAAGGGAGAGTCACTTGCCAGTGGTTAGGACCCCGCTTGGTATCCCTGCATCCCACATTGGAGTGCCTGGGTCCAAGTCCATGTTCTGTTGTTTCCAGCTTCCTGCTGGTGCACATCCTGGGGGCAGCAGGTAATAACTCAAGTGCCACCCACGTGGGAGACCCAGATTGAGTTCCTAGCTCCCAGCTTCAGCTTGGCCCATCCCCAGCTGTTGTAGGCATTTGGGAGATGAACCAGCATATGGGAGATCTGTTTGTCTGTCTATCTCTGTTTCTCTGCCTTTCAAAACAAATTGCTAAATAAAAATTATACCCCAAGAAGCTAAGCAAAGGTATCAGGGAATTTTTGGTTTTAAGGAAGGCAAAACGTCATTTTGGGGGCATGGTATACTGTTTGGAGTGCAAAGTTGATGAAGGTTCCACTGTTAAGGAACGTGGTATGAGAGAGAATTTACCATTCAGCGTCAGCCTTGTTTAAAAAAAGTGGAAGGACTTCAAGGGCAAATTTAAATCATTTCACAGTGTTGCTGTTGGCTGTGCTTGTTCTAGGGCTGGATCACAGATTGATTTAGGCTTCCTGTTCAATCTCTTCAACAACAAGATCTTAAAACATGCTGGTTGTGTTCCATTGTGATTATTGTTGTTAAATCTGTGCAGTGACTACATAGAAGTTTCTTTTCATCAGCACTTGATTCATTTAAATGGACTTAGTTACTCTCATTTGAAAATTTCATATTATTAATAAGATATCACAGAGTAATTTGAGGCTCTATATAATGATGAAGTTGCTGTTAGGGTTCTGGTACTCAATATTTTCTATACATTGTGAATAGCCACTACTATTTGTCTTGTGTTATTCAACTATATTGGAAAGAATTTGCTAGTAGAATTCACAGGCTTTTGAAAACAAAACAGAAAACAAATCCTTCACAGAAACTTGGACTTTGGCTTCAGAAATAATTCATTAAACTCTTTCTAGCAGTTAACCAGTCAAGTAGGAGTGTGTCCACTCTACTGACTGACGTTCTTTTGATTAAATGTTGTACCTGGCTGGGTATCTGGCATTGACTTTGGACAACCATGGCGAATCTAGCCAAATAAGATTTGCTTGGATCTTCTCTACAGAAAAAAGGTTTAGGGCACCTTTTAATTTTTTAAATTAAGCTTGAGGAATCCCTTTGATGGATGGAACCAGGGCCACCTTCACTATTTGAGAAAGGTTAAATGATATTTACCTGCAATTTTCTTGGCAAGAAACAGGAGAGGAAAAGTGATCTACATTCATGTAGAGTGACTGAGCCAGGTTATATCGAGTCTGAAGCCTTGCACAGAAGTCTGTTTTCAAGTCTGGCTTCTGAAGTGACACGTGAGTACAAAATGGTAGGAAGAAAGGGAAAAGAGAAAGAACGCAAGTATTTTCTATTAGTGACACTTAGATTTTAATCAAAAATCCATTTCCTAATACTATACGAATGATTAACCTTGATAATGGAAATATAAGAAGGATATTAAGATGTGAATTTGTTGATGACTTTCCTCTCTCTTCCCTCTAATGTGGTTTTAAAAGATCCCAAGTTTCATTAGTTTCCAGTAGAGTTTTTGGAGGACTTCTTTATCCACTTTCTTATTTTCTGGTGTGATGCTGCCCTTGGGGTTTATGTTGTGGTACCATGTTTATGAATGAGGCAGCATTTTCATGTCATTCTTCAGAGATCAATGACCATGGAGTCCAAGGCTGTCCCATAGCTACAGCACTCTGTGCTATCAAAATATGAGAATGCATCAAACAGTTCATGAAAAATATATATTAAGAAAAAAACTATGTATTTCACATTCTCTTGCCCCAAATTGATTTATTTACTTTTTAAGATTTTATTTGAGAGTAAGAGAAAGAAGGAGAGAGTGAGCACACTCCTACTCCCTGCTGCTGTTACACTCACCAAATGCCTGCAATGGGCAAGGTTAGAGCCAGGAGCCCAGAATACAACCCAGGTCTTTCTCATGGGTGCCGGGACCCAATTGCTTGAGACATCAACTTAAGATTTCCAGGGCCTACATTAGCAGGAAACTGGAAAAAAACCATGAGGCTGAATTCCCACTTCCTACACTTCCTAAACATATGTATTTGAGAGCGAGAGAGGGATGATGCTCCTATCAGCTTGTTCACTTCTGAAGTTCCCAAAGCAGCTGGGGCTATATGAAAGCCAGAACCAGGAGCTGGGAACACAATCCAGGTCTTCCATGTGATTGGCAGGAAACCAATTCTTTGGGCCATCACCACTGCCTCCCAGGGTCTGCATTAGCACAAAACTAGAGTCAGGAAGCAGAGCCTGATTTTGAATTCAGGCATTCTGATGGGGGGCATGGGCATTTTAATTGCAGGGCTAAATGCCCACTCTCTAAACTTATCTTTTAATTCCCTTTTCCCATAAGCTTTTTGAAGTGCCCTCATGTACATTTTTTTTCCTAATTGAGAATTTATGTATACTAAATAATTAAATTATACTTACATCCTGATAAAAAGGTTTAGATCGTTATGCTTTAGTGGAATGGGGCCTGGGCCAGGCCATCTGGGAGGTAATAGTTCAGAGGCTCTATTTGTGGGCATTTCTCTTCCCTGGAATTCTACTCTGTGCCAGGCACTGTGCTGCTAGTCTGGTGCACAGTAAATCTCTACAACTCACTGTGGATGCTGTGGATTAAGGAATGTTCCCCCAGTTTGCAGTAAGTAGTAGAGCTGGGATTTCAACCCAGCCTTGCTTGTCTCAAAAGCACATCCTGTTTCCTTTTCCCTGGATTCCCATGTTGTTCACCGATCATGTGGTTCTTCTACATTGGAATCATCTGAGGCCATGTAAAGATCCCACCCCAGACCTGTAGAACATGTATCTTGGCAGCTGTTGGTAGCCAGCTCTCCAGATGATCTGATTGAGTGGGCAGGTTTGGGAGTCATGGACTCCTTGCTGCATTTTTGCCAGTCTTTGTAGTCCTGTAGAGAGCAGGGCTTTTGCTGTGTACCTGTTGGTATTGATGGATGTTAAAGGCCAAGTCCAAAATAGGAGGGCAAAACAAACTTGTCTGGTTTCAGGTGCTATGAAAAGATATATCAGGTGGGCATGGACATATAAACTTTCCTGGGCCTTGTAGTTGAGAGTTCGAACTTAGGGCCTTGCTTCCTGTTTTAGGATGTGGATGGAAATGATTTCCATTTAGCCTGCTTGTAATGTGGGTTATTCGTGAAGATGAAAGCTGATCACAGAAATCAGTCCCTGCTGGGGCCCCACCAGGCGGGGCCCTGACCTCTGTGCCCATATATTGGCATCTTGTTTACTAGCATTGACAAAAGTTTATTCCACTCATTAGAGGATAGCACTTTCAACCATAGAACCATGACTCATTCTTGCCAGCTCATTTTCTCCTTCTTCCCGAGCATTAAAACACTCCTGATAGAGGTAGGGCAGGTTGGAGGGGGAATGCCAAAGGAAAAATTAAGTTAGAAAGGGTGCTATTGAAATAACCTGGCTAGTCATAACAAGTCTGTGGTTAATGTGTTCCAGGTGAACTAGTTCTAGTTGATTGAAAAATAGTATGTGTCTGTGTGAAATAGGGTGGAGAGGGGACAGACAAGGGATAGATTTATCTGGAATTACTGACCAAATTAATACCCTACCAATAGTGTGACACATTCATTCATTCCCTCACTCACTCATATATTCATTCTTTAGGGAGATACATTGAACATCTGCTATATATCTGAGTTCATATATTAATTTTTTAAAAAGATTTATTTACTTATTTGAAATAGTTAACAGAGAGAGAGAGGGAGCTTCCATCCAGTGGTTCAGTCCCCAGGTGGCCACAGTGGGTCTGAGCTGGGCCAAAGCCTGGAACCAGGAGCTTCATCCTAATCTCCCGTGCGGGTATAAGGGGCCCGAGCACTTGGGTCATCTTCCGCTGCTTTCCCAGGCCATTAGAAGGGAGCTGGATCAGAAGTGGAGCAGCTGGGACTTGAATCAGCACCCGTATGGGATGCTGCTATCATGGACTTTATGTGTAACACCACAATGGTGGTCCTCATATATGAATTTTCTGTAGAAGAGAATTTAAAACTTAAATCAATAATAATATAGCATGAAAATTGAATAAGGACATGATAATTGAGCAAGAAATATTAGAGCAAGGAAGTGTTGCAGAATGAAAATGGCAGAGGAGTTAAGGAGAATCTTAATGGAAAGAAAAATCCTAAAGAAATTAGGACACAGCTATGAAGCTGGAGTTTTAAAGATGACACATTTTAAAAAAGACATTAAATTTTTAAAGATGAGTTAGATGTATAAGAGTGATGATATTCCAAGTGGGGAGTGTGATATGAGCAAAATCCTAGAAGTGTGCTAGGAGCTTTGGTGAAAAATTAAGCCAACCAGGTTGTGTTTGTGGTGAGCATGTTGGCAAGGCAAGTGAGATGTGCAATTCCATCTAATGATGTAGAATAATACCCTTTTGCCTTTTTTCTGCCATCACTGTTGTCATCCAGAATAATAACAGTCCATGTTCTTGTCTTCCCCCATTAGGTTGAAACTCCTTAAGAGAAAGGACTCTGTGTTTTTGACTTTCAAATGCTGTTACCTACACAAAGCTGGCCAGTAAGGTGCAACCAGTTAGTGGGTGGGGACTGAATGGTGATGTGTCTGGATTAAGGGAGTGAGGAGCCAGCCCTTGCTTCCTTTCTTTGCTGCCTGGAGTATGCCTGACATCAACCTTTGTGGTTTGCTCTTTAACGTTACTGGGTTATAGGGCTGGAATTGTGTTTTTGTGGGTAAAGCTGATGCTGGCATCTCACATGGATGCCAGTTCGAGTCCCAGCTGCCCTGTTTCTGATCTAGCTCCCTGTTAATGCTCCGGGGAAAGCAGCAGAGGATGGCCTAAATGCTTGGACCCCTGCACTCACATGGGAGACCCAGAAGAAGCTTCTGGCTCCTGGCTTTGTCCTGGCCCGGCCCTGGTCCATTGTGGCCATCTGGGGAATGAACCAGAAGATGGAAGATCCTTTTGCCTCTCTGTTTCTCCCTCTCTCTGTAACTCTGCCTTTCAAATAAGTGAAATAAATAAAGAAAAATTTACTGGGTTATTATGTAAATATTCATCAGTGTGGTTAGAGAAAGTCCAGGTGACTTCAAATAATAAAAATTATTATTCAATAATAATACTATTATTAAAGTTAGGTCATTGGTGAACCATGGAGGAAAGGGACCAGTGTTGGTGAGCCAAGTACTGGACAGATAATTTTGAAAAATCCACTGCTGTGAGTATTATGTTAAATCCCATGGGGTGTAAAAAATAGATTAACAATCTTGATGTGAATGGAAGGGGAGAGGGAGCGGGAAAGGGGAAGGTTGCGGGTGGGAGGGAAGTTATGGGGGGGGAAGCCATTGTAATCCATAAACTGTACTTTGGAAATTTATATTCATTAAATAAAAGCTTTAAAAAAAGAAAAAATAGATTCACATAAACTCATCTGGGAGCTCTGTATTTTAGAAGGGTACATCACGTTGGACAGATGAGATTCCTGTTCATCATTGGAATCAAACAAGCAACCTTTTGGATGGTCCGGGCCTTGGTTTATTTTTGTCATTGGGCTGCCTGATCTCTAAGGACCAGTTAAGCTTGAAATTGATCAGGAGCTCACAGAATTCAGTAGCGACCCAGTTGCTGTGAAGGACAGGCAATGGTTGTTGAGTGGCTTCATCATAAACAGTGTTTCTTGGTAAGATAAGGGCGGTGTGAGGTGGAACTTGGAAGGTACCCGGTGGAGTGTAAATGGCAGAGGAGAAAGCATCCCAGAGGTGGAGGGGCGGAGGCTGGAATCATCCCACAGAATGAAGGCTGACTGTCGATTCAGCGTGGCTCCGTGGCCCCGTGGCCAGCATGCCTGTGGCCCCGTGGTCAGAGTGACACTTTAAAACCAGAGCCCTGATGATCTGAAGTACGGCCCTTTCCAAGTTCTTGGCAGCGCGCTGGTATCCTGGCTGTTCATTCTCTGCGCTGCGCATGGGAAAGCCGTCCTGACTTTCAGACCAGTGGCTGCTGGGACTGAATGCTAAGGACTTGACCTTCTAACACTTGCGCCTGCTTTCAGGAGCTCTGAGATAGTCTTCTGCCGCAAAGAGGTCTACATCCGGGTACAAGATCAGCCATTATCCTTGGACCCTGAACGTACTCCAGCACTGAACAGCTGCTGCCATCCAAGTTAAGGATTTTTAGCCAATTACAGCTCACAAAAGTTTGTGTCTTCTGTGTCCAGGTGGGTCTGCCAGAGGCCCCCTGACCCAGATGTTCTGTCCCCATGTCATGTGGCAGCGCAGCCCAATTAGAAGTGACCAGAGCAGCAACCCACTTAATTTTATGCAGTTAACATCTAACCTTTGGTTTTCTTGGCAAAGCAAAGGCATTGGCCTTTTGGCATCTGCTGGTCTGGTCAGCAATTACCCAGTTATTAAAACTAAATAATTGCCATTAGCTCTTGTCCTCGGCGCATCCTGAGCTTCAGTGCAGGCTGCTTTTTATTTTATGTGCAAAGCTCTCCCATACAGGGCTGGGAAGGCTTGTCCTTCAGACACTAGGCAGGTGCAGCAGCAGGGCTGGCTCCCGTGTGGGGGTTGGGGGATACATCCTTGGGGCTAGTTTTACTTTTAGAGGGGGTGGCAAGATTTGGCACCCTCGTTCTTCGCACTTTCAGCCACTGAGCAGCCCTGAGTGTGTGTGTGTGTGTGTGGTGTGTGTTTGCAGGGCTGCAGTTTTATTGCCAGGGGAATAGGTTTTCTCCTGCTTTTTCATAGCCTGATAGTGCTTAGTGATGGAGGTTTGAAATGCAGTTTGTGTGAGTGAAGGGGGACATGAACTTTCTCTCTCCATTTCCTTCTTTCTTCTCTCCTTTCTTTCTTTGGAGTTCTCATTTCTGCAGAGATTTCTCTTCAACTCTGGCATGAAAAGGAGGCGTTTTCATTTGCTCTGGGAGAAGTCTCCCTGCACAGGTGTGTGTTTGATTCTGCACTTGCCATTTTCCCCCGCTGCCTTGAAGCGGATCGTGGTTGTCTGAAGTACAAAGGGAAAGTTAAGATTACAGGTTGTCTTTCTCTTTGATTGTATTCTTGGCTGTAGCTTCTCAGCCTTTTGCGGGAGGCGCTCGCATCAGGCTGGGATGTGGAACATGAGAATTCTTAGCTGCAGAAATAATTGCTTCTCCGAGTAGATTGTTTGGGAGCTGCAACACTGAGGAATGCATTTAGACGGGAGCCCTGGCAACTGATAGGGCTTGGTTGGGGAGCAAGGGCCTCAGCGCTGTGTTTTGAAGCGAGGGAAATTCTGGCAGCACCTGTGTGCGTTTGTGTTGGGAGATCTGATTAGGTCCTCGGTGTGTTTGCACGGCTCCTTTGCAGTGGCTATGAAACTATTCCATTTTAACGACTTCCAGAGGGCAATGATCTTTAACTCAGATTCACTCCTGGAACCTTGTCCCCGCCCCCCACCCCCTTTTTAGGCACGGGGAGTGGTGTATCTATAATGAATGTTGCTGCATCTTTTCCTTATGGTTGTGGGCTTACTCACTTGTTCTCTCCTTTCTCCATCTGTTTGATACATGCCAATCGAGTGGCTAGCAGGTGCAAAGGATGGCACAGCTTGCAACTATGGGCTAGGATGGCGGGGAGAATTGTGGGGGCTGTTGTCTGGCCTCACTTTGCAGGAGAGGAACTTTAGTCTCTGTTTCTCATCTGTGTAGTACCCTTGCAGGTCCAGGGCGCTGGCACATCCTGGCTTTGGGAAATCTTGTTTCCTGGCTGCCCAGTGCCTCATTACTTCATGGTTACTGCTGGCTGGTGCTCTGGGGGGTCGTGGCTCCCCTGTGAGTGGAATGGGCTCCTGTTCTCCTTATAGTCCTCCTAGGCTACTGCTCCAACCAGACCTTTCCTCCTTTGAGTGGCCTGGCCAGGCTAATCTGTTTCCACAGTTCCCCCCAAGTTGACCCCAGGTGTGTCTTCACTCTGCAGAAGCTGATCCTGCTTAGGGAAACTGGTTCCCCATCCCGTCTCTCCCCACTTCCGGAAGCTGTTTGGTTAAGGCTTGAATTGGGTCTCTCTATAAACTCACATGGTGAACTCCTGACACCCAGTACCCCCCTCCATGTGACCTTATTTGGAAATAGGCTCATTGCACAAGCAATTTGTTGAGTTGTGCTGGAGTAGGGTGTGTCCCCAATACAGTCATGGGACCGGTGTCCTTACAAAGGGGAAATCTGAACACCAACAGGCACACAGAGGCAAGATGTGACCGAGAAGGCAGGGAGCAGGGCGCTGCGTTCCGAAGTCACAGAGCGCCAAAGGTTGCCGGCAAGTCCCGAAACAGTTCCTCCAGGAAACAGCCCTGTCTGCACCTGACTTTGGACTTGCAGCTCCCACTGCAGTGATATAGTGAGCATCCGGTCTTTGCAAATAACAGGGTCTCCGAATACAAGGCACAGTATTTCTGAGTATTCCTTGGGATCCACCGAGGGTAAAATTGTCTCCAGGGAGTAAAGGTGATGGAAGAGGCTTTCTCAGTGCCTTTCAAACAATGCAGGAAGTTCTTGGACAATATTTCAATCCCCAGGCTGAAGTTTTACAAAGGATTATTATTATTATTAGTAGTATTTTTTTGTGACAGGCAGAGTGGACAGTGAGAGAGAGAGACAGAGAGAAAGGTCTTCCTTTGCCGTTGGTTCACCCTCCAATGGCTGCCGCGGATGGCGCGCTGCGGCCGGCGCACCGCACTCATCCGATGGCAGGAGCCAGGTGCTAGGTGCTTTTTCCTGGTCTCCCATGGGGTGCAGGGCCCAAGCACTTGGGCCATCCTCCACTGCACTCCCGGGCCACAGCAGAGGGCTGGCCTGGAAGAGGGGCAACCGGGACAGAATCCAGTGCCCTGACTGGGACTAGAACCCGGTGTGCCGGCGCCGCAAGGCGGAGGATTAGCCTGTTGAGCCACGGCGCCGGCCACAAAGGATTATTTTAACATGTGTGTT
The DNA here is from genome assembly GCA_949820135.1 of Sylvilagus floridanus. Lineage (NCBI taxonomy): Eukaryota > Metazoa > Chordata > Mammalia > Lagomorpha > Leporidae > Sylvilagus > Sylvilagus floridanus. Next base: position 56,805,174 of record OX463235.1, read on the forward strand.
TGGGCATACTTCATACATGCGTCCTCCCAGCTGGAATACTCTCTATTTTGCTCATGTGCTGAAGTTCTCGTTCAAGGTCCAGCTTGGGCCTCCCCTCCTTGAGAGACCTTTTTCTATTCCCAGGCTCGGGTGGGTGTCTGACTCTCCTTTGCTATCTCTTACCTTGTTGGATTCTGTCTACACCACTTTGTTGCTCCAACAGCTTTGACCCAGAGGTGGCCTTGAGCTCAGGCAGGATACCCGGAGCTGGAGCACATGGATGGGAACCACGTCCGTGGATGGAATGATTTCAGGCCATGGAAGGCTCTGTAAAGAACACAAACGAATGTCCTAGAGAGGAAGTAGGGGCAGCTGGCTGGGATGCGGAGGAGGCCTCTCAGAGCAAACCATGGCTGAGGTGAGAGCTGAAAGAAAAGCAATTGGCAAAAAGGAATACAAGGTGAGGGAAGGACAGAGTGCAAAGCCCCAGCCCTGGCATGGGCAGACTGCAGGGTTGGAGCAGGAGAGAGTGGGTGAGGTGGGAGAGACCACACAGGACTTGACTGCCTGCCTGGCTGTGGGATTACTGTGCAAAGGAATTTGTCACCTTTCCTGCCACAGCACTTAGCACACAGTCTGTGCTTAATGTTTATGTGCAACCACCTGCATGTACGCATATTCACTAAACAGACTCCACAGTAACACCTCCGATATCAGAATGTGCTTCTGGGGCAAACTGTGCCACCCAGGATACATCACGAAGCAATAAATAAGTAAACACGGTGCAGAGAGGCGCGGGTAAGAAGCGGAGTGTCTGAAGTGCCAGAAGTTTTTACATTTGTCTCCAAGAGCACGTACTACCTCTGGCCCTTGTGCAGAGCCCATGGCCTCTTTCTTTATGTGCTAGCAGAACCATTTTGCTTGTGCATTTTCCCTGTTTGTAGGAAATCCATAGCAAGAAATTATCATGGGGAAGGAAGAGGGTGTAGAGAGGTGGCAGTAGAGGCAAATGCTATAGAGTAAGGCTGACCTGGTGGCAGACAGATGACCACAGGAAAGTCCATAGGTGCAGAAGAAAGAAACAGAGCCCAGAATTCATAAAACTCTTCAGTGGGAGGTATTTCATTTTGAGAGCAGCAGTCCTAACATCACAGTAATCCTGAGACATTGAGTATGAGGCCATGGTAAAACTGATCCGTGGAGAAGACCCTGAAGTGCCATGAAAATGCTTACATGTTGCGCCATTTATTTTGTCTAAGAAAGTGGAGAAGTGGGGATGCGGGCACCATTCTGGAATAATCTCCATTCGAAATGGTTAAAATTCGAAAACAAATCTGTTGCTGCAAGATAGACCTCATTTATCTGGAAAGTGTACTTCCCGTCATTCTACCTCCTTGAATGATACCAAATAAATGAAAATGTGATTGTTTAGCCCTCTGATCCTCAAAAAGCCTTGGTACAAGTGGTGCATGATTTTCTGTGACCTCCCAATCAGAGCAAGGAATTATTATTTCCGTTTTTTTCCTCCCTAAGAGCAGGTAGAAAATGACGAGCAAACAATGACATTATTACAGTGGCATTTTAATGGGTGCTCAGGAAACTAAAAAGTCAGCAGAGGTACAGCATGAAATATTCATGGGTATTTTCCTTTTTCTCACAGCCTCTCTCTCCCTAGATTGAAAGGTGGAAAGCATTCAGGCCAAAAGTTCTGAGGGCAGGAAGCAGAGCAGGTGGAACTGGCTACTGCAGGTCTGTCTCTGACCTTTTGGGAGAGGGATTGGCAATGCTCTCCTAGCCCCCTTCCCAGCCCCAGATGTGTTGCTTTTTCCTTTTCCCGACACCTTGTTTTGCCAGTTAGCTGAGACACATCTGCTCCACACAGAGTATCCAGGATCCCAAATTGGTATTGACAGATCCATCTGCCCTTGGGAGCAAGAGGAGGATTTTGAAGATGCCAGCTTCCTCCCAAAGGCCTCGGGGAGAAGGTGAGGCGTGCACACTGGTTGGTGTCATGGAAGTGGGAACATGAGAGCTGGTCCACTGTGTTTCTCAAGTTCTGCCTGCAAGCCATTGACTTGCTAGAGTCAGGAGGTCCTTTGGAAGCACCAGCAGGCTTGGGGCAGGGTCTTGTCAGCAAGGTGCTGCTGTACCCTGGTCTGCTCTTGTCTCCTAATGATGCTCACAGATGAGAGTTGGCAATGCTTGTGCCTACACTGCATGTGTGCACTTTTCTATGGGAACCTAGGACATGCAATGCTCAACTTCTGAAGCCGAGTTTTCCTGGAAGCATCCTTCTATCAGTGTTTCCTGGAAGCATCCTTCTATTAGTGTTTCAGCCCCTCACTGTGGCCAAGACATCTTTCCCTGTCCCACTTCCAAACACATACTGCTGTTTTCTCCCGGGCAGGTGGCTTCTTGCTTTGCAGATCCTACTCATCCTTTGGGTCTATGTCTGGACCCACGTCCTCTTTGAAGTCAGCTCTATCTGCTATGGTTTGAATCGGATCTGGTTTCAATTCATGCAGGATTTTAATTGCCAGAGTCCTAAGTTAACAGTAGGAAGAGGGTGGAAACTTTAATCCAAGTTTGGTGGTTACAGGTGGGGCCTGGTGAGAGGTCTTTAAATCATGGGGGCAACAGGTGTGTGGAAGGCAGTGCTCATCAGAGGGTTGGTTATAAAGCCATTTCCACTGCCTCCCTGGCTTGCCGTGTGCTCCGTGCTGCACCGTCGTCACCGCTGTCTGAAGTCAAAGCTGTGAGTAACCCCATCTCGCACTGTGAACCTTGAAAACTCTGAGCTAAACAAATGCCTTCTCTTGCTGAAGTGTGTTGCTTTAGTGGGGAGAAGCTGTCTGCTGTACTGTTTCGCCAGTGCAGTCGGATCTCTTCCTCTCATCTTCCCTGGCGCTTGCTGCCTGGCCATTTTGTACGTGGCGGCTTTCTGTTTCGTGTGTGCTGGGAAGCGTTTAATAACTGGCTCTCCAGGTGCTTGGGGAGAGCCCGGATTTGTAGCATTTGCCAATTTCTGTAGTGTAAATACTCCTACTGTGGCTGATTTCAAGCTAACCCCGTGATGCCGCCGAGTGCAGAGAGGCGAAGCAATATGCGCAATTGCCTTTCTCCAGATGGTCCCAGCCAGCTGCAGCACACCGCTGTGTATATGGCCCTGGAACTCCTCTTGGGTATCCGTCTCACCTCCTGACTACAATCTCTGTGCTAGGGCTGCTCAGCTCAGGCTTCATATTAGAAACACCTGGGGGTACTGTGAAGCCTCCCGAGGTCCATTCTCTACCTAAGAGATTCTGATTCAGTTGGTTGTGGGAAGAATGCAGGCAGCAGAATTTGTAAAAAACTCTCCCCTGTGAGATAGTGTATTGCCGGGGGTCAGAACCAGGGCCTGGGATTGAGAGCCTGTTTTCTACCAGCTCCTGGATCAGCAGCGTGGCCATCACCCTCGGTGTTTGTAGAAATGCTAGTTTTTTTTGGTCCACACCTGAAGCCTATTGGGTGAGAAACTCGGGGTTGAGGGATGAGACCAGCGTGCTGTGATTTAATAAGCTCTCCAGGTGACTGCTATGTATGCTAAATTTGAGAACCCCTATCTTACATCTTCTGATTCCTTATTAGGACTAACGACAGTTATAGGCGCACAGCTGGGCCTAATCAACACTTGTTGATTAAAATCTATCAGGGAATACATTTTCATAAAGCAAACTATATTTTTCCTCTGTGAGAGCATTTAGTTCAGACTACCTTAAAGTAGAGATCTCCTGTGCATCGAATCATGTGGTTTAGAAACCTTCAAGGATCTGAGGTGCCATGTTCATTCAGCTGTGCAGAAACCCACCTATTAAAGTACAGTGAAATTCATTCATTCATGTAGCAAATTGCATTGATAGCTGGGAATAATTTGTTATTATCCCATCTTTTATTATAGACACTTAACAGTGGAGCAGAACAGGCATGGGCTTGGGTGCTTGATCTGTTACAGGCCAATGATCTTGTAGCACATGCTTCTTTAGACTTTAATTTTTCATGGTTATTCATAGTTAGAGTTTTCTGCCTTAAGGCACCACATGATATATATCAAAAACTTAGAGTAAACATCATAAATAGTGATGAAAATAGAGACATAGCCTCATTACATTCAGAGCAAAAAAACTCCATATCCCTTACTACTACTTTTCCTCAATAGGTAGTGGTGCAGTGTGCGTATGAATCACTGTTACGATACAGATTCTGATGAATAGACCTGGGTGGGGACTCTGAGTCTACATTTTGAGCCAGCTTCCTGTGCTGCTGGTGCATAGACCGTGTATGAATGACAAGGCTTTAAGACTCTAATTGATGTAATAAAATAGGACAAAGGAGTAAGAGAATTGCAAAGGAAATTATTTTTAAAAATAAGTACTTGGAAAAGATTTACAAGCTGCTGAAACTAATCAGTCTTGTGCTCTAAATGTTATATGTTGCCTACCTCCTGGTGAGGTAGTTGTGTGGGTCATGTGATGATCATTTATCAATCATTAAATATTCTAGATGCTTCAGCAAAGAAAGTAATGAATTATTTGCTCTCAAAGCAGTTCATTGTACTATACTGCTTAGCTAACTGATCCACTCAGCAGGCTCTAGGAGCATGTTTTTCACCCATTTGTTGTGTCCTATGATATAAATAATCTTTAAGTAGATTAACTACCCTTTGAAGAGAGGGAGCTTCTTAAATTGTTGGCAGTATGAGGAAGAGACGGGATTACAAATAGATTTTATGTAGCAGTCAACTCTGATTGATTGGCTGGGCCTTTTCTGGAGTCTAAATGCTGAGATTGCATCTAGACCTGAAGGCGTGGATGCTATGATTGATTAGTGATGTCTGCCTCTGGCAGAGGGAAGAAAGTGGTGAGATAGTCTGAGGAGCCAGATGACTTAGGTTTGAATCTATGGAGATCTTATAGAGCTTGGGACTTCTTTTTCGGGTTCCTGGCAACTCCCAGTTTCCCCTTTGCTTCCATATGACTCCATAAATCTCAGTCTTTTTCTGCACCTTGGCTATTCTTCCTCTGTGCCCTGCAACCCTTCTGCCCATAGACATGGACTGGAATGTAGTCTTCCCAGCTCTGCTCTTCCTCTTAAATGCTTATAGGCTCAACTCCTCACCTTTCTTTAGAAATGGACAAATGCCAATATGTAGAACTGAATCTGTTTTGGACACTTACAATGCTACATAGTTATGGAATGTGTCTTCACTTTCATAAATAGGCCTAGAGGATTTCTGAACCTCTGCCTCCTATGTGCTGCAGAATTAGGGGTAATGAGTTTGGCCTTTCAGTATTGTTGAGATTGTATGGTAGTGATTTCTATGAAAAACATTCCCAGTGGAGGTGCATAGCAGGTGTTCGGGCAGTGCTGGTTCTTTTGTCCAACTGGTCTTCTGGGCATATTTCAAACAACACTGACATTGAAGGGGGTTGTGACAAGATGCCTGGCTTGGTGTAAAATCTAGGTGACCTCTGTAAGTACTGTTGGGTGGAGAGAGAAAGACAATTATTTTATGTAACACCATTTGCAGGGCTCTTGCTGTGTTCCAGGTTCAATTTGAAATGCAATATATGTATAAACTCATTTAATTTTCTTTGTGGATCAGATGCTATGTCACAGATGAGAAAAGTGAGCCTTACAGAAGTTGAAGCACAGTGCCCAAGCTCACTGAACCAGTAAGTGCTGGGGTGAGTTCTCACTGCAGGAGTCGGATTACTGGGGCTGTGCCTTCAGTCACCACACTGTGTTGCTCCTTTTGGCCTGGATGGGGAATATCCTGGTGTTCACAGCCACTAACCTTCTCTTTGGAGTCAGAGATGTTGGAGATTGGCTTTGTTTCCTGGGAGAATTCCTGGTCTCTGGGATTTCATGGAAGCAGCCCATCTCTTTGACTCCAGCATTATTCTGCGGTATCCAGCATGGTCCCCTAGATCAACCTGGACAGAGTCAGGGTGGGGAATAGGAGAGTAAGATTGACTTTGGGACAGACCCACTGCAGCTATGGGGGCCAAGAGTGTGAGGCCATGGTCTGACTGCTGTGAAATCCAAGCAAGCCAGAGGAGTGCTGATGGGATGGATGTATGCACCAGAGCTAGTCTGCATCTACCTTGTTGGTCCAGTGCTGGAGCACCTACTGGAAGTGAGAGGAGCAAGGTGGGGAGCAGATGGTGGCGTGTTTCCTGACCTCTGCCCTACTGCCTTACATTCACAGTGCTTGTTTGCTTCTCTGTGTCCCAGGCGAGCTCCCTGGGAGGCTGAGGCCTTGTGTTTTCACATTAGCTCTTGCGTCCCAAATGCTGGCTTGGTGCGCAGGGCATGCAGTAGGTAAATGAGTCATGAATGGGTTGCTCGTTAAGGTACAGTCCCTTGGGAGGCAGATGCTTGGTGCAGCAGTTAAGATGTTCCTGGGGATGCCTGCATCTCACATGGGAGTGCTTTGGCTCAGCTATCAGCTTCCTGCTAATGTGCACTCTGGGAGGCAGTAGGTGATGGCTCATGGACTGAGTTCTGAGTTCCTAGGCATTTTTGTAGGGTGAATCGGCAGATGGGAGGTCTCCTTGCCTATCAAAGAAAATAAATCAATAAAAATGTAAACACAGAAGAACAGACCCTCCATGCTGCTGACCGTTGGAGGGGGGTCTTCTTCCTCATGGCAAGTTTGTCGTTCACATTGGCTGGTGGTGGCAGCTGCTGCTTTTGCATGGGCTGTGATGGAGACGGGTTTGGGGAAGTGGTGGGTAGAAGGAGGAGTAGGTTGTATGCATGGTCTATGAAGAGTCCAACTCTCCATTGCTATTTTAATAGCTGGAAAATGGCCGCCTTTTCTCTGTGCCCTCCCCAAAGGTGCATTTGACCTCCTGTGGTGTTAGCCTGTTTCCCCCATGCTGGTGAGCTAGGGGTTTGATGCAGTGTAATATTGCCTATATTCTAGTATTATGGGTGAGGGACATTGGTCGTGTAACCCGTCAGGTATCTGGGTTTTCAGTGTTTAGAAAAAATACCACAGTGGCCATTCTCAGATTCACATTCCTTCACACGAGCCCCGAGTTCTCCTTGCCCCATGATTAAATGTGGTACTGAATCTCAACATCTTGTATTTGCTGCTTAAGGGTGAGCTCTGAGAGCTAATTCTGTAGCTTGTTCTGATACAGCACAGGATTTACATGGACAATGATCAGTAAATACTCTATGAGTTAGTGGGAAGGGGATATATACACATCTCAACTGCTGTGTTGCAGTAGTTGAGAAAATGAATGAAAAGCTCCAAGGAGCCTTGGCATCTCCAGTCTACAATCTCCATGTTTCACTCATAGATGGAGGTGAAACCTATGTTCCAGGCCTGTAGCAACAAGTTTTTACAGTGCTGACTCTGGAGGACTTGACCGTGGTACCCTTTAGCATTCAGTGAAAGTTATGTGTCAACACTTCTCCTCAGAATTCCGGTCCTTCTCTTCTTTCACTTTTTTAAAAAAAGATTTTATTTTTTATTTGTGAGAGAGGGAGAGACAGAGGTCTTCTCTGCTCGTTCACTCCCCAAATGGCTGCAATAGCTGGAGCTGGGCTGATCTGAAGCCAGGAGTCAGGATCTTCTTCCAGGTCGCCACCTGGATGCAGGGGCCCAAGCGCTTGGGCCATCTTCCACTGCTTTCCCAGGCCATAAGCAGAGAGCTGGATTAGAAGAGGAGCAGCTGGGATAAGAACTGGTGTACACATGGGATGTGGGCGCCACAGGCAGAGGCTTAGCCTACTAAGGCACAGCGTTGCTGGCCCCTCTTTCATTTTTTAATTTGCAAGTCTTTTGGAGCTCACCTGTGTGTCAAAGATGGCCAGCAGGTGCCACTCTGAACCTTTCCAAGGCAGGGTGGGGTCAGGGACCTGGAACTCGGGGTGAACCGGAAAAGCAGCAAGAGCACTTGAGACCAAGGCTTTCTGAAAATCCATCTCGAGATTCTTCTCCTTGACCTGGGTCAGGACTGTTAGCGCAGAGCTGATCAAGGCATGGTCCCCAGGCCTTACCTGCGTTACTCGTTAAGATTATGGCTTCTTGAACCTCCAGGTAGATGTAGAGTCTGTGCAGAAGGAGCCGGGAACCTGCCTTATTTTCCGAGCCCCCCGGTTGAGTCTCGTCTACCCTGACGTGTGGATCTGATTGGATTGTTGCCCCTTCATCCCAGGGAGGTAAGCCGGCGTGCAGGGTGGGAGTCCAGTCACGAGGACATGGAAAATAGACACTTTTTGATAATTCTGAGTTTGTTACATTAAAAAGCAAACCGTGCCTTTTTTCCCCTGTAAATTGCATTTTGAAATACAAGGTGTATTTAAAGAAAAGTAGTGCTTGGGATGAGACCAGGGGAAAATGGGACGGGGGAAGGGAACTCTTGATAGAGAAGACAGACAGTTTTTCTTACCTAATTGTCTGTTTTCCTTGATGCTGTGGTCTCCGTGGCCACCACACCTAGCACCTGGAATCTAGGAGTTCCGGAGCTGTGGGAGGGGAGGGTGCTTTCCTCCGTGCTGATTCACAGTCGGGGTTAGTGGCGCTTCTGCTGATGGAGAATTTGCAATTCAGGAGCTTCATGACCAGGGGTCACCCCTTGCTCCCTCCAACCCGATTGTCTATGCAAGAAGCATCTGCTTGTTCTGCCTAATTGGAGGCGCTCCTCCTCCTGACTGACCCCGGTTTGACCTGATGTGGAGGCACAAGGAGCGTGCACACAGCGTGGACAAGCGTGTGAGGGTCTGGGCGCAGAGGAGGCGCTGGGCAAGGGCAGCGGGTGGAGCGCGCAGAATCTGAATGGCTTCAGCGGGGGGGGGGGGGGGGGATCCACACACCCCTGCCCCTGGGGGTTTAGACTGCTGCATGTTGGTTCCTTGCCTGCCCACATCCCGGGGAAAGCCAGGTGAGGCCGGTTCCCAGGGCTGGATCTGGAGGCTGTGCCCACAGGCATGCTGCCAGCTGTTTCTATTCCTAGGAGCATTTTCAGAACAAGTACCCCAGCAGGTCAGAGTGCCACAGTGGGTGCTTCCTCCCCTCGGAGCGAGGCTGGTGGTTGCACTGGGGAACTTGTGCAGATTTGGGCCAGGATTGCTGTAGGGCTTGGGGCCCATGTGCAGGACGTGGTGCTACGTGGAGGGGGTTGGCAGGCTTCAGCGGGGTCCTGTCCTGCTACACAGAGGGAGGGCCTTCTTCCTGACTACTGGTTGGAGCTGGCGGAGGTACAGCAGGAAGTGGTACCCAACCTCGGCAGTGTCGGCTATGGTCAGAGTCAAGGGGTGTTTATGTAGCTGGCAGGGTTTGTGGCTGGCAGAGGCACTGACGGTCTCCTCTGCCTTCGCATGTGCCTCCTTATCTGTGCACTGCAGGTGTGAGACTGCTGAGCCCGGAAGGCATGGCTCTGTACTAGGAGCTGTAAGCCTTGGTCAGATGGCACTTCTTCTGGGCCCATCTGGGGTAATGATTGTTAACGACAGTGTTGGCTGCCCAGGGGTAAAACAGGTGGTGAGTGCCTTGTCCTGAGAGGGCAACCAAGCAGCTATTGAGAAACACATGAGTGAATCTAAGTGAATTTCATTAGCGTCATATTATTAAAAAATGGAATTCCTGGACCCTAAATTCCCCTCCCCCTTGAGATTCTACTTTGTCAGATGGGGGATGGAACTTGGGGATTTGCCCAAGAATGAGTCTGTTTCAATAGGGCAGCTACAAAGGTGAGCTAGGTTTGGGTACCCTGTGGTCTCTACCCCTGGTTAAATGTTCACAAAGCTCAGAGCTGGATAGAGTTTTTGAGAAATCTGATAGAGAAGGAATCTAATGGGCCTTGATCAACTTGGCATTTTCCTGGTTGAGTACGGGACTTTGCTGTGCGTGGAAGAGTGGGGAACTCCTACTTGGCGGCTGCAGAAGCAGTGCTGTGGGGCTCTTTAGGTTCCTATTTTGATGCAGTTCACTGTGCTTCATAGGAGGGTCTATGGCAACACTGGCTGGTATAAACAGAAACGTGAGCCACAGAGGGATTTTGAAATTTCTAGTAACTACACTAAAAAAGTAAAACAGCCTGAAATTCTATTGAATAATTTATTTCACTTAACCTAATATGTCTAAAATAACATTCAACAAGTAACCAATAGAAACTTGTTAAGGTAGTATTTTGCATTTTTTTCTATTAAGGCTTCCACATCTGTGTTGTGTGCTCGCAGCCCATCTCAGTTTGAAGTGGCTGCTACCCCAGTGCTCGGGAGCAGCAGGTGGCCTGTAAGTAGCGTATTGGACAGTGTAGGGATACATACGATGTAATGTGTGGTCCAAACATTAGCAGCACCGGGGAAATTACTAGAGATGCAGACTCTCAGGCTCACCTCTTCATCCACTCAATCAAAATCTTTTTACCACTGTCCCAGGAGATTCTGCACACATTCCAATTGAGAAGTACCATGGATTGACGAGTCTTCCGATTGCAAAATTTTTTTTTTTTAAGATTTAATTTATTTGAAAGTCAGAGTTACACAGGAGAGGCAGAGAGAGGTCTTCCGTCCGATGGTTCACTCCCCAGATGGCTGCAATGGCCAGAGCTGCACTGATCCAAAGCCAGGAGTTTCTTCCAGGTCTCCCACGAGGATGCAGAGGCCCAAGGATTTGGGCCATCTTCCACTGCTTTCCCAGGCCATAGCAGAGAGCTGGATTGGAAGAGGAGCAGCTGGGACTAGAACTGGCACCTATATGGAATGCTGGTGCTTCAGGTCAGGGCATTAACCCGCTGTACCACAGCGCCAGCCCTGGGTTTCTGTGGCTTCACAGTCCTTTCAAGAGTCTTCTGTCACTAAGAGAGCCACTTAGAATCTCTCCCTTGGGAGTAGGGCTGCTGCCAAGTCTCAGTGCGGCCACAGGAGCAGGCAAGCGAGGCTGGTGCCTTCAGACTCTCTCTGCACCCCTCCCTCCACCACCCTTGTGCCTTCACACTCTGCGCTACTCCCTTATACACAGGCCACTTTGTGTCCAGTTTTGGCCCAGGTGCCAGGGCCCAGCTTCCTTCTTGCTGCTTGGGTGCCTTTGTGATTGAGTTCTGGAAAGATTTCTGAGCTTTCCTGACTGCCTAGAGCCTGAAGTGCATCCATTTTTTGGCATCTTGGCCGTGTCTGCTGGGCTCTCTGGGAACCCACACCAGGCGTTTCCTTGTTTTCCCTGGTTGTTGGGTTGCACTGCCTCCATCCCCTGAGACTGGCTGTCTGTTCCTCTCTCTGCCTCTCCTGCTCCTCCACAGACGCCTTGCTCACTACAGCACTGGGCCGTGTGCTGTACTAGCAAAGCCTTCTTCTCTTCACTTGTCCCACCCATACTTGACCTGGATGGCTCAGCCTGATTGTCTTCCTGACAGTCTTTCCTGATTATCCTCGGTCTTGCTAATCTCCTCCTATATCAGATTTATGCTGTGCTAATGACGTCAGATGATCAGTCAAGCAATATACCTTTCACACCTTAGGAGAGCCAAGGGAGATGACGGTGAACAGTGTGATCCTGATAGGCTTGGCCTCTGTCTTCCAGTCTAGGGAGAAAGGCATATTTTCAGTAACCATTGTGAGTCACTAGAAAATTTATTGCATTATGAAATTCATTTTTTAATTTATTTGAAAAGAAAAGAGATAGATATGCTCAGAGATCTGTATTTCATCTGCTTGTTCATTGCCCAAACACTTGACTGGGCCAGGTCAAAGCCAGGAACCAGCAACTCCATCTGGGTCTCCCACATAGTTAAGCCAGTGAACACAGTAGAAGGAAGTGTTAGGTGCTGCTGGGGCTGTCCTGCAGGGAGATGGAGCCCTGGGACTGCTTCTCTTCAGCAGTGGTCTGTACAATGAGCCTTGCAGGAGGAGGTCTCTAAGCAGAGGAACAGCTTATGTGTCATCCCCAAGGCAGGAGAGGTGACAGAAGTCAAAGCCTGCAAGACCATGGAGGCGTGGCCTTTGCCACAGCATGTCCTCCCCTTGCCTTGTATCTTTTCTATCACTTTGCTGTTCTAATTAGGTTTTGAGCTCTCTGCAGCCTGAGGCTGCACTGGGGAACCTTCACAGTTCCTCTTTGGCAGCACTGGTGTCTAATGTCTTTGAGAGCTGGTTGGTAAATTTTCAAGAAGTTGGTGAGCACGTGAACATTCAGCAGTTGCTAGGGTCAGCCATGATGAGAATATTTGCACTATGGAAACTGGCAAATGCTGTGGATGTGGGAGCTTGCATTTTTTTTGTTAGTGAAATGTTAACTTTTACCAGATCACTGTTGTGGGCAGACAGAGCAGGGGCCAGTAAAGTACAGAACAAGGGACTTGTCACTGGGAGATAAGACACCGGCTGTGTGGCTGGTCAAGATGCTTGGCTTCTCTGAGCTTCAGCTTCCTTATTTATCAAGTGATCTACTGAGATAGATTTGTAAAGGATGACTGAGAAGTCGGCCATGAAAGCTGTTCTACATAGCAGCCCCAGCCCAGGTTCGACAGACCGGTTCGTGCTGGTTTCCTTCCTCTCTCAATGACCAAGGGACATCTAGAACTGGAGATACCTACTTTCTGTTCCTTTTGAGTTTTTGAGTATAGTTTTGCTGTTGATAAGTATCATCTCTTCTGTTGTGTCCAGTTTCCCAAGCCATCTCCCATCTTTTCTGGGAGATGGTGGAGCGTGAGTTCCTCTTCCTGTGAAGCATACACCCTTGTTTAACTATTACATCCACCTACAGTCGCCCCCACTGCCTGCTCTTCGCACCCCATGGGAGATCAGAATGTCCTAGTGGTGTGGACCGTCCTCCCCTTTCCTGGAGCCCCCTGGAGTTCATGACTTGGTGTTGTGGGGCAGCAGTGTCAGCCCTGTGCCTCTGAGACTGTGTGGCTGAGCAGCGGTCCCTTGTTTCCTGCAACCTGTGCTGATAGCTTCATCATCCAGGACAGGGGAAGCCCAGGTTATCCCCTGCAGGGTGTCTGCCGTGTGTTGATTATTGAAGGATAACACTGGTGGCGTTGTAACAAACGAGGCAGGAAATGGCTTTTGCGGGTGATTAAATGCCGAGATGATGTGGTGGCTTCCATCTGTGGCTGTGAGTGTCAAATACCTGACCTGAAATTGAGATTTGACCAAGAGGTCCTCTTTGAGCCTTGGCTCCTAGAGTAAGAACACCTGGGATGTGCAGAGATGGGTTCTTGGAACAGAAGGGGGCGTGGTGAGGAGCCAATCAGGTGCCTTCTGCTCCTCTCAGTGCTGAAACTTGATGTGTGACCTTGAACAAGGTGCTGTCCTGCACCTGCACCTCTGTAAAGAGCTGGGAGGGGTGAGATTGCTTGGAGCTAAGCCATCTGTTTAGTCCCCCTCAGTAGAGATTCCATGGTTTTATGAATTCCACCACCAAACAGATACTCCTCTTCAGGCTTGTTTTATGTTCTCATTCCCAAGGACATATTTCTAATAGACTGGACTCCAGAGATCCTAATTATTTCTTGTTAGCCAAGAACAATTTTAACAAGCAGCATTAAGCTATGAAGGACCTGGTGTATATGTTCTAGAAATTCAGTTTAACTCAACCAGTGTTAATTGAGTGTCCACTCTTGGAGTGAGGCATGGTGTACTGACAACGTAAGAATTGGAATTGGAAACCTGGTTTTGATCTAAAATTTATTGTTAGTTTTGGCCTGGGGCCTATGGTGAGTTAAGTTCTCAGTCTATTTCTCTACATGCAAAATGGGCCCAAGAATAATTTCCTTCCTTGGTGAGGCCTAAATTAGAGAATGTGTATAAAGCAGGTGGTACCATGCCTGAGGTAGTGAAATGCTCCTTCCATGGCCTTGATCAGGTGTTAGGGATGCAGAGATGTGTGTAAGTTGGGGAGCTCCTGCTTGTAGGACACCTGCTGACTCCAGGTCCTCAGAAACCAGGCTGTGATGAGACCAACATGGCAGTGCCAGAGAGGAGGTGGTAGCTCATAGAATCTTGAACTAGAACATCAGTCCTGCTGTGTTCCTGGTGACACTCAGGAAGTGAACGTACAATGCGGTGGGGGCCAGTTATGTCGAGACTTCAGCACAGCTTTTGACCTAGGGATGGAATTTAGACCACCTCCCTCGTGGCAGCACTGTCTCTGGAATCTTCTAGACAGAACGCCTTAGGTGTTTGTATCTCTAGTGTTGCCTGAGCACCACAGGGATCCTACAGAGAAGAAAGGAGCACCTGAACTCAAGGGATTCTTGTTTTGCTGGGCAACACAGTGCACACACTTGAACAGCAAGAGGTGGAAGCAGAGATGTGGAGTTGCCCTGGCACGTGGCAAGTGCCTGGTAACATGGTCCCTTCCCTCTCCTTCCTTATCCCTCTTTGCTTCCATCAAATAAGCAGACGTTGAACACTTGTTGTCTATGTTAAGGGTCTTGGAGTGAACCTGGTACTTGCTTCTGGAAGATTCCAGGCTGAATGTGGAGATGGATATAAACAGGTAGGCACACCCAAGCGTTATATCGGCACTGAGGATGTTGAATAGAGCATGTGAGGCGGGGGAGCCCTCAAGTAAGGGTCTACCTGAAAGTGAGGGACTTGTGACCACACAAAAGTATACACAGAAAGGGGTCGTGGGAATTAAAGGTGGTCTGGGAGGGCTTCTGGGAGAAGGGGGCTCTGCTCTGATTTCTCAGGTCTCTGGGCCATGGAGCTGTTCTCTAGCATTCTCCAAGGCTGGGGAATTCTGATGTCTATTTTGAGGTCTTTCTGCCAGACCAGCTTAAATGTTGCCAGACGTTGCAAGGGTAGTAGGGGTTGGCAGGAAGCCCTTAACTGAAAGTCAATTACATTTGCCTTTTGAAAATGGGGCAAGACATTTATATTTAATATTGGGATATTTTTGTGTTTTTTTTTTGTTAACTTTTTTTAGGTCACACTCTGCTAGTGCAACATGATTAATTTCAAATGGAATTGAGTGTCTATTCTGTCTCAGAAACCTTTGCCAGATAATTGCATCAAATAGTCTGAAGGAAGGTCGTCTTGCTTATCTTCTGTTTTTAAGGGAGAGCCCATAATCCAAGCATATTCCACGCCTACCTCTGAGTGCCACCTATATCCTTTGTTGTTAAAAAATATATTTGAAAGATAGTTACAGGAGAACAGGAGGAGAGACAGAGGTCTTCTATCAGTGTTTCATCACCCTAATCGTTGCAGTGGCCTGGGTCTGGCCAATGACAGGAGCCCAGAATTCCATCCAGGTCTCCCACGTGATGGCAGGGTGCTGAGTGCTTGGGCCATCATGCACTGGTTTCCCAGGCACATGAACAGGGAGCAGCTGGGACTCAAACTGCTGCTCCAGTTTGGACTGGTGGCATTGTGTCACAGCGGGTTGAACTGCTGCTGAAAATGCCGGCTTCCACTTCTCCTGGACCTTGCCTCTAGCGTGCTGTATTGGCTTATTCCTCTCCAGGACCCTGGGTCAGGAAACCTTGTCATCCTCTTAAGTCTCAGGACTTGGAGAACTTGTCTGCACCGCCTTCATGTAAAATAGCAGCTTTCATGAAAATATCCCACGCTTATTCAGCAGCAGGGAAGAAATAAGTAATCCTCACAATAGCCTGCAGAGTATCTCATTGTGCAAGACAGCAGGGAGAGAGGCAGAGAGATGGGAAAAGGTACCAGCAGCCCCAGGTGGAGATGCCCTTGCAGGAAGCGGCAGGGGAGAGACTTTTACGGGGCATCCCACAGGCCCAGGTCACCATGGCTGCTGTGACTTAGCAGGTGTGAGTGGCTGTGTCCTCCTTCCCAGAGGACAGGGACGAGCATCACGGGCTCCACCTTCCCGTGACTGGGGAAGCTGGTTGGAAACGGTCTCACCTGAGAATAGTTTTATTTCACTGAATCATTTTGCAAGTGAGACAATCTTGCTGGTGCTGACCAATTCAGGACCATGTGAAGGTCTTGTGCCCAGTCACAAGCTGAGTTGCAGGCAAGTGGCATGAGAATGCTGTACACCTGTGCCTGGGCTGTGCAGTTCTGTTGCCGCCTCCTACTTGTTTAAGCCCAGTGAGAAGTGGGAACCGAATGACCACTGGAGTTTCAGCAGGCAATGACTTTGCCTTCAAACCTATTCTTTCTTGCTCCAGTCTCTGTAGTTTTCAACCCCAGGCAGTTTCTTGCTTCCCTGGAGACATGTGTCACAGCTGGTGGATAGTGGTACTTGGATCTGGTGTGGAGAGACCAGGGACACTGCTCAGCATCCTCCAGTACATGGGACAGGTCCCCCAAAACAGTGCTGTCCAGCCCCAGATGGCACCCTAATGTTGCTGAGAAGTCTGCCTGCCTAGTATTGTGTGTGAGAGTGCCTGGGAATGTATTTGAAGGAGGTAGGGGTTCGCTGTGACTGCAGTGAGGACACTGTCACTTTGGGGGTGGGTTAGACTCCTGATTGACAGCCTTGCCCACAGGGGAATGTGTTACAGAAGACATTCCCAGGCCCCAGTGACCTGGATATCAAATCAGATCTCCAGGGCTGGGCCCACAATCTGCATCTAGACCCCAGAGGGAATTCTGACACTGAGCCTTTTTCAGCATATTGTGGGTTCAGTAATATGTTGGCTGCATAGTTTTGCACATTCCAATAAATGTGAATTTTAACCTCAGCTCTTATTTATTGGCTGGGTGACTTTGGGCAAGTAGCTCTTTGCTTGAGCTGTCTTATCTCATCCTCTGAGAGATGACCACATGCACCTCAGAGTTTGCAGTGAGTGTGTGGGGAGGTAACATACATCCAGTGACTGGCTCAGCTCCTGGTACACAGCTCTGGGCTGCGTCCCTGTGTTTGGTGATAGGCATAAGAATCCTCAGCCACTGTTACCCCAGGCACTGTGTAAATGGCTTTACAGTTCTTTGCTCCTCTGCTTCCTAGAGACCCTGGTGTATAGCTGGGTGCACTTCAGGTGTTCTGTGGCAGACGGAGCAATGCGCCCTACCCTTCCTGGTGCCCATCCTGGTGCCTGGATCCTGTACTCTGCAAAAGATAACTTGCAGATGGGATAAAGTTATGGCTGCCAAGCTGTGGGAGATCATCCTCGATTAGAATCACAGGGCTCCTTGGAAGAGGAAGACGGGGGAACAGAGGAAGCAGGGAATGAAACATCGGAAGCCAATGATGGGGGAAGCGTGGTAGGAAGTAGGGGTCACGAATCACAGAACACTGCCAGCCTCCGGAGTGAGAACAGGCAAGAACATGAATTCTCCCTTGGAGCTTCCAGAAGGAGCCAGCCTTGCTGACAGCTGGACTGCAGCCCTGCAAGGCCTGTTCTGGACTTGTGGCTTCCAAACTGTGAGACGATCAACTTGGATTGTGTTTAGGCTCCCAGTTGTCACGGGTTAAATGCTTACTACAGTCTCTGATCCAGACTCTCAGCTCTGTGTCAGGCCTAGCAGAGGGGCAAAAGGGAATTCAGACCCCTGCTGCTCAACCAGTTAGGGCAGACATGAACACACTGAAAACAGTCCTGTGAATTTTCACCAAGGAAAGTGTAAGGAAAAGTTGGGAGTAAAGAGGATGTTCCCCAGCAGGTGCTGCTCATGCCACGAAACTCCAGAGGCCTTAGAGAGGCTGCCAGATCTGAGGTCGACAGCTGAGGTCTTGAAGACACCTTGGTGTCCTGGAAACAGAGACGTGCCTCTTGCTCAGTGATCCATTGGTGCCCTGCCTCTCACTTGGTGATCCATTGGTGCCCTGCCTCGCTCGCTCGGTGATCCATCGGGTGCCCTGCCTCACTCGCTCGGTGATCCATCGGGTGCCCTGCCTCACTCGCTCGGTGATCCATTGGTGCCCTGCCTCACTCGCTCGGTGATCCATCGGGTGCCCTGCCTCACTCGCTCGGTGATCCATTGGTGCTCTGCCTCTCTCGCTCGGTGATCCATCGGGTGCCCTGCCTCTCTTGCTCGGTGATCCATCGGGTGCCCTGCCTCTCTTGCTCGGTGATCCATCGGGTGCCCTGCCTCTCGGTGATCTATTGGGTGCCCTGCCTCTCGGTGATCTATTGGGTGCCCTGCCTCTCACTCGGTGATCCATCGGGTGCCCTGCCTCTCTCGCTTGGTGATCCATCGGGTGCCCTGCCTCTCTCGCTCGGTGATCCATTGGGTGCCCTGCCTCTCTCGCTCGGTCATCTATTGGGTGCCCTGCCTCTCTCGCTCGGTCATCTATTGGGTGCCCTGCCTCTCTCGCTCGGTGATCCATCGGGTGCCCTGCCTCTCTCACTCGGTGATCCATTGGGTGCCCTGCCTCTCTCGCTCGGTGATCCGTTGGGTGCCCTGCCTCTCACTCGGTGATCCATTGGGTGCCCTGCCTCTCACTCGGTGATCCATCGGGTGCCCTGCCTCTCGCTCGGTGATCCATCGGGTGCCCTGCCTCTCTCGCTCGGTGATCCATCGGGTGCCCTGCCTCTCTCGCTCGGTGATCCATCGGGTGCCCTGCCTCTCGCTCGGTGATCCATCGGGTGCCCTGCCTCTCTTGCTCGGTCATCTATTGGGTGCCCTGCCTCTTTCGCTCGGTCATCTATTGGGTGCCCTGCCTCTCTTGCTCGGTCATCTATTGGGTGCCCTGCCTCTCACTCGGTGATCTATTGGGTGCCCTGCCTCTCTCGCTCGGTCATCTATTGGGTGCCCTGCCTCTCACTCGGTGATCCATCGGGTGCCCTGCCTCTCTCGCTCGGTGATCCATCGGGTGCCCTGCCTCGCTCGCTCGGTGATCCATCGGGTGCCCTGCCTCGCTCGCTCGGTGATCCATCGGGTGCCCTGCCTCGCTCGCTCGGTGATCCATCGGGTGCCCTGCCTCTCTCGCTCGGTGATCCATCGGGTGCCCTGCTTCTCGGCGATCCATCGGGTGCCCTGCCTCTCTCCCTCGACCCATTGGGTCCTCAGGTGTTGACCCTTCCACTTGCTCGCCTGCTCTGCCGCGTCCACGTGCTGCAGTGGCTCCGTTACTGGCCGACCTGTTCCAGGATCCCCGTGACTCAGACGGTGGCAGGTGCGGCCGCACCGGCACTGCCCTGCCTCAGTGGATGAGGGCCGCGCGTGCCCGGTACTGTGCTCGTTAGGGGTGTGAGTGATCTCTGCGATGTGTCACCCACGGGAGGCGTGGCGCGTGTTAGCCCAAGGCTGCTGAGCCTCCTGGGAAGGTGGAGGAAGAGGAGGCGGGCGGGGAGGAGCGGGGTGAGCGGTGGTACAAGGGATCCGGTTCGCTGCGTTCTGGGGAAGTGGGGAGAATTGCCCTCAGAAAGGCAGATTTGAAAGAAAAAAAAAACCGGAAAACAAACCAAACCCGAGCGGAGAGCCATCTGGGAGCAGAGTATTGTTGGCTCCAGGACGCTGACTGGAAATGCGGGAGGAGCCGGCACTCGTTGGCGGCATCGTGAGCTGCGCACCGACGTGACGGCTGTCACTCGAACAGTAAGAATGTTCTCGTGGCGTGACGTGCGGAGAGGCGAGGAAGGGACGTGAAGGGGCAGCCGAGAAGCACCGGGACGCGTGCGCGGAGCCCCGCCTCGCTCCTGGCGCACTGCCCGTTCCGGCCTCCGGCCCGACTCGGGCGGGAACCCACCCGCTCTGGGTCGAAGCCTCGGGCGGCTGCTCCGTGTACGATGAGCAGGCAGTGCTGGCTCCGGCCCGTGTCCGCCCCTGGCAGGCGGGGGCCCACACACAGCTTTTCCCGCTGAGAGGCTGTGCAGCTCGAGACCAGATTGTAGGGAGTGGCGCGGGGGCTGTTCCTGCTGGCCTCTGCCGGGCCTGGTCGTGGCCAGCCAGGAGACCTGCGTCCTCCCTCAGTCCTGGCATCTGTTTGGTGTCTGCCGGAAGCCTCTCCTTCGAGGGGACGCAGATGTGTCCACAGACTGGTCCTCTGGAGCTGACCGTCTCAGGAAGAGTCTAACAACACCCGCGCTCGCCGTGGAATGTTGTTACTGTCACCAGCACTGCCAGGAGTAATACCCCGTGTCAGGGAGCGTATTGCTCTCAGTGCATTGTCCTTATTAACTACTAGTACTAACAGCTGGAAACAGTGCTGTGCTGTGATGGAGTGTTTTGCACAGAGAATGAGTGTCACTGGATGGTCGTAAACTCTGGGGCGGTGTGGTTGTAATGCAGATACGAGGTGTCTACCATCTACAGCGTGCGTTACAGCTCGGATCTCGCCCTTGCATCTCCTCTGATCCTCACAACAGTCAACTGCGAATCCTCTGAAGCCCAGAGAGGTTAAGCAGCTGGCTTTCGGCACACAGCTGGTAGGTGGAAGAGATGGGATTTGAACCCGTGGACGGATGCCGAGGCCGGGGTTTGCAGGGTGCCCATGTGGCGTGTGGGTCTTGGCGCTTTCTGTTTCAAAGTCCTTTCTTGTGAGTGCTCCCCTTTGATCCTCAGAGATGGAGAGCAGAAGGGGTCGAGTTTCCTGTGGGCATCTCCCAGGCAGCAGATCCATGGGGGACATGGCCATGAGTTACTCAGTGGCTGATGTGTTAGGACAGCACTTTGATTCCTGGAGAAAAAACCCACAAAAACATAACCCTTCTCCCCCTCGAAGAAACAAAGATGAAAAAGACACGGAGCAAAGAGAAAACGGGAATAGAAGGGGGCGAGGACGGAACACTGAGCTGTGTCACTGTCCACCCTACTTAACAGCGGGCGGGTGTCAGTGAGAGAGGGGCAGGGTCCTCCCCAGGCCCCCATGCCTTCCTGCTGCTCCTCAGGCCAGACTCAGGCTTTCACCACCCTCCTGGTCGTTGGGATCAGAGCAGATGTTCCTCCATTCGAGCGGCATCTGGGACTGCCCCTCCTCTGCCATCGTTTGTCTCCTGGGGTCTCCTTCAGCTGCAGGAGCTGAGCTGCCTTGCTGGTAGAGACGTGGAGTTTGACAGACACATGGCTGATGCTGGGTCTGTGTAGAGTGGGGTGTGTGTGCATGTGAGTGCATGTGTAACCACAGGCACACGGACACGGTTGGGCTGGGCCTTTCCTTCCCCGTGTCCTGGAGCCAGATCTGCCGTCTTGTGTCTGGATCATTGGTATTGCCAGTCTCACGATATTTCTGTGACTTATAATCACTGTCACGTTTGTACCTGATAGACACTGAGCCTGGCATTGTTGGCTTAGCTTAGGGATAGGTCACCTGACTGGCTAGCATTGTTCAACCGTGATGAGCCTGCCATTCATCTGAGCTGGTCTGATTCCATCTTGGAACCCAGGAAGATGGGCAGTGGTCTGACCTTTAGGGCTGGGGTGCTTCTCCGGTGCAGCCGTATGGGGGCATCCTGTCATTGAAAGCTGGGAGGACATAGCAGTGCTAGGAGATTTCAAATAAGAGGCTGTAAAAAATGTCTAATTCACCTTTCTCATCAGTGCAGTAACTGTACCTCACGAATGGTCATCGGCCTGTTCTTGGACACCTGCAGCATGGTATTACTCCAGTCCAAAGCAACACATTCTGTTGTAGGATTTGAGCATTCTCTCTGCTTACACGTGGTCCATATGAGTGAGATAGGATGTGCACAGACTCAAAAGTTGAGTATCGGCCTAAATCTCATGGATAAACTATAGAACTTCAGGCAAGTCACATGACTTCTTTGGGTGTCAGTTTCTTCTGACTGTGAAATGGGTGGATTGGGTTTCTAATGGCTGTCTGAGAGTCTTGGAAGATTTCTCAGGCAAACAGGGTTGAGGTAACAGGTTAAGTGTTGGGTACAAACCTGACCATATCGATTGAGAATAGTTAGGATTTTGGTTTCCTATTGGGCTTTTTACAGAAATCAAGTTTAGAGACAATAAGATTGAATCACACAAGATTCTTTCCAATTCTGTTTCAGGATCTTTGAAACCTGTGGAAATTTTAAGTCTATTTAGTAGAATAATTTGATTTTTTGACCCATTTTACATTGAATGATTTAAATGCTTATGAGACAGTCTTCCTAACAGAGAGCCTTCAAAAAGTTCATGGAAAAAGTAGAATTAAAGGCTAAGCTTATTTTGATACAAAATAATTTTGAAATGCATGCATAATCTTTTCATAATACATATTTCTCATGAACTCTTTGAAGACCTCTGTTTTCCTGAATCTACCACGCAGGTTGAGAATGTGAATATTCCATGAGAGGCAGCCCTGGCTGGAGTGATAAATTCAGAGAATTCTTCTTTGTTCTGTTTTCTGGCCTTCTTTCCTCCAAGTTCCTTGGTCATATCACATTTTCAATAGGACATCGGGCCTGGTCAGCTCTCATGGTAGAGAGGTTATTTTATGACCTAACTGTGCATGAAGTGTTAGCAGGTGGCAATTTCATTTTAATAGTTTCTAAAATATTTGGGTTTTCTGAAGCCTGAGTGTCTGAGCTCTTCTCAAACGATTCTCTAGGGATGAAGTCCAAGGTCTGTGGATCAGTTGAGGGGCAGGGAGTTAGTAAGGTGTGGGCTGCTTCCTGGACTTCACCTGCTGCTTCTCCATCCCTTCTTCTAGGTGTTTGCCTTCGAGGTCTGTTTACAGTTCTGTTTCTCAGAAGTGTTTGCCAAAGTCAGTCCTTCAGAGTACTAATCCTAAATGCTCTGAGATCAAAGGATTGTGCAGCCAAAGGGCTTTGGGAAATGCTGGCTGTTTTGTTTCCCTCTGAGATTTGAAGTGCACCCTGATCTAGTTTAGGCTCTGAGAAATCCATCAGGGAAGAGCCTTGTTGGCGTTTATTTTATCCATGTTGTTCCAAACCATTTGACCACAGTCTCCTGCTTTCCTCCAAGAAGCATCCTTCAGGTTGGAAATTCCCCAGAGCACATCTGGAAGAGCCCAGAGCAGCGATTTTCATTCAGGGCCCGTTCTGCTCCCAGAGGATACTGGGCAAGGACTGGAGACATGTTTGGTGGTCGCACTTAGAGAGGGGAAGGTGTTAGTGGCATCTGGTGCATCGAGCCAGGAGCCTGCTAAGCATCCCACGACACACAGGACTACCTCACACTGCAGAGAATGATTTGGTCCCAGATGTCGACAGTACTGAGGTCGAGAAACTGTTCTAGGAAGGGAGGAGGTCTGTTTAAATGCAGATCGACAGTGGCAGCATCTGTAAAACAGCATTAAGACCCTGCGGAAGCAGGCACTCATGCCAGGCCTTGGGTGCTGAGCAGTGCTGTCCGGACAGTGCAGGAGGAGATGCACCTGCGTGAGGTGTCCCTGCACACGACCATGACAGACCCACAGCGGAGGGCAGCTTCCCTGACACTGTACCACCACCATGGGGGCCAGGTTGAGAGGTCCCGTCTCTCTGCCATGTCTGGTATCCGGGCTGACGAGGCTCATCACCTTGTTGTTTTCCATCTTTTGTAGGAGGGGCATCTTATCTCAGCTTGCAGATGGTGCTTTCTCTACTTCTTGAATCTTGCCCTAAGCCTCTCTTCTTTTCTGGTGCTGACAGGGCTTAACTGCGCATTTCGGAACCAGTGTTTATGTGGGGGGAGAATGTGCTTGGTGCCAAGTACAAGAGCGTTGCTGGGACAGGGATTCTTTAAGTCTTGGTGACTTATGTTTCCATACAGCGGAGCAGAGATGCCTGTGAGTCTGCAGAACTCCTACCTGCAGTCTCCCCCATTCAACCCTGGTCCGTCTTTGGGGAGGGCAGTGGGGACTGTTGCAGTGCTCGGATACTGGTTGTCTTAAGTCCATGAACTTGAAATTCTCTGGGGCCATAGATCCCTCTAAGGATGTCATGAAAGTCAGGAGTTTCTTGCAGAAAAATGCACACTGATGGTTGTTTGCACACCCTTTAGTATGTTATTCTGGATAGTCCATGGACCTGGGGTGTTTGTGAACCCAGAAGTTGATGCCAGGACACTCCTTGGAGGCTGGTGTTTTTGTGGCTGTTTGTTGGGCATCCACCTTGGGGTGTACAAAGGAAGGAGCCATCTCAGTCCCTGATCACAGAGCAGTGCTCCTGGGGAATTGTAATTAACACAATGGATCAGTGCCTCCTTCTGGTTTAGTTTGTTTGTTCGTTCATTCAGCACATTTGCTTTAACCGTTGACTGACCTGGAGTCAAAGTTGGAAAAGATTTATTGTTTTTATGTTTTACTTCTACCTTAAGATTTGGGTTTTTTAAGTGTATCATTGCCCTGAATTAGTGTTAATTCAGTGGAAATCACTCACTGAGTCTAGTAAATGAAAAATTAAACTTGAAAAAAGAAAAGGCAATCATTCATTATCTCAATGATGAGGAATACAGAAATTGGAAGACAAAAAAGGAAAGGAGAATTGCCTGCTAAAGACAGAAGCTGAGAGGAGTGGCTTCAGATGCAGGTGCAGAGAATGATCTTGGTGAGAGAAAGCTGCTTGGGACCAGGCTGTCATTTCTCTGGGCGTTTGTTTCCCTCAGTTGCCGTGGGGTGCATCCTGTGGATTCTGCAGTGGAAGAATTGTGTAGGATTAGAAAGGGTTTGTCTTGGTGCCTGGCACTTGATCCTGGACTTCGGCTTGTCTTAAAAAGCATTTTAGGAACCCACCTAGAACTTTCCACAGTTCCAGGGAGCACTATCCATTCCTTGCTTTTAGGGTGCTTTACTGAGCACTGCAGAAATCCCACCTGCCCACTCTGCTCCCCAAGAGCAGCAGAGGGTTGGGCTGGATTTGTAGCTAGGTGAGGTGCTCACCAGCACACGGTAGCAAACCTGCAGCTGTGACATCTCTCTAATAGTGGTGGGCCACTGGGATGATTCCCCATGCAGTTAGAGGTGAGGAGCAGGTAGGACACAGCATTCTAGGACTTGACTCATCAGTTGTGGGCCACATCCCCAATATCTTTTACTGATGGAGAATATGAGCAGCTGAGGATAGGAGTGGGAGTCTGATCATGTCCTGGGCTTATTGCTGATCCTAGTAGGGGATAACACTGCCTCTTCTGATGGGGCTCACTGGTGCTGGGGTCTCCATGGAAGGCAGCAGTAGTGATTCTGCAGAGCGATGAACACATTGGCAATGGATCATGTTAATACCTTGGCTACCTCTACTACGTCTGCAGTGTTTGGGCTCCCTAATGATTCATAATTAATCAAAAAAATGAGAATTTCTTTTTGACTAGGGCACATACTGTTGGCAGCTTAGGAAGGGCACGAGCTGGCTTGGTAATTTGTTCTGGTCTGTACTTTGAACTTGGCTACAAGTCCAGCTTAACCATCTGATGCTGTTGGTGGAGGGGGATGGGCCAGTGGGACTCCTTGTCCAGAAAGGATTTGTGTCTGCACAAGGTTGTGATGATCCCCCCTCAAAAGGGACAGCGGAGTCCAGGGCAGTTAGACTTAAAAGAAGAAATTGCTTTTTAGTAATTGGTACTTTTTCATTCTCCTTTAAAAAATACCCAGCTCATTACCCCAGCTCTGAATCCCAATGAACTGCAGTGTGGGGAAAGAGACCACACAGAAATTATAGCTGTAAGCAGGTAATGAGGACCAGCTACAGGCAGGCAGCTCCCTGCCTGAGAGAATGGTGGCCATTGTAACAGGTTTATGTGGCTGCATTTCTGCCTTCAGTATAACCTGCAGACAACCCACCTTGAGGAACCCATGGCTGTGGCTGGGACAGCCTTCTCGCACCTCTTCTGTGAACAGATTTATTATTCTTAAAGACTCTGCTCATTAAAACTCCCTCCAGATGGTCCTTATTTAATTTTGCTGAGACCCACAGCTCTGCTGAGCCATGTGTTCTCTCTCTCAGGGTCCATTCCTGAATCTAGGTGAGGAGGGTGGAGACACTGAATTAGGCAATGGCTACATTGAAAAAGAAAAACAAAACAGAGCCAAAGGCCAACATTGTGCTGTGGGAATAGAAGTAGAGAATAGTAGTCAAGATAACTGTAACTGGGGGACCATTTAAAGCACTCATGGCCCATCCAGCAAGTGGAATAATATGCAAGTGTTAAAAGGAGTGGGCACAATGTGTTCCCACTGATACGCATGTACCTCTATGGCATAATGTCAAATTCAGTGTTTTTCATATGCTTCCATTTGTATAAAAGGAAGCTTGGTGTGAATACGTTCCTTGAATCTGCTGGGGTGATTTTTGGGGGGTTCCCAAACAATTGAGAATAGTATTTGCTTCTACGGGAGCACTTGATTGAGACAGCAGAGGCAGTAAAACTTTTTGTAGAAAACCCTTTTGTGCTTCTAGATTTTTAACGGTGTGCTTATATTACTTAAAAAAATCACATGGATTTAGAATATGAATTTCAAATGCAATAATGCCTAGCAAGGTTTACTTTTGGACGGATGAGCAGATGGTGGCTTGGATGGGAGTAACTGATGCTACCCAGAAATGAAGTTTTCTAGAGGAGCCCCCATTACTGCGTGGGATTTATCACTGCTAATGCTGAAAGAGAACCAGATATTGTCAGGTGAGCTACAGTTCTAGCTTCATTTATGGGGATGGATTGAGTACATTATGGTCTATATAAATTGTATTTATACCACATTGATGTGTTCTGGGCCATCTATTAGAAGCTCCAGCTTCCCTCCTGATGACATCATTGTCTTGCGCTGCCCTGCTCCCAGCTCGTCATGTTTTTTAAAGGGAGCTCTGTTCCTTGGGGCACTCAGAATTCCTTTGCTGTGACCAGGGATTGAAGAGATATTGCAGGTGCGCCAAAGGGTCAAGTGGGAAGCAGCAGGAAGCAGTGAGGCCTTTGACAACTAGTGTGGTGTGTTCCGCTTGAAAATCAAAATCAACTTCAAAAAGAAATCTGTACCTTGTTCAAGGTCCAGGCTAGTATCATGCCTTTCTCAAACCTTTCCCCGATGTCCTCTCTTTTCCCTTCTGTAATGCACAGCCCTGCAGGTCTGACACAGCATCCAGCGTCCAGGTATGGGTGCTGCATGTCTGTGGGGGTAAGTTGCCTGATGGCTGGGGCAGGGGGAAGCCCCATTCTTTGCCTCTCTGTGTGTTCTGCCTCAAGGTATTTAAAAGGCATCTGATCTCCTCTCTTGGGCATCAGCTTCCTGGAGGGCAGGACTTTGTTCCTTTTTGCACTCAGGGCAGAGGTTCACACATCTTGCCCTGGGCTTTCCGCAAACCCAAGCCAGGCAGGGTATTCCTAGGTTTTAGTGTTGCATCCAAGGCTTTTTCCCCAGATAGGAAGTGTAGGAACAAGAATTACTGAGAACATGAAATGCATGGATGGAATCATTCTTAGTGCCTAGGGTATTCAGAAGGAGAATCTGATGTGCATGGAGAGAAAAGATGGCCCCTCAGGAGTGCCATGGGATGTGGAGGAGCAGGTGTCATATCCTCAGCTGCCACCCCCTCCTAAAGAATTCCTGGCTGGGGGACTCCTGGGGAACGAGTTCTCCTGCCTGGCACACTCTGGCTCCCAGGGATGTTGGCCGTCCCAGGCCTTGACTTTGTTGGACAGTTCAGGACTTTGTCCCTCACCCTCTCTGTCCTTAATATGATGGAATGACTCGGGACATTCTGTGCCAGCACCTCCATAACTCTCCTTTGTAACTTAGCCATACAGAGGTGTCTGCCCCAGAGCAGAGAGCGAGATCACGTCCAGGCTCTGTGTATCACCACTGCTGTGTCCCCGTGGAAGTGCCGTGGTGCAGACTGTATCCAAAGCCGCCACAGCACTAAATAACATGATGCAGCAGACAGCGGTTCCTATAAATCGCTGAAGCAGTGCTGAAGAGACAATGGCGGTTGCATAAATTCAAGCATTTAGCTAGAAACCCGTTAGACAAAAAGGAAAGAGGAGCAGAAACAAACCGCGTCCTGGAAGAACTTTTCAGTGATGGGGAAGCAGAAGATGAGCTGTGTCAGAAAAGTGGGTGGAGAAAAGGAAGACAGGGCGAGGGACGCTTTCCAGGTGATAAACGAGTGAACACTCTGGTCCAGAGTGAGGCTTCCCACACGAACCGCCTGCCTGGGAAGGCCCTGTCTCTACTGTCAGATAGTTTACTGGTCTGGTGGCTCAAGTGCCACCTGCTCCCTGACGCCCTCCCCAGGGCTCCAGGAGAGAGCAGATCCCTCCAAGGTTTAATTTGCTGTGTTGCTTGTCTGTCTCTTGGTGCTGACTTTCTACGCCAACAACGAATGTGTCCATTCTTCTATTTTTTTCTTCTATAAATGTATAAGCCTTCTGAAGGCAGAGATGATGTCTTGGTGACTGACAATTCAACAGCTATTTTACTGTTCAGTGCGTGCCAAGTTTAGTGTTAGTGGGGGAGACTGAGATGAATAAGACATGGTCTCAGAACTAAGGGCATTTACCTTGAGCTAAATCAAATACAGTTCTTTGCATAGTGTGTAAGCAATCTCGTTTGAATGATCATGGCTCAGCCCTGTCTTCCCTGTTGGGAGGATGAGGAAATTGAGGTCCATGGCTACTTGACCTTTGGAAGATGGCAGTCCTACTTTGCATAAAGGCTGAAATCCAGGCAACTCTTTTTCTGGTTCTGTTTTATAATCTGTAAAAAGCACCATTCACCATTTGCCTCATAGATGAATGAATGATTAGAGATACGAGACCCTGGAGTCAACCTTGACCACATGTTCGAGGATAGAATGTCCACAGTACACTGAGAGCTCAAGAAAGAATGTGCAGAGACTGTCCAGAACAAGGCCCGGGGAGCAATGTGCATGTTGGAGAAAGACTAGAAAAGGGGTTGTGAAGTGAGGTGGAGATCTGTGATGGAGGGGAGGGCCGGGTCTCAGGGCAGGCTGACCCTGGGCTGAGGTGACTGCTGGTCAGTGTCCTGGGCAGCTTCCTCTTTGGCCGGTCACCTTGCAAATGGTTATAGATTTCCTGAGCAGTATGGACCCAGAGCCCTGTAAACAAACATATATCTTTCCAAACATGGCTTCAATCAGTCCTACGTCAAGCTTGAAAAACAGCCTTTCTTTTTTCCTAGTTGCTTTGCGGGCGAGTTGGAGCTGGGTGATAACTCAGGAAGCCATCTGGTCCAGCCCCTGCCGTCATGCGAGTAAGATACTGCCGCCATTTAACAGATGGCTGTGGAGAGGCCCAGTGAAGTTTGAGGCCAAGACTGTGAGGGAGAGCTCTCTAGTGACAGTAGTCCAGGGGTGATTAGTGGAGTGTAGACAACTGTTTTGTGAATCCCATGGAGATTCCAGCAGAATCGGGCCATTATTTCAGGAGAAGCCGAGGTTTCTCTGAGCATAGTTCTAAGGGCACCCCTGCAGCCTTGGAGCACGTCGGGGTGCTGATGTCTGAGACTTCCCCGCTCTGGCTACAGTGCCTGGGTGAGGCATCAAGACGGGAGGAGGAGGGTGCCTGTGCTTCTTCAAGGCTGTGTGGAACTGGAGCAGCCACAGGGACACCGAATCCTGAGCTGAGCATCTCCTTGGCTCCGCTCTCTTGATTCAGGAGTAGGATTAGTCCTCTTACACTGGAGACCTGTCGGACGCCTCTGTAGCTCTGCACTGGACTGCTTCAGATAGTTGTGGTCATATCAGATACTTACTAGTTTCTTCCCTTCATTGCCTAATACTTAGTAATAAAATTGTTTTGCTGAGATCAGAATTACTGTGTTTCTCTATAGAATCCAATTGGAAAGGAAGGGGAGTAGATTGGAGGCAAAAGGAAGGAAGGACCTCTGGACCTGTGTCTACGTTCTTTGCAAAGAGAAGCTTGTGTTTAGGCGGTGGTTCTGATCTGGATTCAGAACCCAGAGTCCAGGACAGAGTTACTTGAAAACCTTCCATAATATTGTGTGCCTATCCCATTGGATGTACCTGGGGAGAAGATGGAGAAGCTGTGATCTGCCCGAGTCCCACTCACTGTTGCCTGCTCACCCAGCGCTGCTTTGATGCCATCCAGAGTCTCTGCCTCATGTGGCACGTGGTTGATTCCTCTTTCAGACGCATTCCATTCTGCTTTGCTTCATTAGTTAAGCGTGTTAATGACTTTACAAGACCATTTGGTTCTTCAAAGCGATGAATGTTTTATTCCCCTTGGATTGCTCATAGCACTTGCACTGTTCTTGGACTTTAGAAGAAATGCAATGAACATTTATCCTTATGGCCTTTGGAACATTTCCTGCTTGGAGAAGTCAGATTTTAACTGTTGATGATATCATAGTGACTGAAATTCCTCACAATTATATTCTCCAAAAGCAGCCTTGTTTTTAAAACTTCCAACAACCCTTATTTAAATGACTCTGCTTTTTAAAATTCTTATACGTTTATAGTCTGTGTATCATCCTTTATTTTGTTCAGATTATTCCACTCAAGATAGACTGTGAGCTTGGTCTTCCACAGTGGCTGTGCCTTGCTTCAGGACTAATGAGCAATTTTGATAAGGAATTTTGTTGGGTTGGGCAGGCGCTGTGGCACAGTGGGTTAACGCCTTGGCCTGAAGCGTTGGCATCCCAAATGGGCGTCAGTTTTAGTCCTGGCTGTTCCACTTCCAATCCAGCTCTCTGCTATGGCCTGGGAAGGCAGTAGAAGATGGCCCAAGTCATTGGGCCCCTGCACCCACGTGTGAGACCCAGAAGAAGCTCCTGGCTTCGGATAGGCGCAGCTCCAGCTGTTGCGGCCAGTTGGGGAGTGAACCCTCAGATGGAAGATCTCTCTCTCTCTCTCTCTCTCTCTCTCTCTCTCTGCCTCTCCTCTCTCTGTATAACTGACTTTCAAATCTTTTTTTTTTTTAAAGGAATTTTGTTTGGGTAATAGGGGAAGGGATTCCTTCAAACTTGAATCAGGCAATGTACTATTTACATGTCCCCCCAGTCTTAACTATCCTGACAAATCTGGAATGAGCATTGTTATTGTCTGTTTTTGAAAAACAGATTCTTATCACTTTAAAAGTGAGTTATTTTGAAAGTCAGATAATCTAACCTCCTCGCATACAGGTAATTTTGTATGTTAGCCTAGAGTGGCTGAATAGGAAATTGAACTCTGTACAAAACACAGACTGTGCAATTAGTATAATTAAAATAAGGAGTCTTGACTCTTGTTCTTTGCCCTGGTCACACAGCCAGTAATCTGTGAACCTATAATTCAGTCCTAGGCATGCCTGATTCAGATGCCTCTAGTATTTCCCAATTAAAGGAATCAGCTGTGGAGGGCTGTGCATACAGTTCGATTCTATACCGTGGAAGACTGCTGAAAACTTAGTGGGGAGCTGAATGTGGGATTTGACAGTATATGTTATAATAGGATGATATTGCAGCAGATTGGGAAATGGATGGGAGACTTCAAGAGGGAAGAGGGCTAAGTCTATGATACTATGATTTCCCAAGTATAAGATGTTGGAAATATGGACTGGAGTTGCAGGAATTAAGAAGATAGGATAACAATTTATCATTACAAAAATAGTTTTGTTAAGATTTATCTGTGATTGAATGAGTTCGGAGAACAGTGAGGTCAGCAATGTGACTTTTAGTAAAGTGCCCTGGATTCTGGAAAGGGAAGTGATACCATGAACCAAGAGAGGAAAACAGAAAGAGGTACAGGGGTCAGGGAAGGAGAAGACCAAGGATGGTTTTGATGTGAACCTGTAGTTTCCAACATCTTCCGGAAGACATTTGGATTTCTAGGACAAAAGAGAGGAGGAGGAAGGAGGTCTGGGTAGGAGAGGGAAGTTTTTGATCCCCATTCATTTGGATGATAATGAAGCTGTCCAAGTGTTTTAAGTTCTCCAGGAATAGCATGTGGACATAGAAGGAGGGCTGAAGTTGGAGCTTTACGAGTGAGCAAAATTTCAGCGACGTTGTGAGGCAGGGTAGCCACTCCAAAGCCTAAGAAGATACCAGCAGATTGTTAGGACAGTGAAGCCTGGGCCTTTCGCCCATCTCTGTTTTCTATCTTGAAAAACATGCAGCTGCCACTGTCCTTGGCAGTCTCTGTAGAGTTCTAAGGTCTCCCTTGTCAAGGTTCATTCATCCCTGCATTTCTGGAACAGTTGTGAT
This sequence comes from Sylvilagus floridanus, assembly GCA_949820135.1. Taxonomy (NCBI): domain Eukaryota; kingdom Metazoa; phylum Chordata; class Mammalia; order Lagomorpha; family Leporidae; genus Sylvilagus; species Sylvilagus floridanus. The sequence goes on from OX463235.1 coordinate 56,837,104, forward strand.
TCCAAATACTTTGTTCTATTTCTAGACTTCATGTCTTTGTTTTTGTGAGACTTCGTGTCTGGGGTTTTGGTTTGGAAGATCTGGTATAGGTGTAGTTCATCAGCTTGTGGAGTGAAGTATGAGGCATTCCCCTGCTTTTCCTTCGAGAGTTGGTGGTTGGAATATCTTCTATGGTGAAGCCAAATGGCTATGTGATGGGAAAGACTAACAGTAATAAAGGGAGGGCTGGGCTTTAGTGCAGATGATTTTGCCATGGAGTAGAGAGTCTTTTGGGGGTTCAGAGGAAGAACAGCTACAGGAATTCAAGGGAAAAGGACAAAAGGGTTCTCCACTTGAAGGTAGGGTGGTATGTATGTATGTGTGTCAGAGAGAGAAATTGATTATATTAACATAGTTTAACAGGATGATATTTTAAAAATTACTTTAATAGATAACATCAGAGATAAAGCAACCTGCCAATATGCATAATTAAATCAACCATAATACTCCAACTCTAACACAAATCAGAAATAAGAGTAATTTGTAGCCAAATAATATGCATTTCAGTAAATGCTCAGGTATGACTATACCTCTCTCTCTCGCTTGCTCACTCTCTCTCTGCATCTGCCTCTCTCTAACTCTTTCAAATAAATTTTAAAAAACCAGATTCTTTTCCACAAGAATGTCTGATGGGATGGTTCCAAGCTAAGTGGAATCAGATTTTCATGATAAAGCATAGTATGGAATGATCAGCATTGCTGCCTCTGTCTTTTAAATCCAGTGTTGCTCTTCCATCACATTTTCAAAATGCCCAGAGTAGCAGTAGTTTCCCCATTGCTCCTCACTATTTTAGAGGTTGTGGTGGCCAGGAAATATCAGAGATACTAGGAACTGAAGAACTCCAGTTATTCTCTACTATCTATTTCCCAGTCCCACGTGGAGCTGTCCCTGGTGCTGATAAGACTTCCACACAAGTTCATTTGATAGCCACCGATTTTACTAATTCCAAGTACCACCTGCCACCATCAGGTTTATTTGAACATGGGTCTCTAATCCTAAACTCTAGTTTCCAGCTTTAGCCTTCTCCACACTCTGAGTTAGGTGCTCAATATCCAAGTTGTTAGCCAGGTCACCTTGCATTAAGAACCTTCTGAGCAGTTGAGTGGGTTTGGCAACATTTTTGGTGGGAGCACAAGGAATAAAAGCTTGCAAATACTAGACTGTTCCACATAAAATCTTTGCAGAGTGGTTCCTTGCCTTCTCTTCCTTTTAGCTGAGTGGAGTATATTTGTTTTCTTATATTTGGTAGGGCCTGAGAATCCCATAGTTCATTGTATATCTGTGAAAAGCCAGTCAGTGCTATATGCCTTCTTTAATTAAGGACCTTAATGGTATTATCAAGTATGTAGGAGTTGTGACATATAATGCTCATTTGAGTGAACTCCTTCTTTTTCAGCTTGTTTTGTATTCCTGTAGGATATCAAGGAGAAAAAAAATCTCAGTTTGGGACTAGTGTGTCTTTAACACCTTTCTAATTCTTGACAATCTCTTCTTTTCAGAAAGGAGATTTCAGGCTCAAAGCCCACAGCAGGGAACAGTATTGACTATACTTTAATAGTCTTGTTTTCCCTGCTTTGCAATTATTTTTATGATTACTTTGCAGTTATGGCAGGTGATACTGATTTTCCATTTTGGTAGTAATACTGAGTTTTCTTTCAAAGTCAATTAATTTTAGTAAAAGAGGAGCCAGTTGAAAGAAATACATAAAATTCAGTACAGGTATTACACAAATGTAGCTTGTAAACGAGGCAGTGCAGGAAGGATTGAAGTCTGGGAAACACTGCCATTTTGCATCATTCAAGGGGCAGACACCTCAGTGTAAAACAACTCCTAGAACAGAGGCAGGTCATACTGTCAGGGTAAGGGCTGGTTGTCAGTTCACAAAATTATTGGTTTCTTTCACAGACCCACCGTGTACTGTTTACCATTCTTGCTGTCTCTTTGTCCCTGGATAGGAAGGCAGCATGTTAATGCCTCATATAATCGGTGATGGATGGCCCCAGCTTGTCAGTTTCTGACACTTTGAGTGTTCAGTAATTTCATTAGCTACTCATTTCTCCATTCTCTGCAGCATAGCACTTATGACAAGGTGGCATCTTTTCCTAATGACATGGAATAGGTCAGGATTCTCAGGATTCATTCTGCCTTTAGAAGGGATGTAATTCCTTGAAAGGAGACATTTTCCATTTTGTCCTCTCCAGTTTAAAACAAAGCAAGAACTGGGCTGAGTAGATTTGCTTTTTCAAAAATAGAAAAAGCAAAATAATAGCTTGGGTAAAAGGTCTGTGCACTGAAACCTTTGATGACTAATGATGGTACGTGAGTTAACTGTTTTCTAAATCAAAGTGGACTTACGTGATTTCTTTCCCCTCAAACAATATTTCTACAACAAGCATCAAGGTGGATTGGATGCCTGCCAAATAAATGAGATCAAAGGAGCTACATTTTCTGTAAGTTCCATGGAGCTGAGATGTTTGCTAAGCCAACCTTGGCCAATTTTGCCTCTCTAAAAAATAGCACAACCTTGAGTCTGAATCAAGGCTTGTTTTTTTTTTTTTTTTTTTAAATTGAGACATAGTCTATAAGTGTGCTTGGTGCCTATAATATTGGTTGTAATTGGATAACTCCTATGTGCCTCACAAATTCATTTCATCTAATCTTTATGTTGTCAAAGTACCATGTAAAGTAGCTTCAGAGGTTAAGTCAGTTGCACATAGCAGGTAAATTGGGAAGGTGGGATTAGGACTTGAATTGCACACATTTAACTGATGTTACTATATCCAAAGTTCACGCATTTTGGACGTGGCTGCCTTTTTCTGAGAAGAATCTTTCTAGCTTCTGCTGAAATGTTACCCCTACCATTTTTAGTTGCAAGATGCTCCCAAAGATAAGAATCTTGGGAGGCTGAAATAAAAAACACGTTGAATGTTTAAAAAAATGCAAAACAAAAAACATTACCTGTTGGTGGGCCCCAACCCAGACATACTGAATCAAAATTTCTGAGAATGAGGCTTCCTCATATTGTCTAACAACCCCACCAAGTATTTGTAGTCATCAGGTATGTTTGGAAAATGGTATATAATTCCCTAAGGGATTACCAGAGGTGGTATTAAAAACACTGAATTGCCAGTAAGGGCCAAGTACTGATTAACCAGAAGGGACCATGGATACAGCTGGAGCAGGGTCTAAGAACCTCTCAGTGCCAAAGATTAGGTTCAGAATATTAGGAATGTTGGGCATTTTGGATACCTACTCTGGGACTGCTGGGTGTTGGTGGGACTTGTTGGGGCCTTGTTATTAATAAACCTTGGAGTATGTCAATTTTTAAACTTAAATATCTGCAACCATGAGTCACATTGGAGTATCAGTTCTGGAAATTCTCATGTAAGATACCTCAAGCTGTTGGAAGGGTCTTTTTTTCCTATAAGATCCATATTTCCTCAAAACATCTAGATAACTGCAGGAGAATCACAGGGAAGCTCTTTTTAAAAATGTTATTTAGATTCTATTACATGTCTATTAGAATGGTGGAATTCCAAAACACTGATAATACCAACTGCTGGCAGGGATGTGGAGCAACAGGAACTCTCATTTATTGCTGGTAGGAGTACAAAATGGTACAGCCACTTTGGAAAGCAGTTTGGCAGTTTCTTACAAAACTAAATATATTCTCACCATATGATCTAGCTATCATACTCCTTGGTATTTACCCAAATGAGCTGAAAGCGTATGTCCACACAAAAACCTGCACATGAATGTTGACAGCAATTTTATTCATAATTGCCAAAACTTGGAGGCAACCAAGATTTCTTTTGGTAGGTAATTGAATAAACCATGGTAGAGCCATACATTGGAATATTATTTGGTATCAGAAATGAGTTATGATGCTATGTACAGATATTGGGAACCTTAAAGACAAATTACTTTGTGAAAGAAGTCTATCTGAAAAGGCTACATCCCATATTTTATGTATGTAAATGTTTTAGGAAAGGAAGAACTATGGAGACAATCAAAAGATTGGTGTTTGCCAGTAGTCAGCAGAGAGGAAAGAATGGATGGGCAGACCCCAGAGGACTTTGTAGACAGCAGACTTATTCTCTGATATTGTAATGATGGATACATGGTCTTGGATAGTTTCAAAACTCAAAGAATACAACTTCAAGTGTGAGTCCTAATATAAATTGTGCACTTTGGAGGGGACAATATTGTCAATGTTGATTGACTGATGACAATTGTGCCCTCTACTGCAGGAGGTTGATCATGAGAGAGGCCATGCTTTTGTGAGGACAAAGGTATATATAGGAACTACATTTGTTTTCTATTCTGTGTTGCCAAGAACCTATAATCACTCTAAAAAAAAGACCCATTAAAACATAAAAACCAGCTTCCTGGGCTAAGCTGTAGTTCTAGTGACCCTGAATGAGGGCAGGTGTCAAAAGGATGGCAGGAACCTCCGTTTTAAACATTCTTCAACAAACTGTTAAACACACTGATGGGTGAGAACTGTCGAGTTAGCTGAGTCAGTCACCGACAGTACGTTGAGAAAATCCATTTTCTTCCCACCCCTGTTTCCTGATTCTTTGGCTGATTAGACTAATCTTTCCCTTATGTCACTATTTCCCAAAACTGCTACTTCCGTGACATGTTACATGTTTTCCCCTTGCCAAGACTGAGTCCTCCTTCCCCCATGTTTGTAGAAATGAGTCACTGCTTTGCTCTATTTCAATGCATGCATTTTCACTTCCGGTATGAAGAGGCAGTTTCAGTGCAAGTGAGGACCACAGCCAGATGGCCTGGGTTCAGATCCTGCTTCTGTCACTTGTTGTTGGTGTGACCTTGGGAATGTCACTTAATTCCTCTCTGCCCAGGTTGCCTCATCTGTAAAAGTGGGAGACTTTAGAGAACCCAATTCCTTTTGAGTTTGGGTTATCAGTTTATGGCACACTAGGTTTTTATTTTCTTTGACTTCCTCTTTCAGAGAGAGAAGGGGAGGAGGAGGGAGGATAGGAGGGAAGGAGGATTGGGCAGGCTCTGCAGATGGACAGATCTTTGATTATGACCTTGGAAAGATAATTTAAACTTTGAAAACCACAAGTTTTTCATTTGGAAGGTGGGAGCAAGAATGTGTACCTCTTGGTGCAATTGGAGTGTCACTAGCATTACCCTATAAAAGAGTCAACTCTGCTAGGCAAAGGGCGATGCTCATTCTGTGCAAATGTCCCCTTGTGCCTACCACTCAGGCTTCCCTGCACAGAGTGAGGACTCAGTGAGTCCGAGTGAATTAGGTACTGCATTTCCGGGAATCTTAGAGGGTTAAGCTGTGAATCGGTTGCAAACCTAATTTTTACATCTTAAAACTTTGAACTATGCATGTTATGTTTTGAAGTGGGGCCTGAAAGGAGGAATTAAAGCATCAGGAGATACATTAATTCTAGCACTAAAATCTTACGTGAGTTTACAGATACGTAGAAGCTTACAGTGTCATTGTAGTACATGGCAAGGGCAAGCTTCAGATCCCGTTAAAAAATTGGAAAGTTCTACCGCTTTTGAAGGTCTTAAGTTTAAACAGTGATAAGAATAGAACTTACAATGATTTTTGAAAGATCCTGGCTTCTCTGATGTTAAAATGGGAATTGTGTTCTCCGAGACCTACTTCCCCCACATTGCCAGCGTGCTGAGCAACCGCTCACATTTTCTCCTTTTACTTTATTATATTTAAGACATTTAAAATATTTTGGTGAGTCATTCTTCTTGGTAATTAGATGTGGTGATTAGAATAGCTTTTATATTACAAGGCATTATGTTTCCTTTATAAACCTCAACATCACCATTTTTAGTAATTTAATTGTGATTTCACAAAATCCTGGATCCCTGAAGCCAGCAGAAGGTGAGACTGTCAGGTGATGAGGATGGAGCTCTAAAACCTTCCAATTCCGGCTGTATTAGATGATCAAAACACACAAAAAGAAGAAAAAACAGACGGAGAATGGAAAAGCAGCCACAACAAAAATAGAACCTTGTGGGGGGCAGGTTATCCAAAGTTGTTTTTTACAACATCTTGTTGTAGTTCTTAGGATTGAGACAGCACTTTTTCAACCTGAGCTGGTAGATATCTTTGGAATTTAAAAAAAGAGATACTAAGCCGCAGAGTACCCCAACAAGAAATAGCCAGGAAGTGTCAGTATTGGGAACATGAAGAATGTGTAGGACTTTGAAGTCCTAGGTCCTGGTCGGACAGAGCAAAAGCAGATTCCTTTATACCACAAGGCTGGTCAATGAGTCCATTTGGGAATCTATGGATTGTATAAAGGACCATATTCCCTGAAAGATGAAGCATGAACAAGATCTGTTACAGTTCGAAGCTGTGGATAACTCTTGAAAACCAATGGAGCCACTATTCATATGGACCAGGAGTGATATACCCAGGGAAGAACTTGGAAAGAGGGTTGGAGACAGTTGAATTTTCTTCAATTTCTCTTTCCCCCCTGCATCCCTGATTAGTTAGGGTTCAGGCTAGGCTTCTGTAGTCACAAGACACAGAATGCTGCAGTTCAAACAAAATGCAGATTTCTTTCTCTCCCATGTCCAGAGATAGGTGGGCTCCTTCCTTCTTGTTGCTTTACTGCCCTATAAGTCTCTCCTTCTATCATGGTTGAACCCAGCTATTGACATGCCCATGCTGGAAGTGAGAATGAAAGAGCTTTCTAGTGCTTCTTAAGAAACTAGGAATTTGCACATATCACTTAGACCCATGTTCCACTGGGAGAAATAAAACCCTTATTCTCATGTTCACTTCTAGCTAGAAGAAACGCTGGAATGTAAGTCCCTTGCTGGATGGAGTCTGCAGTTTGGTAGAGACTGTTGTGTGTCTCAAAGGGCAACATGGGGAGGGGTCATGGAAGAGAGCTGCAAGTCTTTTCCACTGATGCTGGGCCTTATGAAGTCAGTGCCTCCTAATTGTGCCTTCTGGTCTCTTGGAGATTCTTGGGTTTCTCTCTGAAGCTGTCTGGGGCGGGGGGAATGGAGAGGCAATGAGGCTGAGCAGTGAACATCCAAGCCTCTCCTCGACTAGCTCACCTTGATTCTCCCAGTTTTACACATTGGGTTTCCATACAACTTTCCTTTAAAGAAAGATTGCCTGGGCTAAGCTATTTTTGAAAACCACCACTGTAAGCACTTTGTGTAATCTTCTGTTACCCATCACCAGTCTTTTTTCTTTCTACCTTATCACCTCTCCCTTTCTGGGTGTCTCTGGCTGCTGTTTATAGGGAATGCATTTAATGTTTCTGTCCCAGGCCCCAGGCTCATTTCCTCACTTGCGCTTTTTCTGCAGGTGAGTGACCCCATTTTTGCTTCTGGATTCTCATAAAAGGCAGTATTATTTTTCTGATGATTTCTCCTCCAGCTCTTCCTTGGAGGGTCCTCAGCCTTCCCGAGGGCTCAAAGCCTCCTTTCTTAAGTTTATTGCTGCCTGGGAGGTCTTGGCTAACTCCCCATGAAAAGTTGTTTTAAGCTCTGCAGAAAGCATGGCCATGCCCCTGTTTGGCACATGATGCTGGGACCCAAATTGACTTTGAGGAACTCTTTGGAATTTCCATCCCCAAAATGGTGGGGAGTCTTAAAGCTGAGGAGCAGGTCCCCTTCAAAGATTAAAGAACCTGGGTCAAGGCCACATAACCACTAAGTGGCGGAATCAGGATTTGTACTCAGTTTGACTTTTGATTATGTGGCAAATAGTGAGGAAGAAACATGTTGTGGAAAGTACCTTCATGGTTCCTGCTTCACAGAAGGAACTTGAAGTAAGCAGTAGTCTCCATCCTCCCTAATAATGCCTGATACTTTTGCAAGGTGCTTTCTCATTACTTCATACATTCTTTACAAGAATCTTGGGTGGGACGGGGTTATATGCAGGATATGGGTAAGGATACAGAGGCCAGGGTGGATTAAGTGCCTCTGCCCTTGTTATGTATTATTAGTAATAAAGTGCATCAAGGGAAGCATACTGCAGCCTCTCCATCAGCTAAGCTGCATCATGGATGAGGTATCTTAATGCAGGGGTCATGCAGTCCTAAGGTCGTGCAGTCCTAAGGTCATGCAGTCACACTGATACTGTCTTTAGAGGACAGCAGCATTCCTGGCAGAGATAGGATAAGGTTTGGAGAATTGATATTCCAGAAATCAGAATAGATGCAACAGCATTTAAGTAGGGTGCACTTACTTAGTTCCTGTTGGGAAGATTAACAGTGGACTGGCTGTTGGGTGTGAGGCTCACGCGTGCTCTAAGAAAGATGGATTCTTTACATCCTGAGGTTTCCTTCTTTGATCTTTGCATTCATTCATTCATTAAAATAAGCAGGTTTTAGGGAAGCTGATGAGTGGGGGAAGAAAAACCATGAGTATCACTGTTGCTTTTCAGTGTTGCGTGGAACTGATCCACCCTACCCATTCTGATGAGCTTCCACTGTGTGAGTCATCAAGGGGCTGTTGGCCATGGACCCTGTGCTTCCTCAGTTGCTTGTCCTAGAGTAGAAGACAAGGGACATGGACTCGAAGAGCTCATAGACTTAGAATGTGGTTGGGGTTGCAGGACAGATGTCAATAAATTGTTCGGAGAGTACAGAGAATGCGAGTGACTCCTGCTAGTGTTGGAGGTTTCATGGAGAAGGAGCCATGTCCATTGGCTTGGCCCATTTTGAATGGGACCTTGACAGATGTCCCAAGACTCAGAAATGGAAAGTGTGAGAACTAATCGGGAAATGGGATTTTCATGTGTTGTTTGAAAGCAGTTTTGGCTGGAAAGGTGTGGGAAACATTAAAAATAGAGAGGTTGGGACTTCCCTTGAGTAGCAATAGGGAGAGATGGCGGCGGGGGGCGGGGGGACTTCTGAGTGGTAGGTGATAGGATCTGAGAAGATTTTAGGAGTGGTTCCTGTTACAGCCACTTTCTTCTTGAGTGGAGTTTGGGAGTCAGCATTAGAAGTGGGCCCTAATCAGTTAGTAATCCTTGGATTCCCCTCCCCTGCCACTGGTTCAGTTCCTGATACCTTGCAAACTGCTCCTGGTCTTCAGATTGTAGTCCCATAAAGGGAGCTCTCTTCACACCCCACCCCCTACCCTCACAGGAGATATTCTCCCTTTATTCCTACTTTCCCCTCTCCATCCCCCCACCTTTAAAAAGTTTATTTATTTGAAATGCAGAGCAATAGAGAGAATGGGAGAGGTGAAGAGAGATCTCTGCTGCTTCATTCCCCAAATGGTCAAAACAACCAGGATTGGGCAGGCTGAAGCTGGGGGACATGAGCTTCATCCTGGCCTCCCACCTGGGCATGGGTGGCAGGGGATCAAGTGCTTGGGCCATCTTCCCCACTGCCTTCCCAGACACATCAGCAGGAAGCTGGGTCAGAAGCAGAGCAGTAGGGGCTGTGCACTGATATGGGATGCAGCAAGCAGCAGCTTAACCTGTTGGGCCACATGTTGGCCACTCCCCTCTCTCTCATGAGTACATCTCTCTTTTTTTTAAGCCCTATCTCAGATACCCTACTTCTTTCCTATAGATGACTCCAGGCTGTATTGTCAGGCAGACTGAATGGGGATAGTTGTTGGGAAAGAAATTTTGAACATTTTTACTTCCTATAGAGTAAGTCAAGTCATCTTTAGCTGCCAGGGGAAACTTGTGTGCAGCCCCTGGTACCGGCTGCCTTAGCTGCAGACCCATCCCTGGCACGGGGGGTTCTGGCACAGTTACCTTGCTGTGGGGAGTCTAGCCCTTGCTAGCTGCTATTCCTTGGGTGGGATGGAGACTGCCCTCCCTGGGCTGAGTGGTAGGTGAGGCCCTGTCCAGGCAGGCTCCTAGTAGGTGTGATAGGCATGACTTCTCTGTCTCTGGCTCATAACCTCAGTTACTGCTGTGTTGGTGAATCACGGAGCCTCAAAACAGTACCAGAGCAGGTGGCCTCTGCCCAGGGCAGGGTTTAGTGGAAAACACAGAACACTCCCTTGCCTCTGGTGTGTGGGGGAGCCCTGCTCCATCATCTCATACCTGGAAGACACCACCCAACCTTGCTGGCGTTGATAGAGTGCCCTGAAGTACTCTGCCCCCAGCCAGAGCTCCTCCCAGGGAGTGTGGGACGACACAATAGCCAGTTTGTAATTATGGAAAAACTGGTAAGCGTGGGGCCCTGTTGCCACCTCAAACATAGCTGTGGGAATCTGAGAAGCCAAAGGTACTTCCTAAGGTCATGCAGCTAGTGATTAGCAGAGTCAAGAAGCCAACCAGCATGTTTATGCCTAACACCATGCTAGGTGTTGCTGCTGTTCTAGGCTGCTCCTTGGAGTGTATTCCTCTGCTCAGAGGAGAGGCTTGAAGACTGGTTACAGGTGACACAAGGCTATGGGTAGTGGCCTCTAATGACAACATCAGGACATCTGTGGCTATGGCTAATGGTGCTGTGAGCTCTAGACTCCCCCTTCGGCTGAGTGAAGCTGGAAGAGTCATGCCAGTGGCATTGTAAATCAGAACAACTGCTTTAGGAAACAAAATGATGAGATACATTCAAAGCTATGGCATTGTCCATGACCTATAACTAAGTAATGGCACACCTTGGAATCTATCTCAAGGAGTTACACACAAATGAAAGGTGCTAAATGTATATAAAAACCACATTTAAAAATGTATTTGTTTGGGAGGGAGAGAGAGATTGATAGAGATTGATTCATTCCATTTGCTGATTAACTTCCCCTTACAAATGCCCAAAACATTTGAGGCTGAGACAGGCTGAAACCAGGAGCCAGGAACTCAATCCTGGTCTCTTGTGTTAACAGGAACCAAGTACGTGAGCTCTCACCTGCTGCTTCCCCGGATGTGTGTTAGCATGAAGCTGGAATTGGAAGTGGAGCCAGACTTGAACCCAGGCACTCTCATATAGGATGAAGGCATCCACAATTGGTGTTCTAAGTGGTACACCAACATGCTGGGCTCCCCCAAGCCACACTTTAAAAATGGAAACACAGTAAGGTTTGTTACTTGATAATGGAAATGATCATTATGACGACTTTGTGGGAAAATGCGAATATATTTATAATTTGTTAAGTGTAAGCACAAAGGTAGTTCAAAATAATTTATGGGCTTGATCCTAACTCTTTATAAAAGTTTATATATCATGCAGCCAGAAAGAAATTGGAAATATAGGAGTAGTTGTTAGAGGCTGGTGTGATTCTGGTTGACTTTTTCTCCCAAATAGTCTTTGCTGTTCTGTGGCTTCCATACAGGAAGTGTATGGACGAGAACTCAAGGTGTTTGCTAGATGAGCTCTAATCAGCTGACATCTCGTTTTCTACTCTATAGTGATGCATTTTGGAAAATTCCCAGAATCCTGGGGACTTCTGGGCAGAGCTGGGTTCTGTAGACCATGTACTCCAACACAGCCCCAACGTTTCATTCTGCCGACCTTCTGAATGCCTCTGGGGAGATCTCCTGGAACGAGCGTTTCCAAGGAAAGCATGTCCAGATCCTTCTGCACTGTTGTTCTTCAGAAACTGTCTGCCTAGAGAGTTCGTCACCAAGTTCTTGGCACTGTGTGTGTGGTCCATGCGCACACACGTCTGTTTTGCATTTGGAGACTTCAGCCTACTACTGCTTATTTATCAGCTGAGGGACAATGTAAGGACACTTTCTTTAGGTGTTTGGCTCTGTGGAAAGGCCTTGGGGATCTACAGGTACCCTAATTGTAAAGGGAAAGTTTTATGTCAATATTTATTGTGTGTTTCTGTGGGGATAGGCTCCCTCATTGAATAATTCTTCTCTCCGAACTCTTTGAGCTCCTGAATTTAAGAGAATGGAACTAAGGCAAGGGAGAAAATGGTCACTAAGCTGGGGGACCCAGGGAGAAGAACCCCATGTCTGATGCATTGCAAAGTATGGGGGTGGGGGTAGCCCTCTATTCTCCAGGTGCTTTCTCTGTCACATGTGTCTTTAATTTTTCTTGAAACGTGAGTCGGATCTATACAGCTGAACTTCTGAATATGAGGGTGATGGCTCAGAAGTTAAAACTGTAGTTAAAATCCCTCTGCAGCTTCCAACACTTACTGCTCCTGCAGCTCGTAACAGATGGATTTACAGCTCATATTCCATCGAATATGATGCATGATGGGGTCGTCCTCGCACCAGAAAAAAGAGGCTTCATAATTTACCTTCAAATCTGGGCTCGAGTGAGTGCCAGGAGGCCCAAGTCTGCCATGGTGTGAAATGGATTCTCGGGGAGGGGTATGGCTCAGTCGTCTGACCTTTACTGCATATTTAAATATATATTACAGCGTTCTTGGTAGAAAACAATCTTGCTAGGGTTATGCACAGGGGAGAGTTGGGGGAAACATTTGCAGTAAGTCGTGGGATACCCTGGCGGGGAGACAGGCACTTGGCTTTGACAGGAATTTGGAATCTGGGTGGGGGAGTGAGAGCAAATATTTTCCAAATGGATGCCAGTTGCTTTGGCATCAGAATAAGGATTTCTGAAGCAGAAGATGTTAGCTCTACTGATACAGGATAGGTTGTGCTTTCATAAGTTGGCGGAGGATGTAAGGGTGCATCGCTTTGTTTTTATTTCTTAATTTCCCAAGTCTCTATGTAGCAGCTATTATGTGCCAGGCACTATTCTAGAGGGTGGGATTATAAAGGCATGGCCTCTGTCTCAACTAGCAAACAGTAAAATAGATGCAAATAAATAAGTTATGATGATGTACAATGCAGTACAGGCTTACATACAGCACAGAGAGGGGGTGGTTAACTCTGGGGGCGGGGAGTGCAGGGTACGCTAGCAGTGCAGGTATGAAAGTAAAGAAAAATGACATGGATTTTGAAGGATGGTTAAGAGTTCACCTGTAATGGATGGCTGGGAATGGGAAAGATATTTAAGATGGTGGGAAAGGCCTGTAGTCAGAGAGAGAGAGAGAGAGAGAGAGAGAGAGAGAGAGAGAGAATGAATGAGAAAGAGAATGAGAATGAGAAATTGAGTGAAGGCAGCTTGCTGTTGCTTCCATGTGAGTGAGATGGTAGGAATTGTGAGAAGACTGGGGTGCATTTGAAGTAGGCTCTAGGTGTCATTTCCTTAAGGAAAGATAACTTAAATTTACTGAGTAATTTATAGCAGATATTCTGAGCTTTTTAGTTGCATCATCTCATGTAATATGCTTAACTCCATGAGACAGGTGCTAGAATTTCCCCCATTTTAGGGTGAAGGGAATGGAGGCTCAGAGAAGTGAACTGCAAAAGGGCACGCAGCAGAAATGGGTAGATGGTGAATTGAGGAAGTGTTGGTCCCAGGAACTGAGAAAAGTGAGTATGTTTGAGACATGATTAGGTGGCAAAATCAATAGATATCAGTGGTGCACTGAATACAGAAAGCTGAAGGGGAGGGCAAGGAAGGATTCGAGGACGATTAGTATATTTTTGTCCTAAACAGTGGAAAGGAGAGTCGGGCCACTCCACAGAACCATGCATGTTTTGGGAAGGAAAACTTGACTTCAGTTTTACATGTGCTGAATTTTAAATTGAAGATTTACAAGTATGACTTAAAGGGATGAGTGTTTGGTGTACTTTTATTTTTAAGATTTATTTATTTGAAAGTCAGAGTTATACAGAGGAGAGGCAGAGAGAGAGAGAGAGAGTCTTCCATCTGATGGTTCATTCCCCAAATGGCCACAGTAGCCGGAGCTGAGCCAATCTGAAGCCAGGAGCCAGGAGCTTCTTCTGGGTCTCCCACGTGGGTGCAGGAGCCCAAGGACTTGATCCATCTTCTACTGCTTTTCCAGGCCATAGCAGAGACCTGGATCAGAAGTGGATCAGCTGAGTCTCAAACCGGCGCCCATATGGGATGCCCGCGCTTCAGGCTGGGGCATTAACCAGCTGTGCCACAGTGCCGGCCCCATGGTGTACTTGTTAAGATACTTTGGATACCTGTACTCCATGACCAAGTAACTGGGTTTGAGTCCTGGCTCTGCTTCTTGCCATTGTACACCCTCATAGGAAGCAGATGCTAGCTCAGGTAGCTAGGTCCCTACCACCCATGTAGGAGAACTGAGTTCCTGTATCTCATTATTTATAGAATGAACTGGTGGATGAGGTCTTCCTCTCTTACTTTCAAATAAGTGAATAAAAATCAAAAGGGACTGTTTGAAATTGAGTGATTAAAAATCAGAAAGAACTCTGTGCTATAAATAAAAGACCTAAAAGCTGAAATAAAAGCAGATTTGCCATTCATCTCCCAAGATTGAGTGAAAAAATTTACCAGGCTTAGTATTCTGTGAGTTGGTTATTGGACTGGGCTCAGCTGGTCAGTTCTGGTCTTGTTTGGGTTTTGTCATGCCTCTGCATTCATGCACGTGTCTGCTGGGTAGTCCTGCTCCTGGGGGTCAGCTGGCTGTCTGCGGGGTCCTGGGGGCAGCTAATCCATGTGTTTTTTTTCTTACATCAGGCTAGTGGCTAGTACAGGCTTACTGTCATTGTGACCAGACAGAGTTCTAAGAGCAGATAGAAATGTGCAGTGTCCCTGGATGTCTGGACTCAGAATGGAACACTGTTATTTCTGCCATATTCTATAGGAAAAAACAAATCCACAGTCAGCTTGAATTCAGAGGCTGGGGTAGTAGACTCAACACTTGATGAGAGAAGCGGCAAGTCAGAACTGAAGAGTATGGATTTAGGGATGTGTGACAGCTGGGGCATTGACTGCATTTGGCCACACGTGTTATCCAAGAGGTTGAAATACTTCATAGAACACTTCATAGAGTACCTCTTGCATCAGCTTCTAGCTCTTAGTCATGTCTTACCCATCCCCAGTTAGCAAGTGCTGTTTGGTTGCCTGACGTGTGGGCTAGCCACTTCACTGGTTGCTGGGAATACAGAAATGGGTATTACGTAGAACTGGGATTTGAGGTTGAGGAAAGTCGTGCAGCCTGTTAGTGGACACGAAGTTCCCCTTTGGACCCCAGATTCTGCTAAGTGTGCTTTCTCTAACATTAGCCTGATGGAAGCATGTTGGGACAGGGGCTGCTGGTGGAGGTTTGCATGAAATGTGTCACCCACCAGTGGGATGGATTATTTCTGAACATGCTTCCGACAGAAAGCACGTTCTCGTGGAAGCACAGCCATATGCCACATCTTGAATGTTAAAATTTAGCCACAACTGAATCATCTAGAGATGAAATAAAGGTTAGGAGATTTTTAAAGCAGAAATAAATGACTTTCAGTTATTTTTATAACATTCCTTTTTCTTATAAAAAATAGTTACGTACTGTAAGAAGTTAGAACACCTGAAAACATATTAAAGGAAATAGACTACTTATCAATGATTATGTTAACATATATGTACATTAACATGTATATTCTGTATGATTTCATTAGTGCTTTATATAAAATATTCTATTTAGCATTGTCCTTTAAAGTACATACATATTTTAAAAAAATATATTTATTTGAAAGGTAGAAGAGAGAGAGAGATAGACAAAGACAGAGACACAGAGAAAGATATATTTCATTCGCTGGTTCATTCCCCAAGTGGCTGCAATGGCTGGAGCTGAGCCAGTTGGAAGCTTGGAGCTTGTGGTTCCTTCCGGGTCTCCCACATAGGTGCAGGGGCCCATTGGCAGGGAGCTGGATCTGAAATGGAGAATGCAGGACCTGAACTGGCACCCATATGGGATGCTGGTATTGTAGACAGCAGCTTTACTGGCTATGGCACAGTATTGGCCCCATGATGCACATTTTTTTTTATTTTGACAGGTAGAGTTAGACAATGAGAGAGGCAGAGAGAAAAGTCTTCCTTCCATTAGTTCACTCCCCAAATGGCCGCCATGGCCAGCTCTATGCCGATCTGAAGCCAGCAGCCAAGTGCTTCTTCCTGGGCTCCCATGTGGGTGCAGGGCCCCAAGCAGTTGGGTCATCCTCCACTGCCCTCCTGGGCCACAGCAGAGAGCTAGACTGGGAGAGGAGCAACCAAGACTAGAACCTGGTACCCATATGGGATGCTGGCACCACAGGCGGAGGATTAACCAAGTGAGCCACAGCGCCGGTCCCATGATGCACATTTTAAACACTTATTAATATTGTATATACTGGTAGATTGCATTTTATAATTAGTATTATATAACTATATAGTATATTCACCAATGTCAAACAAGAATGTGAAAAATCCAAAGTTAATCTCATCAGACTGATTTAATTAACCATGTATCTGTTGTTGGGAATTACTGTTTCTGATAGTTTGCTGGTGTAAATGATGCTTCTGTGACCTTCCTGAACCCAAATCATTTTGAGAATTGAATTATTTCCTCTGGCTGTAGCCTCAGAAGTGGAGATCGTGGGTGAGAGGGTATGGGTGTGTTTTAAAGATTTCTGGTAGATACTGTGCCATTTCCTTGCAGGAAGATAGTGTAGCAGTAACAATCCCAGCCTCTCTATTTTCTTCAGCTCCGAAATATCTGAGTGTCTATTGCAGAAACTTTCCTGGCATGTATTTTTTTATTCATTCCTTCATTCAGCTATTTATTTATTCAGTAAACTTTTATAGAATGGTAAAGTACCTAAGGAAAAATAAAAATGTTTAAGACAGGTGGTTACTTTATGCATTTGTCAACACTCATAGAACTGTACACCAAAAAGTGAATTTTTACTCTATATAAATTTTAAAAAATAAGATTTTAAAAATGCCTAAGACAAGCTATTAGCTACAAGGAATTTACAAGGCACAGAAAAAGATAAAACTTGCATACCATACTTAGGATCTCAGACCACATATTAAAATACCATCTAGAAAGAGGACATATTTACTGGCACATCCTGTGCACCAGAAACTAGACCAAGTTAGGCACATTGACTCATTTGCTCATTTCCTAGGAGGTTAAAGATGAAAAGCCAGAGTGCCTGCTCTTACAGAGCCCCAGAATCATGGGACTGAAACCTGCAGACAGTCCCTGTCCCTGCAATAATTACTGTAAATTGGACAAGCAAGGCTACAGTCTGCCCAGGGGACTTGAGGCCAGCCTCTGAAAAGGGAGAGTGTTTGACAGGAGATGTGGAGGAAAAGAGGGCTTTGCCTCATTTCCTCCTGACAAGTGTCTGGCAAGGCAGAGTCCTTACGATGATTTTATATGGGAGGAAAGTGAGGGCTCTATAGGTTAAATGACATCCGCAAAGTCACACTGCTCAAAAGTGGCAGAGCTGTGACATCCATTTAGATCTATATTCCCTGTTCTGATTGCTGGATTGAGGGGGGGGGAGGGATAGATAGGAGGACGGAGGTCCATTTAGGGGAGCAGAACAGGACAGCTGGTGGTGGAGGCTGGATCTCGGAGTCTCTGAGCTTCAGTTAGCAGACAGGAAAGTAACTACCAAAGAAGTGGCCTGTGGAGACCCATGTGGTAGTAGCTCCTGCAAGACTTAAATGGGGGGTGAGTGGAGACTGTCTGGGTTCCAGCGGTTGTGTACTTCGACATCAGTGGCAGGAGCCAGCGCCTCTCAACCCAGTGATCACTTCTTGACTAGCAAAGTCATCCCTCGTTCTTCCAAAATCCTTGCAGGAGTTTATAAAATAGTAGAGAAACTCTACCCCAGATTTTGTTGTATATTTCGGTTAAAACAAAGCAAATAACAAAATCTCTTCCATTTACATGTTATTTCCTTTCTATTTTCCATCTCTGCTCCCAGATTGCAGTTTCCAAAATAAAAAGCATTGTTTTCATAAATAATAACACACAATGTTGAAATACTCCAGGGAGTTATGCAAGGGTACTAAAATCCTGGGTGGGAAAACTTTGATCTAGAGGTCCCAGCTCCCCACAGAGTCCTTTCAGGGCAGGCCCAGATTTTGCCCTGAAAGATGGTGCAGGTGGAGCCACAGCCTGTGCACAGAGCTTGGGTGGGGGGCAGAGGAGGGCCACTCTGGAGTCCCTGGGGGGCTCGGCTTAGAACGGTGATGGCGCAGAGCTGGTGGGGTCTGAAAGCAGTTGCTGAAGGATAGCAGGAGTGGGAGGAAGGGTGGGCCGGTGATATCCCCAGGTGCTTGTTGATGGGTGTGTGTGTGTGTGTGCTATGTGTGGATCTGGGGCCTGTGGATTTTAAGTCTGTATTTGGCACCAGAAGGTAGAGCTTGCTTCTTTGCTAAAGTACCATGGTTTTCCCTCATCTTTATCTCCAAAACAGGATGTTTGGGCTTGCGCTCCAAAGTCACTTTAGGATGGTTTTCCTTTTCCGTGGTCTAGAGGAAAGGCCTTGTCTACCTTGCCTCCTTGTCTTCGCGATTGCATCTCATATTTATCTGCTACCCTCCAGGTTTCCTGCCTTCGTTTTGGTTTCTTTTTCTTTTTTTTTATTTGAGCAACAGTGAGTGAGTGAGCACACTTGCTTCTCCTTGTTGATGATACAGATGCTCACAGTAGCTCATGGACAGGGCCAGAGCCAAGAGCTCAGAACTCAATCCATGTTTCTCATGTGGGTGTCTGGGACCCAGTCAATTGTACCATCACCTCCTGCCTCCCCAGGTTTGAATTCCCAGGAAACTTAAATCAGCCAGAGGCAGGCACTGGGCCCAAGTACTCTGATGTCATAATCAACTTTTTTTTAAAAATCTTTTATTTATTTGAAAGGCAAAGTTAAAGAGAATCAGAGGCAGAGAGAGAATGCGAGAGAGAGGTCTTCCATCTGCTGGTTCACTCTGTAAATGGTCACAATGGCTGGAGCTGAGCCGATCCAAAGCTAGGAGCCAGGAGATTCTTATGGGTCTTCGCTGAGATGTTGGGGCCCCAGGTCTTGAGCCATCTTCCACTGCTTTCCCAGGTTATAGCAGAGAGCTGAACTGGAAGTAGAGCAGCCAAGACTCGGACTGGCATCTGTGTGGGATACCAACCCTGGGCAACAGCTTTACCTACTATGCCACAGTGCCAGCCCCTGTAACCGACGTCTTAACCACTGAGCCAAATGCCTGTCTCTTTGGTTCCTTACGTGCTCCATGGTATCTTCAGCCTTGGGCCTTCACAGCTCCTGTTTTCTGAGAGTGCTCTTCTTCAAACAACCAACCACCTCTGTGGATCCATCACCATTTACCAAGTGTGTGTTTTAGGCCGGCGCAGTGGCTCAACAGGCTAATCCTCCGCCTTGCAGTGCCGGCACACCGGGTTCTAGTCCCGGTCGGGGCGCCGGATTCTGTCCCAGTTGCCCCTCTTCCAGGCCAGCTCTCAGCCTTAGCTGATCCTGCTGGAACAGGGCATGTGAGCGTACCACATCCTCAGGGCAGAAGCAAGGCGCTTTCCTCTCCTCAGTGGCCTATCCTGTACCCTATGGCCTTGCTTCATGGGATGTGGAGCTGATGACCCTAAAAGAGAAGATTCCACTTAAGATGCTTTGTGGGCCAGCAAGAATCACTTTCATTAAAAAATAACGGATCTCTGTCACAAAATAAAGATAGTGACCAGGACAACAAAATAATTTTTGTTCACCACCATCTTGATCATTTTGGATGCTCTTAAAGCTGGTTCTTCAGGCAGGACAAAGAAATCCCTCCTGGATAAAGTGTATTCCAGGGAGTCTGTTTTTCATCGTCTTCCCCTTTTTGCTGGTCTGAGTGGTTTAGGGAAACTCACGATTTATTTTTTTTCACCCCATTCCAGAGCCATTTTGAAATTTACCAGGTGGAGAGTGGCCTGTGTTCTCTCTGCTCTCAACCATGCACAGGTGCACTGGAGTCTCTTGCATCTGCACAGTGTCCTTCCAGGGGAGGGACAGGGTTTTCTGTCTCCAGGAGCTTGGAGGGAGGCTGAGATGAGCTTTCTTTATTCTGTTGGTGGTACTGCCCAGAGATCAGCCTTCTACTCCCCACCCTTACCATAGCTGAAGAGCGGTGTGTTCTGGTCTCTGCTGTATGCCTGCCACCTTCCTACCCTCCTTCATCCCAAGGGCACACACCATCCCCAAGTAACTGAACTAGAGTGCTGGCCAAGGCTCAGGATTTTCCAGCCTCTGCTCCCCTGAACGCAAGTCCTGTTTCAGCTTTGGTTGCCTTTTGTAATCAGCAGGTCTCTGTACCTTTGGCCATGTTGTCTGCTTTGCCTGGAGTTCTTCCTCCCTCTCCCTCCACCAACCTCCCTGCCCATATGTCAGACCCTTGTTCAGCTCTAGGACTCGGCTCAGGTGTCAGTTCCTCCTGGAAGTTTGCCTGGGTTGCTGTCCTGTTGACCGACAGCACTGGCTGTTTACCTTCCCTGAAGACTGTCTTACTCCATTGCTATTTTGTGTTTCTGTAACTCGATGAATGTGGGGTGACCCGGAGGTGCAGCGGGCCTGGGTCTAGTTTCTATTTGCATCGTTAGGACATCCTAATTATTCCTTACTAGTTAACTGGATAGGGAGAACACTGCCATTACAAAAGACCTATCTGAAAATAAAGCACAGCAAGGCCATTGTTCGTACTTTTGCTCCTATTTTTAAGGCTTCTAGCATTATTACATTTTACAAATATGAGGGTACTTGGGAAGCTGACTTTAAATGGTAAGTTTGTTTTGGTATGTGATATTGGAAATCCATGCATAACACAATCCTCAAAAGTTCATGGACAATATATCTTACGAAAAACCATGTGCAGATTTCAAAATGTTTTGGTACTAAATAAACTTATCGTTGAATGCCTTTTTTGCATGAATGTTTAACTGCCACTGTGTAGCGGACGGTCAGGATTTTCCCTTAACTCCTGGCCTGCATTCACACATCCTCTTTGAGGCCCTGCCTGTGGATAGAATTGGAATGAGAAGGAAGGCATAGCCCTTGCTTTCTAGATGGTTGGAAACTGGGTGAGGAAGACAACTTGTACTTACAAAGGGTGCTGGTGCGTGATCATGACGGATGGCTGAACCCAGCCATCATGGGTCACATTTGCTAACCACAGCTGGGAAGAACAGTTTGAAAGTCAGCCGCTACGTGTCTGGGGACATGACACTCATGTGCACCTTTACATAGAAATGAAGATCTGAGGCTGAAATACAAAATAGATTTATCATGCTCCTAATTATTTGTTTAAAGCTATTATTCTGTCTTGATGATCACCTCTATACATGTGCTTCCAGAATTGTAAATGAAATATACACTCTTTTGTAGGTAGACCTCAGGCTAAGTTAATGCATGAGGCAAAAGCAATTTTTCCTTATGTATTTAACTTTATAAGCTATACTGTCATTAATACCAAATGCTGGCTTGTCAGTGAATAATGCAAATGTGTATGCAAGAGAAGTCTTCAAAGTATTCAAGGGAAATGGATATTATGAGAACTATGTATGGATTTCAAAAATTCTTTGTACCAAAATAACTCTTTTAATTCTCTTTTCCACAAATGTTTTGAAGTATGCTTGTGTATGCATATATAAAATATCTATTTACATATAGCTATAATAAGAATGAGTATATTTCCTCCTGTAATTTGTAACCTAAGTATGTTTATACATTCTCCCCTATGTTACTATAGACCCTGTAGTTTTAGTTTTCAGTTTGTAGTAACAATGTGGAATCCATCAAAGAATATGCTATTAATTGCTGGACTATGTCCCTGCTATTCGGTTTTTGGGATGTTTAATTGCTTCCTTTTTCCTGTGAGGGATAGCACTGTTATAAACATTTCCATACAAATAGCTTTCTTCCTCCCCCTTTTTTTAACTTCTGAATGGTTTCCACAGAGTATTAGAGAACATTATCCAACGTGGAGTTAGCAGGTTAATGGGAACAATAGCTTTGTCATTCTGCCAGATGGTCCTTGGTGGGCTTGAGCCAGCATACGGTATCCCCTGGGGGATGGGAAGATACCTGTTTCTATGTAATATCCATACATCTCATAACTTCATAGTTATTTTTCCCTAATTTGAGTGGCACTTTGGCATCTCAGAAGCGAGTTAACTTGCTTTTCTGTAATCTGCTGAAGGCAGGGATCCCGGCATTTTTTTCAACAGCAGCTTCTGTCTCCTTGCCTTTATGTTGAAGCTACCTGTCGTTTTCTTCCGGGCATTACTGTCTTGTTCTGGTACCTGTAGATGTAGTGTAGGGTTTGAGCCCACAAGAGGTTCTTTCCCAATGTAAAAAGAACTGTGCCATATCACTTTGCTAATTGTCCCTCTTCTATTTTCCCTTTACTCTGTAGTCTGTTTTTATATTACACAAATGATACCTGTCACAGGTGTACCCTGATGCCAGAATTTTGTAAGTTGGGGGCATTATGGGACTGGCTTCAATTTTAATTCACCATCCAGACTCCTTAGAAATTTAAAACGACTTGCGGTGGCGAGACAGTGAGGGCTTTGAGGTTTCAATTCTGCTGTGTGACCTGGGGAGATGTCTTAGCCCCTGGAGCCAAAGCTTCCTCAGTTCGGGTGACAGAACTTACCTTGAAGAGGGTCTTAGGAACATAAATTGGTGCTGCTTAGTGTAGTCTCTCCCTGTGTTTCATCGCTTTCAACTCACCCCACTCTTCTCTGTTCTCCCTTTGAAGAGAAATGGAAACTTCTGGAGGCAGTTCTAATACCGATAACATTTGCTAGCATCTCTTTCTGTGCTGGATGTTGTGTTCCTGGCTTGTGCTGGCTTCCTTCTTTGTTCCTCTTGGCAGCCCTATGGCAGCAGCATAACTGTTTATGGAGGTGGAAGGGAGACACAGAGGGTTAAGGAACTTACTCAAGTGCACATAGAAAGTGGTGGCTTGTTGATCTTAGTGGTTTTTAAAAGAAATTAGAAAACCACTTACTATCCATTTAGTCTCTAGAGCATTTCTCTGTTAATTAATATTTCTCATCAATTACTTGTTGCCTTGCTCCTGCCTGTTGCTTCAGCCAACAGGTATGTATCGAGCAGCTGATTGACGCTAGTGCATAGTGCCGTAACACAGTCAGGCTCACTGCTTCTCCAAGGGATGTGGGGGAGCCCAGCAGGTTGGGGGCCCTGGCAGTGCCCATAGCACGCAGGGACCTGTCCTGTGCAGATACTGGCGACTGGTGGAGGTGAGTTGGGGGCTCTAGGAGAGAAGAGCTGTGCTCCCCTTGTACCATCAGTGTGTCGTCAGTGGAGGCTGTGGTCCCCAGGACTGTCAGTGGCATATGTCCCACCCTTGGTGAGGGCTTGGTCGTGCAGTGCCTCCCACCACTCAGTGTTGGGTTAACGCAAGGAGAGAATTTAGGGAGTCTCATGTGTCAGAAGGCAGCCTGGCTCCTGCTGAGCCACAGATCTCCACTGCAAAAAGGCCCTGAAAGTGAGGGCTTATCCTGCTCCTTCTGGGTCAGCTGGGGACAAATACCCAGGAACCCTTAAAAGTGGTGTGGCTCCCACCACCTTGGCCCTACTCCCATATTTCCTGTCAGCCTCCTTCCTGCATGGGTGCCCACCTCGGGCCCAGGCAGTGACTTTAGGGGGACTCTGTACAGCCTTTGATTGTCTTGAGTCACTGGGGTTCTGGGAACAAATCCAGTTTTCCGGGAGGTAGGAACTTTGGTGTGGAGGGAGGCCCAAGCACCCAGGATTTCACATCTCACAACCCTGGAGCCCCCCTTAGCAGTCCTAGCCCCTGTCTGCATGGGACAGCACACATCCGTTCTTACCCACGCCCACAAGAAGCTGTTTGTGCTCCAAGCCCTCAGCACCCTTGGGCACTTCTACCTGCCTGGAAGCAGTGGCTGTCCTGCTGCTAGGAAGGGGCCCGCGCTACCTGTGGGCATGCTTCATGCTTGGCCTGGCCAGGGAGGAGCTGCGGACATTGGAGAGAACATGGCCCCGGATTCCCCGTCCAGGAAACGAAGTGAAAGCACCTTCACCCACATGATCTCCGTTTTCGTTCAGCAGTCCCAGCAATCCTGCTCTTCCCCTCCTTTCTTTCCTCCATTCGCCCTCTACCCCTCCTGCTGAACAAGCGGGGCATGGGAGGAAGAGGAAGTCTGAGCCTCTTGCCCATGGCCGTGCAACAGGAAGCGTGAAGCTATGGCCTGAATCCAAACTCCATGGTCTATGCCAAGCTGTGCTGCCTCTCAGGTGTCTCCTGTGTCTGCGAGGAGCCTTCCCTGAACTTTCTAGCACATGTTACCTTTCTTTGCCTCCCTCTCTAGTTTTCCTTTGAGAGTTGCCACTTCATTGATTTAACACTTCCCTTGTAATACCTTGAGCCATCCAACTGAGCCTGCCAGTCAGTCTATCAGCACAGGTATGTTTGTATACGCACCCCAGTTACAGCACCTGCTGCGTCTTCTGCCCCAGGCAGCTATCATTCAGGCTTTCCCCTCTCCACCTCTTTTCTGTCCTTGTGCTTCTTGGCTGTGGCTCACCTTGGCAAGGGTTTACATCTGCAGAAGTGGGTGTCTGGCCTGCATGAAGGCAATCACAGGAACTGAGGATCGGCAGCAGGAGGGCAGAGTTCTTGGCACGGAGGGTTGGTTCTCTACCCTGGAACTTTGGAGAGGTACGGGGGAGCCTGAGGTGTGCCCTTTGGACTGGACAGAAAGAAGGGAGTAGATCCTTCTCTCAGCAGCAGCAAGGTGAGAGGAGGGGAGGGGCCCTTCTTGAGTCACAGCTGCAGCCAGGTCCTCGGCTCCTGTCCACCTGATCCCCTGCTTCCCTGTCCATTGAGCTCCTGTTGGTTCCAGAAGGCCCTTGCTTGCCTCCAGAGTGTTTCGAACCCATGATACCTGACAGCTTCTTGTGGGATGCTCTGGTTATTCTGAACCCACCTAGATAGTAACTGTGTGTTCCAGGTTGGAATTTTGCTGAGGTGTGAACTGGAACCACACCTGCAGGAACAAGGGAGTTTGTCAGAGGGCCACTAAGTGGGATCCCCACATAACCTTGGCATCATTTGATTTTCTTCTGGGTGTTTATACAGCAGCTTTATGAAGTGTGATTTAGAATACAATGAAATGTAAACTCAGTATTGGTATAGAAATGTCCATCCAAGTTGGAGATAAAATGAGTAAAAGTTTGAGAAATGGTTCGTAGCTATACTGTGATTCCTGATGGAAATGTGACCAGGGAGAAAGCCAATATGGATTGCAAGAGCCTCAAAGAGTGTTACTTTAGAGGATATATTGCAGTGTGTGTAAGAATCCTCTACAGTGCACAATCCCAGGGCCCACTCCCAGTGTTGCATGAAGGGTACAGACCAGGATTTGCTCTTTTTTTCCCATTTCTTTTTTTAAAATTCCTCAGATGAGTCTAGTTCAAGTTGTCAATGAAATACACTGACAGTCTCACTGGGTGCATATTAAATCCATTTATGTCTTTCTGTCTGCCCACCTATCCTTCCAGCCATTCATCCCTAAGTACAACATCTCTATATCCTTCTCACCCGAACACAGCTAATGCTTGCTCACCTGTTCAGTAAACTCCCTGCATTACCTCTTTTCATGCCCACAGCACCTGAGAAGCACATAGCACATTCTAAGCTCCACTTCTGGTTAAGTAATCCCTCTGGTGTAGTGCTGAGGTTGACTTTTCCTTGGAGCAGAGCCATGCCCCATACTGTCCAGTAAATGCTGGGAGGCAGGTGTGTCTCTTCTCTGCCCCCAGATCCACCTATCACTCATATGGAACTTTGGAGTCAAAGTCGCAGTTTTATAACTAAAATGTCCCTCTGAGCCTTGCCAAGTAGATGATGTAGAGGAAGTGGAACTGTGTGTGACTCAGCACCTGGGGACAACTCAGATTTTAGGAGAGTCGAGAGGTGGGAGGGAAATACGGAAGGAAATGCTATGGCCCTCACTCCGGAAGAGCTGAGGTTGCTCATGCAAGTGTAACAACAAACCTGCAGTTTCTTGGGCTCTCTTGAACCACTGAATTTAAGATAAAAAATCTGGCTTGAGGTCACTAAGTCTGTGATCTTAGTTTGAGGTTTTTGTTTGTTTGGTTTGGTTTACTTTGAACATAACCTTGAAGTTGCCAGCAGAGGTTCTCATATACACTAAGCTGCCATGGTAACTTCAGTGGTGCTGAAATGACTGAGTTAATTGACACCTTCTAATCAGGAATAAGGTGGGATTTGAAATGTGAGGAAGAAGCAGTCTGATGGTTTAGAACGCGAGTGTGGGAGGCACTGTTATGTACAGATTGTGGGGCCTTGCTCACTTTCTCTGTCTCATCCCTGAAAGCAAGAGGGATAATGGTCATCACCTTTCATAGTCCATTGTGAGGATGAATTGAGATGATGAATATCAACATTGACTTCTAGTCCTCTGGCCATTAGTGTTATTAACTGGAATGTATACATTGGTTGCTGTTCATCCCAGCAGTACTTACTTCTTAACAAATGTTTACAAACAACTATTATGCCTCATTTAACATGTTTGCTCATTAGTTTATTGATAGCAGATACCAAGAAGCTCAGCATTTTCTCAAATATTTCACAGTGAAATAAGAAGACAAAATCTATTAAGAAGTTGTTGTGAGGCGCTGGTGTTGTGGCACAGTGGATTAAGCCACCAGCTAATGATGCTGGCATCCCATATCAGAGTTCTAGTTCAAGTCCCAGCTACTCTACTTCTCTAGCTTTCTGATAATGAACCTGGGAAAGAAGCAGAAGATGGTTCAAGTACCTGGGCCCCTGACTCCCATGGGGAGACCTGGAGAGGTTCTGGGCTCCTGGCTTTAGCCTAGACCAGCTCTGTCTATTTGTGGCCATTTGGGAAGTGAACCAGCAAGTGGAAGACAAACCTTTCTCTCTTTTTCTATTTCTTTCTCTCTTTCTCTTTTTTTCTCTCTCTCTTTTTCTCCCTGTGTGTGTGTGTGTGTGTGTGTGTCCTCTTGAATGAAAGAAATCTTTGAAAAGTTGTTGCAGTGTTAGGATGCATTGGATGTTAGGTAAAGAAGAGCAAGAGAATCTGCACAAAGGAAAAAGGCTAAGCTTTGTGGATGAAGTAGTTTTAATTTGAAGTTTGAGATAGGAGTATTTCAAGTTGGAAACATGAATGAGCTGAAATAAAAATGAGAATGTATTGGCTAATTTGACAGGAAAATTAGAGCTTAATGGCTTCAGGTCAGTCTTGATCCAGCAAGAACTTAGATTCCCTTAGTATTTCTACTGTGGCTTATACAGTATTGAAGGCATCTTTAAGTTTTACATTGTGAACCTGCAGCAACCTCAGGCTGTCTATATATGCAATTGGTCAAGGCAGTTAGAAGAATATGTCCAGTTTTGAATGGAGGGACATGGACCCTACCGTTAAGTAGAAGGTATGTTAAGGGGGAAATGTAAGATGGAGAACAGCAGCTATTGGGGAAATACAGAGGACCACAGATTGAGCGATGGACTAGGGTAATGAGAGAGGAGTTCTTGCAGGGATGGTCTGGGTTGGTGCTTGGGGAGTGGCTGATTGAATGCTGCAAGAAGAAAGAGAACATAGCTGTTTATGTTCTTTTCTGAGTCTTCTATAATAGTATCCATTTGCCGAGGACAACTCAATTGACTAAATGTTGAGTTTGTTGCCCCTACATCTCTGTGGAACACAGGGCATTCAGCAGTTCTAAAACAAATGGCTTCTTTGTCATGTCATTCCAAGGAATTCAATCTCAACTTCAAAGTCTCTTGAACTTACCCAAGATCATGCTTATTAACTTACCAAACCATTTCTCTTGACTTTTCTCTTTGTGTTCTGTTCTGGGGTGGGAGGAGCCACTGTACCAAGAGGTTGGAGGACCCACCTATGTCCTTAAGTTGGTGCAGTAAGTGCCCTTGTTAACACAGAGATTACATTAAGTCAAATACGTGCTTACTTGCCTGTCCACCCACCATTAGACTGAGAGTCTCTGGAGAGAAGACAGCAGGTCAGATTCCTGTTCCTGGCACAGGGTCAAGTATGCAGTAGATGCTCAATTATAGGTTATTTGAATGACCTTTAAGGTTATTCATTCAAGGAGGGATGACAGCAGTGCTGAACACCTGGTATTTTCATGCTGTCTCAGTCTAGCATGAGGTCCAAAATTGATTCTATTCCTTATTTTTTATTCCTTCTTTTGATTTCAAAGCCTTATCAGCCCCCTGTGCTCCTTGTTCTTCCAGAGCAGGGATCTGAACCATCTTCCAGTTCTGTTTCTCTGTTTGACAGCTCAGATCTCCGAATGGAGGCTTTAATTCCCGAGCACGCCTTGTCTTCTTCATATCCTGGAGAGAGCTTGTTTAGACCAGCGTCGACACACAAGAAAGACTGCTGTGTCCCTTTTCCTTGGCAAGTTTCCCTGCTCTGGACTCTTGCTGTAGCTAAGATATGTGAGCAACTATTTCTACAGATATTTTGCAGAAGATAAATTTCCCAAGACTATGGCCTGGATTCTTAGGGAAAGGAAGGACGAGGAGATATGATCAATTGTGTCCTGGTGAATCAATACAAATAAATTATATGTTCTTTGTTATGATGTCCTAGGCTACATGAGAGAGGGCTCTTAAATCACCCACCATCAGCTGCGGGAGGTTGTGTTCCTTGCTGAGGAGTTATATGGACATAAAGCCCAGGCTTATGTTGTTCTAGGCAGTCCAGATAACTTGCCGGTGGGAATATTGGTTAGGCTGCTAGAGGAATTCTGGCCTCTGTAAAAGACCAGAGGGGAGCAATTCTTCTCATGGTCTGGCATGGCCCTGATTATACTCTGAATTTTTCTACCTCGAATGTCTAGGATTTACGAGCACTTTCTGCAATGGATGGGCCTTGTACTGTGATAAACGATGCATACCACTTGAGAGTTTTGACCAAGGTCTGTCCAAGAGTTTGAACAATTAAAATCTTCACCACCCCGTTCCCACTTCTCATCATATGAATGGGCCTCCGTTCATCTCTTATGTCTTGGAATGTGGCTGGCTTGGTCTAGTTCGTCACTATTCTGGATTAAGACCTAGACCAAAACCAATCAGAAAGAACATGAAGTTTGGTCAAGGTGACATCCAGGCTAGAAGTTTGTGAAAGGAGCTGAAGAGGTGACTAGATGTGTTGAGGGAGCCTCAGAAGTCCAGGTGGTTGTGTAATAACAAACATATTCACTAGTTCTCTAGATGGTCAAGAGCAAGATGGGGTGGGGAGGTAGCATTGTGACACAGCAGATTAAGCCTCTGCCTTTGATACCAGCGCTCCATATAAGTGCTGATTTGAGTCCCAGGTGCTCCACTTCCCATCCAGCTCTCTTCTTGGGAAAGCAACAGAAGATGGCCCAAGTGCTTGGGCCCTTGCCCAGTCACGTGGGAGATCAGATGGAGTGCCATGTCCCTGCCTTTGTCCTGGCCCAGTCCCAGCCCTTGCAGCCATTTGGGGAATAAACCAGCAGATGGAAGATCTGTTTCCCTGCCCCCACTACTTGTACAGTTCTGCCTTTCAAATAAATAAAACTTAAAAAAAGAGCAAGATGGAGTAGAGGTAGAACCTAAACCATGTTCAAGAAAGAGAAAATGCACAGATGTATGAAAATATGTTGGAAATCCATGCAGTCAATCTGGAGTATGAAATAAGGGCCGTTAGGCCTCAGGACACCAGGATGGCCCTTCCCTAAGAAATCCTCTGAGCTGGTTTTCAAGCCCAGCTTTGTGATTACAATGAAGAACTAGTCCCTGGAAACCTAAGAGGCATCTTTTCTCTTTTGCCCCACTTGCGGTTTTTAGCAACTACTTTTATAGACTTTGTTCATTTCTTTCTTTTCCCATCGCCACTGCCCACCTCAGATCTCTGACCTCCTATGCTTGGCTCATAGCAGATCTTCTCACTAGGCTCACTGCTTTTCATCTTCAATGATTCACCCTCCATTCTCCTGGCCATTTCCAAAACACAAGTCCCAAGATATCATTCACTTGATCCAACACATTAGATATCTCCAGGATGTTTGCTAAATAGAGATGAGACTTTTTTTCTCTCCTAAAGGCAGAGTTACAGGGGGAGGGGGAGAGGGAGAGATCTTTCATGTGCTGGTTCACTCTCCAAATGACTGCAACAGCCAGGGCTGGGTCAGGCTGAAGCCCAGAATTGACAGCCAAGATCATCATCTGGGTCTCACCTGTGGGTGGCAGTGGCAAGTACTTAGGCCATCCTCCACTTCTTTTCTAGTCCATTAGCAGAGAGCTGGGTCAGAAGTGGAGCGTCCGGAAGTCAGCTGGTGCCCACATGGGATGTGGGCATTGTAGGTGGCGGCTTTATCTGCTATGTCCAAATGCTGGCTCTGAGTTGAGACTTTTTACCCTGATATTGCACACAGAATAGTGGCTTCCCAAAGATGGCCCTACTCTGATCCCAGGAAGCTGTGCATATGTGAAGTCACCTGGCAAGGGAAATTTAAGGTGGGACGTGGAAATGGGCCTGTGCGCAGCTGAGTTTAATGTGAAGTGATTGTCTTGGATGATCTATCGAGGTTCACTGTAAACACAAGGGTCTTTAATGGTGGAGGAGGGAGGCAGAAAGCTCAGTGTTGCAGTGAGGCCAGGTCAGGAAGGGGATCTTGCTTTTGAAGATGAAAGGGGAACCTGAATAAGACATAGGGGCAGCCTCTGCAAACTTGTGGTCTTTCCTCGAGCCTTTAGAAGGAATGTAGGAGCGCAACCTTGCTGATGTTCCGATTTTATTCCCTGAAACCCAACTTGGGGTTCTGGCCTACAATCTGGTCATCTGTTACAGCAGTAATGGGCAATGCAGCCATCTGGTATTTAAAACCATCATCATCTGGCCTCAGTCTGGGTCTCCATCTCCTCTCCATGCACCCAAAGCATACTACCCTCCAGTCCCGAACCACGACTGGCAATGTCCATCATCCTTGCTTATTCTTGCGCTGATTTGAAAACCTGAAAAGTGCTTGTCCTCTTTAACCTACTGAAATGAACTGGCTCAAATATCACCTCCTGTAAAAGTCTTCATGAAGGACAAGCCTCTGCTTCATCCTAATTAGAATATCAGTCACTTCTATCATGTGTCAGCCTTGCAGGCTTCCTGTGAGACTCAAATGGAATGATAGGTACAATGTCTCTAACCTAGAGCATGTCAGACCAAAGCCAACTTCCTCCTGTAAGAAGTTGTATAAATATGCATCTCTTCTCTCGCACTCACAGTGCTTAGGTCAGGAACTTTGTGTCTCATCCCTATATCCTGCACACTACTTATCATGGTGTGTGGCCCATGAAAAAGACTCTGATAATTTGTAGGATTGAATAGGAGAGAGGTGGCAATAAATGCCAGACTGTGGATTGGGTCATAGGTCATTTGCTCTACCATTGTTGACAGGAGATCCATGAGGTGCTGGCCACGATCCCAGGTGATGGAGATATAATAGCAAAGGAAACAGATGTGTTTGCCTGGAGTCATTTGACAATCTAACCACGTCCCTGACCTTGGTCTCATCTCAACCACCTTCGACCAGTGGTTACTTCCAGTCTGGGGAATTAGTGAGCCCCCAGAAATCCACTGGGGTCAGCAGCTAAAATTGTTTGGCTGAGTCTCTTTAGCTCCTGAGACCCACAAGGGAGCCCTGGCTCTGACAAGAGTAGTGGAAGGAGGGGAGTGTGTGTGCCTGAAGCAGCAGAGACAGCCCTTGAAATGAAAAAAGACATGTCAGTAGGATCATACACCAGGCAAAATGGACTGGGATGGACCTGTGATCTTCCCATCACGGAGGCTGTCAATGCACATCCATAACAAAGCAAGCATCAGCACATGGGGAATTCCAGGCTTTCATCCCAACATCAGTGAGAGGCCTGGTGAGCTTGCTCTTTATTTTGTGAGCTCCAAGTTGTCATCACTAAAGAAAAGACATGTCCCCTCTTGAGGACATGGCGTCTGTCCACTCACGTGGCAGATCACCTGGTTTGTTCAGAGACGGGGAAGGGAGGGACTTAATATATGCTGAGAGCTTACTGTGTACCTGGAATACTGGGCAGCTTTTATTTCATTCTCATAAAGCTGATGTAGGGAGGGGTAACCACTCATTTGCAAGCTAAGGGCACTGAGGCTTGGTAGGGCAAGTCCCTTACCAAAGGTCACACGAAGCAAGCGGGGCCTGGATTCCAAGTCAAGTTTGGATTAAAGCTTTTGTTCTTTTCTCCAAGAACTTGGTTGCTTATGTTTTCTGTGTTGTTACTTCTATCTGGAAGTTTCTCAGTAGTGGTGTTGGAGCCACTGTTACAGCTTTCACCTGCTCACATCTGTTTGCCCTTGGTCGTCTAGTTGGGAAGGCACTGGTGGTGGCTGCATGGGTGGAATGGTGAACAGATAGTGATCTGAGTTTAGACTCCTTGTCCACGTTTGGAGTTAACCAGCCCTTGTTCTGGTGAGCTGTTGTCATGGAATATAGAAATTGGCAGGGAATTTTGGGGTCACTCAGACCTACCTCTGTTGCTGGGTTGCATGCTACCCAAAATTGGTTCCAAGAAATGGCTGTGAATAGATTCTTAATTCATTTTTAATGGCTTGGTACACCAACCTGAGCAACCTCCCCACTAGTCAACAGCTATTTCCTTATTTCAATGACTCTGCATTTCCATTTCCTTGGTTTTCACTTGCCTATTTTAGGGACCAAATTCTACAAAGTACTTTCGTAATGCTGGCCTACTTTTAAGGATGACTAATGTGTATTAATTCTGGTATACCTTACCCCTTCCCTGGGACGTGGAGGGACATATAAGCCTGTGTTTGGATGCTGACTCTGGTCTTTCCTAGCTACGTGACCTGGTGAGTTTCCCTCTCAGGGCAATGTGGATAATGCTATCTACTTTTTACCATGGTTGTGCTCATTTTCTGTGTAGCACTCAGAGTACTAAGCCTGGTGTTTGGCTCTTAGTAGGTGCTCAGTAAATGTTAGTGTGCTGTTGATGACATGAACTTGGGAAGGTGACTTTCTCAGGTCCCCATGTCTTTGGTTCTTGCTCCTTTGTCTCTGTGCTGCCATATCTCTGTTCCTGTATGGTAACTGACAGGTCCACTTGCTTGGTTAGCTGCCCATAAATCTGTTATATAAGCATTTGGCTTTGGGCAACTTTTGTCTGTAAACCCATATAAGTAATGGGGGCATGGGTGAATGTGGCTGCTTGTGGATGTGTGGGCATATGTGGCTATGTGTGGCTGTACAGACATATATGTCTGTGTCTGTACGTCTGACCACCACCAGAGACACAAAGGCAGATGTCTCCTGTGGCCCCGTCACCATCGGGGCAAGTAGTTGTTCCTTGTGCATTTCTTACCACCACTATGAGTAAAGGAGATATAACCCCCAAAATGGTTCTGAGTTGTTCTCTGACCTTTCAGAATCTGGATCTGTTTGTCCTGAGCATACATGTGCCTATCTCTGTCCCTCTATATTGTTTCTTTTGTCCAAACTCCTGTAGTCTATCAAGTCATGCTTTTGTCTAGAAATCTAGTATTTGCTTTAACTTATATCTCATTGGGTACAGATGTGTATCTTTGTCCTCTTTAGAAATCCTTAGAGAATCAACAACTCTTTGAAACTTAATATAGACATTTTTCAGAAGATTATTTTGCTGTCTTACCTTTCTACTCCTATATGCCATTTCTCTTGTCCTCTTGTGAACATTCTTGAAGTTCTTTAACAAGCTACTTTGAACTCGCCCTTCTGGGAAGGCTTGGTAGACTACCTTGAAAAACAGTATTTGAAGAACAATACACCTCTACAGTAAAGGACTTAGAATTTCCACCCCCCCCCCCATCTCCTATGATCCCACTTAATCTTCTCATCTTCTGTGAGGTTGTCTTGACAAGACCAGCTGAGATTCACCTTCTATAAAATCCTATGGCAATGCTTTCAATTGAACAAATTGTGTTGTATATTGGTCAGTTAATAGGTGACATGCCCAGGAAGTGGACCATGGCACTATTGTAGTGTAATAATGAGAAAAACTGAAGAAGCACATAGCCCAATGGTACAAATATATATGCACATAGACAAAGCTGATTAATAGTGTGATTGGAAGGATGTCCAGCCAATTGGGGGTACGAAGGGTAGGGAGAAATCAGTTATGTCTTGATGTCACCGGGGAACAGGTGAGACCTCAGAGTGCTGATGATATTTGAGCTGGGCTTTGAGGGGTGGCAGAATAGCAGCATCAGGTAAAGAATGGAGAAATGGCCTTCAGAGGAGAGAGAAGAGTATGAGTAAAGAAGTGGGAGCATGCAAAAACAGGAGAAAAATGGGTATTCCACTGTGGCTACAATTCAGAGGAACATTTTGGGAAAGTGGCTCTGGAAAAGGTTTGAAGTATCAACTGGGCAAGGTTGAGGAAGACCTCTTATGCCATGCTGAGAATTTTGGCTTTATCCCCAATGACAGTGAGCAGCCACTATAAAATATTTGGCAGGAGGTAAAAGCACTTGTCCTCTAATTTAGACAGTTTTAAGTATGGAGGAAGTTTGAGGAGCAGAAATTAAGTAATGAGTTACTTTGGAGGTCTTTGCAGTCTAAATCCAGTGGTCCATTCTCTCTCATTCATGTTAACTATCGGCAGCATTTCACACAGCTCATCACTCCTTTCTCCTTAAAATTCTTAACTTGGCTTTCACAACTCACTCTCCTTGGTTTCCTCCTGGGATGGTTCAGCCAGAGTCTAGACTCCAGCTATTTCTAAAAGAAAAGATGTAATGCAGGGCTCGCTTAGAGGAGTGCTGGAAAGTGGATGCGCAAGTAAGAGGCAAAGTTTCTCAGATGTTGGTACCAACAAGAACTGTTAGACGCCTGCACACAAGGAGAGGAACAGTGCTAGAAGCCAGTGATCTCCCCCACCCCAGCTCCTGCTGTGGGTGCTGAGGTGCATGGGAGGATCCCAGGCCCTGAGACCTGTGACCACTGCTGTTGCTTCCACCCAGAACTTATTGGACCTAACAATGAGAGGGACCATTCCTATTTTTCGGCCTTGATTTTTCAGACATTTGTAATTTGACCACATATTTCTAATTCACATACTGGCGTACAACACCCCAACCTCGCAAAGGTGTTGGCTCCCAGCTAGTGCTGTCAATGGGTCTTCAAAAGTCCATTCAAGCATTGTATCAGGCCAGCTGCTTCTTAGTGATCAGGCTTCTGGGAAGACCAGTGAATTGCAGGGGCATACCCATTAATGCACTTCATTTGCTGTGAAATGAGTTCCTTTTGTTAGAAGTGATGTTATATGGGAAGCCATGACAGTGAATAAGGTATTCTGAAATTGAAAGATTTTGATTCACTGCAGGCAGGGAAAGCAATTGCAATGGGAAGAAATTGCTCCCTTTATGAGATGGGATGGGTGCAATGTAGCCAACCTGCCACCAGGTGTGAGACTGAGGCTCTGTACTGGTTTCTGATGTTGGCAGATTGAGAATGCAGCAGTAGCAGTAGGTAATATCTGCATCAACCTGTGAGAGGGAGTCCATGTTGATGAGCCTAGGCAAGTCTCACCCTTTTCTAAATGGCCACTTTATACAGGAGACACAAAGCAAACATAGGATTGTCTGAGTACAGAGGTTCACTGGTATCAACATCAGCGTCTACACTGTCCATCTGATTTTTGAGGGTTTTGTCTATAGTAGACACCATTTGTTGATTCTTCACAGAGGACACAAATTGCCGCTTTGTCAATTTTGGGTAGATCCAAAGACACTGGTTTCCCTGTCTCATTTCCCAGATCTCTGAAGGCTGGAGTGCCCCAGCTTTTCAGCGTCCTATCTCCCACCTCTTGGTGATTGAATTTTGTCTGTCTTCAGATACCTTCTAATCACTGTCAACTGTACAAGTGAGAAGTCAAGCCTCAGCTGTCTCTTCTGAACGGTAGACTCATGGATCCAGTGCCCTGTTGGACTCCTTTGTTTGATTCGTGCTTCGACATCTCTCCTTTCCTGTCTTGAGATAAACTTCTGATCAGTCTTCATCTCATAAAATGGAGGCTCTATGCTTCCAGTTGCTTCGGCCTCGGTGCTAAGGGTCAAACTCCATTATTCTGTTGTTGACATGCCATTTCTGATTTGTCAGCCAATCTT
Source organism: Sylvilagus floridanus (assembly GCA_949820135.1). Taxonomy (NCBI): domain Eukaryota; kingdom Metazoa; phylum Chordata; class Mammalia; order Lagomorpha; family Leporidae; genus Sylvilagus; species Sylvilagus floridanus. The sequence continues at coordinate 56,873,116 of OX463235.1, forward strand.
CTTGGCTTTATCTACATTTAGGTCCCGCCCCTTGTCACTCCCCTTCCTCTGTTGTTGTTGCTGTGTCCAACCAACAGCATATTCCCCTGGCTCCTAATTCATGTTTGTCCCTTCTCTGCCTTCCTCAACACAGCAACCAGTGTACTCTGTTAAACTCTAGTCGTCGACTGACATCCTTCAGTGGCTTCCCATCACCCTCTGAGTAAGAGCCAAGTGCTTACAGTGACTGGCAAGGCCTGTGTCTAAACCTCCCAACATCTCCTTAGCATCATCTCTGCTATTTTCTGCCTTACTCGGCTCCATCTTTCCTACTCTTCCTGTTCCTTGAATGTGTCTGGAGTACTCCTGCCTCAGGATCTTTGCATCTGCTGCTTCCTCCACCTGTCATGTTAGAAAACTGCATGACATAACCTCCCACCCCATTCAGGAGTTTGTCTAATTGCCAATTTCTCATAGGGTCCTTCGTGGGATTCTTCATTTACATCAATAATCTCCATTGACCCCCCTCTCTGCACCTGCTCCCAGGACCACTCTGGGATGTTAGTTCTTCCTGCTTATTTTCTTTCTCACTGATCCTCACCATCTGACCCTGTGTCATTTGCCTGCTTGTTTTTTTAATCTTCCTGGATAGAATACAAGCTTCACCAGGCCAAAGAAAATGGTTTGTATTCTTCACTCTTGAATCCACAGCACTTGGAAAAAAGGAAAGATTAATATTGGTTTGATGAATGAATAAACAAAAGCTTGAGGACCTGAAACTGGGCCATACAATTCAGAAAACTGTTTGTGTTGCTGTATGTTGTTTGAGGAAGGAGTTGAGTCATGCTGAGGTTCTATCCTGAGCCACATAGTTAACGATACTCCCTTGAGCACACCATGAGAAACACCATGCATTGGGAGCTCATGCTTTTGTACTTCTTGATTCCTTGCCTTTACAACCCATAGTGGGCAGAGAGCACCATTTATATTATGCTGAATTCCCAGAGTGTGCCTAGATACTGTCCTACTGGGAGCCAGTTGGGCTCTAGACTTTTGATACTCAATTTTTACTTGTTGGAAAAGCAGGATCCCCTAGGTAGTAGTAGTAAGAGGATAACAGATCTCAAAAGGCTCTGAAGTGTATATTGTGGCAGCTTGCTTCTGTTGCCACTGTGGGCTCCTTTTGGGAAACAGCCAGTGTGCCCCTGTTGCAATTGGCAGGGAGCAGAGAACTGTAATGTTGGGGCAGGAAAAAGGTAGTAAGAAGAGAAGGTATGAGGAGAGAGTGCAAGAGATATACAGAGAATCCATGAATTTTCAGGCACCAAGATTTCAGGAAGGCTTAATGAACTAAAGTAATTTTCCTTCTGAGTAAAATTTTACAGGCATTAAAGGTCCTCACTCCACTGAATATGCTCACGGGCAGTCGTCGTCCTGATTTATGAATTTGCAGATGACGCATTATCCTTTCTGAGGACGGGAATCCCCTGGGGCTGCCTTCCACAGCTGAGTGGAGGAGCCGGTGAACCACCTGGCTCTGATTAGTGGCCTTCTGCTGTGTAGCTGGGATCTAGGATGGATGAGCATATTTTAGAAGGATCTCAGCAACTCTAAGCTCTGACCAAATACGGGTAGCTGGGAATCTGTGTCCTGAAGAACAGTCATCCTTTGCAACTCGTCTTTGCATAGTGTAGCTTACAAACACTTAGGTGAGTTAGAAAGGCACCTGCTAAACTCTGGGAATTAGGGAGAGAATTAGTGCTTCTCTGATTTTATTTGAATCAACAACCCTGTGAGCTAGCAGGGCTAAGTGTTTTATTATCCCCATTTCGGGGAATTGGAACCATTTTTTCAAACATTAATTAAGTTGCTCAGGCTCACCTAGTAGCAAACCATGAGACTGGGTCTTGGGTGTAGCCTGGGGTTCCAAATGCTGGGTTCTCTCTATGCCACTGTGCAAGCTGCATTCAGGAGGCAGAGGGCTGGGTCAGTGAAGTTCAAAATAAGAAAATTTAAGATTATTCTAGGGTGGACCAGCGGCTAAAACATCTTTGTATGGCTGCTTCTTCCCACACAGGAAAGAAGTGAAGAGTTGAGAAGAAGCTTCCTGCTCCTAGCATCACTTTGCAGCCCTGCCTGGGACTGGGGTTCCTTGGGTCCAATACCAATAATCCTGGGAGGCAGTCAGTTGGGGAAGACTAAGTTTCATCATGACATGAACCGTTTCTCTTTTGACCATTTTATCAATAAGAATGTGTGCTGTTCTTGGTATAGGGCAGGAATTGATGAATGAAACAAAGAAGGAAAAGCAAAAAAAATACTAGAATTAATTGCTGGTATTGTATGTGTTGGTCACTTCCCTGCACATTTAGAGGCAACCAAAGATTCTCGATGCCAGTGGACAAGAAGTTGGAAGTGGATGGTCAACAAAGAGTGCCAACTGATTTTGTAAGAGGCCATGTGTGCACCTTACGGTTATGTCACTATCCCTTACTTGTGATACATGTGGTCTCTTATGTTACAGTCCCCTATTGTCACTGCCTTCTTCACTGTTATACTCATCAACCCACACTTGATCACTTCAAGTACGATCCCTCTCCCCTTCTGCCCTTCCATTGGTTATTGTGTCTTTCATGCCATGGAGCAGTCTCACTGGTCTCAGAGTGGCTCATGGGCATGATGTGTGGTGCCCAATACATCACGCTCTTGCTACGGCCGTAGCACTGTTCCAGCTCCCGTGCTACTCTGGTCATTGGAATGGTGCCTTTCCCTTTGCTATCGACCCCTACCCAGTTTAAAAAGAGAAATAAAGCATACAAATAAGCAGGCTCCATTTCAGATCATCAACATTCTTACCACATATCAGTCTGAGCTCATGTCAACCTTCATTATTGAACAATTTTCTGGTCCTGGAGTTAATTGCTTTCTTCTAGATTCTTAGGGTGCTTTATCCATACCTGTCTCATACATTTAGCTTCTCATCCATTTTTTATTGTCATGCTTTTATAATTTACCCAAATGACTTCGTCACATGTCAGGTATGTGTCAGGCCTTGGGGATGTAGAATGAATGATACCCAATTTCTGACCTCAAAGAATACACACTCTCTTAGGGGAGAAAAACATACAGAGAAGTTATATTAACCCACTGTGTCAAAAGCTATAAGAGATGTGAGGACAGAGTATTACTTGAGAGAACATGTCGGGTGCAAATTTAAAATAAAATTATCTGTACTTTATGTGAGCATTTTAGCTACAATAAGGTTTTCTAGCTACATTTACATACACAGGTCTACTTATTGACCTACCTGTCTACTTTACTATTCTTTGTGTGTGTATGTGTGTTGGTAGCTTATAAGAAGAGAAAAATGCTATTTATTCATGAATTATTCTAAATTATTTTAACTTCTGCTATCTGTAGTCTCCCTGAGGATTGTAGCCAATTAGGTCAAAGAAGTATCTATTTGACAGAGACTGTTTGACAAACCTGGATCTCCCAACAATTTGATTCTTTGCTCCTTGTTTCCTATTTCTTTCTTGGAGAACAAAGTAAACAAAAGTCATCTTTGCGCTTGGACCTTGAGCTCTAGATATCTGCCTGATTCCCAGAGTTTAGCAGGTGCTTTTCTGACTCACACAAGTGTTTGGTAAATATTTGTGCTACTCATGAATGAATGATAAACTCCTCAACGGCCAGGGCATGTTTTTCTCCTGTGTGTTCGTTCTCATTGTCTTGCACACTACAGTCCACATAAGCACTGGCTGAATAGAGGAGCATTTCACTGGAGTGGAGTTACTATGGCTGCATTAGACAGGCCAGGGTAGGAATCCTGGGTCTGTCACTTGCTGGTTCTATGCTGTGGGGACAGTTGGCTTGAACTTTGGCCTCTGTTTGCTCATTTGTGAAATAGGGATATTATACACCTGCCTTTTTCCAAAGGCTCACTGAGTTTTGAGGATTACACCATGAGGATTTATAATGGGTTCAATTGATGTTCACTCTCTGCTTTTACTTATTTGAATTCTACTCCCCCTCCATTCCTAGGGGCATCAGCTAGAGGGGAGTCGGGAGTCAAGTCAGGCTCAGTGGCAGATCCAGGGTGAGCCTCTATGCCTCTCCTGCATGTCATGTCCATCCTTGGTGTTTCCCGGGGGGTCACAGGCATCTGTTCTGTGTGGTCTGAGTAGTTTCCCAGCAGCCTGGGGTTTGGTGGGTGAATTTACTCCACTTTGTGAAGTGTGTGTTTGTGTATGTGCTTTTGGTTGTCTCTTCTAGTAAGTTCCTCCCACCTGCTGGTGTTGGGAAGGCTCTGGATGGTGCGAAAGGCTGGATGTAGGCAGGCTTTCTATCAGTCTTGGTTTTGTTTGCTCATCACAGAACGTCTTAAGCCTGAAGGTTACTTTATCATCGCTTCATAGCTCCATAAATGTCTTTCTGTGCTGGGCTGCAGGATGAAGGAGGCTTCCAGCCCCTAATTCTCAGCCTGTTGACATTTCCTCTGGGGAATACTGGTGGGACTTTGTTGAGGTGTCATCCCTCAATAGCTCCTCCTGCCTGCTTTATCTGTAAAATTAAATTAAAGCTAAAGAAAGGATTTCAGCATAGTAGAAAAGGTTGGGTCATTCTATCCAATGCAATGAAGCAGAGAGGAGGAATCATGATGTCACAGAGTCCTTTTCAAAATCGGCTCCTTGTTGCCAAAACAATTTCTAGATCTCACCCAGGATCCGTTGAGTTAAACTTGCTGGGGTTGGGATCAGGAAATCTGCATTAAACAAGCTTCATAGTGACTGGTTCGTTTCTTGTCTTACTCTTGGAAATAATTACTCTGGAACACTTGGTCAAGGCCCAGTAATGCTTGGCTTTGAACTTGAATCATATCTCTGAGACCTAGTTTCCTTATCCATAAAATAGACCAGCTTCCTGCTATTTCCTGTTGAAGTCTCTGATTTACCACCAAAACACCAATATGTTTCCATTGACTCAAAAATAATTATTTTGGGGGCCGGCACCGTGGCGCACTTGGTTAATCCTCCGCTTGCAGCACCAGCATCCCATATGGGTACCAGTTCTATTCCCGGTTGCTCCTCTTCTAGTCCAGCTCTCTGCTGTGACCTGGGTAAGTAGTGGAGGATGGCCCAAGTGCTTGGGCCCTGCACCCATGGAGACCAGGAGGAAGCACCTGGCTCCTGGCTTCGGATCAGTGCAGCTCCGGCTGTTGCAGCCATTTGGGGAGTGAACCAATGGAGGGAAGACCTTTCTCTCTGTCTCTCCCTCTCACTGTCTGTGACTCTACCTGCCAAGTAAAAATAATAAAATCTCAAAAAAAATATTTTGTAAGAAGCTTTGATAGATGAAGTCTGTTTTTGAAGAGTCTGATTTCCAAAGATGATCCTCACTTCAGAATCTAGTTGAGAAGGCAACTCGTGGAATCTCCTGCATCTAAAATATGGTGTTTATCCAAGTGGTGAATTATGCAACTCCTCCTGTAGAGGAGAAAAAACATTGACTGGGATAATCTTGGGCCACTGCCTGAAGGAAGTAGGCTTTGGATTGTGTCTCAAAGAACAGGCAGGGAAGTCTGGGCATCAGTGAAAGGACTGGTCACAGGCAACGGTGCAGCAATCTGCTATGATTATGATGATAGGGATGTGTGTTTTAACAAATCTACAAAACTTTAGGAAACTTAGATTTCTTAGGACAGAGAGGTTTTTTGAGAATTGGAAAAAGGGTTGGAAAAGCATGCATGAACCAGAATATAAAGTATCTTAAATGCCAGTATGGAGTCTAGATTTCATCCTTTGGCAGAGAGAGCCAGTGTTAACAGGTAAAATTGAAATCATCTGCCATGAAGGCAGAAAGAATATTCATAGAGGTGTGGTAGTCTGGACTCTCCAAGATAGGCACCAATATGAAATTATATGTCCAAGAAACTTAGCAGGAAATATTCCCATGAAAGAAAACAGGAAAGGTGCCAGAAGAGATTGAAACAGCTATAAGTCGAGATATGTCTCTGACCTTAACTATAGGAGACCAGGGAGGAAGGAAGGAAGATTGGCTTGGAACATCTCAGACTGTAGTGAAGTTCTAGGGAAAGTTCAGCAAGGCTCCTAGAAAATCTTCAAGTCTACATTTCCATTAAAATGAATCTGATGCCTCCCAGACTTAAGTCTGCTTTTTTGTCTCTGTTGACAAGGAGTGGTTGTTAAGAGGTATAGACTTGGTAAAAAGGTAGCAGTCAGTTTTGGAGCCCAACAGCTGGGGTCTGTAGTCAGCTGTACTCCTAGAAGTCAAAGATCTGAAAAGAAATTCTCATGGTAGTTACTTAGGGGAAGGAGAAACTAAGGGGAATATAATACTTTTTTTTTTGTCAGGCAGAGTTAGACAGTGAGAGAGAGAGACAGAGAAAGATCTTCCTTATGTTCGTTCACCCCTCAGATGGCTGCTATGGCCGGCGTGCTGTGCCGATCCAAAGCCAGGAGCCAGGTGCTTCCTCCTGGTCTCCCATGGGAGACCAAGGAGTTGGGCCATCCTCCACTGCCTTCCCTGGCCACAGCAGAGAGCTGGACTGGAAGAGGGGCAACTGGGACAGAATCCGGAGCCCCAACCAGGTCTAGAACCCTGGATGCCAGCACCGCAGGTGGAGGATTAGCCTAGTGAGCCACAGCGCTGGCCTATAATACTCTTTGGAATGGTTTATCTGGAGTATCTGAGACTTGCCTGCGGTGCTTCTTGTTTTAGAGACTCTCCTTCATCCCACTTCAGCTGGTTTCTGTTCTTAGGTATCAGGTTGGGCTTCCTTTAGGAAGCCTGTCCTGACCTCCTTTATGCATTCTCTGGATTTGGTGCCCCGTGCCCCAACATTCCCATCTTTTGCTGTTTCTTCCATCATAACACCTGCCACTTCTTGCAGGAAATCTCGGGCTCATTTGTTTGTGGGACTTTCCTGCTAGTAGATTGTGAGCTCCTAGAGGAAAGGATCCAGATTTTTATTTATGTATCCTGTACATGGAGCCCTACGGTCAGAATATCATAGACATTCAATAGAGGAAGAAAGGAATGAAGGGCAGACGGAAGGAGGCAAAGACACAATCAAGGGAGGGAAAGAATTGGGGTGGTCCTAGATTTGGATACGAAGGGGTTTCCAGGTCCAGTTATTAGAAGCTCTATGAGTTAAATGGAACTCCTAGCCACAACTTCTTTCTACATGGATTGAATTTTTTTTTTTTTTGAGATTGGTATTCCTGATATTGGGAGAACATAAAGTGGCTTGCCTTGCTCCTTTAGAGCCACAAATGGTTGTTCTGACTCATCCCTAGTAGAGCAGAGTTTTAAGCTTGTTCTGTAGAATTTGGGGTGGTCTGCACATAGCTAGCCGTGCTTCCACATGGTGACTTTGAAAATGTAAATAAAAGGCCAAATGAAGGGAAGAATTTGAGCGTGTGTGTGTGTGTGTGTGTGTGAATTCAGCAAACAGTAGTGATGTGGTACATCCTGGGAATTGGTTTAGGAGGGTGTGGATCAGTCTCCTGACAATATTAGTCTCAGACTTCAACAAATGAGAGGACTAACCATGGATAGGAGAGGCAAGGAGCACCCACTGACCATGGAGAAAAACCACTGCACACTCTTTATTGTTGTTCTGTGGTAATAAGACAGGGAGCTTTGTACAGATAACTACAGGTAACTCTGCCAGTGAGGTTGTCCACTATACTACAATAGCAGTGCCATTGACGTGTGCTATGGATGTGTACTCTGCTGTTGTGGTATGGTAAGAGGACAGGTAACTTTGGAGGTGCCCCTGTTCTGCAAATAGCCATAGTATATTTCTCACCAGCCTGTCCTTCATTAAAGGAACACAATCTGGGAGGAAACTTATGAACCCCCAGTAATGGCCTTGCAGAGGAATTCAATGTCTCAAGCCAACTTGGCCATGGACTAAATTTACTTGAAAGGGTCACATCCTTTGCCTTTAATTTTTTTTTATTCACTTACATAGAAGAAATGGAAATGGGGCTGATTGACCCCATGGAGTGCTGCGTGAGAATAAATTTTAAAGTGAGCATTTTGTTGTTAGTTAAGTGCCATAAAAATGTTCAATATAATGGTTGATTATTTTTCTTTAATTTTAAGTGGATACCTAGAATCGGAAAGTCCCATCCTGGTAGCAGAAATTCATTATCTCGGAAAGAGTTTAATGGCTGCTGTGCAAATGAACTGGAGGAAGTTAAATTGTGGAGTAGGAAGGAGCTGAGAAAAGTGAAATGAGTTGTGCATTAAATTTAGATAAACACAATTATGTGTAACTGGATTATCACGCGTGCAGGCAGGCAAGGTATATTACGCACCTGCATTTTGATTAAAATCGATTCAGGTGCATGAGCTTAGCATCCTTTGAAATATGGAGTTGTGCCTAAGCCATTGTCATGCCTAAGCATGAGAGGCTGGCAGAGAAACACCTGATAACCAGGTCCTCTTGGTATGCAACAGACTGAGCAGAGCAAGAGCCATTCAGAAAAGCACTAACCAAATTAGAGACAGCTCAAGTTCTCTGGTGCCTGCAGTTTAATTATGGTTTTTTTTTTTTCTTTTTTAAAGACATATGTTTATTTGGGAAGCAGAGTTGCAGAGAGAGGGAGAGACACAGTTCTTTCATCCACTGGTTCACTCCCCAAATGGCAGTGATGTCCGGGGCTGGGCCATGCTGAAGCCAGGAGCCAAGAGCTGCTTCTTGGTCTCCCACGTGGGTGCAGGGGCCCAAGTTCTTGGGCCATATTCCTCTGCTTTCCTAGGCACATTAGCAGAGAGCTGGACCAGAAGTGGATCAGCTGGGACTTGAACCAGCATCCATATGGATTCCAGCACTGTAGGCAGAGGCTTAGCCTACTGCGCCACAGTGTTGGTCCTCCTTATGGGTTTCTTAACTTCAATTGGAGTCAAGAAAGTGATCCTCATGTCCAGTGAAGTCCAATGACCTGCTTGCTCCACAGTGAGGCAGGTACCATCGGGTCAAAGGTAGGTGACAATGGAAGATGTTGGGGACCGGATCTGTGTGCCATTCACATATTTATGTCTGCTGAGACCCCCACCAGAGGAAATACAAAATCTCTTTGAAGCTCATGTGTAGAAACAAATAATCATGCCCAGATCCTTCTTGCCCTGTAGGTACAATTCTGGAAGCCAGTCTCATCTCTATATGAAAAGCATGTGGGTGGGGCCCAGTGCTATGGCACAGCAGGTTAAGCAGTACCAGCATCCCATATGGGTGCTGGTTCATGTCCTGGCTGCTCCACTTCTGACTCGGCTCTCTGCTGATGGACCTGGGAATGTAGCAGGAGGTGGCCCAAGTCCTTGGGCCCTTGCACTCATAAGAGAGACCCAGAAGAAGCTCCTGACTCATGGCTTTGGCCTGGCTCAGCCCTGGCCATTTAGGGAGTGACCAGCAGATGGAAGATCTTTGTCTCTTCTCTCTCTCTGTCTCTCTAACTCTGCTTTTCAAATAAATAAAGCTTATAAAAAGAAAGCAAGTGTGTACTCTGATCTCTGGGTGGTCTTGGTGGTGAACAAAGCCAGCTGGCCTGTGCCTGATTTTGAAGAAAGGCAGATGTTGAGAAAGAACTGTGGATATCCAATTAATTCTTGTTGACATGTTTTATTTAAAATGCAAAGCATTGATAGGATTAAAATAAATGCTACCAGTTATGGGGATGCATTAAACTAATAATTTCCCCCTTACTTGATCCTGTAATGCCCCTCAATGCACAGGATAAATAGTAAGCCCTCCTGGGGGTGACTTAAGATGCATGATGTGCTGTCACACAAACTAAAGGAAGCTTTGTTTTTCCCCCTGTGTTCTTCCCCTGCTCCCTCACCCGCTACCCCCTTGCAGGTCATCCTTATCCTGACGAAGCTGTATGACTTCAACCTGGGGAGCGTGACGGAGAGTTCACTTTGGAGGTAAGTGGATTAGAGACTCTAAAATTGCTGCCATGTCTGGGCTCATGAGTGAAAGGCATACTAAGAAAGTTGGGAAGAGTGTTTGCCAAGGAGAAGGAGGTTGGCCTCCTCCTGGAAGTTTGCTTTAATTCCCCCGGAGGAAGTGATGGTCCCCTTGTGAATTCCCTTAGCACTCTGCTGATCTCTTGGGGTCTGTCACACAGCCTCTTTGGCACCCTGATTTGCTTCTGCATTCCCACAATGTCTCATTGTACTCCAGAAACTAAGGTGATCTGGTGACAGAGGTCAGAAGAACATGCCTTCAGCAGGTGCAGGCCCTTCCTGTGGGTGCCTGCTCCAGTAGGCATTCTTGCCTTGGGTTTAAGTCTTGCCCCAGAACTGTCTCTACCCTTTGTTTTTGGAAGGCCAGTGCATCTGCAGGGTGCTGTGGTTCATGGGAAGCCAGTACCTAGCAAGGAAAGGAGCCCTTTTTTTCTGCAAAAGGCTATTTGGATATTTATGACATCTATAGCCTACTGTAGATTGATTGAATTTCAAGTCCCTCCTGTGGTTGCCTTGGCAGGCCCAACCCAGATAGTTTCACAGGCCTTACAATAGAGACAGATGCAGTTGAAGGCAGTGTGGTAACTGTCACCATTCTTTGTTCTATGACTTGACATGCAAAGGTGTATTTTACCACTGTGTGGATAGAAAGGCAATAGTGTTAATGTCATATACTAAAGACCTCTTTTTTTTTTTCTAACAGAAATTCATTCTTTGTTTTGATTTTGATTTGAAAAGGAATTCAAACATTTAGGAGGGGCGTCTACAAGTCATGTGAACCCCAGGTCTGCAGCTGGGGTTCTGCCGAATTACGCAGCCTGAAGGCTGTGGGGGGGGGGGCATGTGGGGTGAGTGTGAAGAGGAGTGGGAGCGTTAAGTCAGAGAGGACTTCTATGAAGTGATGCAACTGGGAGTATCTCTGGGTGGCGACACCTGTGGAAACACCATGTATACACATCCTCATATAGGTTCACGGGGCATGGAAATAAAAGATGAGTCTGGTTCAAAAAAGGTTACAATTCACCCATAGGGTTTTTCTTTTAATTTTTTTTAACTGGGTGCTTTCCACAAGCTCCGCAGGCCCACCCACAACCATTCTGACATGCAGGCACACCTGGTGATAGCATGTTTCATCAGCTTCTGTGATCAGAACTTCATGCTCTGTGCTTGTGTCTTTGGAACTCGGAGCTGTGGGTTCTATCACATTTGGCTTGCTGTGTGTCTGAACTGGGGAGGCCCTTGTTCCCCAGGGCCATTCATCTGGCTGTACCATCCCAGATCCTGTCCTGAGGGTTTCCTGGGGGAAGCCCTGCAGCAGAGGGACCTGGGGTGTGAGGTTTTTTGTTTGTTTGTTTGTTTTTGTTTTGTTTTTTGCCTTATCTGTTGGGGGGCAAAGAGCCAGTCAAAGGTTCCCTCCCAGTGAGAGGGGAGCAGTCACAGCAGCTGTTACATATTCAGGGTGGTGGTTCAAATCCCCTCGGGGCTGCCTCCCTTCTCCTAGGTTGTCCAGTACCTAATTTTGCTGCTTAGTGAACATTGACAGAGGTATGCGTAGCCAGGGTGCCTCTAAGGGATGAAAGCATCACTGTTTCCACTCACTGATTGTTCCCAGAGAATGAGGGCTTTGGAATCATTGTCCTTCAGCACGAGCGTGGTGATGCCGTGTGACACTCTAGGCTTCCCTTCTGTGCCATCTGCCTAGAAAAATCAGGAAACAAACCCGACTGTGCTGACCTGACACTGGGAAGCGCCTCTCCCTGGCACCTCACGTTGCACAAAAGCTTTGGGCAATTGGGCAAAGAGGCCAGGCAAACCCAGGGGACTCAACCCAGAGGACTTAAGGACTAGAGGTCTTTGAGTTAGGAAGGGGGGCCCACGAGAAACAGTGAGTTCACCGACATGTGCCAAGGGACTGTGTAGAGTCTGCTGGTTCTGAGGGCACTTTAGCCTCCAGTTGCCAGGGTTCAAGTCCCTGTTGACTTGGCCGGGGGTCTCTGTAACTTGAGGTGCTTCACCAGTCTCTCTGTCACTTTCCTAGGGCTGCCACAGCAAATTAATGCAGACAGTGTAGTTTCAAAATTTAGGAATTTTTCTCCCAGTTCTGAAGTCTTAAAGTCTGAAATCGAGGTGTTGTCGGAGCTGAGCTCCCCCTGAAGACATTGGGAGAGAATCCCTCTTGCCTCTCCCAGTGTCTGCGGGCTGTTGGCATTCCATGTGGCTGCATCGCACCCAGGCCTACCTTGTCTTCATATGGTCTCCTTGTATCTGTGCCTGCTCCCTCTGTTCCTATAATGACATTTGCCACTAGATCTTTTTCTAAAAATATTTGGAAGTCAGCATTACAGGGCGTCAAGAGAACATACACACACACAGGGAGAGAGAGAGAAAGATAGAGAGGTCTTCCATCCACTGGTTCCACTCTTCAAATGGCTGAAATGGCCAGGGCTGGGCCAGTTTGAAAACAGGAGCTTCTTCTGGGCCTCACACATTGGATGCAAGGGCTCAAGCACTGGGGCCATCCTCTGCTGCTTTCCCAGGCCAATAGCAGAAAGTTGGGTTAGAAGTGGAGCATCCGGGACAGGAACCGGCACCCATGTGGGGTGGCAGCTTTACCTGCTGTGCCACAACGCTTGGCTCCCTTGTCATTGGATCTTGCACCAACCTGGATAATCCCAGTGACTTTGTTAGAGATCCATAATTTAGGGGCATCTGTGAAGACTTTGTTTTCTTGCAGAACGGCCTGTTACAGATTTGAGAAGTTAGGATTTGGAGCTGTCTTTTATATATATGTGTTTTTGGAAGAGGTTCTGCTATGTAATAGACTCATTTTTAAGTCTGTTTCCCTGAATATGAACTGGGCATCATATAGAACATACTTTTGCTCCAGTCACATTTTCCTCCAATGTACCGACCACATTTCTCCCTCTTTGCACTGAGCTCTTCCCGTTGCTGGGAGCTCCCAGGGCAGCGGTGGTTCCTCTGTTTCCTTTCCGAATTCAGTCACCTGAGCAGTGAGAGCCTCCCCTGGGGGTTTCCCATCACTCGGCTCCATTTTCCTTCTTAGCAGTTATCACCATCTGCCACGCTAAATGTTTACTTACTGATTATTTTATAGTCCACCTTTACCCACTAACATCTAAGCCTGTAGAAAGGATTTTTTTGTTTTTTGCATTTTTATTCAGTGCTGTATCTTAAGGATCTAGAAGAAGATCTGGCACACAAGAGTTGCTTAATAAATGTTTGCTCGATGAATAAATTAATGAGTTGTAGTGAGGATTAAAGGAAATCATAACTGTAAAAACACTTGGCACTGTAACTCACATGTAGCAAGTGCTTCTTCTATGGAAGTTATCAGTGCTTATTAAACTCAGTGTGTTTGTGGATTTCTTTTCCTCATGGACTTTGATTTTAGGATCCATGGCTGCAGAGGCCTGTGTGCAGGAAGTCCCAGGATACTGAGAGGTCTGTTCTGTGCTCTTAGGAATTCAGAGATCTTTGGGGATGAAAGGAGGGGTCAGGAGAATTCTTGAGAATGTTGTCCTTTGTGCCAGTTGGGTGGAATTGAAGTATCTGTTTCTACCTGTTCAAAGATGTTCTTTCTGAGAAAGCGTCTGTGAGCTGGGTCCAGGAACGATGGGAAGGGTGCAGTCTGGGTCACATGGAGAAGTGGTCCTGTTCAGAGCAGTGGCCAGGCACTCCTGGTCTGCAGGAGAGAGGCAGCCAAGAAGAATGCAGAGGGAGAGCAGCAGAGGCTGGTGGTGCAGCAGGTGCGAGAGGCACCAGTTTCGCCGTCGGGACGCAGCCTACTCAGAGGGGTTTGCAGCTGGCAGGTTCTATACGGTCTGGCCTTTTTGGGGTTTGCAAAGCTGATGAAAACGTCTCTCTGGATGGATGTCCTAAGAGTAAGTTTTTCTGTTAGGGTTCAGGAGCTTCACAGACCGGACAGAGCCCAGCTCAGGATAGAGTGAAGCCAGGGACTGCTGTAAACGTAGGGGCTTCCCTGCATGCAGGGGCCTCACTGGGACTCTGCACACTTTTGCCTGTCATCCCCCCTCATCTGTATCTCCAGTGGTCCTTCTGTGCGGTGATAATGATGGTATATTTTACAGTTGGAGCCTGCAGCAGTGGGAATGTCCTTCCTAATATGGTGGGCAGAGAGAAGAAACTAAATTAAACATGCACTGTTTGAGCATCGTGATTTGGCCCAACATGCGTCACCAAGTTGAAATTGAATTTGGTGATTCTTCTTCAATTTTCTGTGCAACACAGCAACCCTGGAGCAGCGTCTGTCAGGACAAGATGATACCCCCTGCCAGGATACAGTGGGATACAATTATGTGCCTCACTGAATTAATAATTCAGAGGCCTTCTACTTCTAAAGGAAAAAGACAGTTTAAAAGCAATAGCAAGACTCTTACACCCTTGTGACTTCCTTTCTGGAACTCCGTGGTGCTGTACGCTAGTGACAGGATCTCTGATAAAAGGCCCTGATTTGTCAGCTGTGGGTTAAAATAAACCATGGCAGAACTGCAAGTGTGAGATCCCCACAGGTGGGAGAGCCTCACAGAGCTCAGTGCATCTAGAATTGTCCAGGCCAGAGAGGAACCAGGACTCCTGCATGATAAACGCCTTCCTTGATTGGTGGACCTTGGTTCTCCACCTCTCTCCGATCTTTAATTTCATCTACCCCATGCCAAGAAGGCCAGGGAACACTCTGCTGTTTTAGATTTTCCTTTTATTTTTAAAATTGTTTTTTGAGAGGGTAGGAGGGAGGGAGAGAGAGAGGGAAATTATCATTACCGCACCCTCTTCCCAGTTCTCATGAGTGCAAATGCCTGGAAAGGCAAGGACTGGGCCAGGCTGAAGCCAGGAACCAGGCATTCAGTCTGGGTGTCCCATGTGGGTGCAGAGACTATCACCTGCTGCTTCCCAGGGTGTGCGTGAGTAGGACACTGGCACCAGGAGAGGCAATTCATGTGGATGCAGGTTTTCCAACCAGGATTCTTGATGCTCAGGGCAAATGAAGCCATTGGGGTCCACAGCATCTCAGCTTCATCCCAGCTCTGGGGTCCACAGAGCAGAGATGCTCCAGATCAAGAGGTTCCTGTTTGGTGTTACGGAGCAGACTGATTCCAGGCAGGCACACCCTGCGGGAGACTTTCCTTGACCCTCTCCTCTGGGCAGGTGCACCTCCTCTGCCCTGAGCTAGTGTCTCATGGATACCCTGCAGTGTCCCATGGATGACCTGCATTTGCTGATTCATTCTTTCCCTCAGGACTCTCAAGGCAAAGGCTTTGTGCCTTTGTTTCCAGGTCCAGGATGCCTAGCTCTCAGGCTGTGCCAAATTAGGATTTGGAGATCCAAATAGAAGTTTTTGGTGATGGTGAGCCAGTCCCAGCAGCTTCCCGCCTGGCCTCGTCCCTTGCCTTGTATTAAGTCGTCTCACCCTCTTGACACTTGGGAATCCTGTGACTTTTCATCTGGTTCACAAGCTGTTGTCTGTACCATTTATTTCCTTCCTAATTGTTCTGTCTGTGACCTTTCTTGGGATGCTGTTTTTTTAAATAGAAAATGGAGACCTTTTAGATTTATTAATCTTTTGTTTGCCAAGAAAACTTGGATAATAATTGCTAAGACTTCCCAGAAGTTATTAGTTTACAAATTTTAATGACACTCTTGATTTATTTATGTGCTTCTCTCCTTCCACAGCTGCTCACCCTGATTCCTTAGTGGAATTCCTGCTGAATCCATGTGGATTAATGGAAACAAAACTGCAGATTGGAATGACATTTCTTTTCTTTTAATTAAAAGCTCTCCATCGCTTTCACTGGCTCTTCATGCATGAGGTCCTCAAGGCTGGGCGAGAATAGGCTGTGGACTTCTCCCTCTAGAACATGGTCCTTCTCCTGTTGGTCTTCATTGGTAATAGATCTGGCAGGAGCTCTGGAATGAACCACACGAATTCAATTGAGCAGATAGGAATTGTACATTCATTATGCAGGCAGCCCTGTGTAGGTCGTGATTGCTATCCGCAAGGTGTGTTTGCTCTTCTTGGAAGAGATGATGATTGTACAGAGATGGCAATAATAGGCCTATGCAAGAATATCTGTGTGTGCAAAAATCAGTGCACTCTGCAGTGAATGACCCTGCTTTAGTCTCTATGGTCACTGCATCTCATTCCATGAAGAATGCCAAACAATTTTAGGAATGACTTGGAAAAGACACAGATATGCCACACATACTTCATTTTGCTGTTTAATGAAATTTTATTTCTCCATTTGGTTGGGAGCTTCTTAAGAGAAAGACTAGTCATCCTTCAGGATCCATGGGGCCTTAGTTCTGGGAATGCTCAGGTCCCTTATGTAAGTTGGCATTGTGTTTGTGTATAATCTATGCCCATCGCCTTATACACTGTAAATCATCTCTGGATTACTCATGATTCCTGATACAATGGAAATGATACAAATAGTTGTAATAGTGCATTGTTTATGGGATGATAAGAAAAATAAACTAGTGTTCATGCTTAGTACAAAACTTTTTTTTATAACGCTTTTATTTAAAGAATATAAATTTCCAAAATACAGCTTATAGATTACAATGGCTTCCCCCCCATAACTTCCCCCCCACCCGCAACCCTCCCCTTTCCCACTCCCTCTCCCCTTGATTCACATCAAGATTCATTTTCAATTCTCTTTATATACAGAAGATCAGTTTAGTATATATTAAGTAAAGATTTCAACAGTTTGCCCTCACATAGCAACACAAAGTGAAAAATACTCTTTGAGTACTAGTTATAGTATTAATTCACAATGTATAGCACATTAAGGACAGAGATCCTACATGATATATTTTTTTTAAAAAATTGATTAATTTTCTAGGCAATTTCCAATTTAACACCAAGATTTTTTTTTTCATTTTTAATTATCTATCTACAGAAGATTGATTCAGTATATACTAAGTAAAGATTTCATCAGTTTGCACTCACACAGAAACACAAAGTGTAAAATACTGTTTCAGTGCTAGTTATAGCATTACTTTACATTGGACAACACATTAAGGACAGATCCCACATGAGACGTAAGTACACAGTGACTCCTGAAGTTGATTTAACAATTTGACACTCTTGTTTATGGCATCAGTAATCTCCCTAGGCTCTAGTCATGAGTTGCCAAGGCTATGGAAGCCTTTAGGGTTCTCTGACTTCAATCTTATTCCGACAGGGTCATAGTCAAAGTGAAGGTTCTCTCCTCCCTTCAGAGAAAGGTACCTCCTTCTTTGATGGCCCCATTCATTCCACTGGGATCTCACTCACAGAGATCTTTCATTTAGGTCTTCTTTTTTTTCCAGAGTGTCTTGGCTTTCCATGCCTAGAATATTCTCATGGGCTCTTGAGCCAGATCTGAATGCCTTAAGGGCTGATTCTGAGGCCAGAGTGCTATTTAGGACATCTGCCATTCTATGAGTCTGCTGTGTATCTCGCTTCCCATGTTGGATCATTCTCTCCCTTTTTGATTCTATCAGTTAGCATTAGCAGACACTAGTCTTGTTTGTGTGATCCCTTTGACTCTTAGACCTATCAGTGTGATCAATTGTGAACTGAAATTGATCACTTGGACTAGTGAGATGGCCTTGGTACATGCCACCTTGATGGGATTGTATTGGAATCCCCTGGCACGATTCTAACTCCATCATTTGGGGCCATTCTGATTGAGCATGTCCCAGATTGTACATCTCCTCCCTCTCTTATTCCCACTCTTATATTTCACAGGGATCACTTTTCAGTTAAAATTTAAACACCTAAGAATAATTGTGTGTTAATTACAGAGTTCAACCAATAGTACTAGAATAAAAAATTACTAAAATGGATAAAGTATTACATTGTACAACAACAGTCAGCACAAGAGCTGATCAAGTTACTGTTTCTCATAGTGTCCATTTCACTTCAACAGGTTTCCCCTTTGGTGCTCAATTAGTTGTCACCGATCAGGGAGAACATATGATATTTGTCCCTTTGGGACTGGCTTAATTCACTCAGAATGATGTTTTCCAGATTCCTCCATCTTATTGCAAATGACCGGATTTCATTGTGTTTGACTGCTGTATAGTATTCTATAGAGTACATATCCCATAATTTCTTTATCCAAATGTATGCTTTGAATTCCCTGTGATCTTTTGCTGTGAGGTTCCCTTCGTTTATCTTCTTTCATGTTGATGGCCGTGTTTCTGTGTTTCTGTGTGTAATACATCTTTAAGTATCTTTTGCAGGGCTGGACGAGTGGCAATAAATTCTTTCAATTTTTGTTTGTTATGAAAGGTCTTTATTTCACCTTCATTCACAAATGAGAGCTTGGCAGGATATAATATTCTGGGCTGGCAGTTTTTCTCTCTAAGTACCTGGGCTATGTCTCGCCATTCCCTTCTAGCCTGTAGAGTTTCTGTTGAGAAGTCTGCCATGAGTCTAATTGGAGATCCTCTGAGTGTAATTTGACGTTTCTCTCTTGCACATTTTAGGATCTTTTCTTTCTGTTTCACTGTGGTGAGTTTAATTACAACGTGTCGTGGTGAGGACCTCTTTTGGTCATGTTTACTAGGGGTTCTATGAGCTTCCTGTACTAGGATGTCTCTGTCCTTCTCCAAAACTGGGGAATTTTCTGCTATTATCTCACTAAAAAGGCCTTCTAATCCTTTCTCCCTCTCCATGCCTTCAGGAACTCCTAGAACTCGAATGTTGGGTTTTTTAATAGTATCCTGTAGATTCCCAATAATATTTTTTAGATTTCTAATTTCCTCTTCTTTTCTTTGATTTGACTGTATAGTTTCCTGTGCTCTGTCTTCTAAGTCCGATATTCTCTCTTCTGCCTCACCCATTCTGTTTGTAAGGCTCTCTAATGTGTTTTTCATTTGATCTATTGAATTCTTCACTTCATTATGATTTCTCGTCACTATCACAGTTTCATGTTCTACTAGTTGTTTCATTTCAGCTTGATTTCTCCTTAATATTTCATTTTCATGAGAGAGATTTTCTACCTTGTCCATTAAGGATTTCTGTAGTTCAAGAATTTGTTTTTGAGTACTTCTTAGTGTTCTTATCAATTTTTTGAGATCTGCTTCTTGCATCTCTTCTATCTCATCATCTTCGTAGTCTTGAATTGGGGTGTCTTTTTCATTTGGGGATGCCATAGTGTCTTCCTTGTTCTTATTACCTCGGTTTTTGCGTTTGTTGTTTGGCATATTGGTTTCTTCACTGTGGTGTTTTTTTCTTGTTATACTATGACTCTAGATTAAGTGGACTGTCTGCTTTTGATGGAGCCTTAGAGGCTTGAGATGGGTGTGGCCTGAGAGCTCTGTTTGGTTCCTCAGGGTTGAGGGTGTGTCAAAGGAGACACTCCCAGGTTAGGCATGGTAAATCGCTCTCTGTTACTTTTTTTTTTTTTTTTTTTTTGGTTCAAAAGGGAAGTAATTCCACACAGCTGAATGGAATTGGGGGTGGTTAGCAGGCGAATGATATACCCACGGGAGCCAGAGATCAGAAGCTCTTTCCCAAGGACCAGAGAAGGAATCTTTGCGGCCCTTTGTGTGGGCTGAGATTCTCCTGTAGTCTCCCACTGGGCTGCCAAGGCTACTGAACTGTAGCGTCTCTGGAGAGTACTCACATGAATTCGTGATTTCCGTGAGTTCTCTCCCCCACCGTCTCTTTTTTCACAGTCTCAGTTCATTAGCACCACACATTCATTAGGTTCTAATCTCCTGTTATTTCACCCCTCCCACCCAGAGTCAGGTTTTTCTGCTAGGCTCGGGGCCGGTGCCGACCCGAGGTCGCCCTGCTTATGACGTATTCCAAAATGGCGCCTGCTCTTTGTCTTGCTCACCTTTGAGAGGTGAGCGGAGAGAGAGAAGCTCGTGTCCGTATGGGTCACTTTTTTTTTTTTCCCTCTCTCTCTCTTCTAGTTAGCCTGGTGAACTTTTCCCTGCAGGGTTTCAAGCCTTGTTCGCTCTAGGCTCCCTTTTCCGCTTCCCTGCTGGTATTTCGGGCTATTGAGTTTCAGCTCACCTTGCGTTCCAGCGCTGGTGTGTGGAATCTGCTGCTGGTGTCCCAAACTGCGGGCTCCCACGCTCTCCATGCAGGTCCACTGTGAATCTCCAGTTCCGGAAGGGTTTTCTCTGCTGTTTCTTCCCCTACTCTTCCTTGAACCTGCAGTATCTCCACTTTTATTAAACTGTCTCTCCCCAGACTATCGGTGTGCTCCCTTCCTATTCCGCCATCTTGCCGCTCCTCCCTAGTACAAAACTTTTTAAAATTCAGTTGTTTAGTCCATAGTTGGTTAAATCCATGGATGCAGAACCCAAGAATACAGGGAACTGAGTGTGTTTTGTATACTAGTCCTTCTCGGGTCCTTAGAAATGCTGGTGGGCAGGTTTGGATGGCGTATGTGTAGTCCTTAGGGGAGGTTGTGCTGGATTCAAATTGTTTACTGGCTGTGCCACCTTGAACAGTTCTTTAACCTCTCTCTCAGCCTCGGTTTACTTAGCCCCATGATGGAATTAAAGTAAGACTTACCTCTTAGAGGAGTTTGGAGAGGATTCAGTGAGACAATGCATAATGCCAACAGTCTAGTCAGTACGTATGATAATAATGGTTGTTTATTCACAGTGCCTGTCCTGGGCCCAGCAGCTCTGACCCACTCCAGATGACAGCCATGACGTCCTCAGCATGGAGGCATGCAGAGCAAACGCAGACCTCTGGGCAAACGATGCCTGGAAAGGAACCATTTCTGCCCTGGAGAACATTCTTGAGTCTTACCCTTTCGGTAGTCATCCGTTTGGCAAAGGGTGAACCTTAATGTATTTCTTGGTTTTAATACACTAGAGAATGATGATGATGATTTTGGGTGTAGGATTCAGAGCACAATCTGATTTTTATTTCCACTGACTATTAACTCATCCTTTCCTGATTTCTTCTTAAGGCAATTTTGGGAGAAATCTAAGCTCACTGAAAACTTTGCTACCTCCCAAGTAATTAATGTGGAAGCAAGGTGTGGTCTTGCATGTTTCTTAAACTTGGCTATCCTCAGAATTATTTGAAGAATGTGTTAAAAGGTCTAGATTTTGGAGCCCTACTCAAGGGTTCTAATTTAGTAAGTTTTGGCATTACTCAGGACTTTGATTTTATAAAGCTCCCTGGTGGATCCTGGTCTTGATGTAGGATTGGGAGCGATTGTGTAACTTGTGCCATTCTTCTGTCTCATAAGAGTAGGTGCCAAAGTGACCTGTCACGTCTCTTCCCAGTTGGGGTCTGTGGGTTATAGTATCCTGGGACATGAAACAGGAAGCACACACAGGATTTTTTATGCCCAGTAGAAATTTTTTTTAATGACTAACAGCATTACTCTTAAGCACAGCAATTCTCCTTAAAATATTTGTTGGTGAAGTTGCAGTGTGAATGTGAACAGCATAATGTGCTCTGCCAACTTGCTGCTCACCAATAGATACCAGCCAGATGACAAGCATTAGGCAGAACCCCTTCCAAACTCGTTAGTTTAAGTTCTGAACATAGGGAGCACATTCAATCTATGAAAGTCTTTGTTCTGAAAACACTGAATGAGGGAGGAGTTTGCTCTAAATGTTGGGCCATCAGACATCTCATTTTGCTGGAGGATAAAGAAATGAGAATGTTGTTTTGAAAAGCAGATCTGGATTACAGATTTAATGTTGTTCTATTTATTATGGGAAAGAGAGCCTGCTTTTTATGGCCTCATCTTTTGTTCTTCTACCAGGCAGGAGCTGGACATGCGTAAATCTTGATTTTTGTCCAGTGGCTGAGAGAATGTAACCTTTTTGTATGGATTGTGTCTGTTGATTGTTATTTTATGTTGTTTTCCCTTTCCTCCAAATGCAGTGTCATTTTATCACTGTCATAAATAACCCAGCGTTTGGAGAAGAGGTATGAAATTCTGCTCATGCCTTCCCACAGCCTGAGCTCTCTCTCGGTCCACTTTCTCAGCAGCAGATTCATTAGCCTTCTAATGACGTTAATAAGTGAACAGTCCCTTCTAATAACTTTAACAAATGGGTGCATTTCCCTGCACTCTAGGTAGTTTATTTCCCTACCACATGTCCACATGTGTAAAAACTATCACGGATGGGCCCTTGGACTGTGGTTTTGAAAATGACGGGGAAAAAAAGGAAAATTGTAGTTCCCACAGAACCTGTATATTTCCAAGTTTCTAAGAGAATTACTTACAGAATGTGTTAACAGGTCTAGATTTTAGAGCCCTGTGTTATGCACATACATGCCCCATTCCTGCAGATATATATGTAACAGCTCTGAAGATCAGATATTGAAGCCTCCGTAGTTACTTCATCATCATTTAGGTGGCCAGTTGCTTTATTGAACATACACTGTAAAGGTCACTAGGAAGCTTCTGGCAGCTTCCCCACAAAGAGCACGGTCCTAGACATTATCTGGGGAGAAATGAACTGGTCAAGAGGTCTCTCTCCTCTAATGTCTGAAGTTTCTTTACAGGAATTCCAAACTTAAAGAGGAAAGGTTTCTTGTCTTTCTGTTGC
The DNA here is from genome assembly GCA_949820135.1 of Sylvilagus floridanus. Taxonomy (NCBI): domain Eukaryota; kingdom Metazoa; phylum Chordata; class Mammalia; order Lagomorpha; family Leporidae; genus Sylvilagus; species Sylvilagus floridanus. The sequence goes on from OX463235.1 coordinate 56,895,661, forward strand.
TTTCCGTTTTTTTTTTTTTTTTTTTTTTCCCTGTCGAAGTGGAAGTCTTAACATGCAATATGTAAGCTTTGTCCCCTTTCAGTGAAACTAGTTTCTTGAAGTTGTGTAATATTTGTATTCATTGCCTCCTAGTATGCATAGCACTTTTTATATTTCTGGAAGAAGTATAAAGCCAGTGTGATTTAATATCCCATTTCACAGATGGACAAACTACTGTTGAATAGGTTGGTAGTCAGGGATTTCAGATCAGAAGCCCAAATCTCCATATCCCAGTTCTAGCAGCCACTTCTCTTGATATCCCACTAGGAATCACTCTTTCCCGGCCTTTCTTGCTTGGCAACTACTCGTATTTCTTAAATGATCTATGGCTAAGGGACTGCTTTTGGGACAAGGAATGAGTTACTCGATATTTGTCTAAATGATTTTCCATTTAGGTGGAGCTTGAGAATCGCCTAGGAAATTTCAAAAAAGTCAGTTTCTGGGCCTTATTCCAAACCTACTGAATCAAGTTTTTGGGTTAGGTTCTTGGAACTTAGAAGTTTAAAAGAGCTCATCTCTTGATTCTGATGTAGTCATGAACCTAAGAGACTTCATGGCCATCTTTGCCTCTGCAAGCTCCATGAAAACTTGCTTTGGGGAATCTTAACCCCAAGCATAGTTGCTTTCCTTGTATCTATTTCTTTATGGCTGGCTCAGTGTGAGGAGCACAGTTGTTCATGCAAAGATCTGTGGTTACACCCTCCTCTTTGTAAATGACAACCATAAAGGTTAAAAAAAAATTGAATGAGCTCTGGCACTTACTAATTAGCTCACATTCTGTCAGCATCAGGCCTGTGTAATTGGACAATTAACATTGATAGCAGAAATTGCTGCCTCGAGAGAATGGTCATAAGGTAGCCCTCTCCATCTTGAGATAAGCCTTATGAGGGTGAGTTGGCAGCTGGGAATCCAGGCTTAATAGGGACTTAAGGGCATGAGAAATGACAAATTGTTTCCAGGTGACTTTAGAAGGCTGTCTATTCATAAAGAATGGTTGCAAACAACAGAGACTATCACTAATTTCAGCAAGTATAAGATTCATTTTCAGTGGAATCTCTGTTCCTTCTTTTTTTCTGTTCTGTAGTTACACTGCTTATCTGTCTTTCATGTGAAGTTTTGAGAGTTCTGCTGGTCCTTTTTGAATGTGTTTGTAAATATTCATTTCCATACTATTTTATCCTTTTTGCATAGCAACCATTTAGTTTTGAAGAGTTCTAATTTATAAAATTTCCTTTCCTAGATCATACTTTTAGTGTCAAGGAAGAATTCTTAGGCTGGCACTGTGGCTCAATAGGCTAATCCTCTGCCTTGCGGCACCAGCACACCAGGTTCTAGTTCGGGTTGGGGCGCCGGATTCTGTCCCGGTTGCCTCTCTTCCAGTCCAGCTCTTTGCTGTGGCCAGGGAGTGCAGTGGAGGATGGCCCAAGTGCTTGGGCCCTGCACCCACATGGGAGACCAGGAGAAGCACCTGGCTCCTGGCTTTGGATCAGACGGTGCACGGGCCGCAGCACGCCGGCCGCTGCGGCCATTGGAGGGTGAACCAACGGCAAAGCATGACCTTTCTCTCTGTCTCTCTCACTGTCTAACTCTGCCTGTCAAAGAAAGAAAGAAAGAGAGAGAGAGAGAGAGAGAAAGAATTCTTTTCCCAGCCCTAGATTTTAAAAAATTTTCTCTTAGGTTGTTTCTAAATATTCTAGAATTTGTTTTTATTTTCAGCTCATTATCCATTTGCATTAATTTTTGTATTAAGTGTGAAGTTAAATTTTATTTTATTTTATTTTTTTTGCCTGTAAATGTGCAGTTGTGCTAGCAGTGTTTGTAGAAAAGGTCATCTTTCACCTAGAGAGTCACTTTTGTCCCTTTGTTAAAAATCAGCTGAACATAGGAATATTTCTTGGTTATCTTTTTTGTTATACTAGAATATGTTCACATCACAGCTAATACCACACTCTTCATATATAGTGATATAGTGAGCTTCAATATCAGTGCATACTCCCATTTTATTAAGATTATTTTAGCAGTTAAAAGGCCTATGCTTTTTCACATGTTTACAAATAGGCTTATTTATAATGGAAAAACAAAAACAGGCATAAAACAAATACATTGGAATTTTGATAGGCATTATCTGTTCTTTGGACAAATTTGTGGAGAAATGATGTCTTTAATATGTTTTTGAATCTATGAATATGGTACACCTTCTCATTGATTGAAGTCTCTTTTAATCAGCATTTTGTAACTTTCATGGTAGAAAACTTGCTGTGTGCATTTACTTATTTCATTTTCTCTGATTGCTGCAATTATTGTGTTTGTAATGGCAGTTTCTGCATGCTCATTGTAAACGAGCAGAAACAGGATTGTCATTGATTCTCGTATGTTGATCCTGTATTCTATTTCCCTTTTCAGTGTATTTGGTGTTATCTTTTGTGTGCTTATTTTAGTTACAGCACTACACTAGGTGCTTTCTGAATTCATCATGGAATAGAGTGAAGTTTCTGAATGAGGGCTTTAATCCTAGAGGATTTTTACTATACCAAGATGATACATCAATTCATGTAATGACACCTGATGTGTATACTTTCTGTGCAAGGCCCTTTGGGTCTTGCAGGGATATAGAAAAGTTTTTGTTTCATTAGAGAGGTGAGGGAAGGAGGGCAAGAGGGAGGTAGAGACATAGAGATAAAGGAAGAAAAGTAGAGATGAAGCAAAAAGAAAGGGAGAGACTATAAAACTTTCATGTGACATCATTTAAGAAATAATTATAATAGTGTATCTTGGCTTTCCATACCTAAAATACTGTCATGTGCTCTTCAGCAAGATCTGAATGCCTTAAGGGCTGATTCTGAGGCCAGATTGCTTTTTAGGACATCTGCCATTCTATGAGTCTGCTGTGCATCCCGTTTCCCATGTTGGATCGTTCTCTCCCTTTTTAATTCAGTCAGTTAGTATTAGCAGAAATAGAAATCTGAAGCAAAGGTCTGAGGAGAAAGAATAATTCTAGGGTCAGATATTTGGTGAAGAGGGTAAGATGTCACTTGGGATGCCCGTATCCCATTTTGGAGTGCCTGGTTTGAATCCCAGCTACTCTGTTTTCAATCCAGCTTCCTGCTATGGTACACCATGGGAGGCAGTGGACGACAGAACTTAAGTACTTGAGTCCTTGACACCCATGTAGGAGACTTGGATTGGGTTCCAGTTTCCTGGCTATGGCCTTGCCCAGACCTGACTGATGTGTACATGTGTAGTGAACCAGTATATACAAGATGCCTTTTTGCCTGTTTGTCTTCCTTTCAAATAAAAATGAAAGATAAGTAAATAAAAATAAAAACATATGTATTCTACCTTTGGAGGATCAGGGGATGCTCAGGCCAGGAGCAGTTATGTACTGGGCCTTGAAAGGAGGAAAGGACTTTGCTGGGTAATGTAAGGGCATGGATGTGCTATAAAGAGTAGTCAGCTGAAATTCAGCAGGTGAGAACGAACAGGGAGGTTTTAGGAGACCCGTGGAGTTGAAGTGTGCATGCAGTTTGGGGCTGGTGACCAAGGAGGGAACTGGTCAGGAGGTGAATATCACGTGATAGAAACCTTTGATGTCTGAGCAGTTTGGAACATTTCCTGTGGGGCAGGGAAGAAGGAACAAAGATGTGTGAATGGAGATGGCAAAATAATAATAACATTTTAGAAAGATGTGCTCAGTTGGGTGATTCAGGGGAAGAGATGGTAGGCAGGGGGGAAGAGTCTGGAGACTGGTAAGGCATTCTCATTGCTTTTCCCCTCCTGGGTGTGCACATGTGCGTTTGTGTTTATATACTGACCCTTGTAGAATGTCCACTAGCTGAAGCTTCATGCCTGGAGATTTGAAGCCTCTGTACTTGGAAGGGACCAGAAGCTCGCTTTCCCCCAGCACTCTGGCTTTTTATGATGCCAGTATATGAACATGGATGCAATGTAGTCAGATATGCTGGCTGAACTGGTGGAGCCTTACCTGATGACATGTCCTTAGGGACCAGGCTTCACTGACTTGCTGTACTCAGGTAAAAGTCCGGCTTCAGCATTCTGATGGTAGTGAATGCCTCTGGAGGTTTTTTTTTTTTTTAAAGACTTTTATGTATTTTTGAGGTAGATTTACAGACAGTGAGAGGGAGAGACAGAAAGGTCTTTGATCTGCTGGTTCACTCCCCAAATGGCCACAGTGGTCAGAGCTGAGCCAATCTGAAGTCAGGAGCCAGGATCATCTTCTGGTCTCCCACATGGATGCAGGGGTCCAAGCGCTCAGTCCATCTTCTGCTTTCCCAGGCCATAGCAGAGAGCTTGGATCAGAAGTGGAGCAGCCGGGACTAGAACTGATACCCGTATGGGAGACTGCCACCAGAGGCGGAGGATTAACCTACTGCACCATAGCACTGCTCCTGGAGACTCTTGTAATGCTGGGGTGGTAGGATGTGGCTACTCACGCTTGCTCCACTTCCTTCCTCAGTCTGTGCTCTCTGGGGATATGAGCCATGGGGTGACAGTGGGCAGAATTGCGAAGGATTTGGAGTTGGACCAAGCTCTGATTTACTCTGATACTTTATGTTGGCATCTTCAATTCAAGGCTTGGGAACTGAGATGCTATTCAAAATTTTATGTGGCTAATAAGAAAGAAACATTGAGTTTCCTAAGCTCTAAGGGATTTTTTTGCATATTTAAACTTTACATAATAGATTTGCTAATAAAAATAAATTCCCAAAGCATGAAAAATGAATTAATACTTTTAAAATTGCCAACCCCTAAATCACATTCAAAGCTATTGTTGAGTTTTGGCATATGCATACCTATACATTTTTTAAGCTATTCACTTTTATGTAGTTGATATCCTTTTGTATAAACAATTTGTTTCCTACATTGATATAACATTTGACTAAGCATTTTCTGTTTAAAATGTTTTACAAAACATTTTAGTTTTGACATCATGGGGTGTTATATTGTTTTTCATCATTTATTTAACAGTCAAATAGGTTATGAGAAAGGTTCATTAATGAAACTCTTACACTGCAAAAGCCATGTTCTGAGACAAAAAAGTTAACATGGTTTTAAATGTGTATGTATTAATGTGGGATATGTGTGAATTACACACATGTATTTACATGCTTTTGGGTAATTCATATGCCTGAGAGTATTGTAAAATTATTGAACTAAAACTTGGGCAGCAATATCCCTGGAAATTGTACATCTCCAAAGTCAAAGAAGAACATTCTACTCAGTCTCCTGCTGAGATTATCCAGGCTCATCTGGTCTGCAAAAATGAGAACAATAACAACATCAGCAATGCTGGCTCACACTTACTTAAACCAGATACGTGCCAGGCACTGATTGAAGTGCTTTATTTTCTGTTTAACTCATCCTTATAATAAACCTGTTAGGTCAACGCTGCTACCACCCCCAATACACAGCTGAACAACCTGAGTGCTACAGAGTTGAAGCAACTTTCCTGAGGCCATGTGCTCAGTAGCTGGGAGAGCTGGGATTTATATCGAAGCCCTCAAATTCTTGAGTCTCAGCTCTTGACTCTAGATAATCCTTGAGTAAGACTTGGCCAAGGCTGAACGTTGTTATTGGGGTTCCCAGCAGTGTGAGATTTACAGCCTGTGGTGCAGGACCTTGGTGCAAGGGTCTTGTATGAAGGATCGACGTTAGGATGAAACTTCTGCTGCAGTAGACCCACAACTCTACCAAACCAGTGCACTGTTTTGGTATATGTGGAGGGTCCAGTCTCTTTTTGTAAGGGTTTAGAATAGGTCTCAACTCCCCCTTAGTTCTTTTAGTGACCCAGGCTGCATTAGTCAAATAGGAGCTTACCTGTTCTGTATCTGTCTTATCTGTTACCTGTATCTGTTTCTGTATACTACGAGTGTTAATGTCCAGACAGGTTAAAAAGCACAGACTCTGGTGCATACTGCTGGAGTCAAATCCCAGCTCAGCTACTTCCTAGCTGTGAGCTTTGGGCTGTACTTCTTCTAGGTCCCATTTTCTTTTCTCTTTAGCATGGCTGTGGGCAGGGTCTACCTGGGCAGCTGAGGTGGTAGGTATTCGGAATAGTGACAGCTTACACAAGTGCATGCTCTTGAATCCCATCAGGGCTACTCTGCCCTCTGTCTTAATCCCTGCAGTAGCATCTCCTGTGGGCAGGGGCTTATCTTCATGTTTGCCAGCATAATCCAGAAACATCTTGGAACATCAGCCCTGTGCCTGTTTCTTGGGTGTTTCTTTCCCTGGTGAACCAGGCGTTGATCAAGCACTCCCTAAAGAATTGGAAGGGAAACTGCAGGCCCCAGAGGGAAGGCAGGGCCTCTTCCGTCAGGGCTCAGGGGAGGACCTGGGAGGACTCTGCCGGGGGTATCAGTGTGCCCCAGACGCCACTGTAACAAAGTCTCACAAACCAGGGCTTCAACAGCAGGACTGCGTTGTCTCAGAGTTGTGGAGTCGGGGTGTCAGTGGAAGATTGCTTCTGAGAACTATTCCTTTGCCTCTTTCTTAGCATCTGGTCATCTATTGGCACTCCTTGGCTTGTGGAGACCATACGTTATAGAAGGGGCCAAAGCAAGGTTGAAGAAGAGTTTACCAGGAGGGAACATGTTGGAGAAAATAATTCCAGGCAGGTCTTTGCAAAGATCCTGTAGCATTGAATACTTGCCTTTCCTCCCTCTCTCTCTCCCTCCCTCTCTCTCTTCCTCCCTCTCTCTTCCTCCCTCTCTTCCTCCCTCTCTCTCTTCCTCCCTCTCTCTTATCCTTCCTTCCATTTATTTATTTGAAAGAGTTACAGAAAGAGGGAGAAACACCTAGAGAGATCTCCCATTCACTGGTTCACTTCCCTAATGGCCGAAGTGGTCACTCGGGCAAGGCTGAAGCCACAGCTTCATCTTGGTGGCAGAAGCCTAAACATGGGCCATCCTTTGCTGATTTTCCCAGTCATTAGCAGGGAGTTGGATCAGAAGTGCAGCAGCCGGAACATGAATTGGCACCCCTATGGGATGTCAGCATCATAGGTGACAACTTTTGCCTGCTGTGCCACAGCGCCAGCCTTGAGAACTGTCCTGTTCAAGGAGCCATGGTACATCAATGGATGAAGGAGGAGTGCTCCACGGAGATGTGTGCAGTGTCAGAAGGCAATCTCTGTGGCATTTTTTCACTCATTTTGAGTGGTTTGAATTTAACCTTGGGTACAATAGGAAACAATTACAACATTTTTTAAAGACAAGTGCCATTGTTTAGCAAATGTTTTAAAGGCTTACCGTTGCTGAAATTTCATTTTCATTCCTGCGAATGGAACATGCTTTCTGTTTTGTAGTCTTCTTCCATTTCCTTATATGCATTTTGTTTTCATGCATTTTGTACATGATATATTGTTAACTTGCTTTCCTAATCATGGTGTACATGTTTGCAAATACAATATATAAACCGATGCCAGTATTTCTCACTTTCTCCTTTTTTGTCATCTTTTTTGCCCCATAAAGTGAGGATTTTACATTTTGTAAATCTGCTGATCTGTAGTTTGAAAAATCACATTCTTTCTTAGTTTCATTATTTAAGACAGGAGACTTCCCACCTTTTAAGTGTCCTGTGTGCAGCAGCATACCCATCCCTGGAGTGTGAAATGAGTGTGCAAGTTTATGGACTGTGCTGTGACCATCACTGGGAGAAGCATCTCTTTGTTTCGTGCCCAGCTATCTCATCAGATCTGCCGTAGACCTCAGGAAGGAGGTCCTGCGACACTGGGCACTTTGCAGTTGAGGAAGCTGAGCTTTGATGAAGTGGGTAGTCTGCCAATGGGCACGTGGGTGGATTTGGACTGATGATCCTGATGGGCAGCCTCAGGACTTAGTCACAACTGGGGAATTTCCTGGCTGGAAGCTCTGAGTCATTTCCGCAGGGGTCTCCATGCTGTCACTACAGAGCTTGGTGCCCACTGTGCACATGAAAGCTTGGGGATTAGTAGCAGAGCTTGGGCCTCCACAAAGCCATGCTGCCTCGCTCTCCACCATCTCTGCCTCTGTTGATGCCAGGGCAGATTTGAAATCCTTCTCTCCTTAGCCTACATTGTATAATACATTCTTTCATGGCCTTTTTAAGCAGCCTGTCCCAACAACCTGTCTTTCAGTCCCTTAATTTGGCTTTCTAATCTCCGCTCTATGATCTGGTCTCATAGCACCTGGCTGAGGACTCTGGGGGTCATATGTGGTCAGTGCATGTCTGTTTGGTAGACTGAGTAGAAGCATCTGTTTGGCTGTCCTTGACCTGCCTGCATCCTGGCAGCTCCAGGCCCTACAGGTGCTCCGAGTGTCAGGCAGCCTCCTGGGCACACTTGGTTCTTGGTGCCATGTCTGCTCCAGTCACCAGTTTTGCAGCAGCAGAGTTCCATTCCATAGCATGTCCTCCTCTCACGGCTAGGTGGCATAGGATGGGACAAATAGATACTTTGGAGTGACGGCATGTTTTGAAAGTGAGCCAACCCATAACGAAGAATGACACATTCTGAATGCCACAGTTATCAAAACTTACTGGCCTTTTTGAGGCAGTCGCCAGATTGCTGATTGGGGATGACAAAAGGGACATTTCCAAGAGATGAGGATAAGTAGAGTCAATCTGTGCTTGGGGCAGTTATCATAATTGCTACCATGTATTCAGTAGTTACTTGTGCCAGGAATAGGTACTTTCCAATAATATCTCTAATCTAAACTTCCTGTTGGCAAGATGTTTAGAAAAGTGCTGAGTGTAGTATGATCTGAGCATGATATTAGGCATGTGTAGGGATGGTGAATGGCTTTCTGTCCTTGCTCTCTTGCCCAGAGATGTCACAATTCCTGACGTGTTTATAAAAGCCTTAAGATTACATTTTTTCCTTAAATACTTTTCTCTGCTAGGAACACATAGGATTAGGGGACAGCTGGGAATATTTTGCTGCCACGTCCTCAGATCACCAGTGAGCATGGCCTCCCTGGGTTCACTGGGTGAATATGGTCATAGGAGAATGCATCTAGCCTGAGGCACCTTAGGAAGCCTCATCGGCTTTTTTGTAAACAGTGGTACCAAAGCTCCACACTTGCTCCCTTCAGGGTTTACCAGGAACCCTGGAATGGTCCCCTAATGTTATACTTCAGCAAATTTGCCCACAGCTTTCCTCTCATGGCCTTTGGGTGTGTGTGATGGCACCAAGCAGTGAGCACTGGACCAGAGTGCTCCAGCGTCTTTGGATTAGATGCATCATTAGCCTGCTACCCTGCTACTTGCTCTTTGTGGACCCTTAGGAAGCACAGTGATAAGGTGCATATGGGTTTATAGAGACCCCAAGGAGCAAGTAATGTAGTGTTAATGGGGGATGCTTCCAGAGGACCTGAAGCCCCAAAGGCAAACTGGTGTTCTTTAAGTCTCATTAGCACAAACCGTGTTTTTGCTGTCTGAGAGCTTACATGCTTGTCTGGAGTATTCTTACTCTTCCCCTTCCCCAGCCCTCCTCTCATCCCTGACCCCCATCACATTTTTCATAGGCCTGGTTTGTGTGTGTGTGTGCGTGCGTGTGTGTGTGTGTTTTGCCTCTTCCTTCTAAGTACATCTTCTCCAGATGGGACGGCCAGGTAATACCTATCTGAGGGAGGTTTCCTGGCTGGTTGGTCTCTGAGTCCCTTATTGAATGTTCATTTCCATACAAAGTAAGGTCATTTTATTTTATGTCTTGTTCGGGGTTATTTATTTCACTGCTGCTTCACCTTCCCCACCCCCACAGAGGAGGATTGATTGAATACAGGGTCCTGGTTGTTTCATGCAGAGTGACTCCTCCCTGCCAAGCACTGGGAACAGCATGTGGTACAGTCATATGATGGAAAGAAGGAAGGAAAGAATACAGGAAAGCAGGCGGGAATCCACAGGCAAAATCTTTTTTTGACAGGCAGAGTTAGACAGAGAGAGAGAGAGAAAGGTCTTCCTTTTTCCATTGGTTCACCCCCCAAGTGGCTGCTACGGCCGGTGCGCTGATCTGAAGCCAGGAGCCAGGTGCTTCCTCCTGGTCTCCCATGCAGGTGCAGGGCCCAAGGACTTGGGCCATCCTCTACTGCACTCCTGGGCCACAGCAGAGAGCTGGATTGGAAGAGGAGCAACCGGGACAGAATCCAGCTCCCTGAGTGGGACTAGAACTCCCGGTGTGCCGGCGCTGCAGGTGGAGGATTAGCCTAGTGAGCCACGGTGTTGGCCCAGGGCAAAATCTTGAAAGTCCCACCTTTTAGGGACCCTTGCTTCTTAGAGGAATAGAAGTGGAAAAGCTAATATGGGAAGACCATGAGATGCTGGGCTTCTGTCTGTGATAAACCCACAGGTCTGGAAAGCCATTCTCCAGTGGGACCTCGAAGGAACGTGGCTCTTTCTCTTTCTCTGGAAGTGGAGCCATAAGCTAAGCACATTACATCTGACGATGGAAATTGGGCTGTGTCTGCCTCAAATCCAACCGAGAGTTGGAGACTCGTGCTTTCCTTGCCCTTTTTGCAGGGTGAAACTTTGCCCATGGAGGCTGACTGTTCACAGTGCCCTGTCCTTGCTTCCCATTCTTGGTGGAGGAGGAGATGCATAGGGGTCAGAGAATAGTTTTCTGTTCACGCAGCACATGCATCAGCTTGTGCTTGACATGTCATATGAATAATCCCTGAAATTTGAAAAGGGAGAGAAGGAAGAAATGCACCTAGAAAGTGCACCAAAGAATCAGGGGAAAAATCTAATGGAAAAGGCACGTGATTGGGGTGGTTCCTTTGGAGGACGTGAACTAATGTTTAGCTTCAGGAATTTGAGGGGTAGAGCCCTGAAAAAGAAGAAATGGACACAGAATAAGACAGAAGAGATAGGGGTTTATTATGGTAGAAAAGTAGCAGATGGGTATGGAAAAGTTAGGTAAGATGTAAAAAGATATGTGTTTCTGAAAAACAAATTTTGTAGTTATATTGATTATTCTTGAGGAATAGGCTTACCAGGTTTACTGATATAGGGATTCCTTTTATTTATTTCTAAACTTTATTTATTTAGAAAGGCAGAGAGAGAGAGAGAGAGAGAGAGAGAGAGAGAGAGAGCGAGAGCGCACGTGCTCCCATTTGCTGGTTCCCTCCCAAATGCCTACAATAGCAGGGCAGGGCAGGCAGCAGCTGAGAGCCAGGAACTGAATCTGAGTCTCCCACATGGGTGGCAGGGACTCAGGTATTTGAACTGCCTCCCAGGATGCACACCAGTAGGAATCTGGAATCAGGAGGACTCCTTGTGGGATGTAGGCATCTCAAGTGGAGTCTTAACCTGTCAAGCGCCTACCCCTCAGAAATCCTTTTGATTAAATTTAGAAGGAGTAGCCAGTACCATCAGTACTTTTTGTCTTTATATTTTTGTTAGTGAAACAATAATTCTGATGCCCGAGGAAATCTGAGTTTGAACACTAGCTACCTTGGGTATTAGCTTAAATTCGTATATAAATTACATAGCTTTTTCATTTTCCCATTAATGTCTTCTTTTGGAAAATGGAAGCAAATTTTTTTTAGAAAGTTAATTTCAAGCAATATCCACATTATCTTGAAGTATGTGTTATATGTGAGTGTCTATTCATTTCCATTTTTAATGATTTGTGGAGCTCATGTTTTCTGATTTACTTATTAAAAAAAAGACATTTATTTGAAAGTCAGATTTACAGAAAGAGAAGGAGAGATGGCGGGAGTGGGGTGGGGTGGGGAGAGAATCTTCAATTCCCTGGTTCACTCCCCAGATTACTGCAACAGCCAGGCCTGGTCCTGGCCAAAGCCAGGAGCCAGGAGATTCTGGGTCTCCTACATGGGTGGCAGGGGCCCAAACACTTGGGCCATCTACTGATGTTTTTCCCAGGCTATTAGCAAGGAGCTGAATCAGAAGTGGAGCAGCTGGGACTCAAACTAGCCCTTAAATGGGATGCTGGTGCCACAGGTGGTGACTCTACTTGCTATGCCACAACACAAGTCCCCCTGATTTATTCTTTACTGAAGTACTGGGTTTTGCCCCAAATCTCCTTTATCTTAATTCTGAACATTCACCTATCAAACTGTTCTTGTACACTTTAATATGAGTAGGAAGAATTAGGGTTTAGGAGGATTCTCTTGGGTTGTCTAAAGTCATTGAAAACCATTCTCACAGGAGGCTTTCACATCCTTGTTAGATTGCCATCCAACAGATACATCCAGAACTCTCCTGTGAGCGAGACACCATCTGACACAGTAGGGACTCCAGGTATGGGGACATAATAGGCTGTGTCCCTACTTTCATGGAGTGGCAGAGTGGTGGGTTCAAGACAGTGGAAAAGCACACAAAAAATAGTCATAACTAAATGTGCTGAGTTCCACAGCGTGGTATGGTAGGAACAGGTAGGCGAGGGAGAGAGCTACTTTGATATGAGTGGTTGGGGAGGTCTCATTGAAGCTGGGCTCAGACTGTACTGCTGCAAGCCAGGTGACCAGCCTATAGAATCTAAGGAGGGTTCATTCTTTGGGTCTTGCAAGTGGTTCTTCAAATTTTATATCCTAGATGCTCTGTTGCCATCTTTGTTTATGTCCCAGCCCTGCCTAGAAGCCAGGTTTAAGCTGGGTCCTTCAAGTTAACAAGGATTCAAGTCTTTGAAGAGTCACTTGGTCATCAGCTAAACAAGTAAAGACTGTTTGCTGTGGCTTATTTCAATGTGGAGCTGAGATATCTGTGTAAATCCTGTAATTGCCAAAATTGACCCATCAATGTTAAAGACCCTTTTTAAGTGGCTCATTTTCTTCCTTTTACACAGCCATCAAATGCAGCACTAATGAGGGGTGGTGTTCATCTTGTTTTACAACTCTGAGGTTTTCTGTCTCCATTAGCATGCAGAATCTGAATGCCTGTGGTTCTCAGGAACAGGAGCCCCCAGGTCCATATTTTCACATATGGTTGTTTTGCATTGCAGAGGGGCCTTGTGGCTCAGCCCAGGTGGTTCCATTGTTTCCCTTACTGTGCCTTCAGAATGCCTAGGGGGTTTAAATGTCTTGGCTTCCTTCTGGAGGGACATGCCTTTTTATAAATAATGTGGCCAACAATAATAAACCATTAATTAAAAGCACATCAATGATATTAACATATCATTGAGAAACACCATATTGCACAATTCCAAGGCTATGAGCAAAGTTTTAATTCCTGAGCAATCTACAATGTGTTGCTCTTCCCAATATGATCTGCACCATGCTTCCTGGATGTAATCCTCAAGGTTGCAGAACTGTGTTCTCATGGCATTGTCTACTTCCCATGCTTTATGGCATTTGCTGGGTATGCTCACTTGTATCTTTGGATAGTTTCCCTCATTCTAGCTAGTCCAAGATCATGACTTCCAGTCCAGCCATTATACAACTTGTCCAGTAATACTGATGTCATCATAGTCACAGGATGAGATTGTTTTATTTTCACCAGGCTCATATCTATGGCCATGGGAGTTAAGAGTTTCCTTCAGGTCACCTACGGATACCTTTGGGTCAAGTTGTGCTTGAGTTGGAAATCAATTTCCTGAGCTCATCCTTTTCTTTAACCACTTTGTACAGCAGCACTGGGAGCAACCAGCCAACCAGGGCATATCCATGTTTTCCAGAAATGCCTGAGTATCACCCAGCTCCCTGTTTTTTATAAGTGGTTGATTGGGAATGTACAGTGCAGATACTTTGCATATGTCTCTTACCAATTCATGTCCGGGACTGTGCTCTCTTTCCTGCTGGGAATAGGCATTAACATCTTTAAATCTAATCAGATTAGAGAACTAATTCATAACTCTCATGCTTCAAATTCCATTCCTCTAGATTTACCATATGCCTTGTACCAAAATATCCATCAATGTTCTCCAAGAAATTGAACTGATAGGGCAAATGTCAAATAAGGAATTGGCTTATATGATTCTGGAGGTCCTACAATGTATAGTTCCAGTCTGAGTCTGAAGGCCAGAGAACCAGGAGTCTGGTGCTCTGAGTTTCACTCTGTAGGCAGAAGATCAATGTCTTAGCTCATCCAGGTGGGTGGAGAATTCAGTTTTCCTCTGCCTTTTTGTCACAGTAAAGCCTTCAGCAGTTCAGTGATGCCCACTCACATTGGCAAAGGCAGTGTGCTTTACCCAGTTCACCAATTCACATGTTAATCTCTTCTGGAAATACCCTCACAGACACACCAAAAATAGTTTTTAACCAGACAGCTGAGCATCCTGTGGCCTGGTGGGTTTACAGTCACTGCCTCTCTCTGATGCCACCAACCACTTATTCTCAAAGCAGAATGCACCGTGCACTGTGTTCAACTGTGTAGGTTATGTGCTCGAAATCAGGACTCGGCTGGAAAATGGAGATAGGTGATTTGTGCACATCTTTAGTGCCAGCTACCTAGATTCTGTTATTGCGACATCACTGTACCTTTGTTTCCTCTTCGAAATGGTCACAGTGATGGTATCTATCACAGGGGGTTGTTCTTAGGCATAAAAAAAAAAAAACATACATAGAAAGTCCTTGGAATAATGCATGGCGTATCAGAAAAGCCCTAGGAATACTGTGTTATCATTGTTATCATTTCTGTTCTCACAATACAGCTCTCATAGAATATTAATTTTACCCTGTTTTATTAAAAATATATATTTACTTGAGAGAGAGATTACTTCATCCCTTGGTTCACTGCCCCGATTGGCTGCAGTGGCCAGGGCTTAGCAGCATGAAGCTAGGATCCCACAGCTTTATCCAGGGCTCCCATGTGGGGAGCAGGAGCTTAAACACTTGGGCCTTCCTCTGCTGCTTTGCTCAGGCCATTAGCAGGGATTTGGATCAGAAGTAGAGCATCCGGGACATGAACCAGTGCTCATATGGAATGTTGGCACTGTAGACGATGGCTTCACCAGCCAGGCCATGCTGGCCTCCTGGGTTTTTTTTTTAATCATGCAGATGAAATGTGTATAAACAAAGGCCCACATTTAAACTAATTTTTCTGTTATTGGTCCTATGCTGGTACTACACCTCTTGACTAATCTAGATCCTTAGAGAAGAGGAACACTGGGCTGCATTTAGAAATGGGCAATGGGTTAGGAGTCATTCAATTTCCCCCGCCTTGTGCCAGGCTCCACGGCAGCCTCTAGATGAAACTGACAGATAATTATTATGTTTAATCAAGGCTTTTGTTCTTGTTGAAAACTATTGTGCTACCTTGGAGAAAGGTAACGCCCAGCCTTGCTTCAGGTCCTGACTTTTCAGTATGAGGAAAAGTTTTGATTGACTTTTGAGGTAGGATTAAAAGTGTGTGTGGCGGGGAGGGAGGTTCAGTTTGCTTTGGACCTGAGGACAACAAGGGACAAGTGGTGGGGACAGTGGACCTCCTGGTGACCAGAGGAGGGCAGGGGATGAGAAGCCAGTTCACCAGAGTGAGAGATGCTGGCCATGGCAAAAGATTTCCTTGTGTTGAGAGGGACCCCCTGGACCTATGTCCAGTTGGATTTGGATGGGCCAGGCCCATGATAGAGTTCCTTCTCCCCTTCCCATTCCTCTGCCTCACCTCAGTGTCTTTCTTGGAAGCAATATTGGAAGGAATTCTCTCTGTTAACTACTCTCTTGAACCTGTTTTATAGTAGGAGGCCAAAGTCACAAAGGCTGCTGGTCCCCAAGAAGCTTAGTAGACAGGGCAGCAAAAAGCATATGGATGAGCAGAAAACACAGTGGGCAGAACAGCCCCATAGACTTGTGGTGGGCAGAAATGACCCCTTGTGCTTGAGGATAGGACTGGAGAGGAAGCAAGCATGCATTCAGCTAGCGGGGTCAGAAGCTGAAGTGATCGTTCATAGCTATTGAGAGGTTACCCTGTGTGTGAAAATTACATGTGGTTTAGCTTTTAAATTCTCACAATAATCCACGGAGATGAGTACTGTAATTATGCCCATTTTGTAGATGAAGAAATTGAGGCACAGAGAAGAGTTTAGAGGGCTTTTATTGCGAATTAGGCCTTGATGATAGCTAGGGATTAATTGTGCAAAGAGAAATGATGGGGTTTTCTAGGAAGGGAGGAAGGATGATGTGGTCTTTCCTAAACAAAACTAGAGGGTACAAACTGAATCTAGATACATCCATGGTGCAGCATCCTTGTTTTCTGCTGCTTTAGGAATTTTGAACCCATGGCTCTCAGCCCCACTGTGTGCACCAGCTCTGGGTTGTTGGCAATCCAGGTGGACTCTCCAATGCAAATTGCCAGAAAGATAAATGAGAATTGGCAGCTGTATTTAATTATGCAGCCTTCTGCAATGTGTCTACAACAGACATTTTTCTTACAGAGAGTAATTATTCTTAGCATGCCCATCTGAGTGAGATTATGCTTTGGTAATTGGTTTTGAATTCTCAATCCATTTTTATTTGAACCTCCTTGCTGGAGTCCTTTCTATCAATGCTTGTGAATTGAGACTGAGGTGCACCTGCTCCTGAGACACAGCATACAGGTGATCTGGTTACTGCCCTTGTTGAAAATGTTGGGATGAGGACAGGGGATTCCCAGGGTACTGGGGCAGACCCTGGACTGTGGGAAATGCTTGCTTAGAAATCTTGAACACTGATAAAGGTTTTTATTTCACCTTTTTGCATCATTTTTCTGATTCTAGCCTTAATTGATGAGGACACAGGTTAGGCAAGGGGATGACTTCTGCTTTGTCTCATACTGTAGTCTTGCTCTACTCACTCTGATGGATTTAAAAAAATAACCAAGACTCACTCACTTGGCTGAATAAAGCACACAGCGTTTACAGTCTGTCAAGTAAATCTCACTCCAAGCTTCTGTCCCAGGACTCTAGTATAATAACTGGCACATGAGGCTCATCATATGCACTCCTCACATTATATTATAATAATTGTAAAGTGCATTTAAAGCATAAATGAAATCATAAATAGCATGCACTGTCACCAGCCTGGACTGAACTGTAATGACTGCCCTGTCACCTTCAGCAAGTTGTTTGTCCTTCTTGGTCTTTAGGGTCAATGTCAGGAAGGCAAGCCAGTGGTGGTGTCTGATCATACTCCTGATTAAGTACTTCTGAGGCTCTGTTTTCATGCTAGGATCATTGGCCCCAGGAAGAGACTGGAAGACTGAGTCTCAATTTGGATGTTCATCGGGATTACCTGCTACACCAGACCACCGTCCTGCTAAATTGACAGCTTGTGCCAACCCCCTCCTCCCCCCTTCAAAGGGACTCCTGTCTAGAAGGTTGAGGACTGGACCTAGGGATCCTCATTTTGTTTTGCAAACATCCCAAGGTATTCCAATGCAGCATTGCTTGACTTAGGGATCCCTGAAATAAAGAATAAATAGCAGGAAAGTGAAGAACTAGAGAACTACTTGCAATGACATGGCTTGAGGTATCCAGGTTTCTGATGAAATTCCTATCTTTAGCTTAATTTCCTCATATATGTCCCATATGTGTCAAAATGTGCACATGTGTGCCCACTCCCATGCACTATTGCAGACAGTATGGGTTGAAAAGTTTGTTTGCTAAAACGCACAATATGCTGGAATCTGGCAGAAGGAAAATTGTGTTATGTGCGGAAAGCACCATCATTTGCTATGCATGAAAGCTTATGGCTGGAAGGATACTCCATTTGCAGAACGAGCTCTCTAATCAGGTGACACACACATACATATGCTTGAGTATGCTTGCACACAACAGAAGTGTTGGAAAGAGCAGAGCGAGGTGTGCAGACTTTCTGCAACAGGAGGACAGCCCAGGGTGTCGGTCATTTTTCCGAGAAGGGCTTTTGTCTCCTGTCTTCAAAACTAGCAGGAAATAGAAACATCATGAGCTTCTGATGAGCAGTGAGGGGTGCAGAAAGCTGGATTTTCTTTTCTAGGACCTGCTTCCCGTTGATGGGACAAGATCCTTGGTTTTTCACTCTTCTCTAGTGGCTCACTGAATGCCTCTTTCCTGGGAATTTTGGTCTTCAATGGGCTTGATGGCTGCACTCATTAGAGTTCTGCCCTAGGGATATGTGCAAGTCTTGAGCAGTGGGGCTCGGTTCTGAGTGCTGAGTACAGGCAGTCAACAACCCCAGTGAGTTTTTAACTGACCCTCTTCAGAAGCAGCAGTATTCTATCTGTTTTGAAGGAGTGTGTGCAAGAAAGGCAATGTTTTCCTCGTTTTATTTCTTAATAGCAGAAACAGTTGTCTTTTGGGGGTATAGCAGCAGCCTTCTCTTTTGGATGCAGTAGTCATACAATCACCGTTTGGAGATGCACAATCTGTCATTTTTATTATAATTGTGGCATATCTTTAATTTGCTTGGCATAATGCACTTAATCCATAATTATAAAATATGCAGCTAGCCCTTGGCCTCATTCTGCTCTCCTATCACACAGGCAGCTTGGTGTTTTTATTAATTTAACTTTATACAAGCTAACAGATTGCCATAAAGGAAAACAGAATTTCTCAACCAGTTCAGCTAATAGCTGTGCTTCAGCAAAGGGCCCCGTGGTATGTGTTGAACAATAACTACCTCTCTCCAGCACTACTTGCAGTTTTTAATTGAATTTCTATCCCATGGATATCATGTTGGAGCTATTCATCTGCTCCACTAAGTCTTCTGATATTAAACAAGTTCTTTCAGGTTATTATTGTAATACAAATACTGTTAGGCAGTTTATTTCCATTAAAAACTCACTGCCATGGTGAGGCTAACACAGTTGAGGGAGCTTATCCTGAACATGGCCAAGCAAAGAAATCACATTAATAGGGGTGAAAATGCAATGTGCTTATCTTGTTTGCTTCTTCTCTACAACTCCCCCCTCCCCTTCTTTGTTTGAGTGAAAGGATTTGGTCATGCTGACAAATTTTTGTAAATGACAAAATAGTGAACATTTTCAGATAGCCCTTGGTTTGGTTTTAGATATCTGCCATTTATATCTGCCAACAAGAGGAACATCGTTCGGCTGGGTTTCTCTTTTTCTTCTGCTATCTCGTCTCTAGCACACATTGCCATTCTGGTTGACATTAGAAATATCTCACTGTTGTAAAGCACATTTCATAGGCTTTACAGCCTCCTGACTTGTATAGGCTCAAGCTTTTCCCTGGCTTGTTACCTATACGTCCTGATGTTTGTAGGCTGACTAACAAAATCGTCAAACATCAAAACCAGGGAGTCCTCAGAAAACTCCTGAGAGGTGATTGTTTAAATTGAAGGAAAGAAACCCTCTCACTGGGTTGAGTGCTGTTAGGAATGGCTGCTGTGTTTTGCAGTTCTGTGAAGGCGTTGTAATGAAGCACAGCTCCTGGCCTGTGCACTGGCTGTTCTTTAGGTCACAGCACCTACCTCCAGCTGCTTCTTGCTGTGTTTGTCAACACAGCCCTGACTTCACAGCTGTCTTCTGCGTCATGTCCTCTCACATTTTCCTGGGTAAATTCTCTGTCAACCCAAGGAGGCGTCTTCAATACACTGATCCCATAGTTTTCAGCCCTCTCTGTAGCCACCTGTCCATATCACCATATCTTGGTCCTCCTCACCATTGGGAACTCCCTTACCTGTAATAACTTGAACTCCAATTCCTCCATATGGTCACATTGCCTAATTTATTGAATTTTCTTACATTTACTGAGTTTGTGATTCTCAGTTCAAGATGTCTCCCATTTTCTACTTTTTAGTCCTCAAGTCATTATGCAAAATGGGGCATGATAGGGTGTACCTTATGAAGTAACTGCAATAATTATATTAGTTAATATTTGTAAAGTGATTAGCATGGTCCCTGGTACTCAGTATACTTAAAAAAAGTTGGTAATTATTGTTACTAGAGTCACTGACCTGGTTACATTTCAGACCAGTGTTTGGTTCAGATGAACCTTTACAATTTCCTCTTCAGCTCTGAAGCGTGGAAGACATTTGAGCCTGAATTGTGGGTGAGACGCCACTGCTCTAATGAAATTCCTAGTTAGTTACTGCCGCTGGCCTGCCCGTGTCTATGAAAAAATAGATGGTCTCATAGGCTCAATGGTGCATATTAGAAATGTTTCTAAATTGCAAAACCTGCACGGCTGTCTGAGTGAATAAGTGCCAGGCTGATGGTCAATGCAGAGCTTTACAATGGATGTAATTATTCGTGTTTTTGAATCTCCAGACACCATAACCCTGATGGGAAAGCCTTGCAATGGCTAAACAGATCCACACGGCAAAAGCAAAGTGGCTGCTTTTCACACAACAGTACCAAACATAAACCCACGGGCTCTTAAAGTTTATTTGGGAGTTTCTGAACCATGTCTTTTCTCCTCTGTTCCTATTACTCCATACATCAAGGTCAAACACCAATAAGTAGCAAATCGTATTTCTCACCTTGGCATGGTTGTTAGAACTGACATTTCTGGAGAAAAAGCAGTAATGCCTACTGACCAGAGAGGACTGTAACTTCGACTGTTGTCAGTCACTGAGGGCAATCAACATTCGTGGAAGGGATTGTAACCTTATGATTGTAATCAGCTCCTGTTACAGCTGGTTTCTGTTGGACAAACATGTCACCAGATGCTAATTACCTGCTGTGATTTTTTTTCTGGCTGTTAGAGGGTTCTTACATTAATACCATCATTCCTGATCTTTGGGTTTCTGCCATTTCCTTTAGCAAGGTAATTTATAGATATACACCCTTCAAATTCATTTTTAGAAGCAGAGAGATTCTGTGGCACTTCTAGATCTGTTTCCACGGGATCAATACAAGAAACCCCTACAGAACCTTCTGATCCCCTCAGAAAATAATAATGCCTCAGTATTATATCAAGGAAATAGCCTAGGTTGGAGGTTAGGTGTGCTAGATGGAGATTTTGATGACTCTGGCCTCTATTGACTAAAAGATGAAGGGATGCCTTCTTTGCATGTCCCTATACCTCCACAAAGCATACTGCACATACCATGCGTGGGGGCCAAGTCTTCCTGTTTTAATCACAAGGCCTATTCTTTTTCCACTGTCTACCTGCCACCACTCAGTATGTCCTGCAGTTGTACACGTTATTGTTCCTTTAGCATCTCACATGCAATCCCTTTCTTTGCCTTTTTTACTTCCTCTTTCAGTGCCTAACCTCAGTTTCTTCCACTCTGAAAGGATTGATGTTACCTTGGAAATTTGTATTTACCCCTTTGAATCTGTTCGTCACTGCAAAATGCGCATAATTACAACAGTTCCCAGAAGGGTTCCATGAGTGCCATGCTAGTTGATGCAATATAGATGCCGGTGTATCCTGGTTGTTCCTCTTCTGATTCAGCTCTCTTCTGATAACCTGGAAGGTACTGGAAGCACCCATGTGGGAGACTCAGAGGTGGCTCCTGGCTTCAGATAAGCTCAGGTCCAGCTGTTGTGGCCTGTGACATCTTTCAGTCAACATTTGGGGAGAGAAACAGCAGATGGGAGAATTTTTCTCTCCCTCTCTCTGTAACTCTACCTTACTAATAAATAAAATCTTTTTAAAAAATGTTCAATAATATAATCTCATATAACACAATATATATGATTCTCATATTTATATGAACCCTGAGATTCTTAGTACTGGGATAAACTAGACCCTTGCCATATCCTCTAATGGCTTAGCATCAAATAAGGAAAGATGTAGACATATAATTGCAATGGGAGGCCCTTTAAAGGAAGGCAACACAGAGGACAGAAAGCAGCTAAGAGATAAGAGGGAGGACAATTGGACAGGGTGATTAGAAAAGGGTTTTCTGGAAAGGATTCGGATACCATGTAGGACAATCCCGTTCTATTATCTTTCCATTTCTCATTCAAAGCACAGAAAATGATGTCTCTAATGTGGGCACTCTGAAAGTCTCCCCATCTCTGCAATTAGTACAATTGTACAATTAGTTCCCTTGTGAAGCCTTTTAGGGAATAATGTTCGTATTTGAGGATTTTCCTACTTATTTTTTCATATATGCCTTAACATTTTTTTTTATATATATTTTTTGACAGGCAGAGTGGACAGTGAGAGAGAGAGACAGAGAAAGGTCTTCCTTTTGCCGTTGGTTCACCCTCCAATGGCTGCCGCGGTCGGCGCACCGCACTCATCCGATGGCAGGAGCCAGGTGCTAGGTGCTTTTTCCTGGTCTCCCATGGGGTGCAGGGCCCAAGCACTTGGGCCATCCTCCACTGCACTCCTGGGCCACAGCAGAGGGCTGGCCTGGAAGAGGGGCAACCGGGACAGAATCCGGCGCCCCGACTGGGACTAGAACCCGGTGTGCCGGCGCTGCAAGGTGGAGGATTAGCCTGTTGAGCCACAGCGCCGGCCATGCCTTAACATTTTCTAAGCTGTTTTGAATATCTGAACTATCATCCCAGTGTAATGTTGAATCCCATTTTTTTAAAGAAATAAAGACAGATTCTTCAACTACATTTGATCATGAAATAGTTTTGTCTTTTTATTAAGCATTAGCTCAGAACAATAGAGCTTTTCACAATCAGTCTATAAGTATGTGTTGATCCCATGCCAGGAACTGTATCATAGGAATAGGGCTGTTGGTGGATACTTAGGTTGATTCCATGTCGGAGCTGTTGCAAATTGAGCTGCTATAAACATGGGAGTGCAGGTAACTCATATGCTGCTTTCATTTGCTTTGGACACATTCCAAGGAGTAAAATAGCTGGGTCATATGGTAGATCATTTTTAGTTTCCTGAGAAATCTCCATGCTTTCTTCAATAATGGTTGTACCAGTTTGCATTTCCAGATGTTCAAGAATGTTTACTTAAAACTTGCAAGGAATTTGAGCTACTGCCTTCTGTGTTTCTTGTCCTTACCTATAGCAGTGTGTGTGCATGTGTATGTATTATTTATGAAATGGTGTTCACAGGAGAAAGAGAAAAACTTCCCAATTAGAATGGGTAAGAAATTGATTTTAAGTGATGAAATATACATGTGACCATTTAAATCATCTTACAAAGTCTGTTTAAATAACATGATCTAATGCTTGTATGAAAAATTAATACAATGTATGGTTTAAAATGTTAGACCATGAAATTATACTTTTACAAAATTACATTATATAAAATTGATCATGTAACCTGTATCCTGTAAGTGAGGAGGATTTTAATACAAAATAGAGGAATTTACTCAGCCTTTGCTGATGAACCTTGACCCTGGCTTGAAATGTCATAATCATGGTATTTCTAGGATTCAACTGAAGCTGTGCCAAATCTTTAAGAACCTTAAAGAACCTCCAGTGTACTCCATCCATCTGCATCTGAAAAGTTGGTGGTTTCTCAAGGACATGTATGTTAGCAAAGTCTGGAACATGTTTTTCCTGAGCCTTGCTATGGGTTAGGATTCCATTTTGGAGTATTTTCCTATGGACTTACTGTGATGGATCACCATATTAGAGTTCTCTACTATTGCTAAAACAGATTACCGCAAATTCATTGGCTCAAAATAATGCAAGTGTATAATGTTGCAGTCTTGTAGGACAGAAGTCTGATACACAACTCAGTGGGATAATGTCAAGGTGACAGCAGGCCATGTTCCATTCTGGAAGTACGTCTGCTTGTAGAGACACTCCATTTCCTGGCTTTATGCATCTTTTTAGGTATCTTGTGTTCCTTGGTTCATGATCTCTTCCTCCATCTTCAATGATAGTAATGGCAGGTCAAGTCACCTTATACCTCTGTGACATACTATGGCAAAGGGAAGTTCCCTGCTACTAAGGACTCCTAGCATTACATTGGGCCAACCTGGATAATCCAAGATAGTCTTTCCATCCTAATATCTGTACTGTCAACCTCATCTGCTATGTATATTTTATAGGTGATGCATTTATATGTCTTGGGGGGTAAGTATGAACATCTTTGGGGGCTATTGTCCTAAGTACCACAATGCAAATAAGAAAGCTAGTGGAGCTTTGCACTATGAACCCAATGACTACCTTTGTGTAATCCAGGCAAAGGCACCTTCTGTGGTTGTGTACATCCTGTTGATGAGCAGATGGAGCCTGTGCTGATGGAAAAGGCATCCCATCCATTGGGAAGATGCAGCCCTAAGCTGGAGCTCACAGCCTGCCTCACATTTAGAGTACATGTTGGATTGAAGATTCACTCTCTTGCCCAAAGCAGGAAGCCAACCTGCCATGACACTGTTCAGAGACGCTGGCTGGAGTCAAGAGGCAGAAACATCTGTAAGAAGGGTGTTGAAGTTCAGTGAATTTAATCCCTTCCTCTGAAGAGGTGTGATGTGGTGATGGTGGTAAATCTGATGCCTTGGGGCAGGTGAGCATTTCATGATTGAGCTCTAATCCTTCTTCCCAGGACTCAAGACACCAGGATTCCCTTCCTCATTCTTTAGTTGATACTTTGAAAAAGTTATGTAGCCCTCCTTAGCCAGGATGTAAGTTCCTGGAGTGGGGCAAACTTACATCATCTTCACGTACATTCCTTATAGCTCAGCCTTGCTATTAGATACTCAATGACATGTATGACATAAATGAACCAATGACTGAATTAAATGTTATGAGTGCTGTAATAGACTATAGAGATTTAACCACACAAATCCATCATTATCTTTTGCCTATCCCATCACAGAGAAAAGTACTAGACCTCAAAGTTTACCCATCTACCTCACTCATCCCACTCTATGAATAATCCTGTCCTCCATGGGACCCTTTTCCGTACAGTTTGGCTGCTCTATGTTCTCTGCCTTTCCTTCATTTTGTCAAAATCTGTTCAGTTACTGATGTACAAGTAACATTGATTTTGTTCCTGTGCTCTGCCTTTCACGGATCGGTACTTTTGATATATAATTATAGGATTAAAATCATTGCTTTGTATTAAAAGGATTGTTAGGGTAGGTGGAAGTATTATTTTTGGGTCAGAGTCTTCCTTGGTACTTCTTTTTTTTTAATGTTTTAAAAATTTTTTGACAGGCAGTGTTAGACAGTAAGAGAGAGAGAAAGGTCTTCCTTTTTCCGTTGGTTCACCCCCAAAGTGGCCACCATGCCTGGCGCGTGGCAGCCGGCGTGCTGCGCCAATCCAAAGCCAGGAGCCGGGTGCTTCTCTTGGTCTCCCATGCGGGTGCAGGGCCCAAAAACCTGGGCCATCTTCCATTGCACTCCTGGGCCACAGCAGAGAGCTGGACTGGAAGAGGGGCAACCGGGACAGAATCTGGTGCCCCGACTGGGACTAGAACCCAGTGTGCTGGTGCCACAGGCGGAGGATTAGCCTAGTGAGTCACGGCGCCAGCTCTCTTGGTACTTCTAACATCCTATCCTGTAAGTTGCTGCCTCTCACAGGCAGCATCCTCCACCCACTGAGGGGAGAAGACATTTCTACAGAACAATTCAAGCACATTCTCCAGCCCCACATTAGAAATCCACTTTCCTTCCACCTGGCCTCTCGGCTTTGCTCTGTAATACTACAGTGCAGATAAACACAGAGGTAGCTGTGGGGGTCGTTGTTGGGGTCGTTACTGAGCTCGTCCTGTTTCACAGGCTACCCATTTAGCAATGGGGATGTCACAATGTGAGTCACAATTGGATTTCAATGGCACGTGTTTGTCACTCCACATCCAAGGGAGAAGATTAATATTTCAAAATTCCCGAGTTGGTTCTGTGTATCTGACTTGTTAAAATGTATAATCTCTGAAGCCTGAGAGATAATGCCTTGAAGTTGAAACTATAATTATTTATTTGCTCCGACTTTGGCATCATTTATGCAGCAAAGTGTGATAAAAAGAGTTAACACTCCTTGATAACATCACTGAGCACACATTTAATGCAGATTTAAAAGGACAGCTGCTAGTTTACTGTCCCTCTGATCATTACAGACATACAGGGGTTTAGCAGCTGCATGATAGCTATGTGCACAATAGAATAAGAGATAGAAAAATTGGTGAATGCATATATATTGCCATTTTTAATCTCCAGACATATTTCTACAGGTCAATTTCTACAGCATTGTTATGGGCAATTGTCCTCTTTAAATCAAAGTGACCTGCTCATTTGTGTACCCAGTTCTGTGCTTTGTTGGGAGAAGGGAGAGGTGGGAAAAAAAATGTTCGTAATGCATAGAGCAGCACTTTGTCATCAGAATATTAACATTTTGATTGAATTGATGGAGAATTTAAATGGAAATACTCAATTGCAAAGACCAAGCTTGTGAGGGAATGTACCACATGTACACAGAGCCTGAGCTTTTTTCCTTGATTAAAAGAGAATTATTTTAACAGAGAAAAAAGTAACACACTAAAAGACTTCATATTAAGGGTGGGCTGTGTTCATTTTTTAATTGCCTATATTTAAATATAGATTGGTACTCATTGGCAGCTGTAACGGCAGAGGCTTTGATCTGATTATTGAAGTATGGAATAATTTGCACAAAAAAAAAAGTCATGTAGAAGAAAGAACCTGGGGTGTGGTGTAACATCAGGCTTGGATTCTAGTACCCGCTCCATCCTTAACTAGCCACATGACCTTGAATAAGCCGCTTTACTATCTGGGCTCAGTTTTTCACAATGGTCAAACAGAAGCAATGATAATGACATTAAGTGATCCAGTCTACATGTGGGTTAAATGGAATGAGGGTGTTTTGCATTTTCAGAGTTAGCAGTCATCTCTAGTCCCCATAGGAACAAAGTAAACCCCCAAATGGGACCTACAGCCAAAGACAATGAGCTGCGCCATGGCTGTGCAGTGTAATGTCTAAGGTAGGTTGTTCCTCAAAGGTGTTTGACACTTTGAATTGAAAACCTAAAATGACTGGCAAATACATGGGTTCTCCCAAGCATTGATTTCATTCAAGAATAGCAAGGGAATTGCAACCTGGGGTATGCATGCCATTGTGGACATGGACAGATACAGGGAGGCAAAAGAAGACCAGAGTTTTTAAAGATGAAATAAGTGAGTGTACTTAGATTGTTTGGGAAAAAAAAGTATCTTTGACCTTGAAGATGAAAAGCAAATGTGGCATTAAGCCAAGGTTGACAAGATAGTCACTGGGTAGGCATCCTGATAGAAGTATTCATTTGGGTGCAAGGTTGTGATGATCTATAAGCAAAGTTGTGATTTGGCAGAGTTTTTGGTGATAAATCTGGTTGTTAAGTAACAAGGTGGGACTCCCTCTCCATTACTGCATGACTGTTCAACTCCAATTTCTTAGAATTTGACATAAGTGGGTCAACGCCGTGGCTCACTTGGTTAATCCTCCACTTGTGGCACCAGCATCCCATATGGGCACCAGGTTCTAGTCACGACTGCTCCTCTTCCAGTCCAGCTCTCTGCTGTGGCCCGGGAAGGCAGTGGAGGATGGCCTAAGTGCTTGGGCACCTGCACCCGCATCGGAGTACAGGAAGAAGTACCTGGCTCCTGGCTTCGTATCAGCGTAGTTCTGGCCATGGCGGCCATTTGTGGGGTGAATCAATGGAAGGAAGACCTTTCTTTCTGTCTGTCTCTCTCTCTCTCACTGTCTAACTCTGTCAAATAAATTTAAAAAAAGAAAAAGGATTTGACATAAGTGACTCTACTTTGATACTGATAATCATCACAGGCTGACCTGTACTAATGAGTATCACAGTTGTCTAGAATAGAGGGAAGATCTGAATGTCCTTTTAGAATAAACTAAGAGTAGAGAACAACCTAATTCATCTGATACTTTGGCTTTATTCTTAAATTGTCTTGGAATGAAACATCTGATGGCTTCTGAAATGCCAAGATTTGTTGTTTCAAAATCACCTCCGCTTTTTTTGTTTGTTTGGCTTTGATGCATGATCAAAGTGTGATTATTACCTTGGTCAAAAGAAATCTCCTGACTTCAGAAACTCTTAGAGTAGAATTCTGTTGTATATGGGATTGGAAAGGAAAAATGACTGTCAGATCATCAACGTATGTAGCAACTATCCTTGGAATGCTTAAAGCTTTGAAGGGCAGTCCTAGCAAATATAGTTTCATTGTTTTGATGGGAAGGAGCATGGCCTCCTAGAGCTGCAGAATTCTATAGATTTCTTTTTACAGATGAAGAAACTGAGGCCCAGGAAAAAGGAAAACGTGTAAGTGTTCATGTATTTGACGCAGTACGCATATGTGGGGAAGAAACAGATGGTCAATGTCACTAATAACATCTGTATGACATTTTATTTCTTTGGTCTACTCTCCAGTTTGGTGCTGTCTGGTCCTATGGCCTATTCCCTTCTCCCTATTCAGTGCACTTGCTCAGTCACAGATTGGCATGACAGACACTTTGCAAATATCAGAAAAGATAGTGAATATTTGAAATGAAAAAGAATACCAATTCACTATTTCATAGCCACACAATATTTCCCCTCTTGATTCATCTCCCATTTCAAAGACAGTACTGCTGATTGAGAGTGAAGTGTGGAAGATATTCTGATATTTAGGAGACCAGCATCACACCATCACAGGGAGCAAGGACACACATTTTACGGTCAGGTGGTTATACCACTTGCTTGGTGAGTTCTCAGTGGACAGAGTAGGAGATTCATTTTTCTCTTCCAGAGTAGGGCAGTATGTGTGTGTGTGTGTGTGTGAGAGAGAGAGAGAGAGAGAGAAAGAAAGAGAGAGAGTGAGTGTGTGTGTGTGTGTGTGTGTGTGTCTCGGGAGATTCCAGAACCTTATTTAAGTTGGTTGCCACAGGGTCTGGAGAGCTTTGGCATTGGTGTGAGCAGATCTGACAGCCAAGGCAGAGGGAGGCTCTGGGAAAGAGCTGCCTAATTAATCACTAGCTATCAGAGCGCTTCAGCAGTGAGAGTCTCTGAGGTCTTAATGACATCCCTCAGTAATGTTAAAACCCAGCTTGGTATGACTTCATTTTCTTAGAGACACATGATTGATCTGACTATTGGTGAATGGAGACACTGCAGCTTCTTTCCATGGACAGTGTCATTAGATGAGAAGATTAAGTGTCTTTGCACAAAGGCTGTGAGAAGACTGAGTGATTCACTAGGAATGGGGGAAAGATGGAGAAAACTCTGAAATATGTATTTTTAAAGGAAAACCCTTAGACTTTACCTCATTTATTAGCATCGTAAAAAAGCTTGGTGGAGAGTCTAAGCTATGAAAACTGCTTCCTTCAGATCAAGCCCCAAGGGGCATTGTGTAAAGCAGCCAACAGGACCTGGTATCCGTGAGGAATGTCCTCTTTCCTACCCTGCCCCTGCAGAGCTTTCCAAGGCTCCAAGAGGAGGTATGGGCCTTTTTTATTGGGACCTTTTTAGGTTTTAGAACCCAGGCTGGGGCAACTCAACTTCTTTGCCTTCAAGGAGGCTGGAAGATAGGTTTGTTAGAGTGGCCCCTTATTCAATACTCTACCTTTTTAAGCTTCTGTGGACTTCCTGGAAGAGGCATGGTACCTTTCTCAGACAGCCAGGGAAGTTTCTCTACTTTGTGGATCCTTTTCTCCAGCTGGGGATAATGGTGACCACCAGGGAACTAGTACATGCATAACACCAGGCCTTTACTGTTGTGCATGAGACTGAGAGCATGCAAAGTGACCAGAACAAGTTCTGGCACAAAGTTAACATTAATAAAAGTTAACTGTTATTTTGCTTCAAATGTGCATTGAGTTGAGTTCAGGGATTGCAGAATCAAATATGCAGAAGAGAGTACATGGGTGATGCAGGACATGTGGTCAACAGAGGCATTTGTGCCTCCTCCTAAAATCATTCAAACTCACATTCTAAAATTATTGCTTGGCAGGGCAAATTGAACAGTCTTAGGAGGATATACATGAATTTCCAGTGTGGAGTCTTAAAAGTGATACAGATCTTCAGAGGAGATAGGAGATACTTAGGGCAAGTATGCTTTTATCATTTCATTCACTCATTCCTTGGACAAAGGGACTTCTGCTTACTTGATCACCTTGGAGGAGACTGAAAGATAACAGAAGATCCAGCTGTGATGTGAGGCAACTCAACATCTAGTAACCATGATGTGGAAATCAATATGTTCTATAAGAAACCTTTAAACATAATACTGGAAAGTTCAGAGCAAAGATAATAGGGTTTAGATGGTAGGCACTGGAAATAGTCAACAGACCATGGAAGCTGGTGAAGGTTGTGAGCTATTACATTAGGATTCCAAATGGAATGAGGAAAAAATA
Source organism: Sylvilagus floridanus (assembly GCA_949820135.1). Lineage (NCBI taxonomy): Eukaryota > Metazoa > Chordata > Mammalia > Lagomorpha > Leporidae > Sylvilagus > Sylvilagus floridanus. The sequence continues at coordinate 56,925,788 of OX463235.1, forward strand.
ATTAGGATGTACTGTGTGAAATGAGTGTGGAAGTTTTGCGTTAGGAAAGGAGAGGCCAGGTTCCATTGAGTATATGTAGGAGATGACTTTTTGAGAAAATGTAGATATAAAATTTGTCATACCAAATAGAATATTTTGATGTATGGAAAACAAAGACATTTCTTTTAACATTTATTTTTATTTATTTGAAAGAAAGAGTGACAGAGAGGTTGAGCCAAAGAGAAAGGTCTTCCATCTGCTGGTTCACTCCCCAAATGGCCATAATGACCAGAGCTGGTCTGATCTGAACCAGGAGGCAGGAGCTTCTTCCAGCTCTCCTATGTGGGTGCAGGGACCTAAGGACTTGGGCCATCTTCTACTGCTTTCCCAGGCCATAGTCGAAAGCTGGGTAGAAGAGGAGCACCTGGGACTTGAACTGGCTCCCATTTGGGATGCTGGTACTGCAGGATGGAGCTATAATCCATTGCACCACAACACAGGCCCCAAACAGACATTTCTACAATGGGGTTTTAAATCCCCTTAGGTTGCTATTATTCAAAGCTGTGCATGGTCTGGTCTTACGTACCTAGCTTTCTTTTCTATGCCCCTTCAAAGAAGCTTGCTACCACTCATAGCAGACCTAGACTAGTTAGTTACTCTGCTTAGAAAGTCTCTAGCATTTCTTCTTTCTAGATCGTTTCCTCATGCCATTTCTACTGCTGTGTTGAAGCTGGTGGGAGGTCAGGAATAAATTTCCAATTCAGTGTTAGGACAGAGTACTGCAGAATTTACGCAATGCCAACCAGGCACCATAGGATGGGGAGAAAATGCAATGGACTGGTTGGTTTCTGCCCTGAAGAAAGACTAGACTTGTGTTCCTCTAAAACAAAACGGGCTTGTTTTGGCGCCCTCTTGAGTATGCTCATGGGCACAGCCAAGTGGAACCCTGTGCCTGTGTCAGCAATATATCTAGATGTTCTGAAATTGCCAAGTCTTGTCTTGGTCAGGGTCCTGTAAACAAAGATCTCAAGGAGATAGATTTCAATTTTGGGTTCCAGGGAGACAGTAGTTTTCAGAGAGCATCCACACTTGTGTTTCAAGTGGGTGAGAAGCACTTGAAAGATGTTCAGAGTATTCCTTTCCATCTCACAGGCCCTGCTGTGTAGGGAGTCCTTGTGGCAATATGGTCTTAAGTACTCAGCAGGACTTTTAAAGCATGTCTTTATGTACTTGAATTTTGTTAGCATTAAATAATATTAATGGTCATCATCTTTTAAAATGCTTGCAAGGTGTGAAGGCTTAGAAGTAAAAGATGGTGTCTCAGATATAGAATGCATAACTAAGAAAAGATTTATAATTTCTATTCTGATTCTTACGTCATCCTGCTTAAATGGGGTGTATCATATAAAGCAGATGCCTATATCAAACTATCCAGAATCTACATATGAAGAATATCAAATTATATTGGGAAAGGCTTGGGTATACCTTAGTACTATCTGAATGTTTTAGAGTTTCTACTCTTTTCCTTTATAGCTGCAAGAATTTCTCTTAGCTCAAACATTCTAAAGCTGAACAGTAAAACTAGTGATGTGGAGCAGGATAGTTGGAGAAGATAGAGAGAATGTAGTTGTATCCATCTGTGTGACTGATTTGAGATCAGAGCTGGGACAGACCACCTTATCTATGCCTCCCACTTCTTAGATAAGAAAACTGAGGGTTTGGCATCATGGCAAAGCAGGTTAAGCTGCTGCCTGCAGTGCCAGCATCCCGTAAGGGAGCCAGTTCAAGTCCTGGCTGTTCCATTTCTGATCCAACTCTCTGCTAATGAGTCTGGGAAAGTAGTGAGGATGGCCCAAGTGATTGGGCCCCTGCCTCATGTAGGAAACCCAGAGAAAGCTCCTGGCTTCAGACTGGGCCCGCCCTAGCTGTTGTGGGCATTTGGGGGGAGTGAACCAGTATATGGAAGTCAGTCTTGCTCTCGCTCTCTCTCCCGTCTCTCCCTCTCCAACTCTGCTTTTCAAGTACATAAAATGAATCTGTAAAAGGGGGAATAAAAAAAACTGAGAGATCAGAAATAGCAGGTGATGGTCTTATAGATACCCAGTTAGTTAGGTAGTAGCTATGTGAAGATAAGAGCTTCAGAGCCGGTGCAGTGGCATAGTAGGTTAAGCCTCGGATTGCTACACCTGCATCTTCTATAGGTGCTGGTTCATGTCCTGGCTGCTCGTCTTCCATTCCACTTCTCTGCTAATGTTCTGGGAAATCAGAGGAAGATGGCCAAGTACTTGGGCCTTGTATCTACCTGGGAGACCCAGAAGATGATCCTGGCTTATGGCTTTGGATTGGCCCAACTCCAGCCATTGCAGCCATTTGGGGAGTGAACCAGTGAATGGAAGGCCTTTTTCTGACTCTACCTCTCTCTGTAACTCTGCCTCTCCAGGAGATAAATATTTAAAAAACAAATGAACAAAAAGATTAGAATTTCTATCTTGAGATTCTTTAATCACATCTTTTATTTTTTTCTAGGAAGAGTAACTTGATCTGTGATGAGTGTGGTAGTGGGTAGTAGCTTTTTTCTGGGAAATTGGATGCATAGTGATTGGTCACACCTGTATGTATGAATTAAATTCTATTTGGATCTCTTTACACACAGCAGCATTCTAAATTTTTTTAAAAAATAGAAGTTTATTTTTAAAAATATTATATAAGGTAAGTTTTGTATTTTATACATACAGATTTATGAGCATAGTGATACTTCTTACCCAACCCCCCATCTGCCCATGATCCCACCCTCCCTCTTTCCTTTCTTATTCTTTCTTTTAATTTTTACAGTGACATACTTAAGTTTACTTTGTAATCATAAGCTTAACCTTCCACTAAGTAAAGAATTCAGCAAACAGTAAGAAGAAAAAATTAAAAACTATTCATCAACAGTAGAAACAGGGCTGTAGATAATCAAATCACAATGTCAATTTTGCTCTTATGCATTATACTTTTTGTACTCTATTAGCACATATCAGGGAAAACATATTTTTCATTTGAGGATTGGCTATTTTCACTAAATATAATTATTTCCAGTTGCATCCATTTTGTTGCGAAATATAAGATTTCATTCTCTATTATAGCTGAGTAGTAGTCACTCATGAATATATACCACATTTTCTTTGTCTAGTCATCAGATTAAGGACATCTGGGTTGATTCCATTCCTTAGCTATTGTGAAGTGAGCTGCAGTAAACTTTGGAGTACAAATAACTCTTTGCTATGCTGATTTAATTTCATTTGGGTAAATTCCCAGGAGTGGAATGACTGGGTCATATGATAGATCTACTTTTAGCTCTTGAGGAATCTTCATACTGTCTTCCACAATAGCAGTACTAGTTTACATTCCTTTCCACAGTGTGTTACTGTGATTTTCCCTCACATCCTTTCCAGCATTTATTGTTTTTTTTATTTCTGTATGATAACCATTTTAAGTGTGGTGAAGTGAAACCTCATTGTGGTTTTAATTTGCATGTCCCTGATGGCTAGTGATTCTGATCATTTTTTCATGTGTCTGTTTGCCATTTGAATCTCATCCTTTGAAAAATGCCTTTTTAAATCCTTTGCCCTTTCTTAAATGGATTGCTGTTTTGTTGTTGTTGAGTTTAACTCTATAGTTTCTGGATGTTAATCTCTTATCAGTTACATAGTTTGCAAATATTTTCTCCATTCTGTTGGTTGCCTCTTCACTTAGTTGAGTATTTCCTTTTTAGTGCAGAAGCTTCTTAGCTTGATGTAATCCCATTTGTCAATTTTGGGTTTATTGCCTGTACTTTTGGGGTCTTTTTCCAAGAATTCTTTGCCTATGACAGTGTCTTGCAGATTTTCTCATGTTCTCCTCAACTAGTTTGATGATATCAGGTCATAGATTTAGATCCTTGATTCATTTTTAGTGGATTTTTGTACAATGGTAAGAAAGGGGTCTTGTTTCATGCTTCTGCACATGTAGATCCAGTTTCCCCTGCACCATTTGTTGAAGAAACTATGCTTTCTCCAAGGATGGATTTTAGCTCCTTTGTCAAAGATGAGTTGGTTGTAGATACATGGGTTAACTTCTGGTGTTCTTGTACTGTTCCGTTGGTCCACATGTCTATTTTTGTGCCAGTACCAAGGTTTTTGTTGATTATAACTGCCCTATAGTCTGTCTAGAAATCTGGTATTATAATGTCTCCAATTTTGTTTCTGTTGTTTAAGATTGCTTTAGATATTTTCCGGGTCTCTTGTGATTCCATATGAATTTTATCATTTTTTATATATCTGAGAAAAATGTCTTTACAGATTCAATGTGATACAAATGAAAATAGCAAATTGTTTTGGGTAGTAGGGACATATTGATGATATTAATTCTTCCAATCCATGAAAATGGAAAATTTTTTTTGTCTCATTTTTTTTGATGTTTTATAATTTCCATTGTTGATCTTTCACTCCCTTGATGAAATTTATTCCAAATTATTTAATTTTTGTGGCCATCATAGATGGTATTGATCTTACAAGTTCTTCCTAAGCCATGGCATTGTATATGTATGTATACAAAAGATATTGATTTTTGTGTGTTGATTTTATATCTTGTAACTTTACCAAACTCTCTTATGAGTTCCAATAATCTGTTATGGAGTCTTTTGGATTTCCTATTAATAGAATCATGTCATTTGCAAACAGGGATAATTTGACTTCCAATTTTCCAATTTGTATCCCATTGATTACTTTTCTTGCCTAATGGCTCTGGTTAAGACTTCCAGAACTACATTGAATAGCCATGGTAAAGGTGGACATTGTTGTGTTTTAGATCTTTGTGGAAATATTTCCAACTTTTCCCTATTCAATATGATGATGCTGATTATGGGTCTATCATATATTGCCTTGATTATTTTAAGGAATGTTCCTTCTATATCCAGTTTGCTTAGGGTTTTTTATCATGAAAGGATTTTGTATTTTATCAAATGCTTTCTTTGCATCTGTTGAGATAATCATATGATTTTTCAATTTGTTAGTATGATATATTGCATTTATTGATCTGTGTATGTTGAATCTTCTCTGCATTTCAGGGATAAATCCCATTTGGTCCAGGTAAATGATCTTTCTGATGGGTTGTTGGATTCATTTAGCTAGTATTTTGTTGAGGGGTTTTGCATCTATGTTCATCAGTGATATTGGTCTATAGTTTTCTTTATTTCTTATATCTTTTTCTGGTTTTGGAATTAAGATAATGCATACCTCACTGAAGGAATTAATAGGCCAGTAACCAAGATGGAGATTGAATCAGTAGTAAAGAACCCTCCCAACAAAGAAAACCCCAGCTCCAAATGGCTTCACTCATGAATTCTACCAAACTTTTAAAGAAGAAATAGTTCCATTTCTTATACTATTCAAAACAACTTAAAGGGAGGGGTATCCTCCAAAACTCCTTCTATGAGGCCAGCAGCATTCTAATTCTAGCATTTAATTCGTGTTTATCTCTTTTTAGGATTCTTGGAAATTGTATTTGAATATCTTTGTCACATGGATAATGGTGAATTATTCCATTTATGTCATGGACTTAGTTTTATATATGTTTGTTTATTCAGAAAATGAACATACACATACCATGTAATACTATATGGTTCTGTGCATAAATATATTATATACAATAGTTTATACTTTACTAAAATATATACAATATATGAATATACACATATGTATAGATATTACTATTTACACAATATATTTACATGTTATATAATTATGTACATTAATATATAAATATTTATTCTCTAAATGTAGATGTGGAATAAGAACTTTTCATTACGTGGGAACCCAAGTAAGCAGCCATTGATGAGAAATAATTATTTGCTTAAATTGATACCTGTCATTTGTAAGAAAGTGGGGAAATTGTTTGTCCTTAGACACTTTTTATTTGTGGTGACAGTTTTCAGCTTGCTTAGAGAGTTTTCCTGCTCTTCATAGTTTACCTACTACCTTCTCGGTCCCACTTTTTGAGGACTCTGGAACATACACTGGTTATTCATTTTCCTGTCCAAGAGCTCAGATGCACTGGTGGTTGCAGGAAAGTTTTCCAAAAGGAATATTTATGTGGGGATATTTGGTAATCCTAGTGATTCAGATGTCTTCATTCAGCAAGTAATTTAGTGAATACCTCTCTAAGCACAGTAGGGAAAATAATTCATCTTCGAGAGTCTCATTTATATGAATTTATGATTTAGTCAAGGAGACAAAAGATTCACATAAACAGTGATTATATGAAAATTTAACACCCTATGTGAACAAATAGCATAGACACTTTACAGTTCATAAATGCTAAAGGACTTCAGAGCAGAGAAATGATAATTGTGGACTGGAGTGGTTAGAAAGGCTCCTTCCGTGGGGGTAACTCTAGCTAGCACTAAAAGAGTAGGTAAGAAAAAAAGAGGTTGCGTGGAGGACATTCTAGAAAGTAGAATAACAGGGGCAAAGTATTGAGTTCAGAAATGAATACCTTTGTGTTCTGGGAGACTTGGAGTCATTCAGTTCTGCTGGCATGGAAGGGTAGTACAGTGGAATAGTCAGAGATGGGAGTAGAGTTAACTTGATGAAGGTGAGCAGGAGGAGATGAAGGGCTTAAGGCTCCAGTGAGGAATTTAGACTTACTCCTTTGGGTTTGTTACAGAATGCAGCTCTTAGACAACAGTCCTGTTATAATAAAGGATAGGATTACCACCTTGGCCAGGCCCTTGGGTGCTCACCCAACAAGATCCCCAAGTGGTGTCAGGGTTGCAGTTGTCATTGAACATTGTTTCTGGATCTCATGTGAACTGAATTGCTTTCAACGTTCGAGAGCTGGTGCTCAGTTATTCCTCATCTCCATTACTTTATTGTTTTGTTCATACTTCTGTGGGTGTTTTCAGCTCTGCTGTATCTGAATTGATTGACTTTGGTTAGATCTGCATGAAGTATCCAAGTACAGTAGCAACGCATTCAGTACTAAGATTGGCTGCCTGTCCCGTCTCCTGTTCCTTCCCAGCAACATGGGGAGGGCCCGGCCCATGGGGACAGCATGAGACCAATGAAAGTGCTTCTTATAGTTTGGGTTTATGCTCTATTTTTTGAAGGCAGTTGGGAGGCTGTGCCGCCCCTAGGGCCTCTTTTCCTCTTGCTTGCAGCATTGAGACATCATAGATTTCTTTTAGTGAGCATTGTAAAAACCGTTCCCCTTACTTTCACTTTTTAGAGTCTCATACTACTGTTAACAGTTAACCTCTTTTAAACGATTTTACTCTGACTTTTATTCCCCTGCTACTGAGAATAAAACTGAAAATTAAATGGTGAAATCAAATCCATAAATCCCTAGCTACCACTGGAGCAAAGTGACTGGCCAAGTATTTGGGCCAAGAGGACCATATGCTGGCTGATCCCAAGAATTGAGCTTAATTCTGTTTTTCTGCTCAGCATCAGACTTTTTGATATTCAATTGGAAATGCAAAGTGGACCACTGGAAGGGACCTTTGTTTTCCATGTCTCTATGCACATGTGTTCTATAAGTATTATTGGTGCCAGGTAAGGATGTTGCCATTCTTGTTACTCTTTAACCACCTTTGTACTCAATTTATCCTCTGTCTTGAGCCAGCTTGAATACATGCAGTGATACATGTTGGGAATTTAGGGAATTGAGAGATTATCTTCATCCAAACCTACAGGTTATATTTAAATACTAAACAATAGAGTTGAGAGAATACCATTCAGAGTAGAAAAAGGCAGGATCTGGAAGCTCTGTGCTGTATACATGTCAGCCTTTTAGTTTCTATGGGACAATCTTAGAGGAGTGACAGGTGACGGGGAGACATTTGAGCAGTGTTTGTGCAAATGATTTTATCAAATGCAATTATTTAAGAATTATTATTTTGGGTCCTGTCTTGGCCCTATTTTACTCATATATTTTGAAGTTCAAATAGGAGATGCATGGATGTTAGGGTTCTCATATCTGCAAGGCAGTTTGATCATTTTGTCATTATGAAATATTCTTTATCCACGATAATATTTTTGCTCTGAAATCTACTTTTCTTTATCAGTATAGCTACACCGGCCTTTTGTTTTCGCTTGGTACATTTTTTCCATCTCTTTTATTTTAACCATTTTATGTCTTTTATTTAAAGTGTTACAGATGTCATATAGTTGTGCCTTGATTTTTATATCTAATGTGACAATCCTTGTCTTTAAACCATTTACATTTGACATGATTATTGATAAGTTTGGGTTCAAATCTACTGCCTTATTCTTAATTTTCTGTTTTCTCATTTTCCTTTTGTTCTGTTTCCTCTTTTTATGCCATTTTTGAATGAAAGAATTTTTGTTAACCGATTTTATATTTTGCACTTAGTGATTATAACTGTGTTAGTTTAAGGGGTTGCTTTCCAATTTGTATACATATAAGTGATTATAACTGTGTTAGTTTAAGGGGTTGCTTTCCAATTTGTATACATATATTTTACTTACCATGCACCAGATGTACATTAGTATGTAACATATGGTACAGGAACCTGACAGAAATATACTTTGCTTTCTCCCCCATGGGGCTCTTGGAGCATTGCACTTAGGCATTTCATTTGTTAGTGTGGTATAAACTTTATAGCACATTTTTATTCAATCATTTATCTTTTAAAAAGAGATTTAAATGATAAGATTTACGTTTGTGTAGTTAGTTACCAGTCCTGGTGCTCTTCCTTCTCTTGTGTTGATTCATATGTCCTCTTGCTGTCACTCTTCCTGAAAGACTTCTTTTAAATTCCCTTGTTGTGTAGGCATGCAAATGCTAATAAATTCTTTCAACTTTTTGAGAAAGCCTTATTTTTTGCATTTTTAATTAAATAAATGTTTTGCTAAGTATAAAATTTGACAGTTTACGTTCTTTCAATACTTTAAAAATGTTACATTTTCTTTTCCTTTGCTTTATTTTTAGCAAAATAGCCTATCATCAGTATCTTTGCTCCACTGGTATGCAATATATAGTTTTTCTCTGTATTCTTTTGTCTTCATCATTGGTTTAATTTTAATTTAATGTTGTTGCAATACCTTATTCCTGATTCTTGTGCTTTGTGTTTTTTGTTCTGCTTAGATATCTGCTTATGGTTTTCATCAAATTTTGAAAATATTTAGCTATTTTTGAGTCAGTTTTTCTACTCCCCTCTCCCTACTTTTGGAGACTGAATACACTTGATGTTGTCCTGCAGTACTCTGGTATTCTGTTCATTCTATTCCAGTTCTCTGTGCTTTATTTTGTGTAGTTTGTGTTGCTATGTTTTAAATTTTGCTCACCTTTTCTTCTTCAGTGTCTAATTTGCCATTAATCCTGGTTAGTGTTCTTTTTATGTCCTGTATTGTAATTTTCATCTCTGCGATTTGACTTGTGTTTTCTTTTTACATCTTTCATGTCTCCACTTAATTTGTATCCTTTTTTCCCCTTTAGCTTCTTGAACAGATATGATAAAGGGTTTTTTTTTTTTTTATGTTCTTGTTTATTCTGTCACCTGTGGCATTTCTGAATTGGCTTAGAGTAAGGTATCTCAGCAGCAGTAGTATTGACATTTTAGATTGACTAATAACGTTTTGTGGATTTACTTTGCATTGTTGAATATGTAAGTGCTCTCTTCACAAGGTGCCAGTGATAATGGAGTAGCTCAGTGTTTAAAGAGATACATCCAGCTAGTGGGAATTAAGTGTTTTTGCTAAGTGTACAAAATGAGATTGTACAAATTCTTACCAAACCAAAACCCCCCAAAAATAATCTCCAGTGTCACTGAGTATTCTGTTTGTGTATGTTAGGTCTGTCTTTAAGCTTCTACAGACAAGCAGAGGCCATATTGAAAGCTGTCACTCCCTGTGCTTGGGACACAGAAAGCATCAAACACATTTACTTCTTTTCTGTTTCTGTCCTCCCATTTTGAAACACAAAACTGCACTGTTTAATATGCTTTCATTCTCTGCCTCTCTCCCTTCTCTACTGTCTACAGACTTGCTGCCTTTAATTCCTTAAACTGGTTAGTCTCTCTTGAATCAGGACCGTTACACAGGGTCTAAAGTCTAACTCACTGTTTGCATGACAGTATTCTTTAGCTCCAGCTTAAGTGGCATCTCCTTTTAGAAGAAGTTGTCCTCCCAGTGTTTTATAGGCTCAATATCTTTCTTTGTGTTCCTAATTTCAGATTTTGAATTCAGCTACTAGTATAATAGGTCCTTGTCTGCCTCCCACTCTGGATTGCAAGCTTAAGGAGAGGTGAGACTTTATTTACTTTATCATTTGTTGACCAGTTGATCTAGGTCCCAAGGACATTGGATAAGTGGTCAGCTTACACTTGTTGGGATTTGTATTCATGAAATAGTCTTACAATGCCAGGGTAGTGTAGGTACTCAGTAGGCAACAGTGGAATCAAATCTCCAATGGCATTGAACCAGTTTCCCAGGCATTGCCATATACAAAGCTTAACCTCATTCTGAGTACATAATGGCCAATGACAATGGCCTCTTGCAGACAATCCCCACACTGCTTTGCCAGTTTTGGTGATCAGAACAGGGTTTGATATCTCTTGTAATGTGACATCCTGCATTTGGAACGCTGGATGGCATGTGCTGCCTGTTTTCAACGTCTGACAGATGACAAGCCTTTTGTCCCTCTTGTCCCCTTTTGTGCCTTGATTGACTTTGGTTGCCCAGTCCCTGGTGTGAGACCTTTAACTGGTGCATTTGTAGAGTCTGTTTCTATGAATCGGGGCTCATTTCTTTCTAGGTGCCCTGGGCTCCTTGCTGTATCTGCTCTGCATGTTGATAGGAAGCCAGCAGTCTCAATGGCAGAACGAGCAGCTCCTTGCTTTTCCAATTACTACCTTCTCAGGCAAGCCCTGCCGTACTTGGCAGTCTGGTCAGCCTTCTGCTTTTCTGAGACTCTTCTTCACCCAGGCTGATAAGGACCTCAGGTTTTCTCTTGTGGCTAATTTATGCCTCTCTCTAGCACCTGTTCACGCTTCCCTTTCTGCAACACTCCTAACCAACAATTTCATTCTGTTGTTTACCTGTATCTACTCTTCATCGATAAATTGCTTCTGCTAGGCTCATCAGACTCTTCCCTTTCCATTCACAATACTTTTTGTGGGGGCTTGTCCTTAATTATTCTGGCTGCTCACCAACTGGGCTTCCTCTCTGTAGTTTGTCATGAACTCTGGCTTAATCTTTCTTCTCTCTACTTTTTGCTTTCTTATCATTGTTTTATACACTTGTAACTGTCAAATCAGTCCAGTTGTATAAGCCTGTAGGTCCTCTCAACTGTGACGATTTTATCAAATAGCCATAGAGGGAAAGCAAAGAAGCATTGCTCTAACTAGTGAATCATCAAGTAATCACTGAAGCTTTAATGAGTTTAACTCTCTGGATTGGTATAGGCTGTAGGGTTAAGATAGGGTTTTGGATCCCAGAGATACTTTTTTGTAGGAAATGTGGAACCATGGAGGTTCTTGAACTGAAAAATAAATTTGCACTCTTTGCTGTGCTTGGGCAGACCTGAGTGGAGGAGGAGGATGTTTGAAACTGAGGCAAGATAGTGAGGGGAGTATTAGAGCATCTTAGGTAGCCAGTCAGGCAACTGAGCATGTTGAACTTGGGTTGTGCAGAAGGAGAGAGACAGGACTAGTACATGAAGTGGTTCTGAAGCCCTCCTTCAGCACTTGGAGCAGTTGGAGGGGAGAACAATTGTGATGATTCTGATGTTTTGTATTCTTTCAACTGGGAGGTTTTAGGGTTTGGACTGATCACTGAAGTAGGAAATGAAAAACAGAGGGAGGGAGTATGTGGGGGCAGAAGTAGGTGTGGGAGAGTTACAGTGGGAAAAGTGATAAGCTCAGTTTTAGCATCCTGAAATTTTAATGACCATGGTTCATTGCACAGCATTTGGAAACGTTGGACTCAAGCTCATGGGAGAGGATGGAGCTGGATAAATTTTGGGAGTCATCCAAATAGAAGCGGGAGGTGAACCAGAGGAGCAGCCATGTCCATATAAAAGACAACAAGCACTGTAGGCAGCAGATCTGGGTCGCCGGCACAGTGTGGACAGACCCGGTGGCTGTGGATGCTCAGGGGATGGTGGGGTGTACGGATATGAGCTGTCAGGGAGAAATTCCTCAAGGATGTGGGACTGGAGCTAGAGCTTTTATTTATTTTACTTTTTTTGACCTTTTTCCAAATCTTGGAAGTATGCATGTTTTCTAAAGATTTGTTGATTTATTTGGAAGTTAGTTATGCAGAAAAAGAGGGAGAGACAGAAAGACATTCTCTGCTGAATCACTCCCCAAGTGACCACAACGGCAAGGCAGGGCCAGACAGAAGCGAGGAGCTCATCCAGGTCTCCCATGTGGATGACAGGGACCCAAATGCTTTCTTCCCAGGTACATCAGCAGAGAACTGGATTGAAAGTGGAGCAGCTGGGACTCAAACCTGCAACCTTAGGCAGTGGTTTACCCCGCTACAGCACAACGCTGATCCTAGCACCATGCATTTTCACGTGTAGCCTTCAACTCCACTGTTTTCCTTCCTGTCCAGTTTTCTTTACTCAAAGAGAAGGTAGAGAGCAGAGAAAAGAAACTCTCAGGTGCAAACATGTATCCTTCCTTTTGTAATTAAGGAGTGATAACCTCTCTTTGCAAAGCACACCAATCAGAAATTTCTTATTTCCCATAGACACCAGGAAGGAAAAGAAAAATCAAGCAGAAGTTGTTGTGGAGACATGTGTGCATTTTACGTCTCTGAGAATTCTTGTATACTGTGGGTTCTCTTGTCCAAAAAGCTGGCAGCTCCAGGATCCCTCAGTCCTGGCTCTGCCATCCTTGCTGTTGTACTGCAGCTGCATCTCAATGGTGTGCAAGAAGGTAGAAATGATTGGAACTTCCTCAGCTGGTCTCATCCGCTGTGCCCATTCCGCCACACTGAGCTGTGGCTTCCCTGGCAAGGCAGAGTTTCCATCTGCTCTCAGGATGCATACCTCTGTGCCTGTACACACTTGCGCATGCGTGGGGAGGAAGTGTTTGGGGTGCTCTCTCTGACTGCTAGCTTTGCCAGGGCCATTGAATTAAGCAGGCAATTTCCTGTCACTTTGTCTCTCTGTAAATTTCCCAGCCATATGGTATGAGGGGAATTCTTGGATTATAAATAAACAACACTGCTCCATAAATCTTAAGGTTTTTGTTTTTCCCTCAAATAGGAATAAATAAAAAACAAAGGTTTGTAACTTTAGAAAAATGTGGTGCAGAAGAATATAATGTGTCTCTTATATACATAGATAGATATATGTATATATTTATATCCATATTTCTATATTTCCTTATGCAGAGTCCATTTTTCCTGAGAGTCATCTATCTGGTTATATCCAATTTATTTTTATTGTTGCCATTTTCCAACATGGAGGTAAAACTGTTGCTTAAGGCAACGTGATTGTAGCCACATGGGCCTGGCCAGATTATACTGACCAGATGGGTTTGGTACATCTTTTCCTCCTGCTGGAGATGTCATTTCCCCTCTTTGCTGGGAACAAGGTTCCTTCTTGGTCCTGCAGCAAGGGAAATAAAATGGTGGACCTTTTTCTCATTCTCAAAGAGGCCCAGCTTGGGCATCCTACATGTAGAAGCTGGCGTGCACAACCCATTGGCACAGCTACAGTATGGCTATCCTTGAACTTCAGGTCTTTCAAGACATGAAGAATCGCACAGTTTGGCATTCTCTTGTTGGATTCACTGGTGCTGAAGCAACAGGGATAAATCAGGCAAGCACACCACCCCCTGAGAGGGGGGACTGAGATGGTTGAAGTAAGTGGCACCTCAAAGAAGTTCTAGCTCAAAATATTCTAAGTAGAAAGCTGAGTGTTGGTGTTATTAGTTCAGCAAGATCAGTGTATGATCCAAGAGGTAATGGGACTCCATTGGAAGGGACATGTGGGCAGGAATTCAGAGCAGGGGGTCAGTGCACTGCGTTACATAGGCCAAGTGTAGCCTCGCTCCTGTTTCTGCACTACCTCTTAGCTTAGACGTTGTTGCACATTTTCAAATGGCTGAAAAGAATCAAAAGATTTTTGCGATTCCTTAAAGTAAGATGAACATAAGAATTTACTGTGCATAATTTAGATTTTACTGGGACTTAGACATACCTATTTGTTAACCTGTTGTCCATTGCTGTATGTGTGCTACAGTGGCAGAGTTGACTGAAATGTTTGCTACCTGGCCCTGTACGGAAAAGGTTTGTCATCTTGTCTAGGGTCCCTGAAATTATGGTTGTAATTACAGAGAGTAATATTTAAGTGATGTGATGTTTTAAAATGGAACTCTGAACTCTGGAATGCAGAGCTCCCCCAGGGCTATCTATACAATGACAAGGTCTAAATCTTTGGGAGACAAAGATTTACTCTTTCAGAACACTCTTTTGTAGAAATGGGAGAAGTCTGTATGTCTGTTATATTTTTTACATCCTAGATCCCTGTACTCATACAAAATATTTGTCTAATAAAATATGAAGCGTGAAGGCATTGAGTGTTGGATACCTCTCCTAGGATTTAGGCTTTTTCATCAATCTCAAAAAATGTATATTGCTTAACACAAAGGAATGAGTATTCAAACAGAACTTTTGACACTGACACACTGTTGGGGAACATTTTTGAGGTGAGAAGCTACCCACATCACAGCCTATCCATCCACTAAGAGCAGTTCTACTAAAATATAAGATGGTTCAAAGGCAATTCATAGATAGTTGAAGCTACCAATATACTTTTGTTAAGGAAAAGATAGTTTTCACATTAGTAAATTATGGAGTGGTAGAACAATTTCAGAGGCCAGTGACAAAAGGTAGAGAGAAAATTCTGTTCATCTTGTGGGTACAGAACACAGTCATCCTTGCAGGCGAAACAGTTGTTGGGTCCTGGGAATGGGATGCTTTGAGTTCTGCTTGATCCCTGTGAGTGGAATGGGGACTCAGGCCTGCAAGCCAAGCTAAGAGAACACTTGCTCAGATATCTGCAGCCCATGCTGACTTTTCACACCCCTTAGTCCGACTTGTTCATTCTAGTAGAGGTGGAATATAGAGACTTCCATTGTCATCAGTTGCTCATCTGTTCCCTGGCACCACAAGGAGACTGATTTAGGGTTGGATTGTGGTGGCTTGCTTTGATGACATCCAGTCTCTCTGATTGTGTAAAGTGTTTGCTGGGCCACCAGCATGATATACAAAGAAGAACATGAGTTCTGAGGTTAAGAAGACCCTTCAAACACCCATTTTGCAATATGCCAGACAAGTTGAGTTTTAGCAAAGTGATTAGTCTCTCTCAGCCCATTTTCTTTATTTGAAATATTAGCATAAAGTAAAAATACATAGCTTAATATAAAGTGCCCAACATATAGTTGGTTTGTTTCCTTTCAGTATGGTGTTTTTTTTTTTTTTTTTTGACAGGCAGAGTGGACAGTGAGAGAGAGAGAGACAGACAGAAAGGTCTTCCTTTTGCTGTTGGTTCACCCTCCAATGGCCGCCGCGGATGGCGCGCTGCGGCCGGCTCACCGCGCTCCTCCGATGGCAGGAGCCAGGAGCCAGGAGCCAGGTGCTTTTCCTGGTCTCCCCATGGGGTGCAGGGCCCAAGCACCTGGGCCATCCTCCACTGCACTCCCGGGCCACAGCAGAGGGCTGGCCTGGAAGAGGGGCAACCGGGACAGAATCCGGCGCCCTGACCGGGACTAGAACCCGGTGTGCCGGCGCTGCAAGGCGGAGGATTAGCCTGTTGAGCCACGGCGCCGGCCAGTATGGTGTTTTTAATACTATCAAACAGGTCACAGACACTGTGTAAATATTTGGGAAATGAATGAATGGTTGATATTCAGCAAAGCACAGTTCCTTTTCTTTTGGTGGATAGGACGTGTTTGTGGGCATCTCTTTGGGGGCAGGAAGTCATTAGCTACTCTGCCTCTTATTTGTAAGACAAAATGCTAATTTCAACATTCTAGAAATGAAACATTATATTTCTGGGACAGAGACTGATTGGGTGTTCACTAAATTTGTTTACTGTGTATGCAGGCAAACAACTAGGCTGCATTTGTCAGCCTCTGTTCCAAATCTAGCCCATGGAAAAAGGCTAGAAGTGATAGATGCCACTTCCATGCCTGGCCAAACACTTTCCACATCATTCTGCCTGATGATTCTTCATGCTCATGTATTTTCCCATCCACCAGTTCACTTGAGAATTCCAAAGATCGAGAGAAGAACAGAACTCTGGCGTGAAAGGAGCCCATGTCTCTGAAGCACTGCATGGAACACTGCCCCTTCCTGTCCCCCACTTCCCTGATTCCCATACTGGACCATAATGTGAGTGAGGAATACATTACCATCGTGTAGAGTCACTGAAATGTTGGTGCCTGCTGTTACAGTTAGCAGCTCGATGCATACAACCTCTGAAATGCCTTCCTAGGCCTGCATTCCCTGTGTTCTCTGGCCAGAATGTTTACTCTTCCCAAGATGTGCTGTGTTTTTCTAGCATCAAGCATAGCACCATTCACACCACAGGCACTCACTAAACATCTGTTGATTGATTGCGGGGTCAAAGAATGAAACAGCAGCTTCCTATAAAGTGTAAGCGTGTTTTATGTTAGACCAATGGGGTATTTTAGAGAAAATATGCATTCAGGTATGACTCTCTGCTATGGGTTTGAGTATTAGCATATTAAAACTACCAGATTTATACATACACTTTCAGGAGAGAATTCTTGCCAGAAAGGGAAATCCAGTTTTACAGAGTTCTAGATTTGCTTGAGTAGCATTACAGAGAGACCCTGTCCAGGCAAGGCATAATAAGAGGGAGCAGTGAATTTCAGGGACCCAAAGAAGTGGGGCATCATGCCAGGTTTTCCTATCATATTCAAGTGCTTAATATAGAAACAGCCTAACTTTTCTCATTTTTAGAAAGCCTCACCTAACTTTCCTTTTACGCTCACACCCCTGATGAATTGCATGGCCAATGTTGATAACCCGGAAAATGACAACTATTTAGTTTTCTGCTGTTTCCACAAAGTAGGTCAGGTAACAGTGAAGAAGTGCATTACATTCCTGGAGAGAGGTGACACAGGGACAGAGAACTGCAGTTGTCCAAAGTTGCTTTGTCTCATCTGCTGAAAACTGTGCATGTCTTATTGTTACCTGATGCTAACAATCGAAATAGAAAGCAGGCTTAGGGTTCTCTATTCCCAGCCTTAAGTTAGTGTTCCCTTTATCATCCACTGTGATGGCTGTGACCTTCTCTGGATGTCACCTGCTTCCTACATCTAGGATGGACAATCAGTAGCTGATAAGCAACACAAAATCTGTTCCCTCGGTCTTTCAGTGGGAGGAGCCTGTGGTGAGCTGTCAGGGTTTTCAGGAAACCACATCCTTGTCTGCCTTGGGCTCCTTCCCTCCATTACCACTCTCTCTCCCCTTATGATTTCCTGAGAGCACCTCCTCAATAATTCTTGAGCTTCCATTTCCTATACTGAACCTCTGATTTTAGGGGCCATGGGCTGGGTGGTGTGTCCTTTGCTGCAAACTCAGTTCATTAAGTGCTAGAGTTGTTTGCTGTGTCCTTGTTCTGGTCAAAGGTAATACTGTTCTCTTAGGTACTCAGGTTTGCATTTTTCATGATTGTTGCCCGCTACTACTCCCTCCTCTGTGTCCATGCCCAGTTAAGTCATTATGCTTCTTCTCTTTGTCCCTCTTTAATTTCTTATACACTACTGTCATCAGGGTAAGCAAGATGGATTTCTGATAAATCTGTGTAGCTCTGAGAGGAAATTTCTCACCAAACCCTCATCTACATCACCAACAAATTAATCTTTGCAAACAGTCAGCATGTCCCTACCTTGGTCAAGAAATATTTGGGCCCCACTTCTTAAAGGTCCACTTTTTCCATGAATTCATCCCTCCTTTGCTCTGATCTCCTCTGTCACTAATAAATGTTGTCAATATCTTCATCGCTGTTACTGTCACCAGTGTGTTAATAATTTCTACTATTTAGTATAAGCTTATACTATATCTGACATTGTGAACAATGCTTTATGTGCATTTCCTCAAGAAATTTTGAAACAACACTGTGAACATTTTATAGATGAGAAAACACTTAAAAATATTTGTGTATTTTATTTTTATTTGAGAGGTGGACATATGCACACGCAGAGAGAAGGAGGGAGGGAGGGAGGGGGAGAGAGAGAGAAAAAAAAAACACTGGTTTATTCCTCAACTGTCTGAAACACCTGGGGCAGACCAGGCTGAACCTTGGAGCTGGACCTCAATCCAGGTCTCCCATGTGAGTTCCAAGCCTGCAGTCACTTGAGTCGTCACCTGCTGCCTCTCAGGGCAAGAAGCAGACAAGAAGCAGAAGCAGTGTGGGGACTTGCACCAGGCTACTGTGATGTGGGATGCAGGTGTCTCAACCAGTATCTTAACTGCTAGGCCAGATGTCTGCCCTGTATGAGAAAACTGAAGATCAGATGGATTAAGTGATCTGCCTGAGACCCCACAGTCAGGGGTGGAGCCAGGCTTGAACCCATGCCTCAGACATCAAAGATTATGTACTTACCACTCTATTTATCGGCTGACTTTGGTCTAGTTGCTTCCTACTCATTTATCTTGTCTACATTTATTTATTGGTCATGTGAAAAATTAATTGATCTGTATCCTTGAGTATAATTTTTTAGTGTATATTGTATTTAAAACAATTTTTAAAGATAGTGACTGGATTCCTGCAGTGTGCCAGTAGTGGGCACTAGAAACGTGGTAGACTCCTTGTCCTCCCAGAGTCTTATCTACTAGCATGGTTGTGCCCTTTATTCTAATCCATGTCCCTGTCCACAAGCCTCTCCCTATAAGAGGACTATATCAGAATTTCATCCAGGTGTCATCTTATTCACCATTTGCTGGTGGTCCAGGTGTTGACTTTAAATGGCGTAGTTCAGCCTTGGTTTTAAGACTCACTTACATAGTTAGTTAATGAGAGCTAGTCTTGTTTCAACAAGATCTTACAATTCTTTGGGGTACTATCACATTGGCCCCTAAATTCCGTGATCTGTAGACTGACCCACCTTTGGGCCCTTGAATACTCATTCCAGAAACACTACCCCAGCTTGGGCAATTTTTGCAGTACCTCAGTAGCCCTTCAGTGGTGACAAATGTGTATCCTTGGAGCATAACTTGCCATTGGGAAGCAGCCAGCTACCGGTTGCAGCCTGATCAGATGCACAGAATGTTGGGGATGGCAGGGACATCTGAGATCATTGAACAAAAGCCTCTCATTTTACACAGGAGCAGAGTAATTAAACTGTTTTGGGTTGGAAATAAGGAGTATCTATATTAAGACGTTTCTGGAAACACAGCAAACCAGAACTCATGGGACCGGCTCAGTGCTTAAATGTGAGCTCCTGGAAACAGTCCATAGGACCGTGTTATGGCCGGTCCTCAGGCTTATTAACCGGCTGAGAGACACTTTGTTCCAACCCAGGCTCTGGCTTCCCCAGCACCTTGCCTGACTGAGCACTGCCTCTCTCCCCTGATAGTTGCTGCATTCCAGTGACTGGGAGGACTTGGGCTTGAGGGATGTCTGTGCATGCTGTGGGGAACAGAGCCAAGGCCTTGGAGGACCTTGCTGGGGTTGGCAGTGAATGTCTGTTGGTAAAAATGGCCATCCTCTCTGTCCACTTAGTGGTTTTGGCCTGGGTTTCTGCACCATTTATATTCCAAAGGATCCAGATCCAAGGGTTGAGGACAATATGTTTTCCTGTTCAATAGTCAGATGGCTCAGACTATAGAAAGTGCCCATATTCATGTTGTGAAGTCATTTTTGTTTTTCAGAGGGGAACTAAGGAGAATATCAAGGAACTACACTGATTCTGTGCTTCGAGTCCATTTTCCATTGAATCTAATATCCCTTCCTGGTGGCAATTATTATGGCCACTATAGACACAGGGATACTGACACAGGAAAGGTTAGGCAATATTCCTGGTGTCCTGTTGCTAGTAAGTGGGAGAGCAGGAATTCTAAATGAATTTTCACTCCAACACTCTCCTTTTAAATGCCAGTAGTGCCTTCTGGTAGGAAATGCCCATGGAGCTTCCCTGAGCAAATGAGTCAATGAAATACCTTTCACAGGATTTCTTGTGGAACAGATGCTCAACTACCAGTGCCGAAATCAATGACCAGGCTCTGAAGGAGAGTGTATGGGATTCAGGTTCAAGTTTCAGCATTGTCATTTGTGTAGTCACTGAGTTTCTCTGAGTCTTCATTTCCTCATTTTTATGACAAAGATGAAATACCTATGCCGGAGGCTGTTGTGAGAATTAAATGGAATATTTCAAGAGCAAGTGTTTTGTATAAAGCTCTGTAAATGTTGGTGACTTTACTACTGCAGTGATTTAGGATGACAGTCTTCTGAAAAATTAATTATTGAGTCCAAGTTTGTGACAACATAGTGATCCCTGACCTCAAGAAGCTTAGAGTTTTGGTGGGGAATAGAGACTCTGAAAATCAAAGGTCTAGGCCAAAGTGTGATGCAGTGTTAGAAAGTAGTAGAGAACCAGGGAAAGCAAAGATTCTTGGAGGGCAGGGGTAGGTGGGAGAACTTGATGCAAAAGAAGGATGTATGATGTAATGGGAAACTTGTGAGAAATTCAAAGACTTCAAGTTCTAAAAATGCCTCTTGATTGTAGTCTTCTTGGGTCCTGTAATTGTTGGCTGTAGAAAAGCTGTTCTCAAATTATGGCCCAGGTACCCCTGGGAGTCTGAGATAAGGTCAGAATTGTTTCCTATTAGTAATAAATGTCATTTGCCTTTTTTACTGTCATGTTCTCATGAGTGTATGGCAGAGTTTTCCAAAAGCTACGTGATATATGTATTATCATACTAGACTGAATGGAAAAAGTTAGGAAAATCTAGCTGTTTTCTATAAAGCCAGATACTAAAAAGCCTTGCAATAACACAAAATAAGTAAAAGTGTCAGTCTTTTCATTAAATTGTTTTTGTTTCTGAAACTATAGTTGTGTTTGATAAAATTAATTTATGTATATGAACATGTAATAGTGTGATTTTTAAATCAGATAATGGATTAACAGTTTCTCAGATAAAACTTTTAAATGACAAATATTGCTATAGAGGTAACACTTGTAGATTAAATCTCTTGGGATGCACAGTAACCTTTTTTTAAAGATTTATGTATTTATTTGAAAGAGTTACACAAGGAGAGAAGGAGAGGCAGAAAGAGAGAGAGAGAGAGAGAGAGAGAGAGAGAGAGAGATCTTCCATCCGCTGGTTCACTGCCCAATTGGCCACAAGGGCCAGGAGCTTCTTCCGGGTCTTACGTGGGTGTAGGGGCCCAAGGACTTGGGCCATCTTCTACTGCTTTCCCAGGCCATAGCAGAGAGTTAGATTGGAAGTGGAGCAACTGGGACTTGAACCAGCACCCATATGGGATGCTGGCACTGCAGGCAGTTGGCTTTACCTGCTACACAACACCACCAGCTCCTACAATAACTTCTAAAAGTTTAGTTCTTGAGCCATAGATGCTTGCAAATCAGCTACTGTTATGATATGGAATTCTGATTGGAAAGCACAGTATAGGTCCCACAGATTTTTTTTTTTTTTTTTGGACAGGCAGAGTGGACAGTGAGAGAGAGACAGAAAGGTCTTCCTTTACCGTTGGTTCACCCCCCAATGGCTGCTGCGGCCGGCGTGCTGTGGCAGATGCCAGGAGCCAGGTGCTTCTCCTGGCCTCCCACACAAATGCAGGGCCCAAGGACTTGGGCCATCCTCTACTGCACTCCCAGGCCACGGCAGAGAGCTGGACTGGAAGAAAAGCAACTGGGACAGAATCCAGCGTCCCGACAGGGACTAGAACCCAGGGTGCCGGTGCCGCAGGCAGAGGATTAGCCTATTGAGCTGTGGCGCCGGCCCGCACAGATTTTTTGAAGGCTTTGCTATCCAAGTGTATATCCTTTGGGTAATTTGGAACACCTACGTGCAAGACCTTCAGAATGCTAAAACCCAGCATGGACAAATGTGCAGTGAAGCTGTTACTTGTGTGCACTGTGAGTAGAAGTGCAGAGTGGCCAGAACAGTTCTGTAGGGAAGTTTACAACAAGAGCGGTAATGATGATTGTCACCCTTTGAACTGGTAATTGCACTCACATGAATCTATTCCAAGGAAACAAATAGACGCATACAAAGATTTATATACAACAGTATACATTACAGTTACTTAATGTGAGAATCTGGCCAGAAACTGACCAACTGGCCCGAGAAGATAATTAAAGTAAATAATGATACTTTTATACAGTAGGCTATTGTAAGACTTTTAAGATGATATTTTTGAAAACTGATTAACAGCATGGGGAAATGTTTGTAATATTAACAAAAAAAGCAGGACTCCAATGACTTATAAAGATCAGGGAAAACACACTAAAATTTTACCAAGTTTTTCTCTGTACGGCAGGGCTATAGGTATGTCTACGACTCCTAGTTCTCTTTTCTATATTTTTAGGTATTTCTACTAGAAATTTTCAGCCCTTAAATCTTTTAGAAAGACCCTAGGGTGTGCCATTCCTTTTGACCAAGGTTGTAGGACCTATCTGCTGAACCAGCCCACCTCATCTGGGTTCAGATGACTTCTTCCTCGAGCATTGGTAGGTTTTTTCTCTGGGGACCACAAGGCTTAAAGACTTCCTGTGACTTGAACAAACTCAAATTTAAGCTAATTGTTGTCACTTGCTTAGCCTTTGAAAGGAAAGTTTAAGGAAAAAATACCAGGATTGCTTTCATGCCCTAAAGTTCTAGTATATGGTCAAGAGTGTTTGGAGTGTAGAACGTAGGATCCAATGGGACAACTGTTTAAATAGTGTTGCAGGGAACATAGCAACCAGTTGATAAATAATTGAAATTCCAGGTTTCTGGGTTCAGAATAAGATGAGCTGAGTATGGGCTGAGAACACCCAGATGAGGAGCTGCCTTGTCTCCTTGTCTTCTGAGAGTTTGCTCCTGGCTTGGGAGATGCCAGGGGTTGAAAGACTTCTTTGCCCTGGTCGACCAGTAGAGCAGCTAATGAATCCAGCCCTCTGTAGAGGGACAGGTGCTCTGTTGTTGGCCTCTTCCAGCAGCACACTTGAACAGTCAGAAGGGAAATCTGCCTCCTCATGACTTTGAGTCCTGAGATACATTTTCAGCTTGTTTGAGGGGTAGAGAAATTCCACGGTGGTCTCTTGTC
This sequence comes from Sylvilagus floridanus, assembly GCA_949820135.1. NCBI lineage: Eukaryota > Metazoa > Chordata > Mammalia > Lagomorpha > Leporidae > Sylvilagus > Sylvilagus floridanus. The sequence continues at coordinate 56,949,065 of OX463235.1, forward strand.
CGCAGAGAAAGAAACCTCATGCACAGAAATGTAAGTCATGGCATAAAACAGCAGCAGAAGGGATGCATGTCCCCCAGACACAACACACTCTGGGAGTGACAGATGTTGTGTGCTAGAAATCCTGAGTAGAGAGAGATGAGAGGCTTCCTGGAGGAGGTGAGCGATTAAAGGACTCCTTGCTGCATGGAGGGAGAGCCTTGCATTAGCTGATAAAGGACTTGATGAAAGCATCCAGTGCCTTCCATGGGTACCAAGAAGGAACAACTTGAAAAAAGAAGGGGGCGCAGAATTTAGGGGAGTGAGCCAGAGCCTCTCCATCAGTTCTCTTCCTCCATCAGGTGGCTGTACATTTTATCCTGGAAGTTTCTGGGTGTGCACAGGCGTAATTGCATACACGTCACAGGGCTCCAACTGGCAGTATGTGATTTTAAAGAAGATGGTAAACATCTCCACAAACAGATGCTTTGCTAAAACCATCTGAAACCTTCTAGTGTGGGCCTCATTATTTTTTTCCGCAGGAAAAGTTAGCGAGAGAAGTTGAATTTATTTTCCCTAGGCTTTAATTTGTAAGTGTTGGCTACCTGCTGGAGGCTGTTTTTGATTATGTGTAGAATCCTTCCATCTTCCCAGGTGCCTTTTGGTGGCTTCCCGCTAATACAGTAGGGATGGGCTGGCCTTGGCCTGACCACTGGTGTTTATACAACTGTAATGTTGCTGCTGGTTGTCCAGAGAGGTATGGGACAGTTTCTCTGCCAGAGTTGATATTCTTGGCCTATTGTGGGATCTGCCAACAATCAACAGTGAGGTGAGATCCCTATTATCAGGGCTGTATAACCTTCAAATCCTACTGAGGCAAAATTGATATCCCCACTGAGCACCTGTGAAACATGAGACTGACGTAATGAGCCTGGGGTTCCACGGGCTGGATTTGAAACCAAATCTGCTTGACTCTGAACGGAATCCTCTTATGATGAGTTTAGTCGGCTTTTTTGAATGCAAATGCTTGTCTAAAATAGAGTTCCCATACAGATGTGTTAATTTACTGGACTGTGTGGAGACAGCTCAGTTATAATGCGTTTATTGCTGTGATTTTTTAACTACGGGAGTGATATGTGAATATGTTTTTCTTTAAAAGCATTTCAACAATACAAATAGACTCAGGTCCCTATCATCACCTTACCCCTACTCCAGTTCCCTAGCCAGAAGTCACATCCATTATTTATATTTTCCTCTGGATTTGTTATGTGCATTTTTGTATACACTTATAAACTTAATAAAACTGTTATTTTGTTGTGTCTGGATATCCTGTGTATATTGTTTATTTTGTAGGCTTTTATTCATTTAGTACTATGTCTTAGACTTCTGCACATCTTGATATTTACCTTATTCTTTAATGGTGCCCTGTTGAATGTGTGTGTATGGTCTCTGTGTATGTGTGTTTGTGTTGATTTTGTTTTCTCTTGCATGAAGCTGCAGTGAAATACAAGCTACTCTGCCTTCTCAGGGCCACCCCTAGCTTTGTTTTTCTCTGGAGGGCTTCTTTCCTTCCTTACCTGTACGGCACAAATAGGACTCCTTCCTAATAGGTTGGGCTGTTTGGGCATTCTGAATCTAAAACATAGCAACACAGCAAGGCTGTTGTTCAACATGAGATTCTTCAGTGAGAACGAATGTGCTCACAAGGTAAGGAAGAAAGACCAGCATGATCAATGCTTGTCTAACCCCACACCTCCTCCTCTGCCCTTGATGGCGTGGGTGCTGGGGTGGTGCTGCTGTTGGTCTACATCTTACCTGGCCTGAACCATGAATTCTGCATGATTCTAGTCTCCAGAGTCTGCGAGCCTCCAATTTTCTAACTTAGAACCATGTGATGGCTCTCTCTGGGCGGTAGAGGGGGTAGGGTGGGGGGACAGAACTGATGAATTAATTACCCAGTGTCATTGTGCCCTTCTTTGTGAGCCTATATAATGTGGCCAAGGAGCCAGGCAGTGAGACGTCACTGAGAGCCCTGTGAACTTCTGTTTTGGCATCAACCTGCCTGTGGCTTTTTTTTTTTTTTTTTTTTTTTTTGAAGCAGAGGGTGGGCACCCAGACCCATTTAGAGCATGAAACTATTTAAATCACTTGCTTTTGGCTTGAGGTCTGAAATTAGTTATCTGGCTGGTTATTTGTGGTCAGGCTGGGCCTCTGCCATTGCAAAGATAGAAATTAAAGTGGCTTTGGGCACTGGCCCTAGGATGAGCAGTGGAGTGGGCCAGAGGGCATTTTAATGATTTTCTATCACAAAGACTCTCTGGGTAGCCATTGGAGCTGTGTGCCATGGAAACTCCTGACCCTGACCTTGGAATGGTCTGTGGTTCACCACACATCAGAACCCCTGATTGCCCAAGGGCTTTTGTTGTTGGGCCTCCATGTGTCTCAGTGGCAGGCACTCAGGGGAATGGCTAGTGGGTGCTTTCTAAGTCGTGGCACATGGAAGCATTGTTCTATTTCTGGATTCCCCAGGCAGCTGAGCCATATTGTACATTCACGGTGACAACTGGAAATAGTGGTCAAGGGGCCTCTAGTGACTGATTGGGCATCTAACATTGTGCCTAACTCCCTATTAAGTATAAAGAATATGAAGCAAGGAAAAGAAAATAAACTGACTGCCCTTAAGGATAATACAGTCTAAGGTACTTATAAAAATGAGAGGCATAAACACTTAGGAAATAAGGGCTTTAATCAGATGCTGGGCTGGGGATCTTACTACTCTTTATTGAACCTAGACACTATCAACCCTATGTTCTGAGCTGAGGTTCATATGTGAAAAGCCTACACAGCTAGTGCTGACCCTAATTGTCTTTGCACTACTTCGGTGTCTTGTTTCTCTACTTAGAACCCTGCACTGCACTCTCAGATTAAAAAAAGCATTTCATTTGGTATTTTTCTTTGAAAGAGCTTTTAAGCGTTTGCTGAAAAGAGCAAAAGCACATATGCATATTTGGAGAATAAATGGGAAACTCCTAGGTGCTGCTGTTACAAATGAAGAGGAGAGGTGGGCTGGAGTTGTAGGGAAAGTCTTCGCAACGTAGTTAGTCCTGGAGCTGGTAACCCAGAAGTAGAGTCCGGACACTTACTAGCCAGTGGGAAAGGGGAGGTGAAGTTGGCATCTCTGAAGGCCCTGGGGCCATGCACAGGCAGGCATTTGACTTGATGACGTGGCACCCAGGAAGGGAATGGTAAGTTAGGGCATCATAGATGCCGGCGAGAGTCAGAGTGAAAAGCAGGGTAGGGACCTTTCTAGAGGTGAGATAAAAGGGCTGACATTGCAGTTGCTGAAGCAGTGACCACCAAGTTACACACCTCTGGCTTGTGCAAGCACAGTCACACCATGACCCATCCACACTCATTCACTCACATACTTGTGTTTGGCCTGCTTTCAGCAACAAGGGCCCAGTGGAATACAGATGTGCCTCAATGTACGATGGGGTTTAACACCAACAGTCTCATTGTAGGTTGAAAATATTGTAACTCAAATTTCATACATCAGAAGCAGGAGTCCCAGATGGGTGTTTTGTAGACATGATAGGCTGGGAAAACATAAAACACAGTGTCCAAGAGATAGTAGTGACACAGGATCGGTTGGTCACCCTCATGATTGTGTGGCTGACCAGGAGCTGTGCTCACCACTGCTGCCCAACATCATTAGAAAGTACCACGCTGTATGTTGTTAGCCCAGAAGAAGACCCAAATTTAAAATTCCAGTGATGGTCTCTGCTGAATGTGTGTTGCTTTAACACCATCGTCAAGTTGATCATAAAGTTGAAAATGAAGCCATCATAAGTCAGAGACCATCTGTATTTGGATGGAGGTTTGCAAAACCTAAAATATTTACTGTCTGTCTCTTTTACAGAAAAAAATGTTTGCCAACCTGGACTGTAGTTACTCATAAGTGGCCAGCAAGCAGAAGCAAAGCACAGTGCCTGGTGCACAGTTGATGCCATGGTTGGTAGATCTGTATGTGTTAAGAAATGAGCAAAACCTAGCAAAGTCTGCCAACAGGGCAAGGAAGTATTATGGCTGTGGTTGCTTTTTGCATTGAGGTTGTATCTCACAGCAGGGAGTGTGCTGGGAAGAAGGCAGACTAATAAGAGATGCAATGGTAATGACTCCTAAATTTTGCAAAAAAAGGAATGAGAGGCAAAAGGAAGAGGGATTAGGAGCTCAGGGTAAATGAGGGGGAAGGTGATGACTAGATAATGACAGCAGTGTGTCCACACCCACCCAGAACATCTGGAGGCCCCGCAAGAACTGAAAGAGTGCCTTCCAGAGCTTCTCACCTCTGGCAGGAATGTGGCACTGGCAATGGGTGTGTTGAGCTGTATATCAGCTCTATTGGGAGACTGACTTGGCTGCGTTGACTGAATATTTTTCCTTTCTGTTCTTTTACTTTTAAAATAGCAGTCCATATGCTTGTTGTCACCAGCCTGTCATGTAGAAGTTCATGGGAGAAGTGGGAGCTACTGGGTGGATAAAAAGTATGCCATACTCACTGTAGTCCCACTTCATCTCCTGATGTTGTCATTGGGAGAGTGGCCCTAGAAGAACCAGAGGGAAGGCAGGGCAGGCTAGGGTGCACCTCCAAGGAGGTACCATTCCACAGTATGAGCTCAGTGAGTAGAGGAAGGGCTTCAATTAGGAGTGAGCATGTGGGACAGACCCAGAGCCTTTGGGAGGATGAAGAGTCTGCCCATCTATGTCAGGTGCTTGGGGAGTAGTGTGAGTGGTTGGAACTGGCAGACCCAGCCAGGCAGTGAGCAGGTCCCTGGGCAGGTGTTGGAGCCCAACAGCAGTTACCTTTGGAGGTGCAGCCCCTTGGAGAAAATGTTGCCAGTAACCAGCAAAGGAGAAGTTGTGTTTAGAGTGGGGCCCAGGAACTTCACTCCCCAGAAAAGGTTTTGCTCCCAAGTGCACAATAAGCTATATATAAGAATTGCACATATGTTTAGAATGGCAGATTTTAGAAGAAAAAGAAGGAACTAAAATATTTATAAATGGTTAAAAAGAAAAATAGTAGTTTACTCATAAGCAGAAAGGCTATACAGTAGTTGAAATGAGCAAATGAGGGGCCAGCACTGGGGTGCAGCAGGTTGGGCCACCAATTGCAGTGCGAACATCCCATATGGGCACAGTTTCCTGTCCCAGCTGCTCCACTTCCAATCCAGCTCCCTGCTGATACATCTGGGAAAGCAGTGGAGGATGGCCCAAGTCCTTGGGCCCCTGCTTCCATGTGGGAGACCTGAATGAAGCTCCTGGCTCCTGGCTTCAGCCTGGCCCAGCCCTGGCTATTGTGGCCATTTGGGGAGTGAACCAGCAGATAGAAGATCTCTCCCTCTCCCTTCTCTCTCCCTCTGCCCCCCCCCCCCACTATGTCTTTCAAATAAATGAGTAAATCTTTAAAAAAATAAAATGGATGATGGCTAGATATGGCAAAATGGATATAGCTCAAAAACTCTGAGTGAAATAAGTATGCTGCAGGACATTTAAAGGGTTTCAAAAATCCATGGAAAATAGAATTAAAAGGTAAGTTTATTTTGGTACAAAATATGCATATGAGGAAGTCTTCCAGAATCCATATGCATATGAGGAAGTCTTCAAAAAGTTCATGAACAACACGTTTTGAAAAATATGCTTTCAAAAATTTTAACAACAAAATAAACATCTTTTACTTCATCTTCTGTGAACTTTTCGAAGTACCCTTGTATACTCTCATGTAAATGCATTAAAATATTGTATATTATTTATAAATACTATACTTAATCGTTAAATCTAATAGTGGCCATGTGATTGGCATCTCATAGTGTGTTTTTGGGTGCTGGAATAGTTCACTTAAGAAGATAACGAGGCATACCCGGAGACACAGAGCAGTGCACAGAGCTGGAGGGGCCGGAGCCCTGTGGCTGTGCCCTGCTCACCTGTCACCTTCCAGCTTAGCTGTGTGCACTGAGCAATTCAAAATGGTGCCTGGCATCTTGCCAGGTTCATGGCGGTGCCCAGTGCATGGGTCACGGTTCCAGCATTCTGAACAGCTCAGTTTTACAAATGTAGCATCGTGATTCGGGAAGCCAGCTTCAAATCGGTGAGGTGTGCCTGTTTGGTCTAAATGAACCCTCTGGCAGATGTCTGGAGCTGCAGGTGGAGGATGATTTGCTTTCTTGTAAGGGTGAGTTCTGCAGGCACAGCTGTCTCTGGCAGTGGAGCTGAGACCTCTCTGCCATCTGCCCCTCACCTCAGGCCAAGTAGGTCCACAGAACACAGCGGTCAAGGCAGTGTGCAGGGTTCATATTGGCAAGGACATGGTCGAGGGCGCCTTTGGCTCTGTGGGCTCACTGGCTTCATGAGGCGTCTTCAATGAGCAAGAGTGGTTTCTGTCGGACTGGATAAGCAGAAAGTGCCGGAGGCATTCAGGAGGCAGAAATGCATAGCGTCCTTTGTTGGAAAGTCTCTACTCTCAGCAGCCTCTTTTGGAAAATAGCAAAGTCAGTGTGAATCTGTCATGCAGCTTGCAGAAAGAGAGGTCACGCATGGTGCTAAGCACACTGCCTTTGATGAGGGTTATTTGGATTCTGGAAGGAAGTTTGTTATGACATCAGTCATGCAGGGAGCCCTAAGATTTAGCTCTCATAAGATGTTTGCTATCGATAGTATGGGGGAAGTTGCTAGTTGAAAAACAGCTCAGTGGTCTGTTGTTTTGGAAAATAAACTTTAAGGTCTGGAAGGAGCCTTGTGATAATCTGAATTAAACTTTTCCTGTTAATGAGAGAATGGGAGATTGACAATGCTGTCTCCTTGACAAATTCTACTTGTGCTCTGCTGAACTCTTTTGCACTGAGGCACCAACCATGGGCATATTCTCAAGAGCAAGAAGCCAGCTAAGTCAATGGAACCAGAATCCCCCAGTCTTGATCACTGATAAAAGTCCCCACTGTTGCCTAGGTAACATCTGATAACCATAGCCAGCCTTCAGCAAGAATCCTGAGTGTTTAGACAAGAAGTACCCTCCCCTCTCATTTTCAATCTTCTGACCCTGATCTTTTACTATAAATTCCCACTATGCTTTTTCAGGTTTGAAGTTGTGCTAAATCTCTCTCCCCTACTGCAAAACCCATGGCAGCAATAGGTTGTCCTATCGCAATCCTATCTGTCCTATTGCAATCCTTCTGAGTAAAGTCTGCCTTACAACTTTTACAAGTGTCAGAATTTTTTTTCTTTAATAGGTGGAAAGAAGTGGCTTGTCCAGGGTAGCACTTCGAGTGCATTTCAGAATCAGTTTGAGATTATGGGTTTTCATACTCTAAGTTCAATGTGCTTTTCTCACACCATGCTGCCGTTATGCCTTAGGGAATGTAGAATCAACAAGTACTTCATTGCATAAAATATTTTATTTGGATTAACCAAAGTGTGCCTTCAGAGATCACGATCTGTGTCTTCACTGCCGCGGGTAGCACAGCTGCTCGGGGTGACTGGTCATTTAACCTTAATTCTGACCTGAAAGAGTTACGGGTCCTTCCAAGGCATGAGACGCTGCTCTGCCTTTGCAGTCTGCATCGGTCATGTCCACGTCAGAAGTGTCAAGTGCTTTTTTGTTTTGGTGTGACTCTGTTGTATGACCACTAGACATTAGTAATTAGTTAAAAACTTTTGAATAGGTTGGGGCACACTCACTTATTCATGCATTTGTTCTCACAGATAACAGCAAAACAACACATAAACCAACACATTGAGCACCTTGTTTAAGCATCGTATAAGGCATTGGGCCTTTTGTAAGAGATGATTCTTGTTCTTAGGGAGTGAGAGTCATGGAAGAGGAGCCAGAGTCAAGATGGTATAATCCACATAGTCAGATAAATGCTAAAATAGAAACACATACAGAGTGGTATGAAAGCACAGTGGACGTTGTGATCAAGTTTGCCCTGAGAACGCTGGAAGAAGGTGTGATATTGGAGTTGGATGTTGAGGGTTGCAGAGGAATTAACCTAGCAGGGAGAACCCCAAGATGGCTCATTCAGGCAAAGACAGTGGTGTGTGCAGGAGCAGAGGGTAGTGCAAATGTAAGGCAGGTTTGTGAAATTGAGTGAGTCTAGTGAGAAAAGGGCAGAGGGGCAAGTGACTGGAAATGAGTTCAGAAAGGGAGGTTGAAAACAGGTTTCCTAAGATAAAGTTGGGAGATGCATTTTGACTGTGTGAAGGCAGTGGGTAATTATCACCATGGAGTGAGGTAGTTGAAATATAACCTGATAGCAGTCTGATTGATGAGTAAGTGTGGAGGGAAGCTAGGAAGAAGAGCATCCAACTAGGGGACTGTTTCAAAAATGATGATGCATGAGCCATAGCATCGGCATGAAAATGCAAAGGACACCAGGGACCTAAGATTAAGGGGACAAAAGCATTAAGACTTGGGAGCAGAGCTGGGCTTGAGAGATAAAGGCAAAGGGAAAGACTGGGAGTGATTCCCAGAGCTTCAGCACCAGAGGTGGACAGGAGCCAGAGGATAAGAAGAGTAAGAAGTCAGCTTTCTGGGGGCACTGATGATTACAGTGAGCATAACTGATGGCTCTGAGGAGCCAGGAGCTTAGGGAGGGACTTGAAATAATGACATTTGTTTATTCATTGAATGTGCTGAGTGTGCATAATATGTAAGGCCTGGCTCTAGGCATTTGGGGAAAAGGAACAAGTGTCTATTTAACTCTTTTTTAATATGTCATTATGCCTCCATCCTGATAAGAGATTTTCCATGGTTCTGGTTTTGCATACTTACAGACTCCTTGTGAGACTGAGTTATCCCCATTTTTCAGTGTTGAAAGTTGAGGCACCAGCAGCTAGAGTGATTTGCACATGGCCATGTAACCAGAGAGCTGCAGCTGGGAATGAAACAGATTTTTTTCTACACTTAAAGTTCATGTTGTTTCCTCTTATTGTAGTGTTCTACAAAGCTCTTGTGCACAGGATCTTACATCGTATCTGAGGTCAGGGGATAGACCATGAAGGAATTCCTCATGATACTGTCAGAAAAGAGAGATGCCCAGTGTTCCTGGTGCATGAAGATGGGGAAACTTGTCGCATACAGAAGGGAGATGAGCAGTGACTGGGAAGGGGGCTGGTGAAGCTTGAACAGAGGAAGTAGAGGTGAATGCTTAAGCTAGGCCTGTGGACAAGGAATTTGGATGGGACTGGGAATAGCTCTAAAAGATCATCATATAGTTTTTCTTTTCTGCCTCTGAAGCTAATTGAGGGGCCAGGGATGAACCAGATGAGAGTTAGAAGGTAGATAAAGCCTCAGAGAAAGGCAGATGCCAAAATCAAGGAGATGCCTAGAGCTAGAGGTAGAAACTGAGATTTGGGACAATGTGGGCACTCGTAAGGTCAATTACTTTTAGTGAAAGTAAGTTGACCTCTGCCCTTTAGTATCCTGAGCTAGAAAAGTGTTGTGATTGTAGCTGAGGAGGGTGAGGATGGAAAGGGAAGTGGAGAGTCTGTTGATGCTGTTGGTCTGAAAAGGGAGAGAGAGGGATGTGGGGCGGGGGCAGGAAGCTTAGGCTTGGTGGCAGGGAGTTGGGCTCTTAAATCCTGCTCTTCCACCATGGAAGAACAGAGGGAAAGAAAGGCGCCAGGGGACAGCCTGCCTTTGTCCTCTGAGCCTTGACTGAGCTTCCAGCATAAGGTCAGTCTGCTGGAAATCAGACCTGAAGGAGGAGCAGGTAGCCAGCAGCATAACTGGAATGATGAATTGCTGGAAGCTGTTCAGTCTTGATGTTTTTCCCTGGATGCACCCACATCATTGTCCCATGTTCAGCTTCCAGCTCTCTGCCTGGTGTGGCCTCATTTGGCCATTGGGCCCCACAAGTCCTTGGGTAATTCTTACCTCTCCAAGGATCCCCATGCCACAAGTTCAGTGACCTCCGGAAATCCTGTGGCATCTTCCCCATACAGAGGGCCCTCTGATAGGCACCTGAGTCCCTCTGTAGCAGCACACAGTGCAGGAGGGGGCGCTGTGGGAGGCAGGCGGTCTCCAGCAGCTCCTTTCACTGCACAGCTTCACAAAGGGCAAAAAGTAGGTCTCTGAGAAAGGCTGGAGCAAAGGTGAGCGAGCTTAGGTAGTAAGCAGATGCATTAGTCTAATTGCTCTTCTAAAATTAATGGGGCTTTTTATCTCCCAAGAACACTTTCAAGCACTCCTATGATTTGGGCACAGAGGTGGTGGTTGGGGGAGAGCCTTGGTTCCCTTTGAAACACAGTCTCCCATTTGGTAAAAGTCTTTTTCCTTCTTCTTTCCCCCTTACTTGCAGGTCAACGGATTATGGCACCACCTATGAAAAGCTGAATGACAAAGTGGGTTTGAAGACTGTCCTCAGTTACCTGTATGTCAACCCCACCAACAAAAGGAAGGTAAGGGGTGGAGTTGGTGGGTCCTGCGCACTCCTGTGGGGGTAGCAGGGCTGCTTAGCATCAGGAGTTCCGAAGATATCTAGTGGCCACGGTGTCACTTATAGGTACCTGCTTTACACATCACACACACACACTGTAATTCTTACAACAGCCTTGATAGTCATGCTAATAACAGCAACAGCAGCAACAGTACCAGTAAGGCTACGCAACTCATGAAAGGGCTCTCCGGGGCCTTGCTAATGCTTTACATGTGTCACCTCCTTTATCCTCAATGGATATATGGGGTGGAAATTATTGTTGGACCCATTTTACAGGTGAAGAAACTGAAATTCAGAGAGGTAAGGTAACTTTCTAGCCTGAGTCAGAGGAGTGATAAGTCATGGTCTAGAATTGGAATATGGATCTGCCTGACTCCAGAGGGAAGTCTTCCTACAGCCTCCCCCTTGCTCATCTGTTTCCAGAGAGCCTCTTATTTACAGGGAATCTGTTTGGCCAAGGGAAGGAATAGTGACCTCTAAATTCTGCTTGGCCCTGAGCTGCTTCTGCTGATGTGGGGGATGGACCTGGCTCTATCAGCTCCTCTGCTTCTTTGTCTTTCTTCTTAACTTAGTAGTCAGGATGAAATTGTAGAAAGTCAAACCTTCATTATGGAGAGACTTAATGGGAGGAGGAAGCCTAGATCCCATATACAATGGGCTGTTTTAGAGAAGAAAGAGTGTACGGTGTATTGGCTATCCTATCTAGGATTTCTCTACTGCTGGAAAAACACTACTGTTTAGAAATTGAGGTAGGCCTGCCTCAAATAAATGCACACAAAATGATCACATGAAAGATCATTTCAGTATTTCTAAAAGGTTTAAAAAGTAAATCTCCAAATTCTCCTCTTGTAGTCAGTTTGCATCCCCCCGTGGTTTTACAAACTCTTCCTTCATCCATGTAAGCTCAAGAGTGAGCTTTACCCCATGGGCAGACATTGCTGGTCTTGTATTCAACATGGTAGAATGCACGCTGTGGCTGGGAATGGGGACTGTGCTGTTTGAATTGGAGCAGCTTTCAGTCCAACCCTCAGCATCATTACACACAGCACCACTGCCTCTCCTTATTTCCACATCTAGTGACCCTACAGATGCCCGGAAAAGGCAGGGAGAAGGACCGTTGGGTCTTGGTCCAGTTGTGATGATTGAAAGCCAGGAGATCCAGCCAGTTCTGTGGTTCTGGGACCCTGGGACTTGCCCATTGTCCATGGGCTGGAGCCTTAATAACCAGAATGGCTGATTAGGTTCTGTTTTTGGTTTTAGCTGAGTAGTTTCTCTCTCTCTCTCTCTCTTTTCCCAAAGCATTGTTATTTTCACATTTTTCAGTGCTGTTATTTACATTACTGAAAGAGCTGGAAGGGACCATAGATTTCATCTTTATATGCATAACCATTTTTGAGCTGTAACTTTTTTATAAATGTGATTAAAGTTCTAGATGTTCTCTCTAGAAACATGCCTACGCTATGGAAATATTCATACATTTTGAGGAATTGATGAACACCCTAAGGTCCCAGATGTCCATAGAGTATCAGTCTGGAATCATTCATCTGTACCAAGTGCCTTATTTTACAGTTGAGAAACTGAGAACAAATAGGTCTACATATCTGGGTAGAGAGAGGAACCAGGACAGGGACCCAGGCCTCTTGGTTCTCAGTCCAGATTCATTGGCATCACACATCTCTTTGCATCTTGTCCTCCTATCTGACCAAACCTAGGGTTCACCATTGCTTAATAATCTAAAAATGAAAAGCTTTGTGCCCCTGTCTTTGGCCATATGGTAAAAGTTGATTGAATAGAGTCACTGATGATCTGTGTCAATTCTTCCTTTCTTCTCCCTTCATTGAGGAGGAAGCGTAGGCCCACGGAAGACAAATATCCCCACCAGCTCACTCGGCTGGGTAAGGGCAGCATCGGCAGCTCCTTTTATGATTCCTACTTCAATGCTCCTTCCATTCTCCACCAAGGACTTGAGGTCAGGTGGAATCAGAGTGGCCGTATGCACTTTGGTAGAAGGAGGAACTGGGTTTTGGGCACATGAAAGAAGCCCTTCAGCATTGACCTCTCTCTGTACCATGATAGAATTAATCACATTTCCACGAAGATTATAGATCAGCTGTCTTTGTGAAAATTCCCTCGGTGGTACATGAAGGTTCATAGTCCATTGCATTCACTTTGGCTTTCATCTGTCACGTGCGCTTCCTGTTGGAAATTATCATAATCATATTTCTCTTGGTCCTTTGCTGTTTTTCTCTATGCCTGACAGCTTGAACTCTTTCCTTAGCACAACACGGAAATTCATAGAAGTAAAGGGGGCAGAGGGTGGGCTAAGGTAGATGCTGTGGCCAAGGAGGAATGGAGACCTGCACTTTGGAGACTAATAGCACAAAAATACCACTTATTTTTGTCCTTCCCAGATGTGACATTCAGGCCATGGGCTCTCTGGGGGTACTTTGTCCCAGGGATTATTGCTCAGTGAGCAGAAGTTAGGCAAAGGACAGTTAACTCTCACCAAAAAACACTGCCACCCTGCAAATTAAAAGCACAGGTGTTTTTTTCACTCAGATTAGGGAAAATACAAATGACAGGCCAATGCCATGGATTTATTTGTAAATAGCAATAGAAAATAATGTTCATAAGAAGCCTGTGAGATTCTGAAGTGCTCTTTGGATCTGCCAAGGGAAGACACAGTTACATTCTGTGTTCTTAAAGTAAGTGGTTTTGGTTGTGTTTATATATCTGGATGGTGATGATGCACACATACTTGACATGATGACTTTCTCTTAACCAGAATAGTTTTGTAGAACTCTGCCTTCTCCAGCCACTTAACGTGTTCAATATAAATGAAAGAACATGTATTTGTTTCTTTATTACTCTAGAGCTCTAGGTCGTTATGACCTTGTGATGCAACTTTTAAAACAACATTTAGATTCCTTTTTAAACACACCTTGAAGAAATCGAAGCCTGTGGTCACCTGGATTCTCATCTCAGCTGGCATTATTCCAGATTCTTTTGATTGTCTCAATACCCAAATTATCTGTAGCTCCCCATGTTCATCAGCTCGCTAATGGCAGCCGTCTCCAGCAGATTTTTCAGTTAATCTTGTGGAAGCACTTGCTTTTCACCTGATGAGTTATTTATTTAACAGATGGCTGCTGCATTCCTTGGAGGCTATGAATACATCAAATGCGATCTGTTGCCCCTGGCAAAACAGTAAATTGTACTGATATTTCTATAGTTGCTCCTAAAGCTAATTGTTGATTTTCTAAATACTTTTTTTTGACAAAGTGACAAAGTAAAATCTCCAAATGCAGGTAATATGCCACTAAGTTGAAAAGAGAAGTGTTAACACCTCATCATTAACACATGTACGCTACAACGTACTTGTCAGACTTAACTGACTACCTACCATGTTTACTCCATTGTAGGAGCTTTGTCCACATGCTATCTAATCCTCCCAAACCTTTCAGAAAGCTGACAAGATAAAGAAATAGTCCTGTAAATTACCCCAATTTTGCATCATGGATCTCCAGCAGCTTTCCTAGTGGATTTCTTTGGGAGACAAATGAGTTGGGATATGTCCAGCAATGCTGGGCTCCCTTATGGAAGCTGCACTTTGGACTAGTATTGTCTTTCTCACATGTGAGCAGGGTATCCTCATTTTATCTAGTGGGTGTCATGATTGCCTAAGTCAGAGTTTTGATATGAGATGCTCAGAGCTGCTCCAAATGAAGGCTAGACCATCCTAGGGTATTGTGTCATCAGCATTATGCAAATGACCTTGACCTGCCCTGACTCTATCCCTGGCTGTTGGCCTTTCTCTGGCCATTGGCCAATTAGCTCATCATCTGGGTTTGAGCCCAACTTTGTTAAGGGAGTCCAACATTGTTGAATGTTTCTGAGTCTGGCACTTGGAAGATGAAGAGCAGTGTATTAATTCTGCAAGCAGGACTTTCCCAGGGGAGGGACTTCACTGTGGTGGGAGCTGGCGAGCTCCAGCTTGCAGTTCTCCTGCCCCCGTGTGAGATGGGCGATCCCTGTGTCTCCAGAACACAGTACTGTCAGTTGCTTCTTGTCCTCAGGCCCATGCAGGATGGCAAGTGCTATAATCAGTGCTACAGTTTCCAGAGCTATGCATTACATAACAGGCTAAAGGCTTTGTGCCTCAACCAGAGAGGTGCTTGGCTCCTGAGAGTGAATCTATTTGAGAACGAATCTTTGAGTGGATAGGGACATGCAGGCATGTTGGGATGTAATTAGTCTGGCTCAGAAGGAATTGCTACTGCAGCTTTGGAGACAGTGTGTTGGAAATGGCAGAGAACACACAGGTCTGACTGCAGAGTAGGGGTGCCTATGCCTGTGTGTGTGTGTTGAGAAGTATCAGGTCTTCTGACATCAGAACTGCATGATCGTTTCTTCATATTGAGCTCCCAATAAGTTCCAGGCACTGGACTGAGTTCCTTATTATATTCTAAGTTTCCCTATTAATCTTTTGTGTCTGGTAGTTTTCTTCCCATTTGACAGACAAGGAAACTAAGGCTGAAGTGGATGGATTGCTTGAGTTTTGTAGACTAGCTAGTGGGCTCCCCACTAACCTCTGTCTGACCACAGGGTTGGCTGCCACTGCCACAGGTATGAAGACCAGGTGAGTTGCAGTCATCACTTTATTAGTAGTTACTCCGTTGCCTGGGGTTTTCTGCTCGTTAGTGTTAGGAGATTAGCGGTTTCTTAGAGTAGGGGGGAGTGTTCTATCCTCCTTTC
The DNA here is from genome assembly GCA_949820135.1 of Sylvilagus floridanus. Lineage (NCBI taxonomy): Eukaryota > Metazoa > Chordata > Mammalia > Lagomorpha > Leporidae > Sylvilagus > Sylvilagus floridanus. Next base: position 56,964,286 of record OX463235.1, read on the forward strand.
TTAATTGATTTACCAGTGAGAAGGATAATTACTTCCAGGCTACCCTGCAGAAATGCGATGGGAATTACCAGTCAGATTTCTCCAATGCACAAGCCACCTCTGTCAAGCTGTGAAAGAGGCACTGTGTGCGTAGTTGGATGCTGGTTGTGCCTGAGTCATTCTCTTGACACAGCAGCATAACCCTGAGCTCTTAACACCTTGGAAAACTTCTAAGCAAAACGAAATGTAGAATTTAAAACTCTTGGACTCCTGCTTTGGCTCACCAGTGTCTCCCAACAATGTTACAGGCTCTGGGAATGCATGTGGTAGGCTAATACATGTTCAGTTCACAGGTGGTAAAGTGTCCTACATGAAAACAAGGCAACAGAAAGTCTGGAAAGATTGCTAAGCAACCTGTGAAATGTATTGCTCTGAGCAGAGTGTTTTAGGTAGGGAGTAATTTCATGCTCTCTGCAATCCAACTTGGACATTGAAGATGCGCATGAGAAAACAATTGCGTACATGGACCCTGGGATTCAAGTTCACATGCTTGCAGGGTCCAGCAGGTAATACCAATGCGAGAACGGGCCAGTTGGCAGCCCCTGTAGAAAAGGGATTTGGCCTCTAGGTTGCAAATGACTGTTGTTGGTTGGAAATAAGGTCTGGTATATTTAGTTAATTCCCTTGTTATTATGTTCTGGTTTTCTTAGGTTTGTCTGTGTGTTTTTATATGAAGCATCCATACTTTGAAATGTTTAAAATAGAATATAGAATTCAGGGCATAGTGGGTAGCAGGCTGTCCCTAGTCTACTGCCATCCCTTGTGTCCTGTTGGCATCATGTACCACATTTGGAGTAGGAAGTAGGTGTAAATCATGTACCCACATTCCAAGTGGCAAGTAGGTCTACAGGTGAGAGGTTGGGCTTTGCGGCCCCAGGATGGTGCTTGGTAAGCTCCTCCTGGGACCCTGGGACCCTGGGACCCTGGGACCCTGGGACCCTGGGACCCTGTACTGACTGAGCTGGCATCACAACCACAGAGTAGAACCCAGGCTCTGGCTCTGCCTCTGCCTCACTCCGGCTGTAGGGCCTCCCCTGCCGCTCATCCTGGCTCATCTGGAGGCATGCTGCCACCTCCTCTTTACCCATCTTCATCCCTGTCTCCTAAAAACCAAACCTGCTGACTGCCTGAGAGAGATTGATTGTTCTGCTGATGGTGAGAAACGGCCCCACTCTTGTTAATCCACAGCCACCCAGTTTTTCATGCCTCATAAATTAACATAGTTACCAAGAGGCTAGAGCAGTGTGTTGGGAGATGCATTTAGGGGAAAATGTGTGAAAGGAAAGAGTGAAAAAAGGAAAAGAATGGAGCCTGGACCAAATCTCCCTTGTTAACAGATTTGAAGTCCAAAGTGCTTTCTTCTTTGCGTGTCCAGAAAGTGCGTCAGAAAGCACCCCACTCCCCAGCCCCAAGGAAAAGTATCTGACCTCACGAGGGCTCAGGCAGCAGAAGAAAAGGGGATCAATGAGGGGAAGATACTGGTTTAGAAGCATCTGTCTGTCTGAGCAAGTGCACCTCTGCAATGAAGTGGCTGCAAAGTGTGGCTCAATTCAAACAAATCACTTAAAGGAAAAGAAATCTAGTGTAATTCTTGGAAATGCACTCCTTAGTCACAAAGCCACTTTCTCAGCAAGTGTGTGTGTGTGTGTGTGTGTGTGTGTAAATTACTGCAGTATGCTCTCGCCAAGAATTTATTTAAAGGCTCATTAAAATGATTACTAGTTTTTTCCTTTTGCATTTTATTTGAAAATGGGAAGAATATAAACCTATAGCCTGGCTTCTCTCCAAGGTGCCCTTTGGGATTTGCATTGAATATATCATATTTTTTAGAATAAAGATGATTTGTAGTAAGATTACCTAGGCATTTAAGAGGAATAATAAAAATTAGCTACTCACTGCACTTCTTGGAGACTTAGATTTACCTGTCATTTTTTTTAAATTTGATTTATTGGTGTATGTGTGCAATTGTGTACTGTACATATATACATATATAGAATATTTTCTACAGAAAGTATTAATGAAAACTTATTTAAGAGATTCTATTTATTTGAGAGAGAGAGTAATAGACAGTAAGAGGGAGAGACAGAGAGAAAGGTCCTCTGTCCATTGGTTCACTGCCCAAATGGCCGCAACAGCCAGAGCTGGGCAGATCTGAAGCCAGGAGCTTCTTCTGGGTTTCCCATGTGGATGCAGGGGTCCAAGGACTTGGACCATCTTCCACTGCTTTCCCAGGCCATAGCAGAGGGCTGTATGGGAAGAATATCAGCTGGGACTAGAACTGGTGCCCAAATGGGATGCCAGCGCCGCAGGCGGAGGATTAACCTACTGCGCCACAGCACCGGCCCCTTAATGAAAACTTTAGCGTTAAGAGATCAGAAAACAGTCTTTTCCCCTTCCATGCAAATTCTGGTTTGGGCTGGACCAAAAATTTTAAAGGAGTGGTGCCAGCATTGTGGTACAGCTTGTCAAGCTGCCTCCTGCCGTGCTCAGATCCCCTCAGGAGCACTGGTTTGTGTGCTGGCTGCTCCGCTTCTGATCCAGCTCCCTACTGCTGTGCCTGGGAAAGCAGCAGAAGATGGCCCAAGTGCTTGGGCCCCTGCCACCCAATGGGAGACCCAGAGGGAGTTCCAGCTGAGGCCCAGTTCCAGCTGTTGTGGTCATTTGGAGAATTAACCAGTAGAGGGAAGATCACGGTCTCTCCTGTTTTTCTGTCATTCTGCCTTTCAAATAAATGAACAAATCTTTTATAAAAAATTACACAGAGACTTGTGCTCCTGAGCAAGCACTTAAGGTGCTGGTTCCCTCCACTGCCTGGACCATTTGATCATCAGAGTTGCTCCAATGCAACGATCCCAATGAGGAGGGATTCCATTTGGGGGTGGAGGCCAGCCAAGGGCACAGAGTAAATGTTAGGGACAGAAGGTCAAGAACCAACCCAAAGAGAGGTTGCCCTACACCCTGAGGGAGTCAGGCTGGGGAAGAGAAAATACCATGCCCAACATCAGTGGGAGTTTCTAAAGCTGGCCAGAGACCAGTGGAGATCCTGGGAATTTTGTGTATTGGGGGCCTTTAAAAAGAAGACCTCATTTCCCAGGCTGAAAGCGTGGAAGGAAGATGTCACCCTGTGGCTTCATTCGAGGCAGTAAAAGGTAGAAGCAAACATCAGGCAGCTCTTGGGAGGAAGCTGGGGATGTGGAGGAGGGAAGCACAGGATAATTACAAGTGAATGAGGGCATGGAGGTTTTAATGGGCATGGTGGGTACAGCAATTGCAACTTGGGAGAGAGATGGTCTGGGACTAGGCATTGTAGATCTCCGAAAGCCTAAGGGTGCAGATACGACTCAGCTGAGAATGGCTCCAGAGTTGTGTATAAGGAGCTGCTGAGGTGCCAGTGTTAACCATCACCCTCTCGTAAGTCTTCTCTCCTGCCCTGCCTGGTGCATTTTCTGAGCATCACAGGCCAGTGGAATTCTAGCAGAGAGCTTGGTCAGGCAGGGTGCTGTGTTCTTCCTGATGTCCTGGCACACAGTTCCACAGCAAATGGATCTCACTGGCCCTGAAGTGAGATAGCTGTGACAAAGCAGCCTCCCCCACCAGTATAAGAAATGACTCTATTTTTCCCATCCTTGGTGAGCTCAAGCAAGCAGAGTGATTGCTGCTAGTGTGCATGCTGTCCCCCTCCATGACTGGCCCAAGGTCAAGATGACACACATCAGGGCTCAGCACATGGTCTGCTGATGAGCATGACCCGGTAATGAGGAGTCAGTGTCCTGGGGCCCTCAGGGCTGCCAAAATGGTTCAGGGGTGGGTTTGGAGCCAGTGAGTCTCTCTGCCCACACATTGAGGATGAGCTGTGCTGTAGAGTGGGACACCAGCCTCAGTGACACATGAAGAGCTGGATCTGTGCTGGCAGCCCTAAGGGGAGGGCCTCCTGGAGCACAGGCAGACACTCAAGCTGTCAGTTCACAGCATGAGCCTCACTCTGAGAAATGGCTCCAGCAGTCTTAGAATGGCCAATCGGAGGAAAGAAATGCACCCGTGAGGGCAGGGGTGTGAGAAATGTGTGTGATTGTCTCTCTGGCTGGGCTGCCTCAGGTGGAGAGAACTTGTTTGCCACATCTGCCCCCTGCACAGTGCCCAGTGTGAGTACAAGGTGGACTGAGAGCTTCCTGGTGCAGCTATGCCTCCCTCAGTGTGTGACCTTGAACTTCACAGATCTTTAGTCTTCTCATCTGCACAGACCTCATGATGGTCTTTTTCACATGATGGATATGGAATGCCTGATGCAGAGTCAGTGCTCAGCAGTGTGGCTTGCTTTTCCCAGTTAAATGCTTATGTCTTTGACTTCCTTTCTGCTTAGGGATACCTCCCAGGTAGCCGATGTGTATAAGAGGGTCTTCAAAAAGTTCACGGAAAATGTATATTCTGAAAAACCTATGCATGCATTTCAAATTTTTTGGCACCAAGATAAACTTCTATTAATTCCCCCTTTCCACGAAAAACTTTCTGAACTCCATCGCTGGCTTTTCTATCCTGGGAGACGGAATCCGTTCTCCATCAAAGCAGCACTAAGTAAATCCCCTGCAACTTCTGAAACAAAAGAAGCCTTCTCTTCTGCATGCCTGCTGTAATCCCCTACCCACTCTTCTCATTGACCTGTCGATTGTTTATGTCCCTTAATGATATCTGCATTTGACATCATGGTTACTCAGCCTTGGACAGTGTGAGCAAAGCAAGTCTCCGCCCATCTCTCTGAAGCCCACTGTGCAGACAGAGCTCCTAGAATGGGGATTCCTCCCCAGGTTCTCTACTCCAGAGCCCCTCCAGCAGCACATCCCCTCTGGAAGCCTTCACCCATGCTGATAAACACCCAGATTCACCGGCCCCGCCTGGAGGTGTCAGCATTTTCCTTCTTCACACCACAAATTTGTGGATCTTTTTGTAGGGTGGGAGTGCTGTCCCAGGACTAAGGAGCAAGTCAGCATTTAAGCCCTGGGCCTCCCCACCGGCAAATGTATTTAAGTGGAAGAATGCTAACTTGGGAGTGAGAGCTGTTGGCCAAGACCTGAGAGGAAAAGTATAGCAGCAACTATTGGGGCCAGCCCAGTTCCAGTTTGGACAATGGAAAGAACAATGATTGCTAGCATTTAATGAAAACTATTCTCATGCAAAAAAAATGCATATAAGACAAATATTGTTATTTTCATCTTGAAAGAGAATGTACTGAGGCAAAGAAAATAAGGTCTCCTAGCTAGGCAGATGCTAAACAAGGATTTGAGCCCAGTGCCTAGACTTTTAACGTGTATCTTATTGGATTCCCTCTGCTAAGACAGGGGCCATGATGTTCCAGAACGTCTCTTTACATCTCTATAAGGCATTGTAGATATGGAGAGGGTATACTTCCTTCCAGTCCATCAGTGCTGTGGTCTCCAGCTGAGAAGTATGAAATTGTCTCTGCTAACAGAAGTCAGGAGTTGCTGAGTTTTCTCAAACACATGACAAACAGCAGGCTGGGGTAGATGGGGCAGTTGCCAGTCTCTGTATCCAGTCACTCACAGACATAGGTGGCAGCGCCAGCTCTTCCCAGCTGGAAGTGTCCTCTGGGCTGTGGGCTTCCTGGGTCCCTGAGGTTCTCTTTCCATGTGGGCAAGAAGCTTTTTTGCTGAGATACTGACTGACCTCTTAGCAGCTTGTGGCTTGAGTACATTTTTAAATATTTCAAAGCTTCCATTTCCACACCTGTGCAATCAACGTGGTATTAGTACCCTCCTCAGAGGCTGGTGAGAGGATTAAATGAGTATCTACAAATGCTTAGCCCATGACCAACTCATGGTAACCAGTTAGTAAATTCTGTTTATTATTATTCTCACTATCATTGTACTCAAAATCCACATACCCCTGTGAGCAGTGGTAGTGTCACATTAGTCCTGGCCATTTGTGGTGAACACTTAGTCTTGTCAGTCATGGCCTTTCTTGGGTGTGCAGGGATCTGTTTGGAGAAGTGTGAATCAGGTGACTGAACATTGGTCTGGCTCAACTTCTCCATAAAACTGATGAAGAAATTGAGTCCCATTGTTGGGATCCACTTATCAGGGATACACAGCTACTTAAAGGCAGATCTGTGGTTTTAGAAGTCAGTTGTCTGGCTTTTGCTCCGGTACCTCTCCTATTAAATTACTTGGAAAGGCACTGAGAAGTACAGCAGCACTTGGGCAGTCAGTTAGCAAAGGAAGATACGGACAGCTAGGAGCTGTGAGGTGCTCTTGACTTTGTCCAGTAAACCCGCAGTTTCCAGGACATTCACATTAAAAGAGGACAAGTGGAGCTTTCAGACCATGGTGACTGGTAGGGAACCTGCCTGAGGGTATGTGGCAATGGACAGGGGTTCCCAAAGCCATGTCGGAGTAAGAATAACCAAAGGCAGCATCATCAGAGGAGAGTTTGGGTCAAGATCAAACAGGGAGAGAAAAGGTGCAATTTGGAAAATATCTGAATAAATGCAAAGTGGGAGAAAAGGCTCAAAACAGGACCAATGACCTCAAGGTAAGATACCTCAAAGACCAGAACCAAGTTAGGTCATAGTGTGTAGGGCAGGCCTGGGTATAGAGCTTACAACAGAGACTTCCAGGTTACTGGCAGCCCATTTGTTACGAAGTACCATTTGCTTGTGGGGGGATGATAGCAGGAGAGGCACTTGACTGATTAAAGCAGTCAGACTGGGTGAGACAAGGACAGTCACATAGGAAGAGTAGCGAAGAGATAGGATGCAATTATCCAAAGTGGTCTTTGGCCTGAACCTTGAGTCGTCAGTCATCTGGGGGAGGCAGTGACAACATATATATGCACTAGAGATTTCCTGACTCCATTCTGGACCTCTGCAGAGGAGCAAGTTGATGTCAGAGCAAAAAGTTAGCACACAGGTTACCCCTGGAAACTCGGCTTGAAATAATGAACTGCTGGCTTCCTGGTCTCAGCTGCCCCGCCTTGATCCCAAAACACAGAGCATTAGCATTCGATAGCTCAAAGGAGAGCAGTCTTGAAGACACACGCTTGTAAAAGTTATTTCTCTAGGAAGGCTTGCTTGGCATTAATGGCTTCTTGACATGGCTGTCTGGAGAACTGTCTTGCTTCAGCTGGACCCTAAGCCAATTGAAAATGGTTTGGAGCACTTCATGTCAGTCCTTCTCTTGAGGGGCTATAAAAGTGTTTTCATTGTGGTCTCAGAGCTGCTTGAACATGAACTTTTATGCATGTTGAGTTTACCCTGAAGTCTTAGAGTAGCTCCTTAGGGCCTGAACCATCCAATGCTAGAAGTGAGGCAGAGGGCAGCAGTGAGCAAACAGGCAGCCCCCCCCCCCTTTTTGTTATTATTATCGGTACACTTAGACTTCGCCATTTTCCCTTGGGAATCACCACTTTGATCATGCCATTCCTCACTCTGAAAACTTCCACAGATTCCAGTGTCTCTGGCAGAAGATCTGCTACCTTGTCTAGCAGTGCTTGAGTTGACCTGTTCAGGCTTTCCTTTGTCCAGCCCACCAACATCAGTTTTGTGACCTTGGGCAAGTGTTGATTCCTCTGAATCTCAAGTGATTTTCCATAAAATGGTAATCATAGTTCATCTCTGGTCTCTTAGGGTGCTTTGACTCTACTAGATACAGAAAACCCTGCCTCACCTGGATGAAGCATGGGAAATGTATGACTTTATGTGCTAAAGTCTTAAAGGCAGATAGCTCCAGGTTGTTAATTCTTTGATTCAGTGGCATTGTCAAGGGCAAGGTTCTTTCCATCTTTCTTTTCTGCTGTGTGGAGTCTTAGTCTTTGTCCTCAGTCCAGTTTCTTTATGATGGGTAATAAGGTGGTTTTAGAGATCCAAGCATCAAATCCAGGCATGAAAATGTCTAGAGGAAGAATAGGAGACAACCCAGTTTTCAGAGTGAGGAATGGTCTCCAGGAGCCCATAACTCCCAGCATTTCATCCTGTGTGCCTATCCTAGTAGGACTGGGTAGACCAGGGGAGCCAGTGTGAGGCCCAGCCTCCTCCAAACACATACTCACAACCAAATAAGAGTTCTGATGGGAAGGAAGAAGGACGAGCATGGATTGAAGCTGTATGCATAGCCAGTGCTTGCTGCATTGCCTCCTGAGGGCTTTTGAGAATCAAGATAAGCTGTGTAAATCGTGTACGGCAGTGAATGGTAGCATCTCTCCTACTTTGCCACCTTTCCCATCTTTTTGCCCTGGATTTCACTTGTTAGTGACGAATCTCCCTACCAAAATTATTTTTTGACATTCAGCTTAAATCTCCCTTCCTATTATTATTGATTATTATAGGGAGATTATTATAGGGAAAGGAAACTTCATCAAGGAAGAACTTCATCTATAGCTACCTATGGATAGATTGTATCAGGTAACCTAAGGGAACTTGAAAGGTACTGAATCTCAGACCTTATTTACCTTAAATATTCTGATGCTTTAGTTTTGGAAAATATTGAGTATATGTATTAGACAAAAGACTCCCAGATGTGCCTGATGATGAATATTGATTAATGTATATAATTCATAATTACATTTGGAATTATTTCTGGAACTTAAGATATGGACTTTAGGATGGGCAGTGTGGCACGGTGATTAAGCTATCACTTGGGACACCAGTGTCACCTATCAGTACCTGGTTTTAGTCTTACCATCACTTTTAGTCCAGATTCCTGTGATTTGCACCCTGGGAGGCAGCAGTGATCGCTCACATACTCGGACCTCTGCCACCCCTGTGGGAGACCCTCGTGGAGTTCCTAGCTCCTGGCTTGGAGTTGACCCAGCCCTGGCTATTACAGGTGTTTGTGGAGTACACCATTGGGTGGAAGGACTTTTGCTCTCTTTGTCTCTGCTACTTCCCTCTGTCACTGTGCCTTTCAAATAAATAAAGATCTGGACTTCTTTACTCGTTGTTAAGACAGGGCATAACTGTTCAAGTCCTGTGGCTATAGAGCAGTGATGGTACTCACAGGAATATGTTTTAGTGCTCCTGAGTGTTGCCTAACACACAGCCTAAGAAAGAACATGTATGGTTTTAATACTTAAACTTACTGTATTTTCATTGAGTCTTTGGGGTAAGAGGAGTTTTAAAAAATTTCCAGATGTTTTCTGGATATGCAGTTAAGTGCACTCAGTCTATCTGTACCTCCATAGCTTTAGAGCCTCTAAACCAAAGTGTTTTGCGGGCTTGTTCCTCTGGCACTTCATGTCAAGGAAGTAGACACAATCTGCCTCCTATGCTCAGCTTCAGTCTTGCTGCCTGGTGTTCTCGTCCTCTTTGCGGAATTATAACCAATGTAGAAAATTTGACTGCGGTTTCCTTTAGGGTAGCAGAAGTAGAAGTCAAAGTTGACTGAATATTCTCTCTGAAACAGCCAAGACTCGGAAGGCACACTTTAAGACTGCATTCTTTTACTAGTAGTGCACTTAGCTATAAATTATAGCCCTTCCAGTAGGGGTGAAGGAATATGGGGATTCTGAGTAGCTGAACATCTGAGGGTGCATGAGTATTCATTCTCCAGATGTCTGTGGTGAATATCATCTTGGTTTGGGTGGTGAGGGACACTATTAAGGAATAGTAAATTATAGCCCAATTCATGTGGTGTACCAGGGACAGGGCTAATAATTTTATGATTAATCCTCAAAACAGTCCTTTAACCTTTATGAGTTAGGTCCTGTAATGATCCCTATTTTGCAGCTGTGAAAACTGAGGCAGACATTTCAGGCATAGAAAGCCAATACACTGTGGCAAAAAATGTTCTACATGAAGGATCTCTGTGAGAGAGACCTCAGTGGAAAGACGCGGCCATCCAAGAAGGATGTGCTTTTCTCTAAAGGGAGGAGAGAACTTCAATTTTGCTTATGGCCTTGTCCAAATACTGATGGAGTTTGTGGACTCAGAAGGCTTCCATAGCCTAGGCAGCTCATTCCAAGAGCCTCGGGTAGTCACTGACTTCATACATAGGAGTGCTAATTGTTGAGTTAACAAGAGTCACTGTGCACTAACTCCCCATGCAGGACCTCTGTCCTCAGTGAATTGTATTGATAGTTAACTATAAAACCAGTTCTCAAACTATTTGTGTGTATGTGTGTGTGTGCAAACTGTTGAATCTTGACTTAGTATAGAGTTGGTCTTTTGTGTACAATTGAATCTTAATGGAGAATGGACTGGCAAGGGGAGAGGGAGAAGGAGGGATGGGAATGTGGGTGGGAGGGCTGATATGATGGGAAGAATAACTGTATTCCTAAAGTTGTACTTGTGAAACTTGTATTCCTTAAAAAATAAATTTAACAAAGGATAGAAAAAAAAGCTGAGGCTAGAGAGATTAAAAACTTCCCTCAATAAGAGTTGATAACCTCTGTTTGAACTCAAGTTTGATTAGCTCAAGATACCCCTGTACTTGCTGAGATCTTGAAACCATGTGATACTACTTTCAAAGGCTTTGGAGTTGCATTTTATTGATTTTCAACTCTGCCTATCCCTCAGGATCATGAGAGGAACTTTGAAACATACCCAGACGCAGGCTCCACCTGAGGAACAGCTGTTAGAATAGTGTGAGGCCCTGGGATGTTGGGGACCAGAAGTGTTTCTGATTTCAGATTGGCTTGGATTATGGGATACTTTCATATTGATAATAAGGTATCTTGAGGATAGGACCCAAACGAAACATAAAATTCATTTGTTTCATATACAGGTTATGCACACGGCCTGAAGGTTGTTATATAGGATAGTTCAGTGCACCTGGGTTTTGACTGAAACTCATCATGTGGTTACATGGGAAATTTTCCACTTTGGGCATCTTGTGAGCATTTATTTGGATTCTGGAGTATTTTGGGCCTTGGATTTTTGGATTAGGGATGCTTGAGCATCTCTTTAGAGAACTTCTCAGGTATTCTGTTCTGCTTTCAGTGTCACGAATCATGGTCTAGGTGGAGTGAAGAAAAATCCATTCTTTCATAGACTGTCTTTTAAAGAGTGTCTTTTGTGTCCTCCATTTTCTTTTGTGGGAGAAGTGCTGTGGGACACAGGAGGGAGGAGACGTTGATTCTGCTGGCAGGTCCAGCAGGTACAGACGGAAGCTAGCATCTGAGTCAACACGTCAGTAGGAGGTTGCTAAGGGCTACCAGGGAAGTGGATTAGAGATGGTTTTCCCAGTAGCTTTTCCATGGTCTAGAGGTGAGTGACAGGAAGGTGGGTTCAGAAGGCCCAGCACTTGCACATGTGAGGTGGAAGCGGAGTAGATAAGAGGGCTGATCAGATGCTGCGTAAGTCAGTGTCTCCTGGGCCAGGTTTTTCCAGAGAGCCTAGGGAGTTAGTGTATCACATCTGTGTGCTAGAAAGTTCCATTGTGGAGCAGGGAGGAGGCAGGATTTGATGGAAAGGTGAGACTGAGAGCAGAGTTCAGTACAACTTTGCTTTGTAAAAGCAAAATATGTTAGAGGCCTCCTGGATGTCCAACCATGAGAGATTTGTTAGCGAATGAAAATACATCCATATGCTGGAATACTGGGTAGTGATTAAAGACTATATGTATCGATATGGAAAGTATTCATTCATTAAGAATAAGTAGAAAAGCTGGTGATAGAATTGTATGTTTGTGGCCGGCGCCGTGGCTCAACAGGCTAATCCTCCGCCTTGCGGCGCCGGCACACCGGGTTCTAGTCCCGGTCGGGGCGCCGGATTCTGTCCCGGTTGCCCCTCTTCCAGGCCAGCCCTCTGCTGTGGCCCGGGAGTGCAGTGGAGGATGGCCCAAGTGCTTGGGCCCTGCACCCCATGGGAGACCAGGATAAGCACCTAGCACCTGGCTCCTGCCATCGGATGAGCGCAGTGCGCCGGCCGCAGCGTGCCATCCGTGGCAGCCATTGGAGGGTGAACCAATGGCAAAGGAAGACCTTTCTCTCTGTCTCTCTCTCTCACTGTCCACTCTGCCTGTAAAAAAAAAAAAAAAAAAAAAAAAAAAAGAATTGTATGTTTGAAATAAGCCACCGAAACAGTAGGGCTAACATGGTGCTAAAGGTAAGAGGTGATGAGGAGATGGACTTCTGTGGTGTTAGAAGAAACATAAGAAGGGGCCAGCTATGAAAATGCTAGAAAGGTGGAACCAACTCAGCTTAGTTCTTGCCTGATGTTGAGATAAGAAAAGAAAATGTTAGGGTGGTTCCTGGGAGAGCCACAGAAAGGCAGCGTAAATGAGGGGAGTTGGGACCGGGACATGTTAATAAGGTAGAGAAGGAAAGGGCCATAGGGAAAGAAGTGATCATCAGTTGGGTTGGGGTGCATTGAGTTTGAACTAGGGGACTTTCCAGTGAGAAGACCGTTAGGCAGCCGGATTTAAGAGTCTGGGTCTTGGGAGACAGGCTTGAGCTTAAGAGCACACATAAGTCTCCTTGGCAAACAAAGACAAACTTAACAATGAAGACTGTTTGGAATTCTTGTTGTTGAACATAGGATCAAGTGCAAATAAACCCAGCTTGCTGTCAGTTCAGCAAACATTTATTGGAAAGTTACTCTGATGGTTAGCATAGGGCCAGACACTGGGATCACCAACATGAACAAGTCTTGGTTTCTGTCCAAGGAAATGTCATAATGTGTCCAGTGCCTTGGGAACTCAGGGGAGAGAATGATGAATTCCAGCTAGGGTGGGAAGAGGAAGAAACCCAGCAGAGGCCTCATTGGTCTAGGCTTCAAAAGATGAGTTAGAGTTTGCCAAGTGGAACAGTGTTCTTTTACGTATTTCTATTGCAATTGGAGTTCACTTTAGGAAGTGAGCATATTTCAGAAATCATTGTGTTAATCTGAATGCCAGGAAACTGAACATTAAATGCATTAGAAGAGTGCAGTATAAAATCTAAGAAGTTTTATTCTAAGAGCCAGCTAATGCTGAGTAAATGTTTCATAAGCCGGTTTAATGAACATCTCGTGTGTCAATCTAAGGTCTCTTTCAGCTTGGCTGAAAGCTTGTCTCACCTTCCCTTCCTGCTCAGCATGGTGATATGGAATATTTGAGTCCAGTAGGATGGACTGTGTTTTTCTCAAGCCCACCACGTACCAGTCGTGCATGGGTCCTGAAAGGACCACACTCCCACAAACTCGAGGCAAGTGCCGCATTCCCTGTGGTTGGTTGAGCACCACAGTTGGGCGAGTCAGTTCTCGCTCCCATCAGGCGTGCTTGTTGAAGGTCACTGTGCAAAGTGGAGGCAGAACCCCACTGCCGTGTGCACCTTACCGCACTGCTGGCCGCTTCCAAACGATGCTTCCCCACATGTTGGGCCGCTCTCGTTTGGCAGTCCATGTGTGTACTTTCCCCTCTAATTACAAGGCACAGCAGTGTGTAGTGGCTCGGATGGAGGTGCCAGTGGGGCTGGAAGTCAGCCAAGTGGTAGACACTTGACCTGGCGGTGAAGGATGACTGCTTGGCGGAGTTGGCGCTCCCTTTGATTTTGCTGTGGTTTAATGTGTTTTCTGCACGTTCAGGGCTCCGCATGCATCAGAAGCCCATTCAACCCCAGCTTGCCTTTTTCTCTACTGTTGATACTACCTTAAATTTTGGACTGGGAAATAAATACAGTGGAGAGGCTGAAAGCCTCTCTGGCGGATGCAGCTCTCAGTAGTTGGCAGGTACATTTATAACCTGGGACTAGGCTACGTTTTGACATCTTCCTGTGGAATGGGCTTTGTTGGCCTGGGAGGTATTTTTCCTGGGAGAAGTGTTCTAGGAGAGTATTTGATTTCGTGCAGTCCCTACCCAGCCCCAAAACTTGCCAGCGGCTCCCCATTGCCTGCGGCAATCAGCCCCAATCCATGGTGTGGGATTAATGCTCCCCCACGACCAGGCACTTTTTCTGCCTTATCGCATTGATACTCTTCCACCATTTTTGAATTCAGATTTTAGGTTTTCACTACCCTGTTTCACTTCCCTGGCACCTGTGGTGCAGGTGCCCATAATTATCTTCCTACAGTGTTTCTCCTTGTCCATACTCCACTTAAATTCTAAGTATCTTCAGGGCCTCTTACAAAAGTCACCTCCTCCAAGAAGCCCTTCTTGATTGTGCCAGCCCAGCGTTTCCTGCCACATTTACTGTCATCTCCATTTCCATCCTGCCCTCTGATGTGTCTGTCTGCATACACATGGCTGGCTGTTTTGTGGCAGGAACTATTTTTTTTTTTACAGGCAGAGTGGACAGTGAGAGAGACAGAGAGAAAGGTCTTCCTTTGCCGTTGGTTCACCCTCCAATGGCCGCCGCACTGCGGCCGGTGCACCGCGCTCATCCGATGGCAGGAGCCAGGTGCCAGGTGCTTTTCCTGGTCTCCCATGGGATGCAGGGCCCAAGCACTTGGGCCATCCTCCACTGCACTCCCGGGCCGCAGCAGAGAGCTGGCCTGGAAGAGGGGCAACCGGGACAGAATCCGGCGCCCCGACCGGGACTAGAGCCTGGTGTGCCGGTGCTGCTAGACAGAGGATTAGCCTAGTGAGCCGCGGCGCTGGCGGCAGGAACTGTTTTTCCTATTCATGTACCCATCACTGTGTCTACCGTGACATCTTGTGTGCTCTCAGAGCTGGTATTCTTCCTGAGCCTTTGGTGGTGGTGGTGGGTGGGGAGGCAGGCTGGGAGGGAGGAGCGGGGACACTGGCAGTTCCCAGGCAGCTGGGTCCCAGCCACCTGTGGACGGTTCTCATTCTCATTCTTTTCCCGGGCAAGTCCCGTGATGGACTAAATAACGCAGAGGGCTTTCACTTGAAGCCTTTTCCCATATCTGCTCTCCTGGTCCAGATGGCACCTGAACTTGGCTGCTCCATCCTGGACTCCGCTTCTGTGTTCATCTTTCTGCTGGCCTCTCCTTTCATGACCACAGGACTAATGGCTTCCAGCTGTGATAGCTGATAGTTCCCCCCTCTGGCACCCTCTGTCAGAATCCCAAGCCTGTACCTTCTGCTGGGGGCGGGGTGGGGAGAGTGCAAAGGAGAAGGGAAGAATAAAGGGGACATTTATGCTGCGATGGATTGCTTTCTTCTCGGTGCTTTCACAGTACTCTGTCTCCTGCCCTAGTGGCTCAGCCATTTGTAAATCTGTCTCCTGTGCTGAACAGTGGATGTCCCAGGGCAGGAACCATGCATTATCTGTCCTGGCTCCCTGGTACCTAACACAGTGCTTGGCACTGGGCTGACATTCATTTGAACAAAGCGGAAATCAATAAGCAATTACCAGGCAAGAACAGCCCAGCACGTGCCCCCTCAAAGCAGGTGAACCATATGAACACGCTATTGGGTCCCTGTGGCTATTCTGGAAGTTCTGGGAGTGTCCCATGGGGCCTGATGCTCCTTCACCCTGGAGCTTGGGCCAGGGGGCATTTTCTGTTCTTTGGGTACAAGTACCCCAGGGGAAGAAGGAGGTCAAAGCAGGTCAAACTGCCTCTGAGATTCTGTCAAGTAGCACAGAAAGTGTATTTCCTGGGGGCTTTCTCACCAACCCTGTTGCAAATAGCCCAAAGGTAGGATTAGAGATTGGATGTGGGTTTCTCTTGCTCCACAGCACTTTGAGGAGGAGTTCAAGATAAGCCGCTTTCAAAACAAGAGTTTTCATTTTACTGAAAAATGGGGGGTGGGGGGGATCAGGATCTTGAGCCTTTAATCACTAGACTTATTGATTTATTTCGTATCGATTTATTTTTTCTGGCTCTCTCCCCCATGTTCCTGGGGTCATGTAGGAATGGTGCGTTTTACACAATCCAGGGAAGAATTGAGATGTCTTCGACTTGATCTGGGGATGGCCTTTGCTGCATTTGGCCTCTGCCAAGTGTGTGTCTGGATCCTCTGGAAGTGGCTGCCTGTGCGAAACAGGCCAGGTGCATCTTCTGCAGGCTTGTCAGGGCCGCCCGCTCTGTTCAAGGTCTGCTGAGATACGGGCACCCCCACCTGACTTCCTGCGGGTTGGAGGCTGCTTATCAGATGGGGAGTGCTGCCACCCTCCTTCCTGCTATTGAGTACAGCTGTAAGATGTGCAGTCGTCTCTTCAGCAGGGCACCAGAACTCAGACAGTCTGGCTTCATTCCCCGGAGGGGGCCAGACTCTGGGCAGCAAGGTGATGATAGCAGTGGCTTCCAGCTTCCAGCTTCTTTCTCTCCCTGCTCCGGCCCTGAAGCAAGGTAACAAAAAGGCTGTTAGGGTCCCACTGGGGAACTTCTGAGGCCTTGGAAACAAAGGCCTACCTATGTCTGAAAGGCTTGGTGTGGAGAATTGGGACTTAGCTTTTGTTTTAGCCAGATGAGTCTGGAGTATTGAGAAAAAAAAAAGAATTTGATGTCTTACTTGGTTGTCCCGTGTGATACAGTCTCAGTGAATCCCCCTTCTACAAGAATAGTGATTGCCTCTCCTTCCCTCCTCTCCCCTAGTACAAACATTCCTGTTCCCTGAGGGTCAAGGGGGTCTGAGCTTGAGAGACCAGGCCTGAGAAGGAGCATCCTAGGTGGAATCTGACAGGGGAACAGCAGGATTTTCTGAAGATTTTCAAGAGTGAAATGCTCACTCAAATAGTTTGGAATATGGAAAATCCGAAGAATCCAATATTTATGAGAGAAAATGAACCTGTGATTAAAAGTCTTTCCACCAAGAATCACCAGGCCCAGATGGCATCACCACTGAATTCTTCCAAGTGCTAAGGCAAAAGTAACACAGATCTTACAGAAATTCTTAGAAGGAATAGAAAAAGAAGGAAGACTTTCAAAAACATTATGAGGTCACCAAAACCTGAGAATGACATTAAAGGAAGTAACAATTACAGATGATTCCTTTTCATGAACCTAGATGCAAAAATTCTTAACAAAACATTGTTAATTAAATTCCAAAAACATAGTTTTAAAGGATAATACATTGCAACCAAGCTGGGTTTATTTTAGGAATGCAAGACTATTTTAACATTCAAAAATCAAATATAATTTACCACAATTACGAAATAAAGGGAAAATAATACAGTCATCTCAGTTGATGCAGAACAAATATTTGAAAACACTCAATTCCCGTTCATGATAATGATCTTAGACAGCTCAAAAGGAAGAGAGCTTCCCTAATGAAATAAAACACATTTAAAAAATTCTACAGAAACCCTCACTTGGTGGTGAAACTTTGAAAATGTTTTCACCCAAGATTGAGAATTAGATGACAATATCTACTCTTACCTTTTCTTTAGCATTACAATGGAGATTTTAGGCAGTGCAAAAGGTTAAAAAGAAAATATATATAAGTATTGAGGAGAAAAGTGATAATATATGTGTCTATGTGGAAAATTCTATTGAATCTGTAAACAATTCACTGGACTTAGTGAACATGGCCATGTTGGTGTCAATATAGAAAAAAAAATCTATATGGTAACAAACAAATAGAAAATTAAAAATGGCTTTATTTATCATAGCAACACATACTATGTAATATATGAAACATAATAGTATAATGAATAGCATGATGAACAGTGAGCAAGGCTTCAATATAAAAAATTATTGATAAATTACAGAAGCACTAAATATAGTAGAAATAAAACCATTTAGACTTTTAAAAATTATTTATTTGAAAGTTGGAGTTAGAGAGAGACCAAGACATCGTACATCCACTGACTCACTCTCCATATGGCCACAGTGGCCAGGACTGAGCCAGGCCAAAGCCAGGAGCCAGGAGCTTCTTCAGGGTCTCCCACATGGGTGGTAGGGACCCAAACCCTTGGGTAATCTTCCACTGCTTTTCCCAGGCCATTAGCAGAGAGCTGGATCAGAATTAGAAAAGGGAGACTTGAACCAGTGCCCATGTGTGATGCTGGCATCACAGGCAGTATCTTGACCCGCTCTGCCACCATGCCAGCCCCACTTAGACCTAATACTGTAAACATGCTAATTTTCCTCCAGTTGCATCTATTGATTGAAAACAATTCCATAAAAATTCCAGTGGATTTTTTCTGTGACATTTGACAAGCCAATTCTAAAATTTATAGAGAAATTTGAAGGGACAGGACTAGATAAGATAATCTTGAAACAAATGGTTGATAGATATCAACAGTTATTTAAAACTGTAGCAGTTGAGACAGTGCAGTATTAGCAAAAAGATGTAAGATAGACCGGTGGGGGCTGGAATTTTGTACTGCTGCATCAGGTTCAGCCACTGCTTGGCACAGAGTGCACAGAGTGCCAGTTTGAGTCCCTATTACTCTGTTCAAATCCAGCCTCCTGCTGATGCATCCTGGAGCACAGCATGTGGTGGCTCAGGTTCTTGGGTCCCTGCCACCCATGTGACAGACCTGGATGGAATTCCAGGTACTTACCTTGGTTTTTTTTTAAATAAACATTTATATATTTATTTGAAAGTCAGTGTTACACACACACAGAGAGAGAGAGAGAGAGAGAGAGAGAGAGAGAGAGAGAGAACGACTGATTGATTCCATCCACTGGTTTATTCCTCAAATGGTTGCAACAGCCAGGGCTGGGTCAGAACATTGCCAGGAGCCGGGAGCCTCATCTGGGTCTCCCACATGGGTGCAGGGGTCCAAGCATTTGGGCCATCTTCCACTGCTATCACAGGTGCATTAGCGTGGAGCTGTAAGTGGAGCAGCCGAGTCTCGAACCTGCACCCATATGGAATGCCGGCATCACAGGTGGGGACTTCACCTGCTAGGTCACAATGTTGGCCTTGGTTCTTAGCTTCTTCCTGGCTCTGTTCTGGCTGTTGAGGGGAGTGAATCAGTGAATGGAAGAGTTGTGGTTCTGTCATTATACTTTTTGAATAAAACGTACATTCAAAAGAAGATAGACCAGTGTGACTAAGTTCAGAATTAGACCCATGTATATGTGGTTGCTTGATTTATAACAAAGAGTAATGTTGAAATACCACAAGTTTTTAAAAAAAATATAACTTGGTTTACTGAATATCCTAATATTTTAAGAAGAATGGGGTGGGCATTTGGACTGTGGTTAAGATGCTTATTAAAAGACATGTGTGTCCCACATTGGAGTGCCTGGGGTCTACATCTGACTCTGGCTGCTGACTTCAGCTTCCTGCCAATGCAGACCCTGGGAGGCAGTAGTGGTGGCCTGAATGATTGGGTTCCTGCCTCCTGCATGGTAAACCTGGAGTGAGTTCCCAGGTGGGGAATTGACCAGTGATGGTGCTCTGTGGCTATGTGTCTGCTTCTCAAATTAAAAAAAAAAATTAATAAATCTTGACTTGTTTCGCTCTTACTAAACACATTCCTGATAGATTGCAGATAAAATATGAAAATCAAAATCATAAGGTTTCTCAACAAAAGCATAAGATTTTTATCATGACTTCTGGATAGGCAAAAGGTTCTTATAGAAACCAAAAAAACATTTTGACTAGAGGAAAATATTGATTCATTGTATATCAATGAAATGCAGAATTGTTTAATGAAAACACTTTGGAAGAGTGAAAAGACAAACCACATAGCTAGAAAAAATAATTGTAATACATATGTCTGGCAAAGGACTTATTACTTGAATATACAAAGAACTATTACAAAGTGCTAAGATGTAAATTGACAACTTAAAACACACAGATACAAATAGAAGACCAGATTAGATCAAATTTCACCAAAGAAGACATCCAAATGACAAACATGAAAAATAGCTCAATTTCATTGGTCATCAGGCAATACAAAATTAAATCACTCTGCGCTGAATTTATATAATCAACATGTTAGCTAGAAAGGAGGGAGATGATACCAAGTGTTAGCAAAGATAAGAACGCACTTTAAGACACAGAGAAGGATGTATATTGTTATAATTACTTTCAAAAATGATGGATTCTATTAAAACTAACGTGCCCACATGGCATGACCCAGGAATCCTACTGCAAGGTATGGCTAAGTATATATCACACAGAAATGCAGGCATTTCTGCACTAAAAGATAGGTAGAAGAGGACAAAACATTTCATAGTAGTAAAATCCTTAATCTGAAACCAACCTAAAAGTCCATCAACAATAAAATGGACAAACTTCAGAATATTATAGAATTAATTATCATACAGCAATGAGAAGGAAGAATCACTGCTCTCAGCAAGCAGTAAGGCAGATGAGTCTGCTTCAGTGTTGAACCTGAAGTCATGGAGTGTTGATACACAATAGAGTGCACACTGAATGGCCTTTTGTCCATCACGTATAAATATAGTAAAAACTGGGGCTGGGACTGTGGCATAGCGGGTAAAGCTGCCGCCTGCAGTGCCAGCATCCCATATGGGCACTGGTTCAAGTCCCAGCCACTCCATTTCCAATCCAGCTTTCTGCTATGGCCTGGGGCAGTACAAGATGGCCCAAGTCCTTGGGCCCCTGTACCCACATAGGAGACCCCGAAGAAGCTCCAGCCATTGTGGTCATCTGAGGAGTGAACCAGCGGGTGGAAGACTCTCTCTCTCTCTCTCTCTCTCTCTCTCTCTCTCTCTTTCGCTCTCTCTGCCTCTCTGCCTCTCCTTCTCTGCGTAACTCACTTTCAAATAAATCTTAAAAACAGTGAAAACTAATCATCATGGTAGAAGAAACCATAGTGTTTTCTTTTGCAGTGGAAGAGTTACAAGGTCAGTTTGTGAGGCGTGTGTGAGCCTTCTTTTTTATCATAGAAGTGAATTACATGGGCACGTGCAGTTGTGAAAATTCATCAGGCTGTACCATGATGCATGTCTTTTATGTGTGTTGATGTCAAACAGTGTTTACTATTTTGAAATGGTTAGGGGGACCTGTCATTCATAAAGGGAGCCATGAATGCTCTTAGATTTCTTTCACAAAGGTAAGCACTCGCCATCTTTGTAAGGCATGCTTGCTCGTGGCATGCTTTGTCATCAGGAACTTTTGGGAAGGTGAGGTGGCACAGTGGACACTTGTGGCTGGTGCAGGAATGAGGCCTTGATTCATGCGGTCGCTACTCGGCAGCCATTTAGTGTGACTATGAGAACTCCCACAGCGGCTTCAGGGAGACCTGAGTTCTCCTCCTGGTTCTGTTCCTTACTGACAGTGCTGTACTGGATGAGGAGCTTGGCTTCTGCAGACTCCAGTTTCCTTATCTGTAAGCTGGAGGTAGAAATTCTCACCTTGGGAAAACGTTAGAGGGTATGAGAGCACTGTGTGAGATAATTCATGGAAGTGCTCCATACAGTGTCTGGCAGACCACTTGTGCCCAGCACCGGGTGAGTTTGGCATTCCTGCCGGCTAAAAGGTAGGTGTGTGGCTGGTTGAGGCACCTGGAGGGGCTGAGCATAATGAGTTGCTAATAAAACACTGCCCTTCTTGCTGATGCTTTGGGTCCTGCTTTCAGAATCCCTTACGTTCCTCCTCTCCTGGCTTCCCAGCTGCTCATTGAGTCTCAGCGCATTGCCCCCTGTCCACCTCCTGTTGTCCCTCTCTCCCTCTCACTACCTGCATGCTGTGTGTGGACATGCTACAGCTAGCCTCTTTGCTCTTTATCAGCAGAAGCAAAACTTGTTTGATAAGCGTTCTGTCAAAGCCAGGCTATTCCAGGAGATTTCCTTTGGGGACAGGCACTCAAAAGCCTTTGTAAAGGCTGCACCCCATCTCCTGCCTTGACGTGAGGTCGCCTGCAGGTTGCTAACCTTGCTGGCTGCTGGTTTCATGTGAAAACAGCAACCCTGTTTGCTCTGCCTGAGTGTTGCTGTGTCCCAGAGTTACAAGTCTCTGTGCTTCTCCCCTCCCCACGCCTACACTTCCCTATGGGTACGAAGTTAACTGAGAAATTCTCTTGCTCCTCTCTTTCTGCCTAAGAAGCCATCACATGCTGCCCAAGGGAGCGAAGGCATCAGAGCATGCTTCTCTTTATTTGGAGTTAATAGGTTTATGTTTCCTTTGTGGGATTTCTAAGCCCCAGAGAAACAGGAGCCCTGTCCTCCCTCTTTGCTCCCAGCTTGCTTCTTTGGTGTGGTCATATGGAGATGAGAGAGCAAACCTGGCAGGAAGGGGGCAGCCAGAACGATGCATCTGGGGTTGTTACTGTGCCTGGAACGGGAGGCTGAGAGTGGCAGCTCATGTTCCAGGAAAAGCAGGGTTATGGCCTAGAAAAATGGGCATCCGCACCTGATCTACTCTGACAGCCCTTACTCTGTTTCAAACGTCTTTCTTTTCCTCATGTAGGACACAAAGAACTCCTGTACTTCTCCTATTAAGGGAGACCATGTAGTGAGTCAGGAAAGGGTTCAGTTGGTGAGAGATTGCCTGTGGTGATGAAGGTTCCACGTTGGGGACAGGCAGTAGAGTCACTGCCTGCTGTTGTCTGTGCAGACTAGGGTCAGTGCTCCCTGCTTGCTGGGTACCCCAGTGAAGACCTGATATCACCAGGAAACCCGTCCTTGAACTGGGGCAGAGGGAGGCTTAGGAGATGCTTAGGTGTAGACAGAAAACTTTCATTCTCTTTCCACTTGAGGGAGGCACAAGTCCAAAGACCAGGGATGCTGAACCTGGAGGTGTGGTCCCTTCATGGACCATAGGCCAATTTGAGCTGCAGTAATGCATCTCTCACATCAGCTTCAAGAAAGATAGTATTTCCAAGGATGTGTCTCATGACCCAATACTTGATGTGGTTTGTAAAAAACGTGACCATATGTATTCCAAAGACCAAGCTTGCGTCTGTATACCAGAACTATTTATGTCATTGTAAAAATGCATGAGAATGTTTGAAGACTACTTATGGAGGACACACACCAAGGCTAAGAGTGGGTTTGGGACTGAGAGTGAATAAGGTCATCTACAACCATTATGCTTTTCCCATTTGCAGACTGTGCACCCCTGTGCCTGACTCATTTCCCTGGACACTGGACTGTGCCTGGCCATGTCTTAAGTGCCTTGGGTTTTGCTCACCTCTAAAGAAGTGTCTCTCCGTAGGGTCAGGATGCACCTGAAAGGTTGAAAAGGGTAGTCTACAAAATCTGGAAATGAAGGGTTAGCCAAATAGTGGGCTATGGCCAACAAATGCAGGCGTGAATGAATCGCCCAAGGTCGAAAAGTCACTTGAAGAAACTTGGAAGCCAGCCTGAGACATCATGCAGGCATCTATGTAGGCAGGCAAACTATAGGGATTGACTGTGTTTAGGGGTAATTTTGGGAAAATGGGCAAGAACTGTAAGTATGGAGGTACGTGGAACGCAGTGAGGAATTTCTCAGCTGGACAATGAGTTTGTGAATGGATTAATCCCTTTCACAGCATCATTGAGGTTATCAGGGCCCTGAAGACACAGTAGTCAAAACCCATGTAGGGCCCCCACCTCATGGGGTTGACTGTGCCATTAGATTTCTCCCAGTGTCTTGCTTTTCATTGACCCTGATATGTGTCTCAGATCCAAAGGAAGAGTCTTAAAGGAAAGGAGCCGCCTTAGAAGGAGGAACACTGGGAAGGTGACAGTGAAGATTAGATTTGCCTGTTTTTATGGATTTTCAAACAGGTCTGATTCCTCCAAAGCCAGCTGTCCTCCCTGATCCTGGTATTGATTATACCCAGTGGGGTCTCTATGGGGAGTGTTCAATCATACATCACTGTTCACCCAGTCCCTCTGCCCCCACCCTCATTCCTGCCAGCCAGTCAATAACTATTACTTTGTCAAGGAATAAAAATCCATGATATTGTAGCCCAAGCAAGTACAAGCTAATTTGTTGCCAAAAAGAAAAAAAATTGAGGCCTTTGTTGTGGCATTGCAAGTTAAGACACTGCCTGCAATCAATGCCCACATCCCATATGGGTGCTGGTTTGATTTCTGGTTGTTACACTCCCTGCTAAAGGCCTAGGAAAGCAGTGGAAGATGGCCAAGTGCTTGGGCCCCTGCATCCACATTGGAGACCCAGAAGAAGCTCCTGGCTCCTTCCTGGCTTTGGATTGGTCCAGCGCTGGCCATTGCAGCCATTTGTGGGAGGGGGAGATTGCAGAACCAGCGGACGGAAGATTGATGCCTCTCTCTTTATGTCTCTCCCTGTCTCTGTAACTCTGACTTTCAAATAAAATACATAAAATCTTAAGAAAAAAATCCCTATCCTGACTGTAAAGAAAACAGATGCTTTGATTCTTCACCATTTAGGATTACTCA
Source organism: Sylvilagus floridanus (assembly GCA_949820135.1). NCBI lineage: Eukaryota > Metazoa > Chordata > Mammalia > Lagomorpha > Leporidae > Sylvilagus > Sylvilagus floridanus. Next base: position 56,988,431 of record OX463235.1, read on the forward strand.
GCTCTTCTCCGTTGTAGGAATAACCAGGCTTTAAGAGGAACAGCCAAGTCTGGTTTTGTTTTTTTATTTTTTTTTCTGCCATGTTTTAAAAATCAATAGGCCCCATCAGAACACATAATCCTTGCCCCACTGCAGGGGCAGAAAATTGAGAGTTCGCTTTATTTAAAATTGCTATGTTTGCTTTGTCTTTAAATTGCTATGTTTTTCAGAGATATTGTGTTTGCTTTGGGGCAAAGTGGGGAGACGTGTGTGGTGGAAGGAGCTTTTGCTTATATGCCATAGGGAAAGAAATCATTTTGAAAGTAGCTTGAGTCTGGGAAGCCAAGCTTTCAGTCTGAATTGGCAGTTCAAGAGAATGATAGATGAACCGAATTATTTTTCCCAGTAAGAGAATGAAACACTTGAACACAGACGGCATTCTCTTAGGGGTGCAGTGTGTACTATTCAGAGTAGAAGTTAAATGTGACTTCTACTTCATAGGAAACCTGATGCTGCCATTTGGAACCCCTTGTAGCAACTCTTAAGTATATTTTGTTTACCTGAAGATAAGATAAATAATAAAGACAATCTTAGAGCAGCAGCCTGGCTTAGACGGGGCTTTGAATCCTTGTTCATTGTGGTATTTTGAGTAGAACCAAGTGCATGCTGCCATTAGTGTTCCTTGGAAGGAAGAATCATTACACAAATATCTGAATGTGCAAAATCCCTCGACTTGGAGTTTCTGTGTGCATAGATGAGAGAAAGAAGGGTAAGGAAAATAAGAGCTAACTGGTCATTTGTTGGTGTACTTCACTGCCCAGTTGCAGATCATTAGCCACTTGGAGAGAGCTATGAGGAGGGAAACTTGAAATTGCACATTGAATGTCAATTTCAAGTGAAACAATAATGAGTTAACGGAGGAATAAGATTCAATTGATAGAAGTTCAATTTGTGTGCAGTTTTTGGTGAAGTCGCCCAGGCCCACCTGTACAGGTGTCAGGTTAATCACAGGCAATCTCACCCCAGATTCTCTTGCTTTTCATTGACCATGACATGTCTCTTAGATCCAAAGGAAGAGTCTTAAAGGAAAGGAACCTCCTTAGAAGGTTGAAAGGTAGAACGAGAGAGAGAGAGAGAGAGAGAGAGAGAGAGAAAGAGAGAAAATATCTTCCATCTGCTGGTTCATTCCCCTGGTAGCAACAACAGCTAATGCTGGGCCAGCCTTAAACTGGGAGCTGGGGACTCGAGCTGTATCGCCCACATAAATGGTAGGGGCCCACATAATTTGCTACCTTCTGCTGCCTTCTCAGGTACATTAGCAGGAAGCTGCATTGAAGCAAACCAGCTGGTTGGGGGAGGGGGATACAGGCATTGCAAGTGGCCACTTAGTCTGCTATACCACAGTGCTGGCCCTTCATCTCAGCACTTCTCTTCCTTCTTTACAACACCCTTCTGCTTCACTTCCTATAAGCCTTCTACGCCATTCAAGGTCCTTTTCAAAATTTCACCCTTTGAAATGAAGCCATGTGATCACTACCCACAGCTAATCAGTCTATTGCCTGTTTTGTCAAAAAAAAAAAAATTGCTGGCTTGGGAAGAGAATACCATTGTAAATATGGGGGTTGTACAGGTTGCATTTTAGTTCCTGCAGCATTGCCTCCTACTGTTCAAGATTTTGGGTATGTTACTTAACCTCCCCAAACTTTTCTCTTTAAAATGTAGCTAATACAGTCTTAACTCATAATGTGCTTAGGAGGGGTAGATAAAGCAGAGCATGTCACACACACACACACACACACACACAGACACACACAATTCTTCCCCTACAGCTTGGCACAGAGTAAGTGCAAGGACTATCAGCTATTATGATTGTGATTATGATTTTAAGACTGTTTTAATGGCTCTGGTTTAGTTACAATAAAACGATCTGGTTTTATAAATTGAATTTAGAAAAAAAATGCTGCAAATTTCTATTTGAATAGAAAGTCTAACACAAGTGGTTACATTTTACCCTGACTCAGACTGGGGAAATTCTGCCTTCAGGAAAGAGAGAGGGAGAGAGTTTTTCCTGGTCTCACCTTGGAATTCCAGGATCCTCATCTGTGGAGCACGTGGCAGGAACTTGATGTTCTACCAAGTTTTCCAGATCATTTTTGTGCACACTAAAGTTGAAACCCACACACACATACCTAAATGACTCATTCCTCAGTGCTTTCGAACTAAAAAGTGGGGTTCTAAAATGGAAGTTACTTCAACAGTGATTTTATAAGTAGGAGAAAACTGAGTATTCTTAAGCCAGCCTAGTTATTGAGCTGCTTGTCTATGGAGTATTAACTTAGGCCTGTATTCTATGCCCTGTGAAGTTTTTGGCATATAACATGCACTTACATGCATGCTGTGTTGTAATGGATCTCCCTTCCCAGCTCTATTATAAATGTCTTGAGGACATAAACCATCTTTCTCAATCCCTAGTACCAGGTGCACCTTCAACCCTACCTTGCTTTATACAGGACTGAGTTAAATACATTCTGAGCAGCCAGATTTACATAGTAATCTCTGTGGCAAAGGCAGAAAGTCATGAGTGGGCAAGTCTCAGTTGACCCAATATACAGAATCAAAGCTATCTCGATTCCTGGACAAAACTAGCTTTTGATGTAAAGCCTTATAGTGAAGTCTCATCCCAAGATAGCATATAATTCAGCCATCCTTCATCTGGGTAACCTTAGCAATAGGAAGTTAGTTCAACAGGCACTTCTGAGGGCCTAACAAATTTTGCTAAATGTTTTATATGCATTATCTCATTCAACCCATCTCCAAACTAATGAACCAACCAATAGATACTATTATCCCTGTCTTGGTTCAGAGAGAGGGCTGAGGTGAGTTCTCAAAGTCACTGAGCAAGTTAACCCCAGAGTGGGCATCTGAATCAATACCTCTTTGTTCCATGTCTAGTACCAAGATTAAATGTCGTTCCTGGGCCAGTGCCATTGGCTTCACCTGCTAACTCATTAAAAATGCACATTCTCAGGGCTGGAGCTATGGCATAGCAGGTAAAGCCACCACCTGCAATGCTGGCATTTCATATGGGCACCGGTTCAAGTCCTGGCTGATCTGGCTGCCTGCTAATGTGCCTGGGAAAGCAGCAGAGGATGGCTCAAAGGTTGCACTCCTGTACCCACATGGGAGACCTACAAAAAGCTCCTGGATATGGAATAGCCTGGCTTCTGCTGTTGGGACCATTTGGGGAATGAACCAGTGGATGGAAGATAATCTCTGACTCTGCCTTTCAAATAAATAAATCTTTCAAAAAAAATCAGTTAAAAAAGAAAATGAAATGTACATTCTCAGACCTGTCCCTAGAATTTCTGAATCAGATACCTTGTGGCAGCACCTAGGAAGCTGTGGTTAAACAAATGCTCCAGGCAGCTCTGAAACCCAACAGCATTTAAGTACTGCAGCTCTACGCCAATTGTTTCTCATAGTTCTTTGACTCCTTGCTAGCCAAGTGTGGGCCTCAGACCAGCAGCAGCGGCTTAACTTGGGAGCTTATCAGAAATGCAGAATCTACACTCCTTTTTCCTTTTTTTTTTTTTTTGACAGGCAGAGTTAGACAATGAGAGAGAAGAGAGAAAGGTCTTCCTTTTCCGTTGGTTGACCACCTAGATGGCCGCTACGGCCAGTACGCTGCGCCAATCCAAAGCCAGGAAGCAGATGCTTCCTCCTGGTCTCCCATGCAGGTGCAGGGCCCAAGCACTTGGGCCATCCTCCACTGCCTTCCTGGGCCACAGTAGAGAGCTGCACTGGAAGAGGGGCAACTGGGACAGAATCTGGCACCCCAACCAGGACTAGAACCCGGGGTACCGGTGCTGCAGCCGGAGGATTAGCCAAGTGAGCCACGGCGCTGGCCACGCTCCTTTCCATATCTACTGAATCAGAGTCTGCATGCTGTTAAGATCTTTGGTGACTTGTGAGCAAAATAAAGTTGGGAAAACTGTTCTGAACTATCTTTTCTCCCCTTAGACTTCAACTGGCTTTTATGATTCTTAGTGGAGGTGACCAGTATCTTTGAAGTTTTCATTCCCTCATGGAATGCTGAAGGTCCTTCCATTTTCTCCCTTGTGACCTGGTTGAAACTGTGCTCACTCTTTTCTGATCAGGTTGAAGTTTGTCTCTCCATGTGACTGATCGTCCAGCCTAGATGTATGCAAACATTGACACCAAGCACTTGTATGCTTCCCTTCATGTCATGTTAAGCTAGGCACAGCAGCAAGAGAGACCTGGAGGTATGTTCACATGTGGTAAACTAGCAGAGATGATAACTATTGCCTATTAATAAGGAAAGTAAAAGTCTAATTCCTGCTCATTTCTATTCTGGGAACTAAGTGTAGAAGCTGAAGGAGGCAGCTCATTGCTCCACAGTTGATGCTAATTTTTTCCTGTCCATGTTACCAGTAAATAGTGTCTTCAGAGGGCCTAAAATGTCACTCTTCAGGGAAAAGACATGCACCTTCCGGGAGCTGATTGTGTAGGGAAGTTAAGAAAGGAATAATTGGGCTCTCCAACTCAGACTAGTAGAGAAGTGACAATTACCCAGAGAAGCATAGTTAACCAATTGGTTTCGTGATTTCTAAGTAATTCAACCCCACTGCTTCCTCATATTCTCCTGCAGTCTTTGACTTCCATTGGATCTACAGAACCCGAAGAAGGCTAAATCTGCATCCCACACTCCATTTCAGTAACATGAATCCTCCAAACTCTGCAGTGGCATTTTGGATGGGGGTGGCGTTGGGGGAGGTGGCTGTCAGGCACTGGCTGTTTACTTTCATTCTGCAAGGATCTTGAAGCAAGAATCATTTTCTTGCTGTACACATGCTAAAGCGGTGGTGGTCACACCTGTGTGTACATTGGAGTAATTGTAATGCTTGCTAAAAACAGATTTGAAGCCCTGCTCCCCATCTCAGAAATTCCCATGTAGGAAGTCTGGGAGGATCCAGAAAAGTGCAGTGTTGAGCAAGCACTTCAGATGATGCGTATGGCCCTCTCCAGGGTGCTGCTGGTGGCCAACACTTATACCTTGGGTAACTAGGGGATTTTAGGCAGGTAACAGAGTCTCTTAGGGACATTCAACTACAGCCCAAGGTAATTGAGTTGGATGGCATTGGAGTTTCCTTTTTGCTCAGTGGTGTTTTTTTCTGTTAACTGTTAGTTCAGATATATCTGTTAATGTCTATGGTGACCAAGCATTGTGTTGGAAGGCAAGGATAAGAAAGATAAATCAGACACCATCACTGTTCTCAGACATACTAGTTTGCAGAGGACAACATATGGAGTAGTAAATGACACACAGTATGGTAACATAGTAGTAGGGATCTGGGGTTGGAAATAGTGATGTGGAGTATAATTCCACTGTGTTGTTTGATGCTATAAGAGACCTTGAGCAAAGGAGAACCAATTATCTTAGGGAACTGTTGATGAGATGGTCGAGGCTGTCCTAAGAACTATGCAGCCTGATGGAGAAGGCAGAAACAAATACAAAGGCCAGCTGACTTGTCTTTGATTGATAGAGGGTTTTGTTGCTAAGAAGCAACATTTCTAAGAAAACTCTTGATCCAAAAGGGAATCTTAAAAGGTACCGGGGGATCTGTGTAACTTCCAGGGTATATGGTAGTACTATTATTAAAAACTTAGAAAAGATGTCCATCCTACTGCCTTGGGTTTTGAAGGCTATCTATCCTATTTTTCATTATCCAATAATAAATATCATGGTGAAAGTCACCTTTAACACTTAAATATTGCTAGGGTTTTATGGGATTGAATTGGATGGACTGCCATGGTATTGAAAACCCGTATGGGTAAGATACTTTTATAACACATGCTTCATAAAGCTATATTAAGCAAGTACCAATACAACATCCTTTAAAATGAGAGCCTTCAAACAGATTAAGCATGAGGGACCCTCTGCTTATTAATTAAATCTGTTGGTAATGCTAATCTTTAAGGAATCAGAAGAGAGTGTTTGAGGCAATTAGAATAGGATTTGTTCCGGTGAAAAGCAGTCTACCTGGCTCTGTTGCTTACATCAGCAGGACACCTCCACCTGGTTTGGCATTGTGTCTTACAGGAAGAAGGCAGGTTCATAAGAACACTCTCAGCAAGTAGTTGGCTGAGGCTTGGTACAATCCTTCAGGTCTGTGCTGTTTGTATTGATTCTGTTATCATTATTATCCATTAGACAGAGGGAATTATTAGGAGTCTACTCACAAGTTACATGGGAATTAGTTTTGTATTCACTAATATCTTTAACTTAGCCTTGAAATCTTAGTTTTTCTTGGAAGGCAAGAGAGGCTGGAGCCAACCATTAGTAGCCATAGCTCTTTTTAAATTGAGATGAAATCTGTCTAACATAGAAAGTTTTAAGGTGGATAATTCAGGAATATTTAGTGCATGTACACTGTTATGCAACTACCTCCTCTATCTAGTTCCAAAACATTTTTATTGCCCCAAAAATGAGTCTTGTAATCATTAAGCAGTCACTTCCTGTTCGCCCATACTCCCACCCTTTGGCAACCACCTATCTGTATTCCTCTGTATGGATCTGCTTATTCTGGCTATTTCATATATGTAGACTCATATGTGACCTGTCATTTCTGGATTTTTTTCTACTTAGCATAATGTTTTTGAGGTTTATCTATATTGTACCATGTAACACTAATTTCTTTCTTTCTTTTTTTTTTGTGGCTGAATAATACTCCATTGTGTGTGTGCCAGAATTTGGTTATTCATGTATCCACTGCTGGACTTCTGGGCTGTTTCTACATGTTTTGTCTACATTTTGTTAAATAATACTGCCATGAGCATATCTGCATAGGTACTTGGTTATCTACTTTTGATTTGTTTGGCTCGATCCCTAGGAATAGAATTTGTGTGTGTCAGTTGTACAAAAGACTCCTTGCCACTGGGTTTCCCACCTTGGGAGGGTTATATACCTCACTCTCAATGGGAGAAGTCTTGACTGCATGGTCTACTTTGGCCAGTGAATTTGGTGACTGAGATGAGCACTGTCCCTTGTGCACATAAGTGATGAAATTCTGTCACTCTTTTCCCTCATGTGAAAGTCCTACGGGGAAGTTGAGGATTGTTCCTGGGTTCATGAATGCAGGTTGCTCTTTAGGAATACAGGTTCCATAGAGCAGAGCTTTGAAAGATACTAACACAGGCTCTGCAGAGCATAAGAAGTGGTTAAAAAAATCTAAGTTCTCAAAAGAATTTTCTGTCTGAGTGTAACATAGGCAGGTGGTTGTTAGCTCTACAGACTACTCAGAGTGCTGAGGGAGAATCCATGGAGTTTTCATAGGGATGGCAGCATCTGGGTATGGCCTAGAAGGATAGGTGGGGTTTATGGGTGTGCAGTGACAAGAAGAGTACTTCGGGCAGAGGAAGGATCTGAGGTGGGAAAATAGGGGACATTTGAAGAACTGTGAACTGGGGTGGTTCTTCTCGGGGATATGGGGATTCTGGGGATCATGGATGGAGAGTTCTGCTGGACCCAGTGAAAGAAGAACTGGGACCACCACACTCAGCCAGCATTCTCTGGCATTATAAATCTCAGTCTCAGCTCAGTAATGGATTACTGTCCCTCGGCTCCTTTCTTCTGCTTCAGGGATTACACACATCTCTGCAACAGTCATGACCCATGTTTACATTGTGGTTTTTAGTTTGCACATCTCCACTGTGCAACCTGAGTGATGCCTCCTTGCACAAACTGATTCTCTATATTCTCTACTCTTGCATCCATCTCAACTAAGAATAATATCGTAAAGCACCACGAGGTGCAGAAGGGAAAGAAACAGCCTGACACTTGTGATTCAGGTTTCCAGGTATTCCCTGTTGTTAATCCTCTTTCCAGCCCATCATGGTGGCAGGGGTTGGGAAATCTGTTCTTTTGCAATTGAGTAAACTGAAGCTGTGAAGTCAAGGAGTTCATAGATGATGGGGGTGGGTTTGAATGCTGTCTTGTTCTTTTTTGGATTTCCCCAGGCTCAACATAGAGTCTGGCACATGTGAACACCTTGATAAATGAATGTGAATTAATGACTGACCTACGGATCCAATGACCTAATGGAAAAGCAAGATCTTCTTGGCTTCAAATACTTAGGCAATGAGACTCTGTTAGATTTGGGGCCATTCCAAGGCTTTTTATTTTGGTGTCGTTGGTGGTTAAAAAAAAATATGCTGGAATGGTTTCCATGTGACTAGTTGGGAGTGAGATGGTACAGCTCTGGTTGGAGAAAGAGGAGTGCTAACTCCATGGGGTTCCTGGAGGAGCTGATGCAGCTAAGAGAACATTCCAATTTATCTCTTTTCTAGCTTCTCTGGAGAGACTGCTGGGTACAGGGAAGTCCCTTAGGGTGAGCCATCTCAAGTACATTCTTAAGGATAATTTTTGCCCCTTTGCTGTGGGATTAGAGCTTTTCTAAAACCCTCACTAGTAAAAGGGAAAAGCAAAGAAAGCAAGGTGAAATGTAATTTCCTCTTTAATATAGGCTGTCATTTAATCTAATATTATAGAAAATGATTAGATCTTAAAACCCCATAAATTACATTTGACAACTCTCTGGTGTGCTCCGCTCCCCCTTTCAGCAATTATACACGGTAACAGTGGGCTGTGGCAGGATGCAGCACTTGGAACGCAGTTTGTTTATTGGCTCTTAATGAGAAGCAATTAATCTAAATCATCATAGGGGTGGATCCTTTGCAGAGCATTGGAATCAGAAGTGGCAGTTGGACCTTTTGACAAATGTGCTGCTATATCCTTAACAGCAACAGAAAGTTTGTGAGGGTGTGCATGATGGCGCTTTCTTTCTTTGAGCAATTAGGAAATGAAACACCCATGCCACTCAAGTAATAGAGAAACTATAGATCTGCAATCTGGGGTGGGCATTTGGCCTAGCAGTTCGGATGCCTACATCCCTAGAAATAGTGCCTGGGTTTGAGTCCCGGCTCTAGCTCCTCACTCCAGCTTTCTGCTACTGTGAACCCAGGTAGGCAGTGGTGAGGGCTCAAGTACCTGGGTGTTCTCCTTCTTGTGGGAGCCCTGAATCGAGTTCCCAGCTGCCGACTTGAGCCCAAGCACTGCTTGTTGCAGAAATGTGGAGAGTAAAGTGACTTACTCCTTCACTCTCTCCCTTCCTCTCTCCACTCCTCCCTCTCGTAAATGGGTAACACGGCAACTTTTGAGCTCTTCCATGTCTTACCCCTTCAGTCCTTGCTCTCCTGCCACTCCTCCACCCCCTTAGCTGAGGCAGTGGGGTTTCCTCCTCGTTACACTGTTCCCTGGGAGGCCCATTTTCCCTCTCCATTACTGTTATTGTGGTTTTCTCTTCCCTGCCTGTCTGGGGACCGCCTAGCACGGATGATGGATTATTACCGAGAGTACCTGCATGGCAAAATTGCTACCTGTCTGTCCCCACCCCTTCTGCTTCACGTGGAGCAAGAGAGGAAGCAAAATCAAGCAACCAAAACACTCTAAAAACCCAATAGGAAAAAAACACAGACACTGTCACAAGCTCTTTTGGTTTGGGACAATTGGGTCAAATTTGCAGCAGAATAGAAGACCTCATAAAAATGGGATGATGCTGGCTATGGCAAGACACAAGAACACCCATGGAGAAGAACCCATAGGGTCAAAGAATCCCTGTTTCTCCTCCTGCTTTCTGTTGGATGCTTTCCTGCCTTTGTTCGCACTGACTCCTTGTCATTGCCTTGCTGTGTCCTCTCTCTCCTTTACTATGTTACTAATCTAGAGCACAGCAAGAAAGACAACACATTCACCTTGGGAGGGAAAGTTCTGAGTTTGAACACTTGGTAACCAACTGTAGCTTCCAGTACTTAGCTGAGCCTTGGTGTCTGTGAAGTGGCAGGTGTGGCAGGTTGAATAAGGACTCCTTGGTTAGGTCCCAATCCCCAGCCTATGTGCATAGGTTACATGGAAAGATGGCAAGGGGGCCAGTGCTGTGGCATAGTAGGTTAAGCCTCCACCTCTGAGCCAGCATCCCATATGGGTGCTGGTGTGAGTCCTGGCTGCCCCACTTCTCATCCAAGTCTCTACTAATGGCCTAGGAAAGCAGTGGAGGACAGCTCAAGTGCGTGGGCCCCTGTAGGAAGACCCTGGTGATGCTCCTGGCTTCAGACTGGCCCAGTCTAGCCTTTGAGGCTATTTCAGAAGTGAACCAGCCGAAGGAAGACCTGTCTCTTTCTGTAACTCTGCTTACAGAATGAATAAATAAATAAATAAATATTTTTAAAAAGATGGCAAGGGTGAATTAATATTTTGGATGGAATTAACATGGCTGTCAGCTGACCTTAAATTTGGAGAGGTCTCTGGATTATCAGATGGACCATTATAATCACAGGGATTCTCAAAAATGGGAAAATGGAGGATGATGAGCCAGAGGTCTGATACGGCAAGTGCTGGGTTGGATGTTCCTGGGTAGGAGCAGAGAGTAGAAAGGGGTGCAGAGCCACAGAATGCAGGCAGCTTTTAGCATCTGGAAAAGGCAAAGAAACAGATTTTCCCCTGGAGCCCCAGAAAGGAGCCTGGCCTGGGAGAACAGTTGAGTTTAGCCCAGTAAAACACATTCCTGGCTTCTGACCACCAGATAAATACGATAATTATGTTGTTTAAGCCATAAAGCGTGGGGAGTGTTAGAGATGGGCCCAACTGAAGGGGATTATGTCGAGGATGGAGCCCTCCTGAGCGGGGCCAGTGCCCTTAAAGGAAACGCCACAGAGGGCTGCCTCAGCCACTTTGTGCCTCACCAGGACACAGTGAGAAGGTGCTGTCCTTCCACTAGGAAGGGGGCTCTGAGCAGACACTGAACCCGCCAGTGCCTTCATCTTGAACTTCCAGCCTCCAGGACTGCGGAAAATCAAGGTTGATTGTTTATAAGCCACCTGGCCCATGGTAGTCTCTTCTGGGAGCCCAAGCAGACTGAGGTGGGGGTGATGGCACCTGCCCTGCCCTTATCATGGAGAAGGAGAGTGGAGGAGAGAAGCACTGGGGCAGGGCTCGGCCAACCCTGAAACACGATGCACCTCAAATGCTCTGAAGTCCATTGCCTCTGCCTGCCAGCGAGGTGTGTAGAGCAGGCGCCTTGAGCAGGCAGTAAAAAGTGCAGACCAGACAAGCACTTTAAGTCTCTGTGCTTCTCAGCAGCCTGTCTCCTTCGGGGTTTTGCTGTTTCTGGGAGCTAAATATTGCTCCCCGAGACCAAAGGATCAGCCATTCCCCCATCCTTTCCTCTGTGCATTTCCTTCAGAAGCCAGAGGATTGGAAGGTACCATTGGTCATCACAGGCTGCAGTCTTGGGTGGTTTGCCCATGGGCCCAAAGAGTTGCTGTAACAGAACTTGCCTTTGCCGCTGGTTAGTTACACCTAGCAGTTAGCGGTGTGGGGGCCTGTCCCTGCCCCTCAGAATTGCAGGCAGCTACAGGGTTTGAGAGTTGCATTCTATTGATAGTTCATGTGATAATGATTCCTACTGGGCAAGGCAGTGCTCCCTGAATACAGTGACCTTGTACCCAACACTCATGGAGTTTTCAGCTGCACTGTTTCAGCGAGACCAGGGCACAGGGTGTTCCAAGCATATTTACTCCCCTCTGATTGTTTTCTCCATAATAACCTGAAGCTTATCTTGCTTCTCCTCAATATAATAATCCTTTCCAAATACCTGGGGTGAGATCTCTGAAAATAGTCCTAGTTGGAGGCTTCTCATACAAAGAATGTTTGGATCAACTGAGAGAAAGAGGGTTAGCAGGTGAACTTATGAAAGCTCTTGTCTTTTTTTTTTTTGTGCCCACCAGATGAACTACTAAAGATAGCACACTAAATAAATGCTGTATCAGTGACAATCTGCAATTCTTAAATTAGTCGTAATGGGTACTGTGCAATTAATTTCCGTTTACCATCCCTTGTGCACCAGAATCTTTTCAGGATCTTCCTCCCACACAGATTCAACAAGATGCTTGTAAATGAGGTTTGTTTGTTGTAGAAAATAGGCATGCTGGTGAGCATTTTTTCCCCTTTATCTCTCTGTACACTCATTGGCTTTCTGACTTTAAGCTTTGAAACAGTGGCTCTTAACTCCGGAGTCCCACTGTGGCCCCAGACATGCACAGCAGCAACTTGGATGCTTGAAACAGCAAACACCTTGGATGATCTTGATCCAACAGATTAGCTATTTCTCAACATCAGATACCCCTGGTTAGATATCTATGCCTACAGTGTTGTGCCAAATCACATGACATCAACACAGATCTCTCAGCACCCTGCATCTGATGTCAAGAGTACACATCTGGGTTTGCATCTTCCTGGCATGCTTCTAATGTGGAGGGAAAGCAAAGTGCCCAATCAAACCAAAACAAAACATCAAAAATAAGCATCTCATCCCAAACCTGTGTCTTTCATTTTGATTTTAATTATCTTTCTCTCCCATAATTAGACTCACTTTTATAAAAATATTGGAAGTGAACTCTTTGCTGAAAAGTAGTATTGCCCCCAATTTAACTTTGTCAGCATTAGGATTACTGACCGGATGACAGTAACTGGGAGGGAGTGTGTTGGCAATGCCTCAGGTAATGTTTTTCTGATTGGTCTTTTGTGATAGAGCTAGCTTCTCTGTCCAGAGCACTGCCAAACCACAAATATAATGTACTGATTTTTGAATTGCATTTCTTTGAAATGCGGAGAGAAAGAGAGAAAGAGAGAGGGAGAGGGAGAGGGAGAGGGAGAGGGAGATGGAGAGGGGAGAGAACTCCCACCTTTCGGCTGGCTCATTCCTCAAATGTCCCAACAGCCAGGGCTGAGCCAATCAATCAGGAGCCAGGAATTGTATCAAGATCTTCCATGAGGGTGACAAGGACCCAGTCACTTGAGCCATTGCCTGTTGCCTCCCAAAATGTACTTTAGCAGGAAGCTGGAATCATAAATGGAGCTGGGCCTTGAATCCAGGCACTCCAATATGAGATGCGTGGGTATCCTAGGTGGTGTCTTAAACTGCTGAACCAAGTGACTGCCTCCTGACTGAATATCTGGTTAAGCTGAGATACCCTTGAATGACTTTCAGCCAGATATGCATCATGTGTTTATTTAACATTTGCTTCCCTCAGAAAAGCAAAGAGTACCAGAGGATGTGATATAATCAAAGCTCTCTGCCTTTAAGGAAGCTAATGTCAAGGTGACAAAGAAAATGTAAGTGAAACCTAAAATAATTAATATTTTAAAATATGTAAATAGATTTCTACACTTTCAAATACATTAAAACAGGAACTCCTAGTTCCAAGTGATAACAGACTTGCTGATAGTTAATGCCAGGCAGGTACAATTCTGTTAACTGTTCAGGAGGCTTTATAGAAGGGATGGGATTAAGATGGTCTTGAAGGAAGGCAAGGGGGATGCTAGGCTTCATGGGCTATAGGGCAGCATTAGAAAGAACAGAATGTTAGGGTAAGCATAGTAGAAAAAAAGGCAAAAGAACTCTGGGGTACTGATCAGCTTGAGCAACTGGGGGTGTGGAAGAGGTCAAGCCTGAGGACAGTGAAGTCTGCTTGCAAAGTGACTGAAGTGCTAGGCTCAGCTATAAAACAGGTAGAGCTGCTGGAGTTTCTTGTGAAGGGAGAACTCCACGATCCGACGTGGGCTGGGGAATAGCCACGTAGTGTGTCATGGGTGGGGATATGTGGAGAACCACAGCCGGAACAGGAGTCTCTCCTCCTCCACGAGGGAAGTCAGTATTACCCTTCCTGAGATGGGAGACGTCTTGTTGGTACCCACACGTGGGCCCATTCACTACTCCCTGCTCCCAATGCCCCCACGCTGCCTGTGGGTAGAGCTCACAACATGGCAGGTATTTGTGAGCTTCTTAAATTTTCCAAGAGCACACAACAGTAGCACAGTCTTGTTGAGTTTCTTGAAAGGCTAGTGTTGGAAAAGTGTATGTGTGTATGTGTGTGTGTAGACACAGGACATCTTATGATTTTAAAGGTAACGTGCTCATTGCAGAATATTTGGGAAAAAGTAGAAAGGATAGAGAAGGAAATGAAAAACATCCATGTTCTTGCCAGCCAAGTTGTTTATCTACACATCATTACTTGCATTAAATGTAAGCAATTTTTGACAAAATTAAGATTATGCTTCATGTATATGCAGACTACTTCTTATGCACCATTTAAAATGTGATTATTTTTCATGTGTCATAAGACTATTTGAATTCAAGTTTAATAGCTGCATAATATTCCATTAAATTGACTTAGTTTAATCTATTTAATCATTCTCCCATCAGGCCTTTGGGTTATTTCCAACTTTGTATTATTATAAATAACATGATATGAACATATAGGTGCATAAACCTTTTATTGGGTCCCTGATGGTTCCCTTGGACAGATTCCTAGAAGAGAATTTACAAGGTCAGAAGTATGAATATTTATGAGTCTAGTTCCATATTGCCACATTGCTTTCCAGAGTGTTCATGTCAATATATACTTGCATCAGCACCGTCTGCCCAGTTGACTCCACTGCCTTTGCCGTGGTCACAAATATAACCTATACTGCTAAAATCAATGATCAGTTCTTAGTAGTAGTCCCCCTAACCCCCTGCTCCAATCTTCAGGAGTATATCTTCTAAGACCTCTACTGGATGCTGAAACTGTGGCCAATAGTGAGCTCTACACATACAGCCTTCTCCCATACGCACATACCCATGATAAGGTTGAATTTATACATTTAGCACAGTAAAAGGTTGACTAAAATAAGTAATTATAAAAAAGATCAGTTATAACAATAAAACAACATTGTCACCATCACTTCTCCCTTGGACACCAGAACTGTAATATCTAGAATTGGATCTAATAACCAAGAAGGCTACTAAGTGACTGATGTGTGGGTAGCTTGCGTAGTGTGGGTCTGCTGGACAGAGGGAGGGATGGCTTCTGTGCCAGGCACAGTAGGGTGAGATTCTGCAGCACTTCATCCTGCTCAGAATGGAGTGCAATCTGAAACTTAGAAATTGCTTATTTCTGGAATTTTCTTTTAATTTTTGATTTGGGTTGACTGCAGGCAACTAAAAACATGGAAATGAAACTGAGGCTAAAGAGAGAGTATTGTACTTATTTTAGCTGACCATCATCTGGGCTTGATACTCTCTTCCCTGATGTACTTTCCTTTTTTTTAAAGGTTTATTATTTATTTATTTATTTAAAAGAGTTACAGAGAGAGAAGGAGAGGAACAGAGAGAGAGGTTTTCCATTCGCTGGTTCACTCCCCAGATGGCTACAGCAGCTGGAACTGAGCTGATCCAAAGCCGGGACCCAGGAGCTTCTTTCCGATCTCCCTCGTGGGTACAGGGGCCCAAGGACTTGGGCCATCTTCTATTGCTTTCCCAGGCCATAGTAGAGAGCTGGATCTAAAATGGAGCAGCTGGGACTCTAACCACCGGCACTGCAGGCGGTGGCTTTACCTGCTATGCCACAGCGCCAGCCCCCTGATATATTTTTCTTTCAAGAACACCTCTTGCTTAGAGTTTTTTTCTTCCTCTAAGCCTCCTTTGCCTATATTTGCTGTCATTGTGATCTCTAGATTCATATCTTTAAAAAAGTGTATGTTTATTTATTTGGAGATATTTTGCCCCCCACTGGTTCATTCCTCAAATGCCTGTAATGTGTAGGGTGGGCCTGGTCAAAGCTAGGAGACTGGAACTTCATCTGGGTCTCCTACATGGATGCCAGGGACCCAACTACTAGGCCATCATGCACTGCTTCCTAGGATGCATCAGCAGGAACCTGGATTGGAAGTGGAACAGTTGGGGCTTTAACAGGTACCCTGATATGGCATGTAAGAATCCCAAGCAGGGGCTCAGCCCACTGGGCACAGTATTTGCTTCCAGATCTGTATCTTTGAGTGTAATATAGATACTGATACTGATGTCTCCCAAGTTTATTAGAAGGCCAGCTGCTCTCCTGCAAATATGCCTTGATATTCACCCCTGCTTTACCCCATATGGAAGTGTGCTAGGCATCGAACAATCAAATTCCATTTTCAAAGCTCCAACCAGCTCCTTTCACAGGTTTTCCTATGTCAAAAATACTTAGTCCATTTTCTTGATTGTTTATTCCCCAGACCTATCAACTGGGCTATTTCTAATTTTAATTATTATAAGTAACTCCAAGATGAAAGCACAAGTACACAGTTTTTTGATGGATTACATCACCTTCCTCTGACATCCCCCAGCTAGTCTGTAAGCACAGTCTTCTGGCTTTCTTTGAGAATGTAACCAGAAACCAAGCCTCCTCTCAGTGCCTCAGCCTTTCATCTTGGTGAAAGCCATCAGTTTGGCCCTTGTATCATCGTGCTTTCCTCCACCTGGTCTCTCTGGTGCTTTCCCTGCCATTCTCCACCTCCCACAACACTCTAGTCAACAAGGCAGCCAGCACAAGGGTTTAAATTACAAACCATAGCTGTCAGGGTCCTTCTCATGTGCATAGCCAGTGCTTTCCATCACTTGGGGTAAAGCTAACATTCCTATCACTTAGGTCACATGAGACTAACTTCCCTCCCTCCCTCCCTCCCTCCCTCCCCCCTCCCTTCCATTGTTCTATCTTTATTTTAGAAGAAAGTAGTTACTTATTTGCAAAGCACAGATCAAGGAGCTGGGTAGCTATTGTTGAATTCCTAGATTCCCCTGGGTGTTAGGGCTGAAGGTTCTTATGGGTTGAATTCTGCTTTGTCAGTGGACCTTGTGGCCTTTTTTGATTGGTCAGTGATGCTGTGTTGTTTAGGGAATTTTTTCAAGGATCAAGTATGCTTTAATCAGTCTGGGGACTACATGCAGTTGGTAATTACTTTCTAGCTTGGAATTCCCCTGATTGAAACCCCTGGAGACAGTGCCTGCCATCACGGTGTTATCTGTTGGAGAAACAAATGACTTCAGGAGTCTGGTGATTAGGATCTTACAGGGTCAGTCATAGCACTCCTTCAATCCAGTGAGTTAATTTTAGTGTTATCAAAAGACAGGGCAAGGACACTGTGAGCTGATGGAGGGAAGCTCGGAGACTGGGGCGTCATGGGATCCAGCATCCGTACTGAAAGCATTGTGGAGGGGTTCAGTTGCAATTCCCCCTGTTTCTTATTACTCCACAGTCTTATAGGAGTAGGGGCACCAATTGTTCTGGCTACTTCTTCCCATTAAAGGACTGAAGTGAGACCATCTATGTCCAACACTCTCTGGTGTTTCCTCTGTCCCAGTCCACTGGACCCCTATCCCCTTTATCATATGTCTCCTTCTCAATGTGACCTTCCCTGACTTTGCTATTCTGCACTTCCTAGTCCCATTTCTGCTTCATCCCTCCTTCCCTCCTCTCCTCCCTCCCTCCCTTCCTCCCTCCCTTTCTTCCTTTGCCTTTTTTCTTTTACTTTTTGTGTTTTCTTTAGAGGCAAAACCACTGACAGAGAGAAGGAGGGACAGAGAGAGAGGTCCTCCACATGCTGGCTCACTCTTCACAGAGCCACAATAGCTAGAGCTGGGTTGATCTGAAGCCAGGGGCCAGGAGCCTCCTCCAGGTCTCCCATGTGGGTATAGGGACCCAAGTACTTTGATCGTCCTCCACTTCTTTCCCAGGCTATCAGCAGAGAGCTGGATCAGAAGAGGAGTAGCTGGAACACAAACCGGTACCCATGTGGGATGCAAGTGCCACCGACATAGGCTCAGCCTGCTAGTCACAGCACCGGCTCCTCATTTCTTCTTTGTTTTATCCTAAAGGACTTATCACCGTCTGATACTACATATTTTACATATTTATTTTTCCATCACTGAGGGATATTTTTTTTTACTATGACCTAAGTGCTTGGAATAAAGCATGAAATACAGACTCAGTAAATATGGGTTGGGTGGATAAATGGTACTTATGTGTTGCTTTGACTCGTTTGAAAATTTCCTTAGCCTGCTATTTTATCTTTGGCTTCATGTTTAATTTTATATTTTTATTTTTGTGTTTTTAAAGAGTATGGTGATGAACAACTAACATTAAGGTTATAGTCTAGCCACTTTTCAGTGTACATTTCAGTAATACTAAGGACATTGACATTATTGTGCAACCAATCTCTGCAAGTCTTTTCATTTTGCAAAAGTAAAATTTGTACCTAATAAGCAACAGCTCCCTGGTGCTCTCCTCCTCCAGCTCTGTCCACCACCATTCTTATTTCCATCACCATGACCTTGGATACCCGAGACACCGCTTAGAAGTGGAATTATAACATATATGTGATTTCTGACCGCCTGATTTCACTCAGCATAATGTCATCAAGGGCCATCTATATTGCAGCATGTGCCAGAATTTCTTTCCTTTTTTAAGACTGATTTATGGCTGGCGCCACGGCTCAATAGGCTAATCCTCTGCCTTGCGGCACCGGCACACCGGGTTCTAGTCCCGGTCAGGGCGCCGGATTCTGTCCCAGTTGCCCCTCTTCCAGGCCAGCTCTTTGCTGTGGCCAGGGAGTGCAGTGGAGGATGGCCCAAGTGCTTGGGCCCTGCACCCCATGGGAGACCAGGAGAAGCACCTGGCTGCTGCCATTGGATCAGTGCGGTGTGCGGGCTGCAGCGGTGTGCCGGCCGCGGCGGCCATTGGAGGGTGAACCAACAGCCAAAGGAAGACCTTTCTCTCTGTCTCTCTCACTGTCCACTCTGCCTGTCAAAAAAATTTAAAAAAGAAAAAAATTTTAAAAAGACTGAATTATATGTCATTGTGTGTATTTACCACATTTTGTTATCCATTCATTCTCTAATGAGTATTTTGGTTGCTTTCACCTCTTGGCTACTGTTAATATTCTTGCTGTGAACAAGAGTGTACATCTATCATCCCTTTCAGTTCTTCTGTGTATATACTCAGAAATAGAAGTGCTGGGCCAGGTCATAATTCTATTTTTAATTTTGTGATGACCCTTTACACTGTTTTCCATGGTGGTTGCTTATTTCTACCAGCAAGGCACAAGGGTTCCAGTATTTTCAGATCCTGGGCGTTTTGAGTTGCATTCTGTAATGATAATGGTGTTGACCATATTTTTATGTGTTTGTTGGTCATCTATAGGCATCCTATTTAGAAATTGTCTATTCAGTCCCTTTGCCCTCTTTTTAACACAGTAGTATGCTTGTTATTTTTGTACTTTTTATTTTCTTCTTGACTTGCTTCAATAATTGTTGGTGATGCTTCTGTTAAATCTTGAGGGGCAAGTAGGTGTGAATTTAATATAATGGATTGAGTGGAAAGGTGTGGAGTCTAACCTTGGCAATGACAATGGCATGTAAAAATGGTAATAGCTGAAAGAGGTCATAAATATATATACATATATATAAGTATTAATAAGTGCTAATGTCCTATCTATAAACGTTACATGTAGTTTACCAATTATACCTATGATAACAGATACATATGCATATTTATTATGGCAGTATTATTCAACAACAATGCACTATTGATGCTTTGTGCTAGATAATTCTCTGGGTGAACAACGTCCTGTGCATTGTCTCATGTTTACCAGCTCCCATGGCCTCTATTGGCTAGATACCAGTAGCCATCTCACCTGCCTCCATTTGTCACAATTAAAATGTTTGCATACATTGTCCCCTTTGGATAACCTTGTCTTCCCCTTAGAAGACTGGAAGATAAATAGTTGAATAGATGACAGGGGTGGGAAGACAGAATAGGGACAGAGAGTGAGAATATGAGAATATACTGGTATATTGTTATTAAAAGCCTATAGCAGGCTTTGTGTGGAAGTCAGTTTTCAAAAAACAGCAATGATGTTCATGGCTTTAGGGGTTAGTAATGCTGGCATCTCTTTTAGACTATTTACAAGCTTATATTGATATTGTTTTTTCTTATAGAACCCTAAGTTTGCTAAGGATCTCCTAGGCACAGTCAATTATGTAGCGACTTGTAATTCTTTTCTTTTTCTATTCAGAGAAAAATCTGCCTTCTATTCTGAGACTGTCCTCAAGACATTGAACTAGACTTTGTTGCCTTGCCTTTCTGGGATCTCTGACAGATTGAGAAACTATTAGCTTTCACCCCATTTTAATAGCGGCACAAAGGAGGAACAGAGAGAATAAGCAATCGAATGAAGTAACGTTTTCATCAATGATATTGTGAGACTCACCAGCAGCAGGAAAGGGCACACTCTGAAAGATTTCTTGGGAAGCTTTTGACGTCTCCATTACTAATTCTGACTGGTTCAGATGCAGAAAAGCTGCAGGCTTTTGAAAGCATGAACTGATGAAGCACAGCCCTGCATGATTCCTGACTTCTGTGTGGGTCTTTTGCAGTTCTGCAACACACCATTAAAATTAGGACCACTGTTATTCAGCTTTCCCAGGAATCCCCTGCAAAAATCATTATGTTAAAATATGCAGATATTCCAAAGCTGGTCTGCCTCTAACCCGAGACCCAGAGCATTCATTTACAGATGGTGGCCAAATCTGCAGAGGCTGCTGGCATGGGGTGCTCACCAGTGAAGCAGTGGCATGCTTAGTTCCATCAGGGGCTGAAACCTCCCAGTGAGACGAGAATGCCCACTGAAAGCAGCGATCATGGTCAGCAAACTGACATTTCCCTCTTGATTGGTGTTTGCTCTGGTGGTGTTGGTATTTGCTTATAGAGTTTTCCTTAATATATTACCAGGGATGCAAAAGTTTGTAAAATGTAAAATATAGTGGTTTTTTTTTAATTATGGTGAAAACATAGAACATGAAATTTACCTTCTTAAACATACACACATAATTGTATGACACACATAGTTGTATGGCAGCTTTCTAGAACTCACTAGAACATTTTATTCATTGACTAGCCACCCCCAAGGCCCCCACATCTCTCTCAGTTTTCTCCAAAAGGCGCAGGAAGGATGGAGACGAATAATTCCCACATCACCTCTCTCTGTCTCCAGCCTCCTTGGCATCACTTCTGGCTTCAGCTGTGCTCTTATCCTGGGTGATTTAAAGATAAAGGTTAACATTTATTTAGCAGTTATGTGTCTGCTGCTATGCTAAACCCCTTTAATCATTCTCTTATTTCATACTTTCAGCAGCTTTGTGGAATAGGTACAATTACTGTCTTCCTCCTGTGGTTGAGATAACACACTTAGAAAAAATGAGTGACCTCCTGATGTTTACACATAAAATAGCCGACTGAGGATTTGAACTCGGGACATTTGTGTCTAGACTCTATGGCAGTAATCATCTGCCAACCCATCTTTAAAGTATTCTTCCTCCCCAGGTCTCATATTAGGAAATGCTGGATAAAGCCCCTAAACAAAGTAAAGTAAAAGCAAACCAAACAAAAATCTCCTGTGGGGTTTCTAACCCATTCATGTCATCAGAATCACAAAATTGCAGAATCCACATCTAAACAGCCATCACCATGTGTTATATGCACATAATCAAAAATTGAAAACTAACAGTTATAAATTTGTTTTTGTAGAAATAAGGTATTATAATGTAATGGGCGTCACCTGGCTAATCCATAAATGCCTAGGCTACAGAAATATTTAATTTAGAGACAAGTTTTTGTTAAGATTTTTTATTTATTCATTTGAGAGGCAGAGTTACAAACAGTGAGAGGGAGAGATAGAGAGAAAGGTCCTCTGTCTGCTGGTTCACTCCCCCAAATGGCCGCAACGGTTGGAGCCAGGCCAATCCAAAGCCAGGAGCCAGGTGCCTCCTCCTGATCTCCCATGTGGGTGCAGGGGCCCAAGCACTTGGGCCATCCTCCGCCTCAAGCCTGGGCCACAGCAGAGAGCTGGACCAGAAGAGGAGCAACCGGAAACAGAACCGGTGCCCACGTGGGATGCAGGTATTGCAGGCAGAAAATCAGCCTATTGCACTTTGGTGCCAGCCACTGGGAACAAGTTTTTAAAATCCAGTTTTAAATATTTTTTTTAAAAAAGGTTTATTTATGTGAAATTCAAAGTTGGGGGAGGACACAGAGATCTTCTATCCACTGGCTCATTCTCCAAATGGTCACAATACCCTGGGCTGAGTCACATCCAAAGCCAGGAGCCAGAGGCCCCCTTAGGTCTCCCATGTGGGTTCAGGGGCTCAAACACTTGGGCCATTCTCCACTGCTTTTCCAGGCACATTAGCAGGTAACTGGAGTGGAAGTGGAGCAGCTGGGATTCAAACCAGCACCCATATGGGATGTTGGTGTTTCAGGCAACGGCCTAACCTGCTATGCCACAATGCTGACCCCAAGTTTTAAATATCTTGATGAACAATATATACTTTCCAATTTAGCACTTCCCTTACTACTTCTTGTCTTGCTAAATCTGTTTCACTCATTTACATTACCCTCTGTGACCCCATAGACAGTTGAATGTGAAATCCCTGTGTAAGAATACAAATTTGGGTGCATGTAGGGTGGTAAGGTAATATTCAAGAATTATCTTTCCCTTAAGACTTAACTGACCATAAAGTGTTTGTTGTCTGAAGTTCCTGTTGGTATTATGGTCTTCCTCTCTGTTATTGCTTGATTGCTAAGAACTAATATTCGTTTTTCATCTTGGATGCCTAGTCATTTGATTATTGATGTCCCCTTGGCCAGTGGTAGATAGGAGTCCAAAGAAGGAAAGAGTTTTTGTAAAACAGCGTGTGTGTGTATGTTGAGTTGATCAGAGCAGTAATGCAAGCTGCTTTCCACCTGTTTTCTTATCTGTAAAACACCAACATCACATGATTTGCATGAAGTTTCAGTAAAGTATTGGGTAAAGTATCCAACACTGCTTACAAATCCAGAATAATGTCGATTTCTATTTCCCTTCCTCCCATCCTTCTCAGAAAGTAGGATTGAATAGAGACATTGCCAGTGATATCAAAGTATATAAAAGGATTTCTGATGAGAATGTCAGGGAAAGGTTGCAATAAAAATGTACTCTTGCCAACAAAAGCCTCATAAAACCTCCATGTAGTGTCAATATTCCTTATTCTGTATAAATTGATTTCTGTATGTGTGCAGGCATGTATCTGCAGAATTTCTGTGCATGTTAACCTATGTCTGTGCACATATATGTTGTTTTTGTATATGGAATTATGCATTTGTATATGTATGCAAAAACAGCTCCTGTAGGAAAACACAGTGTACAAGATATTTGATGGTAAGCCTTACTCAGTGTATTGTAACTTATGGTATATAATATAAAGTCCATTTATGATGTTAGTCTTATCTGCTAATTAAAATCATAGGCATGAAGCTTCTTTATACCTGCATAAAATAAGCAGTTTAATTTCTCTGCACCAGGGGAAACATGATTTCACTACTTGTTATGTGGCCCATTGGTATATAGTATAAAGCCAGGGAGGCCAGTCATGAAAGCCCCACTCCCATCTGAATATTCGCCCTCTTCAACTCTGCAATCCCCACAAATGTCTCCTCTGAAGCTTTCTTACAGGAAATTGGGGGCTTTTACCTCTCCCCCTAGCCCTTGTCTATAGTAGCCTTGTCTATAGCCTTTGTCTATGAGTAACCCATATAAGAGCTTTTCCTTGGATTATTCACACATGAATAAAAAATTATACTGCATCCATTTCTTTAAAGTTGGTGATAACTAGTGATGGCTTATTTCAATGAAGCCAAAACAAATATTTGAGAAAAGAAAGTAACCTTGCTGTGGAAGCAGTAAAGGAATAAGAAAGAAAAAGAACCATGAATCTTGGCAGTGAAAAGGCTTAAATTTGTTTTAAGCTTACTTTATAGTACTAATATATGCTCTGGGTGACATTTTTGAAAATCCTACTAGTTAATAGTTTTGTTTTATGAAGTCTGCAAATGAGTTTTGGCTTTTTTTTTTTTTAATGTACTTTGGGCTCCATGGTTCAAACCATGTGATACAAATAGCTAAGAATTGGTGGCCGTATACCCAAGGACAGAGAAAACTATCATAGGACTTAAAATCAATTCTTCATTCTGTCACTCAGCAGACATTAGAACCCAGACAGTTGAGTTTAAGCTGGGTATTTAAGAACATAGGTTCTGTGTGGCTGATGAAGTCAGAGGCATAATCAGGGGATGGATTTTATCAGGCTGTCTTAAGCATTTTGTAATATAGGGAGATCTACAATAAACCATTGAATGGTTTTCAAAAGGGAAGTGGCAGAATCAGATGTATTATGAGATCGTTCTGGTCACAGTGTGCAAAGTGGATTGGAAAGGACAAGACTAATGTGCTGAGAATAAGTGAATGTCTTGCAGTGATCCGATAGACAGATAATTTGGTTTTGGACTAAGGCCATCATAACAGGCAGAGTTAACTATGAGGTTAAAATAAATAGGGCTCAGAGACTAGGTGTAGAAGGTGAGTGGTTTGAGTCAATGATGAATGTCAAGCTTTGTGTATCACACTGGTGCATGGTGGAAACACTCATTGAGCCAGAGGATACCAGGGAAATTATAAAGCCGGAGAGTAGTACCACTGTGGAACATCCAGTGGGTTGGGTGTTTGTCAGACATCTAAGTAGAAAAATCATATGGACAACTGAGTCTTCAAGTCTGAAAGTGAGGGACGGGAACCTCAGAGATTGAAGTTATGAGTTGCCCTGCGGAAGGTGGTCACTGGAGAAGAAAAGAAAAAACGTGAGAGTGAGTGAAAGGGACATAAGAATAGAGGGTTGAGGGGCGGCCACATTTAAAGGAAATTTAGGGAAATTTTAGTATGAAAAGGGGATAGCAAGGGACATTAGATGAGTAGAGTGTGGGGGAAGCCCCTGGAAGTGAATGCTGCAAGAAGAATGAAATTGCCAGAGGTTAGCTAAAACAAAGGTCTGAGCATCTCAGTGTCTATGGAGTTTAAATACTGGAAAGTTCACAAGCCTTAAATAAGACCCATGTCATTGAAATATGGGAGGAAGCCATATTGTGTTGTTTGAGGGGGAAGTTTACATAATAATCATAGCTGTGGCTTGTCAAGAGTATCCATTATGCTGTATGCTGAAAGCCAGCTTGCATATCGTCAGGCTTGAGTTATGTTGGGAGTACCAAGGTCTCCAGAGGTTAAGCACCATTCCCAGGATGGTAAAAAAAACAACAGAGAACTGTTGTCTCTGGTGCCAGAGCACTATACGTTTTTGTTCATTTGGCATTTGGCTTGGGGATGCCAGATCTTCTATGACAGCAGTATTTGTCCACGAATCTTTGGGGACATGTGCTCTAGACAATGTCTCCAATAAAGCAATCATGAAACTACTTAATTAAATCACCAAAACATTCAGAAAGAACAAAACAATGAGATCATAGAGGATCCCTTCTCAAAACTAGAGAACAACAGAGTGTCATGGGAGATAGAAAAACCAACAGAGAGGGAGAAAGGAAGGAAGGGAAGCAGGAGAGGGAGAGAGAGATTGTGTGACTACCCTGACGTCAGAGAACAGAGGACCATAAGAATATGCTCCCAGTACATAAAGGATGCATATCAAAATGAAGCTTTTTAAATGCACAGCTAGCATTGCACACTATTTCAATTCAGTAATGAAGAACTGAATTAGGAATAAAAAAAAAGACTGATATTTCACATAGAAGTCCAGAAGCCTCTTTAAGTGTGGTGACATAGCAATACAGATGACTCTATAAGTATGATTAAATTCTATGTATTTATTTCCTCCCACTAACTCTTTATTTTCTCCTGTGTCCTTTTAGATCATGCTTCTGAGTGATCCTGAAATGGAGAGCAGTATATTGATCAGCTCAGATGAAGGGGCAACCTATCAAAAGTACCGACTCGCCTTTTACATCCAGAGCCTGCTCTTTCATCCCAAGCAAGAGGACTGGGTGCTGGCCTACAGTCTGGACCAAAAGGTGCACTGTTTTCATCCATATCTTGTCACAAAGGTGTCTTATGAGAAGCAGTTGTTAGCTCCACCCAAATTTTGGAAAGACACAATGACATATGATCACTCCAACCCAGCTGATTTTGTCTGCAGCAACTAACTTTCCTTACTATTCCTTTTTTTAAAAAAAAACTTACCCAAGGATTTTTGTTTTCATTTATTTCATAGGTAGCAATTCTAAGATAACCATATTTCCCTTCCTCTTCCTCCCATTATCACCCTCCTTTCTTTCCTTTATTTTTTTTCAAATTTTTGCAAAAACATAATTTTAATCTACTATATAATCACAGGGTTATTGTACCACACTTATCATAATATTCATCAGTAAAAAGTAGAAGGACCATGGTTCCATAGGAGTCTAAACAAGAGCTGAAAGCAGTGATCAAATCAGAAGGTGTCCATTTCATTCCTAAAACTTTTTTTGTGTTCTGCATTAACTAGCACATATCAGAGAAAGCACTGTAACAAAACACCTAAGACAAGCTGCTTAAGAAGGAAGGAGATTTATTTTGGTACATGATTTTGGAGGTTCACAGTTCAAGTTGGGGCAACCTCACTGGTTTGACCTCTGGGATGGAATTCTTGCTGGCAGTATCCTGAGGTGGTATAGAGCATCTTAGGGCAAGAGAAGGCGTTTGTGCTCTGTCTGTCCCTAAACTCATCATGATTTGACCATGGACACCCACCCCTTCCACCTAATCCGGTCTAATCAATCCACGAGGACCTGGGTCTGAACACAATAATTGGGTTAACTTTCTGCCCTCTTAATAGTGAGACTAAGTGAGATTTGAGGACCAGGCCTCTGACACAAAACTAAGACAGCCAAACTAATCTCTAGAACACAGCAACTATTTATCATACTACATTTTAAAATGGCTTACTCTGTTATTTTTTATTCATTTGAACTTGTTTAACAGCTCTGCGAGATAAGTTTGACATAGATAATTATAATTTTTATAGTGACTATAGTAAACAAAATTGCAGAAAGGCTAAAGTGCTCTCCAAGCTTGTAGCTAGAGGAGCCAGGATCTTGGAACATGTTGTGGAATTCCAAGTCTAGGTATATTCCACCACACTAAGCTGCCTTGATTGGATGCAATTTGCATATATCATAGCTCTCAGCTCAGCAGTGCAAGGGGAGCATTGACTAAGTCCATTTGCTTGTTTTCTAAATGCACATTAAAGACACAGTGGCCCAGTGAGGCCTTCTGTTTGAGCTCCAGTTCCTTGTTCTCAGCCATGTGGTTGACATTGCCTCTTACGTGACCAGAAACTTCTGGAATCAGTATATTCCAAAAGTGAACTCTTAATCTTTCTGCAATATAACTACCTCTCTGCCAGGATTCTCTAGTTCTATCCACCTAATTGAAAAGTCAGAAACATAGCAGGTATCCTTAATACTGCTTTGATCCTGATGTACCATCTCTGTTCCATCTTTAGGTCTTATCTCTAAATGTCTCTTGATTCCATTTACTTCTTTAACTTCTACCATCACTCAAATGTATGTTACATCTGTCACCTGAACTAGGGCCAGAATCTTTTCACACTGTAACCTGAAGAATGTTTTGCAAATGTGGATCTTATGAATTCATGGCTTTGCTTAGACCCCTTCAGCCTTTCCTCATTGCTCACAGACTCAAGACTGTAGTTTTTCAGAGGGTCTACCAGACCCTCACTGGTCTGGACACCCCACCCCCTTCTCTCTGCCTTACCCCCTTCTCTCTGCCTTACTTCTTCCTTTTGGATAGTCTTACTTTAATTCATCTTTCCAGCTGTCCTCTTGCTCCCTTTGAGTTCTCTCCTCTGATGTGAGCCTCGTCGTTGTTGGAGTTCTCCTCTGGCATTGCCTTCTCAGGGTGCTTGCTCTGAACTCCCTGACAAAGCAAGGCTGCTTGCTGCTCTTCTCCATGGCACTAAGTTCCCGTCTTTTAGAGCACTCATCACAGTTGAAGTTTACATCAATGTGCATGAGTTGTGGATCATCTACACTTCTCATTAGATTTCAGGTTCTAGGTGGGCAGAGCCTGGTTTTACTCACTGTTGTAGCACCAGTCCCTGGCATAATACTTGGTTCTTACCAGTGCTCAGTACCCATAGGAACCTGTTTTATGAATTAATTACTAAATAAATGCTTAAGTGCTGTCAAACTTTCCCACTACATATGATGAACTTATAATTAAGGAGAGGAATGTTGCATTATCCTTATTTGTATTTCCTGTCGTCTCCAGAACCTTAGTGCAGTGCTTGATGCCAAACTATTATTTAATAATGTTGTGAAATCATTCAGTGAAAGGAAAGAGATAATTGCAAACACTGCCTCACATAGAGATCGACAGAATAACCTTGATTTTAACAGCTTCACTTCTCTTAAACAGAATGCTCTTAAGTCCTGAAACAGTTGCTTCTCAGTAGTATTTGAATATGTGATTGTGATTGTGCATATGTGTGTGTGTGTGTTTGATGTCAGCACCTTTAAACAATAATTTCAACATAACCTTTATATCTCTCGTTAACGGAGTCTCTTGGTGGGTGCCAGGTGCTTAATGCAATCCCCTAAGGATACCCACATGACATTTGCAGAGCAGAAGCCATGGCAAATACATTTCTTTCATGGCATCAAGTGGATACTGTATGAAAGACTTAGCCAAATGTCAAATAGTCTATGAGTTTAGATGCTTAGTAGAGTCAAAAAATTTGAAACTGTATTGAAAAAGTGAAGGATTTTGATGTTAAATGGATGGATGGTGAATTTATTTAGGTGAAGTTCAGAATTCTGAAAACATGTTTTTATTTATATAGAGATAGGCTGGATTAGAAACAATGGACTTCTCCATCTAAGAATTAGATACAGTGAGTGCTGTGTGCCCTGTGGGTATCCAGGAGTATCCTCCTCCTCCATCACCACAGCACTGAGAATCTTCGGTGTTTGGCTTCTGAGGGACCCTTGTGGATGGAATGCATTTAAAACCCTTTCAGATTTGGTGACTACTCTTTTACTTAGCAAAATGCTTGGGATTGTGGCAGTGGATGTTGATGTATTTTCCTAATCACACTGCACATTTCTGGATATATTATTCCTTAGGTACTTTTTCTTGTTGACATCTTTTGCAGAAAGTGGTTGAATATTTTCAGACCTCTAAAGTTTCTAACGGACGAGAGGCCATTCTTCTTTTAAATAAATGGTGTGACGAGGCAGATGATACCCCTGGCAACATTTGCAGAGATGGCATAAAACACCCTGCCCAGTCATCCAGGTTGCAGAAGAGTTTTTCTTTATTTGGGGGGTAATTTAGCAGTTTAGAGTCAAGGAGAGTGATGCTATGCAGTAGGAAGATGCAGGTGTAGTTGAGATTGATATACAAATGTGTTATTTCAGACTAGAGCCATCTCTGATGCGCATGCATTGAGGCAGCTGTTTTCTGCTAGAGAAAATGAAAAGTGCTAGTATTAAGGTAACTGCTGCATCAAAGGGAGATGTTTGTGGTGTGGAGTGAATCGATGTTTCCATTATTGTACCTTTGATGAAATGCACTAGCAATTTCTTTAAAATCACTAAGGCTATCTCCTTACGTTATATGTATTACAAAAGACCTAATTGAATGACATTTTAAAGGTATGATATCCAGTTGCTTTATTTTCTGATCTGCTACCCCACAGCTGCAGGGAACCTGCCAGTGGATCTCACTTTACGAAGGCACTGCTAATGAATTAACAAAATACCTTCTGGGTGAGATAAAGTAGTATCTAAAATCCACGAGATGTATCTAACATTCAGTTGGTTGAGATGCTGAATGGTGGGTTGTGTGTTAACTGGGAACACAACTACCTGATGCTGGTCATGGCTTGGTTCGTGGTGGAAGATCATTCCAAATCTTCCAGTCCTGCAGAGGGGTGGGACTGGAGAAAAAGGGTACCTTGCATTTGACTCCATGGTCCTGATTCAAACAGATCTTGTGAAGTCTTTTCCAGTTCCTAATAAGTTTGGCCTGGGCTTATGATCAGTTCTGTTCATTATGGCCATTCAGTGAGCTTCCTAGTTCTTTGCCAGTTTCTTTTCTGCCTGGCAGATTCTCTTGCCATCTTGAATTTTAATCTATGAGAACTCAGTTCATAGTTCATAGTTCATTCTTGCCTATTGTCCTTTATAGAGCTATTTTTAAAGAACTTTTTAGGTTTAAAAACACCGGTGAAAGCAATAGGTGATGGCTGGCCAAATTGTAAATGAAAAAAAGAAAAGCCATTCTCCTTCCATTGCCTTGGAACCAAAACTCGCTAAGTTCTCTCGAGGGCTATGTATGTATTGGTTATTGAAGGAGGTGGAATTCTACTTTGTGTCAATCAGTCTATTTCCTTACTGATAACTAAAACCCCTTAGATTGTGATGTTTTTAGATTAACTGGAGAGCTCAATAATCTGATTAAAACTGAAAATTTTTTAAAGAATTTGAGGTAGGTTTTGAAGACAATGCAATCCTAGAAATAGCTGCTATTCTCGTTTTAGAGAGTTGGATGCTGTCACAGCCCCCGTGTATGTAGTGTTTACAAAACAGGCACGTGCTTGAGCATTTACAGATGCAGACAGAGGGTCTGGATGGAGAGTGGACAGAAGCTATTTCCCTGCATGGCAGTTGGGATTGCAAAGCTCTCTATTCCCATCTATCTTGGCAAAGTGGAAATTCAACCTATACAGTTGGCTTTGGAGATCATAGATGAGACACTCAATGGGATTTCAGACTCCATTGTTTTCAGGCATTTCTGGAATAGAGTGTTCTAGAATTTCCAATCATTTCAATGTAAATAATACACCAGCACACATAAAATAGGGTTACTGTTATAGCAGTTATGGGCATGAGCATGCAGCTAAAGGATTTTTATTTTTTTAGAATAAATTTGACTTTTAATTGTCATAATCACTGTACTTCTGTATGGGGTATGGTGTGATCTTTTTGAAACATGTATGCATTGTAAAATGATCAAATCATAACATTTAGCATATCTATCACTTCCAGCATTTATCATTTCCTTTTAGTGAGCTAAGGGTTACTGTTGATCGCCTCCTACCAGCCAAGTTCAATAGTGGCTGAAATATTGACAAGCCGGTTAAAAAGCTGATGCAGTTTTCGGCATGGAGGCGCACAGTTTGGAGCCCAGTAGGGAGGAGTTGGTAGTCCTGTCCTAGCCTTGCTGATTGGACCATACCTGGGGCAGTCACAGCTTGAGCAGGGCACTGGCAAATTAGGGTGTATTTGGAGCATGCAGGGTCTGAAAATTCAAAAGGAAATTTAAACTTGTACTTCTGGATACAAATGAAGCTATGCTTTTCATTTACATTCTCATTCTAAACCCTCAGATTAAAAATGTAATTGTATTCAGATCCTCTAGGATTAGTAGGTGATGATAACTTTCTCAGTTGCCATTGGCAGAAACAGACTTTGTGTCTCCCTACCTGGTAGGGATAAAGCTGTTGGGGATTAACTAAGGATGTCCATGATTTTGAAGCTTTTCCTCCATGGAATAGAAATAGGACTGAAGGGCACTTTTATTTAAAGAACAACATTGCATTTTCATTAGGTCGTCTCCCATTTTTTATAAAACCATTTGTATCTCATTTAGGAGAAAGAAAAATCCATAACCTCACTAACCTATGACAAATGTCCACTGCGCTCACAAATGTCTCATCAGTACCATGGGGATATGCTGTCTCTGTCACCATAGAAACAGCGAGGGGTGGAGCAACCACCGAATGAGTGAAGGATGTAATGAGAGCTATCTTGTGCTATTCAAATGATACTTTTCATCTATTTGGACTGAGTTCTGAACTTGCATCTGATAAGTGTGGTACAGTGTGGATCTCCATCCATATCAACATTGCTCACAAAAAAAATTTGCTCCAAGGAGCATTTTTCTGCAAAACTATGCATCTGTTGACCTTTGTCTTCTCAAGCCTGCCTTTTCTATATCGTGTCCCAGGTTTTCTCATCTCCTGCCCTGCCTTTTAGGATGCATTTTAGGAACCTGAGGGATTTCTTTGCGAAAAAGGAACTTGTGATGGAATTAATGGAAGAAGCAGCATTTGTATGCTTCAGGAAGGGTGCTTGGCAGTTACACCCTCACGGAGGAAGTTCAGCTATGGCAGTTTTGATACAGACAGAAAGCCGCAGCTTCACATAGGCTTCTCTGGGTTCTTCCACCTGCTTCCTCTGTGTGCTGACCTTCCTTATGTATGCACTGATCCTTCCTTTACAAGCCTCGCTGGACTTAAGCTCTTGTCAGCTTGACCAGGCCCTGACTTTTCTCCCTCCTGCTCCCTAATCTCTGTGGACATCCTGACCAGTCCCCCTGGTATGGACAGCATGGTCTTTTTTTTTTTTTTAAAGTCAGAGTCAACCTTTAAATCTTTTAAAATCAAATTGTAATATATGTACAGAAAAGCATGCCTATCATGAACCTGATGAATTTTCTGGAACAAAATACATTTATGAAACCAGTACCCTGATTAAGAAACAAAGAACTTTCCAGAACCCCATGTGTACATTTCCAGTCACTTCTTCTACTCTCGGCAGGACCCTGGAGGAAGGAGGAAAAGGCTAGATTCTGCAAAAGAAAGACTACAAGATACCAAGTGGGGTAGACAAAGGAAAAGAAGTATTTTAAAGGTTAGTAGGGGGGCCGGCGTTGTGGCATATTGCATAAAGTTGCTACCTCTGGCCCTGGAATCCTATGTGGGTGCTGGTTCATTCCTGGGTGCTCCACTTCCAATTTGGCTCCCTGTAAATGGCCTCAGAAAAGCAGTGGAAGATGACCCAAGTATTTGGGCTCTTACCACCCATATAACATACCCAGAAGCATCTCCTGGCTCTCTGGCCTTTGTGGCCATCTGAGGAATAAACCAGAGGATGGAAAATTTCTCTCTCTCTCTCTCTCTCTCTCTCTCTCCTCCTCCTCCTCCTCCTCCTCCTCCCTCTCTCCCTCTCCCTCTCTCCCTCTTCCTCTCTCCCTCTCTCCCTCCTTCCCTCCCTCCCTCCCCCCTGTTTCTCCCTCTCTCTCTGTAACTCTGACTTTCAAACAAACAAACAAACCTTTTAAGAAAAAGGTTAATACAGAATCAGACTAAACCAAAGCAAGAATTATTGACAGTGAGTAAGCTCAGCTCACCTAGAATATTCATAAGGGAACTTTCAAAAAAATAGTTAAATTTTTAGCAATTTAAAATTTTTAAAATTTTAATAATTAAAATAAATTTAAATTTAATTCTTAAATATATTGCTTTCTGTGATATAACTTAATACCCAATATTTGGCAATATTGTGGCAAAACTAATATTCTGAAACGTATTGATGGGCATGCAAATGAGTTTTCCTTCCTGGAAAACACAAAGATGTATGCATATTCATAACATTCATGTAATGATTCGACTACCTTACTTCTGAGATGATTCTATTGGAATAATAATACCAACAGAACAATCATAATGATACCTTTCATTTATTATGAGAAAATTGGATGAAAACTTATTGACTATCCAAAATTAAGGAACTTTAAATCACACTATTTCCTTTTTTCTGGAATATTATACAACCATTAAAATGGTGATTGTGTTGTCTATGTAGTAACATGGATACATATTAATACCTATAAAACACATATGGATTTTTTTTAAGGATTTATTTTATTTATTTGAAAGACAGTTACAGAGAGAGGTCGAGATTGGAGATAGAGGTCTTCATCTGCTGATTCACTCCCCAGATGGCCACAATGGTTGGAGCTTCACCTATCTGAATCCAGAAGCCAGGAGCTTCTTCTGGGTCTCTCAAGTGGGTGCAGGGACCCAAGGACTTGGGCCACCTTCTACTGCTTTCCCAGGCCATAGCAGAGAGCTGGATGGGAAGAGGAGCAGCCGGGACTCAAACCGGCACCCATATGGGATGCTGGTACTGCAGGCCAGGGCTCTAACCTGCTGCGCCACAGCACCAGCCTCCACATATGGATTTCATATACGTAATATATACAAATGCATAAGTAATTCAAAGAGCACTTTTTATTAAAAATGTATTAAGTTGTGCAAAAACTAAGATGACATATGGAAGGAAAGAGGGAAGGAAAGCTCAAGGAAAGATGGAAAGAGATAAAAAAAAATCAGGAGAACAGGTGCAAATATTTCCAAAATGTAAAAGGGAATCATGACTGTGCATTTTTTCCAGACAACTTGTTTTCCAAATTTTCTGATTTCATTAGATTGGTTTTATATTAGAACGCGGTGGAAAGTAATCTGTCCTGAATAGTTATGTTCATCCTGATTAAAAGGTGGTACTTATAATAAAGGTCTTCTAAATGAATAGGGCCAACTTAGATAAAATCACTTTGGAAAGTTATTGATCCGTCTTTGAGGGCAGTGTGTTGCGGAGGAGAATTCTCCAGAAGTAGCAGTACTCTGACTCTGAGGGTTCTCCTTTCTGCAGCTTTGTCTGCACTACAGCCCCTTTAGGACTGTGAAACTACAGGAATTATTATTTTCTCCTAACAAAAGGTGTGCTCATGCTGGATATAACTTCAATCCATATTATTTACAACTCAGCAATAGATATAGGTTTTATTATTTAGAAGGTACCCACTATAGATAGATGTTAAGGGTGTGATTTATTCTGGTAATTTCGCAGATGAATTTTCCAGCTGTATCCCAAAATTGAATTAGTATTTGCTTATTTGATTTGACAGCTGTAATGGAAACAAATACTTCTGAGCCCAGGGGTGCCGACATATCCAGTGAATTGAGGCTTATGCCTAGTTACTCTTACACACCCATCTTATATCACTCACCATTGGACATACAGGGACTCCTGGGAAATGGAGACATATGGCTTTAAGAATCTCCATGGTGGGGCACCTACCTGTGTCATTATGTACATTATTCTCTTGGATTCTCATAGGAATCTGCCAGGGGAATAGTATTGCTGTGTTACAGATGAGCACATCACTCCTGAACATGATGCTAGCTTGCTCAAGGTCACACAGCCGGTGAGCGCCTGGCCCGCTTTTCATACTAGGCCATGGTGGGCCCACCACACCTGCTCCCTGATAGTTAGACCCACTTTGTGTCTTGAAACAGGCCTCTCTACCTGGGCCCCTTTGCATTAACCCCCAGCAGCGAGCAAAACTGTGAAACCACAAATCAGCCACGTGGAGACCGAACTTTCCAGTGAGTCCTGTGGGTCCTCTGGCAAATTTTTGGCAGCTGGAACTTTGTGGCTTGGGACCTAGAGGAGAGAACCCAGCAGACTGCTTCCTGGTGATAAGTCATAGGGTGAATTAATTTTGCCTTAGGCAGAAAATAAACATCAACAAAGCAGTTGTGTTTAGAGGAGGTTTTGTCCAGTTCTGCTTACTGTTTGCGTTAATTTGTTCAAATCTTTGGGTTAATAGACTGAACCAGAGTGTTTGTCATTTAAATAGGTAATACTATGATCTGAGGTTTTTAAAGGAAGCTTATGGAGACAACATCTTTAATATGGTAATGAAGATAGAAGTTGAAATCATTTAACTTCATTTACAAATCATGAATATGTATTATGCTTTAAATGAAAAGAAGGACTAAAACAGATATAGTGTTTGTTCAGTTTGCTAAAAAGAAGACAATTTGTCAAGATTTTTCCCCCAAAACCCAAGCAATATGCAAATGTAAGAAAATCAGACCCCCATGTTAATTCCACGGCGTGATGAATATTTTTATAATCCTAATTAGTACCAGTCATTTAGTCTAGCAATTTCCCCCAATCTAGCCAATTTGAAATTAAAATAGATGCCTTGATTACAAAACTCATTAGCAAAGAAGCACCCTTCTCACTAACCCGTTCATTTAAAATGCACAAACTGAATGAAGTGTGGAACACTAGTGCTGTCAATTGGCATAAAGTGAAGTGAGTCTTAATTGGAAGCATTGTGAAGTATTTGTATTGCTGCATGTTTCATTGCAGTATAATATATCATTCATTAAATGTAACAAAAGCAACTTTTAAATGGTTTAATTAAGTGGAGTTTGCGCACTTGGTAATTTTTATAAAGTCGAATGTCACAATTGTTTGCATTTGAAGTACTGATGGGTATTAATGTCAGGAAGACAGTCTGACTCTGCATTTATCACTCCCATTATGTGAAGAATGGCAGGTTTAATGTGAGAGGAGAAAATTAAATTATAGAGCATTGACTTCTTACTTAAAAGTCCCCATATGCACATTGTCCTCGTGAATTTGGACTTGGTGTCTGCAGAACTGCCTGATTTATGACTGAGAATAGAAGGTAAGGGCCTGGCAGAGGAGGGCTGGAATGGGGGCAGAAAAATAACTGCTGGGGATTTTTCTTTTTGTAATTCCTTTTTTAATCAAGGGAGGAAGCAGTAGGTGGAGAGAAACTCTATCCAATGTATTTTCATTTACTCAAAAGAGCAATGGAGATGTGTAGCAGTGCAGATTGATGTTCTGTCTAAGCAAAGTGTGGTGGGCGTGGGCGTGGAAGAACTTGGCTGCAGACCAGGGCAGCGCTGGAGCAGGGGGAAGTGCTGTCCAAAGGTCACAGTGTGGCTACTAGCAAGGGGTTCCGACTGGGGTGGAAGTGCAAGAGCATGCACAACGGGTGGCAACTGTGGCGGTTCTATGGGCGCAAGAAATAAGACAAGCTTAGAAACTGA
This sequence comes from Sylvilagus floridanus, assembly GCA_949820135.1. Taxonomy (NCBI): domain Eukaryota; kingdom Metazoa; phylum Chordata; class Mammalia; order Lagomorpha; family Leporidae; genus Sylvilagus; species Sylvilagus floridanus. The sequence continues at coordinate 57,025,003 of OX463235.1, forward strand.
TGTTCCATTGATGTTTGTTCTCTGTGTAATCCAGATGTCAGCTGTTGCCTCATGTTTATGGATTATTTCAGCCCCCCATTAACAAGAATGAGAAATCCACTTTTAACAGGCACTGTTGATACCTGTATTCATTTAGTATATCCACTCTACTCTGTGTTCCCACTGACTTGTGGCCGCCAATATTGCATTCCTTTGCCTGAGGGCTTTCCCCAAAGCCTCTAGAAGCTGCTCTATCACTCATCACTCAGTCCTGCAAGATACAGAACTGCCAGGGATGAACATCTGGGAGCATCCTTGACCCAGCGTTCCATAGAGTTGGGTTTATAGACACCCCCCGTTCCTCACACTCATGTGTGCTCACTCTGAGGTTTGTGTTCTATACATTTATCCAGACTCTCCCCATGGTGTTAAGCTCTAGTTGCCCACAATGTTAGAAGGATTTATCACCCAACCCCTTTTTGATTAATTGCCTCCATTGCCTGGGTAGTTTTTCTACGCTAATACCAGCATTTTGTTATTTTTTTCATCTTCTGAACGAACTAGTTATGCTTTAATCCTTGTGCCTGGGCCTTCTCCTGACTGGGGTACAGGTGACTGGGGTAAGGGGGACTCCAACCAATTGAGCCAAAATTTTGCTTTGTGATTTTGGTGATGGTAGTTGAATGTGTTTGGGCTTGAGGATGGGGATCACAAAACCCAGATTTTTACTCAGAAATTAGCCCCCCCCCTTTTTAATCTCTGTGTTCCTAGTATTTCCTAGGTTCTGTCCTCACTGATGTAAACCCCTGCCTCAATCCCAAGATGTGTACCACCTATTCTGAAAAACCTGTGAATTTGGTACCCTGCAGGGAAAAAGAGACTTTACAGATTCAATTAACTTAATGATCTTAAGAGGGGTAGACAATCCTGCATTATTTTGTGGTTTCAAACTAGCTGAAAGTGTTCTTAAAGGAGACAAGCATTATGGATCCAAAAAAAAAAAAAAAAGTAGATGTGACATAAGCAGGGTTGGAGTGATGCAGCTTGAGAAGAGGGTGTGAGCATCCCATGCCACGTATGCAGGCAATCTCTGGAAGCTGGAAAAGGCAAGGAAATGGATTCTCCCTTGCAACCTCCAGAAGACATGCTGTTCTGCTGACACCTTGATTTTAATCCCATAAAATCCATTTCAGACTTGCCTTCTGGAGCTGTAGTACATGGTATCATAAATCTGTGCTGTCTTGATCTACTAAGTTTGTGGTAACTTGCTATCAAAGCAACAGGAAATTCATACACTCCCCAACCCTTCCCCAGGCTGCCATGGATCCTCTGTTCCAAAGTGAGCAGAGTTATCTGCTTGTCTGCACCTGCTTCTGAAACCCCAGGCACCCTCAGACCCTGACACAAGCCATCCAGGTCACACTTTTTATTTCTTTTTTTTTAAGATTTTATTTATTTGTTATAGACAGTGAGAAGGAGAGATGGAGAAAAAGGTCTTCCTTCCACTGGTTCACTTCCCAAATGGCCGCAACGGCCAGAGCCGTGCTGATCCGAAGCTAGGTGCTTCTTCCTGGTCTCCTATGTGAGGGCAGGGGCCATCTTCTACTGCCTTCCCCAGGCCCTAGCAGAGAGCTGGATTGGAAGAGGAGCAGCCAGGACTAGAACCAACGCCCACATGGGATGCTGGCGCTGAAGGTGGAGGATTAACCTATTGCACCACAGCGCCGGCCCCTTGATTCCTTCTGATCCACGTGGTTCCCAAGTTAAGAAGAGTTCCTCCTTAGTGGAATTCTGGAGGGAAAAAACAATCTTCTATCACGTTACTTGTTGTGTTAGTTTCTGGGGATGCTGTGACAAAGTCTTGCAGACTGGATGGCTTCAACCACTTCAGCCACAGAGCTGTATGCTCTTACAGTTCTGGAGGCAAAGGGTCAGCATCAAGGTGTTGGCAAGGTTGATTTCTTCAGAGGCCCCCATCATCTGGCCTGCAGATGGTCACTTTTCTCTGTATCTTTCCATGGTCTTCCTTTTATATTTATCCCTCCATACCCTGATTTCTTATTCTTACAGGGACATCATTCATTCTAGTTTAGAGCCTGCTCTAATGGCCTTATTTTAAGTTATTTACATCTTTTAGAGACCCAGTTTCCAAGGAGAGTCACTCTTTTGGGAGGCAGGGGCTTAGGACTTTAGCATGGGCTTTGGGGAGGACACAGTTCAGCCCGACATGTATGCACGTCAAGATCATGGTGTCACAAGCACCTCGTGGTCCTGTGAGTCTCTGTTGCCCTGTGTGATGGGAGGTAAGGTGTCCTCCTGCCTTATAGCCTGAGCTGCTCTTAAGTCACAAGGAATGGAACAGAATACCAGGAAGACTGGAAATGGAGTGGGGCGTAAGGAAGCGGGATGTGGAGCTGATCCCTGAGGTGAAAACCAAATTCCATGAGAGGCCCTGAGATGAGTCAGGGAGATCGCAAACTGCTGTTTGGCCTTGACTCACAGTATGGTTAGGGGATCATGGAGGAAAAAGATGATACGTCAGCCAAGGAGAGCACCAGGAATGACTTCAGGGGCACAGAATCCAAAGGAAGTCTCCGATGGAAACTGGTGTTTAAAAATCATTCCTGTTTGCTTGCAGAAGCTAGATTCTTTGGTTTGAGCTTTTTAGTTTTGCTTTCCCTCTGCATTTGGAAATGTCAGTAGATTTCAGATGTACCAAAAGTTCTAGAAAAACATTTGGGTGATCAGAAGATGTTATAGCTCTTCTTAAAACTCTCCATTGGCCTCCCCTTAGCTTGGAGGACAAGTGGAAGCCTTTAGCTCAGCACAGATCAGGTCTCGTCTGGCTTTCCCTTTCCTCTTCCCAAATAGCCCCATCATTTGTGGGAGGAATGCAGTCCTCCCATTTCATAACCAAAGCCCTGGCTTCTGCGCTTCCCTCTGGGAGTCCTCTAATCCCGTCTTCAGCTAGTCCCCATATCTTCCAAAACTCAGCAAATATGACTTTCTGGAGTTTTCCCTAGACAAATTCTATCAAGAGATCCCTTAATAAACCTGTCTAGGTTTTTAAGAAACATCTAGAATGAAGCTATTTTCCTTTCTGTATATGAAATATATATATATGTATGCAGAAATATGTATATTTCTGTATTTGCTGCTTTTGATTTTGCGGTTCTACATTTTCCAAATACATTAGAGGAAACAAAATGTACCTCTGTGTTTAGGACACTTAAAGTTCTTCAGTTTTCCTGGACAAGAGAAAAGGGGTAATAGTCGTGCTATGGAAAAGAAAGCGGAGAGATTATGGAGTGATTCAAAAGTGGAATCGGACTTTGTGATTGCCTGGAAGTCACAGGGAGGGAGGGACACCTGATCATCCTGGTCATGACAAGCCTGAGAAGGACACAGCAGATCTGATAGTCTGATCTCCTACAAAAATATCTAAGGCCACGGGCTGTGCCCATGGCACATTTCTTCCCTGACCAAGGAGATTCGTGTTCTGTAAACACGCTGACTGGTAGGGGAAGCCCTGGTGGGCGCCGTTGCCAGCATGTACCATTGAGGAGGAGTGACCTTCCTTTGTGGCTGCTTTCCCCTTTGGCTGCTGCTCTTCTGACATTTTCCCCTGCGCCTCCCTTGGCTGCTCTGCGTGCCCGAGGCAGCAGCCAGCAGAAGCTGTCTGAGTAAGTTATTGAAACAGAGCATTTTTAAAATGGAGGCTTTTTAATTTGAAGTGCTTGGTAGAGATACGAGGGTTGTAATCTAGAAGCTTTGTAATAGGTGGCTGGGGACTGAGTGAGGGGGAAGAAAGATATATTAACTTTTCTTTCTTCAAATACAGTTGTGCCAATATGGGACTTGAACGTTTTCATAATTAAGATGCTGAAAGATGGCTGAGAAATCTGTTGTCTCTTGTCTCTCTCAGCCTTAGACGGTCTTTTGAATCTTGTACCCAAGAGCCTCTAGTCCCTGAAGGGGGCTTTCAGATTTCACTATGGCATCATTACTCTTGATATAATATGCCTACACTTAGGTTTACACAGTGTCTTTCCCTTTCTAATACTGAAAATGCCAATTTAACAATCAGGTAAAAAGCTGTTATTAGGCCTGGTATTTTGACGTAGTGGATTAAGCCCTGGCCTGTGCTGCCAGCATCCCATTGTGTTCAGGCTACTCTGCTTCCTGTGGAGCTCCCTGCTAATGGCCTGAGAATAAAAGCAGAGCAAGATGGTTCAAGTGTTTGGGCCCTGCACCCACATAGAGACTGAGATGAAGCTCTTGGCTATGGCCTGGCCCATCCCTGGCTGTTGTAACCATCTAGGGAATGAATCAACTATGGAAGATTTCTTTTTATCTGTCTCTCTCTCTAATTCTGACTTTCAAATAAATAAATAAATCAATCTTTTATTTAAAAAAAAAAAAAACCCTGCTATTGTTAATTTAATCACCATTATGGGTACTACAACTTCATCATTAAAAGAAAAACTGAAAATTCATTTCCAGTTAAATAAGCCAGACAGAGAAAGACAAATAACTCATGATCTCATTCGTATGTGTAATCTAAAAATGTTGATTTTATAGAAGTACAGAATAGAACAGTGGTTACCAGAGGCTGGCAGAGATGAAGACAGAGTGGCAGAGAGATTGATCGATGTGTACAGACTTACAGAGAGAGGGAACCATAAGTTCAGGTGTTCTGTTGCATAGCAGGGTGACTGTAAGGAACAATAACGTGTCACATATTTCAAAATAGCTAGTCGAGCTTCAATTCTACCATTCATAAATTTCAAGTACATTCTTAATTTGCTTCAGAACTTTGGGTATGAGTATTTCTGTTTGACAACTGGGTTTCTTTTGACCTAAGACTTGACTTTTCCATCAATAATCTTACTTCACTTAGTGAATAAAGCCTAAATCAGTCCATAACCTGACCTTAAAACCTGGGGTTTTGTGGTCCTATAGATGCTTCCAGTCCTTGGGAAAAGGGAGGCACAGCAGAGACTGAGAGCAATGCCGATACATTCATGTGCTTCTTGTTTTCTTGGCATTTTTCTCTTGGGGATTATCTCTGCAGCATTTAAAGTCAGGGGTACACAGTTTAGTATTTACAGATCTCTTCTTCTTCAAAGGCTGTTCCATGTGTAGACAAGACTGTGACAAGACTGATTTCCTCATGCTGCTGGAGCCCACAGTTTTATTCTACAAGCCTTGAACAAAGTCTTAATGAGTTTGAATAACTGTACATGATGCTTATATGCATTTAATGATGAATCATTGAAGTGTTTCAATATGGTACACAGGAAAAAGTAGTGAATTATTAACCGCTGGAACCTGAGGGACCCAGTGATTTCCTGAGATCAGAGGGAAGGATCTTTGTAGAGTGTGCTGAACGGAGAGGGAGTAGGCTGGATGTTGGAGCCTGAGATGGGGTTTACCAGTTAAAGCAGCCTACTGAGCATGTATTAGGTGCTCAGCAGACACGTAGGATGGACAGATTAACCTCTCTTCATTTTCTGTGCAGTGAGAAACATGATGGAAAGCTGAGAGAATCTTACAGAAAAAGTTGTGTAGGTGTGCTGCACTTTTTCTTGTGAGAGCTCTGCGTGGCACAGTTTCTTCAGGGCACCACACAACTGGGTAGATCTGGCCTCTGAATTGACTGAGCTTGTTCAGATTTTCTCCTAAACGTTTGGGTGGTATTTTTTTTTTTTTTTTTGCATCCCTTCCTCTTTTGCAACTTCGAATTTTAATCTTCATGAGATTTCAGAGGGTGAGCTCTCCTGACTGAAGTCTTCTGGCACAATGCTTTGAACCTGCAACTTCGTTAATTCCTAGTTGTTTGAGCTCAGGACTGGAAAGGCCAGAGGTCCGGGGCAAAAGCGGCTGACTGGGTAATAGTTGGTTAATAGGACCATCCATCATTGAGGACAGTTTTCTAGGAGAGAATTCTCAGCCCTTGATTAATATGGAGTGTGGGTGTCTATGACTGGCCTATCTTGACTCATTAAGTCACAAGCTGGGGGTACTCACTCTATTTGCAATTCATCAAGGCCCATGTTCTTGAATTAGAGAGCTCAAGACAGCAATACTCAAATTATCCTGCTTTTTCTCTTTATCATGGAAATATACACAGAGGGGGAGGTTATGACAATGTGTGAACTATGATGTCTTTAGCATTTCAATAGTGCCAATGTCTCTTGGTATTCCTGTGGATTGCATCTGTGTATGCATGCATTTGTGTTCTGTGGTAGAAGTGCAAAGGGGGAGAGAAAAGAATACTCATTATCATTCCTTTAATCAACTCCTTTTTGTTTGTTTTTATTGAAATGTCTAGGTATGGAACTCATTTTATAAACTCCTATTGGTAAATATTTTGGTGGTAGTTTTTGCTGCTGCTATTAACTTGCTCTCTACTTTTTATTAATTAATTCTCAGAGAATCTTGAGCTAGGTGGATCTGAAGTCCTATCCTTAAATCCCTAATATATGAACTCTGACCAGCTGCCACAATTTCCATACTTCCATTTTCAAAGAATTCAGGTTCTTAGAAAGCAGACAATTCCAGTTTTGTGGAACTCTAATTGTAAGCTGATCTTTATCACATGAAAATATATTCTGTCTCATTGAATCTTCTGATAATGGAATTTATTTCTCTTTACCACCTCATTCAAAACTTGTTCTATACTCTGAAATACGTAAACAGGTCCATTCTCTCTCCTTATGAAAGCCCTTTACATATATATGGGCGGGAGCTTTAAGACCCATTCTGTTACCCTTGTCCTCTCCAGGATAAACATAATTTGCCCTTGAGATCCTTTTTGAAGACCTAAAGTATAGCCCTGTTGTGTAAGGAGGAAGCCAAAGGCTTCCTGCCCCAGTGAACCAACACATAGTCTTTGAGGCACACCATAGTCTGGAAGAATACTTGATACTTGTTAGTCATGGGCTCACTTCATGGTCCAGCCAATGATAGTCTTCAAGTGAGACAGAGATAGTAGCATAAAGTGCAATCTTCCTACACCTCCTGCACTATCATGGACTCCTTTGCTAAATGAATGCATGAATGGATCAAAATAAAATGTCCAAAACCAAGAGACACAACACAATATTAGATCCAATATTTAGGATATAGTGGGAAAGTAAAGTGGGAATAGAGATAAATAGTCCCCATGTGCTAGGTGTTTTGCTTTGCTGCCTAATTTTAATATTCTAGCCTCTATCTGTTCATTAATTCCAAATCTCATTGTGGTTCATTATTGTGTGTGGTTATATATGTGTTTTAAGTATTTGCTTGTCAGAACATGGCTGCTCTGATTTATTACAAAGTGAGCTGATTTATAAAATATGAATTATTCCACATAGGTGATTTTCATTCACTTCTGAAGGAATGTCAGTGGACATGGGTAGTTTTAGGTATATTGATCTACTAGGGATTTCTGCATCCATCATGTAGATTATGTAAATTCAGATTCCATGTCCATAGCTGTAGTTAGGCTGGGGTTTTGTTTCCTTTTTGTTAACTGAGCCCATCCTAACCCCTACCCTAATTCAAGGTTCTAATCAGAAGACGATTTGTTGTTGCAAATCCAAGTAGTGGCCAGCATATTTCAAGGTACTCTATCATGTATTAGATAACACTTCAAATTTTACATATTGCTCTTATTTCTGTCTACTTATTGCATACAAATGATAGCTCAAATATCTTTTCCTTGTGTAGTATTGCAAGCCACTAGTCGGGTCCCAGAGCCTACATTTGGTTGCTGAAAGACCAGCAATCGACTCTTGTATTAATTTTGTTTTGAAGTCTCACCTTAATTTTGGTATACAGGACTTTAAATCCAAGATCAAGTACTATTTAAGGTTTTGAGAAAAAAATCTTTTGTGTCATATCAAAATACTTGTTAGGAGATTTAGTGCAATCTAGTTGGAAATGTGGCTGTATAATTTAACTTATATATAACCTTCAAAGCATCCATATAACATAGGTATCATTACCACATTCTTCCAGGTAATGGTATCAAAGTTCAGGATAGCTAAGCGAATATATGGGGGTCAAGACTTACAAGAGCCAGTCAAAGAGATAGAAGAAAAGACATTCCTGAAAGTAGGGAGAAAATGAGCAAGCAATGCATGGAATTCAGGCAAGGAGAATGGTACAAAGCTTAGACAAGAATCAAATGCAGTGAGGGGTAAGGGTTGGGGATCACTGGAGTGGCACTTTCCTGAGGAGAACAGATTGGGTCTAAATGATTCTGTGAAAGTGCCTGAGGGCAGATATTCGATTGCTTTGTCCTGTCTGCTTCCTGCAGAACCACTTGCAAATATGCACTTAAGTGTTTTTTGATGGTAAGGGTGATTATCTACAAATTTTCCTTCAAATAACACTCTCCATTTGCAAAATGTATGCAAAAATATGAGCCCAGCTTCAGCTCTGCACTCCAGTTCTGAGTTCACTTCCTTTCTGGGAGGGTGTGTGGGAATAGCCTTAGTGAAAAACATCCAAAGGGAAGCTCTAAGTGACAGGCCAGTTGGAAGGCCGGGTCTCTACCTGCAGCCTTGAGGGGAGAAGTGCAACATTGTTTCATGCATACATACCACTTACTGCATTTTGTCTTAAGTGCTCCAGAAACAGTGTCTCTTTCAATACCTTGGCAAAAGGCATCATTGTTCCCATTTCAGATATAAGAAAACTTGAGTTTTAGAGCAGCTAAGTGGCCCAAGGTACCAGAGCTAGACATTGATATTACAGTCTTGGCTGACTCGACAGTAAAGCATCTTAATTCTTTAGGTCCCTGAGAGAGAGAGGTTTTTAGAGGTAAAAAATTTTCCTAAATACATGGTAGAATGTGCCTGCCTGGATTTTCTTTTCTTTTTTTTATAAAGCTTTTATTTAAAGAATATAAATTTCCAAAGTACAGCTTATGGATTACAATGGCTCCCCCCCCCATAACTTCCCTCCCACCCACTACTCTCACCTTTCCCGCTCCCTCTCCCCTTGCATTCACATCAAGATTCATTTTCAATTCTGTTTATACACAGAAGATCAGTTTAGTACATATTACGTAAAGATTTCAACAGTTTGCCCTCACATAGAGACACAAAGTGAAAATACTGTTGGAGTAATTGTTATAGTATTAATTCACAATATACAGCACATTAAGGACAGAGATCCTACATGATTTTTTTTTTAAATTGATTAATTATCTATGCGACTTCCAATTTAACACCAAGAGTTTTTAATCATTTGAAATTATCTTTATATACAGAAGATTGATTCAGTATATACTATATAAAGATTTTCAACATAAGAGATTCTCTTGTAATGCTATACAAATTCTCTTGTAACACTAAGATGTGTGTCCATGTGGGGCTTTAGGTGAGGGGTGCTTAAGGATCTTCATAGCTTCTGGTTTTGGCCCACTGGTCTTTTCTAAAGAGCCAATAAAGAGAACTCCAGTCTGGGAAATGGGTGCCCCAGTCATGATAAAGGAGGGACCGTGGAAGATCCATCCTGTTCCACAGGAAGCCATTTCTCAACCTAGCTCAAGTGACAACTTCCTTTTATTCATTCATTCAATCATTCATTCTCCCTACCAACACTTACAGCTTTTTTTTTTTTTTGCAGAATAACCTATATTTTGGACAAACTGTTGAAAGCAGTAATATCGTAGAGATAAGAATTCAGTTTATATCCTAAAGAGTGACACAGAGTGCCTACCCTACACCAGGCACTGAGCATAACAGATTGGATAAGAGTATAGAGAATAAGTAGCCTAATATAATAACCACAGGGTACGTGTCATTATAATTTAATTATAAATAAAATAAAATATTCTACTCGTTGATAACATTAGCCAAGTTCCAAGTGCTCAGTAGCCATGTGTTTCTGGTGACTACCCTACTAAATAGCACAGATATAGAATAATTTCATCATTGAACTCACAGAAAGAAAACTCAAGAAAGAAATCCCATTGACAATAGCCACAAAAAAAATCAAATATTTAGGAATAAAATTAATGAAATTGAAAGATCTCTACAAGGAAAATTATCAAAAATTGAAGAATGAAGTCATCAAGGACACACAGAAAAAAAAAATTGAATAGTTTAGGCCGGCGCCGCGGCTCTCTAGGCTAATCCTCTGCCTTGCGGCGCCGGCACACCGGGTTCTGTCCCGGTTGCCCCTCTTCCAGGCCAGCTCTCTGCTGTGGACAGGGAGTGCAGTGGAGGATGGCCCAAATCCTTGGGCCCTGCACCCCATGGGAGACCAAGATAAGCACCTGGCTCCTGCCATCGGATCAGCATGGTGCGCCAGCTGCAGCGCTCTGGCAGCGGTGGCCATTGGAGGGTGAACCAACAGCAAAGGAAGACCTTTCTCTCTGTCTCTCTCTCTCACTGTCCACTCTGCCTGTCCAAAAAAAAAAAAAAAAATTGAATAGTTTCCCTTGCTCATGGATTGGAAGAATCAATATCATTAAAATGTCTTTACTGCCTAAAGCAATTTATAGATTTGATTCAGTTGCTATCAAAATACCAATGGCATTCTTTACAGTTAGAAAACACACTACTAAAATTCTTACAGAATCACAAAATACCCCAATAGCCAAAGCAATCCTGACCAAGAACACTCAAGCTGGAAGCATCACAGTATCTGATCTCAAAGCATACTACAATGCTATAGTAATTAAAACAGCATGGTAATGACATAAAAACTGATACATAGATCAATTGAACAGAATAGAGAGCCCAGAAATTATATATGTACAACTAGCTGATTTTTCACAAAAATGTGCAGATCATACAGTGGGGTAAGGATAATCTCTTTAAAAAATAGTATTGCAAATCTGGATGTTTATCTGTAGAATGAAATTAGATCCATACCTTTTACCATACTGAAAAATCAACTCAAGATGGATCACAAACCAAAATTTAAGACTTGAGGCTATGAAATTGCTGGAAGAAAAGGCAGAGGAAACACTCCAAGACATTTGTGTTAGGGATGACTTCTTGGACAAAACCCCCAAAGCATAGGAGCAGAAGTAAAACTAAACAAATGGGACTATTTCAAACCCAGAAGCTTTTGCATGGAAAGGAAAAGATCAATAGAATGAAGAGACATCTAGCAGAATGGGAAAATATTTGCAAATCACCTATCTGACAAAAGATTAATATCCTGAATATATCAGCAACTTTAAAAAATCAACAACAAAAAAACACAACCAACCCAAATAAGAAATGGGCAAAGGACTTCAATAGACAATTCTCAAAAGAAGAAATACAAGTGATAAATATATGAAAAAATGCTCAACATCACTAACCATCAGGGAAATGCATATCAAAACCACAATGAGATATCTCCTCACCTCTGTCAGAATGGCTAAAATCCAAAACATAGAGAGTAACAAACACTGGTGAGGATGTAGACAAAGGGGAACACATATACCCTATTGGTATATAGCAATACTGTTCACAATAGTCAAAATTTGGAACCAACCATGGTGTCCATCATCAGATAAATGGATGAAGAAAATGTGGCATCTAAACACAATGGAATATTATTCAGCAATAAAAATAGAAAGAAATTCTTCCATTTGCAGCAAAATCGACACAACTGGAGTGCATCATGTTGAATGAAATAAGCCAGACCCAGAAAGAGGAAAAACTGCATACTCTTCCCTATATGTGGGAGCTAAAATTTAAGAAAAAATGAAAAAAAAAAAGAAATGTTTGTGTTCATCAGTATTGCTGCAAATACAATTTTATAAAGTTTTGTTTTAAAGCTTTGTCAAACCAATGGTTAAGAATATTATACTATAGTTTTAATGACCTGTGATTACTATAAAATTACTGTGTATGGTTTAAATGGTCATATTTAAAATTTATTTTTTGACAGGCAGAGTGGACAGTGAGAGAGAGACAGACAGAAAGGTCTTCCTTTGCCATTGGTTCACCCTCCAATGGCTGCTGTGGCTGGCGCATCGCGCTGATCCGATGGCAGGAACCAGGTGCTTATCCTGGTCTCCCATGGGGTGCAGGGCCCAAGGATTTGGGCCATCCTCCACTGCACTCCTGTGCCACAGCAGAGAGCTGGCCTGGAAGAGGGGCAACTGTGACAGAATCCAGTGCCCCGACCGGGACTAGAACCCGGTGTGCCTGTGCCGCAAGGTGGAAGATTAGCCTATTGAGCTGTGATGCCAGCTTAAATGGTCATTTTTCCATTCAGTTATTGTTTATTGTTATTGTCTGTGTCCCCAATAGAGCCTCTTGCTTTTTACTTGTTAAACTTCTTATTTGGTGAAATATTAAACCTTTTTACTGTAATGTTATTTGAAAGTATGTTTTCAGAAAAACAAAAACAAAAAATGGGAGAAAGAGGATGGGAGGGAAAGCGAGGGAGGAAGGAAGGGAATTAAAAAAAAATTTTAATTAAAAAAGTACTATGCTGCTATGACTTAAAAATAAAATAAAAATTCTATCTCTATTGGGGGAAAAACAGAATATTTTAATCATTGCTGAATGTCCTATTGAACCATACCAGTGACAGTGAGGTTGGGCTCTGAAACCAGATGGCCTGGCTAGGAGGCTGGCTTGTCCCTTGGCAACTGTGTGTGTATAGAGCAGCTCTTGCATATCTCTGCATTTCTGTGCTTACCTATAAAGTGGGAAACACACCTGGAACAATAAGATTCTCCAGGAACCACTGTAATGGGTTTATTTTCCTTAAAGTAGTATTTTCAACCATCCTTCCAGATCAGTGCCAGTGCTATCTCATTGCATGGATGTACTCATAGCAAAAGTTCACTGATGACAGGGAGTGGGATATAAACCCAAGCAGCCAGGATCAAGAATCCGCGTTGTCAGTCTTTATTATTATCCCAAACAATGACATCAATATCATAGTGTTGGGAGAATAAAACCATTTACTCCATTAAGATCGTGGTCTCTGTTTTGCATGGAAATGTTAGTTATGATTCTGGATTTCTAGAGAGGTAGAGAAACTCCATTTTGTAATCAGTTCTCTTTGGGAATCCAAGAGAGAGGGACACCTTGTTCCTCTTATTAGTAGAAAATAACAAAATGTGGCAGGAAAAGGGTTGCAGCAGAAGAAGGGCCCAGCCTTGCTGCTGCCTGCCTTGTGCTCACTGCTTCCCTTCCCTGCCCTGGTTCCTCAGCTGTGACTTCAGGATTGAACGAGGCAGGGCCCAGGCTCTGTTTCCTTCTCCAGAGGCTCTGATTCCGCCACAAATGGGTCCCAATTTGCCTTGCACAACTTTTAGCCATGTATAAATATTAGCTCATGCAACTGGTTAATCACTTCATGTCAGATAAATGTGCAAAGCATGGTGTTTAATATGTTTACATTAACTGTCCAAACCACGTGGGCGTTAACTGTGCTTGCCCAGCATCTGAGCGTGTGTGTCGAGGCAGGAACTTGGTGTAGGCACCCATCTCCCTCACTTTTCACTCAGACCAGATATTGACTTATGCCATGGGCTTTGTCTCATGCACTGTGGACCCTGGGTTCTGAGAAATGTGTATGCAAACAGTGCAGCCTCAGAACCAGAGCTGCACGCGGCCTTCTCTCTGCCTTCAGACATGCTGAGTTTCTCACAGGCACTTCATTTTTCATCCAGTCAGGGAAAAAGACACGAATTACCGTGAGTTTACACCTGGATGTCAAGCCTCTCCCTCTCCCCCTCCCACTACCTGTCCCCGTCCCCCTCCTATCTGTTTTGACTTTTAGCACAGGAGGTTCAGGACAATTTCAGGGCAGTTATGGGAAATTTCTCAGGTGTGATAAAAGATTCTCTGGGTTTTTGTTCCATTGATTTTTATGGGACTGAGGATGGCTGTAAAATCCAACTGGGCACAGCACAGCTGTCTGCCTGCTGGTGTGAACTGTACAGGAAGCCAGCAGGCATCGTAGCCGGAGCTGGGTGATGCAGCAAAGGGTGACTTGGACACTGTACCGGTCACACTCTGGGCAGGAGCAGGAGGAGAACTGCCCAGCAGAACTCTGAGAGAACTGAGTGAAGAGACTCTTATGCGAGGAGTGTGCAGAGTTAAGGGAACCCACACAGCATGGGAAGGCACCCAGAGACCAGCAGCTGAAGGAAGCCTTGGACCTGAGGCTTGAAGGGGCAAGCATAGGAAACCAAGGTACTGAATTTCGGAGGGAACTAGAGTGGGGGAGAGGAAAGACACCCAACAACTGACGGCACAGAGTTTGGAGACCCTGCTAGCAACGTGGAGTCCAGGAAGGGTAGGAAGTGGGGAGATACTCTACCCACCCCTCTTCTTCCCTGCCAAATTACTGCTGGACACTTCCTTCAGATGAGTGCAAGTAGAAGGTAAAAGCCAGGAAGCCAGGGGGCCTAATGCAGTCTTTGTGACTAGCTCTGCCAGGGTGTGGGGAAGGGCAGTGAATGGCTGTGGGTGAGGACAGATGGAGTCTAATAAGCATGGTCTGGTGTGGACGGCTATGTGCAAATGTGAGGTTTTGGAGCAGTGGAGAGAGTGACAGAGGCAGGGGGAGCCTTAGAAAGAAAGTGACAGAGGCAGAGGAGAGCATTGAGAAGATGAGGTTCAGGCTTACCAGATAATGAATCAAGTGCATCCAGCTCAGGACCTGTTGTTCACTCTTGGATGAATTCAATAAAAGAATGAACGGATGTGTGAGCTCAACAAGTGAGTGAAAATAGAGAGGGCCCTTGCATTCAGGTAGCCAACAGTTTCATCAAAGGTGTATATTTACTGTGCATGCACATAAGCAGATAAGGAATTATACAAAATGTAATACAGAGACATATTCATACAGAAATATATGCATAGATTTGTAACCCCAAATATTAAGGTAAAGACTAATGTGCTGTGATAAGAGAAGAGGGGAAAGTTTATATTGGGGGTCAAGGGAGTCCTCTCTGAGGGAGGAATACAAAGGCTGAGACTTGGAGGTGAGAAACCAGCAAAGCCATTGGAGGGTTTTGAGTAGGAGGAGGAGAGGGTGGTGGAGGGGTCGTGAGGTAGGAGAAGAATGGCAGGGAAGGTGGCACCTTGTACCTAGTTCTTGTTGATCATTTCCCTCTATGCCTGCACCTCCTCAGAAGTATCTGTGGCCTGACTCATCCTTCCGACCTCCCCCAAAACTGAAGAGCCCTTGGGCACAGTTCTTGGACTACTTCCATCACTGCCCTCACTCCCTTCATGATCTCATCCAGGTTTGTGGTTTTAAATACAATTTGACCTAATGATTAGCCCAGGTTTCCCTCCTGTATGCCAGATTTACTCATGAAACTGCCGACGTGATATACCAACATGAATATCTTGTAAATATGCCAAAGACCCCATTCCAAAATGAAATGCCTTGATTCTATCCATTCCCTTTCATAAATTTGTTCTCACAGTTCAGTTCTTTAAATTTTATGGGGGAACTCGTTTGGTGTCTTGGCTCCACTCTTTATTTCATATTCTATGATTGATCCTTAAGAAAAATGTCCTGGCTCTAATGTTAACATACATTCAGAATCATGACACTCTTCCCCGTCTCCTGCACTGTTCCTGTCTGGACCATGCTACCATAGTCCATCCCTCACATAAGTGGATTATTGCTAACAATTTCTTCCACCCATACCCACCTACCACGAACTCCACATAAAGCAGCCAGAGTGGTCTACTAAAATGTAAATCATATCGTGGCATCTTTGCTTAGAATCTGTGAAATCCCTTCTCCAAACAAAACCATAAGTCTCCCATGGCTCACAAGGTCAGACATAATACCCCCTGTTTCTGCACTTGCCACTTCTCTGGCCTCTCCCCCTCATTCAATCCTGGCTACACAGGCTTCCCTGTTACTCTTTCAGTTGCCAGACACAAGCCTCTGTTAGTCTCACTCTGTTCAGGATGCATGTAATCCACTTAGAATTCTCACAAACTTCTGATCTCTGCTCAAGTCTCGTGTTTTGAAAATGCCTTTGCCAGCCACACAACATAAATTTTAATTTCTTGCCCACCCCTTATCCTGCTTTATTTTTCTTCATGGCCATTCACCATCACCCAACATGTTAATTCTTGTCTATAGCATTGTCTGTGTCTCTCAGTGGAATTAAAATGCTGAGAAGGTGAGGATTTGGTCTCTTTAGTCCCAGGCTGCATAGGGCAGGTATGTAGATGGACCTGTTGACCCAGTGGGTGAGTATGATAAAGTCCTAGCACAAGATGCTCACTATTGTGAGGATTCATCTTGGAAAGCACTTTGTCCAAGAAAGGAAAGGAAATTACTCCAATCTAGCGCCTATGATTTCCTTTTATCCTGAAGTCCTAATTAGCAGTTATTTTAACCGGTTGGTCAATTATTACTTATTAGGGATCTGTTTTCTGTGCAACCCCCTGTTGGGTGTTACAAGAGATAAAGAGATATATGCGATGTAATTTCTGTTCTTAAAGATCTTTGTAGTCTAGTTGAGGTGAGAAAAACAAGATTTATACATAGGTGCACACATACACACTAGCAGTAATTAGCAGTGCCATGCAGTGGCAGTAATGTTAGTAGCTATGTTGTAGACATTGTACCCAACTCTTCGATTTAGAATTTCATTGAGTCCTCAGAATACCATGAGAAAGTACAATTGGCACCTCCCACAAAGAAACAATCCCTTCCCACAAAGAAACAAATAGATGAGGAGAGAGAATCCTAGAGGGCTTGAGTGACTTTTTCTCTATTGTGTGAATGTGAATTTGTGAGAGTGGGTAAAGTGAGGGGAGGCAGCAGGAGCTGGATTCAAACTCAACTGCCTCACTTTCTGAGCCACAATTTCAAATCACGTTTTTCTGAACCTCAAGATCAGCTCAGGATCTGAGCAATGGTTGAGATGATTATTCATTGGAGATACATATCTGCACTTATTAGGAAGCAGGGAGGGTGCTTCTTGCTGGACATAAAATAATGAGCAATCCCAGGTGTGTCTGCGTTTTCAAAGAGCTCAGAATGTAAAAGGACAGAAATTTGACAATAGCACATGTGCTGGAAATCCAGGAGGATCGTCTTTCCCAGGAAGAAGGCCCTCTGGGAGGGGTGATTGGACTTACCACAAAGAAAGAAGCCGAGAAGGTGGGGCAGAATTTTGTGCAGCTGGAAAGGAATGGAAAAGAGAAACAAGCAGTCACTGGCGGAACTTGATTCTGCTTGCATAATTTGATTTCTGCTTATCCAATTCTCACTTAGCTGAAGGCTCTGGAAAGCCTTCTTCATCTCTACAGGTCAGTCTGTTTTTACGAACAACTGTAAGCAACAGTGGGTAAGACATCTTGTCTTCTCTGTTATGAATGCTTGGGCCCTAGCACATACTCAATACTCAATAACCTGTTCTTGGATGAAGGACTGCGTGTCGTTGATGTCCAGTAGAAATTCCCCCTGAAGAGTTCTCTTTTTTTTCACTTTAAAACCCTGTGACCAGTGAAACATAGTCAAACCTGACTGAAATTGAAGGCTATAACACCCTCTGGATGCATGCATCTGTCATTTTTAAAAGATTTGTGTATTTGAGATAGAGGAGAGGAGAGGACATCTTCCATTCCCTGATTCACTCCAAATGTCTCTAACAGCTGGGACTGTGCCAGGCTGAAGCCAGGAGCCAGGAACTCCATGTGGGTGTCTCACATGGATGGCAGGGACCCAAGTACTTAGGCCTGCATCCACTGCATTAGCAGGAACCTGGATCAGAAGTGGACTAGGTGCCATTTTTGTGGCACAAAGGGTTAAGCTGCTGCTTGTAAGACAGGCATTCCCACATCAGCTCTGGTTCTAGTTCTAACTACTCCATTTCTGATCCAGCTCCTTGCCCCAGTTTGTGACCATTTGGAAAGTGAACCAGCAGATGGAAGATCTCTATCTCAGTCTCTCCCTTTTTGTCACTGTGCCTTTCAAATTAAGCAAATGAATGACTCTTCTAAAAAAATTCTTATCTAAAATAAAGTCTTTTTTAAAAATGTGGTGTAGCTTAGACTGAAACTGGCACTCCATTATGGGATGTGGGCATTCCAAGCAGCCGTTTTACCCACTGTACAATACCTGACCCTAGTTTTGTCAATCTGATGTCACTCTAAACTACGACTTAGTGCCTTGGCAGTAGTATTCTTGCATTGATTCCTGAGAAGAGCTTCATGGTGAGGTCCTTTCTCAACACAGTGTTTTCAGAGGATGCTGTCCATCTTACTGAATTTCACAGAAAGAACAATGAAGGATAGTTTTGAGAAAGTAGGGTTGAGTTGAGTCTGGACTGCACATTTTCTTCTCTTTTTCTATTTAACTCTGAGGGGAACTATGAATATAGACACACACTCTTTGAGTCTCAGATCTAATGCATATTTATTGAGCATTTAGTAGGTATAAGGAATTGTATGAAGTACTTTCATGTGCATTATCCATTTTTATATCACAGTTACCTAGTGCATTTGGTGGCTTTTTTTTTCATTTCCAAGTTCAAAATTTAAAAATGTGGCATAGAGAAGGCAGTGATTAAAGCTACTGTGAGGAGCTAGTTACTGCCAGAGCTAAACGAGGAGCTAATTCTTTTTAGAAGAATCTGGAAAAGGGAACAGGGCTTAAATTATGGAAGAGGGAATTCAAGAAGCAGAGGCAAATTTCAGTGTTATTAATAATATTCTTTAATGATATTGATGTTGAACATGCTTTTCATGTTATCATATTCTAGCAGTAAGTAATAAATGCTGAGGCACATCCCAAGGGGTGTTATATTGTTGTTGTGTATCTGTCCTCAATAAGCAAGTAATCTAGTTAGAGATAGTAACCAGGAAATGTAGGAATTTTAGTTGGAGCGAAGAAGGCCAGAAGGATGGCTCTTCTTCCTTGTGAAACACTGTAGTAGCATGGTATATTAGCATATAGATGTACCAGTGTATGTGGACAAGACCTTGTAGAGGTCGTGGGGAAACAAGCACAAATGATTGTGTTACAGTTATTGATGAATTGTTGACTGTGTTTTCAATGTGCCATATTTTTAAAGATTCATTTATTGGAAAGAACATAAGAGAGAGCATGAGAGAGAGAGAGAGAGAGAGAGAGAGAGAGAGAACTTTCCTCTGCTGTTTCACTCTCCAAATTCCTGTAACAGGAATTCCATCCTGATCTGCCACATGGGTAGCAGGGCCCAAGCACTTGAACCATCATCTGCTGCTTTCCCAATCACAGTAGCAGGAAGATGAATTGGATGCAAAGCAGGTGTGTCTGAATGGGCTCTCTGATAGGGGACTGCAGTGTCTCAAGCAGCAGGTTAACCTGCTCCACAATGCTGGCGCTGAGTCTGGTACTTTCCTGATGTCGTTACTTTTCAGTAATTTTGAGGGGGAACAAAACAAAGATGGTACTTGAAAGAAAATCTGGATTATTTTTTTTCTTTGTGAAATAGCAGAACTCTGGCCAAAGGAAAATAACCCCCCTTCTGAGTGTTCATGGAGCAGAACTTCTTTCCTCTGGCTCTCAATTTCTCATTTTATGCAAATATTTAGATATTCTGCCCCTGTTTTTACAGAAGAGGAAACTATAACCCACACAGGTTCCAATATTTGTCTCAAGTCAGTCAAAAACAAGTGGTACGATCAGAATGGAAAGCTAACTTGGAGCTCTGGGATGGTAGAAAGAGCACAGAATGTGGACCCAGAGCTTGGGCGTCAGGTGCATCTCTGCAACTGTCAAGCACCTTGGTTCCCACAGTGATCCCCTCCATCTGAGTTCCCAGACCAGGGTGGAAGGTGGCGTTAGTCACAAGCCCTATGAGAGGAGCCTATGAAGAAATGTGAAAGTGTTTTGTAAATTGTAATGTAATGTGAATGTCAAGGACTGTTAATAAGTCTACTGCCCTACCCTCCATTTTGGAGAAAGCATTGGAACCTTTTTAGTCGCTGGCATTCCTCTCTGTTTCCATTAGAGGTAACTCATGCAATCTGAATTATAAAACAAGACAGCCAAACAAGCTATTTTGGGAAAAAATTTTTTCATACCAGACCCACTTAAATTGACAGAGGGCATCTCATCACACTTGGCCATGAACCAAAATCACCCTGAAGATTATCTATCCCTTAGAAGCTCAAAAGATCAGGGAACTACAGCTTTAAGTTGCACTCTAGCTATTATGTGAGTTTCCACTGCATTGCCCCAGCTACTCTTGCATTCAATAAACATGAGGGATTGCACCGTAATAGCAACCAATGCACGCAGACACACACTTTAATTAAAGGAATACATCACACAATAAAGTGCATTTAAATGAAAAATCTTTCCATTGGAAGTACAGTTTCTTTTTTTTCTTTCTTTCTTTTTTTTTTTTTTTTGCTCCTTTCTGTAGTACTTTTCTGATGTTTAAACACTTTTAAGAGAAAGGAAGGGCAGGCTAGGATCAGGATGAGAATCTCCAGAGAGATGCTGAGGCTTATAGCTGCCTTGCCCCAGATGAAATGTTAGCTGAACCCTGTATCATGACAGGTGATGCAAATGGAGCCTAGTGTGACCATACAATGAATGATGAGTGGAACCAATACATACATGAGATGCTATTGGTGCTGGTGAATGACTTGGTCTTAGGAGGAGGAATGATTCCTGGAGGAAGGGAAGAGCTGAGAAAATTAACCTACTTGGGGGCTGACAATATACTTTGTAGCTTAATGGCTTGGTGTGAACCACCTGACTGCACTTGTTCTTAAGGAGAGAAGCCAGGCTGCAAGCATATCTTCCCCTCCCTATACCTGTTATAGAATTTCTTCCCCATACCTTCATTGAAACATACTTTATGCATAATAAATTGTATTCATTTAAAGTCAACAGTTCAATGAGTTTTGACAGTGGTCACTACCACCAAGGTTATAACCGCTCCATTTCCATCAGAGATTTCCCACACTCCTTTGCAGTCCATCTCTTCCGTCACCAGTATGCTTCTTATCTTTAGAGATCTGTGTGCATTTCATACAAATAGGATCATAGCATATATACTTCTTTTGTGCACCTGGATTCTTTGATTAAGTGCAGTGATTCTCAGACTTGTCCACATTGTACATGATAGCCGTTGATTCCTTTTTTTTTTTTTTTTTTTTTTTGACAGGCAGAATGGACAGTGAGAGAAACAGAGAGAAAGGTCTTCCTTTGCCATTGGTTCACCCACCAATGGCTGCCGTGGCCAGCGCGCAGCAGCCGGTGCACCATGCTGATCTGATGGCAGGAGCCAGGTGCTTCTCCTGGTCTCCCATGGGGTGCAGGGCCCAAGCCCTTGGGCCATCCTCCACTGCACTCCCTGGCCACAGCAGAGAGCTGGCCTGGAAGAGGGGCAACCGGGACAGAATCCGACGCCCCGACCGGGACTAGAACCTGGTGTGCCGGCGCCACAAGGCAGAGGATTAGCCTAGTGAGCCGCGGCGCCGGCTGATTCCTTTTTTAATCACTGAGTAGGTTCTCGTGTTTAGGGTGAACATCATTATTATGATGATGGCATATCATGGCTCCTAGTTGTGGTTCCATAACTGAGAAACTCTCTCTCTCTCTCTCTCTCTACCTGCGCTGAGTTCATTAGTCACAATGTTTCAAGGATATAGGGGCTACTGCTCTAGTGACCAGTAGTGGTGCTCAGGATTTTCTGGTGTATGCTGAACACTGGCAGACTGAATCTGGCCGCCCCTTTTTTCTGTTGGTCTCTTCCTATTTGTACTATTCTTTTCATCAATGTTTTTGGACACCAAGTATGTTCCAAAAACTTCTCTAGGCAGTTGGGTACATCAAGTAAAACAAATAAAAAGAAAGGACAGAAATCCCTCTCATTGTAAAGCTATAAACATAAATGTTGTAGCACTTGTTGTTTATGGTTGGTCTAACAGTAACATATATTGTTTGTTGGTTATTAGTGCTATAAGGAAATAAAGCGAGAAAGGGGACAGGAGAAGCCAAGGTAGGATGACTGCACCTTGGACGGCTTTCGGGGAAGAGCTCATCAAGACAGTGGCTTTTGAGAGAACCCAAGTTCTAGAGCATTCTTTTATTTTTTTCAATTATTTAAGATCTTTATTAAGAGATACTTGCAGTTTGTTGACTTTTTGGGAAAAAAATCAAGTTGTCAACTTTTATTGCAAAATAAAAATTAAGTTCCTGACAAGATATGAAACAACTTAAAAACCTTTAAAGATGCATTGAGGAACACTAGACTCTTTCCTTTTTTTCTTAAGGTTTATCTATCTATTTGAAAGTCAGGAGAAACAGAGAGAGAGAGAGAGAGAGAGAGAGAAAGGTCTTCCATCCGCTGGTTCACTCCCCAAATGGCCGCAATGGCTGGAGCTGTGCTGATCTGAAGCCAGGAGCCAAGAGCTTCTTCCAGGTCTCCCATGCACGTGCAGGAGTCCAAGGACTTGGGCCATCTTCTGCTTTCCCAGGCCATAGTAGAGAGCTGGATTGGAAGTAGAGTAGCCAGGTATTGAACCAGTGCCCATATGGAATGCTGGCACTGCAGGCAGTGGCTTTATCTGCTATGCCCCAGCACCAGCCCCAACCAGGCTCTTTTTAAACAGCTCCTTGGTCATTACCAAAAGGAGACATATCTAGGTAAAAACAGTGACAACCTCTCTCTGCATAGAGAATATAATAGTAATCAAATCAAGTGGAATAGAATAGAAATCTGATCTGAGAGGGGTGCAGCAAGCACTTAAGGTCTTGAGCTTTAATATTTTGTTCGGTTCTTATTGCTAGAATTTCATACTCATTTCTTCTTGCTGGATGACCAAATGGGATGACGGTGCTGATGTTGAATGGTCATTCACTCAGCCCTGCCCTGTCCAGCTCCTTGAGTGGATGAATTGATGGGCTACTGTTTTCTCTTTGCCATCTTGGGGTTCAAGGTTATCTAATTGATGTCACTGAGGCATGGCTGTCTTGCTGGTCCTCCTGATTGTCCTGGCCCTGCTGGTCAGTGCCGGGCATCCCTGCTCCCTGCACCACACTTGGGATGCTGGGGTCCCTGCCCCACAGTCTCCACATGCAGCGAGGTGGGGCCTCCCCGAGTAGGGCCGTAGTGGACCAGAGCAGCCTTTGCCAGCGCTCTCTAAGCCCTCATTCTTTTCCTGCTCACTATTCTGGACATCCTGCTGGGTGCTGCGTGGACGACCCGGGGGGTTGCAGGGCGTCTGCAATGGCTGCGGGCCACTGAGCATGAGGCCTGCACCTTGGGGCCGGCAGTGGGCCGCCACCGCAACCTTTCCTCTGGTGACAGCTTCACTTGCCACAGTGGGGCCACCTCCTATGGGGCCAGGGCGCTTCCTGGGGTGCGCTTTAGGGCAGTCTGGTAGAGGAGCACATCTTCCTTGCTATCATTCCTGCTGATGACGCCGTATTTGTCCAGACCGCCGCTCCCTGCACCGCTGCGTGTGGTGAGCAGATGCTGGGGCCTGGCCTTCCTGCTCTCTGCTCATTGTTGTGGTGGCCATGACTGGGCTCCATGGGAGCTAGAGCAGTGGCCGGGGGGCAAAGGGCAGTCTTCAGCCAGTCTGATTCTTCAGCCACTGCACTGATATCGAGGGCACGATCTCTTGAATGTGGACATTTGCCATGGCACAGCAGGGATCGCACCTCATGACACCCACGGTTGAGTCTCTCAAGGCCTGTGCCCCATGCTAGGCATTCTTCCCGGTCCGTTGAGTTCTCCATGGTGTCTGGCTCGGGTGACTGACACAGGTTGAGAAAACTTGCTTGTACACATTTAAAGTGAGGGAGACTCATTCTGAGGAAGGAATCTGGACATTTTCACCTTGGCTGGCTTGAGGCATATTTTTTAGATGAATGTTCTTTCACCCTACAGTTCTATATTGAATGATTGACAGAGGTGAGGGTTATGATGAGGATGTATGAAATTACATGGAGGTGGGGCTGTGCAGACAGGTCTGACAGCAAACTGCTGCAATTATGGGTAAAAAGGTTATAAGGAGACCTCTTCCCATTGATAGTAACCTGAGAATCTTCTCATCAGTCCCCCCAGGAGTGCTAAAGGACATTTTCATCTCCCTCCACAAACTCTCCCTCCAGTTTCTAAACATTTTAAAGCCAACAATTCCATCCCTCTGTTCTCCCTCCTTCCCTCCCCTGCTGCACTCCTCCTTGCCCCCCCCCCCCCAAGGTTGACTTCCAAGATCCACCAGTCTAGCCTACTTAAATGTCTTGGATCTTACTGTTCCAGAAGCAAAGAACTGAACCCAATGGCTGGTGAACACAATGAAAATGTTCTATGTTCTATGATTGTTAGCATCAAAACATTCAGTGAGATTGGGAAATGAATAAAATCTTGGCTTATAGCATGAGGCAGGCCTGAGATCAAAGTCTGCCTTTTTCTGTGGTTGTTGCCTACTACAGGACAACCTGTAAAGAGTTGTAAAGCAGTGCCTCTAATATGAAGGTTGAATGAGCTCAACTGAACCTGGGAGTGTGTGAAAAAGGGAATGTGTTATTATTAAGGCTGGTTTATTTCCATGTGCAGTATGAGTTAATGTTAGAATATCCACAGTGAAACTCGTAATATTGAAGTTTTAACCTCTCAGATAATTCATGAAAATTACTCTAATTCAATACCCATTAATGACTTAACAAAACAAACACAAAAAACAAAAGCCTAAGCCAACAAGGAGATAAGTGCTTTTTAACCTGATAAATAATATCCACCAAAAAATTCAACAAACATTACTATTAATAGTAAAATATTTGTTACTTGTTATAGAGTCATGAGTAAGACAGATGCAACTGTATCTTCAAGTAAACATTGTACTGGGTGGGAGTCTTATTAAAGCAAGAACAAGAAAAGTCATTTTCTGTAGGTAATATTCTTTACACATAAGACTCAAACTACAGAAAAATTATTAAACATAATAATTTAAGTTATTTCAAGCAAAGCCAAATGGATATTTATTCCCTGGCAATAATGACTTAGAAAACACAATTAAAATGTAATTTATGCAGTATATATTATTCTAATACCTAATAAGAATAGATTTTCAAAAAATTGCACATGACCTTTATGGAGAAAATTTTAAGATTTTATTGAAAGACTAAAGACAACCAAACTGAATGCAAAAATATACCATGTATGCTAGAATGCTTAGCTTAAAAACATTAATTGTATGAAAGGTACTGTGTTTCAAAATCAAAGTGGCAATGGGTACTTATAGAAATTTAACAAAAATGATTTTATAATGTGTGACAGTGATTTTTTTTTTCTTTTTTTCTTTTTTCTTTTTTTTTTTTTTTTTTTTGACAGGCAGAGTGGACAGTGAGAGAGAGAGAGACAGACAGAAAGGTCTTCCTTTTGCCGTTGGTTCACCCTCCAATGGCCGCCGCGGTCGGCGCGCTGCGGCCGGCGCACCGCGCTTGTCCGATGGCAGGAGCCAGGAGCCAGGTGCTTTTTCCTGGTCTCCCCATGGGGTGCAGGGCCCAAGCACCTGGGCCATCCTCCACTGCACTCCCGGGCCACAGCAGAGGGCTGGCCTGGAAGAGGGGCAACCGGGACAGAATCCGGCGCCCCGACCGGGACTAGAACCTGGTGTGCCGGCGCCGCAAGGCGGAGGATTAGCCTGTTGAGCCACGGCGCCGGCCTGTGACAGTGATTTTTTAAAAAAGATTTACTTATTTTGGTGAAAGAGCAACAGAGGGAGAGAGGAAGGAAAAGAGAAAAGGGGAGAGAAAGAGAGAGATCTGTCCAGGGTTTCATTCCCCAGGTGGCTGGTCTGTGTAGATGAAAACTAGGAGTCAGGAACTCCATCCTGATTTCCACATGGGTGGCAGATGCCCAAGTACTTGTCACCTTCTGCTGGTTTCCTATGAGCATTAGCAGGAAGCTGTCTCTGAAACAAAGTAGCTAAAACTCAAACTGGCACACCAATATGGGATGTTTACATCATAAACAGCAGATTAACTCTGTGCCACAGCAGCATGATATGAGGGTATTTTCTCATTAGCTACAGAAAAAAATTAAATATCTTGGGATAAATTTAACCAAGTATATGAAAGACCTCTACAATGAAAATTACAGGGGCATAGTGGGTAAAGCCACCACCTGCAGTGTCAGCATCCCATATGGGCACCAGTTCAAGTCCCACCTGCTCCTCTTGCAATCCAGCTTTCTGCCATGGCCTAGGAAAGCAGTAGAAGATGGCCCAAGTGCTTGAGCCCCTGCACCCATGTGGGAGATCTGGAAGAAGCTCCTGGCTTCAGATTGGTGCAGCTCCGGCCATTGTGGCCAACTGGGGAGTGAACCAGCGATGGAAGATCTCTCTTTCTCTACCTCTCTTTCTCTCTCTGTAGAACTTTGACGTTCAAATAAATAAATCTTTAAAAAAATTACAATACATTAAAGAAATAAAAGACATGCAAGCACACACACACATACAAATGGAAAAATCTTCCATATTCATGGATTGGAAAAATTAATATCATTAAAATGCTACCCAAAGCAATTTACAGAGTCAGTGTGATCTTAAAACACCCAAAGGCATTATTATCAGATCTGGAAAAAATGATCCTAAAATTCATTTGGAATCACAAGAGACTCTGAGTAGCTTAAGCAACCCTAAACAATAAAAATAAAGCTGGAAAAATTGGATCTCTGCATACAGAGCTAGACCCCTACCTTACACCCTGTAAGAAAATCAAATCACAGTGGATCAGAGATGTAAGACCTGAAACCATCAAATTACTAGAAGAAAACACAGGAGAAACACTGCAAGACATTGGAATTGGCCAAAGTTTCTTGGATAAGACTCCAGAAACACATGCAATAAAGGCAAAAATAGACAAATAGGGTTATAACAGCTAAGAAACTTATGCACAGCGAAGGAAACACTCAGCAAAGAGACAACTGACAGAATGCGAGAAAATATTTATACATTATACATTTGATAAAGGAGTGATATTCTGATTACATAAGGAGCTCAAGAAATTCAACAACAAAACCTGCAATCTAGGTTAAGAAATGGGCTAAGGCTATGAACAGGCATTTTTCAAAGCATGAAATACAAATGGCCAAGAAACACATGAAAAGATTCTCGGCATCAGTAGCCATCAGGGATATGCAAATAAAAACCACAATGAGATTTCATCTCACTCCAATTAGAATAGCTATCATCAAAAACAAAACAAAAAAAAGTAATAATAAATGCTGGCTAGATTGTGGGTTAAAAAAGTACCCTACTACACAGTTGGGGGGAGTGTAAACTGGTGCAACCATTATGGTGTTTGGACATATGAACAGTATGGAGTTTCCTCAGAAATCTGAAAATAAATCCAACATTTGACCCAGCCATTTCACTCCTGGGAATTTTTTTTAAGATTTCATTTGGTTTACTTGAAAGTTAGAATTACAGAGGCAGAGGCAGAGAGAGGTCTTCTATCTGCTGGTTCAATCCCCAGATGGCTGCAATGGCCAGAGCTGCACCAATCTGAAGCTAGGAGACCCCTTTGGGTCTCCCACATGGGTGCAGGGGCCCAAGCACTTGGGCCATGTTCCACTGCTTTCCCAGGCCATAGCTGAGAGCGAGATTGAAAGTGGAACAGTCTGGACTTGAACCGGTGCCCATATGGGATGCCAGCACTTGAGGCAGCAGCCCTACCTGCTAAGCCACAGCGCCAGCCGCCACTCCTGAGAATTTACCCAAACAAAATGAAATCAGCATATGAAAGAGTTATCTGTACTCCCATGTTAATAGCAGCTGAATTCAAAATAGTTAAGATATAGACTGAAGTGTCCCATCAACTGATGATTGGATAAAGAAATTGTGGTATATATACACAGTAGCTTACTATTCACCTATAAAAAATGAAATACTGTCTTTCACAACAAAATGGATGCAATTGGATATCACTTGCTTAGTGAAATAAGCCAGTCCCAAAAAGAGGAATATCATATGTATTCCCTGATTGGTGGTAACTAGTTTACATAGTACAAAGAAAGTAATGTGTAGGAGTGAAATTGACATTGGGAGATTTGATTATTTATTATAGGTCTTGTCTATACTTTTGAGGAACAGTGGTTTACCTACTTATTGAATTTTTTATTCAGAGGAGGGTTAAACTTATGATTATAAAGAAAATTGAAAGTATATCATTGTAAAAATGAAAAGGAAAATAAGAAAGGGAAGAAGAGGAAAGTGAGAGTGAGCGAGGGAGGGTAGAATGAGATGTGTCATTATGCTCTTAAAACTGTATATATGGGGGGCTGGCGCCATGGCTCACTTGGCTAATCCTCCACCTGCGGTGCTGGCATCCCATATGGGCACTGGGTTCTAGTCCCGGCTGCTCCTCTTCCAGTCTAGCTCTCTGCTGTGGTCCGGTAAGGCAGTGAAGGGTTGCCCAAGTGCTTGGATGCCTGCACCTGCGTAGGAGACCAAGAGGAAGCACCTGACTCTTGGATTAGCACAGCGCCGGCCATAGAGGCCATTTGGGGATGAACCAATGGAAGGAAGACCTTTCTCTCTCTCTCTCTCTCTCTCTCTCTCACCGTTTAACTGTCAAATAAGTAAAAAACATGTATATATGAAATACGTGAAATTTGTTCCCTTTATATAAATAAAATTAAGATTAAAACTTTATGGAAAAATAGAAAGTTTATTTTAGCATAAAAATGGTTGAAGTCTATTAATATCCTTTGTTCATACTATGAATTTTCCATGCATGTTTAAAAGATCCCTCTTATGAATTAATTTCAAAACAACTTTGTACCAAAATAGACTTATCTCCTATTTTCCATGAATTTTTTGAAGTCCCATCATAGAGAAAAGTCCCAAGATTAAGCCAAACTTACCTTAAAAATAATATGTGTGTACTAATAGAATATCAGATATTGAAAGTCACACCTTATCCTGCACTCTCATTCAGTTAGGCATGGATAAATTGACAAGTGGTGCTATGTTAGAAAGTCCATAACAGATTTATGCAGAAGATATATGATGCTTTCATGTGTCAGAGTTGGCTAACAAAGCAATTACAATATGATGAGCTACTTAGTTATTATGCTAGGACAAGTAGTTATGTGTAGGGAACAAATAAATTTAGTTGAACTTCTTAACATCAACAAAAAGAAAACCCAGGTGGATTTAAGACTTCAATTTGTAATATGAATGTTAACCTTTAAGAAGAAAACTTTGGAAACTATCTTTCATAGTTTGACAGGCAAAGACTGAATAAAGCAGCAAAAAATGCTAAACAGAAAATGAATAAATATAAATTATATTAATTAATGTTCATAATAATGAAAAATGGTGTTCGTTGAAAGATACCATGAGTGATACACAAAAGATAAGCATAAATTTGGAGAAGATAATTTGTAAAACATATCCCTTTCAAAGGATAAGTATCTATTCAATATAAAGAAATATTATAAATGTACAAGGAAAAGGTAAGTAAATTAAAATAATTGCTAAAATGAATGAAAAGGCATATCATTTTAGTAGGAAACACTAGTGGAAAACGCTAGGGACTGAATGGGTGTCACACTGAGACCTGTTTGGCAGTATAGGTTATTGAGAGGTGGGGCTTCTGGGAGGTGATGCATCCTGAAGATGAACCATCATGAATGGAATCGATCTACTAAGGAGGCCAGAGTTTCCCTCTTCATGTGTGAGAGGCCATATCTAGAAGGTGCCGTCCATGAACCGGGTTTCAGACCCTCCCCAGATCTCCAAACTGCTTTAGCTCTTTACTTCCCAGCCTCCCAAACTGTGAGAAATAAATTTGTGTTGTTTAGACATTTTATTGTAGCAACCCAAGCAACTGAAATAAGAGAGAAAATACGAAATAATGCTCAAGCTCATTAGTAATCAATGCAACACAAATTCAGACTATCAGAAGATAGCATTTAGTGCCCACCAGATGGACGAAATTAACACTACTTTCAGTATGAAGGAGGTTAAGGCTCAGTAAAAACTCTGCATGAACTGAGAGGCAGTGTAAATCTGAACCACCGTTTTAGAAATTGGAGCATCCTTGATGTCATGTAAGTGTCTATCCTACATTTAAACCACCTATTCCTGAGTTTCAACCCTGTGGAAATGTTTTCCAAGAGCTATATACATAGATGTTCATACCTCATTAGTTGTGATAGCAAAAAAAAAAAAAAATCGAGAAGTAATTCAAATGTCTGTTGAAAGGAAGTGGATGAAAATTACTTTGACACAATGGAATGCTACTAGTCATGAACATTAGCTAATTAAGACTGCACTGGCAGGCTGGCATTGTGGTGTGACAGGTAAAACCACCGCCTGTGACACTGGCATCCTAAATGGGCACAGGTTTGAGTTCTGGCTATTCCACTGCAGATCCAGTTCCCTGCTAATGGCTTGGGAAAAGCAGCAGCAGATTGTCCAAGTACTTGGACCCCTGCCATCCATGTGGGAGACCCAGATGAAGCCCCTGGATCCTGGCTTCAGCCTGACCCAGCCCCAGCTATTGTGGACATCTGGGGGATGAATCAGTAGATGGATGATCTCTCTCTCTCTTTGTCTCTCCATCTCTTTGTAACTGTGACTTTCAAGTGAATGAATACATCTTTTAAAAAAATACATTGGACAACATAGGTGGGTGATAGAGAAATAACTGAAAGGAAAAAAATCATAGTAGACTTTGCACAGTATAACTTTTTTTTAAATTACAGAAAAAAATGGATAAATTATATTGACATAGTGGTATGTTATTTAGCTGTCAAAATTAAACCAAAACTAGATTGAAACATGTGATTGAGTATTAGAAAAAATAATCCTGTATGGAAAACAAATCATATTTAATAGGGTTTATATAATATGGTGCCATTTTTATAAATCCCAGAGACAAACAGGGCCTGGCAATGTTAGGTTTAGACATGCATATCCATGTGGTGGAACTATTTATAATTCCTTATAATTCTTGAACCCTGGGGTTCTAGAGTAATCACAGAGACATCTGCAATGCAAGAGGTAAGGTTGTTCTTCTCACCTTATAATGGTAGGAGTACACATGCTTGTTTTTTGTGCTTTTTGCTTATATACGTGTTATTTATTACATATTACAATTATTTTATAATTTAGATTTTATAAACATAAAATAGTATGAGTTTTTAACACTAAATCACAGCACTGAAGAAACCGTGGAGCTAAAAGAGCTCACCATCATGCCTGAACACTACCACACAGGTGTCTCTGTAACTGGAAAAATAGTTGATGACTTTGTACCCCTCCATATAAATTACTGTCATAGAAGATGAAGCCTGCTGAGGGCCTGTCATGTTGGCTGGCAGACAGACTCTACAGGCAGTGCTACTCCTGTCTGCCACTCCGATCTCTTCTTGTCCCTGGCAAGTCCTGCTTTAGGTCTCCACTCATTGTATCTTTGGGGAACGCATGGCTGGCCTGCTCAAAACTCAGAAACAAACATTACTCTGAGCTGCAGGGGAAAAGAAAACTTCAAAATGGACATATGCAATATTATTAATCTTGAAAACTGCCCCAAAGGAAAGATGTGTTTAAACTGGCCTGACTCCTGGAATCAGGAGCATAGTATTCTCATTTGGAGGATAACATTTTTAACAATGACTCTGATGTAGTACAAGGAGCTCCATCACATCTCATGTTAAGATGAAGTTTTGCTTTTCTCCCATGCCAGTAATATTTCCTCTGCCATTTTGGGTAATTAATAAGGTGATTTTTTTGTTACAATAAATGGGGCTTTTCTGAACTCATCTGCTACTCCTACTTGGCTGTGTATGAAATGGTAGCACTGTTAGGGTGTGTGTAGTTAGGGTGGAGAGGTGGGGGCCTGCTACACAGGTAGTTGTATGGGGATGGTAGAAAGGCCCAATCTTAGAGGGGGTGTTTCTGTTTAACTTATTTACAGGACATCAGGAGACAACCAAAAATTAGGGTGGTGGTTTTTTCCTTCTTGCAACTGTTGGCAAGCACATAGTTTTGGCTGAAGATTTAGAGCTAAGAAAGAGGATCAGTTGACCATGAAGTCTGCTACTCTGTGAGAGGTTGTTAGCAGCACAGCATATGGTTAAAGCATGAACTCTGATAGTCCATTTGAAAGAATGTAGGGTAGGCTGTCACGCACTCTATGGCTTTTGCTATTCTTACCATCACTGGGATTGCTCAGTAAGTGCTTCAGTGTGAAGCACCGCAGTCCTCAAGTTTCATTTATTCCACAAGAATGTATCCTTCTCTGTTAGGGCCCATTCTTCATCTCCTTGAACTTTTGTCACTCTTTTTTTGGGGCTAAGCATGCAACTGTTTCCCACTTGAAATCATGAAGTGGTTAGCGAGAGTTATATAGGGATCCCATTCATGTTCTTGCCAATGCCCAATGAAAACTTCCTTAGACAGAATACAGTGAACCAACCTCCAAGACCCAGCGTCTTTCATCATGTGCTCATGAAGGTTTTAGCTGTGATAGCCCACAAAATGTGTTTCTCGCTGGATGTAGTTTTTATCTGATGCAGTTTTACACGTGGCTGTATACTGTAAAGAACGAAGGGGCAGTGCTAATCCTCCACCTGTGGCGCCGGGGTTGCTCCTGTTCCAGTCTAGCTCTCTGCTGTGGCCCGGGAGTGCAGTGGAGGATGGCCCAAGTGCTTGGGCCCTGCACCCGCATGGGAGACCAGGAGGAAGCACCTGGCTCCTGGCTTCGAATCGGTGCAGCATGCTGGCCATAGTGGCCATTAGGGGGGTGACGGAAAGGAAGACCTTTCTTTCTCTCTCTTTCTTTCACTGTGTAACTCTGCCTGTCAAAAAAAATAATAAATAGTAAATAAAAACCCGAGAAATGGTTGGAAGTGATAGAAAATGGAACTCAAGTTGGTATAAACCAAAGGTGATGTGATGAGCTAAGGTCACTGTGAAAGTCAAGGAAAGATCTGGCTTCAAGTGCAGTTAGTCAAGAGCTCAAATCATGTCAGTGGTATTCTTTCTCTGACTTTTTCAGCTCGTTGCTGCTTTGTTCTGGTGTTCTTTCTGAACTCGGACAACTTGTTGTTGAGTGGCAAGATGGCTGCCATAACTGTAGCCTCTGTCCTAGTTTCTCAGTAATGCCTATGGAATGCAGGCTCCTTCCTCTGTAGAAAGTCTTGGCGTTGGTTCTGATTGCTTCTCACTGTACCACATGCCTGCCCTCGTCTCATCACCAATCCAGGGTAGTTTCTCTAAGCCTAGAAGCTTTTTGACTTAGATCTCAGGGTAGGGGTGGAGGGGGCTTTCATACAAGACTCGCGAGCTAATTAGAGAAGGAGTGGCCTCAGGAAAATTGGGAGTTACTGGAAGATGCAGAAATAGGCAGAGCAGGAAAAGAACAGACATCAAAGACGTGCTCCTCTATGTAGAAACTTGAAGTGACATTTTTCTCAACTAAGATTTAAGGTTATTACATGGGAGGTTATATTTTCCTTTCATTTTGTTTTCTTTCCTGACTTTTGAAACAGAATATATAGTAATGATTCAGTGTAGACTCAAAAAGATTGAGTTAAGCTGCTTCCCTCAGGAGAGTCTAGTAGAGGCCATAGCGACTCCTTCAAATTCTCCCTTGACATATGAATTACAGTTACATACTTGGAAGTCTCTCTCTCTCTCTCTCTCTCTCTCTCTCACTCTCTCTCTCACTCTCACTCTCTCATTTTCTCTCACCCACCAACTTATGTTCATGGGGACACTGAAGAAGTACTAAAAAATATTTTCCTTATCATTTGCCAAACTCTTACCTGATTGTTTTTCTTATCTTTTATATTTACATCAATGCCTCATCTGTTCCTCCTGTCACTCAAGTTTGAACTTTGTCCTCTTTCTTGCCCCCATGTTGAAATCATTGAATCTTGCTGTTCTGTCATTTTTTTCACCTCCTTTCCATCCCATTTTTACCACTAAATAAATGAAACTTTTTTTTTTATTTGACACTACCTGCAGTGGCTTTCTAGTTCTTATTCCTTGCCTCTTCCTTTTATGTGTCCTATGTACTGATACCAGATTAAAAGTCCTATAGAACAACATATACCTCCATGGCCCAAGCACATGTCTAGTGCTGTAGAGATTATTGAAGGCAGCACATTCCTCTGGGAGAACATATGCTACAAAGTTCAGGGCCCAAGTGTTAGACATCCACGTGCCTAAAGGGCATTGCACAAAGCCTTACCTTACTCAGTTCTCAGACAGTGCCCATTGGTGTACCCTGGATCCACAACCACGTCTGTGTATTTTCATTGTTTTGTGGGGGTTTCTATGACAGAATACCTGAGTCTAGATAATTTTTTATTGCCAGAAATTTATTGTCTCATGGTTCTGGAGGATGGAAAGTCTAAGACTAAGGGTCCAGCATATGCTGATGGATTTTTTTTGGGGTTTTTTCTTTCTGACAGCAAAATGACAGGGCAGAGGAGCAAAGAGACTGCAAGCAAGAGATTAAGCTCACAAGCTCCAACTTTGATAATTTCTATTAATCTCAAGAGAGTGGAGCCCTCATGAGCCAAGCACTTCCCATTTGTCCTCCTATTAGGTCTCACCTCTCAGCACCATTGCTTTGGAGATTATGTTTCCAACACATGCTTTTTGAGGGAATACTTTCAGACCATAGCGTGCAATAAAATGGAATGAACTAGTCAACTGAATGTTTATTTCTTCTGTGATGTATTATAATTCAAGCATCTTTTTTCCCCACCTGAATTCTGACACATTCTTATTTTAACAATGAACCATTCTGTTAACTAATAATTATAATAATGTCCTCTGAGATGGAATAATTACGGCTGTCTCCCTTGACCTATCTGTAAACACACACTGGTTATTTTAAGATCCGTCTTTGTGGTTTTACCCTTGCAAGTATCAGGGAGCTCCGAGCATTTGTCTGGTGACTTCCTGGTGTCCCTGTTCTGCTTCAGAGACTGTAGTCAAAGAAGGGGAAAGCTGAGAGAGATGTTTTACAGTTTTGCAAGCCCCCCATGTATATAGGCTTCACTTCCAGCCTGCTAAGCAAGCAGGCAAGCAAGCAAAAAGCAGTTCTTCTGCAGAACGTCCTGGCGTGCCAGTGCTGTGGTGTAGTAGGTTAAGCCCCTGCCCTCAGCAGCAGCTTCCCAAGAGGGCGCCAGTTCAAGTCCCAGCTGCTCCACTTCCGATTCAGCTCTCTGCTAATGCACATGGGAAAGCAGTGGAAGATGGCCCAAGTATTTGGGCCCCTGCACCCGTGTGGGAGATTCTGAAGAGGCTTCTGGCTCCTGGCTTCAGATTGGCCCAGCTCCAGCTGTTGCGGCCATTTGAGAAGTGAACCAGTGGGTGGAAGACGTCTCTCTGTTTTTTCTGTCTGTAACTCTTGTATAACAAAATAAATTAGAAGAAAGAAAAAAGAAAGAAACCTTGAAGAAGCTTGAGATGATCCTTAATAAGTGGAAGAAACTGATCTGAGAAGGATCATAGCATTTGATTCCAGTCATATGACATTTTGTAAAATCAAAACTGATCAGAGTAACAAGATCAAGAATAACTTGTTTACTTTCCACCCATTTTTCTACAAATCTAAAGTGTCTTCAAAACTAAAATCTATTAAGTTTTTTTTTTTTTTTAATAATTCTTGGGGCTGACACTGTGGTGAAATGGGTGAAGCCATCATCTACAGTGCTGGCATCCCAAATAGGCGTCAGTTCAAGTCCTGGCTGCTCCACTTCTGATCCAGCTCTCTGCTATGGCCTGGGAAAGCAGTAGAGGATGCCCCAAGTCCTTGGGCCCCTGAACCCACTTGGGAGACCTGGAAGAAGCTCCTGGCTTTGGATCGGCACAACTCCAGCTGTTGTGGCCATCTAGGGAGTGAACCAGAGGATGGAAGACCTCTCTCTATGCCTCTCTAATTCTTCTTTCAAATAAACAAACAAATCTTTGAAAAAAATAATTAATTGAAATAATTAAGACAGTACACATAGGTCCTACTGGCCAAGAGACTGTCTTTCAGGGCTCTCATCCCAGATGTCATCTGAGGGTGTGCTGGCAAGATTTGGGTTAAGTTCGCTGTAAGCAGCCTGGTTAACTGTCTTCTGAGCACATTTTCCAAACGTGAAGGATGCACAGCAGTATTTTCTGAGGTGCCGTGATGCCGTGTTGAGCATCAAGGCTGGGATAAACAGGGCTTGAGGAGAAGCAGGAATCAGAGAGTAAGATAAGGCAGTCTGAAGGTACCGTCAAGGCCACCTGGTGATGATCCATCCCCTGTTTGCCAACCCAGGCCACACATTTATGTCCTTCCTCACCACACCACACCCCAAGCTCATTTATTTAAGTTTGTCTATATATTTAAAAGATATAGTGTGATGTTTTCATTCATCTATATGTTAAACAATGATCAGAGCAGGATAATTAGCATACCCACCCCCCCTTAAATTTGGGCCGTTTTTTAAAATGTTGATACACAAATTGGAAATCCTCTTTGAGATATCAGTTCATTATTGCTAACTGTAGACATCCTAATCTGCCATGAAGTAGCAGGCCTTAGTCATCGTATTGAACTGTAACATGAGGGGAACTTCCCTTGACCCCAGGATAAACTCTTGGCACAAACTCTCCAGTTAGGTGAGTTCTCACCAGTCTCTATTCAACAGGATAAGAGTGAAACCAAAACTGTATCAATGGGTGTATTTGCATTTCAGTCGCTGGTTCCACTTTTTTTTTTTTTTTTTAAATCACTGTGAGTAAACAAGGGCTGGAAGTAGAATACATATGCAGGTTTGGTTTGTTTTTGTTTTTGTTTTTAATTCCCTAATTCCTGTCTTCTGGCTGCTGTTCCTGAAATTGCTTGCCCTGTAACAGTGACCACATTTTAGCTCCCAGCAGAAGGACGGGAGAGCAGAGGGTTCCCAGTGTTGGCTGCTGGGAGGAGCACTGTGGAGGGGGCCTACCTTTCAGAGTTGGAAAAACAGCTCTGGTCTTCCTGTCTTTGGCACTGATGGATTGAGCCATTGTTTTTGGCCGTGCAGCTCTTTATATGCCTGCGGCTGTCGGCAGAAAGCTGTTTGAGTTGGAGGCTGTGTACCGTGCCATCTTGGCAATTCTGTATTTTCAGCGTTTTAGTCAATGCAAGGAGTAAGAGAAACTGTAATTGAGTCTGCCTTTCTATAAATCATGCCACAGAGAGTGAGCACATCCAAATGATGGATCCAATAGGAACTTCTGTCCCTCGCCTGGGGACAGTGTGGGGGGTGTTGGAAAATCAGTCTGAGGCCTCTCTGTGGTTGCTGAGCAATGCAGTGAGGAAGAAATGTAAAATAAATCCCAAGTTTCCTGGCAAAATGATTTGCTCTAGACGGGAATGGGATGGAGGGGAAACATATTGCAAGAAATCGTCAAGCTGTATAATCTAGGGGGAAACCCGAGGGCGAGAATCAGTGTTCTGATTCTCTTATCCACACAGGCAAGGAGAAGGGGAGGCACAGGTTTAAAGTGAAGCCAGCTTCCCCTTTCTCAGCCTAATTATTTTTATCTTTGTAATGTGCATCTTGGAAACAGGCTTTTGTGCTCTTTGTGCAATAATGTTAAAGTAAAAAAAAAATGAAAACAGAAGAAATCTGTGTATATGATGCACACCCTGCCTCTGATGTGTGATACCCTAGACTCAACTTTGAGTGACTGTGAATTCCAAGGGCCCCTCTGTGATCTCACTAGGGTTCGCTCAAAGTGTTGTTCTTACTTTTCTATTTTCATAATCTCTAAAGTAGCGAAAAATGCATTTGACTGTGTCTTTCATTGTCAACGTTAGAGGGTTGTGGGGCCCATGGATAGTCACGCAAAGATGTCATCATTGGCTTCAGAGTAGACTCAAGGACTGATCTCCTTGGACCCTCTTGGCCTTAAAGTGCAAGGATCTCATGAAACAGGAATAGAATAGAGACGGGGAAATGGAGATGGGAAGGTGAGGTTGATGCCTGACTCATGTCTTTCCAGTTATGTACTTGAAGGGATATGAGTTTTGCATGGTTTGCCAAGGATAAGGGATTCAAATATCCCAATCCCCACCCATTTTCCCTGCAAAGAGCTACAGGGTTCAAGTTTCTACTCCAGGCGTCATCTAGAGAGCAGGCAACAAAGCCATAGGTGTCTTGTGTATGCCCCAGCCGCCTGCTTAGGAAAGAAGCAGGTGTTGTCTGGATTTGCCGCTTCCACACAGAATGCTTAAGGAAACTGGTGCTGTGTGCCTGGTAAATAACATGTTTAGCTATTGTAAGGTCAGGGACCCCTACTTTGTGAGTGCAATGATTTTATCGTTTGTGTATTTTCTTGGTTTATTTCCTTCTTGGATTTCAATAGTAAGTTCTTTTTTGAAAATGCTGGCCTCCACCAGCTGTACTGGGTGGACTAAGGGAACAAGTTGTGTGTCATTTTTCTGTTTCCTCTCTGTCAATGCTGGAACTGGTGAGAAAGGGAGAACAAACTCTGGAAAAACTACCTTGCCTTCAACAGAGATTTCCCAAGAGAGCTATTTTTTTTTTCCTGCCCAAATCTTGCAGGAATTTGTCTTTTGTTAATGGAGGTGATTCCCTTGCATGAAGGTTTTAGGTTTGTTTTCAGGCATCTCTGCTTGAACACTGGGTTATACTTTAAAAGCAACAAGCACATCTGGTAGTGAGGTATGCAGGTGGAATGGATAAATTTGGGGATACTGGTCCTGATAGCTGTGGGCTGTGCTTTGAGCAAGGAGTTATTAGTATGGTGCCTGCTTTGCTGGTGGCTGTTGGCCTAACTGGTTAACTTTTCGTAAGCCTTTCCCCAAGGAGAACCTAGGAGCAGTTTTAATCATCAGCTGCCCTACCTGAGCTGAAAACATTTGTGTGTTTCTAAGGCTTGCAAAAATCACACTTCTCAGGCTTTGATTTGGAAAAACTGAAGGTTCTGTAGATGTAAGGTTTTGGATCTCACTCCAGGGTTCTTTCTGCCCAGCCTTGAGCATTGCCTGGCAGTCTCCGGTTTCACAATCTATATTGAGATTTTCTTTTCTTTTAATAGTCACCTGTTCACCAGTCTGTCTTCTCCAGCAGACTGTAAGCTGCTCCAGGGTGGCTGTGTTTTGTTTATGCCTAATTCCTAGCACTTAGTGGAGTGTACACAATAAGTAACTTAGAATTCACAGGTGATTCTTATTTATCATTTTCTCTAAGTCAGTCTCTCTCTCTTTCTCTCTCTCTCTCTCTCTTCTTTCCTCTCTCTCACATACAGAGTCTGAAAAAATTAATGCATGTAGCTCTTTTTAAAGTAAGTTTTTACAAATATTTATTTATTTGAAACCTAGAGAGAGGGAGAAATCATCCATTCACTGATTAACTCCCTAGATAGTTGCAAGCAGGGACAGGGCCAGGCCAAAGCCAGGAGCTTCCTCTGGGTCTCCCATGCGGGTGCAGGCACCTAAACACTTGGGCCATCTTCCACTGCCTTCCCAGGTGCACTAGCAGGGAACTGGATTGGAATCAAAGTAGCCAAGTCTCAAACCGGCACCCATATGGGATGTTGGCGTTGCAGTTGGCTATGCCACAGCAACATCCTATAAAATAACTTTTTAAAAGGCATATGAAAATTGCACATATATGGGGTACCATGTGATATTTTGATGCACATACTCATTGTGTAATAAGCAATCAATTTGTTTAACATTTTTTTATGGTGAAAACAGCCCAAATCCTCTCCTCTAGGTTTTTTTTTTTTTTTTTCATTTTCTAGAGAAGTATATAGTACAATAACAGTATGTATTGTCACCCTGCTGTGCACCCAACCCTTGACGTGGCCACAAGCTCATTCCTCTCCCAGGGCTGAATTGCAGTGAGTGACACCCACTTCTGCAGGCTCAAACATCTTAGAGTCATCCTTGGGCTGTCTCTTTCTCTCAGACCAAGCTTCAGTCTAGCAGCAAGTATGTCTTTTACTTCTGTCTTCACAACTTACTGTTTCTTTCGTCGTTGTCCTCTGTGACTCAGTTGATGGGCCAGAGTCCCAGAGCTGTATGTGACTCCTCTTTTCCTTAGACCTCACAGCTCTTCTGTTACCAACTCCATTGGTGTATCCTCCAGGCATTTTAAAAATCCCTTACCCCCTAACCTGGACACTGATCAAACCACCATCATTCTTTTCTTACCTCTATCACTTCTATTCAGCTCATTCTGTTCCTCATGGTTCCCTGACTCTCTCATCTCCACAGGACAGCTGCTGATCTTACAGCTGGAACCGCATCATGGCCTTCTCCTCCTCAAATGCTCAGTGGGTTCCCATGATGCAGGGAAGGAAGCCCAAGAGCTGTCCAGGTCTCCCATGTGGAAGGCAGGGGCCCAGGTGCTTGGGCCATCTTCTGCTGCTTTCTCAGGCACATTAGCAGGGAGCTGGATCAGAAGTGATACAGTCAGGACTTGAACCAGCACCCATGTGGGATACTAGCATCCACAGGCATTGGTTTAACCCAGTATGTCAGAACACCAGTCCCTGCTTTAATTTTCTTCTTAGCTATTGCTCTGAATGACATCATACAGTTGATCCTCATTAGTCAGCCTGCGTTTGAGAATTTTCCTACCAGCATTCATTTGTAACACAAAATTAACCCAATGTTTCTGTGGTCATTTATAGATCTGTATAGAGTGACAAAGAGTGTGAGTCAGCCACATGCAGGGTCTCAGCTGCTCAGACCAGTCTCCGTGCTGATATAGCTATGCTCTGGGAAGTCATTGCAAACCCTGAATCATCGCTATAGGGACAAATGTGGGATCCGGTTTCTTGGAGTCTCTGGGTGCCATGTTTTTATGAAACAAACATACAACCTTGTTTTAGGTAGTTTTAATTGAAAGACACCTTATTTCATATGTTGTTAGATCATTAACATTGATTTCAGGACCAGTGGCCCTATGATTAAAGACTACGGAAGTTCATCTAATAGGTGTATGTTGTGTATATGTCACATCACAGCCTTCTTGTGCACTAATCCATCAGCACCATGCAGGGGGCCATTTTAAATAGTAAAAGTACCAAGAAAAATACAAGCATGTGAAAAATGTGGCACAAAATTGACCCTGAAAGTGATGCTCCTTTATAAGAGCTGAAACAAGAGGCCAGAGTGTCACCTAAGTATATTTGTGTCTATGTAAATATGTCTACTTCGTGCCCATTTTACCACAAGGAAGCACACCCATTGAAATGAGGGGTCAGCTAGCTGTGTTTCCCTCAACTCTTATTTGTTTTATTCCTAATATTTAAAAGCATGTCTGGATTATGAAAGATGCTCATTAGGTTGCCAAATTAAATGGGTACCTACTGAGTGATTAGATAGCCAAACAAATAAAAATATAATAAAAATTTGATAAAAACTTTCCCATACATTTGTTTTCTTAGGCATTGTGCTAATCCCTCCTGTTGCAATTGCATTATTCACAGGATCCCCTCCCCCCATGGGAGTGGTCTGCTGAAGATCATACTATGGTCTGGCTTGGAAGCTCCATGTATCTGCGTTGTGGATTTTGGCTGCAGTAACGTTTGAGTACTTGGGCCATGAAATCAGATAGCCTGTTGTGAATCCAACCTCTGTGCTTACTCTCTGTACTCAGGCAAATGACTTAGTCCTCTTCTAAGTTTTATTTTTTGTTCCATAACAGGAAAATAACTAGAGGGTGACTTTGGGATTAAATTAAATGATGCAAAGCACTTAACCTAGTACCTAACAGTGATAAGTACTTCTTCGATGTTCATTCTTTTTTATTACGTGCTTTGGGCTCCTGGTGTTGGAGGAATATATAAAGAGATGTGAAACCAAGCCAGGAGGCACTCAGAATAAAATTCCTCTATCTGGAGCCCCTAGTCAGTACTCAGGAACAGTATCTAAGAACAGGATTGATGCCTATTTTCTGTAAAGTGCTGGAGAGTAAATATTTTAGGCTGTACAGACCATAAGATCTCTGTTGCAACAACTCAACCTAAGTGAATGAATTTCCTTCTTTTTTATTTTTATTTGTTATTTTTAAAAATTTTGACAGGTAGAGTTATAGACAGAGAGACAGAGAGAAAGGTCTTCCTTCCAATGGTTCACTCCTCAAATGGCCACTACGGCCAGTGCTACGCCAGCCCAAAGCCAGGAGCCAGGTGCTTCCTCCTGGTCTCCCATGCGGGTGCAGGGGCCCAATCACTTGGGCCATCCTCCACTGACTTCCCTGGCCACAGCAGAGAGCTGGACTGGAAGAGAAGCAACTGGGACTAGAACCCGGCGCCTATATGGGATGCTGGCGCCGAAGGCAGAGGATCAGCCAAATAAACCATGGCGCCGGCCCCTGGTTATGTTCTGACCAAAGTTTCTTTAC
Organism: Sylvilagus floridanus; assembly: GCA_949820135.1. NCBI lineage: Eukaryota > Metazoa > Chordata > Mammalia > Lagomorpha > Leporidae > Sylvilagus > Sylvilagus floridanus. The sequence goes on from OX463235.1 coordinate 57,067,310, forward strand.
AAAAATAGGTGGCTTGTAGTTCACCAACTTCTGCTTTAGATCAGTGGAGCTCAGCCTTGTCTCCATGTTAGTTACTTCATGAAAATGTTCAGACCAGAAACTTGCAGAACCCTAACCCTGTATGCCCTTTGTGTCAATATTTCAGTGTCTACTAATTCAGTGTTGGTGGTGACTTTATAGTATATAACTACTGCAAATAATGAGCATCAACTGAGTACGAATATGTATTTGTTTATATCTCTATAAATACATGTATTTATAAGCTTAAGTCTAAATATATACTTTGCAGTATATATTATATTTATAGAAATTTGTTTGCTTATTGCCCATTTACTCCACCACCATGCAAATCCCACAAAGTCAGGAATCGGCAAGCTGTGTTTTCCCAGAATCTTATTCTCTGCCCTATTCCTGGTACCTAAAATCATGGATCCCCTGGGGGAACTTTGAATAATATGCCCAGGTAATGCATTGTCAGAGATTCTGATTTAGTTTTATTGGGAAGGGGCCCAGGCAGCAATATCACTTAAAACTCTCATGTAGCTCAGAGATGAGAACTAGGGATTTGGATCATTAAGCCATGAACTGAAGAGCCTCACGGCAGATGTGCCCATACCAGCTCCTTTATTCCCCCCTTTGAGAATCCTTGGATCAGCACCATTCGAGAGCTTCAGGCAGGGATTGACCAGGCTGTGGCGAGTGCCCTTTGCTTAATGCACAGCCCATGTCACTTTCGTATCTAGAGAGAAGCCTAATTATCTGTGTAATAAATGAATCGCACTTCCAGGGAATACAGTCCAGCTGTTACTTTGCATTTTAGCTGAGGCTGTGCTTTCTGCTGTCTAATTGTGTTCTGAAATTGGCAGTTGAACAGAGTGATTTTGAGTGGAAACAATCTCTGTGCTTCTTTGGTCAGTGCTCTGGCTTCTGTGAGGGAGTCCAAAGATCTCTGACTTAAGGTCAAGTCATCGGTCCTCAGTGGGTGTTAAATGAGGCTAGTGATGCTCCTATCTCTAAGTATCTCCATATATTCAGATGATCATCATCCATCTCTGACAGGAAAAGAAGTTGGCTAAAGACAGGGGAGAAGTCGAGCGATGAATGGCCAAGCTTCCTTAAGAATCATCTACACCAGAGTTTCTTACTGTGTGGTTCCTCTAGAATCATCTGGGAGCTTGTTAAAATGTAGACATCTGGGCTCCAGGTCTGACCCACTGGGTCATTTCTGGAGGGGGACCTGAATATACATTTTATTTTATTGTTTAAAGGTTTATTTTTTATTTGAAAGAGGAGATGCTGGAGGGAGGGAGGGGAGTGAGAGACAGAGGCAGACAAAGACACAGAGGAGAGGAGACAAACAAGCTTCCATCTTCCATCCACGGTTCATTCCTTAAATGGCTGCAATGGCTGTTTGGGCCAGGGCTAAATCAGGAGTCAGGAACTCCATCATGGTCTCTCACATGGGTTGCAGGGCCCCAAATACCTGGATCATCTCCTGATGCCTCTTCAGGTACATTAGCAGGGAGCTGAATCAGAAGCAGAGTAGCTAGGACTCAAACCAGCACTCCAGTATGAAATACTGACATTGCAAATGGTACCTTATGCTGCTGCATAAGCTGGCAGTGTCAGACCCCGGGGATATACCTTTTAAACAAGACATCTTAATAACTCTGAAATGGGAGAGTATATATTCTGGAGCAAGCCCTCATCTTACCTATATGAGAAGACTGAAATGGAAGAAATTCAAGTCTTCCTGAACACAGCTTAGTTCAGTCGTTGATAGAGCTGGCATGTGAATGCAGGTCTCTTATTAACTAGCTGATGCTGCAGAGCCAACTCCTTCTAAACCTAGGTGTTTAAAACAGTAACCTTTTCTTGTCACTTGTAGGACTATGATCTGGGGGATCTTTCTGGTGTCTACTAAATTCACTCACGTGCCCGTTGTCAGCAGTATGAGAGTAGATAGTTCTGCTGATCTTGACTGGGCTCTGTTATACTTGGCAGTGGGCTAGCTGCATGCTGGTCTGAGATGGTCTCAGCAGTGAAACCTAGGTTCTTTTACATGTGGTATTTTACCTCCTGCTGCCTAGCACAGGGATGTGCCATGTTCCAAAAGCTTGGAAGTATCCAAGGTCCTTTAGGCATTATGCACAGAACTAGCATAGTCATTTACATTGCATTCTGATGCCAAAACAAGGAACAAGGACAACTGAGGTTCAAGGCAAGAGGGAATAAACTCTAGCTCTCCACTCCATGGGGGATGCTGAACATCCTTTGGAAAGGTGTGAGACATGGGTGGCTGAATGAATCTACCCAAGGCTGCCACAACAGTGTCTTGGACTTTTCCCACCACACTTGAGTACCTTTGAAAAAAATTTTTTAATGTTTTTTAGGGAGGATTCACAGTACATATTTCCTTGCGTTCTATTCCTAGGATTATTGCTCTTGGGTGAAGATTGAAAAATCACATATCTGAAGGGACCCATGAACTCATCAGTTTAAACCCCTTCTGACACTTTAATTTCCTGATAGTATCACCTTAATCAAAATGTTCACCCATTTTCTGCTCAAACGCATCACGCAACTCCCTAGAGAACTCGCTGCTATGTGAAGTGTGGCCCCTGCCAGCTCCCAGGAATTCTTACCGTGAGAATATTATTTCTTGCATCAAGCCAATACTTGCTTCTGCCTGCATTTTATCTTCTGTTCCTGTTTCTGCTCCCTGATGCGACACGCAAGTCTGAGAAGAACACATAGAGAACCACCCTGCCCATGTTTGAAAATAGTGAGGATCTTCTTTACTCATTGGTCAGTGTGCTTGCGGGCCACCCCCAGGTTTTACAGTCTTTGTTCCAGGGCATGGTTTTGAGGTCCATCACAATTCAAGCTGTTACCTTGAAAAGGTGATTTCTCAGCGGCATCCTGGTGTTTTGGAATGGACAGTTGTTTTGAAATCGGGTGTCCTGGAGTTTGCTTTGGGGTCTTGAGCACATTCATAATACCTGTGGGGCCTTGATGTCCTCCTTCAGGAAGTGTGGACAGAAGTCACCTTCAAACAGTGTTTATTTTTGTGTCAGTTGATCTAGACAGTATATACAGGAATGCCTGCCAGGGGCCAACCCTCCAGACATGTGAGGCTCTTTCCTTTCTCACTCCTCTGAAGGTCTGATCTTTGAAGTATTCACTATTTTTCCTTTAATAGCATGTATTGAATGAACTCAGATTTTCTGGCCTGCTATTAATACTCAAATAATGAGCATATATAATTGTCTGCCTGGAAGTATTTTTCAAATGGTGTTTCTTATGATAGGAATAGTAAAATCTTCATTTCTTCCAAATTGAAGGTAGTCCTTATTGTTTTACTTAGAGGTGGTAATTTAGATTAAGTAAATGACCTAAAAGTAACTGACCTAAAACTAGGAGGTTTAGGTTCTTCCCACATGCTTTAGATTCAAGCCTGTGAGAAGGAAAAACAATAGTTTGTGACGTGAAACCCAAACCATTAAAGAAAGAAAACATAGGTAAAGCTTGGGAGGGGAATGTGGGTCAGAGCAAATAAAGTCAGCTCATGGAAGAATAACAGGTCTTTGTTCAAAGGGTAAGGCTTAATAGGAGACATTTCTGAATTGTAATGTTTAAAAATGCATGGAATCTGATTGCAAAGGAAACGGTCAAGGGAATAGGACTGTGGAGACAGAAGAATGGTTCTTAATAAATTACTATGTGTCTTACCTGATGATTAGCTCAGAAAATACTTGTCAGAAGAAAAGAAGATAAAATGAATGGTGATTTGTAAATAAAGGTGCTCCATAGATTCATGGTAGAGTTCCCAGTATGCAGGATGTATGCATGACATACCCAAATGAGCCATTACTTCTGTGAGGTTATATTAGCTTTTTTTCTTTTAAAATCAATCTGCCAACGAAAAAAGAAGGAAAAAAAGATAAAGACCGCATAGTATGTACAAACACACACACACACACACACACACTCACTCACTCACCTTGAGTGAGAGTTGAGTCTCCTGCGTTTGAATTCCAGCTGCACAGCAACTAGCTGTGTGACTCCAGGCAGGTCACTTGGGTCCTCTGAGTCTTAGATTCCCCAGGTGTGTGAAGAACAGGCTCGATTATTTCTAAGGTGACGTATTTTCTATAAAAATGTGTGGTTCTCTCATCCTTTGATGGGCAGCTCGGTGGCAATTTCTTTGGGGGAGAGGATCAAGATTTGAGATGGGATTCCTGTCCTCTAGGGGCTTTGCATCTATTTGAAGAGAAAACCTGAAATTCTGATGCATTTGTGAATGAATGAATAGATCAGTTTTTAGATGAATAAAATTAAGCAATTAGTGAGCTATAGGAGGGAACTTATTAATACAAGCCAGATAGACAGTGGATGTTAAATATGGGAAAAGATATATTATTTATAGGATACTTTCTCACCGGTTTCTTATAGTCCTGAATTTTATGACTTCCCTTTCAAAGGGAGTTTTAACCTGGCATATTGTGATCTTGCTTCTTTCAGTCCATCGTAGACATGGGTGGCTTCACAGACAGGAGAGAATTAGAACTAACATTGAAAGAAGGGTAAAGTCAACTGAAAGTAGATCACTGTAAAAATTAAGAGAGGGAATAAGGGGGGGGGGAGGAAATGTGGGGGCATGGGCAGGAGGGAGGGTGGGGAGAGAAGTATCACTATGTTCCTAAATCTGTACATATAAAACGCATTAAGTTTGTATACCTTAAATACAACTTTTAGAAAAAAGAATAAACAAAAGTGTAGAGTTTAGACAAATTGGGGAAAGGGAAGGGAGGCATTCAGGTGAATAAATAAACTTTTAAAAGGTCTGACAATCAATATTCCTGTTTCGTTGAGCAAATGTTCATTTAACAGCTACTCTCCGGGACCTGGTTCTGTGTTAAATATTTGGAACTATTAAAGACAGAATTGCCACTATCTATAAAGGAAGATAGACACTGATCATCTAATTACATAAATGAGTGTTTTCATATTTTGATGAGTGTTATGCAATAAGATAACAGAGGACCATGAGGGTAGATGACTTGGTGCTGTCAGAGACAGCGGGTGACCCTAGAGGGCATACATTTTTAGGAAATGTTATTTCTGATTCTTGACATATGAGTAGAAGTTTAAGTTCATGGAGAGAAAGATAGGGAAGTGTGGAATGGATTCACAGTGTTCTCAGGGGCAACATGTAGAAAGGTCCTGAGACTGTGCGGTCCATGGCATGTTTGAGAAGCCAAAGGGGGAGCAATATGGATGGAACTTGAAAAATAAGGCGGGAAGGGGAGATCCCTGGAGGAAAGTGCAGGTGGCGAGTGAGCATGGTGTCACCCATTTGACGAAGCGTAGGCATCAGTATCACATTAGCAGACTTCTGCATGCTTAACCGAGTACACGCTGGGATTGTGGTGCAAGCTTCCCTGGGCTTTGCGTTCTCCAGTGGGCCTTTGGGGCATAAGCACCTCTACCAGGAGGTAGGACTCTGACTGGCAAGTAGGAGGCTTTGAGCATCTGCATTGACGTGGTCTATGAAATTGGAGGCGTAGTCAGAAGCATGAATCTGAAGAGTCATTGGAAGCCATGGCAAAAAAAAAAAAAAAAAAAAAGGCTTGCTGTGTTAGCTGGCGGGGTCTGCTGGGATGGTAAGCGTGGCATCACTCAGGCCTACATATTTTTCTCCCTTCTTGTTCGTTATAATTAAGGCAATGTAAATGAAAACCCTGTTCATATTGTGTCTCCTCCTATCATGTCCAGCATTCTAATTGATAGGTTCCAGGAAATGACTATAGCATGCCTTCCCCCATCCTTCTCCCCACCCCCGCATTGAACACACTTCAGACAAACCAGTGATTGCCAGCGATAGGATTCAGTCTCTTATTATGTATCAGCCATTCTCGGTGTCCTTTTCCTCCTTGTTCCCAAACTGGGGCACAAAACTTCACCTCTAAGGAGCAGTGGTGAGACAGGGATATGAGCAATGTGGGGGGAAGGTAGAGCTGTAGGTTATGCACTATGTAGTATTTACTTCACTTGAAGATTTGTGAAATTATCATTTAGGGGCAGGTGCTATAGCGTAGCAGGTGAAGCCATCACCTGCAGTGTCGGCATCCCATATGGGCCCCAGTTTGAGTCCCAGCTGCTTCACTTCCAGTCCAGTTTTCTGCTATGACCTGGGAAAGCAGTGGAGAATGGCCCAGATCCTTGGGCCCCTGCACCTGTGTGGGAGACCCGGAGGAAGCTGCTGGCTCCTGGCTTCGGATCCGCCAGTTATGGCCATTTGGGGAGTGAACCAGTGGATGGAAGAATCTTTCTCTCTGTCTCTCTGTCTCTCTGTCTCTCTCTATCTCTATCTCTCTATCTCTCTATCTCCCTTTCCCCCTGCCTCCGCCTCTCTCTAGTTCTGCCTTTCAAATAAATAAAATCTTTTTTTAAAAAAAGAAATTATCATTTATTCTAAGTACAGATATGTTATAGAGCAGACTACAAAATATCCATGAAATTTTAAGATAAGAATTAGAGATTTGAAAAAAAATTCCCCTTGTGTGGAACTGCTTAAGAGCAAATCCCCAGGCACCTGATAGAATGCTGTGTTCCCTTCAGCTGTTAGAGATGCCATGAATCTTAATCTGTTTTTATATGCTGGGATAAAGCTTTATAGGATACCCTGCCCTTCTTACCAACTTCTTATAGTAATACATCTTATGAATTTGCTTTTAAAAGTAGGTTTCTTTTTCTGATCTTTGGCATTATAGTTTTGCCTCTTTAGGCTTTTTTTTGGGGGGGGGGGTGTTTGGGAATTTGGTAAACAGGTATGCATCTGCTTCTGCGTTTTCACCATCGAGCCTTAAGTACGGTTTTCCAGTCTTTGATTTATGCTCACACCCGTGTTCTTGTGGAGTTGCCTGTCCCCTTCCTCTTGAAGCCTTTAGATGACCTTGTTTGGATCCTTCTCTATCCATGTTCTTTCTTCTTTGAGTTGTGGCAGTTAGACCAATGTGCACTGATCTTGGGCCAAGTGGATTGTATTTTGTAGGAGGATGAGATAATGTTTCTGTTTTATTTCCAGCATCTTTCCTCACCTTGGTTAGCCACAGTTTTCGGGTGGGACTCACCCTTCAAGCCAGCACACATCCATTATTACTCAGCTCTTAGACCTATGCCCAGCCCAGCAGAACCGACCACTCCGTTCTCTGAGTCCTCAGAACTCTGTCTCTGCCTCCGTCGAAATGGGCCTTATTGTGCTCAGACCATCTAATAACTCACTTTCCCCAATGGCATGTCAACCATTCTTGGTGAGAGACATCCCTCTTGTTCCTCAAATCAGGGCGTGAAAATTTACATTTCTTTTACTTTGTTTTAAAGATGTATTTATCCTTTAAAAGGCAAAATTACAGGGAGAGAGGGAGAGAGGGAGGGAGGGAGGAAAAGAGAGAGAGAGAGAGAGAAAGATCTTCCCATCTGCTGGTTAATTCCTCAAGTGGCTGCAACAGGCAGAGCTGGGCCGATCTGGAGCCAGGAGCCAGGAGCTTCTTCTGGGTCTCCCAGATGGGTGTGGAGCCAAGGACTTGGGCCACCTACTGCTGCTTTCCCAGGCCATTAACAGGGAGCTGCATCAGAAGTGGAGTAGCTAGGACTTGAACAGGTGCCCATATAGAATGCCAGCACTGCAGGCAGCAGCTTTACCCCTGATACCACAGCGCCAGCCTGAAAACTTACCTTTCAACAGAGCTATTTGCCCAGGTTTTGAGCTTCTGGCGATCAGGGAGCTTGTGTTGTTCATGTAAGTATCATCACATGTAGCACTGAGGGTAGCATGGACTAAGTGCTCTGTTAATATGAGATTAATCAACGAGTGAAATGATTTCATTGATTACAAAAAGTAATTTATAATAATTACAAGGGTTTTTTTAAAAATTTATTTATTTGAGAGGTAGAGCTACAGAGAGGGAAAGACAGAGAGAAAGGTCTTCCATCCGCTGGTTCACTCCCCAAGTGGCCGCAGTGGCTGGAGCCAGGCCTATCTGCAGCCAGGAGCCTAGAGCTTCTTCTAGGTCTCCCACATGGGTGCAGGGGTCCACGGACTCAAGCCATTTTCCACTGCTTTCCCAGGCCATAGCAGAGAGCTGGACTGGAAGAAGAGCAGCTGGGACATGAACAGGCACCCATATGGGATGCCGGCACCAAAGGTGTAGGCTCACTTCACTAAGCCATAGTGGCAGCCCCTAATTACAAAGTTTTTAAAATTCATTTGGTAGAACCTTGTGTCAAAGAACAAAGAGCCTTAATACAAGGGATGTCTCTTACAATCAAGAAACTTAGAAATGGAATGGGAGTAGCTTCAAGGTAGGGTTGCTACATAAAATACAGAGCATCCAATTAAACTGAATTTCAGATAAATAAAAATTAGTAAGTATAACCCTAATACTACATGGGATATATAAAAATTATTTACTTTTTTCCAAAATTCAAATTACCTGGAAATAATGTGCTTTTATTTGCTGAATCTAGCAACCTTACCTCTGGGTTAAATTTTTCATTCTCTTGATGCCGTTGTACATCCACACTATAGGATTCAGGCCACAGTCAGTGGCCTTTATAATAAGTGGGCCTCTGGGTAAGTGCATGCTTTGTGTGACCTGAAGTGTGTTTGAATTTGCTGCCTCAATTGAAAAATGTAGAAATTTTACATAAAAATATGAATTTGTAGGTTCCCCTGAAGAATTACAAAACCCCTCTTATTATTGGATCATCTGCTGTCTCAGGTGCATATTACAGGAAGCTGGAGTCAGCAATGAAGCCAGGATTTGAACCCAGGGACTCTGATATGGGATGCAGGTGTCCCAGGGGGCATCTCAACCACTGCACCAAACATTCACCCAGCTGAACTCACTTTCAGATGGAGCATGAGCTCCCTGAGTTCTGTTTCCCTAGCATCTTGGTGAAATGTCATCTGCCAAGCATTATTACAGTGCCATTGTGTTTTCTTTGGAGTTGGGAGGAAAGCAAAAAACATTTTGAACTGTGTCTCTATCAAAAACAGGAAAACAAAAGATAGCCCTAAAGGGACAGAAGTTTCAATAAAAATGGGAAAGTTTTCTTCTTGGGTAAAAGAAACTTTCCACATTAAGATCCAGCAAATTAACCTGTGTCTAAATACAAATAACGATGCTATTTTTCTCATACCTCCCTCACATATTCACATGATGGACTTGAGGGCATTTGAGTTTGCTCTTCACTAAAATGTAAGATCCTTGAAGGCAGAGCCTTTTTATCTCTTTTGTTCTCTACTCTCCTAAGTCCATAGTATAGTGCTTGATTCTTCATAGACATTTGATCAATATTTGTCCCAAATAGGACTGAGTGATGGAACCATGTGAGAGACATGAAACCACCATGGCTAACAATCTTCAAGAAAGAAAGGAAAATGTTGCTGTCTGCAAAATAATGGCATAGCTGGGTGCATAGCTATGTCTATTTTTTAAAAAACAGATGTATTTATTTATTTGAAAGTCAGAGTTACACAGAGAGAGGAGAGGCAAAGAGAGAGAGAGGTCTTCCATCTGATGGTTCACTCCCCACTTGGCTACAATGGCCAACGGAGCTGGAGCTGAGCTGATCCAAAGCCAGGAGCCAAGAGCTTCTTCCGGGTCTCCCACCTGGGTGCAGGGGCCCAAGGACTTGGGCCATCTTTCACTACTCTCCGAGGCCATAGCAGAGAGCTGGATCAGAAGTGGAGCAGCCAGGACTAGAACCAGCACCCATATGGGATGCCGGCACTTCAGGCCAGGCCTTTAACCCACTGTGCCACAGCACTGGCCCCTACATAGATGTGTCTTTTTAATAAATATCTTTGTTGCATAGATGCCTTAAATCCTCCCAGAGCAGAAGGCGACAGCAGCTGAGGGAAGTTCTTGTCCCTGTACCAGAGTTTGCGAAATATTGGGTTAGTTTGTTCGCACCAGTTCTCAAGCAAGGGATTCTTTGTGGGATGTCTGAGGAAGGAACCAGAATTATATATTAGAAGGCACTCTCCACTGTTGTGGGAATCTGACTTCTCTCCTGTCTGTTGCAAATACTGTCCCTACCCAGGGCACTGTCCCCAGAACCTAGCCAATCACACCAAAGAAAGAGATGGCAGAGATTCCATTACTTTGAGCAGAACCCCTCCTTACTTTATTCTAAAGACAGTGATTATCATGCACATAATTCAATAGAATGCTCTCCAAACTCCATAGACTTTGTGTTAAAAATAGGACAGTTACACATTAACTTTGAACTTTCCTACGGGGACATCTTTCCTTTCCATGTCTTCCAGCCCATCCTTCCCTTCTCCATGAGAGATAGGCTGGTCCCAGCCTATGTGGCCTGAACATCTAAAGATCCCATAAAGTGTGTCTTTGTTGCCCCTTCCCGCTAAAACTTGTCATCACTGTATCATATGATTATTATGAACTCGCGTTTTGTAGAAACTGTCCTTGAAGGGCATAGTGAAAATGCATGGGACAGAGAAATGTAAACAAGTGAGAACTTGAGTTTGAACCACAGATTCAACACTCTGGCCTGAAACCAGATCTCTCACCTTACAGCTGCATTGCTAGGGGGAGACAAGAAAGCACAGAGAAGTGTAGCAAGATGGTTCATTGTTCCTTGTCTTTGCGACTGCCTGCTCCTGGTGCGGCTGTAGGCTGCCTGTGCTGGCGTTCTAGAGCTGCTATAACAAAGTGCTGTGACCTGGGTTCTGGAGGCTAGAATTCCTGAGTCAGGATGTCAGGAGATGCCAGGAGAACATCCTCTCTCTGAGTTCTGGAGGAGACCCTGGCTTGCCTGTTCCTATCTTCTGGTGACTTGCCAGCAATCCTTGGCATCCCTTGATTTAGAGATCCAGCACTCCAATCCTGTCTTCCTACTGTATCCCTCTGTGAGTCTTCACGTGGTCTTTCCCGAGACTGGCTGGCTGTGTCCAAGTACCCACATACAAGGACACTAGTCATATAAACCCCAGTTTGATTACATCTGCCAGAGCCCTATTTCCAAATGAGACCACATTTGAAGATACTGGGACTGAGGCCTAGGATTTTAACCTATCTGTTTTTGAAGGATGCAAATTGAGCCCATAAGCATGCCCGATGCTCCTGATAATCTGTTGTTTTTTGAACTTAAGCTTTCCAGGTATACCCCATTGTTCTTCCTGTATAATATGTCACTGATTAAATTGGCTCTCTAGTTCTTCAGCTATCAGATGCTTTTCCTTGGCACGCTGATGTAATTAGGGAACTAATAACTGAATCAATAAGGAAAAGAGCATGTTCTTTTATATTTACCAGCTGTTCTGATGATTCATTTAGGACTTGGTGTGTGTATTGCTGCTGAGTCGTGCTTGTTAAGAGATATGAGGCCATGGCATATAATGGTAGAAGAAAAAGAAGAGAGACTTACTGTCTGGTGGTGTCCAGGAATGATGGCTTTGCAGGGAAGAGGCAATATGACACAGGATACAGAGCAAACCAAGGCATATTATATGCAACTTTGTATAAACAATACACCATTTTAGAAATTATTTCTTAGAAAAATACATTATGTTTTAATGTTATGTGAAATACATTGTGTTGAAGTGATAGAGGAATGCATAACTATTATATGAACTTATAAAATGGCTGTTCAAGGAAGGACTTGCCACTGTCCATAATTTCTGGGAAGTGGCACCTTATATTGCTTTGTCTAATTCCAGTTCCCTCATGAAAAAAAATTGGAATTTAAATTGTTGACCCTTAAAAGCTAGTTTGAGAGATCAATATAATATACACAGTTTAATCAGGAACTCGCTATTATAAGTAGAATAAGATATAGGCTTGTATTATGATTGAAATATAATATACATGGCCGGTACCACGGCTCATTTGGCTAATCCTCTGCCTGCGGCACTGGCACCCCAGGTTCTAGTCTCGGTTGGGGCACCGGATTCTGTCCCGGTTGCCCCTCTTCCAGTCCAGCTCTCTACTGTGGCCAGGGAGTGCAGTGGAGGATGGCCCAAGTGCTTGGGCCCTGCACCCGCATGGGAAACCAGGAAGAGGCACCTGGCTCCTGGCTTTGGATTGGCACAGTGCACCAGCTATGGCGGCCATTTGGGGGTGAACCAATGTAAGAAAGACCTTTCTCTGCCTTTAAAAAAAAGAAATATGATATATGTTATAAGGAATTTGAAAATGTTTGAAAAATATGGAGCAGGCATTTGGCCTAGAGGTTAAAGTACTGGTTATCTGCACACTCATATCAGAGTTCCTGGTTTCAGTCCTGGCTATGGCTTCCCTTAGCTTTGGGCGAGGTTTTGAGCATTTGGGGAGTGAACCAGTGAATGGATGGAGCTCTTCCTCCCCAGCGTTGCCTCTCAAATAAGGTTCTTAGATGCTTAAAAAGACATATACACTATTGAGACTCCCAGAGTTCAGAGATAACCACTGCTAATATGTTTCATGTTCTTGTGATATTTCAGTAGAATTGATGTCAATATTTTCATACTGTGTATTTTGAAATGAGCAATATTTCATGAGTATTTTCATAGCAAATCTAAATTTTGCTGTTTAATGTTTATTGTGTGTTTCATTTCCATTTGTATGTTAAAGATTGAATTATTTAACTGCAGTGGTAGTACATGTTTGTAATAATTTAAAAATATATGTACAAACCAAGTTAGAAAATGCCGATTGCCACAATCTTCCAATTGCAGAGATAAGTGCTACCGATAAAGTGACACATACTGCATGGCAGTTTGTTATGTGCATTTCTGTCTTCCACTGATCATGGTAGTTTTTGAAATTGTATTCATTTATTTGAAAATTAGTATTACAGGGAGAGGGAGGGGGGGTAGATAGATGTGAGAGAGGGGGAGAGTAAGAGAGAGGGAGGGAAGGAGAAATAGATGAAAGAGGGAGAGGGAGATTTTCCATCTGCTGGTTCACTCTCCAGATGTCTGCAACAGCCAGATCAGGCTGAAGTCAGGAGCCAGGAGCTTCTTCTAGATCTCTCATGTGGACGGCAGGGGCCCAAACACTCAAGCCGTCTTCTGCTGCCATTAGAAGGGAGATGGTTTGGAAGTCGAACAGCTAGGATAGGAATTAGCAGCCACATGGAATACAAGTATTGCAGGCAACAGCTTTATCTGCTATGCTGTAGCACCAGCCCCAGATCTTAGTATTTTTAACATGTTATAATCTTAGCACCTGTTCAGTACCTAGAGCATGGTAGCTGTTAAATAAACTTTTAGTGAATGACTAATTAAAGCAAGAGATGAACAAATATATGGAGAAACAGCAAAGATGAAGCTCGTGGTAGAATAAAATATGGTTTCAACTCAGCAACTTTGTGTAGATTGAGAGGCAAGGTAGCTAACACAGACTCTTAATGAATAGGATCCTGCTCTCTCTGTTCATCTGAATCAGCCTGTAGACAGAGAATTCAATTTAATTTTTTCCCCATCAGTCAAGCTGAAAAGCTGAAAAAGCAAAATAGAAGCTGAGAAGGCAGGAGGTGGAGTGGGCTTGGATGAGGACATCAGCAACCTGCCTCTCTTCCTTCTCTGTTGGGAGGAGCATGAGATGAGAGAGCTGCCCTTCTTTGAAGGGAAGTCCCAAAAGGTGCTCTTCCCCCAGCAGCATCCTCCAGGATGAAAGGACTGACAGTTTCCCTGGAAGACACAGGACTCCAACGGCATCAATGTGACCCTCATGCTTTTTCTCAGACTCAGCCCTAGAATTTGCAGCACAGGAAGATGTAATCATTCTGGGTTCTATTTGAGGGTATTTTGGGTTCTTTTGCTATGATTGGAATCAGGGTTGACAGAGTCTGATCTTTGGGTTATAGAAAGTTCCAGCCGGCATCTCTTCTACATTTAATTGAGAAATGTGTGTCTTGAATCTGAGCATCCATCTCTCAGACACCTACCCTGAGAAAAAGAGTGATCCATGCCTTACAGTCCTCTATGGAAAACTCAGTCCTTGCAGTAAAACACATGGGTATATTCTTCCCAAGAGGATGTGCTAGGATTCATAGTTTCTTTTGTCCCATCCCCCAATATAAATATTTATGCAGATAGACCAGAAATATTAACAAATAGATGGATAGACGGACAGATAGACAAATAGAGAGCCTTTACCTCCTTGGTGCCAGTGGCAGTCACCACATCCATCCTTTACCTAAAAAACCGTCCCACAAGCCAAACTCAAAACAAAGGTCATGTTGGCACCTTTGCTCTTATTGTATCCTTCACTCAGAAAATCTCCATCCATCTTCTCTTCTGTCTATATCATCTATCTCTTAAGGCCTAACTCAAGACATATTTCTCCAAGAAGCCTTATTGTTCTATTTCTGTCCCCTATAAATCTTTCCCATCTCACAGCTCCTATAGAGTTTTAGCCTTTACCCCATTTTTCTCTTTGACATGGTGTACCTGTTCGTATATTTGTAGGTCAGGAAGTGTATACCCTTTTTGCTTTCTAAAGAATGGCATGTGAAGCTGGGCTCAGAAAGACAAGTGCCATGTAGAAACTAAAAAAAACTTGACCTCATAGAGAATAGAATGGTGGTTACTAGAGGCCAAGGGAGCTTGGTTGTTGGGAAAAGGGAAGATATTGACAGAAGGGATAAGCTTGAGTGATCTATTTCACATAATATTGACTACAGTAACTAATAAAATTCTAAGAGTAACTTTTTCTTTTTTTTTCTTTGTTTTCTTTTTTGACAGGCAGAGTGGACAGTGAGAGAGAGAGACAGAGAGAAAGGTCTTCCTTTGCCGTTGGTTCACCCTCCAATGGCCGCCGCGGCCGGTGCACTGTGCTGATCCGATGGCAGGAGCCAGGTGCTTCTCCTGGTCTCCCATGGGGTGCAGGGCCCAAGCACTTGGGCCATCCTCCACTGCACTCCAGGACCACAGCAGAGAGCTGGACTGGAAGAGGGGCAACCAGGACAGAATCCGGTGCCCCGACTAGGACTAGAACCCAGTGTGCTGGCGCCACAAGGCGGAGGATTAGCCTAGTGAGCTGCGGCGCTGGCCAAGAGTAACTTTTTCACCTCAAAAAGAATGGTATTAGCAAGTTATGTTAATCAGCATGATTTAATCATTTCAAGTATTAACATACCCCCAAAAATCAAATCAAATGCCATAAATGTATATCAGAAAATTATTATTTGTCAATTAAAAACAAAATAACTGGACATAGTTCTGAGTGATATATAGTTTAATGGTTTTAGCACCAGTATTCCTTTATTCACTGAGTTAGTGAATTAAAAAAGGGAATGGGAGTGATAAGGAATAGTTTCGCCTACTTTTCCAATGTGCAGAACTAGACAGAGTAGTTTCAGATTCACTTAAGGAATGAGATCCCAGGTTGTATAAGTACTGTTTGAATTGGTGTAGAGTGTGATATGAGAGAAATTATGGTCAGCTACATCAGGATTGACATCCTAGCTTTCCACATAGTTGTTGAAGTCATTTTGACGTGTTGATACCATCATCTATAAAATGGAAATGTTAATCTGTGAGTACTTTACAGGCTATTTTGAGGACCAAAAAATTATGTACTTGAAACTGTCATTTCCTAGACAAAATGATTTTTCCATGGTACCAACATTCAGTAAATGTTTCC
Source organism: Sylvilagus floridanus (assembly GCA_949820135.1). NCBI lineage: Eukaryota > Metazoa > Chordata > Mammalia > Lagomorpha > Leporidae > Sylvilagus > Sylvilagus floridanus. The sequence goes on from OX463235.1 coordinate 57,082,972, forward strand.
AAAATTAAATTGAAATGATCCCCGATTTTTCTAAGTTCTACAAACCTTCCTTGAGATACCTGAAGTTTGTACAGAAAATTATTTCTTTTTTAAGATTTATTTATTTATTATTGAAAGAGTTGCAGAGAGAGAGGGAGAGACAAAGATTTTCCATCTGCTGTGTTACTCTGCCAATGGATGCAATGGCCAGCACTTGGCCAGGCCAAAGCCAAGAGCCAGGAGCGTCATTCAGGTCTCCCACATGGGTGGCAGGGGCCCAAGCACTTGGGTCGTCTTCAGATGCTTTTCTGAAGCCATTAACAGGGAGCTGAATCAGCAGTGGAGCAGTCTAGGTAAAAACTGGCACCCATATCGGATGCCAGTGTTACCCACTGTGCCATAATGCTGGCCTCCAGAAAGTTACTTCTGTATGAGTTGTAAGACTGTGGACCTAGGACTTCATTAATGGCAAAATTATTCCAGTGTGTTGTGCTAGACAGCACGTTGCTACAAGTGAGGAGCTATCAGGGATGTTACTACAGGAATATACTTTAAATGGTTTCATTTCTATAAAATTGAGGGCCACCTACTCCTGGCTTCTTCCGTTCTCCCACCTGTAAAGGTTTGTGGGAACAACGTTAAAATTGTGGGCTTCTCATGATAAACTAGGCATTGTGATTCCATAGGAGGAGATGTGAGCCAGATAGCAGAAAACTTTATATTCTGTTTTCTTTGACCAAAATTGTAACTTCAACAAGATTTGAGCTTCATTAACTATGACATAGGTGATTTGTGTGCTCCTCTTTAGATGCCAGGTATTGTATGATCACTGATTCACAGAGATGAGTAAGGCATGATCTCTGTCTCTCTCTGTGTGTCTCTCTCTCTTTCTTCTAAGCCAAAAAGACACATACAGATATTTTATATTATTTATATTATATAAATATATTTATATTCTATTTATATTTTATATTGTTTATATTAGAAAGTACCATGATGAGCAGGGCACAGTCATATTCTGAAACTTTTATCTGGATGAATTGGATGCCCCCCTGGAATGGTAGGCATGCTGGTGCTGGGGCATTGCAGGGGAAGATCCCTGCATTCGTGTTCAGCGGTGCCCTTGAGACTCATGTTCTTCTCCCTTGGTTGTTCTGCAGCTCTACAGCTCCATGGACTTTGGCAGACGGTGGCAACTTATGCACGAGCGCATCACACCCAACCGGTTTTACTGGTAAGCCTTATCTGCCCATTTGTCATCTTACTGGATAAAGAGGTGTCGGTCAGCTTAGCACTCTGGGCAACACTGCAGATGAAGTTGAAGACAAGTATGTGTTGGCCCCTTTACTGCTCAGTCAGTGGTTCCTGGGCCATTAGTATCATCATCTTCTGGGACCCTGGTAGGAATGCAGAATTTAGAGCTCTTCAAGATGACTGGCATTGAGATATGCATTTAACCTGCTCTCTTAGTGACTGATGTGCATGTCAGTGTTTGGGAAGCACTGTGATCCAGGCTCTGAGAGAAGGGTCATGATCAGGTGCCCTTAGCCTCTTTATAACATCCCTGCTTTATGGAGAAGTGTGTATGAGGAAACCTCAAAAAGCTCATTGACAGTCCAACTCTGCCTGTTTAAAAAAAAAGCTCATTGAAAAATGAAATTAAAAGAAAAGTTTAGGAGCAGGTGTCTAGCCTGGTGGATAAGATAGCTGTGTTACACCTTGGAGTATCTGAGTTCAGTTCCCAGCTCTGGCTTTCAATGCTAGTTTGCTGCCATTGTAGATCTTGGGAAGCAACAGTTAAGGCCCAAGTAATTGGGTTCCTGCTACCCATGTGGGAGACATGAGTTTGTTTCTGGCTCCTAGTTTTGGCCCCAACCCAGCTGTGTGGGCATTAGGGGTGTGAACAAGTGGAGGGCTGGCTCGCTTGTGAACTCTCTCTGCTTCTCAAATAAATAAGTAAATACTTTTCCTAAAAGTAGCTCATTTTGATGCCAAGAATTTTGAAATCTATTTTTCATGATAGACTTTTTTTTTCATGAACTTTTGGAAGATCGCTTATTTTTTATGAACCTCTTCTACAAAGCAGTATTCCCCAAAATGTATTCTGAAGAACAACAGTTTCGTCAAGTACTTCGCCCTTCATAGGCATTTCTATGGTCAAATAAATTTAGGTAATGATCATCCAACTCTATGCTCATGGAGACTCATGAATCACGTTAGGGTATTAAAGACTCCAGAGAGGCTGTGAGTGAAGAAATCTGCCAGACTGGAAACCTCTGATTCCCGAACTTAATTTGCTAGAGAATCTTTTGCTCCTGTCATACCCAATAAATCCTTCAGAACTATCTCTGTGGTACATGTTTTGAGAAACCTTTTATAAGTGTGAATATGTTTCAAATGGAAAATTAGCCTTTCCTCCTCATCAGAAACTGTATTTATCAACTGGCTTTCTTCCATGGATTAATACTGTTTTTATTGTGATTATAGCAGGTTTCGTATTAATTTGCCTTTTACCCTTCCTTCTTAGAATGTGAAAATTCCATTTGTATCTTTCATTTCTACAGAGGTGGTTGCCAAAGGAATACCAATTATGAATATATATATATATATATATATGTATATCATTATATAAGGGGGCTTCAAAAAGTCCCTGGGAATGTGCACTATGAGAAGATTATATATAATCTATCTACCTATCTATATGTGTGTGTATGTATATATATATAATATATATATATATATTTCAAGTTTGTTTGTACCAAAATAAGTCTATCTTTTGATTTTGCTATGCCACAACATTTTGAAGTACCCTTATATAAGATACTTGATTATATACTTAAATAAAGCAAACAAAAATTTTCAGTGTTCGAAAGTAATACCTAATGCATGTGTCTTTCTAAATACCTTGTTTCAATTCCCTTAGCTATTATGGGGTAATCATTTTACCTTACACAACATAGGAGTGGTGTGTGTGTGTGCACGTGTGTGTGCACGTGCGTGCACTTGCAAAGGTGGTAGTGGCAAGGACCTGGCATTTGTATACTGTCACACAAGCGTCTTTGGAAGCAGTGCCTTTCCCGGTCCCTTCTACATCTACAAACCATGTCCTGAATTTAGAATGGAGATTGCCTGATCATGTTGTGACAACCAATTGTGTTTTATTGTACTCAGTTCCAAGTAGCTGGGAGAGAAGAAGAGAATTGCGAGTATCACTCCCATTCAACACCTGGTCTATTTCCAATATTTTTGCCCCACATTGACCAACTATTATTTTATCTGTAACTGTTCTTACAGCTATTATTCAATCTGTGTTTGAAACTGTTAAAATTTTTCAATAGACTAAAGCAGAAAAAGGAATTATTTATTTCCCAGATATTCCAGTTAAAGAACTACAGCCAGTATTTAGCTGAGATGGACCAATTTCTCAATGGGTCATTACTCAGAAACCCCTCATCAAAAAAAAGGGGGGGAAGGAAAAAGAAAACCAGAATGCTCTCTGCTGTTTCTGAAACAATCTTTTGAGATAGTATGTTAGTCAGCCAATGAGGAAGTCAGGTTCATGGAGAAACAAAACACAGTGGGCTAGATGAGCCTTGTCATCATTTCTGAAGGAAATTGAATTAAGTGCATGAGGGGCAGCCTTTGCCTATTTTTTGCAAGAGCAAGATGAGAATGTTCCAGCTGCTTCTCCCTCCCCCTTCCTTTGTGTGGCAGAAAGAATAAATCCCCAGATTCTGATAATTGTATTTCATCTCTTCTCCACTGTGTGCCTCTTTCATATGTGCTCCCATGGGGAAATATAAAAGTTAGTGCCCGTGCTAGCTAGCCAAGTGGTAGCTGAATATTCCATTTTCATAATTATCACTACTCCATTTTTCCAGTTTAATTGCCCTGATTATTCTTTTAGGTGTCACAGAAGTCACGGAGGAAGAATTCATTGTACACAGACCTTATGTTTTCCAAAGACAGAACTCAAGGTTCTCTAAAACTCTAAACCACTGCTGCTGAAGAGGCATGGTTCATGTATGTTAGGGATAGAAATGTTAACTTTGTACCTTCTTGAGGAAGCAAAAAGAGTGTGTTTGGGTGTAAAGCAAACTTTGGCTTAAATGGAAACCCTTCAACTTGTGATTTCCTCATCCATATAACAGGAACATTATTTTTCCTGTCCATTGCTCACAGCTGTCGAAAGGACCAAATGTGATCAAGTGACACTGACAACACTTTGCTTCTCCATTTCAGATTTATAATTCATAAATTATTTCTTTAAGTACTGTGTACTTAAGTGTTGTGTTTATTAGGCATCCTTCAGAGGGTGACACACAAAGGATTTATCTTCCTGGAGCAAAGATGTGAAACCCATGCATCTGATAACAGTGGAATGAATCTAATTTACTTGAAAGAATTCACACCTCATTTTTTGTCTGTTTGTTTTATATTTATAATTCTTATGAATTGTCAAAACCCCCTAAAAGTTTTAAAACCTCTTCTTGTGGAGGGACAGTCCTGAGAGAAGTGATGTTGAGGATGGTAATGGGGTGTTGGGGTGAAGGTAACCATGCTGAAAACAAGACATTGAATTAAAGGGTGACGTTAAGAGGACTTGCATCATGTGGCATGGACACACAAAGAGTGAACGTGAGGTTCAGAAGAAATGCTGTCCACTTATTGTTTCTAATTTGACGTTTGCAAATGTCGAAAGCATGGACCCTTCATGTGCTAGGATTCCTGTCCTGTACCACTTGCAGTTGATAGAAAGTCACAGCCTAGAGGGTGAAGAACACTGTGCTGCCATTGGGATTTCTGCCCAGGGCCCAGGAGGCAAAGTAGAACACACTTGTACCTCATATCTGCTCTCTGGTCTACGGCAGTGGTTGTTGTAGAGGTTGCAGAAGTACATTGGGCATTGTAAGGGGCTATCATTTTCTCTATTTATTCATTAGTACCCCACAGTGCTTGTGTGTTAGATAGGGCATAGAGCATAGTATTTATGAACTTTAGTAATAAAGCTTTTACAAGAGATACACTCTGGTAGTGAATCCCACATGTTCTAATCTCATCAAGAGAGGACAACTAGGATGTAGTGACTCAGTTATCAGTTTGTGTCCCAAGAAGAGGGGCAGGTGACACAAAAGCTCCTTCTTTAGGTGTAGCCCTTTCATGTACTCCATACTTGACTATCAAGTGGTCACCAGGCCTGTGTGATGTCCCCATTCAACATCCCAGTTGCTTCGGAAATGCTAGCAGGAAGAGCACACAATGGAATGTTCCCTAACATACTCCCTGCATTCTCCCTCATCTCTGCTTGGGCAGAGTTGTTGTCCTGGGGGGAAATTTCTCTGTTTTTTTTTTCTTCTTTTTTTAATATCCTACTGAGCTGCAAATGAATAGTATTTTCACTCTTCCCTTAGGAGATATTTAACAGGCAGGCACATTCTGCAGTGGGAAGATTGCTTTGCACATCCAGTGCGAATTCTTGTGGTTCACAGCTGTGCCCCGGGGCCCCTGAACTCTCCCTGGGTGTTCACCCTCATCAGGCATCTTCGTCAATGGCGTCTCAGGTGTATTAGACCTTCCTAAATTCTCTGTGTAAGTGGACTTGCCTCTAAGTGCCTCAGGTCCCTGATGACATTTGCCTGTATAATATTGGGAAAGAGAGAAAGAATGTCTCCAGTGACTTCTCTTTATTAGTTTCCCCTCCCTCCCCAATAATTATTTGCTCTACTGAAAGACTCCGTCCCTTTCTGTTTCTCTTCCTATCATTTCTGCAGGATAAAGTAATACACTGTAAAGTCTCAGGGACTTTAGCCCTTAACCCTTTACTGAGCTATTTGGATTGCAACATGGACTGGTCTTGAGAGTTAGAAACCATTTAAGATGTCAAACAAATAACCGTAGAAATTGTAGATCTGACTGTGATGTAGAGAATGCAGGGAAATGATATCTTGGAAATTGCCCCTTTATCTGTTGTGACATGTGATTCAGGCTGGAGAACAACTGATGTGCTGGATGGACAGGGTAAGCTCTAGGTCTCTATGGGCTTTGCTGAAGGCCAGCCTACTCGTGCTAGATTTCTAAAGGTGGTTGTGCCAGCTGCTGTTCACCTTCTCCTCCAGAAGGACCATGAGGAATGGCAGAAAGAATGGGGGGGAAAGCATGACCCTCTTGATATGTGTTGACTTGAGGAACAAGGAGTGTCCTTTAAAAGAGAAAGCAACTGGGGCTGACATTGTGTTGTAACAGCTAAAGCCACTGCCTGGGAATCCAGCATTCAATATGGGTGCCAGTTTGAGTCCCGGCTGCTCCACTTCCAGTCCAGCTCCCTGCTAATGCACCTAGGAAAAGTGGCAGAAGATAGCCCTGGTGCTTGGGTCCCTGCACCCACATGGGAGATCCAAAAGAAGCTCCTGCTCCTGGCTTCAGCCTGGCCCAGCCCTGGCTGTTGTCGCCAATTGGAGAGTGAACTAACAGATGAAAGATTTTTTCTTTCTCTCTCTCTCTAATGTTGCATTTCAAATAAATAAAATGAATCCTTAGAAAAAAGAGTGAGAAAAAAAGGGTTATATGAAAAGGAGGAAAATTCAAGTCATCATTACAATCTTCACTTCCAAATATTTCCTTGTTTTTATTTTTCCTGATTTCATTTTACAAGCATATGCTCTTTTATATGTAACCTAAATATGTTACACATAAATTTGTATACTCTGACTTTCTCCCCTTGATGCTGTATTCTAGCAATTTCTGTATCATTATAAATATTTATAATCATGATTTCTAGTTATTTATTCAATGTTTCATTATGCAAAGATACATGCCATATTATTCTTTTTTAGTTTTATTGCACATTGAAAATTTTCACATATTTTGTTATCATAAAGGTTTCATTGGTAATTTATACATGGTTCTTCAGCTTCTAGTATTGTTTTCCTGAACCAGCATCCTGGGATGCTGAAGTAAAAAATTCAGTTTTTTTCCCCATTCTCAATAATGTGGGACATTTCAATGATATAATCCAAATTCAACAATAAAAACATTCAGAGAAATGTAGATTTTTCTCAATATTTTCTTGATGGGGGTTGCAATGAAGCATTGTATCACCCAACACACAAGCCTTGTGAAAACTCTCTCCAAAGTCCTAATCTTCACAGAAGTACTTTCTCGTCGAATCCTGCACTTTTCACGGGGTTTAAAATGATTGTCACCAGTTTCTTGTCTGCTGTCTGTCATCTTCCAGAGCCCCCACTGCACTTCCATCCTCTCCACAGAGTATTGCAGCCTTCCCCATGCAGAATGCTCTACCCTCTTCTTTTGTCTTGTGATCCAGAGGCACCCAGCAGTGCTGTGTCCTTATTCTTGAGGAGCAGCAGCAACAGAGCGGTAAATATTTTTGGGTTTTTTTTTTTTTAGAGCCTAAATTTTGCAGTAATTTGTTACAAGAAATAGACAATGAATATGCTCTCTGATCCCTATTGTCTGTTTTCAAACACAAGGTTCTGCTTCTGTCTACAGACAACCTCCTGTCTGCACACAACCACTTCTGTCTTGGACTGTATCTTCCACTTTCCCTTCATTGTTGTCGGTACCAAACGTTGCGTTTGGCCTGTTTGGGTCTGTATTTTCTGTTGAGAAATATCAGTTGTGGTTTTACTGATGCTCTAATAGGCCTCAGAAACTCCTCCTCAGCTTTAGTGAGTCTCACTTGGTATTGAGGCTGTCTGACCTGGCTCTATTTTATTTTCTCTTACTTTTTGATTGCATTTCTGGGACTATTATAAGGAATATGTGTGTAAGTGTGCATACACTCACACAGGTCATGCATACATATGCCCATTAAGAAAGGTATAGAATAGATCATGTATCTGTGTGGTCCTAGACATCCACCCCACCTTGGTAGCAGCTTTTTTACTAGAGACGATAGAGCAAAAAAGCAGGAAGAAAAAATTAAAATGAATTGATGTTGTTGGAATGAATGTTTTGGTATCTCTAACCTGAATTTCAGCTCCGTAGATCTCATCTGATCTGGAATGTATCTATATTTTGCTTTGAAAATGAGTTATTTGGGGCCAGCACTGTGGCATGGGTTAAGCTACCACTTGTGACATTGCTATCCCAATCAGAGTGTTGGTTCGAGTCCTGGCTGTTCTATTTCCAATCCAGCTCTTGCTTATGTACCTGGGAACACAGCAGAAGATGGCCCCTATTCTTGGACTCCAACTACCTATGTGGGAGACCAGGATGGAGTTCTACATCCTGGTTTTGGCTTGGACCAGACCTGGAAGTTGTGGCCATTTGGGGAGGAACCAGTGGATGAAAGCTTGTACCCTCTCTCTTCCCTCTCCTCCTCCTCTCTCCCCTTCTCCCATATAAAGCTCCCCCTCTCCCCCTCCCCCCCTCCTTCTCTCTGTTGCTTTGCCTTTTAAATAGATAAATAAATAAATTCATTTTAAAGGTGGGATACTTGTATTCAGACAGAACTCATTTTGTCCCTCGATGATTATTCCCGAAGAACCAGCTGCAGAGTCATATTTGGGTTATTAGTGCATCATCCATGACAGAGATAGAGTAAAGGAACAGGCAGAATGGCCTGAGATTGCTTCCTGGAAAGTCGGGATCTTTTCAAACAAAGTTAACATTACAGGCTGAATTTTTGAAGCAGCCTCCAAATGTGCATGTTCAGTTTTGCAAACAGTCATTTGCAGTCTCCAGTAATGAGATTTAGGCATCGACCTGATAGAAGGGATCAGATTTAGAGGCCCTTTGCAAACCAAGGTATGCCACAAATAATATTTAATTCAGCTCTTCCTTACATTTTTTAAGTGGTGCAGCAATTTAAAAATACATTACAGTCAAAATAATACATGCAAGGTCAGGAGGGGAGATGTGAAAGCTCAGCTCCAAGCAGGAACCAGTTTCCACTTTGCTGATGGGGGACACCCATGCTGGCTGTCTGGTTGCATCTTGGCTATGGAAAAGTTGTCTTAATGCGAGGAACCAGATGCACTGTTTGGAACATGCATGTTGCAGCCCACTGAGGAGTCAGAGTGCTCAGCTCATTGGATAAAATCAGGATGTGCTGGATTATGTGATAGTTATACTCAGTGCATGTAAATCCTATGTGGTAGGAGAAATAAGGAGACATATATATAGCTACACAGTTGATTGTACTTGGATTATGAAGAGAAGGAGTCACGTTTGATCTTGGGAGATATGAAAAAAAACCTTTAGGTGTCAAATACAGAACTCAACAATAGTTCCATCTATTTACTTGATCCAGTGTAGCAAAAATTCCCAGATGCAAATGTAAACATCATATTTCTTCTCATTTCCTATTTTTATGATCCATGGACCCAGAATAGAGACAGAAGGCCTCCATTTTTTTTTTAGATTTATTTATTAATTTGAAAAGCAGAGTTATAAAGAGGCAGAGGCAGAGACAGAAAAAGAGAGGTCTTCCATCTGCTGGTTCACTCCACAGTTAGCCACGATGGCTGGAACTGGGCCAATCCGAAGTCAGGAGCCTTGTTTGGATCTCCCGTCAAGGTGCAGAGCTATCCCCTACTGCTTTCCGAGGCCATAATAGAGAGCTGGATCGGAAGTGGAGCAGCTGGGACTCAAACCTGCGCCCATAGGGGTTGCCAGCACTGCAGGCAGTAGCTTTACTTGCTACACCACAGCACCAGCTCCCCAAATGCTTCTTCCACTCAGATGATTATGCAAAGGACATGAGAAATACTCATTCTGCTGAAGGTGGAATCTCACTGATAACAAACTTCAAGAAGGATTCAAATTCGATTGTTCTCACAGTAGTTGAGATTGGAGACGGTTATTATCCTACGGAGGGCTGATGTAAAGAAAGCCCCTGCATAGAGGAGTCATTGGCTACAATTGTCTTCCTAGAACTCAAGTTGATGATTCAGTGTGGGTGAGTTTCCCGAAGTGGAGAGAGCTGGATATTTGATGGTAATGAGTTGTTTGGCAGATTCACGAGTATGGGATATGAGAATTGGAAGGCCAGGGGAGAGGTTTAGAGTGGAAAGAGGGAGGAAGTTGTTGAACTGAGCAGATCAAGGGGAAAATAGCAAACTGAAAGCTTAGATGTTGTTTGCAATGCAGTTTGGATCCTGGGTTGCAGGAAGGAGGAAGCACCCTTGTTTCTCCAGTGGGATCCAACAGTGGATTTTCCAGCTTGGTCTGAGGCAGGGTGTCAGTCTGCTCAGGCTGCCGGAGTACTGGAGACTAGTGGCTTACAGAGCTTTCTGTTATGGTTCTGGAGATGATTGGTTCTGGGGAGGACCCTGATCCAGCTTGGAAAGCATTGCCTTCTTGCTGTGTCCTGCTGTGTGCAACAGGCACACTCCCCACTGTCTCTTTCTAAAGGATGTTAATCCTGTCGTCAGGGATCCATCCTCATCAAAACCTAATTATCTCCCCAAAGCCCCATCTCCAAACATTATCACATAGAGGGTTAAGGCTTAAATATATTTATTTTCAGGAGACACACTAGCAGAATGTAAAATGGAAGAACTTGGGTAAGAAAGCAAACTTTCGAGATAATCATCCATCAGGTCCTGGAGCAAAAATGGCTAAATCTTATTTGAGAAGATAGAGAAGAAATGCCAGAACTACAAAAATGATTTTGAAAGGACAGAGGTTCAGATTTGTAGCACAGTGATTTAAGTTAACACTTGCAGGGCTGGCTTCCCGTGTTGGAGAGCCTGTCTGGAGTTCTGGCTCCTCCACTTCAGATCCAGCTTCCTGCTCATGTGCATTCTGTAAGGCAGCAGGTGAGGGCTCAAATACTTGAGTCCCTGCCACCCGCAGGGGAGACCCAGTGGAGTTCTGAGCCTCTGGTTTGGCCTGACCCAACCCTGGCTCTTGTGGGCGTTGTGGGAGTGAATGAAAAGAATGAAAGATGTCTTTTTCTATCTCTTTGTCCTTCATCCTCCTTCTCTACCCCTCCCTTGTTAAATAAAATGAAAATAAATTATTTTTTTTAAAGAGAGCTGCATTTTTACTCTAAACACATTTTCCCCTGGTTGGAGATACAATACAGCTTACTGTAGGCATTCAAAGAAAAGCAGGAAAGTAAAAAAGAGAATGATTAGTTATAATTTCACTTCCTAAAAAATACCTTTTGAAAAGAATCAAGTACATCTTCATAGCTTTCTCCCCTATTAAAATATAGAATAACTTCAAACATATATTTTAGTTTTTATCATTGTTGTGTTCATGCTGTTAGAAAATTTTGTATTTTGTTAAATTGGGCATATTGTAACCATCCTGTGTTTTTTCTAAACATTTAAAACTTGCATTACTTGCATAGTATTCTAATCCATATGTATATAGTAATTTTATCATTTTGTGGCTTGACATTGATTTTGATTCTAAAGTTTTACTAATAAACAAGGAAAAAGTAGTGTTGTTCTGAAAACCTTTAATTATTTGTTCCAGGTCTGATTATTGTAATTTTTAAGGATAGACTATAAAAACAATATATGTAAATGCCACTCCAGATTGTTTTCTGACAGTTCATACCAGTTTCCACTCCAAGTCAAATATTTCACTACACATCGTAAAATTTTAATTTAAAAAAGTTATTTAATATGCAAAAGTAGATTATCCTAGTCTTAATTTGCATTTCCTATCAGACTGGTGAGTTCAGACATGCTTTCATGTATTTATTAACCATTGTTTGCTTTTATCTGACCATCTGTTTTTCTTCATTCTTCATTATGGGTTCTTTATATAGTCTATCACCATGTTTCAATATTGTCCCAAGTTTATTCTTTGTCTTTTAATGGTATTATGACTGTTAACATACTTCTAACTGTTAAAAAAAGTCATGCCTTCAATGTTTTTCTCCGTAGGTCTTCTATTACTGTATGTTTTGAGAATTCTCTTATCATAAGATCATAGAAATACAAACTTATTTTTATATTAAATGCTGCTTTCTAATAAATTGAATATGGTATCTATAATATATTTGGTAAATATAAGAGCTAAAAATACTCTCAGCATTCTCCTAGATTGTGCTTCAGAATATGATAGTTGTCAATTTTATATTATGGCTATATAATATTTTAATGATTTTTCCAGACTGGTGAATATTTTTAAGAGTTGTTAGATATCTATTTTTTTTTTTGACAGGCAGAGTAGACAGTGAGAGAGAGAGAGACAGAGAGAAAGGTCTTCCTTTGCCGTTGGTTCACCCTCCAATGGCTGCCACGGATGGCGCGCTGCGGCCGGCGCACCACGCTCTTCCGATGGCAGGAGCCAGGTGCTAGGTGCTTTTTCCTGGTCTCCCATGGGGTGCAGGGCCCAAGCACTTGGGCCATCCTCCACTGCACTCCTGGGCCACAGCAGAGGGCTGGCCTGGAAGAGGGGTAACCGGGACAGAATCCGGCGCCCTGACCGGGACTAGAACCCGGTGTGCCGGCGCTGCAAGGTGGAGGATTAGCCTGTTGAGCCACAGTGCTGGCCAGATATCTATTTTTTAAGTAAAAATGTGATATACATCTTCCCACTTAATTCTGGGCCCATATTTTCAGCTGTTTCCTCTGATGGTTTTCTAGAGGGGAAACTCTGGCCTGAGCTTAGGAACTCTCTAGGTTGGTGGCATTTGCTGGCTTTTTTGCTACTGCTTTGGATAGCCCTCTATGCCTCTGGCCTGATTACACTGTTTAATTATTGTTTATATTGGACATAGCATCTGGTGGGACAGATTACTTCTGTGAAAACTAACGGAACAAAAATAGAACACTTCTTTCTCAATATTTTGGCTTATTTATTTACTTATTCATCTAAGTGAATTTGGAACTACCTTGTCATGTTCCCAAATCTCTCACTTTCCCCTTAAAAAGCAACTAAGTAGGCTGCTTATTAGAATTTCAGCAAAACTATAAATTTGTTTGGAAAGAACTGAATCTTTCTTTGATAACCTGTTTTCATGATTGACCATGTGGTTTGTTTCTCTTTTTATTCCATTTCTTTGTGTTGCTTACTTAAGTTACACAATATTCTTTATATTGCCCTACTGGTTTTTGATTAATATTCTTTCTTAGCATCTCCACGTGTTGTTCTGTGGCAGGTAAAGATCTGCACACAGAATCTCTCTTCATATTGACGTGAACATCCTGGGAACCATGAGTTGTCTCTGGAATTTGCCTGTGACCCTAAGATGCTTTCTTTCAGAGATTAGGAGAGTGTAATGTGGTCAGAGATTTACTTCCATAGGTTACTAGCTGCTGTACTATGAAATCGCCTCCTGCCTAAAAGTTGCTTTTCTCAGCCTGACACTCAGTCAGTGCTTTAAACATATGAGCTGTAAAATTAATAATAAGGCAGTTTATAATATGAGAAGATAATGGAAGAAATCATCATCCACATTAATTTGGTAGCAAATGGCACTTGGCATCTCTCTGAAATTAAACAAGTTGGAAACATCTGATACTTTTTGCCCCCCACATTCAAATCCCATTGTGTAATGGTTAAGAGTTTTCCCTTCTGACCTGTTTTTCCAATGATCAGCATATGGCTTACTATTATACTTGTTAAAACTACTATTTTTAGAGAAAATTATTTTTGGCATAATGATGTTAAATAAAATTGAGAAGACCGTAATCTAGACTGTTGTATCAGATCATGTGTGCTTTAGCAGCTGTGATGCACATGTTGAGACAAATCCTCACAGATTGCCAAGGGACCACGGCCAGAACTGGGGAGCACCAAAAGAATATGAGAAGAGATACGATTGCTTCGAGGATGAAGGTCCCAATCTAGACTGATGTGGCCAGGACAGGCTTCTTGAAGGGGGTTGGACTGAAGAAACTTGTAGAATGGATTGAGTTGTCAAGTAAGAAAGGGAGATAGTCTTCATGGAGGGAAGATAATTGGTATAAAGTCATGTATGTTTGGAAAGTAGTCAACAAATCTGCTAGAATAGGGGTTCTTAGACTCCACATTCTTGTCATTTGGGATAATTGTCCTATGTATTGAGTACCTGTTCAGGGCCTGCTGTATCCGTCCAATCATGACAACCCCAAAATGTCTCTAGATATTGCTAAATGTTCTCTGATGAGCAAGCTATTCTGCACCTGCTGTCGTGATCTTGAAAACTACTCTGTTAGGAAAAAGAACAGTTTACACTTTTCAGAAGCAGTGAGAAGCATAACTAGGAATGTAGGCCAGATTTTGGTTATGAGTGTCTCTGGGACCAGATCCTTGGTATGGACTCGTATCTGTGAGTAACAGAGGGCATTCTGCAAAGGAATTGCTTGGTAGTTGTGTTTTATGAAGATCTATTAAAATTTGGCATTTTCTTGAGATGCTTAAGTATATTTCTGTGCATTGGATAAGCTACTGATTTTTTCAGGATAGATGCAAATCTTCTAAGGCATCCTGATCCCAATTTCTCTTCACCAATAAAAAATTATAATAGCAGGCTTTCAAAGTGTATCCCCAATGTGTTTGCTACCACAGTTCATTTTTGTTTATGCTTTGACACAACAGCATTAAAAAGAGCCATTTTCACATAATGTTTTGTTCTTTCTTTCCCTTTTCCAATTTTTGTACCCTTGAAAACAGTTTCTCACAAAATCATAGACTATATGCCTATTAGGTCTTTTTAAAAACAACTCTACCCTAAACGTGCACATAGTCTACATACATAGAATTTCTACAGTCTGTACATCTGTATAGATCTGCAAAATCATTTTGATGGGAGTAGAATGTTTTACTGACTTTGTTTAATCTCTTCTATACTAAGGAATTAGGGAAAAGTTAGGATGGGAATGGTGCCGAGGGATAACTGTGTCTTGATTTCGCCAAAGTGCTCTAGGAAGCTATTTCAGGCTGGGGGGAGATGGTTGATAAATTGCCTCTGGGGACTAGATATGACATGGAGAAGCCTGTGATGGCTTGGTAAACAGATCCTTGGTCCCCATTCTGCCCTGGTCAGAATTACCAAGATTTGTAATTAGTTTTATTTATTAGGATTCTGCATAAGGCTTCTTCTAAAGACAAAAGATGATGCCATAAAAAGCAAATGAAAATGTTTAGAAAATCAATGCTGTAGACTGCTGTTTTTATTTTCCAAGAGGCACATTTGGGTCTGTCAGTCTCCAGGTTATCTTTCCCCATTTTTTTCCACCACCCTGTAATGTCTGATTCCATAATGTAAGTGGGCTCACCATTCACCTGGACATGGCTTTGGCATATCCAATGCTAATTCATAGAGCCAGCGGAAGGCTAGGACAGTTGGATTTCAGGAAATGAACCATTCATTTTCTTGGTGGCAGTTGGCGCTGAGGATCCTGTAATCATACCCTAGCTTGTTTTATTCTCAAGGGGACGCCAAAGATAGGAGGTCCTTCGGGTCATTAGGCTTTTGAACTCCCAGCGTGTTGCTTTTCACAGAAAGTGGTTGGCCTTCTCTGTAAATGTTTGTGTGTGTCTGAATCTAGCAACTAGAAAATCCTACCATCCCAATCCCCTTTGCTTACAAATATAATCAAACACAAAACGCTGATTCAGAAATCCTTGGCACTTCTCCCCAGGTGAGCCCCTTTGCCCCCTTCTGGCCTGAGGCATCTCACCTGCATCTGCTCTTTGGAAAAACAGTTTGGTTGATGAGGAACTTGCCCCACCCCTATATGTCTCATGCTGGTGAGCTATATCCTCCTTAGACATCCCTCAACCTTTTCCCCTGACGGTTTGTGGAGAGCTGTCAGGAATTTGGGCACAACTGTGCCCAGTGGTGAAAGAGAGGGTGACAGTTCCTGGAGGATCGCTGCTCTGCCTAGTCAGCACTGGACTGAAGCTTTGAAAAGATCAGACCTGGAACCTGCCTGATCTATAAAAGCATCAAACTATGTCGTAATTGCTGGGGAGTGGGGCAGAAATACCAGAGGGTTTAAAAAGAATGGCCATGCATTTTTACAGGTATTGTTGAAAGCGAGTGCTCCAAGGTCCTGTTTCATACATTTGTTAGTACTGTTACCCCGAATTAATAAATATTAAAAGAAGTGACAGGGGCTGGCGCTGTGGCGTAGCGGGTAAAGCCACCGCCTGCAGTGCCAGCATCCCTTATGGGTGCTGGTTAGAGTACTAGCTGCTGCACTTCCAATCCAGCTCTCTGCTATGGCCTGGGAAGGCAGTAGAAGATGGCCCAAGTCTTTGGGCCCTTGCACTGCATGCAAGACCTGGAAGAAGCTCCTGGCTCTCAGCTCTAGATCGGCACAGCTCCAGCCATTGCAGCCATCTGGGGAGTGAACCAGTGGATAGATGATTCACTCTCCCCCCCTTTTTCTCTCTGCCTCTGCCTCTCTGTATCTCTGCCTTTCAAATAAATAACTCTTAAAAAATGTGCCAGTGAAAGAGCAAATGAGGCTGGATTTTATGACTCTGTTGACTTCTATGGAAGAGGAGCTTTGGAACATGAATTATTATGTAATTGGGGAAGATCTAACTTACTCCTTTTTTCCTTTTTTTTTTTTAAGAGATTTATTATTTATTTTCAAAGCAGAGTTAAGGAGAGAAAGGGAGAGACAGAGAAGGGGAGAGAGAGAAATCATCCATCTGTTGATTCTGTCCCCAAATGGCTACAATGGCTGGAGCTGAGCCGGGCTGAAGTCAGGAGCTTGGAGCTTCTTCTAGGACTCCCAGGTGGTTGCAGGGGCTCAAGGACTTGGCCCATCTTCCACCACTCTCCCAGGCACATTAGCAGGGAGCTGGATCAGAAGTGGAGCAGCTGGGTCTTGAACCAGTGCCCATATGGGATGCCAGTGTTGCATGCAGCAAATTAACCAGCCATGCCACCATGCTGGCCCCTCTTTTTACTTTTTCACATGACTTAGGATTTTTTCCAAGAGCTGAACACAAGTTAGGAAGAGAAAATCCATACCCTGTGAAGTGTGGTGGAAATACTGAAGTGAGGGCTTTTGGATACTAATTTTACTTCTGCCCCTGGAGTATCAGCTGGGTCTTGGGGTGCTCAGAAGTTTGTTTTTTTTTTTTTGGTTTTCTGCATCCTCATCTGTAAAATCTCAAAAGCTGTCCAGAAGCCCTCATAGGTTTGGTGTTCTCTGTTCATCTCAGGAGTCTTAATTTTTTTTCTTTTAAAGATTTACATATTTATTTGAAAGAGCGCTTCCAGTCACAATTTCATTCCCCAAATGACCACTGGTCTAAAGCCAGGAGCCAGGATAGTTTTAATTTCTTCTGTGTCTCCCATGTGGGTGCAGGGATCCAAGCGCTTGGGCTATTGTACACTGCTTTCCCAAGAACACTCGCAGGGTGCTGGATTGGAAGTGGAGCAACTGGGACTCAAAGTGGTGCCCATATGGGATGCCGGCTTTGCAGGCAGTGGCTTTACTCACTAAGCCACAGGGTCGACCTGAGGGAGTCTCTGATTCTATGCAGCCTGGGTGTTGACCTCTGGTCTGAGATAAGGTTGGGAAAAGAAACTTGTTGATTCCTCTGACAGTCAGGAGAACCTTACTTTTTACTGTTGGTGGCCAGGGGAGAATGTGTAGTGAATTGATCTGAGGTACAGATTCTTGGGCCTGCCAAACACTGACCTGGATTTCTGGCCCTCTGCTTCAGGCATCTCCATTTTAACAAGCTCTCACTGGAATCCCTTTTTATATAAGATTTCTTATTTTAATTTTTTATTTATTTGAAAGGGGGAAGAATGAGAAAGAGACACCATCCATCTGTTGATTCACTTCCCCAATTCTTACAGTAGCTGTGAAGTTAGGAGCCTGGAACTAGTCTGGTTCTGCTGCATGAGTGGCAGGGCCCCAAGTACTGGGGTCATCACCTGCTGCTTCCAAGGGTGCACATTAGTGGGAAGCTGGAATTGGAAGCAAACCCAGGACTCAAATTCCCCACTCCCTATGGAACGTGGGTGTCCTAAGAGACGTCTCACTGCTGTGCCAAAAACCTGCCCCTGTGTATTGGACTGTGAAAGCAGAGGAGGCAGTTTTTTGAAAACTAGAAAGACAAGTTAGTTGTGTACTTAATGTTGTCCTCTAAATGGCACAGACTGGGTTCCCTTTACCAAAAACCCTCTCCTTTCCCTGCAGTGCTCGACATTGCAGCCAGTGAAGTCTGTACCACCTGCAGGCATATTTTTAAAAGGCACACATACACTCCCTCTAAATGAGATAATATACTTTTGTGTGCTCTTGAGACTATAAAGCGTTATTAAAATGCTTTGTAACTATCGTATATATATATAAATCATTATTAAATTAATGCCTGTAGCTTTCATTAACGTTTGAGCATGAATGAGGTTAGTGATTTTGACTATGCTCATAGAGAGGTATTGATGGAGGAATTTCATTCAAGGGACAGTTCTGACTCCTTACTCTGTGGCCAATGCATATATCCAAAGGGATGTAAAGGACGGTGGGTCCTTGGTTGGGTTATTATTTGACTTTCTCTCCCTCTTTCTCTAAGGTAGTAGAAATGTATGTCCAAAGCCATTGCCATGCAGCCCTGCAGTACATTTCCAGTATATGCAGTGTTGCCAACTCTGGCTTGCAGTTCTTCCATGTGACTTATTTTGGCCATGTGTAGCAAATGTGACACAAACAAAAGCCTCTCAAGTGTCTGGCACTGGATGTGCCACTTTGGCCTCTGCCATTGCCTAGCCTTAGAGGCCCCTCCCTACTGAACCCCGGAAGCGCTCCTAAGCCTTCATCCCTGTAGAAACAAGCTCTGATGGAATCAATAGTGTGAAGCAGATCCACCCATTCAGACCAACCTAAGGAAGCCAGTCTACATCTGGCCCCAAGGTGTGTAATCAAAAGAAATAACTGTTGTTTCAAGCCCCTGGTCTATAGGGTGTTTGTTATACAGTGAAAGCTAAACTGATCAACAAATGGACAAATGTCTGAGACAAAGGGTGGTTATGACATGCCAGGAGAGAGGTACAGGCTGCAATTGAGGGGTTGGGGAATGGGCACCAGTAGAGCATTCAGGGAGGAGTTGGCATTTGAGAAAGACTTGAGAGATGGTTTCAATTTCAACAGGCAGAGCTTGTGTGTGTGCACATGGGCCCTCTGGTGTGACAGGTAATGGCCAATATTTCAGAAGTAGGAAGGAAAGGGAGGAGAGCTCCAAAAATAGGAGAGCATGAGATGTGTTTAGGAAACTGCTAAGAGTTCAGTCTTTCAGGAAGGCCAGGGTCAATGGCTGTGGGGCAAGAGAGGCTGATAAGGCTAGCAAAGAAGATTAAAATGATACGTTAGAGGCTTTAAATGCCACGTTGGAGATATTGCCATTAATTCAGGGTCCCTTTGAAGAGTTCTGCTCGGGGTGGAGCATGCTCAGGACTGGCATTTAGGAAAATTGCTCTTGCAGCTGGTGAAGGGCAACTCACTAGAGGAAAAGCTGGAGACAAGATGGACAATGCAAAGGCTATTACAGGGGGCAGTGAGTCCTGGCAGCAGGAGAGAGAACTCCAGGGACTCCTAGAAAATGTGCTTCCCAATTAAAGAGGTGAGAGAATATATTAAGGAATAGAAAATAAATTCAAATGTTTCTGTAGTCCTAGTGTACTGTTTCCTAGAATGTATAATGCTAAGAAACTTGAGTTCTACTTGTAAGTACGTTAGAAACTCATGATGACCAGAGGTCTCTAGACTTACAGATGACGTTTTTAAACAAGGGCTCAAATTGAGTATGATATTTATACACCTCTTGGGAAGCTGTGCTCCAGACTTAGCTGTAATTCCCCCGTGCCGTGTAAATAGCACTGGAGAAAGTTTCCCCATCCTGGGTGGTTTTATGTGTGTGTGTTTGTCTTTGGAGTAGGCTGGGTGTTATAAGCAGTGTTCCCATTGGTAAATAGCCTTTGAAATAGAGAGTTGTGTGCTGGGAGTTGACTGGGGGGACTCTCAGGAACAGCAGCCCTCTGGAGGGGTGAAGGAAACAGCTTTGGGTAGAGGTGGATGTTGGGCTGCCATGAACTTGTAGTTATTTATTCCATGGGAGCTGGGTAGCTGGAGTGCCCCTTCAGAGGTATCAGATCTTGAGCCAAGGAACTAGGTCTTTAAACTTCCATACTGACCATCCCTAAGAAGTGGACCACCCCCAGGGGAGGGCTGTGGCCTTAGTGAGATGGCTGACATCAGCTGTGAAATATTCCCAAGGAGCGACTCTTCTGAGCACTTTCAGCCATCCACACCTTAATGCTAAGGAGGAGATGCCCTGACCACAGTGGTCCACGTGGCACCTTGCTGGAGAGAGAGAAATTTACTTTCACTCCTGTCCTTAAGAGGCAGATGGATCTTAAGAATACTGGTGATAAATAACTGTATAATAATAAATAAATAACAGTGATAATAATCTCATACTGGGGGCTTATATTAAGATTAGAAATGGGCTTAGTCTATGCATGCATTACTGTAATCATCCCTTTAAGAAGCATGCAGGTGTGAGCATTTGGCCTGGTTGATAAAACACCTGTATCCTATATTGCCGTTCTTGGTTTGAGTCCCTTGTACTCCAGACTCCAGCTTCCTGCTAATGCACAACCTGGAAGGCAGCAGGTCATGGCTCAGCTACTTACCACCCTGATGGGTGACCCGAACTGAGTCACTGACTCCTGGCTTTGGGCTGGCCTAGTCCCTGCCATGTAGGGAGGGCATTGTGGGCATTTAGGGAGAGAACCAGTGGATGGGATCAATCTTTCCCTTTATCTCAAGTTGGGGAAAAAAAAAAAAAGAAACATGAACCATGCAAGGTGAAAAGGTAGGGGCCCAGTGTGTGAGGCTGGCCGTAGACCATCTAGATTTGAGTCATGGTCGCTCCGTTTAGGACCCATGTTACTTTTTGTGCTAAGTGTTATGCTGACTTGAAAATTCTGAGCTGGTTTGTGAGCTAGAAAATAGTGGGTTGGGCT
Organism: Sylvilagus floridanus; assembly: GCA_949820135.1. NCBI lineage: Eukaryota > Metazoa > Chordata > Mammalia > Lagomorpha > Leporidae > Sylvilagus > Sylvilagus floridanus. Next base: position 57,103,859 of record OX463235.1, read on the forward strand.
TTCTGAGTTCAAAGCTCGTGTTGTCAAGCTCAGTTGTGGGTGTTTGTGGGAGTACAAGGTGCCACAAGTGGGGACCTGCTCAGTGAGATAGCGTTAGGTATGTCAAGGCTAAAAGTGCAGTAGACAGAGGGGTCATAGGTCAGGGCATGTACTAAACAGCCGAGCTCATGGTGCTGTTTCAGAATCTCCAGGAGCTCACTCTGTTATAAAAGGAACAAAACCTAGTGAGTAAATGCTTCATTTATTTTTGAGCAGACACGACCACTGGTGGTTTGTCTGCGAAGCTCCACTGATGGTGCTCCTCTGGGTACCTTCCCTTCAGCCTCACCACAGGGCCTGCATCCTTCACCTTCAGGTGGAAATGTGGTGTTTCAGGCTCAGAGACCTGCACTGGCTTTTGTTTCACCACTTTCAGTTATGACTGCTGAACTTGGAAGCTGGTGAAACCAGAGAGAAACAGCAGCAGGGGGAGGGGACCATGGAGAAACACTGTTGTATGTCATTAATCACTAGTTGCTGAATGATTTTATTATATGGCAGCCATAAAATATCACTTGAGGTTTTACAGCCAGCTCTAGCTTTAAGAAAACAATTCCTTATGTCAAAATGACTATTAAATTAAGTGATTCCATATTAAACATCCTATGGACTCCAGATGATTTATGAGGCTGTGTAATGAATAAGAACCTTTCCTTCCAGCTGCTCACAGGAAATCAGCAGCCGTTTCTGGAACAGCCATTGACCTTGGGAGCCTAGCAGACATACTGATTTCTAAGAGACACCTGGAAGATTAGTTAGGAAGCAGTCTTGAGAAAAAAAGGCCCAGAATCCTCATTTACAAGTAAGGAAACTAGGCCTAGTGAGGTAAAATGACTCACCCCGATCCTGGTGTAGACAGAGTGGCAACAGTGTACATGTCGCATTGCTATTACTGGTAATTGTATAATTTTTTTGTTATGCCCAGCCAGCCGTACTGTCCTCAATTAATAAAAGAAAAATCGAACCTTGTTTTTTAAAGATTGATTTTTATGTATTTGAAAGGTCACATAATGCAGAGAGGAAGAGACAGAGACAAAGAGATCTTCCAGCTACTGGGTTTTTTGCCAAATGTCTGAGATGGTCAGGGATAGGCCAGGTGGAAGCCAAGATCCAGGAACTCTGTTGGGGTCTTCCACATGAGTTGCAAGGACCCAACTATTTGGGTCCTCTCCTGCTGTCTCCCAAGGCACACTGGTAAGGAGCTGGCTTGGAAGTGGAGCAGATAGGATGTTAAATAAGGCATTGCAGGGGGCAGCTTAATCCACTGTGCCACAACACCAGCACCACAAATTCAATCTTGAAAAACCCTTTGTGTATAAACTCAAAGCCACTTCTGAGATAGAGTTGAATGCCATTAAATCAAACCCTTTGCATTGTTCACCCTGAATTTGCTTTTATATGTTCTAGGTGATATTGGATCCAGTGTTTTTGTTTTGACCTTGCCGTGCACAAGGGCATTTGGACAAGTTTGTGGAAAATGGAATTGAAAGATAAATTTGTTTTGGTGCAGAAGATGTTGAAATTCATGCATAGTGTTTTCATAATAGGCGTTTCTGTAAACTTTTTAAAATCCCACTTTCCCATGGCTTTCAGAATTTTCTGAAACCAAACAGTCATCTTTTAATACCATTTTCCATGAATTTTTGGAAGGACCCTTGTCTTTCCAGCAGAGCATCTGCAGAATCACACATGGGACACTGTGGGGACACTGAACATACACCAGCCATGGTCCCTGCTTCCAAAGACCTTATAATCCATGTAGGAGACCTGGTGCCAAATGCTCCAAGATTCACCCATGAGATTCCAGGTACTTTGTGCCATTGCAAATCCAAGGGAGACACCTGTGACCCTCCCAAGCCAAAAGGAGGAAGGGGACATTTTGGCCAGAGCAGCAGCAGAGGCTGAGCAAAGAGACAGAAGCAAGTATGAGTTTCAGAGGTGCTAAGGGTGTTCTGTTGTGAGGGCGAGCCTGGGCCAGGTAGGAAGATGATGATGAGCTTAAAATGTGCAGAAAAGTTGAAATTCCTGGAGCTCCTGTTGCCTTCATGTTGATTTTTGCTGACTCATCAATTCATGTGTAGCTATTTTCCCACTCACTCTGAGCTTTTTCTAGGCAGATAACCTGCCAGATTATCTCTGTATTAATACAGATGAATAATTATAGGAAAGAAAGGGGGTAGGGAAAGAGGGGAAGGGAAAGGAGGGGATGGGAAGAGAAGGAAGGGGAGAGAAGGAGAAGGAAAGGGAGAGGAAGGGAAGGAAGGAGAAGAGAAAGGAAAAGGAAGATAAGGAGGGAGAGAAAGAGGGAGGAAGGAAGGAAGGACGGACAGATGGGCGGACAGACTCGTCTGCCTGCAGTGCTGAGAAAAGGCTCCTTGAGATAAGCATGGAGAAGTTGCTGGACTTGGGTGGCTGAGCTGCCCTGAGTAGCAAGTCTGCCCGTGGCCTGTGAGCTGGACTAGCCTGTGCTTCACTGCTGGAGTCCTCACTGCGGCAGCCCTGGGCAAGCTGCTGGCTCCCCGCAGTGCCTGCAGATGGCCCCAGAGCACTATCACAGCCTTATCTGTCCACTTATTAATTAATTCCAGGAGCATTTGTTGAATGTCTACTAGGTGCCAGGTGCTGTGCTAGTCGCCAAGATAGAGTGGTAAGCAAAAGAGACATATTTTCTGCCCTGTGAGCACTCACAGCCCAGTAGCAAAAACAGTAGTCCAATTTGAAAGTGGCGATTTAAGATCAGTAGAGGCTGCCATGTTGAACGTTAGACCAAGCAATCCAGCATAGCCTGGGGGTGTGACATGCCTGGCTGGTCGAGTATACATAATAAAGAACCTAACCTAGTCAGATGACAAATGTGCTTTACAAAATTAGGATGTTCAGGGTGCAGGCAATGAGGAGTTTGGGGGAATCTATCTTAATCTGTATGAGGGAAGAATTAGGCGATTCAGTAGTTGTGGCTGGCGTCAATAGTCCTGGGGCCTGACCACCTGTCCTTCTAGGGAATTGTACATGTGTGGTTAATTACCTGTTCCCCAGGCATGCCACCTTCCTTACCTGAAGAATAAGAAGTTTGTCTAACATCTTTCCTACCCAAAGTGTAGTCAAAATGCCTGATAACTATATTCACTGAGAGTATTTAGACACTTGTATGGCAACTAAGCATTGTATACCATTTTATTGTATTTATATGAAAAAAAAGTCTGCAATGGTTCAAAAAAATTAATTCCTCCCAGTTGGTTTGAAAATCAACTGTATAAAATGATGTCTGAGAACAGTACTAAGAGCTTTTGATCCTAGATGGATGGAGTAGAAACTTCAAGATCGGAGTTTTATTTTCCCATGTGAGTTCTAGAGCCTAGAGTTGAGTGATTATGAATGAGAACAATGTTATTCTAGAAAGAACTCTTTTCTAGCCTGGGCCTGGAGCACAGATGTGCTAGCACCAACAGAGCCAGTAGCTGATTTTAAGTAAGCAACTGCAACATGTTCTTTCCGGAATATACCTCATCCCCAGGTCAAAGCTGTAGGACCAGCCCTGCTCAGAGCATTTTCATTAAAAAAAAAAAAAGAAAAATGAACAAAAACATCCAATAAACTCAAATGACCAAATATATATACATCTGATCTTTGCTCTTTTTTAATCCATTTGACTCTCATCAAATTGCTCAAAAGCTACTTTGATTTATAAAGGGAATTTAGAAAGTGAATAGTCTGAAATATAAACAATTTAAACTTTGAAAAGTAGCTCCTGTGAAGTAGAGTAAAGGTACTTAAAGGATTTCTATTTCCCAGGACCCTGGGAACACGATGAATTGGAGTGTCTCTGTTTGACTGTGGTTATAGATGTCCCCTGGGTAAACACTGCTTTATAAAAAGCTAATACTCAGGGTTTTGAAAGTTTCACATTCATTCCTTGGCTCATCCGGTGGAACAGTCCATAGCTGGTGTTTTGGGACCGTGTTGCACAAAAGGCCTGCATTAATGCTAAGAAGTGGCCCCTTGCCCCCCTCATTCCTGCTGAAATGCTTCCTGTGAACCTCAGTGCCTTGCCTCTACCTTCTTCAGCATCCTAGGAGGAGGATCTGTTGTAGACATGTGGTCTTAGTAGGAGACTGTGGCCTTGACAAGGCAGAGATGGATGGGAGGGAAAAAGGTCTGGCTTAGAGGTTGAAAGAGCAGGTTTTTGGAGGAGCCGGAGCTGAATCAAGGGGCAGGCAGGGGCCACCACCTTATTGATTGTAAAAGGCTGCTTTCTACTTGCTGGGAGCAGAGCTAGTGTGGGAATCTGGGTTTGCTCTGTCACATTTGGATCATTACATCCAGAGACCTGAGTAACTTTATAATCATTGCAAGCCATGATGTCTAACACCCACTGCTCAGAATCAGCAGGGGCCCGGCACTGTGGCACAGTAGGTTAGTCTTTCTGTGGTGCCAGCATCCCATGTCGGCGCCGGTTCAAGTCCCAGCTGCTCCTCTTCTGATCTAGCTCTCTGCTATGGCCTGGGAAAGCAGTAGAAGATGACCCAAGTCCTTGGGCCCTTGCACCCATATGGGAGACAATGAAGAAGCTCCTGGCTCCTGGCTTTGGATCAGCCCAGCTCCAGCCTTTGTGGCCATTTGGGGAGTGAACCAACAGATGGAAGGCTTCTCTCTCTGGCTCTCTGTCTCACTGTCTGTAAATTCTACCTTTCAAATAAAAATAAATTTAAAAACTTAAAAAAAAAAATCAACAGGCCAAGAACCGCTCCCTTCCACTCCTCTTCTGTGATCAGCCAAGCAACCTCTGTTCTCACTAACCTGTTTTCCCTAACTGGCTTCCACTTTTAGTCCTTACACGGGCGTCTGCAACTCATTGTCACACCTTGACACACATCTTAGCTACCAGCCCCTCCTTTCAGCAGTCCTTGAACCTCTGGTGTCGCCAGAGAAAAGAGACTGCAAAATATAAACACACTCAGCTTTCCTTTGCCTCTCCGACCCCCAAGTTCTCCCTCTCCCCTGTTATTTCTCTCCTGTGTTGGAAGACTAATTGTACCTGCTTGTGAACTTTGATTACCAGTTGCTCTTTTAATCCTGTCTCAATCCACCTTTTAGGGGTTCTGCTTAATCAGTCTCATCTCAGAATCTTCAAATTCTTGATTCCTTTTCCATCTAAAATTTTCATCAGTTTTTCTCGATCTTGAAAGAAGAAAACAAAAAATGTCCTTTCTACTTGTGTGACTTCTCAGTGTCTTTATTTACTGAATTTTATGAAATTATAAAGAATGTGCTCCCTCACCTTCAAACCACCTCTAGACCTACTCTGACCTCCCCTCCACAGCACTGTCACACAGGGGGTCTCATAATAGCTGATTGCTCTGCTCATCTTTCGTTCCTCATCCTGCCTGACGTCAGCACTGCACTGTTCTTTCCAGCGTCTTGGTCCTTCTTACACTGTGATTTGCTTCTGCTTCTCTTCGTCTCTTGCTGACTGTTCCTTTGCTGCACCCTTCACTGGCTCCTCTGGATTTGGAGAGCCTTATAAATGTCCATGTTCCCAGGATGCTGCCTGCATTGTTTTGTTTGCTTGCATAAAGGCATATTTTCCCAGGAAAACATGTTCATTCTCATCACCATTTATAGCTCCTCAAAGAAAATCACACTGGATTTTATACCCCATCTACTCCCTATAATTTTAGCCACCCTCTTCCTGCAGTCTATTCAACCTCTCTGTCTTGATTGCTCTACTCTGACATGTCTTGCATACCTCAAAACCCAAATTATCTGCACCAGGGCATATTCCCATTCTCTAGTTACATAGAAACTGCATCTGTGTATGTTTTCAATTTTGTTAACTGATTTCTTTGATAATCTTAATTAATGATATCCCCACCAATCAACTTGCCTGACCTAGAAATCTCAAATTGCACTGGACTGCCTTCATTTGTTCCATGAGCCTCCCCCATACTGTATCAGACAGCCACCCAAATCTACCTGATTCCCATGCTGTGTTTACTACACCTGTAGAACCTTTTCCAGACGTATCCTCTGTGTCCCTACTGGGTCCTCCTTAGACCCAATCCTCTTCATCTTTTGCCTGAAACCACTTCCTTTTTCATCACTGCCTTTAGTGTTGCTCTACTAGAATCAGTGCTATTACCTTTTTAGTTTTCTAGAAGGCAGACTACATGAGGCTATACTTGACTTAAATCTTGCACTGCTGAAGTCAAGAAAGAGCTATCAAAATTTTTAAATAAAAATATAAAATATATATATTTATATAAAATAAAAATATAATGACACACTAGTACCTCATAATTACTTGTGAAGTATGTCACAAGTATGGCGCTGTGACCTAGCAGGTAAAGCTGCCACCTGCAGTGCCAGCATCTCCTGTGTGTGCCAATTCAAGTCCTGGCTGCTCCACTTCTGATCTGGCTCTCTGCTATGGCCTGGGAAAGCAGTAGAAGATGGCCCAAGTCCTTGGGTCCCTGCACCCACGTGGGAGACCTGGAAGAAGCTCTTGCTCCTATCTTCAGATCGGCTCAGCTCCAGCCATTTTGGCCATCTGGGGAGTGAATCAGCGGGTGGAAGACCTCTGTTTTCCTCTCTCTCTTTGTAACATTGCCTTTCAAATAAATAAATCTTTTTTAAAAAATTGCAGCCAATAATCAAAGAATGATGCTGATGAGTTATCGCTAAAAGTCTTCTTTTATTATAAATTTTCAAGGTTATCAGTAAAATTATGTCATTGTTACATACTGAACAGAAATCGATGGAATGACAGCTGATGTGTCTCCAACTTCTCTCTTATTGATTGTAGTCAGCTGGCTTTTTAGATAGACTAGAAGGAGGTGTAGTGAGTATAAATCCTTGCTATGTAGAATTCCACCAAAGATTTGTGAAATTCGTTTAGAACTGGGATATTCTTGTTACTGGAGAAACAAAGGGCCCTTGTCTTCACACAGGAAAGAATTCAGGCATAAGACAGAGCACTGGAAAGCAAAATAGCAAGGTTTATTAAGGTAGGGACATCCATAAGAACGGATGGGCACCTCTCCAGACAGAACCTGAGAAAGAGTGTGCAGTTCACATTTAGACTGGGGCTTTTAAGGGGATGGTCTTGCCTTCCCACCTTTTCATCCCCCTCTCTTTCTCCTCTCAAATGACTTGTTGGGTATAAATATGAAAAAATCCTCTCTGAGTTTTTCCCCCTGAAGTTATCAGACAGGGGAAGCCTGGCTGGCGTTGCCCTGCCTTAGAGGAAGGATGTTTATCAGGCCAGGTAGAAAGGGCTGGATCCCCTGGAAGGTCATCAGGATCCTGGAAGGACTTTGAAGTGCAGATACTGGTGGCACCTGGAGGATTATCGGGTAGAAGGGGCAGAACTCCCTGGAAGTTCATCAGGATCTGGGCAGGACTCTGCAGTGCAGATACTAGGCGGCACCTGGAAGGTTATCGGGTAGAAGGGCAGGACTCCCTGGGAGGTCATCAGGATCCCGGTGGGACTTTGAAGTGCGAGATGCTGGGCTTCTGGAGCTTCTGCAGTAGGTGCTGGTCTTCAAGCCTTTCTCATGCACATATAGGCTCAATTTCTGACTTCCTACCTACATTCTCACCTAACTGTGTCTTACACGTGAACAGCATCTGCCATAGATATTTCCAGAAACAAAGATTGAGAAAATCTAACCTTAAGATTAAAGGACATATTCTTTAGCCTGGCCTAGAGTTCCTTCTCACACCAGATTCCTAGAATGTCCTTCCAAACTCAACTGCTGACTCTTATCTTTCCACCCCCACCCTACACGAATCCACTGTCTTGTGTACCTGCTGTGAGATTGTGTAACTGGCGGCTCAGTCAAATCTTCCCTTTGGCCATTAAATTCCAGATAGTTCTACACCATCAACTTAACTATTTAAAATTCTGCTCAAAAGTTACCATACTGGCTAGTGCCGCTGCTCACTTGACTAATCCTCTGCCTGCGGTGCTGGCACTCTGGGTTCTAGTCCCGATTGCTCCTCTTCCAGTCCAGCTCTCTGCTGTGGCCCAGGAGGTCAGTGGAGAATGGCCCAATTACTTGGGCCCTGTACCCACATAGGAGACCAGGAGGAAGCCACTGGCTTCTGGCTTCAGATTGGCACAGCATGCTGACCACAGCAGCCATTTGGGGAGTGAACCAACGGAAAAGGAAGACCTTTCTCTCTGTCTCTCTGTCTCTCTCTCTCTTTCACTGTCTAACTCTGCCTGTCAAAAAAGTTACCATACTGCGGCCAGTATTATGTCTGGCGCAGCAGGTTAAGCCACAGCTTATGATGCCACATCCCATTTCTGGGTGCCAGTTTGTGTTCTGTTTGCTTTGCTTTCAGTCCAGCTTCCTGATGTGCCTGGGAAGGCAGCAGAGATGGTTCAAGTTCTTGGAACTCTGCCAGACTTATGGGAGACCAGGATAAAGTTCCTAGTTCCTGGCTTAAGGTTGGTCCAAACCGGACTGCTGTGGCCATTTGGGGAGTGAACCAGTAGATAGAAGATCTCTCTCTCTGTTTCTCTCCTTCACATTGTCATTAACCACTGCTCTGCCTTTCAAATAAATATTTTTTTAAGTTACTTTAAAAGTCTCTGAGCCCTCTCTCCCACTGTTCCATAATGGCCAGAGCATGTTTCTGGAGACCGATTACTTGGCTCTTCTATTAGAACTCTACCATTTTGTACAGATTTTTCTAAGCCTCATTTTCCTCATAAACCTGATGGTGATAATGATGCTGTCTAACTCGGGGAGCTGCTGTGAACATTCCATCAGATAATTAACCATGCCTGGAGCAGAGGGAAGGGAGCTCTTCTGTAGCCCTTGCAAGAGTTTGAATCAGTTAATGCCTGCAATTCCTCCAGACAGTGCATGGCCATGGCAGTCTCAGCTGGGGTCATCCTCACTTTGCATGTCTCCAAAGCATCTCAACTGTGAAGTAAATTAATTTTCGGCAAGTTAGATGTTGTCCCAAGGTAATTCTCTGACACTGTCCAGCAGGGAGTCTTTGAAATGCTGTCCCTCTCATAATTAATATGGTGTACTGTGCTGTACCCATCGGCAGATGGATTTATCACTGCACATTCAGACTTGAGAGAGGTCAGCTGTCATCTCTCCATGTGTATTTGTGTGCTCCAGGAAGCTGGCCTCTTCTTTTTCCCTCTTTTCCAGTCTTTCCATTCCACCCCCAGGCCCTTGTCTAGCCAGATCTTTTCACTGGCTGACAGTGATGATGATATCAGGCTGAAGTACTGAGGCTTGGAAGGGCTCTACTCTGCTCAGATTTCATTTCTGGTGAGTCATTGAGCCATCACATCATCAAATATGCCATATTCACTTCTTCCAAAATACTGGAGGACAAAGGAATTGGGATCTTCCCAAATCCCTTCTCTCTGCTCCTTGAGATTCAGCTCGGGGTCAGCTCCGTTTAAAATGTCCTGAAATGTAATTAGGATTAAGGTTATGAACATTTTCTGAATCATCACAAACTTTGCTTTTCATGCTATTTCTAGACCTATGTCATAGTTGAGGAACCTAACTGCAAGGTGTCCGGCGTGCGTAACAAATCTTCCCAGCCAGATGAATCAGTCTACAGGCTTTTATTGGGATTCAGCTCCTGGGGGGAGGTTCCCTGGGCCTAGCGGGGGGTGGGGGCTGGGGGAAGTCCCATGTCAGAGATTGGGAGGGCTCTTTTTATAGATACAGGGCTTGGGGGTTAAAGGTTGAAGTGGGTCTGATCCTCAATGGTTGACCTTTAGGCGCCCACGAGGACCTTGGCCAGGACTTTTCGTTCCAAGAAGTGCGGGTAGAGACTCCCCATTCCCAGAAGTGTGGGCCTTCTCTCCTGCAGATCCCGAAGCTACCACTAAGGCTGACAGTAGTTGAGTAACCAGCTCAGTTTATGCAGTGAGTGAGTAGCAGAGCCAGGATTCAATGCAGGCTCACTTCAAAGCTGAGATTTTAATTATGATTTTGTACCAACTCTGTGTATCACATCAGATGGATGTCTCATCAAGGCTATTTTCAAATCACCATCAAGGAAATTTCTCAGTCAAGTAGACCTAAATCTGAAACACTCATATGTGACATTTTCAGAGACAAGGGGCAATTTCGGGGCCTTTGTCTGAGAGCTTCTTCCCAGCCTGGGGTGCAGGAGCTTCTCCTCATCTCTCTCAATGGAACCAACATCTCCAGCCCTTTGGAAACCTCCATGGGAGGAATGCAGCTCCAAGTTTCTCTACAAACCCAAGGACCCTCCCTTGAGAGTTAAATAGGATGATCTCAGCAAAGCTGACAAGATGTTCCCGTGTTTGTTAAACAAGAACCATTTGTTTAGCTCAGGAGCATCTGTTGAATAAACAAGATATGTGCCATTTGCTCATTGGAAATTAACAAACCCTTTAAAAATGGCAATTTGTCAGGAGTTATATGAGGCAGAATTCATTCTCAGCAAGTGAACAAATTGAAACTTCCTTCCAAGGCTCTCTAGAATCCTCCAGTTATGCAGAAAAAGTTCAGTTCAATTCTGCCATCATTAAGGAAAATATTGCAGACAATGAGGGGGGAAGGGAAGCAAGTGTCCTGTTAGGGAAACTGCAGGATCCTGGGAGATGTATCATCCAGAGCCGTTGGTATGAGCTCTTCCCCTTCCAATGGTGGTTCTGGTTGGAGAATGTAGGGCTCCTGGTTGGGAGGCAACTTTTTCTGCTCTGTGCTGTTTCCAGGAATCATTTGTTAAAACTAGGATCATTCAGCTTTGTTTCTGTCTGTGGCTTCCCATGGTGTGTGTTAGGAAAAGAGCTGCAGATTGGTACCTCCTCACACGGGGTACCAAAATGTTAGGAAAAGAAGCACAGATTAGAGAGGAGGCAGTGCGCGAATTTACAGCCAGACCAAATTTATTCAGAGAAAATAAATTCGTAGAGGTGGGTGACCATCTGCCCCTGGGCACATTGATGGAACACGTGGCAGAAGGCCCCAACCCCAGAGGCTGGGCCTTTTTAAAGAGGGCTAGGGATGGGGATGGGGGTAGGGGGACAGCAGGTGGAGGGGAATTCTTGGAACTGGAAGGGGCCTTGGAACCTGGAAAAGAATACAGGGTGGGGTATGAAGGCAATAGGGTGTGAGACCAATTGAGATTCAAGGGCAAGGAATACATTCCAATGTTTATCCTTTGGGCAATGAGCAAGAATGGGTGAGATTTACATCTTTGTTCCTCAGTGTGTGGGGGTGATGGTGTGGGGTGGTGGACGTAGTGGGGGCAGGGGTTAACTTACTACAGGAATCAGGGGGATAGGGGAAAGAATAAAAGGAATAAAATACCTGTCACTTCTCTAAGGGATGCAGTAACTATTAGGGCACTGGCTCAAATGAAGTCTGAGTATAGTGTGGCGTCCCATGTTACCTGTGAAACCCGAGAGCTTCACAGAGTTCGTGCATCTTGACTTCATCCCTGAATGAGGCGGAGCCCAGATGGTGTAAGCATAATGGGCAGTGAAATGAAGGCTGTTAGTTACCAAGTACCGATGCCATGGTAAGCATGATATTGGCACGATTTAATGAAAGGCTCATCCAGCCCTATTGTACACCTATCTACAGATGAGAAACCAAGGCTTAGCTATGTGTTACTTGCCTGAAACCACACAGCTAGAGGGAAGTCTAAATGGGATTTAAACCCATACAGATTAAGAGGCCATTGACTTGATCATGGCATTGCATTGGTTCAGGTAGCCTTTGCAAACACAACAACCTGGGATCCCATGGTGTGATGACTGAGAAGAGCAGGCTCTGAACTCACGAGCCCCATCTTGGGCAGGAACGTAAGTCCACTAAGCAAGATATTACTGAGATATCTGTTACATGCTGGCTGGTCTGAGGTTAATATGCTGTTCTTGCTGGGATGTGATTCAAATTCTTTATTTAGAGGGGGTTTGGGGATGGGAGGAGTGATTAAGCAAGGCGTGGAGCTCTCAAGTTCTATGTTAAGTGGGTCCCTGTGGGCTCCAGTTAGAAGCAAAGGAATTAGCTGACTGGGCCCTGAGCAAATTGCTGCCTCATCTCCTCACATTAGCCCCGTTAGCAATTGATCTTGTAAACTTTCTGAATCAGAGAAATTAAAGATGAAAAAGGGCCTATTAAGTGATCTTGCCCTAGCCCCGGACTAGGCAGAATGACTCTCAAGGGAGGCTTCCAGAATGTCTGGTTCGGTTTAATTTTAATTGCCCCCAGGGGTCTGACTTCTTGCTCTGACCCTGAGCAGTACTTCCTGGGTGGATAGATGCAGGTGTGAGCACCCACAGGAGGCTGCTGCTTGGTGCCAAGCCTGCACACACTCTTCTTCTTTTTTTTTTTTTTTTTGACACGCAGAGTGGACAGTGAGAGAGACAGAGAGAAAGGTCTTCCTTTGCCGTTGGTTCACCCTCCAATGGCCGCCGTGGCCGGCGCACCACACTGATCTGAAGGCAGGAGCCAGGTGCTTCCTCCTGGTCTCCCATGGGGTGCAGGGCCCAAGCACTTGGGCCATCCTCCACTGCACTCCTGTGCCACAGCAGAGAGCTGGCCTGGAAGAGGAGCAACCAGGACAGAATCCGGCACCCCGACCGGGACTAGAACCCCGTGTGCTGGTGCCGCAAGGCGGAGGATTAGCCTAGTGAGCCGCGGCGCCAGCCCAACACACTCATCTTGCACTATGTTTTCCAGGGCCTGAGATTTCGCACATGTTGTCCCTTGAATGTGCTAGGACTGAGGAGGACATCATTTTTGAGGGGCAGATTCAACAGCTGCACCTATAGATACGATCTTGGGATTTTTGCCTCCTCCCTGTATGAATCAGTGTTTACTGCTGTAACGAAATACCTCAGGCAGATTACTGGTGATGAACAGAGGTTTACTTCCTTCCCAGTTTTGGAGGTTGAAGGGCATAGTGCTGACTGGCATTGGCCAAGGTCTAGTGCATTGTATCACAGATGTCAGTGGTAGTAGTCCATGTGGGAGGGAGCAAGTGAATCCATCAGAGAGAGAGAGAAAGAGAGAGAGAGAGAGACTGGGTGGAGCCAGACTCAGACCTTTATATCTATCCCCTAGAGAGAATGACCAAGAAGTACCGTGTAAACTAGTTTAATCTGGGCAGAAAATGTGGTGTGCATAGTGCATGACATTAGTGGGCTTCAAGACCTGACAATACCTAGGACAGACAGAGTAAAGGCTGACAAGTTTGAGTACCCCATGCCTGTGCTAGGAGTGTCACACTGTTATCTGTGTTCGTTCTTAGAGAAAAAAACTCTGTAAGTATTGTAATTCCTTTTCAAAGATGAGAATTCTGAGGCCCAGAGAAGTCAGAGCATGTCAGGGTCATGTAGATGTTGAGTGGTGTGGTTGAGGGTGGAGTACTCCTTACTCCTCTCTACTTTGTCTCTGAGTTAATAATAAAATACAGTGAGCACAATGGAATTAAGGGAGAGTCAGGGAGAGGCCAGGACTGACTGTGAATGGAGCTGGACAATCTTCAGCTTAGCCAGGATTAGCTTCCTAAATGGAAACCTTGGCTTGTGGCATGGGCTCTGTATAGATCTCAGGTGTGGAGAGTGTGGAGTGTTTGCGTACCTGTGGCAGTTAGCACCCAGGCTTAGCAAAGGGAGCATTTCACCCCTTTAATTGCTGCTTAGAACAGCACTGGGCACAGGTGTTACATGGCTGGTATATGCATAGGAGGTATCACTGGTTCCTGCTGCTTTGCTCTGCTGCCCCTCTCAAGATGGCCTTATTTATTACTGAAAGAGGTATTTTCATTTATTTAATGACTTTCCTTTGGATTCTCTTGGCTCAGGGCCAGGGTATTTCCTACTATTAAGTGATTTTAGAGCCCAAAATATTAGCCAGAAAGGGCAGAGGGGCTTTGTTGGTTCCTGTGGAAGGAAGTGGAGGCATGAAGGTGAGAGGTCTGAAGCCCCTGGAGATAGAAACTAGAGAACTGCTGGGGCCGGCACTGTGGCGTAGAGGGCAAAACCACTGCCTGCAGTGCAAACATCCAGATGGGCGCCGACTCAGATCCCTGATGCTGCACTTCCGATCTAGCTCTCTGCTATGGCCTGGGCAAGCAGCATAAGATGGCCCAAGGACCATCTGCACCATCTCCCTCTGCACCTGTGTGGGAGACCTGGAAGAAGCTCCTGACTTCGGATTGGTGCAGCTCCAGCCATTGCGGCCAACTGGGGAATGAACCAGCAGATGGAAGACTGACTCTCTCTCTCTCTCTCCCCGCCTCTCTGCCTCTCCGCCTCTCCGCCTGTCCTTCTCTCTCTGTGTAACTCTGACTCCCAAATAAATAAATAAATCTTTTTAAAAAATAGAAATTAGAGAACTACTGAAAGGGGAACTAGGGTTATCATAGCAGACGTGGTGGGGGAGGATCAGAGAACCTCCCGTCAGTTTGTTCCCAGGTTGTCCCTGAAACATTTGTTTGAGGGAACAGAGAATCATGTACCTTTATTTTCATTCCCTCAATGCCTTCTGTTTTTAGGATAGAGTTTGATCTGGGTGTGAAATTCTTAGAGGAAAGAACCATGAAGTAGGAGGAAGCTCTGGTAAGGTTTAAGTTGTAGAATCATTTGACTCCTTCTTTATTTACTTAAGGTAAACAGATTTCATGTAATTCATGTATATAGACTTAGGAACATAGTGATATTTCCCACCCATGCCCCCACCCTTCTTCCTTCTTCCTCTCTCATTCCTTCTCTTAATTTTTTACAAAGATCTATTTTCAGTTTAGTTTATACTCATATGATTAACCCTAAACCAAGTAAAGAGTTCAACAAATAGTAAGAAGTGAAACAGTGTTTCTCAACAGTAGGCACAAGGGCTACGAACAATCATTGAATCTCAAAATGTGAATTTCACTCCTATACATTACATTTTAGAAACTCTGTTAGTTACCATGGATCAGGGCAAACAAGATATTTGCCTATTTGGGACTGGGTTATTTCACTAAGTATAATAGTTTCTAGTTGCATCAATTGTATTGCAAAAGACAGGATTTCATTCTTTTTATGGCTGAGTAGTATACAATATTATGTATATATTACCAGAATTTCTTTATCCAGTCATCGGTTGATGGACATCTGGGTTGATTCCATATCTTAGCTATTGTGAAATAAGCTGCAATGAACATGGGGGTACAGATAACTTTCTTTTTTTTTAAAGATTTATTTTTATTTTTATTTATTTGAATGACAGAGTTACAGACAGGGGTAGAGACAGAGAGGTCATCCATCCACTGGTTCATTCCCTAGATGGTTGCAACAGCCAAAGCTGCACCAATCTGAAGCCAGGAGCCAGGAGCTTCTTCTAGGTCTCCCATGTGGGTGCAGGGGCCCAAGACTTGGGCCATCCTCCACTGCTTTCCCAGGCCATAGCAGAGAGCTGGATCGGAAGTGGAGCAGCCGGGACTAGAACCAGCGCTCACCTGGGATGACAGCACTTCAGGCAAGGACTTTAACCCCCTGTACCCCAGCACTGGCACTAAGATAACTCTTTCATGTGCTGATTTCATTTCTTTTGGGTAAATTCTCAGGAGTGGAATGGCTGGGTCATATGGTAGATCTATTTTCAGCTTTCTGAGGTATGTCCTACTGTCTTCACAGTGGCTGTACTAGTTTCCATTCCCACCAACAGCGGATTAGGGTACCCTTTTTCCCACAACCTTGCCAGCATTCATTGTTTGCTGACTTCTGAGCCATTCTAACTGTGGTGAGGTGAAACTTCATTGTGGCTTTGATTTGCACTTCCCTGATGGCTAGTGATCCTGAGCATTGTTTTCATGTGTCTGTTGGCCATTTGAATTTCTTCATTCGAGTCCTTTGCCCATTTCTTAACTGGATTGTTTATTTTGTTGTTGTTGAGTTTCTTGAGCTCTTTATGGATCCTCCTTTTTTTCTTCTGCTTACAGAATCTTGGACAAGCCAAATATTCCACATTTTAAACTGATGGGAGTATATACTTCACAGGTTCCTTCATAGGGTTAAATGATGTCAAGAAATTGGATGCCAGGCAGAGAGTAGCTGACCGACACATGTTGGTTATTTTCTGTCCCACCTCCCTCTTTCTCATGGACAAAAGCAGTTGATGTGGTGCATCCCAGAGCACATTCTGGAGCTAAGTCCCTCTGACCTGGGTTGAATCAGGAGCTATCATTAATTAGCTGTGGTGACTTAGCCAGGTCACTTAACTCGTCTGAACCTTGAGTTCCTCATTGGTAAAATGCAGACAAAAACTACACATGCCTAAGGAGAGTTTGACCATTTGTTCAACAATGTAGTGAAATTCCAAAGGTGTGTTTTGAAGTAGTTACTGTGATGGGCACAGAGGGCAAGGCTACTCCCCTCAAGGTGCCCCTCGAGAAACTTAAAGTCCTGAGGGGAGATAGCTGTTATTCAGATAATCACAGGAATCATTATGGTATTACATCATACCCATAAAGCCATGTTATCACCAGGGTGACCCATTGCAAGGAACCACACAAATACCAGCCAGCATTACATCCTCACTGGGGATGTGGTTACTGTCTTCTTCATGGTGGTGCCCCTGTGGTTACAGCCTGTTCCCTCATGTTCTCGCCTGTTGTCTCCCATCCCCCTGAATACATGTGAGCTTGTAAAGCAGTTGGACTCTGCCTAAGCAGTTCTCTCACCCCCGATTTATTGTTGTGGAGTAACTGAAAGAATTTCCTCTGGTGGCTGGCGCTTTGGTATAGCAGGTCAGTTTCCGGCAGTTCCACTTCCAATCCAGCTCCCTGCTGATGTGCCTGGGAAAGCAGCGGAAGATGGCCCAGGTTCTTGGGCCCCTGCACCCATGTGGGTTACTTGGAAGAAGCTCCAGATTCCTGGCTTAGATAGGCCACCTGGGGAGTGAACCAGCAGATGGAAGACCTCTCTCTCACTCTGCCTTTCAAATAAATAAATCAATAAATCTTAAAAAAATCTCCTGTGCAGTGGGCTGTCATGCAGATTCTGCACAGGGATGTCTACCCTGCTCTAATATACCAGAATGTGTGCCCCTAGCAGTCCCCAGGCTAAGACTAAGAAATTCTGACTTCATTCTCTCCAGAACCCAGATACAATTAAAAATGTTACCACAGTAATTGGCAACATCCATTAACTTGATGAGAATTGCCCGAGGCAGCACTTTTCCCCCTTCCGCACATTATTAGTCTATAAATACACCTGGTCCTTGCCTCTTTCTTCTCTAAGACTTCCACAAAACACCCTCCCCATCCTCCCCATCTGTCTCCTTAATGCCCTTTGCCTTTTTAATTAACTCTCCACATTCCTACAGCACTTGAGTGTGTACCACATGATCTTGCATCGAATCCCATGTGGCCTCTTAGCTTCTCTGAGCTGTGCAGTTGCTGACCGTGAAACCACAGTCGGAAAGGATCCCTGTGCTCTGCCAATGTTGTCAGCCTCTTCAATTCACAGAGGAAGCAGCTGTGCCCAGAGAGGGCATATGGCATTGTCAAAGCCACACAGCTGATCAGCCGATAGACCAGGACAGAATCGGGGTCTTTAAGTCCAGCTCTCTCTCTAGTACATTCCAACACAAACTTTTCCTAGAGACTTTCTGTGTATCAGTAGTTGTTGAAATGAGTCTGTGTGCATGTGTGTGTGCATGCATGTGCATATGTGTGAATCCATGTATGCTCAATAAAATGGAACCTAGTGTTTATGTTCACCAGATGTGTGCCTGCACCATTTCATTTCATTCTCCCCAGGACCAAATGATGGAGTTTTGATTGTTGTGAGTATTTGAGGTTTAGGAAGGTTCAGAAAACTTACCCACGATCACACAAGAGTAGAGTCCGGTTAGAATGTAGGAGCTAGGACTCTAAAGCATCACTCGTAACTGCTAACCTATAGAAGAGGTGAGTTCCTGTTTAAAAATATAGTGTGAGTTAAAAATAACATCAGTATGAAAAGTAGAACCTCAGCAAGAACTGTGCTATCCAGAGCTTGAGCTTGAGTAATGGGGCCAATGGGAAATTTGTTCATTTCTTTGTTTGTTTAGATAAAAAAAATATTGTGACAATATAAAATATACAAATGTGTAAATATTTCCACTGCATTAATTGCTTTCCTCTAACTTGCTCCTAAACCTTTATAAACCTGTTTGTTTCTCAAATTATACCCTACTCACTGTGGAATATTATGAAATTTAGTTTGAAAGAATCAATTCGCTATTCCTAGGATGATAGTTTCATTTTCTCCAAGTTCTTCCTAATTGTCTCTCCAAAGTTATTTCTCATGACTTTTGCCCAAAGATCCTCTCCCCCTACCATGCCCATTCATACTACCATGCCCTGGGCCCCATCCATGCTTTTTTTCCTGATTTTGGAATTCCACACGTTCTGCAGAACAAGTCCAAGCCCACTTTCTCTGTGAAGCCCTTCCTGCCCCACTGCACCTTTGCAACAAGGCTTGAAGCCCTTTGAAAACTCCTTTATATGTCACTGCATAAGTACCTATTGAAAGAATGGTGTACACTCGAGAAGTACCTAGAAGTGTCTGGAAGGAAGTTCTAGAATTCTACTCATTCTCTGCAGCCACACTGCACTTAGTTCTGTTTGATAGTGTGAATCGGTTTCCATTGATCAATGCGTGTGTTTCTACGTTGTATCATGTGATAGAGTCTTGTTTGAAAATTTACCACTGTTAGCTGGAGCTGTGCCAGCCTTTAGCCCACACATATTTGGTAAATAAAAGTATCATGTGGCAGACTGTCTACCAGTTCCCTGAGTATTATTTGCCCAGGGGTTGCTGGAATTATTCCTAATATAGCAGTTGTTCAGTTGTCTTTGGATGCAGCAGTTTAACATAATCATAAAATTCCAGTGACCAAAGCTCCGTTTAAAGTCACTGGTTCCAGCATGTAGCATGGTTTTAGCTACGGATCCCTGAGGTTATTGTTGGAATGGCCTCTTCATGTGTGCATGCTTTATCTTGGAAATTTTTATGGAACTGTTGGATTTCATTCCAGCCTTCCAAAGCTTAAAAGGGAATTATTAAATTAGACTGTATAGTTAGTTTGTTGCTTGCTTTCTCACCTTCTTCTCTCTCTCTCTCTCTCTCTCTCTCTCTCTCTTTTTTTTTACTCTTTCTCTGATAGGAATTACATTATACTTGTGACCCAGAGTGAACATATTTCTTTTTATATAATTTAAGAAAATGTTTCATGAAAAATACTAAGTTTACGACATGGTGTATACTCTGATTTTTCTGTTCTAATCTATTTTATGGGGAAAAAAAACCCTGGGATTGTGATCCATTAAACATATATGGTGACCCACTAATGGGTCCCAATCCATAAACTGAGAAGTAGTGATCCAGTCAGTTGCCCTGGGAAAATGAAAAGGTTAAGGTGACAAGAGCACCCAAATGTCTTAAAAAGACCCTACATATGCTGAGCAACCTTATAGGAGGCTTTTTGGTAATAACTCCCTGGCTGCAAGAAGCTAGATTAATTAGAGAGTGAGAGTGCGGAAGGCAAGATTATTAGGATCCAAGAGAAGAAATGCAATTATTTTCAGGAAATACTCTGTTGCAGAATCCCTTAACATGTTCTCTTTTTATTTCTTGTCTCTGCTTCTCTTTTCTATTTGGCAGAACAGATTAAGGTATCTAAAAGGCAGGTTGCTGCAAGGCTCATGTTACAATCTGGAACCAATCTCAAAATCTAGGAAATGACTCAGTTTAGGCTGGAGATCTAGCCCTGATGTACTTGGCTGTAGACAAGATCTAGGCCCACATAGTACAGACATAGGCACTGGGGGAGAGGGAGTAGGAGGGGAGCTGCACCAAGAACTTGTGATTCTGGAACATTCCTGACTTGGGGGAAATGTCCCAATGTGTGCTCACTTAAGGAAGCAGGGTCACTTGGGCTGCAGTGAGGTTACTGAGGTTTTGCTACTCCAGCATTTTCACAGGATAATCACATTTGTCGAGTGAATCATAGATGACTGTGTTTGACAGATCCAATATTGCTTTGATGATAAATGGTGAAAATAGCAGCATAATAATATAAAATGAAGACTTTATTCACTTAATTGCCTAGAGATTAATTAAATGAATTAAATCTGTTTTATCATATTATGGAACTATTTTCTGCATTTATCCTAAACATACTGCTGGGGTTATTATTATTCTTCTCACTCGTGTATTTATTCTTCTACTCAACAGATATTTAATAAACACAGAGCAAGTTATGGTGCAAGTGCTAGCAGAAAATAAAATTTAATAAGGTCTAGAGTCTGTTTTTAAAGAGAATGATCAAGGAGAGAAAATTCAGGTGTACAAATACTTGAATGTGGAATACAGCAGGTTATGTTTGACTCTAGGTTCCATTTCTTTTTCACTAGTGGCTAAACAATCTGATATCTCAAAACCTCCTTTTTCTCATGACCCCAAGTTTTGTTTAAGCATTAAGTGAGATAATATGGTCTGTCCTACATATCTGTGACTTCTTTATCCATAGATTTAACCAACTATAGATAAAAAAAATATTGAGGAAAAAATGCATTTGTACTGAACATGCAAAGACTTTTTTCTTGTCATTGTTGCCTAATGATATAGTAGAACAGCTATTTACATAGCATTTAAATTGTATTAGGCATTATAAGTAATCTAGAGATGATTTTAAAGTATGCAGGAGGATATGGCTAGGTTGTATGTAAATAGCATACCATTTGTTTGATAGTACTTGAGAATCCACAGCTTTGAGTATCCTCAGGAGGTCCTGGAACTACTCCCCCTCGGGTGCTGAGCAACAATGGTGTCTTTAACTTGAGGGTAAAATTATTGCTGCATTAGAGGTGTTTAGTAAGCATTAGTTACACTGAAGGTTAGCCTAAGTATAGTAAGCATCATATAGTCTAAATGTTAATACATGCCTCTATCTAAATATTTGAC
Source organism: Sylvilagus floridanus (assembly GCA_949820135.1). Lineage (NCBI taxonomy): Eukaryota > Metazoa > Chordata > Mammalia > Lagomorpha > Leporidae > Sylvilagus > Sylvilagus floridanus. Next base: position 57,124,854 of record OX463235.1, read on the forward strand.
ATAGATTTGACTCATTTCATTCTCATAAAAACAATGAAAAGGATGCAGTTGGAAAAAATGTGAGAGACAAAGCATTTACTTAAGTCACTTCTGATCCTACAGTGAGTGAATGATGGAGCCAACACTCAGACCCACTGACAGCAGAATTTATGGTCTTAGCTATCTCACAGACACACACCAGGAGGCCGACGTACTCTCAGGTTGTTTTCTGCTTTAATAAGTGATTCTCAGCTCTGACTGCACATTCTTATTATCTGGAAGCATTTAAGTTATCGATTCCTATTGAGTCTTGACCATCATCTTTATGATATATGTGTATTTCCTAAGAATACAGATTCTTGACAGATCTGAGTGCAAAGGTAAAAATTAGGTTCTGGCATCTGTGTGTGAACAAGCCTGCCAGGAAGGTTCTGAAGGCTGCTAAAATCAGAATGAGATTGAGCAGACTATTGGTCTGAACCAGGGAAACCAGAATTTCTGGGATGGGGCCTGAGCATGGGCACTTAGTATTTTAGGGAGCCCCCCGAGGAACTCTGCTGTTCAACCCGGGTTAGGAGCTTTCAGGGGAAGGAGATATTGAGCTGGGCCACAATCAGGGAATATGCAGTGAGTTAGAATGAGGTTTCCAGGTGTGAGCAAAAGACATAATGGGGGAGAAAGTTTACAGTGTGAATTGGAGAGAAGCATGGAGTTACGGCAGGGTGACTATGCTCAGTAATAATGTATTCTTCAAAATGACAAAGAGTACATTTCAAATGTCTTACCACAAAAAATAAATGAGGCAGTGGATGTATTAATTAGCTTGAGCTAATCATCTCATATTGTGTACATATATAAAATCATGTGGTAGCCCATGAATGTAGTCCACTATGATTTTTAGAGATTATCTTTTTTTTTTTTTGGTGCCAAAACCTGGGATCGAACAAGATCATCATATAATTGAAGTGTATAGGTAATCATTTTGAATGTGTTTGTTAAAATTTGATTTATCAGTATTTTAACCCTCAGAATCTCCACATGTGTCCCAATATCCAGTGTTCATTGTTTGGGAAGGAGGTGTTGCCATGGAATTTATCCCAACAAAGACAGCAAAAGGCCCAGATCTTCCCTGTTCCTCACAGCAGCCAAATGAGTTTACGTAGAGCCAGGCCTGAAGTTCCAGACTGCACCCTAGGACCACTGGACACTAACTAGCCATGTCTGTGGCCAGTTGTGAAGTCTCAGTTTGCTGCTCTATGAAGTGAAGTTGCTGGAGAGATTGTGACATTTCAGACTGCTGCATCTAGACCTCTTGGGGACTGTCATGCCTTGGTGAGCTGTTACAGCTCCTGAGAAGTTCCTGTTCGACCTATTTTATATGATAGGACTTGAAGGCTCTTTGCACAAAGGGTTCAGCTGCTAAAAATAAGTTTGAAGCCACTTGACCTTTTCCAGGTCCTGTTGACAGTAGCAATTGTGTGCTGGTGGTTCTAGGAGATTCCAGCGCTCTCCCTGGTAGGTTAGACATGGCTCCCCATTTCCTTTCATCCTATGCCTGTACTCTTTTCTTTGAGCTCATAAGAGCTCCCAATTTGGGAGAAGAATTGGGAATTTTCCCCTCAGAGTTTCTGATGACTCTTGTGCTATCAATAGGCCCATTTGATCATTATCAAATTAAAGACAGTAAATACTCCCCCTGCCCGTTTTTCATGTCTATATAGGTTTTTGTTTTTCCCCTTTTCAGCATCCAAAGAGGAACCCATCAGGTAAACACCTGGGGCACAGACAGGAACGTGAGATCTCTTTGAGACATGAGGGGTTGGCTTGGGGACTCAAGAATACTTAAGGCAGGGCCTTATGAAGTTTGGCTGAGTGAATATGTTGTAGTCTCACATTCAACAAAGATGATACAGCATACACCAAGCAGTGTGGTTGAGTAAATTGATTGACTATACAATTAAAGTCCACGATGTCAAGGGTAATATGCAGTATAGAGAAAAGATAATTTCAGTGCCATGATTTCTTCACTGAGGTGGAGGACAGGGTGTTATTGGAAACTTTATCAAGGGTTGATTCACAGGAATTGTGATGTATGATCCATCTAAAGAGAAGAATGCCTAGAATGAAATTCTTGATAGCATGGACTTTTCATACCTAGTGCCTAGAATAAAGGCATCACCATTAGTGACTCAGCAAATGTAGAACTGAGTATAAGGGAGGGAAGAAGACATGAAAAAAGGCAGATTTAGATGTTAGCCTGATGTGAAACACGCTTCCTTTGTGTCAGGCACTGTTCTGCATGTTTACTACTTTGCTCACTCAATCTTCAGAACTCTGTGAAATGGGTACCATGATCTTCCTCTTCTAAAATGTGGAAATTAAGAGTTATCATTGACACACATGTGCAAGATACTCTGTAGAAACTTTATGGGAGATGTTTCAATGGGATACTTGTAAATTCATATTTTTGTAGACATTAAAAACATGGGGAACTTTGGCTGGTTCTGCACTAGATACTGCCTTTGGCCATCTGGTCAACCGTGGCCTAACCGGTCCTAGATAGGTGAAGAGATTTGGATCCCTGAGATGGAAGGGATTCCAAGATTATGTCTGAGCAGATGTGCTCCTAGCCCCCAACAGAGTGGCTACAGCCCTACTTACACATCTTGACCCATTCTATCCTTGCAGACCACAAAAGAGTCACAGCCAAACCCCAAATTTTCTTTTTCTCAACTGTGCCAATCTTTCTTAAGGCCATTTGTGAAAAACTCCACTCACAACTCTTCTATCATCAGCCTTGCCTCCTTTTCCTAGTCTCAACACTTCCTTCTTACTGATTATCACCAATACAAGTGCCTCCAAGTTCATGTAGTCTACAACCAATATTTTAGGTGCTACTGAAAATCTATAAACAATGCATTAATGTTTCTACAATACTGCCTTAAAGGGACTTATATATGAGGCGAGGGGAGGCGATAGGGCCTAGTGGTTAAGACCCTTGACTCTGGGAGAGACAGTTGGGCCTGAATGCCATTCTTCTCCTTCCAGGAAGAGCCCATTTACAGGAAAGCTGAGCTAATGACTCAAAGCCACCTTCTTATTGCACATCCTAGTTTTGCTGCTCCCTGAATGCATACTTTTGGGCAAGTTTCTTAAGCTCTCATAGTCTAATGGTGCCCTTTAAAACTAGGGAAGGCTCATCTAGTTAATGTGGGAATTAAATGAGTTCAGCATTCATGCTTGAAATGATGCCTTCAATTAGTGTGCTCACAGGATCTATGAATTGTTGTTTTCATGTGAATTTGGTCACATGACTTCATCTCTTATTATCCCCATTTTAGATGATTGATACCTTCCTTAAACATTCATTTTGAGGATTAATTGAGATACTGCTTATAAACAACAAGCACAATACCTGAGATAGGAATGATTTCAACACCCATTAGCATTTCATTTTTATGATTCTATGTGCTTCTTGAAACATTTCCACAAGTATATCCCATACAACTTCCATGTTCTCTCTCAATAAAAATGCCAAATATTTGCATTTGATGTTTCTTTGCTTGGTGTGTTTGTGTGCACTTTCCTTACAGTGAGTTGCTAAAAGTGGGAACTTGGGACTTTACGATGAGGTATATGATGGCTTCCACTTGATGAGAGGCAGCTGGTTTCCTAGTGAGACGGTGTGACCAGAATACGAGTTCACAGCCTTCGGAGAAGTGTTGGGATTTGCACTTGGCGAGGGAGTGCAGTTCCTGAATGCTTACTTCTGCTGCCATGTTAGCAGGGGAGGCACGGAGTCCAGACAGCCACTAAGTGTGAGCAGCTAAGGCAGTGGTTCTCAGTCGGAAGTGGCTGCGCTGTGCCACCCCAGGGAGCACGTAGCATTGCCTAGAGATAGCAGTGGCTGTCGTAACTGCGGGGGTGCTACTGCATCTGGTAGAGGCCAGGGAAGCTGCTAAATACTGCAGTGCACATAGGACAGTCCTCACGACGGAGAAGTATCTTGTCCTAAGCGTCAGTAGTGCCAGCACTGAGAAACTTAGTCTAAGGCCACCTGTGCTACAGAAAGGGGGCAGCGGCATCTCCGAGAGGGCCACAGTGTAGTCAGTGGTGGGGAATGTTCCCTGGCCCTTGGCACCCGTGTTATTTTGCTCTATCTCTGGCCAGCTGAGCAGGTTCATCACTTTCCCCATGGATTCAGGCACAGACCATCCTTAAAGGACAAATCTGGTAGCCCTGTGATTTAATCCAGAGATGTGCCTAAACCTAAACTGTGTGTTGTGTTAAATCTCTGAGAAAGATATCCAGATCCCTGTGCTGAGGAAGTCACTGACAGATGGGTTGCATGTGAACTGGGATTGTTCTATTTGTAATAAATCACTTAAGTACATAAATATATAAACACCTTGACAGACAAAGGCATACAATAGGTTTCGGGTATGAACTGGCTGCAAAAGTTGGGATGAGGTTGAGAAACTAATGGGTTATGTGTAGCTGTCTTCTTATGCATCTCCTAGTACATTTCTCTGTGTGAATCCCTGACTCTGGATTGTGTGTGTGTGTGTGTGTGTGTGTGTGTGTGTGAATGTGCACTGTCTCACTATCTTTCTATTTCTGTTTATCTCAGTTCTGTGTGTCTCTTCCCTCTTTCCACTGCCCTCCCATCACTGTGTCTTTCCCTGTCTCTCTGTCACTGTCACTTCTCTTCCTCTATCTGTACTCACATCGTTCCTTTAGAATTGATCTTCCTATCGGGCTAGAGACCATTCTGTTAGTTGCCAGGAAGGAATGCCAGTGTTTTCCTACTAGCTCCAGTTGGAGAAATCCTGAGACCTTTCTCTACATGGTCCTGGCATGTCCTGCTCACCATAGCCATGATCACTCATTACCGTGTCAGATCACAGGGCATCTTGGGAGTTCAGAAGGATGGGCTACTGTGACTACTGCCCACCTGACCAAAAGAACATTGCTGGATATGGATAGAGCAGATCCACAAGGGATGGAAGGGGAATAGAATGCTAAGCAGACTAAAATCACGGGTGTCTGCTATAATGAGCCAAGACCAACTCCGGAGAAGTGAACCACTTAATAACTGTCTATGTGTATGTGATCCAGACTCCAATTTCTCCACAAGTGCAGAGAGAGATCATTGTGAACTGTAGCAACCAGGAAGGGTTTCCAGGAGGACTGGATTCTTGGTTTCAGCCATGGCAGATGTGGAAGAGTAAATAGCTGAGGTACATTGAGAATTCCAGAATGAGGGAAGAGAACACTTCTTAGTATGTTAATAGAGAACAGCCGTTGAGGACCATGATGAGGCTTGATCATTTTGTTCCAATTCTGACCATGCTACTCTGACAGTAACCATGGAGAGGGGATGCAAGAAGCGCTTAATAAGCCTTTAATTCTGAGAATCGCAACCTGTTTATCAGAAAACAGGGAAGCTACAGAACAGGGGAGGTACATTCTGGTGCCCAAGTTCGTTGTATGTCTAGTCTTAAACGAGTTTCACATTGAAACTGCAACATTGCCACAGGTAATTTGGGTTGCTTATTAATTCAGTGAACACAAAGGTAGCACAATATTTTTAATGGCCACATAGGTGTCAATGGTTCAAAAATAAATAAGACATGGACCTACTTCTTTTAAGTTTATATCCAGTAGAAAAGACACAAATGAATATCCAATTGTTTCAGTGATGTGATCGATTCGTGAAAAGCTATGAATCCTAAACTTGGCTGTACATGGAAATGCCCTGGTAGCTTAAAATCAATACTGATTCCTTGGTCCCATACTAAGGGGTTTTGGTTTCATTGGTTTTAGGAAATACACAGGCATCTGAGTATTTCAAAGCTCCCCCAGTGACATGAGCAGGAAGTTTGAGAACCACTGAGGTAAGCAGTCTGTAGGAACAGAGTTGCTCTTGAGTGAGAGGAGGGAAGAGAGAGCTGCTGGGAAGAGGAGTTTGAGGCAGGGGTGAGAGTTAGCTGGAGAAGAAGGGCGCAAGGAGATGGTTAGGTACGAATACTGGGGCTGCTCAAGACTGGAAGTCAGGACAAGTCTATTTCCAGCCTCGTCCCTGTGTGACTTCAGACAAACGTCCATTTCCCTGTGCCTCAGTGTCTTCCCCAGTCCAATGTGACAGACGATGCCTGTCCTTACTGTAAGGGTTGCTGTTAGGATGAAATGAGGTGAAGAAAAACACAAAGTATATCCGTGCACACTGGGGAATGGCCCCTTTGAGTAAAGCCTCATTTATTCAGCTTCTTTGGAGAAATAAGCATTTTATAAAAATTAACATTTTAAATAGCAGGTTTGACCTTTCAAGAAGAGATCATTTTATTTTAATAAAAATCATGTTATTTTTCTAAAAAGTATCACTTGCAACTCCATTTTCTTAAACAGAGTTCCCTGGGTGACATTAGCCTCTGCTTCTTCTATGCGTCTAGCTCTGTGATGTAGATGCCATGCTATAATACAGGAATACCCCCAGGCCTGTTCAGAGGCATAGGGATTTATGTTGTGGAAGATTGGGTTTTGAGCTCTTAGGTCTATTTTTCATGGGTTTTCTATTTCTCTTGCTATCTAGATATCAGCTGTTGGTTCTCACCATTAATCTACTTTCTCTTTATAACTTGCTGTTTCTTACCTATTGAAGATTGGAAAACCAGAAAACCAATCTTAGAATGGTATTTAAAGTAAGAATAAATAGGCTATGAGAAAGAGCTTGTGGAGAGAGTGGATTTGGCTTGCTTTGTTGCATAAATTTTTTTTTAAGATTTATTTATTTGAGAGGCTGAATTAGAGAGAAACTTTATCCACCAATTCACTCCTTCAAATAGCTAGAATGGCTAGGGCAGGGCCTGGCCAAAGCCAGGAGCCTGGAAGTCCATCCATGTCTCCCACGTGGGTGCAGTGGCTGAAACACTTGGGTCATCCTCTGCAGTTTCCCAGATGCCTTAATAGAGAGCTGAATTGGACAGAGAACAGCCAGGACTAGACTAGGCACCCCATGGGATGCTGGCATCACAGAGTGGCTTAACCCAATGCACCAAAAGCAGACCCCTACATAAATGTTTTAATGTGTGTGTTAGCCCCTTTAGTCAACTTTCAGGGTTTCATTCTAGCCTGTATATGCTTTACATGGAAAGTTCAGAAATCCACAAGGATCACTGGTTGGGATTTCCAGCCTTCCTTTTCCCACCTGTTGGTCACCTTTGTGACTTCCACCCCAATTACCATGGGAATTTTGCCCTTGCAAGTCCAAGTTTTGAATGTTTGTTGGCAAACATGTTCTTTGTAAAGGCAGGATAAGAACAAGCTCCAGGGAACGAGTACCTTGAAACACACACTGTAGAGGCAGAACTCAGGTGCTTCAAGAGAGGGCAGAGCAGGTGCAGTCAATGAAAGAAATCAAGAGAGGCAGGACAGGAGAGATGGATGGAAGATCATGGGGAAGGGAGAAGCTCTGGAAAGACACAAGACAGTGGAGAAGAGGCACGGGCCAAGGCTTAGACCAGCACTAGTTTCTGGCCTTCTGTGTTAGTTTTTGTGTTCGTTTTTTGGCAAGGGCAGAAGGGGTGAGAGTTGCCGACTGACTGATCCCACTCCGCTGCTCATATTTTGTGACAGGTACAGGTGACAGTGTCTAGTGGAAGTCACACAGTGAGAAAGTAGATTCCTGTGTAACAGTCGGTCCTGAGTGCTTCCCACGTTGGTGTCTGCTGTCCTTGCCCTCACTGAGCCTCTGTTTCTCCTTTCCTTCCCCAGGTCGGTGGCTGGATTGGATAAGGAGGCAGACCTGGTGCACATGGAGGTGCGGACTGCAGATGGATGTGAGTGCTGTGGGGGTGGCGTCAGGCTAGGCCCAGGGAGATCTGGTTGCAGGTCTCTCTCGTCCCCCATTTGCATTTTAATGGTTTGGGAAGATGAAAAGCCCTGAGCTCCATTATGCCACAGCCATCCTTATTTCCCAGAGTAAGGGGAGAGACTTCTGATCCCAAGGGAGACGTTTTATTGAAATAAACGCTCAGGAATGAATTTTCTGGGGATGTGAGTTACTGTGATGAATTTTGAGGCTCCTGTTAGTAATTTCCTTGGCATCTACAGTGTAATTCAAATAGGGATGTCCATAGCTCACCATGGTATTTCAGATTCACGTGTTGGGATTGTGGGGGCTTGCCTGCTTTAAAGAATGAACCCTTTATAGGCCAAGCTGAGCAAAATTAATAACTGAGCAATTTTGACAAAATTGTTTATTCACCCATTCTGTTGATATTTAGGGATGATCTACTGTGTGCTGAGCATTGTTCTAGGCCCTTGGGATACAGTGGCTAGCAAGGGGCTCTGTTCCGGGGGTAGAACCCTAAGGTTTCAAACATGTGATTCCCTTTGTACATTGTGTGGCTAAGTGCATCTTGTGTAGAATTTGACCAACAGAGTATTGTTTTGTACTAATGAACTACTTGGCTCATCCCAGAGTTGATTATACTTAAGGGGCTTTAGTTAAACTCTCTGTACTTCTCTGTGAGAAATCTATTGTTTGCAGGTAACCACAGCTGCATGCCAGATGCATACATTCAGGAAACTATGTTTCATTTGCTTTGTTTTTATTTTTAAAACAATTAGAAGGCTGCCATTTCTTGCTACTAAGTATCTGAAACTCTGCCTGGTGCTCCTTCCCTCCCACACTCTTTCTCTCTTATCTCATTTGATCTTGGAATATGTGTTAAGTCTCTAAGGCATGCAGGGATGATCCACAGTCTTTCTTTGTTATTTATTTCTTCACAGAAGAGCTAGCTGAAGTTTAAGAAGATAATGCTGCACACTGAAAGTCTCTGAGCAGCAGGGTAGGAAAGCCAGCTGAGAGTCAGAATTCTGCTGTTGACTCCTGCTGCTGAGAAAGAAACTGGGGGGAGAGTGGGATGCAGGATGTGAAGGAGCCTAGTGAGACTGCAGAATAGAGTGCCAGACCCTGAAATGCTCTCAGGCCAACAACCCCTGCCCTGACTTCCCATCCTAAGTCAACCTTTTACAGACACGTGTGTCACCTGTGGTGGTCAGCTAGTATTGCAGAGTTGGAGGAAACCTTATAGAATGATCTGGCTTCCTACGTAGTGTGGGATTCCCTTCTCCAGAACCTCTGAGAGTGCCTTCTCAGGTTCTGCGAGTTCAGGTTTACTTCCTTCTCTGCTGCTAAAAAGCTTCTTTTTTTTTTTTGCCTTAAGTAATTTCCTATATTGAGTTTAAACTTATTTTGTGAAAGCTCAAAAACTCTGATCCAAATTTGGATAAGGCCCATGGTGCAGTGCTGCTGTGAAATTTTATGAGATAAAAATGCCAAAAACATGGAACAGTTCCTGGGCTATTGTCAGAATTCAACTATTGAATAAAAGCAGGCAGAAATATAATAGGAATAAATGTCAGGAGCTGCACTTAGGTTAAAGGATAGTTCATATTAATTCTCTTTCGTTTGCTAAGTTTTTCAAAATCTGGTTTTCAATAATTAAAATAAACCCTGAATTTAGTGAATTGGTTATAACTCAGGTTTATTTAGAAAGTGTCCATAGCAAAATTCCCTGAATGTGGGGATGTTTTACTCTACTCACCCTACTGAAATGCATGACATCTTTCCTTTGTGATGTGTAGTGAATTCTTATGTTTACACATGCACTCAAATATGCAGACAAGTTCATCCTTTGATCATTACAGAATGGTACTATGTATTCTTATTTCCCTTTTTTAAAAAGATACGTTTGTTTCTTTTAAAGAGTTAGAGAAAGAGAGAGAGTGATCTTCTATATGCTAGTTCACTCCCTAGAGGGCCACAGTGGCCAGGGCTGGGCCAGGCAGAAGCTAGGAGCCAAGAGTTTAATCTAAGTCTCCCTGATGGGTGTCAGGGGCCTGAACAATCTTCCAGTGCTTTTCCCAGACCATAGCAGGGAGCAGGACTGGAAGTGGAGCTGGTACATAAACCAGCACCCATATGGAGTGCAGGTGTCACAGCTGATACCTGCTACAATGCCAGCCCCTTTATTTCACTTTTGTGACCTGGTAGTTTAAATACAAGTTTGCCCAAGTTTGCACAGCTGGTCACTGGGCAGGGAGTGGGGAGGACTAGGAAAAAAACTGTTCAGTGAGCTAGAGGTAGAAGGGAACTTAAGAGAAAAGACATCTCCAAAGATCTACAATTAACATCATATTTAATGATGAAATATTGAATGCTTTTTTCCTGAAGAGCAGAAAAACACAGGGCTAATCACTCTTAACACTGTTATGCAACATCATGCTGAAAGTCCTAGCCAGTGCAATGAGAGAAGAAAAATCAAATAGAATTCAAATAAATTTCAAAGGAAAAATAAAACTTTTCTCTTTGACATTTTTGTCTATGTAGAGAATCCTAAGGAATCGACGAAGAAAGCTGGTAGAATTAATGAGTGAATTTAGCAAAGTTGCAGGGCATAATGGATGCAGTAGAGAAAAGTATTTCCGGGGCTGGTGCTGTGGCACAGTGGATTAAAGCCCTGGCCTGAAGCACTGGCATCCCTTATGGGTGCTGGTTCTGGTTCCGGCTTTTCCACTTCCGATCCAGCTCTCTGCTAAGGCAGTAGAAGATGGCCCAAGTCCTTGGGCCCCTGCATCCACATGAGAGATCCAGAGGAAGCTCTTGGCTCCTGGCTTTGTATCGGTGCAGTTCTGGCTGTTGAGCCATCTGGGGAGTGAACCAGCAGATGGAAGACCTCTCTCTCTGTCTCTACCTCTCTGTGTAACTCTTTCAAATAAATAAAAATAAATTTTCAAAGATGAAAAGAAAAGTATTTTCAACAAATGCTATTTTAACAATTGGGCATTCACCTGAAGGAAAAAATTGACTTCAACCTATGAGTCACAATGTATGCAGAATTTAACTCAAAATGAATCATAGATCTAAATGTGAAGTAAACAATTATTAAACTTTTAGGAGAAAGTCATCATGACTTAATGTTGGACAAAGTGTTTATGACACTAAGAGCAAAATTGATAGAACAAAAGTTGATTAATTGGGTTTCATGAACATTAAAAACTTTGACTCTTCAAAGGCATCATCAAGACAGTAGGAGAAAATATTTGCAAATCAAATATCTGACAAACGACTCAGGGGCAGAACACAGAACTCTCACAACATAGCAATAAAAACCCCTCATTTTTAAATGGGCAAAAGTTTGAACAGATCAGTAACAAAGAAGAAATGAGAACATGAAATTGTTAGACACTAGGGAAATATGCTACATATTTAATGGGAAACACTAAAATAAGCTAAAATAATCAAAAGTGATAATGTCAAATCCTGGGAATGCAAATGGTATAGGTAAAGATGGCTTTAGAAGGCTCGGATTGTGGCTCAGAAAGTCACATGGGTACTTTCTTATAAAGTTTCACTTATATTATAATCCAATAATCCCACTCCTTTATATTCAGCAAATTTAGCCAAGAAATGAAATTGACATTCATACAGAAACTTATATATAATTGTCAATAGCAGATTTATTAATAATCACCAAAAACTGTAAATAATTTACATGCCCTTCAATAGATGACTAGATTAACAGGCTGTGGTACATTCATATTATAGAATACTGCTTAATACTGTTGATCCTGCACAACACAGAAGAAGTTAGACGGTGCTATGCTGAGTGAAATGACAGTCTCAGAAGGTTACTTATTATGTTCCAGTTACGCGATCTTATGGGAAAGACTAACTATAGTGATGGAGAATATGAAAGCTCTTTAAAAAGTTCATGGAAATGTATATTACAAAAGAATAATGCATACATTTTAAAAACTTTGCACCAAAGCAGTCATCTTCTTATTTCATTTTTCCTTGAACTGGTCCTGGTATGTCAGTGCTTTCCCGTTTGTGGAACGCATTTGACAGGAAGTGGCTGCCTGAGAGAACTGTTCAGGATGAGGTAGCTCTTTTGTAACCCGACTCTGGCATTGGTACATAAATGTGCATTTAAGAGTTCTTCAGAAAGTTCATGGAAAAATGCATATTATCAGAAAACTGTATGGATTTCAAAATTTTTTTGCAATGAAATTAAGTTTAAATTCATTTTTCCATAAAATTTTTGAGTTACTCTTGTGTTTGTACAAAGTTTTACAACTGTCTGCCAAAAAAATTCTATCTATACATTGAAAACAGTAAACTATGCTCCTAAAGTTGTTATGAAATAAGTTGTATTTATGAAATGCATGAAGTTTATATACCTTAAATAAAAGGTTTTTGGGTAAAGCAAAAAAAATTTTAAAAAAATAAAAAATCTGTGGTTAAAATTAGTAAAAGGTATGATTTTGGGGTTCTAGTTTTATAACACTTCCTACTTTTTCTAATTAATGAATTCACTTATCTACTTCTTTAATACAAAAGATATTTATTAAGAGCTTTAAAATGTTTATTTACTTATTTATTTAAGAAGGGGAGGGAGGAGGAGAAACAAGAAGGGCTGGGGAGACAAGGGGAGGGAGAAACAGAAACTGAGTAGGGGGCAGAGAGAGAGACTCTCTCCCAGCAGGGGATTCACTCCTGACATGTCCACAACAGTCTGGGCTGGGCCAGGCCAAGGCCAGGAGCCAGAAAGTCAGTCTGGATCTCTCATGTGGTCAGCAAGATCACCTGCTCCCAGTGTGCACAGTAGCAGGAAGCTGGAATGGGGAGCGGAGCCAGTACTTGAACCAAGGCACCACCAGCAGCACCTTAACTGTTACTCCAAACACCTGCTCCTGTCCATGCATATTTAAAATCTACCTGAAGTGGGCACTGCGGGGACATGCAGGTGGCTGTGGTATCATTCCTGCTGTCAAGGCACGTGTAAACTTGTTCGAGAGATAGGACAATTTTTCAGATAGTTCTAGTACAATTTGACAAGGGCTTTAATAGAATTGGACATATAGTATGTTAAATCATGACAGCCTTAAGTAAGTTGGTAGAAACTTCTCAGAAAGAGGAAATATTTGACTTGGTATTTGAGGGATTAACAGGAATCTATCAGAGTATCAGGATAGAAAGGGCAAAAAACCTTGCAAGTTCCCAGAATAAGTGACCTGTGCAAAATCTCTAGGTTGTGACAGGCAAAGACTATAGGTGGATAGAGCTGGTCCAGGCGGGAGGGGAGGACCTATGAAAACATGAGTGAGTGGCTTCCTGAACAACAATCCATGCCATACACCAAGCCATCTAAGGCCCTTTCTGTCTGTTTATTATGTCAGAGTTTCACAATGCAGCTCTAATTTCCTAGTTGTGAGCTCAAATATGGATAGTACCAGGCAATCTCTGGCCAATTCAGGTTCCTATCTACCAACTTGTTCTGTTGTCTTTTATGTTTATGATACAGTAGCTCCCAGATGAAAAATCAAAACCCATTCCAGCCCATTCAGACCCAGGCTCTATCTCTGGAGCACACGGAAGCCTGCCCCGTGTCCCCAGTCCTCTTTTCTGATGAAAACACACACACACACACACACACACACACACACACTGAGTCCCAGCACAGTTCAACAAATGAAGACTATAGGGGAAAGGTCCTATTCATTGACCTTTCCTAAGTTGATGGATAATTCAGTAGGGGTGCTGGGAGATGGCTGGCTTCATGAGCTCCTGTGACTGTGACCATGGAGCAGGGTGAGTGGCATCAGTGACGAGGCTGGGCTCCCTGCACCCGACTTACAAGGATTGTGCTTTGGTCTGAAGGGCACATCAGGAACCCCCAGATCTGTGACCAGGGCTTGTCTGGCTTCATCACACTGGGCTTGCCGAGGCTGCCTGCCATATTTGATATGAGAGGTAATTGGTCCTGGAAAGAATGCTGGAATGAGCAGGCTGCAGGCTCTGGTAGAAAGACTATCCTGGATTCAGGAGCCAAGTCCTACCACGCCTCTCACTCTGATTCCTCAGGAGCTGCCTTTACTGTATGTGTTTATCTTTATGAGGGGTGGGGAAAGATGATCTTTTAGGCATTTGTAGTCAAGCAGGCTGGGAGAGCAGAAACCTAAATTCTAATTTCAGTTTTTCCTTAGAGAAACTGCGTGATCTAGGGAAGCAATTAAACCTCTCTAGGTTGCTTCTCCCTCACTGAGAAATAAAGCTGTAGAATTAATGATTTATTCATTCATTTGGGGAACAAAACCAAAATATATTAACAAAATGTCGGTTAAGTTTTGCTCTGTGCAGTTTCTAGAGCAGGAGAGAGATCCTGGCATTGCTGTGAATATCAGTATGAAAATCTGTGCTTCTTCTGTATTTATTCATCCACTCACATTTTACTTCACTCTAGTGAGATATCTCATAGGTCTAGTAGACAAGTGGCTCTCAAAGCAAGCATTTTGGTCACTTAGGAGACACGCATGCACATGCACACACACACACACACACACACACAATGAGTCCCAGCTCAGTTCAATGAGTGAAGACTATAGGGGAAAGGCCCTATTCATTGACCTTTCCTAAAACTGTCCAGATGATTCTACTGTACATGTAGAATTGAGAACCATTACATTAGTTCCTAGCTTCTCAAACTTCAAAATGTTTGGACCATCTGGAGAGCCTGAGAAAACACATAGTCCCTATTTCTGGCAAATTCTCGGGTACTAGGGCTAGTTCCCGGACCCCACTTTGATGTATGCTGCCCTGTAGCTCTGGGTGATACTCAGATGAGCAGGACACATGCGGCACCGAGTAGCCCACAGGCCAGAGGAGAGACACGAGCATGCACGGATCCTTGTCGCAACATCATGTGCTAAAGGTCACCGGGCTCTGATTCAAGAATTTGGGACGCAGTGTTGGGACCACAAAAAGGCCATGGAAAAGAGGCCACTGCTGCCGCTCATTTTGTGGGATGGGTTGGATTTTCTTTCTTTCTTTCTTTCTTTCTTTCTTTCTTTATTTATTTGACAGGCAGAGTGGACAGTGAGAGAGAGAGACAGAGAGAAAGGTCTTCCTTTGCCGTTGGTTCACCCTCCAATGGCTGCCGCGGATGGCGCGCTGCGGCCGGCGCACCGCTCTTATCGGATGGCAGGAGCCAGGTGCCAGGTGCTTCTCCTGGTCTCCCATGGGGTGCAGGGCCCAAGCACTTGGGCCATCCTCCACTGCACTCCTGGGCCACAGCAGAGGGCTGGCCTGGAAGAGGGGCAACCGGGACAGAATCCGGCGCCCCGACTGGGACTAGAACCCGGTGTGCTGGCGCCGAAAGGCGGAGGATTAGCCTGTTGAGCCACGGTGCCGGCGGGATGGGTTGGATTTTCATAAGGGATGGTAGGAAGCATGAGCACCGAAGTCATGCCAGGACTGTGCTGTCCAAGACGGCAGCGTGGAGTCCTTGAGCCCAGATGCAGGTATGGCTTAAGTATAAAATATGCATCAGGTACCAAAGATTGCTGAAAGGGAAAGAAAAAGAGCTCCTTAATAATTTTTGTATTGGTGAAATAAAGGAATGATAGCATTGGGGGATGTAGAGGGTTAAGTAAAGCATATTAAAGTGAATTTCACAGTTCTGTTTACTTTTGAAGCACGGCTCCTGGAAAATCAGAAAGGTCACTTGTGGCTTTGTGTGTCTGCAGGACAGCACCACTGCAGACTGAAGGAGTTTCAACAGCAGTAACACAGACCTTGGCCTTTTCAGTCTTGCAGTATGGCACTGACACTGTCTCCAAGCCTGACTCCCACAGTCTGCAGAAAACTCAGAATAAGAGGGTCCTTTTCTTAGTTAGATGGAGGCCTCTCCACTCCGGCCTAGTTCTGCACCATGTTGTTGGGTGTCGGATTTCCAGACTTGGATAAAAACATTGAATTACCTCTTACCCTTATAGGTTTTTTTTTTTATTTATTTATTTTATTTATTTGAAAGACAGAGTTACAGAGGGAGTTAGAGACAGGGGGAGAGGGATAGGGTTTTAAACAGAACAAAATTGTTAGTTTGTTGGTAGTGTGAGTTGTGTTTCTGCCATGAGATTCAGGATTCGGATGTCTTTTTCCTTCCATTCTCTTTTAGAGATCTATCTGTGTGCCATTGATACATTCATTTACACTCATTTATATTCCCTTCCTCCCTCTCTCATTCCCCCGTTCCTTGATACACAGTCACTTACTCAGTTGCAGACAGACATACACAAGTATATACATAGTGTCAGTAGATACGTAGTGTCAGTAGAAAGAGCGTTAGCTTAGGTGTTATGGTCCCGCAGGTTATGCCCCTGCTTGCGATAATGATGTCCCATATCAGAATAGAGGTTAAGGTCACAGCTATTCCACTTCATATCCAGCTTCCTGCCAGTGAACCTGGGAAGGCAGCATGTGGTGACCCAAGTACTTGGATTTCTACCATCCAGGTGGGAGACCTGGATAAAGTTCAGGCTCCTGGCTGGCCCAATCTGCTTTGGCCTGGCCCAACCATGGCAGTTGTGGGTCTTTGGGGAGTAAGCCAGCAGATGGAAAACTGGTTATCTGTCTCTTGCTCTCTGTATACCTTTGCCTTTCAAATAAATAAATAAGTAAAATCTTTGAGAGTTGGAGTATTCATTCTGTCATATAGGAGCTATTTGACCTTAGACAAATTTCTTAGCCTTTCTCTATCCCTCATCTAGTGCTTTACATATTTAAAAATACTAACTTGTACATTTGTAAACAAAAAGTTTGAGACTCGGAAAAGCACGTGTGCTCCCATTCTTTATCCTCATGCTGTCATGTACCTTCATTAATTGATCACTTTCTTGCTAAGCCAAGGTAACTTATCAGAGCATTCCAGATAGACGTAAGTAATGAAATGAGTTTGGCCAACAAGGTGGAACTATTTGCCCTCTAGACTAAACTCTGGGCTCTAGATGTGCTGATCATTGGCTCTTCGAGGACTTTGGGTCATGGATTAACTCAATGATTTTGCACTGTATAAGCCTGGGCTCTAGTAACTTTTAATAATTCAGCAACCAAGATGAGAATGAAATGGGAGCTAAGTCGGCGGAACTGCAGACTGCCTGCTTTCTGTTCAACTAGAGCCAGTTCACTAAAATCCACTTTATGTAATGAGATTCTAGAAGCATCGTTGAAAAGAGTATGTCATAATTTTTTTTGAAAAGTTGCAGCAAGTGAGAGTTTTCAGATGGTATAACTTTGCAAGATGTATGAAAATTTCTTAACAACTTACCTGAGATTTTAATGGACCAATAGTGACAGGGCCTGACCCAGTATTTAGGTACAGGCCTAATTCTCAGCCTGATTTTCTTCACATATTTCAAATACATAATGGGTAGGATCACAAATTCTGGAGTCAAATTGTCTGGGTTCACATCCCAACTCTATCACTTCCTAAAACTATGGAAGTTAGGCAACTCACTTAAGCATTCTGTGTCTGTTTCCTTATCTATAACATGGGGCTGATGATAATTGTAACTCCTTCATGGGTTGATGCACAGTCTTAATGCATGTTGTTCTTAGAATACCTGTCAACACAGAGAAAGTCCTCAAAAATTTCACTGTTGCCATCATCATCATTGTCATCCTTTTTTTTTTTTTATATAACGCTTTTATTTAAAGAAATTGTCATCCTTTTTATACTGTCATCACATTCAGGGCCAGATTATTCAGCGGATTGAGTGGAAGGAGCCTGGGTACAGTATCAGTACTCCTAAGATATTAACAATTAGTGTGATCTCTAAATGTCCATGGCTATGCCACATTGCCTCTTGTGATCTTAGGAAGGGAGACAATGCTACATTTCTCCTGTGAGATATTAGAAGTGTCACAAATAAACTCTTTTAAGTCCATTAACCCCATAGAAGGGAAGGCTAACTGTTTTGTGTTTGTTGATTGTGTTTGTCTTAGTACCTACTATGTCCTACGTGCTGCTTTGGCAGTCTCCCTTCCTTTGTTTTGCACAGTGTATAAAGAGGATGGGGAAAAAAAAGGTTTATGAAAGCTAAATAACTTTTCAGATTTTCCCTCAATCTGCTTGTTTATTTGCATTTTAGAGTTAAAGTTGTTATTCAGAATAAACAGTTCCTGAGCATTTCAATAAGAAAAGAAAAGACCTGAAAAGCTGAATTTGCTTTTTGTTCACAATTTTAATTCACTTTTTCAATTTCTGACAATATGTGTATTACCCAAAGGAATAGAAATTGAGCAAATCACAGAAAGCTTTTTTTCTCTGATGTGGCAAGAGGCATTATGACTAGGAAGTTTGAATATTTAGTAATCTCCATGGCAAAACATAATCACACGTCACCATATAATTCAACACAGCAAAAATGTATGAGGTTTTAATATAATTCAATTCAGTTTAACTAGCATTTACCAAGGGTTTATCAAGTCAGCCCAAGGAGAGAAAAAGATGGCTAAGACTTTATTCCTGTTGCTAAGAAGACTGTCCTTTTGGGGAAGTTTTCGAGAGTGCACTTTATGATGACATTTGTTGCTATAGATGAGAAATTTGCTTTACTGAAGGAAAACTGCCTGCCTCCCTGCAAGCTCTTCGGAAGAATAGAAGGCAAAAGGTTTCAGATTGCTTTGGTCTCTCTGGTCGCATTCCCCACTTCTCTGAGCATCTTCAAACTCAGCAAAGGTCCCAGGGCACAGTCATCAGATGATGCCCCGTCTCCGTCATTGGCCATGGTGTCATCCAAGGACAGGAACCATCTCATGTTCTCTGCTTCCTAGTATCTCAGGCAGTGTCTGACCCTGGAATCTTCCCCTCACACCTTGATCCAATACAAAATAAGTGAGTCAGTCCATTTGAGACAGCCCTTCTAACCACGTGGGCTCAGTTGGCAGCATTGTAGGGTGAGAAAGCAAGGAGGCTGCCCCACTTGGGAGATGGTACCATGTTCTCTGAAGCGCCTCCAGGCGGTAGGGTTAGTTTGAAATAGGGCCAGATATTTCCAAGGTTACTAAGCAGATCCCTGTATCCAAGCTATAGGGACCCAAAACCTTTGCCTTTCAGTTTTTGTTGGTAGAGCAATGAGCTCATCAGTGCTTACAGATCAATTAGGAAGACATTCCAGCGTCATTGGGATGTAACGTTCAAAGTTTGAATCTGAAACCTTCTGCCCATGTGAAGCTTGAACCAAATTGGATCCCCTGTCTCCTGCTTGATACCACAGTCCCTCTGTGACCCTCAGCCATGTTTTCTTGACAGACAGGCTGGCCTGATAGTTCACCCCCACCCCCCGTCCTCCCATGGTGGGTTCTCTCCAGACAGTGGGAGCTGTAGCACTTACTTTCACATCTCTGTGTTTTAAAAAAAAATAAAACCGTTGAGGCTAGCAGTATATGAATCCAGCAAAAGATGGCAAGGCCCCTGAATTTTAAGTGGATTTCAAATACTCATTTTAGTGCTGCCTTCTCATTAAATTGGACCTTTCGTTCCATGCTGGGCGGTGGCACACAGGGAGAGAGCCAAGAAGTAGGATGAGTTTGGCATAATTTCTCACCTGCCACAGGCCAAGGTTTGGGTAGAGTTTGATTTTGTTTGGGGTCACCTTGAATATGCTTGATTCTTTAGTGTGTCCAATGAACAGCAGGTGTCCAGGGGAGGCACATCAGATTGTGGGGACATACAGATGTTTTCCTATGTGTACCTTTGATTTACAATGTAGAGAGCTTCCTGAGACACTGGCCAGGAGGAAGCAGGTTGTTATTTCAACACTTATGTTTGTGTCCATGTGTTTACTGCAGCTTTTCACTGTGTTCTGGTGCTTTATTCTAGGAGCAAATTACCAAGGCTATGAGGGCCAAGAAAATCCCTGGTGGACAGGCAGTTGCTCCAAAGCACAACTGGGCTCCTTGCCTTCTACTCTCCCCTCAGCCAGGCTGCTCTTGGCTTCCTTTGTGAACAAAGATGAAGACGAAGGGCCATGTAGGTTGTGCTTGAAGCTAGCCAAGCATGCGGGTAGGAAGGGCTGTCTTTTCTTTGGGGTGGTAGGACAGGACCAATTAACAGAGCTGAGATGGGAAATGAGTGCCTCCTATATTTTTCCTGGATTTGTTTGGATGCACAGCGTTTGGGCCACTCCATATTTTCCATGTAAATTGGCTGCCTGTTTTTAAACATCAGGAGATTTTGCATTAAAACAATAAGGACACTTGGCTTTATGTAGAAACTCAGACTGTCTTATCCCCTCTGTCAGTGGTGAACTAGAAGGGAGAAGCAGCACCCCCTGCCCTTAAAGAGACACATGTTTGCCCTTTTAATGAGGCCCCTACTATGCTGTCTAAGATGGTGCAGCAGCTGCCATTGATCATCTTACCCCAACTCATTTTGCTGTCATAGGTGATTTGCCTGACACCTCAGCCATTAGTTTATTGGGCTAGTTATGAAAGGCCTTCTGTTCCAGCACAGTAAGATATTTGGACGTGGGTTCAAGGCACTCAGTAGTGTTGGTGGTTTTGTTACTAGGAGGTATTAGCTGGGTCCCAGGCTTAGAGATGACTCTGGCTGCTTGCCTTGGTTCCTTCCAGTTCCCAGTCCAACATCCATATGAGTCCAGTTATGAAGTGGGTGTAACAGGAGGAAAGATGTGATGGAGTTTCCCAGGCATGTGGCGCGAGTGATAGGGAGAAGAGGGGAGACTCTGGAAACACTTCACAGAATTACCCAGGCTCAGGAGGCAAATGGATTAGATGGGATGTAGAAGAAAGGAAAGTTAAGAGGCTTGAGCTACTGGGAAGATGATAAGACTGCTGATGGAGAGAGAGAGAGAGGAAAATCAGTGTCAGGCATTTTGGGATTATAGTTTTCAAAGCAAATAGACTCTGCTCATATGTGGACATTCAAGAAGTAGGTATGCACAATGCATAATGAATTCATTTCCCACCAAATTGTTTCTGTGTTAAATGAGTATATTTTTAAGTATTCATTTAAATTAATGTGTAATAACTAGCTGCCTCAATTTGAATAAGCTTCTTCGTATATGGTAGGTCTGAGAATAGAAAATCTTTTTATTCATTACTGTATTCCTAGTACACAAATGGCATCTACTAAATAGTATGTGCACCAAGAAGTACTTGTTGAATCAATAAATGAATAAGTTAATCAAATATAGGCAGCATTAAAGTGCCCTTATTTTAAATTCAACTTGCTCTAAAATTTTGCTTCTTTAAACCTTTTGCCTTTGTTGATCTCTGATGCCTACCATCTCTTCTGCTGTAGTCTCTGACATCTGTGCATACATTCAAGTGAACAATTGCAGTAGATAGACACACCTAACAAGGCATGTGGTATGAGATGATATAGGCTTTTATGCTTTTAATATTTGAGTGATCCCCACTTTTCATTTTGACTATTTAAGTTTCATAAAATGAAAAATAATGTTTAAGCAAGTGCACACCATGATTTCTCCACAGCGACTCACTTGTAGTTTTTCTGTAAGGAGCAAATAGTTGAATGGATTGTCTTTCTTTGTATGACTCTGTGGGCATTGTCAGAATGCCTTTCAGAGCTAGGAATTTTCTGTTTACCTGCAGCCGCTGCCACATATGTTGGGGGCTGTTTGATGGGAAGAGGTGAGCTGTTGTGACTTTTAGATGATTTTACAACTAATTATGTAAGCCTTGTAAATATTACTTGAGAAAAAAATGAATGTATTCTTATTGTAAAAATAATAAAGGGGCACATAATGTAAAAATCAAAGGCCTTACTTCAATTCTATTTCCTTAATTCCATTCCTTTACCTAAAGGTAATCATAGCTAATTTTGATATATACAGGGTCTTGAAAAAGTTCATGGGAAATATATCAAAATAAACTTCCTTTTAGTTCCCTATTTCTGTGAACTTGTTGAAGTACCTTCACATATCCTTTCAAACTTTTTACTATACTGTTCTGGCACAAATCAGTGCATCCATGAAGACAAGGGTCTCTTTGAACATAAAGTGGATTTTACTGTACATAATGCTAAATATATATTCTAAAGTTGTAGAGCAGTGCATCCTGGGAAAACTGTCAGGTTGATGCAAATGTAGCTACCTAATTCTTTTAATTACAGCACAGTGCTCTGACATATGCATGTATTTTAGCTTACTTAAATGTTCCTTAATTTGTGCACATTTAACTTCTTTTTAGCTTTTCACTGCTATGAACAATGCCGCAGTGGACATCTATGCCCTTGGCTCTTTGTGAAAATATATGTCTTTCTCTAGAAAACATCCCTTGCATTAGAATTGCTGGTGTAAAATATATACGTTTAAAATTTGGTTAGCTATTTTACTTGTCTTCTTCCAAAAAAGCTATACCAATTTACTCTTCTGCTGGTAGGATATCTGATTATCTCTTTTTCTACTCCCTTACCTAGACCAAATAGTACCATATTTTTGGTGGTCATTATACATTTTGTAGATAAGAAAGTGCAATCTCATGGTAACTGTAAGTTACATCGTGAACACCCTTCGAAGTCGATGATGGGAGCTTGGCTCACCTCTGCCCTGTGTCTGAGTGTCGCTCTATCCTCCCTTTTCAGATGCTCACTACCTCACCTGCAGGATCCAGGAATGTGCTGAGACGACCCGGAGTGGGCCCTTTGCCCGCTCCATTGACATCAGTTCCCTGGTGGTCCAGGATGAATACATCTTCATTCAGGTGAGTAGAGGGAGTGCAGTTGGTGGTAAACAGAGCGTCAGATGCCTGCTAGGAATCCAGGTTTGCTTTCCCAAGACTGAAGATGTGGAGCTGGGTCTTTGTTTCTCCCCAGTCCAGTGGAGAGATTCATGTCTTCTGCTGTAAAATTAAGGTGTCACGGGTCAGTACCTGGCTCAGGAGATGTCAGTGGCCCACTGAGTCCTTCAGCTGAATTGCTGTTTTATGATAACGGAGCTGTCTTGAAATGATTAGGTCTTGAGCTGGGGTTTGAGGTTATTTAAAGTCAAATGTCTAATGGGCTTTGACTTTCAGTAATTTATCAAAGCCACCTTCTATTTCTGTCCAAAGTGACTTGTCTAACTTGGGAGTGAAAGTTCCCAATAAATTAAGCATCTCTAGCATTTTCTTGCTGGGAAACTCTAGAACTCCCTAAATCTCCCTCTCTCTTTCCAGTGCTCAAATGCCCTCAAATGCTCAAGTCCCCAACCCTTTTAGAGTCAGAAATCTGACTGTTAAGAGAAAACTGGTCAGAACTCAAATGTTGAGGGTATAAGGGAAGCATTCTTTGAGACTGGATTTTTGTGACCTCTGTGGATTAGGAGATGCAAAGGAAAAAACAAATTATAAGAAAAAGATGGTGCTGTGTGAGTGACTGTGTGTGTGTGTGTGACAAATCAAACTGTTGACAGTGGCCTTGATTTTTTTTTTTTTGACAGGCAGAGTGGACAGTGAGAGAGAGAGAGAGAGACAGAAAGAAAGGTCTTCCTTTTGCCATTGGTTCACCCTCTAATGGCTGCCGTGGCCAGCACTCTGCAGCCGGCGCACCGCGCTGATCCGATGGCAGGAGCCAGGTGCTTCTCCTGGTCTCCCATGGGGTGCAGGGCGCAAGCACTTGGGCCATCCTCCACTGCACTCCCGGGCCATAGCAGAGAGCTGGCCTGGAAGAGGCACAACTGGGACAGAATCCAGCGCCCCGACCGGGACTAGAACCCGGTGTGCCGGGACCGCTAGTTGGAGGATTAGCCTATAGAGCAGGCCAGTGGCCTTGATTTTTCCCACTCTGCCTTTCCCCTCTTCTACTCTCAGCCATTTTGTAAACTGTTCGTTCCAGAAAATTAGAACTTTGAAGCCTCCTTGAGTTTGCTGAGATTTTAGCACCTGAATAACTGACCCTTCAGTCTAAATGAATCCAATCTCTTCTGCAAAATTTTGCATGAAGTTCAAGCTCAGTGTTACCCTTCTCTGAACTCTGTTTTCTATAGCATTCTTGTAGAACACAGGCCATTGGGAGCTATTAACTATTAAATCTTAATAGATTTTTCACCTGCATTCAAAATTTCATGTTGTGCTAAGGGGAGGGACCATATTTTATGCACACATTTTATCTTTCACTCTGACCCTAAAAAAACTATATTTGCAAATCATGGGTACTATATGAATACTTGTTGTATTGACAGATTTTGTATATAGCAGTTACTTCTTCCTCCAATTGAGTTGTGTGGATTTTTAAGGTCCAGTAAAATATAGGAAAAATAACCAGCTACTCAGAAACCATTTCGAAGGACTGAATGAAGAACAAAGGCTCAGAAATGCTTGTTTCTCAGCTTGATTAAAGGCAAACCCTGAAATTTGTTTCTCTGTGTCTTGGCAGGTCCATGGCAGTTTTGTACATATACAACTATAGTGCGAAACGTACAGTACCTGTCACTGTTCTTGCTATTCCCCAGATGTCTGCCCTTGACCTGCTTTCCTCTGCATCCAGTGCTCACTGTCTGTATTTCCACATCTGGGGGCATTGTCTCCATGTTCTGATGCCTCCCAAGCCCATGAGCAGGCACCTCTCTATCACATACTGTCGATTGGTATATCTACCAATCGTCTCAACATTCCACTATGGGTGCTTTGCATGTCAAACAAATTCAACATGCTGCCCTTGACCCTGGTAGAACTGGTGCCCCTTCTCTCATCTGGTGGAAACCTTCAGATCAGTCTATGTCACCAATTTAAATGACTCCACACCCTGTGCTGGTGTTACTGTTAGTTACTCCTCAAGTGTTTGCTCTCTTTCCATTCCCATTGTTAGGGTCCCCGTTAAGGCTATTAGCTCTTTCTCTGTTTAACTTGTTTCAACATAGAAGCGTAGGGATGAATTTATCAGTCTGGTTGCCCTTTACTTCATGCTAATTCTATACATAATGCTGAACCTGGCAGGATTGTTTCTGGGAAACATGACTTAGAATTTAAAATGCTCTGATGATTTTTTTTCCCATTTTTCCTTGTGTTACATAAAGCTTTCTGTAACTCTACGTGAAGATATCCAGATTTTTAAAACATTTATCCTGAAACTTTGTTTTTTTGTTATGTTGGACTAACATCAATTTTTAGGTTTTGGTTTTGGTCCCATAGTTTAGTGAGGTTTTATGCATTTCAAGGCCCCTTTTCTATAGAGTTCCTGCCTCAATGGCATGTAGTACTGGAGGGAGACAAAGAAACCATATGCATAGTATGTACAAATTCAGAAGGTAAGCTAGGACACGCCATATGTATGTATCATGTAGTATAGATATTGTAGCACATGATATGTATATGTCCATATAAACAAAGATATGACAAGCTATGACACAGAATGGGCAGGAGCATGCTGTGTAGATCCTGTGGTTTGCCATGCTCAGCTGTGCCTCATTTGATTCATCTGTAAAAAGAAGATAATTATGGTACCTGTGCGATGAATTGCTGGGAAGATTACGTGTGTTAATGGTGTCTATAAAGCACTAAAACAGAGCGTGCAAACGTAGTGTTCTATGGAAATGGGCTCTCTGCCTTTCTTTCTGTCCTCCACTATCATCTATTTATCCTTCTGCAAAATACATCAGGGGATATACAGGTCAGTGGATAAAATAAATGAGAGCTTGTATATGGGGGGGTTTAAGGTATTTCTGTCTTACTTAGGCTGATCGAAGAAGACCTCGTTTTGTGGTGAGTCAGGCACAGGGAGAAAAAGATAACAAACAGTGGGGAGCAGAGCCTGGTGTGACAGGCCCTGGCCCCTTGCTCCCCACCTGGAGATGTGGGATGGGCTGCTATGGATTTGGTGCTGGATTCAAGAGCAAGAGCACTTGGGGGCGGGAGATGGGGCATGCTAGCATATAAATCAGACTTTTGGCACATTTTAAAACACAAAATGAAATCACCATGGGAGCAAGTATATTAAAAAGAAACGATCCAAAGACTGGGTTCCTAAGGACTGTGATGTTTATAGTCTGGGGAGTAGAGAAGAGACAGCAGATGAGACCTCGACAGAGTCTGGAGACAAGGTGAGAAAGGCAGGGTGCTGGATGCTACAGGGTGATGAAACCTGTGGTAAGAACTTTATACTTTAGTGTCATTGAGGTGGGAAGGAATGGATTAACAATGCACAAAATATTACAAAGGCCAATCAATTTCAGAACAAATATTGATTATTTAAAAAATTTTTATTAATATAAAGAGAACAGATTTTATGCATTCCATGGAAACAGTTCCGAGGCAACGACCATACTTCCCTCACTCCCCTGTCCCCCCACCTCCCTCTCCTCTTCATCCACTTTTGCAAAGACATAAATTTGTTATGTATTTATTTTTAAAGATTTATTTTATCTATTTGAAAGACAGAGTTAAGAGACAGGTAGAGACAGAGAGGTCTTCCATCCAATGGTTCGCTCCCCAGATGGCCACAAAGGCCAGAGCTGTGTCATTCCGAAGCCAGGAGCCAGGAGCTTCTTACAGGTCTCGCATGCAGGTGCAGGGGCCCAAGCACCTGGGCCATCTTCCACTGCTTTCCCAGGCCACAGCAGAGAGCTGGATTGGAAGAAGAGCAGCCGGTACTGGAACTGGCGCCCATATGGGATGCTGGCCCTGCAGGCCAGGGCTTTAACCTGCTGGGCCACAGTGCTGGCTCTACAAAGACATAATTTTAATCTGCTCTGTATTCACTATTAAGAAGTACAAGTTAAATAAGATTGAAATGAAATAAAAGAATGCTAGTGGGGCATAGGTTAGTACAGGTACAAACAGAAATCAGGGGCCAGCATTGTGGCGCAGCAGGTTAAGCTGCCGCCCGCAACAATGCATCCTGTATCAGAAGGTAGATGCCAGACCCAGCGGCTCTGCTGCCCATCCAGCATCCTGCTAATGGAACACCTACAGATGACCCAAGTATTCAGTCCCCACTACCCTAGTGGGAGACCTAGATGGAGTTCCAGGTTTCTGGCTTTGGCCTGGCCCAGTCTCAGACTGTGGCCATTTGGAAAGTGAACTATCTGATGAGGATCTCTCTCTCTCTCTCTCTCTCTCTCTCTCTCTCTTTCTCTCTCCCCTATTCCTCCTCTCCCTCTCCCTCCCCTCCCCCCATGGAACTCTCCCTCTGCCTCCCCTTCCCTCCTGTCACTCTGCCTTTCAAATTAATCAATCAACCAATCTTTTAAAAATTATACGTTTGTTCGCCATTGTTATTTAATCAGCACTTTTTTTCGAATCTGACCATTTGCGTTGATAGGTACGACAGATGCACCCTAGTTCTGACAGTGTATTCTTAGTGTCTGATTATTATTACCTTTAAAAAAAACCTCTAAGTGTACAAGCCATTTTACTTTCTTTCCTCTGTGTTCTTTTATGATGTTGAATATTGGGGTTCTGTTTCTACTGCCTAGCTTTAGAGCTTTTTAAGCATATAGAATACTTTTAGCCGTATTTAGCATGCTGAATCTTCTATTTGGGTGCAGTATTGTTAACTTCATCTTTTGAACACTTTTAAAATTAGTATATTTTCGTGCATTTTCTTCCCTCTTGGAATTTTCTCAACACTCAGTTTTGATCAAATATTCCTGGTGTTTGTCTTTCTACGATAATATATAATTCTGTTATCCTTAAATATTTTATGGAGCACTGCTGAAGAAGTGAAAAAATATAGTGAGTGTTTGTAATCTCTCATTATATCCCCTCTTTGCAACCCCAGTCTGTGCTAACTACATCCTTAAAGCACGTACATTCTGCTCTGCCTGCTGTTCCTGCGTTTACTTCAATCTTTGTTTTTTCTTTTTTAAGATTTATATATTTATTCAAGAGGCAGAGTTACAGATAGAGGGGGAGAGACAGAGAGATAGGTCTTCCATCTGCTGGTTCACTATCCAAATGGCCCCAATGGCCAGAGCTGGGCTGATCCAAAGCCAGGAGCTAGGAGCTTTCTCCAGGTCTCCCTCATGGATACAGGGGCCCAAGCACATGGGCCATCCTCTACTGCTTTATCAGGCCATTAGCAGGGAGCTGGATTGGAAAAGAAGCAGCCAGGAATCAAACCGGGACCCAAATGAGATGCTACTATGCCGTGGTGCTGGCCCCTTTTTCTTTGTTTTATATAGAGATACATTCCACTGTCCCTACCAGTTCGTTCACTATGGTGACTCACTATCTAGTGATTAATGTTCCTCCTTAAGTAATATCTTCAACAAAGACTCACTCTGGAAACTGGAAGTATGCTTGGCTATTGACTTTACATTTCAATTTCAGTTCTCAAGGTATACAATTTATGTGTCATTTTCTTTTTATGAGAACTTTCTCCATTAATTTCTTGAAGATTTCTCTGAGATTTGTCTTGGATTTTCAGATGTTTGGGGTATTTTTTTTTTTAATTTTGGTGTTTTGTGTGTATGTGTGTGTGTGTGTTATTTTGTTTGTTTTGCCTTAGGTACCTGAAGTCCTTCTTTATTTAATGTTAATATCAGTTACTTTAGTAGTGTATGCTTTGTGATTGGCCACACTGTGTGGATTCTTCCCTGTGGACTATGAGGCCCTTTGATCCAGTAGATATAATGTATATTCCTTTTTCATTTCTCCAAAGCTTAAGTGATGCTTATTTGGAAACATATATTTATTTCTGTTTGATTATTTTGACTGTCCTCCTCCTTCCTCCAGGACACCTAGTGTGTGTACAGAGCCATGGAAAATGAGAGAGAACCATTATTTCCTCCTGCACTTAGTTAATGCTAACTCACTGAAAACACTGAGCAGAATGAAATAAAAACAGTTTTACTTAGGTTTTGCTTGAATATTTATAGTGTCCTTTTTGCCTTTATTTCTTTTTTCTTGCTACTTTCAACTTCTTTCTGAGCTTGGCCAGCTGATGCCTGCTGTCTGTTGTCTCAACATATCTTGCCTGAGCTCTTGGCATTTCTGCTTTAAACTCTTCCTTTATTGAGATGTGCTCACAAGTTTCGTTTGCTCTATGGAAGCATATTTTGTTCTCTGTTTTCTTTGTGATTTTCCTGTTCCTGTTCTTTTTCCTATATCATTTTATCATTCTTATGCTATTTTTCTCTTATCTGTTTTTTCTTCTTTTTTTTTATAAAGCTTTTATTTAAAGAATATAAATTTCCAAAATACAGCTTATGGATTACAATGGCTTCCCCCCCATAACTTCCCTCCCACCCACAACCCTCCCCTTTCCCGCTCCCTCTCCCCTTCCATTCACATCAAGATTCATTTTCAATTCTCTTTATATACAGAAGATCAGTTTAGTACATATTACACAAAGATTTCAATAGTTTGCCCTCACATGGCAACACAAAGTGAAAAATACTGATGGAGTACTAGTTATAGTATTAATTCACAATGTATAGCACATTAAGAACAGAGATCCTACATGATATATATTTCTAATTGATTAATTTTCTATGCAATTTCCAATTTAACACCTTGGTGTTATCTGTTTTTTCAAACTGTTGCTTTCTTCTTAAGAATGGCCGACTGCTTCAGAAAGTTCATTTTGGGTTTGGACCAGGACGTCCTTCTCAGCAGGACAAGCACCCCAATCCTGGTTCTCAGGGACACTCCCTGTCTCTCAGCCGTTTGTTTCCGGAGTGGATTCTGCTAGGGAAGAGCTACCCCGAGGCTCCTGTACCCAGGCCTCTCTGTCTCTCTCTGCGGCCAGCCTCTGGGCCACATTTCCTTGGTTGCATGGAACAAATACTTAGTTTCCCTCCTTGAGAACAGTCGTGTTTGGAGAACTATGCTTTTCTGGTTTGATCTAAGATTTGAAGCTTTAGGCATTTTTGCCCTGATATGTGTCTGTGTCTGCATCCTGGTTCTTTTCTTTTTTTTTTTTTTAACTGCATTTGGCTTCCTTCCTATATAGGTTATGTTTCAGGGTTAAATTTTCATGAAGTGTACAGTTTGCATTTTTCTTTCTTGTTTTTCTCTTGCTTCAGGGTGATTTATGTGAGGAAAAAGGGGATGTGCCATCCTCACTTGGCTATTTGAAATCATTTATAAACCTTTATCATGTCTTTTCTGAAATGTTGCAACAGCTTCCTCACTGGTCTCCTTGCTCTCAGATCAACACCCCCTCCCCGATCCCTTCAGACTCCTACTTCTAAAGTCATTTATTCAAAATGAAAATCAATGTTCCTGCCTTCACTGGCTGCTCATCACCTATAGACTGAAATCCCGTTTCTTCAACATTACCCCTTGAGGGCCTGTCTGGTCTGGGTCCTACATGTCCCATCGGCCACAGGTAAATTCCATATCCAGCACTACTGCCCACCTGCCTTTTTTGTTTTTTCTTACCCTTTAACACACATCAGCCATTTTCATTTCCATGCACATATTGGGTCATTTCCTATCTCGCATGCCTTTCTTATATTTTCCTTTCTCCTGCTTGAAATGTCCCTTTACCAGGGCATGTCATTCTTTTAGATTCAGTTTAGGCAGCACCGTCTTTACAAAGTCTTCCTTGATGTCCTCTGTAGGGGTCAGACCAAGCTCCAGTGCTGACTACTTATCGGCTTGTCTGATGTCTCCCCAGCCAGGCTTGTAAACTGTTAACAGGAAGAGAACTCTGTCTTATTTATCATTGTTTCCTCTGCACTTAGCATAATGACTGGTACTCAATAAATGTTTGTTGAACTGAGAAGATAAGACACCATCCTCATTCTTGGGGAGTGTAGCTATAGTTATCTTTTTCAGGCAAGGAAATCTTGTTTCTGCAGCGAACAATATAAGACAACTTAGGGTAATTGGCAATTGCTCACTGCATAAGAAATGCCCATATGTAGACTGTTTCTGCATTTGTATAAAACTGCTGTCCAGGAATTACCCACTATGTGATTCAGTGCCCTTTTTATATTCATTCATTTAAATATATTAAAATGCATTCAGCCCAGTGGGGAAAGGAGACAGCTAAACAATTAGAATGTCGTGGGATGAGATCTGTATTAGTGGAAAGCACATGTTGCTCTTAGAGCGAGGAAGAAGAGCCAGCCCTGGTGGAGGGTTAGGAGAAGCCTCCAGGAAGGGGACTATGAGCACAAGTGAAATAGGACAGGGGGTGGGCATTTGGCACAGCAGTTAAGGTGCCACCTGCATTCTGCATTGGGAGCACCTGGGTCAAGTCCTGGCCCTGCTTCTGTTCCAGCATCCATGCTAATGCATACTTCTGAAGTACTTAGGTCCTGGCCACCTGTGTGGGAGACTTGGCTTGAGTTCTGTGCTACTGGCTTTAGCCTGGCCCCGCTGTGACTGTTGTGGGTATTTGAGGAGTGAACCAATGATGGAAGAAGATTCATCTCTATCTGGTCTGTCTCTTAAGTGAAAAAATTAAATGAATAAATGGGTGAAGGAGAAAGGACATTCTGCACAGAGGGGAGGGCATGGCAGCATTTCTCTATGAAAGGGTAAGTGCAGGGAGGGGAGTGGCGTGGCAGGAAAACACATTAGAAAACGGCAGAGCTGAACTTTTTCCATTTCTTCTGATCGAATATGGATAATTTCATACTCATCTCTAGTTTTCTTTTTTTTATAAAGCTTTTATTTAAAGAATATAAATTTCCAAAATACAGCTTATAGATTACAATGGCTTCCCCCCCCATAACTTCCCTCCCACCCACAACCCTCCCCTTTCCCACTCCCTCTCCCCTTGCATTCACATCAAGGTTCATTTTCAATTCTCTTTATATACAGAAGATCAGTTTAGTATATATTAAGTAAAGATTTCAACAGTTTGCCCTCACATAGAAACACAAAGTGAAAAATACTGTTGGAGTACTAGTTATAGTATTAATTCACAATGTATAGCACATTAAGGACAGAGATCCTACATGATATATTTTTTTAAAATTGATTAATTTTCTATGCAATTTCCAATTTAACACCAAGTTTTTTCTTCATTTTTAATTATCTTTATATACAGAAGATTGATTCAGTATATACTAAGTAAAGATTTCATCAGTTTGCACCCACACAAAAACACAAAGTGTAAAATACTGTTTCAGTACTTTTATAGCATTACTTCACATTGGACAACACATTAAGGACAGATCCCACATGAGACGTAAGTACACAGTGACTCCTGAAGTTGATTTAACAATTTGACACTCTTGTTTATGGCGTCAGTAATCTCCCTAGGCTCTAGTCATGAGTTGCCGAGGCTATGGAAGCCTTTAGGGTTTGCCGACTTTGATCTTATTCCGACAGGGTCATAGTCAAAGTGGAGGTTCTCTCCTCCCTTCAGAGAAAGGTACCTCCTTCTTTGATGGCCCCATTCATTCCACTGGGATCTCACTTGCAGAGATCTTTCATTTAGGTCTTCTTTTTTTTCCAGAGTGACTTGGATTTCCATGCCTAAAATACTCTCATGGGCTCTTGAGCCAGATCCGAATGCCTTAAGGGCTGATTCTGAGGCCAGAGTGCTATTTAGGACATCTGCCATTCTATGAGTGTGCTTTGTATCTCGTTTCCCATGTTGGATCATTCTCTCCCTTTTTGATTCTATCAGTTAGTATTAGCAGACACTAGTCTTGTTTGTGTCATCCCCTTGACATCTCTAGTTTTCAGGAAGCTCAGAATTCACTTTTCATCATTTTGGCAACTTCCCTGCCATAAGCTTTATGGTAGTATGATTCTTCCTATCTCCTTTCTCTTCCACTTTTGGTCATTTCTTAGTACTTGGCTGCTTTCTTGTAATCTTTTTGTTTGATTTTTGATTGTACATTTAAAAATTATTGGAAGTCACATCAAATGATTTTCTGAACTGTGGGTTTTTAGCCTTTTAAGGAATCTAGAAATTTTGAAAATTTGAAAGGAAGATCAGGACAGGTTTTACGGAGAAGGCAAGATTTGAATTGCAGTGATCAGTATCTGCTTCCAAAGCAAGGGTACGGCATGGTTCTTGAATCTGTTTATTGAAATAAAGCTGCCTCGAAAAGCTTGGTCAAAAAAGAAAGCCCGCATAGCAAGGGAGCAGCTGTCCCTCCAGGGTTCAGACTCACAGATCACTCCTAAACCCAGTACTAAGACATCAGGGCAGGTGGTATTCT
Organism: Sylvilagus floridanus; assembly: GCA_949820135.1. NCBI lineage: Eukaryota > Metazoa > Chordata > Mammalia > Lagomorpha > Leporidae > Sylvilagus > Sylvilagus floridanus. The sequence continues at coordinate 57,157,776 of OX463235.1, forward strand.
ACTGGCCCTGCCTGTCAGCCCTACCAAAGAATGGCCTGGGGAGGCAACACTGTGGAGTAGACAGGCTTACACCTGCTCACCTCCAGGAGTGAGATCTCCAGGAAATGCCTCCAGGCAGAGCTGGACCCAGAGAGGGTGCCTTCCACTGCGGGAGGCTGGATATGCCTCAGCAGTTGGGCTTTTCAAGGAGTGCTTCCCTGTAGATGAGGATTATTCTCGAATATGCCTTCAATTTGAGCAGTTGAATAACAGCAGGATGCACGTAAGAAGCTTTGCAAGGGTTTGGTTATTTATGACTTGAAGGAATTTATCCACTTACATGTTCTAACTTTTTCAAGTATTAATATCTCACATTTGCTTTTCGTGCTAACAACAACCTACAACTCCGAGGCAATTAGACTCGCAAAAATGAAAACTAATCCATTTTGTGGTTTGTCCAGGCAGTTTTGCATTGGGACTCAGGAAACTTGTCTCAGGGGCTACCAAAAAAATGGAGGGGGAAGCCTGGAAGGGTGGGGCTTTGGTTTCCTTAGCCCCTCCTTGAGTAGAGCAACTCTGCTCCTTTGCCCTCTTTATTGGGTTCCTAATGCTGTCATTTAACAAAAGGACTGTGCTGCTGAGAGATGTTTGCAAAGCACTGTCATTTTGTAGTACTGCTGGCTCCATGGGTCAAAGGTCAGGCTTTTGCAAGTGTGGACAAGTGAACTGCTAGGAATACAGGTGAGATCCAAGTCCTTACCTTCTCTGCACATGAATAAAACGCGTGCATGTGTCTTGTGCTGATTTTCCCATCAATGAGTCACTATAAACTGGACAAAAGCATATGCATTTGAGAATATAGTTTAAATGACCAAAACCCTAGATAAGCTCTCAGAAATGATGTTCATTACTTAAACTTCTTTCCATGTCACTAATTTTGCACAAAAATTTCACTCTCTCCCATTTGCCAAACTAAAGGAAAATACTCCATGACCAATCATTATTCTCTTTTTCCAGACATACTGTTTTTAATCCTATAGCTCGTGTGTGATTGAAAGATCTGAAGACTATCCACATGGTTCCTGCAACCAGAGAGCCCCCAAAGGTTCTACCTCATCTTTTATTTCCTTACTGATGAGGAAGTAAACATAGCCATTCTGATGGTTTTGCTTCAGGGGACCCAGTGTTTGATCTCCCACTGTTGGCAAGCTGAGCTGGAGATGGACAGAAAACTGTGAAATTTGCTCATCTGTCAGTGCCTTTTCTTTGCAGGGGGCCTGCAGTTTCACAGCAAAATCAAAAGCAGCTAATCCTTCCCAGTAGAGTCCTTGTTTTAATGGGGAAGTGTCTGCCTGAGATGCCTCGGTTCCACATGGATGAAAGAAAAATGAGCTCTCCTCTGTAGAGGCAAGGAAGAGCGATAAGTTGGTTCCATGTTCTGAGCCAAGGTGGTGGAAAATCCTGCCTTTGCTCCTGATGGAGCAGCTCTCCCAGCGATCATCCTGGAGAAAAGGCAGTTCTGCAGTGGGCATGCTCAGGTTACGTCGGTGGTAAAATTTACACTCTGCCTACTCTACTTCCAATGGGGAAGAAGAAAGGACGGGGCCTTTAAAAAGCCATCCTGAGATGTACTGTATGCAGTGGGTTGTGTGAAGAAGCCCTGTCCTTTCTTCAAGACACATGGCATAGTCTTAATGTGGATAAGATTGATTCACTTACAGAATTCACTTCCTTGTACACACGGTAGAGTTCCTTTTAAAATGGCTTGCTATTGACCCATCTTCAAATACCTAAAATATAAGAGAAAAACAGACCTATAATTAAGATACAAATAAGTACCTAGAGGTGAGAGGAGTGAAAAAGAGGAAGGGAAGGTCAAATGACAGTGCACATTATCCCCGGCAGCTGCTGCTTAACACAGAACCCAAGGGTGCCCTCGCTGTTTTATGTCAGTAGAGCGCCCTGGGACAAGACAGGAGCGGCATCCTGAACACTTGGGAGAGGGGATGGTTTTTAGGAGCTGAGCACAGGAGGACAGGCATCCTAGCAACCCACTCAGTCACCTGAGCTGCCTGGAAGGGTTTGTGCAGACTCAGACACAGAGGAGAGAGAGACTCCCTGGTCCTGGAGCATCCACAACCACCTGAGCAAACCCAGGGCAGCTGGTCACTCCCCGAACCTTTGTAAGGATGCCAACGGGGCACTTAACACTGTAGATTCTGCCCTCTTCTGCTACTCGCAACTCTGATGTTCTGTAGATGTAGTGCAGGGGGAGGCTGCTCTGTGTCTGTGTGCCATTCTGTAGGTGGAGCAACAGCATGCAGAGTGGTTCTAGGATGACTCCAGTACTACAGTGAAGATAGTAGCTTAGGTACACATTGCTCCTAGTTTTTAAGGATTCTGTATATAAACGTAGAAAAATAGTCCTGTTAGAAAGTGGCGGAGATGTTCCAGAAGTTGCAGCAATGAATTAGTATCAGTCGCCAATTAGCAGGTATCCATTGAGCTCCCAGAAGTATACCAGGTGCAGTGGCACGTGACAAGGGTAGAAAATGTTGCCCCTGCTCTCAAAACATTTCTGATTCTAGAAGCCAGTAGAATGAAGTAGGAACAAGAGCCCTGAATTTCAAGACCTGGGTTGTAATTAGGGACCTGCCACCTACCAGAAAGTGACACTGGACAAGTGACTGGGGCCTCAAAGCACTGATTTCTGTCTCTCTGAGAGCAGAATCCTGCTACTTGTCCTGCCTAAATTGGAAGGTTGTTATGCGGATCAAGGAAGATAATAATGGCTTTGGGGTGCTTTGAAAACTAGAATGCTAAAAATGCAGGAATTGAAAGACTAATCACATGCAAAATCAGCCTGTTTGTATGCACATCCTCTTTGAAGGCTTTGTAAGCCTATCCCATACAAGATTACTAAGTATGTCCTCCACATTCATTTTTAAATTATTCACCGATTCAGTTCGTGTATATGTTCATGCCAAACCCTCCACCTACCAATCCGTAGGGCTGGCTCTCAGAGAAGCCAGCTTCTTGAGTTATAAATGGGGCTGCAGGGATTCTGCTCTGAGTTAGCTTTCAAGACTCTGATAGCATCCTGGTCCCAGCTCACCAGGGTTCTGATACCTCATTTGTGACCCTGCTTTATGCATCATCCTGGAAGGAAGGGAAGCCTCCATGGTGTGGCAGCTGTATCCCTAAGAAATCATTAACTTTCAGAGAGAAAAATAAACCCTGAGGCAGAAACTAATAGAGTGTAATTATTCAAAGAAAAATTATTTGGTGATATTTTAAATGTTAATTTAGCCTTAATGGGAAAGATTTTCAATGTTAAATAAATAGTAATTTTATCATTAGGAACCCATCTACAACACAGGAGTTTAAAATAAAGTGAGGAGAGGACACCCTGGCACAAACAGATTGGGCCACCGCTCCTGAAGCCAGCAGGCCAAGTGGGAGTGCCAGTTTGAGTTCTAGCTCCACTGTTTCCAGTCCAGCTTCCTGTTGATGCGCTTTGGGAGGCAGTGGATGATGAATGGAGTACACTGGGCATCTGTCTCCCATGTGCGAAACCCAGATGGAGTTCCAGGCTCCTGGCTTTGGCCTTGCCCAGATCTGGCTGATTGGGGACATTTTGGGGAGTGAACCAGCTGATAGAAGATTTCTCTCTCTTTCTCCCTCCCTCTTTACTTTTCAAGTAGACGAAAATATTTTTTGCATATGTAGAGATGTGAAAGCATAACTGAGACAGTATTCAAAAGAAATCCAGATGAATATTCTTGAAGCACTTTCAGAATCTTAAGTAAGAATGTTTCAATAGCCAGCGCAAATGGAAGTTCTTTAAATAGCATGTGTCTGGGATGTGTCTCCTATCAGTGTAATGATTTTAGTGGCTTGATAGAAAAGTTGCTGTTAGTGTTCGAAACACTTTCATGAATAAACACAACTTAGAGATCTGATTGTGCAGTAATGATATTCAGCAGGCCTTTGCGTGTAACATATCACACGGTCCATCACACATCCTCTGGCTCACAATTCCCTCTGCAAACAGCTGTGCATGGAGGTGCCCCGCTATCACTTCGCTTCAGCTGCACTGTGGATTTCTTGCTTTTTGTTCTTGGATGGAATGTTCACGAGAGACTCCTTAGCCATTCTATTGCAGACATAAACCATAAAAGCCTCACGAGTCTCTTGGACCACTTAACCACTAGGAGTCCGGAGCTATTGGATGAGTGCTCTTCTTTTCCTAGGTCAGGTGGACAATTTTAGCCCTCGTGCACAGGAGTTTTCCTGTGGGATTGAGCCCCAGTTGTTCACAGTGGTAACCAGTTCTGTAATGCACTCCAGGATGACTTCCTCTGCCTTCCTATTTTCTCCTTACTAGTTTCATCACTCTTCTTCCTGGGTCATTTCTCAAAAAAAAAAAAAAGCTACCTACAGAAAAGTCCTAGTTTCAGGCTGCACTTTTGAAGGAAACCCATCTCAAGCCTTTTAGAAAGTCTCTCAGATATTTAGACTCCCTACCTGTGTGCAGTAGTGTGGGTAGTGTGGAGTACACAAGTAGAGAATACCATCCTCCTCCCCCACAGCAATGAGAGTCTTCAACCACACCTAAAATTCCATCCCTCCTACATTCTTACGTACCCGGCTCTATTGGACATCCTCCCTTTCCTGTATATTTTTTTAAGATTTTTAAAATTTATTTATTTGACAGGTAGAGGTAGAATTACAGACAGTTAGAAAGATAGAGACAGAGAGAAAGGTCTTCCATCCGATGGTTTACCCCCTAAATGGCCACAACGCCAGTGCTACGCCGATCCGAAGCCAGGAGCCAGGTGCTTCCTCCTGGTCTCCCATGCGGGTGCAGGGACCCAAGCACCAGGGCCATCTTCCACTGCTTTCCCAGGCCACAGCAGAGAGTGAACTGGAAGAGGAGCAACCGGGACAGAACCTGGTGCCTATATGGAATGCTGGTGCCACAGGCAGGGGACTAACCTAGTGTGACATGGCACAGGCTCCCCTTTCCTGTATCTTTAACTTCTCATCCCTATCTCAGACTTTCCATTAATATTTACATAATGCCATGGGACAGGCATTATGACACAGCCTATTAAGCCACCACTTGGGATATCCGTGTCCTATATCAGAGTTCCTAGGATCCAGCTTCTTGCTAATGTGCCTGGGAGGCTGCAGATAATGGCTAAAGTACTTAGTTTCCTGCCACCCATCAGCGAGACTCGGTATTCCTGACTCCGTTCGTCATCCTGGCCACGCCCTGGTTCTCATGGGCATTGACGGGATGAACCAGGAGACAGAAGATCTCTCATTTCATGTCTCCTCTGTCACTTTGCCTTCGAAATGCATAAATCTTTAAAAATAAGTATATTGTTACTATCCTCACTTGTTTCAGAACACTGAAAAACAAGACATTCTTTGAACTCTACATTTCCCTCCATAAATGTCCCATCTTTCATCCAAGCAGATTTCTTGAGTGCTGTCTGTATTCATTATCTCATTTTCTCATCTCCCTCTCTCTCTAACCCACTTGAGGCTGACTTTTGCCTCTGACACTCCACTGAAATTACTTTTGCCAAGTCCATCACAGAATCTCTAAACTGTTTCTACACTGTGCCTCTCAGTGATGAACTTGGTTGACCTCTCTGCAGCACTCGAGCCTCTTGGCTGCTCCTTCTGTCTTAGAGCCCTCTTCTGTTGTTCCTTCAACGTGTGGTTCAGCCCTCTCCTCCCACCTTTCCAGTCGCCTCACTCTCCCACACAGGTGCCTCTTCATCAGCTCACCATTTGGCAATGATCTTGCCTCTGTGCTCTTCCTAGGTTCCTTTTCTTTGTTCACATCCCAGCCTCTGTGTGAGTTAGCCCATCACATCCTCTTTTACATCATCAATTGCCATCCCAATTCCAATGACTCACCTGTGTCTCCTGCCCTTCTCAGCATAATGCAGTGACAGAGTCGGGTGATGGGGCGGTTCCTGATTCACGGGACCACAATCAATCCTTGCTGCATGGCAGTCTCCTCATGCCATTCAGAGTTCTACTCTGCATGTTCCCAGTAAAGTCTTGATTTTTCCCAAGAGTTAAAATGAGTTTCCATGGAAGTTATAGATATCTGTTGCTTACTGGGCCAAGATTGCAAGAATTGTTTTTCGACTTCAGAGAATTGTTCTGTAACTCACTAGATGTTGCAACGTAAAGAATTCCTTTTCAGTAGTATGTGAATGGGATTTGTCTAGCTCAGAGGTATAAATGGTTTTCACTTTGAGTATCATCTCTGAGTAATTGGTAATAGCTCCATAGAAGGCTGTGGTTCAGTAGGAAAGCTACTGTTGTTACTTATTTAGCATCTCTGTGGGCATGGGAGGAGTGGATGGTTGTAAGTACTGCTCTGTAGTGCCTTTTATAGGAAGGGTGGCACTCACAGCATTTAATTATTCAGGAGCCACATATGGTAAGCAGCAGTCTGTAAGTTCTGATCAGAAGGGTGGATTTGGTTTCAAGGGACTACACATGTCTCTACCATCAGCTCAAAGAAGTAAGATCAGCTATACATGGTCAGGGCCTCCCACTACTTGGAAATCTGTGATTTCCTGTTTCCATAACAGTGATTCTTCAGAGTGTCTTTCTACCTGACCATACTGTCGATTTTAACCATGAATCAGTAAACTGAAAGAACTGGCATAGTAAGAAAAGGACCTCTCATTTATTAGTGCCTAGTTTATATCCAGTGTGTGAATTTTCTTTTTATGTAATAGTACTTCAATCTTTGCATGTTCTTCACGTGGTAGATACTATCATCTTTATACTTCTGAGGAGGAAAGCAGGCTTCCATGTAGTCAGGAAATAGCTGAGTCAAGGATGTAACTGCTGGATTGTGTGGGTTCAGAAAGGATATTTATGTATTTATTTATATTTATATTCATTTTATTTTTGTTCGCATTGGCACCAGTAGCTGGTGGTCCCAGAAACAATTCCCGATGACTGTAAACGCAAAACAGGCAGCTGTTGCCCCCCGGTAGGTAGGTATCCACTAGGGAGGAGACAGCCGTACTCCAGTCCCTGTTCAGTAGGTTCTTTGTCAGGGTTTGATACAATTTTGTTTCATACAAGAAACTCTGTTTAATTAACCAAAGAGAGGCTTACTGGACTTCAGTATGATATAATCATGCCTGCACATCTGAGAGTTGTCCCTCAGATGAACGTAGAGCATCAACTCACACAGTCATCACTGAAGTGCCAAATGGAGACCAAGCAGCAGTCTCCTGGGCTCTCAGCAAAGATTATCGAGTCCCCATGGTGGGTTTTGGAGGGTGGAGGAGGGGATCTTTGGAGGCCCATTGCAGGACTGAGAGGAGCTATTAAGTGATGACCTACCTACTTTTCCCCACTCCCCTTCCTTACCAACTCCCAGTGAGGCCCTGGCACCCTCTCTGCTAAGGCCAGTCCCCAGGAGAATCTCTTTTTTGGGGGCCTTCTATTAAATTTTCAGCACAGCACTGCTGATAAGGAGCAGCTGAGCTGTTGACTGAAAAGTAGACTATTACATTCCCTTATTTTCCTATTACCATTCCAGCTATGATGTGTGTGTGTGTGTGTGTGTGTGTATCTCAAAGTTCCAGCTTTTGAAATTGTTAATTGCTCTGCTTTTAGCTCCATAATTAGCAGCTTTAAGGATTTGATTCTGAAACCCTTCCTAGTCAGCCAGAACAGGACTGACTTGCTTGAAGTTTCACCGTGACAGAGCCAGATGTTAGTAAGTCAACCTCATTTGACTGAAGGCCTGCTATAGAAGGATTCTTCAAAAAGTTCATAATAAAATGGAACTGAAAGATAAATTTGTTATTTTGGTGCAAAATGTTTTTTATATCCTTGCATAGATTTTTCATAATGCTCATTTTCCCATAATCCATGAAAAGCCTTATATGCATACACCTTAATTTTTTGCACCAAAATGAAGTTATCATTTAATTCTGTTTTCCACAAACCTGTTGTTATGCCTTTATATCCCAGAGATGTGATAATTTCAGTCTGAGACCAAAGGATTGATTGATTGAATGGCTCATCCATTCATTAAATCATCAACCCTTAATAGGTTCCTTGTATTTTTATAAATGAAGGACTTATGACAGTACACCAGATTGACAAAGTGATTGTTCTCATTGAGAGGGGATAGCACTGTGTGATCTGATGCTCCATGAGCCAATGGTCAGACGCCTTTCAGAAGGAGCTAGGCTCTCCAGGACAGTCTGCTTCCTGGAGTGAGTGAGATCCACGAGGTAGGACATGATCAGGGAAGGCTTCCTGGAGCAAACGTCTCTGAAAGTGGCTCCAGAGGATTTATATGAGGAGTCCAACTTTAGGAATGGCCAGGGCTCTAAGGAAAAGAAAATCTTTGGTGGCAGGAGATAGCACACCAGCACATGGAAGATTTTCTTTCTTTCTTTGAGCTCAGTTTCTTTATCACAAAATGAAAGGATTACATTAAAGAAGGATTTTCAAGCTTTTCTCTATTGTTGCTGCTCCAGAATTGCTTTTCAAACAAAATTGTTGAAGGAATTGCAATGTATAAAAAAGATGCAGGTGGAATCATCCAGGTATAAGAGGTTGAACGACTGTGAGAGCTGCTCCACCCACTCAGTCTGTTCTTCGTCCTTTTTTGGTCACCCCCAGTATACCTTTTGTTAAAAAAAGATTTGATTATTTGCTAGGTAGAGTTACAGACAGTGAGGGGGAGAGACAGAGGAAAGGTCTTCTATTCACTGGTGCAGTCCCCAATTGGCCCCAATGGCCAGAGCTGAGCCAATCTGAAGCCAAGAGCCAGGAGCTTCTTCCAGGTCTCCCATGAGGGTGCAGGGGCCCAAGCACTTGGGCCATTTTCTGCTGCTTTACTAGGCCACTGCAGAGAGCTGGATCAGAATAGGAGCAGCTGAGACTAGAACCTGTGCTCATATGGGATGCCGGCACCACAGGCAGAGAATTAACTCATTTTGCCACAGTGCCAGGCCCCCAATATACCTTTGTAGTACTTAAACCTCCATGGAACCCTCTTTGGAAAGCAATGAACTGCATGACTCTAGGAGTTCCCTTGTGGGAATTTCTAACTGTAAAATTCAACAAGTCTGCTTACTCTATGGTTCACTCCATTTAGTCAGACTTGGAACAGGGATTATTATTTGCAACTGTTTACCTAATTCATGTCTCCAGTGTGTGACTTCTCTTTTCAAAATGATATTTGAGATGTAGCTACTTTCTTAAGAGGAGCTGATTCTGCCCCTCTCTCCTTCCTTCTTTCCTCGTGCATCTTCTGGGGCCATAATCTGGAGATAATGCAGTATATAAGAAATAAAGGAGTTAAATCAGATAGTTTTGACCCCTGGAGATTATACAGTATGTAATAAATAAATATGCAAATAATAAAAATGCGATTCCTGCCATAGCTGATTGTCTAGGGAGGGAGAGAGATTGTAAACAAAGAGAATATGCAAAGCAATACCTAAGAACTGTAATTGCATAGTGTGCTAAATCTATTTTTTAAAAAGACGTGATTATGAGACACAGTCACACGATGGAACCACTTCATTTGTTGATTATTCAGTCAGTCCCTGAACAGTATCCCTGGAGTCAGCACCACCCCAAAATCTGTGCAGGTTTCGTAATGAATAGGACAACTGCATCTCTTTCTCATGGGAGCTTACAGTTTGAATGGACACTCATCTCTGATAGTTACTCAGAGGCAAAAATAAAATAATATAGCAATAGGAAGTTATGCGGTGCGTATGTCCACATATGCCTGCATTTCCTGTTGGAAACCTGGACAAACGAAGTGATTTCTTGACTGGCAGAACCATGCACACTCTTCTTCCCTCTCCTGAACTGGGAGTCAGAAGGTCTGAACAGAAATCAATCCCCGCAATTTATTTTTAACTTCTTTCTCCTTAACCACGATTGATTTTTGTCTCTGTGATCAATGGCACAGAGAATAGCTCTGTGGCCCAGGCAGCTGTTCAAGCACTTGGTCTGCTCGGCCCCATGCCTATCGAACAGAACATTAGAGGCTGATTATGAACGTAATAGAATGAAGATGTTTAAAGGATGGGCCCGATTACCTCTGCTTTCCTGGTGAGGAATGCGCTCAGATGAGTACCTGCTATACGCGAGAACTGAGGAGACCCCGAGGGAGGGCGAGGCGCCAGGACACGCAGCTTGTCCTGGTGGGCAGGCCTAGCTATAGTGTCCAGGACGGAGGAAGCACTGGGATTAGCTTATTTTCCAATCTAACTCTCCCCTTTCCTTTTTAGCTTTCTCTTTGTCTTCCTTTTACTACTTTTACTATTTCATCCTTACTGCACAAACTGCAGTTAGATTTGAAACAGCAAATGAAAAATCTTTTAGCCAAAATAAATAAATAAATAAAAAAGACTCAGTGTGTTCTTGGACTTTAAAACTGAGTTCTTTGATCTCTATTCTTTCCTCTTCCTTGTTTTGTTCTAACCCAGCTTGTTTTTGATGGGAACATGAAATTAGCCACTTCCCACCTCTCCTGCTAGCCCTGTAACCTCTCAAGACCAGGCATGATTGCTTCCACTTTCTGTGAAAAGTGTTTTTTGGAATGGATGCACACCTTGGAATAATGTACAATGGCAATTCCATGGAATGCTGTTAGAACAGAGCCAGTCAGCTGGACCCAAGGCCTCTGTCCAATTCTTCTCCAAGTGGGTGTGTCGACCATGTGCTCCAGGTGGTGATTGCTTCCAGATTGTAGTGTGCAGAAATAATCTTCAGTCTCCTTAAGATGTTTGGGTTTATTACTTCATTGTGCTATATTATTGCTGCTTAGGTTTTCTTTGTGAGTGCAGGAGGCAAGGGATGGAAATGAAGGCTTCCTGGGGCCTGCCCCTTGGCTCGCTAGGTTAATCCTCTGCCTGCGGTGCTGGCAGGTGCCGGGTTCTAGTCCCAGTTTCTCCTCTTCCAGTCTAGCTCTCTGCTGTGGCCCGGGAAAACAGTGGAGGATGGCCCAGGTCCTTGGGCCCTGCACCCGCATGGGAGACCAGGAAGAAGGTCCTGGCTCCTGGCATCGGATCAGTGCAGCTCTGGCCGTGGCAGCCATTTGAGGGGTGAACCAATGGAAGAAAAACCTTTCTCTCTGTCTCTCTCTCTCTCACTGTAACTCTACCTGTCAAATAAATAAATAAAATCTTAAAAAAGAAATGAAGGCTTCCTTCCTCGGAAGTATCTGGGACAAGTCCTGTTGAAGTAGATTGAATGTAATTCTTGTGGGCGAGAAACGCTACACTTCTCATTATTTTATATTTTAATATTTGTGCTCAGCCTCTTTATACAGTGTTCATGGCCTGGCAATAGTCTCTTTATTATTTGAATAATCTGTCATTCTTGGGGAATCAACTACAAATAATAGTTAACAACCAACACTAATTGAGTAGTTACCATGAGCTAGGGTTATGTATTAATGGATTTAATTATTCTTACACCCTATGGGATAAATACTACTCTTCCATCTCACAGAGTCAGTGCAGAGAGATTAAGCCATTCCCCCAAGGTTACACCACCAGTAAGCCACAGAGTGGAGATTTTGATCCAGGCAGTTTGTCACTAGGCCTTGTTTCTCAGCCACTGCAGGATTCCGCTCTTTAAATAAGAAACCAGCGCCTTCTTATTTGCCTGGGGCTGTGTGAGGGTAAGTTAATAAGCACACACAGTTTCACATAAGTAGCTGCTTAACACGTTGGTAGAGCCATTGAGTAAGTACAAAAGAAATTGACATTGTCGATTTTCAGGATGGGACAGTTGAAGAGGTTCCCACCAAGGAAGTCAGAACCGGTAATGGGGGGCGCAGAACACAGGGGATGTGACATTTTCAGGTTCCTGCTTCGAGTTAGCCACATGTTGGGCCTCATGCTGTGAATATGGCAGTGTTTGGAGATGAAGCTGAGACCATGAGGTGCTTAAGTGCTTTTCCTAAAGACACATAATAGCTGATGGTGCCCAGATGTTTAGAATCGCCTGCAGGTTTGTTTCCAAGGCTCTTGTTTCATTTTCACAACAAAGGATGAAAGAAGTAACCCCCAAGGTGCACAAGGATAAAATTCCTTGTAATCCAGCTGCAACTTTTGGGTATTTTCTTGAAGCACAGCTTCATTCTTGGTAGGAACCACCTCTGCAAAGATAAACAGACCGATAAATAAAATTAGAGTAGGATTATTGAGCCATGTACTATAGGTCTTTTATTAAAGATGTCAGATAGAAGTGAGGCAGAGTGTTTATGTCATGCATGTACCATAAATAAAAAAAATTAATAAAATCTACATACACCCACAACTTCTTCATATCTCCCAAAGCACATCTTCTGGAACCAAGATATGGTGACTCACTTCCTGGGCTCTCACATCCTGCATCCTCTCCAGCTTTGTTGATGACCTTTTTCAACTCCTTGAAGATCCATCCCCACATTTTCTTCTCAGCTTTCCCTTTCAAACAGTTCAGCCACTTCCTGATTCCTGTAGTCCTGCACCCTCAAATCTGTTTCATCACATTCAGCAAACAAAATATCCTTCAGTGTTGGGAACCCACTCTTCCCTGAGGCAATGGGAATATAAAATCTCACCTGCCTGTATGTTGCATATTATGCTTTGTGTGTGCAAATATGTGCAAGTATGCCACTCTGTGAAGCAGGATGTAGGACAGTGGCTGTGTGTGCAGTCTCTGGAGTCAGATAAACATGAATGTACATTCTGGATCAGCCCTCTTCTAGCTGTGGAATGTTGCCACCATATGTCTTTGTTGACATGGGAGACAGGATGGGTCTGGGCTCTGCAAGGCCCAAGCCCTGGTTTTATTGTAATTGTATGGGAGTATGAGAAGAGGTTAAGTCAACATGGTGGTTCTAAGGTGGGTATTTTATAGCACCTTGCCTGTGCTATGCTTGGGAACCATGGCATTGTCACTGATCTTCTGTTGTCATTTGTACATGTTACTTGTTGGGCTTGCTTTCTTAAAGACAGCACAAACCTCCTGAGCTTACGTGCCATGACTTCCCTGGTAGCTGACACAGCCTGGGCACTAAAATGCTGAAGAAGTCCTTACTGATTGAGAAATGGAGCGCAAAGTGGCATGGGCTCAGCCTCAATAATGAAATATTTAACGATGTTGAGTGTTCGAAGACTGATATGAATTTGGCCAGGCCTTTAATTAATATGTGAATTCTGTAGTGGGTGGGATAGAACATCTTGTAATCTACTTCTCTGTCTCCCACGGGAGAGTGAGCTCTCTCGTGGCCCCATTTTCCATGTTTTCATGTTGTTGATCACTCAAAAGAGTATTTGATGTAAAATCATCATCTACTTGTAAAAATCCATGCAATTATTTCCCCTTTGAGTTTTTCTGATTCTGACTCAAACAGATTTTAGAAACTGAACAAAGTGAAAAGAGCCCGAGGTTACAAGTCAGAAGTTCTGAGATTGGCTTTGAGTCCTACTTTTTAGTAACAAGGTGACCTAACGTGGCCCATGTAGGCCTCAGGCCCCTTAATTCTAAAATGAGGATTTAATTAGACCTCATTTGCAGAGTTGTAGTTGGATCAAATGAGATTTGGTACAATAATGAAAACTAATATCACAGAGTCCTCTACAGTGCAGACATTACTTGTTATGGCATGGTGTGTGGTACTAAGCACGGATTAAATAGGATTAAAATACATCATCTACTGTTGAAGATATGATGGTACAGCGAGAGACCCAAGATGGACACATTCCCTGTAATTCAGGACAGTGAGTAGTAAGCACAGTAAGAGGAACAGAAATCAGGAGTCCTGGGAATAAGAAGAAAAGATGAATTATTGGTGCTAGGGAAGTCTGAGTTAAGGAGGTGAAATTCTTTGACACTGGATCTGGGTCAGGATGAGTTCCTCCATATAACTTGTCCTAAACTATCCATTCTTTGAATAATGCCTGGAGCAGACACTTTAGGGTCATTCAGGAGTGTATAGTTTAATGGACATTGTTAGGCTTAGAGACCCAAGTTCAAATCTGTGCTCTGCCACCTTGAAGCAGAATGCCTTGTGCACATCAGCTCCTTTTTCAGTTAATTGGACAGAGTAGCACCTCCTCCGCTGGACCACCCTTCATGAGGGCAGATAGTGCATACAATGGGAACACAGAGCCTTGTCCTCCAGCTGTGATTCCTGTGCTGAGGGAAGGGCAGAGAGACACGACGTGGGGAGTGCAATGGAGACTCTCCAAGAGTAGCAGTTGGCATTTCACAAATATTCATGGCTCTCTTGGGGAGGTGACAGCATTTTCTGCGACTCAGCTTGACAGATGGTTTAAATCCACACACTGCTGTCCTGAAACTCACTCATGAGGCATGAAAATCCCGTGCCGGTGAAGCTTTGCGGTCCTATCTAGCAGCCCACATGTAACTCTGAACCATCTGGAAATCCAGTGTCCCAAGAAAGCAAGCATCCCTGTGTCTCTAGAAAATGAGTTTGTTTAACTTGCTCTTTCAGGATGTTTTAAATACCTTGAATATATCAACAAAACATCTATTTTCTAAGCAGCTGAATGTACCTGCCATTCATCCCGCGTGGCTGAAGACATTTCTGCTTTGTAGCTGTGCCCATCCATTTCCTCCTTCTGTTTCTCAGAGGCCTTATTGTCTCTCTTCATTCTGCACTTTGGTAGAGCACCTCTGGCAAATTTCAGTGTCTTGCACAGACAGTAGAAGGGACAGATCCTGATGATCAGCTTGAGTTGCCAGTGAAGATACTCTGAAAGTATTGGGTTTCCGCATAGACACCACAGGGCTATCCTTACATCTATCTCATTGTCTCTATAGGTCACTTTTTATTATTTCATCCAACTTATTCATGAGAACACATGGGAGATGATCAAATATTAGTTCCATTTTTATAGAAAAATAGCTCCTAAACACCAAGAAGTTAGTGATTGTGTCTAAAATTGTATATCTAATAAGTAGCTGAGCTGAAAATAAAATCCCAGATGTTTCTGATACTAGGACCTTCTACTCTTCTTCCTTCTCTCCTCTCTCACTATTTTGTTTTTATTTTAAGAAGTTCTGGGATATTGTAGAAAATGCTGATGTCTAGCTTGGGGAGATCTCAGTCAAATAATTGACCTCATAATGCCCAATCATAAAAAGAAAATACTCTGTGTGATACATTGAGTTGAATATAAAACTCATATAGGTATAGTAAGAGTATATAAGCCAAACTCCTGTTAAAACCCCCTGTAAGTTTCATCTTGTACGAAACCATGTGATTCCACAGTTCACAGGGAACAGAACCATGTCTAAGAATGGAAAGGAGTGCTTTGATAACCAGATTTTAAAAAAAATTATTATTTAATCATTTATTTTATTTATTTGACAGAATTACAGAAAGTGTGAAAGAGAGACAGAAAGGTCTTCCTGGCTGGCACCACGGCTCAATAGGCTAATCCTCCGCCTTGTGGCACCAGCACACCGGGTTCTAGTCCCAGTTGGGGCGCCGCATTCTGTCCCGGTTGCCCCTCTTCCAGGCCAGCTCTCTGCTGTGGCCCAGGAGTGCAGTGGAGGATGGCCCAAGTGCTTGGACCCTGCACCCCATGGGAGACCAGGATAAGCACCTGGCTCCTGCCATCAGATCAGCGCGGTGTGCTGGCTGATTGGTGTGTGCGGCCATTGGAGGGTGAACCAACGGCAAAAGGAAGACTTTTCTCTCTGTCTCTCTCTCTCACTGTCCACTCTGCCTGTCAAAAAATTTTTTTAAAAAAAGAAAGGTCTTTCTTCCATTGGGACATACCTAGAACTTTTTCCTCTCTCTCTAAGTCATGAGATCTGGACACAAATATAAGACTTGCAGTTTTAGTGGTCCATTCTTTGGCACTAAACACTCTGTTTTTCTGGTCTCATTGTGTGGTTTCCTCCAGGAACTTAACCTGGCTGAGGGCAAAGAGAATTCCAATTCTCTATCTCTGGTCATATCTCCTGATGCCTCCAGGTTTCCCACATGAACTTCCACTATAGTCTTCATAAGGTCCCCAAGATGATAAAAGAGGGGTATAGGCACCTTTGCCTCCAGTTGTCTGAAGATAAGTGATAGTTGATGAGTATTTACTATAGTAGGGACAAAGCCCTTTCCTGCTCTATTGTGTTCAATCCCTTTGGTAAATTGTCAGTACTATGTACTAATATCTCCATTCTCCAGATGAGGTAATTAGGAAGATTAAGTAATTTGATTAAGCTCATTAAATAAGCAAGTAGAAGAAGCAGAATTCAAATACAGTTCTAACATCCCAAACTAATAATGCTGTCATTCTTAAAGAATCAGAAGAGGAATCCTCTTTGCAAAACATGAAAAGACCCTGATCAAGTCCAGACTCTTTGATGTATTTGAAAAAATATAATCACAGATAGGCATACTAATTCTAGTAATAAGCACAATCTGGACACAAACCCTTTGTCCCATGTGTTTCTAACTCAACCATCTTTTCTCTGTCTTACCAACATTCCCAACAGGAAGTAAGGGCTGTAAAATTGTTAGGGCAAATGAAAGTGGCAATTTCTTTGTCAGTATTTTTTCTTCAACAAGTGCATTGGCAACCCCAGTAGGTATCTTCCTTGCAACACCTCCCGTGCACACACACACACACACACAGAGCTTGTGATATTGACTTCAGTATCGATTATCTTACCCCAAATCTGTTCTTGGTGAAGCTATTTGACGGCTATTATGTTAGGGTACCAATAAAAGATTTTATGTGCAAATCTGTTTCAAAAGTGGTCCAGCCATAGGTCGATGCTCACGTATTGAGTAATAGACCCACTCTTTCTAGACACAGGCAGATAAAAGTGTGTATTACATTAATTTCACAGAGCCTCCAGGACATAAAATGAGCAAACTCCAGTTCAACAAACACTAAGTTCAAAGTCAGACAGTCCAGCAGAGGACATAACTTGCTGATAAGATGCTGTGTTGTTCCAAGTGCTGGGCCTCAATTTTTCATTCTGGCACATGGTGTGGCACCTCAGGAAAGTGGTTTTAGGAGGTGAGCTCAGGATGGCAGAGGCCACAGAACCTTCCATGGAGAAGCACCTTGGCCATCCTGACTCAGCAGTTCCCTGGATGGGACCTTTGGCTATCTGCTGATGCTTGTGGCCCCCTAATCAGAAGCCCATTTCCTTGTTCCCTAAAGAGAAATTTTGATCTTTGAAGGAATTATCTAAGTGGAGAAAGAGAAAGGCCTAACAATGCCGAGATTTATTTTAAATAATCTGTATGGAATTAATGAACAAAGAAATTGGAAAAGTTAATTGTGCATCATAACAGCCTGACTGCTCGTTTTCATTCTTTAAGGAGGAAAAAACAGTGCGGAGGGTGTGTTGAGAGTAGCTCAGAGATACCTAGCAAGGTGGTTGTTTCTTTAGGCTTAGACAAGCTCTTCACATCATATTAGGCCCAGCATGGTCCTCTAACCGGAAAAGTTTCTAAATGTCATTTCCTGTGAAGGCAACAGCTCTTGTGTAAGCTGAATTTACTCCATTGTAGTCCCTCTTATTCACAAATTCCAATAGCAGCACCATCCACTCTTGTGCAACAATAGAGCATTGATTTCTGAGGGCTGAGAAATTGACAGGAACTTTCACATAGAAAGATCTGCCTTGTTGGTGGGCATCAAATCTGGGAAATTGGAAGCTGAGTGCCATGAGATCCATTCCCCTCCACAGAGATCTGTGGAAACCTCACATAGCCTGAGGCCCTGGCATAAGCTTTGAAAGTCAGATTAAGTGGTTCATATTCCAGATCCACCACTTACTAGATGTGTCTTTGAGTGTGTGTGCGCCTTCCCTATGCCTGAATTTCTGCACCCGAACGTAAAACAGAAGGCTCGTATGTATAGAGGAACAGTTCTAGAAGTGTCATCTGTGATTCGTATTTTTACCTAGTACTAAGTGCCAGTAATGTTATTAATAATATTAATTATAGTAGATATTAATATCATAAAGGTCAAACACCTAGCTTATATCACTCAAATGTTACTTTCTTCCTGTTCTTTCATATTACCAGTGTCCGCTGATAAATTCTGGAGACATTATCATTTCTCCTGTCTATGAAAGAAGTAGGCTCATCTTCTGAATCTCCAAAGGAGGACAGAAAATGAATCAAGGCCTCTTGATTCTGTTCTTTTGGGGGTGAATAGGCAGATGTCCCTCTTTCTCCAGGGAAAGCCATCATTCAGAAATGAGAATAAATGAAAACAGTCAAAGATATGTCAGATTAGGCTTGGTCACGGCAAAAGAAGGAACAAATCAGAAGAGACAGATGTGTTTAATGGCCACTGCATTTGTCCAGAGGAATCATTTTCACTGGCCAGGAGCCCAATTAAGCCTGTAAAATGGAAATCCAGAAAATCAGATTAACGAGCCAATCATTAGTAAGGAAAAGACCCAGCTAATTCTGTGTTTAGCATGACGGATGGGCTCAGAGCAAATAATTGGATGACATTCATCAAATGTAAAATAAAAGGTGTCACTGAAAGGGAAAGTGGTAATAATCTCTGGATTTACAATGCCAGCAAATTTGGTGGTTAGGAAAGGAAAAGTTCATCAAAATAGATTAATAGTCACTAAACTTTATTCCTTCCTTGTGTGGTTGCCAGAGAGCCCACAAATAAGCCCAGACAGATAGCGAATGCATCATCCTGGTGTCACCCTAACATGGTGAGGTAACTGCTCCTGAGGTGCTAGAGCTTCTAGTGGAGAATGGCTTCTTTCATCCATGCAGGGACTGGGCAGGAATGGAGAGTTCATCAGGATATCCACGACGTAGTCACCAGTGGGGGAAGCCAGACTCAAAGTCTCTCTAGCTAAGCAGATTAATCCCAGCAGTCCCTGATTCAGTTAGTCAAGATTTAGCCTTGCTCCGGACCTGATTCTCTGAGGATATGCTCCTTACTGGTTGAGGGGGTCAAGCATAAACTGGAGCTGGAGTTAACATTCTGGATTTAGCAACAAAGGACTGTGTGATGTTGGGGAATTTGGCATCAGCTGGAAACTTATTAGGAGAGAAAATTCTTGAACCTCAATCCAGATCTCTTGAGTCAGAAATACTGTAAATGGCACCCAGCAGTCTGAGTTTTAATAGACTTTCCAGGTAATTCTGATGCAGGCTGAAAGCTCAAAACTATTGATCTAGTTCCTGAGTTGTCATATGTTTACATGTGCTGGTTTTATAATTAAGGATGAAAACAAGTCAAACAAATATATGGGATCGTGTAAGGATGAAGAGGGTGACGGTGTGTCCAGACTCAAAGATTATATTTTAATGTAATTCCATGCACTTACGACCCACTTTAAAAAGAAGAAAAAACACTTCCCATCAACCTGTTGACCTTAGTATGTTAACCCCTACCTTTAAGCCAACACAGAGCAATATAGACTCTGAATAAGAATCTTATCAAAATAAAAATAGGAGTCTTAGAATGCAAGGCAAGAGTAATACTCAGTAGAATGTAGAGACCTAGGAATAGTGTTACATGTCGGGGAGAAACCAATGCCTCGCTGTTCACAGCCCAAGCTAATGCACTGAGTTTTTTTCCAGGGCTCTTTCATGCTGATTCTAGCATGTTCTCTGCCTGGAATCTTGTGATGCCTGCTTTGTGGGCTTCCAATCTGGGTAGAGCACGGCGGAGCCATGGGAGGTGCCATCTTCGGAGTAAGGAGTGAGACGTGGCTTTCAATAGAGATGTCATAGCCTTCTGCTCCCAGCAGTTGCTGTGGATCTGTGCCAGATTTGGACTGGAGTGGGAGGACTGGCCTGTCTCCAGCGTGTGCTTGGACCTTCGTGAGAACAGAGCCTGTGCCTCAAGTAATTGCCTCCTCAGCACAGCAGCCTGGCTTCTATTGTTGTCCTGCTATTTTCTCTGAACAGGCCATGTTATCTTCTCTTGTGAATATTAATTTCCCCTGAGTTAGGATAATTGGGCTGAGAGCAGCCATCTGCAGTGCTGGGCTGTGTTGGCAGGACTTTCCAGCAAGCCCATGCCAGGCGACCATTTCTTGGGATGGTTTCCAAGTCATCCAACTGAGAAAAACCATCCTTTCCCAAGTGACGCTACAGGGATTGTCCCTGACCCCCAGTCGTGAGAGAGCTGAGATGGAACTCAAACCCAGAATTTCTGCCTTTCAAATCTGGAGTTCTTCCTCTAACCCTTTAAGCAACTTGCACGTGGGAAGAATCAAATATATTAATGCATAGATTTGTAAATGCGAACGAAATATTTGTCCATAGATCGGATGTGAAGTAATGAAAGTTTTGAACAACAGTAGTTTTTCAGAGCTAGGAAAAAATGCCTTTGCCAATCATGGTTGCAGTGGATTAATAAACTGCTAAAATGTTTTTACAGAACAGAATGAATGGATCATGGGTGGAACCCACATCCATAGCTTCTCTATTTTCAGTTGAAAATACTTAACAGGTGTGATTTACCATAGTTAGAGCACAGTGACCAAACAGAATCCATACTTGCCCTCCCAGAGAATGCAAGAGGGAAAGATTGTTGTAATCAACCATATGTCTTCTAAGCATCTGGGCATGAGGGCAGCTTATGGTGCCATGGGCTTGGAGACTCAAGGCCAGCAAAAGATATTCTCTAAATGGTAATTACAGACCTACTGAGTAATCATACTAATACTTTCCACCATGTGCCATCATGCGTGGCTCTGATCTCTTTGTGTTTCCCCTATGATCCAGGTAACCACTGGTGGAAGAGCCAGCTACTACGTGTCCTATCGAAGAGAGGCCTTTGCTCAGATAAAGCTGCCCAAGTACTCATTGCCAAAGGTAATGCATGGAGCACCTGCTGCCCAACAAAGTGAGGGTTGAGGAGACTGCCTCGTTGGGCTGCGGGGAGGATTGACCTCAGCTGGGAGACTGACTTACCACTGGGGGTTGGCCTCTGCTGATGTCGTTCAACCTGGGTTCTGTATTCCCTACTCAGCAGGGTACCAGGCTAGAGCTTTGATTTCCTGTAGCTCAAATATCTGGTATAACATTGGGTCACTTCCCAGGGGTGATAGTGAAAGGAGTGGTAGCTTTTAATATCTATTCTGAGTTTCCCTCTCTCTTGCAAAGGTCTTATTGCCAAATAGAAGGCAAAGTTCAGGCAGGAACTCAGAAGCTGTGTGAGTGTATGCATGTGTGTGTGTGCACACTCACGTGAGTGTGTGCATGCACAGGTAAGTTCGTCTGCTGGCGTTCTTGCCTCTCTCTGTGTTTTAACGCCAAATAGAAGTGTACTATGTATCTTTCCACTCCCCTCTGCCAGTATAATTAAAAAGGGATGATATACTAGAGTGATAATATCAAATGGTGGCATTTAAACTCCTGTATTGGCAAAATTATAAAGCATACTCTGTGCATCCCATTCCTTGTGAACATTGGCTTCTTGGGGAAGAGTTATCTTAGAATCTCAGTGCGAATATGGATTAGACATAATTGCATCACTGCAAAATGAGGCTACAGAGAAGCAAAGTCTCAGATTGGACACATTTCAAGTATAATGTAGCAAAGATGTGTGTCTCTAAGCTGGTGCTAAGACACATATTGTTAACGGCTAAATGAGGACATGCATGGGAAGAATTATGGGAAAGGTAGGGAGCTAGTTTTCTGGCCCCTGGTTGCTTTTATACATTCAGTTACTTACCCATGTATATTTCCACTCATATGTTCTTTCTTTCATGTATCCATCATGTATCCGTTCAACTCTTACTTTTCTGTTCTTTACTCTGTACCAGGCCCTGAACTTAACTCATGGGGAGAGTAGTGAATAAGATGTAAGTGGCTCTGCGATGATCACACAGAGAACAGAGAAGCATTTTTAGGTGTAGGGAGTGTTACAGCAGTTCAAGGGCCATCTTGGAATAAAACTGGAGCTCACCTCATGTGAGTGGTGAGGGTAGTTTCCTGGAGAAGCGGGTATAAGAAGACTAAGGACTTCATCCTGAAAACAAGGGTCAGGAGAAGCTGAAAATGACCACTGTCTTGATATCTATGGGGCTGCTTTCAAGACCTCCTCAGATTCCAAAAGTAATGTTCAGGTTCTTTGTGTACAATGGTATAGTATTTGCACATAACCTACACAATTGTCCCATATACTTTAAATCAACAATAGAATACTTATGATACCTGATATAATTTAAGTGCCTTGTAAATTGTTAAGCTGTATTATTTAGGGAATAATCACAAGAATAATAAAGTGTATCTTTGTTTCATACAGACATACCCATCATAGGCCTAACTTATTTTTGATCTGCATTTGGCAAAATCTGCAGAACCCATGGATGCTGAGGGTTGACTGTACCTGCACAAGTCCTATTTTAAGAGAGAGAATGGTTCATTTAACAAACTAAAAAACCATGTTGAGGGACTGGGTTGCACAGAGAGAAGGGGAGAGGCTGAGGAGGTGAGCAGAGCCCGTGTTGAGTAGCTTTAGGGCCCAAGGGAACTGATTTCTCATTTTCTCTACCTTCTCTGTGATTTCATGGTACTGTTGTGAGTATGCTACAGTGTGTGCCCATCACGCACTCTATCTCCAAGCAGAAAAGAGATATTCCAGCTTGGAGATGAGAGGAAGGAGGTGGTTAGAACCATGCTGTTGCTGAGAGAGAATGCCTCTTCTCAGGGAGCTGAAAGTTTCCCAGTATTGTATTCAGAAATGAGTTTCTGAAACTTTCCAAATCTTCTTCCTAGCACAGGGCTATTCTGTCTCTGTGCCTGTGCAGTTTATACACTTGTAACCTTTTGAGGAAAACAAATAGTTCACTCCTCTGGGCAGTGGGGTGGCAGGTGGGAACGAAGGAGGCCTAGATTGCCCCAACCCCAGAGCATCCCACTAATGACTGGCAGTGGCACATGCATTTCCTGTGGCAGAGCACCCTCCCACCTGTGCAGCCGCTTTCGAGAACGTCATCCAGAGCAGCTTCTCAGTAATGGGAGGGCTGCTGTGCAAATAGCTGCATGGTTATCGATCCCTTTATTTGCCAGGGTTGGCCCAGGTTTTCAGAGTCATAGCCAAGGAGGTAGGGACAGAGAGGGTGCAGGGACATTGGTTCTTTCCATTATTGAAAGTGGAAATGGCTTTTAAGCGAGTTGTTGCTGTTCCATGCAGTGCAGAGGCTGCTGTTAGGCATCGTGCTTAAAAACAAACGCGGGGAAAAGCTGTCTGTCCCCATTGCCCTGGCACCCCTGTACCCAGCCCATCAGTTCAGAATATGCCCTCCTGGGGCACTCAGTGGCTATGCAGTGTTTTGCAAAGAAGGAAATGAGAACCATTAATAACGAACAGCATTACTAGGAGCTGCAGCCTTGTGCTAAGCCCTCCATAACTCAGTCCCTAGGCGATGGGCTGGCGCTCTCTGCCCAGTGGACTTGAAAAGCACACAGTGACAGAGGGCATGGCAGCAGATGATAGGGTGCAATGGTTGTCCAGGGAGAAGTTGACTGAGCATGTGAGCAGAATCCTTGAGCTTGAAACTTATCCCAGAGCCCTGGTCTTCTCATCTGTAAAATGGGGATAATAATACTGTTTGACAAAGTTGTAAAGGTTCAGTGAGTGACTCATTGTTGGTCAAGGGTAAAGTGTTCTGCAAATCTAAGAATGATTATGATCTTTGGGGAAATAATATACAGGTATGGGGGATCAATGCTCATGAAGGGATCATGTCCCCACCAGGCCTTGGACTCAATATTGCCTGAGACCCTCACTTTATCACTTTGAGAGTGATGTACCCTCCTTTGTCTCTTAGATTCTGGATGTATTCTTAACCCACCACTCAAATAATCATTTCTATGAGAGAAAATGATTTTATGTGTTTTTTCTTACTCATAAGTTTAAGGCATAAAATGATTTTATGTGTTTTTATATGGGTTGCAGTTTGGTTATGACACTGTTGACCTTTGCATGAGCCCTGGGTTGAGAAACCATCTCCCATTTTGTGTTTGGGGAGTGGCTTTCTGCAAATAGTTACCCTCCCTTTATTACTTCTTTACCCTTAACAAGACCTTGTCTCATAAGTGATCAGCTATTCTGTTGCCCTGCTCTGCAGTCTAGAAAAAATGGCTACTAATTTGACTTGACTGACAGTAAGTCTGACTTTTCTGTTATCCCCAAGCCCCTGAACTTTGATCCACACTTGACCTCTGCAAGAATTGAGATCTTGGAATGCTGTGCAATTTGGAATAACAACCCTTAATAGGGGTCTGAGAATCATTTGACCTCAAAGAAAAGGAATTTCCTGTTCAATTGACACCTGTTTACCCTACTTTGCACACTGAGTTCTCTCTAGTCTTGGTTTCAATTTCCCTGTAAAAATATGTATTTTCTACTTTCTCTGTGATTGCAGTTGTGGTTATTTTGGTCAGAGTATGGTACTTGTAATAGTTCCTTTAAGTAAAGCCTGCCCTTACCTAATTCTGTGTTTGTTTTTATTTGACAGTAGACTATAGTTCATCCCACTTGGAATGATGAAAGTGAGAAAAGGGAAATGTGTCTTAGAAGATTTTTTACAGTGATAATGACAAAGATATCAACGTTTTTTGTTCCTTAGTTTCTACATTTTCCCCAAGTGCAAATTCATCCTGCTCCGCTGTGTCACAGTCACTTCCTTAAGGGTTATTTGCATTTCTAAATTCTTTTCTTTCATCCTGGTTACTCTTCACACCACTGCTAGTTGTCCCCTGCCATCATATTCTCTTGACTGTTTCACTTTGCATCCTCAAGTCGTTGTTGCTGTTGACCACTTAGATGCCAGATCCATGAGATAGCACTCCCTCTTTGTCGTTATTTACCCTCCTAGAGCTTCTGATGCTAAAGCTGAGAACTACACCTGATAGTCTTCTCTTTGGCAGTATTCTATTCTGATCTCCTTTCCTGGGCCATCTTCTTCATGGCACTGTTTTGATGTTTGTGTTCCGAAATTCTTCCTGCATTCTGCATTTTCACTGGGTGACCTCATCCCCTCTGTTTGTGTTTCTGTTCCTGCTTTCAAGTTGGTGAATCCTGTGCATACAGCCCTAGCCCATATCTCTCCATAGACCATATTCCCAACTGCCTGTCTGAACTGCATTCTCATAGATCCTCCTTGAGCAGTCTAAAGCTGAGCATTTAGTCTCCATAGCCCTGTTTCAACCTATACCCATGTCTGCTTACTCCATTTGTTTATTCAATAAACTTGTTGAATGTCTACCAAGTGTCAGATACTCTGGTAAGTACTAGAGATAAAGTGATATAGTGGTTATGTTTGATATTCTTCAAACTCCAAGTTTAGTAAAGTCCCAATCTGAACTTACTCTTACTTAATTTTCCCTCCTTCTGTTTCTGTCTTTATCATCAAACTTCAGCCTGCATCTTCTCAGTGAATAAGGAAACAGAACCTGCTTTGGAGTTATATTGAGGCAGCCAGATTCAAGAAAAACTTCATTATTGTTCAGATATCTCCCTATTGGGCCAATTTTAACTGATGATTTTCTCTTTTTGAAGACTTAATATTCTGACTGTTATTGTTTGACCCTGATTCAACAGAAGACCTGTTTTAAAGAATGATTATCCAACACAAAGTGATTCCCCAGACTTCCATGTCCCACAACCATGGGCAGTGCTTGTTCAGATGGTACAATATTTTGACCTATTCTCTCAGGCAGTAGAACCCATGAGTCCACATGCTATTAAGCTCTCCAGGCCACTTTGAAACACATCAATGTTGTATCTACGTTGATAGGGTGTTTAAAAGGTTAACTTCTTTTAAAAAAATCTTGATTCATATATTTGAAAGCCATAGAAACCTCGAGGGAGCCTCAATCTATAGTTCACAACCAAAAGGCCTGTAACAGAGCACTGTCAGGGCCAAAATGGAGGTGTAAACTCAACCCATATCTCCAATATGGGTAACAGGGATCCATCATCTGCTGTCTCCAGAGATGTACACTAGCAGGAAGCTGGAGTGAGGAACCAGAGCTGGGGATTTAATCCCCATAATTCCATAAGGAATGTGAGCATCTTACCCAGTAGGCTAAACACCTGTTCTAAATGGGTAGGTTCTTGATCTAAATAGTCTTGGATTTGAATCTTAGTATTGTCATCTATCAGCTCAGTGACTTTGGAAAACTAAGAACTTCTTCAGAAGACATACAAGAATCCTAGAGTGGAGTGTTTTAACCCAGAGCCTGTAGTACCTGTTCACCAGGTGGCACAGCCCCAGGACAGCCATTAACACAATACGCATTCACAACAAACCTGGCTTCTCTAATCCTGACCATGCCCTGCTATTTTAAGTTGTGTTTTTCCACTTCTTTTACATTAGTTTAGTCTAAAATAACTTAGCTCATTCATTTTTATGACCAAAACATCTGGGAAAAACCAGGCATTTCCATTGCATTCTTAACAGGGTAAGTGAATTTAATCCGTGTTTCCTGCAGCTGCTATTTCCCCTCCTACTGGGTTCTTGGGCATTCATTCCACACCAGCACAACACGATTTCATCACATGGTTTTTAAGAGTAAGACTTCTTTCCATTTTCAAGCAGCTCAGCAGGAACCTGTAATTCTACAAGGTTTGTAAACACAAATGAGCAAGTGAGGTCTTATCCAAGGTGACCTAGAGAGTTCAAGGCTGGAGGCTGAGATCTGACAAAGAATTTCCAATCAGAAAAGTCTAGAACTTTTTTCTGCTCTACCTCCCAGTTGTCCAAATCAAATGCGAGTGTTCCATTATAAGCCACCGTGGAGGAGCTCTTGGTGGTTTTTATATTATGGATGTTGTTGCGTTTTTCTATTTAAACAGTTTCCTGGGAAGGTTGGTCAGAAAAAGTAAAGGCTAGGCCCTGTCCAATTGTTAATGTACTATCAGATTCAATTGCGCATGGTCCTTTTACCTGTGTCTCCCACCTCTGTGATGAGGGGCTTCTCCTTCTGCTATGTATTACTGTTTGGCATACATACTTGTCTATTTATGCATTTTCAATTAAAGCCGTTTTGGCAAATGTTTATCCATACCATCCTAGGTATGGATATCCTCCCTAGGTAAAACCTTGAATTTGTGATGATCTTTGTATAATGCCTAGCCACCTATGCAAATTGGCTTTTATAAATTATATTGAATTGTCAACTTTTGGATTCGATTTTAGAAATGATCCAGTCTAGCATGGAGACCTAAAGTGACTTCAGGGAGCAGGAAGTTCAGATCATTATGCAGTGGTAGGTCATGAGAACATGACCTTTATACTATTTTATACTATTACAGATAACAAGGCTGAGACCACAATGATTGGATTCTACAAAAATACCAAAGATTCAGGTATTCAGTACAGAATATGGATAGACTAAATACTTGTGGTCTGTATTTATGACTTAGGGCATGGGTTTGAAATACCTGACTAGAACTTGTATACCCAAATGCTTAGTAGATAATGAGGTGATAGGGAGAACACAGAGGTTCAAAAGGGTTGTTCTGCCGTTTACCAGCTATGTGAGCTGAGCAAGTTGGTCATCCTCTATGTTCCTTATTGACTCTTCAGTAAAGTGAATAGAATCATACAACCCCTATTGAGGACTTATGTAGATTTTTAGTAAGAAAAGTACAATTAGGTAACTCTGAATAATGCCTTAAAAGTAGCTATTTCTATTGGTACCCCAACTCGTCACTGGTTAGGTGAGAAAGTTGGGGAAACTGAACCATTTAATTTCCTCTGACTTACAGCATTGCTTATACAAGCGTCCAGAACACTGAGTTCCAGGATGAGTATCTTTTCCTTTTTAACAGTGATTTTAAATATAATTCTATTTTATTAGCCAGAGAACCTCCCCTACCTTACTCCTCATAGAACTCCAGTGCACACAGCAGATTCTGATGATGCTGCCTGATTGAAAGTGGAGTGGGGGGAGGTACTGAGCCCCCCGCCATCGACTGTGCATCCATTCCACCCTTCTTGGAATCCTCATGACAGTGACAGTCCTAAAGAAGGGTCTATAAATCACTACACTACAGTAATTTTAAAACAGAGGTGAAGACTGAGAGGAATGATAGGCCTTGTCTGCTTCGCATTGTGAGCTTCCTCTTGTAAGTTTGTATTTCTCCGTTAGCACTAACACTAACTTTCAGATATAAAAATAAAAAATGAAAGTGGATGAACCCCTCAAAGCCATGGAAAATGATACCCACCAAAGCCCTTTACACCCATCTTGCTGTCACTTAGCAAGATACAGAAGCCATGAAGATCATAATTTATAGCCTTGGTCCAACACAGCATTGTTTAACATTGCGTCGAGCCGGAGCTTTTTCTCGGCCACTGCGTAAGTCATGGTAATTACTCTGAGCCCCAGCGTGGAGAGTGTGGAGATGTGCCTGCTGCCTTATCAGCCTTCCATCTTCTTACAGGACATGCACATCATCAGCACAGATGAGAACCAAGTGTTTGCAGCAGTTCAAGAGTGGAACCAGAATGACACGTACAACCTCTACATCTCAGACACGCGTGGGATCTACTTCACCTTGGCCATGGAGAACATTAAGAGCAGCCGAGGTCTAATGGGAAACATCATTATTGAACTGTATGAGGTATGTATCCAGAATTATTCCTCCCCTGGTACTACCTCTCTTTTTTAACAAGTTTTGATGGCATAAACACAAGTATTGGGGTCCTGGTTTCAGATCCTAGCTGTACTACTTAGTGATTTGTGACTTGAGGCAAAGAACTTAGCTTCTGTCAATTCCATTAAAGTATTTTAGATAGTTACTTGATGAGGTCATTGTGAGATGAGATACAATGTTGTAAAGCATCTGGTGTCTGTCTGCCTAAATTCACCTTCCTGTGTGTTCAAAGGTGCTTCTACGGGGCAGGAAGAAATTAGTAAGATTATTTTGGTGTAAAGATTTTGAAATATATGTATGTGAGTGGTCTTCAAACAGTTCATAGAAAATGCCTATTGTAGCCGGTGCCGTGGCTCACTGGGCTAATCCTCCGCCTGAGGCACTGGCACTCCGGGTTCTAGTCCCACTTGGGGCACCAGATTCTGTCCCAGTTGCTCCTCTTCCAGTCCATCTCTCTGCTGTGGCCCAGGAAGGCAGTGGAGGATGGCCTAAGTGCTTGGGCCCTGCACCCGCATGGGAGACCAGGAGGAAACACCTGGCTCCTGGCTTCAAATCAGCACAGCGCGCCGGCCATAGCAGCCTTTTGTGGGGTGAACCAATGGAAAAGGAATACCTTTCTCTTTGTTTCTCTCTCTCACTGTAACTCTGCCTGTCAAAAAATGCATATTATATAAAATAAGCATGGATTTTAAAAAGTTTACACCAAAATAAACTTATCTTGTAATTCCATGTTCCATAGACATTTCGATGTATTATCATATGAACATGATGATAACCCAGAAATGAAGTTGTTTGAACAATTGGTGATGCCTTAAATAGCTTTTTGAACTCAGTGCATGTTCTTATGGGTCCTGGGTGGAGTAGAGCTATTTCTGTGCCTTAAATTATTTGGAAAATCATGTTTTTTGTACACATTGTATAGGATAAAAGATTGAATATCAGTGATGAGAGTGAGGGTTTTTGTACAGTGCCACTAGGTACCATCATCTGTGCAAGAATTCTTTTTTATGTGATCATCAGTTGAAGAAAAAATTATCTAAGAAACCAAGTGATTCAGATAAAATATAGGGATCAGATAAAAAATACTAGTTTCTGTGATAATAAATATGTGGCTTTTAAAAAAAAGATTTAATTGTTCATTTGAAAGTCAGAATTACAAAGAGAGGTAAATGGAGAGGATGGGAGGTGAGAGAGAGAAAGAAAGAGAGAAAGAGAGAGAGAAAAGAGAGAGATTGAGATCTTCCTTCTGCTAGTTCACTCCCCAGATGGCAGCAATGGCCACAGCTGAGCCAGGCTGATGCCAGGAACTTCATTCTAGTCTTCCACACAGTGGCAGCTGCCCAAACACTTGGGCCATCTTCTGCTGCTTTTCCCATGCCATTAGCAGGGAGCTGGGTCAGAAGTGGAGCAGCTGGGATACAAACCAGTGCCCAAATGGAATGCTGGTGTGGCAGGAGGCAGCTTTTCAGGCTACATGTGAGGATTTTTTTGTGTATCTGGTGACAGTACATGACTTTTGACAGCCTTGGCCACAGAGAAGGGGCCTGACCAACTGAATATGATGGATTGATGTGATTAAAGAAGGTGTGTCTCATTATCCAGCATTCACCAGGGACTGGTGGTCACACCACGTAGACTGTGATGGTTAAGTTCATTCATGAGTTGTCTATTCTGGATGACCTAAGTAGCTGTTCCTCCAGGGTTCTCCTCTCGAAGAGTGGCCGCGCCTTTCAGAACACAAGGGTTGGTGCGTAGGCATCTGCTTCTCTGCTGACAGTGCTGTCAGAGTTCCCCCATTCTACACTGGTGTCTAAGTTGGCGACTCAGAAATATCTCAAGTTGTAGCTGTTCCACTAGGTAGAAGGATGAATGCACAAAGGCATAGAGTGAAGTACATAACAAAAAGAAGACTGAATTCCATTAGCTAAGAAACAAAATCTGTAACAGTAATAATACCCTCGTTTCCTAGGAGGTATCTGCAGGCATCCCTTTTGCAGCAAGGTGCCAGTTTGAGAAATGTCCTCGATTTCCTCCTCAAGTTCTGGAGACCAGTAGAGATGAGTGTGTGTTGTAAACAGCTTTGGGAAGCTTACATTTCCATAGGAGGCAGAAGTACACCTTTGCCATTGAGGAGTAAGTCACATCTCGTGGGAAGGCTTGGATGAATATCTGCAGGACAGAGGCCATTCCAAGTTCCGGTTTGTACAAGTAAGGCTGTAGAGGAGATTATTATTCATCCCCCTGAGGGTAGACCCACATAGAGAGGGTAGATACTGCTACCAAGGAGCTTGCAGTCAGGAAATACTTGTGTCTCTCACTTTCTTGATATGGTTGGTGGATTGGCCACTGTGCTGTTGTTTCTCTCAGCAGGGAAGTCTGAAACTCCCTGGACATTTAGAACATGAGACTCTGTGATGTGAAGCAGAGCATGCATCAAAATGAAGCACACCTGGATATGTGTGATTTTTTTTTTCTTCTTGTTGAAGTTGGTCTTGTGTTTTCAGTCTTGTTGGGTGAGGGGCGGATATTTCATGGCATTGCATCCATAGAGAAGCACATTGTCCTAAGCAGGGCAAATTTTTTAAAAATCAGCTCTACTGAGATTGTCCTCCACTCAGTTTGAGCAGGGTTAATGGAGTTTCTACTTTGTGTTCAAGCCCCAGAGCAAGGCAGGAGGTATTTGATGTAGTCCTTTTTCTCAGAGATCTTGTAATCTAGTTTGCTGCCTTTGGGGGTGGTGGTGGCAATAAACAGAGTTCCTGTTTAATCTGCACAAGGTTGGGTTGAGATAGAGACAAGAGGTGAGACACATGGAAACAAATACAGCTTTCTTGTTTTACAAAGTTACATACAATGAAGTGGAATCAAAAGTTCCCTGAGAACTGGACTAATCCAGGCACCAAGTAGAAATGTTCAAGTCAAAGGCTCTCCTATGGAGGCCTGTTCCTATAATGCCACAGCACTGAGGTGCAGGGCATATGATCCTTGTAACCAGATTCCCCAAACAGGGGAGGTGGTGTTGAGCCATATATATATACATACATACATACACACACACACATACATACATACATACACACACACCCTGTTGTTTTTCTCAAAGTTACCAACCCTAGGGCTGAAGGAGTGAAGAAGTGGGAGACATTTCAAATGTTAATGATGACATGATGCAAGGATTGGACAGATGGTGTGGATTTGTGAGAAAGTAAGCTAGCCAGTGTAATTGTATAGAGGAGATGCTTATCAGGGACAGGAATGAGGATTGGTTAGTAGTTGGATTTCAGATTTTACAAGGCATTTAATACCAATTGAATAAATTGGAACTTGACGTTATCTAGCCCAGGACCATATTGAAGATTTTTAGAGGGCAATTCTGTTCTGCACCTGGAGATACATTCTGTGGCTTGGAGATAAAATTCAATTTAATTGGTCTCTAGGGGTCATTAGAATTTAACCTTCTTCACTGAAGATTCTCAGAGAAACTGAGATTGTGTACCATATGGCCAGTTAACAAAGAGATTACAGTTTTTCTAGGCTCCAAGTGTCCTTGAATAATGCAGCTGGGAAAACTAGTAAGTGTTCATGTTCAAGTCGGCTAAGTCAGCACACTTTCATGGAGTATTTTATTTGATGCCAGGAGGACTCATGCTTGAGACCCATGATCTACTTGGAGAATGTAAGTGACCCTATTCAGGTACTGATCCCAGTGTAACTTGTATAGGAGGTGTTATTCCACCATACTCTGGGATCACAAAAGAGGGAGGTCAATTCCAACCGAATTTGGGGGAGATCTAAAGTTGAGTTGCTTTGAATAATTAACTACTAGAAATATGGAGAAGAGAGTCGAGGTCAGAAGGGTAGAGGTTCATTGTCATGGAATGTTGAGTAGCCTTGAGGATGAGCATTGTAAAGATACTTGCATTGAGCTTGACTGAAGAGTTGTACATTTATTCTGCAGGCTAGTATTTCTGCCTTCTGTTTCTCCGCGTTTATCTGCCCAGTAAATAATATTTGTGAATATGGTATAATCCTCTGTCCCAGGTTAATGTATAATTTTGTATTATAATATAATAGGGCATTGCACATGTTTCTCTTTATTTGAAGTCAGAAATGCCTTGAGGTCATTGTACAGTGTCTAATGGATAACTGGACCAATCTTGACTGCTCCATCTCCTGTGTGAACCTCAAAACCTCTTCATGACAATGGAGAGGAGACCCAAAGGGCAAGAAAAGGTTTGCTAATTTGCCTGGCAAACCTTGCCGCTGGAAGTCCTTGGAGATCCATGGAAAAGAACCCCACTGAACAGCTCAAAATCTAATAAAGATGACAGTTTTCGTTTCTAATCTATTGGAAGAGTCTCCTACTATATGGATATTCTTTTGCTTGTTCTCTCTCTAATCCCTGACTCAAAGTACAACATTGGCATGGCTACAATTATATAATTAGGGGGAACAGATAACACTCAAAGGCCAAATAATAATGAATCTCTTCTTTAAGGTGTCAGAATCTCATACCTTCAGAATAAGACTGGTATTGGCACTGAGTGTTGTTCGTTGTAAGGGCTTTCCATTATTCTCATGACAATCTTTACATATGCAGTTCTATTTTGTTTTCCCTAACTAGAAACTACTTTGCTTTTTTAGTTAACTCTCAGCTGATAAATAGAGAAGAAAATATTCTTTCCAGCACCTACATTATACTATAGAAACCTGTTCTGAGTAGGTAATATGGTACATTTTATTTTTATCATTTGATAGTTATATTTTTGAACTGCTGTTTTCCATAATGGTTGTACCAATTTACAATTCACCAACAGTGTATAAAGGTCTCATTTTCTCTACACCTTCACCAACACTTGTAGTCTTTTGACTTTAAAAAAAAAAATTATTTAAGTTGTACAACCTTCATGTATTTCATGTATACAGATTTAGGAACATAGTGATACTTCCCACCCTACTCTCCCTCCTGGCTACACTCCAACTCCTCTGCCTTCTCCCTCTCCTATTCCCACTCTTAATTTTATAAAGATATGATGTATTTTCTTCAGTGCTGTCCTGGATACTAACATCCAGCTTGCAACTCCTTCTAATAACAACATCATGTTGGCAATTCCTTAGACCAGTATTGTCAAGCACAATACATCTATCCATATTGCACGAGTTACATATACACTTTTACATTGGTACTACCCATTCTTTAAAAAGAAAAAATAGGTAGGTGAATTTCATTGTAATGATTTAAGTGAGGTACCTAAATTTTTATTATATCAGAATATGCTTTATATGAAAAAAATTATTGATGATATACATTTTATGTTCTCATTAAGTCTGCAAAATGCTGGATATATTTTTGCACTCACCAAGTATCTGAATTCATATCCTAAATTTTATACCAGAAATACTTGATTAGTATTTCCATTTTATAACATTTACAGTAGAAAAAGAAGATTCACAAATGCAAGTTATTCCAAGCCTGCTTGAAAGTTGCCCAAAAAGTAAATTGGCTATCAGTTCTTAAATTTCAATTTTCATTGGTTAAAATTAAATAAAACTAAATACCAATTTGTTAGTAATACAAGCCACATTTCAAGTAGCTATTTGGGATTAGTCACTGCCACATTGAATTTCAGAGTTCTATATAACTTGCGTGCTTTTGCTCACCTTTCTCTCACAATATCTCTTTTTATAGGTGTCATTTCCCATTGTGCCTATGAGATTAGAGTGTGTAGCAGCTCAGCTCAGATCACACAGCTAGTAAATGGTGCTGCTCCATTTGAAGGAATCTGTGTCTATCTGAGTAAAACCTGACTCTTCCCACTATACACTTTTTCCCTTTTTAAAGATAGTTGAGGTATAATTTATGTGTAATAAATTTACCCTCTTTTGGCATAAAATTATATTTCATGAGACTTTACTAGATGCATAGAGTTGTGTAACCACTACCATGGTCAAGATATGAAATAGTCAAATATCCAAAATACTCCTCTTAGACAGCTTTTGTAGTCAACCCTCCTCTTAGCTATGGTCACCCAGAAACATCAATTTGACTTATGTCTAATTTTGCCTTTTCCTTAGTGTCAGTGAATATAATTTTACAGTAGATAACCTTCTGTGTCTTTTATTTTTTTGCAATAATGCATTTGAAAATGACCTACATGATTGAATGTATTAGTAGATGTTCATTTTTATTGCTCAGTAGTGTTCCATAGTTCACATAGTTTGGATGTGCCACAGTTTGTTATTAATTCACCAGTAGGAGAACACTTCTGTTGTTTCCAGTTTTGAGAGTGAATGAAACTTCTAAAAACATTTACATGAACATAAGATATTATTTCTCATGGGTTATTATTCAGGTGGGATTGCTGTGTTGATAAATAAGTATATGTTATTAAGAAGTCACCAATCTGTAAAGTGGCAGTGGCATTTTGCAGCCTCACCAGCAAAGTATGAGAGTTGAAATTGCTTCCCTTCTTCACCAACACTTGGTATTGCCAGTTTTATTTGATTGTGCCTGTAAATGTATGTTAGTCATTCTGATAGGGTCCTAGTGGTCCCTTTTTGTGGGTTGAATTTGCATTTCTCTAGTGACTGATTATAACGAACACACTACACTTCAATGGATAAAATGACACTCTGATACAGCCTCAGTGTTCCTGCTGCTGGCTGCCTCATTGGTGTTCCCTTGGTTTCCCAGGTCATGACTGCCCTCCATCTTCTGCTTTATCATGACCTTCAATTCTCCCTCATGGGCCAGATGGAGATACTCATAGACTTCACAGCTACCTTTTTCCTAAACTGATCTCCTCTGGACATTCAGCACAGGTCCAACTCTTGGGACAGCCCAAGGCAGATAACAGTAATTGCTTTTCCCAGTAGGACTCCAGCTTCTTTGTCCTGAGGTTGCAGGGAAGTGACCAACAGATGACTGTGCCACCTGTACTCAGCGCTCTGCCAAAGGGCCTGCTGTCAGTTTCACTTTGTACCTCAAACTGATTCCCATAGGGAAAGTGGACAATTCAGCCTTGGCATACTGCACTGTCATCTTCTATGGGTATTATCAAAAGTTGGCACCCTTCTCCCTGGACTGCCAAGACCAAGAACAGCAGCCATAGTTCTCTTCCAAACAACAATAGAAGGAAGCATAAGTACCTCCTTGCATAAAGAAGAGCAGTAATGTGTCTCGTTTCCCAAATCCTTTACATCGCATGTCATGTTTCATGATGATTTTCTGTGAGACATATGTGTACATATATATGACATACATATGTGCATTTGGGTATGCACATATGGGTATGAGTCTACTCATACTATACTCATATGGGTACTCATATGGGTATGAGTCTACTGGGTTGTAAAACAATTGTATTTGTTACTTGGATTGCAATAAAAAAGTGAAAGCTATTGACGAGGGTACCCAAAACAACACTCTGAACTCAGTCCATTCCTAACATACATGGAGCCAAGAAGCATTGAAATAATAACATAAGGACTTTGAATTTACAAATACAAGTAGAAAGTGTGTTTCAGATAGGAGGAATATTGCTGTAGTATTATGATGTTCAACTGAAGGAAAAATGCCTTCAGAGTAACACATGGGTTTTTCAGGAAATCTGTCCTTCCTGTATCTTCTCAGTCCTCATTTTCCTTATTTTGCTCTCATACTGTGTGGGCACACAGACAATACCCCTCTGAGTGGGAGAGCTCTCAGTTGGGAAAATATGATAATGATAGTTCCACTCACTGAACATACTCTTCTGCAAATGCACAAATGGGTGAGGTGACTGAGAGGCTGCTAGTTCGTGCTATAGTGTGTCCAGCTCAGAGGCTGGGGCAGGGCTAGCAAGAACCAAACAGGAACACTAGGTAATGGGCCCAGGAGTCCTGCTGGTCTGTTTTCTACCAGGAAGTGACAGCAAGGCTATGGGTATGTGTTGGAGGGGCCAATCAATTGAGGAGACAGAGTTTCTGGTGATCCATCAGAGAAAGCACCACCTTGGTGACCTAAGAATGCTGAAAGGCCCCTGTCAGGTAGAAGGTTCTAGAGAATCTCAGTCCATTTTCCATGAGGAATGATTGATAATTAAGTTTAAGGAAACAGCTTTGTAGTTTTTTTTTTTTTTTAAGATTTATTTTATTTATTTGAAAGGCAGTTACATAGAGAGATAGACAGAGATCTTCCATCCCCTGGTTCACTCCCCAGTTGGCTGCAAAAGCTGGAGCTGAGGTGATCCTAAGCCAGGAGCCTCATCCAGGTCTCCCACATGGGTGCAGGGACTCAAGGACTTGGGCCATCTTCCACTGCTTTCCCAGACCATAGCAAAGAGCTGGATCAGAAGTGGAGCAGCCCAGACTCAAACTGGCACCCATATGGGATTCTGGCACTACAGGCAGCGACTTTAACCCACAGCAACACAGCACTGGCCCCTGTAGTTGATTTTAAAGACAAGCGCATGAGACACTAGCCTTCCTGAAGTGACACTGATGCTGAGCTGTTAGGACAGCCATGGACAAGGCATAACTCTCACACCACTGTCCCCTCTACCTTGGCTTCTCTCCCTACTCACCCATCCTTCAAGGCAAGGATCTAATCAGTTCCACTGTTGGCCCTTTATCAAATCCCCTGGTGGTGTCCTTCCTAGATAATTCTCTCTGACATTTTCTGACTACTTGTTTGGGTATGTTTGTTTGTTTTTATTTGGGTTGACATTCTCTTTCAAGGCCAATCAGGTTACTTAAAAAGCAAGCAAAAGACTTATTTCATCAGCTAAACTACGTCATTTAGAAATCAAACCTGTGTAACACTCTGTCCTTTTCTTCCCCCTGGTGTTCTTTTAGAACAGCAAAGAACCTCACTTAATCATAATTCTTGTAGAATGAGGGCATCCATAGAATTAAACCTCTGTATTATCCGGACAACCTGCCTTTCAACTTCCTGTTTGTGTTTAAATTACATGAACTCCCTTCTGGCTTTGGAACATGCTAGACTCTCTATAGAGAATCATGAGAATCTTTCTTTGATTCAGGACATTGTCATTCACAATATTTGTTCCCTTGGCCCAACTTTGAATGGGTTTAGGGAACATGGAATTAATTGATAAGTTTATGTGAAATCAACTCATACAACAGGTCTTCAGAAAGTTCATGGAAAATGCCTATTATGAAGAATAGAAGCTATGCATCAATTTCAAATTTTTTGTACCAGAAAATAAACATCTTTTAATTCTGTTTTCACAAACTTGAAAGTATTGTCATAGAGCAGATGGAATAGAAGTTTGGGCCAAACTTGTACTTACCACAGAACCCTTCCAGATGATAAATCTCCTTTATTCTTGTAGCTACTTGTTTTGTAGTGATGTTCTTTTCCTTTCAAAATGTCAAGGACTTGCAACTCCAAGTCCTTTAGGAATCCTGACCAAATTGTCCTGTATGATTTCATGGGTCCTTGGCCATCCAGTTGGGCAAAAGGAAAATAGCAGGGCCATTCCTCCCATTTTAAAGTGAACATTGGCTGACACCCCAAGATGAGATGTAAGTTCCCCAAAGTCACACAGTGACCTAGGGTTATGGACATAGATAGATGCCAGGTCTCCCAGCTGGGCCATCTGCCCCAGCATATCACCCTTAGCACTAATCAAGATGCCTTGATGCCATGAAAACCTAATTATAAAGCTTCCACTTAACTACAGCACGGGTCCCCTGGAAGGGTTGTTATCAGTTACTCCCACTTCAGAAGGAATGTTAGTAGTTCATTAAAGGAAGAGCTTATTGAGCAAAATGCAAGGAGATACCATAAGGTAGGAAAAAACAAGTAATTGGAGGTTGGGACATCTGGAGAGGTAGTCTAAGGTACAGAGATAAACTTCTTTCCTACACTACAGAGCATATGTGTTTCTCACCACATTCCTCTTGTTTTTGTACGCCCAACACTCCACTAAAAAATGTTGGGGCTTCTCCAAAGCTACAGGCATTTTGACCCAACGAGGTTCTCCATCTCTCACCTTTTTCCTAGGTAGCAGGTATCAAAGGGATATTCCTGGCAAACAAGAAGGTGGATGACCAGGTGAAGACATACATCACTTATAACAAAGGCAGAGATTGGCGCCTACTGCAAGCACCAGATGTGGACCTCAGAGGAAGCCCCGTGCACTGCCTGCTGGTCAGTTACCCAGTCTCATCTCATGGGCAGACATGAGATGGTTACCTGGGGACACTGCATCTTCCATTCGGGGTCTTAGGAACTTGACTGGTACTGAGAAAGTTTCCTGCAATTCCCAGGGCAGTGGTCTACAGGCTCAAGTTGCTACACTACTTGGGTGCAAGGCTCATCAAAAAACACAGGCTTCTACTGGGAATCTACAATGCATTCCAGCCTATCACATGATAAACATATAAATTGATAACCATTGGTTAGCTGTCAAGGTTAGTAGAGGGTTCCATGGAAACTCAGGAAAGGCCGGAATGGTATGTCTCCAGGGTATAGTTCCTTTGATGTGGAATATTGGGGTAGGCACTATGGGAGACATGATGTGCAAAACAGCCTCCCTGTCCCCAGGTGATGCAACTCCTGGGAAAGGAAGACAGTTAATTAACAATAAGTGAGAACCTATATGAAAAATCATTCTATGGTCCCAGAAATGAATGTTCCTAATAAGTCTTTTGTCCCTTATCTTCTAGACATTCATATGAAAAATAGGGATATAATCATAAATAGGAGAGACAGGGCCCTTTCCTTTTGTAGTTTTCAGTCTTTGTCTATATTTGTTCTTTGCTTTGGGTACCAGGAAGGTGAGTGACAAATCGCTACCTGTCTCTAAGAAGAGGTCACAGCACGATTTGTCTATCCCAAACCTTAGCCATGGCTTCAACTTATTACCTTAACCTAATTTCCTCTGTTCTACAATTTCACCATCTTATTTTTATTTATTATATAAGATTATATCTATAAGTCCCTAAGCCCTTTAAGAATGTCCCAGTGGGGTAAACAAGAAAATAAATAAAGACTATAAACTTAACATGAGTTTTAGGTAATGGCTTCAAATTCTAGTTAAGCTTATAAATAGAAACAAAATGCGTACAACAGAGAAACAACCCAATTGAGGAAGACAGTAAAGAGCCTGGACCATTTCATCAATCTTGACCTCTTCACTCCTTCCAGCAACCCCTTGGAGTTCTAAGCAGCAGAGTTTGAAGATCAAGATCAGGTTTGGGAGAAGGTCGTTGTTATCTTGTTGGAACAGTCAGGGAGGCTTCCTAAATCCAACCACAAACTTGACAGATGGTATGGAGCGAGGAATAAAGGGGAATACATGTGATTGTTGGTGGGACCTATGAATGTTTCTCAGGGCAACTTCTAATGTGAACCATTGGCTTTGTCAGGGAGAGATGACTTCTGCTCAAATTGTGTGGCTCATCATTCAATACCTTCCTATTTCAAGAAGGTGGGCATCTGGAAGCCCCAGCTCTAATGGGTTAGGCGTGCATTTGGAGTTTTCTGGGATAAAATTGTTTTCTTCTTCCATTTTAGCCCTTCTGTTCCTTACACTTGCACCTGCAGCTTTCTGAAAATCCGTATTCTTCAGGAAGAATCTCTAGCAAGGAGACAGCCCCAGGACTAGTGGTAGCCACAGGTAAGGAAAATATTCCCTGAGTGGCTTTTCCTAAATGATGACTTCTGGAATCACTTTGTCACCTTTTTGGATCATGTACTCACTTGGGCATCAGTTGATGGCTATGGAGGCCCTTCCCAGAAAATATGCAGAGTTTGTGGATCCCTAAAGCCAATCCTGGGAAGATGGGGGTGCAGTGAATGCTGGATATGTCTAGCCTCTAGGTTAATGCATCCTCCCACCTCCTATCACAGAGTGGTCCCCTAGGTTTAGCAAGAGTCTAGAGTTCCTCTCAAAGTAAACTGAATGATCAGAAAGATTGTAATGGAGAATTCTCACTTTAATAAAACGTGTAGGAACTACCCAGCTCCCTGGATATAAGTTAGAGTAGTTTTCTCTTTACACAGAGGGTACTTTACAAAGGGTTTCACCCTGGAGCTGTTTTTAATCAGGAGGTCTCCTGTGCATGTAAAGGTTTGTTTACACATGATTAACCACTTGGCTCAGAGCCTGGGGGAAAGGGCAGAAAAACTTAAGGTTGCATTGTTGGAGCCACTGTCCACGGAACATCAATCAGAAAAGAAGATAAAGCAACTCTGAAATGAAAATGAAAGTCTCCAGGGGAATGTGCTCTGATTAGCATGCATTTGATTTACATACACCTTTTCAGGAATACATTGATGGCATAAAGCAAGGCTGGCTTCTAATCTAAGAAGTCAGAGCTTTGGCATTAGGCAGCTTATTTTCTAATGAAAGCAGATAAATTCACAGTGACTTTCTAAGATGGTACATTGTGTTTTCTTTTGTCAACCCAAAGCATTGTACATTGCCCCTCCCCTCACGAAACACACACACTCACACTCACTCCACCTAGGAGTTTCTACTCTCTTAGGCATGACCCCCCATCTCTAAACCTCCAATTATGTGAATATCTTAGTTAGTTATTTGAATTTAGAGAGAGACAGATCTCTCATCCTCATTCCCCCAAATTCTCATAATAGCTGGCTGTTGAGCCAGATTGAATCCATCAAACAGGAATTCAATATGAGTCTCTCAAATGGGTAGCAGGGGCCCAAGCTTCAGTGTACATTAGCAGGAAGTATAGGGTATACATAAACAAGAAGCTGGAATCAGAATTAGTGCTGGACTTGAACTCAGATAGTCCAGTATGGGATGCAGACATCACTAGGGGCACATAACTGTTGCACCAAATACACACACACACACACACACACACATACACACACACTCTCTTTCTCTCTCTCTCTCTCTCTCTCTCTCTCTCTCACACACACACACACACACACACACACACACACACACACCATGTGAAATTTTAAGTACCACCAATGTCCAGGCACATTAATCATATTGTAGCCTCTGTCACTCCAGTCAACTCCTCTCAACCTCACATGGATGTGATCCACCTGCTAAACATCATTGACTGCAGGGATCCCAGGACAGTGGAGATGAGTGCAGGCTTCATGGTGAGCCAATCCTTTAAGCAAAGGATGACAGCTTTGGGACCACTTTCCAGAAAATATGCAGGGTTCTTGCATTCCCAAAGCCCATCTTAAAAGGCTGGGATGCAAAGAGCTGTGGGAAGTTATAACCTTTAGGTCAGTGCAACCCCCTCCTACAATTACAGGAAAGTTCCCTTGCTTTGGGGAATGGCCCCCTATTCTGTAATCCATGTGAGTTGGTTCTTCCAGCTCAGGCACTGCCAAACACTGTGTCTTTCCTCAAGGCATATAGGAGGCCCATGGCAGGAGTGGAAGCCATACTAGGAAACAGTGAGCAATGATAACAATGAATAATTTTGAGTACTTACTATGTAGTCAGGTGTTGTTAAATGTGGTTTAACCACTCTGAGCTTTAGTGTTTTCATTGGCAAAGTGGGAATAATAGCACTATAATAATAGAATTGCAGGATTAAATGAAGCAATGAATTTAAAATGCTTAGAACAGTGCCCTGGACATATTGAATGCTCAACACATGCTACCTATCATCATCACTAATATTATAGAAATTAAAGCTGTTCTTCTTACATCAGGAGAATCTAATTTGTTCATCCCCTTCAGTGAAATCCATAAATCAAATGTGTATATAATGCATACACTGAAACTCAGGAACCCTGTCCTCCTGATTTCTAAGCTGAGCTCTGACATTAGCCTTGTGAAGCTGGCTTAGTTTTTAACTTCTGAACTTCATTTTTCCACATCTGTAAAACAGGAATGGTTTGCTACCTTGCAGGGATGTTGTAAGAATTAGAGATGGAAGGGTATGTCTACAAGACCAGGCAGAGGGCTCAGAGAATAATTGGTTGGGATTAGTGGTAGTTATTACTTGGGACATACATATCCTTTTATAGTAGCCTAACATTAAGTCTTCATTATAAGTTAACAAGCTTGTGGATAAGAATTGACTAATTCCTTTTTCCTTCCCCTGTGAAACTTTGGAGGCTTATTGCCATGCCCTTGGACACTGGGAGGGAGCTATCATAGCTGATGAGATCCTGATGAAAATCTAGAGCTAAGTCACTGGTGCATGCCTCCTCTTACCTCAGCTGGCTTACCTGGCCTCCTTGGGAGGTTGTTTGCGAACAGGAAAGGAATTTTGTAGCCAGCCAAGTGCACCTTCCAATGTCTGCATGGAGCCAGTTTTGCAGAGCCAGATGCCATCTCCATGTTCCCCATCTGTCTTCAGGGGTCAATGACCCTGGGCTCTCGCCTCCCTGCTCCCTCTACTCTCTCCCTTTTCCTACCTTGCTTTGATATGTGGTCTCAGAGAAGCTGTGTGCATAAATGATGCCCTGACATTCATTTTTCCTCCTGTCCACGATATCTCAGAAGGCAGATGGACTTCCAGTTTGGAGGGTTTGGTAATTGCTTATT
Source organism: Sylvilagus floridanus (assembly GCA_949820135.1). Taxonomy (NCBI): domain Eukaryota; kingdom Metazoa; phylum Chordata; class Mammalia; order Lagomorpha; family Leporidae; genus Sylvilagus; species Sylvilagus floridanus. The sequence goes on from OX463235.1 coordinate 57,200,929, forward strand.
GGCAAGCAGAAGCACTAGGCTTCTCTATATCCTTAACACTTTGAATCCAAGCTAATAGTAGAGATCACGAATCCTCATAGTGTCCTATGGTGTACAACACCATTTCTTTGCCTTGATTGCACAGTGCCCCTGTGGTCCAGAAAGGGCAATCACTATCTTCTTCAGTTACAAGAGAAGAAACCAAGGGTGAGAGGGGGAACAGGTATAGTACTGAAGCCCACATTCCTTCCTACTCCAGGTCAAGTGCTCCATGCTGTAACCATTCAGCCAGATCTAACCCCAAGTCTTTTTATATGGCAGCTGCACAACTCACCTAGACTCCCTACCATGTGTCCTATAAACTCAGTGTGCACGCTCTGTGTTCCCTCCCTCGGAGGCCCTTTCCACTCTGCAGTTGACTGTGTGCCATCTGCTTCTTTCTCTACCAAGCCCTTAGCCTCCTGCATGGGCAGCTCCTCCTTCTAGGATTAGTGGAGGTGAAAGAAGCATCTTTAACCCTCAGAGGACTCCAAAATCCGCTTTGTCCAAAAACAGACTTCCCTATGAGCTTTGAGTTCTTAATACCACAAAGCCACCAAAATCATTTTAGTTGAGCTTTGAAAGAGAGCCTGAAGATTTTGGCAGAACCAATGTCTAAGGAGGGTAAGATGTAGTGAAATAGGTCTTAGAAAGCCATGCCATAGACGTCAGATACGTGTAGGGCAGGTCTGCTCCAGCCCACCCTCCCTTTCCCTCTCCCACCATTGGTACTTGTAAGTCAGCTATGCAGCGTTAACAACAAAATATCTGTGGCGGGCTACTCACTTACGAAGAGAAGAGGAGTTTATTTAATTCACAATTCTGGACTTTCAAAGTCCAAATGACAACGCACAGACTCAGTTGTGAGGCCCGCCTCTCAGCTGCATCACCTCATGGTGAGTAGCAAAGCAAGTGAGTGATTGCATCTCCAATCAGGATCAGAGAGAGCTGCACGGGTTCCAGCTCAGAGTCTTATAACAGCCTTCTTGTAAGAACTAGTTCCAAGGGCACCTCCCCACCGACCTAAGGACTTCCTCTCTGAGCCCTCCTCCATAGCTTTTACCACTCACCTGCAGCACCACCCTGCAGACCACGCCTTCAATCGCAGTGAATGCTAGAGGATATAATCCAGTCATTAACCCACATATAAACCATAGCAGTAACCACCACACTCTGTTCAGGTGTAGTCACATATAGCTTCCAAGTTCTTTTTAGCATAGTGCTCCAGGCAGCACCGAACAACTCAAGCTGACTGCCCTATCCCTCTCTATTTTCTTCATCTGTGCTTTCTGAAGCCTGTGTCTGGACAGCGGAATTTCAAATTCCAGGCAAATCTCCATGGAGCTGCTTGCCACACCTCTCCACTCTTTTCACACCCACTGCCTGAGCCCTGAGCCCTGAGCCCTGAGCCCTGGGGTTATTTTTGGAAGCCTGAGTGTCAAAACACATTGGCTAGCTGTGTGCTCTCTGATGCTGATGGGAGCTTGACAGGCTGTAGCCTGGCTTTAATTTCTCACTTTGAAGCATTAAATGTCAGGAGCTCAATTAGCATTTTCATTATTGCATTTTTATTGTGCTCTTATTTAGGCTACAGATGTGTGAGAGCTAACATTCCCTTCCTGCTATTTTAAAGAAAAAATATCAACCAAGATGACAAACTTTTAGATGCTTAGGGTACCTTCCTGGTTTTCAATGCCTCCCTAAACGCACATCAACATTGGAACATGATTCAATCATTTGTTTATCCATTCATTCATTTCACAAATTTTTATTGAGCATTAACTACTGGGTTTGGGATGATGTTCTAGGAGCGGGGAGCTACCCATTGGGGGAAATTAAAGCAATAAAGATCCTGAGCACTTTTTGTTTAATAAGCGTGACCACAAGGTGTTGGGAGTGCAGAGGGTAAAAAGAAGGGCAGAGAGAGGAGGACATGAAGGGATGGAAGCAGTAAGTGTGATAAGTTTAGGAGTAAACTGGGTATCTTTGTCTTCTCCCATGCTCAATGTCCACGATACACTGAGTGTGGTCATCTTCACTCTGGGTGCTTTATAATTACAGTTTCATAGTTGGTTTCATAGGGTCACTCAGCTGCCTCGTGGTCAAAAGCCATGTTGCCAAGTTCATTTGAAAACACACACATAGACACATACCATGTACGAATATATACACACCAGTTTTTCTCATGCTAAGATTAAATTTGAAGGATAAGGGACCCTTAGGCCCAGATGCTTCATGCAAGTCTACTCTAACAACTCCTTGCCACCTTTATGGGACACCTGTCAAGAGCAATTTAAGAGATTATTGGTCTACAGAGTGAATAATTCAAGAGGAACAAATGAATCGATACTCAGTCTTTGAATCTAACCATTTGAAGTTGTATTCTTGTCATACTATTTACTTTTTATCCCATATTGGATTTGTCTTCCTGCTGGGTTTTTGATCTGTCATCAAGAAAGACTGCACAAATAAAATGTAAGCATCACTTGAAAAACCTTTACTTTTTGTTACTCCCGCCCCTAACTGTAAGGGTATTTGTCTTTAAGCTGCCTGACAATTTCATATCATGTGCTTATGTTTCAGGCAACATTGGCCCAGAGCTCTCATATACTGATATTGGTGTGTTCATCTCCTCTGATGGGGGCAACACATGGAGACAGGTAACTGGTATGGTTCAGGAACAGGGAAGAAATGTTTAGATTAAGTTCTGCCAACATTTCTGCTTCCTATAGACTCTTGGGTTCTTTAGGACTTTTTTTTGTTGTTGCAAAAAATGTGAAGTGGCTGTTCAGTTTGGTCAGTTTGTCTAGAAGGTTAAAAGGGCAATCAGATAAGAGAGCAAAAGTACTGGACAGGGAATAGGAAGAACTGGAAATGTTCCCAGTTTGTCTATTCTTTCCTTCAGCAATATATAACTGGTTACATCTAGAGCTAAGTCTTGAACTGGTTGCTGGGGATACAACCAATTAAACTGTTTCTATTGTGAAGGTGCCAAGGGATCTTGGCAAGCAGGTCTCTTCACCTTTCCAGATCAGTTCCTTTATCTACAAAGCATAAGGTTTAGTATATTAAAATTGGCAAAGCCGAGGAACTCAGTGGTTGTTTAAGTATTGTGTAGGCTCAGCCTTAAGTAAGTATGAAACAGCTTAATACACATGCGACTATATGAAAAACAAATTCAATTTTACATATGTTTGAAACAATACTACCCAACAAAACTTTCAGAGATGATGGAAATATTGGTATCTGTGCTATCCCATGTAGCTATTGAGCACTTGAAGTGTCATGACTGTGATAGAGGAATTGAATTTTTTTATTTCATTTATTTTAATAAATTCAAATGTGAATAGTCTTGTGTGACTACTGCGTTGTATAAGAGATTTATCCAATATCAACTAGGTGTTAGTCTTAAACCTCCAGAGGAAATTGAATGCTATAGAGTCCCTTGTCTCACAGAGCTTAAAGTTAAATAGAAGAAATGGGTTCACAAATAACTATGATTTAGAGTGATTGTATTATTTTACTTGCATTAAGAGCATACAAAGGAAAGGGAGGGGTTGGTTCTACTGGGAAAGATTTCACAAGAAAAGGTAATATTTTACTGAGCCCTAAAGATGAGAAGATTCCTATCTGGGAAGTCAAGAGAAGAGCCCTAAATGTCTCAATGAAGGTGAAGTCACCATCTGAAATCTAGTTAGACAAGTTTCTGCATGGATCCCTTAGTGAAGATTGTCATCACCTTCCCCAGTATCATCATCACCTCCCTGCCAGCATTGTCACCAATATCACCATTTAAAGATTGTCAAGCACCTGACGGACACCAGCAACTATTTTAGTCCTAAAAGGCACAAGTGAATGTTAAGCCAACTTTCCTACCCACAAAACCATAACCAGGTGGATGGGGAACAGACACAAAAGTAAACCTATTTGAAGTGCCAAAGGAGAGTGGAAGCTGAAACACAAACTCATATGGAACAAAAATGCCAACAGACAAATCAGTGTCCCTTAGCCTCAGGGATCAGCTTACCTACCTCTCCACATGGCCATTGCAATTACATCCTTGTATTGTCACTACTTAGACTTCTTTTCCCTTTTCCCAAGCAGACAGGGATTCCACTTTTCACTCTAGTGCTGAAAAGAATAAGAATTAGTAGTAGCTGGAATGAGAGTATCATAAGTGTAAGGATAAATTGTCCCTTCTCTCCATTGCCATTGGGTTCTTAGTTCTCCTTAATTCCAGAATCTCCGTTTTGTGGTTGATCACAGATCTATCCATAAAACTCTAGAAAAGAAAGCCTAGCATTGCAGATTCAGAGCCTGTAGTTATGTCTGGAATAGAAATGGATTGCCTTTAGGCCCTTTGTGTTTTCAGACTCACTATTATTTAAGACTCACTTTCCTTAAAATGTAAATAAGATAAGGGGAAAAATCAGGAAGTATAGGCTGAGAAATTATTTACTTTTTCTCTGCTGTGTTTGCTGGAGCAAATGCATGAGGCCCCTTTCCTCCTTCTCATTTTCCCTTTAAATCTTTTTATATCTTCTTCCCATCTTGTAGCCTCCTTCCCCTAATCCATCATCCCAACCTCTCCATCTTGGCTGCAAGAGCTGCCATCAGCTGGAGAAGTTCTTAGAGGCTCCCATCTTATGGAATGTCTAAAGTGGAGGTTACTCCTCTGCTGGATAAGTGGTTCTCCTGTTCAGGTTGTAGATATAAAAGTCGTGTCTGGCATAGGCATTGCTATCTGCAAGATTGGTCCTACAGTTCTCTTAGCTCAGAGCCTTGTATCTTAGTTGGTTCTTAATGAATGCCTGTGAGTCAATGTGTAGATATACCACTGAGTGATAAGTGAGTGGATGGATAGATAGGTAATAGACAAATAGATTGATCAAAGAATGGATAACTTTAGTTCCCTGGAAGTACTATGGTCCAATGAGCATTTAGAGAAGGGTCTGTAGACACAGATTTAGATTCTCATCCAACTTGCAGAGGAACCTCAGAGGTAATAGCTAAGCCTAAGTTCTCAGTTATCAGATACGCCATAATGTCTAGGAAAATTATCTTTTAAGCTCTTAATTTATAAATAAGACTATAATTGGATATATAGGATATATATACAACACTATATATAATGTATATATAACATAATTGTATATGTAAGATATATACAATTTATAAATTAGAAAACATGTGAATAGATGAACAGGAAGTAAGGGCTAAGTAGTAATTTCCTAAGACAAAAAGATGGAGAAGTTTTTTCAAAGTCATTCTTTCCTTTAGGTTTTCTAGTTGAGCAAGACCCTGTTGCCTCACCTTCACGTAGCATGCTGTTTCACAATAGTATCGGAGAGCCTGGGAAATGCCATTTGATTGGGCTAAGGAGAGTTTTTTGTTGTCTGTGAGCCTCTTTCCTCATTTATCACATGGGGATGGTACTTGCCAGACTACCTGATAGTGTTGTTGGAAGGCTCAGAATATAGATGAAACAATGTATGTGAATGACTGTAAACTATTAAGCACTGTGCCAATGTAAGGTGTTGCTATGATTGTTGTTGTTGTTGTTCCAGATCTTTGATGAAGAGTACAATGTCTGGTTCCTAGACTGGGGTGGCGCCCTCGTGGCAATGAGACACACACCTCTGCCAGTCAGGCATTTGTGGTAAGGACAGCTCCCTACCCTGTTAATGAGCAGCTTTTGGTGGAGAGGGTTGGGACAAATTATTCTGCATGGTTTTATACTCATGCATGCATTTCCTCATTCATTTGTTCGTCCATCCATTTAATATCTTTTACATTATCTAACTCACAGGTAGTGATAGTAGGCCAGATAATTCAGATGGGAAAGAGTAAATGGGGTGGGATTGTAGCAATGGGTGATCATGTAAGGCAGAAATAACATAAAGAACCTGTCAATTCAAACAAGCAGGATTAGGAATCCAAAATATGAGACAGAGAAATTGCTGCAAGGGGTGGCTTAGGTGCCTGTGCCAGATACCAATTTCAATTGTAGATCAGTTGAGTTTGTAATTTCTATGAATATTCCATCAGTGATGAGCATCAGGTGAAGACCAGGGGAGAGGCCTGGGCTGACACTCTAGATTCAGAGTCCTTGGGCATCATGGGATAATTACAACCATAGTAGTAGGCTTAATGTCTCAAGCAGGAACAAGGAGGAGAAACTGACTGTTGTAGAACCCTGGTGAAGACCAATATGCAGAGTAGAAGACAAAATTATGGGACAGACCAAAGAGAAATGGCCAAAAACGTTTTCATGCTTGCGGGAGAAAGGTGTGATCAAAACCATCAGATATTACAGTGTGATCAAGACAGGGAGTGAAAAAATAATCTGAGTAAGCAGTGTAGGAAGTAATTGGTGATGGTTACCTGAGTAGATTTAAAACAGCAATGGGATTTTAAGTTAGATTGTAATAAATTTGTGAATGTATAAATATACTAATGATAAACAATAAAATAAATTGGAGACAATATGGATTCTTCTTCTCAAGAAAGGAAATTATGGAAATAGAGCTGAGAGTGTGTATGCAAGACCTTCACTTAGGTGGAAGAGCTGAGACATGGTGAGGAGGGTGATGATTTGATGCTCCTGTTGTTTTGTTGTGTTTTTGGCAGGGAATGTTTGAGTCTTGTATGCGCCTGTATTTTGAAGGAAAGGCATTTCAGGCTGCAGATTTATCAAAGTGAATATTTGAAAGAGTTAATATTGGCCAACACCGTGGCTCACTAGGCTAATCCTCTGCTTGCAGCGCTGGCACCCTGGGTTCTAGTCCCGGTCGGGGCGCTGGATTCTGTCGTGGTTGCTCCTCTTCCAGTCCAGCTCTCTGCTGTGGCCTGGGAGGGCAGTGGAGGATAGCCCAAGTGTTTGGGCTCCTGCACCCGCATGGGAGACCAGGAGAAGCTCCTGGCTCCTGGCTTTGGATCGGCACTGTGTGCTGGCCACAGCAGCCATTTTGGGGGTGAACCAATGGAAGAAGGAAGACCTTTCTCTCTCTCTCTCTCTCTCTCTCTCTCACTGTCTAACTCTACCTGTAAAAAAAAAAAAATAAAGAGTTAATACTTAGGTGGAGGTCATGCCTTGTAGAGTTTGTGGGATTTGCCCTGGGCCTGTAGATGGCCCCTGGATTGTCAGGCCCTTCATTTGGGAAGACCAACACTTCTAGAATGAAAGTTTCACTGGAAGACATCATACTGCAATCAGGAAAATACATAGGATTTTCTGGTACAAATTCCGATCGTGAGCCACTTTTGCAAAGCCCTGAGAGGGTTTCTTTCAGTTTGGCCATTTGAGATTAAACTATATGAACTTGTATTTCTAGATAAACATGGTCACATATTTTCTGTTTTTTTGAAAATCTAGCATAAAGTTAAATAGTTATACCTGTATAGATAATCCTACAAAGAAATTATGAAAATACATTTTTAAATTATGTGTGGAGCCATGTGTAAGAAAAGTGTTGTACCAGCCCAATGATGAGCTGTAAAACTTCCCAACGTCATTGCTTATCATCTTCTTAAAACTGACTAAATACTTTTCAGTATAATAGTATACTATAATTTAGTTCAAGTATAATACTTAAATAGTTTAGTTCAAGTATATTTTTAATATATTTATTATTTTTTATTTGAAAGATAGAGGAATAGAGGAATCTTCCATCCTCCAGTTCACTCCCCAAATGGCCACAATGGCCGGAGCTGGGCCTGATATAAAGGCAGGAGCCAGGAGCCAGGAGCTTCTTCCAGGTCTCCTACATGGGTTCAGGGACCAAAGTACTTGGGCCGCTTTCTACTGTTTTCCCAGGCACATTAACAGTGAGCTGGATCCAAAATGGAGCAGCAGGGCCTCAAGCCAGTGACCGTCTGGGATGCCAGCGCTGCAGGCAGAGGCTTAACCCTATTTGCCACAGCGACAGCCCCAAAGATGTATTTATTTATTTGAAAGGCAGAGTTACAGAGAGAGAAGGAGACACACACACACAGAGTGGCGGAGAGAGAGAGCTTGATTTTCTACCTGCTGGTTCACTCCCCAAATAGCTGCAACAACTGAGCTGGGCAAACCAAAATCAGGAGCCTGGAAACTCATCCAGGCCTCCCACAAAGGTGGCAGATGCCCAAGCACTTGGGTCATCTGCTGCTTTCCGAAGTGCATTAGCAGGGAGCTGGATCTGAAGCGGAGCACCTGGAACTTTAACTGGAGGATATGAGTGTTGCAGGTGGCAACTTAACGCACTGTGCCACAATGCTGGCCCTGGAATCACTTGATATTAATGATACTCAGCATGTATTGAGAGCTTATTAGGTTAGTACATTTCAGGTACTATTCTAAATAACTTACATGAATTATTTGACTTAGTTCTTGAGCCAACCCTACCTCTATGGATACTTTTTATCAACTGTTTATAATGACATAATTAATCCTTTGCTCAGGGGTGTACACAGCTAGTATCTGACATGATCAAGTTTGGCCTTTGACATAGACGCTCTTCTATTGTAACCACTAATTTACCAGCCACTGTAATAAGCATACAGAGGCTATGACATGGTCTATGCCCTCTATCAAGACAAGGAATTTAAGTAGACCATTCATTACCAGAAATTAAAACACTGCTGAAGGATGCTGGCTGTGTGTGTTACTGAATCTTCAGGCCAGTGGAGTCCTGCCTGTAAAGAGGTCTTCCTGCAGCCAGTGGCGTGGAGGCCGATGCCTGATGGAAAGATGCTGGGAGTTGCTATGTCGGGGTGGGACCATGGAGACAAGCCACATCCTACAGTTCAGGAAGAAGTGAGAGTGTCCAGATTATTTCTGATTGGAGTCACAAATGTTAAAAGCCAGCTGAAGGGTTAAACATGAATCAGTAGGAAATTTACTCTACTATCAAGACCCATCTCTCTTCCTGGAAAGAAGAGTTGTTTCTACTGAGTACTGAGTAGGTCTTGAACTCTCAGAGAGGATGGCCTGAATCCTAAAACAAAATTGTTTTAGAACCAAGGAAGGCAGTGTTTCTTAGCCTTGTTACTGTGTTCTAAGAACCTGCACCTCAGTCCCCATGAGAGCATTGACAAATGTCCTGTAGACACATACAGCTGGGCAGGCTTCTTCCTCTTAAGTCCTAGAAGAGGTTAGCAGCATCGTCTTGCACTCCCCCATCCCTCTCCTAAGCTTTTCAGTTGTGATAAAGACCTGGCATTCATCAGTTGCTGAGTTTGAGAACTTGATGGAGAGAAGTTTCCTTGTGCTGAGGAAAGGGAGAATTTATTTCTATTCTTGTTGCTGTTTCTTCCACCAGAAGAGGAGAGTCTATTTGGTGTGGAAGGAGTACATGGAGCAGAGGGGCTAGCGAGGGTGTTGCTTTGGTGAATCTTAGCATCATTTTCATCTGATCATCCAGTCTGCTCTCCAGAAGTTTCTCTCTAGAAACTTCCTCACTTCCAAAAGGAACACTTGGCTGGGAAAACCTGGAGGGATACCATCCAAGTTGGGAAAATTATTCAGTATCCACTTAGGAAAATGTAACTAGGATCCAAGTCATCAGTACAAAGTTTGAGTTTTCCATCTTCCATGTAACTCATCTTTTCTTTGTTAAAATTGCAGAACTCGGAAAAAATCACAGCATTCCCATGTTACCTTCCATTTGCTCATCTATTCCAGCTTACAAAGTATGAAAAATGATTTTTCAAACTTAGCTTATGAGAGAGCATTTTCTTCACCTAAACGATCTCGACACCATTATTGTCACAAGCGCTAGAAAGTTTTCCCAGAACTCGAGCGGGCATTATGGTTTCTGTTTACTTCCTGTCAGTGCTCTTCTCAGAAACAAGCCCTGCATGTGGTTCACTATCAGCTAGTGAGTGTGTGTGTTAGAAGCCACAACAATAACTGCTCAATTCATTCAAGAATTTTGCTTGGTACTTCTTAAAGGCTGAATATTTTGTAAGGACTTGACTATATCATTATCATCAATGTTTTCTTATGAAATGATTGACTGATTTGTGCTTCCTCCTCCTAAGATGCCAGCTTCTAAAATCTAAACACGGATTCTTCATGACCAGTAGTTTCTAATTAAGTCGCAACCTTCATGGTAAACAAGGCTCATTTTAAGTGGAAGAAAGATTAAGTAATCAGATCCTGTTATTCTCTGTTGTAGATTTCAGACTCACATTGTTTTGTACACAGATATACAGTATACATATTTGTATAGGAAAATGACACAAGGCCACCTTCTTTCTCATGTGGGTATAGTATCTCTCAGATTTAACTGATAGCTACATTAGCTTTCAGAGAAAAGAGGAGTCATAATTGAAAAGCTGGGTAAACTTTAGCTGGGCTAACAAAGCATGCTATTTCCTACAAATTGAAATAATAGGTAGCTAGATAGGCATGAAGACAATTCAGCATACAAATGAACTCATCTATTTGTGACCATGTACATTTGGATGCGCAGAGATTAGATCCTAAGTGCTATTGTACCAACCCTCCCTCCAGCATTACCTTTGTACTCGAAAGCATCAGAGTGAGATGAACAGTAGAGCCCTGCTGAATACCATACTCAAATGAAAACTCACGATAGAGTGCCTCACTGGCAAGGACAGTCCCTGGGGTGTGACTGTTCATTCAGCTGTAACAAACCGTGTATGTCGCCTTTCAACGCGATGGTCTCTGGAAACAGAAAGCATCACCTGGCCTTTGCAATTCTTTGTTCTTCTACAAATGGTTGTTGGCACTAGCGTTTTGTTCAGAGCCAAATTCCTATGAAAACAATAGCTCCAACCATTGCTTTCCTCTAAGAAGTGAAAGGACATGGGCTATTCTAAAGAATAGGCAGGTGGCTAAAATGCTGCCACCTCTTGTGTTTGGGACAAAAGGAAAGGGAGCAATATTCCTTACTAGGATGGCCTTGACCACTGTAACTATTTCTGTGCTAGAGATTTCCAGGAAGGGCTCTGGGTGTTGTTGGAAGATTCTGTTCCTTTTAGTTGATAACATCTGAATATCACATTCAGAAAAATAGGAAAGGAGCCTAGAAGTCGTGTATTCTGGTGTCACACTTCTTTTTTTAACTTTTATTTAATAAATATAAATTTCCAAAGAACAACTTTTGGATTATAGCAGATTTTTCCCCCCATAACCACCCTCCTACCTGCAACCATCCCATCTCCCGTTCCCTCTCCCATCCCATACTTCATCAAGATTCATTTTCAATTATCTTTATATACAGAAGTTCAATTTAGTATATACTAAGTAAAGATTTCAACAGTTTGCACCCACACAGAAACACAAAGTATAAAGTACTGTTTGAGTACTAGTTATACCATTAATTCAAATAGCACAACACATTAAGGACAGAGATCCTACATGGGGAGTAAGTGCACAGTGACTCCCATTGTTGATTTAACAATTGACACTCTTATTTATGACATCAGTAATCACCCAAGGCTCACACTTCTATTAACAGAAACTTGTGTAACACGCCAGCATGTCACACCATTTCACTAGAATACCACAATGCAAAATGGTTTGCAAATGCCCAGACAGGGAGTTTCTATGTTGTGTAATGGCTTTAGAAATATTTTTTCAAGCTCAGTAATAATGAATCTACTTGTAATGTCTGCCTGTTGACCCCTATCCTGTTTCCCACATGTATGCAGACTGAATATGCTTCAGAGCTGCCATTATTTTAGATCATATAGCTGGAAAGGACCTCAAGAAACTTACTGTTTCTAGCCTTTCTAAGTTCTTAGAAATGATCAGATATGCAGCTCAAGACAAATTTTATCCACTCATCTTGCACATATACATTGAGCATATACTATTTATCCAGCATTAGTGTGGGGTTAGGGTATATCATTGAGTGTGCCAGTGGACTTGAAGGCTTACATTGTGTACTAACATTTGACTGTTCTCTTAGAAGAGCCACAAGAATGGAAATATTTTCTCCTTCTTTTATCTGTATTTTTGAAATTGATTGAACTGTGTATCTAACTATTCGCCCTTTAATTTCATTCATCAACATACCCATTCTGGTATTCAGCAAATAGCTTTTTTAAAAATATCTGAAAACTTTCTCATTTTTAAAAACAGATTTATTTTATTTATTTGAAAGACAGAGTTACAGAGAGAGGTAGAGACAGAGAGAGAGGTCTTCCATCCACTGGTTCACTCCCCAGATGGCTGCAATGGCCGGAGCTGCACCTATCCGAAGCCAAGAGCCAGGAGTTTCTTCCGGGTCTCCCACATGGGTGCAGGGGCCCAAGGACTTGGGCCATCTTCTACTGCCTTCCCAGGCCATAGCAGAGAGCTGGATCAGAAGAGGAGCTGCGGGGACTAGAACCTGCGCCCATATGGGATGCCAGCACTTCAGGCCAGGGCTTTAAACTGCTGCACCACAGCGCCGGCCCCAAAAGTTTCTCATTTTAAAAAAGGCACTGACTGCTAATTCAGCTTTAAATTTTTCATTTACCTAAGCTCATAAAATTTATATAGACTGTCTCTCAGACAATTTGTTCATTTAAAAAAAATTGTTTGTGCAGAGTGAGAGAGAGGGACACAGACACACACAACACACACAGGGAGAGAGAGAGAGAGAGAGAGAGAGAGAGAGAGATTGATTGATTTTGCATCCAATAGTTTATTCTGCAAATGACTATAACACCTGGGTCTGGGCCAAGGCAAAACCAGGAGCCAGGAACTCCATCTTGGTCTCCCACATGAGGTGTTAGGGGCCCAAGGGCTTTGGTCATCTGATTCCTTCGCAGATTAATTAACAGTAAGCCATATCAAAAGCAAAGTAGCACAGGCGCTGTGGCTCAATAGGCTAATCCTCCTCCTGTGGCATCAGCACCCTGGGTTCTAGTCCTGGTCGGGGCTCTGGATTCTGTCCTGGTTGCTCCTCTTCCAGTCCAGCTCTCTGCTGTGGCCCGGGAGGGCAGTGGAGGATGGCCCAAGTGCTTGGGCCACGCACCCGCATGGAAGACCAGGAGAAGCACCTGGCTCCTGGCTTCAGATCAGCACGGTGTGCCGGCCATAGCGGCCATTGGGGGGTGAACCAATGGAAAAAGAGAGTCCTTCTCTCTGTCTTTCTCTCTCACTGTTCACTGTGCCTGTCAAAAAAAAAAAAAAAGTAGAATTCCTAGCAGCACTCTGGTACGGGAGGCCCATGTCTCAGTTGGCAGCTTAACCCATTGCAGTATAGCAGGTGCCAGCCCCACCATGTGTTTTTACCATTATTCATGCTGTTAGTTTTTGTGTAATGTATGAAATTGAACATCTGTTTAGGATCTGTTAAAATGGTTGTTTTCTTTTTGTATATATTTATATTTTGTGTGTATATATATGTATATATATATCTATATATGTATATATGTATATGTATATATATATGTGTGTGTATATATATATATAAAATCTCTCCTTGACCATATACTAACAGTGGCTTGCTTACCCCTCATGACAATACCATTACTAAGAAATAATTAACTGTTATTGAAATAATTAACTGTTACTGAAGTCATGTTTTCTGGTATCACACAAGACTCTAGTTCCTTTTTTTGGCTTAAACTTGTATCAGCTCATCTTCTGTTTTCTTCAACTGTGAAGATTTTTTTTTTCCATTAAGCATTTTGCTTTAAGTTTGTCCTACCTTAAAGTGACTTCCAAGTGTACATCTCCAGTTAGACCAGAAATCTAGATCCACCCATGTAAATGTTTCTTTAAAGTGTCAATTATGGAAGTCCAAAAAGAATCTAAAATCTTGCTATGGACAAAAACAGAAACAGAAGAGTGGAAAGTTTTGCTTCTCCTGTCCTTCCCACTTCCCCTCTCAATTGCTTAGTCCCTGCTGCCTCATCTGTCATCAATATTTTCCATGACTTTTTTTTTTTTTTGGCTTGTGTAACCTATACAGTGATACTTTAAAAAGTTTGTGGAAAATGGATTCAAAAAGATAAAATTTAATTTTGTACAAAAAATCTTCAAATCTAAACATACAAGGAATCCCCAAAAAGTCCATGAAAATGTGTATTATGAAAAAAAGCTACATGTGGATTTTGAAACTTTTGCACCAAAATACATTTTTTAAAGATTGATTTTTTTTTTATTTATTTGAAAGGCAGAGTTACAAAAAGAGAGAGAGAGAATAGGAGAGACAGAGAGAGATCTTCCATATGCTGGTCCACTACCCATATGGCTGCATTGGCCAATGCTGGGCAAGGCCACATGGGTGCCATCTTCTGCTGATTTTCCAGGCACATTTGCTGAGAGCGGGATCAGAAATGGAGTAGCCATCTTAACTGGGGCTCATATGGGATTCTGGCATCATAGGTGGCAACTTAACCTGCTACGCCACAATGCCTGCCATACATTTATTTTTTAATACTATTTTCAAAACTCCCTCACATACCTTCCATCACCAAATCCTATTGACCTAACCTATAAAAATATCCTAAATCCTTCCATCTCTTTCTCTCTATTATTACATCCTTTATCCAAGCCTCAGTTCTTACTTGATCTCACAATTATGGTCCCTTGTTCCCCTCCCCCAACTCATCATCTTGCATCCACTTTGGGTCCTGAGAACTCAATCACCACAGAGAAGTCACAGTTATCTTTTATAGTTTAAATCTAGTGTATCCCTCTCTTTTCAGTTGGAAACCGTGTCTGTCGTGATGTGGCTTCTGCTTGAGTTTCTGATTGCATCCCATCATTAATTGCCTTTCCACTAAGCTATAATCATTGACCATCTTTCTTTTCTTCCCATAGCACAGCTCCCTTTCACAGTAGTTCTTTCCTCTATAAAAGCTACCTCCTAGATTTTTGTGTCACCTCCATATAGAGGTGTCACCTCTATAGAGCTTTCTTGTTTTTAAAAAAATTTTTTTTGACAGGCAGAGTGGACAGTGAGAGAGACAGAGAGAAAGGTCTTCCTTTGCCGTTGGTTCACCCTCCAATGGCCGCCATGGCTGGTGCGCTGCGGCCGGTGCACTGTGCTGATCTGATGGCAGGAGCCAGATGCTTCTCCTGGTCTCCCATGGGGTGCAGGGCCCAAGGACTTGGGCCATCCTCTACTGCACTCCTGGGCCACAGCAGAGAGCTGGACTGGAAGAGGGGCAACCGGGACAGAATCCAGCGCCCTGACCGGGACTAGAACCGGGTGTGGCTGGCGCCACAAGGCAGAGGATTAGCCTAGTGAGCCGTGGCACCAGCTAAAATTTTTTTTAAAGATTTTATTTTTTAAAGATTTTTTTAAAGATTATTTGAGAGGCAGAGTTACAGACAGAGAGAGGGAAAGACAGAAAGAGGTCCTCCATCCACTGGTGCACTCCCCACATGGCTGCAACCTCTAGAGCTGAGCTGATCTGAAACCAGGAGCCAGGAGCTTCTTCCAGGTCTCGCACACGGCTGCAGGGGCCCAAGCACTTGGACCACCTTCCACTGCTTTCCCTGGCCATGAGCAGAGAGCTGAATCCGAAGAGAAGCAGCTGAGGCCCAAACCGGCACCTGTATGGGATCATGGCACCAAGGCAGAGCCTTAAATTAACTATCTGAAGTAGTTATTCAATCAGTAGTAAATCACTCCTGGTTTTGTGTCATTTTGTTTGTATATTATTCTTTTCATCGAAGTAGGTTGTAAGTTCCACTGAAGTGTGTTCATCTTTCTTGTTCAGCACTATATTCCTAAAATTGAGGCCACAGTCTGCTCGGGCCCATCATGGCATCAACAGCTAGTTGACAAGTGAATTGATTTGATTTGATTTTGATTTTTTTTATTGCCATTAGTTGAAGATCAGTTGAAATTTTATTCCTGTCTCCCTGAGTGTTGGCAATGCTGCCGAGTTCAGTTTCACCAATAGATCTAATAAGGAATTCTCGATTCCTTTGTGTTGGCCATTAATGAGCTATTGATCTGAGGAGTAGAATGTGGATCCCTTGGGGATGCCATTCAATATAGTTACCTCAGGCCACTTTAAAAGTCCTACTCATCAAAAAGCGTAGCTCTCGGGGCCATCACTGTGGCACTGTGGGCTAAGCAGCTGCCTGGGATGAGGGTATCCGATGGTGCTTGGGTTCGAGTTCCACCAACTCCACTTCTGATCCACCTCTCTGCTAATGTTCCTGGGAAAAAATGGATGACACCCTATGTATTTGGGCCCCTGCCACCCCTGTGGGAGACCTAGATGGAGTTCCAGGCTCCTGTCTTTGCCCTGGCCCAGCCCTGGCCATTGTACCCATTTGCAGAGTGAACTAGCAGATTGGAAGCTCTCTGTCCCTCTTTGTCTCCCTCACTCTCTGTAACTCTGCTTTCCAACAAATAAATAAATTTAAAACAAGGAATAGCATTCACAAATGGCAGGGCATTTAACTTAAGATTTAAATTTCTGAAAGCCAAGAGATTATATTTTCCAATGTTATATTTTTGGCAATTTCTTGGGGGAGTTTGGCTTTGTTTTGTTCTTAATAGCTGTCTCAGCCTGCAGTCATCAAAGTGTTAGCCATTATTGGTTACAGAAAGTGGTCACAGTGGCACGATCCTGGGTTTCCAAGTGGAAGCTTGACTATAAATAAGAGTCACAGCTTTCATCCCTCATCCTGGCTCGGGAGACGTGGCCACTACTTGTGTTGGACTTTAGGCTTTCTCTTCTTTTCTTTTTCATAAAAAGATTTATTTACTTCCTTCCTTCCTTCCTTATTTATTTAAAAGGCAGAGTTGCAGAGAGAGGTAGAGATAAAGAAATCCGTGACAGAGTAGCTGGGCTAGCTGTAGAGAGAGAGAATCGTACAGCCAGCTTTATGGGTGCTAGTATGAATTATGGTTGAAAACATGATTTGATTGATCAAATGAAGATCCCTCATCATTCTTTATTTTTTAATTCATTGGTTCATTTAGCATTATGTGATATCAGCCATGTACCAGGATTATGCTAAGGACTGGGGATATGAACTTGAATCTTATGATCTTTGACCTCAAAAAGCTCACAGTTTAGTGGTAGAGTCAAACATACATTCTTTTTTTTTTTTTTTAAAGAGATTTATGTACTTATCTATTTGAAAGTTAGAGTTACACAGAGAGAGGAGAGGGAGAGGGAGAGAGAGAGAGAGAGTGAGAGAGAGAGAGAGAGAGAGAGAGAGAGAGAGAGAGAGAGAGAGGTCTTCTATCCGCTGGTTCATTCCCCAATTGGCTGCAGTGGCCGGAGCTGTGCCGATCTGAAGCCAGGAGCCAGGAGCTTCTTCCAGGTCTCCCATGTGGGTGCAGGGGCCCAAGGACATGGGCCATCTTCTACTGCTTTCCTAGGCCATAGTAGAGAGCTGGATTGGAAGTGGAGCAGCTGGGTCTCGAACCAGCACCCATATGGGATACCGGTGCTTCAGGCCAGGGCATTAACCCACTGCGCCACAGTGCAGGCCCCAAACATACGTTCTTTAAAATATTATCGTTTTCTGATAAAGGAATGTATATGGTGTTAAGGAGCCACTCAATGAATATGTCATATATTTGCCCTACACTCTCAAAGTTTATCATTTTGGGCCGGCACCGTGGCTCAACAGGCTAATCCTCCGCCTTGCGGCGCCGGCACACCGGGTTCTAGTCCCGGTCGGGGCGCCGGATTCTGTCCCGGTTGCCCCTCTTCCAGGCCAGCCCTCTGCTGTGGCCCGGGAGTGCAGTGGAGGATGGCCCAGGTGCTTGGGCCCTGCACCCCATGGGGAGACCAGGAAAAGCACCTGGCTCCTGGCTCCTGCCATCGGACGAGCGCGGTGCGCCAGCCGCGGTGCGCCGTCTGCGGCGGCCATTGGAGGGTGAACCAACGGCAAAGGAAGACCTTTCTCTCTGTCTCTCTCTCTCACTGTCCACTCTGCCTGTCAAAAAAAAAAAAAAAAAAGTTTATCATTTTGAATTGAGAGACTCAAGGTTAGTTAAGAAGTTTTACTTGGGACTATGATAGGAGAAGGACTAACTGTGGCAGGACTGCATAGGAGAGATTTCTAATCCTAAATTGTGAAGTTAGGGAAGAATTAAGGAGCGCACCCAGGACAAGAAGGGTCACAGAGCAGGAAGAAACGAAAGCTGATTTAAGGAGAAAAGGGTCCTCAGAAAAAGCTTCTCAGAGGACATAGCTTTTGGGCTGTTCCCCTGGTTAAATCAAGGGGCTGACAGGTACTTGATAATATCAGGAAAAGACATTCAGATTTGCTCAAACTCCCATACTGCAAGCATTTCTTTATAGAGGTGCAGCTTCTGTAACCACAAGGGGCCAGAACTTCCTTTTACCAGTGGATAAAACATGGAACAGGGCTACTCAGAACATCTCACAGCCCCTACAGTCAGCGTTAAGGGCCTCTTAAAGTGGCAGTAGCAAAGGGAAATGATCCCAACATCCATGCTGAACAAACAGGAAATTTCTTTTTCTAAGACTTGATCTGAAAGAGATACACATACCCCTCCACTCAGGACACACCCTCACTACTCAACCTGCCTCGAAAGCTCCAAGGACTGAATGGATTGTGCTGTGAACTGGACCTCAGGTTCCATTCTGAGTACTGAAAACGTGACTCTCCATCCTGCAAGCCCCCATGCTCGGGTTGTTTTTCCTGATTCTAATATGCTCAAATATTTCTGCAGCACTGGTGCTGTCTCTGTCTATGCCAGGAAATGCAGTTTTGATCAAATCTCATAATAATATGGGGAGATGGTGAAGATTAATGCCTATTGATAATCCAAACTGCCAGAGAGGGAGATACAGAAGAGAATTTAATAATAAATAACCTGAAAATTGGTTGCAAAACAGGCTTTATTTTCAGCTGTCTCTTCCATGTATTTGCTTCTAACCCAGGGTGAGTTTTGATGAGGGCCACTCGTGGGACAAGTACGGTTTCACCTCGGTTCCTCTGTTTGTTGACGGGGCGCTGGTGGAGGCAGGAGTGGAGACCCACATCATGACGTGAGTACTTCCTTTGCTGTGCTAAAGAGAGGAGCAGAGACCTGTGTTCTGCACCCACTGAGTTCTCAGATTTTCCCCCAGGCAACTGTACACCAGCCCATTTCTCTGAGCCAGAATGTCCTGAATGTATAAAATGGAAGTGTTTAGCCTGCATCCACCACTCAGAAAGCCACTTAGAGGTTAGAGATGGCAGGTTCCTAACTGAACAGTGAAGGTTTCTAATGGAACTTACAGTGTCATAGCAAATTCCCCTTTACCCCAAATCTAAGCAAACAGAAAGCTTAAGGCTTTGGATGTGTGTTTTTTTTTTTTTTCTCTTTTTAACCCAGTCCAGTAAGAGCCAAGGGGCAGGGATACAGAGAGTAAACAGCAGTACATGTATACTGAATAAGTAAATATAGATCTTGAAGTTGTCAGAAATCTTGAAGTACTTTCTGAAAATGAAATAAAAACAAGAATAACTTGATACTATTTCCTAAAGATATATTGACTTTTAATCCTTTAACAGCTGATCACCCTTGTTTGCATGGGCATATCCTTATGGTCAAGTGGCATGGGATGACCATAATCCTCCACCTGTCAATCCATACAGAAACCTCCACCTTTTGTTCCAGCTGATGTAAATACCTTAGCCCTTAACTCTTCTCTGGAGTAACAGGAGTCTGTTGGGCAGGATTAAGGGGTGTTTGCTGCACTGTACGATGGTCAGAAGGGCTCCCAGCAAGTGAGCAAGTGTCTTGATTGGTTTGGGGGTCAGGGTGTGATCTGCATGCTCTAAGGGACGCTGCTCTTCTGTCAACTCTTGTACTCATTGATTCCCTCACAGTTTGAACAAGTCTTTTCCTAGTCCATACTGATGGCATTTGAGGAGGGCCCAATCATTGGGTAAATGGCTAGTTCCCCACTCTCCCCTTTGCACAGAATGATCAGTTGTAACTGCATCAACAGAGTTGTGATCAAATCTCTTGGATTTGCTACAGGCTTAACCACTCCTGCCCTCCTGTTAGATCCTCACATGCATAGGGTTGAGTGACCACTCCTCTGCACTCTCAGGAAGAACCCTGCCATGATGAAAAAGGTTGAGGGTAAAGAAAAAGCAAAGACAGCAAGGTTCTGGAGTCCGATTCTGGGCAGGGCACTCAGACGTGAGAGCGGGCTCCGTCCTGTCCTGCAGCTGAGGAAGCCTTTCCGGGAGCCGTGCTGGACCTCCACTGGCTCATTTATCAAACCAGATCTCCCTTCTCAAGCGCTGGCATCCTAAAACCTTTCCTCTCTAGGAAATGTGGTAGGAACCCTATAAAGAAGGACCTCTTGGGGTCCTGTCAGGCAGATTTGTATGGGGCTTCCCAGTGTACAAGAGGTTTATTACAGACAAAATGGGAGGCTCTATAGAATGTCTTTAAAGTCAACTGGACAAGCGCTGTAATTCCTTTCATTCCTTCTAAATTTTCTGAATTGCTAGTGAATTCTTCCTTCTAACCCCATGGAGGGTAGACTATGGTTTTATTTTTTTAAAATATGTATACACATATGTATGTGTTTCCTTCTTGAAAAAAAAAAAGATTACTTATTTGAAAGGCAGAGTGAGAGAGAGAGAGACAGACAGACAGGGAGATAGGTCTTCCATCGCTGGTTCACTCCCCAAATGGCCACAATGGCTAGAGTTGCACTGATTCAAAGCCAGAGCCAGGAGCTCCTTTCCAGTCTCCCACACAGGTGCAGAGGCCCAAAGACTTGGACCATCTTGTATTATTTTCCCAGGCCATAGCAGAGAGCTGGATTGGAAGTGGAGCAGCTGAGATATGAACCAGCACCCATATGGGATGCCGGTACTGCAGGCCATGGCTTTATCTGCTATGCCACAGCGCTGGCCCGTCCTATTTATTTTATTTGAAAGACAGAGATACAGAGTGATAGAGATAGTCCATCTACTGATTCACTCCTCATATACCCACAACAGCCAGGTCTGAGTCAAAACCACAGCTCAGAATTCCAACCAGGTCCCTCACATAGGCAGCAGGGAGCCAAGTACTTGAGTCATCACCTGCTGCCTCTCAGGTTGCACATTAGCAGGAAGCTGGATCTGGAGCAAAGTAGCCAGGGCTCCATCCAGGTCCTCTGATATGGGACACGGGCATCCTGATTGGACACTTAACCAAATACCCATCCCAGACTGTCTTGAAGGACTTAAGCATCTACAATCTGTAAGGCAAGATGTCAAACCCTAAGAGAATGTCTATAATCGACCCAAGTCATATATCACATTGATAACTGATGTGTTAGATAGGAACTTGTTTTATAATTAACTGTGTTTTCTGAGTTCTGTTGCTATAGAATTTGTTGCTCAAAAAGCAAGGCAATGATTTGAGCTCTGCCCAATAATTTCTTCACCCTTCTAAAATATAACCCTAAGAAGAATTATCTCACCATCTGAGGTTTTAATTAAAGTTCCCATGATAATAAAACAGGCTCTAGTGTTAAGTGTCAAATTACTTCGTTAATTAAGGATTAACAGCATTGTAGACAAGTTTAGCTGCACAGACAATAAATTATATTTAAAATACAGGATGTTATTAATGCATAAAATCTGAAGTTGTATCTTTGGTAAACACACAGCAACAGTGCAGGGGTATTTAGAAGGTTTGTGGATAAATGGAATTAAGAGTAAACCAGCAGAAGGAAAATTCTATCTCTGTTTCTGTTCTTCTTTCCATAACTGTGCCATACAAATAAATAAATAAATCTTTAGAAAAGCTTTTATGAGATTTGTACTTTTATATAATAAACATTTTCCATTAATTTTTAAGAGCTCTCCCCATGCAGCATTAACACAAATCCTATATAGTCAGTCAGTTATCGTAATATAAAATTTATTTCTAGAGTTCAAATGATTTGGTAAATACATATGTAAATATATAATAAATACATACATGCAAGATTACATAAGTATAAACACATATACACTTTTCCGTATATTTATGCAAACACAACACACCCTTCCACACACACACAGATGTGTATGTGTGTGTGAGATGGAAAGAGACAGGAAGAGAAAAGAGAGACACAGATACGAACCTCTAGGATTCAAGTTCTTGGAAAGACTTTCAGAAAATCCTTTTGTAAAATAATCATTTTGGTGATACCCACTATGTGCCAGATATAGTTTTAGAAAGAAACCCTTCCCTCTGTGGGATCTGGATGCTACTACATTAAATAAATATGGCATATAAATGACTTGGCAATATAACCCAGAATACTGTGCCAGGAGATTCAAAATTTTCTTATGAATTTCAACAGGTAAATGGAATAGCAGAAATATTATCTTTTTTATGGAAATCTCTGACTATGAGCTAACTTTTCCCAATTATTTCCCTTCCTTTACTTAATTACTAAAATAAAAGGAAAAACTTCTGCTTTCCTAAGACTTCCTCTACTGTGGCCATCAAAGAGTTCACATTTCAAGTCACAAGTTCTGTGAGGCAAAGATGCAGACATCTGAGCATGTCATGCGTCTCCTTCCTGAATGAATTCAGGACAGAGCTGGATGCTAAGCCCCTCCACATCTCACAGCCCTGGAATCTTAGGCAGTGGTCCTAAAACCAGCCACTCCTGCATTAGGACCAGAGAGATTTACGGGTCCTTTTTCGTTTTCCTCTAATCTTGTAACCTGATTTATCCTGATTCTCCTGTATGAGGCTTATTTAATCTCCTGCTACAGTCTGCCATTACCTTAAACAATACCACATGTATACCAGTCTCTGTGTGACCTGGTATTCCCTAGCAAGTTCAAGTCCACAGTTTAATTTCTGTGTTCATCTAAGATTAAATGGTAATAATTTTCTCTCAACCTCAGATAGAGTTTAGCTGGTCACATGGATATGAGAAAGATTGACCTTGGGGCCAAAGCATTTATAGAAAAGATGAGATAGCACCTCTGTTTGCTGTCCTCCCCGCTGACTCCACAAGAGCTTGGCAGAGCTTCCCTACCTCTTCTCTTGCTTATCAAGATATTTCAAATAATAGAGCATACTGAATTTCTTATAGGGGTCTGCGGGAAAAGAAGTGTTTGTCTTTTTATGAGAGTAAGGTAAGTCTGGGAAGCATTTATGAAAACAAGCATAAACAATACAGATTATCTCTTGTTGTTTTATTTAATTCAGAGTCCGTCTTGCACGAAAGCAGTATGAGTTTTTTCAGGACTCCTTAGACAGAAGAGCTGTCAAGATGTGATTTCTGCTTTTGTACTAGATTTGAAAGGACCTTGAAACCAAGTGGACCACCAGGACTGAGCAGTGTTTTTCCCTAGTGGAGTGGTGTTGGTAACAGTTGAATCAAGAGTTCAAAAACTGTACATATTACCTAGGAAAAACAAGGAATGGGAGTCCATCTGGGAACAAGAATGCCTAGCCTGACAAAAACACAATAATGGGCTAGGCTGCTAGAATTCTATGCACCACTGTTCATCCTGACTCTCTCTCTAGTTCAGCTGTGGTCAAGGAGAAAGAGGGACTGCATTAAGGTTCTACTACTTCATCTTGACTCTCTTTTTTTAACAAGTTCAGTTAAACACTATTTTTTTAAAGAATTATTTATTTGAAAGGCAGAGTTACACAGAGAAAGAGAGGCAGAGAGGCAGAGAGAGAGGGAGGGTGGGAGGGGTCTTCCATCCGCTGGTTTACTCCCTAGATGGCCGCAACAGCCGGAGCTGTGCCGATTGAAGCCAGGAGCCAGGAACTTCTGGGTCTTCCACGCGAGTTCAGGGGCCCAAGGACTTGGGCCATCTTCTCCTACTTTCCCAGGCCATAGCAATAAGCTGGATGGGAAGTGGAGCAGCTGAACTGGTGCCCATATGGGACGCTGGCACTGCAGGCAGCAGCTTTACCCACTATGCCACAGCACCGGTCCCATTAGTTAAACACTTTTAATGAGCTTCTGTATGTGAAATGCTAGTACATCTTAGGGGTGTTCTGAAGGTAAACAGAATTCTATCCCTTGGGGGAGCTCTCAGGCCAAATTGGTGGGACTAGGTGAGGATACCAGAGTCATCAAGGAACTCAGGTCAAATAGCCAGGTGATGAAGGAAAGGAAGTGAAATCTTCACACCCACAGTAGATGACATTTGAGTTGGTATGGAAATTTTAATAGCAGTTCACCAGTGGAAAAACCAAATAATTGGCAACAGCATGTAATTTCCAAGAAAGAAGCAGAGGTTTTTAAGTATCATATTCACTAATGTAAACTCAGTGCCTAAAGGGGGAGTTGACACAAAGGAGGGAGTGGGTGATTATTTGTTGAATGAATGGTAAGGGAATGAATGGGAAAAAAAAGGCAGAGGCACAAAGAACATGGCATGGTATAGGAATCTGGTCTGTATCCAGAGTGATGTTTTTGAAATTGTAAGTCTGATGGAGTCACTCCTCTTCTCAGAAGTCATGGAGGGTTGTCCATTATCTTTCAGATAGACTCAAAACTCATTGAATGGCTTACAAGTTTCCATACTGACCACTGGTCTGGGGCCCTATTGTTGGCTCCTGTGATCTGACCACCATTCTCTGATGTGCTGATTCCTTCTTCTCCCTGGATCTTTACGTCTGCTTTCCTTTCTCATTTAGAAGACACAAACTTCTAAGTATCTTTCAGGTCTTAGCCTAGGTATCAGTTCTTACAGCCAACCTTCCTTCAAGCTACCAGTTAGGTTAGATCTCCAAACTACTTACTATATTGGACCTGTATCATTTTTCCTCTCACTGTACTTTATATAATCATTAATGAAAATGGACTTCATTGTTTAATATCGTTCCCCTCCGCTTTCATTAAGACAGACAATAGAAGTATGTGTGCGCACACATACATAAATACAAGGAAGACTGTATTTTGTTGTTAGGATGAATTGTTAAATTAATGAATAAGTGAATGAACAGGGTGAATCCCAAGACTCTTACCTGTGTTGATTGTTGTGACTTCTTTGATCTTCATAGCTCCAGCATGTTAGGCAGTTGATTATGGAGAGTCTGAAGCACTGTTATCAGAATCCAGGAGGTTGGGAGCTAGGTGGCCATGAGAGCAGGCCGTGTCTCCATGCAGAGGTGTGTATGTAGTGTGTCTGCAGCACAAGGCACAACGGTAGGTGGGCATGAAAGGGCAGCTAGAGAATGAGGGCCCTCCTGGAAATGATTTCTGATTTCCTCTTTGCAGAGAATCTGCCCGGCTTCACACTGTAGCTCCGGGGAGTTGCCCGGGAGAGACAGTCCCCAGCTTGGAGGCCTGAGATTTGCTTACTTTTATTGCCCCTTTTTCTTCTGTCTTTTCAAATGTTATTATTTCAACGTCTCCCTGGTAACCTTGACAGAAACTATCTAGTCTAGCCTGATTCACAATGAAATGTGACCGTTCTTATTACTTGGGGCTAAGAACAGGACTGGATGATTGACAACCTGGTGGTCCTATTGCGGGCTCAGGCAGTGGCTCTCCAGCTGATGAGATGCCTGTGGCTGTTAGAACACAGGGGCCTTTTTGGTGCACTATTTTTTAGAAGGCTGCATACCCCAAAATAGCACTTTAAGAAGAGAACTTTTTTGTTGTTGTTCTTGTGGCTTGGCTCAGATGTGGAATCAGATGGAAATCCTTGATTTCCTGCACCCTCAAAGCTACATTAGAAATTCTTTTCTAATAGGAAATGTTTGAACCAACTGACTGTGATTTAGCTGATCTTTTACAGGAGCCAGGGAGAACCTAGCAATGTCCCAAGTGACCCCCAAAAAAAAAAAAAAAAATCCCCAGAGGAGAGAGGAGAGAGGCACAGCTTTTCTGGAAGAAAGCAGATACTTCTTGCCCAAATTGAGCCACAAAAACCCTAGGGAGTGTTCAGTCTGATCTGGAAGAATCCAGCAGAGGCTTTACAGCCAGTTTGTGTCTATTTGCTACTTTCTTTGTCCCAGGCATCACACTGAGCACCTTCTCTAACTCTCAACAACACCACAGGGTAGACATTTTTAGGGTCACTGGGTACGTGAGGGTGCTGAGGTTCAGAGAAATGCAATGTTCAACTCACCTATTCAGAAAGAGGCAAAGTAAGAGCAAGGAATCTGAATTTCAAATCCAGGCTTGAAGCTGAAATTTGAGGAAAGCTTCTAGAATTCTTTATAGTTGGTTTAGTAAGGACCATGAAGGTATGTGTGGAAAGAGTGGAAGGGATATTAGCAAGTATTGGTGAGTACCCACTATGCTGCCTAAAGCCAAGTTACAGCAGACTCATTCCTGAATTTTATTATTATTTCTAAAGATTTATTTATTTATTTGAGAGACAGAGGTACAGAGAGAGTGGCAGAGACAGAGAAGTCTTCTTTCTGCTGGTTCACTCTTCAGATGGCCAAAAAAGCCAGGGCTGGGCCAGGCTGAAGCCAGGAGCCAGGAACTTCCTCTGGGTCTCCCCTGTGGGTGCAGGGGCCCAAGCACTTGCACCATCTTCAGCTGCTTTCCTAGGTGCATTAACAGGGATCAGAAATGGAACAGCTGAGACTCAAAGCAGTACCTGTATAGGATGCCAGTGCTGTAGGCAGTGGCTTAACCCGCTACACCAAAATGCTGGTCCCCCATTCCTGAATTTTAACTGACAGTCTTGTTAAAAAATGTTAAGAACATGAGAGAATTAGGGAGCAATTAAATAGTAACTTATGTGGTAAATTGTAGTGACTACTGGTTATCAAAGAAATGATTAAAGACACATTCAAAGGGCTTCATGACTATATGGAGAAGATGGGGAGAGGCTTTGCATTATGAGCAGAACACAAGTGGAACAAATGTGCCTGGCCGGTAGAAAGGAGAGAAGTGACAGGAGCTAGAAGTGTCTTCAGTAAATTGGCTAAGGCCAACTGCCTTGCTGAATACATTTCTAATGGGCAGACAGTCTGATCCATTGTTTCACCAACAGAACTAATAGGCAAAGTGAAGGGGAGAGATAACATTTTTGCCTAAAAAATTACACAAACCTCAAATTTGCAGAGGTTTAAAAAAAATGTAAACACCTTCTTTCCACTTAAGAAACTGTGACCACCTGCTAATGGAGAACACACTTTAAAATATGGCCTCCGCACTGCCCGGGGGCCCAGCCCTGAGCTCAGATGCATTGTTTAGCTTCTAGTAACTGCCTCCGATAAAGTCGTTGGAAATGAACCAGAGCTGCTTCCATTGATCTGTTTTTCAATTCTCTCTTGTTTGCTGGAGGAGCCTGATTTTACTTTGCCCAGAGTAAGTCATTCGAGTAATCAGTAAATCCAGTGGAACTGCCAAGCCGCTGCCTCTCAGGCAGCCTGCTTGACTCAGAACCCTCAGCCTATCCCCAGGGAGGCCATCAACTCAGAGGACCGCTCCTGTTTGTGCCACAGGACACGGAAACAGAATGCCCGCCTGCAGAGGGGCTTCTGCATGATGCTGCGGTGTTCGGGGGACTAGCAGCAGCCTAGCAGGAAAGACTTATTTGGATGAACAAATTGCTGTGTGAGCTCAGGAGGGGGCAGTGTGGTGGCTGAGAGCAGGGGCTTTGGAGGCCCCCTCTTCAAGGGCGGTCTTCGCGGGCCCCTTCCATCCATGCGACTGCAGCTGCCATGCTTCACTTCCCTCTGAGCTCCTGCGCCTCACCCGGGTGTAGGAGTAAGTGCAATGTCTTTTATCAGGGGATGCTGGAGATGCTTTTGGTCCCCACTCTCTAATGATCAAGAAATGGACCACCTACAGGGACGGGCTTCTGCAAACTAGACCAAAGCCAGGAGTCAGGAGCGTCTTGCAGGTCTCCTCATGTCAAGGACTTGGGCTACCTTCCACTGTTTCCCAGGCCGTAGCAGAGAGCTGGATCAGAAGAAGGGTAGCTGGGTCTCGAACTGGCTCCTGTATGGGATGCCAGCACTGCAGGCCATGGCTTTACCTGCTGCATCACAGTGCCGGCCCCCTTGAAATGCTTCTTACTCATCCTCCCCCACAGCACTGAATATAACTGTGCTTGAGTGTAATTGGTGCTCAGCAAATTAATATGGTGAGTGAATAATGCCATTGTACTGGACAGCAAATTGTTGAAGAACAAGTATTAATTTTTGTAGTTCTTCTGATTTTGTTTATTTATTGGTTCAAGATTTGACACAAAGAGAATTGAATTATAAGTGTTGAAATGTAATATTATAGGGGCCAGCGCTGTGGCATAGCAGGTAAAGCCTCCGCCTGCAGTGCCAGCATCCCATACAGGTGTCAGTTCAAGACCCTGCTGCCCCATTTCTGATCCAGCTCTCTGCTATGGCCTGGGAAGCAGTAAAAGATGGCCCAAGTCCTTGGGCCCCTGCAGCTGCATGGGAGACCTGGAAGAAGCTCCTGGCTCCTGACTTTGGATTGGTGCAGCTCCGGCAGTTTTGGCCAATTGGGGAGGGAACCAGCAGCTAGAAGACCTCTCTCTCTCTCTCTCTCTCTCTCTCTCTCTCTCTGCCTCTCCTTCTCTCTCTGTGTAACTCTGACTTTTAAATAAATAAATAAATAAATAAATCTTTTTTAAAAAATAAAAATATTATGACATAAAGAAATATCCCCTCTTACTTCCTGTCTTATAGTTGTTTCAATTTACCTAGCTTTTCTCCTCTTTTCAATCACACCTTGAATGTTTATCCTCTCCTTCCCCTCATTCCTATCTTTTAGGGTTTCCATCATCATTAAACTCTGACTTATCTTTTACAGGTTCACACAACACATTTTCTCATTCATCTTTAGGGACTTTCAACTTTCAAATCCATAGAAGGGGCCTAATTAGTTATGAAAAAATAAAGCACGCTGGATACGTGATGATTTCTTACCATTCTTTTTGAAAAAAAAAAAAAAAAAGCTTTCTTTAGCCTCTTCAGTTCCAATACTTTCTCATCTTTCTCAGTCTTCCTTTTACCCCTCACCTCCCCGTATATATTCTCCTTTTGATCCCTGTCTCTTTCTGCCATCTCACCAAGCGTTGTATTGTATAACTAGCAGAGGCTCTGCTTTCAGGATTCTCGCTGTTGATCCCCTGCCTGTTTCTGTTAAGATCTAGTTCATGTCTTTCTTTCATTCACTGCAGTTTCTCCTGCAGCCACTGACCTCCTTTTATCCCTAATCCCATCTGCACCCTAATGGGAAAACAATCAAGTGGCATGGTTGCAGAGGCCTGAATTTCTGGGGACCAGTGCCTGCTTCTGCTGATGAGTGACCTGCCCCGGACACAGCCCTTTCTGCTGGGATTTGAAACCAGTCCTCAGCAGCTTCCGCCATGGGAGCACAGGAGGAGGGGTAGGGAACCAGGCCTTTCAGAGAATTGGACT
The DNA here is from genome assembly GCA_949820135.1 of Sylvilagus floridanus. Taxonomy (NCBI): domain Eukaryota; kingdom Metazoa; phylum Chordata; class Mammalia; order Lagomorpha; family Leporidae; genus Sylvilagus; species Sylvilagus floridanus. The sequence continues at coordinate 57,230,217 of OX463235.1, forward strand.
CTTGTGAGAACGTTAGACAAAAAAAATCACAGGTTCTCACTTATCAAGTTGCTATTACAAGAACATTCAGTGTTTCTTTATTCAACAGTATGTATTGATGACCCACTCCATGGTAAGGATGCCCTAGAAGCCAGGTTAGAACATAAACAAAATGGTCTAGATCTGTGTTAAGAAGATATTTATATTCCAAAAGCCTCTTCTGTTCCATGCAGAGGAAATATCTGCTTTGTATGAGATTAATTTCACCTCTAGTGCTCATGGAATCTATTTTGCAATCCAGTTTGGCCTTTTTAAAAAATATTTGTTCCATAGATAAAGAGACAGAGAGATCACCATCCACTGGTTCACCTACCAAATGCCCAAGATAGCCAGGGCCAATCCAGTCCATAGCCAGCAGCTGTGGGAACTCAATCCAGTTCTCCCATGTGGGTCATTGGCTGCTGCCTTCCAGGGTGTGCATTAAGAGGAAGCTGGAATGAGGAGCAGAGCTGGGCAATCTGATGTGAGATATGGGTGTCCCAACTGGAGGCTTAACCTTTAGGTCAAGTGCACACCTACAATTTTGAGCTTTTTTTAAATGAAAGTGATGATGGTGTGTGTGTGTGTATGTACGTATGTGTGTGTGTGAGAGAGGCAGAGGGAGAGGCAGAGGGAAAGGGAGATTGCCTTAAATTTTGAGTTACCTCTAACTTCTAAAGAGTCTAACCCTGGTGATGGTTTCAGATTATTGTGTCTCTCCTAGTCAGAGAAAGCAAAACAACGTCAATGGACGGGGAACATCACAGATTATTAACTTCTATTGGGACTTTTATTTTCGTATCTATAGATTTGTTATTTTTAAATTTTTGTAATGAGAATGCATTCTTTTTATAATAAAAAAGGAACTCATTTATCAAAATGTCCATATAAAGATGATCCCCCAGATAAGGGGAGGGAAGGACTGCCTGCCACTTTGTGTTGGCAATTGTGTGGGTCACTCTTATTTCACCTTTGAGCCTGTGACCTACAGAAGGGAGAGTCTTAACTACCCACCCTCATTATCCCATGCTAACCAATACCCTGAGTAAATTAACACTAAATCACCTGAACGAAACATATGACTAGGAGCCAATAAAAGATAAGATTAGAAAATAGACAAATCGTACTCATAAAATAAAAATTCAGGAAATTGCTAGATAGCGGCTTCTGTTGAAACAGTGCTCTAAATAATTTCTTCAAGGTCATCTGGTTAATTTATGCTGCATTTGTAAGTTATTGTGTATTTTAAAAATTAATGAAAGATTTAATTATAGTAGTGTTGCCTGTGACCTTTTGTGAAATGACTTCATCATAAATCTGCAGGCATTTCAGAACTGTTTTCCAGTTTTCTAATAATTTGTTCTCAAATTAATGACATTCAGCCAGTGAAAGGAGTTGAGGCTGGGTAAAAGGATTGAGTTGGGATTTGTGGTTTCCTAGCAATGGCTAATTCTGAGTCGTGGACGGAGGTGGCAGAGAAGATGGTGTGTGACTCACCAGAATCCGCAGCAGGTTTAACTATTTACTTAGAGGAATGAGAAATAAATCCAAAGTGTCAATAAAGAGAAATTGCAAGTAGCCAGACTGGATCATTGCAGAGCAGCTGATTTGGGGCACATTTATATACATGTAAATTGGGACTAACACCTGAACCAATGGGAGATTTTATCTTCCTTCTTGGCATTCACAGAAATTCTCTTTTAAATTTTTCAATCTATTTTCAATTTTTTATTAGAAAGGCAAAGGGGTGGGGGGAGAAGGAGAGAAAGAGAGAGAGAGAAAAAAAAAAAGGGTCTTCCATCCACTGGTTTGCATCCCCAAATGCCAGTAACAGCCATGGCTAGGCCGTACTGAAGCAAGGAGCCTGGAACTCAATCTGGGTCCCCTACATGGGAAGCAAGCACCCGAGTACCTGAGTCGTCGCCGCCGCTGTTTCCCAAGGAGCACATGAGCAAGAAGCCGGGATTGGAAGCAGAGTTGATACTTGAATCTAGGCATGTGGGTATCCTGGACCAAACAGCCACACTAGCTGTCCTATTTTAGCTGTCAGTTGAGAGTCTATGCCTACTCTCCAGATTGGTGACCGCTTTTGAAGCCTGAATTAGACTCCGTCAGCATCGTTATCTCTAGCTTCCATATACTCCGGGGGCTCAATGAGAACAGCAAATCTTTCTCTGGAAGGGAGAAGGCTCATTTCTCTAGAGTCCTGGGTATGACCTATCTATATCATTCTGACCCAGCAAAGTGAGGGAAAGGCTATGTAGAGGAAGGCTGAATCATAGCACATCACAGAAAGAGCCTCTGTCTTAGAAGAAACTGGTAATAAACATCGGTTGTTCCTTAATGGGAAAACCCTGGGATAAAAGAAAAATCTGGAAAGTTTGTCTTGACTGAGCTTTTGCTATTTAACCAAGGCCTTGGATATGATCATGTCTCTGCCCTCTGTTTCTCAAACCAGCAGTCCCATGCAAGTGTGTAGTCACATCTGGTGGCACAGTATGACGACTTGCAAGCTGAAATAGTTTCCCATGAAAAGCTGTCAGCATAGAGAAAGAAGGGTGTTTGGAGACCTGGGTTCTAGTTCTTATTGTTCTTGCATAGTCCACTTCCTTATCTGAGTCTTAATTTTTTTCAGCTAACCTATGAGCAGGTTATGCTAAAGGATCATTCCTCAAAACCCTTCCAGCATAAGACTTTATAATTCTGGTTGTCCTTTTTCACGCCTCAGGGATTCCCAACCAGAGGCCAACCCAGTAAAGAGGGGCATAGGTCAAGATCACTCACCGAATTCTCTATTCAGTAGATATTGTAGACCTTGAAACAATAGGACAATAATTAGGACTGTCTAGGTACATGTTCTGTCCATATTTCCCCCTTCTGATTTCCCCCATTCGTGCTTTTAGTTTTATATATATCATGGTGTTTTTTCCCTTTTGTGCACACAGGTTATTTAGAGCTGCAGGTAAGAGGGCCCCCGTGCCCATACTTCAATATCAAACCATGTGGTCAAATGGTGGTTAGTGAGTCTTGAAGCACCTAGACAAGAATATGTGCCTTGCTGAAAGTACAGTGCTAAGGATTATGTTACAACAGTTGCTGCAAATGCCCAAGTTCTACTGTTTACTCTGTCATTTTCTTGTTACATAACCTTGTTTGATGAGTTATTTAACTTCTTTGAGCCTTAGTTTCCTCATCTGTTAAGTAGGAGTACTAGATGAAATAAGGTACTCCACGCAGTGTAGTTAGCATAGTCGATGTTCAATAAATTCTATTATTGGTATTGTTAATTACTATTGTGATTACTTGATTTACTCCCACTGAGGACCTACTGATTACAAGTAGTGCAGCAGGGATCACAGGAATATGAAAGCACAGGGGATATTATCTTCCTCCCAAATTTTCAGGCATCTGGGGATGTCTTTGTGTTGCAGTGGGTTAAGCCCCAATGGAGGCATCTTCTATCAGAACGTTGGTTCTTGTCCTAGCTGTTCCACTTCTGACCCATCTCCCTGCTAATGTACCTGGGAAAGCAGCAGGAGATGGCCCAAGTTTTTGGGCCCTGCCACCCATGTGGGAGATGGATTTCCAGCTCCCTACCTTTGGCCTGGCCCAGCCCAGCCATTGCAGTCATTTCAGCAGGAAACAACTGAATGGTAGATATCTCTCTCTCTCTCTCTCAAATGATAGATTCTCTCCCTCTCTCCCTCCCTTCCCTCCCCCCCCATTTCTCCCTCTCTCATCACTCTTTCTAATGAATAAAAATAAATTTTAAAAACTTACCAGGCATCTAACTAATAGCTAAGTACCAGTATATAACAATACTAACAGTTTAAAAGTATTAATTGCTTAAGCTAAGAGCACTGTAAATATAATGCTTATTTTAATCTCAGAACTCTGTTAGATATTGTTGTTGCCATCATTTTGCACATGAGGAAACTAGAATGTAGTGTCTGATGAGCTCTCCGTAGGTCAGGATTGGGGCTCACATCTTGACCTATCTGCTGTCAACACCTCTGTGCTCAACCACTTCACTCTGCTGCCTCTGCAAATCTGTGGCAAGCACTTATTTGTCAGGCAGAGTTTGTGTGAGTCACAAACTCTCAAGAGTTTGAAATCTAGCAAAGAGGATAAGACTTATTTGCATAGTCTAAGAATTTCGACACACATTGGAAGTACAAAGGGTCATACCCAACATATAGGTTAAGTGATACGGAAATTCAGAGAAGTTTTTTTTTTTTTTTTTGGAAAGAAAGGAATTGAGCAGGAGGAAAAATCATGGAGGACATAATAGAAAAATTACTATTTGGATAAAAACTAGATATAATGATGTACCAAGAATATAGAAGAGTACCGTGCTTTTATGGTTTTATGATTATGTTAACCAAAAACTTATAAAAAACACAGAAGTGGGAGATTTTTAACCATAAGAATATTTTAATACACCTCACTTAGAAACCAGTAGTCCCATTGGTCCAAAAGTTGGTATGATTTTGAATATTAATCACATTATTAGAAAGCCTGATTTAAAGGATCTGAATGGAAACATCCACCCAACAAATGGAGAACACCTATTCTTTGTACACAAAAATTTAGTATTTTTTAAAGTTTACCATACAGTGAGCCACATAAAAAGTCTATACTGCTTCCAAAAAGCTGACACAATTGAGATCATATTTCTCTAAACATAAAAATTAAATGAGAAACTTAGAGTAAAATGTAAGTAAGAAAAGTAAAAAAACCTCATATGTTTGTAAACAAAACCATGAGTTATTTAGGAGTAGGTGTGTTCCTCAAAAAAGAAATGAAAATGTCAGAATGAAATACTTAAGTTTGAAGAGATTCCTCCTCCTCCTCTTGCTGCCATCCACAATGCGCTGCTTCTGATGTGACCTGAGATTTGAAGAAAGAAAACGAGTTGGACAAGACAAGTTGTGTGGAATGCCAGCCCAAGCAGAGGAAGATCAGACACAAGGAAATCGTGCTTGTGTGAGTGGAATAATATATGACTTGGTTTCAGCGCAATAAATACTGTGTACAAAGGTACTTGGAGGCCAATGTGCAGGAGTAGAGATTCAATATCGTTAGCATCATTTTGTACATGAGGAAACCAAAATGCAGTGTCTGATGAGCTCTCCTTAGGTCAGGATTGGGGCTCACATCTTGACCTGTCTGCTGTCAACACCTTCGCTTCACCACTTCACTCTGCTGCCTCTGCAAATCCATGACAAGTGTTTTGTCATCCTATCTATGACAAGTTTGCATGAGTGTTCGAGAACAAGGAAAAGTACCTTGAAGGTCTTCTACGTGGAGTTTAGAGTTGCTGAAATGAAAAGATTGGTAGCCGCTGGTACTATCAGAATATGGAAGTGGGAGTCAAATGCAGTTGGTGAAGTGAGAGGATGGGGAGATGGTGTGGAAGTTAAGAGAGAAGACCAGGTTGAAGACTGGGTTTCTGCTAATGTGGAAGTTCCTAGCCTGATGACTAAAATTCAGCCTCAAAAATTACAGAAGAAAGGCAGGAAGAAGCTGACAGAGTCAACTTTGAACTTGCTCTGTTTCTGAAAACGTTAAATAAAAATGAGAGTTGGTGGTTGAAAGAGCTCAAGAAGCAAGTGCTGGAGTCACCAAGGAAGAGAAAGGAGGACATCCTGGTTGCCAAGGAGTGAGTGACCCACACGTAACCCCCTTTGACTTGAGTTAGGTTCCCTTACAAATCAGTCTCAGTGAAGTCCATCTACTCCAACTCCCAAGGGACTGTTTCTGGTTCTTGCTGGCATTTCCAGAGGCTTCTTAGTGACAAATCCATATCCTTTCTCTCTCTGAAGAATTGTGGCTCACCACTGTCGTCTTAAACTTCTCAGCCTTGATCACTATGTAAAAAATCTGATGTAATTGGAGTTTGGAAAAAGAATCAAATGACTTTGCAGGGAGAGTCAGGTGACCCAGAGCTGCTCTCCAGTAAAGAGGTAAACAGCTTTACAGTGCCAGCTTCTCTAATTACATTTAGTGTGCATTGTTTCCACCTAAATTACAGCAATTATATATCGAGATCCCATTTGAAATCATTTAATTAATGAGTAGCTAACCCACTCTGTGTGCAGAATTCTAATGAAGCCTTTTATTTTTGTGAACCATCTCCCTCCCTCAAATTAATGACTCCCCTTGCAGAAAGACTTACTCAGTTCTGGAGGGTGGATTAAGACGATGTGTTATTTAGAGTCCTAGGAAATCTCATTTGTTGAAATCCTAGCGCAGTCCAGGATTACAGGGGGCAGAGCAGCCACTGCCACTTTTCCCAGAAAATTGTTTTTGGTCTTCTAAATTCCAAAGACTACCCCACTCAGCCACATTCTTTGACCCAGAAATAAAGGCATATGAAGTTATAACCCCAATTTTGGAAAAAAAAGTGAATGATTGTGTTAGATTAATTCTGCCTGTTAATCAACCTAAAATTATTTGAGTATCTGTTGTATAAAAGAAGGGCCAATAGATATAGAGATGAATGACTATAATAGATAAATTTTCAGGTATATTGTCACCAGAAGATAGATCTTAACCCTGTGGGTAGATATGGGGACTAAAAGAAAATAAACTCTGGAGAGTTGTCTTCCAGGGGCCACATTCCATCTAGATTTTTGTTGTATCCCATTCTTAAGTATGCATCACTAATTGAAAACCATCTTTTCAAGGAAGTTGTAGACTTAAGAGATGAGGTGTATTTCTCAAGGCCACCCAGCTAACTTCATGGCAAACTTGGACTTTGAAAAGACAAATCTTCTATTTCCTTGACTAGTGCTCTTGCTACCATGTCCAAACCCCTTGTGTGGAAACAGCCACCAAAGAGCATAGGAGAGACCATCTGTGTGAACACTTTGGTTGGCTGCCTCGACATTTAGCACTAGAGGGTTTTAAATAGATTTACCCCCTTGTGTTTATAGAATCCAAGCAGAAGATGAATCTAGGGTGGAAAAACTTTCATGAAAAAAGTCCAGGTGGCGAGGGAAAAGGAAAAGGAAAACAGAAGTAATAAATTTTAATTGATTTTTTTCCCTGAAAATCCATTTAGTGAGAAATAGCTTAGAGAATACATTCATTTTGTTCCTGTGTTTGGGAGCAACTTCCTCAGGGGAACAAAGGGTGGGCTACCTGCTTGCATGAAGCCATTTTCATTATGTCAGAAGTGTCAGTTGTCTCCAGGCTCGCCAGCAAGATGTCCAAAGAAATAAATGCAGAGAGAGTCCTGCATTGGGAGTTACACGAACCTTGGAAAAGGAGTTTTGAGCTAGGCCTTTTGAAAGCCCTTGATGAGAAAGTGGTTGGGTGAGTCTGTGAGTTCCAGTAATGAGAATGATGGTGGTGATGGTACTGAACATGTGTTGTCCTCAGGAATTTTCTAGTCTTACATATACCTTGTTTTTCACAGTGGCGTTCTGATTACTTTGGTAAAATTATACTTTAGAAAGGGGGCTAGGAGCACATTTCTGAAGAAAAAACCAAGGACGTAGGACTCTTGATAACAGTAGATTTGACCATGCTAGAAACCAGATTCTCTTTGCCAAAGATTTGAGGATAAAACTCCACTCTTGTCCCTCAGGGTCAATCAGCTGTTCTTTACCAAACAACTAGGGTTGATAAGATCCTTATGGGAATCAAAAAAGTATAAGAAGTACTCCCAGATTTAGAGAGTTTCTAACTGGTTGACAAAAATTCAACCAAAGATACAAAGAAATTAAGAAATTCTGAATGTGTGATGTAGAGAAGTGATTCTCAAGTGTGGCCCCTGTGACCAGCAACATCAGTGTTGTCTGAGACTTGACTGGAAATGCAGTGCTGGGGCAGGCCTTCAGCCTACTGGTAAAGATGCTTGTGTCCTACAGTGGCATGTCTCTGATTCCTAGCTCTGGCCCTTGACTCCAGCTTCCTTCCAGTGCCCAGCCAGGGAGACAGCACTGATGGCTCAGGTAGTTGGGTTCCTGCCGACTTCCTGTGGTAGACCTGACCTGAGTTCTGAGCTCCGGGCTTTGGCTCTGGCCAGCCATTGAGGGCACTGGGGGAGTAAACCAGCAAATGGGATCTCTTCATGTCTGTCTCTCTGCTTCTTAAGTAAAGAAATAAATACATTTTTAAAAATGCAGACACTTAGGAGTTCCAAATGTGCTAGTCAGAAACTCTGGAGGTGGGATAGTCTATGTTTAACAAACATTCTGGGTAATTCTGGTGCAGATATTGGAGAATCTCTGATAAAGAGACCATTTCAGCTTTTGAAGAAACGGGACTCCACTGTTGCCAGAAAATGAGTTTGCCAAAAGAAGTAGAACCTGATGTGTTTATGTGGGAATCATAGTACCCTTTTAAAGATGCTCCATGACTTTGGATCCTGCTACCCACCCCCCATCTCTTGGATTTTCATCTTTAAGTAACACACAAACTGTTCCCCCCTCCTCCACGCTGGCAAAGGAGCTTTAAGTGTGAGGAGTGTGCTACACCTAGTTTGTGGGTAATAGGCTCCTAACTCTAGAGAAATATTTCCAGAGGATGAGAATTTTTTTATCTAGAGACTTGATATTTGTTACTATTATTAAACAGAATCAACCTGGGATTTCTCTTTTCCCAATTCAGGATCAAGTTAACATTTTCAGTGTTTATTACCCCATAAAGATGGGAGGTCATGATTTCTGTTGATGGTCGCTCTGATTTCTCTGTTGGATCCTTACTTCCCCAGCTTTTCTCAAGAATTTTAACACATTTTCCATAGATATTAATGGAAAGAGAAGAGAAATGCCTGGATATGAATGAGTCTTTATTTCCTGTTTACTTTGTGTGTTGTTTCTTTAACTTCCATAGCTCCAATCAGAAGAACAATGACTGAACTGTAATATTGAACAGAATCAGAGAATCCAGCTATATGCCCTAGAAACACTGTGTATCTGAGTCACTAATGTGAAGGGACCAATAATGAACTTGAGACATCCCAGAATTGAAAATGGATATAAGTATGGGGAGAACATTGATGCCTGGATGTTGCTAAGGGGCTTTACACCACTGATCTTAGTTGGGACCCATTGAGAAATTGAGCAAAGCTCATAATCCTAACAGCATTTAAGTGATTAAAATTTTGTGTGTGGCATATGAAAGCAACCTCATGAGATAGCAAACTAGCACACTCTTGAGTGAAAATATTAGTATATCAATTTACAGTTCAGGGAAATCCCTGGGAAACACAATATAAGGAAATCTGGGATATAAGCCAAAGAAACGTAGATAAAAGGGGTGTACCTGCCAAGACTGCAAAAGAGAAGAATGTGAGGTAGTCCACATGTTCTGACCAACTACCTGCTTTTCTTTTGAGTCTCACATGACACTCTAAGATCAGAAACAAATATCCCAAAGAGTTGGGAAGACCAATAGCAAGGATGCCCTTAGAGACATCAGGGTCAGTTAGGCTGAGCACCTGAAATGATGCCTATTTCCTATTAAAATCAGTCCTGGAAAGTGATCGAGTTTTAGCTTGAAGTCTGTGCTTCTAACTCATGAGCATCTCTTGCTGCATGGGTAACTTTTATTAGAAAGGTCTCTTGCATTTTGTATACTTTCATCTTTTGTTTTTTTAAATTTTTTAATTTTTTGACAAGTAGATTTAGACAGTGAGAGAGAAAGAGAGAGAGAGAGAGAGAAAGGTCTTCCTTTTTCCGTTGGTTCACCCCCCAAGGCCACTACAGCCGGTGCACTGTGGCCGGCGCTCTGTGCCGATCCGAAGCCATAAGAGATCACTCATGAATGTGTAGCTGTTTCTCTTCCCTTCCATACCTCTTCATAACTCATGTCCAGTTAACCAACCATAGCTCTTAAAATGTTACTTAGAGAGATAGAAAGTGCTATTGTCATCCATGGTAGTTTCTGTGACTGCTATAACAAATTACTACAAATTGGATGACTTAAAAGAACAGACATTTATTCTGACACAGGTTTTGGAGGCCAAAGTCCAAAATAAATGGATCCATAGGGCTGCACCCCTGCACCCCCTCTGCATCTCTGGAGGAAATGTGCACTTTGCCTCTTTCATCTTCTGGGCGCACCAGAGATTCTTTAGCTTGTGGCTGCATCTTGGTAACTTTTGCCCTGTCTTTACATAATGTTCTCATCAAGGCGTACTTCTCTTTGTGTGTCTTGCAAGGATACTTGTCATTGGATCTGGAACCCACCCTGTTAAGCCAGAATGATCATATCTTGAGATGCTTAATTTACATCTGCAGAAGGCTTTTCCCCAAATAAAGTCACACTCATGGTTCTAGGGAATGGGATGTGTCCCTGTCTTCACGGAGACTACCATTCAACCCAGGATGCCATTTGAATCGCTCTTAAACATTGGCAACTGTGAACATTTTTGAGTAATGTGATAAAATATATGTGAATTGTCCATATATAAATACACATACTCCAATTAGCACATGTTTTAGTTTAACATTTCAAGAAATCCAAAATCTACCACTACCACCAAAGCCCAAACTTATACTATTGATTGAGAAACTTAGTCTCTGTCCTTCTTGAATGGTAGCTTCCAAAACTAACCACAACTTCTTTGTGATATGGTTAATGTAAATTAGGCCAGGATAGTGCCTCTTTGGTTCTAGATAATATGTAGAATCCTGTTCATTTATTTAAAGATCATCTTAAATGTTTTAAGCATCCCTGAAGTGTTTACTTATATTGATTACATTGTATGTGGATACTCTTAAGCGGCTATTATTATTATTTGTAATTATTTATTTGAGAGGCAGAGTTACAGAAAGAGAGAGTGACAGAGAGAAGTCATCCACCTGCTGGTTCGCTCCCCAGATGGCTGCAACAGTCGGAGCTGAGCTGATCCTAAGCCAGGAGCCTCTTCTGGGTCTCTCACACTGGTGCAGGGGCCTAAACACTGAGACCATCCTCTACTGCTCTCCCAGGCCATCAGCAGGGAGCTGGATCAGAAATGGAGCACCCGGGACTCGAGCTGGCACCCATATGGGATGCTGGTGCTGCAGGTGGAGGCTTAACCTACTATTCCTCAGCACTGCCCCCAAGCTGCTATTATTATTTATCCTGAGATATAGTAAGCCTGTTTCATTTATCCAATGCTTATGTAATTACCAGGGGATGGTTTTGACCTTTCTCCTTGTTAATCATATCTGATTAAATTCTGCCCATCTCTTTAGACTCTCAGAACCATATTGGGTCCTGATTCTGCCGTTAAGCATATTGACTGTGTCTTCCAGTTTTGTGTCACCAGAAAGTTCGATTTCCATTGATGACCATTATTTTCATGTCTCCAAGTCATTAATAAAAATGATTAACAAAAAAGAACAGACAGCAGAACCTTGGAGCTCACTATTCTACCTCCCTCCTGGTTGATTTTAATAACTTAATTAGGCACTGTTCAGCGACATGATTTTACAAGAACCTGGCCCATATTTCTAAATCTTTTCTTCGAGACTGCAATGGAAGACCCTGTCAAATGCCTTGTTTCCATCCAGGTAAATTGTATGCCTCCTATTTTTCTCTTCTGTGTGCCTACAATGTTTTTATGGAAAGGAATGGGATTAATGCAACACGATGTACTTTGTGGTCCATGAAAAAGCTATAAATTACTGGGAATAGGCAAAAGTGTTTGCTTTGCATCACCAATGCCCTGCTGCTCAGAAGACTCCAATCAGGGAGTGCTTCCTAGAGGAAGTGGCGTATTAATACATGGGCTTTGATGGGCAAGAGATAGAGGGAAGGATACATTTGTCAAGGTCTTCTCCTACTGGTTTGTTTTGTTTTGTTCCCAATGAGCTTATCAGCTTAACTCCCCTCTCTTCAAACAAATAGTAATTTATGGTAAGAGATAAGCATTTCATTAAAGATTTAAAATGAACTGACTATTGGCCACTGCATGAAATGAGTTCAGACCTGAAAATGGAAATACTTTAGTGGGGAACTGGGCTTCAAGGTATTGATTCAGAAACCATTGGACTTAACAAGAATGCAAGAGAGAGAGAGAAGTCAGGGGAGAAACAATATGAAGTCCACCCTTCTCCACACACTGTCTACACATACGTAGAGTACCCTAAGCTCTGGGCTTCCACCACCAATGGTGAACTAAGAATCATACAGATGATGCCAGTTGCCTACAGGAGAGGCCCTCAAAGTTTGTTTAATATTTTTTAGAAGGCTCTAACAAGTTATATTTTATCTGATAATACATTCAAAGTTGTTACTTGAGGTGTGCTTTAAGTTGGATCATCTATAGGAACAATCCTGTTCATTTACCATTTCACAAGTTTTGTCAGTCCCCACCCCTCCCGTATGCATCCTCATCTTTCTGAAAGCAGAAGGAAATGTCCCATGAGACATAGTGTCCTAATTGTCACCATAAAGATAGGTACACTTGAGCAGAGAGGCATCGGGGTTGGTAGTGTGATGGAGTCTTGCTGAAATGGAAGGCATCCAATTCCTTGCAAAACTTCAATTCTTTTAAGCTCTCTGTGGGAACAGTCCCCCTTTCACATCACTGTGATAGATGTCTTGCATTGTAATTGCAAGACGTGACGCCTGAGTGGAGTATGGATGATCAGTCTTTTTTTTTCTATTTTTCTAGAAACGATTGATCATTCATATTTATAGGGCTATCAACTGCTGGGCTTTGCAAAGGTCAGTATTGATTATCTAAGTCACGCAGATGGTGTGCTTCTTTAGTATTCATAAATATGAGTTCTTTTTGTGAGACTACTGTTATTTTTCAAGGAAGAGGAGAAAAGATTGTATATTCATATGAATTAAGCTGTGGGGATTTCAAACAAAACACATTTAGATTCAGTCAAAATTGGCAGACTCATACTATAGATTAGCTGATCCACTTTCCCTTCCCCAACACACACATGTGTAAAGTACAACTTATAGATGAGGAAATTGAGTCATGTCAGTGGTTATGGACAGGTAAAATGCCACTGTTGGCATTAAGGAGACATGGAAGGCTGTTCGTCCAAATATTAATACTGATTTATTCGGGGTGGTAGAATTTGACTCTTAAGTGAATTCTTCTGTCTCTGTGCTTTGTATATTTTAAATGTTTACTGTAAAGTACATATGAAGGTACTTCAAAAGGTTTATGGAAAATGCAGATAAATGTTAAGTGCAATTAATTGGCCAAAGGTGGGGTAGGGGCCTAGGGACTGGCATGGCCACATCAGTTATTGGAATGCCTAGGCTGAATTCCTGCCTCTAGCTCCTGGCTCCAGCCTCCTGCAGACGCAGGCCTGGGGAGTCAGAAATGCTGGCTAAGTAACTGAGTTCCTGCCGCCCACATGGGAAGCCTGGATTGAGCTCCTGGCACCTATCTGTGCCTGCGGTCAGGTCTACTGAGGGCATTCATTCGGCAGAACCCAGTGGAACTCTTTTCCTGTCTCTCTCTCTCTTTTTATCTGTCTCTTCAACCTTCAAAGAACAACAAAATGATAAGCTTGTTCGGGTAAAAAATTTTGGAAATTCAAACCTGTAAGGGATCTTCAAAGAGTTCACAAAAAATGGCTGCTATGAAAAAACTATACATGCATTTAAAGATTTTTTGCAACAAAATAAATTTATCTTTTTAATGTCATGCTCCATGAACTTTTTGGAATACCATCTGATATTATTTTTACAATTAAAAAAAAAAGGTTCATTTTAAACGAACTATGTGTGTCATGACAATTGCCTGGAGTTGTGTGAACAGTGGACTTCTTCCTTGGATGCCCTTCAAGGGACTCTGTTGGAGGAAGAGGTCAAGTCCAGGCTACAGTGAAATCCTCATCTCCTTCCCTGCGTTTGTGCATTGGTGACTGATTACGAGGTCTTCTCCACTTGTCTTTCCCATCCCTTCCCTAACCACTTAGAGTTTTTGGCCACTTCAGCCTCCGCTCTGAATGGCAGTTGGTGAAAGTGGACTACAGATCTATCTTCAGCCGGCACTGCACTAAGGAGGACTATCAGACCTGGCACCTGCTCAATCAGGTACACCCCAGGGTTGGGGAGGGCTGCCTTCAGAGAAAGGGGACTGTTACAAGCCTGATTTAGTTTCATCTGGGTCATCCTTTTTTGGAGAAGGAAATTGGGCCATGTAGGTTTGGCTTTGGGGTACAGGATTGCACACACCCAGGTCCAGCATGAGCAGGTGGTATTTTGTGCCAATTTTGCACCCTGGGATCCTGTATACTCATTGTGGCTAATGACCTTCCTGGGAAAGAGTTGATGACAATAATGTGGGGTTTTAGCTCTATCCATAGTTAAATGAGCACCCAGTAGCTAGGAGACACTCCAATAATTTGTTCATCTCAACCTGCCAATGTGGAAGGTGAGAGTATGTCTCAGGCCAGTGTGAAATAGGACCACTGAGAAAGGATGCAAGGACAGATGGGTCTAATGATGGCAGTTATTTATTGCTATGAAACCTAGGTAGGCTTCTACAGTCCTCAGAACTATTGGCTCATTGGACTTTGTATGAATGAATTTCTCCCCCTATTTTTGTTCTTGAGTAAGAATTAGGACTTAGGCATGACCCTCTGTCATAGAAAGGTAATTTTGTAGGTGAAATCCAGTTTCACTATGATGAAGACGTGAAAACTATCCCAGAACTGGGTTCATTTTCACTAGAATTACAACTGGAGCCACTAAGGCTTTTTCCTGGTAGAAACTTTGCATTTTTTGTGGAGACAGAGAAGAAACAGGATGATCTAGACATCACTGGCCTGGGTGGGTGGAGGATGTCAGAGGGCCGGCCACCCTCCTAGTGCCCCTGTTGTGGGGTGGTGAAAGATGAACACTTTCATTCTTGGATGCCCTGGTGGTCCTGGGGATGAGATTGCCACATAGAGTAACTACAAGAGAGAGGAAGGCTGATGCTTCCTGCTGAGAAACCAGCTCCCTTCCTTTCCTTTGTGTTGTTTCTGCCTCACTCACTGTGGACTTTCTCTTGAAGGGAGAGCCTTGTGTTATGGGCGAAAGGAAGATATTCAAGAAACGCAAGCCAGGAGCTCAGTGTGCCTTGGGCCGAGAGAGCTCAGGGTCTGTGGTCTCAGAACCCTGTGTCTGCGCCGACTGGGATTTCGAGTGGTGAGTCCTTTGGCGTTTCATCACCAGTTCCAACCAGATGTATACCTGTTGATGGCGTGGGGGGGGGGGGGGTGGAAGTAGGGGAGGAAGGTATAATCCCGGGGTGAGAAGTCTGGGTGCTGGCCCAAGGACCCAGCCATCTGGGTTATGCACCAGCTGGAATTCTGCATCCCTGGAAGAAGAACAGGCTGAGGCAGATCCCTGCTCTGTTAGAACAACATTTCCAAGAGGGCTTCTCCTTGTCTTCAGTGAGGGGTTGGGTTGGGACCTGGCAGCACCTGGAGAGATAAGGCCCTGACAGTCGTTTACATACGCCTGCGCTCAAGTTGTGCTGCCATGGGAATCCTCTGTTGTTTGCTTTATTCTCCCTCCAACAACAACAAAGAACAACTTTAAATCTCACCTACAGACACTAACTCTCAAATCTCCAAATGCTTGTTAAAGATGTATTTATTTATTTGAGAGGCAGAGAGAGAGAGAGAGAGAAATGGAAACCTTGTGTCAGCTGGTTCATTTCAAAGCCAGGAGCCAGCAAGTCCATCCAGATCCCCTACAAGGCTGGCAGGGATCCAGGCACTTGGGCCACCTTTTACTGCCTTCCCTGGCTCATTAGTAGGGAGCCGGATCAGAAGCAGAGCAGGCAGTACTCAGAACAAGCACTGAGGTGTGGGATGCCGGAGTCACAAGTAACAGCTTAACCCGCTATAACCTAACCTCGGCCCCTAAATTTCCAATATATTTCGCCCTTTTCCCTTGAATGGGACACATTCCCCCTTGATGTGCAAACAGATGTCAAACTTAATGTGGCCAAAGCAAAGCTCTTCTTGAATGCTCCCGCTAGAAGCAGTCCCTGGCCTTGTTTTTCCAAGTGCCACAAAACACACAGCCATCCGCTCAGTTGCTAAATCAAAGACCCAGGAGAGCTCGGTTTCTCTTTTTATATTCCTGCCAGACCAAGACCCTGAGTGTGTTTCTACCTCCGAGCACAGGCTACCTCAGAGTGCTCTTCTGCATCTCTACGGCTGGCTGGATCTAGTTCTCCAGTGCCTCCAGTCTTGCCATTCCTCTCACAGCAAAAACAACAACCACAACGATAACACATAGATGTATACATAATAAAATCTCACATTAGACCTTATGTCTACTGTGCTTACAATGTCCCATCAACTTTCCCTCTGTCCTGAATACAATCACTGCATCACCATCTCCCGTGCTGTAACAAATCCAGTCTCACTCCTAGCAGAGGCAACAGAAAGTACCCAGCTTTCTCCTAAACCTCAGCCTGGCTTCCACCTTGGGATCACTCATGCCCGGCATAAAAACCGCTTTCTCAGAAATGCCTTCCAAGGCCACCTAATCTTACCTACACCATGGCACTCTAGCACCATGTTTCACGGTCTTCTTAATGTTAATGACCACAGGAGCAATTAGGATTTTCAGTTTTTGAATTCTCACCTATCTCTCCCTAGTCGAATATGAGTGCTGTGAGTGCAGAAGCTTTAAACTTGTCTCTCTGTTGAATCCCTAAGGCCTAGCCCACGGTAAGTTTGCTAAACAGTTTAGTGTGTTTCTGAATTTTCTTCTTTCAGAAGGGTCAGGAGCCTCCTGAATTCTAGGAATGGGTGCCTGTTACTCTGATCCTAGTTGGATCAATTCTTCCCTTCATCTCAAATGTTCAGTCTGATTATTTTCATAATCCATCCCAGATTAAAAGACAGAACTTTCAAGACAAGGCATCAGCCTGTAAGCACGGGGTAGGTTGGGCATTGACAGAAGTGCATTTGCACTTTGGGGTGGTGAATAGCGAGGGGAGTTCAGATGGGAACAGAGCAGCTGTGCTGGGCTGCATCCCTACGCCTTTCACCTGCATTTCATGCAGCTCATTTCTTGAGCTTGATTTGTATTGGAGCCATTTCTTTGTTTCGCACTCTCTCCTAGTAATATAATTTGGTTACTGCAAACAGCTGGGGTACACTTCCTACCTGCTCTTCATCCCTGGACTTATGGCTCGGAGAGCTAGGCTTCAGTGAAGATCCTTAAACTGGGATGTACTAAATGGAATTTAAATTTCAACAGCAGAGTCCCTTCTGTGGCAATTTTAACCCTTTGGGATAAAAAGATATTTTCTTTTTAAAAAAATATTTATTTATTTGAAAGCTGTGAGTTAGAGAGAGAGAGAGAAGGAGAGAGAGAGAGAAAGAGATCTTCCTGCCACTGGTTTACTCTCCAAGTGATCTCAATGGCCAGGGCTGAACCAGGCCAAAGCTAAGAGCCAGGAGCTTTGTCTGGGACACCCACATGGCTGGCAGTGCTTGGGTCTTCTCTGCTTTCCCCTGACCAGTAGCGTGGAGCTGGGTGAAAGTGGAGCAGCCAGGACTTGAATCAGCACTCATATGGAATGCTGGCATCATAGGAAATGTCTTTTTGCCTGCTATGCCAAAATGCCATGCCCTAAAAGGGTATTTCCACACTTGGGGAAAACAGTTTTCAATTATTAACCAGAATCCAACAAAACAGACATAGCAGTTTGCACAGTGGCCCACTTGGAATTATGGCTTGTGACATTTTGATGTCAACCTGAATATTCATAATGTGAATGGCAGTCTGCCTGTGTCCTGCAGACTGACTCCATGGGGGCACCCTGCTTGTGAACGTGTCGTGCTCCATATTCTCCTGTGTCCCTCACCCAATGTCGGGAGGCCTCACAATGAGAAGGAACGAGAGCTGCAACATAAATATTTCTCCTTAAGCAATTCCATTAGCATATTCTGATCAGGACAAAAATCTGAATGCTGATATTTGGTTTTTGACCTTGGGAAATTTTCTTAATCTCTGTGACTTCACTTTCTCAGCTACGAAATAAAAATACATGACATGTATCTCAAAGAGTCCTAGGGAGGAATGCATGAATTAATAAATGAATGAATATACATCATTAATATAGATAAGGCACTTATCCTGGTGCTGTACAGCACAGACATCCAGCATATGGTAGCTATCACTACTGCAGTTGTTCCTCTTGTACCCCAGGGTTAAGTGGTCCCTATCATGTTTTTAGCAAGTAAACCAGAGCTTACATATCCAAATAAGCATGGTCTCCAACGTAGTATCTTTGGGTGCTATCCATTTTCTTCAGTGATGTTGGCATTACTTAAAATGTTTCTGAACCCTTCTTTGGGAATTGTTAGCAGAGTTAATCTGCAGAGGGAGGGTAGGCCTAGCAAGCATGCTCTGATTCTCACGCTTGCACTGTAGAGGTGCCACCTGTGATGTCAAAATCATGCCTGTGGTGTTTTAATGAAAAGAAAGTCAGCATTTTAGATGCAATTACTTGACCAAGATTACAAAACAGAGAAAAGAAGTTGGTGTTCAAATGTAGAACTAAACTAAATCCCTTGTTCTCTGCCCTCTACTTCACCATGTCTCAAGAATTCAACTATGATTTATGATCTTAGGATTTCAGATTTACTGTGCATTTCAAAGAACAGGTTCTCCAAGTTTAGTGGTTCTAAAATTAAAACTCATCCTCAAATGATGTAGGTTTACTGTGGGTGATAAAACTTAATATGGAATGTTTCATGAACTCTGAAATAATATCAAATGAAGTATTTTTCACCATTATACTGGAATTGCAATAGGGATATGACTTCTAAGATTTTATAGATATTTTTTAATATATAATTGCATTTCTTTACCCAATCACATTTCATTTTAAAAAGAAGGTAGAAGATTCACTTGAGTCTGAAGTAAACAAGAAGACACAGCTTGATGCTTACAGTCATAATCTCAAAACAGCAACAAAAACACTCCTATGGCCTAAAAAATATTTTTTCACTACTTCTAAATATGGGAGAAGTAGTTGTTGATTTCTGAAATTTCTCAGTTATTTACAGTGGATTTGGGAGACAATGGAACTGACTATTTGAATGTTTCTTTGTTTTGAAATCTGCTACCATGAGCATAGCTGTTATTTGAAAAATGGAGATTTTTATCAGATTGATTTTATCTGTTTGTGTGTCTTTAATGCTAATACTAGAAGTCAGTGTGTGGCAAGTTTCTTAGCTCTGGCCCCATCTCAGTGGTCTTTCTGGCCAGGTAGTGCTGTTAGCTAAGGAATCTGGAATACCAGCTCAGTTAGTACAGGCCATCATCATGCACATTCTACGTGGGGCTTCCCTAAGCAAAATGGATCATGCTCATTTGGTTGATTCAGGCAAAGTTTGTCTCAGAGACAGCAAGGCAAGGATCTACCCTAGTTTAATCTGTTTGTGGAGGAAGAAGAGGCTGGAGAGAATGCCTTCTCTTTGGTGGAAGAGTTGAGAAATTCAACATGACTTTGCAAATAGAGGGTATTTTCCACCTGTATCTCTCTAATACTTGAGGGGAAAAAAGGGGTTTTATAGATTATCAGAAGCATTCACACAGAGAATGCCATTGGCTTTCACTACTTTCACTGGAGTGTCGAAATAAATATGAATTTGACTCCACTTAAGAGCCTCATAAATCTCCAACCTCAAGCTTACGCTAGAGAGATCCTGTGCAGCAACCCCCATCGTAGTGTGGGTGAGAGGGCCAAGATGAAATGGTGCTGAGAACTGAGGTTGTCAGAGACTAGCAAGTTGTCATAAAAGGGACCATAAGGGTCTGAAGTCATATGAGGTCTCCTGGGAAGGAATCACCTTCTGGGAACCCCAAATGCATTCATGAAAGAGAAAGTGGCTCAGAGCAGAAGTTAAGCCAGTAGTTGTCTTCCTTACTCACCCAGCCAGTCACTGGGCAATCACTTTTACTGAGTACTATACACCAGATGTTCCACCAGGTCTTCCAGGAGGTCTCTTGTCTTCTCAACCAACTACTGGATGGACAGTCTGTTACTGCAGGCATAAAAGGAGAAAATAAATCATTCAAGATGATGATAATCTGAGCCTAGACTCCTCAGATTTAACATGCCTTAGTTCTCACCATCCCTGTCTGGCATGGTGCCAGATCCACTGAGCAAACTGGAGAGAACAGATGGTGGGGTGCCACAGCACATGAATTCAAGTGTGTCTAAAGTCCATTCAGTCTAGAATGCCAGGAGGAATTTTTTTTCTATAGTGGACAAGTCAAATATGTATAAACCAGAGTTATTACACTCAAAGAAGGCATAACAGAAAATAATGGAGTATAATTAAGTGCTGAATTTTATGGTCCAGAACTACACTGTCTATTACAGTAGGCTCTAGAGGCATGTGGTTATTTGCATTAAGGTGAAATAAAATTTAAAATGCAGTCCTTCAGTGGCAGTGATGAGAAGCTAGCACATTAAACAGCATAGTTAGAAAGCATTTCCATTGTCATGGAAAGTTTTCTTGGACAGTGCTAGTGCTGGAAGGAAGTACTAGAGATGGTCAGAAGAGAGAGATCACAGAGAGCTGCAGCAGTCCAGGAAGCCTTCCTGTGGGAGGTGGTGATAGAGCAATGCAGACCTGCTGCTCAGCACAAGGGAAATAGGCAGCCCTTCAGAAAAATGCACAAGGGACCTAGAGATACATGAGAAAGTTCCTGGGGATTAGAGGGATGAGGTAGATGGATACAAGGAGTTAGGTCAGGAGAAGCATCTGAGGGCTGATTGTTGGGTTTCCCAGTGATGCCTTTCTTGGTGGCTGTGTACAGGTTTGTAAATGGCTAAAGTGGTGAGGATGTGAATCATTCATCCAACGCTGTGGCTTCAGGACTGCTTCTGTTTTTAGAGTGCTCGCTCTGCCTGCCAAGAGCCTACATTTGCTGGTGTTAAATCTATCATCCTGCTGTACTGCCTTCTAAGATGGGGACAGTGTCACCTGTAGAGCCACCTTCCTGGAATCCCAGCTGCCAGACAGCAGGATGGAGGATTGAGGGGTCAGGGAGGCTGTGAGAGGGCTGTGCACGGCCTGAGGTTTGGACAGCCCCTGCAGCTTGTCAGAAGAAATACACTTCTTTCTCGACTCCATGAGTCTCTGAATGTCATTCCTGGGGTCCAGGGGGCCATCGTGATGACCAGATGTCCTGCGGGATGCACTAATGCGGAGCAGGGATTATCACCTCGGCGATAACATAGTGAGCTATGTGCCTTCTTGCAAGACACCTGCTCCTTCTGCTTTCCCTTCCTGGTCTACCAACTGAGAGAATTAGACTGGGGAAGATGTGCATTGCTTCCTTTTCTGATGTGCAGAGACTTCTGGGTTTCTAAACCATGCTGGCTCTTCCTCTTTTAGGATCTAAGGATTTTCCCTGAATTAAATCTGAAAGACATACAGATTTCTGGAAATGAATATATTTTTTTTTGCCTAAGCTTCTAGAAATTCTGAAGCATTATAGTCAAAAAAGCCAGCGAGGTGACTTATTTTTTACAGGAAACTGCTTGTGTGTTTGCAGAATCAGTGACAGCACACTTCCCTGAGGCAAGTCAAACTTTGTGGTACATTCTGTCCTCACAATTCACAGAAAAAAGCCCTTTTTCCGGGAAGCTGGATCAGCTGCTAGAGCTCCTGATTCGTCTTAATCATGGAGGGGAGAGGGAGGTTGAGCAATAGGAAAGATTTTAATAGACACTTAGCAGAAATTAATGGCTAGAACTGCAGTTTGGGGGCAGCCAGTTTCTGTTAATGTTGTTAAGTATTAACGGGGTGGTTTTACTCTTTGGGGGCAAAGCAGCATGCCTGATTCACCCTTTGAATGACTGCATCTTCCAACAGCTATCGGGGCCGAACAGAGCCTCTGAAGATGGTTGCATTCACCAAAGAGCTTAAAGACGTTTCTGTCCTTCCCAACACTGCTTAAGAGAACATCTGGCCTTCACAGAATATGAGGGCACAAAACATTCAACAGGCTAACCTAGGGTGCAAAACATTCACTAGATCCACCTCATAGACCAGTGGGGGAATTTTCTAGAAGTTGTGCAAACACGCCATAGCCCAGTGTTTCTGAGGATACATAATACTTAGAAATAAGATGTTCAGTGGTGGTGTGAACCACCAGCTCTCTGAGGACAAATAAATACTAATTGCTGGACATGTACCCAATCTGGCAGATTTCAAGTGGCTAATTTAACCTCAGGGAATGCAGAACTGGGAAGAGATGAGTGGAAGCACGTTGCATAGTATTCCACCATACAGATACATAGATGTAAGTAATATCAAGAGCATAAAATGTATAATAATATAATATTGATATGTAACATAGTATATATTATATACGGTAATAATAAAAAGCAGTAATTAGCAATTAATGTGTTTTAGGTATTCATTACCTTTTTAATATAATTTTATAATTGAATTTTCATGTAATTTAATTTTAATAATGGTTTTAACAGCCATTAATTAACTTGCAAAATTCCTGAAATTGCACCAGTCAGCTCTCAAAGGCGATTGCAAGCTGGCACAGCACTGAGTCCATATGAACTGTCAGGACGGGAGATCTGCTGCAGTCGATTAAGTGGCTTGGCCAAAGATGGGCTTTGCCGGAATGTCTGTTTATCTTCTTCATTCCGCTTTTATTTAAGCATGATCATATCTGTGTATCCATCCACAACTCCATTCATACTCACTGCACAGCTGTCTAATGAGTTCCAGGGGATGCTGGCTGTGGTGCTCACTGGACTGCTAATTATGAGACCATGGTCTTCCTTCAGATACATACCCAATGCAATGAATTAATTAGTATAATTGCTTTTAAAAGATTTTATTTACAGTATACAAATCTCATGTATTTAATGTATACAGATTTAGAAATATGGGTGATACTTCCCACCCTACCCTCTCTCCCACCCATGCCCACACACTTCCTTTTCCTTCCTCTCTTATTCCTTCTCTTAATTTGTACAGTGGCCTTTTTGATGCAGTTGGAGTGTTCATTCATTCAATAATCATTTACTTAACACTTGAAGTGGCCTTGGTACTGTCTGAAACTGGGGTAGTGAGAGGAAACAGCCAAAGATCCCCCCTCTTTTGTAGCCTCCAAGTCCGTGTCATCCCAAAGATTTGCCTGGGACATCAGGAATAGCACTGTATGATCTTGATGTTAAAGAAGAATAAGTTGGAGACTATCAAACACAGGAAAGGGTAGAGTGTCTCAAGCCCAGAACACAATATATGAAAAGACTGGAATATATGAAGAGGTTGGAAGTGTTGTCCAGGAGACTCAGTTGGGAGTTTTGTTGGCGCAAGATAGTTGGGAAGGTGGAGTGGGAATTAAACTGGGTGGAAAGTGTATCTGGTCTCCTGAAACCCTTGCACTGCACTGTGCTGTGTAGTGCTCTGCTGCCTGCTGTATCATTCCACTCTAGTTGGGCTTGTGGTGCCATCCTCGGCTCTTCCAAAAACGGAAAAGCCCTTGAGGACAGCTCTTGTCATATTCTTTTTACTGGGAAGAGCATTCATTAAATGATAAATAAACTCAGAATTAAATTTTTATCTCTACCCTCCCTACCTAGCCTAGATATATATCTAAATAATTGTCTTGCATTTTTATTCAACTGTCAGAAAATCTCGGCTCAGCAGATATGGGAGCAGAAAAAGAAAGGAGGGGTAGGCGCTGATGGCATGGTTTTCCTTGCTGTTTTGTGTGTCGTTAACACTCAATGGATCAATATCCAAATAGCTATACTGTGCTGCCCAGTCTGTGGGTTTCAAGGAACCCTAGTGTTCTTGACTTGGAAGCATGAATTCTCTTGCCACGGGAGTGACCCTCAATGACCTCTCAGTGGTTACAAGCACAATCATCCCTTTTACCTACTTTATTGCTCTACTACTCCGACATTTGTACACTTGGGACTTTTGTAAAGTCCAAACGGGGAAACATCATTTGAACTTCAGGTGGGGCCCTTCCTCTCCAGCGCTGCTCCATTGCTTCCTCTTTTTACAGTGGAGAGGAACAGACAAGGGAATCATATCTGACTTTCTTTTTCTTCATTGTATTATTCCTTGAATTTTGCAGAAACATAGGAAAGAGCTCCAGTTTAGTTTTATTTTTAGAGAAATAGGGGTCTGTGTTATATAAGGAAACGTTTGGATGGCTGAGTGTATACGTGAATGCACATGCATATTTATGTTTGAGTTTGTAGGAAAAATGTCAATCTTTAAAATCAATTTTGAAATAACATATATTGAATTGTAGCACAGAGTATTTTGACCTTAAAAGATGTCCTCTTGGTTGTCATTTACTCATTTCAGAAATATTATTGTGCCCAAAATATGCTCTTAAACATTAAGCATACCTGACCTGCAAGTGAGGTACCTGTCACATTTAAATACATACCTTTTTAAACCTAGAATTTCCACTGCTTTTTTTTCAGGCTAGGATCCAGATGATTTTGTATTATTTCTGATTTAGAAATCCAGAGGCAGGGGTTTGTCCTAGTAGTGAAGACACTGGTTAGGGAGTAGCTGGGTTTGATGTCTGACTCCTGCTGATTCCCATGTCTTGATAATGACTTGGCTCAAGTAGCTGAGCCCCTGCCATGCATCTGAGAGATCTGGGGTGAATTCTTAGCTCCTTTGGGACCCTGGGCTTTGCAGGCATTTGGGGAATGAACCAGCAGATGGGAGAGCTTCTCTCTGTCTCTCTCTCTCTTTCTCTCTCTCTCTCTAGTGCATAAATAAATATTAAAAGTTATTTTCAAGGTAAGAATACTTGCTGCCATTAGGGCTGTTTCAGTCAATGTGTTGTGACTCTTTGGATGACAACAGGAGCATGTGAATTTCTGTGTGTGTGGTATTTTTAGTATTATACATACATACCATTATTTCTTTTCCTGGCAGTGACTATGGTTATGAGAGACATGGGGAAAGCCAGTGTGTACCAGCTTTCTGGTACAATCCAGCATCTCCATCAAAGGACTGCAGCCTTGGTCAAAGCTACCTTAACAGCACTGGGTAAGTAGAATGCCTGAAGGAACTCGACTCACTGTTTTCCTATTGTCCCGTATTGGAATTAAAAGGAGAACACTGCTATTGAGAAAGATATATAAAGAAGTATATGGAGAAAAAGAGGTGTATTAGAGATTATGGGGTATACAGAGAGTGTTTATGACAGGTGACTTAGGGAAACCAAGGAGTTCTATAGCTCAGAATACTCATTTTGGAGTATCAGAAGAATTTTCAAATCACATAGTTTTCAATGCTCTTTGCCATTTGACTCTGGTAGACACTACTTATTGTTTGGTTAAGAATTTTTATCTTTTTAAAGATTTATTTATTTATTTGAAAGGCAGAATTACAGAGATGTAGAGGCAGAGAGAGAGAGAGGGAGGGAGAGAGAGAGGTCTTCCATCTGCTGGTTCACTCTCCAAATGGCCACAACAGCTGGAGCTATGCCAATCCAAAGCCAGGAGCTTCTTCAAAGTCTCCCACTTGAGTGTGGGGGCCCAAGCACTTGGGTCATCTTCCACTGCTTTACCAGATCAATAGTAGGGAGCTGGATCATAAGTGGAATAGCCAGGACTGGAACTGGTGCCCATATGGGATGCCAGCACTTCAGGCAACAGTTTCACCTGCTATGCCACAGTGCCAACCCCAGGAATTTTCTTCTTAAAAGAGATGCTGCCTTGTTCTTGAGCCTCAGGAGAAGAAAATTAATACAAGTGATATGCATATATTTCCATGCTCTCTGGTGATAGATGAACTGAAGCTCTAAGATACTAATGCTGAAAAATTAACAATTCAGAAGTTAGGAACTCCTAAGATAAGAAGGTCAAGGTGCATTATTGGTAATCCTCCACTCACATGTATGTTTCTTTCTTGGTTCACTTAACCGTCATTCACAAATGCTTGGAAAAAATTTCCCTAGAGATTTGTTGTCTGTCCTTGTCTCTGCTGCCTTTATGATCTACGAGAGAATTGTCAAGTGGATGGGCGGTTTAATAGAGCACTTTTCATGTTTTAATATGATCATGTATCATCTTGGCCTGGTGTTAGAATGCAACTTCTGATTCAGGAGATGTGAGATAGGGATCCCTTTCTTCATTTTAACAAACGTCCACATGATGTCATAATTATTAGAATCCATGTATATGGAGAGTTGACCATGTATGACAAAAAGATACATGGGAATTTAATCTGAAGCACTAGCTACATATACAACATTTGTTTCACTTCCCCTTAAGATCTCTACATGGAGGTGAGTAGCAGGTGCATAAGCAGGGAAGACCACAAGAGAAGTGTCAGATTTAATGTGAGACCAGCAACACTCAAGAGGAATTTGTCTTTCCCTGCTCTCAAGGCCAGGAAGAAAAAAGGCAACGTGGATGGCTTGGTTAATCATTCTTGACACAGAGGGTGAAAGAAAGCAAGATATGATATCAGTGATGATAAAGATGATGGTGATTTTAGTGGTGGTGTTACATTTACTTTAGGTACTTTTAGCAGAGCATTGATTAGTATAGCTTTTAGATGATGATATGCTTGGAAGTAATGTTGGTCACACAGATCAGGACTGTAGGCAGACACTTGGCTTGAATTCCCATGCTGGGATCAGCAGGCAAGGGAGGTGACATGAGATACTCTACTGTGGTCACAGAAGTTCATGGTGTTTTATAGGGAGGTTTTACCAGCCAACATCTTCTGAAGTGTAGTTTTACTTCAGTGGGATTGAATAAATGTATCAAACTTGTGCTTCTGTACTGGCATTTGAGTTGACTGGGAAATGGAATATTAGTGAGAAGAGAAAATATGCTATAAAATAGCCCAGTGGCTCCAGTAAGGGCAATTAGATATTGGAGGAGTAATACGTCCTGGGGTTGGAGAGAAGACAGAAAGAGGCCTGTTAACCAATGACACTTGTAAGTCTCATGTTCTAGCTGCTTTCTGGTATTGAAAAAGTCAGAGGTGGCCTCAGGGTAACAGAACAGACCCCTTCCTCACAGAGAAAAGCACTTCTCCTCCTGCTTTCCTGGTCTCCTCTGTTGTGTGTGAGTCAGACATTGATTTTTCTTGGCTGGCTTAGACACTGATCTGATCCCCGGCTCCCCAGGTAGGATCGATAATGATGTGGAAGGAGCGGCTCTTTCCGAGGCAGAGGGCCTTCAGTTCCTCAGCATTTGTTTAGGTTCATGAATGGCTGTTGTCTTGGAGATTTGGCTTTTAGAGGCAGCTGGGTGAGTTGCCTCTCTTGTCCTTGCCCTGTTGCACTCACACACACACACACTCTCTCTTTCTCAATCCAAGCCACACCACTGTTAATTGTCGATTCTGTCTAGGTACCGGAGGATAGTATCCAACAACTGCACAGATGGGCTAAGGGACAAGTACTCAGCCAAGGCCCAGCTGTGCCCTGGAAAAGCCCCTCGAGGCCTCCACGTGGTGACGACCGATGGACGCCTGGTGGCAGAACAGGGACATAATGCAACCTTCATCATCCTCATGGAGGAGGTAGGTGCCCAGTGGGGCTCTGAGGTCAGCACTCACATGCAAGCCATTCCCTGCTCCACAGAGGGAAGGAAGGTCTAGGTTCATACAGGCCACTGTAAGCATCAGTGGTGAGAAGCCAAGACTTTGGGACTGGAAACAGGCAGGGATGAGAGAGGGCCGAGGGTATTTAAAAACGTTCATCCATTCATTCCAGTCTGTAGTGGGGCCCCCTTTGTTTCGGGGCATGCAGTTATGGATAGATTCTTCAGGCTCCTCTTTAGGGTCTATTCTGCTAAGGAAAAGCTTATCTCTGTGAGACCATGAACTGTAAACTTCACCAAAAGAAGGAATCTCCAATTTCATCTGTTGTTTTCAGGAACCTCATTGGCTTTATCCTAACCCTTAGTCCCATTGATTAGAAAAGTCCACAAAGCCTTAAAAAGGTCATGAAAGTGTGAATATGACGGTGGGGGAAGATTAGGAAATCCTTTAAATGACCTTTATGAGTAATATTCTAGTGGTTGCTTTTTCATCAGCTACCTGCTCCATTAGTTTACTCTTTAGTGTCTTTTGCAATCTGGGCAGTAAAATCAGACTGCACACATTCATTTCAGGATGGAAACCGTTCTCTTGTCCGCTTCTTGCTCCCTGTATGAGCAGTTACATTTCTTCCCCAAGCAGGAACATTGCAGAGAGAGACTTCTTGCTGAGGTGGTGGAGCAGGAAGGCTTGCCTGATTGACAGAGCCTCCTAAATTTATATGCAAATTGCTCTGTGCTCTTGAGATCTCCGAAGGAGAGCAAAGCAGCGCAGGAAGCCTTTTTTCAGGAATAGGAGCATCAGAAGCCTTTAAAGTCGAGACTACACCGGACAGGACAGTGAAGTTTCCTTATCCTGGGTTGACAGATTCCTCAGCCTTCACCGACACTGGGTGTTTGAATTAAATGACTTTAAGATTCAGAGAAGGTCATTATCACATTTCCACTAGGGAGTTTCCAGGACAGAGCTATAAAAACCTTCTCTTGAATGGATATGAAGAGCCATGATCTTATCCATTTGAATTACTTCTAGTTCATTTTCACTTTAATTTATATTCATAAACTCAAGGGTAGTTGACATTGTGTGGGGGGCAAGAAAACACCGATCAATATTTCATTCACATCTGGGTTGCCATGGAGGAAGAGATGGGAAGTGAAACTGTGATCCATGCACATTCACTGGGCAGAAGGATTGGCTAATAATTCCAAGTGATGTATTTCTCTGTAATCTGTCATCCATCTCTGTACATGAACAGATACTTCCTTTTCTTCCTCTTCTAGTATCTTTGCTTCAGGATCAAGTTCACTGCATTTATGCAAAATATTGGCCCAGTATAGTGGGAGAGGAGTGCAGAAGCAATGGGGTTTAGCAATGGCTCTTAAGAAACTTAAATGTCTTCCTGGGGTGCTAAGATGCATTCATCTAAACTATTCACATCACGTCACCAGCAACACCCAAGGAGCTCTGAGACTTCCAAAAGACAGAGATATCTGTCAGCTGGGATGATCAGAAGAGGCTTCAGGAAAGAAAGGGATTTAGGTAGGCTTAGGAAACTCTTAAGAACAAGAGAACAGAGATATGATTTGCCTGCATGCAGTATTTATAAAATAGGAATAATCGTCCTACTACATATTGCTATTTGGAGATTGAGTTATACAATATAAGGAGACTTCAAAATGTTCATGGAAAATGGAATTAAAAGGTAAATCTTATTCTGGAAGAAGCATATTTTGAAATTGATTCATTATGTTTTTGTAGAACACGTTTTCCATGGACTTTTTAAAACCTTTCTTGGATTACACAAATTTTTGCCCCCAAATAAATTATCTTTTAATACTATTTTCTATGAATCTTTTTGAAGCATTCTGGTTGTGTTAAGTGATTAGCATAGTTCTTGGGACATAGTAGTGAACATTCAAATATAGGAACAACCATAATGATAGCATTGTGGTTCACAACCATAGAAGGAAAACAGACTACTTATGTCCAAAAGTTGTGTCTTCCACAGCTAGCTAGGAGTTTGGTCTGCTGAATTTATTTTTGTCTCCATTTATAAAATGAAAATAATAATAATCTCTGTAATTTAGAATTGTGAGGAGACTAACTGCTGGGCACTGTTAACAAACTAAGTGGTAGCTGTTGCTATTGTTTGCTCTTACTATTAAGACCTAGAAGAAGAAGAATTCAACTATGTGAGAGGGAGACAGGGAAGCCCATGACTTTCCCACTTCAGAGCTTCACAAAGGCTCCAGCTTACTGTTGTCTGTGTCACACCAACTAGGCTGCTCCAAACCTGGGCATCCAGGGACAACAGGTCCATAGTACCTGCCAGTAGTACCTGAGAGTATCATATATGAGTTTCAGGATCGTGTAAAGGGTATTTTAGCCCTCTGTGCAAAACTGTGAGTCCTGAGAAGGTGATGCTGAAGCTACAGGAGAAAGCATGAGATAAGAGTCAGGTTGAAGCATGTAAAAGAACCCAGGCCAATTGCTGTTTCCTGTTGCAGGGTGATCTGCAAAGGACAAACATCCAGCTTGACTTTGGGGATGGGATTGCTGTGTCCTATGCTAACTTCAGCCCCATTGAGGATGGCATCAAGCATGTGTATAAGAGTGCGGGGATCTTCCAGGTGACAGCCTATGCAGAGAACAGCCTTGGCTCAGACACAGCTGTCCTCTTCCTGCACGTAGTTTGTAAGTAGAGTGGGCCAGCTCCTATCTTCCTTTCCTCCCCGGTTGACATCACCCTCTGTCCAAACTTCCTGGAATTGGAAGCTGAGGTCAGGTTCATTGTATCTACTACAGTAACCCAAAGTGAAAGACTGAGATGGATACCCACCTGTGTTTCAGAGCTTAATGATACTGACACAGATAGATTATTGTGAAAGTTTGGCTGATATATTACCAACTAGCTCCTTTTTAGCACTTCTCTGCCACAATGTGTGTACATGCAGACATTCAATCAGGCCAACGTCGCTTCTGCTTGCTTTGGAAAATCCTGAAAATATAAGAAGTAGAAACCCTTTTGGTTGGTGGTCTCAGACTAATTTTCAAACCGTTATGAGTGAAAATAGCACAAATCAAAGTAAACCATTATCTCTGTTGGAGGAGCTAAAGAAGGATTAAAGAAATACATGTTTAGATTTTAGTGTAGCACCAAAAACACACAAACTTAATTCCTACATCCAAGGTTACTGCAAGTTCATTGTGTTGAAAATAATTCTAAGAACTCTCCAGAATTTTTTGTTGTTATTTTAGAATCTGTTTCGTTGCTTTTGACCACTTCTTGACACGAACTGAAATAATAGATGAAGTTCTGAAATACATTGCTTTTGTTGAGTGTATTTTTAAATATTTATTTTTATCTACTTGAAAGACAGAAGACACAATGTAAGAGATAGATCTTCCTTCTGCTGGTTCACTCCCCACAGGCCTGCAACAGCCAGAGCTGGACTAGGCCAAATCCAGGAGCTCAAAACTCCATCAGGGTCTCTCATATGGGTGGCAGGGACATAGATATAAGCCATCTTTAGCTGCCTCCCAGGACGAATGAGTAGGAAGCTGCCCACTGTGCCACAATGCTTGCCCCTCATTTTATATGTTAACTATCTTGATGATTGACAGGGACTTAAATCTTGTTTTTAAATATCTATTTATTTGAAAAGCAGAGTTACAGGGGCAGAGGGAAGACAGAGAGAGGCGGGTGGGGGGAATGGATCTTCCATCCACTGGTTTACTTTGAAAATGGCTGCAGTGGCCATGGATGGACCGAAAGCCAGGAGCCAGGAACTTCTTCTGAGTATCCACATGGGTGCAGGTGCCGAGTACTTGAGTCACCTGCTGCTGCTTTCCTAGGCACATTAGCAAGGAGCTGGATTGGAAGTAGAGTAGCCAGGACTTGAACTGGTGCCCAAATGGGATGCCGGCATTGCAAGCAGCAGCTTTACTTGCCAAGCCACAGCGCTGGCCTCTAAATCTTGTTTTTAGGATGTTAGATATCAAAAACATGTTCTGATAGAGATGATAGGGATGATACTGAGTTATGACTTTTATCGGTGATACCTGTGGATCTCAGGATTTCCAAGATTCCTGCTTGTACAGTCGTCTTCCCTATCTTGGGATGTTTCAACACCTCCAGGGCATGCCTGTAACCAGAGATAATACCAAATCTTACAATTTTTCCCCTAAAGTTAGGGGCAGGTAATATATACATCATAGATACACTGGATCAAGTGTCCTGGGTGGTATAACATGAGATTATATAAAACAACTAAGAATAGCATGCAGTTAAGTTTATGGGCTGTTACTTGGATTTTCTATTTAAAGTTTTCTGTGTTTGACTAGATTTGTGAGTAATCTGCTACATATGGTGAAATTCAGTGAAAACAAGGAGCATCTTTGCTATTAACAACTCAGTGATGCCTTCAGCTCCACTTAGGAAACAGCCCATTCCTAAGAGTCCTGGCAAGCGGTAGGCACTGTGCTGGCTCCCTGATCACAGTAATAGTACAGGGACCAGCAGTGATGGTGCAGGTGTATGGGAGGAGATCTGGGCTGTGGATCAATTGTATACCTAAAAACAACAATCTACACGACCTTGAGGTAAATTCGTTCTCTATTTGGCATGAATTCCAACTTTAAATGATTTTATTCTGTTACTTTGCCTCAGGAGGCTGCTGTAACAGTAAAGAAAAAATACACACACACAAACCACTTATTTACTAACTCAGCAAATATATAGAGACTTCTTAATATGTGTAAGACAGGCGTTGGGGCAAGGGGAGGTGACAATATAGCTATAGTCCTACCCTTGCAGAATTTACATTGTGAGGGACAAGAGGAGGTACTGCTAAAATGGGCCATAAATAGAAAAAATGGTGATAACCACACTGACCAACTACAGTCATTCTATGCCCAAAGCACCAGGTCACCAACCCAGTTGGGGAATATGCTAAGTTTTTACAAGCCCAGATTTCAGGATAACAGAGACCTATGTTCAAATTCCTATCATATCCCTATGTTAAATGTCTGAAATTGATCAAATTCCTCAATCTTTATAAACTTCTGATTCTCCATCTTTGCTACTGTAATAGGGTGTCTGTGAGTGTCACATTGGATAAGTCTTTGTGTCATGGAGTCCCCAAAACTACACCCAGGCCTGGGAATTCACCAGGAGGACTCATGGGGCTCAGTGTGTGGCTTCTTTCATGGCCAAGATCAGTTCTACTAAAAACATACAAAGAAAAATCAGCAGAAAAGCTCAGGGCACAAATCTGGGGGATAGTCAGGCATAAACATCCAAGAGCTCTCCCCCCGGAAGTTACACAGGAAGTGCTCATTCCTCCAGGAATGATTGCTAATATCATGTGTGAAAGACTGCCTACCAGAGGAGCTCACTGCAGACTCAGTGCCCATAGTTTTGATTGGGGATGGGATATGTAAGGACCTGTGATTTGCTTATATGAAAACTCCAGATGCTTATGCAGGCATTCAGAATAAACCATATTTCTTGCAAAAATAGTTTAGATGGAGTGAACCACTCTTGTGACTTAGCTATTGACTGGAAACACTCCCATGGCAGATTCCCAGATGCCAACCAAGGGCCAGCCTTGCACGTAGACCTTCCTAAGGATAGTAGTCTCAGGTCTCAGGTCTATGTTCTTTTTTTTTTTTTTTTGACAGGCGGAGTGGACAGTGAGAGAAAGAGAGAGAGAAAGGTCTCCCTTTTGCCGTTGGTTCACCCTCCAATGGCCTCCACGGCCAGCGCACTGTGGCCGGCGCACAACGCTGATCCGAAGGCAGGAGCCAGGTGCTTCTCCTGGTCTCCCATGGGGTGCAGGGCCCAAGCACTTGGGCCATCCTCCACTGTACTCCCTGGCCACAGCAGAGAGCTGGCCTGGAAGAGGGGCAGCTGGGATAGAATCTGGCACCCTGACCGGGACTAGAAATCGGTGTGCCGGCGCCGCTCGGTGGAGGATTAGCCTGTTGAGCCACGGCGCCGGCTCTCAGGTCTGTGTTAACATTTTTCTGCACCATGTGCAAAATGTTGCTTAGCACCCAGCTTAGCTTGTGATGAATGTGACCTGTTACTATAGTAATTACTGGCACGTCCTATGAACTGTCTGCCTGACACTTGTGCTTTGTTTAAAAATGAAGACAGTAAAAGAACTTTACAAGGTGCTACCCCACCGAGGGGCTACCCTACCCTCATTGCCCACTCTGCAGTGGGCCTTGCCTGCAGCACATGAAGACCAACGTATCTCAGTGGAAAAAAAAAAAAAGAAGAAGAAGAAGAAACACAACAGCAAAGAGCAGGTTTACATTGTGGGTTATGTGCATGAAGGAGGAAATGTTCCTTGAAACTTTTATCGTGCTCATAATTCCCTCCGAATCAATCATGGCTGCATTTACCAGACAGTTATTGTCCTGGAAACTGCTCTTGGCCTCACCTTGGGCCATTAGCTAACAAAAGTAGTTGTTAGCTGCCTGTAATAACCAATATCACACAGATTATTAGATTTTTATCAAAAAGGCCAGTATCTGACACCGAGGATTTTGGGAGTTCACTGGGTTCCTTCCCGAGTCTTCTCAGCTCACTCTCACTCATCTACGTTTTGTCTCCGTGTGGAAGGCTGGAGCTTCTGGCTCAGTTTTTCCCCTAAGAAGCTGCTACATGGTGTTGTTTCCAACGATGACTTTTAACCAAACGTGCTTTCTCTGGACCTGGAGCAGCAGTGACTGTGTTTGATGGTGCTCCAATTCCTGGGACTCCTTTTGTGTTTGGCATGCGTTTAGGGAACGGCTTCTTTGATCTTGGGGGCTACAGAGCACCTGCCAGTGCCAATGCTGGCTGAACCAAGGCCCCTGGGAGACAGATGGCTGAAGAGAACTTCTAGAGCCACAAGCCGTAGGTGAAGCCTCACTTACCTGTAGAAAAGCCCAGAATTCCTGTGGAATGGCTTGAGAAATCAGAGAAATCAGCTTCATGCCTTTTTTTTAAGCTTTATTTGTTTATTGTGAAAGAGTCGCAGAGAGAAAGAAAGAGCTTCCATCTGCTGGTTCACTCCCCAGGCGGCCATTGGCTTCATGTGTTTTGGGGGATAGCAGTAAGAACAGAAGTAAAGACTTTGATGGTAAAGGGAGGGTTCTTTCCCGTCAAATGAAGAAAGAACCTTGGAATGGAGAAAAATTATAAATTTTATTTAAGAAATAAGGCTCCGCATATTCCTCCTGGGACACAGGCTAGCGAGAAGCCCTTTTCCGTAGCCTCTTTCTCTTACTCATCAATGAAACACAGTAAAGACAGAGACATCTGGTAAACTTGTAAAAATGGGCAAATAATTCAGCTGAAGTAGTCATTGTTTTCTCATACCTATGGTGTTTTACTCTCATTGCCATCAAAAGAATCATCCGAAAATAACACAGATTTGCTTATTGAAAATAAATGTTAAACCAACTGTGTATATGAAGTGATGCTAGTGCTGACGCTGTTAGTATACTTGGGTTTAGCCACTGCCTGTGATGCCAGCATCCCACGTGGGTGCTGGGTGGAGTCCCAGCTGCTCCACCTCCAATCTCGCTCTCTGCTAATGTGCCTGGGAAAGCAATGGAAGATGGCCCAAGTGCATGAACTCCTACACCCATGTGGGAGACCCAGAAGAAGCTCCTGGCTTCAGTCTGGCCCAGCTCCTGCGTTGTGGACACTTGTGGGGCAAACCAGTGGATGGAAGATCTTTCTCTGCCTCTCCTTCTCTCTCTCTGTTTCTCTCTCTCTCTGTAACTCTGCCTTTCAAGTTAAATATATATTGAAAAAATAAAAATTTGCTTTACAAAATCTTGAGGTACCATATATCTGAAGCCAGGGCAGAAATCCATATGCAAGAAACATTTTCAAACTCTATATAGGTACATTTTTGATCAATTTTTAATGGACAGAAATTATATATTTTTATTGTTTCCTCACCACAAGATGGTAAGTATGTGAGATAATATAGTGCATAAGTTAGTTATATTGAGTCATTCCACAATATACATACATATATATATATATATGTGTGTGTATGTGTATATTTGTATGTGCATATATACATATATATATATGTATGTATGTATTTCAAAGCAACATTGATAAATGAAGTCATCAGTATTTGTCTTTCTTTGTTTATTTCACTTCAGATGATATTGTAAATACATATATTCTTGAACATATCTTGAGCGTTCAGGAAAATGCAGTCTGCCTAGCTAGACTCACTACCTAAATAGCAATTGCTATCCAAACATCTCACCTAATATGAAGTCTCCTATCACACAGAAATGCCCATTGAGACTCAGAAGAATATAATCTGTCTTCAGAAGGAATTTTGTCTGTTGATAGAAGCAGTAAATTTGTGTTGGGGAAGTATTACGTGGTAGAAAGATACCTATAATTAGCAATACGATACTTCAGCCATCTACACAGCACATTCAAAGATTCTATGGCTGTAATGAAGGCAGGGCAAGTATTGTCCCTTAATTTTCAAGCACATAATAATATGTGTAGAATTGAGGTTCTGTAGGATAAAGGAAAAGATCAGACAACTGTGGCAGGCATTTGGCCTACTAGTTAATACTCACTTGGCGCCCCTTCGCATCCTATGTTGGAGTACCTGGGTTCAAATCTTGGCTCCACTTCTGATTCTGGATTTTTGCTAATGTGCACCCTGGGAGCCTGGAACCCAATCTGGGTCTCCCACATGGGTGGCAAGAACTCAAGTACTTCAGCCTGGCCCAACCCCAGCTGTTGCAACCATTTGGGGAGTCAGATAGTGAACACATGATCTCTTTGTTTCTGTCTCTGCCTCTCTGCCTTTCAAATAAAAAGAGAATATACAAAAATTATTTGAAAGACTATAATGTCAAATTTGTGCGAGACTTCAAATGAGAAACTTCCTTTTTACTTTTTACTTTTTTTATTTTTAATTATTCTTCCTTTTTACTTTTAATTATTGGCATATCCTAATTGTTTGTGTTTATGGGGTATAGTGTGATAATTAAATACATGTATTTGTCATTACTTTGCATTGGGAACCTTCAGATTCCTCTTGCCTAGGTGTTTATAAAATATCTATTAAGTTGTGGACTACAGTCACTGTACTGTGCAAACTGAGCAGTCTCCAAAGCCAGCTAGAATGCAGAAGGTGAAGGGTAAATGGCCAGAAAAGTGTGCCCTCCCCGCCTCCAGGAGGGAGAATAAGGACCCCAGAAGAGGGGTGCCCTTGTGCCAGCCATGGCCTTAGACCTTCATACAGAATCTCTTCAGTCATCTGCACCTGTCAAAGTGATGATGGTGGAAATGAAAAAATGTCCTCTAACATGGTGCCAATAAAATATTCTAATTGGACTTTGTTCAGTAGGAAATATTTGTGGAAGGGAAATAAGGAATAAGAAAAGGTAAAGAATTAAGGAAGGGAGGAAGGAAAAAAAGGAGTGGGGAGAAAATCCCACAGAAAGACTTGACTCTCACACCCTAAATGCAGCCTGGATGCAGTAACAAGTTTTAATCGGAATTTTCTTCTTCTCATTTTATTTTGAAGGTGGAATAAATTAAAATTCTGACTTTTTAGAGCTATGATGTATTTATGTGTGTACATTTACCTGCCAGTTTGGAACTTGATGCTGCTTATGCCAGTATTCCAAAGAAAGGAAAGAGAAGCAGCTTTTTTATTATGTAGGAGCTGGCATTTGTTTCTCCTTCCTTTTGTTCAGATGGCCTTTTCAGATTCTGAGTGACCCCCACTGTGTACTGCAGGTGACAAGGCACAATGGCCCATTGTTAGAGAGGATGCAAACCAATTAACAATTGAGGATAATGGAAGAGCCCTCCATACAATGCACTGACCCCCAAATCACAATACAGGCTAATCATCAGAAGTTGGATAGGCTGCTGTATCTTCCTATTTGTTGACCAAGTGTCATGTAAACTAGTTTTATCCTTGGACTGGAAGTTCATTAGCATTCCTGGTTGGGCTTATCAAATGTAAATTAAGTTCAGATGTCACTCAAAAAATCTGAACCCTGATTTGAGTTCCCTGTTGAACCTGGTGCTTCATTTCAAGTGCGTGCATCCATACACACACACACACACACCCTCCTAATATTTGTGAGTTTGTGATCCACACTTTCACATGGTAGATGGTGACAAGGATTCAGATTAATAATCTGGGAGTGTGATGAAGTTTGATGATTTGCTCTGGGAATGTAAGCATTGACACTATGTTTTCTGTTCCTTTAGGTCCAGTGGAGCATGTTCATCTCCGAGTTCCATTTGTCGCCATAAGAAATAAAGAGGTCAACATCAGTGCCGTTGTGTGGCCCAGTCAGCTGGGGACTCTGACTTATTTCTGGTGGTTTGGCAATAGTACAAAGGTTCGCCCTTTCTTTAGATCTACATTGAATTCTCCTGTTGTCCAACTTCTGTGTTGATGTTGGGGACCCTGGGGTTGAGGCAATGAGGAATGAAGCTATGAGCCATAGTATTGAATCAAGCAAACCTCCCAACTCCAAGTTCAGTACTTTAATAGGGAAAGTTTAAATAATGCTAAGGAAGAAGAAATAGTTTGAGAAAGTATACAAACCTGTATGTTCTTGCTCCTCTAATCAAAATTGCAATTGCTCTATTTATTTTAATCCTGGCCTTCCACTCATTAGTTCCATAATATCAAGGAAATTACTTAGCAGCTCTGAGACTAAATGACCCCATCTGTCAAATGTAAAATAGATACCTAAGTGTGGGGTTGTGAAAATGAAATGGGATAACAGGTAAATGGAGGAAAACATGTGATGAGCTAACATGAGTAAAGAAACCTTATCAACACTTGCTAATATGCTATAAATGTTAATGTTTTTAGACAAAATACTGAGGTTGTCATGTTTCCAGAAAAAATAACTAACTAGGTCAAATTCTAGACTTTGCACATATTCCCAGGACATGGTGATGGTGATGCCTGTGTTGAGAATGACAGCGGTTGTATGATAGAATCAGGGAAAAAATTGAGTTTCTCAATTTAATTATTGTTAATATTCTTCTGTGTGGACAAATGTGTAATGGCATATACCTGCCATCATAACCTAACATAGAAGTTTCACTGCCCTAAAAATGTTCTGTGATTCACCCATTCATCCGTCATCACATGAAATCTCTGGCAACCACTGATCTTCTTACTGAATCTGTGGTTTTGCCTTTTCCAGAATGCTGTACTTGAAGTTGAAGTCATACAGTATATTTGCATTTTTAGATTGGATTCTTTCACTTAGAAATATGCATGCACATATATGCCATGTGTTTTCATGAGTTGAGAGCTTTTTCATTTTTAGTGCTGAATAAGAGTCTGTTGTCTGGATTACCAGTGTATTCACTCAGTTACTAAAGGACATCTTGGTTACCTCCAAGTTTGGGCAATTATAAATAAAACTGCTGTAAACGTGTGTGTTCAGATTTCTGTGTGAAGTATGTTCTCAATCTTTTTTTGATAAATAATAAGACTGAAATTGCTTGGTTGTATTGAAACAGAATGTTTTGTTTTGTAAGACACCACCAGTCTGACTCCCAACATGGTGGACGGTTTTACATTTCCACCAGCAATGTTACTCCACATGATCACCATCATTTGGTGGTGTCATGTTCCAGATTTTGGCCATTCTAATCAGCTTAGTGATATCTCGTTGTTGTTTGCATTTGCATTTCTCTGATAACACATCGTGTGGCACATTTTCTGTGTGCTTTTTGGCAACTGTAGATCAAATTTGATGAGATGTCTGTTGAGATCTTCTGCTTGTTTTCTGGTCTGGTTGCTTTTTTTTGTTGTTGAGCTTTAAGAGTTCTTTGTGTATATTAGATAACAATTCTGGAATGTCTTTGCTAATATTTTCTGCAAGCGTATGGCTTGACTTTTCATTCTCTGGACAGTGTCTTTTGTATTTTTAATGAAGGCCAATTTATCAATTATTTCTACCATGGGTCATACCATTGGTGTTTTATCTAAAATGTAATGGCCATTATAATGTCATCTACGTGTTCTCCTAAGTTATCTTCTAGAGTTCTATGGCTTTACATTTTATATTTAGATCTTGGGTTCATTTTTAGATTCATTTTTTGGTGAGTAAGTCTATACCTAGATTCATTTTATTTTTGCAACTGCTTGTCCAGTTGTACAAGTACTATTTGTTGCCTTTGCTGTTTCCTCAAATATGAAATGGATTTATTTCTGGCTTTCTATTAAGCTACATTGATTTATTTGTTCTTTTACCAGTGCCACTCTGCCTCAATTAATACACATTTACTATTGGTCTTTAAGTCAGGTGGGGTCAGTCATTCAACTTTCTCTTCTTCGATACTATGTTTGTTAATTTGAGTCTTTAGCTTTTCAATATAATCTTTAAAATTTTATTAACTAAAGAATAACTTGCTTGGAATTTGGGATTCCAATGAATCTGTACATCAAATTGCTAAGAACTGACATCTTGACAATATTGAATCTTCCTAGCCAAAAATAAGAGGGTTTCATAGAATTCATGGAAAATTCACATTATCACTTAATTCCATTTTCCTCAAACTTTTTCAAAACTCTCTTATTTCTTTTCACTTATTTACTTATTGTTTAATTTCTTTGAGTAGAGTTTTGTAGTTTTCTTTACATATGAGAGTACCTCAAAAAGTTCAAAGAAAATGGAATTAAAAGAAAAGTTTATATTTGTCAAAAATATTTGAAATCCATATATAATTTTTATAATCATTTTCCATGAACTTTTGTAGGTCTGGCACATATTTTATTAGATTTATCATAATTATTTCATTTTGGTAGTACTCATAGTATTGTATTTTTAATTCAAATTTCTCTTGATCATTACTGGCATATAGGAATGTGGTCAACTTTTGCATATTAACTTTATATTCTGCAACATTGCTATAATCAGTTTTTATTCCCAGGTACTTATTTATTATTGTTAATTATTTTGCATTTTGTTGGATTTTAAAAAAAATCATTGATAGTTGACATAGTTTTTCACTTCTTAAATGTTTGGTAGAATTCACTAGTAAAACCATTTGGGCCTGGTGCTTTCTATTTGGAAAGATTATTAATGACTGATTCAATTTCAGAAAGTTATAGGCCTGTTAAGATTTTATTTCTTTTTATGTGAAGTTTGGCAAGTTCTATCTTTCAAGGAATTGATCCATTTCATCTAGGTTATCAAATTTGTGGTCATGAAATTGTCCATTGTATTTATTTATTATCTTTTTAATATGCATAGGATCTGTAGTGATGCCTTCATTGATTTCTGATATTAGTAAATTATGTCCCCTCTCTCTTTTTAAATTAACCTGGCATGAGGCTTATCAGTTTTATTGCTATTTTCACAACAGCAGCTTTTGGCTTCATTTATTTTCTCTATTGATTTCCTGTTTTCAGTATCATTGCTTTACGTTCTAATTTTTATTGTTTCTTCTGCTTATTTTGGATTGAATTTGTTTTTCCTTTTTTAGTTTTCTAAAGTGGAAGAATAGGTGCTAGTTTTTAGATTTTTCTCTTTCACTACATGTGTACCCAGTGCTATAAAGGTCATTCCAAACTACTTCTGCTGTTTCCTACCAACTTTGATAGGTAGTGTTTCCATTTTTATTTAGTTAAAATATTTTAAAAATTTCTCTTGTGATTTCTTTTTTGATGATTTATGTATTGTTTTAAAGTGTGTTGATAAATCTCCACATATTTTTCTATTTTCCAGTTTTCTTTCTATTATTGATTTATAGTTTAACTCTGCTGCAGTCTGAGTTAAGGCATTATATGGTTTCTCTCCTTTTAAACTTGTTAAAGTGTATTTTAGGTCCAGATTGTGTTCTGTGTTGGTAAACATCTGTATGAGTTTGAGAATTATGTTACTCTGCTATTGCTGATGACACAATCTATAGATGTCTATTATATGCAGTTGATTGACATAGTTCAACTATGTCCTTACTGATTTTCCTCTCCTTGCCTAGCATATCACTTGTATCTTCAAAATTACTTTATTTAGTGGTTGTCCTAGAATTTGCAATGCACATTTACAATGAATCCAAGCCTATTTTCTGTGACTCTATCCTACTTCTGAGGTAATAGGGTAATACAACTACCTAATAAAATAATCATAATTCTTCCCTATTACCTTATGTATCTTGTTGTCACTTAATTCACTTATATATAAGAATCCATTAGATATATACATAAGCATGAATAATCAATTCATTGTTACAATTATTGTTTTAAATAAAATATTGTTAGGTCAACTAAAAAGAAGAAGAAAAGTGCTTTATTTTACTGTCACTTATGTTTTCTTCTGTGCTCCTTGTTTCTTCATGTGGTTCAGAATTTCTGACCAGTATTTACCCTCCCTTCTTTATAAAGAATTGAACAGTTCTGGAAGACACATCTACTGACAACAAATTCCCTCAATTTTTGTTTATCTGGCAACATCATTTTTTTCTTCTTCATTTTTGAAGAATAATTTTATGAGGTACCGAGTTGGTGATTTGGTGCTTTTGGTCTCAACACTTTAAATGCATGACTCCACTTCTTCACTGCCTGGCTTCTGTGGAGAAGTTGGAAGTAATTCTTGTCTTCTCTATAAGTAAATTGTTTCCTCTGGCTTCTTACAGTCTTTTTTCATAATCTTTTATTTCCTATGGCATGAAAATGACATACTGAGGTGTAGGATTTTCAGCATTTATCCTGTGCGATATTCTCTGAGTTTCATGTGTCTGTTTTTTGTTATTTGTTGTTATGTTGAGGGAGATTATGGGTCATCACATTGTTTCATATATTTCTCCTTTTCCCTCCCTCTTTTCCCTCTGGGTTTAACTTTACACATATTTATACATTTTTAATTGTCTTAAACCCTGTTTAGATATTCTGTTTCCTTTGCAAAAATTTGTTCTCTTTGATTTGCAGTTTGAATGTTTTTATCGTAATATCTTCTAGCTGAGAGATTCTTTCCTCAGCTGTGTTCTTCTTCCTATAATTTTTATTATGTATTTGAAAGGTGGAGTGACACAGAAAGAAAGAAAGGGAGAAACAGAGATCTTCCATCCCCTGGTTTACTCCTCAAATGGCTGCAGTAGCCAGGGCTGGGCCAGGCTCAAAGTGAGAAGGCTGGAGCTCCATCCAGGTCTCCCGTGTGGATGGCAGAGGCCCTAGTACTTGGACCATCTTCTGCTGCTTTTCCAGGTGCACATGAGGAAGTTGGATCAGAAGCAGGGGAGCTAAGCCTTGAACTGGCACTCTGATATGAATGCCAGCATTGCAGGCAGTAGCTTAACCTGATGCACCACAGTGCAGGCCCCTCAACTGTGATCTAACAAGCCGATCAATGACATTCTTCATTTCTGTTAGTGTTTTTGATCTCTATAATTTCTTTTTGGTTCCTTCTTAGGCTTTCCATATTTCTATTTACACTGCCATCTTTTCTAGCATGGCATCTACTTTATCAGAGGCTTTAGTGTATTAATCATAGTTGTTTTATCCCAGTCTACATTTTAGCAAACTTGCCATGTCCAGTTCTGGTGCTTGCTCTGTATCTTCAAATTGTTTTTGTTTGTTGTTGTTTTGCCTTTTGGTATGGCTTGTAATTATTTTTCTTTATGGTTAGACAAAATAAATGGGTAAAAGGAAGTGCTGATACTAGGCCTTTGGTGAAGTGGTGGTGAGATATGAGGAACCAGAAGCTTTCTGTAGGCCTGTGATTAGGCCTGCATGTTTTAGTGGGCCTGTACCTCTGGACTAAGTACTTCACAGGTGTTTCTTAGTGCCTCCTCCAAAGTGGGCAAGCATAGCTAGGGTGGGATGGAGTTGCTTATTTCCCTTCCCCAGAGTCCTTAGTCTATGATAAAATCCTAGCAGGTTAGGCTCCGATTTACCAGTTTCTTCTGGAGGCAGATCTCATTTATTTATTTGTTTAAAGAGTGCTCTGATATGTTACAAACATCATTCCTTTTTTCTTTCTCCCTCCTGGAAACAGAAAAGTTTTTACCTCTCTCTCAATCTCTCTTTTTTATTTATTTATTTATTTATTTATTTATTGGAGAGGCTTTTAAGGTCTTGGTTACAAAATTTACAAAATCATGAGGACTTCCCTATGACTGGACTCCTGGAATTTTCAATTCTGACTCGTATTTTTCTTGGAAACTCATGATGTAATTGACATTGCTCATCCTGGAAAGAGGTTTAATTAAAAAAAATTAAAGAAAAATATCCCATCAGAGTTTGGAATACAGAATATCAAAAGATAGTGAAATAAGTATTTGGTTACTGATTAGTGATGATCAAACTCAAACCTTGCCTTGTAAGAGTGGACAATAACTCATCTCTGGTCTTTCCTAGGGAAGCAAACTGATCCTGTGGTGCGAATATAGACCTTGGATTTGTAAAATTGTAGGTTAGGTTTCCGGTACTGCCACCTCTTGTCTGTATGAGCTTGGTCAAATTATTTGACCTAAGATGCAATCTACTCCCTGTACACTGTAGGGAATATCAATCTCATCTTGATTGTGTGAAGGTGAAGATCATATATATTTACTTGGCGTATAGTATTTACTCAATAAATGGATGCTTTTTATTATGTCATTGAAACTGCTTTTAGGATGTATTGGTAAACAATAGAGCAGATACCTAGTCTGTTTGGACACATATATCTTTTCTTTTTGTATTTCTATGCCTCAGGCTTCCAAATTCATTTCTTGGTATAGGCGACTAATGCTTTTGCATCTCTACCATTATAATTCAACAGGATAATAGCAAAGCAGGATACTTAGTGAACTCTCTGGTACATTAGAAAAGTAAACTCCCTTGTGAGATGAGCATCCCAAGTTCAAACAGTTAGTTGCAGATCTAGACCTACAACCTAGGGCTCCTAGTTCCCATCCAGCAAACCTTAATTCTGCCCACAGCACCAAGATAGTTTAGCTGCACCACAGACTTGTTTGTATCCTAGAGGTTGCACACTCAAAATCTTGGTTCAAAGCTCAGGAGACACATGCGGTGAAAGCATTGAGAAAAGCCTCTATTAAAAAAATTTAGAGGCCGGCGCCATGGCTCAACAGGCTAATCCTCTGCCTTGCGGCGCCAGCACACCGGGTTCTAGTCCCAGTTGGGGCACCGGAT
Source organism: Sylvilagus floridanus (assembly GCA_949820135.1). Lineage (NCBI taxonomy): Eukaryota > Metazoa > Chordata > Mammalia > Lagomorpha > Leporidae > Sylvilagus > Sylvilagus floridanus. The sequence goes on from OX463235.1 coordinate 57,274,915, forward strand.
TCTGTCCCAGTTGCCCCTCTTCCAGGCCAGCTCTCTGCTGTGGCCCAGGAGTGCAGTGGAGGATGGCCCAAGTACTTGGGCCCTGCACCCCATGGGAGACCAGGAGGAAGCACCTGGCACCTGGCTCCTGTCATCGGATGAGCGCGGTGCGCCGGTCGCAGCGCGCCAGCCGCGGTGGCCATTGGAGGGTGAACCAACGGCAAAGGAAGACCTTTCTCTCTGTCTCTCTCTCTCACTGTCCACTCTGCCTGTCAAAAATAAAAAAAAAAAAGAAAAAATTTAGAAAGAGGAGAATGTTCAGTTCACTTCTCTTCTGCTTATATGAGATGTTAACTGTCAATTCAGGGAGCTTTCTTTCTGTAAATGTCCATTTACCCGGTGGGCTCTACTGAGAACTGCACACAAGAAGAGTAGTTCTTGGTCATTATTAATGCAAGAGTTTGCTCAGCAGCCTGCAAGAACTTAAGACACAATGTTCCTCTACAATATTTTTTTAGTGCTGATGCTGAGATCTGAAAGGCCATACAGTGTCTAATAAGTAATTGGGTTTTAAAAACCATCCATTCATTCATTTAAAATGAAGAGCAACAGAGAGAGAGATAGGAAGAGAGAGAGAGAGAAATATACCATGGTTCACTCCCCAGATGACACAATACCCATGTCTGGGCCAAGCCCAAGCCAGGGAATCCACCCAGGTCCTCCTTTGGGTGGCAGGGGCCCAAGTACTTTGGTCATCATCCACTGCCTTCCAGCACATTAACAGGGAGCTGGGTCAAAAGCAGAGCAGCTGGAACTGAAACCAGCACTCTGAGGTGGAATGCCAGTATTGTATGCAGTGGCTTGATGGCTCCTTTAACTGGCTTGAGAGAGAGAGAGAGAGAGAGAGAGAGAGAGAGAGAGAGAAGGACAAAAAGGAAAGAAGAAAGGAGAGAGGGAGTGAGGAAAGAGAGAGAGAGACAAGGTGATTGGGAATTCAAGTTTATATTTCTCTAAGAATTGTCTATATTATCTTGAACAAATCACTTAATCTGAGTCTTTCCTTTGGTCTTAAACACAGATCTTAATATCTAACACATGATCAATACAGCACTGAGTATTATTTGAAATCCACCGTGGTTCTCTCTCTACCTACCTACCTAATCTCTATTATGCCATATTGTGAAAATTTTATTTTATATTACATATTGGTATTATAGTTGTATTATTTGAATTAGTGATAACCAGAAATTATCCTGTGTTAGAAATTTTTCATCTGTTACCTTGAACATGAAGTGGTGCACACTTGCCCAGATCTCAAAGAACTGACAACTGGTTTTGTCTTCAAAGAATCTAAAGAATGTTCATATACAAAAGACTTCATTTCAGAATAAAACAACCTAGGTTGAAGCCTAGACATATTTTTCTTTGCTATAGGCCTTAAGTCTAAGTCCTTTGGGTCTCAGTTTTATCAAAATATTTGAGTGAGAATAGTAGTAACTATATTCAATTATTGCTGTGAAGATTAAGTAGTGAAAGGTGTATATAAGGTTTAGAACACATCTAACCATTAGTTGTGCAAAAATGGTTATGTGGTCCATTTGCATGATGTACATTTTCAGTGCTTTCTACTAGCACTATACCAGAAATATGTCAAGATGGCCACAGTGTCCAGTAATTGATCTAATGAGCACCGTAGTTGACTGGAAAATGAATGGGTGTTTTTGGGTGTGATGATGAATGCTGTGATTTTAGAGTGCTTTGCTCCCTTTGAGCTAATCCTGATTTTGGGCATTTATTCCTGTATTTGTTTTGTGCAAGGAATATACAAGGTTACATTTAAGCATCAGAAAATCAGTGAAAATCAGCTATGGCTTTCGTATGGTTAGAAGTAGCAGAACACATACAACATTCTCCATAAATTCTTTGAGATTTTTTTTGCCAAATTAGAAGGCAAGTTGAACTCACAATAATTGGCGAGCAAATGTGATGTACATATAAGTAAATAGATGAGTGCATGCATTCTTGAAACCCAGCTCATACACCTATAAACCTATAAGCACGGGGTGTTAAATTGTAATTGTACTGCTAGGGGTCTTTTGGAAGATTCTGTGTTTTGTGCTAGATATCGTGAGGAATACAAAAGAGCATAAAACTCATTTGTTGTCTTCAGGAAACATAATCTATTTGAGAAAAATGAGGTTAACATCCAAGAAAATATAGAAGTGAAGTCAACAGGAATGTAATATTACTGGTCAAATCAAGCGGCTTAGAGGGCGATGGATGCAGATGTTGTTGGTCACGGAGTGAAATCAGTCCGGCACTGAAGAACCAGTAAAACAGAAGCAGTGAAGAGAGAGGGATTTGTGAGTGAAAGTGAGGCTTTGGGAATGCTTGTGTTATGTGAAGCCATTCTAGAAGGTTCATCTGGGCAGAAGCTGGAGAAGAAGCTGAAAGTTGGAGTGGATAGTGGATGGATGGCTGCGAAAGACACAAATGTAAGGTTTGAATTTTTTCATGGAATCTCAAATTTAGGATAGAAAGATGGAAGATAGAGCCAGATCGGTGATGCTTTAGCAGGTACTTTCAATGAGTTTTTTGGATGTATTTGAGTGTGTGTAGGCATGTGCACGCATTTTAGGAAAATTATTTTTTCTGTGAATTTTCATATTAATTCCATAGTCATAACAGAACTATAGGAATTACTTTGCTGTGTTTCTTTCTTGCCTTTGGGTGTATTTAATATTTTACACAGTTCTGAACATAGCACATCTACAATTATATATTCTGCCTTTCCACTTCATGTGATAAGCACTTTCCATATATTACTGTATAATCTACTGAAGGTCTTAAATAAGGCAAGCACAGTGATTGCACAGTCTGTTCAATCTGGAAATGGCAGCTTTTATCAAGATATACATTTTAAACGGTGGGCATTTTCTAATATGCAACGTTAACTTCCTGTGTCTGTGAAACTGATGTAGCCTGCATCCTGATTTCCCTGCGGCTCACTGTACCATGAGTCAGGTGGAAATCTCGTAACTAAGTACTCAGAGCTTTGTTGCCTTCCTGCTATGCTCAGTGGATAATATGTGACCTGTCGCACGATCGAGATGCTCAGTGGAGAGGGATGTAACCCCCAGCCTAAGCGAGGCGTGCAGTGTTATTCCAAGGAGCTGATTGTGGGCTGGGCCTGCAGCTTGGAGCAGGCACAGAGACAGAAAAGTCATCGGCCGCCTGTTGGATTTGTGGGGCTCTGAACGGCCAATTTGCTGGGATTAACAGAGGTCTGGCTTAATAAATGTGTCTGCTTGCCTAATAGATTTGAGTAAATGAACCTTAAAATACTTGATTTAATTTAGCATTGGGCACCAGATATCAATGACCAATGAAGAACTCAAGAATCCTGGTGAGTGTTCCAGCTTTGCAAGGAAGTGAAATCAGCCATGATGCCATAACAGCTGATGGAAAACAAAAGCAATTTGGAAAACAAAATTAGCTTCTGCTCTTTTCCTAGCAGGGACGTCTGTGGCCTGCTATCAGGGGAACAAGTGTTTCCATTCAGCACAGTTTGTTTGTTGTGGCTCAGTGCCCTGACCGGCTGGCAGGAAGCCCTCGCTCTCCCACCTTAGATGGCAGGCCTTGTCCTGCAGCCCTGCGCTCTTACTCAGTCCTGGGTCTTCTAGGGAATCAGCTCGAGGGAGACAAGATCAAATCTGCTGGAACGGGAGGAGTTCTGCTCTTCTCAGAAGAGACGCCGTTACTCAGCACTGGCTCTAACCACCAGAGCCTTGCGACAAGAGCTGAAGAAGATGACATACAAGCAGTGAAGGTTTCCTGAGGAGAAGACTAGTAAAGGAGAAAAATGCCTGGTGGCAAGAGGTGGGAGGAGGCGAGAGACAGCCGAGGGCAGTAACAAAACACACGGGCAGTGAACGTAGTCGCAGAGAGTCATTCATGGAACCAGATAAAGTAAATGCACATTTATAATTTTTCTATTTTAGCCTACTAGTTATTAAAAATTTCAAACATGCACTACAGTTGCAAGAATTTTGCAGTAAGCATCCACATAGCTGCCACCTGTAGTCTACCATTAACATTTTACTGTACTTATTGTATAACACATCTCTCTATCCACCCCACCTGAATCAGTCTGTTTCTGATACCGTGGTGAAATATCTGAGGCAGGCTACTTTATAAGGAAAGCAGGTTGGTTTTGGCTCACTGTTCTGAAGGTACAAGCTCCAGGGGCCTCAGCAGCTGACGACCTTCTTATTGGCAGGGAAGCAAGGTGATGCAGAGCATCACAGGCAAGAGTGGGGGGCACTGGTGTGTGTGTGTGTGTGTGTGTGTGTGTATGTGTGCACGCGCCTGTCTGATACCTCTCTCCCTCCCTCTTTATAAAGCCACCCAGGTTCAATCATAGGGACTATCCCTTAATGACTTTAACCCTGATCACTTCCCAGAGCCCACACCTATGAACACCACAGTCAGCCTAACTTTCTACTCCCTTAATGCCTCACAGTGGGGATTAAATTTCAACACGTGGAACCTTGGGAGCCACTCAGGCTATGTCCAACCACAGTACTGGCCATGACATTTAAGAAATGTATATACTTTGTCCTAAATGACACAGCTTTCAAATCATTAACTTTAGTTCAAGATTCTTGCTACTCTTCTCCAAGCAGGTTTATAAAATGCATCAACAATGGAAAGTTCAAATCTGCAGTGTGTACTTACTGAGTTTTGACAGAGGCATTTGCTGTGTAATTCAAACTCCTATCAAGATATAAAACATTACCATCATTCCAGAAAGTTCTCTCATACTGCTTCTCAATCAGTATTTTATTTTTTTCCACTATAGATTAGATTTCTGTGTTATAGAACTTCATGAAAATGTAATCACAGAGTATGAATTTTTTCACCATGCGTGGTTTTGGAATTTATCCATATATATATATATATATATATATATATATATATATATCATAAAAATTCATGGGAAAATGAAACTAAAATATAAGTTTATTTTGGTGCAAAAACACTTTTGAAATCTATGTATAGTCTTTTTCATTATATGCATTTTTCATGAACCTTTTGCAATCCCCTTGTATATCAGAATTGGCTCTTTCCTAGTCCTTGTGTGACTATATTGTGTCTCATCTATTCATTTACCTGTTGATGAACTCCTGGGCTGTTTCTGATTTCTGTTTCGAATCATCTGCTATGAACATTTTTTTTTGTTAGTGTACTTGAATTTTCCTTTCTTTTGACTAACTTCCTTAGATTGCAGTTGACAATTTGTAAAATGTAAAATGGCACAATCACTTTGAAACAAAGTTCCTGCAATTTCTTGCAAAACTAAACTTCCTTCCAAGATAGTTTTGCTGTTTCACATTTCCACAAGAATTAGAGCATTCCAGTTGCTCTACGTGTTCAACATTATTTGGTGTTATTTTAAAACCTGTTCTAGCCATTCTGTCGGATATAGAGGTGTCTTTGTTTCTGAGAATGTGACTAAGGTGGTAAAGTTGTTGGAGTTCTTCTGGCAGTAAGTCCTAATGCGCTGACTGATAGAAATTAGAAATTTTGCCTAAAGCCATTCATAAATATGTAGATTCTAATTACTGAATGAGTTCCTAAAGATCTTCTATCCCAAACCCTTCATTTAAAGGGTAAAGAACTAAGACTCAGAACTGGAAAGATTCAACCATGGTCATTCATTAAAATAGTAACAAAAACACAGTTCTTATTCTAGAAAATGGCAAGAATGTGATACACATGTTGTGATTCCCTTATGTGATGGCCATGGCCAGTATCGCTATACTGAGCCCAACTTGACTTCAGATTTCTTCTCAGGACAGTAAGCAGCCACTATCAATCCATGGGATATATTGTTCACAATAGAACCTATGTGTGCCTCACCCCTTGTTAATTTCAGAAGCCCACATTTTGGGTGCACCATCGCCCAGCCGTAAGTGTGGGAAGGGATGCCGGAACCCGAGGGCTTGCCTTCAGTTAAGGGAAAAGGTGTATCTTTTTATATATCTACTTCCCCTCTTTTGGCAGAGAAGAAAGGGTGTCGGAAGCTTAGGGCAATATCTCTAATCCTGTCCAAGCTCCAGCCATCAGCCTGATCATAAAATAGAACTATAGAATTTTAAAGCAGAAGAAATTGAATTATTTTTTCAGAAGCTCAGTTGAAGATTGCTATCTGGAAAGGAATTTCAGCCCAGCAGTGGAGCCTCTGGAGGGTTCTGTGTCATGCATCCATGCCATGTGTGGGTGTGCTGTGTGAGTCCTGGTCCACGCCTACTCCTTAAAAGGTCAAACCTGTGCTCCCCACCTGGCTCATCATGACTCTGTCCTGTTCTTATCCTGACACAGAGAGGAGAGGGAGTCTGCTATCTGTGCCCATGAAATCTCTATCGGCTGCCTTAGATAAGCCTCCTACTATTATGTCTTACCTTCCCAGTGGCAGAGAGCCTGAGAGGACAAAAGCTTGATAATGGCTCTTCAGTGTCAACATTGGCACTCTCTTCTTCCTGATAGAAAAACCATCTTTTATCAAGATCCTAATTCCCAGTAGAAAAATAGAATTCTTCTATTTCTCTATTTTTATGATTCCTATCTGTTATGATCAGGGATGAAAAAAAGAAACAGCTTAAAAAGTAGTTACAGATATATTTTTGTTTATTTCCAACCTATTAAAAATAAAAAAAAGCCTTGCAATAGAAAACACAGATAAAATATAATGAAAAGTGAGCAGTGTGACCATACATCTAACTTACACATATTTTCTGTTATTTAAAAAGCAATGTGCTTTGGGCGAGTGATGCAGAAATAAGCCAAATGTGATAAATTTTCTAAAAGATCTGACAGAGTGGGTAGAATACACAGTGACCCCAAGTATTGGGGAGAGAACAGAAATGATCTTCTATCCCCAGAGCCAAGAGGAGCAGACTGTTTCTACTTGCTGCAAGGGAAGGAGCAGAATGTCATGGGATACGTAGGTTGCACAGTCTTACCCTACCTTGAGATTAACACTTCCCAATGTGTTTCAAATGTATTAATATTCTTCCTAGATACTAGGAGAAAAATCAGTCTTAAGAAGCTGTTAAAGTTATTTTTTCCCTTTTCAAGTTAGAATCCCTAGGGATCTAATCTGCTATGCACATTTGTGGCATTTTGAGATTTACAGGAAAGGAGGAAAATCTGATATGCGACATAAGACTAAATGGGTGTTGTCATCTCTCCTTCTTACAGCCCCTCATCACCTTGGACAGCAGCATTTCCTTCACTTTCCCTGCTGAAGGAACCAACACCATCACAGTGCAAGTGGCTGCCGGGAATGCCCTTATCCAGGACACGAAAGATATTGCCGTTCACGGTAAGTTCTGCAAATTGTCCTATGATGCTCCCTCCTGCCTGGCCCATTCCTCCCATCTACCCCCAATGCCAATCACAGATGATTTGTAAATTCCCCAGGAGGGATCCACGCCTACCTCCTATCTTGTTCCAGGTTAGAGAGGTTGAGTTTAGAAGAGAAGCAGATCACACACAGGTGTTGTCCCCTGCAGTGTATCTGGATCCATTTGGGGTTCTCATTAAACAGAGACGCACATCCTAAGTTGAAGGAAGGCTAAGCAGGAAGTAGAAGGAGCCAGATCTGATGTCCTGCCAAGGTATTCACAACACGTTTTGTTAGATGGAGAGAAGAGGTTTCAAAAGCTGAAGAAGTCATGGTCCCTCCCTTTGTAGAATAGATAGCTCAAGTAATCAGAAGACCTACATAGAACACATGCATTTTTGTGGTTGTCAGAGTTTCTAACATCATTGCCTGCTAATGCTTGGTGATGAGGCTAAGAATATAAGCTTGGATAAGGGCAGGAGCATAGTCAAGAGGGTCCCCACCCTGTTCTCTATGGTAGATTATAAATTTGTTTTTAATGCAATCAGCTGTGCTTCTACTGCTACCTCACACAACCTGCCAGGTTCCTAGACGTAGCCACTATCACTGTGGGTTTTTTGGAGGGTTAAATTCAGATCATATTTATTCATCAATATCCTGCAAACCTTTAATTCAGGTTCTACTTTGGGCACCTGGAAGGTATTTTTTTTTTTTTTGACAGGCAGAGTGGACAGTGAGAGAGAGACAGAGAGAAAGGTCTTCCTTTGCCGTTGGTTCACCCTCCAATGGCTGCCGCGGTTGGCGCGCTGCGGCCGGCGCACCGGAGCCAGGTGCTAAGTGCTTTTTCCTGGTCTCCCATGGGGTGCAGGGCCCAAGCACCTGGGCCATCCTCCACTGCACTCCTGGGCCACAGCAGAGCGCTGGCCTGGAAGAGGGGCAACCGGGACAGAATCCGGCGCCCCGACCAGGACTAGAACTGGGTGTGCTGGCGCCGCAAGGCGGAGGATTAGCCTGTTGAGCCACGGCGCCGGCCGGAAGGTATTTTTTTAAATGGATGTTTAGTGTAATTTTTACAAGAAAAATGTAACAATCATGAGTTAAGCTTTATGTATTTCCACCTAGCGAATAAACTGCGACCTCACCAACCAGGTTAAGAAGCTGGACACTATGCATACCCCAGACAACAACATTTCAGCCTCCCTTCGAATCCTATGATGTGATTTCTATCAGGATGGACACAGGCACTGAGGGAAGGAGAAGTGAAAAGACTCCATTGCGACCAAGCCCAGATTGTTAACACATTTGTCACTCAGCAGGACACCACAGACAGCAGCAGAAATCTCCCTCTGGGGTTTCATACGTATCTTTCACTTCAGACAATATTATTCAAAAGAAAAAAAGCTTAAGATCTTAGGAACTAGCCAAACGAGCACAAATGTACTTTCAGTCACCAAATTCTACTTTCAGAAGCCAAGAATTGAGCTGAAAATAAGGAATTAAAGTCATATAGCAGAGCAGACTCCCCAAGACACAGCAATTATAGAATCCCTCGCTGTCGGGGGACCACACAGCATGTGGCCTCTTAGTGGAAAACTACTGAGGCAGGGCTAAACAGCCCAGACCAGAGTACTGATAACGCAACCTTGTGTGACCTTGTGCCTTAAGACCTTGTAACCTTTCCCCTACTTGCACTTGTAACCTTTCCCCTACTTGCACTTGTAACCTTTCCCCTACTTGAACTTGTAATCTTTCCCCTACTTGCACAAGCATTGCAGCTACAAGATAAGCTTCCTCTGCTTCTCCCGCCGACGTCCTGCCCTCCTAAAAGCCCCTCCTTCCCCCGCCCGACACCCTGCCTTTATGATATATAAGTGTGTGGTTGAAAAATAAAATTTGCAGCTTGATCAGGACATGTCTTGCTGCCATCTTTGTGTCTCCTGTCCCTTTCATTCCCCATTCTAGGTACTTGGCCCCAGTTGACGTCCCACAGGACGGGACAACTCGCCTGTCACTCCCTCTTTCAACTCACTGGTTCACTCTCTCTCCTGCAGAATATTTCCAGTCCCAGCTCTTGTCATTCTCTCCTAATCTGGATTACCACAATCCTGACATTCCTGAGTGGAGGCAAGACATTGGCAATGTCATAAAGAGAGCTCTTATTAAAGTAAGTTGGCTTTCTCTTTGCTTAAAAATTTGCAAGTAAGGAAAGAACTAGATAATGACAATAATGACACATGGAATATGTCTTCGTAGATTAACACCAGCATTCTGTAGTTAGAGGAGGATGACTTCTCTGTAAACTTAAAGTTACAGGGAGAGAATAGAGGCTGAGAAGTCAGGAAGCAGGGAAAGGAAGGAGAGAGGGAAAGAGAGGAAGGGGAGAGAAGATGGAATAGAGAAAGAGGGAAGGAGAGGGTGAGAGAGAGAGAACAGTCTAGAATTGGAAGATGGAAATTGGCCCAGTGTTTTTCCCAGACTTGTTCTGAGACAGGGACTTGATTCCCTTAATGAACTAGTGCTTAGGCCATTCACTGAGTTTGTAGAAATATAATGCACATAGCTGGCCCTTTGTCTACCAAGGAGCTCTTATTAACCTGAAGGCTACAGGCCAGGAAGTAGAGCACTCCAGCAGGGTAATAGAGTTATTGAGTTAACCCAAGGTCAGATTTGCCTTAGAGGAAGTGTAAGGATTTTGTTAACTATTTTATCAGAGCTAGACACTGGAATATAATGATGAATAAAACACAGTCAATTTGATTGTAGAAACAAGTCTAATATGCAATTAGATATATGGTAGAGGCATGACCAGCATCTCCAAGGAGTAAGGGGAAAATTGTGTTTTGTTCTATTTAGGGAAGTATAGGCTTAGCCAAGACTTGTGACTCAAGAAATACTTACTGAACTATCACAATGATTTTGGTAGGGATATCTGAACTGTGCTGGAAAGGAGAAATGTTAATTAACAGGTGGGGATGGTATCTTTCAGGTAGAATGAACAGTATATGCAGAGCCATATATTGAAAGAGTACAATATATTCAGGAAATGGAGGAAGTATAGTACAGCAATACATAGGATACACGGGCAAGTGTGGCTAGAGCAGAGCTAGGATGGTTAGGTCATACTATGGGTGGTGTGAGAAGCTAATTGACAGTTGGCATATATGCTATAGGGAAGTGAATAGTGTGGACACATAATTTTTATTTAATAAGACAATGTTGCTCAGTTACCCATAAAGGGAATCATTCAGAGGCCTGGAAGTTGGACTGGGAAGAGAATAGGGTTGAGGAGAAATTTTGGGAAAAAGAAATGCCAGTCTAAAGGCCACTGCAGGGACAGGTTATCGGCCTAGTGGTTAAGATACCCACTTGCTGCATTGGAGTACCTGAGTTCATACTTGACCCTGTCCTTTTGACTCCACCTTCTTGCTAATGCAGACCCAGGGAGGTAGCAGTGATGGATCAAGTAATTGGGCTCCTGTCACGCATGTGGGAGACCTGGATTTGTTCCTGGAGAAATGGAGGGTTCTTGTCTTCGTGCAAGAAAAAATTCAGGCGTGAGACAGAGTAGTGCAAAGTAAAAAGTAGCAAAGTTTATTAAGGTAGGGACATCTGCAAGAACGGATGGGCACCTCTCCACACAGGACCTGAGAGAGAGTGCAGTCGCTCAGGCAGGGGGAAGGAGCGAGGTTACATGGCTGAGTGGAGAATACACCTGGCCAGACCAGGCGGGCTGCTCAGCACAGAGGCAGAGGGCTGAGCATGCAGTCCGGTTGAGGCCAGGGGTTTTTAAGGAGATGGGTCTTTGTCTTCAAACATCTCCTCCTGAAACAAAGGATTTTATGGCTGTAAATATTAAGAAGCTCCTATCTGAGTTTTTCCTTGAAGATATCAGACAGGAGGAAACCTAGCTGGTCCATCCTGGGTTCAGAGGAAGGGTGAGCAGGACCCCTTAGAGAATGGAGATCCGGAGCAGGGTGTTTGGAATGCAGATCGTGGGCTGTATCTGGGAGATTGTGGAAGATTTGTCAGGCAGAAGGGGTGGGGACCTCTACCTGGCAGGTTATCAGGTAGAAGGGGGCAGGGCAGAATGCGAAGGCTGCCCCTGAAACATTATCAGGATGACTTTGAGATGTAGATGCATGTGCTGGATATAGATGTCTTCTTTTTAGGCCTGTCATACACACATAAGCTCATATCTAACTTCCTACCTAACAGATTGAGTTCCTGGTTCTCACATTTGGCCCAGACCCGGTCCATTTCCAGCTGTTGCAGGCATTTGGGTAGTGGACCACTGAATGGGCACTCTCTCCCTCCCTCCCTCCCTCCCTTCCTCTCTCTCTCCCTCCCTCTCTCCTTCCCTATCTCCTTCCTTCTCTTCCTCTCTCTCTCCCCCTCTCCCTTTCTCCCTTTCTCCCTTTCTCTCTCTCTCTCCCTCTCTCTCTCTCTCTCTCCCTTGCCCTCGCCCTCCCTCCCTCTTATTCTCCCTTTCTCTCCCCTACCCCATGTCTTTCTGCCTCTCAAATAAATAATAAACAGCTACATTTAAAAAAAAAAGACCACTGCAGTTGTCTACCTAGGCATAATAAGATTCTGAAGAAGAGTAGTAAAGTCTACTTTCCATGCTAAACAATAGAATTGCTGACTTTAAAAAATGTGGTGTGGCTAAGAGGAAGGGGGCGGTTTCCTGACTGCAGTGGTAGGTGGGAAATGGTGTTGCCATTAATCAAGTTGGAGACTGTGTGGGAGAAACCTGCTTCAGGAACAATAATGTTTAGAGCTATTTTATATGACTTTGGAGCACATGAGAAATGAATGGATGCAGGTGACCAGGAATGTGGGAAATGTGGTCTGGATATCACACAGAGGGTCCTGCTGGAGGAAGAGGTTTAAGAGCTGAGGCTGTGGAGGTTGTTAGGCTCCCTCCAGGAGGCGTGGAGGCAGGGCAGAGAGGACTGCTGATCCTTTGCAAGGCATCCAGGCTGGTGTTGCATTTTGTATGGTTATGTTGTTAAACTTGTACTAGCTTTTTGGGAAATAACTTGGTATTGATAAAAAAGCACTACTGCTAAATAATACTAATGAGCCAAGTACCCAAAGTCTCACATAGATCAACCATAGTCATACCCCTTTGGAAGGACTAAGTGAATCTAGATACAAACTCCAAAGTCCCTCCCAAGTACTTGACTGACTGATAATCTCTGCAATCACTTTTCCCTGGGACAGAGGGACACACCAGCCAAGACACTGATAGGCTTGCCCTTTCTTCTCTCCATTGGATGATTCTCTGCACTTTGCTTCTTTGTCTGGTCTTTGAGACGTGCTATCCCCAGACAGTTAGGATAAGGCTTTCTTGCCCATGGACTTGGGCACCGAGACTTCCAGCTACCCTAGGATCAACTTTCTAGGCCTCTGATTGCTACAGTTGTCTTCCTTTCAGCTGACTCTCTCACTTTCCTTTTTCATATCCCTGAGAATCAAATCTATAAGTCTAGGCCCAGATAGAAATCAGAGCTGAGCAAATGGGAAACAGCCAACTCCTCTGTTTCCATTCAAGGCAGAAACTACTTCCTGAGTTTCTACTGTGCAGAGCATCTTTGGGAACAGCAAGGTAGCCACAAAGGCTCCCAGGACTGTCTCAGGAAACACGCAGTGGGAACCTATTAGAGGAAGGACTACACTGTGTAGACAGATGTGATCATGTGTCACAGCAGACTTGATCGAGGTCTCTGTAATGTGATGGACATGGTGTGGGTGGGAAGCTCACTGTGGACAGAGAGTCAAGGAGGGCATCTTGGAGGAGGCAGGTATTTCAGCTGACTCACAAATTCCACGTAATATTTGGATGGGCAAGAGAGGTGGTGTTCTGGGTAAAATACCTTCAGGAGGCACCCGGGGAACAGATGAGCCGACTGCAGGAAGAGAAGTCAAGGTGTGTCTGTCTGCTTCAAGAATTTGCTTTCTGATGATGGCTTACTTTCAAGTTTTTCTCACAAAAGCAATACAGTCCTTTTACTCAGCACTCAGGGATAGAACAATTCACTCATACTCTCAGCCTTGTAACTATGACGAGTGCATGTTTTTAATTCTAGGCCATTGTGTTTTATAGAGTTGTAAGGAGGACTGTAAGGAAATGGAGCGCAATGCAGGTGTCATGTTGCCTCTGGGTATGCATGATCATCTTCACGGTGGACGAGTTTTTTCTAGCTGGTGGTAGTAATCTCTACTTAACTCTTTTGAATGTTTAAGTTTTTTCATTTATTTGCTACTATAAATACTTTTCCATTTTTTTCTGTCATATAGTTTTCCTGTATTTTGATTGGTGTTTTTGGAACAAATGCACCACGTCGCAATGACTGAATGAAAGGCGTCAGTATTTTTCTGGCCTTTGGGGGAGCAAATGGACAGCATGCATTGACTTTGAGTGCTGCCAGCAACAAATGAGGGAACTTCCTCACTTCAGCCTCTTTTAAAAAATACACCTTCAATAAGTAGAAATGTTACTTTGCTTTTTCATTTGCCGTTCCCATGTTTGCTTATACCTGCTTGTTCCACATTTGTCACCAGTCTGCTTCAAGTTTAGCCAGAAGGTCTTGTCCTTTTGGTGCAGAAAAATGGGAAATAGGGGAGGGACTTTCACAACTGTTCCCAGCAAGGAGTATTTTGAAAACAAGTTGTAGTGCTACTTTAATTTCAGTAAAAATGTAAGAAGAGAAAATGAAGTTTACAGGTCTTTACCTAACAGTTCTCAAGCAAAACTCAAAGAAAGCCTAAATGTAAATGATAGGACTTCCAAGAGTTCATAACAATGTTGAGTTAAAAGATAATATTAATTTTGTGCAAAATATTTCTCAAATCCATTCATATAAGAAGACTTCAAACAGTGTATGGAAAATGTGTATTATGAATAAACTATGCATGGATTTGAAAAATGTTTTTTGCATCAAAATAAACATTTTTAAATTTCTGTTTTGCATGAACTTTCAGAAGTATACTCAGAGGGGAGCCTAAAATGCTGCATTTGTAGAAACTCACTTGAGCCTGGTAGCTGGGAATGCTTTGCTCCTTGATGCGGATTTGGGGAGGGCTGGCTCCCAGGACCTCCCTCGTGCATCTAAACATTTCTTAGGTAACCAGCGTCCCGGAAGACCAGATCCTTGTTGCTGTCTTCCCTGGCCTCCCTACGTCAGCAGAGCTCTTCATTCTCCCACCTAAGAACTTGACAGAGAGGAGGAAAGGCAATGAAGGGGACCTGGAACAAGTAAGTGTGAGCAAATGTGAATGCGACTCTCCCTGCATTCCCAGCGCATGGTTGTCACCAGCTAGAAGGGGAGCCGGGTTCTCCCCAACTGACCCATCCACCTCTCCCTCTGCCCAGCACCAGCGTTGTGAAGAACCAGCCGTCCCCAGAGTAAACACAAATGCAGGTAGGCTGCAGTGTTTGCCAGAGAGGAAGACACAGCGCCCCTGCCCCTGCAGCCGTGGGATGGCATCTCTGCACCTTGCCCTGGGAGAGCAAGGGAATGAAATCTGTGTCCTTATCTATTTCTGGGAATATGTGCTTCTTGTTTTTAAACCGCACTGTTCCTAGAGAGCCTGGTCAATTTAAGTTCTGCTCCTGGCGAGAAAATGAACTGTGTTTAACCGTGTTTCTTTGGAGAGAGATGAATTGCCTCATCTTGCTTTGACTAAGGAGGCAGTATTTCTGAAAGGGATTGTGATTTACTGTCCTTATCAAATGCACATATAGCTCCTGTGAGCCCCACCCCTCCCTGGAACAGCAGGAGGTGGCCAGCCAGTGTTTCTCCGGCTAGCTTCTGCTGCTGGGCCTCACTGGCTGTGCCTTCTCACTCCTTGCCTGCCCATGATGCTACATTAGGGGAAGTAGGAATAAGTGAGAACAAAGCTGCCAAAAATTGGCATGAATCAAATACATTTGATTCACTGTAGGAGGTCATCATCGTACTGTCCTCCCTGTTCTCTAAGCACTCATCCAGTTGTCACCATGTCCCTGTGTCCATCTATGGCCCTCAGGCAGCGTAGATGCCACAGTGGTTGGTTTCTCTGGAAAATGAACTAGTTCCTTGCATTGCCGATAAGCATATTGAATGTGGTCAGATATAAATTGAGCTTCTCAATGCACATGTCTCTTTATTTTGCAATAGCAAGTGGCATGTGTGAACTATATTTGGAAGCCACAATATCCATCCATTTAGAAAAATAGGTAATTAGGGTGATGAATAGCAGCTGTGGTATTAAGGCACGTACCTGAGATAAGAGTTAGGGACAACAGCCCAAGTCTGCTTCGGCTTTCATGTGGGAATTACAGAGTGATTAAATCGATGTTATATGTTCTGAGACTTGCTGGGGGAAAAGTAAAGAGGAAAAATTAGCGTATAAAAGGAAACAGCGTCTGCTTTGATGTTTGCCTCCCATTGTCTCTAAGATAGAAAAAGCTGAGGGATGGGCTGGGGGTACACGTGTGCTTCCTTTCATCCTGGCAGGGGCCTCATACCCTGTGTGTTACTTGATCAGATTAAAGAACTAATGATGGAGTGGCTTGCTGTCATTGGTCCCAATGATAAAGGCTTGGATGAAAGAGCCCTGGACTAGGAGTTGAATAAAACAATTCACCAGGTGATTGTAGACATGCCTTTTTGTGTCTCCCTCTCCTCCCCAGTATAAGCAAGCAATACTAACTACTTGCTTGGTTTCACAGAGCTCCAAGGGCTGTGGGCACTAAATTAATAAAGATGTTCCAATCTCCCCTTCCCTGACTGAACATGGTTGGGTTTTGGCGGTTGCTCTCCTTGGTTTCTTACCAGTGAACGAACATCTTCCCATGCAGGCTCTCTCTCTCTCTCTCTCTTTTCCAGATTGCAGAGACACTATTTAATGCTCTAAACCAAAACTTGGTCCAGTTTGAGCTGAAGCCAGGGGTCCAAGTCATTGTGTACGTCACACAGCTAACATTAGGTGAGTGTCTATTGGGAGTCAGGGGCAAAGGGTTATGCTGCTCTGTTATCTTGGAGAGAAAGGGGAGGGGGAGATCATCCAACACTTCCCCATCAGTGCATGAAAATGGTTTGTAACAGGGCACTTCCGTGTAGTGATAGTTCTGAAAGATGATTCCTGTCTCTGTGGAGCCCTCCTCTCTTGGTAGCACCAAGACTTTCTGAGCCTTGACCATTTAATCCTTGGATATTCTTGGAGAAAAACTACGTTAAATACCCCTTCCTCCCTCTCTCCCTTCCTTCCTTCTTTTATCCATCCATCTCCCCTTTTGAACTTCAACTGTGGGGTTGCATCAGATAGCCAATCCTCAGGCTCTCCAATCTCTGTGGCTCACTAATTCTGTGAGTCCAGTTGGGAGGTCAGATCAGGTACCTTTAAAACCACCTTCCAACTTCCAGTGTGTGACTCTATGTAGAAACAGGGACCAGCTCTAGTTAATTGATAAAGGAGATTTTCAAAAAAGTATGTCATATCGGGCATCCCCTCTGGCTCTCCAGGAGAGCCGACTTATTAATGGTCCACTTTCCATATAGGGAGGGTCCAGAAGTGCCTGTCCAGCGAGCTTTCACAAGAGCAGTGTAGAGCAAGAGAAGGAAACCTGGCATTGGTATTTAATGCAAAGTTCCCAACCGGTGACTCATCATGCTGCCAGGCAAGCCAGGTGGCTGAGAAAAAGAGCACCCCACTCCTCCCTCCACTCCCCCAAGTCGGATAGATGCTTTTCGCGTTATACTAGGACTGGCATGTTTCTCCAGGCGGGACAGAGGACTTATTTTCCCTAAGGAGCTGTGATGTAGGATACCATTCTCATCAAGGAAGCCAATCTCCCTATGCTCAGCTAGCTCGCAAGTCAAGAAATAAAGATGGCGACCAGTCAGCCCCCTTTTTCCACTGGGCGCTCCCTGCCACTGAGAGCAGCCTGTGGACATGCCTGTTCTTTCTCTGCAGCTCCACTGGTAGACTCCAGCACTGGGCACAGCAGCTCAGCCATGCTTATGCTCCTGTCCGTGGTGTTTGTCGGCCTGGCCGTGTTTTTGATCTACAAGTTCAAGAGGTATGTGTTCAGATTTTGTCTCAGGACTACATTCATTGCAGATAAATGTTCTCATAAGCCACATCGCTAAACTTGTCCCAGGAATGTTGATGCTCTTCTTGGCACTGGGGGAAAGCAGGAATGGTGGTGGAATGTCAGGGAAAAAATGCATGTAAGAATCAGAACCCCCACAAGATACAGGTGAAGTACGGAAATAAGAGCTAGCCTGTGAAATCTGTGTTTTCCTCAAGAGAAGGACAAGAGGTTTTCACACTTCACCCAGATTTCTGAAGTAAGGTCTCAAACATTCCAGTCTTGTTTTTTGCAGATCAATACCCATTTTTTGTGGTTAAATAGTTGAAATCGGATAAACAGATGGATGGAGGGACACACACACACACACATTTTCCTATCTGGCGTTGCAGCTGTCCCATATCTGTTTAAATTTGTGTGCTAAACATAGTCAACCTTTGTGCCTCTCCCTCCTTTTCCTGTGTCTAGAGGGAAATTGACCATGAAAACTGAACTGCACATGTATTCAGAAATTACTTTTGAAGTTGGCGGAAGGGGTGATATAAAAGAATAGCTAGTAAACACACACACAAAAAAAACTGAGTGATTCTATACCAATATTAAAATTAGGTAGCCCTTTTCCCAGGAAGTGTACTGAATAAATTTGTAAACTCTGAACTCAGGTCCAGTTTTAATTTTTAGCATTTGTAAACTTGGGCAACTGTAATTGCTTCTCTAAGGCTCAGTTTTCACATGTGGAAAATCATAACACGTTGCATGTTTGCTGTGTGGTCTCAATGTAATAATTGGCACATAGTTAATAATCAGCAAAGCTCAACTATTATAAATGACAAAGAACAAGCCTCCCAGAGATGGCTTCTGGGTCATAAGCTGGCACATAGTAGACTTCAATATGCTTGTGGCATAGAAATGTGCTTCTTAGGAAGCTTAAGTAAGGTAAAGTGTTAGTTGATTAAGTTAATTATTGCCAGATGAGTTTTGGTAGCATCAGCTTAGTCCCTGGAGTCTTGCTAGGCCCTGAAGATAGCAGGTTAGTAAGAAGGAGATTCATGGTACAGGTGCTTTACTCTCCCCTTCCCGCCACACTCTCAACCTGTCCTCCAGTGAGCCTTTCAGTTACTTAAAATATCAGGTTCTGCACTGATATAAAGTCTCCAACATCTGTACTATTATGTGGCCTCTGATGTGACTTTGGGACTGAATTTTTAATTTACATTCAGCTTAAATACCCACACTCAGACCAGAGTCCACAGTTTAACAAGGACCCTGGGTGATGCCTTAGCCCATTACAGTTTGAGAAGCCTTGGATTACACACTGCACTGAACGTTACAGACTAAGTGAAGGAACGTTCTGTTTTTTATTTCCAGATTATTGGTCACACTACATTTTCAAAACCCAAACTACTGTCTTTAATCACCAGCATCAATTAATTAAAATGTGCATTCATTCAACAAGCATTTATTGAGGGCCTACTATGTGCCAGCCACTGAAAATATCTCCAGATCCCAAGTGGTGACTTAAGGAGAGTTACCCCAAGCCCAGGCTTCTTGTAGTAAATTTTGCCCTGCCTCTCGTGCCTTCTTGATCTTGAATGCTGACTGATGTCCCTGGCGGTATAATTACGACATGGCTTTTATTTTCTGAAAATTGCCTAACAGATTTTCTGTGACTGTAGATCTGATTTTCTTGGTTATCCAGGAAAACATTTGAGCTCTTATATTTCTCCTATCTTTTTTTTGGTACAACGTTCATTATAGTTTCAAAGCCCATTTTGCTCTCTCTAAATTTCTTCCCCCAGTTTTTTTTTATACTCATCCTAGCTAGAGAAAATAAGTACAAACGGCAGTTGTTTTCTGTTTGCTTGCTTATGTATTAGGTGAAGGGCATATCTATCTTACTGCTCTCATTTAAACCTGTATGGTTGTACAGCCCAGGACACATCCCTTGATCTCTTTGCTTCCCTCCATTTTCAAAGCCAAACGTGAAGTTCAGATTTGACTTACATTCCAACACGTCTGCAAGCAGGCATGTTAAGAAATGAAAAGCAACTTGGCAATTTTTTAAAATGCTGCAAATTGCGGTATAAAATTTATTCCCACCCAACTATCTATTTAAAAAAAGATGAAAATATGCCTGAGTTTAAATGGTTTTCTGCAAGATTGAAATAAAGTGAATGATCTTCATAAGGGCAAATTTATCCAAATCCTCATAGGCCTCATTAGCAACTCAGGAAAACGGAAGTGATGGACTCTGATTAGAACTCTCAAGTACACAGACTGCTCTGATTAGGAATGGCTTGACCACCCCCCAGCACCTGATTTATATGACAGTTGATCCCAGCATTCGTGAGTAATATGTGCTTTATGACCAGCAGGAATCTAAGTCACAGGCTTAGGTAAGTTTAGGTAAGAATAAAGGAAGAGGCAGCATGCATTTTTAAATTATGTACATTTAGAAAGCTGCTGGTTCACTGCCTTACACAGATTCAGTGCATTTAGGATTCTTATATTAAGCTGGTTTAGGACAGCAGGAGTCATGGTCTTTAATGTGTAGAAAGCAAACATTTAGGGATCTGACAGATAGAAACACTGCATGTTTCTGAAGTAACTGTAGGGAAAGGTTAGTAAATGCCCCACATTCTAACTTACTGGGATTGCATCATAGAGGGAAATGTAGGAACTTAAAAATATCACTGGTTTGTACAAGGATGGCACAGTGATTCTGCTTTGGAAATGCATTGAATGTTCTGGATTGGTATGGGCATCAGATATGCCAAGTTTTAATGGTACCTGTACCAGCTTTAATGGTACCTATGAAGTGTCTGGCTTTAGTTCTATTTCCCCATTATTTGGTGAGTCGAGAGGACTCACTTCTAGATAAAATGTAAAATTCATTGAAGAATCTAGTACAGAATAAACAGAAAGAGAATAGGCATTGAATTCATTCATCCATCCATTCATTCATTCATGAAATGCTTAATGAATGCAAACCATGTGTCAAGCACTGTGCTAAGTCAAGTGTACAGCAATGACAACAGAAAATACAGACCTTTAGCATCAGGGGCTTTTGGTCTAGTGGGAGAGAAAGGCAGAAAAAACATCAGTAAGCGTCGTCTATTACATCGCCCTAAGCCAGCACATCCTTTCTTTCTTTCATAGACTTTGTCCCATAGTTGCGTATTTGTGACAGTGGAGAGCAGAGCTTGGTGTATTAGAGTCCTGCAGCTGCCACTGACCAGCGCACGGGCAGCACTGGGGAGCTTGGCAGCAGGCCAGAATCTCAGTCCACCCCGTCCAGACCCTACAGTCACAGCCTGCAGTTTAACCAGGACCCTGAGTGATGACTAAACCAATTAAAGTTTGAGAAGCCCTGGATTAGACAACTTCAGTGGACGCTACAAAGGCTGGAATGGTCAGGAGTTTGTGGAGATACTCAGGATATGATTGTCCCAAGAAGATTTCAGTCAAAACTTGCCTCTGCTTCAACCCCAAGCCAGTCTGCTTTGTGCTTTCAAACCCTGATGTCTTTAAAGAAAGGCAGTTAGCTTCTCTCTTAATCCTCTTCACAATCCCAAACGGAACTTCTTCTTATTCCCCTTGAACACATGAGGAAACTTGCCATAAGAGCATTTGAAGCAGTTGGCCTGCAGATGGTGCTGTAAAAATTTTGTTGTTGTTGTTGTTAAAGATTTATTTATTTGAAAGTCAGCGTTACACACAGATAGAAGGAGAAGCAGAGAAAAAGAGAGAGAGAGGTCTTCCGTCCACTGGTTCATTCCCCAGATGGCCGTAATGGCTGGAGCTGTGGCGATCCAGAGCCAGGAGCCAGGAGCTTCTTCCGGGTATCCCTTGTGGGTGCAGGAACTCAAGCACTGGGGCCATCTTCCACTGCTTTCCCAGGCCATAGCAGAGAGCTGGATTGGAAGTGGAGCAGCCGGGACTTGAACCAGCGCCCATATGGGATGCCGGCACTGCAAGCAGCAGCTTTACCTGTTACACCACAGTGCCGGCCCCAGGTGCTGTAAAAATTGCAATAGTGGCTAAGTCTGTTATTCTTTTCTTTTTGTAAAAGAAGCCAATGTGAGTTGATTAAATTGATGCAACTACAAAAGAAGATGTCTTTTCACTAGAAACAACTTGGTGAATCTCAGTGTCCAGCTCTTTTACAAACTTAATATCGTAAACATTTTAGTGGATCAACAGCAGTACCTTTTATAGACCTACTTGTTTTTCCATCCCAGTGTAAGGTGCATAGCCAGATGTTCTTGGTTTGATTCATCCTGTGCTCACCTTGGGCCCGTGCCCTTATGATCACAGTGATCTGGGTGAGCAGTACCTTTCCCTGACATTGGCTCTTCCTGTTAACGGCATGTTCTCTCCTTGTCAAGTAGCATTTCCAGCTGCCCAAGTCTGGCATGCCTTGCGATCTTAATCTGATTTTGCTCCCACCCCGTGTAGGAAAATCCCCTGGATTAACATCTATGCTCAAGTCCAACACGACAAGGAGCAGGAGATGATTGGGTCAGTGAGCCAAAGTGAGAACGCCCCCAAAATCACTCTCAGTGACTTCACCGAGCCTGAGGAACTGCTGGACAAAGAGCTGGACACGCGGGTCATAGGTATGTGTACCTGTGCCACCACGCTGCTGGGTCCTCTTCCTCCAAACAGGCGGTCAGCCATCCCACTTTGTCTGCTCTCCAGACAGCATTGTACTAACGGGCGGAGAAGGTAACCAGTTACAGTGACATCACCATGCTTTGAAATTTGTTTGCCACCTTGGACCATGTGAAAGTGACAGTTTTTCCCTTATAAGTCAATGAAGATAGGAAGCACTGGGATTGGGGTAGAGGGGTGAAGCCAGGTAGCCATTACAACTGGGATGTTTTTGATTTTTTTTTCAGTAAAGCAAAAGCATTCTGAGTCCTTATAGACAATCACATGGTGGCAGGCACTTAGCCCAGCAGTGATAACTCCTGCATCCGAGTGCCTGGATTTAATCCCCTGCTCCCACTCACGACGCCAGCTCTAGCCCATGCAGGCCCTGTGCAGTAGCAGTGAGTTTTGAATAGCAGGGTTCCTGCGACCCATTTGGGAGGCCTGGATTGAGTTCCTGACTCCTGGCTTTGGCCTGGCCTACCCATGAACTGTTTTGGCATTTGGGGAGTGAATCAGCCGACAAGAGCTCTCTCTCCACCTCCCCACCCCCACTCCTCCCTCTCTCTCTCCCTCTCAAATAAATAAGTTAATTATATATTTTTTAAAATCACACAAATGTGGAACTTGCATCAGATAGCCTTGAGTCTATTTTTTTTGCTTTCCATCCTGCTAGCTTTGTTTGTTCTCTGTGCCTTGTATCCCTCATCTGTGAAAAGGAATAATATCTAAGAGTCTACCCTATTTCTGTGTGGTACCTGAGAACCTAGTCTAAGATTGCTTTAATAATTGAATGGCATCTCGTTAGCACAGTGCCTGCCACATCGAAGGTGTTCAGTGCATGTTGGCTATTACAGTTGTTGTCAGTAGAGTATACGATGGCGATGCATTGATCTGCCTGTGTGCAAGTGTGGGAGGTGACATATTTTAAACATTGATGAGATAAGCTAATGAGCTCATAGTCGAGACTATTCCATTGCCTTTTGAGACAAATTCCTAGTGAGCAGCCATTGTAGGTGACTGGGTAGTTTTCAGTGAAGAAAGCCAATATCCCCGCCCGTGTAGAACTTACGTAACTTTTCCCTGTGTCTTCTCTACTCCGCAGGAGGCATCGCCACCATCGCAAACAGCGAAAGCACAAAGGAGATTCCCAACTGCACTAGTGTTTAGTACCAAGGCGCTACATGGCCAACCACCTTTCTGATGTTTTATTTTTGATGACTATTATTACTATTATTATGGAAAAAAGAAAATGTCTTTTCTACCTTTTGTTTACCAAGGGCCCCTTCATAAACAGCAGGCAGATGCTTAGCTTGGGAGAAAAAGGCATTCCTAGCTGAGGAAATGAGACAAAAAATAAATAAATGACTGTCTTTCTGCTAAGGGAGAAGGATGCATCTTCTCACAGCCTCCTTGCTTTATTCTGTCATTGCCAGTGCAAAGACTCTCTGCTTGTGGTCGCTTTCCTTTTATTTCAGTTGGGTTGGCTTTTCATGACTATCCCATCACCTCCCGACCCCAGCCTCCCCTACGCATAGGCATACAACACACACCATTTCCCGGTTAGATCCTCAGGAGGTAGGTTAGTGGGGAGTGGACACAGCTACAGAAAGCGTGTACACCTTTGTGAAAGAGGCCCTGCCTCGTGCATGTCAATAGCGAGGCTCCAGGTGGCGTATTGTATATAATTACAATGTAAATAGCTTTTTATTTCCTAAGAAATAATTTAATGTTTAGTAAAAAAGAAAACAGAAAAAAGATGCGTGTGTTGGCTTACGCACTCACCCTCAGAGCTGACCAAGCCCCAGGCCTGCCTAGTATGCTAGGTTCTGGATGCACTCCAGCTGTCTGTCACACTCAACTCTGACATCTCTGTCCACACTGTGGCTGGTTTCTGATTATGTATATAGAGGGGTGGGGGAGGGCTTATTGAGGGCAATTGATTAAGGAAGGACTCTAGTGACATCATAGTACATGAGGGTCATTTTAGTTCTGATGGGAGAACCTGCCAGGTGAAGCCCCCTAGGGACTTCAAACTGAGATCAAGATGAAGAGATTCTTCTCTGATAAGAAAAGGTTGAGGATATTTATCAGCCTGAGAAAATCACTGTCTCTAAAGAAAGCAGGCAATGGACCTGAAGATCCTGTTCTATTTTCAGTCTTTTGATTGGATTTCATAGACATGTGGAATGCATATGGTGAATTCTCGGGCTGTTCTTAGCTGAGAAATGTCTCCTGGGCTCCAGGTGCAGCCCAGCTGCGAGTGCCTTTTGGCACGAGAAGAGTTAGGTTGGAAGGCAGGTGGCATCGATGGAATCATGAGTCCATGCACACCGTGCAGGCCAAATAGAGGTCTAGCCTTTAATGCAATTAGTCCAAGATGATTGTAGCAAAGCTGTGCTATTTGCTTGTCAGACGTACACAACTTCCTTAAAGTCCAGTGTCTGCCTTCAGTTCCCTTAAGGTAGTTTTCGCCTCTGGGGTGAATGGCTTTCAAAGCCATTGTTTGCTTTTCAGGCACCTCAGCCCCTTCACACACTGAACCAGTTATTTTCAGTAGGGTCACTGTAAGCCATTCTCTAAGCATTGTTTTTATTTTCAGGCTCAGCCTGAGTACACTTGTTTTACAGGATGATATACTGTATATATATATGAGAAGAAAGGCCACATTTTGTACCTGTTAATTTTTGTGGGATGTTGTTCACATTCTTCTTTGTGAGACACAAAGAGAATGTGTTATTGAGAAAACTGGCTGGCTACAGCATAGATCAGTATTAGGAATATTTCTAAAGATTTTGGGGTTTTTTTGTTTGTTTGTTTCAAGGGTTAAGGGGGCAGACAATTGCAATACTTGTACTAAACACTGGAATACAAATGCATGAGTCATATCTATATATACAGTATATGTACATATACTGTTCTTGGTTTTATTGTTCCATTTGAATATTTCTACTGTAAAAAAGACAGTGGTTTTGAAATTGTTGAAAATAAATGTATTTTTGTACATCAAAGCTACAATCTTGGCTTTCACTTTTGGGGCAGTTTTTTCCTTACTATTGTATCAGTCAACTATTGCCACGATAATGCTAAGTGGCAAAAAAATGGTTTATAATAGATATTTATTTTTGCTCCTGGGTCTTCAAATTGCTTGTAGTTTGGCTCAACACCATTGAAATGGGCCAGGCCCTGTTGGGCTAATCTAGATCCAGCCTCCTATAAGTGTGAATCTGTTCAATGAGTCATTATCATCTGAGACCAGCAGCTTCCTGGGGCAGGCATTTTTCTTATGGATTGCTGAATCCAAGTGAGGCTTGCAGAACACAATATGCCTGTAAGGTCTTGGCTCTACATGGTCACTCTGTTTAACATCACACAAAGTCCAGTGTCTAAAGAAAATCACATGGCCAAGTAAAATATCAACAACTAGGGAAATAGACTTTTCCTACTCTGGTGCAAGGGCGCAAGGAACTATCAAACTGTATCACAAAAATGTGTGGATGAATAATCTCTCAGCATAGGAAGGCATGAAGAACTGAGAATAATGTCCCGATTTGCTATCCATAGGCATATTTTTTTACAACCCCGTGAGGAGCTTCATTAGATGGTCCCTTTGAACAAATATCCAAGTTTCCTGTCCAAATGTCCATGGCTAGGATTTCTGAGCAGAAGTCACTACATTGCCTTTGAACTTACCAGTTTCTACTAGTGGCTGAAATGGAGCTCTACGTCATGTGTGGAGGATTTAAACAGAAGAAATGAAAGAGGAGAGGACAGCACCAAGACAGACGTCCCTTCCCTGCTTCTTCCTGCTGTTTGCTGCGTGAAACCAAGAGCGGATCTCCTCCTTTGGCCCGTGCTGAATGGGTGTCTCTTCCCTGTGCTCGGTAAATAAGGCGATGTGAACAGGGACTGTGAGCTGGATGGATTTGCTTTTTCAGTCTTTGAAATGTATGATAAATTTTCATGGATCCAAGAAACCAGAACGCTTTGTTCAAAAATTTTGGAAACTAGCTGACTATTCTGGAATCATGTTTTCTAAGTTCATACTGATGATGCAGGCTTAAACAAAGGTGAGTTTTTTATTTAGCAAAGTATTTTTTAAATTATATACAATTCTTGGTATAGCTTTTCATCAGATATACATGGAATCTTCAAAAAGTTAATAGAAAGTGTATACTTTGAAAAATCTGAGTGTGTTTCAATGATATTTTGCACTAAAGTAAATTTATCTCTGAATTCCATGTTTCCATGACCATTTTGAAATAACCTCATATAAGTACCTTCCTCAAATGTGGAGAATGTCATTTAGAAATCTATTAAAAAGTAGTGGGCTTTTTCAAACAAATAGTTCAAAAACATTTGGCTTATGTTTCCCTAAGGGATTTTTAATGCTTTAGAGCTTCCCAAATAATGGAAAGCATCTGTCATATTCCTACCCCAATGGAAAGGTGAATTTTCCGGAATGTATGGGTTTTGCTTTCCAGTGTGGTCTGAATTCTTCTCACGTTAATTTTGTGTCCAAGTGGGCATAGTCACTCCACTAGACTAAAAGGTTGAAACCAAAAAAAAAGCAGAATGAGTCAGTTGGTCATGTGAGCCAAGCCATGGCTAAAAATATCTGCTGTATCCACCACCAACACAAGATTTTTCCATTGTAGATTGCTGTAAAGACAGATGGCAGAGAATGTGGTTGACTTTGTCGTTATTTCTGGGCTGAGTTACTCACTAGTGGTGAGAGAACTCTCTTACCAGAAGTTCTAGAGCTGGTAATTAAGCCTACAGGAGCTCTGTGGAGCTAGCTGGAACCCAGCTATGAGCACCATATGCATAGACTCCCATGGTTCTCATGTGCATTGAAGTTTGGGGCTAATTGCTTTATCTGCCACTAAAGTATCTGAAGGAGAAGGATTGGATGAAGGTCACCTCCCCTGGCCCTTGTTACCATGACACGAGGCACCAAAGGTATAGAAAGGAAAACAGGATTTAAATGTCCTTGTGTCATCCTGGGCGTCAACTACAACAATGAGAGTCATCTAATTGTGTTACATAGGATAGAAACACACTGTACGTTAAGGTAGTAACCGGTTGTGCCATGGAAAGAATAATCAGCCAGGAGTTAGAAGATCTCTGAATTTCAGCAAGTCGTTCTGGACAACAAGTTCTCAAGTTTGTAAAAGGAAAACACTTCATGTCCTGCCTTGCTGGCTTGTTTAATTCCCAGGGATGTGAGAAGCACATTTCCAATCACAAAACTGTTGAGACATCACTAGTGTGGGCAATCCTAGAAGAACTCCATTTTCTGTAGAGGAATAAACTGATACCTAGAGAAGAAAGTGGCTTTTCTAACTTCACACAGCAGGTTAGTGCACAGCTAAAGGTAGAATTCATGTCTTTATAATAAAGTGAGATTCTTTCTACCACCCCCTGCCAAAATTCAAAACTGGTTGAACTGTAGACCGCTGAAAGTCAGTAGGGACCTGAGGGTGATACTAGTATGGCTCCTGTGTAGATTATGTCCAGAATGATTTAGAATCTCACTTACCAGGTAGGCTCGTCATTCAGGAGCTCACAGCTCTCTTCCTGTCATTGCCCTACTGACCCACTTGTTCAGCAGTCCATGGCCCAATGTCCTGTCTTCCCCTACTAGACTGAAATGAGGCTGCTTAATAGACAGCTGCTCAGCCCTAGCTTTACACACCATGATACTCACCCTTTAAAGTGGTTGGCCCTGTTCAGAGGAAATAAGGCCAGATAGCAAACATAAGCAATGGGTATGCCTCAACCCACTGCACCAGCTCCTGCCAAATTCTCTTGCCTGCTCCAACAGAATTGCCAAAGGGAGCAGATACAGCACAACCATTAACTCCCAAAGTTCTACTGCATCTCAATGTCCCTTAAACCTACTTCAATAGATTTTTTTTTCTAGAGCAGCAGTGTTTTTAAAATGCTCTTTGCTTCTGTATTTTCAGAACATGCATCATACTGAAGTATAGGTTCATTCAGAGAGGAACCAATGGAATGCTGTGTATTAAAAAATGCAAGAATTTCAGCCACAGTTCAATCTATTTGGAGACTAGAAGTTGCAGTAAAACCTGGATCCTTCATTGTTTTAATTATCTGAGGCCCAGAAAGGTAAAATGACTAAATAAGTGTCAATTTTTCTACGTATGAATTCCTTGCAGGATTGGAACATAGACTGAGACAATTTAGGTAAACACAAATCATGAATAGATTCTGAGAAAATTAGTCCTGTTGTGCTGGGTCCTTGTTCATACAACTTCGTGTCTTACTTCAAATTATAAAAATTATTCAACCAATCTTTCATTTATGGCAGCATCCCCATGGGGAAAATATCAGAATTACCTGGAGAGAAATGTCATTTCCCATAGATCTTCCTTAGCAGAAAAAGAATTTTGGTTAAAATTCCTTGCATATTGATCCCCAATGTTGCTGCTTTTCCTGCTTTTTCCCCTTAGGATAACTAGTTTTGTTTGGGTCATATGGAAAGGACTAGAGATGGACTCTCCCACTTAGGGCTGCCAGGAACGCCTCATACAACGAAGGACCGAGAATCTTGGGTTCTGGAATGTGCACTCTTCTCATGTGCAGGAGTCTTGCTTCTGGTCTCTCCCTCCATGTATGTACCCTGCTTTTGTGATGGCATGCAGGTCTAGATCCTCTCTGAGGGTCACCGATGGGTTCTTTCATCCATACTCATTAATGAATAATCAGAGAAAACAATTAGTTGTAAAAATATACCTATGACATATCTAGAGAGGCTAAGGTCACTATGGCTGCAACTCGATCTCAGCTCAAGGAGGGCTGTTCCAGAGTGCATGCAAGATGCAGATTCTCCTCAAAATGCCAGTGAAGACAGATGAAAATAGATTGTGACAGCACACATGCCGTCTGTCATTATAGCTTACTCTCTGGGGAGTGACGCTGTTCACAGCTATTAGAAATGAACCATATAAAGTGGGGCCCTCGGTGATTTGCTCCTGAGAGAGGGTGGGGTGTGATCTCCAAAGAACAGACCACATCAGCTGGAATGTCTGCCCAAAGTGTCCCACCTGTGGAAGGCTCCAGGGCTCCAGGGTCATCTTACCTCAAGCAGGCCCTACTTGTCCCTGGGGACTCTCCAACAGGACTCATATTACAATGCAGCATCTTTTGCTGCTTACTGTCACAAAGGATTATTGCTGTCAGTATCCCCAAAACTGGATACACTTTGTTCAGCCATGGTGGATGGGAAGAGAAAGGGAGCCACTATAGCAGCAAACAGAGAGAATGATAATGTTTTTCTTGTCATCAATGTCTTTCTTAGTTTCTACATAGAATCAGCTGGGAAGCACTTAATTGTCTCCCAAAACAATGTACCTGGCCCTTGGAGTGCCAGAATGGTTTTCGTTCATTGTCCTTTTGGTTCAATTAGAGAATTGCTGGGTTGCTTCTATTGTCAGCTGGGAATTTTTGAGTCAGGGGCACCAAGAGCAGAAGGGAGAAAGGAGCCTAGAGAAAAAAAGTTCATCTTTGTCAGTTACAAAGCTTTACTTGACACTTTCTCATTTCAGCATGTCAATTTCAGATGCAGGTGCTCCCCAGATTTCTAATCTATTTATAATGGTAACAAGGCAACTCTCGGCAGCATGTGCTCATCATGAGCTAATCATCCCCCGCTAGGCCTTGTGCCTCCTAATTAGTGGCATGTTGGTTGCCTACTGATTGAGTTGGAGTCTCATCCAGGCAATAGGCATGGGGAGGGCAGGTAGGTGGAGAAAGATCTTTGAGCCCAGTAGAGCTCAGATCTTGGCAGAATTTCTAACAACAGGTGGGTTTCACACCTTGCCTGGAAATGCATCCTTTTTAAAGATCCAGTCACCACTTCCGTGGGCACTAACAGGAAAGTGGCAGATCTCCAAACACATGTCTCCTGTCTGTCAGAGGCACTCTCCATAACGAGATGCTGTTCTTCTGAAACCAGGTGGCTCAATGATAAAGACCAGCAGAAGGCATCAAATAGAAGAAAAAGAGTTATAATGCTTCTACAGTTTATAATGGAGCAAGATCCCTTTCATTCATCTGTTCCTTTGTTACTTAAACAGTTAGTTGTTGAACATCTACTGGTTGCCAGGCTCTGTTCTGGGTACAGTATACATCAATGATCAAGATACACTTAAAATAGGGTGACTATATAATTTGTTATCCAAACCTGGACACACTTGATAGTATATTGGATACACTTGGAGGTAAATACTCTGGGGAAAATAGCATGAACCAGGACTGTCTGAAGGAAACTAAGAAACTTAGAAACTAAGAAACTATGTGCATAGTACTTAGGTACTATGTTGTGTATTGGAATTTCAGCTCTAAATATGATACATTATTTTAAGTTTTTATTCAATATTCTTTCATACTCTCTCAGGAGACAAAGGGATTTGATAACACAGGAAAAGTTGACAGAGGGGGATACAGGTACTTCTTTATTTCCAAGAGAAATGATAGTGATGAAAGTTAGGGAAGAATCCTTAAAGATAAAATACATTTACACTAGCCATTTAAAAATGGTCTTTTTTTCTATCTAGAATGTCCCTTTATCTTCTCTCTTTAGCAAAATGATGGAGTTTTAAAAATTTGGAAGTGACAGAATTGGAGGTTGAATGAGAATGGGAGCATGATTGGAAATAAACTAGAAAGTCAACTCTGAAAAAAATTAAAAATTTGATTAAGATTTATAAAAATGTTGATCACCTTCTCTATAATGACAATATTTGTATTTTCTGTATTCTAAGTTTCCACAATGAGCACGTATGAATTTCATAATTTTTTAAAAAGTAAAATTGACATGAAGTGTCCATAGTAGTTCTGTAGGTGTAATGGATTTCTGGGTATTGCCTTAGAGTCTTAAAGAAATCATAATGAGATTGTTCTGCAATACTGATCATGAATCATAGTTAAAAAAGGAGCATCCATAGGTCAAATAAGGACAATAACTTCAAAAGAGACTCGTGGTACCATAATATCTGCTGGAAAATGGTTTATTGGTCTCTATAAATGGAAAAAGAAACTGTAATTACTTAGGTGCTTCACAACGAGTATTAAGCATACAGGAAATCATTATTCAAGCTTCTTGGCAAAGGAAGTGGCTCTTGTGTTGCTCTCTGCTACTCTTTTATTCTTTTCTTCGGAGTAGAGAAACTTTTGTTTAGTAATTTTGCTGGCAATGTTTCACCCACAAGTAATTTGCCTTGGTGAACAAATGTTGGAACAAGGCAACACCAATTAAGGCGTTAAGTGGTTATTAAACGTGGCAAAGGATTCGGCATGAACTGTGAGGTGAAGAACTGAGCTTGGGGAGAGCATTCCCTGGTGCTGAGAACAGAGTTGAAACAGAAGGGAAATGTTAGACTGAGTTTCTTCACTGAGCCTTCGCACCTACCTGATGCTCTGCTGTGAGGGGATAGCTGGAAACTCACCTATGAAGCCCCGGAAGCCCCAGACCTGGATGACACCAGTGAGAGAGGACATCTCGTGGAAGATGAGCCAGCTCCACCAGCCCCAGCAGCTTTTGCAATGGATCTGCTCTGTGAACAAGTTTCCATCGACAGCATATGCTTTCTATGAGTACTTATTAGTATATCATGATTTCAAATGAAATCTCTCCCACTATGAATTCTCAGAATTAACATTATCAATCTTCACTCCATAGTCATCCAAGGTATTTCTTCTATCTGCGTCAGGAGTATGAAAGAATTTAGCCTTTGAAAGACTACATAGATCTGCATTCAGTGCCAGCTTCTGCATTTATTAGCTATGTGGTCTCGGGTTAATCACCCTAAATCTCAGCTTTCTCTCTTGGTTTTGTGAAGGAATAAAATAACTAAAAAGCATCTAGACTATACCAGGTTCAGTATAACTTGTTAAAAATGAGCCTCCCCACATGTTCCCCCTCCTCTGTGCCTTTTATGGACACCTGTGTGGCAGAGCACACGTCCTTTCAAGGGCAGGAGATCCCAAGGCTTTCTCCTCGCTCCCTCTGCCACTGGGCTCTACTTCAGCCCATCCCCAGACCCAGTTGTGCCTCCCCTCCCTTCTCTACAAAACAATAAAACCCATTTAGAAACAGCCCTAAACCAGCCCCACCATCCCACTAATGTTTACACCTGTTCTTTTGTCAAGCCTCAGAGAAGAGGCACAATACCAATAATTTTGTAGAGGCCAAATGAGGGCTGGGCCGGTGTCGGAGAGAAGAGGCCAAGCTCATGACGTGACTGATGGGCTGTTACAGGATGAATGTCCAATTGCTGAACACAGCCCTCCCTGCCAGCTCCACGTCTCCTTTTCTCTGCAGCAAATAGGAGACCAAGCAAGGTCGGCCCTCTTGAAGAGCCTGTCATTAGCTTCGTGATTATGGTGATTATGAGCACTGTGCCGATTCCTTGCATCTTTTAGGCTCTTTGAATTATTACATGCAGCGGGCATTTTTCTTCCCTCCTGTCTTCCAGGTCTCTTCTGCCCTGCTCCTCTTCCACGCCTCCCTCCTCCTACCCCAAGTGCCACACTGGGCCTTGTCTTTCTTCTTCCAAGAATGGCAGTGGCCGGGATGGAAACTCAGCGGGATTTGGATCTCTCTGACTGAGAGGAAAGAAATATTTGTGTATTATTCAACATTCTCTGAGTTACTCCCCAGAAGTTTCATTTTTCACTAAAGCCTTTTCCTTATCTTAAAGCACTGACACAAATATATATCACAAAGTTAAAAAGATTGAATTACATTTTGTCGGTGAACTGCTAAGATTCATGGAGGCTCAAAGCCCCAGCTAGTCCCTGTGTGTACCAAGCTACTGCGTTTCAGTTTTTTGTCTTTTCCTTTCTTTGGTGGTGAACACACGCTAACAGGGTTTGTCTCTTTATTGTGATACGGGAATGATTGAACGTATACTCTGTATTACTTGATGAAAGACCTTTCCTAAAAGGAGAGCGGTTCTGTCATTTGAGCACATTTCCCAGGGGCTCTGAGATGTGATTGAATCGGGCTTAATGGGATGTTTTTGAGCTGCGATATTGCATGGAGGGGCCCAGGGCAGAAGCTTCTGTGTGGGGTCCCGGTCCCCAGGAGGTTCTGAAAGCTCCAAGTTTTCAGATTAGAATGCTGGTTGGTGGCTTTGTTCTGTGACAGCTGAGGTATGTGGGTGGGGAGGTGTGTCGCTGGGTGGCCCATCCTTCCCCACTGCTGCTCTCTGACTAACAAGCTCTATTAGCTTCCTAGGGCTGCTGTAACAATGACTGCAAACTGGTGGTTCAAAATAACACAAGTGTATTCTTGCACTGCTGAAGAGTCAGGTGCCCCAAATCAAGGAGTTCCTAGGGTTGGTTCTGGCAGACTCAGGGCCGCTCCCTTCAGTGTGTTGCTCCTAGACTGTAGTGATGGCTGGTGACTTGTGGCATTTCTTGGCTGGAAGGTGTGTCCCTCCGATCTCTGCCTTCCTCTCCACATCACCTTGGCCAGACTTCGCTTCCTCTCTCTCTCATAAGGGTGTCATGTGTCCCTGGAGTTAGGGTCCATCCAGTTAACCCAGAATGATCCCATCTCAAGATCCTTAATTAAATCTGCAAAGATTCCTTGTCAAGTAAGAAACCAGCTCCCGCTGTACCTCTCAGGACATGAGTCCTCAGGGGACAGTGAAACCTGGGCCTACTGTGCAGCCTGCAGGAGCCCTGGGGGCAGCCAGGAGGCTTCATCTAGTCCTGAGTTGGGGAGGGTGGGGGAGGGGAGAGGGAGAGAGAGAGAAAAATCTTCCATATGCTGGTTCACTCCCCAAATGGCCAAAACATCCATGGCTGGGCCAGGCTAAAGCCAGGAGCCAAGAGCTCCTGCTGAGCCTCTTAACGTATGAGTCCAGGGGCCCAAGGACTTGGACCATCTTCCACTGCTCTCCCAGGTGCACAAACGGAGCTGGATCAGAAGTGGAGCAGCCAAACCTCCCTTTGGGTTGCTGGAATTGCAGACAGCTGCTTATTACACCACAAGGCCAGCACGTGAGGCCGGCTGAACTCCTCTCAGCCTCCCCATGCTACAGCACATCTCTCCTCCCCGATCTGTATGTTTGCCATCAGCATTTACTTTTCTCATGTTTTACCATGTAGAGATGCAGCAGAAGGAACAAAGAACTCGTTGTCAGATGTCTGAGGTCCTAGTTCCATCTCCTCTCCTACAATCTGGTTTACTTAGTCTATTTTATTTTTTATTTTTTTGACAGGCAGAGTGGACAGTGAGAGAGAGACAGAGAGAAAGGTCTTCCTTTGCCATTGGTTCACCCTCCAATGGCCACCACGGCTGGCACACTGTGGCCGGCGCACTGTGCTGATCCGAAGGCAGGAGCCAGGTGCTTCTCCTGGTCTCCCATGGGGTGCAGGGCCCAAGCACTTGGGCCATCCTCCACTGCACTCCTGGGCCATAGCAGAGAGCTGGCCTGGAAGGGGGCAACCGGGACAGAATCCGGCACCCCAACCAGGACTAGAACCTGGGGTGCCGGCGCCGCAGGCGGAGGATTAGCCTATTGAGCCACGGCACCGGCCTTATTTAGTCTAGTAATTTAGTCTATCTGGGCACATTTCCTCCTCTATAAGAGTCAGTATTGAAGAGAAATTATGTCTGCCCTGCCTATCTCATCAGGTCATTATATGTAACATATGAGATACCCTATTCTGTGAAAAAATGTAATATACTGGCTCAAAGCTGTGCTAACAATGAGCTGAGTATGAAGGCAATTTCCTGGCTTTTGCCTTCATCTAAATATGCTTTTCTTTGACTGCAGTGGTTCACCCATGCTAGTATCTGTAAGTGTTGGTGCTGGCTCAGAGCTCCTGTCCCTGAGGAGTCATCAGCTCTCCTGACTTTAACTCTTCCTTGTTGGGGCAAGTCTGTGGCTCCCAGGCTCTCCACAAATCAAGTCAAGAATGAACTCAACCTGAGACTACTCAGGCTCAGCAATTTCTCCCTTTTCATCCTTCCTCCCTCTTCCCCCAGAGCACCCTCTTAATAAATGCCAAATCCCTGAATAAGGATCCACTTTTAGGAAACCCTGTTTAAGATACCACCCCTTGGTTGTGAGAGCACAGAACAAGTATCACATCCTCCTCCTTGTGATTCAAATATAAGGGGTCTTTGGAAAGTTCATGGAAGTTGCTATTATTGCTATGAATTTCAATAATACTTTACACTAAAATAAACTCATTTAATTCCATTTCCATCAACTTTTAAAACAGATTTATTTATTTGAAAGGTAAAGTGACAGAAAAAGAGGGATAAGAAAGAGAGATAGAGAGAGAGCGAGCAAGCAATCTCCCATCTTCTGGTTCATTCCCCAAAGACTTGCAACAGCCAGGACTGGGCTAGGCTGAAGCAAGGAGCCAGGAATTCCATCAGGTCTCCCATGTGAGTGGCAAGGACCCAAGTACTTGAGCCATCCTTTTTTTCCTTGCAAGTTCCCTAGCCAGGAGCTGAATCTGAGGCTGGGGTGGGATTCAATCTCAGTTACTCCAATAGCGGATGCGGGGTGTTCTAAGCAGTGGTTTATCCAGCTCTACCACAGTGAGCCCCTCATGAACTTTTTGAAGTTATCTTATATACTCTCTGAAGAGCAGAGAGATCAGCTTCCCTGAGAGACACCAGTAGTTGAGTATCACAGGCCTAGTGTCCTAGTGAGCCAAGGCAGAGGGCTTCTGGTAGATGGGAGGGCAGTAGGGATCTTGTGGCCCATAAGATACACAGCATGTGGAATTCCCGCCCACCTGCCCCCACCCCTACCCATCCACTGTCATAACCATAGAAAGCTCTGCATCCTCCAGGAATTTTCTTCTGTGGCTGTCAAGCCCCCAAACTCAGCAATGATTACCATGTACACTAGCTGAGCTTGCTTGAAAGCCATTGTTTCACAGGGACACCTGGTGTGTGAATGGAAGGCCTTTACTTGTTTTCTCCTTCCTCTGTCAACACTGAGTGCTTTAAAAGGCTGTCCTGCTTTCCTCCCAGTGACTATAGAATTGCTTCATTATTTAACTCTGTATTTCTGTTACTGCATAAATTGTTTTTGTTGAAGCCCTTGCCAGGTGGGAGTGGGTATGAGCCACAATTCGTGAGATTTGCTTGCTAATTAAAAGTTTCCAACATCTCTGTTTGCTGAAGAAAATGCTGACATTGACCTTGTTCAGTTATTACTAATTAAGTAGCACCAGCTCACTATTTGCAACAATTGCTATAAGTCCCCTGTTTCATTTTTTCTTTTTCTTTGCATTTTATAGGATCTGAATATATATTCTCATATATACACACCCTCCCACACTCAAATACACACACACACACATATACCACATTTTTATATGTGTTTTTGGACAATAGAATTTCATATTTTAATATAGAGATGAGGTTATTGAATATCCTATCATTCATTCATTATATTTTGTTTAACTAAATCCAAGGCTTTTCTAATTTGTTCTTTGCCCAGTGGTCCATCCCGCCATAGGTACTCTGAATAATCAGTGAATATGTAACTTAGACTGCCAATTATCTTGCTATTGCCAATGATATGAATTTGGAAAAGAAGTCTTCTGTATGATGCCTTCTACATAGTGAAATAATGAAGACTATGGCAAGAGAACTGGGATGAATCTGTTACTACTAGGTGGTGACATTGACAAGAGACAACTTTATTAATCCCTCTTTTCATATCAGGTTGAAATACTAATACTAGGTACTTCGTAGTACTACTTGAGGCTAGTATAGAAAATTCTTGCAGTCCATATGACTTCCATTTATCAGATGCTAATCTAGCTGCCTCTGGTCTGCATTATTCTTGTGACTTGGTTTAGGGTTCTGAATAAAGAAAATTATCACAATTTTTAGGACTAGCCATGCCAACTCAAGATACCCACCTTGGTCAAACCAAGATAGAGTGGCCTTGTAGCAAAGACACCAAGCTGACTGTCAAATGGGCTAGAAGACTTATGTTGTCTGAAGCAATGAACCACTAACTCTAAATACAGGTAAGTTCCAAGTACCAACTTCTCTGGGACCAGCTGTGTAAGCTGGCCTGGATTTGTTGATAGATCAGATTACCCTTCAATTATTACAGAAATGATCTACCCCTATGTTGTGATTTTAACTGTCATTTCTGATTTTCTTTAAAAACATTTGTTTTGATGAGTCCTTACTTAGCACCAAGGTAATTTTTTTCTATTTCCATCTCAGAATGATTTATGGACAGGGAAGGTAGGGCTTATTATTTCCTAAGCATCTGATATAGAGTACATGTTTATTAGATTTTTGCCAAAGGCATTAAGTTTCAATCATAGGATAATATCTTGGATAAAAATCCATGTCTCTGTTAATTAGTGTTTTTATGTTGTAATGAACTCAGACTTTGAGTTAATTGTCTTTGGATTTTCCTTTCTCCTTGGTTTATGATTTTCCATTTCCAAAATTCTAGTTCTTGTGAGGCTCAGTTGCAGCCTCAAATGCCTCTCAAGAATCATGTGGTTCTCTCTATTCTCTGACTTCCTCTGTGTACCTGTTCATTCTTCCATTTTTACCTGTTCTTGCAGCCCATCCTCCCATAACTAGAAGCATTCAAGCTAAATGTCCTAGAGGGGAAGTTTAAGAAGTATGGATCTGAGTATTCTAGCTTGACTTTCAGACCCAGAGAGTCACTGTCTGTGGACACCATGTATTGAGTAGCATCCTTCCTCACCCCAGTGGGCTGAGATCAGAAGAGTAGAATATCGTGTTTTACACTTGACCATGTTCTGTGGATGGGATGGGATGATTACTACCAAACAGGCAACGTCAGCTGTATACTCTTTTCTCTTCCTCATCTCCCACAAGCCTGCTCATCTTTTATGAATTAAAAATGAGCAGAGAAAATATTCTCAGAGCCTATGTTCATGGGGTACAGAGCAAAGCACTCCCTAAGCATGAAATTTAGATTATCTTCTGAGCAGATAGCTAGGAAAAATTCAACATGTGGGAAATGAAATTAGTCATCTGTAGAAAAACCTATCCTAAGTGATAAGGAGTTGAACTTCCAGATTTGACGATTTGGGTACCATCAATTTCAGGAGAGCATGGTTGTTCAGCAGAGCTAAAGCCATTGCCGTCTTCAACCTCCATGTGGAGAAGGAATGTGAAGAAAGGTATATTCTGCGTGAAGAAAAGAGAACAGGAACCCAAGGTGGGTGGCTTGGAAAACAAATATCCAGCTCTCCCTTTTTCGGAATGGAGGCGATCCTGGTCACCAGTCATGAGTCCCCTGGTCCTGTACTTCTGTTCTCTCCACATCGGTTCCCATCAACTCTGTCTTTCTGCATCACTTTATCCTTCACTCCCCATCACTCCTGGAAAATGGTCTGTCCAAGTATATCAACAATTCATCCCCACCTCATCCAAGAAAATTCTCAGGCACTCTAAATCTCAGAAAATAATTTTGCAGTATTAAGGGGATATGGAGGGAGGTTGGATAAGGGGCCAAAACACAGTCAGATATAAGTAGTAGGTTCTCACGTTTTCACACCACATTGGGGCAAAAATAGTTCACACTAATGTATTATGTACTGTGTAAAGAAAAGAAGGAGAGAAGCTGGTAGGTTCCAAACACAAAACAAAATAAGAAAATTGAAAGGTTGTACATATATATATATATATATATTTACTCTGTATATATGCTTTGGAATATTTCACTGTGCCCCATAAAAATGTACAGCTATTACATGTTGATCAAAAAGCTCAAAAATTAAAAAAGATAATTAGCATAACTTTATTATGAAGTGTTTCTTATGAAACCTCTTCCTAATATTTCAATCCTGATTCAGTCAAACCTCTTTCGAGGCTGTTTTTCTTTCCTCTTCAAATAACCATTGGATTTTTTGATTATTACTTTAAAGCTATTCTTAATCCTTTGCTTTTATCACTGTTGGCACAGATAGCATGCCTATCCCAAGAACCTGATTACCACTTGCATTTTTATAGCCCCTAAACTTAACTACAGGTTCTAGAAGCCGAGGAAGGCAAAGATCTTTCTGAAGCTATACATATCTAGTCTTCTCTACCTAGTGATGTGCTGGCAAATCTTTAATAACCAGCTCTCAAGGAAGAACACGAGCTCTGACCATGGCTGATTTCCAGGTATCAGCTTGACAACAGCCCACTCAGAAAATTCGAGAAAATGTAGCCATGGGCTCTTCAGAGCTAGTGCAAGCCACCTCTGGTACACTGCCTCTTTTGGAAACATCTTCTTTCCTAAACAATAGACATTATTACTCTGTAGTCAAAGTTGAATTTCCCTTGGCTTTTGTGTCTGTTGTATTCAATTTGAATTGCAGCATTGAAAATGTCAGCACAATGATAGCAGGGACCTTGCTGATCTTATTCACTAGCACATCTCTGGCACCTGGAACCATTCTGGCACCTGGTACACATTAAATGTGGAATGAGTGAAACATTCTGCCCAGTATTCTACTCTGTTTTCTGGGCTTTGTCTTTATACTAGTAAACTATAATTTTTATCTATATACCAAATTCCTGTGTATTTACTAAATTCATTTTAGATGATGAAGAAAATTGATTTCTGAATCTAAAGGCTAAGAAATCTAAACCAGACTGTGGGTATCACCAATGATCTGTGCAGTCACAGGTCATCCACTATTGTAATTGTCTATAAACTGTGATAAGATATGAGATGTGAGCATGGTTGCTGAAGTGCTACTACAGTAAATTATCACCATACCGAACTCACTGAACAGGCTTAGTCATCTACTGAGATGCCTGATTGCTATGGATTGAACAGGGCTTGTCTCCCCAAATATCTGCAGATGTTTAAACTCTGAAGTCTTATGTTAATGGTTGACAGATGAAGGGAATTGCCCTAATTATGATGTCTGAAAGGTGTGCCTGATGGGAGGGCTTCAGGTCACCGGGGACGTGCCCTTTAAAGAAGGTTCTCGCGAGAGAGGGTTGGTTATTTAAGCCAGGTCGGCCTTGCTTCTCCCTCTCTGCTTTGTGCTTCCCATAGTGACTTGTGCTGCACCCTCCAGCTTCTATGCCATGCTAGACTGA
This sequence comes from Sylvilagus floridanus, assembly GCA_949820135.1. Taxonomy (NCBI): domain Eukaryota; kingdom Metazoa; phylum Chordata; class Mammalia; order Lagomorpha; family Leporidae; genus Sylvilagus; species Sylvilagus floridanus. The sequence goes on from OX463235.1 coordinate 57,315,139, forward strand.
TCGTGCTATCTTATCTTGAACTATCAGCCTCCGAACTGTAAGTCAAAATAAATCTTTCCTTCCCAAGAAGCTCCTTGAAGGCATTTTAGTTAAAGTAATGAAAAGCTGACTACTGCGCTAACAGAGTAGGAAGCACAGGAGTTTGAGATATTACTGTGATCAGCTCCCAGCTTGAGCAATTATGGAGCTGGTGGTCTTGGGTGAATTGCTTAACCTTTGTTTTGTCAACTATACAAGGCTGCTATAATATCTAACTTGCATTTTGAGGAAAGGATGTGTTGTATGAAATACAGCTTGTGTTTAATAGCAGTTCTCAAAAAGGTGGTTCATATTATTAGCAACATAAGGAAAAGAAAATTGTTCTGGTTTCCAGTAGATCTAGATTTATTTTAGTCTGGATATTGCCAATACAGCATGAGTGACCCATACATAGTCTTTGTGTATGAACGATGTGTTGAATAAATGAATGAGTGAATCAGTGGAAAGAGAAGTAATGGGAGATTAAATGACTTGTCCTGCTCAACATGCAATGAGATGCTTTTCTGGGGAACAACGATTGGCAGGATGATGTCTTGAGACTAATGGGTACGTTGTGATGGAGGTGTCTGCGGATCTGGCTGCCAGTCACAGAGAAGAGACTTAGTCCTCTCTGCTCCCTGGACTGGCATGGATTCTGCTAGTAGAGGAAGGGTCGAAGCCTGTGCAGCTGGCTGTTCTCTTCGTCAGGGGTGAGGAGGTTCAGGCTGCACTGCTGTCCTGGGTGTGCCTCTTGCAGGAAACAACAGATTCTTCTCTGTGTCAGCAGCTCCTAGATTTCTGTGCAGTGAAAAGATGTGGCTTCATGGGGGCTCTGGTGTGGGGAACTCGCGCTGCAAGGCATGAACACCAGACAGACAGAGCTCTGTTAGATCCCTGGAATAAAACATTTAAAAGATGTAATTAGAACAATCTCCCTACAGCGCCATCTGTGATAAAGTCATCTTGTTTCTGCCCAGAAAATTCCTGGGGGAATTTACTTATCTTTAAAAGGAGAGAGTTTTGAGACTTGTCTATAGGTAATCCTCTTGGCTACCACTAGCAAACTCAAATGTAGTGGCTGATAACAGCAGGAATCCAGATAAAAAGTTTTCTAGAATTCTGAGGTTTTTGAGCGCTGAACCTGAGAAATCCTCTCACTTGGCAGGTCCCAGTGCTAGAAAATTAATTATGCCTCAATGACTTAAGACAGCAGGAGTTAACTAGTCAGTCCCGCACACCAACTCTGCACAAGATTAACTTTCTACAGATCTGAAAAGACAGCGCAGGCAAATTCCCCCTTTCCCTATCAGCCTCCCCCAGGTACCCCAATGTGGGCCATTCTGTGACAGAATCCTAATTATTTGACAATGTCCTTCTGGCTCTTAGGATGATCAGGGCATCTGAGAATTCAAACAGCTGGACAACAGCCAGGCCTCTCTGGCTGCAAGATGTGCTTTGTGGGGCATATAATTGTTTAAACTCCTTTATGGAGACATAATTGAAATACAATCAACTGTACATATTTAAAGTGTACAATTTGATAAATGTCAACATGGCTGAACACCTAGGAAGCCATCATCACAATTAAGATAACAAATATTTTCATGATGAGTTTCCTCATGCCCATTTATAACCCGTTTTCCCTCTAACCCTCTCCCTAGGCAAGCACTGGCCTGCTTCTGCCAATAGATTTGTTTGCATCTCATACAAATTTATAAAAGTTCAGTCTTAAAATATGCATTTTTTGGTATGGCTTCTTTCATTTAGCATCATGCTTTTGAGATAACTCATTTTGGTGTATGTGTCAATAATGCATTCCTTTTTTATTTTCTTATTGGTGAGGAGTATTTCATTGCATAGATGTATTCTGTGTGTTTTCACAAAGTTTGTGGAAATGGAATTAAAGGATAAAAATTTAATTTTTCTTTTTATTTGACAAGTAGAGTTATAGACAGACAGAGAGATAGGTCTTCCTTCCCTTGGTTCACTCCCCAAATGGCTGACATGGCTGGAGCTGCTCAGATCTGAAGCCAGGAGCCAGGTGCTTTTGCCCAGTCTCCCATGCAGATGCAGGGGCCCACGCACATTGGCCATCCTCCACTGCCTTCCTGGGCCGCAGCAGAAAGCTGGACTGGAAGAAGAGCAACTGGGACTAGAACCGGCACCCATATGGGATGCCAGTACCATAGGTGGAGGATTAACCAAGTGAGCAATGGCACTGGCCTCTAAAAGTTTAATTTTTCTTTTTTTTTTTTTTTTTATTTTTGACAGGCAGAGTGGACAGTGAGAGAGAGAGAGACAGACAGAAAGGTCCTCCTTTTGCCGTTGGTTCACCCTCCAATGGCCACCGCGGATGGCGCGCTGCGGCCGGCGCACCGTGCTCCTCCGATGGCAGGAGCCAGGAGCCAGGTGCTTTTCCTGGTCTCCCCATGGGGTGCAGGGCCCAAGCACCTGGGCCATCCTCCACTGCACTCCCGGGCCACAGCAGAGGGCTGGCCTGGAAGAGGGGCAACCGGGACAGAATCCGGCGCCCCAACCGGGACTAGAACCCGGTGTGCCGGCGCCGCAAGGTAAAAGTTTAATTTTTCAACATAAGCTCTAGCAAGTTCAGGATACTTTTGTAAGCACTGATACCAATCAGGTAGCCCATACCTAAAAAAATGAGGTTCCTGGGAATTTAACCATATCAACACAATCTTTTTTACATTTTTAATTAAAGGAAAATGATTGCCCTTTAAGACTGCTTTAAGGTTTGCAATAGCAAAGAAGTCAAGAAGCCAAATCAAGACCTTAAGGTGGATGCTAAATGGTTTCCCATTGAAATTCTTAAAACTTTGTGCTGGTTTGATGAAAGGAAGGAGTAGCAGCATTGTCAGGGCAGAGAAGGACTCTCGGAAGCTTTCCTGGATGTTTTTCCACCACAGTTTGGCTAACTATCTCAAAATACTCTCCTACTGACAGAATGTCTCTGCCTTTGGAGAAAGCCAACTAGCAGATGCCTTGGGCATCCCTCCAAGTGGCCTGTGACTTTGGCTGTTAGTCTGCTTTGTGTTGGCTGAGCTACTTCCTCCTGAAGGCTGCTGCTTTCTTCAGGATCATACTGGTAAAGCTACATTCATGCCCCATTGCAGTTCCTGGAAGAACTGCGTCAGGATCTCAATCCCACTTGTCTCCTATTTTAGTTGAAAGCTCTGCGCCTGTCGGCTGCCGATCTGGGTATAACAGTTTGGTACCTGTCGAGCACTAAGTTCCCTCCCCTTTAGTTTTTCAGTCTGTTTTGTGTAAATGGACCCAGTTGGGATGTCTATGGTGTTGATCATGGTTTATGCCGTTAATCATTGTTGTCTTCAATGAGGGCCCAAAGAAGCTTGAATCTTCCCTTGGAAATTGATGCAGGTGTTCTGGTGCTATGGTCTTCATCTTTAACGTTATCTCATCCCATCTTAAAACCAGGTATCTGTTTTTAAATGGCTGATTGCTTTGAGGCATTATCCTCAGAAACTTTGCACAAGGCATCAGTGATTTTTGCCATTCTTCTTCCCAAGCATCACCATAAATCTGATGTTTGTACCTGTTTCAATTTTAGCAGAATTCAAGTTACTTTATTAGGGGCACTTTTCAAACTGATGTTCTTGTTTTTCTCTGTACATGAAACTAGATCTTATTCAGAAATGTTATAACAAGTTACTATGAAATGCACACATTCTTTTTCATAATGTTCATTTTCTGTGAGCTTGTATTTTAACTATTTTTCCCCAAAGTTTTTGAAGCATGTATATATACATATGAAGGCAAATATTCACTGACAGTTGAATGGGTTAAATATTTAATATTCAGCTCTCAGTAAGCATTTCCCCCTGGTTTTGGCCATCACAAATGAATCTGCTATGAATATGTATGTACAGTCTATTTGAGGACTTGTGTATTCAGTTCTGTTGAGTAATTATCTAAGACTGGAATAGGGTAACATGGTAATTGTATGTTCAAATATTTTTATGTATGTAAATTATATGTGTGTATATATATATGTGTGTGTAACTGCCAAACCATCTTCTCAAGTATATTTTTTACTTTCCTACTAGTAATATATAAAAATTCTACTTGCACGATGACCTCTGACTTCAGGTTTTGGTAGACTTTTAAATTACAGCCTTTCTACAGGGTGTCCAAAAAAATCTTACCATGTTTTTAATTTGAATCCCAAAAACTAATTATTTTGAATATCTTCTCATTTCATTAAAATTGGGTTGTTTGTCTTATTATGTAACTTTAGTTGCTTTTTATGTGTTTTTGCTACAAATCCTTTGACCTAAGTGTTGCAAACATTTTCTCTTGGTTGGCTGCTTACCTTTTCATGTTCTTAACCATTTCTTCATTCATTTGCTATTGCTTATGACCAATCAGCACGAACTGAGTAGCTTGCAGCGGCGCCTATGTAATTCCTGGCAGTCTGTCCAGTGATGAGAGGCTGGCACCTCCAGACGGGATGATAGGTTGAGAGTCCCACAAGACCAGAATCAAGGTGTCAGCAGGCCAGTGTTCCTTTTCAGAGGCTCCAGGAGAGAGTGTGCATCCGAGCTCAGTAAGGTGTTGGCAGAATTCCATTTCTTGCAGTTGTAGGTTGAAAGTCTCTGTGCCTGACACACAGCCCTCTCCTAGCAGGCGAGGTTAGATCCTCCAGCTCTGAATCCCTCCAGCTTTACCTACGGTCTTCCTTTTCAGCTTTTAGAGCTCATGTAAATTGCCTTGAACTCACTCGGATAATCCAGAGTAATCTGCCTATTTTAAGGTCAGGTGATTAGTATTTAACATATGCAAAGTCTCTTTTGTCCTGTAAAGTTACATTTTCACAATCAAACTGGGGACTTGGGCAAGGAAGCTTTAGGGGCCGGCTGTGTCAGGATTCTGCCTACTGCAGTGCCTTTCAAAGAGAAGGATGCTTATTGTGACGAAGCCTAATCTTTCCACTTTTGTTTGTTCTTTCATGTTCTTAGAAATCTTTGCCTACCTTAAAGTTGCAAATAATTTTCCAAATGTTACATTCTGGAAGCTTTAGTTTTGGGTTCTACATTTAAGCATATTACTCAAGTTAGTTTTTGCAAATGGCGTGGGGTAAGAACCAGTCCCTTTTTATTAATAGTTAGTTGATCTAGCACCAGTCAGTTCTGAAAATACTTCCCTTCCCCTCCTGGATTGAATTGTTTATTATTGAGTTGTGAGAGTCCCTTCCAGATCCTGTATAATGGCTATTTATCGGATATGTTTTTGAAATATTGTTCTGCCAGTCTGTGACTTTTCATTTTCTTCATAGCATTTTTCAAAAAGCATTGATGAAAGGTAATATATCCATTTATTCTCTTATGGTTTCTGCTTTCAGTGTATTGTCTAAAAAAATCATTGTCCAACATAAGTTAATAAAGTTTTTCTTCTACTTTTTTTTGATTTTTTTTGGGGGGGGGGTTTAGGTTTTCTATTTAGCCTTTATTTCACTGTGAGTTAAATTTTAACATGAATTACATGCCCGGTTTTTCTATTCTTTTGAAATTGTTCTAGCATTCTTTGTTGGAAAGATTATAATTTTGTTGAATTGCCTTAATCCCTTTGTTGAAAGTCAATTACAGTATTTGTGAGGGACTATGTTCTGTTCCTTTAATTTATCTTGATAACTGTGCCTTTATATTAATAACAGAACCAGAGTGTGTGTGATTTCCAATTTTTTCTTTATTAAAAGTGTTTGGGTTATTTTAGTTTCTTTTCTTTTCCATAAGCTTGACCATTCTCACATATATGTGATTAGAAGGACACTGACTCTATTTACCTATTATGTAAGAATTGGCATCTTAACAGTATTGACCTTCCAAGACATCAATGTGGTGAATCTTTTTAATTTATTTTTAAAGATTGATTTATTTATTTGAAAAACTTAGAGAAAGGGAGAAACAGAGATAAGAGAGATCCTCCACCCATCGGTTCACTCCCCACATGACTGCAGTGGTGAGGGCTGGGCCAAGAGACAGGAATTCCATCCTGTTCTCCTATGTGGGTACAGGGGCCCTAAGCACTTGTGCTGTCCTCCGTGGTCTTTCCCAAACCGTCAGCAGAGAGTTGGATCAGGAGTGGAGTGGCCTAGATGCGAACCAGTACCCAAATGGGATGCTGGCATTTCAGGTGGCGGCTTTACCCACTATCCCACGATACCAGCCCCTAGGTGAATCTTTTTAGTTCATTAAGTAGTTTTGTGGTCTTAACAATGTTGTAGAATTTTCAGCTTAAATCATTGTGTATATTAAGTTTATTTACACTAAGTTAGCCTTGTCTTTCGTGCTTCTGTAAATGGTATTAAAATATTATATAAATGTTGGGTTTTATGATGAATTATTTTTCTGTGGTTTTGTAAATGATACTATCTTCAATTCCAGCTCCCACTTGTTCTTTGCTGATTTGGATGTAATTTTTGGTAGATTGTTTAAGGGTCCTTCTTTTCATGGCTCTGCCTTTGTCTCAGATACCCCACATTATGGATTTCACCATTTCAGGTACCCCAGATTCTACCCTCTGTCCTCTGAACTCACAGGACTGCCATGGCCTATTTGGACTCCAGCTATTTGTGACATGGCAAGGAAATATCTCCAGGTGGACGGCTGAGCAGTTGTGGGCTGTACCTCTTTAGTTCCCCTCCTCTCGGGGATCACAACAATGACATCTGCTGTCCAATGCTGAAAATATTGCCTCATGTATTTTGTGTAGTCTTATAAGTGCTCATGGATAAAGAACAAGTTCATACTAGTTATTGCATCATGGCTGGGATTGGTCTCCCCTATGGTTTTCTTAACTAGGCACCTGTGAATAAATGTGTTTCCTCTTATTTTTTAACCTAAACTGTAGCTAGCAATGAAGGTCTTCGAAGTGTGCCGTGTTGCACATGTATAAGAAAAATACAAAGGAGTGGGATTTCTGTGAATGAGCACTTTAAAATTTTACAGGACACTGACAAATTACAGTAAACTTTGAATTCCACGGTCATGTGTGGACATGTTTCATAGCTCACCATGGGAATTTGTGCATCATTGCTTAATGGAGTGAATATATCTTTCCTGGGAAAGAAGATAGAAATGACTGTCCAACATATGGAAAGATGATCCATCTCACAACATTCACATCCTCCAAAGATACCATTTCTCACTCACCAGATTAGTAACATCTCACTTACCAGATTAGTAATATGAAGATTTCTTATACATGTGAACCTGCACATACATACAGAAAGACTAAGCCAAAAATGGGAAAAAAAAAAAATAGAACTGAAGCCTGGGCAGATTGGGAGAGCGAGGCAGTGCTGTTTTTCTGTCAGTCACTGCTAACAGTCATGTGAGACGAACACTACCAAAGCCAGAGGGTCCCGAATGCCTCTGTAGGTTGCTGCCAAAACTTGGCTACTCGCATGGTACCACTGTCCCTTACTGCCTTCCAAGAACTGGCTTTGTCACTGGCATTGCCAAGCACAAATGATGGATTGCCTGAACTGCTTCCATCAACACAAAAATCTGCAGAGCAAAAACAAAATGAAGTTCTGGGCCAGATTCTCAGCACACTTCTTAATTACCCCATTAAATCTTGTGCAGGACTGTGGCGAACTCTCTCTGTTCCTAGCAGCCAGCTGCTGGGAGGAGAAAACCTGTGGGGATTTAGAAATTGAGCCTCATTTCAGATGAAAAAACTTGGGTTCTTTCCACCTGCGGATTTTCAACTTCTATTTTTGCCGTTCAACATGTTAAACTCAGGAGAACAGTCAAGTTTAAACTCATGATTTGCAGTGTAGACATTCCCTAACATTCTAAATAGAGATAAGCCTTGTTAAATATCCCTACTTAGTTAGGCATCCCATTTTTTTTTTTTAAACACATATGTATAGCTTTTTTTATCTGGAGCCCTATAGTGGAAGACCTCTTATATCCTAGAAGTTCAAGAACCAAGACTAGAAATCCAGATTTGGGATGTTAGTGACTACAAATATACAAGTTCAGGTTCATTATGGCTGTTTGATTCCAGATCTATCACAGGAGGATACGGAAGCCTGAATTATCTCTGTACTAATTTCCTATGTATCATCTGGAAGAATAATATCTAGCATACATGATAGTCCTTTAAATGTTTAGTTCCTGTTGTATGCTAGGAATAGCTTATTTATTGTAAGGTATACATATTTTGTGATACATATACTTTCACATATAAGGCATCTCGGGATGAGTCTACGAACAGAAGGAGAACGGCAGTTAATAGCAAATGAACCCAATGTTTTAAATGGCACTTAGATTCTCAGTATTATGTTAGCCTATAATCCTCAGCTTGCTAAGTCCTACTTAAAATGCAATGGATAACATATGTGAAGTCAAATGAAATAGGGAAAGTACCAGAAGAACGTCAGTTACTATTATTATGAACAGTTGTCAACTCAAGAACTGGACTCTTAAAACCATCTAGCAGCAAATTAAAATCATGTCCATATAATGGGGTTAGGCTGCCATTTCCTTGTTTCACTTGGACATTCACAATAGACATGTAATTGCTTTTGAGGGAGTTAACAGAGTAAGTTTCAGCTCGTATCACTGATGTTCTGCTCCAATCCGCCCTGTGATCCAGGCTGACAGATTAATCCTCTAAAAGTTCAGCTCTGATCTTGTCAACTCATGTTAAATACCTTTAAAAACAGCAGTGACCATATGACAGACTCAAACTTTCTGGCATATTTTTTACATGTTTATTGCTGCACATTCTTAAGCATCAGAATCACCCACTGCTTTTTAAGTGTTCAATCAAACCACTCAGCATTTCCACAATAAGGCCTTTGTGTGGTGCCATGAGTCTTAGATGAAATTATTTGGTTCTTGTTTGAAGTGCCATAGCGCTTTGTGACTTTACTGTTCTATTTGTGACTTTCGTTTTTAGTTTTATTTTTATTTGAAAGGCAGAGAAGGAGAAGAGAGATTTTCCATCTAGACCATTCCCCTCATTGCTGAAATGGATGGGACTTACCTATTCTGAAGCTAGGAACCCAGAACTCCATCCGGGTCTTCCATGTTGGTGTCAGAAGCCAAAAACACTTTGGCCATTCTCTGCAGTCTGCCCCCCCCCCCCCCTTCAGCTTCTCCACCCCTTGATGCACATTAACAGGAACCTGAATAGGGTGCAGAGCAGCTGGGATATAGGATGCTGGCAATGCAAGCTGTGGCTTAACCCACTGCCCCTCAATGCCAGCCCCTACTAGTGACATTTGAAATATAAGCACCATCCTACATTTCCTTGATTGACTGTATCTGGATACATGTGCATACACAGAAGTGCATCCATAGAATGCAACTGTCCAATACTATTATGGTCTAATGGCCAAATACTTTGTTTCTAGAGTTAAACAGTTCTGGGCTTATGTCCTGTCTCTTACTTACGTGTAATATGTCCTTGGGAAAGTAACCTAACCTTGCAGAGTTCAGCTTCATTTTCAACAAAGCCTGCTCAGATGGTTGTGAGGAATAAATAAATGAGATAAGGTGTGTATAAAGCTCATGGTGCACGGTGGGTAGTGGTTTGTTAGAGAATTTTCTCTGAAATATCATTAGCCCTTTTGAGACTGGTTTTATTTCAGCAAGGTAATTTCTAATATTTATGTATACAAGAGGGTGATGCTTAAAACATGTTTGAAAGGCAGAGTTTAGAGAGGGAGAGGCAGAAACAGATCTTCCATGTGTTGGTTCACTCTCTGAATGGCTGCAAGGGCTGGAGCTGGGCTGGTCCAAGGCCAGGAGCTTCCTCCGGATCTCCTATGTGGGTGCAGGGCTCCAAAGCACTTGGGCCATCCCCTGCTGCTTTCCTAGGCACACTAACAGGGAGCGGGATTGGAAGTGGAGCAGCTGGGGACCCAAACAGGTACTCATACTGGCTGGAGGCTTTGTCCACTATGCTACAATGCCAACCCCTAAAACACTTTTATGGATGAAAGAATGACTATGATTGACAACTAATAGCAGATGCTTGAGCCTAAAATGCTATGAGTTCATGGTAAGAATGAAATTTTGGGACAAAAATAGAGAAATCTGAGAAGTTGAGAGAACCGAGTTTCCAAGACTGAGGAGGATATGAAGAGTGAGAAGAGGGCAAGGGAAATGCAGACACTGTGTTGTGCTTTAGAAAGGGAGCATCTAAGGGGCTGGATGGCTGTGCATGGCTAAGCAGAGAAAACCATACTTTACACAATTACAGAAGACTCCTACTATGTGCCTACAGAAATAAACTGAGCACAGCATCAAACCTGAGTTCAGCTTAAGGCTGCTTGGCTGTCTTGAAACGTCTCCATTGTAATGAAGTCTGATCCCTGAACCTCACCAAGGGTGTTTAGATGTTAGTGGATCCTTGATGGCAGGAAAAAACAGGAAAAGAGATAGATGGAGTCCTGGACAATGGACGTCCGTGAGTGCCCCATAACTATTACAAAGACTTTTAGCAAACCACACACTTCCCTATTTCAAGTCCTCAACAGTGGAATGGAAGGATAATATTTGACCCATCTAGAAAAGTCTTTTTGAGTATCCACGTGTAATTCATGTGGAATGATAGGCAATTTTATTTGAAATAATATTTTTGATAGTCCTATATTCAGAGAGAAGAAAGAGAAATTAGTGTGGTTGGTACCTTTTAAACATGCTGATGCTGATAGTGGAAATAATCTGCAATTTCTGTTTCCAAAGCTATGTGCTTTAGGGCAATGCTAAGGCCGAGAGTTTGCTACTGAATCTGGCTCTATTTCTGTATATTTAATGATGGAGATGCCCCTCATGGGTATCTCAGATCTATTTGAAACTACCATTGATAAGAAAATTATTAATTGGTGTTTTAGAGATGCCAGTGATTATTTGACATGCCTCTCATTAAGAGCTAGACCTGGAGACAGCGTTGTATAGCAAGTTAAGCCACTGCCTGCAATGCTGCCATCTTAAATGGACACCAGTTTGTGTCCCAGGTGTTCCAATTCTGATCCAGTTTCCTGCTAATGCACCAGGGAAAGCAGTGGAAGATGGTCCAAGTACTGGGCCCCTGCCATCCTTATGGGAGACCTGGACAAAGTTTGAGGCTCTTGCCTTTGGCTAGCCCAGCTCTGGTCATGGCAGCCATTTGGGGAGTGAAACATTGAGTGGAAGATCTCTGTGTGTGTGTCTGTCTCTTACTCTGCCTTTCAAATAGATAAAAATATATTTAAAACAAAAAGGTAGTTCCCTTTGAACCTTGGATGATGTGTGACTGCTCTAACAAAGAAACTGGAAATAAAGTGACACAGTGCCCTTTCCAGGTCCAGGATTTCAGAGAACTAGTAGCTTATGCTGTAGGCTCTTGAAGTTCTGAGCCTCTACATGAAGTCTAATTTCCCTGCCAGAGAGACTGGAGAGGTGGTTCAGGTACTACATGATGAGGGAATCAGCTGAGTTCATCTTTCCACCTAACTTTGCCAAGGTATTGGCCGTGTAGGTAAAACTATCTTGGACCTTCCAGATCAGTGTGTTTACCAGATGAATACTACCAAGTGACCCCAAGCAATATCAAGTGAGTTAGAATTCTCCTGCTATTCCCAAATTCCTGACCAGCACAATGATAAAATGATAAAATGACAGTTGTTTTAAGCAGTAGATTTGGGGATAGTATTATTATGCATATTTTCTAGATCAAGGTACATATATAGAAAGTCATATGCAGTTTTGGTGAAATACTGAACAATAAATATCAACACTTTTGTTGAATTTATAGTTAGTAATATGAACCCATGAATGAAAAGTTTGATAATGAAGTTCTAGGTAGAACATGTATTCATTAGTGCTGAATATCATTTGGAGTGACAAAGATAGATATCATTGTATAATTCTAAATTCAGCTGCTACCAGTTACTAAGAACTTGGTATATTTAAATATATGTATCATAGCATCCAAGTTTCTTTAAAAAAATGCTTAATAGAGGGCCAGCGTTGTTGCATGGCAGCTAAAACTGCTGCCTATGATATTGGCATCCCATGTGGAAACTGGTTTGTGTCCTGGCTGCTCCACTTCCAATGCAGCTCCCTGCCAATGTGTCGGGGAAAACAGTGGAAGATGGCCCAAGTGCTTCATTGTCACCTACATGGGAGACCTGGATGAAGATCCTGGCTTGGCCTGGCTCAGCATTGGCCATTTCCACTACTTGGGCTGTGAACAGGCAGATGGAAGATTTGTCTCTCCCTCTTTTTCTATAACTGACTTCCAAATAAATAAATTTTTAAATGTTTAATAATTCCTGCTATCTCAACTTTCAGCTCAGAAATTCTGTGCATTTTAATTAAGGCTCAAAATACCTCTGATGGAATAAAAAGAATAGCAAGGAATCATTTTACCTGCTGTTGAAACCTTGTCACCTCTTGGGCTGAACACAGCAGCTGTTTAGCACCTGTAAGGGAATCCTAAACTATCATTCTGGGCAGCCATGCTAAGGAGGATAACATATCTGATTGAAATTGCAGAGGAAATTTGAGCAGACAGGATGCAATTACCTGAACTGGAGCTCAGCTGGCTCACCGGGGCTAAGTGGCAAGCAGCTCGATGCAGTCTGCATATTTCAGAGATGACTGGGGCTGCTCAGTGCCCGGAGTGGACAATAGTCGCAGGTTGTATGAGACTGCGATCTTTGACCTGCCTTGTATCTCCCTGGATCAGGTCTTGTCTTGAATGTTATGGGTGTTCTGTTACACCTGTTTGGGAACTTAGTCTCAGGTGGACTCAGACCATGATTGTGGTCTGCCAAGAAGAAGTAATTTGACGTTAAACCTTCAAACAACCCATCCTAACACAGATTCAAGACACATAATTTTTTTAGTGTCTGGAAGACATTAAGGAGCCTATCACAAGTAGGTGCATGAAATGAATGTGTTCTACACTGATAATATAATTAAGACTTTTATTAAGTCAAAAGTACATGAGGTAGGCAGTATTTCAGTTTCAGTTCAGGGCACTCAGGCTCACTCTTTTCATTAAAAGTTAAAAAAAAAAAACCCACAAAGGTGTGGGTCATGAAGGCAAGTGTTTGGCTTAGCAGTTAAGTCCTTGGTTAGGATGCCCATCGCCCACATTGGAGTCCTGGCTCCCTTCTAGACCCCACCTTCCTGGTCCTGCACACATCAGTGATGGCTGAAGAAACTGGGTTCCTGCCACTCTTTGGAAGACCTGGATTAAGTTGGGCTCTCAGATTCAGCTTGGCCCAGCTTTGACAGTTTCTAGCATTTTGGGAGTGAAATAGCGGATAGGACGTCTTTTTCTCACCCTCTCCCTCCTCACTGTCTGCTCTCCTCAAAATCAACAGGACACGGGTACTAATCCTGGCATTCTGACTCTGTTGGGTTTTCCTTTCTGACACTGGGCCCATGGCACATGATTTCACTAGGTTCTCTAGCTGCTTACCTGAAAACCAAGAATTTTAGATGATACACATATGACAACCTGCTCAACCTAAAATTCTAGGAGGATATGAATGTAAAGAGCAATTTCTGGATTTCTTTGTTTTTAAAAATCATGGCGTTTATTAGAATTCCAAGTATCTATAGATTTTCATATTGATTAAAAGGAGATATGGATTCACCAAAGTTGAAAAGTAACATATCTCCCTATTTTGTGTAGAAGCAACTCATTTTGTGGAAGCATGTTTAGGTAAAGTCGCTAGCTAGACAATTTATTTTACTGAAATAAACTTACGTGAAAAAAATTTCATTAACTGTAGAGATAATTGTAGAGTCCTCATGCCAACATTAGGTATTTGGGTTACAAAATTCCATACTAAATCTCTGTGTAATATATTTAATATTCTATAGTGAAATCCCTTTACTAAGTGCTTAAGTGGAGAATAGATGAGAAAACAGACCAGAGACTGAAATTAAAGGCTTATCCTATGTAATAAAGAAAAACCATATGCCAAAGTTGTATAGTAAAATATTAAAGTCTTCCTCTTTCCCACAAAAGGTGTATGTGGGGTCAGAAATGCTACACTCTATCTACAGGACCTCCTTGTATAAAGTCTGGATACACCTAAGCACTTCACTCAAAGCATGGTCCATGGACTTGCAGTAGTGATATTATGTGGGCAACTCAGGGTCCCAAGTCCCACCTTTGAACTTGGAATCTGAATCTGCATTCTAACATGACCCCTAGGTGACTTGTAATCACTTTAAAGTTTGCTAGGCTCTGCTTTACATTATTAAATTTAAAAAAATGATTTCTTTGAAAGGTGGAGTTAAGAGAGGAAATCTTCCATCCGCTAATTCACTCCTTAAATGTGCACAGTGGCTGGAGTTTCACCAGTTGGAAACCAGAAGCTTCTTTCAGGTCTCCCATGTGGGTGCAGGGGCCCAAGGACTTGGGCCATCTTCAGCTGCTTTCCCAAGTGTATTAGCAGAGAGCTGGATTGGAAGTAGAGCAGCCGGGTCTCAAACTGGTGCCCATGTGGGATGCTGGCATTGCAGGCAATGGCTTTACCTGCTACACCAGAGGGCTAGCCCCTAGATTATTAAATTTTTAAGAGGCTCTGCACTTAAATAAATTATCTGGACGTAATTAAGTCAGCATTTGTCAATTTTGCTTTTATGCCTGCATTAGAAAATCACCAAATGGGGCCACTTCCCTGCTAATGCACAGAGGATGCCCAAGTGGTTGGACCCCTGCCACCCACATAGGAGACCCAGATGGAGTTCCAGGTTCCTGGCTTCCTAGTTGCAACTATTCATAGTGAACTAGCAAACAGAAGACCTCCTTTCCTCCCTCCTACCCTCCTTCTCTCCCTCCCTCCCTCCCTCTCTTTCTCCCTCTCTGTCTCTAACTCTGCCTTTCAAATAAATTAAATTTTTTAAAATATCAGCAAAGACTCAGGCCTAAATATACAAACGTCTTTTATTATCTCCCACCCTATTCACTAGTGTTAGAAATTTGTATACTTTGTTTTCCAAATGTTGAAATAATTTCTGTACCTTTGATTTTTCTAGGTCTTTTATTTAAAGGAGAGTAGCTTTGAAAACCAAGGACTCAATAAATTAACAGTCCTTTAATTTCTGCCTTCAATTTCTCAACCACAGCAATTAATTCTCTTATGCTTAAGGATTTACATGTTTGTGATACATCATTGTGCTATGTAGGCCTATTGTGAGTTGTAATTTTACATAAACTTATTCCATTTAGCTTAATAATATCCATTTATTGCTGAGTCTATAATATATTCTCTACTTGAGAATAATAAAATTGCATTTTGTTAACAAAATGTCTGTAATTTTGTTTGGTTACTGAATCAAATTAACCTCATTATTCAAAATTAGTGAGGCTTTGCCACATGTCATGGCTGCAGACATTAGCCAGAAGAGTGTGAATAACGTCAGTGCTGAATATGTGCTGAAGAATTTGTACAGAGATCACGCTGTGCAGGGTTATGGGAAGCACGCCTCTCCAGTCTCCCCGAGAATCTGAGAAGTTATCCCTAAAATCTTGGTGTAGAGAATTATCAGTGAGTCTGCTGTGTGCTCCTCTTTGTGTAGGCCTTTATGTGAGCTCTCCTTTGAAGAAAGGGTTCTACTGAGCATGTGAAACTCAGCTTGTCCAGTGTCGTCTCCACTAGGGACATGCCTCAGAAAAGGCAGGGAGTTACGAAGGCAATGTGTGCTGTCACCACCCCTTAGACTTGTGAGCTAGGACGCTCCTCAGAAGCAGAGCCACTCCCATCATGTCCTAGCACAGCCTTCTAAGAGGAGCCTTGGCTCCCTCTCTGCTTCTCATGCTCCCTCAGCATCCAGAACCAGTAGATGTCCAACTTGGCCTGCTTTCTATCCTCCACAAGAGATGTCCGGAGTCAACCCAGTCTTGCCTCACATCTGTGTTCCCTTTGGTCCTCATCGTACCCAAACTGTTCATTGCAAGGTCTCTCGTTTTCATACTGCTGTCTGTGGTTATTAGTTCTGATGACCCATGGAAATTTCCACTGTGCCTTCTGGATTCAGGGTCTATTACCTTTGAACTACACTATGCCCCTCCCCTTTCTCTCAACTTGCCCTTTCACCTTCTTAACAGAAATCGGGATGTCTCCTTAGAAGCTCTCTCCAAGAGAAATGGGGGGCTTTACTTCTGTTTAGCTCCAAACACCTCAGAACATGAGGAGCTACAAGCCACCATTCTCCTCCTCCTTCAAAGCCATTGTTTCTCAGGCCACCAGGTCTTGCCTGATCGTAATTCAGTCACCCCACTCTTTGACCAATAATTCCTTAATGTCTGGGTCACTGCTGTCTTTTTCATACGTATTCACCTGATTCATGATTCCATAGTAACTTGCAGGGACTTCCACTGCATCGGCAGCTCTCCAGCAGTCTTTCTCTATCCTACTCCAGTCACCTATTTGCATCTCTGTTCTCTTCAGGAGCTGCAATAAAACTGACAATATTCTTCCTTTGTCTTGAGTCTTCATCATCTCTGGGCTCAGTCCTTCCCAACACAAGCTCTTGATTCCAGCCTCTACTTTGCTCTTACCTGAAGCCCCATCTGTGCGCCACTCAAAGCAAATCTTCTAGTATACATTGTGTATGTTAGGTGGATTATTTTTGCTTTCTGTTTTGTTAATTACTCTTCTTTGTTGCCATTCTACACATTTCTTTGGTTTATACTCTTCTTCTTCTAGTTTCCTTCCTGTCCATGTCTTGTTTGCAATTGGACCTCTTTATCACCTTGCCTTCTGTGTAATTGCATTTTCCAGACTTTTGACTCAACTGTTTCCCAGCTTGGCTCAGCCAATTGAAGGCATGAGCACAGACTAGGGGCCAGAGAAAGGGGCAGCTGTGATGTTTTGCTCCACCTGTGTGCTTCAGTCAGTATCACTGGCAGTGACTGCATCCACTTCCTGTTCTAGCTATTATTGTTAAAGGACCTCTGTCCCATGGTTTCCACTGGTAACTCCAGCCCTGGCACAGAACACTGGTTCCCCTATTTTCCTTTGCACCTTTGGAATGGCAATGACTATTTTTCCTATGGCTAAAATGCAAGTGGCTCCACCATTCCATGTTTTCCTAGTTGCTCTGAAAGTTCTTCATCAACTGCCTCTATTAAAGCTCAGAATACAAGGATTGACTCCTGTTTGCAAGGAAGGACTTTGATACACAGGAATAATAAGGCATTGCAAACTCTTGATGTTTCTGGAAATGCCTTTCATTTTAGGTTACTGACAGAGCTTTCACATTAGATTATTGAATCCCTGTAGGTAAAACTTGAGTGTAGTAGTTCGGAGTGTCATGAATTATTGAGCTCCACAGGATATCACAGATGCAAAGATGATTTAACACTGATGACTACCTTCAATAAACCTATTATGGCCAAATTGTAGAGGAAGGGAGGATTGCCAGAACACCGAGACAAATATTTTACTACTTTAAAGAAAAAAAATAGAGGGAGAATAGATTTTGTCAAGGAACAAATGGATGCAGCAATTCTTAAAGTATGTTCTGCAGGCCTGGGGGGTGGAATGAGAGCCCATTTCCTAACAAGTGTCCATGTGGTGTCAGTGCTGCTGGCCCATGCCACAGGCGTTGGGGCTTCCAGGTAATTGAACTGACAAAGTGTTTCCCTATTTTGCTCAGTTATTAGAATCACCAGGCATCCTTATTAATCTAACTCTTGAGATTCCTCTACCCCTAGAGATTTTGACGTAGTTGCTATTGGGAGGAGATTGAGAAAATGTGTGTTTAACAGATATATTCTTATGGTTAGGTAAATTTGGGAGACACTCGTTAGATGATCCATGATGTTGTTTCTCTGTATTTCCTATAGGGCTAGCTATTTTTTCCCTGAAAGGTATTTTTGGTTAGTTTTACCTTTTTTCTTTTTTTAATCCCAGTAAGACTGAAAGTGGAAGCAATAACTTATTTTTAATAAGAATAAGTGCTCAATATGTGAACCTGTGATTATCAGTTGGTGGTTAAGTGATTCGGTGAAGTGATGTAATTTTTTTAGTGCAACTTACTAAAATTTGTATTAGTTTCCTCACTGTGAGGATTAGAAAGCTGAGGTCGATCAAGGTCAAATAACTTGCTCCAGATGTCAGATAGAGGAAGTTGTGGAGTCTGGATTTGACGCTTAGTCTAATTCTTGCTTCCTTAACTTCTAGAAACTGGGTCACCCTGGGTACCATATTCTCTTGTCTACTGGTAAGGCACAGTACCTGTGCATCGTTAATATCTTCTGCTATTCTCTCCTTACCTTCATTTCTCCTCTCACCATGGATTTATTTCTCCAGCTTAGGACTCTACACTGAGCTTTGCACCTGCTCCCCCCAGGTCTTCTGGCGCACTGAAGATCAGCCCTCATTCAGACCAGCAGCAGGTTCAGAGTGGCTCTGTCCAATATCTCTGGCCTTTATGAACATCCACATTCATTTTAGTCTGGAGGAGAAACTAAACTGTGCTACATTGTGGTTTCTGATTTTAGGCTTTTCAGAATGGCAGTAAAATATATTCTCTTAACTCTTCTTCCATCAGAGCCAGCTGTTCAGTACAGAGCCATGTGGCAGGATTGGTCGGGTGGGGAAATTAGTCTTCCCTGATGGTTTAATAATGCTTTTCACTGACACTTCTAGTGTCTGAGCAATTATTAGTACAAATTTCCTGGAGATAATGTGCTTAGTTATTTAACAGATATGCCTTGAATCCCTGTCCAGTACTCTGTCTCTGTGGGGTCCTAGAAATTCAGTTCTGAGCAAAACTCTACAGGGATGCGGTCTTCATGGAGCTTGTGATTGAATTAAAAAGGCAATTCAATAATATAAGCACAAAAATGAGTGTATGATAGCAAATGGAGATCATAACCATGAAGGAGCGGAGCATAGACAGTAGAGAAAAGTAGCAAGCATGGGACAGAAACCAGCAAAGATCTGGCCAATTTCATTTTTTCTTTTATCTTTAACAGAGTTTAAATGTTTGTAGATGTACAAAGAGTTAATACTTATCAAATCTTTGTTATGTGTAAGTAGTTTCTTGTGAGCACTTATTATGTTTTATCATACTCATATTATGTCTTCATAGAAAACATTCTAGCCCAATAAAACAGCTATTGTTATAGTTCAGTTGTTATAGATTAGTTTCTTCATTTGTGAATTGTTGACAAAGTGTGGATATAACCTGTCCAGGGTCATATGGCTTCTGGGCCGTGGATGACAAGTGAAACACAGGTCTGACACTGGCTCTCAAGTTTATAACAACTGTGGATTACTGCCTTAGAGATATGTCGTGTATGAAGAGTCAATGGGATCTAAAACAATTCGTGCTTGGGTCTCTGATAAAGAAGTAGTGACGATAGAAAAGGACAATTAGATAGACTGAAAATTGGTTGAACCAATGGACTCAGAAGGGATTGTTTGATGGATGACAAGTGGGATGAATGTTTCTAACATCATGACATGGGGGCTCTGTCCATGGTCCTGCCTATGTATTCTGTTAATGGACCTGGATAATTGTCTGAAAGAGGTTTCATCCCAATTGTGGATGTAAATGCTGAAAGATGATGGCGATAGATTGATTGGGAAAAAAACTATTCACAAAAATCAACATACTGATCTTATTTTGTACCAGCTACTCCTATATTTTATATATCATGTCTTACTTGATCTCTTGCAATCCTTTTCCCTTTTTAAAGATGAGAAGACTGAGACTGGGGGAAATTTTGTAACTGGTTATACACAGCAGAACTGGAACTCATCCATACTGGGATTGGACTCCAGAGCCTACACTTACAGCCAGCCTTCTCTTGTATAGTACTATACAGCAGACGAAAACCAAGAGACTGGAGTAGGATGGAGGGGCAACAGACTCTTGAGTTAGAAAAAGAGTGGTATTTGCCTAAGGAGAAATATTGACAGCACCTAGTAAGGCATTGGGCTGTATATCCACGTGGTCTGGATGCAGTCACTAGAATAATCAAGTGTGAGAAGTCCCTGGAAGCAATGGCTGTAACCACACCAGCTAATAACTTGCTCTGGGAGTGGGTCTTTAGCCACAACATATTCAGCTTCTTAAACCAAACATCCAGGATGTCCTCACATCCATCTGCTCTGAGTGCAATATCTCTTTAAGTGCAGTTTTCACCTTATTTTGCTGAAATAAGTTGTCTGCTTTCAGTTTTTAATAAAAACAAATCATTAAGGATGAACAGGACACCAACAAAGTGCTTTAAACAGCAGGGTTATTGTAGCAACATTGTAATTTGTATTGATGTAATGTCTCCTTACCAGCTTTACATATTTACTCTATGTAGCTGTGATGCATATAGCATGATGGACCTTAACTTTCTCCCCAGGTACTAGGGACAAAGGGCATCATGCAATCTAATTTTTTACTTAGTTCTGCAGAACTGAGGCTGGCAGGATATTATCTGAATTTTAGTGTCAAAGACCAAACCACAAAGGACAAACCTAGGCTAAGGTCTTTTCTATCTCCTCTCCCCACTACTTGCTACCTCTCCTACTAAAGACAAATGCATCATTTCATTTAAGAAGTCTTCATTTGGAATGTAATATCCCTACTTCTGGAACTGGACAGGACCTGCTGCTGCAATGATACTTTCTCAGTATCTCAAACTTAGCCTTTTCCATTCTTGTGGCTGGAGGTCTCTCTTCCCTGCTAAGCAACAACTGCTTCATGAGTTAATTTCTTGTTCCCTGGCATCTTGCTGTGCACTGCTTTATTAAGAGGAATTTACTCTTCAATTTCCTGTAGTGATTTCAAATTCCCAAGGTTATTGCAGAGCCTTACTTTATAGCAACAATTACACACCATTCCCTAAGGTCGTAATGGACTTGGAAATACATCCTCAGCAGAACCTTTGGATGTCAGATGACACCATCTTGCAACAACATTAATTCCCTCATTGGATCCTGTGCTGTGAAATTCTTGGGGGAATGGCATAGGAGATGGAGTTCAAAGAGAACAAGGAGGAGGCCTTACAAATGCCTTAGCCTGGTCTCAACCCTCAGGGAGGACTTAAGAGAGGGGATTGCAGATGTGATAACAAATTTTAGTTTTCTCTTGCGGAGAGCAGTTGCAAGTTTGCTTTTCTTTCTTTCAGCCTCAATGCATATAGTCACATAATTCTCATCACAAGACTGGTCATTGTAAATGTGCCACATTTTCAGGGAAAGTTACTGCTGAGGCTCTCTGAATCTTCAGAGCCAGTTGGTGAGAGGCCATGTGTTGTGCTTATTTTATTGGATTCTAACAGTTCGTTTAAGGTGGCATATGGAAGGATTAGCCACTTTCAAGTGGAGTCAGGCAAGATGGCATAGAACATTACATACAACCTGTGCATTTTCAAAAGAGGGAAACTGAGGACCAGGAAGTTAATTCAGCCAACTTACTTTCACATTGTTGAAAATCAAGAGATGCATTTCTCATTTCCTCTAGTTGCCTTTAAATGACACATTTACCATAGAGTACATTGATGTACTGGTTCACCCATAGCTTTTTTTTTTTTTTCTTTTCAATTTGCTATCTTCTTCGATTCAGTTTGCCTACTAGCCCAAATTGGGAGGACTTATGAAAACAATATATCAGAAATGAACTGCAGCCCTTGGTTCTTGAATTAACTTAACCTGTTTAATGGTAAGACAAGGTCGCAATCCTCATCCAACAGGGAAGCTGGGCAGTGGCTAAGGCTTTCTGAAGGGCTCACAGGCAGCATCTGTAGCAAGCATGAGATGGAAAGTTACTCCATGAAACGGCACCTTCCCCAGGCCTTTCGTGGGCGGGGGGTGGAAGAAGACGGCATTCGCTCCTGATGAGATGACCCTATACCCCCTACCTGTGTGTCTCATTCTGTATTAGCAACCCCTGGTTCAATTTGTTTATAAAATAGTGGTTTGTAAACATATGTATTAGTGGATGAATAGATTTGTATTCAGATGACTATTTTGTGAAGAAAAGAACATGAGGTTACAGCAAAAATTTGTGGAAACACATTTTCATGCATATTTTGTAATATCTGCACAGACTTCAATTTTTATTGCAAAAATAAAACTGTCTCTTAATTGCATTTGCCAGGAACTTTTTGAAATACCTTCATATAATGTTCAGTGTTTCTCCTTCTTACTATGCTGGTAGTGTGGATGTCCAGAGATGAAATACAAGTTCAGGAGAATGTATTAGTGATCTTTTTTGAAAAGCGTACCTTCTGAAATAGCAGAAACCTAAGGAATTTTTGAAATTTACATCCTGATCAGAAACCATGCTCCAAGAATCATGTTATTTACTCAATAAGTTGTGTTGGGAAATTAGTAGGTGCAAAATATATGTCTCAAAAATTGTTTTCAGGTGGGAAATAGAGATCCCAATTTGAGAATGCAAAGGGGATGTGGTCACAGCATGGAGATGCAGGAAGATATTCTGGAATGAAACTTTAGGAGACAAGAAGGGAACTTAATATCTGTCGCTATCAGCTTTGTCTGAGGCATAGTGCTAGATGCTTTGCTAGTGCCACGGGATTTCCACTTGTGAAAAAATTTCAACTGCATGATGCTTGATGTGGAAAAGCCTAACCATGTTGATTGACTTTCCCAAAATCTTACTGCCAGGTTGTGGGTTTCAGGTGGGACCCCAAGTTTATGCGATTCCAAAGCCTGGCTCTGTATGCTATGCTGCACTAATTACTCATTGGTGCAGGACTGTCTATAGGTGGGATCTAACCCAATCCCTAGAAATAGAAAAATGTCTTTGTATATGATCTGTCAGAGCAGAGCTTAGTCTACGGGATGTGATTTAAAGTTGTGTCAGTATCAAGTTCTCACTGTTTTTGTAAAGCCACACAACAGAAGGCTTACCAGCTTAGACTCTGCAGTTCTTCCTTGCTTTGAATCCTGCTGCTTTCAGCTGTGTGTTGTGAACATTGTTTTTGATCACTCTGAATCACAGTTTCTCCATTGTAGTGAGCATCCTCCTAGAGAAAATACTGGATGAATTCATTGCAAGTTTAATAAATGGATTGTTTGGTACAAGGTTAGAGGCAGATTTTGGGAACCATAAGGAAAAATCCCATATCCCCAGAGGTAAGAGTGCCAGAAACTGTTTACTCCCTAAGGCTGAAGAGGCTAAAGAGGACCAAAGAGGCTAAGGGAGGGAGAATCTTGGATCCCAGAGGGAGGAGGATGCTGAACTGCATGTCAGAGACACAGGCTTCAGTCGAGAGATCCATCCATTCCCAGGACACCCCACACCAAGGGAACTGGAAACTCAAGACCACAACTTCATCTTTAACCCTTCCTCCAATTTCCTGCACCCCATTGGCATAACTGAAACAGAGCCAGAAAAGGGGTAATCTTAAAGATTGACTTCCCAAATGTTCTGGCAGAGTGAGGAATAATAAAAAGGGGATCTAGGATGACAAACACATCTATCAAAGCGGAGAGATGCTGATATCTACCTCTGAGACTCATTGCAAGGGTTGAATGAATTAAAACAAGTGAAGCAGTGAGGTTAATACCAGTGACATGAAAAATTCTTAGCAAAGCCCAGAGTTGAACTGAACTAAGAATGATCGCCAACACGTTCATTTGACTAATGAAGACACAGATGCTCGGAGATGAGTGACTTGCCGCAAGTTGTACAAATAGAGACAAATGGGCTGGCGTTGTGGCACAATGGGTTAAGCTGCTTTTTTTTTTTTTAAATCAATTTATTTATCTGAAAGGCAGAGTTACAGAGAGGCAGAGAGAGAGAGATTTTTCACCCACTGGTTTACTCCCCAAATGGATGCAACAGCTAGAGCTGCTGTGATCCAAAGCCGGGAGCCAGGAGCTTCCTCTGGGTCTTCCAACATGGGTGCAGGGGCCCAAAGACTTGGGCCAACTTTTACCTCTTTATCAGGCCATAGCAGAGAGCTGGATCAGTACTTGACCCAGCACCCATATGGGATGCTGGCACTGCAGGCAGGGTTTTTCCCACTATGCCACAGCGTTGGCCCCTAAGCTGCTGCTTCTTACCGCATCGTCCCATATAAAAGTATGAGTTTGATTCCTGGCTGCTTCACTTCTGATCCAGCTCCCTGCTAATGCACCTGGAAAAATAGTAGATGATGGCCCAAGTGTTTGGTCTCCTGCTACCTATGTGGGAAACCAGGATGGAGTTCTTAGATTCTGGCTTCTGTCTCCCTTTCCCTCTCCCGCTCTCTGTTTCACATAAATAAATATATAAGTAATTTTTAAAAGAGGGATGTATTCAAGGTTAAAACTCAGATTTACTGTTGCTAGAGTCCTAAATACGAAGCTTTTCTACTTAAGTAAGATGGAGAGTCCATTTAAAGTCCCAAGTGAATAAAATGGAGCACATTATTTGCAGATTTCACATCTCTCCACACCTCCAGTCACACACTGGGACTCCCAGCATGAGCACTTTAATAATCTGTATTCTACACAGTGGCCTGTACTCTCCTAGGCTGGTAGGACCCTAGCTCCTTGTATCACTCCTCTGTATGAATTTCTGTTGCAAATGAGAATGTACCAGGACCAATAAGCAGCCAGTGAGATTCTCTATTTAGGCCCAGGTGTTTTGAGAACAGCTCCTTCTCTGGCCCATGGTAATCATGCAAGGTTAGGAAGCACAGACAGGATGTTTTAGAAAGCAGCTTCCCTTTCCCAAGAACATGAATGCTATTCAGGAGCAGCAAAGGAAGCAGGTTGCTTCGGGACAGCTACAGTAAATCATATGGTGACCAAACACATCAGCTTACCAAACATGGCCATGATGTCACTGTAGAAGCCTCACCCCGCAGCCCAGATAAGACTAGGAGGGCTGGTCACCCAAGACAATTGACAGAAGGAAGCCCAAATGCTACCCCTTTGCTCAGACTCTTGCCTGATGATTAATTGTGGCCCTTTTGAATTTACACAGTTGCATTTCCAAGCAATAGTCAGCGTTCTGCTCTAGGAATACTGATACACATAATGTTAATACTTGAAAAACTAATCACAAGGTTAGAAACTAAAATTAAGTAGCCTAAGTACAACAGAGATCAGAGGCAACAACTACTTATAATTCACAAAACACTAAATTCCTACAACAGAATATTCAAAGCACAAGTATATCTAGTGAACAAGAACTGCAATTGTAGCCACTGGACGATGAGATGGGAAATAGAGGATCTCAGATCCACTGCTAAGTAGGGCCATGGAAAACCAGGATTAAACATAGGTACTGAAGGCATTCCCTGTAGTGTCTTATAAAGAGCTTGGAGCTTACTGTGCTACATAGGGCTTTCCTGGTGAATTAATGAGTGAACAGTAAGTGAGACAGATTCCATAGAAGCTACGAACTACTGAAAACAAGGATTTTTTTAAAAAAAAATTTATTTATTTATTTGCAAGTCAGAGTTATACAGAGAGGAAAGAGAGAGGTCTTTCTTCTGCTGGTTCACTCTCCAGATGGCCACAACAGCCAGAATTGCGCCAACCCGAAGCCAGGAGCTTCCCCCGGGTCTCCCATGTGGGTGCAAGGGCCCAAGGACCTGGGCCATCCTCCACTGCTTTCCCAGGCCACAGCAGAGAGCTGGACAGGAAGTGGAGCAGCTGGGTCTCAATTTGGCGCCCATATGGGATGCTGGTGCTTCAGGCCAGGGCATCAACTTGCTGCACAACAACACTGGCCCTGAGAACAAGGATTTTCAATATCACTATTTCTAGATGTTTCTGAATTTAGATATAAATAAGCCACCTTAGCCAACCTTCTCTCATCTAGTTCCCATGGAGAGCCTTGTCCAATGCGTTGACGCATTGGTGATGCATCAGATAGAGCTATATGCACTCTCAGCCTTGGATACCCAACACAGGTCATTTTATTTGTGATGTGGAAAAATGAGATACCATCTATGTTATTCTTACCCTTTGCTATTTTCTGAATTAGGTTTGGCTTGCTTAGTCTTTGGCTTTTTAAATTTGAGTGTCTGAGAGAGGACTCTCTTACACCAGATCAATTCTTGGGGTTTTTATGGTGGAAAATTAGGAGAAAGGGCAAGAGGGTTAGTTTTATGGAGAGTGATAAAGTAGAAAATAGGTGAAATAGGAAGTTTTCAGAGACATAAATGGTCCTATAATTCACTTCTATAATAAAATTCTAGGAATGTAACTGTGAAAACTGAATGCTGTTGCATGAACTGCTGTTTTAAACATGCTACAACTATGAGACAAAAGGACATGGACCATAAATCTATAAGTTTAATATCCTGTGTAACATTATTTTACACTACTGATATTAATCTGACATTTCAAAATCAATGCATAACTCTTACTTTGTAACAATAAACATGACATTTCCTGCCACATATTCAGATGTGTATAACAGCATACAGTATTTTGTTGACATTGTACCATCTAAAATTTTACAATAATTGTATTCTCAAGTAAGTTCATAGTATAAGCTAACCCAGATTAAAAAGTAGTCTCATACATTTAAAGCAAATTATAGCAACTCTGTGTGGTAAGAAGTACATAAGATCAAAAATCAGAAAGCTTGGGTGGTATCTGAGCTGAACCATCAAATTTGTGAGTTTGGGAACTTTGATCTGCTTTGTTTAGGCCTCAGAAAGTCAGAGTCATGTGATTTTGGGGATCAACCTTGATCTATGTGAATCCATTGAGAGAACTCTCAAAGTTCTATGTAAATGAAATCTGCTATGATATTCGTTGTGTGAATGCTACCTTTCTAAGAATTAGGAACATAACAAGGGTACAAGCATCATTAAATGAACTCTACTTTGAAGGTTCCTGCCATGATTCAGAAAGCAGCAAGGTGGAACAGGGCCTACAAGCAGTAGTGCAATATGGTTCAGTGGAAGGGCTCCCGTTTTAGATACGGCTCTGAAGGTGTCAAGCATTCATCATGTGCATTTGAACGTCCTTGAGGCTTGCCCTATACCAATTCCACAACATTTCCCAAACCTTTTGCAGACACACACTGATCCAACTGGACTAGTTTCTCAGAACATTTGTTAAAGTAGCAAGCAAGCATTGCCCCCAGTGTCAAGCCAGAGCCGTAGCCTTCCCCTCCTGGTTTCTACCCGTAGACGCCACCTTTCTAAGCATGTGTAGAACCCAGCAGAGAATTCCAACTGCTGGCAAGATGGAGTGGTCTCTTCTGTGCCGAGTCTGATGGCAGGACGTGACTCCACACGGCAAGATGCGTGGCCAGCAGGAAGTTTTGGTGGTCAGGGGAAGTACATTTTGTATGGTTGAGCTTCAGTTTTTTTTTTTTCCACTTATAAAATAATTTCACTGGGGGCAGGCATTTGACAAAGCAGTTTCGATGCTGCTTAAGGTGCCTGTGTGCCATATCTGAGTGCCTCAGTTTACGTCCCAGTTTTATTTCCCATTCCAGGTTCAGGGAGGAACCCCTGGGCGGCAGGGGTGATAGCTCAAGTGTTTGAATCCTTGCCACCCATGTGGAGACTCAGATTGAACTCTGGGCTCCTGACTTCAGTCTGGCCCTGCCCTAGCAGTCCTGGGTATTTGGGAAATAAACCAGCAGATGGAAAATCCTGACACATTCTCTCACTCCCTCCCCCCCTCTCCCTCTGTCTTGCTCTCTAATAAGTATAATTTCAAAAAATAAATAAATGATGAAACTAAATTATATTGCTCTTTTTAAGATACACGAGATCACTCATGTCTAGTATTTAACATAGCACAAGTTAAAAACAGAGATTCCAGGGCCAGCATAGTGGCCTAGTGGGCTAAGCCTCCACCTGCAGTGCCAGCATTCTATATGGGTGCTGGTTCCAGTCCTGGATGCTCCTCTTGCGATCTAGCCCTCTGCTGTGGCCTGGGAAAGCAGTGAAAGATGGCCCAAGTGCTTGGGACCCTGCACCCATGTTGGAGACCTGGAGGAAACTCCTGTCTCCTGGCTTCGGATAGGCCCAGCTCTGGCCATTGTGGCCATTTGGGGAGTAAACCAGCAGTTGGATGTCCTTTCTCTCTGTCTCTCCCTCTCAGTGTAACTCTCCCTCTCGAATAAAATAAAATAAATCTTAAGAAAAAAAAGACCAAACTGAGATTGTAGGCTTCTACTGAGAAACAATTAAGGCATGATCCCTAGGACAGGGGCTAGAAATTGTCATTAGCGTGACTGCCACATGATTCTTTTGACCAGGTCAAACTGGTAAACACCACACAGTTAGCCCAGATTTTTCTAATTCCTCAAATATATTTAAGCTCTTGCTGTTTAAAGTATGGTTTTTGAGACAGAAGTATTAACCTCAACTTGGAAGAGTGTTAAAACTGTAGACTCTCAGCTGCCACCAAAGACTTACTACACTGAGGCCTGCAGCTGGACAAGACCCCAAGAGATTCTTACAGTGTTTAATTTTGAGAAGTGCCAGTCTGAGCTGTGTCCAGCTCTTCCTGGACACCACTGGTAGCAGGAAAATCTCTTGTCCAGAACAGTTTTCTAGTTGTTCGCATTTCTAGTAATTTCAGATATTAGATCCATTCCCTTTGCTGAAGGCTCTGCATTTTTAGGTGCACAGTATTGTATGACTGAACTGCTGATTGCAGCAGAGACTGGTGAGAGCTAACATTTCCAGGCTTCCTAGTACATGTTGGTATTTAATCAGGTCTACAATACTAACCCTCGAAATCAAACAGCGTTTGGTGTTTTCTCCTTTTTTGTTTTTTGAAAGCATGTTGGTAAGCAATGATGTAGATTTCAGCATCTTAAGCATTTCTAGAGGTACGTTCAGAAGCTGTCACTATATTCCCGTAGTTGGGCAACAGATCGGTAGAACACTTGTGTCTTGGGAAAACTGAAACACTGTACCTATTACACAACAACTTCCCTCTTCCCCTCCCCATGGCCTTTTGTTGTC
Source organism: Sylvilagus floridanus (assembly GCA_949820135.1). Classification (NCBI taxonomy): domain Eukaryota; kingdom Metazoa; phylum Chordata; class Mammalia; order Lagomorpha; family Leporidae; genus Sylvilagus; species Sylvilagus floridanus. The sequence continues at coordinate 57,344,074 of OX463235.1, forward strand.
ATTGGAGAAGCCCGCACTGCCGTGAGAGGCCCTGAGAGCCCTTGCTGTAAGGGGCTGCCAGAGCAACCACAGAGCTTGGCCGACCTCCTGATCATGGGCTTGGGAGACCCTGTGGTGTCTATCATTAATGCCAATAGGTTTATGTTTATTTGTTGTGTACAAATGAAAGCAAATACAATTTGGGAGTGAGACTTCAAAATTGTGCCAAAATCCTGTTCCCCATCAATATTTTATGCAATGCTTTTGTTATCTCATTTCCTGTGCGTGATTCTACGTTGGTTTAATAGTCATCCCCAATGGTGGTAAATGAGTTTTCCACACTTGGTTATCATCATGTGCTCATGAATTTTGATTTATTAAGTATATTGCAAATAATGATGGCCTTTTTTTTCCTTTGCGCTTTTGAAACATATCATTTACTTGGAAAATGTGTTCTGAGAGACAGAATTTGTTGCTAGATTGTGAAAGAAGTCCCAGTCCTTGGAAGAGTTGTGCGGAAGATAAATGTGTATCTACTGTTATTTGGTGACCCCAAGAGACTGGGTTCCATGTGATTTGCAAGCCTCTTTCAAAGGCAAGCGGACTTCTAGAAGGCTGAGATACAAAGCAGGCCTTCTTGAATTGGGTAGTGCCCTTCTTCCTGCTAGTTTTTGAGAACCTTTGAGTAGCAGCTTTCAAAACTCAGAGAGCAAATCAGTCATTCAAGGTTTCTATAGACAACCTTTTGTTAAGCAAAAACACTCTTATCCAGTTTGATCAAGTGTTATTCGTCCACTTTAAAACACGTGATACGGAGTTGCAGGTTGACTCCTGTAGCACAAAACTTTTCCATGTTTTCTTCTCTTGAGTCTCATTCTGAGCCTTAGCTCTCTCTATGTGAGGATTCTGCAGTCTTCTCTGAACGTCTTTGTAATGCTACCTTCCTGAACACTCTCTGGGTCTGCTTGTTCATGCAGCTGAGCTGTGAGTCCTTTTGAATCCTACCCAAGTAACTTCTCCAGGCTGGGAAAGGGATGTGCTCTGGATTTCTCTGGAAAATAGGAAATGTGATGCTCACCTGAAGAACAGCAGATGGGGAAGTGTCAATGGCCAGCAATTCAGCACCCAACACAGACTGTGTCTTGACTCAAGCTTACTCTCCCAGTAACTAAGAAACCGCTTCCAGTTTTGGTGTCTGTAAGTAAATATATGAAAAATTCAAAGGAGAGAAGTCTGTTTCCAAGAGATCTGATAAATGCTTATGGAAGAGAGAAAAATATACACTATTGCTGCAAAAAACAAAATCATTCAGAAAACAGATCTTGAGAAGCTCAAGATTTTTTTTCTTTTTTTTCTCTTATTTTTGTTTTTGTTGTTGTTTTTATTGTTTTGAGTGAAAAAGATTTGGAGACTCAAAGACCTCGGCAGTGTCTGCATCTAGGAGATGGGGTTAAGCACTCATAGCCCTGGGCTGTGACCTAGGAGATTTGAGCTGGAGAGCAGGGTTCTTCTCTCTAGTTTTGCATTCATTATAGAATACTACTTTTCATATGATTACATAGGAATTGCTTATATCTGCTGAAGTGGTGAGTCAAATACTTAGATTTTTTAGTAAAGATTAAAGTGTTAGAACTAAAATAAGTCTAATGAACCCATGAGTCAAATACCTCTGCTCCATGGGTATTTATTTAAAAATTGAATGAAGCAGACTGGGTTGATTTTGTAGTGGGGGCTTCAATTCTATTATTTCCTTACCTGCATGCGCACAAAGAAAAGTGTCCTTTATTTCAACAAACACCTCTATTCTCATACTTTGCTCGAATCCCCTGGCTGCTCAGTGCTTCTTTAGTTTAATTTCTTTAAAGAGAGTATGGGACAAGAGCCAAAGCATTTCCTCTTAACAGTAAAATAAGACAAACAAAAGAAAGCATCTGGTATTATCACTGGACTGCAGTCTCAGTGTCTTTGAGAGAGTGGAAGCATAGAATTGGGGAGACCACAGAATATAGGAACACTCAGGGAAACAATTTTAATTCAGAAAATTGTCACATATCCTTATAAATCTCTTCTCTTGAACTTTTAAGGTAAAGCCAGAAATGCCAAAACCAATGTAAAGATAGCAGATTTTAAAAACTTGACAGGAATTCCATGGTAACATTTTCATTGTTTTGTTTTTCTTGATCTAAAATACTAACTAAACTATACTAATAAAAGGAATTTGGAAAATATAAAATATTAAGAAAATCATTAGTACATCTACCACTTTGAAATAAACTCAGTTAGAGATTTTCTTGAAAAAAAAAAAAAAAGCACCAATTTCTTGGAAATGCCAACTAGTCCAATACTCTGCAAAGTGCATATTATCCAGGGGTAACTAGCCGGTCAGCTGTTTCAGTTTGCCTCATTTTGCCCATTTCTGAGACTTAAATGTCTGGAAGTCATGTAGCTATTAGCCCTAGAGTGGAACTTGTTTCCCCCTGAACTCTCAGTGAAAGGAAACAGTCCACAGGCCACCTCCCCAAAAGAACCAATGTGCCCCCTCCCCATGGACTCTACGTCTTGATAAATGGTCTGTTCTTCCATTTATTTGTCCTGAGAGATAATCTGGTCGATCGCAGAGCAAGCTTTTATTCAGTTTTTAAACTTTAATGTTGGTTAAAAAATAATAATGCATCTTTAAGGCATGGATTATGGTGGTAAATATTTAAAGTCTCATAAATCTGATATGACAGAGATTCACAAGTCAATAAAAGAAAAAAGGCAGCAAAACCAAAAAGTGCACCATTTCCCTTCGGAGCATGAGTTAAGAGAAGACTGCAACTGCTGCTCCAGATCCTTCGTTCCCTTTTGCCTTAACCTACGATTCCTCAGTTTTCAAGACAGAAGAAATCACAGATATTCAGGGGGAGTTCCAATCTTCTTAAATTCTACACAGCCTAGAGATTTCTGTTCAGGATGACATATGTTAGATGAGGGACTCACACATGGCTCATAGGAAAGATGAGTAATCATTAGCTGTGCTTCTCCTTAGCCTTCTTGTCTGGGCCCAGGGGTACTCACATTGACCTTTCTGGCTCTTTCCAGAATATTCGTCAACTGTTTCATAGTTTACTCTCTAGCAGGTTTAGACTTCTATATGCACAGAAATAATATAAAAATATATATATAAGTAGTTTATATAAATATCATAGAGATGGTTTGTTGTATATGACTGTATCAGGATTTCTTCTTAACATCCTTTTTTTAAAAAAACTATTCCTCAAGTACCAGGGTGTGTTGTGGTGGGGACTGGGTATGTATTTTTAAGACATATTGCTTATTGGTTTCTTGATTAGTCCTACATGGTGCTATACAAACATTGAGTTTTCCTGAGAGCTGAAATCATTAGAATATACAACAAAAGGCACTGCAGTTCCTGGAGCAACTTTTGAGGAGTTCATATCCATTATGCTAACCACTTTTTTTTTCTGGAATCATCCCCTTAAGCCTCATGCCCAACCTACTATAAACAGGGCTGGACAGATGCAGCCACAAGTGTGGATCACGGTTGGGTGTGAGGGCCACACTGAACCACCTGGAATTTCTCCTCTTGGGACTCAGAATCGTGGTGGCTTCAGCTGTGGTTATATATAATTGGGAGCTCTGAGGCATTATCTTCCAGCAGAGGTACCCAGAAGAGAAGAATGAAACAGATGTGCAGAGAGAAGCAGTGGCCAGAAGCCCAAGAGCAAAGCTGTGAGGCCTTGGGCTGGTTTTTGGACTTTTTGCCTTCTCGGTTTTAGTCTTTTGCCAAGCCCTGCAGTTGTCACTGCCCTTGGGCTTTGTGAGACTCTCAATTTATGCTTAGCACATAGACACACAAACACATACTTATTTGCTTCAACTCTTTTGAAATCTTTTTTTTGTTTTGTTTTGCTCACAAACCAAACTAAGACAGACAAGAATTACATGTTGCATTTTGTTTTTCGTCTTCACTCTGAGGGTCCAAAATCATTGTTCCCATGTTATAGAGGAGAAAACTATGCTCAAGGGTGTTAGGTGAATCTCATTGCATCACAACTGCTCTGCTCAGGGCCCCAAACCTGGAGTAGTCAACATGCACAAGCAAATGTGTAGCACTTTGTATAATCATGGACTTCATTGCTTCTTTGTTGGAGTTAAGATGATGTTCAGGATTTGTTGGCTGGAAGTCAGGTGCAGACAAGCAATAGTGAAAATGGCAGAGAGAGGCTTCTGTCCTGTACACCAATCAACTAGTTCAGGTAAGAAACAGAAGATTAAATGGAAAGTGTAGAAAATGGTGCTTTCAGTTCTTTGGGCACTGTCTTACGCACAGAAGGCAAGTTTTATACTCACACACTCAAAAATAATAACTGCTGAAAGCAACATAGGTTAAGTACTAAATAAGCAATGAAGTTGGAGACAACAAGTCTTAAAAAATAACCTAGTCAGGCACAAACACGTCTTTCAGCACACAGAATTAAAAGCATAAACTTGTGTCTGCACAGCAAAAGTTTTCAAAGTGGCATAAGCTTGTCCATTGCACATGCTTAGATGTTTTTTATGACCATCTGTGATGGAGTAGGCCAGCCAGTGTTTGCACCCATGCTGGGAACCCAAATGTTTACTCATTTCCTCACCTTGTTGTTTCATAAGGAACAAATAAACATCTGTGTGTGTGACAGAAGGCAGGTGGGCCTTCTCTGGCAATGTGGCTCTGACTCCAAATATGCATGTGAGCTTTGGAGAAGTCTCCTTTTTGTTGCCTACTCTGCCACAATCAGTCAGTCATTCATGCGTCTAAAATGCTGAAAAAGAATGTACAGCGTGTCTGGCTATGTTTTAACGAGGCTGGGCACACAGGGTTTTTAAGTATTCACTGTTTAAAGGTAACAGGAAAACAGAAGGGAGGAAAAAGATTCACAAAGAGAAGTAAGTGAGGGAACACCACGAGTACTATGTTGTTGGTCAAATGGTAAACAGAGATTGAAGTTAGTGATCGCTGCTCCCAAAATACTACAGATAACACCAAAACCATACTGGAGACTTTGTGCATTTGCCTGTGTTCCCTTTGAAACAAGGGTAGCACCATAAATTGCAGAGACTTTGATTTTGGAAGACCCAGGGTAACATTTAGGAGTAATTCCCGAAGCTTCCATCATGCCAGCAAGGTATGTCTGAGAAATGGAAGGAGGAAGAGAATGATAGCGAATGCCGAGTGAGAGAAGCTCCATTTCCTGGGCAAACATAAGCTGCTCTGACATGGTAGAGTCTGAACAGGAAACTTTTTTCCCTTTAAAGATGCTTTTCTAAAACCAGAGTCTGTCCACATAGTATTGCACACTTTGGTCAAGTTTGGCCTCTGTCTATGATGGTGGTGGCCCTGTGAAATATTGTGCAGTCAGGTGGCAGGTACCTTATCTCACATAAGTCTACTCACACAACAGTGAAATTGCCTAGTGATGCATTTCTCAAAGTGTGCCCCAATCATTAAGCTATGCACAAGTATATTTGAAACTGAGGGATTCATGAACACTAGGTAAATGAAATTAAGTGATTTTCTTTTTTAAAAGAAGCAAACAGATACGAGTCCTAGGTAATATAATATAGAGCCTAGTTTTAAAACATGTTTCAGTTAATCAGCTCTACATGGGCTTGTGAAACTTGCCACGATCTTAGTACTCTGTAGACTGAACGGGAACTTGTGTTTGTTAAAAGACCATGATATGCATGTACTTTCTTATATTGTGTATTTTAAGACACACATAAAGCAGGATATCTGGGATAAACTCAATCTCCCTGTTTTGCAGAGAAAGCAATTGAAGTTCAAGACGGCAGGTGAGTTTTGGTGCCAAGATTTGATTGCAGATTGTAGGCATTTCTCTGCAAGTTTCTGTGAATGTATAAGCAGATAGAGGGGGACCCTATGGTGTTTTCCTCAGTGAAAATGACCGACTGCACTCAGTAGATCCGTGGTAAAGACTCAGTGGTCTGTAGCACATACAGCATTGTGAAGATAGAATGAGCTGTACTCATGTTATGACATGAGTGTTAGTCTTCAGATGGTGATCAGCTCTCTTTGTGGACTCTCCCTGAAAACCATGAGAGAAACAATTGTCCAGAACTTCTCAATCATTAAATCACTAGTAGAGATTTCTTAGAGGAAAGTAGGATAGGCATTATCTGTTTTCTAGTCATTTTGATGAATTCTGAAATGTCTTTGTGTCGTAGTTGTTTACATAATACCCTAAGACCAATGATATGTCCTAAAGAGGAAGTTGACTATATAAAATTATAGTCATCCAAAAAACTCAAATTACTCATCTACTTTAGGGATAATTAACATAAACCTCCATCATTACAGTAGCACACACAGACATACACCTACACACACATCAAGAGATTAATATTAGCTAAATCACACTGAGGAAATTCTACATGAAGATTTGAAGGGAGCAGGAATGAAAGTGTTAAGTACCAAAAGGGTAGTCAAGCTGGAAATGTTGCCCAAGGCTGGTTCTGAATCAGAGGCCCATTTACCAAGACGTGACAAAGTAGACTCTAAATCACTGCGACTTTTAATATAAATGGTGTTTTTGCCTCCTCTGTCAGACTGCTAAACTTGGCAACTCTCCAGGGCCTGAAGGCCTGTTGGGTTCCTAAGTTATCTTTGGGCCAAGAGTCCATGGGGAAATAAAGTGTTGGTGGCTAGTAGGGCCAGAGCCAGAAAGGCTGTCGTATTTAGCAAGTCTGCTGAATAGCTGGTGTTCTGACAAAGATTTCAAAGAAGAAAAATTGTGAATGTTATGGGAGAGGGAAAAAAAAGGGCTGAAATGGCCCCTGATGTGAAAAACCATGCAGTGTAATGCACAATTGATTATGCAGATTAGGCTGGGGGAGGGGAAGGGAGAGGGGTTATGAATGAATGAATGAGAGCAATCAAAAATATCAGGACAGTGCCTTTAAGTTATAAAGTCCTTTCATGATTTCATGATTTTTCATTGAACCTTCCTAATAACGTTAAGAAAACTTTTTTTTTTTTTTTTTTGGTGCAGGAAACTAGGCCCAGAGAAGTTAGGTTACTCCAAGAGAAATAGCAGGATAGTGACATTCTAAAATAAACCTTGATCTCCTGGGCTCCTGTTGTAGAATAGACTATGGTCTGCTGCATAGGAATACAGAAAACAATTACAGAATTTCAGTTCTACATTATGTCTGGGGATATAGGAAGTCCTTGTATCGTCAAGGATGGCCTCCTCTAAGGTGTGAGGTGACCTGTGTCACTCTTCAGACATGTGACCTAGGCAAGTTCAATACCTGTTTTGTAACTCAGATGTCTGTAAGATGTGGCTGACTTTTGTGAGCATACATGTGTTAAGATTTGTAGAGCAGGTCAGCAGTTTCTGGCAATCCTCCATAAATGATAGCATCCTTGTGAATTCCTAGGGAAGAGTCAGCTCCAGGAGGGAGGTGTTTGTTTATCCACCCACTGGGTCTTTGAGCCTTTGTTGACAATCCCCAGGAAGACTGTGAAGCACTGTCCATGATACTAAAAAAAATGACTTACTCTGAGTTCTGCAGGCAAATTACAGACCAGTGCAGAGATATGGCTGTCACCATCTGAACCCATGGATTAATCTTAGTATCACTAAAAGTAAGGAATTATGAGCTTCCTGGAATGGTATAGTCTAAACTACACAGGACAACATGGGAAGCATTCGTGCACAGATTGTTTAACCTGAATCTGATGAAGCCTTTGGGAATAATTTATGGTCTATAATCCATATAGTAAATATAGGGGGTAGATGGACAAGTACATGGCACCGTAAGGACATAATTAACCATTGTAGCATGTGGAGCCTTCTACAAGATAGTGAACCCAGTTTATCCAACAATTAAACGTGTCAAAAAAAAAAAAGGAAGGAGATAACTTTTATATCAAAGCAGCTGAGGGAATCTTGATGTCCTAAGAGACAGAGAAACCAATTGAACTTGTCAACAGGCATGTTGTACGCTGTTATGGACAATCACAGGCATTAAGCAATATTTTAGAAATACTGCTAATGCTATTAGGTTTAAAAATGGCCTGGCGGTTATGTAACAAAATCTTTTTGTCAAAAGAAAGCCTGGGATAAAGAGTGTTTATTTTCTTTGTTTATTTTTTACTTTTTACTCATGAGATTAAACTTACAAAAGTAAAATTGAGTGGTATAGGAGTTGAGAAGCAGTTAGAGTTATTTTAGATTTAAGCTTCTCTTGCCCTTTCCTCAAGACCCCACAGATGTCCCTCTGAGTATCTTGGGCCTTTATGGGACCCAGGGTCTTATCTGTAAACACAATTTATTTGAGAATCTTAAATGCTTTACCTGTGGAGTAGAGCTTATCTCAACATAGGAGCCCAAGGAAAGATAAAATGTAAGACCAGAAGGGGATGGGAGGAATGCAGAGAATGAGTGCAGAAGCAAGGAATCAAAAGTAAATGAAGAAAAATATTATGAATGTGGGGGAAGATGGAAGGAATGGGGTAGAGAGTAGAAAGAGGCAAGGTGGTGGGAAATTGAGGTTAGAGTACAGGTAAGGCCAAGGAATCCAAGAGCCCCAGGATAGAACTTCCTAACATTGACTATTTGACAGATACAGAGAAGCAGAGTTTACCAAGGCAGGAAAAATCACACACACACAGTCAAAAAGCAGATCATGGGAAAAGACCAGGTGCGACTTGAGATGCTTTATTTACTTCACACTATCAATACCATGAATTTCTTTTTATTCTTACAATCAGGAAACAGGCTTAGAGTGGTTAAACAACTTGCCTGAGACCACACTGTGGACTTTGGGACTTGGCCCCAGAAGCTGCCCTCTGGACCATGGCACAGTTACTGCTGCTAGGCCCATAGGACAAAGTAGCTCTCCATAGCCAGACAGTGCAACATGCTGTGATTTAAATTTATTCATTTTAAATTTTAATTCATAAAGTAATTTGGGAAGCAGAGGGAGAAAGATAGACAGATACAGAGAAAGAGTGCTCCTATCCCTTGGTTCACTCTCCAAATGCCTGCAGCAAGGCCAGCAGCCAGAATTGAATCCAAGTTTCCCATGCAGGTAGCAGGAGCCCAGCTATCGGGGCCATCACCACTGCCTTCTGAGTCTATTGGTAGGAAGCTGGAATCAGAAGCTACAGGTGGGCTATGCACCCAGGCTTTCCAATATGGCACGTGGGCACCTTAAGTGCTAGGCAAAATGCCCACCTACCACCTGATTTAAATTTAAATGCATATTTAACTTTGCATTTCTGAATGGCATGCTCACCATCCATGCCCACCACCCTACCTAGGACAAGGCAGACTGTGGACTTGTCATATGGTCACAATAGACAAACCAAGTTTAGTTGCCTCAGCAGCCCCACAAGCTTAGGATCATGGACTGTCATTTTTAGCCAAGTTTGTCTTCTCATCAAAAGAGAAAGCTTAAGTTCCAGGAGGAAAAGTGACTTTCTCTACAGGCCTTGGCAAGTATTGTTCCCTTTAACGCACCATGTTGCTTCCTTTCCAAACTCCTGTTTATCCATCAATACTCTCACCAGATTCTTTCAGATGTTTTCTGGGAAGCCAGAAACCTTCATGGTTTCTTGGTACAGACTGAGATTGTCTCAGCCTGCCCCATGCCTTTGTTACTATTGTTCTTGTCTTGGTATATTTTAGCTTACTTATTGACATGGTTGCATCAACAGTTGAACTGGGAACTCTATCCTGAGAGGTCCTGGCACATCTACACTTCTAACATTACACCTCATAGGAAATTTCTTAGCAAATTAATTGAGTGAATAAATGAAAGGAAAATATTCTAAGACGGGGCATTGCATACCTCTTTCATGTCGGATTCTCACACCCCTTACAAAAGTTCCTGCCCCAGGAATCAACCCATCAGTGTCAGCCGAGATTGCCTATGACTTCTAATAAACCGAGTATCCTGCCCTGTCTCCACACAGTGCTGCCTTCAGATACGTAAAAATGTCACAGGAGACAGCCTGCCCTTCTGCAAGAGTATGATTAAGTGCATAATTAAAAACTGATGTCATTTTTTGATGCAATAGTATTTTTCTGTTTCTTTTCCTGCTGCATAAAAATGGAGGTGAACGGAGGAAATAGATTGGATTCCAAGTTGTTAGCACCTGCCACTTTCCCCTTCTACTCTGGAGGGAGCAAAGGCCTTGGTTTTCTTGTCTGCATATGTGGGAAGAACCGTTCAGTTACTGGTGTGCAGGCTTTCTGCTCACGTGCAGCCTCTGTTGTGTGCATGAGTGTGTTTCGAGGCAAATAGTATGCTATTTGCAGCCATACAGAGATAGGCAAGCTTCCTGATGGACAAGGGGAAAGGACTTAGGTTGTTGGTCCAGGCAGCCCTAATGTTTTGTGACACAAATTATAATTTGCAATTAGTCAAATATTGGCCATCCAAATCATACAAAGCTGTGGTAAAATAATTATTTAGCCATAAATTCTGTTTTTGTTGTCAAAAGACACTACTTTTGTCACTCATGATCTTCAGTTTCATGTTTTTACCTGCCAATCTCTTATGAAGAACAGATTGGTTATTTTTTGCTCTTGGAATGCTATCAGCTTGTAATAGGGAGGCAGAAGTTTGGAAAGCAAGGGCTGGAGGCAAAGAAATTACAGTGAAACAACTATACCAAATCGCTTAGAAAATGTTTTGCCTTATCTGTGGGATTCTGACAATGAGTAGTTCATTCATTGTCACGGTGGGGTCTCCTGCTTTCCTTTTTTTTAATGTAGGGAATTTATGGGCTCTTGATGAACCCATCTTATGCTGTTTGTATAAGACTTCAAATGAAGGTGATAAAGTGGTAGAAAATACAGTAGAATTTAGGTCTTAACTGCAAATCTTGTGACATTTTGTGTGACCACAGGAATTGCTTGTAATCCCCTTGGAGACTCGTGTTTCTCTCCTGTCAACCCTTTAAGAACATCATCCTTGCACACATTGTGAGCTCTGGTGAGAATTTTGTTCTGCGAGACATTGATGCCAAGGAAGCTATGACAGGACAGATGAATGTGTCAGGGGAAGGGGCACCACTTGTAGGCCAGGGTCTTAAGAAATGCTTCTTAGGAAGAATAGCTGGGCCTTTGGGCTTCCTTAGGTGGGTCACATTTAGGAGAATGAGAGGTGGAGATGGGTGGTGGGGGAGCACATTTCAGGGGCTGGCAGAGTAACTTAAAATACCATGCAAAACAGGCAAGCCATGAGCGTGTTAGGGAGAGTTGTTAAAAATCAAGAAAGCGATACTATACATACATGTAAAGTTTTCTCCTCATCTAGTGAAAAAAAAAAGAAAAACTCAGCTGAAATGAAGACTGTCAGGCAGCCTTGTTATTAGTTCAACCTATGAGGAGGAAAATAAATACAATTAAACTGCCAATAGAGCTCTGCTTACACTTGGCCTTTCCGGATATCCCTCCCTGGGCTGCCTCTCTCTGCAGCATTGATTGGGTATTGTTAACCTTTATCTACCTCTTGTTTACGTTTCTCTACCAGGGCCAAACATCAATATGAAGCTTTTAGAAAGGACAGAGGCAACCAACAAGGAGACATCGGGAAAAGGTCAAAAATTTCTGAGATGAGGTGCACTGTTCTCAGGCGGGCCTGGGAAAACACTCCTGCTGAGAGAGCAAGGTCAGGCTCAGGGTCTGGCATCCCTGGAGCCTGCCTTTTGGGAAGAAGTAGTATAGGCAGCAATTAGGGGCACCTCCTCTGCACACCTCTAGTCTCTAGGGAAGAGGCCAAGAGGCTGTGTGGGGGATGGGTGGGTATGAAGGCAGCCAGAGGGGGCTGAACTGAGTGTCCGGATGAGAAGCCAAGCCTGGGAGGAGGGACAAGTGACAGTGTCTGCAGCTGCCCTGCTCTGTACCCTGACACCCTCCTTCTCCTTTCTTGCTTTGTCCTGCAAGGGTGGAGAACACGTTTTCAAGTCAAATGAAAGGAAACTAACACCGTGAGAGGTTTAGAAATTGTGCAAGGTGCCTTAGTGCCAATGCTGCACTGGGTTTCTCAATTTTGAAGCCCCACATCTGCATTTGAGAACCAGGAAACTCCTTTCTTTTTTGTGCATAGATTCCCCCAAGCCAGAAACTTTGGCAGAGTGTTTCATTCTGTGCACTCCAAAAAGAAATGTTTTCTTTTCCAAATACCAAACTGTGATATACTGGAGTAATAATTGTAAGACTGAATATACTGCCTTCTCTCTCTCTTCCTATCATCTGACTATTCAAGTTCACTGTTCTGTAGTCCTGGCATGTTGGGCAGCAGCACCCAGTTTGTCTCCTAGCTGTGAGGAGCAGCTAGTCTCCCCAGATCTCAGCTCTGATGACTAATCCCAGTGCTATGCTAATACCACTATAATTCTTAGAGGCCACTCACTCGGATCTTGAGAAACTTTGGAGGCAATCCCAGTTCTGTCTCACTCTAGGCTCCAAATTCATGATTATTTTTGCTGAAGCGCCTGAAGTTTGGACGATGATATTTGTGCTGCCTTCTTGACAGCATGCTTTCAAGAATCTGGTGTAATAATAAAGGCAAATAACATTGTGATGTTTGGGTTGCAATGGAGTCAATTTTCATCTTCTCCACTGAGACCAGAGGAGAAGGAAAAGACCTCAGTGCAACTACAGGGCTATGAACAGATCCATGGATGATTTTACTGGCAGGGTCTTGCCTCGCCAGAAGCATGAGCAAAGATTTGTGGTAGTCCTTTAAAGGAGGTTAGGAGGCTTCTTAGAGACCCAACCCTTACTTCCTGGAATGCCCAGGATCACCCAACTGCACCCTGGCAGAGGAGAGCAGGTTCTGCTGAGTCAGCTCATGACTTACTGATGCATGACACATCCTTCAAAGCCAGAACAGAGAATGTTTTGTGTGCAGTCATGTTCTGAAACAGCCAACCAACCAACCCACCAAATGAAATATAAAAACCCAAAGAGGCCACCAGATGGGGTGCTGGGATAAGGGTTCTTGTGCTGTGTGACAAAGCCACTCTGATCCTCAGCTTCCTTTTCTGTGTATGAGGACTGATGACTTTGCTGAGCTAAGCATTTAATTGAAAAGAAAAAAATTCCATGTAATAAAATTTTTTTAAAAAAATTGCTGGTTACAATTTTTAAAGGTATTAACATAGGGCTGCTCTGTCCTAATAGATGGGTAATCTTGTAAAAATCACAGTGTTAACTACAAAAGTAAAATTGCACTAGAAGATTTTCCAATTTTCTGTTCTCAAATTGCCCTTCATTCTCAAATTCTGTTTCCTTCATTCAACTTCCCTGGGGAGAGAATGAGCCTTTGTCATATGACCTTTGTTAAGATATTTTCTGACATCTGCAAGTTGGGATGGTCCCTTTGTGTGTTAGACCTCTCCATAGGGCCTGTTACCCATGGCCAACTGTATCTGTACAAGGGCTATTCGGACAGGGCTAAGGCAGCCTTGTAATCTGTATACAGGTGCAAGAGACTCCATAGTCAGCATTTTACAGAAAAGTCTGAAGTTTAGCTATCCTAGCCCTATTTCCCATGAGTCTGCTCCTCCCTGTGGCCAGACCACAAGGCCTGACCACAATTGAATTGAGGGCACTGCCTATGGGCTAAGGACTGGGTGTTTAACTGGAAACAGCCCAAGCTCGCTCTCCAGCTCTCACCTTAAATGGGAAACATGTCATAGTTGCATATTTCAAGAGTGCTATGGCTGGGTGACAGGTTTCTTCTTGATCAAGGGAGGAATAAGGGAGACTTTTATGGGTGTTCTTGTTCAAACCTAGCTTTGTACTTAAATATCTCAGGGAAAGGTGTGTGGGTGATGGTTGTGAATGCTGCATACAATGGAAAGATACAGCTTCTAAATGCTCCCTGAATCCACTAAAGTCATGTCTATATACCCATCCTTTGATTAAGGCACTGTCACTGATTAAAATGCAACTATCTCTAAATGGGGAAATACATTAAATTGTGTTGGTCAGTTGCAATTTAGTGCTAATGTGGCTATGAGATTGCATTTTCTTTCTAGCAAGACAGCTAGATGCCATTAGCTTTCTATTAGGAGTAAGGTCCATATACATCTGATGACTGGAACAGGGAAAGAGACAAGGACAGAATGGAGCCTGTCTGAGAAGCTCTGGCACAGTCCTATTGCTGGAGTATCCTGAGGCAGCATTAGGAGGGAAGACAGTATTGCTTCTTTGTTCCAGGTCATCTTAAGTGCCCCAAACTTTGTCAGGTCCTCCTCCCTCCCTCCCTCCATCCTGTAAGTATATCTGAGTACTTACTAACTATGATGTTGGTCCCTGAGAGTTCAGTCAGGAAAGAGCCAAGATTCCTTTTCTCAAGCAGCTTAATTTCATCAGTACAAGTATATATCCAACAATGATAAAAATTCAAAATAGCTGTCCACAGGGTAGGGGGCTCCATGAAGGAACACTGGGGGATTATTTGCCAAAACCAGGGAGGGCTAGGAAGAGTCATAAGACTTCATTTGATCTTCATATTAGTCTTGCATTTAAAATTTTTGGTGTATTTTTTACAGATGAAAAAATGGGGGTTCAGGGACAATAGCACCTGTAACTCTCATGGCAAGAAAGAGCAGCTGCAATTCATTAATCACCAGACTCCTTACAGATGCCAATGAGATGTCTGTAAGCACAAAGCCCATCCCGTAGAAAGTCTGTCAGGACTGGACCCTGTTTTTCAGTTTTGAGGAAGAGAATGAAAGGGAACAGGTGTATGCTTGTGTGGTGTCTGGCTGTCTGGTGGGGCTTGAATCAAGAGAGTGGTGTCCGTGGCTGTTCTTCAGCCCTAATTACAGTCATAATGGAAAACATGTACCAAGGAGACTTAGCATGAGGCAGCTTCATTGGAGTATTTCTTAAACAGCATGGCATAACCACATTTTCCAAATGTCATAGATTCCCTGGCCACTCTCTCTGCGACGAGAGACTTGCTATTTTCCTTCATTCACAAAGCTGATTGCCTGATTGGATGCTGGTTCCTGCATCTCCTCAACTAACAAAGCCATGAGAACTGCCCTTTGAAAGTCCTTGAGAGAAGGATTAGAAGGAGGTACAATTTCTGTGCTTTACACACAAGGCATTGATTCAAAAAAGAATTAATGAATGTGCACCTATCCCATGCACCACCCTGGGCTAGGCACAGGAGGGCTGATGCTAACACGGTTGTGCTGAGTTTCACAAATTTTCTTAGACATTCTGAGAATAGAAAGTCTCTGTTGGCTGTCAAGAATTAAGTCTCAGGAGGACAAAGAACACAGAATTGCTGTAAGAGGATTTGTGAGTCTTAAGAGAAGAAAAGCTGACCTCCCTCCTCTCTGGGTTTAGAGGAAGTCCCATCTTTGTAAATAGCCCTTCCCTGATTGGTGTGAAGGGAGTGAGATCATTAAGTCAGTTCCCGCTGACAGTGGCACTTGATTGCTACACTGGCCTTTATGTGACTCGCTGGCTGATTTTAGCTCTGTATGTGCTTGCTCCCCAAGCCAGCATGCTGCCGACGGTACATTTTTTATAAATTTCCAATAAATAAACACAGGCGTTTCATCCAGGAGGCTGAATATGCAGAGTTGAAGCTTCAGTGCAGGGCATGGGAGGGAGAGGAGGGTCGCCGGTCTGCAGAGCGCTGAGCCGACCTCATGCTCACAGGAGTGAGGCTGCTGCAGGCTGAGGCTTTGTGGGAAGCTGAGGTTCCTCCTCCTAACTCCTTCCTGACGCACCATGGGCTTGCATTGCTCAGCACTGACCATATCTCAAAGAGTAAGGAAACAAGAATGCGAGGCTCCCCCTTGGTACTCCTTTGAGCCTGAGAAGACTCCTTGAATTTGGGGCATATTTAATCATCGGTATTAAATCATGGGCAGGAGATCTGAGGACTGGGGAAACAATTAAAGGTCAAGGTTGAGGTGTCTCTGAAATTGCAGGTGATGAGGCCCTGTTAGCCTTGCCTGCCTGACGTGGTTAAACGGAATGTCACCTCCGCCTGGCCCTTTCATTAGAAGTAATGGAACGTATGACATCCCACACCGTGCAGGAACCTCTGACGAGGGGCCAGTGTGTAAAATCATGAGGCAAATGGTAGAAAGGAATCACTGTGCCTGATTTTTATTGCATCTATCTCTCCTAATTCACAAAACCAGTAGGTGATTAACAGAGGCAAAGCTAGCTGTTGGGTAGAGTCCCCGGAGGGTAAAGAGCAATGACCAGGAGTACACAGTCATTTTGTGAAGCCGTTTAGAGGTAGACCTGTGTCTTCTTGAGATGGGAAAAAGATAGGAAGATTGACAGTTTGGTAAAAGAGAAAAGAATTGGCTCTGGAGACAATAAACCATGAATGAAGGCTGCCTGGCTCTCCTTTCTCCTGCTCTAACAAAACATCTCACTGGGGGTTGAATGCTGGATTCCTCTCCTAATGCAGAATTAGAAAGCAGGAAGCATCTGGGGCTAAATCGATGTTTGTAAAAATCATGAATACAAGCACAATCAGATTCATAATGCAGTGAATATACATGGCCCTTTTATTTCATCTATACAAAGTCACCCAGGCCATCTCCTTAATTCTTCTTCCTTCTTCGGTGAGATGAGGTGATTAGCAGAAATGGCACAGAGTCTGATGATGAAGCCACTTAAGTATTTGAGGAACCATCACATTCTTGCCTCTTCTCCAAAAACAATTGGATGTGGCTCCAGAAAAGTGACTATCCTGAGTCCTGAAACTTGGCCTGTAGCAGAGAAAACTCCTGCATTCATGCTTCAGAGGAAATGCGTTTCCAGACATTTTTCTATTGAGTAAAAAATCTTCCTTTATCAGCAATGAAGTTCTAGCATCATATGCATAGGTTATTAAAAATATGAAGCATTTCTATGATAACCAAGAAAAATACCCCATGTGTATTCTTTGCCTAATAGAAGAATGACAAATGGACTGTCAGCTTTTCAAGCTATGGGGCTTTCCTTCACCACCCTCTAAAACAATTTTTTTTAGCTTTTATTTAATAAATATAACTTTCCAAAGTACAGTTTATGGATTGCAATGGCTTTTTCCCCCTCATAACTTCCCTCCCACCTGCAACCCTCCCATCTCCCACTCCCTCTCACATCCCATTCACATAAAGATTCATTTTCAATTATCTTTATATATAAACGGTCAATTTAGTATATATTAAGTAAAGATTTCAACGGTTTGCACCCACACAGAAACACAAAGTGTAAAGTACTGTTTGAGTACTAGTTATAGCATTAATTCACATTGAACAACACATTAAGGACAGAGATGCTACATGAGGATAGGTGCACAGTGACTCCTGTTGTTGACTTAACAATTTGACACTCTTGTTTATGGCATCAGTAATCACCCTAGGCTCTTGTCATGAGTTGCCAAGGCTATGGAAGCCTTTTGAGTTCGCGGACATCGATCCTATTTAGACAAGATCCTAGTCAAAGTGGAAGTTCTCTCCTCCCTTCAGAGAAAGATACCTCCTACTTTGATGGCCCATTCTTTCCACTGGTATCTCACTCACAGACATCTTTCATTTAGGTTTTTTTTTTTTTTTGCCAGAGTGTCTTGGCTTTCCATGCCTAAAATACTCTCATGGGCTCTTCAGCCAGTACCTGGGGCCAATTCTGAGGCCAGAGTGCTGTTTAGGACAGCTGCTGTTTAGGACATCACTTCCCATGTTGGATGGCTCTCTCCTTTTTGATTCTATCAGTTAGTATTAGCAGACACTAGTCTTGTTTATGTGATCCTTTGACTCTTAGACCTATCAGTGTGATCAATTGTGAACTGAAACTCATCAGTTTGACTAGTGAGATGGCATTGGTACATGCCTCCTTGATGGGATTGAATTGGAATCCCCTGGCATGTAAAACAATTATTTTTTATCAACAGTTTAAATAATTTGAACTGGTATACCCTTAGAGTTGAGATAAAAGGAAGTAGAATTGTTTAGCCTGTGGAAAAGACAGACCAGGAGAAAATTTGTCATGTTGATCATACTTGGAGAAAGATCTTACGAAATTAAAGGTGATCAGTAATCCTTCATCCTCCTCCAACAGAGGGGGCAGTGACTCTTTGGCAGCTGTGTTGGGGATTTAATGGCTGGAAGCTTTGCCATTTTAAGCTATTAAGATTTTCATAGCTTGGGGCCGGCATCATGGCTCACTTTGTTAATCCTCCACCTGCAGTGTCGGCATCTCATATGGGCGCCAGGTTCTAGTCCCGGTTGCTCCTCTTCCAGTCCAGCTCTCTGCTGTGGCAAGGGAGGGCAGTGGAGGATGGCCCAAGTGCTTGTACTGCTGCACCCACATGGGAGGCCATGTGAAGCCAGGAGAAGCACCTGGCTCCTGGCTTCGGATTGGTGCAGTGCTGGCCGAGGGGCCATTTTGGGGGTGAACCAACAGAAGGAAGACCTTTCTCTCTCTCTTTCATTGTCTAACTCTGTCAAGTAAAAAAAAAGATTCTCATAGATCACCAACATCTCTGCTACCTCCTTAAGTCCAATCGCCCATCAGTGCTCTCCTGGATTACATTAGACCACTGACTGGCATCTAGATCTCTACTCTTTTTTTTTTTTTTTTGACAGGCATAGTAGACAGAGAGAGAGGAAGAAAGGTCTTCCTTTTCTGTTGGCTCAATCCCCCACCCCCACCCCCACCCCCGCAGTGGCTGCTGCAGCCGGCGCACTGTGCTAATCCAAAGCCAGGAGCCAGGTGCTTCTCCTGGTCTCCCATGTTGGAGCAGGGCCCAAGGACCTGGGCCATCCTCCACTGCACTCCCGGGCCACAGCAGAGAGCTGGCCTGGAAGAGGGGCAACCGGGACAGAATCCGGTGCCTCAACCGGAACTAGAACTCAGTGTGCCGGTGCCGCAGGCGGAGGATTAGCCAAGTGAGCTGTGGCGCTGGCCTAGATCTCTACTCTTTCTCTTTTCAGTTCTATCTCTAACCAGCTGCTAGAATTGTCTTTTGAAAAGGAAAACATGACCATTTCTTTCTTAAAAGCCTTCACACATCTGCTTGCTTTCAGTGTCTGGGCAAGAAAATGTTGAGTTGTCGAAGAGCTACAAGGTCTGAATATGCCAGTGTATTCACAGCCATCTTCATATGCCAGCCATCTTCACCACCCCTCTTCTCAGTGCTCTTGTTATTTTTCTGTTCTTTCAAGTTCAAGTATGTCAAGTGCCTTCCTGTTTCGTGTTCTCAGCAATTGTTTTCATATAATGCTTTTTCCATCTTTCTGCTATTGACTCATCTTTCAGATCTCCATTATATGCTCCAGTGATATCCTGCTTTTATCTTGCCTGACATTTATCATTATGGTAATCATTTGTTCAATATCCTTGTGTTTCTGCACACAGAAGCTCCGTAAGGTATATTTGTCTAATTTATCTCTGTGTTGCCTTAGAATCTGGTTAGTACCCTGTCTCCTAGTAAGAGTCTCACAATTAATTATTGACCGCACAGGTGATTCTAGTGGATCCTTATTCAACATCTGTGGCCTCAGTGATTAGATTAAAGTGGGTATGATTAACAAGTAGAGAATCACAAAAAAAATAGATCAATTGGATATCATCCAACTATGAACTTGAGGTTATTCCTATCTGATTCTTGGGATCATTTGTCCCAAATTATGTATATTAGATAAAAATATAAAGGTTAATATACATGATAAATAACTAGCAAATAAATGGATCACTTTCTAAGTAGCTAGTTCAAACTTGATGATGATCCCATCTTCTCACCATTTGTACAGGGAGGGTTTCCTGAGCCCTTCCATACAGGGTAGTGGCAGTACAGATATGTGCCTCCTTCTTGGACAGTATGTTGGGAATATCAGAAATGGTACCTGATAATCCTATTTTGATGAAGCTTTCCTGGATAAATATTATAGACCGAAATGCAGAGAAAAGCAAAGATGTATTACCATATTCACTCATTTTTACAATGGGTGAAAACTCAAAATCTTTGAAATGTCAAACAATAGTAGGCTGTTTGAGTAAATTATGACACATCTACATTGTGAATGTCAATGAAATGATGTATTTAAATAAGACAGGGAAAGCTTATGATACAAGCATCAAGTGAAAAATGAAGGATGCAGCATTATTTTTCAGAAAGTACTTGGAAGGAAGTCAGTCAATCAATATGCTTAAATCCATGCATAGAGAGGTTTATGGCTGGTTTTGACTTCCTTCTTTTAGATGCCCCATTATCTTGCTTGTCCATTTCCATTTCAATCATGCCCTAATAGCAACCCAAAGGCAAAAAAAAAAAAAAGCTAAACTAACAAACATTTAAATGCAGGCTTTATTGAACAAGTAACATGGACAGGAAAATGTTGAAAACAGATGAATTAAAATGCATTTTCAAAATCTTGAGCCCATGTGTATATTGTGCAATTCACATAGGAGAAGGTTTGTGACTACTTGACTGTATTTGCCGTCTACACTGATGTCCCTCTGTGATGCTAGAAGAGCAAAAAATTGCTGCAGTCTATATCTGATTCTTCCAGGAATTCATGCCTGAAGACAGGTGCCCATTTGTAAGATATGTCCAGTGTTGACATTAAACTGAGATAGCATTTTAACTCCCAATAATAAATTCTGCATAGTGAATCCTTCAAACATTGGAGCAGGCCATGCATGAGTTGAAGGCGCGTTTGCTACACCAGGGAGTCTGTTCCAGTACTTCTCAAAGTCAGGATTATTCATGCATACCAGTTAGCCACCATCAAGATGAGCACCTCATATCTGCGGTATTTCTTTACAGTGGTGCTTGACATGTGCTATTAACCCATTTTAGAGTAGAACTAAAGAGAGCCAATGTGACTTTATTAGTCAGAAGATAGAAATGGGCAGAATAGGATTCTAACTCAAGTCTTTTAATTATGTATCCTGGGTGAGCAAGGTGACAAGTATCTACTCTGCCCTCATCTGAAACTTAGTTGCCACTAAGGATTAAAAATAAATTTGCTCTCTGATCTCCCAGACTGCTATGTTGATGATCACCAATGCTCTTTGTGTATTAGAAACCCATGATATGTACTAATGCCCCACATTCTGACCACACCCACACTGGCACACAACAAATGCTCTAAATGAGGGTATTGAGCAACACTTTGATGTAGGGTTTAGCGGTTTGTTTGAGAAATGAGGAAACAGAAGCCCAGAGCATAATAAGTAACTGTCCGTGGACACAACACATACCTGATAGGTTTTGGCTTCATAAGCCAGTAGTCCAGTTTGAAAAGCCAGACTTGAAACTGTGGCCGCTGAAGTGGATACATTGTGTTGTCCAGACTGGGCCTGTGTCATTATTGTTTGGAGAGCTTGCTACTACTATACATCATGTGTCTTAAACACAGGGTTGAGAAGGAGTATGACAGTCTCAGTGTCAAGTGTCTTCAAGTGCTTAGGAAGCAGCCAGTCTGTAAGACGAATAGTGGAAACCACAGGTTAGAAGTGCAGGCTTGGATAATAGTTGAAACCACAGGTTAGAAGTGCAGGCTTGGAACTCAGACCAATACAGCCAGTACAGATTGGAGCTCTGGCAATCAACTGTGTGATGGGGGAGAATTGCATAAGCCTCCTAACTTTCAATTTCTCATCCATAACGTGATACTAACTGCTGCTCTCACAGGGAAGGTATGGGGAATCAAGGGAAAAAAGTGCTTAGGACAGTAACTTGTAAGTAGTAGTTATTTAATAAATGAATTATAAAAGGAAGTTACCCTTATTGATTAAAACTATTTTCTTGTTAATTAGTATCAAGAATAAGTTATAGATAATAGCAGTATAGCAATAACATTATTGCCGATTTGCTATAGGGATCTTTCATGATGGTTATTACCATGAATGTTGCTCTTGCCATTATAAAAGCTAGTAATTATATCCAGATCCTGGCATAGTGACTTGCTCCGGCCTGGCTCTAGGAAAGCATCCCGGGAAACTCAGCTTCTGCAGAAATGATGGAGACGGCCACCTCTTGTTTACCGACAGCCCTTGCAGCAGGCAGCCAGCACAGTCTCAGCATTATCAATATGGATTTTGAAATCACCCACGGCTAATAGCCCAAATTAATAGCCTTGGGGTGACTCCAGCGCAATTGAGAAAGAAAATCCATAACTTCACTAAAGACGCCAGTGACTGTTCAGGGAGAGAGGTCTATATTAATTAACAGCTGTGCACACTGTAAGAGCTGGTGCATTCAGGAAAGCGAGAAAGAGGCAATTAAAATGAACCAAACACAAGACTTGCATGAGACTCTGCAGGTTAGGAAACAGAGGGATCCCTTCCTGGACAGGGGACCCCAGAGGCTGCCTGGCCCTGGCTCATGTGGGCACCGCACTGCATGTGATCTCCTATCAGGCTGGTGGCTCCTTCCTCACAGCCACCCCCAGGGCAAGCCTGTCCTTGGGGCATCAGCTATAAAGTTCAGCAGCATTGAAGTTTGGGGTGTGTGTAAAACTCCGTGGTCCTTCTGTTCTGTTGCAAAGTCACTCAGCTCCGGTGGCCACCTTTCTCAACGTCCCTCCTGGATACGACTCCACGTGAAGACCGTTCTGCTAATAAAGAGGGCTGAGGATGTGAAAGCAATAGTCATTATCCTGCACCAGTCTTCCCAAGTGCTTGGCACACCAGAGGACTCGTGCCTAAGAATGCTTTCAATCTCTGGAAGAGGGAAGGATGTAGATTTCTGCAAAACCTGGGTGACTAGAGCAACAGTAATCAATGCGGTCATACTCTAAGTGTACTTTGAAACCAGGTGTCTTGGGTTTGAGACCTGATCTGTAATTTGCTCCTTGAATTAATTTAGAGAAGTTTCTTAAGCTTTCTGTATTTTCTGTATGTGAAATTAAGTTAATATGACCTACAATCGAAAGATATCTGAAGTTGATATATATTGCGTATCTTATACATTATTCTCATTTTAACTATATTTTCTTTCTCTGTGTACTTCTCCTTAAGTGATTTCACTCAGTGGCATGGCTTTAAATACCATCATTATGCAAAAGACTACAAATATTTTTTTAAAGATTTATTTATTTTTATTTGACAGGTAGAGTTAGAGTGAGAGAGAGAGAGAAAGGTCTTCCTTATGTTGGTTCACTCCTCAAATGGCTGCTACAGCTGGCGCTGCACCAATCCGAAGCCAGGAGCCAGGTGCCCCCTCCTGGTCTCCCATGGGGTGCAGGGCCCAAGCACTTGGGCCATCCTCCACTGCACTACAGGGCCACAGCAGAGAGCTGGACTGGAAGAGGGGCAACTGGCTCTCGAACCTGGTGCCCATATGAGATGCTGGCACCACAGGCAGAGGATTAGCCAAGTGAGCCACGGTGCTGTGCCCAAGACTACAAATATTTTAAAAACAATTTTTAAAAATTATATTTGAAAGGCAGGGAGAGAGAAAGTGAGACAGAGATAAAGAGATATCTCCCCTTTTCTAGTCGCTCTCTATATGCCTACAGTAGCCAGGGCCGGGTCGGGCTGAGGTCAGGAGCTTGGAACTCAATTCAGGTCTCTCATGTAGGTGGCAGGAACTCAAGTGCTTGTGCTGTAACCTGCTGCCCTCACCGTGTGCGTTAGCAGAAAACTGGAACTGGGTGTGGATCTGGCTCTCAAATCCAGGCACTGCAACAGGGTCTGCAAGTATCTCCAATGATACCTTAACCACACCACCAAATGCCGGCACAAAAATGACACATTTTTGTGTCAAGCCAGGCCTTCTCTCCTGAACACAAGCTTTGTGTGAAGCTGTTACGTGGTCTCTCCTTTTCAATATCTAATAGTCACCTCAAACTTAACCTGCCCCAAAATGAGGTCCTGGCATTCCATTCCCAGGCTTGCCCATCTTTTAATCTTCCCCATCACAGTTGATGGTTTAGGTCCAAATGCTTGGAGTCGTCTTCATTCTCGTACACCTCACATTTGTCATCAGATCCTATTGGCTCAATCTTTAAAATATATGCATAGCGGCCCTCTCTTCACCACTTCCACCACCATTTTTCAAATGGATCATGACCATCGTTTCTTACCTGGATATCCTGTTCTTGGCTTTACCCTTTCCCAGCTCAGTTTGGTCCATTCTCGGCCTGGCAGCTAGAGTGAGCCTGTTAAAATGCAAGTCAAATCATGGACTCCGTTCAAAACGTTCTAATGATTTTCCATCTGACTCTGAGTCCTTGCTTTGACCTTTAAAACCTTATGTGATTTTTTTTCCCTCCCCTACCATCGCCGCTCTGCTTTTTTTCATCTTCTTTCTCCCCTTGTTCACTCCGCTTCAGCCACAGTGGCCTCCTTTGTGTTCCTTGTACATCGCAAGCAAGTTTGTGCTTTAGGGCCTTTGCTCTTACTGGGACATATCCCGTAAGCCACCTTGAGTAAGTATATAGAAAACCGGATCCTTTCTAGAAAGGGACTCCAACATGGGTTCAAGAATCAGAACCCTGAGAAGTTAAATGATTTTCTCAGTGTCACCTGGCTGCCCATAAAGAATAGTTTCCACATCTATAAAAATGCAGCAGCAGTGACATTCAGGGCAGGAGTCAAGTACACATTGAAGTTCAAGGTCCCTTGTTCGAAAAGCAGCACAGAAGTGCCATTTGAGGTCTAAGACGTGCAATTTTAGTGAGGTCTTGGGTTGTGTGCTGCTATGCAGTGTCGTGTTCTGTCAGCTATGGCAATCCTTTCACAGGGCACCGGGGTCCTCCCCTGAAGCAGGAGACGGCAGAAGGTCACAGAGCCGGCAGCCCGAGCTCCAGGCCCCAGCCGAGTCATGAACTTCCCTTCCTTGGGGCCTGCCGTTCTACTCCTTGGCTGATGGGTGTGCTGCAAGGGCTTTCAACCTCTGTGCCTGGAGGGTCTTGGTGCTTAGATGAAGGCAGGTGAGAGGCTGTCCCTGACAAGTCACCTGCCCAACACATTATCAGGAGCTCAGCTCGGGGTGGAGACAGCTGCCCTCAGTCCTCTACTCCTGTGTGCAGAAGCCCCTGCTGGAGACAAAATAGGGGGTGACATGCAGGCCCCTCCCAGCCTGCTGGACTTGACTAGTGCCTAGGTGAGAGAAGCACAGGTCACAGGGCGGGGCAGGAGGCCAGGGAGCAAGAAGCAGGCAGCTGAGTATCCATTTGAGGGAGAAGCCAGAAGAGGCAGGCCCGTGTGTGAGCTGAGGCTCCAAGCCCCCGGCACATGCTCATACCCCGTCTCACTGGTCTTACCAAGCACTGGCAGTGGTGAATTTATTAGGAATTTAAAGACAGGACTCACAGCTTTATACCCTCAGGTCAGAGCCCATGAGTCCAGCTACTTTGTGACCAAGCTGATTCCGCCTGTCTTCGATGTGCTCCCCAGAACAGAGGCAAAAGGGGAAGGGGGTTGATAGAATGCATTGCCTGTCACAGGAGATGCTCTTAATGCAAGAGCATGGCTGCAGCCATCTGTGCATTGTCTCTGAACCTGCTTTCCTGCTAGTGTCTGGATCTCAAAGGGGTCTTCTAAAAAGGCAAATCCTGGTTGCAGCTGTTAGGGTACTGCTTTGGGTACCCACATCCCAAACTGGACTGCCTGGGTTCAGGTCCTGACTCCATTTCCGATTGGACTTCCCATTAAGGGAAGCACCCTGGGAAGCAGTAATGATGGTACAAGTATGTGGGTCACCGCCATCCATGTGGGAGACCTGGATTGAGTTCCAGGCTCCAGGCTTCAGCCTAGTCTAGGCCTGACTATTGTGGACATTTAGGGCGTGAACCAGAGGTTGGATGATCTCTGTCTCTTTCTGTTTCAAATAAAAGCAAAATGAAACACATACTTGAAAAATACAAATCCAATCACGTCATTCCCCCTCTTCAAATGTTTCAACGCTTCTCTTGACTCTGAAAACAGATGCAATGCTTCTCTTGACTCTGCATGAGGGAGGCCTGCGAATGCTTGTCACAGTCCTCCTCAACCTCCCTGACTGCCTCACTCCATGCCTTTCTTCTCCTTCTTCTTGCCCTCGAAACAGCCGCTGTACACTCTGAGCCTCCACTTTTCTCCCATCCTGATTCTTGGCCAGATGAAGGAAGGGAGAAGGTCTAGGCAGCTGGAAGAGCCTACACAAAGCTTTTTTCATTTTTTGGTTTGAGAAGCTTACTTCTTCACAGAGGTCTTCCGTGAGCTTTCTTTTTTAAAGCTTAATATTTTGTTATTTTTGAGATAACATTTTTGATTTAAATGATAGCCAAGGGCTTAATGTTCTACTGAATAAAGACTTCAACAAATAGAAAGTAGAAGACTGCGGTGTAATGAGAAGTCTGTGCCAAGACCAGAGCTTAGCAGGAAATTAGACAGGGGCTATACACAATAATCAAGTGAAAAGATGTTCAACTTCACCCATATACAGTAAATCTCAAGATAGCCACAAAATCATTAAAACTATCTGACTGCTCAAACAACCCACAGCCTGTGCTGCACTCTCACAGTACCCTGTATTATTTCCTTATGGTACTTACAACAATTCTAAGTACACTAAGCTATGTTGAAGTTATTTAATGTACATTGTCTGACAACTCTCAACACTGTCCAGGTAGGTTCCATAACCCTCTTGTGCATGGAGATCTTTCCATGCCTGGTGGAGGGCCTTGTGGTGGAATGAGAAGGCCATGCCAAGATGGCTGCTGGCAATGGAAACTGCCTGGCAACAGGCTGTGATTGGTTAGGGCATAGACCGCCCCTTGACCAGATTGGCTGCCTTGGCTAATTAAGCTGCTGTACCAACTGAAATAAATGAGTCTGTGGGCTGTTCACCTCTGGCCTGCTTTCACCCAGCTCCCAGGGTCTGTGTGGTGACTCCATGCCTCTTGCCTCCACCACACTCCTCCTCTCAGAACAAATTCACTGCAACAGGGTCTGACATATGGCTGTTTCTCACTAAGCATTTGTGAATTGGTGATGTTCTCTGTCTCACTGGCATCTTGATAGGTGTTTGCCTATTTACACAAAGCTAAATGTTTGGTTGAGTACATTTTCAGTGAAGGTGAATCCTGGCTAGGCTTTTGAGGGAGACTTGCTCAGGCTTCCTTGTGTCCTGGTCTGCTCTAAGAACAGCCTCATCCTCTCTTGCTTCGTGTTGGAAGTCAGCTCTTGGCCATCAGCTCCCACGAACCTTCCCCTCTGTCCCTCTGTTGAGTGTCCTCACTCCTCAGCAGAAGAGAAGCATACATTCCCCTTCATAGTCTTTGCTTCTCCGCTTCTTCCCCATCCTGACATTCCGAGTCTCCTTATTTATTCAGTTCACTGTGTCTTTACATCACCATCTTCTGTATGTTTCCTATAAGCTGTCTCATTATTTAAAGGTGTGAGAGGCTCAATGATACAGTTTGCAGAAGAAAATGATCTTTTAAACACAGAAAGATCCTTGTTCATCTAAATAACCTTGTCGCAAAAGCAGAGCTGTTCCTTCCTTTGAGGTTCAGCTGTGTGTATCCCACAGTTGGTGATCCTGAAATGGGTGCATAGGACAGAATCCAGCACCCAAAGGCACTGGGATTCAGGCACATTTGGAGATGGCCAATTTATTCATCAGTGTCTACAGCTTAATAAGATTATGCTTTCCTTTTCACCTTTCATTTTATCACTGTCTATAATGAAGGAATGCATTAATTTAATCCATAAATGCAGATAGATGGTTTTATCCTGTGGCTATGAATGGTAATTTAAAATTAAAGAATCAGAATGATAAACCAGTGTACTAATTTGCCATAATTACAGCAATGAAATATTACTTCGAATTAGTCATGGCAGTAATGCAAGGACCAGGTACTTCCGGTTAAAGTCTCCAAGAGGATGAGAACAAAGGCAGTGGGAAAGCACAGTAGGAGGATGTGCAAGGTTTTTGGCCACTCATCCAGACAGTTGGGACAAATAAATGCAAGCTGGAGGACCTGGGAAAATTCTGCCCTGCGAGGAGGTGGCCTTGTTTTCTCTGGCATGCCCGCCAAGTATAGGAGGCTTGCCACAGTTTAATTAAAGTCTGCAGCTGGTGTGAAAGCAAAGGAGGAAAAGAAATTAGGGCAGCGCAAAAACTAATGAAAGGCTAGTATTTCACTTGAAACCTTTCTCTCTCTTATGAAAGAAATATGACTTGTCAGATGTGCCCCTAGTCACCGTGACAAAGGCCTTGGGGAAGGAAGTTTCTGGACTAGGAAAGACCTGGAGTCAGGTCTCTGTCCATTTGACTCCACTGCCTTTTTCAGTGAAAACCTTTGTTTAACCAAATGGCAAGAGTGCAGCATAGATTGAACAGCGTTTTGTGGATTTAAGTGCAAGAAAGTCCGTGGAAACTTCATGGCGATAAAGGAAGGAACTGACTTTTGTGACCTGAGTGACTGGTGCGTTGAGGCTCTACCTCCTGACCTAATCAGGGTCTCCAGGAAACAGAATTGATGGAATCAATCCCAGTGTGTGTGTGTGTGTGGGGGGGGTGCCAACTCCAAAATCCACAGGGCAAGCCAGTAAGCTGCAAACACATCAGAGTTGCTTTTGTTGTCTTTTATTTTCAAATGCTATTTGTTTAAAAAGGCAGAGCATTGGCCGGCGCCGCGGCTCACTAGGCTAATCCTCTTCCAGCACACCAGGTTCTAGTCCCGGTTGGGGTGCCGGATTCTGTCCCGGTTGCCCCTCTTCCAGGCCAGCTCTCTGCTGTGGCCCGGGAGTGCAGTGGAGGATGGCCCAAGTGCTTGGGCCCTGCACCCCATGGGAGACCAGGAGAAGCACCTGGCACCTCGCTCCTGCCATTGGATCAGCGTGGTGCGCTGGCTGCAGCACGCAGGCCGTGGTGGCCATTGGAGGGTGAACCAATGGCAAAGGAAGCCCTTTCTCTCTCTCTCACTGTCCACTCCTCCTGTCAAAAAAAAAAAAAAGCATTGTATAAAAAGAAAGAGTGAGAGATGGTGAGACAGAGATCAATGTGTTGGTTGATCTTCCATCTGTTGATTTACTGCTCGAATGGTCCCAACAGCCAGATCTGGCCAGGTTAGAGCCAGGAGCCAGGGTTTACATCCTGTGCGCCGGCACACTGGGTTCTAGTAACGGTCGAGGCACCGGATTCTGTCCCGGTTGCCCCTCTTCCAGTGGAGGATGGCCCAAGTGCTTGGGCCCTGCACCCCATGGGAAACCAGGAGAAGCATCTGGCTCCTGCCATCGGATCAGCGCGGTGCACCAGCCGCAGTGTGCCAGCCGCGGCGGCCATTAGAGGGTGAACCAAAGGCAAAAGGAAGACCTTTCTCTGTGTATCTCTTTCACTGTCCACTCTGCCTGTCAAAAAAAAAAGAGAGAGGAGCTAGCAAGGAGAGAAGAGAGATGAGAGGAGGAGAGGAGAGCAGAGCAGAGCAGAGAGCGAGAGAGCCACGTGTAAAAAGAGAGAGCGTGTATCTGGGAAGCTGGTCTAATATCCTTTTTCCAGGGGGCGGGCAGGGAAGTAGGAATAGCAAATCCCATTAGGATGGGGGTGGAGCTTGACAATGGAGGTTGGAGCATGTGGCCACCTGGCTTCCAGCAATGGCAGCGGGTGCTAGAGCCTAGGATGGTGGCAGGGTGTAAATCGCACCACTTTCCTAACATTCCCCCCTCTGTTTTTTATAAAGCAGGAGTTGTATGGGATTACATTAGTCCCAAAAGTCCAGGAGGGGTAGAGGGACGATGATCTGTCTTTAGAGCTACTTCCTCCTGACATGGGGTGACGAGGTACTCTTTGCTGGCATGAGATGATGTCTCAAGCCACTGTCTCCTGGTTGGGGAGCCGAGTATATCCCTCTAGCAGCATTTGGTTGACAGCCGGGTTGCTGAAGGCCTCGGTTCATTCCATTATCACCTGCTGTAAACACTTGAACAGACACTGTAGTATAAAAGTCAGGGTGAGAATAGCAACCAATGATCCTAAGAGTGGCATGAACCAAGTAATGAGAGGATTTCATAGAGAAGAGGAAATGGGGGGAGGGGGTCTCTGGGCCCTTGTGAGGACAGTTTGATGGATGTGGCTTAAAGCTGATCCCAACCAAGACTGGGAGAAAAGCCACTCAACTTTTGTGAGTTGAGGGGTTTGTCTGTAGAGAAAGTCTGGACAATCATACAATGTTAAGTGGAGGAGAGGACCATGAATACATACAGGCTGGGAGCAGAGCCATTGATGTTAGAGTAGAGGCTACGATTACAAAGGAATGAGGCCCCAAGTGGGCTGGACAGGGTCTAGAACAAAGGACAGGGTCATCATTGAAGAACTTAAGAAAGGTGCTATCTAAGTTTTCTGATTGAGAGGCAAATAGAACCTGACAGAAGGGGCTTCATAATAATCTGGTGGGCTTTAACGCCTTGTAAATTATGAGGCCAGACTTATCTATCTCTTCATCCTAAGGGAGGTGTGAACTTCTTTGGGGAAGGCACCCTGTTGACTTCCATTACCTAGCTGTCCTGGGAGGAGAGTTGGCCAGGTAAAGGCTAGTATTAAGAATACTCAAGGGGCTCGTGCTGTGGAGTAGCAGGTGGGGTTGCCGCCTGCAGTGCTGGCATCCTTTATGGGTGCCGGTTCAAGTCCCAGCTGCTCTACTTCTGATCCAGCTCTCTGCTATGGCCTGGGAAAACAGTGAAAGATGGCACAAGTCCTTGGGCCACTGTACCTGCATGGGAGACCTGGAGGAAGCTCCTGGCTCCTGGCTTCAGATTGGCGCAGCTCCTGCCATTGTGACCATCTGGGGAGTGAACCAGCAAATCGAAGACCTTTCTCTGCCTCTGCGTCAATGTAACTGCCTTTCAAATAATTAAATAAAAATCTTTTTTTTTAAAGAAAAAGAATACTCTGATGCTTACTATTTATACAACACTTTATATTCCCCAGATGCAAAGCACTCAATTCTCAAAACAAGCCCATGAGATATTATTATCCTCATTTTATTGATGAGAAACTACAAGCAAAAGTTAAATAACCTCCCAAGTTCATGGATAATGTTTCAGGTGTGAACTTGAACCCAGGTAAAGCCTAACTCCAGAGATTGGGTTCTGCAGTAGTGTAATAGTGTGAACTTAGGCAATTAACTTCTCCAGGCCTCCATTCCTTTACGGGAAAATGTGCATAACAGAAAAGAAAGTATGATGCATTTCAGGGGAGGATTGAATTAGGAAAAAATTGTATAAAAATCATCGCAGGCTTTGTAATCAATAGTTAAGGGCTGAATAAAATTCACCTCTTTACTGCTTCATTAACATTGCTTGCATTTATGTTGCCTTATGCTTAGAAGTTCCTTCACTCTATGCCTCAGTAAAACTGAGCTCTTAATAGTGCTAGATAGGATTATTTTTTAAATTACTGTTTGAATCTCCTGATAATCCCTGAGATTCCCTTAGGATACCACCTGTGTTCTAGGCTGTTTCTCAGTACTAAACTCAATCCTTGGCATGGAATGTGGTCTTCAATTGCTTTCAAGAATCAGTGAATAGATTTAAAACTTAAGTTTTTATGCTCAGTTGACAGATGAGAATCTGAGGCCCTGCATGATTAATTGGCTTGCCCTAAGTGTGTACACTTGGTGGGCAAGTGTGGATGAAGGTGTGTAGGTCTCCAGGACGCCCCCAGTTTTCTTCCAGAAAGCAGTATTGGATGTCAGCAGTTTCCCCACCCAGTTGGAGTGAGAAACATAAAATTCGAGTGTTATCTAAGTTGGGCCTCCATGATGGGGCTTTACTCATTTCTGAGAGCTGTTGAACTTCACTGGAAGTGGGAAGTGGGCTTCTGATAAGGTGGATTAATACCTTTGAAGACCCGTCATTAAGGGGCCAGTGATTCTTGCAAAGTGATCCCACATCGATAACTTACATAACCTGTACTGCCAAGGGGCAAGGAAAAAAACCCGTGTACTCTTCTGCAACTTTTACTCCTCCTTCTCTCTCATTTTCCTGGAAACTGATGAGAAGTACCTCTGTAATT
Organism: Sylvilagus floridanus; assembly: GCA_949820135.1. Lineage (NCBI taxonomy): Eukaryota > Metazoa > Chordata > Mammalia > Lagomorpha > Leporidae > Sylvilagus > Sylvilagus floridanus. The sequence goes on from OX463235.1 coordinate 57,376,063, forward strand.
GAAGCCTAATGACAATTAAAGTGCAAAGTCATTACCCACTTTTATTGAATTGTCTTCTGTTTTATGGACTAATTGAAGGAATGACACATTGCAACAGAAATGTGTGTGTTCATCCCAGCCAGCTCTGCATCCTCCTGCATGAGATTTGCTGTCTTGGCAATAGGAGGTCGATCCTGGACTTAGAGATACAATATGCAGGACCAGTTTTGTCTTAGCTACTTAGGCACAGAATGACAATGGGCAAATAATCAAACCTCTCTTTCTCACTTTGTTTAAACATAAAAACTGAGTAATAATTTCTATGCTAACTCCTTCAAAGAAAAATGAAATTTTAATGAGTTGATCTGTGCCAACGTTATTTAAAAAGACAAACAAAAATGAAAAATAAGTCAACATACAGACATAAGCTACTTTTAACATTACTGCATTTTTTAAATAAAGGAAAATATATCCTTTTTGGTGTTGAGTCTCCTTTAGACTTTCAAATTAAACATCTAGATTTTAGGTACAAGTAACTAATAGATAAATAACTCCCAAAATTCGAGGATTAATTTCTGCTGGTCATTCTGCCTTGTATCTGAAAGTCAGTGTTTCAATCAGTCACCTTTTAACTCCACTTCTCTCAGTTCCTATGGTTATACTTTCATTCACATTTCCATGGCCACCACCTCATCTCAAAACTGAATTCTTTTCAAATAGATTTTTCTGTTTCCTGACTCTCTCTACTAAGAGTTTTGAAAGTCCTCATATACAATTTTCCATTAAAAATGAAACATTACAAAAACAAGAGAAAAACATTGCCTACCACAGTTTTCTGACTTAACAATGATTAGAATCTGAATGTCTTCCTTATGCTCTCAGATGGGTCTCCATAATGGCTTTTCACAGCCTAAGGGAAAATCCCAGATCCCTTAGCTCTATATGATTTGGACCTATCACCACATTACTGCTCTATAATTCTAGTTTCTACAAAGAAACCCTTTGCTCTAAAAGCTTGATAGTTTAACCATTTGGAGAAAATAATTTATTTTGTTTTACCTATATATCATTTCTTAGGTAATTCTGTTGAATGACATATGTTGCCATTCTCTACTTAAAATCTGTCCTCTTTATCTTAGAACCTTTCCCCATTACTCTACTGCAAAGTGACTTTTTTTGTTAGGTACACTGAATAAACTCTATGCCACCACATTAATTAATGTGTTTGAAAATCAAGGATAGCATTTCATACATCATCACATACAGTATGCTAACCAAGTTACTGCATATAGTAAGTATTTAATTAGTGTCTGTTCTTGGCATTAATTTTCTTAATCCAATTTCCAAATTCTTCATTTAGAAAATAGAGAATAATTTGCTTGAAATATATGAAAGGCAACCTAGCCAATATAATTGCATTTCTTTTTATTAAAATTTATAAATGATAAAATTCACTTTTTTTTTTTTTGACAGGCAGAGTTAGACAGTGAGAGAGAGAGAGAGACAGAAAGAAAGGTCTTCCTTCTGTTGGTTCACCCCCAAAATGGCCACTGCGGCTGGCGTGCTGTGCCGATCTGAAGCCAGGAGCCAGGTGCTTCCTCCTGGTCTCCCATGGGGTGTAGGGCCCAAGCACTTGGCCATCCTCCACTGCACTCCCAGGCCACAGCAGAGATCTGGACTGGAAGAGGAGCAGCTGGAACAGAACCTGGCACCCCAACCGTGGACTAGAACCTGGAGTACTGGTGCAGCAGGCGGAGGATTAGCCAAGTGAGCCAAGCCGCCAGCCTAAAATTCACCTTTTAAAAGAGCATAATTCCAAGTGCTTTGACAAGTGTATACAGTTTTAAAATAGTGACCACAATTTACTAATAAAACATTTCCATTTTCCCTCAATCAGCATCCCTTATCAGTTACTGATTTTATTTGCTAATTAGGATTCCATTGTATGGCCATTCCACAAGTTGTTAATCCATTCATCAGTTGATAGACTTGAGTTCTTTTTATTTCTTGGCTAGTTTTGAAAATGAGTAAGTGCTATGATTATTCATGTACAGTTCTTTGTTTAGAAATATATTTTCATTAGATTTGTGCAAATACTACTGGTACAATTGCTGAGTCATATAGTAAATGCATGTAAGTTTTTAAGAAATTACATGTGTGAATGCAAAACGCAACATCCATTTGCAAAAAAATCTTTTATATTTGAGTTCTGGTTGCTTGGCAACCCTGGGACCACTTCACATTGCTGATCTTTTTCATTTTAGTGGGTTTGAAGAAGAATCTCATGGTAATTTTAATTTGCATTTTCCTGATGGTAAGATGGTTAGCCTGTTTTCATGTGCTCATTTGCTCTCTGAATATTTTATTGAATGGAACCATTTGTCCATTTTGTATTTGATTATTTGTCTTAATGAGTTTTATGATTTCATATCTTTTTTTCTCCTAATATTAAAGTTCTTTTCTCTCCCAGTGTATTACTTCTGATCTGTAACTTGCTATTTCATTTCCCTAGTATTTTCTTTTGAAGAGCAGAATTTAATTTGATAAAGTCCAATGTAACTTTTTTTTTCTTTTATGGTCATATTCTTTACATATTAGGATTTTTGTGAAACCCAACATCTCAGTGATGTTTGTAGTTTTGATGTTTTCAATTTCTATAGTTTTAGGTATATTTGGGCTATGTTTAAATTTTTCTTTTCCAAAAAATTCTTCCCTTTGCATTTTCATATATGATTCACAAACAGCTCATTGATTTTTCTCCTTTCCTCTTCCTCTCCTCTCCGACAAAAGTCCAGTGGAGTTTTGACATAGATAGCTCTATTTTGGAATAACTGAAATTTAACAACATGGAGAGTTTGATCTATTGATTTAGGTCTTCAATTTAACAAATGCTTTGTAATTTCAGTATCACAGGTTTAGCACATTTTCTGTTAAATCTTCCTCTGTATACTTAGTGATTGTTGATGCTTTAGGTGACATTGTGTTTTTTTAATCTCATTTTCTTATGTTGATTGGTGACACATTGAAAGGGAATAGATTTTAAAAGTAATGCCTAACCCACCATTTTTTTTTTACTAGATTCCTTGAGAACTCCAATGTAGATAGCTAGGTTTGTGTGTGTGTGTGTGTGTGTGTGTGTGTAAAAGCAAGCTTTTACAAAGAAAAAAATTAAGATTGATTAATTTTGAAAGTCAGTTACAGAGAGAATAAGGAAGAGAAATAGCTTCTGTCAACTGGTTCATCCCCCAGATAGCTGTATTGACCAGCACTGGGCAGGGCAAAGCCAGGAACTTCATCTGGATCTCCCATTGGGTGCCAAGGATTCAAACACTTGCACCATCTGTGGCTGTTTTTTTCAGGCCATTGACAGGGAGCTGGATTGGAAGTGGATCAACCAGGACAAGAACTGGCATCTACGTAGGATGCTGGCCTTGCAGGTGGAAACTTTACCTGCCATGGCACAATGCCACCTCCCACCCTGTTCCTCTCCCCTCCATCTCTGTAAAGGCAATCTTATTACTTCCTTTTCATTGTATTCATTTTTAATTTTTCTATTATAATTGTTTTTATCTCTAATAAATTATTGATTAGGATAGTGAAGGTGATGTCTTTGTCTTGTCTGCAATCCTACAGGAAAAGCAGTGATAATGCTTTTTCTTCTTTCGGGTTATTAGTATGGTGGATGCATCAACCCAATTAGTAGTGGGATTGTGTGTGTGTGTGTGTGTGTGTATAAAAATCCACCACAAATTCCTCTAATGCTTTTTTCCAGGAATTTTGTGTCCTTTTACACCCTTCAGTAAAATTAAATCAACTCATATTTGGAGACAGTTATGGGGGCCACAGATTCTAGAAATTTCTAATTTTTTAAAGATTGTTTTTATTTATCTGAGAGGTAGAAGTACAAAGTGAGAGGAAGAGACAGAAAGGTCTCCCATCTGCTGGTTCACTCCCCAAATGGCTGAAATGGCCAGAGCTGAGCTGATCTGAAGCCGGGAGACAGGAGCTTCTTGCATGTCTTCCATGTGGGTGTAGGGGCCCAAGTGCTTGGGCCATCTTCCACTGCTTTCTCAGGGCATAGTATAGAGCTGGAGTGGAAGAGGAATAGCTGGGACTAGAACTGGCACCAATATGGGATGCCGGCGCCACAGGTGGAGGATTAACTCACTGTATCACAGCCTTGGTCCTGTAGAAATTTCTAATATTTAAGAAGCTTTAATTTGAAGTAAACTGTAGACATACTTTTGAGGTCCTACTTAGTCAAATCTTTTCAAATAACTTTCCTCTTTTTGTTTCTAATGTCCATCTACTTATGCCTTTTGAACTTACAACATATCATTTAAGCACATATTTTAAGTCTATTGTATATCATCTTTGCTTCTTTGGTAAAAATTCTTGTTAGTGAGAAAGCTTCCAGGTCTGTCTTCTACATGACACATCCTTATACTGTAGTCAAGTCAGGTTTGGGTCTCCCACCATCTGCCCTGTTCTCTTCTGCTTGTTCCATTTGTTTGTGTTCTTCATTCACTTTTTAATGCTCTCCACAGAGCTCCAGGCCAGCTTCTTGGAGTATCCATCTATGTTAACTTTGATCATACTGTCCTTGCTTCAGACAAAAAATTCTACACTTAAATTAATTATCTTACCTCTCTCAAGCTTTCTGTTAACTAGTTAATTCCAACTCATCTGCTATTGGCTGAACTGTGTCCCTCAAAATCCATGTATTGAGATCCTAATCCTGCATTCCTCAGAATGTGACTGAATTTGGAGATAGTGTTTAAAGAGGTAATTAAGTTGAAATGAGGTCACTGGAGAGAGTCCTACTCCAATATATCTGCTGTCCTAATAAGAGAAGATAAGGACACAGATACTTGTTGGAGGAAAGCCTTGGGAAGACAGGGACAAGGGGGCTTCCTAAAGGCCAAGGAGAAGGCCCTCAGAGGAAACACACTGTCAACAGTCTGATTCAGACTTCAGCCTCAAGCATTTTGAGAAAAAGAAATTTCTGTAGTTTAAGCCACCCAGTTCGTTGTACTTTGGTATGGCAGCCCTAGCAAACTGATATACTGTTCTTTAAAAAAGGTGTTCAGGTATATTTTCTTGGAAAATTTCAATTGGCCATGTTAGTCCAAGTCGGGTAGCTGCTTTGTCTATGCTTCCATAAATGCACTGATACAGATGTGACTATCTCTCTCTCTGCTTGTGTGTACCATAAACCCAATCTTAGAATTTCTGGCATCTACAAGAGTACTTCGTGTACAGGAAACAGTTAAACATATCTATTGAATTAACGAACCTTCTGTCTTCCGCAATGCATGGTAACCCATTTGGATGTATGATCAAAGTCTTGTTCACCACTTTTGTTTGGAGAGAGGAATTGGATTCCAAGAGGTACCACTGATCAAATAAATTAGTCATCCTCCACAGTTTATGATACAGCGTCATTCTCTGTGTAAGACGTTTGTTTAGTTTGTTACCTTTAATGTTCATTCTCCACTCTATTTCTATTTTCCCTCTAGAAATCACATCTTTAGCATGATTTATATACTTTATTTACAGTCATTCTTGCAAAATGTACACTTAAAATTGCATGTACACATAACGTACAAAAGTGAAATATTAAAAATTGAAAGTATCTTTTTCTTTGAGAACCATATTTAAAATCCATTCCTGTTCTCCGTACATCTACATTTCTACTGTCTCTACCTATTGCATACTACATTGTGTGTATGTGTGTGTTTGTGTGTAACTGTGCATTTTTGTCGCCTGGCACAGTGCTAGATGCAAGGTACTTAACTGTTGAAGGTCTCACACTCACTCAATATTGGTGACACAGTCCTCACAGTTTCTATTCCAGATCTGAACACTCTCACATGTACATCTCCCCCTTTTATTTTCTGTCCTCTGGTCACTGTGTTTCTTGGTTATTCACAGCTTCAAACATGATTTATTAGAAAAATCTACAAATTCTTTCCTTTCTCATTCTACAAACCACCTTCATATTGGAGTCTTATTTATTTTACGAAAACTCTAAGGGCACCACTTCTTCCCTCCCCTGAAAACTTCATGAGACCACATTGTCCTTTGACCAATATCTCGGATACCAATTTTTATGTTCCTTTATATTGGCCTTAGTGTATCCATCCTATCCCACTCTACTCTCCAAATAATCTCTTGCAATTAACCTAAATACCACCAGGCTTCCTGACTGCTCTCTGATTATTCTCTTACTCTTGGTTCAGTTTCCCTTCTCGTTCCTTCCCCACATGAATCCCAGTCATCGTGATGAAAGCCACCCACGTAAACTTTCCCATGAAGCTTTCTTTGTCACTGCAGCTGTCCTTCACTGGCACCCAAGAGTTCTGAGGACATAGGATGGTGTTAGAAAGACTACAAGGCACTGTAGAAACTGCATCACTTTTGAAGTCCCACAGACCTGGACTTGGAATCTCACTTTGGCATTTCGTTATCAGTGACTCTTTAGGAAAATTCATCTAACTTGTTAAGCCTCCCTTTTCCTTACCTATAAAATAGGGAAATTAGTTGTAAACTTACATTGGCAGTAGGCATTCAATAACTGGCAGTGACCGTCATTATGAGTACCACTCCTGTTTTGCTGTTGACATTTAGCATAAGCCACTTAATGTTGGCATTTGACTAATGTCTTTTCTAAAAGCAGCTCCCATGAATGTGCTATGTATTATACTGTATGTCCTGGAGTGGTAAGCACAGTGACAGTGCCTTGCCATTTGTTGAAAAACTTAAGAAGCTCCTCCCTTGAAAGACTGATTTCAATAGTATGTCCTGTACATAAAGTATATATTGCCAACTCTGCTAAATCTACCTAACCATACATTGAGGATCACTTTATGGTTCTACTCTGTCACATTTATGGCATCATTGAAACTTAAGGGACTCAGAATACTTCTTTGGGTGATAGTAGATTCTTTGCCTCCCCCCATTTCAACCATACTGAATCAGAATATTTCATAAGCTATGCATGTAATGAGTTGATTCATAGTCACTATGACACCTGAAAGTCCATGTTACAGGAGAGAAACATTTGTCCTGGAGTTGTATGCTAAAATTCTCAGCTTTAAACCATACTCTTCACTCCTACACACCTCAGTTTGTTTGTTTGTTTATTTATTTATTTATTTTTGTCAGGCAGAGTGGACAGTGAGAGAGAGACAGAGACAGAGAGAGAAAGGTCTTCCTTTGCCATTGGTTCACCCTCCAATGGCTGCCGCGGCTGCCGCGCTGCAGCCAGCGCACTGCGTTGATCCAATAGCAGGAGCCAGGGACTTATCCTAGTCTCTCATGGGGTGCAGGGCCCAAGGACTTGGGCCATCCTCCACTGCACTCCCTGGCCACAGCAGAGAGCTGGCCTGGAAGAGGGCAACCGGGACAGAATCCGGCGCCCCGACTGGTACTAGAATCCGGTGTGCCGGTGCTGCAAGGCGGAGGATTAGCCTATTGAGCCACGGCGCCGGCCAGTTTATTTTTTTAAATATAAGTTATCAAAGTTCTTCCTCATGATTGTTCTAGAGAAAGCTTTTTCCCACTGTATTGTATGTATTAGTTGCCTACATCATTGAGCAGAAGTTGTGATTCTTGGTAGATCAGATATAGTGATTATACTTTTAACATATCCATTTTGCTCTTCTGCTCCAAGGCAGATGATTCTTTCTGTATTAACTAGGCCCTTCTAACTCAAATAAGTCTTTGGACCAGCAGCTTGGTTAACCCCTATGTACTCATAAGTATCAATCAGACCCCATGGCTTGGTAACTGAATCTGAATCTAAATTTTGACAAGAACCTTTGGTCACTAAAGTTTGGAAAGCACCATTCTACAGAAAGAACTAGGAATCTGCATTTCTGATTATTTCCAAGATAATACCCATACTGGAACTTAGAAGCTGCAATTTGAGTAGACAGTTTATATCTCAAACGAGGCAAGTCAGTAGAATCAACTTGGGAGGAGATAACGGAAAACATGAATCACTAGTTTCCATTCTCAAGGATTTAGTTGGATGGCCAGCGCCGCAGCTCACTAGGCTAATCCTCTGCCTTGCAGCGCCAGTACTCTAGATTCTAGTCCCAGTTGGGGTGCTGGTTCTGTCCCGATTGCTCCCATGTGGGCACCGGTGCTAGTCCTGGTTGCTCTTCTTCCAGTCCAGCTCTCTGCTGTGGTCCGGGAAGGCAGTGGAGGATGGCCCAAGTGCTTGGGCCCTGCACCCGCATGGGAGACCAGGAGGATCCTGGCTTCGGATCGGCGCAGCGTGACGGGCGTAGCAGCCATTTGGGGGGTGAACTAATGGAAGGAAGACCTTTCTCTCTCTCTCTCTCTCTCTCTCTCTCTCTCTCTCTCTCTCTCACTGCCTAACTCTGCCTGTCCAAAAAAAAAAAAAGGATTTAGTTGGAGTGGGGTGCAGCACTAGAACCTCTTAATTGAGTAGTTAATTCTCATACACAGAAAAATCTGAGAACCAATACTAAAGAAGGATTTAGTTGGATTTTTCTTCAGACATAAATCCAAAGGAACATTTCAATGAAGACACTGTATACATCATCATTTTTAGAAAATCATCATTGTGATTTTACTAGATATTTTGACAGAAAATGTAAGCGTGTATGTACAAACACAGAAACATTTTTATCAACCCAAATTATTTTAAGTCCTGACTTTGTCTTATACAACAATAACAACAAATTTGAAAGTCAGTGAAAGATATTATTCCAAGATGGAGTAAGAGCACAGATTGAACTTGAAATAGTTTGGAAGGAAGTGGCTGTTCACTGAGCATTTGAAACATGAAGGAATCTGCACACCGTGTTTCTGCATGGTTGAATTTTCACTTGTCAGTATATCAGAATTAAGGTTGAACCAGATAGATTGTTAACAATGTCAAATTTGATTGTTGCAATATGTTCTAAATCGTGGCTGCCAGGGATGGATCTTGCTGACTTTGGCATCTTCTTCCCTAAATCTCAAAAGAATGATAGATGAACATATTCTTGTCGAAATACAAACAAGGAGTTTACTTAGAAACAAGTGACACTTCAGTGCTTAGACATGTGAAGATATTCCACCTGCTGGGAAAACCTGTGAAAAATATTATTGAGAGTTTTATCAGAAAAGACGGTAGCATCTCATCAGCATAGATGATTTTTTGTAGTTTTACATGAAAACAGTTTGAAACAAAAGCGCTGGATGAAACATCATTGCTTAAAGAAATTCAGTGATTGGTAATACCACAGATATACTCCTCGTGAAAGAAAACCTCAGGAACAAGTTCTAAAATTGTGTTTATTCACACTGTTAATTCACCAGAAGACAACTTTGAAATGTCTAGCATTTTCATTTTCTAAGAACTGAATTCATACTCATTTTTATAAAACTATTACAAAATAAATTTTACCCATACTTTCAAAAATATTCATTGAATACCTACTGTGTGCATTTATTAAAAGACCTGGAAGTTTCTCTTCTACACATTTTAACTACTTGCATGTAAAATAATTCCATTAAGGACAAAGGATGGTGTTAATAAGAATGAACATTTCCTGAGAACCTAAATATCCAAGGCACTATGCAAGTCCCTTACGGTGACCATCGCTTTGATTGTCATGGCAGCACTGTGTGGGTGGAAGTAGGACAAACCAGGTTGTAGGATGAGATCCCTGAGTGTTTTGGAGTTAAGTCACTTGAGAAATTGTAGGCAGTAGGACCATCTGAACCTGGAAACTCTGAATCTAAAACCTAAGTTAGTACACATGCTGGGAGAAACAAGTGTATCTTAACTGTGTTGGACATATTTTGTGTATGTGTGCTGAAGCACTCAATTTTCAAGTTGTATTTATTATGAGAGAAGCTATTGTTTGCATGGAAATTTGCTTTCTACTCAGCCTAGGGACATTGCCATAAACAAAAGAATTCCATAGGGTCAATGAACTCCAAACAAAATTCACTAGGAGCAGACTGATAGTTGAACAAACTTTGATTATTATGTACTTCATCAAGGGAGAATGGACAGGATTTGTGTTTTGCCTGGACAGTTTTGTAAAATATGTTTAAAAATCAAGAATTCTGATTTGATGTTCTTAGAAATTATAGGCATTTCTATGATCTGGTATCTCCATAAATTAAGTTTTGGGGAAGCAAAGCAGAGCAAGGGTGAACCTGTAATTGGTTTAAGAAGCAGCTGTCATTTTTCTGCTATCAGCAAGGAGATGGGAATATTTATCATTTTGTGGGTTGCACTATGACTTTGTGCTAAGTCAAGTGACTTTGCTTGGTCTCATTGTATCTTGGTCTCAAAATGACTTTGTGTGATGTCAGTGTTTTGTGAGATTGCTTGTATTCCACAGGAAAATAATATGGTCTAACTGAGGCATCAGGAATACATATCTAAAATATAAATGTGAAGCTCAACTCAAAACATCAAACCAATTCCTGGATACCAAGGGCTGGTGTTGATTTTGATTTTTTTTTTTTCAGTGTTCAGAGTAATACTGTGAAATGTCTAAATCTGCATTTGCAGAATACAGAAGCATCAGAAGGGGTATTGTGTGTGTGTGTGTGTGTGTGTGTGTGTATGTGTGCATGTGTGTTTAACCTACTTAGGTGAATAACTGAGAGAAAATGTTGAATTCTAAGAAAGGGTCTGTTATTTTAAGAAAGATCTAGTGTTGTGAAATGTTTTGGTTAAAGAATGAGTCTTTGGTCAAGTAGAAAAGACTAGAAACCTCTGGGAAGGAAGTTTGGGGAAAGAAGTAACAAATTTAACAGATGAATTTGGATTCTTTTTAAAAAATCATTTATCTGTTTGAGAAATAGTGAGTGGGCGCAAGAGGGAGCATGTACCTGTTCAATCTCCCATAGACTGTTTAACTACTCAAGGGCCAACAATGTGCAGGGTGGGCAGAGCTGAAGTAGGGGGCTGAGAATGCAATCCAGGTCTCCCCTGTGGGTGGCAGTCAATACCACTTCCTCCCAGCATCCACATTAGCAGAAAGCTGGAGTCAGGAGCCAGAGCTGGGAATCAAACCTAGGTGAGCTGCTATGTGTGCTGCAGGTATCCTAAATGCTAGGTTGATTCTCAAACAACGTTGCTTCCTTCCTCATAATGAGAGCCTTCTTCTGTTTATTTCTCTTTTTTTAAAATATTTATTTATTTATTTGAAAATCAGTTACAGAGAAAGAGGGAGAGACAGATCTTCTACCTGCTAGTTCATTCCCCAGATGGTCACAAAGGCAGGGGGCTAGGCAAGGCTCAAGTCAGGATCCAGGGACTACTTCTGGGTCCCGCATGGGTAGGTCATCATCTGCTGCCTCCCCAGGTGCATTAGCAGGAAACTGGATCAGAAATAGAGCAACCAGGACACAAACAGGCACCCATATGGGATGCCAGTGTCACACATGGCAGCTTTCCCTGTTACATTGAAATGCCTTTTTAAACATGGATTGACTTCCATGTTTCTATGGAACTATCAGCAGTTGTAGAAGTGTGCTCTTGTACATTACCTCTTCTTCATGGTATATTAAAGACTTACCATTCTTACATTTTGCCTCAGCCTTCCTTGCATACCCTCTTTTTTTTTCTCTCCATTTACACAATATAATAGTAATCCAATTTTGGTTTGATTTGTATTTGCATTAAATGACTACATAAGCATTGTTCACTTTTAGAGTATTAGGATTACATCTTTGGCATTAGTTTATAATTGGCCTTATATAAAAATTTGCTTAGTTTCACTGTATCCTCATTTTCCTCAAACTCTACACATGTAGTACAGAATCTTTTAGGATAAGTTTTCCTATAGTAGATGAGCTGTCATATTTCTTTTTTCCTCTTTGTAATAATCCCGCACCCTACAATCCTTAATTCTCCATGTCTTCTCCAGACATCTACCTATGAACGGGTATATCTAACCCGTTCATGTTTTTCTTCATTTCTCTCCTGGATGATCCAGTGGTTCCTAAATGAAGTGCCTTTGTATTTCTTTTGTGTATGACTTTCTCTCCTTGTCTATTTTTGTGGATATTTTAGGACCATATTTTTTCTCTGTTGTCAGAAAACATATAGTAGAGAATAGGCACTAAATTTCTTTTGGAAGATGCCATACATGTGTGCAAATTCCTGAGTGATTGATAAGGCAGTTGCACTGAGGGAAACCCAAATATCTCAATTTCCGAATCCTTCTTTCTTGGAAAGATGAAATACCAGGCTTTATCTCTAGTCTGGGGTCTTCAGTGAGTAGTGATTGCTGAAGGAGTCACTATCAGAATTTCTTGGAAAATATTTGTGGGTGGTGGCTCAGGTGACCTCATCTTGACCACGTTTTACCACCTCATCTCTCTTCCACAGGTACTGTGACTTGAGTTCCCTAGAATGGACCCTTTATGACTTACATTTCTCACAGATAAATCCCATGCTGGAGTGGAGAAAGTGAGGTTGACTGATTGAAAGAGTGCACTAAGTTAATGTCTATGCTGCCAACAATCCCATTTAGTTTTTTCCAGCCCTTCATTGTGAAGTTCATGGAATTGAAGCTTAAATTCTAGAATTCACATTGACTTGATTCTGACTGCCCCCTATACAAGTATTTAAAATTCAGATTTCTTTGAAACAGGAACCTGTTCGTTCACTTCCATTATTGTAAAACTTTGAAATCTCTTCTCCATCTCTACCCCTTTTATACACTTCTGATTTAATATTTATTCATTCTTATATTCTATTAGGATTTCATGAGGATATAAAGTTTAATTCAAACATGTAGCTGGCAATGAACAATCAGAATTCTTTAAATGTCTCATTTCCAAATCTTTAACTGTTACATTATTAACAAGCACCATATCTATTGAATTTATGGAATGTGTTAAGTGTATGACATGTAACAGGATATATTTTAAGCTAGTGTTGAGAATGTTCTGGTCACTACCAATAGTGCCTATAATTTCACTACTGATAAACTTTTTTTTTTTTTTACTTTGTTGAGAAAAATCTAGTAAGCTTTTCTAATAGTCTATCAACAACCTCAAATACTTTGAGGGATATGTACTAGAGTTCATATAACTGAATGAATATATGAATAATAAATTAATGTCTGTTTTAGTAGTATAATGCAGCAATAAGAAAAAAAATTCCTAATACATTGTAGTGTGGTCTTTGGAAATCCATCTGAGCAGTAAGATGTTTTGACTTTAAGAGCTTTTTGGAACCTGTATCATTAAAATGTCAAGCTAGTTTTGAAAGCTGACCAGAGTGAATGATCCACTGTTTTTCACATTTAGCACAGTGAAATTCGTATAGTCTGCATGTCTTGGGCTCTGGGCGTTGCTGAGTTTTGAGGGTTGCCTGCAAGAAAACGAGGAACAACATGAAAAATTCCCATCCTCCTGGCAAACATTCATCCTCCTCTAATCTGCCACTGTACCTTGGACTTCTCCAGTATTGATGGCCCTCTTTATACAAGTGAATTCTGAAAGCTGTCTCATTAATGCACCGAATGGATAGTGGTGTTTAACCGATGCCATTTTCCAGGTCTCCCTTATCAAGGTATAATAATCCATCATGGAAGTCAATTCATTCCTAGGCATTTCTCACTGCAGAATGTTTCTTCTAGAAACCAAAGCTGCCCTTCCACTTCCCCTTATCATTGCTCTTTCCCTCTTTCACAGAGGAGGTGCACCTGTTTTCTCCTCCTCTCTGTGTGTGTCTCCCTCCCTCCCTCTGAATTCTGGCCCTCTGGGCTCATCTTTACACGGCTTATGATGTGTTTGACAGTCATTGATGCCTCGCTAGGTTTCGGCTCATGGAGTAAGCAGTGTAAGGCATGAGCTTTCTTGACAGATTAGAAGGTGCTTTGTAACAAGGGGAAAATCAAATCAAAATGCTTGTCACAGAGAATTCCAAGCTATGTTCAAAAGCAGAAAGGGCATGAGAGAAAAAGAATCACCAGGAGAAGGTAAAATGCAGTCTAATAAATAAGATGCAGATATCTGAAAAACAGCATCAACTGTGAAGACAATAGAGGCGCTGGGGATCTTAAAGGTGTTCCTTGTTTCTTTGTAAACCAGTGAATTTTAACAAGAATGCCAGGCAAATTTGTGAAACACTGAGTAGGGGAATGGTTAGCAAAACACAGTACTACCAATCAAGGGAGGTTTATGTAGCCATTAAAAATGTTGCTTATGAAAAGCATTTATTAAGTCATTGTAAATGGGAAAATGATACAAAATTACAAAGGCAGTGTGATTACAGCTGGGAAAATTTAAGCATGGAGAAAAGGATGACTCTATACAAACAAATTAAGTCGAGGTGTAATTAAGGAGTGGAGCTCCATATATACATACATATAACCTTTTAAAATTATCCCATAGTTTCCACATTTTCTTTAAGAGGTAAACTACCCTAATTCTGCTGGAAATAAATAGAAGAAGCTATGTTCATTTTTTTCAAAAGAAAACTAAGCAATCTTCAGACCCTAGACAAAAACATTGAAACTACAAAGGTGTAAGGGAATATAATCTACTGAATTAGCTATCCTGGGCCTTCAGCCTGATAAAAATGGAATCAAAGAAAGAGCCAAGATTAATGAGCAGGGCAAGGACACAATAGGGTGCTTTTTTTGGTCTGTCTTAACAATAAAGTTAGAAATAATAATGGAGTGAGAAACTGTAATTTTATTTTCCAGTCTTTTTGAATGCCAGGATATATAAACATTTTAAAAGATAATTTTGAAGTTGAAATGTTGAAATGAAATGAACACTATGAGAAACAATGACGTCATCAGCCCTTGTCCTGACTGTCGAGGAACAGCTTAATACTTTATCCCATTTAGTATTTTTTTTTGTTTTACTTAACACTATTGGTTGAACTGTTTAATTAACACACAATTATTCTTAGGTGTTTAAATTTAACTGAAAAGTGACCCCTGTTTAATATAAGAGTGGGAATAAGATAGGGAGGTGATGTATAGTTTGGCACATGCTCAATCGGACTTTCCCCAAATGGTAGAGTTAGATATGTGCCTGGGGACTCCAATTCAATCCCAACAAGGTGGCATGTACCAATGCCATCTCACTAGTCAAAGTGATCAGTTCATAATTGATCATAATGATAGGTCTAAGAGCCAAAGGGATCACATAAACAAGACTAGTGTCTGCTAATACTAACTGATAGAATTAAAAAGGAGAGAATGATTCAATATGGGAAGTGGGACACACAGCAGACCCATAGAATGGCAGATGTCCTAAACAGCACTCTGGCCTCAGAATCAGCCCTTAAGGCATTCAGATCCAGCTAAAAACCCATAAGAGTATTTCAGGCATGGAAAGCCAAGACACTTGGGCAAAAAAAAAAAAAAAAAAAAAAAACCTAAATGAAAGATCTCTGTGAGTGAGATACCAGCAGAAAGAGCAGACCATCAAAGAAGGAGGTACGTTTCTCTGAAGGGAGGAGAAAACTTCCACTTTGACTATGATCTTGTCTAAATAAGATCAGAGTTGGCAAACTCAAAAGGCTTCCATAGCCTTGGCAACTCATGACAAGAGCCTAGGGTGATTACTGATGCCATAAACAAGAGTGTCAAATTGTTAAGTCAACAACAGGAGTCACTGTGCACTTATTCCTCATGTAGGATCTCTGTCCTTAATATGTTGTACTATGTGAATTAATGCTATAACTAGTACTCAAACAGTACTTTACACTTTGTGTTTCTGTGTGGGTGCAAACTGTTGAAATATTTACTTAATATATACTAAATTGATCTTCTGTATATAAAGATAATTGAAAATGAATCTTGATGTGAATGGGATGGGAGAGGGAGTGGGAGATGGGAGGGTTGTGGGGGGGGGAAGTTATGGGAGGGAAGCCATTGTAATCCATAAACTGTACTTTGGAAATTTATATTTATTAAATAAAAGTTTTTTTTTTAAAAAAAGAGATACTTTTCTCTTAGCTTTAATTTGTATTTGAGAGGATAACTGGATGAGAGGGCATTTGATATCACTTCAGATGACCCCATCCTGTTTTGGGGTCCCTGGGATCAATCTCATCTTTTTCTGATCCAACTTCTTCCTAATGTACAACCTGGTAGGCAGCAGGTGGTTGGTTGAATCCTTGTGTCCTTGCCATTCACAAGAGGGACTGGGGTGGAGTCTCTGGTTTCTAGGTTTGGCCTGGCCTAGCCCTGGCTGTTGCCAGCCTTTGGGGAGTGAACAAACAGAGGGAAGCACACGTTCGCTCTCTCACTCTGCCTTTCAAGTAAAAACAAACAAATGAATAAGCATTTTTAAAAAGTCACAGGAGATTCAGACTCATGAAGTACAAAGGAATATATTGAGAAAAGCCTAGGAACAAATTTGGAGCAGGAAAATATATTTATTTTCAAAGAATTAACTATGGTTCACATACCTGTTAGTAAAATACAGCCATAGAACTGGTAAATATCAAAACTATAGAAGCATGAAAAATACCTACAAATTATACAAATAAAATGCCTTCCAACTACATGTAAACACTGGTTGCAACCATGTAAAATTATACGTGTGTATAGCAAAATGTAAATAGTTATGCTAAGGGGGCCGAATCTTTATAAACATTCTGTACAACTGTTTAATATTTAACAGTTTCATTTTATGAGAAAGATTGCTGGTATACAGGCGAGATGCATGCCAGCATTGTAGCTCCAATTATGTGTAAAGTGGAATAGCAGAAGCATCTGAAGATGGCCTTGCATGATCGGGGATGGCTTTGATGCGAGTGTGCAGCAAAAGCCTTGAAGCAAAATTATTCTGTTGAGGGCTGGCGGGGCAGGGAGCAGGGTTTGTATATACCTAACATCTCCTTTATGCTGGATGATGTTCTAGACACTGGGTAGACATGATCTTATTAAATTCATTGTCCATAACCAGCTCTTCATGCCCATGTTAAACATTTCTTTTTTTTCTTTATTAAAAATTTGTCAACACGTGATGCCTAGCCATGTTTACGAGGCACAGTGCATCATTTCAACCAATACCTACGGTGTTACCTGATTAGCTCAGACTCTCCGCTTTGCCGCCTCCCTGTTCTTCAGTTGTGCTTGGAGCTTGCCAGTTCCTCTCATCCAGGTTCTCAGACAGTTTTGTAATACATCACTGCACTCTGCAGTCACCCCACCTTACTATGCAACACTACAGCCTATAATTTCCCTTGTTTTTGTCCTTTGAAACAGTTTTTTGAATGTTTTTTTTTTTTTTTTTGACAGAGTGGACAGAGAGAGATTCAGAGAGAAAGGTCTTCCTTTGCCTTTGGTTCACCCTCCAATGGCCACCGCAGCTGGTGCGCTGCAGCTCGCCAATCTGAAGGCAGGAGCCAGGTGCTTCTCCTGGTCTCCCATGGGGTGCAGGGCCCAAGCACTTGGGCCATCCTCCACTGCCCTCACGGGCCACAGCAGAGAGCTGTCCTGGAAGAGGGGCAACCGGGACAGAATCCGGCGCCCCGACCAGGACTAGAACCTGTTGTGCTGGCGCCGCAGGCAGAGGATTAGGCTATTGAGCCACGGCACCAGCCTGTTCTTTCATTTCTATAGGGTGCTGTCCTCACCGCTTGAGAAACACTAATTTAAATTCACTTTATTTTTTAAAATATTTTATTTACTTGAAGGGCAGAGTGACAGAGAGCGGGGGTGGGCAGAGACAAGGATTGATCTTCCACCTTCTGGTTCACTCCCCAGATGACCACAATCGCCAGGGCTGATTCAGGCTGAAGCCAGGATTCTGGAACTGCCTCTGTGTCTCTGATGTGGGTGGCAGGGGTGCAAGTACCTGAGCCATCCCAGGCACATGAGCAGAGACTTGGATTGGAAGCAGAGTAGCTGGGACTTGAACCAGCACTCTGATACTGGGGTGTTGGCTCTGGAGGTGGTAGCCTCACCCTCTGCACTACAACACTGGCCTCTAAATTCACTTTATATATCAATGGCTTCTCACAGCTCTTAGAATCACACTCCATACCAGTGCTACTTTCAATCCCCAGGGCTGTCTTCCTGGTCCATCTGATGGCCCCTCCCACTGGTTCAGTCTCTTGAAAGGTTCTCCCCAGTTTCTGGGCTTTGGTGTTTGCCCCGCAGGTTTTGGTTCCCCTGACTTTTCAAGGCTGACTCTTTATCCTCCAACTTTCTGTTTAAATGTCGCCTCTTTAGAGAGGCCTTTCCTGTTAGCCTCTTGGGTATGGCTTTAATTGTTGAACTAATGAACCATTAATAGTGGTTACACCTTTGGTATGTGCTCATCCATCCTCTCATCCCCAAGATTTCCACTCTTCTTGTTCATCTTATGGCGCTTATTATAAATAGCACTTATTTAATGAATATGATTACTTTTTTTGCATTTGGCTTCTATTTTGAGAAATTGTACCTTTTTTGGGGTAGAAGGGATGTTATTTTCTGTATAATGTTTAGCTTAGACCTTGGTATGCAGTAGGTATTCAATAAATATTTGTGGAGATGGTGATGTAGTGGGTGGTAGATTGAAAAAACAAAATATTTTCTTCCTTCCCTTCTATGTGTTAGAGATCATTAAGTCTTCTGAGATCATAGAAATGATGTCTTTTTGCTCTATAAGTCACTTATATTTTTATGGATATCTGAGAGCCAGTCTGAGGCATGACTGTTCTAGGTCAGACAGACTTGTGTTCCCATCTTTCGTAACTTGTATGAGTGTAAATTAGTTACTAAGACATCACCTGGTCTCATTTACTGATATGTGAGTGATGTGTGATCAGTAAGTACATAGTATATATGGTGTTATAGTAATTATACCATCGTATGATCAATATTTTTATTACAAAATCCATTTAAAATTATTTCTGATGATGGTTGACATAATTAGTCTACACATGGGTCATTTTTATTTACACAACTTAGCGTAGGCTACAGTTAAATTTTATTAAAACAATATGAACTCTGCTATAGAATGTCAAACTTTAAATTCCCTTCAAAGGGGCTTTATTTGAATTCTCAAAAAGTTTCTTAATAGATTGCTCCCACAACACTATACTCAGTAACAATCTTGTAGAAAAGTAAAAAAATGTTCACTCAGAATGATGTTTTTGACTGCTGTATAGTATTCTATAGAGTACATGTCCCATAATTTCTTTATCCAAATGTATGCTTTGAATTCCCTGTGATCTTTTGCTGTGAGGTTCCCTTCATTTATCTTCTTTCATGTTGAGGGCCGTGTTTCTGTGTTTCTGTGTGTAACACATCTTTAAGTATCTTTTGCAGGGCTGGACGAGTGGCAACAAATTCTTTCAATTTTTGTTTGTTATGAAAGGTCTTTATTTCACCTTCATTCACAAATGAGAGCTTGGCAGGATATAATATTCTGGGCTGGCAGTTTTTCTCTCTAAGTACCTGGGCTATGTCTCGCATTCCCTTCTAGCTTGTAGGGTTTCTGATGAGAAGTCTGCCGTGAGTCTAATTGGAGATCCTCTGAGTGTAATTTGACGTTTCTCTCTTGCGCATTTTAGGATCTTTTCTTTCTGTTTCACTGTGGTGAGTTTAATTACAACGTGTCGTGGTGAGGACCTCTTTTGGTCATGTTTCCTAGGGGTTCTATGAGCTTCCTGTACTAGGATGTCTCTGTCCTTCTCCAAAACTGGGAAACTTTCTGCTATTATCTCACTAAAAAGGCCTTCTAATCCTTTCTCCCTCTCCATGCCTTCAGGAACTCCTAGAACTCAAATGTTGGTTTTTTTTTTTTTTTTTTTTTTTTTTTTTTTTTTTTTACAGGCAGAGTGGACAGTGAGAGAGAGAGACAGAGAGAAAGGTCTTCCTTTGCCGTTGGTTCACCCTGCAATGGCTGCCGCGGTCGGCGCGCTGCGGCCGGCGCACCGCGCTCATCTGATGGCAGGAGCCAGGAGCTAGGTGCTTTTCCTGGTCTCCCCATGGGGTGCAGGGCCCAAGCACTTGGGCCATCCTCCACTGCACTCCTGGGCCACAGCAGAGGGCTGGCCTGGAAGAGGGCAACCGGGACAGAATCCGGCACCCCGACCGGGACTAGAACCCGGTGTGCCGGCGCCGCTAGGCGGAGGATTAGCCTGTTGAGCCATGGCGCCAGCCGAATGTTGGGTTTTTTAATAGTATCCTGTAGATTCCCAACAATATCATTCTGAGTGAATTAAGCCAGTCCCAAAGGGACAAATATCATATGTTCTCCCTGATCGGGCGACAACTAATTGAGCACCAAAGGGGAAACCTATTGAAGTGAAATGGACACTATGAGAAACAGTAACTTGATCAGCTCTTGTGCTGACTGTTGTTGTACAATGTAATACTTTATCCATTTTAGTAATTTTTTTATTCTAGTACTATTGGTTGAACTCTGTAATTAACACACAATTATTCTTAGGTGTTTAAATTTTAACTGAAAAGTGATCCCTGTGAAATATAAGAGTGGGAATAAGAGAGGGAGGAGATGTACAATTTGGGACATGCTCAATCGGAACTGCCCCAAATGATGGAGTTAGAATGGTGCCAGGGAATTCCAATACAATCCCATCAAGGTGGCATGTACCAAGGCCATCTCACTAGTCCAAGTGATCAATTTCAGTTCACAATTGATCACACTGATAGTCTAAGAGTCAAAGGGATCACAGAAACAAGACTAGTGTCTGCTAATACTAACTGATAGAATCAAAAAGGGAGAGAATGATCCAACATGGGAAGCGAGATACACAGCAGACTCATAGAATGACAGATGTCCTAAATAGCACTCTGGCCTCAGAATCATCCCTTAAAGCATTCAGATCTGGCTCAAGAGCCCATGAGAATATTCTAGGCATGGAAAGCCAAGACACTCTGGAAAAAAAAGAAGACCTAAATGGAAGATCTCTGTGAGTGAGATCCCAGTGGAACGAATGGGGCCATCAAAGAAGGAGGTACCTTTCTCTGAAGGGAGGAGAGAATCTCCACTTTGACTATGACTCTGTCGGAATAAGATTGAAGTCAGAGAACCCTAAAGGCTTCCATAGCCTTGGCAACTCATGACTAGAGCCTAGGGAGATTACTGATGCCATAAACAAGAGTGTCAAATTGTTAAATCAACTTCCGGAGTCACTGTGTACTTACGTCTCATGTGGGATCTGTCCTTAATGTGTTGTCCAATGTGAAGTAATGCTATAACTAGCACTGAAACAGTATTTTACACTTTGTGTTTCTGTGTGGGTGCAAACTGATGAAATCTTTACTTAGTATATACTGAATCAATCTTCTGTATACAGATAATTAAAAATGAAAAAAAAATCTTGGTGTTAAATTGGAAATTGCCTAGAAAATTAATCAATTTTTTAAAAAAATATATCATGTAGGATCTCTGTCCTTAATGTGCTATACATTGTGAATTAATACTATAACTAGTACTCCAACAGTATTTTTCACTTTGTGTTGCTATGTGAGGGCAAACTGTTGAAATCTTTACTTAATATATAGTAAACTGATCTTCTGTATATAAAGAGAATTGAAAATGGATCTTGATGTGAAGCAAGGGGAGAGGGAGTGGGAAAGGGGAGGGTTGCGGGTTGGGGGGAAGTTATGGGGGGGAAAGCCATTGTAATCTATAAGCTGTATTTTGGAAATTTATATTCTTTAAATAAAAGCGTTATAAAAAAAAGAAAAAAAAAGAAAAGTAAAAAAATGAAGAACAAAGAAGATAAATCAATACAATGTACTCTACAATGAGCTTGAGTATTTCTAGCTTAGGAAACAGTGAGTCTACACACGCATGGAACAGTTACACTTCGTGTGCAAATAGCACCTAACTAACCTCTTCCTTACATATTCCCTAAGAGGAAAGATCAATGTTTTTCTCTTACTGTGGGTAGGGAAAGTGAAATGTGCATGCTAGGTTGAGGCTTCCTCATTTCTGTTATTTTTGCAAGAATGCAATGCCACATCTTACGTGTTTGAAATTTTTGGATACTTATTAATGAATGGCAGAATACACTGAATTAAGAAGAATCACCTGCCTTGAAATTTCCAAAATGTGTGCCCTCTGGACTGAATGTTTCTTTCTTTCCCAAGTTAACACGCCGAAACCCTGAATTACACGGTGATGGTATCTGGAGATGTGGATTTGGAGGCATCCATGTTTAGACAGGATGATGGGTATGAAACTCTCACACTGTCCTTGGAAAAGACATGAGAAAGCTCTGCTTCCTCCAACTCTGTTTATAGCTGTGTGAGGATACAGTGAGAAGATGGCTGTGTGCTGGGGCTTCCCTGTCTCTGGAACTGTGAGAAATAAATGTGTATTGTTTAAGCAACCTCTAGTAATTTGTTACAGCATCCTGAACTGTCCGAGGCACTGTGTCTCAAGTAAAACCAAAGCAGAGATCCTACCTTCCACTCACACATGGCCTTCTAAGGGAATGGTGTGGACATATGTGACTGGGCATTATTTCTGGAATAGCTGTTGGTGGTGGCTGTCAAGTTGGTTGTTCTTAAGTTACAGCTCTTTAAAAAAACTTTAGTGTGGTCATATGGAGTTGATGGTAACTGGTTTATGTGAACGTAGTGTGACAGTCTGATGACAACCCCAGATTTCAGAAGGTGTAAACAGCAAATCTGCTTCTTCCCCACAACACTTGTCCACAGAGGATCCTTCACCATTGCATGGTCTTTGTCATTATGCTGAAGCCTAGGCTGATGGATCAGTTGCCATGGAGAAGGGGAAAAAGAGGGCTGAATCATGCACTGGCTCTTGGCATGTCTCATGGTGTTTCCTTACATTTCGCTGGCCAAGCCAAGTGATGGAGCCAAGTCTGCTTTCAAAGGGCCAGGAAAGTAGAATCTTCTGCAAAACACAGGAGTTAGATGTGAGTAAAAAGTAACACTGCCTCCCAGTACTTATGTGTCAGTTTGGAACACTTACTCTAGGGCTTCACATTTAAAACTGTTGAAATGCGTGCAGACATACATTTGTACATATATACAAACAAAGGTACTTTAAACGATTTGTGGAAAAATTGGAGTGAAAGGTGAGTTTATTTTGGTGCAAAGAATGTTGGAATGCATGCATAGTGTTTTTTTGTAAAATGCATTTTTCATGAACTTCTTGGAGACTAAGATGTTTGTACTTTGTTTTTTGAAGTCTGGAAATGATGCACTCATATTTCCTTGACTCAGGACCATTCTGATACCATCTATCTTTTTATATCTGTATTTTACTTTATTATAACTTTTAAGGATTTATTTAATTTATTTGAAAGAGTGGCAGAGAGGAAGAAGCAGAGAGAAACATCTTCAATCTTGTGATTCACTCCCTAAATTCCTGCAATGGTTGAGGTTAGGCCAGGCTGAAGCCAAAAGCCTGGAACTCCATTCAGGTCCCTCACGTGGGTGCAGGGGCCCGAGCACTTGGGCCATCTTCTGCTTTCCCAGGTGCATTGGCAGGGAGCTGGAGCAGAAGCAGGGCAGCTGGGGCTCCAGTGCTCTGATAGGGAACGCCAGCGTCACAAGTGTCAGCTTAACCCCATCGCTGTGCCACAGCGCTGGCCCCTGTATCTGTATTGTAAAGCACCTCCTACAATAAAATTTCTCATTTGGTTTCAAGCGTTCATAAAATTTATTTTTTTATTTGAAAAATGTTTGAATGCAGAATCTGATCACTGTTTTGAGTATCCCAATATCTAAACCACAGGGCTCATGTAGTACTGCCACTCAGGTGCACTTACTCATTTCCTGATGTGATCAGACATCATACTCCTATGAGCTTGGTTTTCACCATCTCTGAACACAGTTTAAGCTACATGTTCAGCAGGGCGGGGTGGGGTGGAGGAGCTACTGAATAGCTGCTCTGGTTTGGAAGCTTTCCTGTGTAGCACACCAGGGCAACCAAATAAGTGTAACCAGGAGAGGACAAGGAGGTAGGACTACTGTGAAGTGCTCTCTGGAGAAAGATGTTCTTGCGAGTGGGAAGTGCTGCCACGTGACTCACTGCTATGTTTAGATGACCGTCTCAGGGTCCTTCCTGGACTGTGCTGTGTGGAATGAATGTTGGAGGTACAATTTACATTAACCACCTTTTACTTATCTGTTGATGACAAACTGGGCTCTTGAAAAATTTTCTCCCACGTGATGTACCAAATGCTAATGAACTGGCTAGGGTGAAAGCTCTCTAGTAAAGGAAGTGCATTTATTACTGAACTTGAATCCACCTCATTTTCATAACTATTTTGTGGTGCACCTGGAGAGAGGGTGTATAGGATGTGTTAGAGATGCAGCAGGTTTCTGCCTCCCCCCATACATAATGTATAGCATATATGTGCAGTATACAGCAGCAACAGTAATAACAAACCACATGAGGCCAAAGGAAAAGAGTGAAAATGTCAGTCATATCCAATAAAAGTTTGACCACATATGTGCCTTGAACTCCCGTGTGTCTGCTAGACCATGTATTTGGTTATAGGTATTTGGGAACCAGTGACAAGGGGGATGCATACCCATCTTACAACACAGTGAATGAAATATCAAAAAAAAAAAAAGACTGTCTAGGCATCAAATTATTTCTAATGAAGAAAACCCTGAGGATGCTCTTCACATAAAAACCTCATACGGTAGTTACAGGCGTGAGCCCGGGAGTGTAGTTTGATTTCAAGTTCTGCAGTGCCTTCACTGTGTTGTCCTGGGCAAGGCTGCTTCTACCCCTCTGTCTTCATTACTAATTTAGGATAACATTCCTCACTTCATAGGATTGTTTTGAGGATTACCTTTGATAACCTATAAAAGGAATTTGGAATTATGTCTATTAATAGTCATTGCTAAAAATTGGTGACTTTATTTTATATAAATATAATATTCCCCCATTAATTAAAATTATATTCCAAAGTGCATATAAAGAGGTAGAGAGCCTAAATATAAATATAACTTTAGTAATTACAGTTCTACTGAGTAGCAGGTAGAATGGACAAAGCATCAGAGATTGGGTTAGAATTGTTTTTTAGATTAGAGTGAGTGTAAGAGAGAACTAGCACTTAATACCCACTGGTTCACTCTCCAAATGCCAGCTGAGAACACAATCCACTTCTTCAATGTGGCTGGCAGGGATGCAGTCATTTCAGCTATCAGTACTGCTGCCCAGGCTCTGCACTGTCAGGGTACTGGAATTGGAGTTGGAGCTGGAACTGGGGATTGAACCCAAGTATGCCAATGTGGGGCGTGGAATTGTGAGATCAATATTTACTGAATGTTTCACTTTACATAAAATGGCTCTTTACCAAATAGATTTGGGAAATTCTACATAAATTAAGGGCTTTTGCCTTCATGAATTTCAGAGGTTTCTGAAGCACTAGATATGTGAAGGAGAGGCTGTAATATGCAGTACTGGCTCACTTGGTTGACCAATAAATTCTTTTTTTCATTAAACATCTTGTGGAGTTTATGTCTGAAAAGACACACTTAGAAATGCCGATTGAAGGAGATGGTACCATTGCCATTCCTTCAGGCAATCAGACATAAATAGTGTTTCTATCAGTTGAAATTTTGAATCTGAATTTAGGAGTTGAGGGCTGCTGTGTTCTGACTTCAGTTAAATAATGTCATTACTCAGTGCTTGGAATAAAGGATAAATGTCCTGCAAATACTGAAGGAGCTGAGGAGGACATGCCATTCACTAGTCTACTTCTTTCTAAACCAACAGACTAGTTTGGGTATGTAAATCAAATCCTTCTGAGGGCTAGTTTCTGGGATTTTGATGGGGTCTCTTACATGTGACATTTTTACTCTTTGCCCATTTTGTCCTATTATTTTGAAAGGCAGAGTTAGAAAGAGGATGGGGAGGGGAGGGTGAGAGAGAGATCGAGATCTCCTCCATCCACTGGTTCACGCTCCAATGGCTGTAACTGCCTGAGCTCAGCCATTCTGAAGCCAGGAACCAGGAGCTTATTCTGGATCTCCCACATAGGTGCAGGGTCCCAGTGGCTTGGGCTATCTTCTGTTGCTTTCCCAAACACATTAGCAGTGAGCTGGATTGGAGGTGGTGCAATCAGGACTCGAACTGGTGCCCATTGGGATGCTGGTGCTGCAGGCAGTGGCTTTACCTGCTATGCCACAGCGCTGGTCTCCACTCATCAGCTTTAATTCATTTGACTAGTACTTTCAGCAAGCAAAATGCTGAGTTTCTTATGGACCCTCTGAGTCCCATTACATCTCCTGAGTTTTGCTAGCTACTGAGATACACCTATATAATACATTTATTTCATAAACATGAGCAGATGCATGCTAATTATAAACTGTCTCATTCAGAAGTACACAAAGAAAAAAAGTGCCTCTTTATTGAGCACGACTTTCTCTCCATTAACATAATGAATATATAAATTTAGTTTTATTATTTTAACATTGATTTATTTATTTGAAAGGCAGAGTTAAAAAGAGGCAGAGAGAGAGAGAGGTCTTCCATCTGCTAGTTCACTTCCCAGACGGCCATAATGGTTGGAGCTGCACCCATCCAAAGTCAGGAGCCAGGAACAAGTTCTGGGTCTCCCTGGAAGGTACAGGGGCCCAAGCACTTGGGCAATCTTCTACTGCTTTCCCAGGCCATAGCAGAGAGCTGGATTGGAAGTGGAGCAGCTGGGGCTTGAACCAGCGCCCATATGGAATGCTGGTACTGCAGGCAGAGGCTTTATCTGTTACACCACAGCACCAGCCCCAAATACTTAGTTTTAAATAAAGAATCACATAGTACATATTGTTCTAACCTTATAGCCCTTGAGGATCTTTCTTTGTCTTTATAATATATTCTAGGGACTTCAAAAAAGTTAACAAAGTGGAATTTAAAGATCTGTTTACTATGGTGCAAAAATATTTGAAACACATGCATAGTTTTTATAAAACATATTTTCCACGAACTTTTCAAAGACCTCCGATGAAAGAAGGTGTACATATATTCTATTTAAAACTGCATAAAATCATAGAAAATGTCATATTGTAGACCAACAGAGGAGCAATATAAGTACAAGACATGAGAATTTTGCAGAGGTTGAGGATTAAAAGGATCTTAGAGGAAATGGTAGGCACCCCTAGTTCCAAGTGTGGGAAAAGCATGAAGCAGCACAGATCAGCTCTGACAGTCAAGGGCAAGATGAAATAATGCCTGTTCAAGCTTTTATGCACTGAGGCTCCGGACTTAAACAAATAAACAGTTGCAGATTATAAAATAATGGCTATCGGGGGGCACTCTTAGGTTTTTGTTTGTTGTTTCCATGAATGCTCTTGATTTTTTTTTAAAAATCATCTGAAGGTTACAGATGTGCATGTTCTCTGGAGGTCAGCTAAGGTGTCAGTCATCTCTGCTCAAGAGAAGACCCAGCATGGGGAGTCTTCTGGGAAGTCTCTTACCTCTTCCTGAACCTCTTGAGATATGCATGAGGCTTATAGACACCTTGTGGGTTCGTGCCCCAGGGCAATCATAAACTTAAACTTTGCCTGCTTGTTTCATGTGCTCTAAGCACAGGAGGTTTCTTCCTCCCCGAAGCTGTTGTGGCCAATCATATTTTCCACTTCTCCAGCATCTCCCTGTAACTCCCCAGCTGCCAGCCCTGACATGCATTAATGAAGGCAGTGGCTTGTACACCGCTTGTCATGTTTGAAGAGGTGCATGACACTCTACAGTTACAGCTAACTGGAGAAAGAGATGACTTTTGTGCACGCCAGCTAATTGGTGTCAAATCACATCACCTTGCTTTGCCATGACAGGCACAAATCGGAACCGCTGAGGGTTGTTCCAGTCTCTGCTCCCCCAGGGTCCACTGGTATTTCAAAGTCACTACAGTTGTGCATTCCTGATCCTTACCCATTCCCCATCCCAGACCCACAACAAATTGTATTTTAAATTGCTTTAATCTCTAGGTCAAAAAAATTTCAAGGACTCCAGTGGCAGAGCCCCTGTGAGTTCTGCAGATGACGAGATTGCTTCTGTCTTTCTGGTAGTCAATCCTGGTAGCAATTGGGCTGAATGGAGGATTTAGGATTAGGGCCGATGATGGCAGGTGGACATGCTCTTCCTCCTGATTCTTTTTCGAATTTTGTAGGTGCCTTGATCTTCATGCCCTCAGGTTACTCAGGTCTGCAACTTACAAGGAAGAGGTTGAGTGATTCACTTTGAAAGCAAGCTCCGGTTGCCCCTGTTCCAGGCCAGCTCTCTGCTGTGGCCCGGGAGTGCAGTGGAGGATGGCCCAAGTGCTTGGGCCCTGCACCCCATGGGAGACCAGGAGAAGCACCTGGCTCCTGCCATCGGATCAGTGCGGTGTGCTGATTTTTTAAAAAATGCTCAGTCGCGGTTCTAACTACAGATGATCTATTTTCTCCACTAGAATGCAAACTCCTTTAAGGGAGAGGGATTTTGCTCATTGTTCACCAGATTTATTGGTGCTGGGCATATGGTTGGTATTCAATGAATGTGTAAGTTACAAAGAAAGGGATTTTTAAAAAGCATAAGAGGGAAAGAGGAAGGAAAAGAGAGTAAGGAAGAAGGAAAGAAGGCAAAGAGATTAATTTCAGCCATGCATTTTGGCTTAGCAGCTGGGTTTGATGGAATCTCCTAACCCCCTGTACTCTGGGTTTTCTGCTGTCATTGGCCTGAAAAATTTACCTTGGTCAGGGTTTTGGTTGCAGGACCAGCAGGTGCAACTCTTTAGCTTGTGAGTGGGAAATGGTGGAGCTTCTTTTTTTTTAGTGTTTGTTCCTTTGTCATATTTTATCTCTATAACAAAAAGTGGTGGGACTCGGGGATGAAACATTCGCCAGAGGCCTGTGCATCCAGCTGTGGGCCTGACGGGAGTTGGCCAGGAGGTGCAGAGGTAAAGCAGGCCTGTCCTTCCCAACCAGCACATCCTTGCCTTTGTTCTCATTGTGCTTGCCGCACGGCCTCCCATGTCAGGATGGCTGCCAGTTTTAAACACCCACTTAATTAATTTAGTCAGGGATTTACAAGACGAAAAATGAAAGAAAACTAAGCCAAGTGCTTAACTTTAATTCAAAACGAATTACCTGATTTCTTTTTAGTGAAAAGCTCCTAAGCTTTGCAGAAGCATCGGCAGGTTTTTTAAAATTTTTTTGTTTTCCACGCTACATCTTAATATGTGGTTATTTCCATGTAACTTTTATAAGTTGCTATTGTTTTACATTAGGGTTGGAAAGTGTGCAGGAGGGTTTTTGTTTTGTTTTGGTTTTTAGCTGCTGTGGGAGATACTAATGCACTGACAGAATATTATGACAGAATGATTTTTAACGATAATGCAGCTGTTACAACTTCTGTCTTTGAAATGCCAGAAGGCAGTCAAAATGGAGTACACCATGCACCAACTGGGACCAACCTAGTTCCTTCTAGATGTTCTGAAGACACTTACGGGAATGTAAGCCTCACTGGAAAAACTTGAGAACAGGCACATCACAGGGCTCTGTTCCCCCAGGGGTTCTGGTATGGAGGGTTTTGGGAGGTTGTTCATTTCCAGTATCCCAGGTCATTGTGATGTAATGCCATTTAGAGTTGCTTCTCTGGGGAACTGAAAACAAATAATGATAAGATAAAAATCTCTTCTGCAAGTAAGTGCAGTTGAGTGAATCTCTGAAATTGTCTTTGAACCAGTCTCCAGTCTGGTTCCCAGCAATGTTGATTTTCTCACAACAGTTGGATTTTGTTCTATGTCAGACCACTCAATAGCTTTCTGTGTCTTTCAGGATACCTTTTGAATGTTTTTGTCAGTATTCTAGGCTTTTCATGATCCATAATAATGATTCACAAAGAGAAATTGTTAAAAAGGCAGATGATTGACTGCACGTTTGGGGTAGTGGTTAAGATACCAGTTGGTCAGGGCCAGCGCTGTGGTGCAGTAGGTTTATCCTCTGCCTGCAGTACCAGCATCCCATATGTGCTGGTTCTAGTCTCAGTTGCTCCTCTTCCGATCCACCTCTCTGCTATGACCTAGGAAAGCAGTGGAAGATGGCCCAAGCACTTGGGGTCCTGCACCCATTCGGAAGACCCAGAAGAAGCTCCTGGCTCCGATTGGCTCTGCTCTGACTGTTGAGGCCATTGTGAGAGTGAATCAGAGGACAGAAGACTTTTCTCTCTCGCGTGCGCTCTCTCTCTCTCTCTCTCTCTCTCTCTCTCTCTCTAACCCTACCTCTCAAATAAATAAATAAAATTTTTTTAAAAAAAGATGGGATGTCCACATCTCATATGTGAGTGCCATGGTGCAAGTTTTAGCTCTGTTCCTGATCCAGCTTCCTGGTACTGTGCACCCAGGGAGGAAGCAGGTGATGGCTTAAGTAGTTGAGTTCCTGCAACCTGTATAGGAGATTCTGAATGAGTTCTTGGTTTCTGGTTTTGGTGTGACCTAACTCCAACTGTTGCAGCCATCTGAAAACTGAATCAGCAGGTGGGAGATCTCTCTGTGTCTTCTCCCTTTCAAAGAGATAAATAAATCATAAAAGAAAATAGAATAAAATTAAAATATAGACTATTGGACCGCACTGAATCAGGTTCCTGGACCTGTATAGGAGTCTATATCTATAGATATATGTTACTAAATCCCCTAGTGATATATTTCAAAAATATGAAATTTTGATATATTTTAAAATTTCAGATTTTCTTCAGATTCTCTGGCTTCTTTCTCACCACTGAATGCACATTTTCTCCTGCAACTGTACCAGACAACTAGAAGTTCCTCAGTTTCTCAGGTTGTTCCAGATCTTCTCAAGTGCCCCACCCTTACCTCTCACCCAGCTAAACTCCTGCCCCTCATAAACTGATCTGTGGCACCGTATCCCCCCAGAGTCTTCTCTTGGCTATCAAGTATGGAAGTCATATATATATAGCATCCTCTGTATATCCCCAGCTAGAATATTTTTGTTGTTTTGGATAGATGTTGATTTGCTCTGTGTCTTTGGCACTAGGCTAGAATATGGATAAGAGAATCAAGGAGCTGGAGGGAGATATTTTTGGATGACTGGAGCCTTGGAGTTCTTAGCTTTAGCTCTGAGAAAGACATCTGAAGATTAGGCTAATCTTATCCTTGCTGCCTTTACAGGGATACATCATGTGAGTGGTATGGTGCTGTCTCAT
This sequence comes from Sylvilagus floridanus, assembly GCA_949820135.1. Taxonomy (NCBI): domain Eukaryota; kingdom Metazoa; phylum Chordata; class Mammalia; order Lagomorpha; family Leporidae; genus Sylvilagus; species Sylvilagus floridanus. The sequence continues at coordinate 57,407,152 of OX463235.1, forward strand.
ACACTGGAATCAGTGACAATAATCTATCATCCAATAACTTTTTTTTCTTACTCACCTATGAGAAGAAACTCAGGTAACTTTACACATGATTTACAGCCTGCCTTCTATGCAGAGTGTCAAATGTAGATGTCACCCTATGAGAAGTTCAGTTGTTTATTTTTTTTTTTTTTGACAGAGTTAGACAGTGAGAGAGAGACAGAGAGAAAGGTCTTCCTTCCATTGGTTCACCCCCCTAAATGGCCGCTACAGCTGGCACGCTGTGCTGATCCGGAGCCAGGAGCCAGGTGACTTCTGGTCTCCCATGCGGGTGCAGGGCCCAAACACTTGGGCCATCCTCCACTGCCTTCCCAGGTCACAGAGAGGGCTGGACTGGAAGAGGGGCAACCGGGATAGAATCCGGTGCCCTGACCAGGACTAGAACCCAGTGTGCCGGTGCCGCAGGAAGAGGATTAGCCAAGTGAGCCACAGCGCCAGCCCCAGTTGTTTATTCTTTAAACGAGGTAAACATCTTTACCAATTCTATGCTTTGGGTATAACTTGTCCCCCAAGTTTCATGTGCTGAAAGCTTAGTTCCCAGTGAAATAGCATTGAGGTTGTAGGACCTCTAAAGATGATTAGATCACAAAGAGCACTCCTTGTGCTGCAGAACTGAGTGGGTTCCTGTGAGAGCTGCTGCTGTAAAAGAGGAAGCTTGGCCCTTCCCTGCTCTCCTGCTTCTTTCCTCCCACGTGTGCACCTGTGCATGCGGCTGGATTCCCTTGTTCTGTTGTGACACAGCCAGGTGGCCCCTCATCAGATGCTAAGGCCTTGCTGTTTAGACTTTCTACCCACCAGAATCATGATCCAAATACACCTCTTTTCTTTATAAATATCCCAGCCTCAGATATTTTTAAAAAAACATTTTGACAGGCAGAGTGGACAGTGAGAGAGAGAGACAGAGAGAAAGGTCTTCCTTTGCCGTTGGTTCACCCTCCAATGGCTGCCGCGGCCAGCGCACTGCGGCCAGTGCATTGTGCTGATCCGAAGGCAGGAGCCAGGTGCTTCTCCTGGTCTCCCATGGGGTGCAGGGCCCAAGCACTTGGGCCAACCTCCACTGCACTCCCTGGCCACATCAGAGAGCTGGCTTGGAAGAGGGGCAACCGGGACAGAATCTGGCCCTTGACCAGGACTAGAACCCAGTGTGCTGGCGCTGCAGGAGGAGGATTAGCCTATTGAGCCGCGGCGCTGGCCCAGCCTCAGATATTTTGTTATAGCAACACAGAACAGACTAAGAAAACCAAGAAGAGTGAGGAGAAGCCGAGGAGAGCCAGAGATGAAAACGACGGAAGAAACTGAGAGGAAGAAAATTTGAGTAGAGGAACTGGAGTGTGGTACAGAGGTTAATCGATGCTTGGGACTGCTGCATCCCATATCAGCTAGGTTTGAGTACTGACTACTTTGCTTTTGATCCAGCATCTTGTAAATGCTCACCATTTGAGGCAGCAGATGATGGCTGAAGTACTTGGGTCTGTGTCACCCATTTGAGAGACCCAGATGGAGTCCTGGGATCCTGGCATCAGCTTAACTCCGCCCTGGCCATTGTGGGTATTTGGGGAGTGAACCAGTGGATGGAATGTATGTCTCATTCCCTGTTTTCAAATAAAATGAAAATAATACATTTTTAAAATGAAATGTTCAATGCAGTTTTGGCATCATAATTTTAAGCATTTTTTTAAAACAGAATTTAATTATATGTGGATGTCTCCTATTAGCTTTTCTCCAGAAACCTGAAGTTTGAGATAAGAAATTCTGAAATCATTGGAAGATCATTCGGGGAGAGAGAAACAAGACTCATGTAAGATAGGAAAGTGAATTAATAAGTAAATTAAGAATTCAAAACTGATCTGCTTCACATTTTTCTAATTATTCTTTTCAAATTTTTATTTATTTGAGAAGCAGAGACATAGAAAGACAGAGGTCTTGGTGCCGGTGCTGTGGCACAGCAGGTTAAAGCCCTGGGCTGAAGCGCCAGCAGCCCATATAGGCGCCGGTTCTAGTCCTGGCTGCTCCTCTTCTGATCCAGCTCTGTGCTGTGGCCTGGGATAGCAGTGGAGGATGGCCCAAGTCCTTGGGTCCCTGTACCCATGTGGGAGGCCCGGAAGAGGTTCCTGGCTCCTGACTTCGGACTGACCCAGCTCCGGCTATTGCGGCCATCTGGGGAGTGAACCAGTGTGTGGAAGACCTCTCTCTCTGTCTCTACCTCTCTCTGTAACTCTTTCAAATAAATAAAACAAATATTTTGAAAAAAAGAGCTCTTTGATCTGCTGGATCAATCCTCAAATGCCTTCAGCAGTCAGAGTTCAGCCAAGTGGAAGCCAGAGCTTGGAACTCTACTTGGGTCTCCCATGTGCGTAGCAGGGATTCAACTAGTCCAGCCATCACCTGCTGCCTCCCAGTGTGTGCAGTAGCAGGAAGCTGGAATCAGGGATGGCTCTGGGTTTCCAGCTGAGGCACTCTGAGATGGAATGTGGGCATCCCACATGGTGTCTTAACCACTACACTAAATGCTCACACCTTCTAATTGTGTTTGTAATCCATCAGTGCCATTCTGCTTATTTGGCTATGAGTCTAATGAAAGTGTTTAGTCTCTTCTGGTGGCTACTTGAATTGTTTGATGTTATGTTTCTTTGTCAGGATCTCTCAGTCAGAAGTCTTCATCAGACTCAGTATTAAATCCACATACAGACCACGCTATTTTTGATGATGTTGAGTTTTGATATTAACCGTGGTCTGAGTTGTATATTCAATCATGAGAAATTGGGCTTTTTTTCTCCCCTCTGGGCCAAAGAGCACTGAATCTCAGTGAATTCAGAAGAGAAGGAAAACATTGGTCATATCAACTACCTTAACTAAGTGACCTTTGAAACTCTGCTATCTTCAAAGGTCAGCAGGCTTGTAGAGTAGACTTACAGTAAATAATTGGCCAATATTGTTCCTTAAGCAGCCTTTCACAACTTGATTCCGTTCTGCTATCTCCCTGCTCATCAGGTCATAGACCTGGAAACCAATCTAGGCATTCTCTCACCCCATCCAATTTGTCACTCCGTTTTCTCCCGGTGAGCCCCTCAATGGCACCTCCAATCAGGAGCGCTCTCTCCTGCACATTCTTTTCTCCCTAAACCCTCACTGAAATCAGTGAAGCTGCCTTTTGACAGCTCTCTCTGTCCTTCCAACCACCTCCGGTTACATTTTTCCACAGTTCCAATATTTGCTTTTTGCTGACATATAAGCAAAACTGTAAGTTTCAATGGTTCCCTACCACATGCTCTATTTTGCACAATTAGAGTCTAGAGGATTTCACTTTTGTTCACCTCTCCAGTATTCATTCTCTCTCTCTTCTCCAGTCTCATGCTCCTTCCTCTTCATCCTCAGAACTACCTATAGATCCTAGACTGCATCATGTTCTCTGTGTTTGAAATATTTTCCTCGTGTTCTCACAATTATTTGCCATTTGCACATCAACCTTCTCTGTTAGGTGAACTCCTGAGCATTCTACAAGCTTGGCTCTTCAGCTGGTTTGCAGCTGGTTTTCCCAAAATACCCTGAACATATCAAGCAATTGTACTGGAATTAATTTTTGTGTGCTTCCTAATAGGCATATCTTTACCTTTGCATGCCCATTGTCTAATGATTGGCCCATTAGTAGTTTCTTGCCTAAATTTTTTTTTTTTCAGAATCCATAGAGGACTCATTTTACATGTTTCTGATTTAGTTGATCTTGGACCTTATAATCTAGTGATGGGCATAAGACCAGGTGAGATTAATCAGAAGCCTCCTTAAGACATTTTTGAGAGAGCATTGAGAAAGATGTTTTCATCTGGAGTTCAAGTTTTCAGAAAATACAAGCTGACTTCCAAGCTGATACTCCAACCAAGCAGTCTATAATTATAGGTAGGGAGAGGAAAGGAGAGTAAGATATAGCAAGATGGAGAGAGCAAGGAAAAATAATTTCAATTCCCTCTCCAAGGGTCTGGGCTATGCTTGTACAAGCCTACATCATACCCCTCTACTTTTGAATCACGTGAGAAAAATACAGAAATACTGTCTCTTAAAAAACAAGACATGAGACAATAAATAAATGTTTATTCAATGAAGGAACAAAAAGTCATATTTCATGAGGTGAAGGAAGAGGGGAAAGAAAGCAGTTAAGAAGAATGAGAGAGGGGCCAGATTTGTGGTTTAAACAGTTTGTTAAGCTGCCGACTGAGACACGAGCATCCCATATGGGCGCTGGTTCGAGTCCCAGCTGTTCTGCTTCAGGGCCAGCACCCTGCTAATGCACAGGTGAAAGCAGCAGAAGATGACCCAAGTGCTTGGGCCTCTGCATCCACGTGGGAGACTGATAAAACTCCTGGTTCCAGCCCTGGCTGTTGCAACCCTTTGGGGAATGAACCAGATGAGAGTTTCTCTTCCTGCACCCCCTTTTTTCTTCCTTCTTCCCCTCTTCCTCCTTCCCCTCTTCCTCCTTTTCTCTCTGTAACTCTGCCTTTTAAATTAATAAATAAATCTTTAAAAGAAGAAGGAGAAGATCAGAAGGCATATGGCAGTCAATTAAGATGGAGTCCTTAGATGGAACAATTTCCAGAAGGAAGAAGGGTGGTGACTACACAGATAGAAAAGCAATGTGTATGTTAGGGTGTGGCCAGGGATTTAATTGTTAAGAGACCCAGGTCAATCTGAAGGGCATGATGCACTGCTGATAGATGGACAAATCAATGATTCCTATGAAAGGGAAACAGAATTTAACATCATAAAATGCATTTTGGGAGTCTATTTTTATTGCTTCATTTCTAACATATGCCTAAATTCAGGTTATATTTTGTGTCTCTGCTGGAGTTTATTCTGACAGATATATTTTCAGGATTGCACTTTTGGTCAAAGCATACAATGACGAAACCCACCAGGAGGGGCTTGAGCATGCAGTGAGGCTGACGGGGGTCCATTTGTCATCGTGAGTGAAATGTCGTCAAGAGAGCACAGAGATTGCACTGAGAAGCTAAATTCAGCATCTGACACTCTGAGATGGCAAACAGTCAAAGGAAAGTCACAGCCAGGATGAAAGGGGTGGCATCAGGGGTGGGAAGTGAGTCTTCTGTTTGTCCTCCACAGGGTGATTGTGGAAATTCAGATCCATTTCCTGATACTGTCAACTGATGCTTTGTACCCACAGCGGATCAGAAGACCCTTTGCCCCTTGTAATAAGGGTGGTGATAGATGATGAAGAAAAGAGTTGACTCTCAGTACATACCTACTCTGTGTGTGGAAGTGAGATGCTATTTTAAGATTAGATGTGAAAATTGCTTACCTAGCATATGGGGGGTATGTTTCAAAGGATGATTCATTTGGTTAAATTGCTAATTACAAGGGAAGAAGAGGTAGATATCTTTTCTGGTATTAGCTAACTGAGGAAGAGTTGTCTGTCTGGAGAAATAGGAATGGGTAAAGGGTAAGTTGCCAATAAATATATTTTTTGAGCTCACAAAATGCTAACCACTCAATCATTGAAAACTGCAGTCTTTTCAACATATGGTGCTAGAAAAACTGGACATTTACAGGCAAAATCATTAATGTAGACACAGATTTTATACCGTTTCAGAAGATGAATTAAAAATGTATTGTATAGCTAAATATGAAACTCAAAACTCTAAAACTCCTATGAGAAAACCAGGATGACCTTGGATATGGCAGTGGCATTTTAGACCCAACATGAAAGTCATGATCCATGAAATATGTAAATGGTATTGCTGGATTTCCTTAAAATTAAAAACATCTCTGTGAAAGGTGTTAAGAGAAAGAAACTACAAGTGTCTGACTAGGAGATATTGTTTGCATAAAGCATATCTGATAAAGGATTTTACTCAAAATATAGCAAGAAATCATAAAAATAAATAATAAATAACCCAATTAAAAATGAGACCTAGGAGTTTAACAACTCTATCAGCAAAGAAGATATGCAAATGTTCAATGAGCATAGGAAACGATGCTCCACACTTTACGTTAACAGGGAAATGCAAATTAAAATGAGTAAGACTAGGAGATACCTATTAGAATGTCCCAGATCCAGAGTGTTGGCAATACCAAATGCTGGCAAGGATGTAGACTAACAGAAACTCAAAATTATTGCTAGTAGGAATGCAAAATGGAATAGCCACTTTGGCAAATAATTTGACAGCTTCTTAAGAATCCGAAAATGCTCCTACCAAATGATCAGCAATTGACACCTTCCTATTTGCCCCAAGAAATTCAAATCTCATATCCACACAGAAACATGCAGTTGACATTTATTGCAGTTTTGCTCATAGTTGTCAAAACTTGAAAGCAACTGAGACGTCCTTTACTGAAGGGATTACAAATAAACTGTGATGCATTCAGACAATATATTATTCAGTAAAGATAAATGAACCTAAACCATGTAAAGGCATTGAGGAAGTTAGATGCTTATTGTGAAGTGAGATAATCTGAAAAGGCTACCCATTGAATGATTCCGAGTATATGACATTCCAGAAAAAGCAAAACTATGGAGAAAGTAGAGAGATACCTCATTGCCAGGTGCTGGAGGGAGAAGGACATGGAGGGCTAAGTGGATTTTTAGGGCAGTGGACATTCTTTTTTTTGACAGGCAGAGGGACAGTGAGAGAAGAGAGAGAGACGGAGAGAAAGGTCTTCCTTTGGCCGTTGGTTCACCCTCCAATTGCCGCCGGGGCCGGCGCACTGTGGCCGGCACACCACGCAGATCTGAAGGCAGGAGCCAGGTGCTTCTCCTGGTCTCCCATGGGGTGCAGGGCCCAAGCACTTGGGCCAACCTCTACTGCACTCCCTGGCCACAGCAGAGGGCTGGCCTGGAAGAGAGGCAACCGGGACAGAATCTGGTGCCCCGACCGGGACTAGAACCCGGTGTGCCAGTGCCGCTAGGTGGAGGATTAGCCTGCTGAGCCACAGCGCCAGCCTTGGGCAGTGGACATTCTTATGCTACAAAGATGTACACACACCGTGCATGTACATAAGATAGAATGTACATGCAATGGCAAAACTAAATACATGGATTGTGAGCGATGATGAAGTGTCAGTTAAAACCAATGTAACAAATGGTAGAGGATATGGAGGATATGGAGGATATAGAGGAGGAGGAGGATATGGAGGAGGAGGAGGGTATGGAGGAGGAGGAGGAGGAAGAGGAGGCGGCGGCTATGCTGAATTAGGGAGAGTACAAGGGAAATCTGTACTTTCCTTTGAAATTTCTTCTGAATTTGTATATTATCCAAAATAATATACAATTGTGCTCTAAAACAAAGTTTTAATTAAAAGAATAAAATTTTAGCATATACGCTTAAAACTTATAAAAACTTATTGTAATATATCCTAGGTTTCCCTTGAAGTTAAAATTTCCAGGGAAATGTAAGTATCTTTCCAGTTTGCAAACTAGAAAAATAAAATGCTTTCCTATTCTTTTAGGAGTTTTAAGTGTATACAGGTGTGGAGATAAAATCATCTCATCTTTAACTCTTTTTAAGACCTTTGTGCAAAAATAATTTCATCATTAGTGTTCATGGGCATAACTGCTTTCATGAAATTGATTATTGTCCCAATGATAATTTATAAGAAATCTAATGTTTAAAATTGGTTTGTGGGTGATGGCAGTGGTGGTGGTGTGGTGTGATGGTAGAATGCCCTAATGTAATCCAAGTACCAACTCAAATGTTCCAAATTTCTTCTACTCTCATTACCTGGAATCATTGGATCCTTTCATAGAATATTTTGCATAAGTCTGGTGCATTCTTTGCCGTCTTCCTGCAGGGAAATTAGGTTTGGAAATTCACTCCTAAGTTTCATGAAGTCTTGCCTTTGCAGATCTCAGTGTTTGGAAAGCTCAAGTCTGTTTTGGCAGTGACTTGCCTCTAGTAAAGGTTTTTTGGAAGTGGCTATGCCTTTGGATTACATGGTCTTTTAAGAAGATTAAAACGAAAATACGAAAGGAAGGAGAAGGGAAAGTGATAGCAAGGGATGGTAGGTTGGGAAGTATCATTATATTCTTAAAAGTGTATATATAAAATTTGTTCCCTTTATATAAAAGAATTATTTATAAGGCATAATATTAGAGTTCACAAAACTATATCACAGCAAGGAGCAAATCATCAGTAAGAAATATTTTAGCCCATGTGAATGTGGTTACATGTTAACAATAGATGGGTCTGAAATATAATTGAAATTATCAATAATTTTTAAAAGATTTATTATTTATTTGAAAATCAGAGTTACACAGAGAGAGGAGAGACAGGGAGACAGAGAGGGAGAGAGAGGGAGAGGGAGGGAGGTCTTCCATCCCTGGTTCATTTCCCAATTGGCCACAACGGCCAGAGCTGCACTGATCCGAAGCCAGGAGCTGCTTCTGGGTCTGCCACGCAGGTGCAGGGGCCCAAGGACTTGGGCCATCTTCCACTGCTTCCCCAGGCCATAGCGAAGAGCTAGATTGGAAGTGGAGCTGGATTGGAAGCGGAGCAGCCGGGACACTAACTGTTGTCCATATGGGATGCTGGCACCGCAGGCAGTAGCTTTATCTGCTATGCCACAATGCCAGCCCCATCAATAATAATTAAACAAAATATCACTCCTTATATTAGTAATGCCCAGTATGCATATATTTATGCAGGCAATTGTTCATGAATAATCTGAGTGATATAAAATTATGTATAAATCAGAAAGAAAAATTAAAAAATACATATGCATAAGATTATCACAATATGCTTATTGTTCCCCATATATTGATCACCCTCTCTCTGCCTACAAACTCTACACCGTACTCATCTGATCTTGTGGTCACTCCTCAAAATGGAGCTTTGTTTCTAGTTAATACAACATGTCTAAGTCACCTCCACCCCTCCTACTTTTCCCATCCAGCAATATTCTTCCATCTCTCTGCCTATAGATTTCTGTAATCCTTCACTGATGACTTCCCAAACTCTCAAGTCATCTCACATCATAGAAATGCTTACTATGTAAGTATGTCCACATAACTTATTTTATAATTATTATTTGTGTTTCATTATTTCCAGATAATGTGTTGCCCTATTTACTGTTAGAAACTCAAGAGCAGAGGCCAAATCGTGGGGTTCTTCCATATTTGCCCAAGAGCTGGGCATGTACCAGGCAAATACAGCCACACACTGCCTAAAAACAGTTCTGTCAGCCCTGGAATGCATATGCTGTAGAGGTCCAGTATAGCTCAGGTGTGTACGGGCTACACCATCTAAGTGTTAAGTGTGAATACACTCTGGTGTTAGCACATTGGTGAAATTGTCGAATGATGTATTCCTCAGAATGACTACTAAATCAGGACACATTTAAAGTCTTTGTGGCAATACGGGTTAAGTGGGAGAAGCATAAACTCTCTGCCATTCATAGCCCATCAACCTTTGCATGGCAGATACATGTGTAACAGAGGACACAAGACAGGAGTAAGGGCTGACTTACAGTACTTTTTTGGGGGGATAGTTACCAGGCACATGGTAAGCATTAGAAACACCATAACGTATAAATATTTTTGTGTGCCAGGAACAAAAGTACACATTGCAGTAGTTTGCCTTTTGCCACTGTTCCATAGTTATGTGTACTTTGCTTCCGCAGGAGTGCTGAAGGACAAATGTTACAACAAATTTCCTAATACTATTTTAACTTATGTTACAGAACAGAGAACAACTTCCAGAATGTTGAAAAATTTTATCCTGTGTGTGACAGGTGTTTTAATAATAAGAGATGGCCAGTTTTAAATGCCTGCAGACATACTAAACTTGGAGGAACACACTGATAGAATTTTTTGCTCACCACATAAATGGCTACTTTCCCTGTCCAAGGCTCCTTCTCCGCTCACCATCACTTGATCCCAGTGATGGGATAATCCATGGCTGGATCTTCCTCTGGAAGTCTCCATTTGTCATCCTAAGACATTGTTGCATATGTGAATAATCACAGTAAATATGCCATAATAATTCATTTGCATCCATTCACAATAAAACCATAAAACCATATCATTAAAACAAAATTGAATATTTTGCCTTGAATATTGATGGATATCATTACCCCCAAAAAATGCAAAATCCCCTTCCAAATAAAATGGTTTGCAGCAATAATTGTGATAATAATTGCACCAAGCCACTTATATTTCTCTCTTATCCTCCTGAACATGTCTCTCATCTTGGCACTGTGGGAAATCTTTGTGTTGGCAGGATATTAGTGAATTGTGTTGTAGTTAACACTAATTAATTCATGTTGGTTTCTTCACAGTCTAATGAAACAGAATTAAACCTGTACTTTGCTCATTTGGTTCATATTTTCCAAATGAGATACCTAATGGAGTCTTTGGAAAGGGCATGTCAACTCTACATAGTTAGTCTCTTTCAGATTTCTTTAAGCTTTCCAAGAGGAAAACCTGAAACCTTGAATAGCGTGCCAGTAATAATGATGATTATGTACTAAAAAATGAAATGAGCTCTACAACGTGGTTATCCTCCAATTTATAGCCAGGGAGAAGTTTCTCAGAAATTACGCTGAACGAATGACATTAAAGAATAAAAATCCTAGTGCTTTCTTGCTTATATGACATAGGAGGGCTTAGATCTGCACCGCTTAAATGATTTTGAAAATGCAGTAATTGTTCAGGTAATTAAAAATGATTTTGAGTTCTAGAAGAAAGGATTTTGAATATTTTTACCACAAAGAGATGATAATTTTTTGAAAATACAGATGTGTTGAGCTAGGGGGAGGCATTTGGTACAGCAGTTAAATATTTGAATATAATGCAGATATATATGTATCAAAACATCACATTGTAACCCACAGTATGCAGTTTTAGGTTTCAATTTTAAAATCATTTCATTTTGAGAATGTATGGAATTAATTATCTAAGTTTTTCAGAAATAATAGCCTTATTTGTTAATTTCTAACATTTTGCTTGCTTTTTTCATTTTTATTTGATTAAGAAAGGACTTCCTTAAAAATAGCAACAGCTAAGTCAGTTATATTTTCAGGAACTAACAAATGAGGTCAGATAAAATTCATTCAAAAGTTAAAGAAGATTCGATTTCTCTTGGTTTATTAACACTAAATGTAATTGTGTTGTATGTGTGTACTCTGGTATTAGTCAAATCACTCTTTGATTTTGACTTTCTAGGTTTTTTTTTTTTTCACTTAAAAAGGATGTTGAGCCATATACTCTCTCAAGCTAATATTCTTAAATTAAGTAATTCAAAACGGAACATTAACAGCTAAAAACTTTTCAGAAGAATATTCATAGTCTAAATGTTTGCACTTATAACTAAAAAAAGAATATCTGACACTTTAATATCATTCTACCCTAGACACTCTTGTAAGTATTATACAGAAGCTACCTTTTTTTCCCCCACAAAGACAAGTATAGCCGTCTTCCTACTATACCAGAAGCCCAAGTTCCCTCTTGGCCTAAGTGCAGGTTTCTTCCTATGAATTAACATTAATTGTACAACTACATTTATACACTATCCTTTGGACTTGATAACAGTTTGATTTATCTGTTCATATGCTGTCATTCCTCAATATCTGTAGGGGCTTGGTTTCTTAATCCACAGATACTCAAATTATTTTTAACAAAAGACATCGTATTTACATATATAATCTCTGTGTATCCTTATGTATTCTTTAAATCATTTCTAATCACACAGTGTAAATATTTTATAGTGTTATTTAAAAAGCAATTAGAAGAACAAAATCTGTACAGGTTTAGAAGGGACACAATTTTAAAAATACTTTGAAATATGGTTAGTTGAGTCCTCAGACTCTGAGCAGGTGCCTGTGAGGACTGATGGGGTATTTGATTACACTTTTGCTTTTTGTGTCTCTATTCTTCTGTCTGTGTCTTTCACATGAAGGCACTTCCAAAAGTTTGTGGAAAGATGCAAATGAAACATAACCTTATATTTGATACAAACAAATTGAAATCCATTGAAATCCATGCACAATATTTCACAATAGGCATTTTCCATGAACTTTTTGAAGACTCTTCTAGTGTGCAGTTTATCCATTATGTTTTATGAAATTTTCATGTAGCCTTTTCAAAGCCACAGAACTACTCTGTCATTGCTTGTTAGATATGTTAAGGAGTGTTCAATCCCTAGAGAAGGAAGCCTCAGGCAGTCTGTCTTTCCTAAAGAGAAAAGTTCCTTTTGAGGTTGTTCTAATTCAATTTTTCAGATAACACTCTCTAGAATGCCTTTATTTTCCATTACAGATTAAAAATAAAAAGTTTGGAGACGCCAGTCTCAATTGCTTTGTCGACTAGTTGCTGTTCATTTTCAGAAGGAAGAAAAGAACTAGTTCTTAATTGCAGCAGCTCTTCACTGGCATGTAGCAGAGCACTTTGATCGATGGGTGAGACAAGCTAGGGCTCCCCTGCTCACTCCAGGGGATTATAGTCCAGTCATGGAAACCAGGTTTCAATACAGTGAAAAACAGCAATAAGATGTAATAAATAGAAAATTGTGCTCATATGCTAAATTTTAATTATTTGGACAGGATCAGCAGTATGATTTCAGACACGAGATACTAAAGACTACAGTAATAAAGGAACCTTTCTGGAGAGAATTTTCCTGGCAGCCATGCTCACTCCTGCTCCTGAATGATATATTGTTTTGCAATCAATGGGTCATTCGTAAGTTATCTACTTGTGCAAGACCTATGCCCGCCATGTTTGAACCCATCATGGCAAAATCAATATTGTGTTGTCCCATAAAGCAAACACCAATAGGGGAATACTCTATAGCACTTCCCAAGTCATCAAATGGAACAAGACATGGACCCAAGGCCAAATGATGCTGCTTGAATCCTCACACAGGTGGTCCTCATGAGCCCATATGTCTAGGAGGGATTCTGCTATACTGGCATCAAATTATCTTCTCAGCAGATATCCAGATCTCCACCTGTTTTCTGGACCAACAGAAATGAGGAAGTTCCAGCTAACTTAACCTTATATATTGACCCCAGGGTCCATGACAGCCAGATGGACTGGTAGACACTAGAATAGGGAGGGAAATCTACTACACAGAGAAAGTGATTCATGATTCTTTTCTGCCAATGGCACTGCCTCTACCTATCTATGGAGCCCATTTTAGATGCGGAAATAAGACTGGCATGAGTACTCCAGCATCTTCAAATAGAATGTTGGTTTGAAGAATACAAAAAGCTTATTCTGTTTCATTTTTACTTTCATACTTTTATTTTTGCTGCATTGCTATTATAACTAAATGGACAACTCACCACCTGATGACATCTTCTTAGAAGTACATAAAGTTTGATCCTACCCCAGACACAAACACTGGAAAGGAATCTGCATTTAAGATCTTCATGGGATTTGTGTGCATGTTAAGGGTAGGGATGTCCTCTGATAATGAACATCCAAATCATGCCTTCCTGTTACTCAGGGTATGGTGGAAAACATAAGCAAGGACACAAACCATGAGGACTCGTAACTAAGACCAGCATTTATCAAACAATGACTATTAGCAAATACTTTTCTTAGCACCAGATTAGTATTCACTGTGTTAACTCATGAATTTCTCTGGACAAACTAATGGGATAGGACTCTTACTTCATTTTCGAGGTGAATAAACTGAGGCACAACAATTTTGTTTACCTCTAACACAAATATAATGTTGAATTTTTGAACTGAGGATTAGCAAACCCTGGAGTCACATTTTTAAATACTGCCTTCTACTGATAAATTTCTGGGAGTAGGAAATGTTTGCTTCTATTTGAGAATATTGAAGGAAAAATATCTCAAGCTTTTCAGAAGAGTGATGACTAAGCTGAGATTCTAGAATAAGGAAGAGTTAGCCAAGGCAGGGATGTCCATTAGGTCAGAGTTGGATCTTGATTTTGCCAGACGGACTCATTTTGCCAGTCCTATTGCATGTCCCTTGGCTGTATGAAAGTTATTTGTTTGGCAACCTCTCCTTTTTTTTTTTTTTTTTTAGTCTATGCTAGCAATTGGACTGTCCCCTTTCCTTCCTTTTATCTGTCTCCCATCGTAGGATAATGGTTGGGTAACTCTTAAGCATAGTTGTCCTCATCTGTGAGTTTCCATTTTTACCCTTTCAGATTTTTATGCCTTTGAATGAAAGAACTCTCTCAACCTAAATGGTTGTCCAACAAGAAACGTTTTTATGGAATGTTGCATAAGGTGCTTCCTCCATTCCCTCAAATGGACAAGCTTTCCTTCTCAAATCTGTCCTTCTTGGATCAATCAATAGTGTGTTAAAAAGGAATGAGCAAATTTCATGATATCTGTCCCTGGAAAAGGACTGTAGAGTAAAGGAACAGAAAGAGCTGTGTGCTTGGGTTAGGACCTGGGCTGGGTTGGCTCAGAGGACCATCCTTAGCATGCCAGCTTTTCTTTGACGGGCTTGATTGGCTGATTTTCACAACTACAGCCTATCTTGCCTTAGAAAGGACTTAGTTCTGTAGAACTACAAGAATCATCCTTGAGATGATTCAATTAAAATGGAAAGGGCTTGTCTATGTTCGTTTCCCTTATCTACCTAGATCAGGAGAACCATAAAGTACATTCTACCAATCTCCATCTTTCTATTCCAGCCAGTTAAGTTTGAGATTATAGTCCTTCAGAGCTTTGGAAGATAAGCATACAGAATATATGATATGCTCAACTCCACTTAATAAATGTTCAATAAATCAAAGTTGGTATAGTTGTAACTCTCAGGCCAGTAAATAGAGTCAAACTTTGGTTATTGGTGCTGGCATCTTGAAGAACAAACTACTTGCAAGTGATTTCTTTTTGTATATTGACTCATATAATATTATTGTGTTTCTCTATCATTTGAAATAAATTTTACTTTCTCAGAGCATAGGCTGGCACCAAAATCCTAATAGGAGGGCAAATTGACCTCGGTTAAAGGTTGCCAATTGAGTCCCTAATAGTGCAGAAGGTATTAGTAAGTATTGATAAGATAATTGCTTATTAAATTAAAATTACACATAATAATAGGGTGATACCTAACTCATCATACTCCAGATTTATCTTACAGAGTTGAATATAAAAATCAGGCCATAAAAAATAGAAAATGTAGATAACTGTTTGTTCTGATATCTGAGTAAGGAATGTCTTTATAATGAAATAGGATAAGAAAAAAGGATATATCAGAAAACCCTGAGGACGTGAGTTCTGGCACCAAGCAGGCCTTCTTTGGATACTGCCCCACAACCCTTGGATTAATGGTTTAACGCTCTGACTCTGTTTCCTCACCAGTAAAAGTGTTACATAATAAGTTTCTTGTTGTTAAGATTAAGTAAAGTTTGCTGTTTAGAACATAGTCCCAATGATGCATTTGTTAATATTTTGTTACTTTATCTAATTTCATTAAATGGCTAAAGATCAGTATGTCTTTAATTGGTACCAATAAAATTCAAAAGCTAATGCCAACTAGGGGAAAATTTGAATCTACAGGATAGGAAAAACACTGATATACTTAACCTCCAATGTCTCATACAATAAGTAAGAGAAATATAAATTCTGGTTAAAATAGTGCATAGAACATCACAGACAATTCATTTAAAAATCTGAAATCAGCATATAATGGACAGAGATTATATTTGAATCTACTCAGACTGAGAGGCAATCATGTTATAAAATATTTTATTTGTAAACATGACAAAAATATTTTAATGGTATGAGGTAGCAAGCAGTCCTACAACAAGTGGTGGGAATATAGGGATTATTCTTGTCAAGGGTAATTTGCCAAGATAGATCACCTTTAAGCTCGCAATCTCCCATATAAATAGTAATCATGCAGAAGTCATCAAAGATGTGTCTAAATACACAGGTATAAAGACATTTAGGCAAAATACAAAATATTCAATAGTAGGTATTGAGTTAATAAACTCCATACTATGCTTACAGGATCAAAATGACTTTGTACATAATGTTAGTAGCAGGAAAGAATATATGTAATACTTACTGTATGTCTAAAAAGGTAGAAAATGTGGGCATGTTCAGTTATTGCGTAGGATGCCCACATGCCATACTGTAGTGCTTGCAATCAGGTCTGAGGTCTGCTCCTGACTCCAGCTTCCTTCTAATGTGCCCCCTGGGAAGCATTAGGTAATCAGGCAATCTGGTCTCTGCCACCCACGTGGGAGTCTTAGATTGGGTTCCCAGCCCCCAGATGACATTTGGGGGGGTAAACCAACCAATGGAAGAGCTCCATATGTTTGTATGTCTCTGTTTCTTTGCTTTTCAGGTAAATTTAAAATAAACATTTAAAACGTAGTATTACTTAATAAAGGGAATATAAACAATATGCTGCCAATTTATGTTTTAGTGAATAAAATACACAAAAATATTTGTAGTGATAGCCAAATTACAATTTAATTTCAAGATATATGCTTTATATATTTTCTGTTTGCCTTCAATTTGTGGACTTTCCAAATTTAACTCAGTAAACATTCTTTCATATCAAAATAGAAGATTTAAAATTCTAGCATACATATTTTTGCCCCGGAGAAGTTTCATGCAGATAAGAAATAACCTCACAGTAAGAGAACCTTTATCTCAAATGAAATTCATGGATACTGACCTTGTCTAACACAAATATTCTGTTTGAAACATCGTTCTGGTATAGGTCATAGATTTCTGAAAGAGGACAGGTTGTGAATTTTCCAGTTCTTGGAGGTTTACTATGTTTTCCCACTTAATGGAAACATTTTCTTCCCAGGAAGAATTAAAGACTTACATGACCTTAGACTTGGAAGGTGTCTCAGGTCAACTTTCTCATGATTAATTTTATTGTCAGAGAATAAATTTAATGCTTTCCATTCTCTATCTTGAAATTGTCCCCTGTACCAAGCACCATGCAATATGAATGTCACTCAATGCTTAATAATAAATGATTTAAGGGATTCCTTTACTGCGATGGTATCTGTGTATAGGATACTCTTACAATTTTCTCTGAATATGTTGAAATCTTTCTCAAAGATAGAGTATAGGGTTACCTGCTGCCTTTTTTCTTGTCTGTTTCCCTCTTTCAGTGTTGCCCTCTTTCAAATGCCATGCTCACTTTTGAATAATCAAGTGCTTGTTCTTCAGTGGATCCATTCATTGTGTCAGATAATCCATTCACCAAATGCCCTACTGTGTCGTTGCATCTTTCAAGTTGATAATAGATGAGTCTATATATTCAGACTGAGATATCAATTAAATCCATGAAATCAGTAGCATATAGGTGCTAACTGTATCCATTTTAAATGTTTTCATTTTATTGTAGAAGGAACACTTGCTGTGGATCTGTCTTTAAGTATATACAATACAGTGTTGTCACCTTTAGACACAGTGGTGCACAACACATCTCGAGAACTCACTTTTCCTTCTTAGCTCAATAGCAGCTCCTCATTTATCCTCCTTCAAGCCCAAGCAACCACTATTGTGCTCTCTGCTTCCATGAGTTTGACTACTTTTGATACTCTAAGTAAAATCATGGGGTAAATTCAGTAAAATTAGAGAAGAGGTATTCCCAAAGAAGCATATCACAAGAAAAATTAAATACCTGGAAATAGCCATTTTCTGTAGCACTTGGTTTTTAGTCATACAGATGAGAATTGGAAAGATGTCACCTTTTCCAGTTTTCTGATTTAAACAAGTCATGTGGTTTTCTACTTTAAACAAGTCAAGTTGTCTTGTGACTTTCAGTTTCTTACTTTGCCTTTAATTTTTAAATGTTTTTGTTTTTTCTTTATCATAGGTCTCTTGTTTTATTGTAATCTCAATAAATTATATTATACTATACCTACAATACATTTCCATGAAATAGTAGTGGGTTGATTAGATAGTTGATTTTTATTATGTGTCAAGGTGCCTGGCAAATCTGGACTATTTCTAACAAAATTTGTCTTTGTCTTGTATCTTGTGAATTATGTGGGTGAATGGAAATTTTTCTTGTATTTTTTTTTGACAGGCAGAGTGGACAGTGAGAGAGAAAGACAGAGAGAAAGGTCTTCCTTTTGCCGTTGGTTCACCCTCCAATGGCTGCCGCAGCCGGCGCGCTGCGGCCGGCGCACCGCGCTCGTCCGATGGCAGGAGCCAGGTGCTAGGTGCTTTTTCCTGGTCTCCCATGGGGTGCAGGGCCCAAGCACTTGGGCCATCCTCCACTGCACTCCTGGGCCACAGCAGAGGGCTGGCCTGGAATAGGGACAACCGGGACAGAATCTGGTGCCCCGACTGGGACTAGAACCCGGTGTGCCGGCGCCACTAGGCAGAGGATTAGCATGTTGAGCCATGGTGCCGGCCTTTTCTTGTATTTTTTAACCATAAATAGAAATGATTTCTCCAACCAAATGTCTGCCAATGTGTCTACTTCTAAAATCACACCATACAAATATGTGAATCTTATTACTAGAGGTAAGTAAATATATTAGCAGAATCTCACATAATTAAGAAACTTATAGCACAGCCCTTATGGCATAGCTGATTAAGTTATCACATACTGAAGTACTGGCTTGAATCCTAGCTTCTCTGTTTCTCATCCAGCTCACTGGTAATGTACCTGGAAAGCTGCATATGGTGGCTCAAGTACGTGAGTCCCTGCCACTTGCATAGGAGATCCAGATCCTGACTTCAGCCTGATCAAGTCCTGGCTGTTGAAGTCAGTTGGGGAGTCAACAAGAGGATGGGAGATTTCTTTCTCTCTCTTGGTCACTATGCCTTTCACATAATAAAATATATTTTAAAAAGAGTAATGGCCTAGATATTAGTTATTAATATTGTGAATATTTCATAAATAGGAGACACTTAGAAAAAAATGAATTCAAGGATCTGAAGTGAAACAGAAAATTAGAAGAAATAATTGGGTCTAAATAAACAAGTGAAAAAGCCAGAAAAAAATTTAGTGTTTTCTTAATCTAACACCATGTTATGCGTTGTCCAAAAGCAAAACCAAACTTTTTCAGAGATATTTTTTGAGTGATGTATAAAGCATTTAGTTTTCATCTGTAGCCAGAAGTGCTAATTAGAGTCCATTGGTCTCTCCAGATGCAGTGGAATCATTCAAAATTTTTCACTGTTTAAATAGAGTGGGGCTGGTGCCGCAGCTCACTAGGCTAATCCTCCGCCTAGCGGCACTGGCACACCAGGTTCTAGTCCCAGTCGGGGCGCCGGATTCTGTCCTGGTTGCCCCTCTTCCAGGCCAGCTCTCTGCTATGGCCCGGGAGTGCAGTGGAGGATGGCCCAAGTGCTTGGGCCCTGCACCCACATGGGAGGCCAGGAGAAGCACCTGGCTCCTGGCTTCGGATCAGCGTGGTGCGCCGGCTGCAGCCGCTTGGCCTCAGCGGCCATTGGAGGGTGAACCAACGGCAAAAAGGAAGACCTTTCTCTCTCTGTCTCTCTCTCTCTCTCACTGTCCACTCTGCCTGTCAAAATAAATAAATAGAGTGGTACTTAGTGCCATTAAATGCTCTAAAAATAAGATGTAAAAACACAACTCAATGAAATGGATTGAACTAGCATCACTGAATGGATTGTTCTATTTTAAAAAGCTCATATTTTTATTAATATTTTTTGCATATAACACTTTAAAATCTTTACTTTTTTATTATTTTTAAAATATTTTAATGCTTTATATGGGAAGCAAAGTTGCAGAGAGTTGAAGACAGAAAGAGGTCTTCCATTTGCTGTTTCACTCCCCAGATGACTGCAATGATCAGAGCTGGATTGATCCAAAGTTAGAAGCCAGGAGATCTTCAAACACTTGAGCCATCTTCCACTGCTTTCCCAGGTGCATCATTAGAGAGCTGAATCAGAAGTAGAAAGCCAGGACTTGAACTGTGCCCACGTGAGATGCTGGCACCACGGGCAGAGGCTTAATCTACTACGTCACAGCACCAGTCCCTACATCACTTCAAAATGTTAAAATTTCTGTCTCCCAAGTGCTTTGGGGAATTGTTATTTTATCAAGCACACTGAAGCTGCTGGAAATGAAGGAACTAAATGTCACAACCTTTCAGAGTGGCCAAGAGCTGGAGAAGATACTACCTCCCTCAGGCTTACTCAGAATGGACCAAGAAGCCATAAACTCAGATGTACGCTGAAACTAGGTATGGAAACATATATTTGCAGGGAAATTCACCTTCAAAACCAATCCTTGATCTTCCAATTCAACCAGCCTTTACTGAGTCCTATACTCTTTCATGAGTTTCAACCATGCTAGCTTCTTGTTTGGTATAGAAACAGAGGGTCACTACAAATACAGGGTTACCTGCTCTATGAATGGCAAGAGATGAAGATCACGTAGAATGGTTCATATTTTAAAACAAGGCCGGCCGGCGCCGTGGCTCAACAGGCTAATCCTCCGCCTTGCGGCGCCGGCACACCGGGTTCTAGTCCCGGTCGGGGCACCGGATTCTGTCCCGGTTGCCCCTCTTCCAGGCCAGCCCTCTGCTGTGGCCCAGGAGTGCAGTGGAGGATGGCCCAGGTGCTTGGGCCCTGCACCCCATGGGGAGACCAGGAAAAGCACCTGGCTCCTGGCTCCTGCCATCGGATGAGCGCGGTGCGCCGGCCGCAGCGCGCCGACCGCGGCGGCCATTGGAGGGTGAACCAACGGCAAAAGGAAGACCTTTCTCTCTGTCTCTCTCTCTCACTGTCCACTCTGCCTGTAAAAAAAAAAAAAAAAAAAAAACAAGGCCAAGTATATATAAATCTAAATATTTGAAGAGAAGACTTGGCCTACAGAGAGGAAGGAAACTGTGCCCTAAATAATGAATGTTGTTGTGTGTCTACCAGCACCTTCACCTGTTTGAGTTAGAGAAACCATCAAATGATTAAAGAGGGACAAACGGGGGCATCTGTTTGTTCCCAGTTGATAAAGTATACCACAAGGAGCAAACTGCTTCAGGTTAGCATTAATTACATTTTATAGCCATGTTTCTCTGACTCTTCCTTCTTAGCTAGAATTTGTTTGGTTCTTCTCCAAATTCAGTAAAGACTCACTGTCCCTGGTGGCATAACCTTCATTTTTGAAGTGTGCTCTGAGGACTCTGGGGTCCTCTTTTAGGGCATATCCAAGGTTCTCTCATCTTTGACTACTTCTCTGTGTGAAAACGTATCTTTCTGAGTACATAAGAGAAAACAACGCATCGAAACAGATTGAATGCATAAGCAAATAGGAGAATCCAGCTGTCTTCTATTAAGCCTGGCAAAGAAGAATTTTTAAAAATATGAATCAGTGCCATTCTTCTCACCAAAATTGTTTTTGTTGTAGGAAATAATTATCTTTCATTAAAATAGTTTAACATTAAAATAATCTGAATAATGACAAGAGCAGATATGCATTGCTGACTCATCTATACCTTCATAGCCAATGTTACAGATATTTGGTTTTCTTCTAGGGATTCCTCTAGGTAAGAATCTTTTAAAAATCCACATAAAATTAATATTCAATCTAGAGATATTGAAGCCAAATTGGGCGATAAATATTGAGAATAGAGGCAGCTTAAAGTTTGTCCCGGAGAAAAGTTTTTTTTTGGAATTCATTAATTCCAGCAATGCATGGAACCTAGCACAATTCCATGAATGTACTATGAACCAACTTGGAGATGATAGCATAATTCTTGGGTCTGTAAGGAAAGTCTTCAGAGGTAATGGAAGATTCTTGAGGCAGGCAGAAATCCTGGGTACCTGGGTCATTTTATCAAAAAAAGGCAAGAGTGACTATGAGCCTCTGCTATTAAGAATGGGCAATTTTACAAAGTCTTCATGTTGTTGTCTGACTTCAAGGATTGGAAGATATCTTAGGATAAGTCTTGTTTTTTGATTACCTGTGTTTAAAGTGTATAAAGTCATGGCATCATGAGAGGATTGCTGGCCAATATATTGATGTGAACTTCTAAGAGTGGTATCTCCATAGTGTTCCTTGGTTCAAACACTTAGACACATCCAGAAACCCAATCACAGAATATCTAAAATAAATGCCACCTAGTGCTCACTCAGCTTGAGCTTTGTGTTTTTTCCCTTTCTTTGTCAAATAATCCTCCAAATAAAGGAACCCATGATGTGCTTATTCCTAATGTTTTTGGTTACTTTCTTGACTTCTCAGTTGATAAGTAGTAGCTATCATTTCAAGGGGTTTCACTTGATTCTCTCTCTCTCTCTCTCTCTTTCTTTCTCTTTCTCTTTCTCTCTCTTTCTCTCTCTCTCTAGTGCTGCTAGCAGTGTTCATGCATATAATGCATTGGTCTAACTTTTTGATCATCATTAGGAACAGGATGGTGAGGCTGTTTTTTTACATATAGCATCTATATTTCCATTTGATGAGAGACTTGAGATGACTTCAGATGCTCTTGAACTACACTAAGTAAGAGGAAGCCCACATCCTCAGCCATAACACCATCCTCTTCATACCATCAACTACTATTTTCTCCATCCAAAACATTCTGTTATTTTTATTAGGCTGGTAAGTTTCTACTTTTCTTTTAGTTCTAAGCTCAGATATAATCTTCAGGGACCCATTTTGGTTCTCTCTGGAATAAACGGCAGGCCCCTGTGGTAGTATGTATCACATTTTGCTATTGATAATTTATTTCAATCCTTCTTAGTCTTTAAGATTCTGAAGGCAGCCACATACCCACATTACTGGCTAAACTCTTTATCACTAGAGCCTAGACTTTAACCCTTAATAGATATTCAGCAAATAGATAGATGGTTGAACAGATGGATGAATACTAGTTGACCCAAGCTAATTTCACTTAGCACAGAGTATGAACAAAGGCATAAAGTAATGCTTTAATTTGAGTTCCAAATGTTATAATATATACTAATGTACTTGCTAATCCTCTATTCTCTGCATATTGGAGACTTTTGGATATTTGGTCTTTCTTGTCTTCGTTATATTGAACTCAGCTTTCTGTATCTACTAGGCTTTATTGATTACTGGAAGTTTCACTTAAAATCACTATTAGATTTCCTGGTACTGTTGCCCCATATATTCTAATAGGATAAAATAAGCATATACTTTTTTTTTCTTTTAAAACCCAAGACATCCTCAATATATGAGTTCTGTGTTCTGCTTTTGTAAGTTAAAATACTCATTTATTTGACTTTTTCTGTAGCATTTGCTCAGTATATTTTAATCTTCTATTTTGTCAAAGTCACCCTATTAAGAATATATAGTCCATGGGGCTGCACTGTGGCCCTGGCCTGAAACGCCGGCATCTCGTGTAGGCACTGGTTCCATTTCCGACTGCTCCTCTTCCGATTCAGCTCTCTGCTATGGCCTGGGAAAGCAGTAGAAAATGGCCCAAGTCCTTGGGCCCCTGCACCTGCGTGGGAAGCTCCTGGCTCCTAGCTTCGGATCAGTGCAGCTCTGGCTGTTGTGGCCATCTGGGGAGTGAACCATCGGACAGAAGACCTCTTTCTCTCTCTGTCTCTCCTGTCTCTGTGAAACTCTGACTTTCAAATAAATAAACATATCTTTTTTTTAAAAAAAGAATATATAGTCCTGGGACAGGCATTTGGCGCAACAGTTAACATGTCACTTAAGGCATCAACATAACTTACTTGAATACCAGGGTTCATGTCCCTACTTCACTCCCTTTTCCAGCTTTCTGCTAATACAGCAAATAATGACTGAAGTACTAAGGTTGATGCCACACCCATGGGAGACTTTGAGTTCCAGGCTCCTGCTTTTGGCCTGGCCCAGAGTATTTGGGGTGTGAACCAGCATATAGGAGATCTCTGTCTCTCTATTTCTGTGTGTCTCTCTTTCTTTCAAATAAAAATTTTAAAACATACAAATAGGGGCTGGCATTGTGGAGCTGTGATTAAGCTACCTCTTGAGATGCCCACAAGCCATAACATAGGGCCAGTTTGCTTCAATTTTTTTTTAAAGATTTATTTATTTGAAAGGCAGAGTTACAGAGAGGTAGAGGCAGAGTGTAAGAGACGGAGGGAGAGAGAAGGAGAGGTCTTCCATCTGCTGGTTCACTCCTCAGTTGGCTGCAACTGCTGGAGCTGTGCTGATCCAGAGGCAGGAGCCAGGAGCTTCCTCCGGATCTCCCACATGGTGCAAGGGCCCAAGGACTTGGGTCATTTTCTACTGCTTTCCCAGGCTGTAGCATAGAGCTGAATTGGAAGTGGAGCAGCCAGGACATGAACCGGCACCCATATGGGCTGTTGGCACTGCAGGCAGCGGCTTTACCTGCTAAGCCACAGCTCTGGCCCCTTGCTTCAAGACTTGACTGTTCTGCTTCTGATCCAGTTTTCTGCTAATGTACTGGGAAGATGGTAGAAAGTAGGCCAACTACTTGGGCCCCTGCCGCCTATGTAGGAGACCCAAATATAGTTCCTGATTTCCACCTGGCCCAGCCCTGTCTGTTGCAGCCAGTTAGGGAATGTACTAGCAGAAAGAAGATCACTTTCTGTTTCCTTCTCTATGTATCCATCTAGATTTCATATAAACATAATACATAGATATATCCTAAAAAAAAATATGTGGTCCTGCCCTTGATGAAACTTAAGTCATCTTCAAGAAACAACAAATTTAGTATAAATGCTTATTACTTCTTTGGTGGAAGTATATTTTTTACATTTTTAAAATCTAATTTTTCATATCTAATGCCATTTTTTCCAACAAAACCTTTTATTTAAAGAGCACAAATTTCATAAGTACAACTTTAGGAATGTAGTGATTTTTCCCATCATACATGCCCTCTCACCCCCACTCCCATCGCACGTCCTCCTCCTCCCATTCCCAGTCCCATTCTCCATTAAGAAAAAAAAATCCTCAACAGTCAAGACAAGGGCTATTCAAGTCATTGCTTCTACAGATTTCCTTTCAGGTGCTCTATTAGCTATTCACATCAGGGAGAGCATATGGCATTTGTCCCTTAGGGACTGGCTTATTTCACTAAAAATGACGTTTTCCAGGTTCATCCATTTTGTTGGAAATGACCGGATTTCATTTTTTACTGCTGTGTAGTATTCCACTGAGTACATATTCCATAATTTCTTTATTCAGTCTTCAGTTGACAGGCATATAGGTTGATTCCATGTCTTAGCTATTGTGAATTGAGCTGAAATAAATATGAGGGTGGATATAACTCTTTTCTTTGACTTCATTTCCCTTGGGTAAATTTCCAGGAGTGGAATGGCTAGGTCATAAGGTAGGTCTATATTCAGATTTCTAATGTATCTCCATAGGGTATTTTTTTTGACAGGCAGAGTGGACAGTGAAAGAGATACACAGAGAAAGGTCTTCCTTTGCCATTGGTTCATCCTCCAATGGCCACTGCGGCCGGTGCACTGCAGCCGGTGCACCACACTGATCCAATGGCAGGAGCCAGGTGCTTCTCCTGGTTTCCCGTGGGGTGTAGGGCCCAAGCACTTGGGCCATCCTCCACTGCACTCCTGGGCCACAGCAGAGAGCTGTCCTGGAAGAGGGGCAACCGGGACAGAATCCGGTGCCCTGACCGGGACTAGAACCCAGTGTGCCGGCACCACAAGGCGGAGGATTAGCCTGTTGAGCCACAGCGTTGGCCTCCATACTGTCTTCCTCATTGGTTTTACCAATTTACATTCCCACCAGCATTTGTTTTTTGTTGATTTCTATATGAAAGCCATTCTAAATGGGTTAATGTGAAACCTCACTGTGGTTTCAATTTGCATTTCCACGACAGCTGGTGATCCTGAGCATTTTTTCTGTGTCTGTTGTCCATTGGATTTCCTCTTTTAAAAAATGTGTATTTAAATCCTTCCTCATCTCTTAACTGGGTTGTTTGTTGTGGCATTTCTTGATCTGTTTTGTTGTTTTGATCTCTTTGTATATTCTGGTTATTAATCATTTATCAGTTGCATAGTTCCCAAATAATTTCTCCCATTCTGTCGGTTGCCTCTTTACTTTCCTGAGTGTTTCTTCTGCAGTACAGAAATTTCGCAATTTGATGTAATCCTATTTGTTAATTTTGGCTTTGACAGCTTGTGCCTCTGGGGTCTTTCCCAAGAGTTCTTTGTGCCAATGTCTTGGAGGTTCCCCTCAATGTTCTCTAATAATTTAGTGGTGTCAGGTCATAGATTTAGATCTTTTATCCATTTTGAGTGGATTTTTGTGTAAGGTGTAAGGTAGGGATCTTTCTTCATACTTCTGCATGTGGAAATCCATTTTTCCCAGCATCATTTGTTGAAGAAACTGTCCTTGCTCCAGGGATTAATTTTAGTTCTTTGGCCAAATATAAATTGGTTGTAGATGCTTGGATTGGTGTGTGGCATTTCTATTCTGTTCTTGCGGTCTATCCATCTGTTTTTTTCCAGTACTAGGCTGTTTTGATTATAAATGCCCTGTACTATGTCTTGAAATCTGGTGTTGTGATGCCTCCAGCTTTGTTTTTGTTATATGAGATTGCTTTAGCTTCAAGATCTCCTGAATTTCCATATGAATTTCAGCATCATTTTTTTTTTCTAAGAAGAATGTCTTTGGAATTTTGATTGGTATCACACTGATCTATCAATTGCTTTAAGAATAATGGACATTTTGATGATACTGATTCTTCCTATCCATGAATATGGAAGATTTTTCCATTTTTTTGTATCTTCTCCTATTTCTTCAACAGTTTGTAGTTTTCATTATAGAGATATTTGACATCCAAAGTTAAATTTATTCCAAGGTATTTGATTTTTTTTTGCAGCTATTGTGAATGGGATTGACCTTAGAAACTCAATCTCAGCCTTAGCATTATCTGTGTATACAAAGGCTGTTGATTTTTGTGCATTGATTTTATATCCTGCTACTTTACCAAACTCAGCTATGATTTCCAATAGTCTTTTAGTGGAGTCCTTGGGTCTGCTACACATAGAATCATGTCATCTGCAAATAGGGATAGTCTGATTTCCGCCTTCCCAATTTGTATTCCTTTGATTTCTTTTTCTGCCTAATGGCTCTGGCTAAAACTTCCAGGACTATATTGAATAGTAATGGTGAGAGTGGGCATCCCTGTTTGGTACCAGATCTCAGTGGGAATGCTTCCAAGTTTTCCCTATTCAATAGGATGCTGGCTGTGGGTTTGTCATAAATTGCTTTGATTGTGTTGAGTCATGTTCCTTCTATACCCAATTTGCTTAGAGTTTTCATCATGAAAGGATGTTGTATTTTATCAAATGCTTTCTCTGCATCTATTGAGATGATTATATAGTTTTTGTTCTTCAGTCTTTTAATGTGATATATCACATTGATTGATTGGTGCATGTTGAACAATCCCTGCATAACAGGGATAAATCCCTCTTGGTCTGGGTTGATCTTTCGGATGTGTTGTTGTTTTGATTAGCTAGAATTTTCTGTCTATATTCATCTGGGAAATTAGTCTGTAATTCTCTTTCTCTGTTGCATCTTTTTCTGGTTTAGGAATTAAGGTGATGCTGGCTTCATATAAACAATCTGAGAGGATTCCCCCCTTTCAATTGTTCTGAATAGTTTGAGAAGAATTGGAGTTAGTTGTTCTTTAATTGTCTGGTAGAATTCAGCAGTGAATCCATCCGGTCCTGGGCTTTTCTTTGTTGGGAGGGCCTTTATTACTGTTTGAATTTCTGTCTCAGTTATGGGTCTGTTTAGGTTTTCTATGTCTTCAAGGTTCAATTTAGGTAGGTTGTATGTGTCCTGGAATGTATCCATTTCTGATAGATTTTCCTGTTTGTTGTCATACAACTCTTTGTAGTAATTTCTAATGACTCTTTTTATTTCTGTGGTGTCTGTTGTTACATTCTCTTTTTCATCTCTGATTTTATTGATTTGGGTTTTTTCTTTTTTAGTTAGTTGGGCCAATGGTGTGTCAATTTTGCTTATTTTTTTCTATTTTTTAAAAAACTTTTATTTAAAGAATATAAATTTCCAAAGTACAGCCTATGGATTACAATGGCTCCCCCCCCATAACTTCCCTCCCACCTGCAACCCTCCCCTTTCCCGCTCCCTCTCCCCTTGCATTCACATCAAGATTCATTTTCAATTCTATTTATATACAGAAGATCAGTTTAGTATATACTACGTAAAGATTTCAACAGTTTGCCCCCACATAGCAACACAAAGTAAAAAATACTGTTGGAATAGTAGTTACAGTATTAAATCACAATGTACAGCACATTAAGGATAGAGATCCTACATGATATATTTTTTAAAATATTGATTAATTTTCTTTATTTTTTGACAGGCAGAGTGGACAGTGAGAGAGAGAAACAGAGAGAAAGGTCTTCCTTTGCCGTTGGTTCACCCTCCAATGGCCGCCACGGCTGGCACGCTGCGGCTGGTGCATCGCGCTGATCGGATGGCAGGAGCCAGGTGCTTCTCCTGGTCTCCCATGGGGTGCAGGGCCCAAGCACTTGGGCCATCCTCCACTGCACTCCCTGTCCACAGCAGAGAGCTGGCCTGGAAGAGGGGCAACTGGGATAGAATCTGGTGCCCCAACCGGGACTAGAACCCGGTGTGCCGGCGCCACAAGGTAGAGGATTAGCCTGTTGAGCCGCAGCGCCTGACAATATTGATTAATTTTCTATGCAATTTCCAATTTAATACCAAGGTTTTTTTTCATTTTCAATTATATACAGAAGATTGATTCAGTATATACTAAGTAAAGATTTCATCAGTTTGCACCCATACAGAAACACAAGGTGTAAAAATACTGTTTCAGTACTAGTTATAGCATTACTTCACATTGGACAACACATTAAGGACAGATCCCTCATGAGACGTAAGTACACTGTGACTCCTGATGTTGATTTAACAATTTGACACTCTTGTTTATGGCGTCAGTAATCTCCCTAGGCTCTAGTCATGAGTTGCCAATACTATGGAAGCCTTTTGAGTTCACCTACTTTGATCTTATTCCAACAGTGTCATAGTCAAAGTAGAAGTTCTCTCCTCCCTTTGGAGAAAGGTACCTCCTTCTTTGATGGCCCCATTCTTTCTACGGGGATCTCACTCGCAGAGATCTTTCATTTAGGTCTTCTTTTTTTTTTCCCCCAGAGTGTCTTAGCTTTCCATGCCTAAAATACTCTCATGGGCTCTTGAGCCAGATCCGAATGACTTCAGGGCTGATTCTGAGGCCAGAGTGCTATTTAGGACATCTGCCATTCTATGAATCTGCTGTATATCTCACTTCCCATGTTGGATTGTTCTCTCCCTTTTTGATTCTATCAGTTAGTATTAGACACTAGTTTTGTTTGTGTGATCCCTTTGACTCTTAGACCTATCAGTGTGATCAATTGTGAACTGATACTGATCACTTGGACTAGTGAGATAGCATTGGTACATTCTACCTTGATGGGATTGTATTGGGATCCCCTGGCACGTTTCTAACTCCACAATTTTGGGCAAGTCTGATTGAGCATGTCCCAAATTGTACATCTCCTCCCTCTCTTATTCCCACTCTTATATTTAACAGGGATCACTTTTCAGTTAAAATTTAAACACCCAAGAATAATTGTGTGTTAATCACAGAGTTCAACCACTAGTACTAGAATAAAAAAATACTAAAATGGATAAAGTATTACATTGTAGAACAACAGTCAGCACAAGAGCTGATCAAGTCACTGTTTCTCACAGTGTACCTTTCATTTCAACAGGTTTCCCCTTTGGTGCTCAGTTAGTTGTCGCTGATCAGGGAGAACATATAATATTTGTCTCTTGGGGACTGGCTTAATTCACTCTGCATGATGTTTTTCAGATTCCTCCATCTTGTTGCAAATGACCGTGTTTCATTGTTTTTGACTGCTGTATAGTATTCTATAGAGTACATGTCCCATAGTTTCTTTATCCAGTCTACTATTGATGGGCATTTGGGTTGGTTCCAGGGCTTATCTATTGTGAATTGAGCTGCAATAAACATTAATGTGCAAATGGCTTTTTTGTTTGCTAAATGTGGATCACTAGTTCCGGAAGATTTTCCTCTGCTGTTTCTTCCCCTACTCTTCCTTGAACCTGCAGTATCTCCACTTTTATTAAACTGTCTCTCCCCAGACTATTGGTGTGTTCTCTTCCTATTCCGCCACTTGCAGCCTGCCAATTTTGCTTATTTTTTAAAAAAACAGTTTTTTTGTTTTTGTTTTGAAGTCATCTGGTCCTGGGCTTTTCTTTGTAGGGAGGATCTTTATTACTGATTAAATTCATGTCTTGGTTATACATCTGTTTAGGTTTTCAATGTCTTCATGGCTCAGGTTAGGTAAGTTGTATGTGTCTAGGAATTATACATTTCTTCAAGGTTTCTCCATTTGTTGGCATCTAGCTCTTGGTAGTAATTTCTGATGACTCTTTTTATTTCTGTTTTGTTATATTTCCTTTTTCATCTCTAATTTTATTGATTTGGTTGTCTTTTTTGGTTAGTTGGGCCAATGGTAAGTCAATTTTGTTTATTTTTTGAAAATACCAGCTCTTCATTTTGCTGATCTTTTGTATTTTTTTTTTTTGGTTTTAATTTTGTTGATTTCTTCTATAATTTTCATTATTTCTTTTCTCTTACTAGTTTTGGGTTCAGTTTGCTGTGTTCTTCTAGATCCTTGAGATGCACTGATAGCTCATTTATTTGGTGCCTTTCCAGTGTTTTGATGTAGGCACCGATTGCTATAAACTTTCCACTTAAACACTTTTTTTGCTGTATCCTATAAGTTTTGATATGTTATTTTATAATCTTCTTTTGTTTCCAGAATTTTTTTTTATTATTTTTATTTTTTTGTTTTCTTCTATGACCCACTATTCATTCAGGAGCATGTTGTTCAGTCTCCATGTGTTTGTGTATGTTCTAGTGATTCCTGAGTTGCTAACTTCTATCTTCATTGCATTGTGGTCTGAGAAGAAGAATGATATGATTTTGATTTTTTTGAATTTGCTGGTACTTATTTTATGGCCTCGTATGTGGTAAATCCTAGAGAAGGTTCCATGTACTGCTGAGAAGAATATCTATTCTGCAACTGTAGGATGAAAAATTCTGTAGATATCTGTTAGGTCCATTTGGTCTATAGCGTTGATTAACTCTGCTATTTCCTTGTTGATTTTCTGTCTGGTTGATCTGTCTGTTGCTAAAAGTGGAGGATTGAAGTCCCCAATACTATTGTATTGGAGTCTAAGTCTCCCTTTAAATTCCTTAACATATCTTTTAAATAGCCTAGTGCCCTGTAATTAGGTGCATGCATATTTATAATAGTTACATCTTCCTGTTGAATTGGTCCCTTAATCATTATATGGTAACCTTCTTTGTTTCTTTTAACAGTTTTTGTTTTAAACTGTATTTAGTCTGATATTAGGATGGCTACATCAGCTCTTTTTTGGTTTCTCTTAACATGGAATAACTTTTTCTATCTTTTCACTTTCAGTCTGCATGCATCTTTGTTGGTGAGAAGTACTTCTTGTAGGCAGCAAATAGATGAGTTTTGTTTTTTAATTCATTCAGCCAATCTGTGTCTTTCAACTGGAGAGTTGAGGCCATTTACATTCAAGCTGACTATTGATAAGTAACGCCTTTGCCCTGCCATTTTTTCCATAAATATTCCTATTTTTTTTACTTTGGATTTCCTTTGTCCTTTTTCTGGGAGATTTTCTTCCTTTACGTTCTTCCATAATGATGACCATGTTTCTGTGTATAACACATCCTGAAGCATCTTTTGCAGGGCTTTATGAGTAGGGACAAATTCTTTCCCATTCTGTGTGCCATGGAAGGTCTTGATTTCACCTTCATTCATAGGGAGCTTTGCAGGGTATAGCATTCTGCGTTGACAGTTTTTTTTCTCTTAAGACTTGGACCATATCTCACCATTTTCTCCTAGCCTATAGGATTTCTGATGAGAAGTCTGCTCTGAGTCTAATTGGAGATCCTCTGAAAGTAATCTGGCATTTCTCTTGTGCACTTTTTAGAGTCTTTTCTTTATGTTTTACTGTGGAAGAGTTTGATTACAATGTGTTGTAGTGAAGATCTTTTCTGGTCATGTCTATTAGGAGTTCAATGTGCTTCCTGTACTTGGAGGATGTCCCTTTCTTTCTCTAAATTTGGGGAATTTTCTGTAATTATTTCACTAAAAGGCCTTCTAATCCTTTCTCTTTTCTTATGCTTTTAGGAACTCCTAGAACCAACATGTAGGGTTATTTGATAATTTCCTGTAAATTCCCAACAGTGTTTTTTAGTTTTCTAATTTCTTCTTGTGTTTATCTGACTGTACAATTTCCTGTGCTTTGTCTTCTACATTGAATATTCTTTCTTCTGATTCACTGATTCAGTTGTTAAGGCTCTCCACTTTATTTTTTTATTTGTTCTATTGAATTCATCATCTTTTCCAAGATTTCATTTTGATTTTTTTTGACAGGCAGAGTGGACAGTGAGAGAGAGAGAGAGACAGAGAGAAATGTCTTCCTTTTTTCCATTGGTTCACGCCCCAATGGCCACTGAGTCCGGCGGACCACGCTGATCTGAAGCCAGGAGCCAGGTGCTTCCCCTGGTCTCCCATGCAGGTGCAGGGCCCAAGGACTTGGGCCATCCTCCACTGCACTCCTGGGCCACAGCAGAGAGCTGGACTGGAAGAGGAACAACCGGGACAGAATCTGGCTCCCCGACCAGGACTAGAACCTGGTGTGCCAGCGCTGCAGGCAGAGGATTAGTCTATTGAGCCATGGTGCTGGCTTTATTTTTAAGATCTCAATTTTGTGGGAGAAATTTTATTTCATGTCATGTATGATTTTCATTAGTTTGTACATTTGCTTCTGATTACTTCTTAGTAATCCTATGATCAGTTTTTTTAATTTCTTTTCTGGCATTTCTTCAGTCTCATCTTCTTCACAATATACTATTGAAGTGTTGTGTTCTTTTAGGGACATCATATTGTCTTCCCTATTCTTGTTTCTTAAATTGGTGCATTTGTTATTTGGCATTAATGGAGATACTCATTGGTTTCTTCTCCTCCTCCCCCCCTCCCCTGTTGTGGCAGCTATTGTATTTGGATGATGTCTGTGATTAGTTAAGTAACTGCTTTCAGGGAGTACCTAGCAGCATGTGGTGGTTTTGGCCTGGGAGCTCTGTTCAGTGCTTCAGGGTGAAGGGCATGTCTGAGATGACACATCCAGGTTTTATGTAGTAAATCTCCTTTTTTGTTTTATCATAGGGGAGGTTTCTTTTTCTCTGTTGTCATAGGCCCTTCTGAGCTTCTCTCCTCAAGGGAGACCAGTGCTGGGCACTAGCCCCAGTGGGTATATTATTCGTCTGCCCTGACAGAAGAACCACACAAAGGATCCATGAAGTCTTCAGTGTAAGCTCAGATTCCCTAGCAATGTTCCTTGCCGGGTAACCAGGGAGCTCTGATTGTGTAGAGCCTCCCACAGTGACTGCCCAAAGTCCCAACCATACCTTTAGTTCTCCCATGCAGCCGCAGTGTTTTCACAGTCCCAGCACAAAAACCTCCCCCAATCACAACAGCCCCCTTTCTGTACTCCCCATCAGACTCATGAGTCTCCACTTGGCTGGTTGCTAGGTAAGAAATGAGCTGGCAAAGCTGTTACTTATGTCCAAGATGGTGCCTGCTCTCTGTCAGCTTGTTATAGGACACTTTTGCAAGATGATTGGGGAGAGATAAAATGTGCCCCCTCTTTGTTTTTTCTCTTCTAGTTTGGCATTATCCCCAAGAGGGCTCCAAGCTAGATTCCCTCTAGGCTATCCCTGAAGCTTGTTCATCAGGGCTGCTGCAGTCTGGTCTCACCTCCATCTCCAACACTGGTGTGGAGGCTCTCAGTTGCTGGGGTCCTAAGTTGTGAGCAATCTCAACCTCCATGTAGGTTCACTCTGTTCCTCCAATTTGTGTAGAGTTTCCTCTGCTGTTTTCTCCCTAACTCTTCCCTGAGACTCCTTAATTCCATTTTGAAAGTACTTGAACAATAATAGCAAATCTTTATTTCCATTGTAGTTAAGAAATAGGCATGTGATTTTAATGTAAGTGTTGAAATGTAATAGAAGTATCAATTCTATACCATAAAAATAACCTAAGGGAGGCCAGTGCCGCAGCTCACTAGGCTAATCTTCTGCCTAGCGGCGCCAGCACACTAGGTTCTAGTCTTGGTCAGGGTGCCAGATTCTGTCCTGGTTGCCCCTCTTCCAGGCCAGCTCTCTGCTGTGGACAGGGAGTGCAGTGGAGGATGGCCCAAGTGTTTGGGCCCTGCACCCCATGGGAGACCAGAAGAAGCACCTGGCTCCTGCCTTCGGATCAGTGTGGTGCGCCGACCACAGCGCGCCAGCCGGGGCGGCCATTGGAGGGTGAACCAATGGCAAAAGGAAGACCTTTGTCTCTCTCTCACTATCCGCTCTGCCTGTCAAAAAAAATAACCTAAGGAATACTGAAGACTAGATGTACATTATTTAAATTAACCCTGTGGAGTTACACACTATTTTCTACTCTATTTTTGTAATATTTGTGTTTGTTTTGAACTCTCTAGTGCAGATTTGAATAAGAAATTTTTCTCCCCAAGAGTAAGCTTTGACTTCATCTTGCCAGATATTGATCTTCATCCTTTTTTCTCCATCACTGATGCATTTCACAAAAGCTTGTTGTGAGCAAATACAAATGCATTTACTAATTCATAAATATTTTTGTATTTTCTGTTTCTCGTGCTGTGTTCAAATTTAGCAGTGTAACATTGAGCAGATCAGGCAGAATCATGTTTTTTATGGAATTGATAGCAAACCTGTAAATGATTATTCTTCATTTGAAGCCCTTATTTTTGCTTTGAATAACAAATCAGTAGGTGAATCTCAGAACATGTTTTAAATGTCATTGTTTGAGCACATTTAATAGGACTGTAAAATCGAGCTTAGATATTTTGTCCTGGGTACACAAGGAGTGAAGGATGACTAAAAATGAGACTACAAAAGATTTTGGAAATCAGAGTTAGGAAATATTTTAACTGGTGAACTACCAAGAAGATTAAAAATAAAACTTTTTATTCCTGGAAATAGTTTTTTTGAACTCTCCTAACTTCTGTGTCCAGTATCATCTTTTATGCTTCTCGTACTGATTGTACACACCAAATTATACAAATGACATCAAATTATTTTGACTGATATTTAAATAGTACAAAATCTAGTATTTCACAAGAATTTTTTATGGTTAACAATCGGACAAGATTTTGGCTTATACTCAACTAGTATGTCAATTACAAAACAGGATTTGAGTTTAATTTTCATTTTACATGTATAAAAATTGAACAATAAGAAAGTTGTCTGTAAACTCAAGGTCACATAATTAATATTGAATAAAGTACATTAATATACAAGATTTTTTTCTAAAGCTTGGGCCAGCATGAGTTCCTTGAATAATCATTCTCAGCAATGGGGTTTCAAATATCTGGACTTCATCTTCAATTGGAAATTAGGCCACAAGTTATAGAGGGTCCTCAAAAAATTAATGGAAAGGGTATATTACAAAAAGACTGCATAAATGTCAAGAGTTTACAATAAAGGAAATTTTTAATATGCATTTGTGATGAAAATTTTAAAGTATTTATAGTTTATCATTCAGAATAAATTCTGACTCTTATTAAGTAGAGTGAATTTACTGCCATCTGATTAATGTCACTCCTTCTGATACACTTTGTTGAATAACCTTTAGGGTTAGAATCCTAGCAAATGCTCAAATGCGATGAGTATTTATAGTAATCATGAACATCATTTGTCCTGGTTATATCAGTAGGAAGAGGTTCAGTTTTGAATGCTCATGCTACTGAAAGCCAACAGAAATCACTGGAGGCAAAAGTGAAGCTTGTACAAATGTAAACAGGAAAGTACTATGGCAGTTATATAGAGACTGAAGTTGTAAACTACAATGGAAGCAACATTACTGTTTGATAGTTACATGTTATGTAGATAAATGGATGACTGAATATCATTTACATATAGAGGTATCAGCAATCTCCTTTTTCTATTTGCTTTTCAAAAAATTTTCGATATTTGTAAGAATTAAGAGTGTGGATAGGAAGAGGGAGGATGAAGAAGGTTTGTAGCATGGGCAGGTGGAGGGTAGGATGGGAAGTATCACTTTGTTCTTTAATCTGTATATATGAAATACATGAAACTTGTATAACAAAATCTAAAATAATTTGCACACAAATTTTTGAGATAATATTTTTAATTTACATTATAATAAAAGGCTTAATGGCTCCACTAAGTAAGTTCAAAAATAAAAATCAAGACTATACTACAACAGGGAAGTAGGCAAGGACTAAAAATAATAATTAAATGAAAATACCTTCAACTTCGCTCATATAAATTATAAAATATAATGTCATTAAAACTGTAGTAGTATATAATTTCTATCAAATTGTTTGACCAAAGTTTAAAACAAAGTTTGACAAAACTTTTGCAGCAGAACTGATAAACATAGTCCTTTCTATCTTTCCTTTCTGTTTTTCTTCCTTCCTTTCCTCCCTCCCTCCCTCCCTCCCTCCCTCCCTCCCTTCTCTCCTACATATAAGGGAGAACATGCAATATTTGTCTTTCTGTGTCTGGCTATTTCACCCAACATGATGTCCTTCATTTGCAACCATTTTGATGCAAACGATACAGTTTAATCTTTTGCCTGGTTTAGTATTAATCCATCTGTGGTGTGCATGTGCGTGTGTATGAGAGAGAGAGGGAGAAGATGTGTGTATAAATGTTTTCTTTATATGTTCATTCAACGATGGGCCTTGGCTGATGCCATATTTTGGCTACTATGAACAGTACTGCTATAAACATGGTGGAGCAAGTATCTCTTTGATATAATGATTCATGGCATTTGTGTATATACCCCATAGTGGGATTGCTGGATCATACAGCAAGTCTATTTTTAGTTTTCCACCAAGAGCATTTAAGAGTTCCCCTCTCTCCACATCCTCACCTGCATTTGTTACTCTCTGTTTTGGATTTTAGCCATTCTGACAGGGCTGAGGAGATATCCCATTGTAGTTTTGATTTGCATTTTCATGATGGCTAGAGATGGTCAGTATTTTTTCATATATTTGTTCACTGTTTGTATTTCTTCTTTTGAGATCTATTTATTGAGGTCCCTTTCCATTTCTTAACTGAATTGGTTACTTTTTTTGTTCTTGTTGAGTTTTTTAATAGTATAAAATCCTTTTGAGCTGCATTTAATCCTTTGTTGCATAAATAGCTTGCAAATATTTTTTCTCATTATGTGGGCTATCTCTTCACTCTGTTGATTATTTACTTTGATGTACAGAAGCTTCTATGTTTGATAGAATCCATTTGTTTAGCTCTTATTTAGTTGCCTGTCATTTGGGGGTCTTATCCAACTAAGTAATCGCCTTCACTAGTGTCTTGAAGTGTTTCCCCTATATTCTTTTCCAGCAACTTCATATTCTCAGATATTAAATTTATATCTTTGATTCATATTGAGTTAATTTTTGTGTGATTAGTGGTATGGACCTAATTTTATTCTACATATATACATCCAGTTTTGCCAGCACCATTTATTGACATGATTATCCTTTCTTTGATATATGATTGAGCACTTTTATAAAAAATCCATTGACTGTATGTACATGGATAAATTTCTAGATGCTCTTTTCTGTTTCATGGGCCCATATGTTGTTTTCTGTATTAATACAATACTATTTCTATATGAATAAAATATAGCCTTGTGATATGCTTTGAAGTGAAGTATTGTGATGCCTCCAGCCTGTTTGTTATTTTTCCCAAAATTACTTTGGCTATTCTGGGTCTTTCATGATTCCATACAAATTTTGGATTTTTAATTCTGTAAAGAATGTCATTGATATTT
This sequence comes from Sylvilagus floridanus, assembly GCA_949820135.1. Taxonomy (NCBI): domain Eukaryota; kingdom Metazoa; phylum Chordata; class Mammalia; order Lagomorpha; family Leporidae; genus Sylvilagus; species Sylvilagus floridanus. The sequence goes on from OX463235.1 coordinate 57,444,995, forward strand.
TGATAGGGATGTATTTAATCTATGCATTTCATTAAGTAGTTTTAATTTTTTATAATAATCTCCCAATCCTTGAGCAGGAAATACTTTTAAATATTTTGTGTAATTTTCATTTTGGAGATCTTCCACTTCTTTGGGTAAAGTTTACTCCTAAATATTAGATTTATGATGCTATCGTGAATGGGATTACTGTTTGATTTCTCTTTTGGCAAGTTCATCATCAATGTACAAAAAATACTATCTTGGTATATTTTGTAACCTGCTACTTTGCTGAATTGATTATCAGTTCTAATAGCTTTTTGGTGGAGTGTTCTGGTTTTCCCATGCATAACTTCATATCATCTACAAACACAGATATTTTGACTTTATGTTTTCTAATTTTTATTCCTTTTTTTTCTTTCTCCTCTTGAATTGCTCTTGATAATCCCTCTGATACTATACTGAATAAGTGGTAAAAGCAGACATCCTTATCTTGTTCCAGATCTGAGAGGAAATGTTTTCAGTTTTTGCTCATGCAGTATGTTGGTTTGTCATATAAGGCCTGTATATTTTTGAGTTATATTCCTTCTATATCTAAATTTTGGAGTGTTTTTATCATGTAGGCATGTTGAACCTTATCAAATTGTTTCTCAGCTTCTACTGAGGTGACCATATATGTTTTCATTCATTAATCTGTTGATGTTATTTATAATGTTTATTAATGGAAAATGCTGAATCACCCTTATATCTCTGATGTAAATCACAGTTGATAGAGATGTTTGATCTTCTTTATGTGGTTTTGGATTCAGTTTGCAAGTACTTTGTTGAGAATTTTTGCATCTATGTTCATCAAGGGTGTAAGTCTATAGTTTTCTTCTCTCTGTCTCTCTTTCTTTCTTCTTTTCTTTCTTTCTAAGGAAAGGATTTGTTGTCATGGAAATCTGACAGGCTGGAAGGAAGGGGTGAAGTAGAGAGAAAGAGGGGTTTAGAAAGAGAATCAAGAGAGAGAAAGAGAGTGTGGGAGGGAAGCAGGTCCTATTATACCTTTGCAGGGTGCAGGGAAATAGGACAGCAAATCACATTGGGTTGGGGGTGGAGCTGACACCTGTGATTGGGCCATTTGGTCACCTAGCTTCTAGCAATGGCAGTGGGAGTTAGAGGTGTGAACAGGAGGATGGTCTTCTGGGTGTAGATCGCTCCACAGATAAGGCTGCACTATGTTACTAACATCCTCCCGATTTGATTTTTATAAAGCAAGTGTTGTATGGGATTATGTCAGTCCCAAAAGTCTAGAAGAGGTGCAGGGATGATGTTCTATTTTAGAGCTACATGCTGACATGGGGGCAACAAGTTTCTCTCTGATGGTATGGAGCGATGTCTAAAGCCTTAATCTCTGGGTGGGGAGCCGAGTATATCCCTGTAGGAGCATTTGGTTGACTGCCTGGTTGGTGAAGGCTTTGGTTTGTTCTGTTATCACCTCCTGTAAACACTTAAACAGACAAGATAGTATAAAGGCCAGGGTGGGCATTACCGCCAGTGGTCCTAGGAATGGAATTAACCAAGTAATGAGAATGTGTAGTTTTCTTTTCATGATGAATCTTTATTCAGTTTTGGTATCAGAGTGATGCTGCCTTCATAAAATGAATTTAGCAGAGCTCCATCCTGTTCAATATTTGGGATAGTTTCAAAGTTATTTCCTCTTTAAATGCTTTGTAGATTTGAGCAGTAAAACCAATTCAAAGCCAGGAGCCAGGTCTTCTTCCAGGTATCCGACGTGGGTGCAGGGTCCCAAGCACTTGGGCCATCTTCGACTGCTTTCCCAGGCAATAGCAGAGAGCTAGATTGGATGTGGAGCAGCCAGGACTCCCATGGCACCCACATGGGATGCCGGCACTGCAGGCAGTAGCTTTATCTGCTATCCCACAGCGCCGGCCCTGAAATGAATTTCTTTTGGGCAGCACATAGTTGGGTTATGTTTTTTTTAATACATCCTGCCACCCTAAATTTTTTTGAGGAATTTAATTCATTTACATTAAGGGTTAGTGTTTGTAGATAAGAATGAATATCTGAGATTCTGTTGATTGGTTACTGATTATAACTGCTCTGTTCAAGTTGTACTGTTATGTGTTTTCATTATGTTTGCTTCTAACACATGACTGCCTTCAGAGGCTTGCCTTTTAGTGTAGCAGGTGAAGCCATGACCTTTGACTCGAGAATCCCACATGAGTGCTGGTTCGAGTCCTGGCTGCTCCACTTCCAAACCAGCTCCCTGCTAATGGCTTGGGAAAAGCAGCAGAAGATGGCCCAAGTGCTTGGGACCCTGCGCCCTCATGTGAACCCTGGAATAATCTTCAGGCTCCTTTTTCTTTGGCCTGGCCTAGCCCTGGCTGTTACAACCACTTGCGGAGTGAACCAATAGATGAAAGACCTCTCTCTCTTTCTCTCTCATTCTGTTTCTTCGTCCTTCTATATTTAACTCTGCATTTCAAATAAATAAAATAAATGTGTTAAGAAAAAGACTCCCTTCAGAATTCTTTGTAAGCTGGTCTGTTGGTGGTTAATTTTCTGTTTTTGCTTTTTTGGGAAGTACCTTATTTCTTCTTTACTTTTGAAAGACAGCTTCGCTGAATACAATATTCTTGGTTGGGAGTTTTTTTTTTTTTCTTTAAGACTTTCAATATATCATCCCACTCTCTTCTGGCCTGTAGACTTTCTGCTGAGAAATCTGCTGTTAGCCTAATTGGTTTTCCTTTATATAAAGTCGCCTTTCTCGTAATGTCTTTGGGATTCTTTGCTTGTCTTTCACATTTGATAATTTAACAATATTTCTTTGAGAAAAATTTTTTTTTTGCTGAGTTTGCTTGAGGTCCTTTGTCCTTCCTGTATCTGGATATCCATGTGTCTTTTAAGACTTAAAAAATTTTCAACTATTATTTCATTTAGTAGGGTCTCAGCATCTTTTTTTTTCTCTTATCCTTACGAATCCCTGTCATTTGAATATTTGATCACTCAATATATATTTCATGCTTGCTAGCTTATTTATTTACTTGAAAGAGGTACAGAGAAAGAGAGGGAGGGAGGGAGAAACAGAGAGAGAAAAAGAGAGACAGAGAGATCATCTATCTGCTGATTAACTCCCCAAATGTTTGCAACAGTCAGGGTAGAGCCAGCTTGGAACCAGGAGCCAGGAGCTTCATCCAGGTTTCCCATGTGGGAGTCCAGGGGCCCGAGGACTTGTGTCATGTTTCACTGCTTTTCCAGGTCATTAACAGGGAACTGGATTGGAAATGGGGCAGCTAGGACTCCAACTGGCAGTGACATGGGATGCCAGCATTGCGGTTGGTGGTTTAACCCACTGTGCCACAACACGAGTCCCTCATGTTCTTTCTCCATTCTTTTAACTTTATTTTTACTTGTCTGATTGGGTTATTTCAAATGTCTTGCCTTCCAAATCAAAAATTCTTTCCTCCACTTGGTCTGTTCTGCTGTTGAAGTCCCCAGTTATATTTTTCTTTCATTTATTGAAGATTTCATCTCCAAAATTTCTGGTTCTTCTTGATGATGTTCTTCTTGATGATGTTCTTCTTGATGATCTTCTTTGTGAATGTTTCTTTTATGCCATCTGTGGTTTTCATCATTTCTTTAAACAGTTTATCTGTATTCTCTTGTATTGCATTGATTTTCCTTACAATCATTATGTTTGCTTCTATTTGTGGCATTTTGTAGATTGCCTTCAGATCAAGATCTATTTCTGAAGAATCACTATGTTCTTTTGGGACTGCCATGCTACCTTGCCTGTTTGTTTCCTGTGTCCCTACATTGACATCTGCATGTCTGGTGTAATAGTTCCTTCTTCATGGAATAGATTTTATCTGAAAAGAGTAAATGTTTTAGATGGAATGCAGGATATCATTGGACTTGTTGCTATGTCCTTGGTTTTAGATGAGCTCATAAATGTTACCTTTGAGTGATGTCTTTTGATTTATTCAGTGTCAGCTGTACCTGTAAGTAACAAAGTCATTTAGTCTGTGGAGTCTCATAGTGGTAGAAGTGTGACTTTGAGGTGAATGTGGACTTGTTACATTGTGTATCTTCAGTCCCTAGAGAGTTGGCTGTCAGTTAAACTAGGGATTGTGGCAGCCAGGATGTTGTTCCTGGTGCAGAGGGATACAAAGAGGGCTGTCCCTTTTTACCACTGTCAAGGCTGAGTGACGCTGGGCCTTGAGGCACCAATGGTTGTGTCTCAGACTGTGTGATGTGGCCAGGACTTAGTCCAGGTCCTGCTGGAAGCATGTGACTGGTCCTGGGGCTTATAATACAGGATTGGGGGGATGTAAACTGAACCATGCTCCAGTCCTACAGAGTGAATACAAGATAGACAGATATTTTGCTGGGAGGTATGAGTTGGAGAGGTGGACTGCAGGCAGGTTCGTCCTTCGGTCCCCACTGGGTAGATTCCAGTAGGTTTGAGGCAGTTGGTACTGTCTCATACAGTTCTGGAGTTGCAGCATACGGGGGAGTCATTACCTAGATCTCTCAGGGTAGTAACCAGGTATTGTGACGATTAGTCACCACCTGCCTGAAGCAGGGTGTTGCAGAAGAACTTTCCAGATGTTGTGAGTTAGTGCAAGCTGTTCTAAAGATTGTAATACCAATATCAACAGTCCTAACTACACAAAGCACAAATGGAAATGCCCCAGTTCTCACTTGGAATGCAGTGATGATGGTGGGCCTTGTGCTTAGGTCTTGCAGCATCATGAGGTAGGAGACACGGAAGGAGCTTCCTAAGGGAGGGATTGGTTTTTTTGTTGTTGTCTCTGGTTTTGATGGCTGTTTGTTGTAGCTAAAAGAAGCTGAGGGGGTCTCCCCTGAATCTCACAGAGTGAGTGAACCCAGCTATAAGACTTACATGCCAAACTTCCATGGTTACAGAATGCTTGGTGTCTGCTCTCTGGCTCTGGCTCTGGTCACTTCTGGTCATGACAGAACTGCTTGTAGTTCACAGAATCAGAACAGAATTCTGCAGTGACTTGCCACAGCCTTGAGCCTGGCACTCTGGGGGAGTAGGGAGAGGAGGGAGGCAGTGAAACTTCCCTTTCAAACCAGAGTACTCGCTCAAACCTCTGTCAGCTCCCCAGAGGCTGCACTTGAAGTCGGTGAGGACTGGAATTCTGCTTCATTGAAAGCTGCCCGTGGAGAGGTGCTGCAACCAATCCTTCCTGCCACTTCCCAGTGGCAGTCAGCTGCAGAGTACTAGGGGCGGTGGCAGTGCAGCCAGCCCCAGAGGTGTGTGTGTCCTCTTTCCTCGCTATCCCATGGGGTCTCTGTTCTCTTCTGTCACTTCTTCACTGAAACTTTCTCTGTGAGTCTGTCTCCTGGGAACGTGTTCCTGCCTTTGTTTTCCTGTTATCTTTCTGTGACGAGGTCAGTGTGTCTTCTCACTACTCAGTCATCTTGGATCTCCTCACGGTCTCCTTTCTGTCTTCATTTTTTGGCCAGAATTTTAGTTTGTTGAATTCACACAAACAAAGTACTCTGGAGATAACTGTGTGTGTGTGTGTGTGTGTGTGTGTGTGTGTGTGTGTGTATAAATGAAAGACTGAAAACTCACTTTTGCAATTTCAAATAAAGATGAATGGTGTATTTTTGGATGTAGAAACACACATGTGCCCAAGCTTTAGTGCTAGATGGGCATAAAGAATTCAGAGCCAAGACCCTCATGTTATCAATGTGGAAACTAGTGTTCTAAAAGGTCACATTCTGGGGCCTGCGCCATGGCTCACTTGGTTAATCCTCTGCCTGTGGTGCTAGCATTCCATATGGGCACTGGGTTCTAGTACCAGTTGCTCCTCTTCCAGTCCAGCTCTCTGCTGTGGCCCGGGAAGGCAGTGGAGGATGGCCCAGGTGCATGGGCTCCTGCAGCTGCATGGAAGACCAGGAGGAAGCACCTGGCTCCTGGCTTCAGATTGGCGCAGCTCTGGTCGTGGCAGCCATTTGGGGGTGAACCCATGGAAGGAAGACCTTTCTTTCTGTCTCTTTCATTATCTAACTCTACCTGTCAAAAAAAAAGGGGGGGGGGTCACATTCCTTGCTTCAGATCATATTACCAGTGTCTTCAGCTGCTTTACTTAAAATAATATGAAGTAACATAGCTTGAGTACTTTTCAGGTGACAGACACTATACAAAGTATTTTATATAAGAAACCTCGTTTTGTCGTGATTATCAGTCTGTTGAGGTTGAGAGAAGTCACATCATCATTCTAGGCTGGAATATGTACTCAGATTAAGGAAAGTCTCAAAAACCTATGCTGAAACCCTTTATACCTTGCTGCTACTTTGCTGTCTTTGAGACAGAAATTAAGGTAGGAAAAATAAGCATGTATGGAAGGAATGGAAGAAACTGCAAGTCATGTTATAAGCGAAGTGCATTAGCATGGCCTCTATTCCACCTTAGACTTCAGATGTGGGTAATGAGTTGTCATTCAGTCCTCACAACTTCCAAATCCATAATGTACATAATGACCTTGCATAATATCAAGTATTTTGTAGATCCTTAAAATGTCCACCTTCTTTCCCCTGCTCCCTTAATGACAGGTTTATGAATTAAAATTTCATGTTATTTCAATTTTTGGTACTCAGCTCAAATGTTTATAGAATGATTTCCTGTGCCAAAAATTGTGCTGGGTCATAGAAATAAATAAGAGAAGGTTGACAAAGGTGAATGAACTAGCTTACTACTTAAGTATATTAGGAAGCATAAAATATAAAAAAAGCTTTGAGACCTAAGCACAGGGCCATCAAATATCAGAGCAACTGGAGGGGGAAATACAATGTCTAGTTTGAGGGATGTGAAGACGTGTGTGGTTGGGGGGAATGAATGCATGAAGAAAATGCCATTTGAGAGGGAAGTGAATATGGAAGACTGGGTAGAGAAGGGAATTAGAGGAGGCTATGATAAGATAATCGAGGACCCAAAGGTGAGAGATAGATCTAGAGACAGAGCTGGAGAAGAGGAAGTACTTCTTGTATCTGTAACATTAGATCCTATGGATGAACCTTGGAAATCTTGAAAGTCTGATGCAAGCTATACAGAGCTTTAACTAGTAGGATAAGATACTGTTCCTTAATTTGTCATACAAAGATGAGACTAGCATAGTTTAATAAGCAGTCAGAATAAACATCTGTTTTCCATTATTAGTAAACTTTTTAATTGTGTACTGGTATTTGGGGCTTCTGTTTGAAATGCCCTAATGAGTACAGACTTTTATATGTTCAGTGGTATTTTGGGGTATGTTTTTTGTGAAGTGCTACTACCTCTATTGCATTGTTTTCATTTTTCTATTGATATGTAGAAGTCCTTTATGTGTTCTGAGAAAAAGCTCTACTGGTTAAATACTGGGACAGTCACTTTGCATTTTACCGTTCACACTCTAATGGCTGTTTTTCCTGTTCAACAGAAATGACTGAATGAAATAAAGTCCAATTAATCAAAGTTAACATTTAGTGTTTTGGTATCCTTTTAAAAAAGTATTTAGAAATATCAGAAGGCAAATGAATGTCTTCTCATTTGTTAACTCCTCGAAGTTTTGTTCTACCTTCCATGTTTAGATGTACAATTCAGCTGTAATTAATTTTTGTTTATATTTTGAATTAGGAGACAAAATTCATTTTTAAAATGTGGATGTCCAATTGGGCCAAAACAATTTATTGGAAAGATTGGTTTATCACAATATTCTGCAGTTTCATATTTGACCTTATAACAAATCAGGGACCCTGTTTATGTAAGCCATTTTTTCTACTGCTTTTGGTTTCACTGGTCTATTTGTATTTGTGTATTATTCTATCAGTACCACATCCTATATTCCAGAAATTTAACTTGTAAGATTTTGTTGTCTTTCTTCAATATTATCTTGACTATTCTTCAACATTGATATTTCCGTATAGAAGACAGAATGAACATTTAAATTTCTTTTATTTTTGAGAGGCAGAGTTAGTGAGAGAGAGAGAGAGAGAGAGAGACAGAGAGAAAGGTCTTCCTTTGCCGTTGGTTCACCCCCCAAATGGCTGCTATGGCTGACGCACCGCACAGATCCGAAGCCAGGAGCAGGTGCTTCTCCTGGTCTCCCATGGGGTGCAGGGCCCAAGCACTTGGGCCATCCTCCACTGCACTCCCTGTCCACAGCAGAGAGCTGGACTAGAAGAGGAGCAACCGGGACAGAATCTGGCTCCCCAACTGGGCCTAGAACCTGGGTGCCGGCGCCACAGGTGGAGGATTAGCCAAGTGAGCCTTGGCGCTGGCCCGAAATTTAAATTTCTAAAAGAAATCCTCCTGGAATCTTTTGAGAATCAGAAGGGCAGAGAGGAAGAGCTCCAATCTGCCACTCACTTTTCAAAAGCCCATAGTGGCTACAGTTGGGCCCTCTGATCCAGGATCCAATAACGCTAGCCAGGTCTCCCAGGTGAGTGGCAACTACTCAATTACTTGAGCCATCATTGCTGTCTCTAGGATGCACCCGAGCAGGAAGCTGGAATTGGGCATTAGAACCTGGAATGTAGCTCAGGCACTCCACTGTAGGACTTGGGGGCTTAACCAGCAGGATAGACACACAAATAGGATTTTTATTGATATTAAATTTAATCCAAAGATTAAGATGAAAATACCTAACAAATTGATAGTAATGGGTCTTCAACTTCATAAACATAAGTAAGTAACCATTATTATGTCCACTCCTCAAAAAGGCTATTACTGTAGAGTGTGGCTTTCTACCCTGCCCTTCAATGGTGTTAATAAAAAGCATGTTTATTTTTTTTTCATTCCTTGACATTTTGGTGGAAATAAATTGGTTTTATATCCTACTTTTTAAAGTTGTATTTTCATTGTGTCCTTAATTTCAGTTTTTATACTTTTCAGCCTCCTTTTGATTGGATTGTATCATTACCAGTAATTTTTTGCCAAAATTCTCCCATTCTGTCATTTAATTTCTTGAGCATATTAATCACAGCTGTTCTCACATAACTGGCCTCCCTGGTGTGTGGACGGCCTCTGATTCAGTCCTGCTGTCTGCTTTCACACTTTTTCCTGGTCAGTTATGTTCCTTCACAGCCTCACTGTGGCAGTCATGGAGCTGTAAGTTTTCCACCTCCAACCTGCCTGTATTCTGTTGTGCAGCTGTGAATCTGCAAGGTCGTTTCTGATTTGCCACCTGCCTACGGGGCTGCACCAATAGCAGGTACCCAATGGGAAGGTTAGAGGAAAAAGGAACTGTTGCTGTCCTGTCTCCATCGATTCCTCTTTGCACTGTTTCTTCACTCAAGAGCAGGTGTTTAGGTGGTAGCAGTTTCATGCAGTGTCCACTTTTTCAGATGAACACAGAATCAGCCTGACAGCTCAGGAGCTCCAGCAGCAATCAGGCAATGCCTTGTCCAAGAAGACTGGGTATTGGCCCCGGCAAGATTTTTCTCTCAGGCTCAGGGAAACAGCAGGTGCTTCTCCTGTCTTGGTTTTGCCTTTTCAAACTGCTCAGAGGTCGCTATTCTAACTGTTTAACATTCCCAACTTTCCCCCCTTTTATTTTCTGGCCACCTTTTATTGCTTTTAATTATTTCTTTTTTTTCTTTCTTTTTATTTAGTAAATATAAATTTCCAAAGTACAGTTTATGGATTACAGTGGTGAGTCTGCTGTGTATCCTGCTTCCCATGATGGATCGTTCTCTCCCCTTTTTATCCTATCAGTTAGTATTAGCAGACACTAATCTTGTTTATGTTATTCCTTTGACTCTTAGACTATCAGTGTGATCAATTGTGAACTGAAATTGATCACTTGGACTAGTGAGATAACATTGGTACATGCCACCTTGATGGGATTGTATTGGGATCCCCTGGCACGTTTCTAACTCCACAATTTGGGGCAAGTCTGATTGAGCATGTCCCAAATTGTACATCTCCTCCCTCTCTTATTCCCACTCTTATATTTAACAGGGATCACTTTTCAGTTAAAATTTAAACACCTAAGAATAATTGTGTGTTAATTACAGAGTTCAACCAATACTTCTAGAACAAAAAAAAATTAAAATGGATAAAGTATTACATTGTACATCAACAGTCAGGACAAGAGCTGATCAAGTCACTGTTTTCTCATAGTGTGCATTTCACTTCAACAGGTTTCCCCTTAGGTGCTCAGAAAGTTGTCGCCAATCAGGGAGAACATATGATATTTGTCTCTGTGAGACTGGCTTAATTCACTCAGCATAATGTTTTCCAGATTCCTCCATTTTGTTGCAAATGACTGGATTTCATTGTTTTTGACTGCTGTGTAGTATTCTATAGAGAACATGTCCCATAATTTCTTTATCCAGTCTACTGTTGATGGGCATTTAGGTTGATTCCAGGTCTTAGCTATTGTGAGTTGAGCTGCAATAAACATTAATGTTCAGCAGCTTTTTTGTTTGCCAATATAATTTCCTTTGGGTAAATTCCAAGGAGTGGGATGGCTGGGTTGTATGGTACGGTTGTATTCAGGTTTCTGAGGAATCTCCAGACTGACTTCCATAGTGGCTTCACCAGTTTGCATTCCCACCAACAGTGGATTAGTGTCCCTTTTTCCCCACATCCTCTCCAGCATCTATTGTTGGTAGACTTCTGAATGTGAGCCATTCTAACCGGGGCAAGGTGAAACCTCATTGTGGTTTTGATTTGCATTTCCCTGATTGCTAGTGATCTTCAGCATTTTTTCATGTGTCTGTTGGCCATTAGGATTTCCTCTTTGGAAAAATGTCTATTGAGGTCCTTGGCCCATCTCTTAAGTGGGCTGTTTGTTTTGATGTTATGGAGTTTCTTGATTTCTTTGCAGATTCTGGTTATCAACCCTTTATCTGTTTCATAGTTTGCAAATATTTTTTAGCATTCTGTCAGTTGCCTCTTCACTTTCCTGACTGTTTCTTTTGCAGTACAGAAACTTCTCAATTTGATGCAATCCCAGTAGTTAATTTTGGCTTTGACTGCCTTTTCTTCTGGGGTCTTTTCCAAGAAGTCTTTGCCGGTACCTATATCTTGTAGGTTTTCTCCAATGCTAATAATTTGATGGTGTTGTGCCATAGATTTAAGTGTTTAATCCATGTTGAGTGCATTTTTGTGTAAGGTGAAAGGTAGGGATCTTGCTTCATGATTCTGCATGTGGAAATCCAATTTTCCCAGCACCATTTATTGAATACTGTCCTTACTCTAGAGATTGGTTTTTGATCCTTGATCAAATATAAGTTGGCTGTAGATGTTTGGATTGATTTCTGGTGTTTCTATTCTGTCCCATTGGTCTATCCATCTGTTTCTGTACCAGTACCATGCTATTTTGATAACTACTGCCCTGTAGTATGTCCTGAAATCTGGTATTGTGATGCCTTCGGCTTTGTTTTTGTTGTACAAGATTGCTTTAGCTATTCGAGGTCTCCTGTGTCTCTATGTGAATTTCAGCACCATTTTTCCCAGATATGAGAAGAATATGTTTGGTATTTTGATTGGTATTTGATGATATTGATCCTTCCAATCCATGAGCTTGGAAGAATTTTCCATTTTTTGGTGTCCTCTTCTATTTCTTTCTTTAATGTTTTCTAATTTCAATTGTAGAGCTCTTTAACGTCCTTGGTTAAGTTTATTACAAGGTATTTGATTGTTTTTGTAGCTATTGTGAATGGGATTGATCTTAGAAGTTCTTCCTCAGCCGTGGCATTACCTGTGTATACAAAGTCTGTTGATTTTTGTGCATTGATTTTATGTCCTGCTACTTTGCCAAACTCTTCTATGAGTTCTGATAGCCTCTTAGTAGAGTTCTTTGGATCCGCTAAATAAAGAATCATATCATCTGCAAAGAGTGATAGATTTAGTTCTTCATTCCCAATTTGTATCCCTTTAATTTCTTTTTCTTGCCTCATTGCTCTGGCTAAAACTTCGAGAACTATATTGAATGGCCTTGGTGAGAGTGGGCATCCCTGTCTGGTACCAGATCTCAGTGGAAATGCTTCCAACTTTTCCCCATTCAATAGGATGTTGGCCGTGGGTTTTTCATAAATTGCTTTGATTGTATTGAGGAATGTTCCTTCCATACCCAGTTTGCCTAGAGTTTTCATCATGAAAGGGTGTTGTATTTTGTCAAATGCCTTCTCTGCATCAATTGAGATAATCATATGGTTCTTCTTCTGCAGCCTGTTAATGTGGTGTATAGCATTGATTGTTTTGTGAACATTGAACCATCCCTGCATACCCGGGATAAATCCCACTTGGTCTGGGTGGATGATCTTTCTGATATGTTATTGCATTCTATTGGCCAGAATTTTATTGAGGATTTTTGCATTTATGTTCATCAGGGGTATTGGTCTGTAATTCTCTTTCAATGCTGCACCTTTTTCTGGTTTAGGAATTAAGGTGATGCTGGCTTCATAAAAAGAATCTGGGAGGATTCCCTTTTTTTCGATTGTTCTGAATAGTTTGAGAAGGATTGGAGTTAGTTCTTCTTTAAATGTCTGGTAGAATTCAACAGTGAATCCATCCGGTCCTGGGCTTTTCTTTGTTGGGAGGGCCTTATTACTGATTCAATTTCTGTCTCAGTTACAGGTCTGTTTAGGTTTTCTATGTCTTCCTGGTTCAATTTAGGTAGGTTGTATGTGTCCTGGAATGTATCCATTTCTGATAGATTTCCCTGTTTGCTGGCATACAAGTCCTTGTAGTAATTTCTGATGATTCTTTTTATTTCTGTGGTGTCTGTTGTTACGTTTCCTTTTTTATCTCTGATTTTATTGATTTGGGTCTTTTCTCTTCTTTTTTAGTTAGTTGGGCCAATGGGGTGTCAATTTTGTTTGTTTTTTCAAAAAACCAGCTCCTCGTTTGGCTGATCTTTTGTAATTTTTTGGATTCAATCCTGTTAATTTCTTCTCTGATTTTAATTATTTTTCTTCTCCTACTAGTTTTGGGTCTGGTTTGCTGTAGATTTTCTAGATCCTTGAGATGCATTGAAAGCTCATTTATTTGGTGCCTTTCCAATTTATTGATCTAGGCACCTATTGATATAAACTTTGCTCTTATCACTGCTTTTGCTGTATCCCATAAGTTTTGGTATGTTGTGCTGTTATCCTCATTTACTTCCAGAAAATTTTTGATTTCTCTTTTGATTTCTTCTATGACCCATTGTTCATTCAGGAGCATGTTGTTCAATCTCCATGTGTTTGCATATGCTCTAGGGATTCCTGAGTTGCTAATTTCCAACTTCATTCCTTTATGGTCTGAGAAGCTGCATCTTTTCCCTCTGTTCCCCAGTTGTAAGTGAAGTCGCTCCTTCTGTATTTGCTACCTAAGTGTTTCTCTCTCTCTCTCCCTCCCTCTCTCTCTCCTCTCCTTCCTCTCTCTCCCTCTCTCCCCTATCTCTCCCTCTCCTTTTCTCTCTCCTTCTCCCTCTCCCCTTCCTCCTCCTCTCTCCCCCTCCCTCCAGCTCTTTAATTCTCACTGAAAATTTTTTCAAAATAAATTTTAACGGAAAAATGTGGTATCATTTCTGTTTTCTAACAAGACCTGACCCAACACACTTTGTTTTTGTTTCAATGGATACTAGGTTTTCTGAATTATGCAATTTAGAGATTAAAAATGTCCTAGGAATGCCATTACTAAGGGAGACTCTTAAACCATTATTCCAAGTGGTTCAAAGTTGAGTCCTTGTAGGACCTGATATATATCTAGTGAACAATTAGGTTTAAAATGCAACCTTTTGTGGTTACAGTTTCATTTCATTTGTGAGCAAGAGCTGCCTCTAATTTCGATATTTACTCCCAGATTGTAAGACTTCAGGCAGTCTCAGCTCCCAGCTAATACCCAGATTTTGTAGCCTCTTGGTATTTTTTTAATTTATTATTTATCTATGAGAGAGAGAGAGAGAGAGAGAGAGAGAGAGAGAGAGAGAGAGAGAACATGGACAACACGAACTCCCCCATCTCCTTAAATGCCTGAAGCAGCTAGGGCAGGGAGCAGACCAGACTGGAGCCAGGAACTAGGAACCAGGGGATGGACCGACCCAGGTACTAGCACAATCTCTGCTGCCTCCCAGGATCTGCATTAACAGAAATGCTGGAATCGGGACCAGAAACCAGGGATGGAGCCCAGAAACTCTGATAAGGGCTGCGGGCATCATTATCAGCGTCTTAGCTGCTGAACAAAACACTTAGCCATTAGCTTCATCTTTTAAATCAGCAAATGCCTTGAATAGAAAAGCAGTTCCTAACGGTGGGCACATAACTTTGCATTTCCCTCCTTTCTGGAATACTGACCCTAAAAATACTGATATCCTTAGTAGGTCTCCTATGACTTCAAGAAGTTAAAAACAATTTTTTCTCAGAATTATTCAGTTTTCTCATTTGGGAAGGCTAGGAGCAAACAAGCTGACATCTCTCCCCCTTTCAATGCCAAAGGGAAATTTAATGGTTCTGTTTTCTTCTACTTCTTCCACCTTGCACTATTAATGATATTTCCTAATCATATAAGATGAAACATAGGGGTTCTTCCCAAAATTCCATCATGATTTCCTAATGTTTCCAGATATATTCTCTTTAGAGAAAAAGTGAATGAAAAGCTTAACCTAACTGTCAAATACTCATATGGGACTGTCGGAATGCATTGATTTAAAAACTCAAATGTGTCCATTCCTGGATCAAGGACTTTATCAGGCAGTGATGTGAGAGGCAGAAACTCTTAATTATCTGTTTGTTTTACATTTAGCATAATAAATTTTGGATTTTCAGGGATGTCATCATCACCATAGCTTCCAATTACCAATTCAAAAGTGAAATTGAGATTAACCATCCTGTATTATACGTATATTATAACAAAGCAGACCTAGAAAATTATGTTGGAAGAAAAGGCTTAAATTATGCAGGATAAATTTTGAAACATTTTGGTTAAATTATAGGAAATGAAATACACAATAAAATCTCAAATGTTTTACAATTACGGAATAGATAATTTGGCTCTGATAAAGGATTGAATAAAATTATGTTTAACTTGTGTACTTTTCTAGAGTTTTCTAATATCTGTAACAATATAAATGTGATAATTAGAACATAGTTTTAAAAAGAATAAAGAAATCTATATGTATCCAAAACCATCATGTTGCATACCTTAAACAATGTGCAATTAAATTAAAAGAGTAAGAGAAGTTAGATCCTTCTCAGTGTTAACTTACCATCTAATTAACCGTTCAATTGCTTGGACTTCATTAACAATACTCCTCCCTGTGCTCAATGATATACCTTGCAGCTGTTTCCATCCAGTTTCTTCCCCCTAATTTCCAAGAATTTAAGTGTCCATTTGCATGAATTAGTTTCAGTGTTCTCAGTGTCCCCTAGAGAGATACATTGACAACAAGCCCATATTAAATGTGATGTTTGTTGGCCAAATGCAGAGGCCACATAGTGTGCTGGGGTACAAATGCAGAACATTATGGCCATTCTGGAGAGCAAATATGGCAGTACATAGTCAAATTTAAAAGAGCAGATACCCTGTGACACAGCAATCTAAGCACAGGTTCATAAAGAGACATGAGTCAATATGCTTAGAGCTGTAGGCAATCATTATTGAAAGAAAGGGCAACATAAGGTGGCGACTGCAAATTATAGAATATCCTATTGCAGGTAGAAGCAAAAATTACATACACACAATAAAAACAAATTATTTTACAAATAGTGCTGAAAAAATTTTTAAAAATGATACATAGGGCTGGCACCATGGCTCAATAGGCTAATCCTCCGCCTTGTGGCACTGGCACACCGTGTTCTAGTCGCTGGATTCTGTCCCGGTTGCCCCTCTTCCAGGCCAGCTCTCTGCTATGGCCTGGGAGTACAGTGGAGGATGGCCCAAGTGCTTGGGCCCTGCACCCACATGGGAGACCAGGAGAAGCACCTGGCTCCTGGCTGCCGATCAGCGTGGTGCGCCGGCTGCAGCCGCTTGGCCTCAGCGGCCATTGGAGGGTGAACCAGCGGCAAAAAGGAAGACCTTTCTCTCTCTCTCTCTCTCTCTCTCTCTCTCACTGTCCACTCTGCCTGTCAAAAAAAAAAGATACATAGACATAATTCTGTATCATATATAAACACTGAAAAATACATACAAGGGGCGTGCATTTGGCATAGCAGTTAAGACACATATTAGAATGCCCATCTCCCATATTGGAGTGCTAGGTTCAAGCCTTGGCTCTGCTCCCAGTTTCCAGTTTCCTGCTACTGTGTACCCTGGGAGGCAACAAGTGATCAAGTATTTGGGTCCCTGCTACCTGTGTGGGAAAACTGGATTGAGTCCTTAGCTCTTGGCTTTGTCCTGTCCATTGCAGACAATCGGGGAGAAAACTAGCAGATAGGAAATACCTGTATGTCTCTTTCTGCCTCTCAAATAAACAAATGCATAAATAAAAATTTTAAAACATGTATTAAGTTATAAAATATTTTAAAATAGCTGAAAATCAGATCTTAAAATTATTTCCTCACTATATGCATTTTACAAAGACATAATAATGCACAAATATATTTTTGACCCATTATGGGGTTTGTAGCTGGGAGAAGAATGTTTTAGAATTGGGGTCCACAGGTGCCAGCACTGTCGCATAGCAGGTAAAGCCATTGCCTGCAGTACTGGCATCTCCTATGGGCACTGGTTTGAGATCTAGCTGCTCCACTTCCATTCCAGCTCTCTGGTATGGCCCGGGAAGGCAAGAAGATGGCTCAAGTCCTTGGGCCCCTGTACTCATGTGGGAGACCCAAAAGAAGCTCCTAGCTTCAGATCAGCTCAGACAGTTGGCAGCCATCTGTAGAGTGAACCAATTGATGGAAGACCCCCCTCCTCTTTCTCTCTTTCTCTCTGCCTCTATCTGTAGCTCTGCATTTCAAATAAATAAATCTTTAAAAAATCCTATAAAATGCTATGGGTTTGGACAACAGTTAGGTAGTTTCTTTAGCAACAACAAAAAAAGAATTGGGTTCCATGGAAATAATAAAAAAAGAAATTAATAGTGAAACAAATGACAACTCTCTATTGAATCAAGGAATATGAATAATTTTCATCTGCACTGATTAAAAAGAAAATTAAAGTATTTTAAATGTACGAAAATACAGAAATAACAAAAATTGCTGAGATTTGGCCATATCACAATTCTCAACAGGATGGAGGCAAGCAATTAGTAGTTTTTTTCTTCATAATTTTTTCAGTGTATTTAATATTTGGTTCCAGAGTTTGGTTCTCATAATTAAAATGTTTTCCTGCTGTTTTGAGTATGTTAGGTAAAGATAATGTAACTTAACCTTACCATATAGTAACCTCAATTATTGTAAGCAATAGCTTCTCTTTCAAATTGACTTTGGATAGTACTTTAAAACAGCTTCTCCCCAAGCAGACATCTAAATCTCAGAGCACAGTGTCAATAGTGTGTCATATTTACCCAATGCAAATTTGGGTGCAAATTTTCCTTTGGCTTTTCACTGTAATGACGTAGATGGCACAGAGCTACTATTACCAGTTGAGGCCAGACCCCCTTCTTTAGTGTTTATTAAGCAGTAGCCAAAAGCTGCCCTCCTGTCTGATTATCACAGCTGTGTCAGGACCACAGCCTGTAGTTGTTTTGTGCAGGTTGTTTGTTGTCCCAATAGGTACAGCCAGGAGGATAATGAGGACTAAAATGCAGCTTGCTCTCTGTAACCTAGCTGTACACATGCACATTATTTCCTTCCAGGAGGAAGTAATTTATCTAATTTATTTAGAGAGGTTATGTAGGTTAGCAGCATCTCTATTAATGTCTCACTTAACTCCATGATTTTGTAAAGTGACCCCCATTCCTTTTCATCTCTTTTTTTAGCCCATACCTGCTCCTAGACCAGGGACAAGAGACTCTAGGACTTTTTCCCCCATGGAGAGTTTGTACACTTGTCTTCATCCAAAGCCATGTGAGAGAGGCTAAAAACTACAAGTCATTGGAATTGAGTCCTTTATTTTTTTTTAAAGCTTTATATATTTATTTGAAAGAGTTACAGAGAGAAGGAAAGGCATAGAGAGAGAGAAAGAGGGAGGGAAGGAGGGAGGGAGGTGTCTTCCTTCTGCTGGTTCATTCTCCGGTTAGCTACAACAGCCAGAGCTATGCCGACCTGAAGCCACGAGCCAGGAGCTTCTTCCAGGTCTCCCACATGGGTGCAGCAGCCCAAGGATTTGGGCCATCTTCCACTGCTTTCCCAGGCCATAGCAGAGAGCTGGATGGAAGTAGAGCAGCTGGGATTCGAACTGGCACCCATATGGGATGCTGGCACTGCCGGTGGCGGCTTTACCTGCTATGCCAGAGTGCCAGCTCCAGAATTGGGTCTTTGTACAAAAGGAATCATTGGTGTCTCCTTCTCATTCTGCTACATTGCTCAGCTGTGGAATCTGCAGGTAGAGAATGGAACAAAAATGAATCCTAAGTTCTTGACAGATGCTGACATATGTTCCCTGGAATTTGAGGAGGGTTCCCAAAGAGACCAAGCACTGCTTCATACCTGGAGGTGTTTGAAGGCAGGACTGCCCAGATTAGTGGACTATTGGATTCACTAGGTAGATAATTAGGAAGGAGAGGATTGGAACTCACACCCAATGAATTTCTCATGGAAAAGAGTCAAATAAAAGAATCATGTCAACATCACAGAACCAAGGGCAGGGTCATTAGGTTGCCCACTTGACTTCTGAGAGATAAGAACCCTCCATAAAGAAGTGTGTGTAAATATGGAGAGGAAAGGAGATACATCACTTCTATTTTGAGTGCTTAGCATTGGAAAGAGCCAGAGTAACATCTGCCTCCAAAAAATTACTCACACCTTTGCAGCAGTCACCACCTTCGTGGGTAATGTGAATATCATAGGAATCAAAGTGAGCCTGTGGATTCCTCCCATATGGCTGACAACCTCCCTTCTATCCCAGTCCTTCCCATTCCCTGCCCCTATGCATCTCGGCTAGACATAGAGGTGGAGGGAAAGAGACCTTCCAAAAACAGACCAGGCAAACACCAGTCTCTGTGTGGTGTGAGGATCTAGGATCAAATTACACATCCCATTCCCATTCCAAGTCCTCCAGAGGGAGGCCTGTTCAGCAATTTGCATGTTTGATGTTTGAATTGTATTTGCGATTGGAAATTTAAATCCATCTGAGCTGAGTGACTTCTATGGTCACTGAAAATGATTGCAAAAGCAGTAGAATCTGCCTCATGTACTATTAAGGTATCATAAAATCAGGTGTGACAGAATATGGTTGGATGTGGCAATTGGAGAAAGAATAATAAATTATTTTACACTTAAATTTCAAGATGTCCAATACAGTAAGGAAATACCAGTTATCAAGCAAACTCAAATACATAAAAAGAACTTCTGTAACTTTAAAAGATACCTTCTGTCGGAGGGCCTTTCTGGCTTTGAAAGCTTTCCTATCAGCAGCTTCTCTTGAGAAAACCCTTTGTAGGATTTATAAGAGGAAAGCTTGGACCACTTTTCAGTCCCTTTGCCATTTGTTTATCCACAAAGCTGCTGCTTCATGCTTTGTGTGGGCCTGGGCAACAGATGCTGTGTGTGTTGAAGTGGAGGGTGAGATTCAGTATAGCAGATAAATGTTCTCATATGAAGAGATGGAGTGTAAAGATCCAAACTGAACCAAAAGCCAACACCCAAATGATGAAAGTTAAGCAGGTCTAAATGGCATGAGTGGATCATGCCACTCTTCTACTGAAGCCTGCCAATAGCATTTAAAAGCTTTTAGAATAAACATAAGCTACAGTCCCTCTATCCGTAGTGTGATGATCTTATATGACGTGACTCTTCCATCCGGTTATCCAATTAGACCCCTTTCCTCTCCGTCTAACTACAGTAGTCATATGGTACTGCTTACAAACTACTTAGCCTTTTCTGTGTCAGGGTTTGTCCTTGATATTTTCTGTTCCCCAAATGCTCTTAACATTTCCCAGGATGGTAACCCATCTCAACTTCCATGCACAGTGACTTGCCCACTCTGGTTTGCCTGGAGGCTTCCCCAGTTAGAGCAGTCAAAGTTTCCCTGCTCAGAAACCACTTGGTATGAGCAAATCTACATGATCAGGCACCCCACCGTCAGGCCTCTCAGATTTAATGCCACCTCCCCACATGGATAGTACCTCAGCATCTTGTTTAGCCTCTGAACAAAAACATGAATTAAATTTAATGATACATTTTTAAAATTTGTAAGAAAAACATAAACTGTAATCAATGTAAACAACAAGTGGCATACTGGGGTCAAAAGTTTGTCCCTTTTGTCACAGTTAAACACGCCAAGAAAAAAGAAGAAAAAATTCAACAGAATTCATGGAAAAAAAAAAACAGTGCAAATGATTCAATAGCCTGAAGTCATCCTCAACCTCACTTGTAAAAGGGAAATGCAAATTAAAACACCAGAACCATATAATTTCTTATCTACTAGCCAGATTTGCAAACTTGGATAGCATACTTTATTTGTGAGGCTATGGGGAAACTGGACTCATATTTTTCTGGTGGGGTTGCAAAATGGTATACTTGTCAACAATTTAGCAAGGTCCAGCCAAGTAAGATACCTGTTTTCTCTTTGACCTGGTGATTCCACTTTCAGGAATATATTCCAAATATATATACATAAAAATCTAAACTGTTAATTGAAAGATTATTAGAAATAGCAACAGGTCAGATGCAAGATTGGAGTTGGTGACTAAATTGTTAATACAGGAATTTCTGAGAGTGAACATCAGGTGTCACATTTCTGAAGAAATGTTTAATTAAGACAGCATCTACTGTTTAGGTTAGGTAACCAAATACTGTGGTAAAACTAAGACCTGGAAAAGAAAGCAGAAACCTATTTTATGTAATCCTTTTTTGTCTGCCACCAGCTAGAAATGGGAGAAGGATAGGGACAATTTCAAAGCCCAAGGAGTGTTGTAACTTCTCCCCAGTCAACAAAGTCAATTTAATGTATTATTGTACCTGAACAAGTACAAACAGAGGAGCAACACACACTGATAACATTTGATGGTCCTTTATTTCCGGCAGCCAAGAGTGGGCTCATGCCCTAAAGAACTCTCGACCCTGAAGCCCAAAGCAACAGGGTTTATGAAGGCAAAAACCACAACATGGAGAGGGGAATACATGGTTACTGGAGTCAAACTAACCTAAAGCCTCTGCAGACTAACATCAATTATAACAATTCCAGTTGTTTGCATTGTTACAATCTTAACAGTTTCAATTATAATCTTGACATGAATCTAGGTATTGGCCTAAATCATATGTAAGACATAGACAAATTACAATCTTATTATTAACCCAGATGCAGCCTGTTTTTAAGCTTGAGCCATCAGGCTAGGGGATTTCTACACTTTGCTGAGTGAGATGTAGGGGACTGCTATTGTCAGAGCATTTTAGATCAGAGTTCAGAGCAGAGTCTCACCATGGGGGGAGAGGAGGCGCTTTCTCAAGATGGAGTCTCAGGTGCTCCAAAATGGAGCCCCTGCTGTCAAGGTGTTACTTCAGTGTGATGAAAAGGGAAATAGTTTTGTGCTCAAGTGTCCCTCCATTTCTCTGTCATATATGCAGAATCAAATGTATATTGTTCAAGGAACAAAACCCAATTCTGTGCACGGAAATTATTTTCCTATTAAAATAAGATTGAAGTGCCAAAAAACTAATTTTATGAAACCACTAATTTTATAAAAGAGAAAAAATGAATTCAGAGAAGTTGAAGTTGAAGCATTTTTATAAAATCACATGGCTAGAGTTGTAGCCATGTAGATTTGGATAGGATCAGTAGTCAATGATTATTTTCATTGCTGGTCTTATTTGTTATTGGTCTGTTCAGGATTTCTATTTCTTCTCTTGGTAGATTGGGTTTTTTCCAGGAATTTATCATTTCCTCCAGGTTATCCATTTGTTGGCTTGTGATTTTTCATAATGGTACCTTATGATCCTCTTTATTTCTTAGGCATCCATCACAAGTCTTCACTTTTTTATTTTGTTTACCTGTGTCATTTTTTCCTTAAACTAGTTGATTCACCAGTTTGGTTTTTTTTCTTCAAAAACCAGTACCTACTTTCATCAATTCTTTTTATGGTTTCCTGTTCTCTAGTTGATCTGTTTCTGTTGTGATTTTTATTTTCACCTTTCTGTTAATTTTGGATTTAGTTTGTTTTTCTTGTTTCTTGAGGTATAATATTAAACTATGTATTTTGAATCTGATTTTTTATTTTTTAAATTTGAGAAGCAGACATACACATACATCAACCTTAGGCCCACACCCCAAAAGCTCCAGCTAGTAATCGGCAGGCCTGGGCCAAACTGAAGCCTGAAGCAGGAAAGTTAATCCAGATAGCCCAAATAGTTGGTGGTGACTCAATTACTTGAGTTATTACAGATGGCTCCCGAGGTTTTCATTAGTCAGGATCTAGAGCCGGGTAAGAACCCAGGTGTGCCAACATGGGTCACAGGCTTAACTGGCCTGGTACCTCTTACCTGGCTAGATGCCCACACCTTTTCTTCTGTTTTAGTGTCTGCATTTATAGTAATAAATTTCTCTCTTAGAACCGCTTTTCCTATATCTTATAGGTTTAGGTATGTCATGTTTTCATTTTCATTTCTCAAATTTTTTTTAGTTTCCTTTTTGATTTCTTATTTTATCCACTGGTTGTTCAGGAATGTGCTTAATTTCCACACAGTTGGGCACTTTCCAAGATTTATCCCATTTCCTAGTTCAATAGCAGTGGGGTCTAAAATTATGTGAGGATTGGGTGTTGGGTCATTGGTTGAGACTTGGCTTGAGATGTCTGCATCACAGAGCGGAGTGCCTGTGTTTGTGTTCAGGCTCCATTTTCTGTTCCAGTTTCTGCTAATGCATCCCTGGGAGGAAGCAGTTCATGGCCCAAGTACTTGAATCCATGCTGTCCAAGTGGTAGACCAAGATTGTTTTATGGGCTCCTGGTTTTGGCCTGGTCCAGTCCTGGCTATTATGGGCATTTGGTGGACATTTGTGCAGTGAACCAGCAAATGGAAAATCTTTTTCTGTCTGTCTCTGTCTCTATCTCTCCCTCCCCATTTCCCTCCCCTATCCTGTAAAATAAAAAGAAAATAAATGAGGGCCTAGCACTGTGGTGTAGCAAGCTAAAGTCCCAGCCTGCAGTGCCAGCACTCCATATGGGTGCTGGTTCATATCCCAGCTGCTCCATTTCTGATCCAGCTCCCTGCTATGACATGGGAAAGCAGTAGAAGATGGCTGAAGTCTTTGGGCCCCTGCACTTGCTTAGGAGTCCCAGAAGAAGTTCCTGGCTCCTAGCTTTGAATGGATGCATCTCCGGTTATAGCAGCCCAATTGGGGAGTGAACCAATGGGATGGTTCACTGCCTGCCTGTATTACTCCACATTTCAAATAAATAAATACATCTTTTTAAAAAAGAAATGAATAAATGTAAAAAGAGCCATGAAAGACATAACAATGCTATTTCTAGAAAAGCAAAATTACACTGGGAATGATTTCAGTCTTCTTAAATTTGTGAAGACCTCTTTTGTTACTTAACATGTTTTCTATCCTGGATAAAGCTTAATATGCACTGGAGAAAAAAAAATGTGTTCTACTACTAGAAGGTTCTGTGTATGTCTTTGAGGTCCATTGGGTCGAAAGTGCAATCTAAGTCCAGTATTTCCTTGTTCATTTTCTCTCTAGTTTATTCATTGTTGCAAGTAGGATATTGATGTCCTCTATTGTTGTGGTATTGATGGGTATTTATCCCTCACATCTGTTAATGGTTGTTTATATATTTAGGTATTCCAGTGCTGGGTGCATATTCATTCACAATGGTTATGTCCTCTTGATGAACTGACCAGTTCATGGCTAACTGATAGCTATTTGTCTTTTGTAACAGGCTTTAAGTGCATTTTATCAAGTGTAAGATACAAAGTTTCTTCCATTTTTTTCGGTTTCAACCTATGCATGTCCTAAAAGCTTAAGAGAATTTCTTGTAGGGAACACCTAGTTAGGTTTTTGTCTTTTAAGTCCATTTAGCCACTCTGTGTCTTTGAATTGGAGAATTTAATTCATTTACATTCAAGGTTATTATTGCTAAGTAAGGACTTTAAGTTACCATTTTGTTGTTTTCAAGTTACTTCGTAGTTTATCTTTTCCTTCTTATTTTCTACTTTTGTGATTTGTTCATTTTCTGTAGAGTAGGCTTTGATTCCTTTCTGTCCCTTATTTTTATATCTGCTATAATTTTTTGTGTGATTAACATAAGGCTCCATAAAACATCTTGTAACATACTGTTTTCACTGGAAAGCAGCTTCAGTCACATAAAAACTCTTATGTTTTTCCCTCTCCCTCCACAAATTATATTTTCAAGTCATTCTACTTAGCTTTTCAAATAACTTATTATAGCTGTAGTTATTAAGTATATTCAAGAACTTATTTATTTTAGAATGACTTTATACTTTCATAATAGAGACATGTATTATATTTATATCCTCTTATAATGTTGGAGTATTCTGGATTTGACCAGATATTTACTTCTGTAATTGAATTTAAATTTTCATATGTGTTCATGATAGTGACTATCCTTGCATTTCTGCTTGAAGAATTCTCTTAAGTAATTTTTGTAAGGAAAGTGAAGTAGTAACCAATTCCCTAAGCTTTTGATTGTTTCTGAAAGACTTGACTTCCTCATTTCTGGAGGAGAGCTTTTCTTGTTAGATTATTCTTGGCTGGCAGGTTATTTTTTTTCTTTTAATACTTTGACTGTATCGTTCCATTCTCTCCTGCCCTACAAGGTTTCTGTTGAGAAATTGCTAATAATGGAAAGGGAATTCCCTTACATGTGACTTAAAGTTCTGATTTTAAAATCCTTTGTTTGTTTCCAACTTTTGACAGCTTGATTAGTGTGCCTTGGAGAGGATCCCTTTGGGTTGACTCTATTTAGAGATGTTAGAGTTTCATGGATCTGGATGTCTTATCTCACCCAGGACTTGAGTAGTTTTCAGAAGTATGCATTACATAACTTTTCTTATGCCTTCTCTGTCTCTTCGGGTTCTATGACTCCAACAATACAAATATTTGTTTAATTTTTTTTCATAAGTCAACTAGGCTGTCTTCATACTTTTTCAATTTTTCCTAAGTCATTTTAAAAGACCTACTTCAAGTTCCCAAATTCTTACTTTTGCTTGATGTAGTCCCTTGTTGATGATCTCCATTATATTTTCTGTTTCTTTGAATTTTTCAGCCCTATCAGTGACACCTATCACTTTGCTGAATTGCTCTTTTGAGATCAGGACTTGTGTTCCTGATTTCACTGAGTTGTCTACTTGTATTCTCTTGTATCTTGCTGAACTTGCTTAAGATTAATGTTTTCAGTTATTTTTCAGACAGTATATAAATTCCCATTTATCTGTGGTCAATTACTAGAAAATGATTGCATTCCTTTGGGGGTACTGTCTTCTTTTGCTTGTTCATGTGTCTTGTGTCTCCGGATTGATGTCTGCACAACTGATAGTGCAATCATCTCTCCCAGACTTTACAGAGTGACTTTTCTGAAGGAAAAGTTTCATCTGCAGATGGGCCTGAGGATGCTGATTGTGCAAGATGTGGTGGCTGCCAGTCCATAAGAATAATTCCTGCACAACTTCTGTTAACTTTAGCAATGACTGCAGGTGCCACAGCGGTTTACACTGCACAAATTTTGGCAGTGACGGTGGCTGCACAGATTTTGAGGATAAGTGCTTTAGGGGATCCTTTTGTTCTTGTATTCCCCACAGTAGGGAGTCTTAATTAAGGGAATCTATCTTGATATTGGGCTTGGCATGTCTCAGAAGCAGTCCTAGCAGTACCGAGACTGGAGCACTGGTGTTTCGAGTGGGTAGGTTCTTGTATCACCTGAGATTGAGGCACAGGTTCACTCGAATGTATGAATGGATGCAGTTTTCCTGAAAAGTTGGCAACTGTTGTTCTGAGGCATATGCCATTATTTGAGGCCCAGGGGTCTGGGATGGCTGTTTCACATCCCGGGAGCTGCGGCTCTGTTCCTCTTCCTGAGGTTGTTGATAATTATGCTGTGACAGAGTGAGCAATGTTTAAGACTCAAGGGATGCACTGCAATATCTGAAGAGATAGGAAGCAATTAGGACTTGGTCATATTTCTGAACTACAGATCAAACCAGCTAGCACATTTGCCTAGTTACATTTGGACTGACCATTTACATAAACCAATAAATAATGTTATTGTTCAAATCCATTTCAGTTCAATCTTCATTTATGTGAAACTAAAAGCATTGAAATGGATGGTAGATGCAATGTGCTTTAAACAAAACAAAACAAAAATTCCCATTATTGCAAATAGTCAAACCCAGATTATACTTCTGCAACTGATTGTGTGTCTATGGAGTTGTCATTATGTATTTCTATATCACATTTTCCTTGGCTGTAAATTTTGCAATAGAATATTGCTTTGTTTCGTATTATGTGGTGGTGTGTCACATGAAATAATGATTCTGAGTGAAGAAAACATGCAATTGAGTTGTAGGTGATATTATTACCATCAGAAGATCCTGCAACACTCAACATGCTTATTATAATACATTACTTCTTTTTCCTGCCTTGCAAATGACAGGAATAATTCATCAAGATTTGCACTTCCACAAAACACTTGATGAAAACAAGAGTGGAAGTTTCTAAAGCAAAGCGGATTTCATTAGGCTGCTTAATATGAGTATTTATAGCCAAATTATTTCCCAATTGACTTTGCAATCCTCATTTGTGATTCATAATTCTTGGTGAATAATTGCAATTATCATCTGCTTAATGAGACAATAATTCCCTCTCTTTTCCCTTATCTTTATTTTCTTTTTGGTTAAAAAAAAAAAAAAAAACTTGTATTCAATGCTGTGTCTGTCATAGAAAGCCCATCAGGGAGCTGAATCCCCACCAAAGTCCCAGAAAGCCTGGCCTTGGGACGAGAAGAGAAGTTCCAAGTGTGAGGCAGAATAATAGAATAGACCAGTCTGTGAGTGAGCCTCCTCCTTTCAGATAGAAGCATAAAACAAATTCTTAGGATTGAATTGAATTGGATCAAAGTGATGTATGCATATGTGTATCTGTTTATAATGCACTTTCTAAGGAAACCTTAAATAACACGAATAAATGGACTCAACCCACTTAGTAACTGGGCAGTTGTGTTTGTGTAGAGTCTCCTGGAAGTAATCCTTTTACCCTGACCCAGGCTCCCATGGTTATCTGGAGGGAATCTCGTACCTAGAGGTCCCCATCTATCCTAACTGGTTTGTCGTTGCGGAGGGCACACTTGGACATAGAGCATGTGCAGCATGGTGTGTGGAATCTCGGGTTTGGACTTGGTCAGATTTGGGTTTGGATCCTGCTCCTGCTCGGTGTTACAGAGCCAGGAATACAGAAGCACTTCATCTCTCTGAGGTGGCGCACTTGTGCAAATTTAAATTGCCAATGCTTCAACCGTCCTCTTGATTTCATTGACTATTGGGAAGATGAAATGAAATGAAAGCAATAAAGAACTTGGCCCACCCCTTGGCATACAGAAGTCTCTTAAACTGCTGATTAATACCAGTTAGCCCCTCGCTCCCTCTTTTTCCAGCTCCCGTTTTCACAGAGGAGGGGAAATGTGTGTTTCTCCAGCCTGGAAAGGGACTGTATTGGAACCATCACTCCTGGTCTGTGTTTTTACTCCTTCTTCCCTTCCCTATGGAGGATGAGTGGCTCATCTAATCCACGTCACCAGCAAATGCCTCAAATTGCAAAAGGCTTTCCCTTGTCTCTTCGGGCAGTGCCTTCGTCTTTTCTGCTGCCTATAGCAGACCCAGTGTTTTCCTTCTAGCTTCTCTGTCAACAGGGGAGGAACTCAGGTCAATTTTACAGCAGAGGTCTGACTGTGGATACACTAGGAGAAGAAGTAAGTCCCTTTCAGCCTCAGCAGAAAGCCAAGTTCTCCAAATCCAGTGTGACCGTTATTAAAACTCGTATTTTCATCCCTATTTCACTCAGATCTCTCCCTTTCTCTCTATCCATGAAGGTTTATGGAAATGTATAATTAATAGATACATTTATTTTGGAGGCAAACATTTTGAAATCTGCATAGTTTTTTTGATAATACATATTTTCTGTAAATTATTTGATGAACGATTGTCTATTTCCATCAGCCTGAAGCCTGGAAAGGATGGGAGTCTTTGAACTTCATCCGAAAATTTGAGGAAACCATTTAGAGATGTGGGACAAATTAGGTGTGAAGTTAGATATCAAGTGATAAATAAGAGGTTGCAAATAAATGGCGACTCTTATTCAGTCACAAGTGAACAAGATGCAGTCTTTACAAGGCAATTTTCCTTCCTTTTTGTATTATTTCAAACCTTCCCCAGCCGTCAAACTGCTTAGATACCATTGGCTAAAATAAAATGAGTAAATGATGGAGAAAATGACAACTACTTTAAGGACAATACAAGAGAGAAAAGTCGGCACGAGGGGTTGCCTGCACTCACAGCTGGGAAGCTTCATAAAGGGCAAGAGAGATGAAGCCCAGTAGATTAATTAAGAATTGGATTGCTAGGGCTGGCGCCTGTGCTGCAGAGGATTTAGCTGCAGCCTGTGACTCTGGCATCCCATATGAGTGCCCATTTGTGTTCCTGCTGCTCCACTTGCAATCCAGCTCTCTGCTAATGCACCTGGGAAAGTAGGAGGATGGCCCAAATTTCTGAGCCCCTCATGGGAGAGCTGGAAGAAACTCCTGGCTCCTGGCTTCTGCCTGGCCCAGCCCTGGCCATTGCCATCATTTGGGGAGTGAACCAGCAGATGGAAGATCTCTCTCTGTGTCTCTCCCTCTCTTTTTCTTTGTAACTCTGCCTTTCAAATAAATACATAAATAAATGTTAAGAAAAAATTTGATTCTTGAAACTTGGTTACAGAGTTAGAGATTATGTATTTTTAAATACATGGTCATGGGGGCCGGCATTGTGGGGCAGTGAGTTAAGCTGCTGCTTGGGACACAGCCCCGCATTGAAAGTGCCACATTGTATCCCAGGAACCTCCTGGGAGGTAGCAGATCATACTTCAAGTGTTTACATATCTGCCACATGTGGGAAACCCAGAGTAAGATGCAAACTCCTGACGCAGCTTGCGCCATCCATGGCTGTTTCCAACATTTGCAAAGTAAACAAGTAAAGGAAATAGCTCTCTTTTTCAAATAAAAATTAATTCTAAAAATAAGAAAGGACTTGAATTGACTCTCTCAGGTAATTATTATATAGTAAAAGATATAGAGGTGCTAATTGCCTGATATGGTTGGTTTATAATGTGTAAATCCCCAAGTTACTGCACCATTTTTCAGGAAATATATAGATATTTCATGTATTTATTTACTTATTTACTTATTATATCTCATATATATGTACATCCAAAATTTAAAAAATAAAGATATGTAAAACCAACAGGTACGTGAACATGGCTTAACACCACTCATTACCAGCTAAATACAGATCAAGACCCAACAAGACATTGTCTCAGACCTTTTAGGATGGCTATGATGAAAATGAAGGCAATGTAGGTTGACAAAGATGTGGAGAATTTGAAAGCCTTCTTTACTGTGGTGGGGATACAAACAACTTTACAAACTGAGTTAGGGAATGTTCCCTTTCACAAGGGCACTTCAAAAATTGTGAAAAATTTATTTCGGTGCAAAAATTTTTAGTATATGTGTGGTTTCTTTCACGACAGTATTTTCCATGAAGTTTTTGGGTACTCTTTGTGTTTCATTTTTTTTGTTTTTAAAGATTTTTAACCTGGGCCGGCGCCATGGCTCAACAGGCTAATCCTCCGCCTTGCGGCGCCGGCACACCGGGTTCTAGTCCCGGTCGGGGCACCGGATTCTGTCCCGGTTGCCCCTCTTCCAGGCCAGCCCTCTGCTGTGGCCCAGGAGTGCAGTGGAGGATGGCCCAAGTGCTTGGGCCCTGCACCCCATGGGGAGACCAGGAAAAGCACCTAGCACCTGGCTCCTGCCATCGGATGAGCGCGGTGCGCCGGCTGCAGTGCACCATCCGCGACAGCCATTGGAGGGTGAACCAACGGCAAAGGAAGACCTTTCTCTCTGTCTCTCTCTCTCACTATCCACTCTGCCTGTCAAAAAAAAAAAAAAAAAAAGATTTTTAACCTGAATTTGAAAGGCAGAGTTAGAGCAAGAGAGACACACAGAGAAAGATCTTCCTCTGCTGGTTCACTCTGCAAATGGCTGAACATCCAGGTCTAAATAAGGCCAAACCCTGGAGTCAGAAGCTCCATTTAGGTCTCCCATGTGGGTGGCAGGAACCCAAGCACTTGGACCATCTTCTGCTGCTTTCCCAGGTGCATTAGCAGGGAGCTGTACTGAGATTGGAGAATCTGGGATTCAAATCAACACTCATATGGAATGCTGGCATTAAAGGCAGTGGCTTAACCCACTGCATCAGAGTGCTGGCTCCAATCATTGTCTTTTCTATGGTTAATTTTGTGGAATTGATATTATTTCTTCTTTATCTGTTCAGTAGAATTGTTCAGTGAAACCATTTGGGTCTGGAAATTTCTTTTTCAAAGAAGTTTGAGTTAAATTTCCTCCATAGTTATATTCTATCTATGTATTTCATACTCACATTAGAAAATTTGTATTTTAGAGTTTTTCAGAAATTGGTCTGTTTAAGATGTCAAGAAAGTGTATAGTTACTTGTGGTATTCACTTATTCTCTTAATGACTGTGAACCTAAAGTAATATTAGCAATATTGGCTATTTTTGTCTTTTCACCTTTTTATTAGATTTTTGTTATTTGTGTCTTTACATGCTTTAATGAAAAATTGTTATCCCAACACGTGTAAACAATAAATGGCCAGGAAAAGATTGCCATGGCTTATATATTTAAATTACATCCTCTCTGCATAAAAAGTTAAAAAATAAACCACTGATTAGCTAAAGATGTTTGTAACTAGCAAATATTAATATGCATTCATAAAAAGTTAATATAAATAATCAGGGAATACATGAAAATATTTTCCCCTAGTTATCCATAAAAGTGCAAATTAAATCCACAGGGATCAAAGGTTTTCAACCAATAGATGAGAAAATATTTTTCAATTACTGTTTGGTTATTTGTTTTTGTATTTATATATTTTTTGAAAGGGAGAGAGGGTATAGAAAGGGAGAGGTTGGTTTACTCCTCAAATGCCCACAATAACCAATTCAAGGCCAGGCTGAAGCCATGGGCCTAGAACTCTACCAGAATCTTTCCTGTGGGTGTCAAGGGCCCAAGTATTTGAGCCATCATTGCTGCATCCGTGATGTTCATAACCAGGAAGCAAGACTTGAATTGTACTGCCTGGGATATGAGATAAAGGCATCCCAAATGGTGGCTTAACTGTTAGGCCACAACACCTGCCATAGAGGAGCAAAATGTTAAATCTGGCAATATCATATGTGAGTAATGGTGAGGATTTATTTATACACAGCTGATGAGAATACAAAATGGCAGAACTAATTTGATAGCATTTTTGGCAGTACCCCATAAAGTAAAAGATGTGCATAGCCAAAGACCTATCAATTCCAATGTTGAGTATGTTCTCTAGTGAAAAATCTCACATCTATGCCAAACAAAGTCTATAAGGAAGTATTTAGAGCACCACTGTTTGTAATTATTTTTGAAAAAATTGTCTCTTCCTAGACTATTGGAAATAGACACAGAAGAGTAGATATATACCTTTTCAAATATTCATACACTGGAATAGTATACAACTCCTAAGATAAATGACCTAGAGATGCAAACATAAAAATGGATGTCTCATAAACTTTATGTCTAGTGATAAAGCTATGTTACTGAAGAGTACTTACAGAATGCTATTTTAAAATGGAGTACAATAGTAAATGCTGTTTACAGACATATACATTAGTAATAAAATATGGCAACATTTCTGAGAGTTGTTCAGTGTAGCGGTTATAGTTATGAGCATGAGGTATGGATGGACAAGAATGTGTTCAGGAAGAATATTCTAACAAGGCAAGGTACACAAGGATAACTACAGCTTCTTGCTGCAGTTGATTTCTAGGTCAAAACTAATTATCACGCCCCTCCTCCACCACCTATCCTTATCCCTCTTACCAACAGCCAGCACCTGTGCTGGTATAGATGGCTTTTTCAGAATGGAACAAAACCTTCATCCTGAGGGAGTCTTAGTTTATATATTCAAGCCCTTCTTAATATTTGGTGGGTCTAATTGTGTTTTCCACTTACCGTGTGTACTGGAGCCTCAAGAAAAGCATTGGTGCCAAGAATATTCCTCTCCCCCACTATGCCAAAGTAGCTTCCACTGCCTCTTGATGATCATGGTCAACTAACACTGCCATGATGTTGGCGCCCTTTTATTCCTTGCTGAGTTCTTAGCTTGAGGAACACAAAGAAACTGATGAGAGTCATAACTTATGATTCAATAGAAATCATTCTGTGTCTCTTGATGAAATATTTCACATCATGTAGACCAGGACTTGCAGACATACAGCCTCTGTAATTACAAGAAAAAGTATCAATTCTCAAACTTGACCACCGGCGATAACACTCTATGAAGGCATTCTTATTTATGTATCTTTTCAGATTGATCAGACAGTAGCCATAAAATGTATGTTGATTTACACTGCATATTGGATCCTTATCTTCTTCAAGCTTGTACCTTAGCTGTGACATGAAAAGATTAAAAGAACTGTCATATCAGTTCTGTGGATTCTGAGTAGTTTGGTTTATAATGGGGTCTGTGGATCTCATGTGCCATTCCAGGTGCAGTGCCCTCTTTGCTGAAAAGTTGTAAAGGCTGGTTGAATGCAATGTTGCAAAGTCAGATTCTGAGTCAGGTAAAACACATAGAAAACTTCTTATTGATAAACTAGAACAGCTCTGAACAGTAGTAACGCATGCCTTTTGGTTCATAGATAGCTTACATTCATGTTACTGTGGCTGTTCTGTCCATGTACTCATTGTGGCAAGTGACAGAGAATGACTTATGCCATTAAGCCATATCTTTCTGTGTCATTGGTTTAGTGGATTTTGAGTGGTGACCACTCTGGTGGACTTTAACATGTGGTAGAAAATTCCTCAAACTTTGGTTGCATTCCTATAGGTCTATCCACATGCCTCTTTCCAAGTCTCTTAGTCACTCATTTTTCATTCTTTTTCTTTCCACTGGACTTTGCCCAACAATCTGGGTCATTTGACCTGGCTTGGGTGTCTATGTGGATTTTTTTCTTAGGTCACTTTCTTTTTCACATGGTTTGGATGATCAGGTGCCATACCTAGGTTTCTTCCCATTGTCAGGATTTGGGTTCAGTGCTCTCTTTCAGAACCACTCCTGAGTGTGGTTATAGTTCACATGCAGTCTATTTTCACTCATCTCCAACATATTGCACTGACCCATCTCTGAAGCAAGCTCAACCTTTTCCTGTATCCGTGGACTGGATAATAAAGTAACACCAGATGATGGTAAGTGTGAGCTAGCAGAGTGGCCCTGGAAAATCAGGGACAGCAGACATGAGGGGCTAGAACTCTCTTGGCAGAACTTACTTGTGCCCTATGGCTGTCAGGTGCTTCAGGTCTGAAGTACCACTTCCATCTCAGAGCAGACTGTGAATGGGCCTCCCTGAGCTTATGATTTGATTGGCATTAAAGAATTCACTTCATAATGGGCAACTGGGGCCATTTGGTCACTTGGTGTCTCATGTTCTAAAGCATTTGCTGCAGCAAGTCCTAGTAGAATGCCTTGCAGTTTTTCAAAGGTGTGTAGTTCTGTGCTGCAGATAGCACAACTTGCTCCAAAGCCCATGAATCTTCTCTTTGTGGTGCCACGAATTCCACTTGGCAGTGTGGCCCTAGTACTTTAGGGTCTGCTTGGTAACACAGCTCGAGTGGTAGAGTTGCCTGTATTGCTGCACCAGCTGGAGAACAACTTATTTTTGTCATCCCTAATCAATCTGGAAAATGAACACAGTACCTGCAAAATGTGTCGGAAGAATCTTCCCAAGTGTGGAATATACCATCTTGAGAAGCTGAAGAACTCTATCAAGCAGTTTGCTTATTTTTATTGGTGAGAGGGAAAGATATAATAATCTGTCCCTCTCTCTGAAAGGTATGACTGCACATGTTCCAGACTACTATGGCCTTAAAAACTTCACTGATGTCATCCTTTTAGAGCACGTTAGCTTGATCCCAGTTTCCACTTTGTTACTTCTTGCTGTTTGTCTGTTCTAACCAGAATGATGTCTCTGATGTGATGTTCCAGTATGATAGTCCACAGAATGACTGAATGAATTAAGAGTGTTTGGACAACATTAGGAGAAGGAGTGGGAGTGTTAACATAATCCCAGGAAGAACCATAAGTGTTTATTGTTGTCCTTTCCACTTAAAAATGAACTACTTCTAATAGTGATGAGAAATAGGTATTTGCCAGGTCAGTGGACACATTCTGCTTACAGAGGTTATGTTGCTCTGCTGTTGGAGCCACTATTTTGTTAATTGTGGAGTAATCTAGTTTTGCATACTATGATTCATATTTATTTTAGGAGCCAGAGTAGTAAACTAAAAACAAGTCTGAAGGGGAACAACCCTCTTTATTCTTTAAAAAATTAATCTATCTTGAATTGGCAAATGTGTATGATATTTAACAAAGAGTACAAAGATTCAATAATACTGAAGAAATTTTGTAGTAATCAATTTTACTAAATTGTACCTACTTAGTAGTAAGCATTTCAAAATTACCAAAGTGTAGATTTTTAACATTCTCATCTCTTTTTTATGTCTTTAAGGGAAGCACTACATGTCATTTATCCTCGAATGTAGGATTTTTAAAAATTTATTGTCTTTGTTGTAGCAAGGAATGGTAGTGGGACAGATCTCAAAGTACTCATTTAGTCTACTCCACAGTAATAGTTCCTATCCTAGCTCAAGGAATTGTCATTGGGAAATTGAGAACTAGAAGTGCATCCATTCTTAATGGACATTTAGGGATGGAGGAAATTACCACCAAGTTTTTCTGTGGGCCCACTGGAGCCACTATGAATCAGAGCTAGGCCATTAATTCCTTTATTTCTCGTCGGCTTTATGTCACACTCCAAAGCGTGTCAGTGGCTAGTCAGAGCATGTGTCCAATACCTATCATCCTAAATATTTTCCTTTCTCCCTTGCATGTTCAACCGAGTAAATGACTGCACAACTCACTTGAAAGTTTCTTATGAATTTACTTTAATCTTGTCAAGGGATCAGTGGATACCCCACATCTTCAGGTGATCAAGTTTTGATTTCTTTTGATCATATAAATTAAGCAATAGCCTTGTGGAATGCTCATCTTTCTTGCCTCTGGGGACACTGCAGTCTATGAAACATCTCCATTACTCTTCGTATATTGGGCCCCTGCAGCTGCCGCTGTGATCTTGTGTGTACTGACTTTAGAAGGTGAGCGTTGCCACCTAGCCCCTATTATTTGGGGACCCATTATGCTTGTTGCTTTCAGAGAACTGAGATCTGTAACAGGATCTCTTACTCTAAGCTCTGATGCATAGAGGCAAGCTACCACTGAGGTAGTCATGCTGGAACTCTGCCATTAGCACTTTCCTTGTCACCTTGCGGTAAATGAAGCCTGTTTGGAAACTGACTTCTGAGTTTGACTGCTTGTGGATAATCTTGTGTAGTGTATTCACTCCAGAAAGTTCATTTTTCTGAGGCTATCATTATCTTCAAGAGGGATTGGCTACTATCTTCTTACAGGGGAGAGAGGGCTACTTTGTTACTCCACTGGGGGAACCCTGCTAATTAAAGAATTCCAACTTCATCCTCCATCTCGGTTAGGGAAAAAGATCTTCCATCTGCTGGTTCATTCCCCCTGATGGCTGCAATGGTCAGAGCTGAGCCAGGCAAAGCTAGGAGCCAGGAGCTTCATCCAGAGATCCCATGTGGGTAGCAGGAGACCAAGTCGTTGAGCCATATTCTGCTGCTTTCCCCAGGCTATTAGCAGGGAACTGGGTCAGAAATGAAGCAACTGGGACATGAACCAGCACCTGTATGGATGGCAGCATAGCAGGCGGTGACTTCAGCTGCTACACTCCAATGCTGGTCCCTAGTTTATCTTTTTTTAAAATTTTATTATTTTTCTATTTTTATTTATTTTGACAGGCAGAGTTAGACCGTGAGAGAGAGACAGAAAGGTCTTCCTTCTGTTGGTTCACCCCCAAAATGGCCACTACGGCTGGCGTGCTGTGCCGATCTGAAGCCAGGAGCCAGGTGCTTATTCCTGGTCTCCCATGCGGGTGCAGGGCCCAAGGACTTGGGCCATCCTCTACTGCACTCCCGGGCCACAGCAGAGAGCTGGACTGGAAGAGGAACAACTGGACAGAACCGGATCCCCAACTGGGACTAGAATCGGGTGCAGGCGCTGCAGGCAGAGGATTAGCCTAGTGAGCCATGGCGCTGGCCTCCTAGTTTATCTTTTAATTATTCTTTGACTCATTGCATATAAATAGATCGTTTAGTTACTTTCTATATTTGAAAGATTTCTGTGATGGTCACCTGTTATTTTTTATTTTTTATTTTTTTTTTTTATTTTTGACAGGCAGAGTGGACAGTGAGAGAGAGAGAGAGACAGAGGGAAAAGTCTTCCTTTACTGTTGGTTCACCCTCCAATGGCCACTGTGGCTGGCGTGCTGTGGCCAATGCGCTGCAGCCGGCCTGAAGCCAGGAGCCAGGTGCTTCTCCTGGTCTCCTATGCAGGTGCAGGGCCCAAGCACTTGGGCCATCCTCCACTGCACTCCCGGGCCACAGCAGATGGCTGGACTGGAAGAGGGGCAACCAGCACTAGAACCTGATGTGCCGGCGCCGCAAGGCGGAGGATTAGCCTATTGAACCGCAGCACTGGCCAATGGTCACCTGTTATTAATTTTAATTTTTAAAATTTACATAAAAGGCACAAACTTTATGTGTTTCATATATACAGTTTTAAGAATATAATGATATATCCCACCCTAACCTCACTTTCTCCCTACTCCTGCCTTCCCTCCTCTTCCATTTCTCATTTTTCTTTTAATTTTTGCAATGACATTTTCAGTTTATTTTATAATCACAATACTAATCCTCCACTAAATAGTAAGTAGAAAAATCACTGTACTTCAGGCACATAGACAATGGCTATATAAATAATAAATCTCAAAATGTCCACTCACATACATTACCTTTTTGTTTACATATTAGTTACCACAAATCAGGGAGAACGTATGATATTTGTCTTCTTGGTACTGGCTTATTTCACTAAACATAATGGTGTTGAGTTGCATCCATTTTGTTGTGAAAGACAGGATTTCATTATTTTCTACGGCCAAGTAGTACTTATAAAGTGTGTGTGTATATGTGCATGTGTGTGTGTATGTGTATAAATACATGTATGCCACAATTTCTTTATCCAGTCATCAGCTGATAGACATCTGCATTGATTCTGCACCTTAGCTATTGTGAATTGAGGTGCTGTAAATGTGGGGTACAGATAACTCTTTCATATACTGATTTCATTTCCTTTGGGTAAATTCGCAGTAGTAGAATGGTTGGCAACCTCCATGCTGTCTTCTGTAATAGTTTTGCTACTTTACATTCCTACCAATGGTGTGTTAGGGTATTTTTCCCCCAACATCCTTGCCAGATTTTTTTTGTTTCTTTGTTTTTGGATGATAGACATTCTAACTGGGGTGAGGAGAAATATCATTGTGGTTTTTATTTGTGTTTCCCTGCTGGCTGGTGATCCTGAACATCTTTTTATGTGTCTATTGGCCATTTGTGTTTCATCCTTTGAAAAGTGCCTGTTCATATCCTTAGCCCACTTTTGTTGTTGTAAAGTTTTTTTGAGATCCTTATAAACTTTGGATATTAGTCCTTTATCAGAGGTATAATTTGCCAATATCTTCTCCAATTAGGGGAGTTCCCTCTTTGCAGAGCAGACATTTCTTAGCTTGATGTAATGCAATTTGTCTATATTTGCCATTATTACCTATGCTTCTGTTTTTTTTTTTTTTTTCCAAGAAGTCCTTGCCTTTGCCAATAACTTGAAGTGTTTCTCCTATGTTTTCCTCCAGTAATTTGATGGTAGCTTAATCCCTGATGCATTGTGAGTTGATTTTTTACAGGGTGTAAAGTAGGGGTCTTGTGTCATACTTCTACACAGAGATACCAAATTTTCTCAACCCCATTTTTTGAAAAGACTGTCCTTTCTCTAGGGAGTGATTTAAGTTCATTTGTCAAAGACTAATTGGTTGTAGATGTGTAGACTAACTTCTGGGGTCTCTAATATGTTCCGTTGTTCCACAGTAGTTCTTGTGCAAGTACCAAGCTGTTTTGATTATAACTTCCCTCTCATAGGTCTTGAAATCTGGGATTGTGAGGCCTGCAGATTTATTTTTTAATTTATTATTATTGTTTAGGATTGCTTTAGTTATCCTGGGTCTCTTGTGATTCCATATGAATTTTAGGTTCATTTTGTTTTCTGGATTTGATAGGGTCTTTGGTATTTTGATTGGGGTTGCATTGAATCTATAAATGTTTTTCTTTATTTTTGCTTTTGAAAGTTTGATTCTAATGTATTATGCTGACGATCTTTCCTCATCTTGTCTGGTAGGAGTTCTGTATGTTTCCTGTACTTGAATGTCTGTATCTTTTTCCAAATTAGGGACAATTTCTGCCATTATTTCCCTCAACAGGTCTTCTAATCTGTTCTGGATTTCCATACTTTCAGGAACTCCTAAGATACATATCTTTGGTTGTTTGATGATATCCCATAAATTTCAAACACTGTATTCCATTTTTCTAATTTTTTTCCCCTTTTTATTCTTATCCTCCTCCTTTTTTTTCCTCCTCCTTCTTCTGTTTTATTTATTTTTCGTCCAACTGAGGTATTTCCTTCCAAAAAAAGTCTGTCTTCAAGCTTGGATATTCTTTGTTCTGCCTCTCTTGAGTCTGCTGTTAAGGTTTTTCCACTGTATTTTTTAAAAGATTTATTTGAAAGAGTTACAGAAAGAAGTAGAGACACAGAGAGAGGTCTTCATCCACTGGTTCAGTCCCTAAATGGCTGCAATGGCTGGAGCTGAGCCAATATGAAGCTAGGAGCCAGGAGCTTCTTCTGGGTCTCCCACATGGGTGCAAGGGCCCAAGGACATGGTCCATCTTCCACTGCTTTCCCAGGCCGTAGCAGAGAGCTGGATCAGAAGAGGAGCAGCTGGGACTAGAACCGGCACCCATATGGGATGCCAGGGCTTCAGGTTGGGGCTTTAGCCTGCTGAGCCATAGCACCAGCCTCCACTGTATTTTTATTTTACATTTTGAAATATTCAATTCTAATATTTCAGTTTTTCTTCAATATCTGTACCTCTTGGGAGAATTTCTTATCCATGTAATGTATGGATTTTTTAAAATCATGTATTTGCTTCTCTGTGTTTTTGAGTAATTTTACGATCTTTCACAAATCTTGTTTTCTGCACATTCTAACACTGAAATGTTGTGTTCCTTTTAGGAAGTCATATTGTCTCTCTTGTTCATGTTTCTTAAATTTCTTATTTTTAGGCATTTGTAGAAACGCTGCATTTATCCTCAGAGGGCTCTTCCTGTTGAACTATGTTTCTTATGGCTTAGTGGAGTGTCTGCTCCTCAGGGGATATACAGACTTATGTGCTGGGGGGGACCAGGGCGCACCAGCTAGTGCTCACAGGTGGGGCTAGAATCCAGAGTGATGGCGGAGTTGGGTGTGGGCAATCTTCTCTGTTGGCAGTGGAGGGGAGGGTCTGACTGGGCTGGCTGGTGGCTGGCTGGCAGGCTCACAGCCTCAGCCCCTCTCTGCCTGGGTGATGAGCTGCCTAGGGTAAGCCCTTAGTGCCTGTGCAATCCATCCACGCAGGCACATGAACCACACAGAGGATCTGTGCACTGCTCAGTGCGAATCCTGAGGCTTCTGCACTAACCTACTCCAACATTCAGGGAACTTTGATCCTCAGGAGTCAGACCCAGTCATTGCTCAAAGACCCAACCACCCTGTGCCCAATCACACAGTCACAAGGATTCCCTGGCAGGGCATCCACTGTCACCCAAGCGAGGCCACATTCCCATGGCCTGCCTGACAGAGGTTGGTGGGTGCTCTGCCGTGGCAAGTTGAGCCTGGTGCCTTCAAACAGTGAGGGTAGAGGAGCAACATGTTCTCCATTCACGGATCCAGGCTGACACCCGGCCCCCACCAGTCCTCCGTGCCAGGCTCAAAGTCAGTGTGGACCGTGGATTTATCCCTCCCCTAAAATCCCATCGTCATGCAGGCCATGGTGCTTTTACTCACCATTGAAGATGGTGCTCCTTCTCTGCTGGTCTCCAGGCATCTTGGTGGGAAGACAGGAGGAAAGCAGTGCGCTCTCCCTTCATGGGTTTGGGTGGGCACCCGCCCCCCGCCCCCTGCCCCGTGCCAGCACTTCAGGTTGGCCTTGGACTCAGTGGGACCATGAGGTTTTTCCTTAGGCAATCTCACCCTTGGCACAGGCTGCCATCAGTTCCTCTCACCTCACTCTTGAGAAATGGCATCTATGATTAATTTTTAATGGGATTCCATTGTGGCTGGAAAATATATTTTTCTT
This sequence comes from Sylvilagus floridanus, assembly GCA_949820135.1. Taxonomy (NCBI): domain Eukaryota; kingdom Metazoa; phylum Chordata; class Mammalia; order Lagomorpha; family Leporidae; genus Sylvilagus; species Sylvilagus floridanus. The sequence continues at coordinate 57,485,686 of OX463235.1, forward strand.
CTGTGGTACTGACGATGATTTTTCAATTATATTCTGGATATTTTGAATTTTACCTTAGGGGAATTGAAATCTTCCAATTTTGCTCAGAGTCACCATGTGAAGTTTTATCAGGAATGTCCTGTCCTCCTTTTGTGGTATATAGTTTCAATGACAGTTTGCTTTTTGAGCCATTGTAATGCTGTTTTAGCCTGTTTTTCCATCACATGTCACGGCCTTCCTCCTGATGTCTTGCAGACAATGTCCATGGTGATGAAGCATGTGTGTGTGTGTGTGTGTGTTTGAGTCTATGTGTATGTATGTATGGATGGATGGATGGATAGGTAGGTAGATAGATATAGGCAGAGATATAGATAGTTATAGTTATACCTCCCTTGTCCTGGTATTGCCAGGTGGAGAGTAGGAGGTGCCGACCTGTGGTGCAGTGACTGTTTCCTGAAGCAATCCCATCAAGGTGGCATGTACCAAGGCCATCTCACTAGTCCAAGTGATCAATTTCAGTTCACAATTGATCACACTGATAGGTCTAAGAGTCAAAGGGATCACACAAACAAGACTAGTGTCCGCTAATACTAACTAATGGAATCAAAAAAAGGGAGAGAATGATCCAACATGGGAAGCGAGATACACAGCAGACTCATAGAATGGAAGATGTCCTAAATAGCACTCTGGCCTCAGAATCAGCCCTTAAGGCATTCAGATCTGGCTCAAGAGCCCATGAGAATATTCTAGGCATGGAAAGCCAAGACACTCTGGAAAAAAAAGAAGACCTAAATGAAAGATCTCTGTGAGTGAGATCCCAGTGGAAAGAACGGGGCCATCAAAGAAGGAGGTACCTTTCTCTGAAGGGAGGAGAGAACCTCCACTTTGACTATGACCCTGTCGGAATAAGATTGAAGTCGGCGAACCCTAAAGGCTTCCATAGCCTTGGCAACTCATGACTAGACCCTAGGGAGATTACTGATGCCATAAACAAGAGTGTCAAATTGTTAAATCAACTTCAGGAGTCACTGTGTACTTACGTCTCATGTGGGATCTGTCCTTAATGTGTTGTCCAATGTGAAGTAATGCTATAACTAGCACTGAAACAGTATTTTTACACTTTGTGTTTCTGTGTGGGTGCAAACTGATGTAATCTTTACTTAGTATATACTGAATCAATCTTCAGTATATAAAGATAATTAAAAATGAAAAAAAAAATCTTGGTGTTAAATTGGAAATTGCATAGAAAATTAATCAATTTAAAAAAAATATCATGTAGGATCTCTGTCCTTAATGTGCTATACATTGTGAATTTATACTATAACTAGTACTCCAACAGTATTTTTCACTTTGTGTTGCTATATGAGGGCAAACTGTTGAAATCTTTACTTAATATATAGTAAACTGATCTTCTGTATATAAAGAGAATTGAAAATGAATCTTGATGTGAAGCAAGGGGAGAGGGAGTGGGAAAGGGGAGGGTTGCGGGTGGGAGGGAAGTTATGGGGGGGAAGCCATTGTCATCTATAAGCTGTATTTTGGAAATTTATATTCTTTAAATAAAAGCATTATTAAAAAAATAAGAAATTAATACTTGCTGTTTCTGGTGTATTTTGTAAATATAATTGCAGGTTTCTTCCTTGGGTGAGTTTCCTTCTTCCTGAAGAATTTCCTTTAATATTTGTTGCACAGATCTATTTATAAGTTTTTAAACATTTATGTGTCCAAAAATACTTTTATTCACCTTTGTTGTTGAAAAATATTTTCACTGGTCATAGAATTCTGAGTTGTGTGTGTGTTTAATGGGTTATTTTAAAAAAAAATTCAAAAAGCAGAATGACAGAAATCTTCCATCCACTGATTAAACCTGATTTCCACTGAAATCCACTGATTTTCCCCTGCCCTCAGTGGCTGCAATGTCCAAGTATGGGCCAGGCCAAAGCTAGGAGCCAGAAACTCCATCTTCTTCTTCCACATTTGTGCCACAGGCCCAAGTACTTGGGGCATCTTCTGCTTTCCAAGGTGTATTAGCAGGACCCTGGATTGGAAACAGAGTAGCCAGTGTGGACTGCTGGCATCACAGGTGACTTAATCTGTATAACACAGCACTGGCCCCCTTAACATGTTCTTGACCCTCTTCTGGGTTGATTGATTCCAATCATGAAGAATTTTATTTTATTATTACTGTTAAGAAAATGGATTATAATGTCCCTGGTGTAGTTTTTCTTCTTTTACTTGGAATTCTTAAAGTTGTTTGATTCTGTAGCTTTATAATTTACATCAGTTTTGGAAAACTTTGGTTAGTTTCTCCTTTTTATCCTCTTTTTTCTTTGTTGCCCTCAGGGATATCAATTACACATGTTGGGATGCTTGAAATTGTCTCACAGTTCATTGATGTGTGGCTCATTTGTTAAAATTCTTTTTTTCTCTTTGTTTTACTTGGGATAGTCTCTATTGCTTTGTATTTAAATTCATTAATCTCTTCTTCCACAATGTCTAATCTGCTTTTAATTTATTCCAATGTATTTTTCATTTTGACATTGTATTTTTCCTCTCTAGAAGTTCAGTTCAGTCTTTTGTTATATCATTCATTACTGTCCCTAACATATTCACGTATTCCCTTACCTTCTTGTGTGGATTGAATGTAGTTTTATGTTGTTGTTTATGATGGTTTGCTAGCTCTATCATTTGAGTCAATTCTGCATCAGTTTTACTTGATAGAGTTTTTTCTCCTTGTTACGGTTTGTATTCTTTGGCTTCTTTTGAGGTCTAGTAATTTTTTATGGGTGATTTTGTGAATTTTACCTTTGTAGATGCTGAATATTGTATTCATTGTAATTTTTTGAGTTTTGTACTGTGATGTAGTTAACTTCCTTGGAAAATGTTTGATATTTTTTGGGCTTTCTTTTTTAACTTTCTTTAGTGAGATCACAGAAGACTGTAATTGGGGGCAAATTTTACCTTCAGACAGAAGCAACATTTAAAGTCATGCCTCACATGTTAGGAGAGATTCCCCCTCAGGATGATTGGAACACCAATTATCTCCTAACCTTTGTGACCTTGTCGACTTCTCTACCTGCTCTCCACTGGTCGTTCTTTGCCCAGCATTGTGTATTGTGTCATTTGCGTGTTCTGACCAGTGTTCAGTTAAAGACTAGGAAGCGGCAAGTAAGGCCTCCTTTGAAGTCCAACAGCCATATTGAACTCATAGAGACAAAAAGTCTGTGCCTGATTCTCTCTCCTTTGTACTTTGGTCTGGAAATACTTTACAGGTTAAAGCTGAAGGTGCAACAATCAGTCTTAGATCATTTGCTGTTCTTCTGGGGCTCCCTGTCCTGAACTACCTGCTTCCCAATACTTGAAAGTCTGTATTTTATATATTGTCTCCAGTTTTTGTGATTTAACTAAGGAAGTTAGGAGAATCTAGTCCCAGTTACTTGATCTTGGTTAGGAAACAGAATTACATTTTATTGTTTAACTTTAAATATCCTTGAGTTTTTTTGGCTGCTATCTAGCTATTATAGTACTTATTTTATTTTGAATATTCTCCCTAATTTGTTATTCTGGCACAAAGAAAAACTATTAATTTTCATGTGTTACCTTTATATTTGGATCACTTACTAAATTAGGCTCTTTCATTTTTACATACAATTTTCATGTGATGTTCTTGGATTTTCTAGGGAGATAGTTAATAGCTTTTGCAGCACACAAATATTGTTAGTTGAATTCCAAAGACCTTATCTTATGTTTCCTTTTTCCATTATTTTCCTGACAAGATCCTTATTGTTGAATAATAACAGTTTGAGGCAATGAAAATGTTCTTGATTTAATTTTCCTTTACTAATATTTCATGACTAAATAAGATGTTCTAGATTTATGGAGGAAACACTTTATTAAGTTGAAAGAATTATCCTAGCTTACTTATAATGAACAGATTTCATCAGAATACTTTTAACATTGTTCAGATTGTCTTTTGTTGCTTTTCATTTACTCATAATGCTATTAATTTTATTAATGGACTTCCTAACGGCAAACTATAATTCTATTCATGTTAAGATTCTAATTAATCACATCACTGTTTTAAAGTATAGTTGTAATCAATTTTATTTTAGTCACCAAGAATAATTATATGTATTTAAAGTTAGATTGATTTCTAAATGTATTTCTCACTCTGAGAATGGTGGATCCAAATAATTTGTAGGTTTATTTTCATTGTAAATATTTCTATGTTGTTTTATTTTGATTATATTCTAAAAGTACGTACCTCTAAATATAATCTAGAAATTATGTATTTCCCCTACCCCATACCTGGGAAATTATAACTGAATTCAGTGTCCTGGTTTACCTTTGTACTTAAGGTAAAATCATCATCAAGAATAGATAAAAAAAAATGACTAGGTGTGTAACCATATTAAAAAAATAGAACTGAGTCATTTTAAAGAACGCATTAGTACAGGCAGACCAAGCCTGTGTCAACTGCCGTGTGTTCATGGCTCCAACAATTTACGGAAGCTACCTGTTTACACATGTATGGATCAGAAGTTAACACCTATGCACAATTTGGGCCCCAGCCTAGATTAACGTGAATAAGAATCATCAAGTTGGCACTTAGTTTTCATTATTTTGCTTAATATTTACAAATAATTTTTATGTCCAGACAAGAATAGAAAACACAGATGTAGAGTTTGCCTCCACCTACACTAATTTCTATAAATATATGTAGTTATATATAAGGGTGAAGATTTTGGCTGCATCTCTGCTAGCAATGAAAGTTAAAGTAGATACTTAACATGCTTTCATATCACCACAATACTAATTCAAGTGAACCAAGTGTACCTACATGGCATTTGATTAAAATTGATGTTTGAAGAGTGCAAGATTGTTCATCAGCAGAGTTTTTGGAAAACCATGAGATCTGATGATTTGTAATTAGTAAAGCAAACCTGGAAATTATTAGTAACACTTTAAAATGTATTTATGTGAACAGATGTACTCATCAGTTTTATTAAACTAAAAACTAAAAATAGAACTTTATTCTATCAAATATTACAGTACTTACCTAATGTAATCTTAAGGCTGAAATTTTGAGGCTAAGAGTACATTCCATTATAGCCTTTAACTTTTAGAAGTTTACATTTTATGGATGTGTAACTAGTAAGAATATTTAAATAAGTTCTGTCTTTATATATATAAGAATGTATTAAATATGTAAATAAAAATGGGGATCTGCACTTATAGTTTTCCTAAAATGTTATTGAAATCTTCCTTCTATCTATTTTTTGATGTATGTCATTTTGATTTTCTTTTTTAAAATTTTTTAAAAGACTATTATTTAATAAATATAAATTTTGAAAATACAACTTTTGGATTATAGCGGTCCCCCCACCCCCATAACCACCCTCCCACCTGCAAACCATCCCATCTCCTGCTCCCTCTTCCATCCCATTCTTCATTAAGATTCATTTTTAATTATCTTTATATACAGAAGATCAACTTAGTATATACTAAGTAAAGATTTCAACAGTTTCCACCCACACAGGCACCCCAAGTATAAAGTACTGTTTGAGCACTAATTTTATCATTAATTTGCATAGTAGAACACATTAAGGACAGAGAGCCTACATGGGGAGTAAGAACACAGTGACTCCTGTTGTTGATTTAACAATTGACATTCTTATTTATGATGTCAATAATCACCTGAACCTCTTGTCATGAGCTGCCAAGGCTATGGAAGCCTCTTGATTTCGCCAACTCCAATCTTATTTAGACAAGGCCATAATCAATGTACAAGTTCTCTCCTCCCTTCAGAGAAAGATACCTCCTTCTTTGATGGCTTGTTTTTCTACAGACATCTTTCATTTAGACCCCTCACAGAGATCTTTCATTTAGGTCATTTTTTGCACAGTGTCTTGGCTTTCCATACCTAAGAAACTTTCATGGGCTTTTTAGCTGGATCCAAATGCCTTAAGGGTTGATTCTGAGGCCAGAGTGCTGTTTAGGACGTCTGCCATTCTATGAGCCTGCTGTGTATCCCGCTTCCCATGTTGGATGGTTCTCTCCTTTTTAATTCTATCAGTTATTATTAGCAGACACTGGTTTTGTTTATGTGATCCTGTTGACACTTAATCCTATATTTATGATCAATTGTGAACTGAAACTGATCACTTTAACTAGTAAGAGGCATTAGTACATGCCACCTTGATGTGATGGGAATTCCCTGGCATGTTTCCAGGTCTACCATTAAGGGTAAGTCCGAATGAGCATGTGCCATACTGTACATCTCCTCCCTCACTTATTCCCACTCTTATTTTTAACAGCAAACAATTTTCAGTTAGACCTAAGAATAATTGTGTGTTAATTAAAGAATTCAAATAATAGTATTAAGTAGGACAAGAAAGGACTAAAAAGATTAAAATAGTAAGCTATTCCTTGACAGTCAAGACAAGGGCTGATCAAGTCAATGTTTCGCATAGTGTCAGTCTCACTTCTGCAGGTTTCTTTTTAGGTGCTCAGTTAGTTGTCACTGATCAGGGAGAACATATGATCTTTGTCCCTTTGGGACTGGCTTATTTCACTCAGCATGATGTTTTCCAGATTCCTCCATTTTGTTGCTAAATACTGGATTTCATTTTTTAACCACTGTATAGTGTTCTTTATAATACATATCCCATTATTTCTTTATCCAGCCTTCTGTTGATGGTCATTTAGGTTGATTCCATGTCTTAGCTATTGTGAATTGATCTGCAGTAAACATTGAGGTTCAGGCAACTCTTTTATTTTCCGATTTAATTTCCTTTAGGTAAATTCCAAGGAGTGGGATGGCTGGGTTGTATGGTAGGGTTATATTCAGGTTTCTGACGAATCCCCAGACTGACTTCCATAGTGGCTTTACCAGTTTGCATTCCAATCAACAGTGGCTTAGTGTCCCTTTTTCCCCCCACATCCTCTCTAGCATCTATTGTTGGTAGATTTCTGTATGCAAGTCATTCTAACCAGGGTAAGATGAACCTCATTGTGGTTTTGATTTGCATTTCCCTGATTGCTAGTGATCTTGAGCATTTTTTTCATGTGTCTGTTGGCCATTTGGATTTCCTCTTTCGAAAAATATCTATTGAGGTCGTTGGCCCATCTCTTAAGTGGGTTGTTTGTTTTAATGTTGTGGTGTTTCTTGATCTCTTTGTAGATTCTGGTTATTAATCCTTTATCAGTTGCATAATTTGCAAATATTTTTTAGCATTCTGTCAGTTGCCTCTTCATTTTCCTGTTTCTTTTGTAGTACAAAAACTTCTCAATTTGATGCAATCCCAATTGTTAAATCTGGTTTTGACTACCTGTGTCTCTGGGGTCTTTTCCAAGAAGTCTTTGCCAGTGCTATATCTTACAGGGTTTCTCCAATGTTCTCTAATAATTTGATGGTGTCGAGTCATAGATTTAGATCTTTAATCCATGTTGAGTGGATTTTTGTGTAAAGTGTAAGGTAGGGGTCTTGCTTCATGATTCTGCACGTGGAAATCCAGTTTCCCCAGCACCATTTGTCGAATAGACTGTCCTTGCTCCAGGAATTGGTTTTAGATCTTTGGTCAAATATAAGTTGGCTGTAGATGTTTGGATTGATTTCTGGTGTTTCTATTCTGTTCCATTGGTCTATCCATCTGTTTCTGTACCAGTACCATGCTGTTTTGATAACTACTCTCCTGTAGTATGTCCTGAAATCTGGTATTGTGATGCCTCCGGCTTTGTTTTTGTTGTACAAGATTGCTTTAGCTATTCGAGGTCTCCTGTGTCTCCATATAAATTTCAGCATCATTTTTTCCAGATCTGAGAAGAATGTCTTTGGTATTTTGATTGGTATTGCATTGAATCTATAAATTGCTTTTGGGAGAATGGACATTTTGATGATATTGGTTCTTCCAATCCATGAGCATGGAAGAATTTTCCATTTTTTTGGTATCCTCTTCTATTTATTTCTTTAATGTTTTGTAGTTCTCATTGTAGAGATCTTTGACATCCTTGTGTAAGTTTATTCCAAGGTATTTGATTGTTTTTGTGGCTATTGTGAGTTGGATTAATCTAAGAAGTTCTTTCTCAGCCATGGCATTGCCTGTGTATACAAAGGCTGTTGATTTTTTGCATTGATTTTATATCCTGCTACTTTACCAAACTCTTCTATGAGTTCCAATAGTCTCTTAGTAGAGTTCTTTGGATCTCTGAAATAAAAAAATAGTATCATTTGCAAAGAGGGATAGTTGAGTTCTTCTTTTCCAATTTGTATCTCTTTAATTTCTTTTTCTTGCCTTAAGCTATGGCTAAAACTTCCAGAACTGTATTGAATATCAGTGGTGAGAGTGGGCATTCCTGTCTGGTACTGGATCTCAGTGGAAATACTTCCAAATTTTCCCCATTCAATAGGATGCTGACCATGGATTTTTCATAAATTGCCTTTTCGGTGTTGAGGAATGTTCCTTCTATTCCCAATTTACTTAGAGTTTTCATCATGAAAGTGTGTTGTATTTTATCAAGTGCTTTCTCTTCGTCTGTTGAGATAATGATATGGTTTTTATTTTTCAGTTTTTTTAATGTGGTGTATCACATTGATTATTGGTGAACATTGAACCATCCCTGCATACCATGGATAAATCCCACTTGGACTGGGTGGATGATGTTTCTGATGTGTTGTTGGCTTCTATTGGCCAGAATTTTATTGAGGATTTTTGCCTCTATGGTCATCAGGGAAATTGGTTTGTAATTCTCTTTCTTTGCTGCATCTTTTTCATGTTTTGAAATTAAGATGATGCTGGCTTTGTAGAAAGAATTTGGGAGGATTCTCTCTCTTTCAGTTGTTTTCAATAGTTTCAGAAGAATTGGAGTTAGTTCTTCTTTAAATGTCTAGTAGAATTCAGCAGTGAATCCATCCAGGCCTGGACTTTTTTTTTGTTGGGAGAGCCTTTATTACTGTTTCAATTTCTGATTCAGTTATGAGTCTGTTTAGGTTAACTGTGTCTTCATAGTTCAATTTAGGTAGGTTGTATGTGTCCAGTAATCTATCAATTTCTGATAGATTACTCATTTTTTTGGCACTCAACTCTTTGTAGTAATTTCTGATGACTCTTTTTATTTCTGTGGTGTTTGTTGTTACATTCCCTTTTTCATCTTGGATTTAGTTGAGTTGGGTCTTCTCTATCCTTTCTTTTTTGGTTAGTTTGGCCAATGATGTGTCCATTTTGTTTATTTTTTCAAAAAACAGTTTTTCATTTTGTTGGTCTTTATAAATTTTCTTTGGATTCAATTCCATAATTTCTTCTCTAATTTTAATTATTTCTTTTCTCCTGCTAGTTTTGTGTTTGGTTTGCTGTAGTTTTTCTAGAACCTTGAGATGCATTGATAGCTCATTTATTTGGTGCCTTTCCATTTTCTTGATGTAGGCACCTATTGCTATAAACTTTCCTCTTAACGCTGCTTTTGCTGTATCTCATAAATTTCGATATGCTGTGTTATTATCTTCATTTGCTTCCAGAAATTTTTTGACTTCCCTTTTGATTTCTTCTATAATTCACTGTTCATTCAGGAGTATTTTTTTAGTCTCCTTGTGTTTGCATATGCTCTAGGGATTCCTGGTTGTTAATTTCCATCTTCATTCCATTGTGGTCTAAGAAGATGAATGGTATGATTTCAATTCTTTTGAATTTGCTGAGACTTGCTTTATTGCCTAGTATGTGGTCAGTCCTAGAGTAGGTTCCATGTACTGCTGAGAAGAATGTGTATTCTTTAAGTGTGAGATGAAAAGTTCTTTATATGTCTGTTAGGTCCATTTGGTCTATAGTGTCAATTAAATCTGCTGTTTTCTTGTTGATTTTCTGTCTGGTTGATCTGTCTATTGCTGAAAGTGGAGGATTGAAGTCCCCAAAACTATTGTATTGGAGTCTAAGTCTCCCTTTAAGTCCCTTAACATATCTTTTAAATAAACCAGTGCCTTGTAATTAGGTGCATAACATTTATAATAGTTAAATCTTCCTGTTGAATTGGTCCCTTAATCATTAGATAGTGCCCCTCTTTGTCTCTCTTAACAGTTTTTGTGTTAAAGTATATTTTGTCTGGTATTAAGATGGCTATGCTAGCTCTTTTTTGGTTTCTGTTGGCATGGAATACTTTTTCCAACCTTTCACTTTCAATCTGCATCCATCTTTGTTGGAAAGATGTGTTTCTTGTAGGCAGAAAATAGATGGGTTTTGTTTTTTAATCCATTCAGCCAGTCTGTGCTTTTTAACTGGAGAGCTGAGGCCATTTAATTCAATGTAACTATTGATAAGTAGTGACTTTGCCATGCCATTTTTCCAAAGATATTTCTAATATATGCTTCAAACTTCCTGTGATCTTTTACTGAGAGATTTTCTTCCTCTACCTTCTTTCATATTGATGGCCGTGTTTCTGTGTGTAACACATCCTTAAGCATCTTTTGCAGGGCTGGATGAGTGGTGACAATTTCTTTCAATTTCTGTTTGCTATGAGAGGTCTTTATTTCCCCTTCATTCACAAATGAGAGCTTTGCAGGATATAATATTCTGGGATGGCAGTTTTTTTCTCTTAGCACTTGGGCTATATCTTACCATTCCCTCCTAGCCTGTAGGGTTTCTGATGAGAAGTCGGCTGTGAGACTAATTGGAGGGCCTTGGAGAATAATCTGGTGTTTTTCTTCTGCACATTTTAGAATCTTTTCTTTATGTTTCACTGTGATGAGTTTGGTTACAATGTGTCGTGGTGAGGATCTTTTCTGGTCATGTTATTTGGGAGTTCTGTGTGCTTCGTGTACTTGGATGTCTCTTTCCTTCTGCAAACCTGGGAAGTTTTCTGCTAGTATCGCATTAAAAAGGCCTTCTAATCCTTTCTCTCTCTCCATGCCTTCAGGAACTCCTAGAACCTGAATGTTGCATTTTTTTCATAGTATCCTGTAGATTCCTAACAATGTTTTTTAGATTTCTAATTTCCTCTTCTTGTTTTTGGTTTGTCTGTATACTTTCCTGTACTCTGCCTTCTAAGTCTGAAATTTTCTCTTCTGCCTCACTGATTCTGTTTTTATTGCTCTCAAATGTGTTTTTTATTCTATTGAATTCTTCATTTTATTTTTTTTCATTTCAATCTCAATTTCATGTTCTATTGAATCTTTCATTTCATTTTGATGAGAGAGATTTTCCTTTTTGTCCTGCATGGACTTCAGTAGTTCACGTGTTTGTTTTTGATTACTTCTAAGTATTATTATCATCAATTTTTTGTGTTCCATTTATTGCATTTCTTCTATCTCATTGTCTTCATAATCTTGTATTGAACTGTCATGTTCTTTTGGGAGCCTCATGTTGTCTTCCTTATTCTTGTTTTCTCGGTTGTTGTGTTTGTTGTTCAGCATTTGTGGAGATACATTTTTTTTTTCTGCTGTGGTGGCTTTTCTCGTACTATGACTCTGTAGATAAGTGAACTGTCTGCTTTCGGTGAATCTCTAGAGGCTTGTGGTGGGTGTGTCCAGAGAGCTCTGTTCAGTTCTTCAGGGTTAAAGGTATGCCTAAGGTGACATACCCAGCTTTGGCTTGGTAAAAATCTCTCTTTTTTAATCAGAAGGGAAGTAATTCCACTAGCTGAGCTCTTCTCCTCAATAGTGATCAGTGCCTGAGCACTAGCCCCAGTGGGTATAATATTCATCTGCTCTGTCCTAAGGACCACACAAATGATCTGTGCAGTCCTCAGTATAAGCTCAGATTCTCCTGCAAAGTTTCTCACTGGGTAGCTATGGCTAAAACATGAGTTGTTCCATATACCCTCAGTTTTTTTTTCACAGTCCCAGTTTTTAAGCTCCACACATTCACTAGGTCTTAGTCTCTTGTTCTCTCTCCCCACCAGAGTCAGGCTTCTCTACTCAGCTGATTGCTGGGCACAGCCCCCAGCTGGCACAGCTGTTACATATGTCCAAAATGGCACCTGTTCTCTCGGCTCATATGCCTTTGTAAGGTGATTGGAGAGAGAGACTCATGTCTATACCATCACTTTTACTTTTTCTCTCCTCTAGTTGGGCTGGTGTACTTTCCCCCATGGGGCTTCAAGCCTCGTTCCCTTTAGGCTCTTCCTGCCACTTTCCCCCCAGTGTTTCGGCTACTGTGGTTTTGTCTCACCAAGCACTTGGGCCCAACCCATTGGGCCATCCTCCACTGCCTTCCTAGGCTACAGCAGAGAGCTGGACTGGAAGAAGAGCAACCAGGACTAGAACCCAGCAGCCATATGGAATGCCAGCACCGCAGGTGGAGGATTTAACCAAGGGAGCCACGTTGCCAGCCCACAAAATTATTTATATCATTAGGTGTCTAGTGTCATTGAGTTAAAATATGTGGGTTTAATAATACTTTGATATTCATATTAAAAGTGAATGGAAGGATTGAGACAGAAGTAGATGGAGACAACGCTACTAATCAGGAGTACCTGGTTTGAGAAGTCAACAAAGAGCCCATAAGATATAAAGCAATGTACTAATGGAATAAAGTGTAAGAAAAATATGCTTGTTAATTCTAGTTGCTTCAAATTAACTTCTTAAATGTCTGCTAATTGCAATCCCTGTCATGGAGGGTTGCATAAAAATGTTTTTAGGTCATTGTCTATGATAGCAAAGAATTTATAAAGTGGAAGTTGCTGATATTGGCAAAATCCAATGCATTTTGGAGAGTTAAAATGACAGTTAAGTAGTCAAAAACAGTCCATCTGATAAAATCTTGCTGTAATTTTCATGATTGTACAAACTGGTACTATATATTTATACATATTTAAAGGAAATATCAGGGTGAAATATAATGTGAATATCAAAATACCCATCTGTGTTTTTCTTCAACAAATTAATTATTATAAAGTGATTTACAAATCCTATATGCCACTTGAATACTAAATAAATTTAAACAGGTCAGTAGGAATAACAGAATTATAGGCATTATATAACTTAGTTTGTTTATACATGGATGGAGAAGTCTAAAGTGTGTAAATGATAGTCACTGGATGTTTCTAAATATTTCCTTGATCTTAAAACAAGATTGTTTTAGTGTGTGTGTGTGTGTGTGTGTGTTTAATCTTTTATGTTTGTTGGTTTAAAATATTCAAATATCCTGGAAACTTAGGTAACATTTTTGTATCCCAAGTGATCCTTCAAAGGGAAGTTAAAAATATGCGTATACAATTCTTCCTGACCAGGCAGAAACAGAAGCAGCTTATAATTATCTCACAAATACTTGCACCTGTAAGTGACTCTACTGTAACTGCTAAAATAGCCTTGTTAATTAGACTATTAATCACAGAGGGAGCAAAGTTCAGACCACCATAAGGGTCATCTGTGTTTCTAATTGTTTCCCTGTACAGAGTAACCTGCAATAATTCCTAGGAGTCCCTAAACCTGGTTTGAATAAATTGATAGGATTCTATCCCACTATGCTGGGAAAGTCAACTCCTAAAACTATACCTTGCATGAAATAGACTCTTGATGTGTGTTTACTAAGGGATCAGCTTACTGATGATGCAAGAAGCAGTAGGAGGACTCTGGTAGTAAGACTGCAGCTGAAATGGCTACAGTTGCAAAAGTCTGATGCTCCACACATGCTGCAGATGAAGTTTGCTTAGAAAATGACTTGAGATTTTTATTCTATTTTTATTTGCTTTTGGTACATGGTGAGAGAGATGCATGTCTAGGATCATTCTTTTTGTTTGTTTGTTTGTTTGTTTTAACTTTTATTTAGAATATAAATTTCCAAGGTACAACTTGTGGATTACAATGGCTTCCCCACCCATACCTTCCCTCCCCCCGCCGCTACCCTTCCCCCTTTCCCACTCCCTCTCCCCTTTCATTCACATCCAGACACATTTTCAATTCTCTTTGTATACAGGAGCTCAGTTTAGTATGTGTTAAGTAGAGATTTTAAACCATTTGCCCTCACATAGCATCACAGAGTGAAATGTACTCTTTGAGTACTAGTTATAGCATTAAATCACATTGTACAGCACATTAAGGACAGAGACCCTACATGATATTTTTTAAATTGATTTTTTATGCAACTTCCAATTTTTTAAATCATTTTCAATTATCTTTATATACAGAAGATCGATTCAGTATATACTAAGTAAAGATTTTGTCAGTTTGCACCTGCACAGAGACACAAGGTATAAAAATATTGTTTCAGTACTAGTTATTGCATCACTTCACATTGGACAACACATTAAGGACAGATCCCACATGGGCTGTAAGTACACAGTGACTACTGTTGTTGATTTAACAATTTGACACTCTTGTTTATGGCATCATAATCTCCCTAGGCTCTAGTCATGAGTTGCTGAGGCTATGGAAGCCTTTAGGGTTCGCCGACTTCGATCTTGTTTTGATAGGGTCATAGTCAAAGTGGAGGTTCTCTCCTCCCTTTGGAGAAAGGTGCCTCCTTCTTTGGTGGCCCTGTTCCTTCCACTGGTATCTCACTCACAGAGATCTTTCATTTATGTCTTCTTCTTCTTTTTTTTTTTTTCCCAGAGTGTCTTGGCTTTCCATGCCTATAACACTCTCATGAGTTCTAAAGCCAGATCCTAATGCCTTAAGGGCTGATTCTGAGGCCAGAGTGATTTATTAGGATATCTGCCATTCTATGAGTCTGCTCTGTATCCTACTTCCCATGTTGGATCAGTCTCTCCCTTTTTTAGTTCTATCTGTTAGTATTAGCAGTCACTAGTCTTGTTTGTGTGATCCCTTTGACTCTTAGACCTATCAGTGTGATCAATTGTGAACTGAAATTGATCCCTTGGGCCAGTGAGATGGCTTGGTACATGCCACCTTGCTGGGATTGTATTGGGGTTCTCTAGCACATTTCTAACTCCATCATTTGGGGCAAGTCCGATTGAGCTTGCCCAAATTGTACATACCCTCCCTTTCTTTTTCCCTCTCTCATAATTAACAGGGATTACTTTTCAGTTGAAATTTAAACACCTAAGAATAATTGTGTTTTAATTGCAGAGTTCAACCAATAGTATTAGAACAAAAACAAACAACGTCAAGAAATACTAAAATAGGAAAAGATTTACATTGTATATCAACCGTCTAGACAAGATTTGATCCAGTCATAGTTTCTCATAGAGTTCATTTCACTTCAACAGGTTTCCGCTTTGGTGCTCAGTTAGTTGTCACCAATCAGGGAAAACAAATGATATTTGTCTCTTTGGGACTGGCTTAATTCACTCAGCATAATGTTTTCCAGATTCCTCCATTTTGTTGCAAATGACCGGATTTCATTGTTTTTGACTGCTGTATAGTATTCTGTAGAGTACATGTCCCATAGTTTCTTTATCCAGTCTACTGTTGATGGGCATTTGGGTTGGTTCCAGGTCTTAGCTATTGTGAATTGAGCTGCAAAAACATTAGTGTGCAGACGGCTTTTTTGTTTGTTCAATTTGACTTCCTGTGGGTAAATTCCAAGGAGTGGGATGGCTGGGTTGTATGGTAGGGTTGTATTCAGGTTTCTGAGGAATCTCCAGACTGACTTCCATAGTGGTTTAACCAACTTGCATTCCCACCAACAGTGGGTTAGTGTGCCTTTTCCCCACATCCTCTCCAGCATCTGTTGTTGGTAGATTTCTGAATGTGAGCCATTCTCACCAGGGTGAGGTGAAACCTCATTGTGGTTTTGATTTGCATTTCCCTGATTGCTAGTGATCTTGAACATTTTTTCATGTGCCTGTTGGCCATTTGGATTTCCTCTTTGGAAAAATGTCTATTGAGGTCATTGGCCCATCTCTTAAGTGGGCTGTTTGTTTTGATGTTATGGAGTTTCTTGATCTCTTTGTAGATTCTGGTTATCAACCCTTTATCTGTTTCATAGTTTGCAAATATTTTTTTCCCATTCTGTCAGTTGCCTATTCACTTTCTTGACTATTTCTTTTGAAGTACAGAAACTTCTCAGTTTGATGTGACCCCAGTAGTTAATTTTGTCTTTGAGTGCCTGTGCTTCTGGGGTCTTTTCAAAGAAGTCTTTGCCAGTGCTATATCTTGCAGGGTTTTTCCAATGTTCTCTAATAATTTGATGGTGTCGGGTCATAGGTTTAAGTTTTTAATCCATGTTGAATGGATTTTTGTGTAGGGTGAAAGGTGTCGATCTTGCTTCATGATTCTGCATGTGGAAATCCAGTTTTCCCAGCACCATTTATTAAATAGACTGTCTTTACTCCAGGGATTAGTTTTGGATCTTTGATCGAATATAAGTTGGCTGTAGATGTTTGGATTGATTTCTGGTGTTTCTATTCTGTCCCATTGGTCTATCCATCTGTTTCTGTACCAGTACCATGCTGTTTTGATAACTACTGCCCTGTAGTATGTCCTGAAATCTGGTATTGTAAAAGTACTGAAACAGTATTTTTACAATACCAGATTTCAGGACATACTACAGGGCAATAGTTATCAAAACAGCATGGTACTGGTACAGAAACAGATGGGCAAACTGTTGAAACCTTTACTTAATATATACTAAACTGACCTTCTGTATATAAAGAGAATTGAAAATGAATCTTGATGTGAACGGAAGGGGAGAGAGAGTGGGAAAGGGGAGGGTTGCGGGTGGGAGGGAAGTTATGGGGGGGAAGCCATTGTAATCTATAAGCTGTATTTTGGAAACTTATATTCTTTAAATAAAAGCGTTATTAAAAAAAAAGAAATCTGGTATTGTGATGCCTCCAGCTTTGTTTTTGTTGTACAAGATTGCTTTAGCTATTCGAGGTCTCCTGTGCTTCCATATGAATCTCAGCATCATTTTTTCCAGATCTGAGAAGAATATCCTCAGTATCTTGATTGGTATTGCATTTAATCTGTAAATTGCTTTAGTGAGAATGGGCATTTTGATGATATTGATTCTTACAATCCATGAGCATGGAAGATGTTTCCATTTTTTTGGTATCCTCTTCTATTTCTTTCTTTAAGGTTTTGTAATTTCAATTGTAGAGCTCTTTAACGTCCTTGGTTAAGTTTATTACAAGGTATTTGATTGTTTATGTAGCTATTGTGAATGGGATTGATCTTAGAAGTTCTTCCTCCACCGTGGCATTGCCTGTGTTTACAAAGGCTGTTGATTTTTGTTCATTGATTTTATATCCTGCTACTTTGCCAAACTCTTCTATGAGTTCCAATAGTCTCTTAGTAGAGTTCTTTGGATCCCCTAAATACAGAATCATATCATTTGCAAAGAGGGATAGTTTGAGTTCTTCCTTCCCAACTTGTATCCCTTTAATTTCTTTTTCTTGCCTAACAGCTCTGGCTAAAACGTCGAGAACTATATTGAATAGCCTTGGTGAGAGTGGGCATCCCTGTCTGGTACTTGATCTCAGTGGAAATGCTTCCAGATTTTCCCCATTCAATAGGATGTTGGCCATGGGTTTTTCATAAATTGCTTTGATTGTATTGAGGAATGTGCCTTTTATTCCCAGTTTGCTTAGAGTTTTCATCATGAAAGGGTGTTGTATTTTATCAAATGCCTTCTCTGCATCAATTGAGATAATCATATGGTTCTTCTTCTGCAGCCTGTTAATGTGGTATATCACGTTGATTGTTTTGTGAATATTGAACCATCCCTGCATACCCGGGATAAATCCCACTTGGTCTGGGTGGATGATCTTTCTGATGTGTTGTTGCATTCTATTGGCCAGAATTTTATTGAGGATTTTTGCATTTATGTTCATCAGGGATATTGGTCTGTAATTCTCTTTCATTGCTGGATCTTTTTCAGGCTTAGGAATTAAAGTGATGCTGGCTTCATAGAAAGAATTTGGGAGGATTCCCTCTTTTTTGATTGTTCTGAATAGTTTGAGAAGGATTGCAGTTAGTTCTTCTTTAAATGTCTGGTAGAATTCTACAGTGAATCCATCCAGTCCTGGGTGTTTCTTTGTTGGGAGGGCCTTTATTATTGTTTCAATTTCTATCTTATGGGTCTATTTAGGTTTTCCATGTCTTCCTGGTCCAATTTAGGTAGGTTGTATGTGTCCAGGAATCTGTCCATTTCTGATAGATTTCCCTGTTTGCTTGCATACAAGTTCTTGTAGTAATTTCTGATGATTCTTTTTATTTCTGTGGTGTCTGTTGTTACGTTTCCTTTTTCATCTCTGATTTTATTGATTTGGGTCTTTTCTCTTCTTTTTTTTTTGTTAGTTGGGCCAATGGGGTGTCAATTTTGTTTATTTTTTCAAAAAACCAGCTCCTCGTTTGGCTGATTTTTTGTAATGTTTTTTTGGATTCAATCCTGTTGATTTCTTCTCTGATTTTAATTATTTCTCTTCTCCTACTAGCTTTGGGTCTGGTTTGCTGCTGATTTTCTAGATCCTTGAGATGAGCTGAAAGCTCATCTATTTGGTGTCTTTCCAAATTTGATGTAGCCACCTATTGATATAAACTTTCCTCTTAATACTGCTTTTGCTGTATCCCATAGATTTTGGTATGATGTGCTGTTATCCTGATTTACTTCCAGGAAATTTTTGATTTCTCTTTTGATTTCTTCTATGACCCATTGTTCATTCAGGAGCATGTTGTTCAGTCTCCATGTGTTTGTATATGTTCTAGGGATTCCTGAGTTGCTAATTTCCACCTTCATTCCTTTATGGTCTGAGAAGCTGCATTGTATGATTCTAATTCTTTTGAATTTGCTGAGACTTGCTTTATGGCCTAGTATGTGGTCTATCCTTGAGAAGGTTCCATGTACTGCTGAGAAGAATGTAAATTATTTCTCTGTAGGATGAAAAGTTCTGTAGATATCTGTTAGGTCCATTTGGGCTATAGTGTCATTTAAATTTTCTGTCTCCTTGTTGATCCTCTGTCTTGGTGATCTGTCTATCTCTGAGAGTGGGGTATTGACGTCCCCCAGTACTATTGTATTGCGGTCTAAGTCTCCTTTTAAGTCCCTTAACAAGTCTTTTAAATAGACCGGTGCCCTGTAATTAGGTGCATATACATTGATAATCGTTATATCTTCTTGTTGGATGGATCCCTTAATCATTATATAGTGTCCCTCTTTGTCTCTTCTAATAGTTTTTGTGGTAAAATTCATATTATCCGATATTAAGATGGCTACGCCCACTTTTTTTTCCTTTCTGCTGGCATGGTATACTTTTTTCCAACCTTTCACTTTCAATCTGTATGGATCTTTGTTGGAAAGATGTGTTTCTTGTAAGCAACAATAGCCACAATGACCAAGTCAGAACTGAGGTCAAAGCCAGAGGCCTGAAACTCTGTCTTGGCCCCCTGAGTAGGGGTTCCAGAATCTGGGCCATTTTCTGCTGCTTTCTCAGATGTACCAGCTGAACCTTAAGTAGAGCAGTTAGTATTTGAACAGGTGCTCATAGGGAACACTGGTGTTGCGGGCGGGACCTTAACATGTTTTGTCACACTTGCACCAGATTGTTTTTCTTAAGGGATCTGCAACTCAATAATTTAAACGAGAGAGCCTTAAGATCCAAATTTCTCATTTTCATCAAATTCAAAGTACTTGGGAGGTTTCTAACTCTGTAGATATCAACATGTTTTCCCTGAAACCTTTAATAGTTACATTATTTCATCATGAAGTTGTATCCATTTTTGATAGCTTTAGGTCAGTGTGAGGAAGAGAATGTTAAAGAGTTACATGTTTTGCTGATTGTCTCCCTTCCGGGAAGTGTGTGTAATCTTCTGTGAGTGCTTGTGAAAGAAGTTCTCATTCAAGGTTATGTCTAGTAATTGTCCTGTAGTCATCATCTTCCTTCTCCATCATGGCAGCTTGGAAAATTGGTGATGTAACCAGCAGGGGGCAGCCGGAGGCAGCCAGTGACAGACATTACAGGTACAGACTGAGTTTGCTGACAAAGCAGGGAAAACATTCAATGAAGAAAAAATATTCATCATTTATGGCAAACCTGGTTTGTTTTTTATGATAAGCAAAATTCCTTGATGATCAGAAGAAAAAGAAGAAAATATGAACAGCCCAATAATTACTAATTTCTAAAAGAAAAGGCAGGAGAAAGAAAATATGTGTGTTTACATTATCTTATAATTATGTGCAAATTGATTCCAACTTAATAGTAGCAGTTGCAGTACATTTTAAGTTTGTTTCTTTTGGGGCCACTGTAGTGACATACACCATAACGCCATAACACCAGCATTCCACAGGGGTATCATTTTCTGTCCTGGCTTATCCACTTTTGATCCAGTGCACTGCTAATGGCCTAGGAAAGTGCTTGGGTCCCTGCCACCCATGTGGGAGACCCTGATGAAGGTCCTGGATTCAGTATAGCCCAGCCCTGGCTACTGGGGCCACTTGGGGAGACCCTAAAGGAGTTCTTAGCTTCAGTTTGGCTCAGACCTGCCCCAGCCCTGTACATTGGGGCCACTTGGGAATTGAACCGGTAGATAGAAAATTTCTTTTTCTCCCTCCATCTCTCTCTGTAATTTTGACTTTCAAATAAATCTTTAAAAAATAAAATAGAACAAATGTATGTGTCTCATTGCAAAGTTGTGTGATGCCTCTGTTAAAGAAACCTGGAAGCATAGAAACTTCATTTTCTGTAGGACTGAGGAAGGAAGCTGACAGCAGTTTGCCATTGGCCTGTGGTGAAACAAAGTCAGTGCAATTGATTGATGTATCTGGGCCATCACATTGGGATCCTGGATGTTGAAGACTCAGCAAAACTCATCCTCAGCATGAGTGGTGACTTTGCTGAGCCTGGAATGTTCATAGGCGAAGGAGCAGAGTCACAGAGGCACTGTTCCACTTCTGGATCAGTAGATGGGTTATGGCTTCTACTCCAGCCTCAGTCCATCTTACAACTGCTGTAGGCATCTATTAATGCCACAAAAACAGCATTCAGGAAAAATAAATCTACTGTTCTGTGTTTTATGGAGTGTAAGATACCATCAGTTGCCAGAGAACATTTTTAAAAAGTACAAAAAAGAAAGATAATGCTACAAATCAAAATTGGCAATAATGTACCAGATTAATTTAGAGTGTGTGTTGTATTCTTATTGAAATGAAAACTTGGACATTGATGGCTACCTTACATTAGTCTTGTACCTATGAAATAAAGTAAATGTAAATAAGGCTTAAGATGTCCTAAATTTTGTCACATTCAGAATGCAGTTCCTTCGAATGGCTCTTGGAGTTATCACTGTATACTTTTTCTTCATGAAATATTCCTTTGAGCCTGAGCCATGAAGTGTTTTTTTTTTTTAATTTCTTTGAAAGACAGAGTTACAGAGGGGTAGAGAAAGAGAGAGAGACAGACAGACAGACATAGATTGATTGATCTTCCAACCACTGGTTCACTCCCCAAATGGCCACGGTGGCTGGAGCTGGCTGATCTGAAGCCAGGAATTTCTTCTGGTTCCCTCATTTGGATGCTGGGGTCTAAGGACTTCGGCCAGCTTCTGCTGCTTCCCCAGGTGCATTAGCAGGGAGCTTGATCAGAAGTGGAGCAGGCAGGACTTGAACTGGTGCCCACATGGGATGCCTGCACTGCAGGTAGCAGCCTTACTGCTATGCCACAGAGCTGGCTCCCATAAAGCATGTTAATAATTTTGATGATGCAACACTTCTTAACAGGATTCTACTATTATTTCCCAGATTTTCCTATGCTGGCAATAGTCCACTGACCAAATTCTGGTGCTGGTGCATTCCCAGAAAATAAAATATATCATTTTCAGACAATATCCAATTACTGGAAGAACACAACAATCGATTGCTTCGCTAGATGACTCTTACATGTTTCCTAGACTAAAGTGTGAAAAAAGGTACTGTTGTCTAGTCATATCACCAGGTAATGACAAAATAGCGCACTATGACTTTCAGAGCCCACAGAAATTATAAAATGTCCTACTAATGATGAAATTGATAGATGAACAAATGGCCATCCCCAAATTGACAAAAACACTTTGCATTGCCTCAAGCATCAAGACATCTATCTTCTATTCTTGATCTAGGGAAAAGCAGAGTAAGAACAAGATAGCTCCTTTCCACCTGCTCCACATACAGTTTAGCTGTTGCTGAGGGTAACTTGTTCCCTTGATTTTCCTTTTGAATTTGGGGAAGAGCTCTTTGTGTTATATTCAATTGGCACCACACTAGACTTTTCACATTTGAATCCAATTTTATTAAGTATATCAAAGCTTTTACTCCAAATTTTCAGTCATCTCTGGGTCAGTGCGGTTTCTCAGGAAGCCCCCAGTAATGTGAACAGTGTACTGTAAAGTATTCTCATCTGAGGTTCAATAGAGTTGTGGTTCTGAGTAATTCTTGTAACATTTTCCTTGCATGCTTACAAGGCCCTGTCTTTCTAAAACCGTCTCCTCCAAATTATAGAGAGCTTTAATCCAAATTTTTAGTCTGCTATAATCCAAATGAGTACTTAGCTTGCATTTAGGATGGAGACTTTGGGATCTCTCTCACTTGTTTGGTTACTCGAGCACAGATTTAGAATGGGCTGAGTGATTAGAGCAGGAAATATCAGCCAGCTGTGTGTATATAGTGATGTCATTGCGCATGGGACACTGAATCAGACGATGGATTTTTTGTTTTGTTCTAAGCAAACATACTCCAAATTCTCTCTCTTCTTCCTGGTTTATTCATTTGGAAACCTTTCTGTCATTCTGCTGACTCTATTTTACTTAAAAATATTGGAGGAAGGAGTAGATCATACCATTATGTGCAAATAATAGGAGCTCGGTAAATATTTTGTTTATTGAATCAAAGGATACACTCATTATTATAAATTATTCCTCCATAACTGGAAAGTGATCATTCAATCTCTATCACAGAATGTTTCTGGAAATAGATCATAAATTCATTAAGCACATTTAGAATGTAAAATTAAGAGAGGAGAATCCTGTGGCATGAAAAAGGAGAGCTTTTGGGGGATAAATTACACCCATCCTTGTGGACACTTTGTTCTTTATACCAGTGAACTGGCCACATTTCCTCTGTGTGTGGGCACCAAACTGTCCTGAAGATCTTGTACAACTTTAATTTCCAACTTGATTCCCCCATGAGGCTTAATCTTTTGAGAAGCACCACGTACCTTCCTGACAACTATTCTTCAATATCACGACTGCCTACTGATCTGTGTTACCTCCATGTCTTAGTTGCCTTCTCTCATTCCTTTTAGATAGAGCCTCTACTCCACTATGGCCAATCTACTAACAATAGGCAAGTGCTGGCACATAAATGAATACAGAAGACACCTTCTGCTCTCGCTAGCTGAAAATACAGTTAGGTAAGTGTACAAACATAGTAAAACAAAACAGAATAAATGAGTTGGTGCCAAGCCATCCCCCAGAGTAAGCATCACTGAGCTCCATATAGTGCCAAGAGATGCTCTATTAAAACAGTTTGATAGTCAAATGCATTTTGAAAGGCTACATTATTATACTTCAGGGTTTTAGTTTTGGATTCACAGTATACATTACTGGTGTACTGAGAGACCGGAGAAACTGTGTCTTATAAACAGCAATTAAATTTACTGAGTGCCCGTATTGCCCCTAAATTATGTGACTATGGGGTGCTTGACAGCTGATAATATTCCAGAGAGGAGTTGTCCAAGAGAGCTTGTGGTGAACAGGATGCAGAACACATCGTACGTGCTTTATCAAGAGCTGTAAAATCTAAGATGCCTCTTCCTCCACATATGCTGATGGCTCATTGTTTTTTCAATGAAATATCTTCTCTGTTCTTCCTACACAGTGTACTTTTTCGTTTTCATCTCCCACTCTACCCACTATGCATCTATATTGCAATTCATTGGTTACCCCTGGACACCTCTGTCTTCTCTGCCCTGCTTTGGGACTCAGGAGGATGATCTGCAAGGCAACATCTACTAACCAGCTATGTTTATCCAGTGAGCAGCAAAGAAAACTATTAGCAAAAGGGCTGAAGACGAGGGTAGCTATTCTTTGATCACTCTATGCCAGGCCACAGATTTGTAGTGAGTCCACGCTTGTACTGAAAGCCAAACCTCCTGTCAAGTAGCCTTCTTTTTTTTTTTTTTCACAGGCAGAGTGGACAGGGAGAGAGAGAAAGGTCTTCCTTTTTCCATTGGTTCACCCCACAAGGGCCGCTGCGGCCGGTGGGCTGCAGCCAGTGCACCGCGCTGATCTGAAGCCAGGAGCCAGGTACTTCTGGTCTCCCAGGCGGGTGCAGGGCCCAAGGACTTGGGCCATCCTCCTCTGCACTCTTGGGCCAGAGAAGAGTGCTGGACTGGAAGAAGAGTAACCGGTACAGAATCTGGCGCCGCGACCGGGACTAGAACCCGGTGTGCAAGCGCCGCAGGCAGAGGATTAGCCTATTGAGCCGCGGTGCCAGCCAAAGGTGGCCTTCTTTGACAGCGGCATTTCTGCAGGATTTAGTGACTGCCCCATTCATTGCTTCTTCATGTCCTGACTACTTCCTGCACTGTCTCAGCCTTTGCTAGATTCCACGGCTGCCTCCCAGTGCCTGTAGCCATCACTATTAGACTCTCTTTGATCACCTTTTGATTTTTTGAAAGATGTATTTATTTACTTGAAAGGCAAAGTAACAGAGAAGAAGGGGTAGAGAGAGAGAGAGTTTTCCATCCACTGGTTTACTCCTCAAGTGCTGGAGCTGGACTTATCTGAAGCCAGGAGCCTGGAACTTCCTCTGGATTTCCACATTGGTGCATGGGCCCAAAGACTTGGGCCATCTTCTATTGCTTTCCCAGGCCATAGCAGAGAGCTGGATCAGAAGTGGAGCAGCTGGGACTTGAACTGGTGCCCATATGGGATGCTGGCACTGTAGTAGGCAGCTTTAACCACTATGCCGCAGTTCTGGCCCCTTTAATCACCTTTTTAACCTATCAATCACTTGTGTCAGCCAAGGCCAGTCATTTGCACTCTGGGACTATTTACCCATCATCATCCCTGCAGCCAGACAAAGCCCCACTCCATGTGCTGTCGTCTGTGGATGAAAGCCATCTCGTTAATTTTCTAACTATAGACATCAACCTGTAAAGGCTCATCTCAATTTTTGGTTTTCCTTTCCCCTCAGTATTCTGCTTTCAAATACTAGAGTTACCCCTTGGTACAGATGAATCTGATTGTCCCCTATGCTTGGTCCCACTGGTCTGTGTGTTTAACATTGCTGAGCACAATATATTGTTAGTTACAAGTTCTCCCTGTTGTGGAGCTGACTGGATAGTGAGGTTCTCCACATAGATGAAAGGACACGCATGATTAAGTCATCTTTTAGGACTTAACAACCTTTTCAACTCCTGTGGGGGTTTATGGTTTTTTTTTTTCCAGTAATTGTTTGATGCCTGCAAAAGTAAAAAGCCAAACTGTCTACCACTTCAGCATTGCACAAAGAGCTTTTTACTATTCCCCCTGACAATATTGTTACTGTAGCACATAATCACCTCATGTCAGAGTGAGATGGGGCCCAGCAAGCTAGCAGCACTCCACCAAGATACAGCAGGCTTTAGGAACTGTTGTGTGTTGGCCCTAAATTTCTATTCCAGGCTCTTGCCTCTTACTTAGAGAAGCATTCTAAATACAGACACAGGCACAAAGTACAAAGTGATAAATTTTATTCAAAAGGTGAGGAAAACACACACACACACACACACACACACACACACACACACACACGATCATTGGTCAGGTAGAGTGGGCCAGGAAGGGAAAACAGATTTCCATACCCTGTTTGCTGTGGGTGTACGTGGAGGGGGGGGGGGAGAAGGAGAGAGGTAGGGAGAGGGGTGGGGAGAGGGGTGGGGAGAGGAGGAGAGGGGGAGAGGGGTGGGGAGAGGGGGAGAGGTAAGGGGAGATATTTCCTGGGGAAGGGGCTGTTTGATTGACAGGTAGGTAGATAGGATTACATGGAGCTGGGGAGGTGTGGGTTCCAGCTCATGACCCTAATACAGCTACCTGCCTTATCCCATATCATAGCTAGTTCTCTGTTACTCCGTAGTAGTTCTTTTCGGCCCATGTGATGTTGTTGATGGGTAGATTCTCATGTTTTCACCGTCTAGGGTGCGGGTCATCACATGGGACTAAATAATCCAATCTGTCAGTCACGGCAGTTACAGTGCTGATTCACATTACTCAAATGGGCCTGCAACAATCCCATCCAGGACACTGCCCGGCTTGCCAGGAGCAGCCGACACTTGCTTTAGGGCTTGTGAACTGGTTTAGTCAGGCTGGGATAGCCTACGTCACGGTAACAAAGTCCCCCAGATTGCTAGATCAACACATCAAAGATGTATTTTTTTAAGCTTTATTTATTTGAAAGGTAGAGTTACACAGAGGGAGAAGGAAAGGCAGAGAGAGAAAGGTCTTTCATCCTCTGGTTCACTCCCCAAATGACCACAACAGCCAGAGCTGGGCTGATCCAAAGGCAGGAGCCAGAACTTTCTTCTGGGTCTTGTGCAGGGACCCAATGATTTGGGCCATCTTCTGCTGCTTTCCCAAGCCACAACAGAGAGCTGAATCAGAAGTAGAGCAGCCAGGTCTTGAACTATTACCCAAATGGGATAGCGGCACTGCAGGCGGCAGCTTTACCAGCTGTGCCGCAGGGCTGACTCCATACATACAGAGATATATTTCTGTATTCATCTTTTTCATAAAGTTTGTATAGTTCCAGGCAGTTTTACACACACGGGCTTGGGATCCAGTCTGATTAAATCTCCCATTAAAGAGCTGTGCCATTTGGGACAAATGACCTTTTTGTTAATATTGCTGGCAAAATGAAGCTGAGTCAGTGTTTCAGGTACGGGTATGGGGGAGGGCATGGAGCCTGAGCTGTCTGCTGCATGAGCCTGACAGTGACTTGTGTTGTTTCTTACAGCACGCAGTCCAGAACCAGTGACATCTCAATTAAAGCAAAATGTAAATGTGTGTTAGTCTGTCTGTGGCAGCTTCCGATTTCGTATAATGACCTTATATCTATGTACAAATAATCTACTAATAAACCAAGTGACAGCCAGCAAAGTCAAGAGTTATAAATGAAAATTTCTGATGAAAATAATAGAAGCCTGCACTCAGCTATACCAAATCTGTGACAGTTTATGGCCCCCACAGGCTTCAGAAAATGCAGACATCATGGTTATGTGTGTGCATGTATTTGTGTGTCTTGTGCAGTAAACATGAAAAACAGATAAGCACTCTGTTGCCTATAAAGCATGCAAAAATAAGCTGTGAAATCCATCTTAAAATTGTCAGAAATTACTGTGGCTGATGTAGAAACTTATCTACGTATAGCTTTCTATTATGTGCTTTGTGGGTGGCAAGATAGGCAGAAGGGGAAGTAGACTTTTATAACTAACTAGAGAATTGGGAAGCAAGGCCAGACTTAACTATTGTTTAAACTTAAAAATTTTCAGTGGGTAAGCCACTGCTTGGGATACCTGCATCACATATTGGAGTGAGTGGTTTGAGTCCCAGCTGTTCCATTTCTGATCCAGCTTCCTGCTAATGTGCACTCTGGGAGGCAGCTGGTGGATGGCTTAAGTACTTGGGTCCCTACCACCCACATGGGAGACCCAGGCTGAGTTCCTGGCTTCTGGCTTTGACCTTGACCAGCCCTAACTTTCTGGGACAATTGTAGAGTAAACCAATGAATAGATGATTCATCCTCCCTTTCTTTCTGTCTTGCTTGCTCGTGCTCTCATCAAAATAAATAAAAAGTAAGAAATAAGTAAAAATATATATTTATTATTATACCCCAAAGATGTATGTACATATGTTTGGGGAACAATTTCACTGTGGCTTGTTGAGATATATGATAAGCTGCCAAAAGGAATTATAGGTAACAGCCCATTCTTTAGCTGTTCTTTATTTCTTAAAGATTTATTTATTTTTTTGAGAGGCAGACTTGCAGATAGGGAGGGAGGGAGGGAAAGAGAGAGAGAGACAAAAACATTGATTTTTCCATCCATGGGTTTGTGGTTCTATGATTGTGATGGCCAGGCTTGAGACAGGCTGATGTCAGTGCAGGAAACTCTATCCTGGTGTCCATGTGAGTTGCCAGGGACCAAACATCCAGGTCATCTTTTGCTGGGTTTCCAGGTGCATTAGCAGGGAGCTGGATCAGAAGGAAACAGCTGGGACTCCAGCCAGTGCTCATATGGCATATTGGTGTCACAAGAATGGTTTAATCCCCTGGGACGCAATGCTGGTCCCTGTCCTGTAGATTTTAAATGACCTTATCAAATGTTAATATCTATGTAGGATAGGTTACAAAAAGGGTCTCTAATCTTCATTTGCCTTTATTAAATGCTTACTGTGTTCCAGGTACTGTGCTAAATGCTTTGCTTAAATTACATCTGTTAAATTTTGTAATAGCTCAATAAGTTTGATAATATTATCATATTATTTAAATCAGAACATAGAGGCTTAGAAAGGTTTTATAATCTGGAGAAGACTAATGAGAGATTACTTGAGAGCTATAAATGAAGAATTTGTATATCAAACTAAATTAAGTATTTATGATTTAAAAGTAAGTATTTAAGTATTTATCTAAGTATTTATATTTTAAAAGCTTTGGTTAACATTTGTCATGTGTTACAAATTATTTTTGAAAAAAGTACGAGTTTTAATGAAGAGTTCTATTTTTGAAATAAGAAAGATGCTAAGTGGAAACTGTTCATTTCTTCCTCAAATTCCCCTAGAAAAGAATCCTCACAATCTGTCCATATAGTGATCAAAATACCAAAAAGATCAATCATTAGTACCACATGCTAAACCTGCAAAACCTCTGTGCAAAATGATAGGGTCTCATGAGTACTGGGCATAGGTGTGATATCTTTTCTATTAAATAGCTGAAATGTGAATTTGTGCCTAAACTCAACTAGCTGTAGGACATATGGAAAACATTTTTAGATTTATTTTTAGTTGGCAAATAATAATTGTATATATTTATGGTGTACAATGTGATGTTCCGATAGAAGTCCATCGTGCAGTGATCAAGGCAAAGTCATTAGCAAATCCCTATCATGTCAAATACTTGCTATTTTGTTGGATGAGAATACGTAAAAATCTTTTAGCCATTTTGAAATGTATATTACTGTAACTATAGTCACCCTACTACCCATTAGAACCTACTGCATATTAGAATTCTGTGCTACCTAATTGTAAATTCCTTTGACTATATACCCAGGAGCAGGAATGGAATGTTGGATCATATGGTACATTCTAGTTTTAATAGAAACTCATACTGTTGTTCAAGATGGCTTTATTAATTTATATTCTCACCAATAGTCTATAAAGTTTCCCTTTTCTGCACATCTTCACCAACACTTGTTATTGTGATCTTACTAGTTTACTCATCTGTAAATGGAAATGGTAATAATAATTTAATAATTATAATAAACCTAAAGGAGATATAATAAGATGACCCGTGTAAAGACTTATCAACCTGACTAGCCTATTAAAGGACCCTACAAAATGACAACTATCATCATCGTTATCATCATCATCATGATGCATTGTTATCATTATCAGAATTGTTATTAAGACTCCTGATTCTTTTTCACTCAGGCCAAGTGCAGCAATAGACTCTGATCAGTAATAATCTTTTTGAGGATCTGTTTTGATATCTGGAGTTTGGCTAATTAGCAATTATTTCATTGTTAGCATTTTGATAGTGTACCATCCCTCGATTTTGTCATTAGGGAATGAAAAAAGTGATTCAGTGTTAGATATTTAAGCGAATAGGATATAATTGCAATTCAACAGGAGTTAATTTTTTTTTGAGACATAAGCACAGGATAATTGCAGCATTTGTTTCAGAGTTTGGATAGTACTGTGGTACTGAGTAAACCATCACAAAGTGCAAATGATGATGTGAAGGGAAAGGCTGATGCTATTTTCCATAAACAAAAAGGGATATCGTTTTGTTTACAGGTATGTTTGAAATTAACTTTATTCAACTACAAAACAACCTACTTGTTTGGAGTAGGGAAGTGAGGCAACTGAACACAACTAAGAAAAAATCAAAACATAGCAAAGTAAACTGAGCAGCATTGAATTTCCAAGCATAAAACCCACTTAGATGCAAATAAATAATTTCTTCAGAGTTATTCTATGCTGTCAAGTGGTTACAGTCTCTTTGCCTCCATCCTAGGAGGTCAAGTCCTCCTACCATTACCCTTTCTTCCTTCTTTTCCCTAATTCCCTTTACCAAGAAGAAATCAAGCACAATGTTAGGGCTGATTCAGCATCTAGAGAAGCTTCTGTTTTCCTGCTGGTCATTGTGCGAGTGAAGAGCACAGAAAGCAGGTTGGAAGTCAAATGGAGACGAGTATTCTCATGGGGGAGAATGCCAGTGAATGCTTAGCAAGTTAGTCACCAGATCCAACTTGGGTATATGGGGAAGGCTTTCTGGAGAGAGAAATTTCCCCGATGAAACATGCAGGATGTGGAGTGGCTTTGTTGTGTGTGAACTTGTAAAGAAAGGGAAATGTTTAAAGACGGACAGTTAGCATGTATGGGAATAGCAGATTGTAGCATGCTCGAACCTGGACCCTCATCAGTTTGGTTAAAGTGTGGAGTCTGGATGTGATGCTAGATACATGTTAAAGAGGTGAGGAAGATTTGGCAGGTTTTAAATGGTGCTCTACATAGTCACATTTGCATTCCAGAAAGATCATTTTACTAGAATGTGCAAGATGAATCAGAAGGAAAAGTGCAATAGGTGAATAAATTAAACAAGTACTGTAGTGATTCAAGTGTAAGATACGATGGATTTTTTTTATTTATATAAAAACACATTTCATGTATTTCATATACATAATTTAAAGCTGATAATGATACTTCCCATCCTCCTCACTTTTCCTTCATTCTTTCCTCTTTTTTTTTTCCTTTTTAAAGGTTTATTTATTTATTTGAAAGTCAGAATTACATAGAAGGAGAGGCAGAGAGAGAGTGAGAGAGAGAGAGGTCTTCCATCCACTGGTTTACTTCCCAGTTGGCCACAACAGCTGGAGCTATGCCGATCTGAAGCCATGAGCCAGAAGCTTCTTCCAGGTCTCCCACATGGGTGCAGGGGCCCAAGGATTTGATCTTTTACTGATTTCCTGGGCTATAGAAGAGAGCTGGATCAGAAGTGGAGCAGCTGGGACTCAAACCGATGCCCATATGGGATGCCCAAGCACTTAGTCCATCCTCTACTGCTTTCCCAGGCCATAGCAGAAAGCTGGATTGGAAAAGGAGCAGCTGGGACTAGAACCAGTGTCCATATGAGATTCCAATGTCATAGGTGGAGGCTTAGTACTCTATGCCACAGTGCCAGCCCTGCAATAACATACTTTTAATTTACTTTATAATCGCAGGCTTAATTCTATACTAAATAAAGAATTCATCGAATAGAAAGTAAAAAGACCATTGTTCCACAGGAATATAGACATGGGCAATATACAATAATGAAATCTCAAGATTTCATTAATTTCACTCATATACATTACTATTTTTATACTACACATCAGCTACCACAAATCAAATAAAACATATGATATTTGTTTGTTTGTTTTTGCATCTGGCTTATTTTGCTTATCATAATGGTCTCCAGTTCCATCCAGTTTGTGGCCTGTGCTAAGTTCACAGAAGTAAGGAAATGTATACGAATCCAAGAAATAAGACAGCAAAATCAATAAAACTCAGTGATTTCTTATGGGGTTCATTTTCTATTAAGAATAAGAGTTTAAGGACTCTGTCCCGATTACTGCCTTGAGAAAATGGGTGGGCCTGTTCATGGAGATAGGGGCCCAGAAAGAGGGGTACATTTGTGTGGAAGGTAGAGCCTGGGGAAATACCTCACGAAGATGTAAAGAAAGACCTTTCAGAGCGAGAAGGAACAGCCGAGGAGACAACAGGTGAAGCAGAAGAACCTATTGCTTCTACGTCTAAGGAAGGAGGCATCGGGGAAAAGAACCTGGATGCTATGTGGGTGTGCGTGTCTGGGGGCCAGGGCCGAGAGGCAGGCGATTGCTTATTAAAGAGAAGAGTACAAAAAGCACTGTGATGTGCTAGAATCTAGGGCATTGTCCAGTTGGTTAAAGCACGGAGTTCGGGCATGGTGATGAAGGTTGGAGTGGTCAGGAAGATTGGCAGGTCTTAAACGGTTCTCTGATAGGATCCCACTTAGATTCTGGAAAGGTCCTTTTAAAGAGGGAGTGAGGGCCGGCGCTGTGGCTCAACAGGCTAATCCTCCGCCTTGCGGCGCAGGCATACCAGGTTCTAGTCCCGGTCGGGGCGCCGTATTCTGTCCCCGTTGCTCCTCTTCCAGGGCAGCTCTCTGCTGTGGCCCGGGAGTGCAGTGGAGGATGGCCCAAGTGCTTGGGCCCTGCACCCCATGGGAGAAGCACCTGGCTCCTGCCTGCGGATCACCGCAGTGCGCCGGCCACAGCACGCTGGCCACGGCGGCCATTGGAGGGTGAACCAACGGCAAAGGAAGACCTTTCTCTCTGTCTCTCTCTCTCACTGTCCACTCTGCCTGTCAAAAAATAAAAATAAAAAATAAATAGGGAGTGAGTTCAAATATCTCTTTCCCCTGTAATTCTAAAGTGGCATGTCACAACCAGATGCCACCACAGCACTGAGTCCAATTGGGCTCCTGTCCTCCCCTGCAGACCTCGAATAACAAGAGAAACGAGAAGAACCTAAAATCCCTTGGAAACAGTGACACATGGGGATTGTTCAAATCTAGGCTCAGTGTTCATATGTTCATATTATTTGCAAACCACGAAGCCCTCTGTAACTGATGAGTGAGGGAGAAGGAGGAAGGTAGGAGGAGGGATAATCCCCAGAGTGGACAAGCACCATTTTGAGTTTCTATGCAGTATTCCTCTTAGCTGAATGGCAGTCACTTTGCTGATGGACTGGCAACATTTTCCCAGTGGCCAAATAATGCCACCTGCTTTCCTACTTTATGAGTTCAGCATCTGGGTTGGCTGGAACCACTTGGATGATTAGGGAAAGCCATAGTTAGCTGCTGCAGGGAAGCCTGTTCTTGTTCTGAAAAGCACACAATTGGCTGATAGTAATGATAATGATACTCATAGCCTACTGAATTTTCAATAGTATTTATTAAATGCATTCTTAGAGTCAGACTGTGGCTAAGGATTTTATATGTTTTAGTACCCAAAGCTCATGATCACCCATGAAATAACTACTATTATTAGACTCGTTTTACAGATGACATGCTAAGGCTGAAGTTCTGAGATACTCAAGTACTTGCCTAAGCCCACACAGCTGGTAGGTGGTAAAATGAGGAGTTGAATACAGCCTATGTAGCTTGTTCAATTTGACATATTCATAAAAAAGAGCTTGATTATTATAATAAAAATGCTGTGAGACAATTCAAATTTCTAGAACAGATACCGTGCTAAATGACTTATAGACATCGCTTCATTTAATCCTTATAACATCTGCATGAGGCAGGTGGTATTGGGTACACATTATGTAAACCCTGACTCTGGAAAGTCAGGTAAGTTGTCTCATATTATACTTAACTCACTGCACAGCCAGAATTTTGTCGAAGTTGCCTTCTGAATCCACATCATATACACTGAACCATCTTTCTGTTGCGTATTATCCTGTGATACATGTGAGTTAAAGATATGTGGGTCCTGATTGGAAAGATATAGAGTACTGTCTCTTGAAGGTGGCAAACATTTGGTGTACTTCTTTATATGCTAAAAGAAATGAAGTGTGGCCACATCTGTTCTGGGCACTCATGCTAAACGTAGTATTAGACTTTTTTAAGAAAAATTTATTGTATTGAAAACTAGAGTGACAGAAAGAAGAAGAGGGAGAGAGAGAAGAAATATTCAACCTACTGGTTCACTCCTCAAAAGACTGCCATGGTCAAGGCTGGGCAGACTAAAAACAGAAACATGGAATTCCATCCTGGTTGCTGATGTGCTAGGGCTCCAAGTACTTCACCCATCTTCTGCTTTCCCAGGTTAATTAGCAATGAGCTGGGTGGGAAGTGAAGCAGCCAGAACTTGAACTGGCACTCCTAGACGGGATGCTGGCATTGCAAGCATTAGCTTAGTCCACTGGGCCATAACTCCAGCCCATTTGCTAGACTTTTTAAGCATAGAGTCTGAGAGTTCGTGGGACAAGTGGGGAGATAATAATGTTAAAAACCCATTTGACCAACTTTCCCAGCTGAAGGATGTTTTGGTATGAATTCAGCATCCGAAGACGAGATTGCTGGATGATGTCTGGCTGGGGTTTGAATGTCGATTTTTCCGGATTTGTAACTTAGACTAAAGAAAGGCAAGTACCATCCTTTCTAGGATATTTTCTTTGAGTTGGGAAAAAGGGCACAATTCTCTTGATTCTACATCGGGGAATGCTTTGATCATGAAAACCCTTTCTGTACCGTCCTCCCTGTTGAAGGTAAAGAAAAGCTGAGCGTCCCGTAAACTCCCACCCATTACCGAGAGAAACTGGAGGCAGGGCTGAAATGATTTTTTTTAATCTAACAGCCAAATCCAGGTGGAAAAAGCTTAAAAATCATTACTGTACAATTGGCACTGAATGACATATTCAGGGGATGCAGTCGGGGCTGCATATTACAGAAGCCTTTGTCTTCATTCTTAGGGAGATCTATGGATCCAGCTCATAGAGATCTTAGGAAGTGTGGTTTTTCCTGTGCAAAATAACAGTGACTTCATACACTCATCTGTGTGTGTGTGTGTGTGTGTGTGTTTGCTGTTTCATACCATCCTGCCTCTCACAAGACACAAAATATTAGGTGCTCAATGTGAATTAAAGTTGATAAGTTTTCATTACACCTCACACAAATGAGTACATGCATACACAGACCCACAGGTGAAAGTGGAACACATGAAAAGCAACATCTTCGGGAAGTTTTGGTCACACTTTCTCCTAATTCGTTTTCTATAACTCAGATGCAATTTATAGAGCACATTATTCTTACCAGGTAATGAGTCAGTGCTGTGGGTGCTAAAATGATGAATAAGACATTGTCCTTAAGTTCAGGGAGTCTAAAATTTATGAAATCAGACTGTGGAGTATATACTTTCCCATAGTACAAAGCAAGCTGATCCAGTTGCTATTATAATAAAGGCACAAACAAAATTCTCCAGGGGCTCAGAGGAGGAGGAGATGACAGTTGAGATGGTTGGTAAGGTTTTTGACCCCATGTCTATGCCCATTTGCTAATTCTGTGATGTTGCACAAGTTATTATCTGCTTGAAACCTCTTTCTCATTTGTAACTTCAAGATTAAAAAAAAAACAGTGGTATTGAACATGGTGTGAGGAGCATCATACTGGATGTTGGCGAAGGCTTGTTAGGAGTGGCTTTGTCTTACTTGACCTTTGAAGGGAGTTGTGTTTCTGATAGGGAGACAACTGTGGGCCAGCTTTCCAAGGTGAGTGTGCAGCAGGAGCCGCTCAGCACAGGATGTGTGTACTACAGGTGACAGCGAAAGGTGGTGCAGCCCCTGCCTCCCTTCCTCGCCTCCACCAGCCTGGCATTTCTCACCATTAGCACCATTCATTTGGATTTGTGCAAAACAATTACCTTTAGTTAACACATCACACCTGACTTCTAGTAAATAAAAAGGGAGGAGGGTTAACTATTTTTTTTTAGTTCATTACTAATTTAGTTCATTATTAATTTAACAACTGTGGTTTTAGGAATCATTATAGCACAATGCATGGAACTTCAAGAGAGATAAGTTTGTCTTGAGTCCAATAAGTTAGAGGGTGCAAGGATTTTGGGACACTTCTGTGAGGGCCTCTTTAAATACCACGTCATAGGTCAATTGATGCTCCTTAAGTAAGAAATGGCAGAGTGGGGAATGATGGTAATGTCACAGTGGGCAGAATGTTTTGCCTATTCTGTGAAAACATAGCTGTCCTTCCAGAAGGTGACTCAGAACTATAAAACATTCTCCAACACCATATTCTCAGAGCAGGTTCTCCACGACCTGGATGGATGAGCAAGTGCTGGTCATGGGCAGCCCATTCATTCTCTCCTAAATGGCCTTACACACATTGATTGCCGATTAAGGCTTTTGTTGCCAACAGAATAGTCAAGACCTGAAATTACCCCCTCACTTCTTATGACTCAAGGGCACTCAGCCAAAGTGATATTGATGACTGATAGAGACCAGAGAGCTAAAGATGGCCACACAGAGAAATGAGTCAGAATTGTGCTTGGTACCAGAAACACCAAAGTGAAATGAACGCTCCTGAAATAGATGCCAAGGCTTCATTTCCAATCATTACCTTCACACATCCAGATATGCATAAGACATAAAAAAATAAAGAATGGAAATACTGATGATTGAACAAGTCCATATATAGGATCTGTAATTCTATAATAGTACTTAGCATATATTTGGCATTTTTCATGTATCAAGTATTTATAAGTACAAAATGTGGAAAGCTGTATATTATTGTTTTCATTTTTATGATTTAAAACCCACAAAGTTCAGAGCTTGAAAAATTGTCACTAGTCAAATAAGTTGTTGGTGGGACTGAGACGCAGGTGCCTTTCTTTCTCCAAAAGTTCGGCTTTTGTTGTCCTTGTATAGTAAAGGTACTAGCAGATTGTCACTCTTTTCTATATTTCCATGAAACTTTGTCAAAGCTAATGTTAGAAAACTTACTGCATCTGATTTTAATATCTTCTTTATGCAACTGCTTTTCTTCTAAATATTGGAGCTCCATGTGCTGGCTATAGCCTTCAGAGCTTTATAAATGTTGTCAAAATCATTGGACACTCTATAATCCACTTTCTTTGTAGAACAGAGAGATGTGGTAGTTCATGTATCATAACATTTCTGTGGTTAAATGAGATGAATACAGAGCCCACTATTCAGTAATTAATAACTCAGTTATGTCTAGTACCCAAGGGCCTAATGATAGGTTATCAAATGATGTCTAAGCATGTATGTTCACTGTGGGCAGAGACAATGTCTATCTTGTGCACCACCAGCATCATATTCAGTGCAGAGTAACCATGTAAGAGTATATGAGCTTAGTTAAGGAAGATCTGAATGTAGTGGATGTATCTGTGGTGGGCCGCAACCATTGCCTGTGGTCCCTGGAGACAGATCTCTTCTAAGAGATGTGCAAAACTAGGTGTGCTGATACAAGAGGTAGGTCTCACATTGTTGACTGAAATAAACTGGTTAGAGAATCAAAGTGAAAGCTGATTCAACTAGGCCAATTGAAGATTTAAACCCAGAAACAACCGGTTAGTTGTCTGTGTTGGCTATTCCACAATAGTTTCTTAGCAGGTTTTACATTTTTTCTTACAGCGTATATATATTCAATCAAGTTGAAACAACACAAATGTCTGTTTTTCAATCATATTGAAAATCAAAGACTACTTGATCGACAGTCAAGGAATACCTAGTAAGAGACGTGATGTGACTGTTAAGAAGGGGGTGTATTACATCCCCACATTCAATATTGTGTAAACACAGGGAGAGGCAAATAATGGATCTGTTAATCTTTCTTCCTATAAGGTCCTTAAATCAAAGCTTACTCTTTGTTAACATGCAGTCGATGTTTTCTTGGATACGGCTTGTGTTTCTTGCCCCTGGTTCATATTTCCTTGGTCACAGCTGAGGTTTGTTGAATGACCATTTTTTTTTTTTTTTGACAGGCAGAGTGGACAGTGAGAGAAAGAGAGAGAGAAAGGTCTTCCTTTGCCGTTGGTTCACCCTCCAATGGCCGCTGCGGCTGGCACACCGCGCTGATCCACAGGCAGGAGCCAGGTGCTTCTCCTGGTCTCCCATGCGGGTGCAGGACCCAGGCGCTTGGGCCAGCCTCCACTGCACTCCCGGGCCACAGCAGAGAGCTGGCCTGGAAGAGGGGCAACCAGGACAGAATCCGGCGCCCTGACCGGGACTAGAACCTGGTGTGCTGGCGCCGCAAGGCGGAGGATTAGTCTATTGAGCCTCGGCACTGGCTGAATGATCATCTTAACCTGGGTGCTAGCTGCAGGGCATCATCATAGCACAAATGGCTCCTACTGACTTAGAACTCTGTAGTCACCAATTCATTTTTGAGTTCACAACATATCAATGTACTGTTTTGATTTTATATTATTTTATTTTTACTTTTTTTTATAAAGCTTTTATTTAAAGAATATAAATTTCCAAAGTACAGCTTATGGATTACGATGGCTCCCCCCTGCCTTAACTTCCCTCCCACCCGCTACCCTCCCCTTTCCCGAAACTTATATTTAGTAAATATAAATTTCCAAAGTACAGTTTATGGATTACAATGGCTCCCCCCCCCATAACTTCCTTCCCACCCACAACCCTCCCATCTCCCGCTCCCTCTCCCATACCATTCACATCATGATTCATTTTCAATTATCTTTATATACAGAAGATGATTAAGTATATATTAAGTAAAAATTTCATCAGTTTGCACCCACACAGAAACACAAAGTGTAAAATACTGTTTGAGTACTACTTATAGAATTAATTCACATTGGACAACACATTAAGGACAGAGATCGCACATGAGGAGTAAGTGCACAGTGACTCCTGTTGTTGACTTAACAAATTGACACTCTTGGATATGGTGTCAGCAATCTCCCTAGTCTCTAGTCATGAGTTGCCAAGGCTATGGAAGCCTCTTGAGTTCTCTGACTTCAATCTTATTTAGACAAGGTCATAGTCAATGTAGAAGTTCTCTCCTCCCTTCAGAGAAAAGTACCTCCTCCTTTGATGGCCCGTTCTTTCCATTGGGATCTCATTCGCAGAGATCTTTCATTTAGGATTTTTTTTTCTGTTTGTGTTTTTTTTTTTTTTTTCCCCAGAGTGCCTTGGCTTTCCATGCCTAAAATACTCTCATGGACTCTTCAGCCAGTTCTGAATGCCTTAAGGGCTGAGGCAAAGTACTGTTTAGGACATCTGCCATTCTATGAGTCTGCTGTGTATCCCGCTTCCCATGATGGATCGTTCTCTCCCTTTTTGTTTCTATCAGTTAGTATTAGTAGACACTAGTCTTGTTTGTTTGATCCCTTTACTCTTAGACCTATCAGTATGATCAATTGTGAACTGAAATTGATCATTGGACTAGTGAGATGGCATTGGTACATGCCACCTTGATGGGATTGTATTGGAATTCTCTGGCACATTTCTACGCCACCATTTGGGGCAAGTCTAATTGAGCATGTCCCAAATTGTACATCTTCCTCTTGTATTCCCAATCTTATATTTAACAGGGGTTACTTTTTAGTTCAATTTAAACACCTAAGAATAATTGTGTGTTAGTTACAGAGTTCAACCAATAGTATTAACTAGAACAAAAACATACTAAAAGGGATAAAGTATTAAATTGTACATTAACAGTCAGATAAAAGGCTGATCAAGTCATTGTTTCTTATAGTGTCCCTTTCACTTCAACAGGTTTCCTTTTTTGTGGTTAGTTGTCGCCGATCAGGGAGAACAAATGATATTTGTCCCTTTGGGACTGGCTTATTTCACTCAGCATGATGTTTTCCAGATTCCTCCATTTTGTTGCAAATGACCGGATTTCATTTTTTTTTTTTACTGCTGTATAGTATTCTGTAGAGTACATGTCCCATAATTTCTTTATCCAGTCTACTGTTGATGGGCATTTGGATTGATTCCAGGTCTTAGCTATTGTGAGTTGAGCTGCAATAAACATTAATGTGCAGCAGCTTTTTTATTCGCCAATATAATTTCCTTTGGGTAAATTCCAAGGAGTGGGATGGCTGGGTTGAATGGTAGGATTATATTCAGGTTTCTGAGGAATCTCCAAACTGACTTCCATAGTGGCTTAACCAGTTTGCATTCCCACCAACAGTGGATTAGTGTCCCTTTTCCCCCAAATCCTTGCCAGCATCTGTTGTTGGTAGATTTCTGAATGTGAGCCATTCGCACCGGGGTGAGGTGAAACCTCATTGTGATTTTGATTTGCATTTCCCTGATTGCTAGTGATCTTGAACATTTTTTCATGTGCCTGTTGGCCATTTGGATTTCATCTTTTGAAAAATGTCTACTGAGGTCCTTGGCCCATCTCTTAAGTGTGTTGTTTGTTTTGCTGTTGTGGAGTTTCTTTATCTCTTTGTAGATTCTGGTTATTAATCCTTTATCTGTTTCATAATTTGCAAATATTTTTTCCCATTCTGTCGGTTGCCTCTTCACTTTCCTGTTTCTTTTGCAGTACAAAAACTTCTCAATTTGATGCAATCCCAATTGTTAAATCTGGTTTTGACTACCTGTGTCTCTGGGGTCTTTTCCAAGGAATCTTTTTGCTGGTACCTATATCTTACAGGGTTTCTCCAATGTTCTCTAATAATTTGATGGTGTGGGGTCATAAATTTAGATCTTTAATCTATGTGGAGTGGATTTTTGTGTAAGGTGAAGGGTAGGGGTCTTGCTTCATGCTTCTGCATGTGGAAATCCAATTTTCCCAGCACCATTTATTGAATAGACTGTCCTTACTGCAGAGATTGTTTTAGATCCTTGATCAAATATAAGTTGGCTGTAGATGTTTGGATTGATTTATGGTGTTTCTATTCTGTTCCATTGATCTATCCTTCTGTTTCTGTACCAGTACCATGCTGTTTTGATAACTACTGCCCTGTAGTATGTCCTGAAATCTGGTATTGTGATGCCTCTGGCTTTGTTTTTGTTGTACAAGATTGCTTTAGTCTCCTGTGTCTCCATATGAATTTCAGCACCATTTTTTTCCAGAACTGAGAAGAATGTCTTTGGTATTTTGATTGGTATTGCATTGAATCTATAAATTGCCTTTTGGAAAATGGACATTTTGATGATATTGGTTCTTCCAATCCATGAGCATGGATGAATTTTCCATTTTTTGGTATCCTCTTCTATTTCTTTCTTTAACGTTTTGTAATTTTCATCGTAGAGATTTTAACGTCCTTGGTTAAGTTTATTCCAAGGTATTTGATTGTTTTTGTGGCGATTGTGAATGGGATTGATCTTAGAAGTTCTTCTCAGCCATGTCATTGCCTGTGTCTACAAAGGCTGTTGATTTTTGTGCATTGATTTTATATCCTGCTACTTTGTCAAACTCTTCTATGAGTTCCAATAGTCTCTTAATAGAGTTCTTTGGATCCCCTAAATAAATAATCATATCGTCTGCAAAGAGGGATAATTTGAGTTCTTCCTTCCCAATTTGTATCCCTTTAATTTCTTTTTCTTTCCAAATGGCTCTGGCTAACACTTCCAGAACTATATTGAATAGCCTTGGTGAGAGTGGGCATCCCTGTCATATCTCAATGGGAATGCTTCCAACTTTTCCCCATTCAATAGGATACTGGCCATGCGTTTTTCATAAATTGCTTTGATTATATTGAGGAATGTTCCTTCTATACCCAATTTGCTTAGAGTTTTCATCATGAAAGGGTGTTGTATTTTATCAAATGCTTTCTCTGCATCTATTGTGATAATCATATGTTTTTTTCTTCTGCAGTTTATTAATGTGGTGTATAGCATTGATTGTTTTGTGAACATTGAACCATCCCTGCATACCCGGGATAAATCCCACTTGGTCTGGGTGGATGATCTTTCTGATGTGCTGTTGCATGAAAAAATTGGATATATACTCTTGTGATTTCTGTAATACTAATTTATTCTAAAATGTTACTTCACTTGTACTATCTCTTTGTCACCTAATTTCCCATTCAATGGCTAATACAGTCATTATGATATCATAGGGTTTATGTATGAAATTTTGAATATTAAAGGAGAAGACATAAGGATAAAACATTAAAAACACTTCCTAAGGCATCTAAATTTGCATTAAATACCACAATTCTTTCAAACTGTAACCAGTAGAGAGTGACTACACAGATGGTTGTTTGCCATAACAAATATTAGAGGTTCTATTTATTTAAACACAGAGTACAGTCATCTTCATTTCGTGTTACACTTGTCTTTATTTTCTCTATAGATTGGTGATAGGTTATTAAAGTGAATTTGGAAAATACCTCAACATACAAGAAAGAAACCCCTCCCACATCACGGATTTGCCCTCTTGGACACCTTCCCTTTGACTACTCTTGATTATTCAGAAGAGGACCTTATTCCCATGCTGGCCCATCCAGTTATCTCTTCCAGACATGTGGAGGTTTAGAGAATCTAGTTAAATATTTGCCTGGAATTGAAGTCAGGGGAACTCAGATATAACATTGAATCAATGAAAATGAAACTGTACAGATGGGGAGACAGCAAAATTCTGTAAGGGACCCCATAAGCCAGTAAAGAGAAGATTCCAAAGTTCCCAACAACTCTCTGGGTCCTATGCAAATCCAAAATTCACTTGATTTGAGTTCTGTGAATCACGTTTGCATCTTGATTCTTTCATCCTATTATTCTTGAATAACTTCTTGGTTCTAGGTACTATTGCAGGGACTGTGGATATAACAGTGAGAAAAACTCACAAAGACCTTGGCTCTCATGAAACTTATACTCAGATGTAGGAAATATAAAAGCTATAAGATGAAATTAAATGGTATAGTATGTAGCTTTAGTTGGTAAGAGAAAAATAAAATGGTAGGAAGCATCACAGTTGGGAGGGGTCAGTTTTGGTTAAGCCAAATGGGAAAAGATGATATTAGATATAAGACCTTGAGGCAAAGATGATATTAGAGTCAGGTGAAAGAAACGTAGTGATGGTATCTGAGTGAAGTGAGGAAATCAATCTTCAGAGATGAAAAAGGGCTTTCCAGGCAAAGGAGATAGAGAGTTCAACTGCAAGATCCAACATCTGAGGCTGCCCTGGAGTATGTGGGGAAGGGGAGTTATTAGGTGATGAGGTCAGAAGGGTGGCAGGCCAAATTATTTCCAGTTTTGCAGGCATGATTGGCTCTCCTGTTTCAGACAAGAAGTGTTAGGGAGCCACTGGATCATTTTCAGCGAAGTAGTGGCATGGACTACGATTTAATAGGCTCAATCTAAAATTGACCCTTTTAATTGTCAGCGGGCCTTTTCTTCTTAGAGTACATCAAAGATGGTTAAGGTATCCTTTGTATGTATTTTGAAAAAAAAAACATTGGCATAGAACTTGCTTCCATTGCTTTAGCAATTGTTCAGTCTTTCTTTTTAATTGATGTGCTCCAGGGTGGTTTGCATATGTCTCTCAACTATACTCAATAGCACAGACTTTTGGTCCTGTGATCGAAAAGACAGGATGAAATGAAATACATGCATTAACAGTGGGAAATACTACTTTTTAAGTAGTGTTCAGAATTCATTAAGTATGCTTCTTCCACTGAGACTACTCCCTATAAAGCAAAAATAAATCCAGACACAAATTGTGCAGGAAGAGAATGTGTTTAAACATCTGTAAATGTTTCTGCAAATTGAATCTCCACACATGTGGTCATAAAGTTGCATTATAGATCACTATCACAATGGAAGGATATACCTTGAAGAGGAAGAGCAGAATTTATTTATGAAACTATACTCTTACTTATCTGTTAAGAACAAAATCCCAGAGACAAATCCCTGAAAAGTAATAACTCAATGCGGGTTGGACAAGTTTTTCAAAATAAAAAAACCTTATTATTATGAATTTAGGATGGGGGTTTGTTAGCTGCAAAAACCATTCCATCTTTTATTTTTAACACATTCCTTTGAAGCATCTGCTAATACACAAACACAAATAATTTGTTCACGCATAGTGTTAACTCACTGACTTTGGGATTATAAGGCGGAAATCATTTCTCTATAAAAAGATATGATAGCTTCTTTGCAATCATGACCAATAATTACTAAAGTGTGGCATGCATGTTAAGTTGGAATGCTTTAGAGATCATCAGATGATTTTGCT
Source organism: Sylvilagus floridanus (assembly GCA_949820135.1). NCBI lineage: Eukaryota > Metazoa > Chordata > Mammalia > Lagomorpha > Leporidae > Sylvilagus > Sylvilagus floridanus. The sequence goes on from OX463235.1 coordinate 57,529,500, forward strand.
TTGTAGATGGAAATCTAAATGAAAAATATTGCAAGGAGACAGCCACGGGAGAACTGAGTGGTGACTTCAATTGCTTTATTATTTTATCCAATTTGATATCTGCTTCCTCTCTTCTCAGCTGGGACCCTCCCCTGTGATGTGTGCAATTTAAAAGAAAACTGGAGGGGTGAAATGAATCAAACTAGGCTTTTGCTGCCAGCACCCAAAACTCGCCAGCAGAGAGTCACAAAGGGAACTTAGTCTTATTAAAGGGCAGTGGGTCAGGCCACAGAATCCACAAAGCTGCTCTTAAGACTCAGTGTTTTTGTTGGGTATCATTATCCTTGAAACCAACAGTCAAATGACCGCCCAGCACATCTGATGCCAGAGAAAGGTGGTAAATGAGGTTGCTGGGATGTGAAAGCTTAAAACATCCAAATAGAGTCAATGCAGCAAACAGATCTCTCTGTCAAAAAGTGGGCCTCTTTGACCTGTATCATCCTTACTTTTCATTTTGTTTAGTCTTTTCCTCTCATGTGTTACCCCAAGTTGAGCTAGCACACAGGATGTTTAAAATGCATACCATTTCTTTAAACCCAAGTGCAGGTGGTAACTTGGCTCTAGAGCAGTTTCTTAATGTTAGCACTTCTGATATTTTGGACAGCACACTATTTGTTTTCAGGGGCTGTGCTGTGAAGTGGAATGTTGAACAACAACCCTGGCCTCTACCCATTAAATGTCTATAGCATTCACCAGCTGTAATGACCAAATCTGCCTCCAGACAGTACCAAATGACGCCCCACCCTGACAGGGAAAACATTACCCCAGATTGAGAACCTTTGGTTTAGAGATTGATGCTCATGGACTGATTGGGGCTGCCTGCATCTTCCGCTAGCCACTGCCTCAGGCATTTCTCTGCAGAGGACAAAGAAATACAGCATAACCTGCACCATATTCCTGGCTTAGAGAGGCTCTATTCATTAGTTTAAGAAGTTGAAATTGATATTGTGATTATATCTGCTTGGGACAGTATAGTTTGACTCTTAGGTCCTGCTGTGCAAAACTCTCTTTCCTGAGTAGGGGAATTAGGTGGAAAATCTGGAGACTGGTTTGGGCTGATTCATTGATTCATTGTGTGACAATACCTGGGACCTCTGTGTCAAAAGCTATAAGATGCCAATTGCTATTAAATGACTTGAGGCAGTGCTATAAGTGGCTTTAAGAGCTGGGGATGGGAGTTCTATTTCAAAATAAGGTGTCACAGATGCATTCAGGGATAGCCTCTTACCTAGTACATCAGCTTGCCAGCAGTACAATGATATCAGTTCCATGGAGAAAGATGTAAGGGAGGAGGATCTATTCAGTTTTACTAATTTAAATACTAGAGGGTATTCACTGAAGACTAATAATGTATCACTCTTTTATACATTTTACATGTATTATATCATTTTTGCCTTAATTCAATGGTATTTTTATTTTTATTTTTTTGACAGGCAGAGTGGACAGTGAGAGAGAGACGGAGAGAGAGAGAGAAAGGTCTTCCTTTTGTCGTTGGTTCACCTTCCAATGGCCGCTGCGGCCGGCGCATCACACTGATCTAAAGGCAGGAGCCAGGTGCTTCTCCTGGTCTCCCATGGGGTGCAGGGCCCAAGCACTTGGGCCATCCTCCACTGCACTCCCTGGCCACAGCAGAGGGCTGGCCTAGAAGAGGGGCAACCGGGACAGAATCTGGCGCCCCGACCGGGACTAGAACCCAGTGTGCCGGTGCCGCAGGCAGGGGATTAGCCTATTGAGTCACGGTGCCGGCCCTTAATTCAATGTTAATGATATTAAATATTTTTGAATTTCAGATTTTCAGTATTTGAAAATGATTGTTTCTTTTCATGTTATTGGTATACAAATGGAGACAGATTAAATAACTTTACCAGATTTCACATAGTTATCAAGTTGTGGAGTCGGCATACAAACTGATTATTTTCACTCTCAACCACTACAATACAGACCTTAAATCAACAAACATGTATTGTGTGTACCTTCAGCATACCAGGTGCTTTGCTAAGTGTTGGACAAAGATGAGTAAGTCGTGTTTGATATTACCAAGTTGTTAACAATCTAGTGATATCATTATGTAAGTAAATCATCCCTACAAATGAGATGAACATTATACTTTAAGTATAGCAGCAGTTACAGTTACTAAACATTTATTTAGTTACTGTTAAAACCTGAGGGTAAATTAATTCTGCTTTTTTTAATAGGAGAAACAAACAGGTGAGCCTGGTTCTGTAAGGGTGTGAAATACATTGAACAGAAAATTCGCCTGGAGAAATCAGGCTGGACAATCTGGCAATGCCTGAGGGAATGTTAGTCATCCTCAGGGCGCCCTGGGAAACAGAAAGGAAATGCCCAGGACTGATGTTTTTCTTTCCTCCAAGGAGAAAGTTAGAGAACAAGTCAGAGATTTCAGAGGCAAAGAGTGACATTAGGTCACCGTGTGCCCCGGGTGCCCTGAGGAGCTTCTTGGAGGAAAGTAAACGAGTGAGGACTGTGTGGAAAGCTGGAGATGGAAGCCTGGTGGTGGAGAATCGGAGCCATCTCTGTTCTGACTCTCCCAGCATTGCTCAGCAAACTCATACTTTTGGGGTCTTCAGGAACAAGATATAAGCAGGGCCACTGCTGTCTCTGGCTGAGATATTGGAGACGAGGTGTTATTTAAGGAAGCCTGTGAGCCATTTTCAAGTGAGGAAGGTGTGTTGGAAGGATGCGGCACCGGGGAGATAATTACAGCCGTATCTGCAACTACAAACTGGCTTGTTCTTAACTGCCATTTGTGGCTAATCACTTCCAAATAACAAATGAATAGCACAGTAAATGTTAGCAGGATAATTTTCTATTAATCAAGAATAATGAGTGAGTAGATTAATTCCCTCTTCAAACATTCCTAATTTTAATGCTGTTGCGTGTTGCTGCTTCAGATTGATTACACAGTGATTTAGAAGGAGTGAGACGATAGGGAGACTCAAAATAAAAGGCAGGATATTATTATTTCCTGCCACATTCATGTAGAATATCAACCTCCCCCACAGGAATTCTTGTGTCTCCAAAAATTATCTTAACCCAGGGAGGTAATGCCCAAATTTAGAAAGAGAAGAAGTAGGCTGTGGCTGTTGGCAACCTAAGAGGGGAGACGTAGAGAGGAAAGTGAAAGAATAAAGCAAGGAAGTCCTGGATGTAGACTGAAAGCAAAAACCTCAATATGTAAAATCTGAAAATCTGTTTTCTCAACTATATTCACTTAGAAGACTTTGACCAATTTAACGTAAATCCCCTCATGGTAAAGAAGAATGCAGAGTTTGTTATTTCAAATCACATTAGACTGACTTCAACTGTCTGGGTCTTGATCCTCCACACCAAACTTTCCAAGAAATTAGAAGTCGTGAGAGCCCTTCCAAGAGTGTACAACCTCAAAAATCAGCCACATCCGAAACAAAAGCAGTGGGTGGCAATGTATATAATCATTCTGCGAAGGAGTATGATGAGGGGTGGAATTTATTTTTGTAGAGTTCAGAATAAGAGCAACTAAGTGTTTGTTGGTGCACATTTGGGTTGCTAGATATAAGTGCAAAGCATGGTGTCATAGCGATCTTGCTTACTCATCCGGATTCACTCTCTGCCCTTCTCTGTCTACTTCTGTCTCTGTTCCGCAAGGCTGATCTGTTTGGATTTCAGTAATTGGCTGCTTTACCTCCCGCCTCCTGTGGCCTTTGTATCTTGCAGAACCCCAGGAAGTGACATGAGAAACAAGTATAGATTGGAATATTTATTCTCCCATTTTTAGTGAGGTCATGCCTCAAGCTTTGTAGTTTTCCTCTCTCAAACAGCACTGCTTCTCTCCTGAAAGCACTCTTCACACTCTCGTGTTCTGTTTCAATACTGTTTCCTCCTTTCTCCCCCTTGAGATGAAAAGAAGATGACAGAGGTAGTGCAGCGGGTTATCATCACCTGTAGTTCCCCTAAATGATTCCCACATATTTGCATAGTCACCATGGAAGTGGTGCCTTTTTCCCTTCTAGGTTTCTAGCCAAGATACATAGATGGGTATCTAAGTCTGTAGACCTGTCAGTCTCTAGAATTAACCCTGATGATACATTTAATTTACAGCAAGTTTATTTAATGGAGAGCTCTAGTTCATTCCTTTATAAAAATTGAATGGTTAAGTTGAAAGCAAACAAGTAGGATGTATAAATCATGTAAAAAAAAAAAAAACCTGAAGCAGGTTTCCAATGCACAGTTTTGGTAGATTTGAACCAACTCTTCCCCATTTTGTCCCAAAGCATTTGTGTGATCTGAGGTTTCTCTGCCCACGTTTTGGGTTAAGAGTAGATGAAAGCAGCAAGAAGACTGTAAGAAACTTCGGTATAAAGATTCATGTCCACTTTGATTTTCCCATTCACTCCTAATCTGTTCTACCTGAGCTCTAGGTGTTAGGTGTGTGGCATCAGCCTCCCTTGTCTGCAGTCCTAGGGGTATGAGAATCATGCAGCAGTTTGTCTGAATTAACGTCATCCCCTGGTGTTTTTGGTTTGTTTGTTTGCAGGATTGCATGTTTTGGAATGAAAAGGAAGGAACTGTTCTGAAGTTTCAATCATTTACTTACTTTTTTGTTGTTTATTCATTCATGTATTTGTACATTAACATGAATTTAAGGAAGTAAATGCATTTGCATGTTGCAATGGTATCAGTTCTCTCAAAGGTCAGGAGGGAGGTAAGAATGTGTGTAGGAATAGACAAGTCCTTTATTTCCCTTCAAGAGTTCTAACCAATTCCTTTAGCTTGATGGACAGATGCAGGGTGATAGCTCCCTGCTGTATTTCCCAATAGAGAAGGAGAAACCTTGACAAGCTGAAGAATGAAAAAGAAGAGTCCTTGTGGATAACTAAGCAATAGAAAAATGTGTAAGACTAATTGCATACAGGAAAACCGGCAAGGCCAGGCTCAGCACCTCTATCATCCTATAATTGAACTTGTACAAGATATTGTTGAGTGAGCCAAATCTTTCATCTGAGAAAGGTTGATAATTTTTTTCTATTGTAAAAATGTTTCCCAACAGTTTTGAGATCTCTGATACACAATTCAAAGTATAGACTTCTTTTTTAAAAAAAAAATATTTATTTTAGTTGAAAGAGTTACAGAGAGAGAGAGAGAGAGGGAAAGAGAGAGAGAGAGGTCCTCCATCCAATGGTTCACTCCCCAGTTGGCTGCAATGGCTGGAGCCATGTTGATCTGAAGCCAGGAGCCAGAACCTTCTCTGGGTCTCCCACATTGGTACAGGGGCCCAAGGACTTGGGCCATCTTGTACTGCTTTCCCAGGCCACAGCAGAGAGCTAGACAAGAAGTGGAGCAGCCAGGTCTTGAACTGGTGCCCATATGGGATGCCGGTGCTTCAGGCCAGGGCGTTAACCTGCTGCACCACAGTGCCGGCCCCAAAGTATAGACTTGTTGGACTCTCAGACACAGATGAGAATCTTGGTTCCAACATATTCCACCTATGAAACCTCAAGCAAAGGTCTTTTCCTCTCTGAGATTAATTGTATTTACCTGAAAAATGGTGCAATAAAATAAACAGCCTTCCAGGTAACTGCTAAGTACTAAGTGTTGTAATGTTTATAAAGTGCTTGGCAAGGCACCCATGACAGAGGAGAGACACACCTGTTGCCTTTGCTGCTGTTTAACACAGAATCCACATACAGCCTACAACAATGTGGCCTTAAGAGAGACAAATGCAAAGCCACATATATTATGAGGCTACCACAAAGTGTCTGCGGATAAATGGAATTCAAAGATAAGTTTATTTTGGTGCAAAAATTTTGAAATCCATGCTTAGTTTTTCCTAACACATAATTTCCATGAATATTTTGAAGACTCCTCACATGCATGGATTTAAAGAATGTTTAAGTGCCAAAAACTTTTCTTTTAATGCCATTTTTGAATTTAAAAGAAAAAAGATTCAAGAGCTAGATAGACAGAGAGCTACCATCTGCTGGTTCACATCCCAAATCCTGGCAAGGACCAGGACAGAGTTGGGCTGAACCCAGGACATGAGAATGCAATCCAGGTCTCCCTTATGGGTAGTAGGAGCCCATACACTTGAAGCATCAGTGCTGCCTCCCAGGTTCTGCAGGAAGCTGGAATCTGGAGCCAAAACTGAGAATCAAAGTGAACCTAAGTACTTCTATGTGGGACAAAGGCATTTAAGCAGCATAGTAGCTGCTGGACTGAACACCTACCACTCCATACAGTTTTTGAAGAAGTTTGGTAAAGATACAATGGAAGTTCAACCTCCATCCCTTGGTGGGCTTCTTTTCCATGCTCTAATCCTGCAGGATCTGTGCACCTGTTGCTGGTGATAGGAGCTTTTAGCCACTGGGCTGCCAATGTGCTGCAGCTTTTCTCTGGGGTGACAGAGACACAGTGGTGGGGTGGGAAGTGCATTAGTCTGATGATCCGTCATGAACAGGGATGAACAACCTCACCATGCCATTTGCTAGCTGAGTGGCCACAGCAAGGAGGAAACAGCTCTGATATACTTGTACCCCGAGTGCAAAATGACAGCTTTTAATGCTAAAGAATTATGAGAAATATGAAAAGTTTAATTACCGGTGTTCACATATAATGGGGGCTTAATATTTTTACTTTGCTTCCTTCTTCCTGTTGAGGTAAAACCAACCTTCCTGTTGTTTTCTTCTTTTAGCTTTATTTATTTGAGTCAGAGTAGAGAGGGAGAGGCAGAGAGGTGGAGAGGGGGAGAGGGGGAGAGATGGAGAGAGTGAGAGGAGCAGGGGGGGTCTTCTATCCTCTGGTTCTCTCCCCAGATGGCAGCAATGGGCTGGGCCAGGCCCAAACCAGAAGTTTCATCTGAATCTCCCATGTGGGTGCAGGGGCCCAAGGACTTGGGCCATCTTGTGCTGCTTTCATGGCACATTAGCAGGGAGCAGGATTGGGAGTAGAGCAGCCAGGATTTGAACTGGCGCCCTTATGGGATGCAGCACTGCAGATGATGGCTTTACCTGCTGCACCGCAGCTCCAGCCTGAATCAATCTTCTTGTACCTTAACCGTTTGTCCTCCATTTAGCTTGGGATCCAGATGGATGAAATCAAGTTCCCCTCTCATGTCAGATAATTATTCTCTTTTCTTTTGTCTCTCTGTAAGGGAGACCTTACCTCTGGGTGCTGGTCCATTCCTACAGGACCTTACCTCTGGGTGCTGGTCCATTCCAGGCAGCTAGGGGACAGAGATGCAGTGTTTTTGTACAATTAAGGAATGTACATTGCCTTTGTGATATTCAGATATCACAGCTTTGGAGGCAAAGGACTTTCCAAAAAGTACAGTTTGGGTGATACATCTCCATGACTGGCATTCCCAGCCTAGCAGACATCACATTAAGGTGGAAGAGAATAAATGTCGCATCCTTACAATAAATCTTTCTTATGTAACTAAAGCTTCTTGAAACACAGGCACTAAGAGACAACACACTGTATTATTATCTGCCTCACAAACAGAATAGGCTAATTTTAGTGACCCATTTTGTCTGTTTGCATCCTTCATTTCTATACTTGGCCTTGCAAATAGAGTGGTTTGAATAAACATTATAGCCATATTTATGGGTATTCAGCTAAGTGCTTCTCTTGGAGATGCATTATCAGGCGTTCACCATAAACCACAGAGAGAGAATCATTCATCCTTGTTAGGCAGGCAGACAGAAGGAAGTTGCTCTTGCCTTATATCCTGGCTCTGTAGGAGCCTCTATCTAACTCTAAGGCAATACAAAGAGAGGACCCCCTGATGATTAACTAGGGATTTATGGATATAAAAATTAATTATTGAGAAACCTTCATGCTGGCTATCTCAAGGTTGAAAAGAACGGCTTGGACTGCTGTGGAGCTGATGTTCAATGAGCATCTATGGTGTTCCACAGTCTGCCATAGGTAATTCCCATGTCTTATAGTCTGCAATGTATAGATCGGTAACGTAGCATTCCACTGAGGGGTAGGTCACATTTCCCCCATTTTGCAGAAAAAGCAGTGAAGTTTTGATTAATGAATTTGTCTATGGATCATGAATTTATGGCAGAGTTGGGACATAACCTCAGATTTGCGAGAGACAAATCTCACGGCACCAGCTGCCTGTGTAACACAAGGCAGGCAGAAAGAGCAGCACTGGGGACAAGCAAAGATGCCCTCTGTGCCTGGAGGGAGATAAACTCCAAGGACAAGTTAAGACTGGAAAAGACCTCGTGGCTGTGTTTTGAAAGACTATACAAAGATTTACCCAAAGACAGAAAATGTATTTTCTCAGAATTTATGGGAAGAAGCAGAAACTGCATATCTGTGTCATTGGAACCATGACAAGAACAGGAAATGGGAGTAGAAACTACGTTAGGGGAGAGTAGAGGAAGGAAGGAGATGAGCAAAGGAAACGCCTCCTGCTTTGCCCCTGTTGGTGTGTGCCCTGAGAGGTTTACACGTCTTAGAAATGCGGAAGTTACTTTCAGCGTTACAAAACAGATGTTTGCATTACTGATGAGCATTTGAATTCCTTTCAAGATCAACTGCAGTGTATTTCACATCTATTAAGGAGGAAAGATGGAGAAAAAGCAGGGAAGGAGGGAGAAGAAGGGAAAAAGATTGTCCATGATGTCAGAATAATGGCTGAAATATCTTGCAAAGCCTAACACAGACCACACATTGACATTCAATGACTAAATCCCACTTTGTTGAACACTCATGGGAAGTAAAATTGCAGGTTACTGTTTCTCTCTGCTGTGACATCAGGGTCGTTTGTTATGTCACCTGTTGTTCACATCTGTAGTCAACACCAAATCATGCCTGAATAGAAAGGAAAAAACCCAATTCTGTCTGATCATGATGTATTGTCAGTAAAATTGGCTATAACTCCAACATTCAAAGAAAACTAGTCAATAAATCTATGCAAACTCTTGGTAGAAAGAAAAATCTTACAGTTGTTATTTTCCCCTTAAACAAGTATGGTTTGATTTCTCTAATGACAATAATTCTAATGTATTTCATTTCTTAATTCCCTCTATGATTAGTCATCCTGGGAAAGAGTCAGCAGGCACGGAGCTTGGGATTAGATTTCTCGTTAGGATATTAATGCATGTTGTGAATCAAGAGATCCTCGTGCCTCCATCTCCAGGTAACCCACTTAGCTCAGTCAGCTCTCTCCATAGCCGTGCAAGTCTGTTCTCTGGTGATTGTGTTTCTGCCAGCTCCCAGATCTGCTGTATTATTTCAGTTACACTTGGCATTTGGATAGCTGGTGTGAGACCTACACTGTCTCATTAGTAATTTTTCTATTCAAACATATTCTATAACAACTGCCATTTAACATTTCAGTAGCCCTTTTTTCTTTTTCATGTTCATAACTCAATATACTTGCTATAAATTGGTGGGAATAAGGGTGAACTAATGTTTTTCTGACATTAGTCATTTTATCCTTTTCTTAATTCATTTAAATCGCTGTGATCCATCACATGGATGCAAATTTTAAAAAACAATGAATATAAACTTAATGTATGTGTGTGCACTATCGAATGTACACTTTTGTCGAAGCTTCCAAAAGATTGCTCTCCTATGTGTTTGCAGAAGGACATAATTTAAACATTCTTCAATGTGGGGCCTAATGACTTGATTAACCCTCCACATACTGGCTAATTTATTGCACAACCTTGGGCAACTTAGTAATCCTTGAGAAGCTTCACTAACAGGCTATTGTGATTGCTCTTTTTGCTTTGTTATTGAGAAGTGTGAGTCAGCATAAATAACACTGGTTGCTGCAATAACAAATAAACCCTGACAATGCATGGCTTAACCAAGTGCAATTTATTATTTGTTGCTCTCATAAAGTCCAGCATGAATGTCCTATCTTGGGCAGGTTTTCTTTTAAAAAAGTGAGTGACTAAAGGGTCTGGAATCCTCTCATGTTCTCTAGTAGTTCTGGGTTCTCCTAAGTCTTTGAAGTTCTTCACTGAACATACTTCATCTGTCTAAACAAAGAAAAGAGGGGGAAGGAGGGAGAGAGAGGTTTTGTAGGAGAAAAGGATTCTGTATGAGCTATTTATAAGAGGTTTTTAGAGGACATAATCAAAAGATTAATCTATAATTTCCCATGACATTCCTTAAACCACACCTGATTCCCACTGTCTTATGGGCCATGTGAACAGGTACCAAAGGCAGTATGTCTTAGCTATATTCTTCTACACAGAGAACATATGAGGGGACTTCAAAAAGCTTCATGGGAAATGGATTTTTTAGGTAAGTTTGTTTGGGTACAAACCATTTTTGAAAGTTATGCATATATATTTTCAGTTCACAATTGATCACACTGATAGGTCTAAGAGTCAAAGGGATCACATAAACAAGACTAGTGTCTGAAAATACTAACTGATAGAATCAAAAAGGGAGAGAACGATCCAACATGGGAAGCGGGATACACAGCAGACTCAGAATGGCAGATGTCCTAAACAGCACTCTGGCCTAAGAATCAGCCCTTAAGGCATTCAGATCTAGCCCAAGATCCCATGAGAGTATTTTAGGCATGGAAAGTCAAGACACTCTGTCAAAAAAAAAAAAAAAAAGGAAGGCCTAAATGAAAGATCTCTGTGAGTTAGATCCCAATAGAAAGAACGGGCCATCAAAGGAGGAGGTACCTTTCTCTGAAGGGAGGAGAGAATTTCCACTTTGACTATGACCTTGTCTAAATAAGATTAAAGTCAGAGAAATCAAAAGGCTTCCATAGCCTTGGCAACTCATGACTAGAGCCTAGGGAGATTACTGAGGCCATAAACAAGAGTGTCAAATTGTTAAGTCAACAACAGGAGTCACTGTGTATTTACTTCTCATGTGGGATCTGTCCTTAATGTGTTATCCAATGTGAAGTAATGCTATAACTAGTACTGAAACAGTATTTTTACACTTTGTGTTTCTGTGTGGGTGCAAACTGATGAAATCTTTACTTAATATATACTAAATTGATCTTCTGTATATAAAGATAATTGAAAATTTGATGTGAATGGAACGGGAGAGGGAGCAGGAGATGGGAGGGTTGTGAGTGGGAGGGAAGTTATGGGGGGGGGGAAGCCATTGTAATCCATAAGCTGTACTTTGGAAAATTATATTTACTAAATAAAAGTTTAAAAAAAGAATATTTAAACACTAACACATTACAAAAAAAAAAAAGATTGCTCATCAGAAGCCCTATAGTTAAGAGGAATGAAAAGACAAGTTCTAAAATGTTTAATAAAAATTAATAAAAAAGAAAGTTATGCATATAGGAGATCTTCACAGAGTTCATGGGAAATATATATTATGAAAACTAAAAATTATTCATGGGCTTCTGAATTTTTCTGCACCAAAAACATTTATTTTTTAATTCCATTGCCTGCAACATTTGTGAAGGGCCCACCTATTTGGCACCACCTGAAGGGAAACACCCCAAGGTCCCATTAAGTCACAGTGTCCACCAGGATTTCTGGGTCATGAGCTACCTTCTCCATATGACTAGAAGTGGCTCTTCTTGGTCTCATCCCCACGGCCTAAATTACTTCCGTGCCACACACACAATGGAGAATGGGAGAGCAGAGACAGGCTAATCACAGTGATTATGCCAATGGGAAACTGAAGAAAGAAAGCACAGAGGATTCTCCTGTGGCTTTGCCAGGTTTTCCCTGTCTCCTCACAGGTCTTCCTTCTGTACCAGTCTGTGCCCAGATTTCTCCTTCCTATAAGAGCACTTGTCTTATGGGATTTGGACTTGACCTGATGACCTCACTTTAACTTCATTACCTCTGTAAATATCCTATCTCCAAATAAGACCACATTCTAAGGGACAAGGGATTGGGAAGGGACACAATTCAAACTCAGCACTACATACAATCCTTGACGTTTGTCTGTTATGTGAACTACAGAAAAACAGGTGGAGTGAGCTCTTCCATTTATTAGTTTAATATTCAAATACCTGCAACAACCAGGACTGGGCTAGGTTGAAAGCAGGAGTCAAAAACTCAATCTTGTCACTCACATGGGTGACTGGGGACAAATTTCTTGAATACTCACCTGCTGCCTCTCAGGATGTACACAAGCAGAATATTGGATCAGACATGGAGTAGGATTCCAACCAGGCACTCCAGTATGAGCCGTGGGTATCCCAAGTGGCACTGTGATCACTGCACCACACACACCCCCTCTGTAATCCATTGGTTACAGTTTCTGCTGTGTGCTAAGGTTCACACTTGTATTTATTTCCAAAACTTAGATATCAAATCTCCTTTGTTTTGTTGTTTCCTTCACTCTATGCCTTTCTGTCTAAAGATAATGATGGCAGTCAGACTTCAGTGGATTTTAAGTTGGTGACTGTTTTTAGACTTTTACTAGGCCGTTGACACTCAAAATCTTTTAAAATTCCATTCCTTGGGGTGGGTATTTGGATTTGCAATAAAAATGCTGGTTATGATGCCTGTCTCCTGTACCAGAGTATGTGAGTTTCCTAGCTGCCTCTGGCTCCTGGCTCCACCCTCCACCTTCCTGGTAATGCAGATCCTGGAAATCAGCAGTGACAGCTCAAGCAGTTGGCTTGCTGTCACTCACACAGCAGACCAGGACTGAGTTTCCACTTTCAGCTTCTGTCTTGCTCAGCCTTGGCTTTTTTTTTTTTAAAGATTTATTTATTTATTTGAAAGTCAGAGACAGAGAGAGGAGAGGCAGAGAGAGTGAGAGGTTTTTTATCTGACGGTTCACTCCCCAATTGGCTGCAACGACCAGAGCTGCACTGATCTGAAGCCAGGAGCCAGGAGGTTCTTCCAGGTCTGCCACGTGGGTGCAGGGGCCCAAGGACTTGAGCCATCTTCCACTACTTTCCCAGGCCATAGCAGAGAGCTGGATTGAAAGAGGAGCAGCCAGGTCTTGAACTGGCACCCATATGGAATGCAGGAGCTTCAGACCAGGACATTAATCCACTGCACTGCAGTGCTGGCCCCCAGCCTGGGCTATTGTAGGTTTTTGCAGGAGTGGAAGGGTGAATAGTAGCTCTCTCTATAATCTGTCTGCCTTTCTCTGTTTACCTCTCAAAAAATATTTTTCTCTTGTTGGTTGTATCTGTCATTGTTTGTGTGTTTCTAACTTTTTTTTTAGAAATAAGGCCCTTGCTTTCTGACTCTGTTCCTTTTCATGTCTACTTGGAAACCAGCCAGTTTTCCTGAGTTCATCTCTTTCTTACAATACCCTGTCAAAGTAGGCAATAGTATCCAACACACACTGAAAGTATCTTTCTTCTAATTATTTCCATTGGCGCTATTCGCTCAGTAGGCGTGTTGTTTGCCTTGTATGTTATTGCAAGCCATAGATCAAATCTTCCCTGAACATGAGTGTCTATTTTTTCAGCTCTAGAATGGTGTTCCTCTCCACCTGTCATTTAACCTCTAAGAAAAAGACTGTTAAAGCTCTGTGTTACAGTAATATCCTGTTTATAATTACCAGTTGTTGTGTTAGGCATATTAACTATGAAAAACAGCAAGCAAATGTCATTATCTAAGCATTATCTAGATTTACTAATCATGAAAAGTAATCAGTTATAAGTAATGAATATAATGACCCTCAGCTTTGTGCAGTGGCTGTCTCCCATGGAGTCTGGCCTCCAGGCACATGGTGGTGCTCTTGGGCTTCAGAATCTTTCCCTGATCCTCTCTATCCAGCCAACCAGTGAGGAGAAGAGAGGAAGGAGATGGAGTAAATGAAAAGGAGAAGAGAAGAGGGAACGGGAAGGGAAGAGGGGAAGTGAAATGAACATATTATTAAGGGCAAGCTCTGAAAATGGCATTGCTTATTCTTGTCTCCATTTTATTGACCACAGCTTAGTCTTGTGGTACCAACTAACTTGAAGGGGATGCAAAAATACATTTCTCTGGAAAGGAATGATTTGATGAGCACATAATTCTAGGACACAGGAGAATCAAATAAAATACCATGTGTAGTTGGCATACTGTCTGAGACACATAGGAGGCACTCCATAAATATTGGTTACCTGTAGAAAAAGTATTTTATATACTGACTGCTCTCAATAACATCTTGAAGAATTTCTATTACATGTCCACATGGCTTAATCAAATATATCATTAGAAGTAGGATGACATTTTCACTTATTGAAATTCCGACAGTGCATAAATTCTAAAATTCAGGATCCACTGTGAAAAGCAAAAAAGTGAATTGCATTTATTTTTGCTTGCACACAGACTTGCATGCAATTGCTCACATATGTACATGTTCTGAAAGGCCAGCTAAGAAATGACCATACTATAAGTGCCCTTTATTGTGCTTCCATGAATCTTGGAGTCTTTCTCAGCTCATCTCCAGTTGTGTCATGTTGCTTCCCATTTAGCCTAGAGGAAAGAGTCAATGTAACATTCACAAAACAGCTCTCAGTTGTCCTCAGAATGAGAAATACTCACCATGCACATTCTCTGCAGCATCAGTGAGAAATCACTGATCACATCTGCCTGTGGCTGGAGCGTGGGGAACCCACCCTCTGAGTGTCTGCTTTCTCTGTAGATGCATCCTTGAAGGCTGCTCTGGTTTGGTGAAGATCTGGGAAGGGGACCAAAGCAGGAATCTTCCCAGGGTGAGGAAGAAGAATGCGTAATGTTAATGAACCTAATGACTTGGCAGAAGTTCCTGGGGAATGTCAGTGTGAGGAATCATGTCAGAAGATACTATTGTTCCCTTACAGGAGAAGGCTCAACTGGAACTGGCATTTGGGAAAGGGTAGACATTCCTGTGACAAAGTCCCATTCCAGTCAGATCTACCATGGGCACGCAGGATCTTCTGCTTCCAAAACTAAATAAAATCATACAAGTTCCACAGCAACACTTCAAAAAGTGTTAGATACATGTTAAGGTTGAGTGAAGCTTTAACTAGAGGATCAGGTGAGTGGGCCAGATGGACCTCAGGGCCATGACATGGGAGATTGGAAACAAATCTACAACTTAGATTTAGGCCAAGGGAAACAGAGTGGGTCACAGCAAATGTCCCCAAGGAAAGATGTACTGGATCTGTTTGAAGTAGTGACTTCAGGCAGCAAAAGTAGTTCCATCTTGATCTGGGATTCTCAGTCTTGGGAGCATGCCATTTGTTTCTCTAGAGGCCTGTCCTGTGCACTGTAGGGTGTTTGTACCAGTAGTCCTACTTTCCAACTGGTACAGACCAGTTATATCTCCCCAGACACTGCCAAGTACCCTCTGGGGAACAAAATTTCCCCTTGTTGGAAATGCAGATTGAAACAACTTTTATTCCCCAAAAGTGAGAATAACTGGACAATTTCTTTCATTTTTTCTCAAAGCTGCTTATCGTTTACTTATTCTGTGGACTCTGTTTTGGCCATATGGACTTTCTTTACTTGATCTGGCGCAATAGCCACTCTAAGTTTCTTCATGATTCTCTTCATTTTTCATGTACTTACCAAGTTGCTTTGTGTTTTAAAAATTACCCATCTTCTCTCTTCCAGTCGTCCTTTACGATGGTGACCCCTTTGTTGTCGAATGGCTGTGTCCAGGTTCTTTTCTCTGATACAGCGGAGAACTTGAGGACAAGACATAACTAGAAGTTAGTCCAGAAATGAGATTTATTACTGGCAAAGCAGAAGTAGTCAAGAGGGAGTGCAGGCCTGCTCTAGGGTGAGCTGTGCAGACGAGATCTGGGGTTATCCCTTTCTATGATATTTGGAGAACAGAGCAATTAAACACTCACGCAGGTAGGGTTTGAGTATGGTCCACATTGTTGCCTTTTTAAGGAAGTCTCAGAAATATCCTTGTATCCAGTGCATTGTGGAGGAGGAGTGTCCGCCATGATGTTTTTATTGTACTATTATAATCAGCTATAGGTAACTGTAGGGACACAGGCAGCGGTCATACTGTTTTAGCCAGTGCCAGTCCTGGGCAGTGGTTTTGTGGTGATAGTGGTTTGGGGCTGCCTCAGCTGATGCATAAGCAGAGGGAGGGTGGAACAGGGAGGGACTGGGGATCTCAGCCCTCTTCTGGCTCACTACCTCCTTGCCTGTGTCACCCTTGTGGCTGTCATTTATTTGGTTTTACATCACTAGGCTTTTGGTCCTATACACAGTGACAACCAAGTTAATATTATGAAAATTGGGCACTCCAGCTATGTTCAGTCCAATACAGAAACTCTGGTATCTTCACCCAAACACAGGTCATCTGAGACTCATCAAGTCCCAGTCACAGATGCTTTTCCTTATAATTACCTGTACATTTTTATTTGGAGCTAGAGAGCATTATAGAGTCTGTTCTGCCACAATGTGTTTCCCTAATGTAAAATATTTCATGCTGATTGACAAATAGGGATGCAGTGTCAGTGTAATGTGGTAAGTTTGTTGGTTCATTTCTACTCCAGCACTTTAGCAGTTGGACCCATTAAGTAATAACAGAACTCAAAGTATGTGAGCATATGTGGACACAGCAGCCGGCTGAGGAATTCACTACTATTTCCCTGTGTCTCCTCACTCAGTGTCCTTGACCTCTGATCTCTCTGGAAGTTCTCATAGTACCTCTTCCCTGATCTCCGTGCATTTTGTCCTTGGACCCATGAGTCTCACCCTTTCCATATAGATTTCTGTTAACATATATTCAGCTTCCACCCTCCCCCCCCTTTTTTTTTTACAAGCAGAGTTAGACAGTGAGAGAGAGAGACAGAGAGAAAGGTCTTCCCTCCGTTGGTTCACCACCCAAATGGCTGCTAAGGCCAGCGCGCTGCACTGATCCGAAGCCAGGAGCCAGGTGCTTCCTCCTGGTCTCCCATGTGGGTGCAGGACCCAAGCACTTGGGCCATCCTCCACTGCCTTCCCAGGCCACAGCAGCGAGCTGAACTGGAAGAGGAGTAACCGGGACAGAACCGGTGCCCCAACTGGGACTAGAACCCGGAGTGCCGGCACCGCAGCCAGAGGATTAGCCTAGTGAACTGCAGCACCGGCCTCCATCTCCCTTTTTTAACACAAAAATATTTGAAGTCCTATAGCATGCCTTCACTTATTTGGAGTCTAACAATCCTTGTAAACCATGCTGGCATTTTCATTAGCATTTTTATTTGTTTCTATGCTTCTCTGGTTACAAAGTTCCCTAGGTTTTGAGAGAATGGTTTGACCCTAAATTTTCCTTTAAAATCTGTAATAATAATTGTGTAGCAATTGAGGAAATAGTTTCAGAAACTAACCTATCTCTTTAAAACAGAAATATCCGAGCCTGCTCAAGCTCTTAAACCTGTTCACATCAGCCTCTCATTTCCCACCCGTGTTGGAATAAGAAAGCTGAAACCGTGGACGACTCTAGCGATGCAGCTTGTTTCTTGCTTTACTTGAGCCCTGAGACTCATAGCAGCTTCTTGTGCTCCATTACAGTAGATTCCCTTAGCTTAGTTTGCTACTGTAACTATCTCTCCTTTTTTATGTTGGGTTATTACCTTGTAAAGGAGTTCTGATACATTAGTGGTTTTTATTGAAAGCCACCTTCAATCTATTTTGGAAATAGGCACGGTACAAATAGTAAATAAATAATGAACTCAGGAGCACGGAGGTTTTACAGCTTGTTGGCAACAGAGCTGTGCCTGGAACCTAATTTCTAATTCCCAGCCCAATCCTTGCTCTATAATATCCTGTCTCTCCCATGTGTTTGTGGATTTCTTTTTTTTTTTTTCTAAGGAAAAAAAATTATTTTCATTTTATTTGAAAGGCAGAAATGCAGACACAAAAGCGTTTGCCATCCACTGGTTTATTGTCTCAATGCATGCAACACCCGGAATTGAGACAGGCTGAAAGTCATGAGTCCAGCTGAGGTCTCCCATATGGTAGGCAGGGACCTACACACATAGGCCAACATCTGCTGCCTCCCAGGCTACACAGTAGCCAGAAGCAGCATATGAAGCAGAGTGAGACTCAAACCAGAAAATCCAGGATGGGATGCAGCGTCCCAAGTGGCAAAGTAACCACTGTACCACATGCTGGCCTGGCCCCACGCCCGACTGCTTTTTTAAAATCACTGTGGCCTTGGAGTCTCAATAAATAATCACCCAGGCAATGCCAGATTTACTATGTTTTGTTCACTGAGATATGTAGTCAGGCCAAAGTTTAAGATGAGAGCTATCTATCTGTCTTGCCATGTTATATAAATATGGTCTTACTAGCTAACCAATGGGAGAATCACATAAGTGTTTAAAAAAATTGTTTTTAATCCATAAAAATAAGCTATACACAGTGATCAAGAAGTCCTTCGACATTAGTTAGAGAGAGATCTTGGGTATTGTTTACTCTTTGAAAGTTCCTATAACAAGGAAACGTTAAGCTGAGTTTCACCAGCACCAAGTACAGTCAGCTCCAGCAAAGGAGTGTGCACCTTCTACACATCCACAGGCTGGCCCACAGTTTCTCCCTACCAACTCCTTCCCCACCACTTTGCTTTCGTTCTCTTATACTCCTCTACAAAATATTTGACAAAAAAGGATTCAGAAGCAGCTTGTTTTAAGAAGTCCACAGCACCATTAAGGGAAGAAATTGTGTGAGATGTGATCGTAGGGCCTAAGACAATAAACTGAGTGAGGACAAAAAATATTGCAGCTTGTTCTGAAACAAATATAAAAAGGTAAAAGGGGAGAAAGAGTGAACATTTACTGTACATAGATCAAGGTTTGCGGGCATGTGTTCCTCAGGCAAAGGGTGGTCTACAGGTAGCGTTTTTCTGGAAGGCTATCATTAGCCCCAGAGACTTCATAAATCCTTGTGTATTGACAGTACTACAAAACTAGGTGATTTTACATATAGATGCCTGTATGATCCTAAAATATAAAAAAACTGTCCAAGAGGTTTGTTTTCTTCCTGATAACTGCTGGCTGGAACTGGAGGGGCGCCTCCTTGAAAGAGCACACGATCCGGGTTTGTTCCAATTCCTAGAGGTGATTTTTGCTCCTGGATACTGAGTCTAGCCCCAGCTAACATCCCAGTAGGAGCGCTGGTCTAGTCCCCATGGGTATTTGCATGTACAAGCCATGTGATGGCGCCTTCTTAGCTTTATTAGAGGCATGTGCTCTTACTGTCTCACTTTCTTCCACCTACACAACATGTTAATCCATAATTACACCTGGAAGTTCAAGTTTCAGAGGTGAAACCCAGAGTCACAAGATTTACTCTGGTTCACGAAGGCTTTTAAAACTTATACTTACTATTTCCACACACCTTGCTATTTTCCTTTGATAAATCTCTTTCTGGCCCTGAGCTGAAATTCACAGCACAGCACAGCAAGGCTATAAATTTTTACTCAAGTGATGGGCTTCTTTTGAACCTGTCCTGACATCGCTGCTGCCAGCTCCAATGCTGCATCGTGGCTTTCATTTCTCGGTACAATGAGCAAAATTTGAGGCTTGTCTAACGGAGTCGCCACTAACAAGAAAGGGGAAAAAGCTATGGAGAATATTTTTAATGAGGCATGAAAGATAAATTGCTTAAGAAATAATTTTTTTAAAACCCTCTAAATTTATGGTTTACTTGCAAATTGACTTCTCAGGGTTAATTATAAGATTACACTTAGACTTATTTTCAGTTTTCCTTCCTCAGAGCGCATTCCCTGATTCCCTTTGATTCTCAAAACTCATCCTTTTGTTGGCATCACCACCTCTGTTTCAGCTCACAAAACTTATTATTTCAGTTTCTTTTTATTATTATTATCTTGCTGGGCTCTACCCTGTCTCAGCCTTGGGACATGTAAATTATTCTGGAAGCTGTTTGTGAATTCATTGACTTATTGCTGATTTGCTTTGTGTGCTTAATTTTTTTCCTGGAAATTATGCTTATTGGTTTTTGCTTAACTGTCTATGATGGAAATTTTCAAAAGAATACCAAAGCAGAGAGATTAGCATAGCAAACTTCTCGATGTGTCTAGCATTCAGCTTCAACAATTACACATGTTGTTAATCAAGTTAGATTGCATATGTGTCTTTTTAAAGATTTATTTATTTATTTTAAATGCAGAGTCAGAGAAGTAGAGGCAGAGAGAGAAGTCTTTCCTCCACTGGTTCATTGCCCAGGTGGCCACAACTGCTGGAGCTGGGCTGTTCCGAAGCCTGGAGTCTGGAGCTTCTACTGGATCTCCCATGTGGGTGCAGGGGTCCAAGGACTTGGGCCATCTTCTTCTGTTTTCCCAGGCACTTTAGCAGAGAACTGGATCAGAAGTGGAGCAGCTGGGACTTGAGCTGGTGCCCATATGGGATGCTGGCACTGCAGGTGGTAGCTTTACCTGCTACACCACAGTGTTGGCCCCCATATGTATCATTTTTTTATCATACAGTTATGATTTTATTTGTATTTCTGACAATAACTCCTGTTACCCCTATCATGACCGTAACTGAAATTAATTACTTTAAATTTTATTAACAGTAACCATTAATATTGATATTATTAATTCTACTAGAGTGAATTGCAACTATTATCCACCCTATGTACAAAATTTCATCAACTATTCTATGAATGTCTTATAGTTGATATTTTTGGATGAGGATTGACCTATTACATTCAGCTAATGCCTTTTGCTTCCTTTGCTCTGTATCCCTTCAGTTTTCTCTGCTTTCTTCTTCTTTCCTATTCTTTCTTTCTCATCCTGGAAAGCTATATACAGAGGAAATTGAGTTCTATAGATCTTCCTGTAGAAGATTCCAGAGTGTCTTACACCATAGATTTAACTGATTACATTCCTGTGAGGTTATTAATGAAATCTATCCTCTGTGTTTTCTATAAATTATTAATTATATTTAGTGCCTTGATCAGACTAAAACTTCATTTTTTTTTTCCCAGAGGCTCTTTTACAAGTGATGCTCGCCACTCCCTATGGGCATGCTATCAACAGAAACAATATCAGTAACCACTTTCTCATCTTTGTAATGTTCAGCAGCAGCATCTTAGAGAATATCAGCCTAATCTCTCAATTATAGACTTCCCTTCTGGCTTTCGCCGAAAGAAAAGCTTTGTAGCATATTCCTTCCATAGACTGTAGGGATGGTATTATAACAAAGAAATAAATACTAAAAAGCAAGCAGAATACAGAAGCTCCCCTTCACTGCTGGGGTTACTGTGGTTTCAGGTTTCTCTCCATCCTCTATTGAGTTCTCTCCTCTTCATTTTATCATTATCTTTGGACCATGTTTTTCCCAAGTCTTCTGTGCGCAATCAACTCAGTTTGGGACAGTCTCCCAGGCTGGAACCTAACCCCACTTCTGACCACTGTCCCTGATTTCTGTTCAGCACCAGGACAAATCCATGCCAGACTGGCCTCCCTTGCTGAGTGCTGGGGAGGCCAGCATCTTCCACTGTGCCATGCTGTCCAGAAAATGGGATAGAAAAACCGTAATCACATGAAGTGACCATGCAGATCTTTGCATCCCTTTTTGCCCAATTAAAAAGTATTATGATGACAGACAAATTGACTTTTAAAAAGACACACAGTAAGATAGGAAATGTATTGAAAATATAGCCTTAGTTTGAAGCAGGACAGTCACAGGTTAGCGGAGTAGATTCACTCAGGGAAAATGGGCAATACTAACCTGAATCATAGAGTGAAAGGGTTTTCAAAAGAAGTAGCATCGCTGTTGTTGATTTGGTTCTGACTCTGGACCACGGCATCTTGCCTGAATTCATGTTCCTTTCACAATGGTTCTCTGTGCTAATGTACCAGTTGACGCATGCCAAACAAACAGCGATGGTCTGCTTCCCCCGTGACTTTCTAATACCCATCATGACCGTTACCTTCATGGGAAACCTCACATTTCTCAAAATGAAGGAGAAAGGAAGCAGGGAGAAGACAGCAGAGGGAAGGCGTAGCCGACAGAGGAGCTGGACGACACAGCAGAGGGAAGTGAATGCAGAAGGGTTCCGCTAGGGGAGAGATGGGGAAGAGGGTAGACTTCTGTTCTCTTCCTACTATGTCCCTGCCCAAAGCCAAGATACACAGCTTTAAGTTCTTGTCATCATCTCCTCCATCAGTTCATGACTTCGTCATTCATCCATTTAGCCATGCTTGAAGGGCCTACTAGGTGCCAGGCATTGAGCCTTAATAATGGCAATGCTTGGCATGGTCTCTACTACTATAGTGCTTACAGCATGGTAAAGGGAACCAGCAAGATCCAAACATACTAATTAGTGTAAAATTACAACTGTAAGACATTACATGAAGAAAGGGCACCTGCTTCGCAATAGGAATGACCTTGCTAACCTGTGGCATTGAGAGTAATCCTTTGAGTAAGTAACATCTGACCAGAAAGCAGAAGGATAAAGGTATATAGACAGGAAATGAGTGGCATCCAGGATAAGCAATATTCAGTGCCAAGGCCCTGTGGCAAAGATACTCTCCCAGGAAGGGGGAGAAATAACGGAGAAGACTGTTGAGTGAATTGTGAGTACATTAGCATACTGATAGCAAAATACTTGAGAGCTTGCTACATAAAAAGACATGCTAATATCAAGGGGGAGCCAGGGGGGGTACTTCCTGGTGAGATCAAAACAACTCAAGAAGCTACCTGAAGAACACTAAGAAAGAAGGTGAAATCACCCTTGATGAGAATCAGGCAGGACACCATTTAGAGTTTGGAAAAAAGGCCAAATAGGAATCTTCTGAAAACCTGAGTCTTTGAGGAACCAGCTTTGGCTAAACATAAGGATTCATACAGGCCATAATTTAGAAAGGTTCAAAAAAGGATGGCTTTATTCAGGCAAGTGAGGACTTAATACAAGAAGTATCAGGTTAATTTGTAGTTGGCACAAGAGTGAGTGTGTGTGTTCTGTGCCCTTCTGAAGTTTCTGGAGTGACAATTCCGTGAGAACAAAGTCATTCTATTTGTACAGCACACTGGAGTCAACAGAATGCCTTTGCCAGGTAGAGAAGATGAATTCCTGAAATCTTAGGCTTCCCGGGCTCCCCCTGGTGGCCGAGGGGACCAACCTTCTAGAGTATCTTTAAGGTGTGTGTAGCTCCCCAACTGAGAAGCCTTACCGGATGGTTTTGGACTAGAGAGGTGGGAATAGATGGCAACCTGGGCTACTTCTGTGCTTCTAAAGCAAGATTCCATGACAGGCCCTCTGCAGAGGTCCACGGGGAATTGCCATCATGAGACTGGACCCTTGCATCCATTTAAGCAGCATTATTGTCATTTATTTAATATACGTGATCGTCTTCAAAAGGAAAATTATTAGACTAAAAAAATGCATGGGTTTCAAACAGTTATTACAACATAATAAACATTTTTAATTCCATGTACTTCTTTTGGAAGTACCCTCATGTTTTGAGTCAACATCACGTTTTATTTTAGAATAAAGATTCCTTTAAAAGATAATAAGATAGGTGTATATTAGGGGTGGGAGGGTTGACTGGGTCTCCTAACTTGCTATCACTACATGGAGAAGTTAGTCCATCAAGCTTTGGGTCTAGAGTTTCTTTTTTAATTTTTTAAAGCTTTATTTTATGTATTTGAAAGAGTCACAGAGAGAGAGCCAGAGAGAAAGGTCTTCCATTCCACTCGCTCAATCCCCAAATAGTGGCAACAACTCAGCTCTGTGAGCTGAGCTGATCTGCAGTCAGAAGCCAGAAGCTTCTTCTGGTCTCCCATGTAGGTGCAGAGTCCCAAGGACTTGGGCCATCTGCTGCTGCTTTCCCAAGCCATAGCAAAGAGCTGGATCAGAAGTGAGCAGCCGGGACTTGAACCAGTGTCCATAGGGGAGGCCGACACTGCAGACCAGGGCTTTAATCCGCTGCACCACAGCACTGGCCCCTAGGGTTTCTCTGTCTGGGGAAAGTTCACGTATCTTCCTGCATGTCTTGCAGGGTTGGTGTGAGAGCCCAGAAATGTGACAATTTGAACGTTTTGTTTTGCATAATATAAATGGAAGACTTTATGTGATTTTATAAGTTATAAATATTAGAACACAGAAGTTTTTAGGAAACAAAAATCACTTAGATATCTGTAGAGAGAGGAAAGTGCTATTAGGAGAGAAGCTGGCATAAGACAATTTTGACAAAAATAATGGAAAACAACTTACTGTGCAGGATCGGAACACTTTAGGGGATAAACACGTGACCCACCTGTGAGGAAATCTGTGTTAGGCTGAAATTATCTCCGGCAACCTCAGGATAGCACAGACACTTCTCATGGAGATAATGCACTGGTTGTGGTTGTGGCTGTAACTGGATGGGGACAGCAGTGAAGTGCTCTGAATCCATTCCCCTGCTGGGCTTGAGCGCTGATTTCACTGACACCTGGCACCTGAGGCGCCTTGGAGGAGCCCGACTAGAAGCTTCCTCTTCTTCAGATTTTTATGAATCTGAACATTTCTTTTTGTTTTGTTCTTAAAAATGTACTTATTTATTTGAAAGGAAGAGTTACAGAGAGGCAGAGAAGAGAGAGGTCATCCATCCACTGGTTCACTCTCCAGATGGCTTCAATGGCCAGAGCTGAGCTGATCTGAAGCCAGGAGCCAGGAGCCCCCCTCGGGGTCTCCCATGTGGGTGCAGGGACCCAAGGACTTGGGCCATCTTCCACTGCTTTCCCAGGCCATAGCAGAGAACTGGATCGGAAGTGGAGCAGCTGGGAATCAAATCGGAGCCCATATGGGATGCCGGCACCGGCACCACAGGCAGCAATTCTATTCACTATGCTACAGGGCTGGTCCGGAATCTGAACATTTCAGCACTGTATCATGTCACAGAAATCCTTGGGCTCCCTAAATTACTCTACTTAATGTAATTCCGTTTAGGCTGAGTGGCTTACAGAACCATGCCACATATCTGAAGTCCTCAAGATATCTGAGAATGCATCCGAAAATCAACTTGCCTTCTATAACTGAGTCTCACAAGAGTGGAAAACATGTTATTTAGGTATATCATTGTCTGGCTAAATTTGCTATCTTTGACTCTTAATGGCTTTGACTCTTAAGTTGAACTAGCTATTTCACTGACCTCTGTTTTCTCACCTGCAAAACAGGTAGAAATAATAATTATTATAATAAAGCAAATGAGAAACATCATTGCCATGGTCATTGCCATCATCTTCTACCTGGTACCATTATTCAGAAGGTTAAATGAAGGAAGATAAAAGGCCATACAATGTTAAATAATAAGGCTGTTCCTGTCTCATATTACTGTGTATTTTGAGACACACTGGAACATAATTGAAGAGAGTGTGATGTTCCATTGTTTCATTCTTTATAAAATGGTTTTAAAGGAGGGTGTGTGTTTTTATTCTGAGTATCTCATTTGGAAGAAAGAATGCATACCCTGGGATAAATAGGCATAGGAGATGGAAAATACATCAGAAAAGAATACCTCTAGGTGTATCTCTCTAGATGTATTTTGCAATTTGTTAGAGTGCACACTGGAATGCCTTTTGTTCTTTTAAATCAAGGAATACCTCAGAGTAGACCTTGTTGTTATTGATTTTTTTTCTGTCTTGTACCTGAACATTCTCTGGGGAATTTCTGCTCTCCTTTGCCAATCACATTGTTGGGATTTCCAATTACAGTTCCCAAACTTGTTGGTACTTAGGGACACAAATCCGATCTGGCATAAGCCGCACCCAGACATAGAGGAATTGTAGGAGTGAGAATGGGCTTCAAGTTTGCAATCAGTACTTTCCCAAGTGTTTCTGTTGTGAGCTTCAGAAAAGGCACTGCACTTTTTGTGTTGTTGGGAGTATATGGATAAGGACTGGCAGATGTGACCGGTTGTGATATTGTGATATTGGGATCAGCAAACACAAAATCAGAGGAACGAAAGTCAGCCCTGAGTTCCTACACCCAGCTGTGCCAAGAGCCAGGTGTTGCTTCCCAGTTACAAAAAACCAATAATCTCACTTTTGTCTTTTCTGAGTCTCTATTTTATTATCAAAGAGTCTTGAATAATCAACTTCTTCGAGATTATATATTGGGATACCAGTGTGTTATAGTTATATCATTCTTTCATATTTATGCTTTTGAATATCTTACATGTAGCTATTTCTCTTGACACCAAACATCAAACTTTCCTGCTACTCTGAATTGGGGTAGGTGAGGGTGGGCGTCCTTCCCAAAAAAGTGCAACTGAAATAGACAGTTGTGCATCATAAATTCACTTGCAGGTATATCTGGTGAGCATTCTAATGCAATCTGTATGCAAAAGTTAAAGACCTTAGCTTTGAAACACCTGTGCTGAGGCACAGTAAAGAGTTCGATGCCAAGCAATCTGATTCTGAGAGCTAGTTTTAAGACAATGCTGGTGTCTTTTGAAATAAAGAAATGCAATTATAGTATGATTCTTTCCTGCAAACATAGCTCATGGGTCTCTCAATTTTAACATAGTTCTCAGATATGGTCTCAGGGACCTTATTTGCAGTTCTCATAATTAATTCCTTTAAATTTAAACAAGAAAGGATTTGTTAGGGATATTAAGTAGCTTCTAACATTCCAGGAAGATTAGGGGATTATGTGTGAATGACACACAGAAAGGAAGAACAACTAGGAGAAATAGGTTCTGGGAAAAACCCAGGCGCCTCCCCCCACCCCCACCCCCCAGGCTTCTGAATGGAGCCTGTGATGCTCTGGCCAGATGACTAGAGCTTTCCCCGCATGTTCCATTAACACCAGAGGCCTTTGCCCCTTGTCCTCAGAAGTAGAAAGTCTCTCCTCCTGTGTAGTTAATGATGCCCATTGCTTGCTTCTTTCTTCCAAACTTCCTGCAGTTGTGCCCATATGGTAGACTGCCTGCAGGTCGTATCTGCAAGTTTAACTACAAGGGTATATCTGACATAAAGTCTTTGGGTTTCCTCCTCTGGGATATAGCGTGTCTGCTAGAAAACATTTAGATTAGATGTTGAGAATGTGCCCATCGGTACATTTTCATCTGATTTTGTTCTCACATTAACCTTGTAAGTTGGGTATTATGATTCTTCCTTTAAAATGAGAAGACTAAGGCTCTATGATGATGGGATGCTAGTCTCCTAATCTGCATCCTGCGTACTATGGTTAGGATATAATTCAAGTGCATCTCCCAAGATTGGTGTTTTGGTCTCCAGTGAAGCCATGTTAACAAGTGGTGGGACTTTGATAAGGTGGAGCCTAGTGGGAGATATGGAGGATGTCACCCTTTGAAGAGAGAGGTGGTGCCCTGGAGATCCCTTGTTAGTTTTGCTGGGAGTGAGATATATGTTGTTACATCTGCACCCTAGCCTATTTCTGGCTTCAAGCATTGTAATTCTTTTTTTTTTTTAACTTTTATTTAATGAATAAAAAATTTCCAAAGTACAGCTTATGGATTACAATGGCTTCCCCCCACCCCCACCCCCATAACTTCCCTCCCACCCGCAACCCTCCCCTTTCTCACTCCTTCTCCCCTTCCATTCACATCAAGATTCATTTTCATTTCTCTTATATACAGAAGATCAGTTTAGTATATATTAAGTAAAGATTTCAACAGTTTGCACCCACATAGAAACAGAAAGTGAAAAATACTGTTTGAGTTCTAGTTATAGCATTAAATCACAATGTATAGCACATTAAGGACAGAGATCCTGCATCCTACATGAGGAGTAGGTGCACAGTGACTCCTGTTGTTGACTTAACAATTTGACACTCTTGTTTATGGCCTCAGTAATCTCCCTAGGCTCCAGTCATGAGTTGCCAAGGCTATGGAAGCCTTTTGATTTCACTGACTCTTATCATATTTAGACAAGGTCCTAGTCAAAGTGGAAGTTCTCTCCTCCCTTCAGAGAAAGGTACCTCCTTCTTTGATGACATGGTCTTTTCACTGGGATCTCACTCACAGAGATCTTTCATTTAGGTCATTTTTTTTTTTTTTTGCCAGAGTGTCTTAGCTTTCCATGCCTAGAATACTCTCATGGGCTTTTCAGCTGGATTCAAATGCCTTAAGGGCTGATTCTGAGGCAAGAGTGCTGTTTAGGACACCTGTCATTCTATGAGTCTGCTGTGTATCCCGCGTCCCATGTTGGATCATTCTCTCCCTTTTTGATTCTATCAGTATTAGCAGACACTAGTCTTGTTTGTGTGATCCCTTTGACTCTTAGACCTATCAGTGTGATCAACTGTGAACTGAAATTGATCACTTGGACTAGTGACATGGCATTGGTGCATGATGGGATTGAATTGGAATCCCCTTGTATGTGTCTAACTCTACCGTTTAGGGCAAGTCAGCTTGAGCATGTCCCAAATTGTACATCCCTTCCCTCTCTTATTCCCACTCTTATATTTAACAGGGATCACTTTTCAGTTAAGTTTCAACACTTAGGAATAACTGTGTATTAATTACAGAGTTAAACCAATAGTATTAAGTAGAACAGACGAAAAAAAATACTAAGAGGGATAACATATTAAGTTGTTCATCAACAGTCAGGGCAAGGGCTGATCAAGTCACCGTTTCTCATAGTATCCATTTCACTTTAACAGGTTTCCTTTTTGGTCAAGCATTGTAATCTGATCTCTCCCTCTCTCTCTCTCTCACAGGTGTTCCAGCTATAATGTTATACACCATGAAATGACACAACCAAGAGAGCCCAGCCACAGTGGGTGCCATGCTGTTTCTACTTTGTGTCTCCAAAACTGTGAGTTAAACTCTTTTCTATGTACCTGGCCTCAGGTATTCCATTATAGTAATAGAAAATAGGTGAATATACTATTTCTTCCAACTTACCGTTCTCCTAAACATTTCTGATACTTAAAGCTTTAGGTCTATTAATATTCCTTTCCACTACCATTTCCATGTAGAACAGAATAGTTGTCAAATTGTCACATTTAAAAAGACATTTATTATGCACATTAGCCACTGTTCAGAGATTAACATTTTAAGAATGGAATCAACAACTGGGTTAGATCTGTTCCTATTCTGTGACTTGGGGATTTTTTTTAGATGACATTTTCTAAGGATGTATGCCACATACACACACGAAATTCTTCATGATTGTCCCTTGACTGAACCCATTCTGACATTTTCAACAGGTCTTTTGTCAAACGGTTAACACTTGCCATTGTCTTCAAAAGGACAGTGATCATAAACATATAGATAATGTCCTTACAAAATGTCTTGTAAATGTGTACTATGATTTGGCACTTGAAAAAGAGCCACGATTTAAAAAGATACATGGAGGGCACAAAATACAAAGAAAAGGGACTGATTTACATTACTTAAAACCAGTTTCTCATACATTCACTCATTTAAATATTCCTCCTACAGTTGAAATTAGCAATGCATGCCCACGGAACTCTTCAAGAAAGGCGAGAATAATTGAAAAAGTTGATGGGGAAGTATTTCAGCTGCATTCAGGCTCTGCACTTATTTCCTAGAACTGAAAAAATGCCCCAGTAAAAGGAAGAGAGGGAAATAGTGAAACAATCAGAAGCCAAGGACTGATGAGCTAGGATAGATATGTCCAATGGCAGAGTTTAGCTTATCTAACCTTATAAATACAGTTGGAAACACTTGTGGTCTTTATCTGAAATTTTAGTCTTTAAGAATAAGAGGTTAGTGACGTTTAAATGGAAGGGCTGCATGGAAAATTCGCATTTAGCTCCAATCTCTTAAAAACACCATCTGTTGGTAGGAATCAAAAGGAGGAGGGCACAGTTATTGTTTCAAAAATATGTCAATTTCTCTTCTAAATGTCAGGACACCGGCCATGATTGCTAAAAGATAATCTGTCATCACGAAGAGAGTGCATTTAAGATTCTGGATGGTATAAAAAGTTTATGCCCGCTATTCACAGCAGGTGGACTGGGCAGAGAAAGACATAATTGTGTGCTGTCTCTGCCAATTCAGTGAGGGTTGCTTCATTATCTTGAATGAGTGTCAGTAGCTATAAACCATGATTCTGAGCTGTGCACTTTTATACTTTATGGATCATGTTCCCATCCTCTGGTTATTGGCTTTGAACTAGACTACTATACATTATTCCAACTAGAGAACCTGGTTAAGCCAATATCCTGTGAACCAATATCATGTTCTCTCAACAGCTATAGTAAAAGTTACGTTTTTGGACTGGGCTTGGGAGGGCTGTATGTCTCCTATCAGTATGTATGTTAAAATGAAGAAAAAGATGTAAAACTAGTTCTGGGTATACAAACACAATCATAAACGGGCAAAAAATTATGACCTATTTTGATGACCACTTGTGTCAGTTCCTTCGTGGGGCATTTAATTTTCTAACTAAATGCTCTTGGTACACCTTGGAGTGTAGCTTTCCAGTTAGAGTTGTTTATGTTTTATCTAAGTGATCCTAGGGTAGACACTAGAGTTAAACAGTGCACACACAAGTTTCACTATCTATGCACATTTATTTAAAGTAAGTTAAGGTAAAGACAATTTAACACAGATCTCTGTCTTTCTCCACAGTATTTCTGGAGCTATTCCTCTGCACCCAGAATACTTTCCCTATTTCTTTCCCAGTCAGGTATACTGGACTTGACCCTCCCATCAAACCCTTCTCCCCTTTGCCTGGGAACTCACAAAACACTCCCCCTTAGACCTTGACCACCTTGTATGATCACTCAGCTCTTCCATGTTTGCATTTTGATCATCCATGTAGAAGCCAAGTATTGTTTCTCTGTAGCCATTTATTCCTTTACTATAAGGGCCCAATACCTTTTAGGTACTCAATAGATTTATATTGAATAAGTGAATGAATGAGTACATGAAAAAACCAATAAGGAGAGCTTCAATATGCTTTATACTTTATTGCTGCTTCTGTTTGGAAGAGGTATAGTCCTTTTCTAAAAAGTTTTATTTATATTATTTGAAAGTTAAAGTGACATAAAATGAGAGACAAAGAGCGAGATCTTCCATCTGCTAATTCCCTTGTTAAATGTTTGAAACAGCCAAGGCTGGGCCAGGCTGAAACCAGGAGCCAGGAAATGCATCCAGGTCTCCCGAGTGGGTGGCACAAACCCAAGCACTTAGTCCATCACCTGCTCCCTCCCAGGTGTGGTAGCAGGAAGCTGTATTGGAAGAGAAGGATAGACTTGATCCCAGCTCAGATATGGGATGCAGGTGTCCCAGTGGGGAGTGTAACTCACTGTACAACATCTACCCTGAGATGTGGTCCTTTTAATTTTGGGATTCAGACTTCTGAGGGCGAACACTGATTCTAGAAATTATATATTTTAAGGTATCCATTTTGACAGCTAAAGCTGTCTATGTTCCCCAGCTGCAGCAAATACCACCATAGAAGATCAGAGGGGACAGTGCTACATCAGTGCATTATGATTGCTGTGTTCTCAGTATCTGCCAGCCACCATGCCAACACATACACCCACACATACATAGATACACTTATTGCTCTATAATTTACCTTTTTGCTTAGCATTAAATAGCAGCAGATATGCTGTAAATAGACATGCATCAACACAGCTGGCACACCAGTGGACCCAGAGCTGAGACATCTGGCAAAGCAGATGCAACACGACAGGGGGACCCAGACAGCCCAGAAAGTACACTTCTCCTAAGGCCAGCACCAAGCAGCTGACCAATGCCTGGTTTGGCACTGTGCGTTCCAAACAGATGGGAATGGAGTTGAGAAAGAAGCATACGTAGAGAAAGTCAGATTGCTTATGAAATGGAATTGTCTATGCCAGGAAAGTTGAATCTTCTCTTTACCTTTAAAAGTCAGCTCTCACTGTCACCTAAAACCATGTTTTCATTAAGTACTTTCATATAGGTTTTTTTGCCTTAAGTTTCGAGATGTTACAGTCAGCTTTTTTTTTTTTTTTTTTTTTTTTTGAACAGGTAGAGTTTGACAGTGGGAGAGAGAGAGAATAAAAACACAGCTTTTTTAAAAAAAGATTTATTTGAAAGATAGAGTTACAGAGAGAGTAGAGACAGAGAGGGACCTTCTATCTGTTGGTTCACTCCCTAGATGGCCGTAACGGCTGGAGCTGAGCTGATCCAGAGCCAGGAGCTTCTTCTGTGTTTCCCATTTGGGGGCAGGGGCCCAAGCACTTGGGCCATCCTCCAATGCTTTCTCTGGCACATTAGCAGGGAGCTGGATTGGAAGTGGGGCAGCCAGAACTCAAACCGGCATCCCTATGGGATGTGGGCCCTGCATGCAGGAGGCTTTAACCTGCTGCAAGACAACAATAGCCCCCAGACTGCGCTTTTAAAAAAATCTCTTACCTTTTCAGGGGGATGACAGAAGGATCAATTAGTTAATGTTAGAAAATCTCCTGCGAGATCAATGGATGAGAGAAAACTCACAAAGTGCATTATTAATAAAGGAATGAGGTCACACCCCATAAAAGCCCAGCAAAATGTTCCATCTTCTGTATGGAGCAGTCATTTTGTATTAGAGCCCCACTTTCTTATTAAAATCTGTAGTAACCATAATGCAGGGTAATTTGTGTTAACTAGCAAATACATGCATACAGGAGAAATGGAAGGAGGAAACATCGAATCACTAATCTTTTTATCTCCATGTGGTCTACAAGGAGGGCTATTTTCTCCTTGAAGGAAAAGCTTACTTATTCATGGTTCTAATGCTTTTAAATCACTTCCTCCATTCAAATAACTATTACACTACAAAGGAACAAAAGCTAACTATACTGTACTTTGTAGTATAATTATACTGCGAAGGAACAAAAGCTAAGTATAAGGGACACTTAAATCACCAGATATACAAAAATAAGATATTAGGTACGTTGTTATACAATAAAGTCCTTGAATTAGAATATCAGTCTTATTCTCAGAAACCAGAGTGAAGTTAACAAAGTATGTCCAAAGTAGAAGTCTCTAGGGGGCACAAAAGGTAAACAGCAGTGATCTCAGATAATGCAAGCTTGAAATAAAGATTCTTCAGTTAAAAAATTATTCTTATTTCCATTTCTAACTTTTCCAAATCTTAACTTTGTGTCAATGTTCCATGAATGTCATCCTCTTTTGTGAGTCCGACCAAGTCCTCGTAGCCTAAAACTATTCTCTTTACTCCATATTGTTCACACATTTCGTAAAAACATATTTATAGTTTGTAGAAAGTACATTTCAGTTGAGGTATATAGACTCTTTCATCGAAGTGTTGATAACCTCATAGAAGACAGAAGCAGTTTTATCTCCTGTAGTCTCACATGGTATTAATGTAGAATGTACTTCAATAAATACCTATTGCTTAATGCTTAAAATATACAAAAATTATAGTAATAGAGAGTAATATAGAGAAAGTAGTTTCAATGTGCCAGCCATCGTACTAATTGCTTTACTGCATTATCTCCTTCTGGTCATCACAATACTTTATGAACTGAGTATTAATACTATCATAATATTACAGATAATTGCAAATGAATTTAAAACAAGTTCACTAAGATGCACCAAAATGTACAGTTAGAAAGGTACAGGGCTTGGACTTGAATCTACTTTTTGCTGATTCCAGTGATCGACAGCACAATACCACTGTGCCTTTACAGTTCTCCCATTCCCTGGAGAACTCCCCATCCCTGACAGGACGTCATGAAATGTCCATTTTGCAAGTTTTTTTTTTTAAATCACTTAACACATTAAGTATAAACCCTTAACTCTTTAAATTAGGTAAGAAGTATATATAGATATTATATGCTGTAAAAAAAAAATGAAATCCTGTGTTTTGCAACAGATGGATGCAACTGGAAACCGTTATACTTAGTGAAATAAGCTAGTCCCAACAACACAGATATCACATGTTTTCTCCGATTCGAGGTAACTAATAGAGTACCTAGAATGTAGTGTATTGTAGTGAAATGGACATTTTAAGATTCAATGATTGTTTACAGCCCTTGTCTCTTCCATTGAGGAGCAGTGTTGTTTCCCTTCATACTGTTTGTTGTACTCTTTTACTTAGTGTAGAGTTAACTATACAATCATTAAGTCAACTGAAAATAGATCTTTGTAAAAATTAAGAGTGGGAATGGGAGAGGGAAGAGCAAGAAGGGTTGGAGTGTGGGTGGGAAGTATCCCAATGTTCCTATTATCTGTATATATAAATACACAAAATTTGTATAAGGTAAATAAAATTAAAAAATAGATATACACATGGGACAGTTACTGTAAATTCATAAGTGAGGCACAGCAGATCTGAAATGGAAAAGCAAGATTGCTCTTTGAATACAAAGTCTCGTTTATGCACTAAAGACACTCATGATGATGTCAGCCTCCAAGGCTTTCAGTTGCCTGTGCTCCCAGCCATGGATCCCCAGGGGCCTAATTAGATATTGCCTACAGATTATAAAGTGATAAAATTAACAATCAATCATTGAGGAGCTCTTCTATTACGAGACCATTTGAATACAACTATCTCTGTGGTCTGAAAGCTGTAAATAACTTGCCACCAAATAGCTTTGACATTCAG
This sequence comes from Sylvilagus floridanus, assembly GCA_949820135.1. Lineage (NCBI taxonomy): Eukaryota > Metazoa > Chordata > Mammalia > Lagomorpha > Leporidae > Sylvilagus > Sylvilagus floridanus. The sequence goes on from OX463235.1 coordinate 57,563,926, forward strand.
GTTCCAAGCATTCTAATGTACAGGATAATTCATTGCATGCTAACAGCTTGAATTGGAGGCTTTCTTATGGACTCTCCATTAATGGTGAATTGCTTAGTAGTTAACTTGATAACTGTGGGGGAATGGGAAATAAAATCATGATGGCACATGTTTGCAGAAAATGACTCCTTCATTGTAAAGATTTATAGCCTCATGCATTCATCTATTCAATAAACATTTATTCTTCACCATCTCTGTATGAGGCACTATTCAAGGTACTGCAGATAATGAGATGAGTAATATACTTTGCCTGACTTCACAGAGCTTACATTCTTGCAAGCAGTGCTTGGCACAAAATTTGTCCGTTTAACTCTTTCATAATAAAACTTTAAGGAGTGGAATTTCTACAAAGGAAGAATACAAATGAGAGGACAGGTTGGGAGGAGGAGGTGTTACCTGGTGAGGAAAGGACTCTCTGGAAGGGGCATGAACAGAGAATAGAATATGGAAGAGAGAATCATAAAAAATTTGACAGGAATATTCTGGGTAGAGAGGACAAAATGTGTGAACAACACTGGCCCTTTTGCGGGAATTCTAAGTGTCCACCCTGGATACTGTCTAATGAGTGAGGAGAAAGTTCTAAAAAGAAGATAGAAAACGTAGTCATGGGTCAGATACAATGCAGAGAGTTGGAGGCCATCTTTGAATTTTAATATGAAGCTTTCAGGACATTTGGTGCAAAGAAATGGGCACGGTGAGATTTATATTTTGGAAAGATACCAGCGACTACTATGTGGATACCACATGTTAGGAATGCAATAGGCAGAGGTAGGGTGACCAATTAGGAGTTAGGTCAGAGGGTGAGAATCTTCTGACTTATGGTTTAAGGATCAGGAAAATGAGAATTCTCAGACTCAGAAAATAATCTTGAACTGCAGTCATCGAAACTGGGGTGAAGTGGATCGTAGTATATGAGGGTAAGAGGAATCCTATATTCAAGGGTAAAAAAAAGACAACTGCTACAGCACCTACACGTGCTTTGAATGCTGTGTTTTCTTCTCAGCCTCATTTCCCTAGTTTAATGGACTATGCCCATTGGAAATTCCAGATACTGGAACCTGAAGCCTTTACTCTTTTTTATTAACTTTTATTTAATGAATATAAATTTCCAAAGTACAGCTTATGGATTACAATAGCTTCCCCCTACCCCATAACTTCCCTTCCACTCACAACCCTCCCCTTTCTCACTCCCTCTCCCCTTCCATTCACATCAAGATTCATTTTCATTTCTCTTATATACAGAAGATCAGTTTAGTATATATTAAGTAAAGATTTCAACAGTTTGTACCCACATAGAAACACAAAGTGAAAAATACTATTTGAGTTCTAGTTATAGCATTAAATCACAATGTACAGCACATTAAGGACAGAGATCCTGCATCCTACATGAGGAGTAAGTGCACAGTGACTCCTGTTGTTGACTTAACAATTTGACACTCTTGTTTATGGCATCATAATCTCCCTAGGCTCCAGTCATGAGTTGCCAAGGCTATGGAAGCCTTTTGATTTCACTGACTCTTATCATATTTAGACAAGGTCCTAGTCAAAGTGGAAGTTCTCTCCTCCCTTCAGAGAAAGGTACCTCCTCCTTTGATGACATGGTCTTTCCACTGGGATCTCACTCACAGAGATCTTTCATTTAGGTCATTTTTTTTTTTTTTTGCCAGAGTGTCTTAGCTTTCCATGCCTAGAATACTCTCATGGGCTTTTCAGCCAGATCTGAATGCCCTAAGGGCTGATTCTGAGGCAAGAGTGCTGTTTAGGACATCCACCATTCTATCAGTCTGCTGTGTATCCCGCGTCCCATGTTGGATCATTCTCTCCCCCTTTTTTTATTCTATCAGTTAGTAATTTCAGACACTAGTCTTGTTTATGTGATCCCTTTGATTCTTAGTCCTATCATTATGATCAATTAGAAATTAAAGGAATACAAATTGGGAAGGAAGTAGTCAAATTATCCCTCTTTGCAGATGATATGATTCTTTATTTAGGGGATCCACAGAACTCTACTAAGAGACTATTGGAACTCATAGAAGAGTTTGGCAAAGCAGCAGGATATAAAATCAATGCACAAAAATCAACAGCCTTTGTATACACAGGCAATGCCACAGCTGAGAAAGAACTGCTAAGATCAATCCCATTCACAATAGCTACAGAAACAATCAAATACCTTGGAATAAACTCAACCAAGGATGTTAAAGACCTCTACGATGAGAATTACAAAACCTTAAAGAAAGAAATAGAAGAGGATACCAAAAAATGGAAAAATCTTCCATGCTCATGGATTGGAAGAATCAACATCATCAAAATGTCCATTCTCCCAAAAGCCATTTATAGATTCAATACGATACCTGTCAAGATACCAAAGACATTCTTCACAGAAGCCTTTACTCTTATCCAGCCCAGACACTAGCGTTGTGAAAAATCTTTGGACCTAGGAATTGGATCCAAGCTATGCGGCTCCTTTTCCGGGTGGCCTAGCAGAGGCTCTTCTAGCCCCCTAGGCCTCATCTTCCTCTTTTGAAAACTGTTAAGTGGTCAACAAGAATTGGGAAATAGCTAATACTCCTTCCCACCACATTATTTAAGCAAATGGTTATGTTTAATAAGTTGTAAGGCTTAATTTTAACATAATTCAGTAGCCTATAATCATACAAATTTTCTACAATTTAAAAATAAGCATTCATGACAAATTTTTTTCACTAAAATCAGATTAGATTCTGGAAATTGATACAGATTGCCAAGTACAACTTCCAAAGAAGAATGGAAAGTGACACCTATCACAGGAGAGTATGTGTTTGAATCCTGCTATTTTTGCCTACTGATATTTGGAACCTTTGGAGAGAAAATGGTATTTATTTTTCCCTTCACCCAGTATAAGCCTAAGTCTACTGAGCTATTTTTCTAACTCTCTTGTACCAGAAAGGACTTGTTTGGTTTGGAAGTCATCTAGACATTAAAATAATTGTCCAACTATGTATTTTTTTATTATTTTTTTTATTTGACAGAGTTATAGACAGTGAGAGAGACAGAGAGAAAGCTCTTCCTTCCATTGGTTCACTCTCCTAATAGCTGCCATGGCCGGCGATGCGGCGATCCAAAGCCAGGAGCCGGGTGCTTCCTCCTGGTCTCCCATGTGGGCGCGGGGACCCAAGCACCTGGGCCATCCTCCACTGCCCTCCCGGGCCACAGCAGAGAGCTGGACTGGAAGAGGAGAAACTGGGACTGCTACCCGGCGCCCCAACCTGGACTAGAACCCAGGGTGCTGGCACCACAGGTGGAGGATTAGCCAATGAGTCACAGTGCCGGCCCCAACTATGTATTTTTATAAAGATTTATTTACTTACTTGAAAGGCAGAGTTAAAGACAGAGAGTTCTGCCATCTGCTGGTTCACTCTCCAAATGGCAGCAATGGCTGGAGCTGGACCAATTTGAAGCAAGAAGCTTCTTCTGGGTCTCCTACACAGGGACAGGGGCCCAAGCACTTGGTCCATCTTCTACTGCTTTCCCAGGCACATTAGCAGGGAGCTGGATAAAAAGTGGAACAGCCAGGACTTGAAACTGCCCATATGGGATGCCAGAACCACAGGTGGATGTTAACCTACTATGCCACAGTACTGGCCCCCAAACTATGTATTTTCCAGTTAGTATCATTATGGTCCATGGCTTTCATGTATTTGAAAATTGTTACCTAGTCAAAAACATGAAGGTGATAAGAACCAACATTCTGGATGAAATAACTAGAACATCTTATGAATTTAATAATTAAAAAATAGAGTGAACTTAGGAGATAGATGCTAACGATCTGCCCCATAAAGCAGCACGTGACATCAAGACTTACATACAACTACACTATAAGAAATAAAGTCAAGGAGAAGCAAGAGTGAAGAATAAAGAGGGAAATAGGGAAGAAAGGAAGGCCAACAGAAACGTGTTCCCTGAGCTGGCATGACGGACAATGACTGGTGGCTGCTGTTTGAGATTCATAAATGCATAAACTGTGTCTCAAACAGCTTGTCTTGGGTGTGGGCTTAAATATCCATCATCCCTTGCATCCTATTGGTCAGAAATGGCTTTTCAAGACATTCGCTCCTCCCACATTTATGATTTGCACTAACAGAAATTCAAGTTAAAGCTTAAAGCTCCCCATTCCTGCAATCAATAAACCCTGATGTGGGAGGCAAGAGCCAGGTGGCAGGGGGATGAGTTGATTTACTCAGCAGTGTCTGGAGGGAGTGTCGGAAATGACACCTAGGAAACATCTGAATCAAAGTATTTTCCACTCCGTACAAATGCAAGGTGGAAGTGCCTCATGGACAACACATGTGAGAGTAACTTAGGAAACTTAGTCCGTAGTAAAATGGACATGAGTTAACATGCAACCATCCTTCCATTTATCCACCCACCCACCCTCTCACAGAATTATTTTAAAACATGGTTCCTGCAGCTTTGCTGCCTGTTTTCTGAATATCGAGCCTCAACTGACTAAAAATATATACCTGGGAAAATTACTGTACCTTCCTAAACTGCAGTTATCTTATGTAAAAAATGGAGGTGAAAATAATATGTACCCCTATAGATTCTGCAGGTTGAGTTGGGGGTTCAAGAACTTAAAATGCCTAGCACTGGCATGTGACTGTCAAACCGAGCAAAACAAAAACAAATCCAAGTTGTGTAGAATTAACAGGAACAGAGGGTCTAGAAATAGGAAACTGCTAATAAGTAGAATGTGACTAAAAAAGATGGACATGACATCTGTTCAAAATAAATGATGTTCAAGGTCTTGGGTAAAGCAATTAGCCAAGTTTTATTTTGTAATAGCAGAGAAAGAAATTATGCCATTTAATCTATATCCAAATAATTGAAATAGTTGATATAAAAGATAATTGAAAGTTATTCTGTAAGGTCCTATAGGTGAAAATAAAACCACAGGGTTGAAAGCATTTGAGAAATTTTTAGTAGTAACATCTGCTCACATATGGAATGTGTGCATTTGGGTGAAGGAGAAGAATGATGAAGGTATTAGTGTGCCCTCAGGGACACACAAATAGAATGTGGAGCTTTTGAGTAGGGGATATACATTTGAATATCGACCCCAAAGTTTCAGTCTGGAGAATAATTGAGAAGTTGTCTGATATTTCTGAATCTCAGTTTCAACACAGGAATTGTGACACTCTGAGGGTTAGTGCAAGAATGCTAAGAAACGCTATGTGGCTACATATATAATTACATCAGTATTCATCATAATCATATCAATGTTCATCTTAATTACAGAGAGGTAGAAAGTCTACAAAGATAAAGAAATTGGGGAAAGGTTTCACTGATTAGAAAGGTGAGCTTTAATGTCAGATGTATGACTGGCATTGTCAGGTCCAGTGTTACTTGGGCTCTTCAAGGGTACTCCAAAATGTTTGTGGGAAATGAGATTAAAATACAAGTTTATTTCAGTGTATGAAACTTTTGAAATCTTGCGTTTGTAATACACATTTTCCGTGAACCCTGAAATACTCCTGGGACTGAGAAAAACCTGTATTCTCTGGAACCGTCTCATTCAGTGGCAAAAATTGCTGTATGTAAAATGGGGCTCATTTGAATGGAAAGAAAGAAGCTCAAATTGTAATGAGCCTCCAAAGCATTTTCTAAAATTCTCATTAGAAAACAACACAACCAACAGGCTGATAGGTATTAAATCTAGAATAAATGACATGAATGGGATGCTAAACATTCAAACTCTGCACTGTTTCCTTAAAAGCATAAATTTACAATTGGACAAATGCCAAATTAAATGTAAGAGACTAGCAAAATATTACCATTACAGAGAACAGTGTTAGAAATTTAGCAAGTGAATAAACATTCCCCCTCTGGTGAATATTTGTAGCAATTATTAGAAGATTTTGCAAGCATGCAGTATTTTAACAAGGCCTAGCCTTATATGAAATACAATTACACGTAAGTAAGCTGAAGGCTGTTTTGCTCTGAGGATTGGGTAGTACGCTGTCCTCGCTCTGAATGAGAGGGAAGGAAATAATGTGCAACGCTAATTTGGTACTCAGATGGTGTTGATAGAGGAGCAGCATCAATGCCTTCCCTGCTCAGTTAGGACAGGCGACTCCACATGGACTCAGGCCTCCATCCTAGTGGAGGATTACACTGTCCAACAGCACCCAGGAAGTTCACAGACTGTATAGAAGACTGACTTGTAATCAGGCCCTTTGAGATTAAAAAAGAAAAGTATCTTTTTTAAGAAAATCACTAAAAATCAACTTAGAATCCAGTTTTTAAATGCACTTGAGTTCCCTACTTTTGTCAGACGCCATCTAACATTTCAGAGTGTGTGCATTTAGTTGCCATTCATCACCTAGGCATCTGTTCATTCACCCTTCCCTCCCTACATGCATCCATCCTCCCGTTTATCTACCCACCCACCCTCTCACAGAATTGTTTTAAAACATGGTTCCTGCAGCTTTGCTGCCTGTTTTCTGAATATCGAGCCTCAACTGACTAAAAATATATTCCTGGGAAAATTACTGTACCTTCCTAAACTGCAGTTATCTTATGTAAAAAATGGAGGTGAAAATAACATGTACCCCTATAGATTCTGCAGGTTGAGTTGGGGGTTCAGGAACTTAAAATGCCTAGCACACTGGGGCTGAAATTTGGTAAGCATTATTAGGGTTTTTTTTTAAAAAAGATTTATTTTATTTATTTGAAAGACAGAGTTACAGAGAGAGGTAGAGACAGAGAGAGAGGTCTTCCATCCGATGGTTCACTCTCCAGATGGCCGCAACGGCCGGAGCTGTGCCGTTCCGAAGCCAGGAGCCAGGAGCTTCTTCTGGGTCTCTCACGTGGGTGCAGGGGCCCAAGGACTTGAGCCATCTTCCACTGCTTTCGCAGGCCATAGCAGAGCTGGATTGGAAGAAGAGCAGCCCGGACTAGAACTGGTGCCCATATGGGATGCCGGTGCTTCAGGTGAGGGCTTTAACCCACTGTGCCACAGCACTGGCCCCCAGCATTATTAGTTTTATAAAAAATAACTTATTTCATTCAAATCTAAATTACTTGCCTACTAACCATTGTCACTCAAAAATCATGGTCAACAATCCTTGAAACTGTTATAAGCCTTCATTAATAACTTTCAAGAGGATAGACACCAGAAAAAATCATTTTTTTCTGAACAGAGCTAATGTCAATCAAAACAAAACAAACAAAACAGTTCTATAAGAATCCTCCATGAATCCCCAGTGCTTCCTTTAGTTAGGCTTCTTCTTTTGAGTCAAACATGGAGGCTTGTGTCCTGTACTTGGCCCAGAATTTAAGAGACTCTACCTTGGACAGAGTAATCAGGACCAACCAGGACACAGGGCAGGATGTGCATAAACCGCTCTGGCAGTTTTCCTTCCAAATGAACATCAGCTTGAAGGAGGTAACCTGCTCCTTCCACACAGATCATCCTGAAAGAATCCTGCTGTTTTCCTTAGGGACCTGAATCAGGCCCATTTCCCTGGGCCCCCAGCCCTCCTGGGTGAGATGTGTTTATGAAATGCATCTTGCAGTATAAATCTGTTTTCATTTTCTTTACTGGAAAAAGGCTTTGCCCCACCCCCTCGCCTCCATGAGGTAGCCACCTACTAGAGTTGTCCCTTTTCTCTGGCGTGCACTGTCCAAAATGAGCTGGCCCTAGTGTGATGTTAATTTAATTAAGAATGGAGCATTATTGGTTCGAGCTAATTAGAGAGATACTTGAGGGTATATAAGTTGCAATTAAAAGTGGATTTTAATGAGAATCAAATCGTTCCTACAATAGGCAAACTCTGTGACACTCTACCAAAAGTGCATTCTTGAGTGTCAGCTTCTATAGAGAGATTAAAACCGATTTGTTACAGGCATAGCAAGTCTATGTAAATGAATGCTGAAAAGACCCTGGAAAAGTAGATTTGCATGAAAGTGTCAATTTGTCACTGGGATCTTAGATAGATTGTTGTTTATTTTTCAAACATTGTTTGAAGGATAGGGCATAGTGAAACCTCTGTAAGACTTGATAAGTCTGGTAACTGACTCTCTAACAGACATTTCTAGCCATTATTTTATCAAAATAAAAATCAAAGACACATTAGAAGATAAAATGTGGAAATAACACCATAAATAGGAATAAAGAAAAATTGTTTACCAATTCCTGGAAAAATATTTATATTGAGAAATAAATTTTTGAATGCACATCTCACCTTAATAGGACAAACCTCCCCAAATATGGGGAAGGGGGCATGGCCAAGGAAAGGCAGGGGTAGAAGAGATAGGGAAGAAGAAAAGGGGCAAGGGAAGGAGAAGAATAATAGCAATCGTTGAATGAATCGTCTTCATAACCTCTATATCAGAGATTAAGCATGGATAAGGAACTACAAGGTCATATCTATTATATTCAGTAATATATCTATATTCAACATGGATTTATTTACTGTTTCTTTTTTATATTCTCAGTGTTTTTGTAAGCAGTAGGAATACAATAGTAAATGAGAAAGGTGAGAATCCCTCTTTCATGAAATTATATTTTAGATGAGGAGCACAGATAATGTAAAGTTAACTATTTCAGATTATGAGGAATTCTATGGACAGCATATAAGAAGGTGATGTGCTGTGCATGTGATTGGGGTGGCCTATGAAATGCTCTAGGAAGGGGGACATATGAACCAAAGCAAATTATAAGCAAAGGGGAGGTCTACACACAGCCAGGAGAGCAGATGCCAACAGCCAGGGCAGCAACGGGCAGGAGTCCAGGGGGGCTGAGCAACCCAGATCCATAGGAGGAAAGCGGGTGGGAGGTAGATAGGGATCATTTAGAGCAGAGAGAGGTTGAATCTGAGTGAAATGGAAGTAATTGGAAGTTTTTAAGTCTCCCATTTTCTTATTTAACTTATTTTCAACTGTTCTTGTAGCATTAATTCTTAATGACTATATATTAGGCCAAACATAGGCCTCATTAAGTTCTAAATAACATAACTTGTATAGGCCACTTTCTTTTCTCAGAATGACATAAAAATAGCAATTAATAAAAATGAAAGAAAATATCATCTGTAGAATAAGGAGAAAAATCTCTTATCAAACCATTAGATCATGTGGGAATATAAACTAATTTCAGATTACTTAGAGAATAATGAAAATTAAAATACATTTTGCTAATTAGCTATGGGTCAGTCTAGATACCCCGAACTACTCTGCTTCTAGAAATCACTTAAAACTCATGTTTAAAATTTGTTGCAGAAACTAGTTAAATGGGCATCACCCCATTTCCTCCCACAACCAAACCACCGTTCCCAGCCCCTTGCATTCAGGCAGGATGATAGGCATGGTGCTTGCCTAGGGAACTGTGGAATATCAATCGCAGTCACCTGCCACTTCCCACACATGGCAGTTACAGGCAGCTTTACCACCTCCAGCTTTTCTACCCGCCTACCCCTCACACGCACATTAGACATCAGAAGCCTACCAGGACCACTAGGAAAGCACATGTTGAAAGTGCTAGAGTTCCAGTTCCAAGGATCCCAGGGGTCTGAATGAGTTGAGTGAACCAGACTGCACTTGCCTCCTGACCAGCGATGCACTGTGATGTCATGTGTTCTTCTGAGATTCCAGGTTACTTATTTCAGCACATACTATTTCTTACGTGATCTATCAGAGAAATTAGGATCTTTAAGTGAGATGTTGGCTCAGTTGCTTAGTAGCAGACAGGAAACATACATATAGAAGCTTTCAACACAGGGTCATAACCTACAGTGGAAAACATTTAGTAAAACTGAGGCTGCAGAACCTGGGAGAGTGATCATGGACTTACTAAATTGGAAGCTCCAGGGTGGGAGATGGGTTTGATTTTGACTTTTCGTGTGTGCTGGCCACCCAGGAAAGAAATGGATGATTTGCAAGTAAAAATAAAATTAGAGAAGGTGCAGACATTGAGGACTCCTGAAGTTTGAAAAATATGGTTGTTTCTATATTATAAATATCAGGAAATAGTATTCAAGGAATCCTCATACAACAAATAAGTATCAAGACTCAAACTTCACGGCAGATGTCAGCCAAAGCTGAAGCTGAAGGGTGTGGTCTGAGAGTATCCGCCACGCAGCATCACTGAGTAGCCGAGTAGCTGCAGAAGCAAGTGAATGAGGCAGCAAAGACTAGCTGGGAACTTAACTCAGACTTTTGGATTGCGTTGTTGGCATAGGAAATTGACAGAAAAAAAAAGCCCCCCAAAAATGAACTAGGCCTAACTGCAAAATATTTGACTGCTCAAACTTGGAAACGACCTTTCTGCCACCCTATTTTCATGAGTACGAAGCGGGCTCTAACAAGCCGGACCTTCTGTCTCTAAGTCACATCACATGTGAGTGCTTACAGCCTTTGTCTCTTCAGTTGAGGGACAGTGGTTTTTTGTTTCACACTCTTTGTTGAGCTCTACCTAGGGTAGGGTTGAACTTCAGAATGTTAAGTAATCTCAAAATAGATCTTTGTAAAAATTAAGAGTGGGAATAAGGAAGCATGAGAAAGGGTTGGCACAAGGGAAGGAGGGAGAGTTGGGTGGGAAGAATCACTATGTTCCTAAATCTGAATATTTGAAATATTTTAAACTTGTATACTTTAGATAAAATTTAAAACAACAAAAAAGAGCCAAATAGCAGAAATAGAAGAAATGCCAAATATAAATAATGTGCCTTAAAAAGAAAAAAGAATGATCAGAAAGTACCTCTGAGAATGAAGCCATGAAGAAAAATGGGAGAAGGTGCTCTTTCCAGAGCAGGGAGTCAGTGCCTGAAGGAGGAACTTCTCTCACCTATGGGTTCAGAATTACTCTAGACAAGTGATTATTTTTAGTTTCATATTCTTACCGTTTCCAAAGAGAAGCATTTTATGGGTGTTCTGACTACATGTCACATAACATACCTATATGGTTTGGGAGAAGCAGTTGGCATTTTTTAAACATTCATTATATGTTTGAAAGGCAGACCAAAAAGTGGGAACAGGAGGGAGAGAGAATCTTCCATCTACTGAGTCTGCACAGCCACAAAAACCAGGGATGGACCAGGCCAAAACCAGTAGCTTCATTCTGGTCTCTTGTGTGAGTGGCAGTATCCTCTGCTGCTTTTCCAGGCTCATTAGTGGGGAGCTGGGTTGGAAGTGAAGCAGCCAGGATGTAACACACTGTGCCACAATGCCAGCCCCTGATTTACCTTCTTGGCTGCTAGGCACCACAAAGTGAAAAGCCAATTCTGATTGTACTGATTTGGAGAGTACATCACTGGAAGATCTGGAACCTTCCCGTGGATGCAATGACATAATGGAGCTTTGCTGAGTGTGTTGGAACTAGGATAACCAAATGTTCTTTTACTACTCTTCATATTGCAAGGTAGAATTTACTTTTCTCCTGAAACCTGGGCTGACCCTACTGGTATTCTTAATTAAGAGAAAGTGGCTAGAACTCATAAACTTGAATGTCTGGGACCAGAAGCTAAGAAGTCTTGTAGCTACTGCCCTACACCCTGAGCTTCTATATCACAGGTCCAGCTATGCTGAGACCACCATGCCTGGTGTAACCTAAGCCTGCATGAAAGGATATGTGGAGGGGCTGGCGCTGTGGCATGGGGGGTAAAGCTGCCAGCTGCAGTGCAGACATTTCATAAGGGTGCCGGTTCGAGTCCTGGCTGCTTTACTTCCCATCCAGCTCTCTACTGTGGCTGGGAAAGCAGTAAAAGATGGCTCAGGTCCCTGGGCCCCTGCAACTGCATGGGAGAGCAGGAAGAAGCACTTGGCTCCTGGCTTCAGATCAGCACAGCTCCCGCTGTTGTGGCCAACTGAGGAGTTGAACCAGTGGATGGAAGACCTTCTCTCTCTCCCCCCCTCTCTCCTCTGTCTTTATAACACTGACTTTCAAATAAATAAATAAATCTTAAAAAAAAATACTTGGAGATACTTGAAGAAGACAAGAAAATGGATGAGAGTCATTTGGACATTTTGCCAAGATAAAATGAAATCACTGTAGATCCCACCTGAGCCCAGCCATAAGCTACCCCTTCAGAAGCCTTTTGGAGAATAAAATTACCTGTTGTAGCCTCACTGAAGTTTTTAGTCACAAAGTTGTGAGACACAATAAGACTGTGCTTGAAAAAAATAATCATTTCTGATTAAAAATCAGTGGTAAAAACAAAATCAACTAAACTTGAAATAGAAATTATTTAAAGCTAAATAACAAAAGTGATATACCCAGAAATAACATGAGATGAAACTAAAGCAATTTTTAGAGGCAAATCTGTAGGCTCAAACACTGAAGTCTGTATTTTGAAAGTGAAGAGAGGTTTAAGTTACTTGTCAAGCACTAAAAAAAGCTAGAAAAAGAACAAAATGAACTGAAAGAAAGTAAAAGGAAAACAGCAGTAATAACAGGAATTAATAACCTAGAAAAACTTTAATGACAAAGACAAAAAAAGAGAAATGATTGTCAAATTTTTTACTTTGTCTTTGTAAGGGAATGATCTCTTGCAAGATTGAACAATCAAAAATGCAGTAAGCATATCAATCATTCAGGAAAGAACAAAGTAGGCATATTTACAAATAGTCAAATGAAAAGAAATAGAATTTTTTTAACAATCAGTAAATTTGGAAATTTATAAAATGGCTAATTACTAGAAAAACACATGTTACTAACTTGCCATAGCTGGCTTACAAAGTAATCAGAAATAAAAATTACTTGCAGGTAGCTGTGTAAATTGAAATACTTTAGAAAGCAATTTTGCATTATCTAGAAGGTCTGCAGTGACCATACCTCTTAATTTCCCTGGAAGAGTTCCGATTTATAACTGCTGCTTAAGGCTAATTATGGATAATGTTCCATTTTTAATCTAACCATGTTCAAATTTTGATGTTTATCCTATAACCTGGCAGTTTTATTCTAGGTAAATACCCTAGAGAAAATTCTGTACAGGTGCAGTAAGAAACACAGGAACATTAATAATGCTATCATCTGTAGGATAAAACAAAGAAAAATGCTAGACCCAATGTAAATGTTCATTTGAGGCATTTTATGTAGAATACGATGGTGTATCACAAAGCAGAGGCAAAGAATGAACTGCAACTCCATGAATTGACATGGACAGATTTCAGAAAAATAGTACTATGAAGAAAATAAACCTGCTTACTATATAAGAATAACAAATATATGGTTAAAGACTCTAAGGAATATTACAAAAATACCATCAACACAAAATTCAGGGAACAGTTATCCCTATGACATTGGGTTAAAGAGTTTAAATCAAGAAGAAACATAGGAGCAATTACTTTTTTCATTTCATAAACTGTATTACCCTTTATATCTTGCACATGTAATTTAGTTATACAAATTGTCATTAAAATAAGAAAAATAATAGTAATAAGAGTGTTAACATTTATTGAGTACACACTCTGAGCCAGTAACTATTTGTAGGAGTTTTGCAGCTCAAAACAAGAGCTTAAATTTTAAACCACAACTCTAAGCAACCATTGCTATTTGCTCCTTTTGAAGATCAAACAGTGGCCCTTTCACAGAGATATTCCATAAAATATACCGCTAACCTGCTCATAAAAGGCAGAGCCAAGTGTTACTTAACCATTCTGCTTTACTGACTCTGATTTTACAGATTTTCTACAATAACTACGTATAATATTTATATGCAAAACAAAGCATTATAAATTAATCTTCTGTCTAGCTTCTGCTTAAATTCTTACAAAGCTCGAATTCATTTATCCTAAATTAAAGATGTTTTAATGTATGACTGAAAGATCTTTGGAACACATTAACAACTTACAGTGTGATGCTATTCACATTGAGCTTTCAATTTTAAAAGCATGTTGCCATAAGCCTTCAGAAATGCCTAGTAAAACAAGTTTATGTCATCATTTGCATTTTATGGATAAGGAAATCGGTCATGTGACTGTCTCTAGTTCACACAGAAAGGAGTCATCATCACGGATACAGGCATTTTATCTGTCTCTTAGTTATACTTATTCATATAATATGTGTCACATTGATCCTGAGTAGTTTTTTTTTTAATCTCAATAATGATTCTAAGGTATGGCTTATGGAAAATGATCACTCTGAAGTTTCCACTGTAATTCAGCAGACTAGTTATAAATTTGTGATGCCTGGGGAAGATAAAAAAAGAGTTAGACCATGCTTTGGTGGCCAGAAGGGGATATGTCTCAAGGCAAATACATTTTTCTTTAAAATATTTATGTGCATTTATTCTTTACCACAGCCTCATGTGGGTCTGTTAGCTCAGTGGCTTCTTCTTGGTAAAATTGTGAGGTTGGCCAAATTTTATTTTCCATAACTTACTGTCCTCCTCTTAATTATGTTATTGCTCCTGATTCCACTTTCTAAGACCCTGCCTCATGCGCTCCTTCAGTTGGCATCAAGTCCCTTAGACCTGGGTTATCTGGAATTTTGGAAAGGAGACTGAGCAGAATTCAAAAGACTTGCATTTTGGTCCCAGTTCTTCTAAGTCAGCTGGAGAACTGATTATTCCATCCATTAAATCTGAAACTCAGCTCTTTCTCTGTAATGGAGAGTGGTGAATCTAGAGATTGAATTGCAGGGGTACCTTCTAAATAAATTTAACATTCACATCTTTGTAGGTACAATGTTTAAGTAGAAAATTACCAAAGCTATTGTACCTTCCAGTTGTATCTATAATGATAAAGAAAAGACTTTTGATGGTTTGGCTTTGTTAAGTGCTTTCTCTCTTATAATTGACTGAAACATTCCTAATTTTCCTTATTTAATTCATTTCTTCTCTAATATATTCTACAAACCATGATCAAAATGAGTTTTTTAACCCATTAACACCTTTACCCTGTTTACCCTGTCTTCTTCATGGATTTCCTCCGCTTAATCTGCTTCCTTTAACTCATGATGACATAGATGGACAAGTGGAGGCAACATGGATTCAGACTGTGACTTATAGGAGGGTATATTTAAAAAAATCATGGAAAATGGAATTAAAAGATAAGTCTACTTTAAAATCTGTAAGTGGTGTTATGTTCATAATACACATTTTGGAAGTTCTTTTTTTTTTCCTTTCAAATTTTTATTTAAAATATAAATTTCCAAGGTACAACTTAAGGATTACAATGGCTTCCCCCCCCCCACTTTCCCTCTCCCCTCACAACCCTCCCCCCTTACCCGCTCCCTCTCCCCTTTCATTGACATCCAGATTGCTTTTTCAATTCTCTTTGTATACAGGAGACCAGTTCAGTATGTGTTAAGTAAAGATTTTGACCATTTGCCCTCATATAGCACCACGAAGTGAAATATACTATTTGAGTACACGTTATAGCATTGAATCACATTGTACAGCAAATTAAGGACAGAGATCCTGCATGATAAATTTTTTGAATCATATAAACTGACTGTGACCAAGTCAGCAATAGATACACCTTGTCTGTAGTACCAAGAACTCCTTAATCCTGCTTGGTGTATTTATTACATATTAAGCCAAATCCAAAAGTTATTCTTATTTACTTATGTTCTTAAACTTCAGAATAGTTTTCCCTTCAATAAACAAAAATTGTGAAATCGTTCCAAGAATTTGCATATATCCCACACCCAGATTCCTCTATTATTAGTGTCTAATGGGTACCAACACCTTCAAATGCCTCCAGTCTTTCCCCTAAGATGGGGTTAATTGGGAATAACACAAGTGGGAAACACCTTTACTAAAAGAAGAAGCATGTGAAACCTGGAATGTTTAGGCTCTCTGCACCACGTACTTTATCTGTTTAAATTTTGTGTGCATACTTCTTTTCACTCTTAAGGTCATAATATGTAAACCTCTTGCCATTTCCCTTTACTTGTCTCTTTAAATTTGTGTAACTAAACCTCATACATTTTCCTCCACCAGTACTATGGATTTCTCCTCTTCTCTATATAACACAGTTAGAACATACCAAGTAATTTATTATCTTGGTTGGCTATTTACTGTCTTCTAACCAAAACCTTGACTTCATAAACTGCTATTTAAAATGCTTTACAATTTGATTCCGAGTTAAATTTTAGCCTCATGCTACTCTCCATTCTTTTTGTTTTGCTTCCTTTCCCATAATCCTAAAACCCAAATTGTATTAACTAGTAAGGATTAGCCATCTTTGATTATTCTTATAAGGGATCATTTTATGAACAGGAGGAATCTCTCAGATTTGGTGGTGATCAAATAGTTTAAACATAGAAACCTAGTAAATTTTAAAACAATTAAGACATTTCTCATTAAGTACTATCTAATTTCTGCTATTGGCATTAGTCAGATCTAGGTCTATACTGAAGATATTTGGATAGAGTGGAATTGCTTTCAGTACTCTCTCTGCTTGTTGAAATTTTGCTAAGTCCAAGAAATCTTCTAGGATTACCATGGTCATAATTGTTACTTTCTGTGCATGAGCAAAAACCTTTAGTTATATTTCATTTTAACTCATACTAGAGTTCTTATTTCTGTGTCTTCAAGTAGATGGTTAGATTAATGAAGGCATGGACCAAGGACCATATGTTACTCATATTCTTGACCCCTAATTAGCCTGTGACTGATTATTTAGACAAGAAGTGCCCATTTATGTGAACTTGGAAAATGAATATGAAAACTATTCAGGCAACTAAGGAGATGAATTGTAATCATGGAATGTCAGTTTCTAAAAATTATTTATTTTGGAGTGTTGATTTTCCACTAAGGGTGTTTCAATTTCTGTGGCTTCTGCTCCAAAGTCAACAAGGAGATTCTGCTTTCTCAGGGTACCCACACAAAGCTCAAGAGAGTGGCTTCCAAGAAAGAATTTATTAAGTAATCACATGCATATGTATACATTTAAATTAGCATGCACTTTTCCCAGAATATAGTGTTATGGGAATTCTATGTTGTATGGCAATATTGACATGTATATGTCTACCCTCAAGGAAATCACCATATCAAGGAGAGGACAGGCACAGGCAAGCTTATTTCAATAGAAGGCAAAGGGTGCTAACAGCTTTCATAATGATAATCATAATGATAACAATGGTCAATGTTCTTTAAATTATTACTATGTACAAGTATTTCTATAATTTTTCAAAACAACTCATAAATCTGCACTTCAGTCTTGTGAATTGGTTGGTCATTTTGTTAGGCGTATTTTATAGATTTTAAAAGAAGTATGAAAAGCAGTCCCTTTTCAAGTAAGTGTAACCTACACGTAGTTACTTCCTTCTAAAGATTACAGGACGGAAACGGGAAGAAAGATAACTTCACATTGAAGAAACCCGACAAACAAAACCTTAGGCAAAGGCTGTCACCAACAGTGTTAAAAATACTGATAGCATGTGCTCTTGATACGATGCAAAGAAAACAGCACTTTTTGGTCCTTCTCCCAAAGATTTTGTGCTCTTCACCAAAATGTATAACCCCAGTCTAACCACAAGAAAAGCACCAAATATTCTTCTTCTTTTTTTTTTTTTTTTTTTGACAGGCAGAGTGGACAGTGAGAGAGAGAGACAGAGAGAAAGGTCTTCCTTTGCCGTTGGTTCACCTTCCAATGGCTGGCGCGGCCGGCGCGCTGCGGCCGGCACAACGCGCTCATCCAATGGCAGGAGCCAGGTGCTAGGTGCTTTTCATGGTCTCCCATGGGGTGCAGGGCCCAAGCACTTGGGCCATCCTCCACTGCACTCCCTGTCCACAGCAGAGAGCTGGCCTGGAAGAGGGGCAACCGGGACAGAATTCGGCGCCCCAACCGGGACTAGAACCCGGTGTGCCGGCGCCGCAAGGTGGAGGATTAGCCTGTTGAGCCATGGCGCCGGCCCAAATATTCTAATAGAGGACCATTGTGCAAACAGTCATGGTCATCAGAAACTGGTAGCCTTCCCGACTGTCAAGATATCAAAGCCAAGAAAAGACACAAGGAAACTGTTATAGTGAAGAGAAGGTTCAGGAAAGGTGAAAACCGAATACAATGAGTTTCTAGAGATTCTTAGAATTGTATCTCTGAACTACATTGAATCTATTCTCTTTGTATTAATATCACAATAACTTGAGAACTGATGAGAAGAAAAGGATAGTAGCCAAGATTTAAAGGAAATGTGAACAAGTAAGGACTTTTGCTGTTCATAATGCAACAGTACTATTCATTGATGATTAAAAAAAATTAACCTTTTCTGAGTTGAATTGTATGCCACAGAAAAATGTTGAAAACCAAATCCCAGAAACCAAAAATGTAACTTTATTTGGAAATGGGGTCTTTGCAAATGTAATTAAGTAAGCTAAGGTCATACCAGAGTAGGATTGGGCCCCAAATACAATGACTTGCATCCTTTTATAACGGCCTTTTGAGACACAGACATGTGAAGATGGAGGTAGGAAAATGGGGGTCATGCAGGCACAAGCCAAGGATTGCCAGAGACTACTGGTAATTGCCAGAAACTAGGGAAAGGCAGAACAGGTTCTCCCATAGAGCCTTGGCATGGTGCATGGCCATGCTGGCACCTGTTTTCAGACTGAATACAACTGTAGAAAATAGATTTTTGTCATTTTAAGCCATTTAGTTTCTGGTAATTTTTTATTGCAGCCCTAGGAAACTAATACAGAACCATATTGATGTAAGATATTAATAGAGGGAACTGTGTGTGTATGTTGAGGGGATAGCATATGGAACTATTGATAGTAAGTGATTATTTTCCTGTAAATCCAAACTGCTCCAAAGCCTGAATTCTATGAAATGTTAAAATCCAAGCAAACAGCCGCATAAGATACCATGAGATACTTTACACCAACAAAGAAGGTTATAATTAAAAAAATAGCAAATTTATAATAAGCATTGGCACAGATGTAGAGTAATTATCACTCTCCTATGGCTTATGGGAATGTGAAATAATTTAGTTGTGCTGGGAAAGTCTGATGGCTCCTCAGGAGGTTAATCACAGTTACCATGTAGCCAGAAATTGTATTCCTAGATATATATCTGGAAAAAATGAAAGTTTATGTCCACACAAAAATTTGCACACAAATATTTACAGCAGCATTATTCATAGTAGCCAAAACATACAGACAACCCAAATGTCCATCAACTGATGAATGGATTAAAAATTTGGTTGACCCATACAATTCAGAAATACAAAGAAATAAAATAGTGGCACATGCTATAACATTGATGGATCTTGAAAACAGTTTATAGGAAGTACAAGAAGCCAGTTACAAAGGACTTTATATCATATGACTTCATTTATGTGAAATGTCCTGAACAGGAAAATCCATTTAGCCAGGAAGTAGAATGGATTATCCAGGGCTCGTTAAATTAAAGTCAGGGAATGGGAAGGAGCTGCTGATGGGAATATAGTTTTTGTGGGTAAGTGACGAAAATGTTTTAGTGATTGTAATGATGGTTGTACAGTTATTTTAGTGCAAATTTTTTGAATTATCCACTTCAAATGGATAATGTGTGAATTCAAATGTGTGGCATTTGAATTACATTTCAATCAAATTGTTATTTTAAACATTGGTTCACAGGGGCTGGTATTCTGGTGTAGCAGGTTAAGATGCCACCTAAGACACTGAAATCCCATATGGATGCCAGTTCATGTCCTGGCTGCTCCTACTGCTCTGCTTCTGATCCAGCTCCCTGCTAATGAATGGCCTGGGAAAGCAGCAGAGGATAGCCCAAGTGTTTGAACTCCTGCCACCCACATAGGAAACCCAAAAGAAGTTCCTGGCTTCGGCTGGCCCAACCCTGGTCAATGCCTCTATCTAGGGAGTGAACCAGAAGGTAGATCTCTCTCTGTCTCTCTGTAACTGACTTTTAAAAAATCAAGTCATAGAAATAATAGAACTTGGCCAAGGTTACATGGTTATGAAATGGCAGAGCTAAGATCATATCCAAAGCACTGTGATCCTAAGGATCACCACTCTTAGCCATTACATAGAATATGTCTTTTGTAGAGGTTTCCACAAAACTATATTAAAATACCAAGGGACAGGCAGACCCAAAAGACGAAGAAGAAAGTCATCAGAATCATGAAAGTCATCAGAATCATGACTTTCTTTGCTTAGAGTTGCTCCTGGTAATAGACAAGGGCTGGATCTAAGCGGAAAATATCATTAAAGCCCTGATTACTCTCTCAGCCTCCTGTAGGGAAGGAAGCATATTTTTCCCCCTTTGCAATTCTGAGAAGGGTTATATTTAGGGGAGCAAAAGAAAATATATTCTAAGCAATATGATAAACACATACCTGGTATCCACTTAAGTGATTTAGATGCATGACAAAGCATCATTTAAAACCAAACTTAAAATTAACTCTAATGAGGCAGTATTGCCTTTCATTTCACAGCCTGTCACACATTTGCTTTCTTGCATGATAGGTGCTGCATATCTGTCAAGTAAAATCAAGAGGATTTTTCCTCCAGTTGCTGAAATGTTTATGCATTAGGCATTGTCAGGGTGTGTTTTGTTCAGTCATGATTTTTTTCCCAAATAATAGGGGTTGGATATATTGGATGAGATACATTCTCAAGATAGTCTCCCTTATGTTTGTATAACAGATGGTGGGGTCAAGGCTGTACATTGTTCTGATGCATAACGGCAAATTAATTGACCAGCCAATGAGCCTAGGGCCAGCCACCCAACAGGATACAGAGGAAGACAAAATTCTATGGCATTAAGGGGTAGGACTGGTTGAAATTAGCCCGGATATGTTTATACATACATGTCCCATGTCAGGATGGGCCTTATGAGTCTTGCTAAGGCATTGAAACATTACCCAGAAGGCCACAGTCACCCTCTGGAGGGAGAGAAATACTTGATGTTTAATGATTATATAATGGAATGTCGAAGTAGACAATGTCACCTAAATGGAAAACCAATCATATTCATATACTTCCAATCATCTTGCTTGTTAAAGTTATTCAGGGTGTATGTTATAAAGTCCTAGATTCAAATTTTGCTTTGCCTCTGACAAATTATGTAACTCTGAGTGACTTTTTATTGTTTCCAGAGCACCACAGTTCAATCTCCTTGCTTGTGAATTAAGGGTAAGACGACACCTTCCTCTCAGGGCTTCAATGAAAGTAAAACTAAGATGAATCATATATAAAAGCATTCATTCCATATTATTGTATTGTTTAGCGGACAGAAGGACTTGACAATGCTGAGTACATTCGTTGGCTTCTGCATCAGAGGCTTTGTTGATGGGAAGTCCAATGACTCATGGGCCCAAGCAATAACAGCATTGGATTCATGTTAGTGGTCTTCACGGTACCACTGAAAAGGCTGTCAGGTGCTAAAAATGGCCATAGAAAAGTAGCTCTTTATATGGTTAAGAAATGACCATATATGACAGGGTATCAAGGAATATCCAGAAATTTTAGATGTTCATGGGACATACTGAAAAAATTGAATCAATTTATACCTATTTTCTCTTCAACTTGACAAACATTCAGTGAATTTCTACTTTGTCTATGTGATTTGTGACAGTGTTAAGGAAAACTAACATTCATACATATAACAGTTATCAGATACAAACATAGTCAAGCAAAACCTATAATGAGAGAAAAGTGGGGTTCTGCTCAATAAGATTGATCTGAGCAAAGACTTACTATAAGAAATAATGAGACATATTCAGAAATAGGGAATAAAAATATATGACTAGAATAGGCACACAAGTTGAGGAAAATACACTATGACCCCAAATGCCATCTCTGGACTTTATTTTGTGTCGAGCACAGGGCATTAGAAATATTAGAAAAGTAGTGCTCCCAGTCAAAGAGCTGTTTTAATTTATATTTACTTTTCAAGAATATGCAGAATTTGAGAAAAGCCATAAAGAGCTAGGATGTCAGCCAGGTGTTACAGTATTCCAGGAGCAAGACAATGGGAACCTGGATTATTCCATCAGAAATGAAAATGAGAACATTTGAAAATGAATAGAGAGGAAATAGATTTATTGTTAGCAGAGAAGGGATAGCAGAATAAAGGAAACTTTACCCCCATATCATAAGTGATGAAAATTGTTTTGCAAACTATAAAGAGTTATGCAAATGTGTGACATTATACACATCTTTTCATTTTGTTCTGAGAGTAAGACATACACAAAATGGTCAAAACACAACTTGGCTGTCTTTGGAGTAAAAGGAAACCTCACAGAGACAATTGACTTCTCCAAGGTTATACCAGAAAATGGCAGAGTTGTGATCTTAACTTGCATCAGCAGCTCTTTGTACCACAGCCCAAGTCTATATAGACAAGAATACTCAGACCCTGCCTCGTTGTAAAATAACCTCAGAGTTAGTATCACTGTACGCCACTGAATTTGTCTATACTACCAAAAATTCCATTGCACTGTTCAAAACCATTTCTTCTGCATTTTAATAAGCCCTATTTGCAGATATTGTAGCACTAAGTCACATACTCCCAGGAATCTGGGACATAGCGTGCTTTCCCTATGTATTCGAAATGAACTCCCTTAGGAGAACTAGTTGCTTCAACCTCTCCCATATAGTTCTCCATTTCTTGGGATTTGTGAACATCTAACGAAACAAGCTCATTGAATGTAGACATCTTTGTTCTATTCAGTGATCTATCCCAAGTGTTAGAGTGACAAGTGGCTTAGAGTAGATGTTCAGTAACATTATGTTTAATGTATAAATTCCTGTATTCTGAATAGCAAAGATGAAAGTATGATTGAAATTATCCATGTAACTACAGAAATCACTGACTTAGCCATTCTATACTGTACCTGTGCATTGCAGTGTCACACTGCATCCCTAAATATATAAAATTATTATGAGTCATTTAAAACAGGGGCAGGTGTTTGGCACTGCAATTAAAATGTCCCTGGGATGCCCATGTTGGAATGCCTGTGTTAATCTCCCAGCTCCCTGCTAATGCAATGGTGATGGCTCAAGTATTTGGGTCCTTGTCAAGCGGGAAATCTGAATTGAATTCTCTGTTCCTGGGTTCAGCCCCAGCCATCCCAGGCATTTGGGGAATAACTCAGCAGATGGGAGATCTTTTTTCTCTCTATCATTAAATCTGCCTCTCTTTGTCACATAAATAAGCAAATAAAAATTTAAGAATAAATTCTGTGCAATGTCAGGGAATGAGGTGCTTAAAGTCTATTTTTCCAAGAATCAAAGTCAGACACTGTCATTACTAGATTTCTCTGAGTCATTTCATAACCAAAGAAGCATTGTAAGACCATCACGAGCATGGTCCTTAGGCAATGGTTTGATTTTCTGTGATTCTCAGGGAGTCATTAGAATCATTTGGTCTAGATTTGAATACAGCAGAGACTCCTCCTAGGCTACTTGCGAATGAGTGGAACTCCATTCTCTCTCTTTCCTGTCTACTATCATCTTCAGCCAGAAAGATTTCCAGGGAAGGGTGCAATGCTATGATGAATGTGGCCTTGAGTTCAGCAAAACATCTATTAAATCTTGGCCAACTGGTTACTGGCTGTGTGACCTCGAACAAATCACCATGCATCTCCAATCTATAGCATCCTCATCTGCAAAATTGGAACTAGAGTATACTCTTGTTGCTGTTGTGAAAATTAAAGATAAAGCATAAAGGTCTTGACACAGAGCAGATACTTAGCAAATATTTATTGTGTGTATTTTCACAAATGTTGTTTTTCTTTGCACCTGCATCTGTGGATATTTATAACCCAGTAGGGCAAATGCATAAACCAACCTTCTGTCCTCTATTTGGGAGCATTTGGTCAGGGCTTTGTACATGACCTTGGGGCTGCTCCCTTTGTTCATTAAAGCCCAGTGGTATAGGGAATCCAAAGCAGAGGTGAACAGTCAGAAATTCACCTTTTAAAAATAAGATTTGCTGTGATTCCCTCGAAGACTGTGGCCAGGAGAATAAGTTGCCTGTTTCCAGGGCTGCCTGCTGTGGGGGAGAGTGACTGTCACTGACTTTCAGCTTGTCAAATACATTGCTTAGGCATCGCGGTTTACTCCTGAGGCAGCCACTGCTGGGAGTATCCACACAGAGAGGAGTTAAATAGACCATGCTGGGTTTGTAGCGCCATGGCTCATACTGGCCCAGCAGGAAACCCTCCCTCCCTGGTGTTTACAGGTGTGTCTCATGCTTCTTACTGCCTCCTCTACTCCCTGTGTCTTAACATCCATTGGATTTACCTAATGCTTAATGAATGACTTCTGGTGGCTCATGCTATACATCTCATCATTTGGATTTACAACCATTCATTTAGGAGTGGATGAGTAAGTATAACTTCCAACATGAAACAGTTACTAAGAGATTAAATCACTTGCTTACCACTACCCAGATAGTGTTGCATAACTGGATTCAAACTTAGACTTACTTACAAGAGAATCAGGTATGAATTTGGTCATCTGTGGCCTCTTAACTTTGATATCTTCAGAAACCCATTCTTGTGTTCTATTGTACCCTATTAAATGTCTCCCTGATCAAATGATTTATCCCCTTAAATATTTTATTCTTTTTGTTTATTTAAAAGTCAGAGAGACAGAAACAGAAAGAGTGACCTTCCATCTAGTTGTTCATTCTCAACTGCCCAAACAACTAAGGCCAGGCCAGGCAAAGTAGAAGACAGGAACTCTGTCAGGGTCTCCCACGTGGGTGGCATGGACCCAAGTACTTAAGCTATCACCTGCTACCTCCTAAGATTGATTATCAGGAAGCTGGATCTTAAGAGGAGACCAGGAGGGCCAGCGCTGTGGCACAGCAGCTTAAGGCTCCAGCCTGCAGTGCCAGCATCCCATATGGGCACCATTTCAAGTCCTGGCTGCTCCATTTCTGATCCAGCTCTCTGCTATGGCCTGGGAAAGCAGTAGAAGATTGTCCAAGTCCTTGGGCCCCTGAACTTGTGTGGGAGACCCAGAGGAGGCTCCTGGCTCCTGGCTTTGAATCAGTGCAGCTCCAGCCATTGCAGCCATCTGGGAAATGAACCAGTAGACCGAAGACCTCTCTCTCTATCCTTACCTCTCTTTAACTCTTTCAAATAAATAAATAAATAATAGCTGGCACATGAACCCAACTCTGATATGGAGTGTGGGCATCCTAAGCAGCAGTGAGTGTGCTCTAACACCTGACCTCTGAGCAAGTCTATTCTGCCTGTTTCTCACTGACTTGATGAATTTTATTTTGAATTCTTTTTGGAAGATACAAACAGGACCAAGAGAGATGAATCAGACAAGAAAGTTGGCTCCCACTTGCCCACATTCACGATGGGGAGGTCAGAATTTACTGAACACCCACTCCATGCCTGGAAGTGTTCAAAGTTCTTTCTGTGTACCAATTAATTTAATCTCAAAACAACTCAAACTTCAAAGAAATAGCAATTAAATAAATTGTTCAAGAGTACTCAACTGATAAGCCACTGAAGGAGGATTTGAATCCATGGAGTTGGATTCCAGGTGCTTATATGACCACTGTATCACAGTCTTAATCTGCGCACTATCTTTCCAGCAACATTAAAAGGATAATGGAACATCAAAGGTCAATAATCTTTGTATGTTGGTTGTTACCTTTTTCTCCTTTTAAAAATGTTTTTTTCAGGCCGGCGCCGTGGCTCAACCGGCTAATCCTCCGCCTTGCGGCACCGGCACACCGGGTTCTAGTCCCGGTCGGGCCGCCGGATTCTGTCCCGGTTGCCCCTCTTCCAGGCCAGCCCTCTGCTGTGGCCCAGGAGTACAGTGGAGGATGGCCCAAGTGCTTGGGCCCTGCACCCCATGGGAGAACAGGAGAAGCACCTAGTACCTGGCTCCTGCCATCGGATCAGCGCGGTGCGCCGGCCACAGCGTGCTGTCCGCGGCAGCCATTGGAGGGTGAACCAACGGCAAAGGAAGACCTTTCTCTCTCTCTCACTGTCCACTCTGCCTGTCAAAAAAAAAAAAAAAAGTTTTTTTCTCAGCTTCTTGAAAAGCAAAGTGACAGAGAGAGAGAGAGAGAGAGAGAGAGATTTCCACTGGTTCACTTCCTCAGATACCTGCAGGGCTTGGCCAGGCTGAAGCCAAGAGCCCAGATATCTATTTAGGTCTCCCATGTGGGTGGCAGGAGCCATCACATTCTATCTCCCAAGACAAATTAGAAGGCAGCAGCTCAGAGGCAGAGTAGCCAGGACTCAGACTGGCACTCCAGTGTGGGATGTGGATATCCCAGGCAGCAGCTCAACCCACCACACCACAGTATCCGTGCCTCTCCCTCCACTTAAAGAGAGGACGGAGTGAGCCAAGATAGAAGCGAGGCGGAAAATGCCGTAGAAGCCCATTTAGAAAATGGATTGCCTGCCAAGGAAAGGTTATTGAGGCAACATTGCTGGAAATAATTTTTAAAAAGATTAGTAAAGCATATTAGAGGGGAAGACAGAGAGAGGGCCTGAAAGAGCTGCCACGAGTCATGCTTGATTATGTCTGGAGACTTGCATTTAAAGGGTTGGGATGCATTGAACGGTGTCCCTCTCTCTGGCGTTGACTGCCTGCCAGTGGAGAGAAATGCAATGATCACAATCAGCAACCCTGGCATGCAGCAGAGAGCCCAGATAAAAATGTTTAGATGTCACAGGGTCTCCCTGAAAGGCAAGTGCTTCCATTCTGCCGCATGGCTACAGGTCACTGAATTCAGACCCTTGTGTTGAGCATGGGTGCGTAACAGCAGCTCCAGGTGTTACCGTGTATACTCACATCTGCCTGTAGGCCAAGTATTGGGAAGGAAGGTCATATTTCTTAGTCTCCTCACGGATTCAAAGACTAAATATATTCCTGAAGGCTTGAGATCAGTTTTAGTGGTTTCAGAGAGCAGTGTGCATATGAAGAACCCAAGGAATTTGTTAAGATGCAGTTTTCTGTCTCATCTAGAAATTTTAACTCAAGGGATCCAGATGGAGCCTCAGAATCTTCATTTAATCAACTCACTTAAGATAGTTTTGTTACAATGGTCTTTATATTTCATTTTGGTGCGACTCATCAGTGGTTCTTAAGAGACAGGCATCAGAACTGCAGGTGGAGCTCTACAACACTACACCTGCTTGTGTGGTTGGACCTGTTGTGTTCTGAGTTCTGTAGGAGGAGGGCAGGGGTCACCTACTTGTTTTTCCAAGGAAACTGGCTTACACAGAGATTAGCACTCAGGACCCTGGTGAGAGACACCTATAAAACGGCAGAGAAAGATGAGCTAAGAAGCAATCCCAGCACAGTCTTCAGCCAAGATGCCCTTTCGGAGGGCCTTCATACCCAATCTTGATCCATCCTGGATGTTCCCTGCCATAGGAAGGGAATGAGATCTTAATCCTTAACTTCAGTGACTGCACAGGGCCTCACAGCAGAGGACTTACTGCCATCAGCTGGAAGGCAGATCTGACCAGTGCATCATGAAGCCCACTACACTGAATACACTGAATACAGATTTTGTCTGCTTTGGCTCAGTCTGAGCAACCTATGTGATTCTTACACGTTCCCAGGCTGAAAATCAGGAAAGTTTTTCCAGTGGATCCAGTTCTATCAATACTTCCTGGAGAATTCCCACTTATGTCAGTTGTCTTCTTTCTGGAAACTGTTTATATTATCAGAATTCATCACTGTACTTTTGGAGCTGTCAGTTGTCAAAGAGTTTATGGAAAATGTGTAACATGAAATAACTGAATGGGTTTCAAAAATTTGGGATTTATTTATTTATTGGACAGACAGAAAAGTCCTCTATTTACTGACTTACTCCTCAAATGGCCACAACAGCTGGGGCTGGGCCAGTCCGGAACCAGGAGCCAGGAGCTTCTTCCAGCTCTCCTACATGGATTCAAGGGCTCAAGGACTCAGGCTGTCTTCTACTGCTTTTCCAGGTGCATTTTAGGGGAGCTGGATCAGATGTGGAGTAGCCAGGACTTGAACTGGCGCTCATAGGGGATGCTGGTGCTGCAGGCAGAGGCTTAACCTTCTATGTCACAATGCTGGCTCCTAAACTTGTCTTTTTTTTTTTTAATGGTTGATTAGAAAGGCAGAGTTACAGAGAGAGGGAGGGAGAGACAAAGATCTCCCATTCCCTGGTTCACTTCCCAAATGGCTGAAACTGTCGGAGCTGGGCAAGATCAAAGGCAGAAGCCTGGGGCTTCCTCCAGGTCTCCCTTGTGGGAAGCGGGGCCCAAGCAGGGTAGCCAGGACTTGATTGAACCAAGCTTCATGTGGGATGACAGCATCACAAGCAGCTGATTATCATGCTTCACCACAATACTGGTCCTAAAGTTCTCTTGTAATTCCATTTTCTGCTAACTTCTACTACAACTGTTCTATAAACTTGCATTATTCCATGTCTTTCTTCTCTACTAGTTTACTCATTTCATAGAGAACAGATTCACTTCTGGGTATACACATAATGGGTACTGTATGAATGAATGAATGAATTTTTAAAACATTCATTTATTTATTTGAAAGAGTTACCTATAGGGAGAGACACAGACAGACAGAGATCTTCCATCTACTAGTTCACTCCCCAAATGACCACAAAAGCCAGGGTTAGCCAGGACAAAGCCAGGAGCTTCATCTGGGTCTCCCATGTGGTTGCTGGGGTCTGTGGACTTGGACCATCTTCTACTGCTTTCCCAGGTGCATTAGCAGGGAGCTGGATCAGAAGTGGAATTGTTGGGACTAGAACTGGCACCCATATGGGATGCTAGGGTGGCAGGTGGCAGCTTTACCCTTTAGGCCACAGCCCTGGCCCCTGAATGATTTTTTTAATCAGTTACTGAAGGGTTAGGAGAGGAGGCAAAGAGAAGATAATCTCTTATTTGTCTTTTGATATCTCTCCTCCCCCCCCAAAATTGTATAAGACAAGTATTTCCACCTCTCCCTTCAAGAGAACTGCCTTACACAAGCTTATTAACTAGATATTCCTAAGTCCTTTCCTAGGTCCTTGAATTACAAATTCTGAGTGTGTGAAAACCTGGAATCTGCAATTTTGCTATCACAGTACCTCTGAATCTACTTGCAAACAAAAGATAATTAGGAAAAAATATTTTTTACTACCCTGTAGAATGATTAAAAAAAAAAAACTGATTCAACCTCTAGGTAATCCTGGGGGTCTCTTTTTATTTGCATGATTCTAGAATTGGGCAACACATTTTTTTTAAAAAAATATTTATTTGTAAAGCAGAGTTACAGAGAGAGAAAGCAGGAGAGATCGATCCTACATCTTCTGGTTTACTCCTCAAATGGCCAGAAGTGCACCAATCCAAAGCCAGGAGCCTGGAGCTTCTTCTGGGTCTCCCTCATGGGTACAGGGACCCAAGGACTTGGGTCATCATCCACTGCTCTCCAAGGCCATAGCAGAGAGCTGGTTCAGAAGTGGAGCAGCACTTGAGCTGGCACCCACATGGGATGCTGGCACTGCAGGTGGTATCTTTACCTGCCATGCCACAGTGTTGGCCCCATGTGCTCTCTCTTTATCAGGCTCACATCAACCAATGCCACCTTCTTGCCTGCTAAAAGAATCTGTGTCAAACAACTGCTGTGAAACGCTGAACTAGCAAGCTGGTATTGGAATTCATAAAACCTTCATTCAGTGATAATAGAAAACTAAAATCTTCCTCCGCATCCCCAGTAATCCAACTTCCCCCAGATCCCTGAGCTATCCATTGTGTCCATAGTACATATTACTAAGCCTGTGCCCTAACTCAAATGACTTGCATGGGTAACCCTGAAGTGTAACAAGCAGTGAGCCAGTGACTGGCCACAGTAACAGGTCACTGAGGGTTTGGAGAGGAGGGGGAACCCAGGGGTTTCCAGGGTTCCCTATCCAACCTGAGATGCGGGGGACTCCAGCAGTTCCAGAGCCTGCTACCATCTCAGGGTCCTGACAGTTAATTTTAGACGTGTCTTGAGGGAAAGAGTAGCAGCGTTTCCTGCTGAAGGCGAGTACCGGTGAGTGATGCTGTTTTTGTTCAAGCAGAAAAGAGGAGCTTAGAAACCTAATAGGAACGTGGGCTTCCCCTCAGTGTCTTGAAAGCCAGAAGTTACTATTAAGTAAAATCTGCCTTGCTTGAAATCTCTGGGGGGGTGGCAGAGAGGAGGAGGAGGACACTCATTTAGGACACACTTCGTCCTAAATGATTGCTTTGCTGATAGACGGTGGCATTGTGGAGCAGATGATTTTGTGGGAAGAGGCTTTAATTCCTCCAGCAATCCTATTCACACCTTATAAATTAAAAGAAGCCCAGTTGTTTATCAGCACAGATGACTATCTTAAGAATGTAAAGGTAAAAGTTGTCAGCAATGAATAAGAGAGCTTATATATACGGTGTGTGCTGAGAAAACAAAAAAAGACAGGTGACAGGAGAAAGGGAGTTCATGTTTCTCAAATGTCAGAGCCCACACACACATCACCACCCTTCCCTGTGATGGAGCTGTTGTCATCTGAACTTTAGAAATGAGAAGTGGAGGCTCATGGGTTTAAGTCAATTACTGAGGAAAAAGCTGACGTTCCTGCTCAACCCTCACCGTTCCACCAGGTAAGGGGAACATTGACAAGAGAAAGAAGAGGGCAAAGGTGGTATGGAGGATAACATGCATGAGTATATGATGGAACACAAAAGAACCCCCCCCCCCCAATCTCCTGGGAAACTTAGTAAAACAGGGGCTCCTTTGTAATCACACCGTCCCAGAACAGAATGCCTTGCCTGGATTTTTTTCATAGGACTCAGCTGACCAGACAGTCCTGTCCCAAGTGATTGCACAGAGGTCCTGGGATGTCTCAAGCGTTCAAAATGGTCTCATTCACTGCTTGTACTTGCTGCTAGGTGCAAACCAAGCTGAGCCTCCCGCTCTCCCTGTGGGTATCTGCATGGTCACTGTGGATTTCTCACAATTGATGGCTGTGGCAGGAGAGCACATTCCCAGAACACAACCCCAGGAGGAAAGCATGTGTCCACTCTTGGCTTGCTTCCCACTGATATCCCACTAGCCCCCACCAGCCAGGTGAGTGTGTGAGAGAGCCACTGTGCGACCATGAATACTAAAGACAGGAATACTGGGGCCTACTTACCGGGGTGGGGCTGCTTAACTCCATTCTAAGCCTACTGCACAGAAATCTTCAAGAGGCTAGATGACAGTTACTTGCATTTTTAACAAGCATCCTATAGTATCTCTGTAGTTCAGTTTCCTTACTTCAATATCTGCCTCATACCTTCTCCCTTTAAAACTTGTTTCATGCTGAAAATCTTGGTTAATTCATTAATCAGCAGGGCAATAGGTTTATTGATTTGAGAAAAAGAGATTCATTGATCTGGAGAGAAAACAATAAAATCAACAACCACAAAAATTTCACTGAAAAAGCTCTTTGTAGTTACCAGTGACCTCCATGTCACTATGAAATGAACATTTTTCAATCCTCATCTCACTTGATTTCTTACCAGCATCAATATTGTTGATCACTCGCTCTTTCCATAAATACTCTTCCCCTTACCTTCTCTGCTATCTCACTCCTGCCTCCTGACTTCTGTCCCTCTGATTCTAATTCCAACATCTTTTTAGGTCATTTTCTTCTTCCTAATTGCTAAATGTTGGTTCTAAGAAAGTATTTCCATCTCTGTACTTTTTATCTATATGATTTGTCTGTCACCAAGTGCCCATCATCAACCTGGACTAAGAACTCCCAAAATTATGTGGCTAGCCCAGATGTCTGCTCTGAGCTACATCTTTCTATATCCTACTATTTTCTCCAGACTTCTCATACACTGTCTCAAAGGAATTCATACTTAAAGTTCTAAAAGTAAACTGGACCCACCTTTCCACCCAATCCCAGACTGTTTTTTCCAGCCTTTATTTTTTGGTTAATCAGACGACTATCCATGTGGTTCTGCAGTGATGGGTTAAGAAATCATTCTGTTGTTTTCTCTCCATCAGCTTCCTAGACACTTCATTGCATCCATCACCATATTTTTAAAATATATATAAGATATTTATTTCTTGGCAGGTGCTGCGGCTCACTAGGCTAATCCTCCACCTGCAGTGCCAGCACCCTGGGTTCTAGTCCTAGTTGGGGCTCCAGATTCTGTCCCGGTTGCTCCTCTTCCAGTCCAGCCCTCTGCTGTGGCCCAGGAAGGCAGTGGAGGATGGCCCAAGTGCTTGGGCCCTACACGCACATGGGAGATCAGGAGAAGCACCTGGCTCCTGGCTTCGGATCAGCACAGTGCGCCGGCCGCAGCGGCCATTGGGAGTGAACCAACAGAAAAAGGAAGACCCTTCTCTCTCTCTCTCTCTCTCTCTCTCTCTCTCACTGTCCACTCTGCCTGTCAAAAAAAAGATATTTATTTCTTTGCAAGGCAGAGAGGGAGAGAAGAGAGAAAGAAAAGAGAGAGAAAATTAATTTCCATCTGATGGTCACTCCTCAAATGGCTGTAATGTCTAGGGCTAGGGCAGGCCAAATCCAGGAGCTTCATCTTGGTCTCCCACATAGGTAGGGCAGGAACTCTAGCACTTAGGTTATCTACTGTTCATTTCCCTGGTACATTAGCAAGGAGCTGGAACAGAAATGGAGCAGCAAGGGCCTGAACCTGCACCCATATGTGATGCCAATGTTGCCCCCAGTGGCTTAACCTGGTCTGCCAAAACACTGGCCCCTCAGAATTTGTGTTGATCATACCTTCCCTAATGGATCCACCCATCTGCATCATCTTCTCTTACAGCTCCCTAATCCCGGTTGCTAGAATTTATCATCTATAAAATAAAGAATTTCTCAGTGGTCCTCCAGCCTTATTTTATTCTTCCTCCCTTCCCTTGCATGACACATAATATTTTCTCCAGGTTTCAAAACTTTTTTTTTTTTTTAAAACACACAGCTATGTCATCATTTCATTGAAAACATTCAATGTTTTCCTACTTAATTTAAAGATGGAAATCCTTATGGTGATTGCTTCAAGGCCTGAATCCTGCTTCCTCTGGAGTCCCTTAGTCTATTCTGCCTTTTGTTTCTTCTGATTCACCTGCTCTGGCATCTTTTTCATTCTTGTAATGCACAACTGTCTCCCACCTGAGAGCTCTGATGCTCCTTAGGAACATCTCATCATTTTATTACTGATTCTTTGTAACCCAGTCTGTGTGTCCATTTCTTGGGGAAGCAACTCTTCACCATACTCACCAGGCTGTTTCAGCACTTCTTGTTATCACACTCCTAGTTCTGTGATCTTCTGATTCCTAGAGTTGACCACAGTTTATAGTAGCACATCTGTTGGTGTGTTGATTATAATAAGAGTGTCTGTCTGCTTCACTAGATCTGTGAGGGCTACAACCACATTTGTCCAACTCACACATCCTCCATGTTTGTGGCATAATGGGTGCTCAAAATGTTTTTGGAAGAATAGAGCAAGGAATCAAACTGTTAGGACTAGTGCCTTGCCATCGTCAATGTTCATTGCCTGTTTCTTGCCATTCAAAGAGAGTTCTTCATTTCTGGTTAGCCATTCAGAGTGATGCTTGCCCTAACACTAACATCTGGAGCCATCTTCTGAGAGGGCACGTCTCTAAGACAAGCACGGGTAGTCTCATGCTAAGTACCATATCTTTGAATCTGTGTTTGCTAGAAGTAACCCAGCTGTGTTAGCATAGTCCCAAGATTTAATAGAACCTCTAATTTGGTCCCATGAGCATAAAAAAAGAGAAAGAAACATTGATTGCCAATGGTAATTAAGATGAAATCCACCAATAGCTAATAATGGAATTTGGGAGCTTGGTTTCAGATAATTGTATGAATGTAAATTAGCAATATAAATATTAAGATATATCCCATGTACATTGTTCAGAAACAGGAAGCAGATGCCCTGTAGATTTCAAACAGGGCTTGCCCTTGAGAGGTATGGAGTTGGTTTGGTTTCCTCAGTATGTGAATTGGATTTCTGACAAGACAACCCTTGACACAACGCTCGTATCAAGCTGCTTTGACACTTTGGGATGTCTGAAGCATACTGAGGGCAATTGATCAGACCCATTACTGCCCACTCGCCTTCAACTAATCCTTTCTGACTTGACCTATTCTGGGGAGGATTACTGAGAATTTTGGTTGCTGCATTTGTGAAGGTTGAGTTGGTCAAGGCTCCTAATCATTACCGTACTTTGCACTTTCAATGGATATTTCCATCTTGGCATTCTCCTTGCTTCCCCTTTGCACACCCCTTGGATTGATTTGTGTATGGACTAGCTTTACACTTGGATGAATTGGAAAGCCAGTGCTCAGCAGCTCTGCATTTGAGAAGTTATCCATGTTTTATTAAGAAAGAAAATGGTCATTTAAAGATGATAGTCCTTAGAACAATTTCACAGGGCCCTCGCTGGCATGGTCAGTTCATTTGATGATTTAAACCTTATCACGTCCCTGTAGAAGTGTCACCAACCTCAGGATAGCTACACTATCCACAAAGGAAGAGATTGCGTCTTGTGGAGTTAGGGATAGAAGTTTCATCTTCCCTGTAGTTTGATGATAAGAAAAACTCCCCAGACATCTCAGATTTAGCATTCACCAAACTCAGATGATTAATCAATAAGAGAAAATTCAGCATCTCTGCATTTATCCATCCAGTTGCTCAAAGAAAGTATGTTCAGCTTGTACTACGTTCCAGGCACTAAATCAGACAGAAGAGATAGAGATACAAACGACAAACAAACACGTACTCAACCCCTGCCCTGCTGAGCTCACACTTATGAGCAGATGGACATAAACCAGATACAGGCACAATGAATGTGAAGGTTTAGCTGTGCTGACTGCCAGGAATGAGAGGTAAAATAATTCTCAGAGAGTATATAATACACACGTCTGGCCTAAACATGAAAGAGCATGGCCTAACTCCTGGGCTCTTGCTGTACTCTAATTACTGAAGACGTTGAGATAGGAAGTTTGAAATCATGTGCACAGTCACAAGGTTCACCTAAGATTTCATGATGGTAATATTTTGATAGTTGAAAAAACTTATTAGTGGATGGATTTTAGTTCCTCTAGGTTTTTTGTTTTTGTTTTCCTCAGAAATTTGTGCTAA
Organism: Sylvilagus floridanus; assembly: GCA_949820135.1. Classification (NCBI taxonomy): domain Eukaryota; kingdom Metazoa; phylum Chordata; class Mammalia; order Lagomorpha; family Leporidae; genus Sylvilagus; species Sylvilagus floridanus. The sequence goes on from OX463235.1 coordinate 57,598,985, forward strand.
ACTTTTGCGCTGTTTATCAAAGTTCACATTGTGTCCTATAATGGCTTTATAAAAATTCTTGAGTTAGAAGGCCACTCGTGTCCAATGACTATCATGTATGTAACTATCTCCCACTTGTTCCAGCTGTTATCCCATTCTAAAGACACACACCCCTTCCTTCCTATCAGGTTTATTTGTGGTGATGAGAACAGGAATCTAGTGGGAATGGGGAACTCTGACGTCTTTGCATAGAAGCAGGGTTATGAGAGGCCACAATCTGAGGTTGGTTGGTAAGAATTCTTACTAAAGATACTCAAGTTCACAACTGAAAGAATATGCCAAGTTAATGTTTTATTTTAAAGGCAGAGTTATTCAGAGAACAGAGAGACATACAGAGAGAGAGAGAGAGAGAGATCATCAATCCATTGGTTCACTCCCCAAACGGCTACAGTGCCTGAGGCTGGGGCAGACTAGAGGACTAGAGCCAGGAGCTCAGAACTCCATCTGAATTTCACACACAGGTGGCAGGGTCCCAAATACCTGACCATCTTCTGCTGCTTTGCCAAGTAGATTATCAGGGAGGTGAATCAGAAGCAGAGCAACCAGGATTTGCACTGAGATTTGAATGAGGGATGCCAGCTTTGCAAGTATCAGCTTAACCCACTGCAATACAACACAGAACCCAAAGTTAAATTTTAAGAATGAGATTGAGGACAAAGGATAAAAATTAAAATCCAGCAGGAATGCTCTGATAATAACTGTAGCTTATGATTTAATAAATGTTTATTACATCAAGTTAGTATTGTAATCACATTGCATGCTTCACTTAAAAGATTTAAAAGTCACAGATCAATTTCCAACAAGACAGTTTGAGGAGCTCTAACCTACTTTCCAGTAAAGCTGATCAGAATTATATTTTTTTTAAAAAAAAATTGGGGATTTGATTTTTCTTTACAGTCCTTATCTATACTCTGGAGGAACAGTGGTTTTTCTACTTACTGCTTGTTGAATTATTTAGTGGAGGGTTAAGCTTGTGATTATAAAGAAAATTGAAAGTATGTAACTGTAAAAATTAAAAGAAAAATAAGAAGGAAGGAGAGAGGGAGGGAGGGAAGGTAGGGTGGAAGTATCATGTTCGTAAAACTGTGTATACAAAATGCATGAAATGTGTACCCTCTGTATGAATAAATAGTGCAGAAATTTAGTTGGGAGTAAAATTAATGTGATAATGCTTTTGAAAATAGGAAATATTTTATATATCTAAATGCAGTATTTTAAATGAACACATTAAGGTTTATACAATGTTTAACATTGTGGAAAATATGTACAATGGCATTTTATGTAGAAATTCAAAGTATATTAACAAAAATATATTTTGAAAATATCAACACATACCTTTTATTATGTATATTTAATAAAACATTGAACCCAATAGTAAAAAAAAATTATAGATTATAGAGATAGTTCTAAGGCAAATACCAAAATAGGAAATATCTATCTCAGAAAATCTGTAAGAGTTCTGTAAGAAAGGCAAGAGTTTGTGTGTGAAATAAGGGTGATTTTCCCTCATCCCTCTCCCAGCTCAATGAGGCAGACACTCCACACAGTGCTGCAATCAAAACCCAGGGCTCCAGGGGCCGGCGCTGTGGTGCAGCAGGTTAAAGTCCTGGCCTGAAGAACCGGCATCCTCTATGGGCGCCGGTTCTAGTCCGCACTGCTCCTCTTCCAATCCAGTTCTCTGCTGTGGCCTGGGAAAGCAGTAGAAGATGGCCCAAGTGCTTGGGCCCCTGCACCCACATGGGAGAAAGAACTGGAAGAAGCTCCTGGCTCTTGGCTTTGGCTCGGCGCAGCTCCAGCCATTGCATCCATCTGGGGAGTGAACCAGTGGGTGGAAGACCTCTCTCTCTGTCTCTACATCTCTTTGTAACTCTTTCAAATAGATAAAATAAAATAAATTAAAAAAAAACAACCAGGGCTCCTTCTCCTCAAGGACTCCAGTTGCAGAACTGTCTTCCTAGGCAAAGCAGGACCTCCATATTTCTTATGGTGACACACATTTCCTATTGTAGAGGCTAGATTCCTGACAAGTGCCTTTGAGAGGTGGGGTTCCCTTCTTCCTCCAAGTTCAGAGGATAAAGTCCCTCTAACGGTTTGAAGAGGTTGAGAAACTGGATGTCCACCTCTTGGCTTGAGAGATGGTTTCCATAGCAGGAGAGACAAACCCAGAGGACCTCAGGCTAAGTGCTTAGATGTGCCCCCCCCCCCCCCCCCGTGAGAATGAGGCCTTTGTTCCCTGCCACAGCTCCTGTTCAGCTGAGATTTTTTTTCTTGAGCACAGAGAAGCAGCTCATTAAATAGATTGCTCCCAGTCTCTCTACAAAGAACTGACTGCATTTCAACATAGAGAAATTCAAACCTAAGAATGCACTTAAGACCAGTGGAGGTATGTCTACATGTTACAGATCCATATCAATATGTAAGATAACCCTTTTAGTCTCCCAGCACCAAATTCTCAGCTTGTGTTTATCTAAGAAAGTCTATTTTGCCTTCATTTTTGGAAGCTAAATTTTCTAGATATAAAATTGATTGGCAGAAAATTTCGCAAATTTACTAAAAAGTCAGCCAACAACATACCACAGGAGCTCTCGGAACCACAAATACAGTAATAACAAAAAAAATCCACCAACAGACACAGGAAAAATGCTGAAAGTCTAACAGAAGAAAATCATGAGAATCAGCACATCACCAAGTGGGGAACCCCAATAAAGTCAAAAGTTTCCTTCTCAGCAGAAACAAGGGAACCAGGAGGCAGCAGGATAGCAGTCACAGTGATCAAAGAGAGAAATACAAAGAAAGTGGGTGCAAACATACCTTAGATCAGGAAATAATGAGTAAAATAACAACAATGTACTGCTGGATTTGTAATATTAATCAATACTGTGTTAGTCAACATGGCCTAGCATCACGATGCCGCAGGCTGGGAAGCTGAAACAGCAGATATTCATTATTTCACAGTTCTGGAAGCCAAAAACATAAGATCAAGCAGGGTTGCATTCTGGTGAGGACACTTTCTAGCTTGTAATCAACCTATCTGTGTTTCCTCTCACAGCCTTTCCTCTGTGCACACACACACATACACACACAGATTCATATCTCTCGTGTGTCTTCCTCTTCTTATGAGGCCATCAGTTCTATTGGATTTGGGGCCCATCTTTTTTTTTTACATTATTTAACATTACATGCCACCTCGATGGCCCTATATCCAAATCTGGTCACATTGGAGAGTAGCATTTCCAACTGTAAGTGTAATACTTTCCAGACTTGTGTGAGTTGTTCTAGATAATTATTTAACCTGAGAAGCAGTAGCAACTCTCAAATTTGTAGCAAGTTGGTCAGATGTGTGAGTGGCTGAACATGTGGGTGGTGTCTAAAGTAATGGGTTTTGTGCAGGACTGTGCCTTCAACCTCTGGTGTCAGTGCTAACTCTACGTGATTTATGGTAGATTTACAGTGAATATGTACAGAATTTCACTGCTGTACAGCCCCGGTACACATTAATAGAGAATGCCAATATAAAGAAATGTACGTATTTAGTCATAGTCTGCCTGTATGGCCTTTCCTGATTATCTGATTTCTCAATGATTGTGTCCACTTGTGTGTGTGATGGTTTATTGTATGTGGTGACATGACTGCATCACAGAGTTCCCAGGTATTTTCTTGAACATTATTCCGGGTGTGTCTGTTGCCTTCTGCAATGCGGTGGGACTCGGGCACTCTGATGGAGGCCACAGTAGAACAGAAGGCCAAGCGAGAAAGAAGTCCTGCTCCCCTGCACGTTCCTGAGCTGAGACCGCTTTCCTCCTGCTTTGGATTTCGACTCCCGAGTTGAACTTGCACCCAGAACTTTGTTGCTCAGGTCTTTGACTCAGACTAGATATCCTCAACCTCCATAATGATGTGAAGTATTTCCTATTGATAAATAGATAGGTATCATTTAATACTTTGTTACTGATCTCTATGTATCCTTTATCTATATCCATGCCAGCTTTTTGATTCTCTCAAGAACACTGCCTAATGTAACTTCTTAATTCCTAAAGCACGAAAGCCTTTAAAATTTTCAGTAAAAATATATTAACTTCTGTTTTTAAATACTTACCCATCAGTCTAATTAACTCATATCAGTTGTTAATAAGGCCACCGAAAGTCAGTTCTGTGTGAATTTACTATTTAGTATTTCTAGCATCTAACACCATATTCTATGAACATTAAACTAATAATATGTTGCTGTTGATTTAATAATAGACAGAAACACAGATCATATATCCTTTGATTATATGCTCTTCATAATTTTAAAATCAAACATTTCCAAAAGGAAGATACACTTGAAATTTGACCAAATACCATTTGCCAATGACGAGGCTGTCCATAGGAACTGTTCTCTTTTAAGAAGTTCCAGATCGTTACTGTTCTCAAATTGTTGATCAAGATACCTTGATTTCTTCTAGTGTCAGTGGCAAGAGCCCCTTTTTGAGTATTCAGAATTAAACCATAACCAATAAGGTGTTATAGAAAATATGACACTTCTACTAGGAAGTGACTATATTAAGACATTTAGCACCACAGTTCTGATGAGGAGGCATGTCTGAGACAAGATCACATGAAAAAAAATATTTCCAGAAGAAAATATTTATTTTGGCATATCCTGAAAGAAAAAATATTGTTTCTAATTCATAAAAAGGCTTTTATACATTAATGCACTCTAGGGTATCTTTGTTACATTTTATAATCTGAGGTTTTATTAAACTTGAATATTTCTGCTATTTTGCATTCTACAATAAGTATCAGATTATTCTATCAATATCTTTATTCTCTGTGGCAGTAGAGAAAATGGCCCTCCATCTGTTATCTACTAGAGCAATCTTAAATATAGGCACAGTTTTTGTATAAAGATTTGTTTATTTATTTGAAAGGCAGAGTTACAGAGGGAGGGAGCATCCACTTGCTGGTTTACTCCCCAAATGACTAAAATGGCTAGGGCTGAGCCAGACCAAAGCCCTGGGTGTGGAACTCCATCTGGGTCTCCTATGTGGATGGCCCAAGTCCTTAGGCCATCTTCCGTTGCTTTTTCAATCACATTAGTGGGGGACTAGATTGGAAGTAGAGCAGCCAGGACTAGAACTGGAGCCCACATGGGATGTTGGCATGGCAGCCATTGGCCAAACACTCTACAACTAAGTTGGCACCTAGACAAACTTCTCATTTGACCTCTCACTGGTGTATCATATATAGTGAATATATATATAATTATAAACTGAATATTATTAAATTATATATAGATATGTATCATCCACATACTGTTCTTCCTTGGAAAATCTTTTCTTTGGCTTCTATCACACCACATTCCTTGAATGTCCCATAATATTTATATACTGGTTTTAATATCGCCATGCAAAAGAAACTGATGCTAATGAAGATGCCTCCAATGATGTTGCTGAGATATGGGGCCAATGCTGCCAGCATTAGGCTGAGCTTGGTGACCTGTGGAAATTGAGAGTTTTTTTTTTTTTTTTTTAAGATTTGACAAAGCTACAGAGAGAGAGAGAGAGAGAGAGACATACACAGAGAGAAAGATCTTCCATCCACTGGTTCACTCCCCAAATGGCTCCAACAGCCAGAGCTTTACTGATCCTAAGTCAGCAGCCAGAAGCTTCTTCCAGATCTCCCACGCGGGGGCAGGGGCCCAAGGAGTTGGGCCAGCTTCTGCTTTCCCAGACCATAGCAGAGAGCTGGATAGGAAGTGGAGCAGCCAGGACTGGAACCGGCGCCCACATGGGATGCTGGGGCTTTAGCCTGCTGCACCAAAGCATGGGCCCTGAGATTGTTTCAACACTGCATTTTTTCTCTTTCTCCTTTACGCTGAGCAAACATCCCTAGTAGTCACCTAACAAGACAATCTTTATGTTAAACTCAGCGTCACCAGCTGGTAGCCGCAGGTCTCTGTCCTAGAGTAAGTTCCATCCAGAAAGCTTCAACCTCACAGAAATAAACTTCTGGTGACCATGTAGCATACAAGGTCAATTATGCCCAAGTCCTGGGACCACCCGCTGATTAATCTCAAGAAGGACTCTTGCAAATCACATTGTTTATATGAAAGAAAATGGAATGCTCAAGATTTTAGTTTATTTTTTTTATAATGCTTTTATTTAAAGAATATAAATTTCCAAAATACAGCTTATAGATTACAATGGCTTCCCCTCCATAATTTCCCCCCCACCCGCAACCCTCCCCTTTCCCACTCCCTCTCCCCTTGCTTCACATCAAGATTTATTTTCAATTCTCTTTATATACAGAAGATCAGTTTAGTATATATTAAGTAAAGATTTCAACAGTTTGCCCTCACATAGCAACACAAAGTGAAAAATACTGTTGGAGTACTAGTTATAGTATTAATTCACAATGTATAGCACATTAAGGACAGAGATCCTACATGATATATTTTTTTAAAAAATTGATTAATTTTCTAGGCAATTTCCAATTTAACACCAAGTTTTTTTTTCATTTTTAATTATCTATATACAGAAGATTGATTCAGTATATACTAAGTAAAGATTTCATCAGTTTGCACCCACACAGAAACACAAAGTGTAAAATACTGTTTCAGTGCTAGTTATAGCATTACTTCACATTGAACAACACATTAAGGACAGATCCCACATGAGACGTAAGTACACAGTGACTCCTGAAGTTGATTTAACAATTTGACACTCTTGTTTATGGCCTCAGTAATCTCCTAGGCTCTAGTCATGAGTTGCCAAGGCTATGGAAGCCTTTAGGGTTCGCTGACTTCAATCTTATTCCAACAGGGTCATAGTCAAAGTGGAGGTTCTCTCCTCCCTTCAGAGAAAGTTACCTCCTTCTCTGATGGCCCCATTCGTTCCACTGGGATCTCACTCAAGAGATCTTTCATTTAGGTCTTCTTTTTTTTCCAGAGTGTCTTAGCTTTCCATGCCTAGAATATTCTCATGGGCTCTTGAGCCAGATCTGAATGCCTTAAGGGCTGATTCTGAGGCCAGAGTGCTATTTAGGACATCTGCCATTCTATGAGTCTGCAGTGTATCTCGCTTCCCATGTTGGATCATTCTCTCCCTTTTTGATTCTATCAGTTGGTATTAGCAGACACTAGTCTTGTTTGTGTGATCCCTTTGACTCTTAGACCTATCAGTGTGATCAATTGTGAACTGAAATTGATCACTTGGACTAGTGAGATGGCCTTGGTACATGCCACCTTGATGGGATTGTATTGGAATTCCCTGGCCTGTTTCTAACTCCATCATTTGGGGCAGTTCCAATTGAGCATGTCCCAAATTGTACATCTCCTCCCTCTCTTATTCCCACTCTTTTATTTCACAGGGATCACTTTTCAGTTAAAATTTAATAATTTCAATAAATTTAGTCATTTTAAAGCATAGGTATCATTCACTAGTTTACCACATAGATTTTTTTCTGTCAAAGGTTCAAGAGCACATACACAAGTAGACTACTAGAATATACATGCATCTCACTGGAGATGAACTAGGAACTGCTCTTACACCAAACAAGCTGTTCTATCTGAGATGTGTGCCACCTACTTGAGAGCTTCTCAATGGGATTAGAATTTTTTCTTTTCTTTTAAAGATTTATTTATTTACTTGAAAGTCAAAGTTACAGAAAGAGAGAGAGACACAGAGAGAGAGAGAGAGAGAGAGAGAGTGAGAGAGAGAGAGAGAGAGTGTTTTCCATCCGTTGGTTCACTCCCCAATTGGCCGCAACAGCCAGAGCTGTGCTGATCTGAAGCCAGGAGCCAGGAGCTTCTTCCAGGTCTCCCATGCATGTGCAAGGACTTGGGTCATCGTCTACTGCTTTCCCAGGGCATAGCAGAGAGCTGGATCAGAAATGGAGCAGCTGGGTCTCACACTGGCGCCCACATGGGATGCCGGCGCTTCAGGCTAGTGCATTAACCCACTGCACCACAGCGACGGCCAGGCCCCAGGATTAGCTTGTTACTTAAACTTGTTGCCAAATATAGATTTCCCCTCTCATAGCAAATACCAAATATACCTTTTTTTTTTTGACAGGCAGAGTGGACAGTAACAGAGAGAGACAGAGAGAAAGGTCTTCCTTTGCCGTTGGTTCACCCTCCAATGGCTGCCGCTGCCAGGGGCTGATCCAATGGCAGGAGCCAGGTGCTTCTCCTGGTCTCCCATGGGGTGCAGGGCCCAAGCACTTGGGCCATCCTCCACTGCACTCCCTGGCCACAGCAGAGAGCTGGCCTGGAAGAGGGGCAACCGGGACAGAATCCGGTGCCCCGACCGGGACTAGAACCCAGTGTGCCGCCGCCGCAAGGTGGAGGATTAGCCTATTGAGCCGTGCCTCTGGCCCCAAATATACCTTTTTAATGTAGAGCACCAAAAACTCTTCTTCATTTGCTCTTGCCACACCCTCTACATCCCTCATCTGAGATTAAGAACTTGTATTTATAGGCTTCGGGTAATTTTTGATCCTTCCTAAATTAGCTGATTTATTGACCACTTGCCAATTTTTGTTATTGTTTCTTGACAATTTCTCAATATCATCTACTTCACTGGGTTCAAGATAAACATGTGTGCGTAAAACAAGGCAAACAACTCAAGTAATGTTATTTTAGTTCTGAACATATGAAGATGAAGGCAATAGTTGGAAATTCTAATATGATAGCGCATAAAATAGATTGAACATTAAATAAGGCATGATATATAGCAACTGTAATCAAATGTATTTACTGTTGATAATTTTAATTAAGGAAGTTGTTAATAGAGTTCTGTATATTCAGGAAGGATTTCATGACTTTATTTTTAGAAGCATAGACTCTCAAATTTACAAGTCACATGAATTAAATGAATCCAATGATGAGCATGTAATTGAAAGCCTTCCTTCTTAGGACTGAAAAATAATTTTAATTGCAAATTGTTATTATGCCATCCTTCTTAGTTTATTTATGTGAGTAAAGTTCTTGTAAAAGTACTACCATTTTTTGTTTCAATGAATATCTGGTAGTTATTAAGGGCCTCTAGAAATTAAAGTATTTTTTCCTTTTATTTCTAAAAATATTTAATTCAAATTAATTCCCTGAAAGCTATCGTGTGGGTTATGTTTTTGTCTGAGCATCACCATCTCTTATTGAGATAAAGATCTAACTTCTTCACATAGAGACCCATCATTCAGAAAAGAAAAATCAACCAAGATTACATTGAATCCATGTAAATTCAGAAAGGAGGGTTTCTGTTTTTTGGATGCAGGTATGCCGCTTTACTCCATATTTGATGCATCTGTTCTCAGTTCTTCTTCTTAAAATCACTTGTTAATTTTCACAGGGATTAGATAAGATGTAAATAATGATTTATAACTCAGAGTTGCATCAAGCATTCATTTATTCATTCAGTATGCATATATCGCATGGCTCTGTTAAACTTGTGGTTAACTCATACACAGCTCCTTTATTAAACTCTTACATTCCAAGCCAACATTTCTTTGCCCTAATCAGTATAAAACCAAGTACCGTATAAACTGGCATAGTCTTATATCATAGAGTCAGCAAAGTCACTCAGTCTAGACCATCCTATACCTTTTTAGCTTGACTTGTCATTCCTTTCCCCGAAAAAAAATAAAACAAAGTCTCCTACATTTTCCATCCCTTCTGTCTCCTTATCAACCCAAGTGCTTCCTTGTATAGCCCAGGGTGACACAGCATACCCACTGCTCCTGGGTTCTGTGAGTAACAAACTGTTTTTTCAAAGGTGTTGTCTCCTGGATAATAACAAACATTTTGAAACAGAGGCCATGTTTTAGATAATGGCAAAAATGCTGGAGAGTCAGTTAGGTGGGGTCCCAGTCCTCATGGAGACAGAGTCAAGGCTTTTGCCTGCCCAAGGATAGAAAGTTTGATCCAGTCATGCAAGGGCTGCTGTCTAATATTGTGCTCAGTTACGGTTGTACAAATTTTGGTTCCAAGCAGTGGAAGATTGAGAATTGGAGATAGATGCCATGAGAATTCTCAGGCTTGCATGACCTGGGGTAACTCTGAGTTGCACATACGTGCTTATCCTGGCCATGTTTACAAAATCTGAAGGGCTGTTTTCGTAAGCCAGTTGTCTTTAAGGCAGACATGCTACAGGCAAGTAGGAGGGCTATATACCTGATGATTTCATGAGAATGATCAAAGACTATTGACTATCAGACATGTTTTCTTATGAAGGCTGGGAGGACTCACTGGATCTGCTAAACACAGTACTGTACAAATCAGAATGTCAAACTTCAAACGTGCATTTCACACACACTGAGAGAGACTTGTGTCTTACACATCAGAATTCATAGTTTTCTTCTTTCCACATTGGGGATTTTAGAGTGGTTAAAAATATACACTGTGCATACACTCAGATTTTCTTTGGAAAGTGTGTGATAACCATTGCATAAATAAAAATGCATAAGCCTGTAAATAGCACTTCTCTCTCAGAGAGCAGAAGACCTTTCTGCCCCTCTCAGTTTATGTAATATCAATACCTCACCTCTACCCAAAAACTTTCTCTAAGCAAACATGCCCAGGGAAATCATAAAAATCAATGATCCAGAGTTACAGTGGCATAGATCTTAAAAGCTTTATCTCCCCTCATTAAAAATACCTCTACACAAAGCAGTAATCCTGATGGTGTGAATTAATAAGTGCATCTTCTGAGCTTCATTGTTGTTCTTGTTTTACTCACGGTTCACTGGCTCCTGAGCCTGTTTTGTGTGCAGTGCTATTTACATAGTCACTGGATTATTATCTGCCTTCTAAAATGACAGGCAAAATCTGGGGCTTCTGGAGCATTGGGAAGATTGCTTACATAGAAAGAACGCGTGTTTTTAGGAGAACAAGTATCCAGAGAGTAGGTTATGGAGAAACAAGGACAAAAGGATAGGAAAGTGAACAGCGAGAATAGCAAACATACTTTTTTCAAGTAGAACTTTGAAAAACAACCAAGTATGGTTTGCTTAAATTGTGTCACTTTTTCAATTCTCAAGGGAGAAAGAGGATATTCAATAACGTGTATACAGTAGTGCACCCTTGTCAGCAGGGAGTATTTTCCAAGTCCCCACTGAATGCATGAAACTACTTGTAGTACCACCCACTATGTGCTCTGCTTTCCTATCTATGATAAAGTTTGATTTATAAATAGGCCTAAGAAGAGATTCTTTCAATTTTTTAACATTCCCTATTAAGGATAGAACATTTAGTATTATACTTAAAAGAAGCACTTTATGGGTTTATTTATATATTTGAGAGGCAGAGTTACAGACAGAGGGACAGAGATGGCTTCCAACTGCTGGTTCACTCCCCAAATAATGGCAACAGCTGGGGCTGAGGCTGGGGCTGGGGCTGGGGCTGGGGCTGGGCCCACCCGAAACCAGGAGCCAGGAGCTTTCTCCAGGACTCCCACGTGAGTGCAGGGGCCCAAAAACCTGCACCATCTGCCACTGCTTTCCCAGGCCATCAGCAGGGAGCTAGATTGGACGTGAAACAATCAGGACTCAAACAGGCACCCATGCAGGATGCTGGTGCTGCAAGCTGAGGTTTGAGTGCCAACCCCTTATAGCTTCTTTTGACATGTTCTGAACTGCCAGCTTTAGTCTCTTTTGCTTTAGGACAAATGTTAAGTAAAGTAAGGGTTACTTGAATACAAGGACTTTGATTCTGTGAGACAATCTGGGCAGTAAGTGACTAAAGGGAGAGTATCATATACAGCATGGATTCACTAGACAAATAGGCAAGTGATCGTGTGAAATTTCTGCAGGTTACTTAGAATGGCACACAATGGAAAAACCTATGCATTATTTCTGTAATTTTCCATGTAATATTTTCAAACCTCAGTTGACTACATATAACAAACTGTGGATAAGACAGACTGCTGTATTCAAAAAGGGCAGAGATGCATGGAGACAGGACAGGGAACTGATTCAGATCCATGAGCATTGGAATGCTAGTGCTACCACTCAGTACTGCTATCCAAATACTCTCTCTCTTATATATATATATATATATATATTACTACATATATATACATATATTACATATATACATATACATACTATATGTATGAGAGAGATTTTATTTAAGTTTCACAAATTTCATGTATTTCCTTCATGCTATTACAGGAACATAGTTGCACTCTGAAGCAAGTCATTTCCTTCTGCTTTTCACCCATAAAATGAGGATAAGACTAACTACTGCATTGGGTAGTTTTTCAAATTGAGGATTAGATGAATGTGAAGAACTTGAGGGGTAGTAGGGACTCCAGAAATGCCCTTTGTTTTGAATGACAAATAGTTTGGGACCATTTACTGCATTTGAAAGCATTTCTGATTTTATAAAACAATACTTGCATCATGCCAACAATTGTTAAGAAGTCCAGCTGTGACTTTTCAAGAGAGCCTCCATTTTAAGAAAGTTTTCTTAGTCAGTTGAAAAGTTGGGTTTAAAATGGGCTTAAAAATGAGTAACGTGAGGCTGATGCTGTGGTACAGCATCTGCATCTGTAGGCAGATAAAGCCACTGCCTACAGTTCTATATAGATAGATAGATAGATAGATATAGATAGATATAGATAGATAGATATAGAAATATATATATATATAGAGAGAGGAATATATATAGAGAGATAAATATATATAGAAAGGAATATATATAATATAGAGATATATAATATATATATAGGTACCAGTTATATATATAATACATAATATATAATATAATATATATAGGTGCCGGTTCAAGTCCCGGCTGTTCCACTTCCGATCCAGTTCTCTGCTATGGCTTGCCTGGGAAAGCAGTGGAAGATGGCCTAAGTCCTTGGGTCCTTGTACCCATGTGGGAGACTCAGAAGCAGCTTCTGGCTTCAGATTGGCACAGCTCCATCTTTTGCAGCCATTTGGGGAGTGACTCAGTGGATGGAAGACCTTTCTCCCTCTCTGCCTCTCTGTAATTCCACCTTTCAAATGAATCAATAAATCATCAATCTTTTTAAGAAAATAATGTAAATGGGGTGGGCATTTAGTCTCCTAGTTAAGACACCACATGAGACACCAGTGTCCCTTGTCAGAATGTCTGGGTTCAAGTCTAGACTTGGTGCTCTATTCCATCTCCCTGCTAATGTGTATCCTAGGAGGCAACAGGTGATGGCTCATGTAGTTGGGTCCCTGCCAGCCCCATGCAATACCTGGAGTGAATTTCTGGCTCTTGATTTTTGGCCTGGCTGTTGCAGGCATTTGGGAGTTGAAGCTGTGGATCAAACACACACACACACACACACACACACACACACCATACTTTCTCCTACCCCCATTTTCTGTCTCTCTACTTCTTAAAGAATTTTTGGAAGTAAGGAAGGAAGAAAAAAAAAGAAGATGAAGTTTCTGGGTAAATCTTTTTTGAAAGTAAAAATTGACTTGTGGATTCTTTGAATATTGAGGAATTTTTTTTTGTTATGCAAGGAGAAGCTATTTTAAGACAAAAATGAGAAAAGTTGCTGAAACATTCTCAAGATTTTACATTTGACTTTTGAGTTCTGAAAAACATGAAGGATGCCTTTCCCTTTTCTTTTGGTTTGGCTACAATCAACTGTGTAATGTTCTTTCTGTCAATCCTGACCCTGCTGTGTTTAGAAGCTCTCTCACCTGCTCACTCGCTCACTCTCTCTGAGAGAACAACTCTGAGACATGCATAAAAGCTTTGGAGGATAATTTTGTAAGCACATTTGCTTTTGTCTAAGATAGGTCAGTTGAAATTTTAGCTTCTATAAGATTTCTCTTAGATACTAGAAATTGTACTTCATTGCAATTCTGCAGTCTCATGAATTATAAGTTATTTAAAGGCAGTAAGACTACGATTTTCAAATGTGGAACCACCCATGCAATAAATACTCTGAGATTAAAAGTCAACTCATTTATATGTGTGTGTGTGTTTCTGTGTATACACACAATAATGTACACACATATAATACAAACATAAAACTTGTTTAAGTTACTTTATTATTTTTTAAAAATTTTTTTTTGCAGGCAGTTGGACAGTGAGAGAGAGAGAGACAGAGAGAAAGGTCTTCCTTTGCCGTCGTTGGTTCACCCTCCAATGGCCACCATGGCTGGCGCGATGTGGACGGCGCACCACGCTGATCTGATGGCAGGAGCCAGGTGCTTCTCCTGGTCTCCCATGGGGTTCAGGGCCCAAGTACTTGGGCCATCCTCCACTGCACTCCCTGGCCACAGCAGAGAGCTGGCCTGGAAGAGGGGCAACTGGGACAGAATCCGGTGCCCTGACCGGGACTAGAACCTGGTATGCCAGCACCGCAAGGAGGAGGATTAGCCTAGTGAGCCACGCCGCTGCCTGTTTAAGTTACTTTAAAAGACACGTTTTAATAATAGTCACAATGTTTTTCTGAAACAAATTTGGTGTTAGAAATTTCTTCACTGCTATTTATAATGCTGAGAAGAATTGTGTGTCGAATAGAGAAAATGACAGCTCAAGTTAGGAGGAATCAGTCCAAATTCTGGAAAAAAATAAAAAGGCACATTCAGTCCCTTATTCCTCATCCAAATTGTGCAGGAGTAAAATCCCTTGGGCTTCCTGAGTTGGTTTTAGATGACCATTCCCTGAATTGGGAGAAGATGTCAAGTGGCAAATGTGGTATTAGTTAAAATATCATGCACCTGATCTGTGAGTTCTACTTCAAAGTAATACTCCCAATTCGGTTCATCAAAGTCTAGTTCTTGCATTAATAGCTATAAGATATATACCACACCAGCTGGAAAAAAAAAATCTGGCCCTAAAGCAAATGGTCTCTTTTTTCCTCCAAGAAAAAGATGAAGACAAAAGGATTATCACTGACAACTAACTAGGCCTCCAGGCTCCAAGATGGTTACAGAAGTGAACCTAATATCTTACTAAAGCATTTGTAAGGGTGTGTCTGATTTATGATGCTTAATGTGCACCTCAGACATTTCTAATGTACACAACTTTCTTGATGAGAGGGGAGTCTTTTCTTGGTCCATTATGACTTTGTTAAACTCAAGTTACCCACTAAATGTGTTTCTTAAAAAGGGTGACATGTGCAAAGTGATCAATTTCAGTTCACAATTGATCATAACGATAGGAATAAGAGTCAAAGGGATCACATAAAGAAGACTAGTGTCTGCTAATACTAACTGATAGAATTCAAAAGCAGAGAATGCTCCAACATGGGAAGCAGGATACACAGCAGACTCATAGAATGGCAGATGTCCTAAACAGCACTCTGGCCTCAGAATCAGCCCTTAAGGCATTTGGATCTGGCTAAAAAGCCAGTGAGAGTATTTCAGGCCTGGAAAGCCGAGACACTCTGGCAAAAAAAAAGAAAACACCTAAATGAAAGACCTCTGCAATGAGATCCTAGTGGAAAGAATGGGCCATCAAAGAAGGAGGTACTTTTCTCTGAAGGGAGGAGAGAACTTCCACTTTGACTAGGACCTTGTCTAAATAAGATCAGAGTTGGCAAACTCAAAAGGCTTCCATAGCCTTGGCAACTCATGACAAGAGCCTACGGTGATTACTGATGCCATAAACAAGAGTGTCAAATTGTTAAGTCAATAACAGTAGTCACTGTGCACTTACTCCTTATGTAGGATCTCTGTCCTTAATGTGTTGTCCAGTGTGAATTAATGCTATAACTAGTACTCAAACAATACTTTACACTTTGTGTTTCTGTGCGGTTGCAAACTGTTGAAATCTACTTAATATATACTAAATTGATCTTCTCTATATAAAGATAATTGAAAATGAATCTTGATGTGAATGGAATGGGAGAGGGAGGGGGAGACAGGAGGGTTGTGCATGGGAGGGAAGTTGTAGGGGGGAAAAAGCCACTGTAATCCATAAGCTGTACTTTGGAAATTTATATTTGTTAAATAAAAAAAAATAGGGGTGACATATGGTGCTAACAGGCCCAACATCAGACAGAATTCATCTCTTGGTCTTGTGCCTCCCAAGCTGGGTCCTCCTGGTCAGGCCTTTAAACCCTACTGCTAAGTGTCAGTTTTTCCTATGGAATACAGGGATAAACACCATACCTACCTAACAGGACCACTACAATGACTAAGTGAAACAGTTTCTGCAGACCTCAGCAGAGTTCCTGATCCATATTATGGGCTACAAAAATAACACTTTGAGTCTTACTAACCTGGTAGTAATGGACGACTGATAGCTACCCCAGGATCAGCTTGAGGAAGGAGCTGCAGTCTCCCTGATTTAATTTTCTATTATGTTAGGGAGCAGTTCATACTTCAGTACTTGAAGCCATCTTTTCTTTTTCTTCTCATACTTCTTTCATTGTTATTCTATTTCTACCAATTAGTACTTCTTTTTAATTGTAATAGCTACCATATATTTAGCATCAATCCTCTTTTATGTTTTTAAAATATTAATTTATTTCAAAGGCAGAAAGAGAGAACGGTTTTCCATCCTCTGGTTCACTCCCCAAAAGGCCACAATGGCTGGAGCTGGGCTGATCCAAAACCAGGAGCCTGGAGCTTTGTCCAGGTCTCCCATGTAGGTGCAGGGCCCAGGGACTTGGGCCATCCCCCACTGCTTTCCCAGGCCATAGTAGAGAGCGGGATTGGAAAAGGAGTGGCCAGACTCAACCTGCACCCATATGGGATGCTGTCCCTGCAAATGGAAGCTTTACCTGCTATGCCACAGTGCTGGCCCTGATCCTATTTTATTAACACATAAAGAAAGACTGAGAGACAATTTCTGTCTTCTGTTTAACTCCCCAAATGCCTATAAATGCCAAGGCTGGACTGGACTGAATCCAGAACTCGGGAACTCAATTCAGATGTCCTCCGTAGGTGGCAGACACTTATTTGAGCCAAAGGCTGCTGCTTCCTATGGCATGCATTAGCAGGAAGCTGGAATGGAGAGCCGGAGGTGAGACTTGAACCCAGATACTCTGATAGGAGACTTGCGCATCCTAACTGGTGTTTGTATTATGTAGTTTGTATTTCTTAGAAACAAGACAAATGTAAATATTATTACAACTACTAATCATCAAATGAGGAAATGAGGCTAATCCTTTCACAAAGCTGGTCAACTGCATCCTACAACAAGGAGTTGAATGCCAGCTCATCTAACTAAAAAGCTGGCTCAATTTTTGATACATGTATATGATTTATTTTAGTTAAGTCTACATTTAAAAAATACCCCAAACTAATACCCTAAAATAACCCTTGTTACATTAGCTCATCATTCTGAAGTTTAGTACTTAAAGTTTGGCTCATTTGGCTGATTTTTGGGGTCTCAGACTGCCTTCATTCAGGCAGGTGAGAGGCAACTCTGCTAATCATAGCTGGGCTCTCATGTTTCAGGGTTGGCTTATTGGCTGCTCTTGAATGTCCTTAGATGGTGCACCTGGGCCATCATGTACGCCATCTCTCACAGAGTACACCTGATTTGCTTTCATGGTGATAGCAGAGTCTAGCTCACCAGGCCAAGATATCTGGGTTCATAACCAACATCCTGTTGATCTGCTGTTCATCTCTGGGTTTGCAATAACATCCTATTTGTTTGCTACATTCTACTGGCCAAAGCCAGTCACAAAGCCCAGATTCAAGGAATAAATAGTCTACCCATTTTGAGGAGAGAAGCAGTGAAGTTCACATTGAAAAGCACCTAAGTATAGGTTGGAGAAATAATGTTCTTGCAATCAATTTGCACACTAAGCATTTTGGCATCTTGGCTTACTCCCTGCATTTTAAGTGCCTGGTTTACATTCATTTCTCTTAAATTTTGCATAGCCTACAAGAGTGTCAAAGTGTTTACGTACTTGTCCTTGTTAGAGCAAGGGATTGCAACTGGTTTTAAGGAAAGCATAAAATTAATGGCAAAATGTGTCATTGAAAATGAGTACAGTTGGGGCTGGTGCTGTGGCACAGCAGGTAGAGCTGCCACCAACAGTGCCAGCATCCCATATGGGCACTGGTTTGAGACCTAGGTGCTCTAGTTCCAATCCAGCTCTCTGCTATGACCTGAGAAAGCAGTAGAAGATGGCCCAAGTCCTTGGGCCCCTGCACCCACATGGGAGACCCAGACGAAGTTCCTGGCTACAGATTAGCACAGCACTGACCATTGCAGCCACTTGGGAAGTGAACAGCAGATGGAAGGACTCGCTCTCTCTCTCTCCGCCTCTAACTCTGCCTTTCAAATAAATGAATCTTTAAAAAAAGAAAATGAGTACAGTTGAGTGTCTATAATAGTTGCATTGAAATAAAAAAGCAACTTCAGAATGATTTCCCTGCCATCTGTCTTTATTTTGCTAATCCACTCTATTGCCATCCCCAGGAAAGCCATGCATGAGGTAGCAACAGGAAAAAAATCCACACAGTAATTGCAAACACACATTTCTATCCTTTTATGGACTAAGGAGGAACATAGTTTGGGCTGTACTTCCTGATGGCAACAGGATGGCAAAGCCGTAGCGGTATCCACTTCCAAATTTATCTTTGCCTAGAGCCCCCTATGATATGTTTAAAGTAGATTTTACCAAGACACCCGAGGTCAAAATGTTATTTATAGTGTTGCACTAGAAGTTTACCATACTGCATCAATTTCTCCAGAAAGAAGGGATCTGAGAAACACATTTATATAAAAGCAAGAAAGTACAGCGCCTTGTTCATTTACTTACAACCTTCTTCCTTCTAGAAAAGGGCTTCGGGTAGCTTATGCAATTGGCTGCAAGTTAAGCCACGTGTGCTGGGAAATGGGAAATCAATCCTTGTGTAACTGTCCTACTTTGATTGAGCAGCCGCTGTATGTTTAGGGAAAAGAAGGAGAAAGATTCAGCAGGTATTGATTCCAAAGTCATTATCGCTCATGTTCAGTGATAACAAACAAGCTCTTTGTTTCTACTCAACATTTGTTTGAATTAACTGAAGAGTCTAAGGATGCAAAACACAGCAGTTGCCTCTATAGGGAATCTCAGCCTGGACCATTAAATCTACATTATCCAAGAATCAATTTTGTCTCTCTGAATTTCCCTGGGACACACAGACAAACACACCTGACCAAGGACATCCTCTTCATCACTGTCAAGGGTTTAAGTTACTTGCTAAAGGAATCTCAGTCTTGTCAGAGATAAGTCTGAAACTTTAGAAGCCTTCCTCCAAACCCCATTTTTTAAAAATTCTTCATTTTCACTAGATACTCAAATAATGTTTCATTCCACACAGAGAGTTACCTAAGAAATATGTTCCTAAATGGTTTTTCTAGAAAAATTGTGTGTGCAGGAAGAAGTGAGTATAGTTTTTTTTTAATATACTTCATTCTGATCTATTAAGAAAGCAGTTATTAATGTGAGTTCAATAAATCCTTGTTGAATACCTCAATGTATCAGACACCATTCAAGGTACTGTGGATCATATCAAGATGTAAAAGCAGGTGTTGTTATTGAAATCAGAGTTTTCAGAGTGGTGTAAGAGATACATAGTGAGATGTATTATGGTAAATGCCATTGGAGAACAGACTTAAAACAGCTGAGCTCACAAGTGGGAAGGAGCACTTTTGCTTAGGAAGAGCAGAGGCTTTGTAGAAGAAGTGGCATTGGCGTGATCCTCGTCTGGTTGTGTTTTGAATCAGCACTGTTTAGAATGGTTGGTTCTAATTGCCTGTTTGTTGAGACAGCTATTCATTGCATATTGGAGTGTGCCTTATTCTACACAAATCCTAGCTGCCATGTATAGTGTGGCCGCTAGGATTCTCTGTTTCCCACTGGAACATACCTTACCTACCCATTCCTCCTGTGTTCCTTCTCTTTATGAGGACATCCTCAGCAGAAACATGCCCAACTTCTACAACGTTCTCTGCTTTTCCATCTGCCTCTCAGCTGCAGATTTCCACCGTTTCTTTTCTCAAGCCTCTATTTATGGCACTCTCAAGACTTGTCCTCTGTGCTGTGAGGTCGAGGACTGTTTTGATCTTTTCATTGTCTAAAGCATGGTTTGGGATGGATTTTCTTCCTCAAGATCGTAGCTAGCTTGTCTGAGAAATACACCACACTTTGATTCTCAAGTGAAAGAAGAAAATTATAAAAATGGAAAATAGCCACATATGCCTGTAACGATTTCTTCCCTCTGGGAAAGTAATTTGAATGGTTCACAAAAAAATCCTGCACATTGCACTCTTTCCTCCTCAACACTCGAACAGTTTTTTGGGACCCACTTTTCTACAGAGAGGACTACAATATAGACCAGAAGCAAAATCTTTCTCTCTTTTCCATATCACCAATCCAGTCGCACAGTATCAGAGTATTAAAAAAAAAAAAAAAAAAAAAAAAAAACCTCCTTCTTGGCATCTTTGGCAGATGACAAAAAGCTAGGTTGGTTATCTGTAGACTGCTTGCATGTAGCCCAGAAAATTAATTTTTTAAATTTTTTTCATCTGAAAGGCCGCAAGAGAGATCTTCCATGCCCACAACAGCCAGGGCTCAGCCAGGTAAAATCCTAGAATTCACTCCAAGTCTACCATATGGGTGGCAGGTACCCAAGCACTTGAACTACCATCTTCTGTCTCCCAGGGTGCAAATTAGCAAGAAGCAGATATTGGAAGAGGAGCTAAGAGTCAAAGGCAGGCCCTTTGCTAGGGGAGGCAGGTTTCCGAGGTGGTGGGTATCTCACTAAGTATCCTACTAAACACATGCCCCACAGAGTTTTAGGAAAAGAGTTTCCTAATTTGCAACTCACCATCGAATGGTGATGCCTGCCATTTGGCAGATTTATGCTGTAAGGGGAGGGACACAAAAGTGAGTAAGATGTTAAACCTGACCCTGGAGAATGCATTGGCTTGGTGACTGCCCAAACATGTAAGAATAATAGTGGAAAGTGTTAATAGTAAAAATAAGTAGAAGATACTGTTCTATCACAAAGAGGGGGAACCAGCACAGCTTGGGGAGGGAAGCAATGGTGCTTGGTTTTCTTGACAGGAAAACAGGACTTTTGTAATAGAAGACAGAAAAGCCCCCTGGATGAACAGAGGGCCATACAATAACCTAGCATAAGGAGTATGCTATTATCAGTACACAGGCTGGGAACTGAGGAAGTTGGAGAGGGTTTGGGGCCAGGTTTTGAAATGGGTTGGTCAGTGTTCATTAAAACATGGAAGTAGCATTCCATACTGGGGAGAGCATGCTGAGTAATATACATGTGATAACAGAATTTCATGGCCATCCACGTTGGAAGAAGAGCTAATAAGTTGAGAGAACATTTAGGGAAATAGGATGAGAACTACCTAAGTGATTCTACTTTTGCGAGAAAATGATAGAGCAAGGGGTGACCAATAGGAACAAATGCAATACAGAATAAGAGAATAAGGATTAAAAAATGATATAGCCTGGATGCAATACCTTAAAGTGAGTAAGAATGACTTGGGCTGGTGCCGTGGCTCACTAGGCTAATCCTCCACCTAGAGGCGCCAGCACACTGGGTTCTAGTCCCGGTTGGGGCACCGGATTCTGTCCCGGTTGCCCCTCTTCCAGGCCAGCTCTCTGCTGTGGCCCAAGAGTGCAGTGGAGGATGGCCCAAGTGCTTGGGCCCTGCACCTGCATGGGAGACCAGGAGAAGCACCTGACTCCTGGCTTCGGATCAGCACGGTGCGCCAGCCGCAGCGTGCCAGCCACGGCAGCCATTGGAGGGTGAACCAACGGCAAAGGAAGACCTTTCTCTCTGTCTCTCTCTCTCACTGTCCACTCTGCCTGTCAAAAAAAAAAATGACTTGGGTGGGCTGTGAAGGCAGGTGGTGAAATGGAGGAGTCAAACAGCAAGATGAACACTTGACCATGCAGGGATGTCAGCTCTGTCCACTGTTGGGCTCCAGGCTGTGGCACAGCCTGAGCAGGAAGCATTCAGGGGATGGTTTTTCAGGGGCAAGCCCTGGAAAGTGTGCTCACCCCATCACTGATATTCCACCAGCCAGACCTCAGCTGCACGACCTCCTCCAGCTTCCAGGGGAACTGGAAAATATAATGTAGCTGCACCCACAGGATTAATAAGAAACAGGATTCGAAGTAGTAAACACAGAGCAATGTCTGTCACGGCTGCTTTTCCTTGTTCTTTTATGGAATTACAGACACAGTAGCAAAAATAACTTCTAAGCAAAGGAAGACTTTTCAGCCTTTGCTTGCCTCTGCTTCCTGATTACAGTTTATCTCCTGGGATAGACAGAAAAGTCTTTCTTCTTAGGAACAGCAGAATAATAGCTACAGTGTTTTGATCCCATTTGCTTTCAAGTTTGAGGGAAAAATCTTTACAAGTAGCTGTCGGGGTTCTCAGGCCCTACATGGGGTACAGTATTTGGATGGGTTTAAAAGCAGAGAGAAACAAAAGATGAGATCACAAATGATTATTACTAAGAGATTTTCTGGCCAGAAAAAAAGTTTTGATTATTACCAACCATGGTGGTGCTATATAGCATGGGTTGTGCGGATGCGAGCGAGCAATCTCATTCACAGCATCAGACAACGTCCATTGGAGAAGGCAAAAACTGTCATTGTCCCACTGAATGTAATCACGGCCAAGAAAGAAGGAAATATTAAGGTCTCAGGGCATGAGAACCTTGGAATAAAGTGACCATATCAGGATTTTAAAATAGATAAGCAGAGACTGAAGAGCAGATTTGAAAAAAATTCACAGACAAGAATGAAGGATTTTGTAACTAATGGCTTTGGGAGGCTCAAATGGCATAGATGAAAACCTGAAAATATGACCATAGAATCCTTCACAGAGATTCCAGATGAGAAAGGAGAGAGTCAGATAAAGGGAACCAATGCCATAGCTTGAGAACTCTAAGATTCCATAGAAACAGGAAACTTGTTAGAAGAAAGGACTGAACTCAAGAAAAGATACAGGTGGAGAGAGATTTTGGATGGCAGAGAACTAAAATAAGCGAAACTTTTGCAGCGTACACAGTAACTATTTGTGTTTGCAACAAAATGAAAAGGCCTAAGAGGGGTGGGTAGTTTGGCTGGCATTTAAGATGGCTATGTTCTGTATCAGAGTGCCTAAGTCAGAAACCTGTCTTTGGCTCTTGACTTCAGCTTGTTGATAAGACGGTTCATGTAATTGGGTCCCTGCCACTCAAGTGGGAGACTTGGGTTGAGTTCTCAGGTCCCAATCTGGGTCCATCCCTGTCCTGGCCATCCCAGGCATTTTGGGAGTGAACTAGCAGATGAGAGTGCTCTCTCTCCCCCTCTCCCTATCTGCCTCTCAAATAAAAATAAATATTAAGAAGGAATGGACTATACAAGCATTGAGTATATTTACCCCTGGAATAGGGAAGAGATAATCCTGTGAATTCTTATTTTTTCAGTTTTTTCCAGATGCTATTGTGTTAAATTCAGAACTCTAGGAAAATCATTGCTTCTCATTATCAAAAATAAACAGAAATCCAATTTAGAAGGAAAAATTTCTTTTCATCCACAAAAAAGGAACTCATGTCTCAAACTCAGGTAGAACTAATTCAAGGGTATGGAGAAATATGAATAGTAGTTTTCACATCGAAACTATCAATCTTTACAAACTGGAAGCAGAACTTCAAAACTCAGAGCAGAAAAAAACACATTCATTTTTAAAGGGGCAGAAAAATAGATTATAGAGAAGAAATACTCCTCTGTCAGCTTGCTAACAGTTTCTACAATTTGAGAACACAAACAGATGTTGATATGCATTTGCAAAAGCAAGCCATGTTTATTTCAATATAGTATCAGTTTATTCAGGATAATATGTGCCATACGATTGCCATTTAGTTAAGTGGTATTGATAAGTATTATGGTTCTATTTGCTGTACAGAAGAAAATTTGAGGGCAATACACTCCATATAGAAATGTTTGTATTGTTTATAATTTAAAATAATTGATCAATAAGACAAAGCTTTCATGTATTCTCCTTATTAAAAACATCTGCATTACCAGTAGACTAGGGACTCCTTTGACTACCTCAACCAATTCTGTGCTTCTCTGCTCTTCAGCATTGTAAATCTTTACGCACTCTTGCTTGTCTTCTATTATTTGTTTATATCTAGGCATGCACATGGTAGGCGGAGGAAATTAATATTAATATTTTGAATTGTTATAAAATTTATCCTATTTTCTTAGCTATCTTGCAAGTTTTATTCAATAATGGTCACAAATATTTCTTATGCCATATATTCAGATCTAACTTATTGATTTCTGTGGAATATTCCTTTGTATAAAATATCAGTGTATTTATTCACATTTCTTTAAGACCCGTTTCCTACTTTGTGTGTGAATGAAGGATTAGCTGATCGTTTCCAGTGAGCTAGCATCACTCAGCCCAGTGTGTGTGTGTATTACGATGTTCCGTGTTTCCCTTTGAGCGCCATTGAGTTGCTTACAATATGCCTGCTAAGTCCTACTTGTAGACTTTATTATGTTGCTGGTCCTCAGTTGTGAGTGTAATCCAGTCTACCTCTGTCTCCTGATCTGCTATGAAAGTTCTGAGGAATGTTCAGGCCAGCTTTAAGAACACACATCTGGGAGACTGAGGTCTAGCATGACTAGGAGGTTCCCAGTTTCAAAATATTGACAGTGTGTGTGAGACCTTTCCAGATGACAAGCAGTGTTAGAGATGCGCTACTTCTCTGGAGACTTCCTTCGTTCATTCGTGCATTTGTGCTTTCATTCAGCTGTGTGGGGTGGCAGGTGCCATTCTGTCAACAGAGCTACACACAAAGAGCAGGAGGCTCCTGGGGCACTTCCCTGGCAAGTTGAAGATGATCTGAGCTCAACAAATCAACAGCAAATGAGGGAGTTTCATATAGTAACATGGCTTTTAAGAAAACTGAATAGATAAATGCGTCTGAGTGATTACAAGGAAGGTAACCCAGTGTTTCATAACAGTAATACTTGCAGTAAGAATAGTATTTTACATGCAAAGATTATGTTCTATGAGAATGCATTTATTAAATCATCTATTCCTCACAAACATTCGGTGATGTAGGCAGTATTTTCAATGTTCTTTTATAGAGGACGTAACAGAAGTTCAGAGCAAATAAATAGCTTGCCAATATCCTACCTCTTGTAGAAGACCTGGGTGGGGCAATAGCAATAGTCGCTTGAGGTGGTGATATGAGAGCCAACACTGGGTTAAGCAGCCATTCACAGAAGCCAAAGGGAAGTTCAAACAGGGATTTCTTAGGGTGAAGTTTCTTGATCCATGTCAGAAACAGAAAGATCATAGAGAGACATCTCTAGGATTTGCTTCATCAAAATATATTCTTTGGACACATTTGGGGCATCATATCTCTTAGAGTAAGTACTATTAGAAAATGAGGTCCTTGCACTGAAATATCTGGCAGTTGGTGTGTGATGTTCTCCCTGTCAGGTTCTGGGGAACCATCAGAAAGGGTCTTGGAATAGTTGTGTTTTCTTTTCAAGGTGCAGATTCTGGACTAATACCACGGAACTGATGAGAATTTAGATTTCAGCAAAGTATGATATATGGAACAAGAGCTAGAGAAGTCAGGTCAACTTTAAGTGGTTTCATTATTATACCTTCAGAGTGTCTGTTTAATAGAAAAATAATAACAAGTAAAGCAGTCATTAATATCCTTCATTCCGGCTTTGTCCTTGCACATGGTATAATCAACTTTGAAAAGTTCCCAGTATGGAGACATAGAAATATGTCATTCAGTTTGTGGATGTCGTAAAGCTGTGATGAAATACAAACAGGGAATGTCAGAATTAGAGCTAATATGAACTAAATAGACTCCACATAAAGGTCATTCTTACAAGAGGTAATCTATCTGAAAAAATGAGACGTGAATGAAGTTCAAATACCTGAACACGTGTACATTTGTTTGCTTCTGTCAGTGTGCATGAGTCTGTGCATGCTAATAAATGCATACCCAGAGCATGAAGGTGTTCCTAATCTAATCAATATGTTTTCAAGGTGGACGAGTAGGATGCATGTTTGGGGACATTCCATGTCAGATCCCTATGAGTACCGAGTCTGTCCTGGCTCATTAAAAAACATACTTTTGTTTATTTAACAGGAGAGAGACTGAAAATAAGTTCTATAAATTAGTTCAAATATGAATATTCTGAAGAAATAGACCTTTACCTTGGGAAAAAAGTTTGGGCTGTCTTTGCAAATATCTGAAAGATGTTAAGGTACAGAGATTAGAGCAAAGAGTCAAAGTTAAATTCAGTCATCAGTAAATGTGGTTTGGCTGGTAATGTTATCTTGAACCATGTTTCATATTTGAATGCATTGCCAATATCTGAAACCAGAGTTTTTTTTTAAAAAACTTTTATTTAGTAAATATAAATTTCTGAAGTACAGTCTATAGATTACAATGGCTTTTTCCCCCCATAACTTCCCTCCCACCCGCAACCCTCCCATCTCCTGCTCCCTCTCCTATTCCATTCACATCAAGATTCATTTTCAATTATCTTTATATAGAGAAGATCAATTTAGTATATACTAAGTAAAGATTTCAACAGTTTGCATCCACACAGAACATAAAGTGTAAAATACTGTTTGAGTACTAGTTATAGCATTAATTCACATTGAATAACACCTTAAGGACAGAGAGCCTACATGAGGAGTAAGTACACAGTGACTCCTGTTGTTAACAATTTGACACTCTTGTTTATGGCGTCAGAGTTTTTAATGTGAATCTACTTCTCTGATCTTTTCCGAAGACTTGGAAAATCCAATGATAGTGGTCTATGTTTTTCCATAATAATAATTGGGGCTCATATCCTTTAGAAAGTAAATGCACATTTCTTATTTTTACTCCGACTTACTATGTTATACCTAAGCAAGTATTCATTTAATTATCTTCTCAATCCCTACTATCCATGGGTAGAATGCTTGTTGAGGCCCATTTCAACTCAACGTTCAGAAGCAAAGCTAAATTTGCCCAGCAGTGGACTTAGGGGCTTTAGGAGGTAGTGCACTTCCTGGCACTGGAAGTACCGAAACCAGGAAGCAATATACAGGGGATGTTTGGAATGAACTAAAGGACCATGCCTTAGTCTATTCTCTATGTAAAGTCACACGGAGGTGAATGGGGACAACAGAAAATAAATGGAGGACAGAGAGTGAAAAAGAGAGAGGGGAAGAGAGTCATTAGGACATCCGAAGAAAAATAGGCAACTTAAGTGCGCCAAGAGGTCCAAGAGGCAGTGGGAACAAATGAGACTCTAAATGATGGCTGTACATTTCAGAGCCAATTGTAAATTTATCTGCAACAATTGCAATTAAATGAGGTGTGTCCTGGGCAGCTGTCTTAATGCATTAGTCAGCCAACTGGAACTGTGAAAAAGTGCATTCCTCTTCTATTTAAAGCACTGGTACCAACTCCTTAAGGGTTGGTATCTCACAGGTCTCAAATTCATTAGTGGAGGTATTTACAAAAATAGTCTCACCAAATCACTTGTGGCCTATGATGGATTAAAATGGATCTGTTGTTAAGTATTGTAATTACGAAACAGTTTTGCGAAGTGTTATGTTCTCCTTAATTATAGAAACAAACAAGGAGGTAGGCAAACAGATGCATTGTTCCCATGCACCTTCCTAGTTTCTTAAGTTTAGTCCTTAAAGGATTCAGCGGTTGCCCTTTTCCACCAGCCCCCATCAAACTGTTAATCGTGAATTTTTAAGGGAAAAAGCATAAACTCTGAAAAAAGCTGCAAGATTATGAAAATCTATGCAAATTCACAGAGTGGGAGGAAAACAGGAAGCATAGATGATTCTTGAGGAGGCCAGTTCACTTCCTTCTTCAGGGTCTTCCTGCAGCAGGCACGCTGGGGGCAGCTCTGGGCTGAGAAATCAGGAGCCGGCACTTTGCTCACTGCTGCTCCTCTTCATCTCTTTAAAAAATCAGGCAACAGAGAAATACTTGGCAATGTTTTTTTCTGATCTTTTCCCAAATTACAGTTAAGTATTTTTACCATCACATCCCTTTCTGTAAAGCGTCATTGGAGGATCTCTTTAAAAAAATACGAATTTCTGAGTCACTCTGTAGACTCTGAAAATCAGATCTCAGTACAATGTAGCCTGGTAAAGTCTGTTTTTAAAATTTAACAGACGATTCTAATGCACAGAGATAAGTGGTAATTACTGATCAAGAGCCTCCCTCTGTTTAGAGACTGTTTCAAGCTTCTGTTAATGGCGTTGAGATGATTCGAAGCAGCAACATGGAGTGCATACAGCTGTTGGGAACTGAAAGGAATTCTCAGCCTGGGCATCTTTGGTGTATTAATTGACTAATCTATAGAGGGTGAAGATAAGAAGGTAGAAATAGCATCAATATTTATGGGATACCTTAGTGCCTGAATACTTTGCTTGACTGCCCCTCTGTACCCTATGCTAGTCCTCAAAGCCTGCCCTGATGCCACCCAAAGGGTGACTTGAGAAAACCGTACCCCATCTCTACTCAAGCTATTCAAAGAAGTAGAGGACATTAGGGTTTTCTCTGGGCAGGGAAAATTTTTACTGAGAATATGAACGAATTACGACATAGATAGTGATGTGTGATGGATGGTTTGAAAAAGACCCCTTGGCATTTGTGCTTACCTTTTCCCATAACAGGACAAGAGGGCACTCATTCAACTGGGGAAATCAAAAAGCAGCACATTTAAAATGAATGAAAGGAAACTTGCAGCCCATAATGAAGTCCATGCACTGGCTACAGATTGCCAAGGAACATTACTGAAGCAATTAAACATTTGTGGGTGAACAATAGCATTTTACAGCCGTAATAGGTAGAGGAGGAATAAATCCTGTACTTCTGGCTCAACTGGGCTTCTTTTTCTTTAAGTAGTAGCTATCTTCATACCTGGGAAAATAAACTAATCCTTCAGCTTTGTACAAAACATGCCCCTTCTCACTCAAGCATATGAAAGGATATTCTTGTCCAGAATCACTAAATATATGGAAAGAACAGGACTCTGTTGTGAGTCTCTAACACCAATCTACTCACAGGTTGGAGATTGGCTGTAAAGGACTCCTGGGACTAGCTTGTTGTCACACGTACAGCCAAGATTTATTATAGCATCTTACTAGTAAGGCTATATAGCTGCATCATAAGGAGAAAAGACACAGGGCGTCTGGTGAAATCCATGTTCAGACTTCCCTGTCATCTTTCTTTCCCTTGAAAGGTCACATAGAGCACACTCTACGTGAAAATTGGTGTTAGCTTTCTGCCTAGCAAAGTCCATTAGAGAATCAGTACTGAACATTTTTACTGGGGGCTGATCTCAAAGGCTTTGTATGCCTAGCGTAGAGCAGGTGTTCAGCATAAACCATATTGTTTGCACAGACAGTGGTACCCTCATTGGTTATCATTCCGAGAGCCAAGCTCTCAGACATGAGCCAAAGGCCAACCTGGCAAACTAGTCTCTCTAAGGGTAACATTCTCGGACCTCCTATGTTTACCCTCAGATCTAAAATGAGCCAGTGGCAGCTATACAGAAATCAATCACTCAACATTCCAAAGGAGTATATTATTCTATCGTTTTAAAACATGGATACACAGATAGTAATCAAAGTCTGTAATCAAAGTCTGGTTTTCTTGTCCTGCATTTTATCAAGAGTCTAATAACTTTTCTCCATAAAACATTTTTAGTGTGTGTTTGACATTAATTACACAGATAACTTGGAGCAACTGAGAAACTCCAGAAACTCTGGGCTAACATTCGTCCACTTACTTGTTGCTTCCCTATGTAAGAACTAATATCCCTTCTCAGAAAGGTCACTTTTAAAATTACTTGATATACTATCACAAGCACACAAATGCTCAATGAATTTCCAGTTTCTAAATGTATCTCAAGGGTGTAGGTCTTGATATTAAAGTATGGCCTTGGCTCGACTTCAAGGTTCGAGAATAAATGCCGGGAAATCAGGCATGGGATGATAATGCATGAACTTCTTACATATAATTTAAATGGTGGTTTTGTACATTGAGGAATAAAGGTTCACTGATTACTTTTCAGAAAATAATCACCTCTCAATATAAACCATTACCTATATAAATTCATTTATCTGAGTGAAATCAGAAGCACAAGAGAGAAATAGCTTGCATCATCTTAACCGTGGTTATAACTCACTGAAAAGTGGTTGTTCTGAAATCATGCATAATTTTAAAACCTTTCACACTTCCCATTCTAATTCAGGATCTGGATGCCTGAAGCCTGGAGCATTCCAAAGCCAACTTCATATTCTTCCTATTTCTAAGGTCTGCTCATCCAATACCTATTATTGCTAAATGAATCTTCTCAAACATTATGCTAATGTTACTCTTTTTCCAAAAACTTGATAGCTTTCTTTCAGCTTGAGAATCGATCTCTCCATCACCCCCCTTATTTTGGTTCAATTTTAATTCTTCAATTTAAGAATGAATCAATGGTCTTGTCTGTGACAATGCTAGATTTTTAAATACAAGTTTTTTGTTTTTTCCGTTGTGCTTCTAAGTGAGAGAAGCAACCAGACTGTACTTCTCATCTATGTGCGGATTAAATCCTACCCATCTTAGAAATATAGAATGTTTTGGTCTCCCATACTGGGAGTTGGTGTCCTCTCACTATTTTCTTCCTAACTGCCTGGATGAAGGGAAGTGTGTGTTCCTGGGATCCCCAGAGAGAATTTTGTCAAGGGTTGGTTTTTTGGTCCACTGCCAGATAACCCATTCTAATCATCTCATCACCCATTCTAATAA
This sequence comes from Sylvilagus floridanus, assembly GCA_949820135.1. Taxonomy (NCBI): domain Eukaryota; kingdom Metazoa; phylum Chordata; class Mammalia; order Lagomorpha; family Leporidae; genus Sylvilagus; species Sylvilagus floridanus. The sequence continues at coordinate 57,629,769 of OX463235.1, forward strand.
TCTCATCTCCCTAGTCTTGTTATGTGCCTTCCTGCCACCTACAAGGTGAGCCACTATACCAACTACTCATTAGGACAGCTTCCAGGTGTATTTTCTATAACATCAAACCCTGAGCCGTGGAAGAAGGCTCCGTGTACTACTGTCCCTTTCACCCTTGTGATGCACTCCCACACTTATCTGGACCCTTCCTAGATGCGTTAGCCAGGCCCTTCAGCTCTTTGAGTTTGCAGAGACTCCATGTTCATGTTCAGGTTCTGTTGACACCTGTCCATATGGAAAGGCAGTGGAGGAGCAGCAGCCATTTGCAAGCATTTTGCTACTTCAGCTGTGGAATTTTGTAAGTCCTCCAGATGAATCAAGTTTTTGTCTGGTAAAGAGATGAATGCTACTTTGCCAGGCCCCAGTGTTTAGGGCATCTAAAGGGATCAAGATACTCAGGCTTGTCACTCGCATGTCTTCTGCTCAGATCACACGCACTATTTTCCCTTTATGAGTCCTACCTTTAACATAAGACATCTATTGAGGGTATACATTGCCTTTGTGACTTTAGCACATTTACAGTTAAATCCTGGCTATAAATTTCAGCCCAGTTTTAGGATCACCTTAAGGATTGTCGTCAATGCCTTCAGGTTTTCACAGGTTGTCATCGTTTTTAAAATTTTCCAGAGAAACTGATTGGAGAAAAGTTTGTGACAACCCTCATAATTATTTGTCCTGACAGTGTTTACATTGTGGATTACTGTGTAAGCTACTACACCACTGGTGTATTACGCCAGTCCATCATAGCTTAGAGTTTTAGGGCCTTGGTTGCTACCACATGCCAGAAGTTTTTACACCCAATTATGAAGCCAATTTTGGCCACTTGAATGGTGACTGATCCATTTCCAGAATCCCATGATAAAGAAATCTAACATGCAATATTTTCAAAGAATATAGCCAATATTTTTCATTATTGGATATTTTCTGCCAATATCATTCTCTTTTTCTACATAGTAGATACTCTATAACATCTATATATGAAGTCAGCACAGTTCAGGTTTCTCTTGTATGCTGCCTAATTTCAGTGTTTTCAGGGAAAGCTTAAATGAAAAATAGTTTAAAAAGTAAATACAAATAAAATATAAATGAATCTGTTTTAGAGAATACACGTGGAGCACATCTGTCAATTTTGAAGTTAATCTGTTTTTCAAACAGAAACCTTTTATTTAAAGAATACCAGCTTCATGTAATTCCCTAGTCCAACTTTAGGAAAATAGTGAATCTTCCCAATGTACTTGTACACCCACTCCACTTCCTCCTCATTCTTCTAGTCCCATTCTTATTTTTCACTAACATCTATTTTCAATTAAATTTATATACACATGATTAACTACTAAGTAAAGAGTTCAACAAATATGAAAAAACAGCTGTTCATCAACAGTCAAGACAAGGGCTGTTCAAAGTCGTAGCATCTCAAACTGTCCATTTCACTTCTATAGATTACCTTTTAGGTGCTCTATTAGTTACCACAGATCAGGGGGAGCGATGGGTATTTGCCCTTTTAGGGCTGGCTTATTTCGCTAAGTATGATGTTTTACAGTTTCATCCTTTTTTTTTTTTGTGCAAGCGACAAGATTTCATTTTGATTTTTTCTCCCATGTAGTAGTCCATGGTGTACTTTATCTTTTTTTTTTTTTAAGGGAAAGAGTTTACTGGGGGGAAACCTGACAGACCAGAGGGAAGGGTCGAAGAGGGAAAATGAGAAGGAGAGCATGAGAGAGAGGGAGAGTCAGAGTGCCACATGTTCAGGAACAGGTACTCTTAAAACTTTGCCAGGGGGTGGGCAGGGAAGTAGGAGCAGTGAATCCCAGTAGGGTGAGAGTGGAGCTGATACCAGTGGTTGAGCTGTGGTGGGGAGGGCTAGGGCCTAGAATATGTCTGGGGTATAGATTGCACCATAGATAAGACTGCACCATTTTACTAACATTCCCCCTTTTTATTTTTTATAAAGTAAGAATTGTATGGGATTACATTAGCCCCCAAAGTCCAGGAGGAGTAGAGGGACGATGATGTCTTTAGAGCTACTTCCTGCTGACATGGAGCAACGAGGTACTCTCTGCTGGCATGGGGTGATGTCTCAAGCTGTTGTCTCCTGGGTGGGGAGCTGAATATATCTCTGTAGCAGCATTTGGCTGACTGGCTGGTGAAGTCCTTGGTTCATTCCATTATCACCTCCTATAAACACTTAAACAGACACTGTAACATAAAAGACAGGGTGAGAATAGCAACCAATGATCCTAAGAGTGGCGTTAACCAGGTAATGAGAGGATTTCCTAGAGGAGAGGAAATGAGGGGCGTCTCTGGAGCCTTGTGAAGACTGTCTGATGGATGTAATTTAAAACTGATCTCAACCAAGACTGTGAGAAAGGCCACTCATCTTTTGTGGGTAGAGGGGTTTGTCTGTTGAGAAATTCTGAACAATCATACAACATTAAGTAGAGGAGAGGACCATCAATATACACTGGTCTGGAGTAGAGCCATTGATGTTAGAGTAGAGGCTATGATTACAAAAGAATGAGGTCTCAAGTGGGCTGGACAGGGTCTTGAACAAAGGACAGACTCATTATTGAAGAATCTAAGAGAGCTGCTGTCTAAACACGAATAAGTTTTCTGATGGAGCGGCAAGTAAAACCTGACAGAAGGGGCTGATAATAATCTGGTGGACTTTAAGGCCTTGTCAGTTAAGAAGCCCAGACCTATGTGATCACATCGGGTGTGAACCTCCTTGAGGAAAGCACCCTGATGACTGCCATACCTAGCTGGTCAGATAAAGGCAGATGGCATCTTCTGCCTGCAATGTTGCTGACCCTATTGGCGGTCCCCTCAGCAGTGGTCACTTTGGAAACTGGGCCGAGTGAAGAGCTTTTCAGCTTAGAGGCAGCAAGATCTATGGCTCTGACCTGGTCATCCTTCGACTCCAGGAAAGTTCTATTTCCAGTGATCCAATTCTTGGCTGGCAGAGCTACCAGGGCTCTTCATACGCTGACTTCTGAAGCTCTGGATTTCCACCTTGTAAGCCAATCCGGTGGACTGGCCTGTTGGGTCTCCTTGATGGCAGATCACTGTACAGAACAGCCATTAATAGGTCTGCCACCTATCTTCACATTGCTTCCAATGCCTAGCTTTATTTGTCTCCTGGTTTCTGTTAAAGCAGAGCAGAGGATGCAAGTCAAGGGAATTTTCAAGTCCCATCTCTAATCTTTGTGGCCTAAACTAGAAGTCTATAGTCACAGTCATATTCTGATAGTTTTGTGAGGTAGACATGTCCATGAGGAAACCTATGTCCTTACTTCAAAACTTTCTCTCCCTTTATTTCATAATTTCTTTATCTAGTCTTCAGTTGATTGACATTTGGGTTGATTCCATATCTTAGCTATTGTGAATTGAGCTGCAATAAACCTGGAGGTACAGATGACTTTCATATGGTGTTTTGTTTCATTTGGGTAAATTCTTAGCAGTAGGATGGATGGGTGATTTGGTGTGACTATTTTCAGATTTCTGAGGAATCTCCATACAGTCTTCCACAATGATTGAACCAGTTTACATTCCCACCAATAGTGGATGAGGGGTCCTTTGTCGACACATCCTCGCCAGCACTCATTCATTGTTGATTTCTATATGAAAGCCATTCTAACAGAGATGAGGTGAACTTTTCTAGAGAAAAAAAGACAAGTAGTGAAACTGTCATGGGAATATTTATTTCCATTGATCTTCATTTTATCCAAATTCATGAAACAGGTGCTATACCACATACAAAGGCTTGACATTTATTTCTGACCCTCTTAAAGACCCATTTCTTCCCAAGAGTGGAGGAAGACCTTGGGAGGTATTGGCTCCGAGCATGGCAACACATTGCTATTCACTTCTCTCCTGATCTGCATCCTCCTGCTGGCTGCACGAAACAGATCTTCCACAGGGTACGGTCATCTGCGGTGGTAGGACAGTGCTGACGGGTGAAGCCTACATTTACTGAGAAGGTGGAGTGCAGTTTCTTGAACTGATATTGGAATGGGTGAATATCCACTATACTGACCCAGCTAACCAACTCTCACCCTGGATTGTTCCAACATTTTGAGTATGGTGTGTCAAAGCAAGTTGAGATTCTACATCTGAGTCATTACATTTTTCCTTATACATTATAGTTATAGATGAAGAAAACGCAGTTAGCTATGTTTCCAATTTTTAAATTCTAAACACTTTATTTCCTTTGCATGCATTCGAACTAGAGGTAGATAGTTACATTTCCATAACTTCATTATTAGCAAAATTTTGGTCAGTAAAATAAAATACCTATGAAAGGCACAGGTTAACTCAAATAAATTAAAGGTTCCTTCATAACAATTTCAAAGGACTTTTGGAAAAATTTAAAGGCAGACTTATAGAGAAAGGAGAGGGCGAGAGAAGGCAGAAGTCAGGAGTTTCATGCAGGTCTCCCACAGAGTTGGGAGGGGCCCAAGTACTGGGCCATCTTCTGCTTTCCCAGGTACAGTAGCAGGGAGCTAGATTGTAAGTAGAGCAGCCAGGACATGAACTGCAATCCACATGGAATGCTGCCAGCGCAGGCAGTGGCTTAACCCACTGTACCACAAAGCTGGGTCCTTAAAAAAACTGTTATAAAAAGTCTCTTAAATCTTAAAATTTAAGTCAATGGTACTTGCCTATTTGAACAAACCAAGAGCTTTTTCTTACTAGGGAAACAGGTAAGAAAATATATGCCAACGTTTTCAGTAGTGATCTTCTAAGATATGTAATGGGATAGGTATCAATATAGCAGCCCATGATTGCCTATCTACCCTCCTGCATCAATGGTCTCCTATTCTTTCATGGTTTCGTTAACATCTCCTAAGCCACCAGTGGAATCTTTGCTTTCAGCTATATTTTATCCAGAAAAGTATTTTAAAATCTGAAGGTCAGAAAAATAAAATCTGAAGTTCATAAGGCATAGGGAACTGCTTCATTTTGCCTACAGTTAAAAATTCATTTTCCAATCCACATTTTCTGGCATTAGAAGTTATTTTTTGAATGGCCTAAAGTCTCTTAAGGATAGGAATCTAATGGCCAACACGAAGTGGTCTCTGTTAATGTATTCATTATAGTGACCAAGGCCTGTTTGGTTAGAAAATTCTCTAGCCATTGAGGTAGTATAGGTTTGTGAGACTTGGAGAGTTTTTCTGTCTTTTGTGACATATTTGAGAATGTTAGTCCTTCTGTCATTTTTCCTTTTTTATTCCCCACCATCTCTTTTGGACAGAAAACAAGATTTTGATTTTTGGTATTATGCTCTGGTGATTCGGTTGGTGTCTGCTTCCTGGCACCCCCACCCCACCCCCAGGAATGAGAAAAGCTAATACAAGTGGACAAGGACAGTGATAGGTGTCATAGGTGTCACAGGCTGCATAGCAAATTTTTTACATTATAAAATTAAGTTGTAAAATAAAAATTAGACTTCTGTTTACCATTCCTATACCTCTGAAATTGTACACTGAAGGTTTTTGGATTTTTTGCTGATAAGCAGGCTTGGATCTCCAAGGCATCCATGTATTCAGTGACGAGTTCAAGGACACTAAGAACTGTCTGGGTTTGCCGTCTTCAGATGCACTTTGTTCTTCTTGAGGCACAATGTGACTATGAGAAAAAGTAGAGAGTAAGCATACTTTTTTTTTTTTTGTGATACATATATGTATCCAAGTTACCATCATAATCAAAATATAAGTGCCTTTATATCTAACCAGAAGTTTCTCTCATGCCATTTTTTAGACAATCCCTACCTGCAAATCTTTTATGGCCACGGCCACTTCTGTTCTCTCAGGATTGCTTTTCTTTGCCTGTTTTTTAAACTTCATTCATATGGACTATTTGGATTTTAGCCACTCTAGTAGATGTGTAGTAGGATCTCACTGCAGTTGAACTTCCACCTGATGAATACTAATGCTGAGTATCTTCTCTGTGTATTGATTGGTCATCTGTGTATCTGTTGAAATACTTTGTTAAAAGCTGGAGCTGCTGGTATTCTGATGAACAACTTAGAATAGTCTTCCTGTATGTTGGACATATGTGCTTTGTCTGACTGGGACACACAAATACTTCTTCCCAGTCTGTGGCTTGCCTTTTCATTTTCTTAATCATGTTTTTTGATGAGCATGAGTTTATAAGAAGTCTAAATTTAAGATTTGGCATACTTTTCTAGTGCTAAAAGAAATTAAACAGGATCTCTTTGTTCAAAATAGACTACTGTAAAATGCTCTGCAAATGTGTGCAGTGAGGGAACCTCCCTTTGGCTGATGTTTTAAGTGCCATGATTCTTGATCAGCGACTAGGTCCATAGACTTTCAGAACAGGTCTAGCGGAGGTGCAACATGCCACGCGTGTCTCCTGGTTGTTGTGTTAACAGAAGCGAGGTGAAACTTAGGTGATAAACATGAGCTGAAAGGAGCTGGGTTGTTCTAATGCCTGAGGTGTGCTCTTTGGTGGCTTTTTCAAAGCAGCAGCCAGGAAGCATGTGCGCAGTGCCTGGTAACAATAGCTGTTTACCCTGGCACTATACTAAGAGCGAACACAATTAAATTTTTCATGAAGCTAATGCAAGTTAAGCTTCAGAGTCCTTGACCCTTCTAAGGCCCTGGAAGGGACACTGGCCATATATTTACATGATCAGGATCTTCACTGATAAAAATTCCAAAAATATTTAAATCAAAACAGGCTAAGACCACTGTACTTCTCCGCTGATTCCTCCTACTTATTTCCCTTTTCCATTTAACAAGTGGTTTTCAAATTATTCATGAGACTTTTTAGGGACCTAATTAAGCTGGGGAAGTTAAAATTAAGATATGTTTTGCTTTAGTGGGATACATCTCGAAGCATTACAATTACCCAGTTTTGTTTACATTACTGCTAGTTTTCCTTGTGTAGGAATGACTTCTGGGAATAGTTCTCCCATGCACTGTTGCAACTTCCTTGCTGTTGTGACAAAGTAGCACAGGACCAGCGATTATATAGCAGTATGATTAGGGTGTTTTTGGGCTCCAGGACCCTAGAAGCACAGATGTAGTAAAAAATAAACAACGTTTGACATAACCATATCAGAAGCTAGCCTGTAGAATATTCGTCACAGTTTTAGGCATATAGAAATGTAAGTGAATAACTTAGTCGTCGTTGCCAAAAAAGGTCACATAAAGATATGCTCAATAATGTAGGTAATATGCAATAATCAACACCATTTATGGCTTGTTATTAGAAGCACATGATATATAATTTATTACAGTTTGTGTTCAGGTAATACAGTGCTACCCAAATACCTCGAGGATTAAAACAAGATGTGCTTGTTGGGAACCAAACAGTTTGCATCCCAACATGAGAGACCTTGACTGAGCTTGTTTGGCATGTCTCATTCTGCAGAGCCTTCTGGAAGTTCATACAGAAGGGTACACTGTCCTTTCCAACAATGGAGAAGAAAGCCTAAGAACAAAAGTTTACATATATTCATCAGCAAATTAAAGTGTATAACATAATTGCACATTCAAATGAGTCTCATATCTATATAATTGCTCTATTATGTAGTGCGCATGATTTTAAAATTTTTTTTCTGCAGAAACCTTTTATTTAAGGAATATAAACTCCAAGCATTTATAAATACAACTTTCGGAATATAGTGCTTCTTCCCACTGTAGCCTCTCCCAACAACACTCCCACTCCTATTCCCATTCTTATTGTTTTACTAAAATCTATTTTCAATTTTTTTCAATTAACTTTATACACATACAATTGATAAACTCTTAGTACAAAGGTAAACAAATTGTATGCAAAAAAGAACTGTTGCTCAATAGTTGAGATAAGGGCTATTCAAAGTTTGATGCATTTACTTTTTCTGTACATATGCTCACATTTTTAAGACATTTCTAAGTAGCTGAATGAAAATGGGTATTGAACTTATAATCCAATTAATGAAGAAGTTTGGGTGGTATCAATTCATTAGGAAAAGGTTTAACTTCTTGCTAATTTGCAACACATTACTAATACGAGTGACGACAATCTACATTCATAATACATCATTAATAAGGACATCATTAATAAGCCACTTATGAATATGATCTATATATTAGCATATACGTCTGATGCGCCTTGAAATCTTATAGGTCACACATGAAAGAAACTTGGTAACAGTCCCAAAACAGGTATAATGTAACCAACAATGAGTTTTGAATAGGAAACACCATTTCCAATATATCAGCAACTGCCGAAGCTTTAAAACTGTGGGTAGGTTTTATTTAAGTAGTCATATTTGAGTCACCTTTTAGAGTTGAAATTCCTCATCCCTTCTCGTAAGGAGGGACTCTTGTTTAGTCAGCATTTCATTGCTTTAAGTGAAATGCCTGGGAGAAGATTCTTGGAAGGAAAACATTTATATCCACTAACTGTTTGAAGTTTCCTACTTTAGGATCAGGTGTCCCCATTAGTCTGGCTTATGGTAGAGGCTAGCAATGGTAGAGCAGTTGTGAAGAAATGAACACATAGTCAACTAAGAAGCAGATGAAGAATATTGCCAAAACTCACTTTAAATAGCCAAGCCTCTCCTAGGAACCATCTGAGAATACACTTGCAATGACCAAGATTTTCTGGCAGGCCCAGCTCTCAGACACCACCCTTCATTTATCAGCCTTTAACATGAGACTTTAGGTGTTCAAAGTCCTGGTCAATCCATAATACCTCCACCCCCACTACTTCCCTTCAGACTCAACAAATGCATTGAGAAAACACACACACACAGATTGACTTTATCATGAGGAATGAATTCTGGGAAGCTTAATGTAAAACTGATCATGGACACATTCCAGCCCAGATCAAGCACAAAGCTGCCATCCAACCCTTGCGGCTGTGTGTTTCCACCTCTATGTCATTGCAATTAAGATTTCTACACTTTTATTTCTATTTTAATTTTAGGCTTCATATGGGTTAATAAGACCCATTAAGAAGTAAGCAACCTAAAACTAAGCATAAACTAAGGAAACACAACAGATTAACAATACAGTGGTGGAGACTAACATAATTGCAACGTATCCAATTTGTCCAATGAATCACAGGCAAAAAAGATACAGTTTAGAAAGTGGTAGAATTGTTTCAAACTATAGGATCAGTTACAGTTATGTTTTTAAGATTTATAGTATATGAAGATGAAACAGCAGTACATAAATGCTTCCAATAACAAGCAGAGTGAGTAACTATATAGGGTTATTTGGATCCTCTGACCTTCTGTTGACCGCTAGTGTGGACTACATTATAATCTTTCCCAGAAATTAATATATGCCAGAGGATAGCTGGATCACAACAACGGAAAATACCTTAGAAAAATGGGCATCGGTATAGGTTAGATATCTTAGAGCCATTAGCCCACACAACATAATATAGACCATTTGTGTATGCTTAAAACCCTCCTATTTCTCCTTTCATGCTCCTTCTCCAATAGAAAAGTACTCAGATTCCACCAGTATTTTGAAGGTTAGACTCTTCTTAAAAATATGCTTAAGTTAAACAACTCATTACTTTACTTCATTTAGAAGTTCACATAAACCAGTTTAGTAAGCACCTTCTCCTTATTCTAGCAATTGAATGCTCCACAGTCCAGGGAAGCTGTGAAGGCGAGTAGGGAGTAGCCAAGAGAAAAAAATGTCATTTTGCAGTCTAGGTCACGAGAGCGCTCAGACTTGGGAATGATGGGTGTTATGTAGAAACTCATTGAGGGTTAACAATTTGTCATTCATTATCCAGTACCCCCAGAATAATGCTTACCATGTGGGAGGTACTCATTAAAAATATTCTTGAATGAGTACTGGATGAATCCATGAAGAAGACTGGTAACATACACTTGCTTAACTAGTGTTAGGCATCATTAATAACACTCAGATTTTTCTGCTATCTAGCAAAGTGTAACATTTATCATGTGAGTCAAGACACATCCATTAAATGATTAATCCAACACTCACCTTGGAGACGTAAGTTTGGAGTTCTTTCTCACCATGAAAATAAGTTTACGTTTTCACCTAGTTTCATTACAGGGATGAGGAAATTGAGTTTTCATTATAGTAAGTATCTACTTCTAGTCACCTAGCTTTATTTTGGGGCTTACTCATTTTTTCACGGCCCTTGCTCCTTTCCACAGAATCCAGTACGATACTTTTCTTTTGATACTCTGGGAGAGACTCAGAGCCCTCTCCTGCCCCCAATTCACTTCCAGGTGGTGACAATTAAAGAGGATGGAGTGCGTTGGCAAGGATAGGGCATCTCAGTATTTTACTTGGAGCCCCATTCCTCATACAGTGAAAAGAGAGCGAATTAGAGAAAAATTACAGAGTAAGGGCACGGTGACCTAGCTTAGAGTTTCAGACAGCGATCTGGACTTAATGTTTCAGACAGAAGGACACAGTAAGCTTTAAAATCAGGACAAGATAAATCTCTTTGGATTTCCTTCTGTTTAACTAGCTCCACCTCGTGTCTCTGAACAGTCTGCACGGATCTTCCCACAGGTAGGACAAGACTGCACACGTCATTGCTCCTACACCAGGACGGACAGCCTGAGAGGATCATTCCTCTCTCTGCTGCCTAAGATCAAGTAGTTGCACCTCATTGTGTATTACTGTTCTCATTACTCTATGTATTCCCAGAAATGGGGTGGCCTGAAGGGGACATAAAATCTTACTCAAAGAACTACCATAATCCAGTCGTTCATGAAAAAGAACTAAGTTTAAAGTTAAACCATCAACTGTCATCTTTCCCTCACCCCCGGAAGCAGTGTGAATATGAATGACCTGTTATGCTCATGGCCAGATTATTCCAGAAATCGTTCTTCGGTATAGACAGCTAACTTGAATTCTGTTTGAATCGCAGTATATCAAGGAAAAATTTCAGTAAGCTTCTCTGCTGCAAGTACCCTTTATTTAAGAACTACTAACCCTAGAGCTTTCCATAAAGCTGTTAAGGTTTATTGAGTAAATAATGGCCACTTTGCCATGGTTTTCATTCAGCTTTCGTTTGGCAAATACAGCAAGGCTCAAAGGGCAGAATAGCAATACATTGAGAGCTTTTGAAGATATTGTCCTTCCAACAACAAAAAAAAACACACTGAGATAAATACTTCTCAGTGTCTTAAGTGCTTTTCATAATTTTTCAGAATATTTTAAAACAAAAACATCAAGTTAATAATGCCCAGAAGATAATTTCAGTATTTCTAAAATGACTAGGGATGATTGACTGTATATAATAAGTGTTCTTAATGTCATGTCCTTATTAAAGCATTGACATAATTTTCTAAAATGTACAATGTCCTATGAAACTAAAGCTATTCTGAAAATAATCTGAAAATATTCTACTACATATCTTGTACCTCCATTAATATTAACAAGGTTTTGGCCAGCTACAGAATTCAGAAGGTGCTAAATGCTAACTGTGGTTTCCTTAAAATCTTGTAGGAAGCCTGTTTGCATTGCAGAGCTAGCTGGTGTAATAGGTGTCATATTGTTGGCTATCACTAATGTTCTGATGTTTGAATGGAAGCTTTCACTTTGAGCATCTGCTGTAACCTTTGCCGTTCTTACAGTGAAACCCTTTTATGTGGCTTCTCAAATTCTGGCTTCTGTGTGGGTGGATTAGCTGTGTACAGTCTGTAAATGTAAGTCTATGAATTCATGGACAGATGAAAAAATTGGGTATGGTGAAAACATATGCACAAACACAAAACCAATCAGGGCCACCCTTGTTCTGCCCCAGAGTGGTGTGCATAAGCAATGCATACACAAATTTATTAGCACTAAGTCTTCACAGACATTTTGTGAGTATTTCTTATCCGTTATCTTAACTATGATTGTGCTGCAAGTCATCTTGGGCAACTAGTCAACTATAACAATTTCATTAATTAATGTTACATCCACAGAATGTCTCTGTATCCCAAGAGCTGATAATAAGAAGCATGGCTGATTGCAACTATTAGTTTAAGAGTTCTAATGATGGTCATGATTTATTAATGCACTGGTCTATATCTGTTAGTGCTTTCTGCATGCTTCAGTGGGAACCTCCTTGATTTGCTGAATGTGAGTAAAGAGAAAACAGGCATGTGAATTATTGCTGGCCTGTGTGCCATTCCTCTATGTTGAATGGGGGTGGGCATTTTGGTTTTGCTGGCGCTAAATGAATTTGGCCTTTTGATGTAACTTAATTAGTTACCAACACTTGTGATGTGATTTACTTGGGTTAAAGCCAAGCTTCATAGCTTGCATGTACAATGTGACAAATTTATGTGAAGGCTTATTTTTATTGCACAACCACTGGTGGAGGGATACCAGATTGATTTATGTCTCTCCCTATTACATGTACAGTGAGCAAAGGCTGTGGCCCAGGGCTTTTCCAATGCTAATTGCATTTCCAAATTCTCTTGGCGTTTTATACTTCCCTGTTTCACTCCAGTACAAAGTAAGTAAAAGTGAATTTACTATAAGGATTACTTGGAAGTAAATTCATTAGGCAATGGAGTTGTTAAGTTGCATGTTGCAACACTTGCGCCCAGTTAAAAAAAAAAATTATGCACTCTGCTATCACAAATGATAACACAAACTTTCATAACAATTTTTGAAATTTCTATACAGGAAAGCATATAACTAAACTGAGAAAATTAAAATTCACATTGAAATCTGGGCATTTTAACTCAGAACAGCTGTTTTCTCATTAGTAACAACTGCATGGATTCCCAAGTACCATTTTGAAGTGAGACTACCAAATTATTTTATGACTGACTTTAAAGTTTAAGTATCATGAAAGACCTTTGAAAATAGAAATATTTCCATTATTAAAGTGCTTTTCAGTAGTTATTGAAACACCTGGAACTTCTACTACTAAAGTGAATACTAGATATGTATCTCAGCAGTCTATGTCTTGAAAACACTTAGCTTTGTCATTGTGAAAGATGAAAACTTGGTGATGGGGCTGGCTTTGTGGTACATGGGATTAAGACGTCACCTGCACTGCTAGCATCCTGTACAGACACTGGGTTAAGTCCCAGTTGCTCCACTTGCAATCCAGCCCCCTCCTGTTGCACCTGGGCAAAAAGCAGGACATGGCCCCAGTGGTATGAGACACACAAAGGAATTCACAGATGTGGGCTTTGGCCTGGCCCAGCCCTGGGTGTTACAGACATTTAAGAAGTTAACCAGCAGAGGGAAGATGTCTGTCTCTTGATTTCTCTCTAACTCTTTCGAATACAGAAATAAATCTTTAAAAAGCAAAGAAAAATCTAAACTTGGTGGTAACAGTTTCCAAGAAGCATTAAGGGTTGTGGAATGCTTTTGTGGTCGATACTGTAATACACTACCGATCTTACCCTTCAGGAAAGAATTTGCAGCCTCAGCTCCCAGCTGGTAGCACCTTACAGAGATGGCCTCTGCTGAAAGGAGCTGCCTCACTCAAGACCCCCTTCAAGGGCTAGGCTCAAACTCAATGAGTAAACTTCATAGGAGTATGGAGCCCAACTCCTCTTGCCCCACGAGGAGGAACTCACAGACAAACTGTAGAACTTGTTCTATGTTCTGTTGGAGACTGGAGTTTATCTTCTTCCTCAGCCAAACCCAAAAACACCGAAAGCACCAATCAACAGGATTATAGGTGATTGAGTTAGTGTTACATTGTTACAAATCCATCGTTTATTATAATGAATATTTTATAATCAGACAAAAGTCCTAATAAGTTGTTTTAAGGAGAATATATAAGATTAGAAGATGTCTGTGCCAATATAAGCCTAAGAACCCACCCACATTTAAGAGGCAAATCTGGAAAAAAATATAGAGTGATTCAGAAAAGAGGTACTCTAGTAGCATTAAGAATTAAAATAATGTGTAAACAGGAATCCAAGAGCATCAAGGAGTTCAAGGAAGTCATTTCCTTAGACAAGGGCAGTTCCAATCAAGTATATTGGGGCAGGAGACAAAATGCTGTGGGCCGAGACATGATTAAGAGGTAAGAAAAACTTAGGAAGGGGGAAAATACAAATGATGGTTCCAAGATCCATGGCAATAAAGTTAATGTCAACAATGAGAGATGCAGCTAAGATGAGGAAAAGACTCAAGACAGGCGTTAAAATACTTATTAGATTGACTTCAACATGTTGGTAAGCCACTGGGGTTGTAAGTACCAACACCCAGAAAATTTTGTAGGAGGGATGGTTACTGAAGAGTAAGTCTGAAAATGGGCATAGGTCTAATGTTACAGTGGGGAGATTTTGAATTGGAAGAGGGATACCATGTCTTGAGACTAGATGATAGTCTGAATAAAAGAAACTTGAAATATAGGGGATGTGGTAAATTGAGGAAGTGCATTCCTCATTGTCTCAGCCACTCTCCAGTTTGTGGTAAGAGAGATCCAGGTCTTGGTGAAGAATTTGAAGGCAGAAAAGTTTCAGATACTTTCTGAATGGGTTATGAGTACAGTGAGGCCATGCATTATTCAAGACAGCAGTCTAAAGAGCTGTGAGGCTATAGTATTTGTTAACTTATCCTTTAATAATTTACTAATGTATTGTTTTTGCTGGACAATGCTCAAGAGACTGTTTAGGGTGGTACTGACAGAATTGTGCGAGATGGGGTGGAAGGTACGTGTTGAAAGGATAGGGGAGTGAGAGAGAAGTGCTGGGACAAGATCATACACAGACCTCCCTCTGAGTATGTTGAGGAGGCTTGTGAATCTGGTGGATCTGAGAACACAGAGAAGTCAGGAGTTGGTCCGCTGTACAAGGCTCAAGGCAGTGAGAAAATGTTCTCCAGGTAGGAGAATTAGAGGCTGTTATCATTGAATGGGACCAGAATTTGCAGTGTGGCACAGTCCTCAGAGATGGTAGATATGGGGGTGTTGACACAGGCACAGAACAGAGACCCAGCTAAGATAAAGGATTAGAAGCTATGAGCAAATGCTGGAGAAGATTTACCTATCCTGAGCCCTAGGATGTTGTATGGCAAGGAAATAACTTGCACCTTCCTTCTGCAACAGTCTGTGACACAGATTTGGGCTACAACAATTAGCTGTGTGTGTGTGTTGGGGGGACTCATGCTAGAGGGATACGCAGAGCTGTGGGTGATTTCTAATAACTTAGGAATGCAATGATCTGGCAGAGATGTTGGTTCTTTCACCTGATGCTGTAGGAACAAAACAAAACATAGGGCATCCTGTAATAGGGCTCTATGGAAAACAGTAAGAGCAGAGCAGATATCACAACTGCGGGGAACTCCAGTATCTCTTACGAGTAGCATTCTTAGACTTGCCTGCAGAGAACCTGAAATGCTCCTGAATATCAAATATAAATTATGTATGTGTATATTAAGCCAAAGCAATTCTTGCGTTTGTGCAATAAACATTAAATAAAGTAGCACTATTACTAGTAGCCAAAAACCTGAAAGTTATCCACATTTCTAACTAGAGTAGAGTGGATAAAGCAATTGTAGTATAAGCGAACAGACTACCATGCAGTAATGAGAATGAATATTCTACATCACAAATAGCATGAGCGAGTCCCATATGCCTAAAATTGAATGAAAGAAGCCAGAAGAAAAAGGCTACATATGCTGTAATTCCATTTGCCTAAGTTTCAAAAACAGGAAAAACTAATCAGTAGAGTTAAAATAATGGCTCTTTGGTGGAGGTGGTGACCACAAGGCATAAGAAAAGTTTTCATTCTGGTAATGTACTATTTCTGATTCTGGGTACTAGATACACAGCTTGAAAAATTAATGTAAGCTATCCATTTAGGAATTGCACTTTTCTGAATAATGTATAATAAAAAATGCTCTCGACTATGACAGATTAGCTAGTAGCAGAGCAACTCTTCTGCAAAAATCAACTATACAAGCTATGTAGCATTTTCTTTCAAAATATGCATGTATACCTGAAGGCCTCAGCACTATCAAGAGACCCAGGGCTTGAAGGACCAAGACCTTCAAAAGAAATAGGACCAAAAGGCTAAGAAAGACAAAAGCAGAAGCTAAAAGCCAGGGAAAATGCACAGAACAATTTCTGATGTTCAACCATTTCTGATGGAAAGACAACCATCAGAGTCCAGGCCTTGGGGGTTATTCTTGAAAACAAAGGTGATTCCCATTAAGGGAAACTTGATATTTGGTGCTAATTTGCCCTCAGATGTTTTTGCTTAGGGACAAAGGGTACAAACCAAAAAATAACAGCTAAAGGGCATAAAAATTAGCTTAGGCTATAGCAATAGTATACATGTGGGGTATATAAAAATATGCCTTAGAAAATAAGGATCAAGAAAACATTTTCAAACATCTAAATGCTAAGAGACCTACACCATTAGATTTCAGGCCTCATGAAAAGCTATAGACTTCCAAGATGGCTGAATACAGGCATCTCCGATATGCCTTCTCCCCAGAGAAGCACAGAGAGCTGGGATGGCATCAGTGGAAGAAACCCCAGTCCAACGCGAAGGAGAATCTACTGCAGGTTAAGGGTAAACGGAAGAACTCAGCAGAGCTCATCTGCACAGTTGCCTAGGCAAGTACTCCTAGCTCCAGGAGGAATCCAGACACCACAGCCTGGGAGCCAGAAAGATGTGGGCAGATGGTATAATTCAAAGAAGAGACTCACATTATATCCCCTACAAGCCCTGAAGCACAGACTGTGGTACTGTGGCACCATTCTGAGAAAGCAATCACCATCAAACCCAAACTTCCCTTGGGGACAGAAGTCCCTGTTTATCCCTATCCCTGGAGACACACAAACATTCCACTGCAGTTTGAACAAAAACAAAAAGCCGTAACTATAACTCTGAAACCTCATGATTCCCACTACACTTAGCAGAACAGCCATGAACCCAGCACCCTAATACACCTGACACTCTGGACTACAGGGAAATGTGGTATAAAGCAGCAGAGAGATCCTAGAAATGGGGCAAATACCCCCTCAGCCTTTTTTTAAAGATTTATTTATTTGAAAGGCAGAGTTACAGAGAGGCAGAGACAGAGAGGTCTTCCATCTACCGATTCACTCCCCAGATAGCCACACAGACCACAGTTGTGCAGATCTGGAGCCAGGTGCAGCTTCTCAGTTTCCTACATTCCTGTTTGCACACCTAGAAGAGCAGCTGTTTCTTAGTTTTAAAGCATGGCTTGGAGGCTTTTAAGATGTATCTTCAGTTTTCATTTTGGTGGGCTACTCTGGCTTGAGTTTCAGTTGGATTTTATTCTATTGTCCCTATACCTTCTTTTACAATGGTGCCTCTGGGAGACTCTTGGACCCCTACCCAAAACCTGGCACATAATTTTCCATCACTGTCCATGTGAAGCACCAGTGCTGGCACTAGGAAGGGCAGGTTATGCAGAAATCCCTCAGTCACTGTTAGTGTGAGGGGCTTAAGATGCCATAGTGGTGCTGGTGTTGTGAACACACTGCGCACATGCACACTACTCTGGACAGTTCCAAGAAATGGTGCAAAGAGCAGGCTGAATACTGACTAGGAACCCTGGTGTTTATGGGTCTCTTGATCCTGAAACCAGACAAGAACACAAGTATGAGAACTCCACACTAATATCCCTGATGAACAAAGATATATCATTCTTAATATTAGGAAATCAATTCCAGTAACACATCAGAATGATCATTCACCTTGATCAAGTGAGATTTATTTTGGGTCCCATGGATGTTCTCCTAAGTCAAATATATACATATATATCAACAAAATGAATGAATGATCAAAGTTATAAGACCATCTCAATAAATGCAGGAAAAACATCTGATAAAATTCAACCCCCATTCATAATAAAAAACTTTGAGCACATTATGTGTAGAGGAACTTACCTCAATATCACAAATGCTATATCCACAATGAACATCATATTGAATGTGAAAAAGCTTGAAGTGTTTCCTGTGAGATCTGGAGCCAGACAACTATATCCACTCTCATTGCTCCTAATCAAAATATCACTGGATGTTTCAGCAAGAGCAGTTAGGCACGAGAAATAGATAAAAGCCACACTAACAGGGAAGGAAGTAGTCCAATTATCTCTGCTTATAATTGACATGATTCTAGTTAGCTAGAAACTCAAGGTCTCTGCCAAGTGACTACTGGAACTGATAGAGGAATTCAATGAAGTCGGAGGATACCAAAACAACATACAAAAAATAGGATTTTCATGTCCCTACAGTGAACTTGTTGGCAAACTCAAAGATTAATTCCACTCACAATACGCATAAAAAGTACCTTGGAATATATTAAATCGAGGATGTGAAATACCTCTACAATGAAAGCTGTAAAACACTTCAGAAATAAATTTAAGAAGCAAAAATGCAAAGACCTCCCATGTTCATGGATTGGGAGAATGAACGTTATTTTAATGTCCACACTACTCAAAGCAATTTATAGATTCCATGCAACCCCTCCAAATTCACAGAACTCAAAATCTCATTAGGAAAGCAACAGAAATTCAAAATAGCTATAGTAACCTTCATCAAAAAGAACAGGGCTGGAGGCATTGCGATACTCTATCTTCAGACAAACTATAGACCTATTGCTATCAAAGCATCAAAGTACTAGGATAAACACATAGACCAATGGAACAGAAGAGAAACCTCAGAATGAGTCCATGTACCTATAATCAACAAGTGAGCCACAAACATGCCTTGCAGAAAAGACAGTCTACAAGAAAGGGTGCTGAAAATACTGAGTAGCTCAGGTATAAAAAATTGAAAAAGCACCCTTCTTCCCCACTTCTCACTATATAAAAATCAACTCAAAATCAAAGATCTAAATGTAGGATCTGAAACTAAGAAAACAGAGCATACACATTTTTAGAACAGTCCAAGACACAGGCATAAGCAGAATAGATAAAGGAGATCAAATTAAGAAGCTGCTGCAGGAAGACAACAGATAACTGAGTGAAGGTGTAAGTGACGCAATGCAGAAGATACTTGTGAACTATGCATCTGACAAATGAATGACGTAACATAGGAAACTCAACATCAGTGAAACACAACCAACCCAGCTGATAAATGGGAAAGCAATCTGAATAGATTTAGGTCAAAAGGAGTACAAACAATCAACTAACACATGAGAAAAAATGCTCAAGTCACTAACTATCAGGTCAATGCATATCACAACCATTATGAGGTACCATCTCAGTTTAGTTAAAATAGCTATTAAAAAATTTTACTGGTATGATGTGGAGAACAGGAAGCCTTATACACTGCTGATGGAAATACAAATTAGTACAGCCTATACGGAAGATAAGATGTAGTTTCTTCAAAAAATTAAAAATAGATTTAATATATTGTTATGTAGGAAGTTAGACATTTAGCCTATGTGAGTGTGAGAAGGGCCTGAAAACCAGCACCTACTGCAGAAGTTCCAGAAGGCCAGCATTCTAAAATTCAAAGTCCTGCAGAGACCCTGATAACCTCCCAAGTGGTCCCAGCCCTTCCCAAGGAAAGCTCCCAGGAGAAGCCTCTCCTCACAACCAAATG
This sequence comes from Sylvilagus floridanus, assembly GCA_949820135.1. NCBI lineage: Eukaryota > Metazoa > Chordata > Mammalia > Lagomorpha > Leporidae > Sylvilagus > Sylvilagus floridanus. The sequence continues at coordinate 57,649,305 of OX463235.1, forward strand.
AGTTACCTGACTTGATAATACCGGGCAATAAAACCTTTACAGATGCCCTAAGGGAAGCCTCTCTACTCTGTTCAGGGCGCCAAAAAATCTGGGGAGAATTTTATTACGTGTCACCCAACAAACCCTTCCACTAGGACTCCCCATCCTTTGTCCTGGAAGAGAGGAGGAGGTGGGTAAACAGACTCCCTTAAAAACCAAGGGAGTCCAAATATACTAACGCTCGGCCCCCTGCGCTCTGCTGAGCTGTTCAGCTGGCCTGCCCAGGTGTGTTCTCCATTCTACCATGTAACCTTGTTCTCCTCTAGTCTGAGTTACTGGGCACTCTCTCCATATCCCTTCCATTCTGATAGATACACAGTCCAATAAATTCTTATCACTTTGCTCTCTGTCTCATGGCAGAATTCTTGCTTGCATGAAGACAAGAACCCCATGGCTTCCATGGCCTTTTCCCAGTGACAATGACCTAATTATGCCACTTCCCAATATGCACCTGTAGTGAAGTGAAATCAGAATGTGAAACATACCTGCCTCTCACATTTGTTGCAGCACTATTCATGAAGCTAGGCCTCAACCTATGTACCTATGGATCAATTAATAAACTTGACAGACACACACACAGAATATTGTTTGACCATAAAAAAGTGAAATCCTGTCAATTGCAGCCAAATGAATAGATCTGGAGATCACCACATTAAGTAAAATAAGCCAGACCCAGAAAGACAGATACTGCATGTTCCATCTCAAATGTCAAAGTCATGTGTGTATGAGTGTATGAACAGAATTTAAAATACTGATTACTAGAAGCTGAGAAAGTGGAAAAGGGGGGGGGTGGCGGCGGAATATTGCTGCAACACTGCAATAAGGCAAATGAATGTAGTATGTTCTGCTATTTTGCTGCACAGTGTGCTAATTATAGCTCACAATCATGTTTTTATAAGAACTAGAACCGAAGAGCTAGTAGACATCACACAAAGGAAAGGAAGGAAATAGACTAGTTGCCTGATGTGTTTGGTTTACTCTCTGTATGTGCTGCAGTACCACTCTATCTCTGAGATCAAGTATTACATGTTAATCCAAAATGTAAAAATGATAACAAGAAACAAAGCTACAGGGAAAACACTGGGTTTGGCTTAAGGATAAATAAACGAATGGAACACATTAATGGCTACAGAAACAAATCATACGCAAGGTTTTGGAAAAGGCTGACCTTTTAAATCAATGAAATGGGTCAACTGGATACTTGTATGGAAAATATATTGCCTAATACTACTTCATACAATACAGAAAATCAATCCCAATTGGATTGTCTGTATAAATAAACTAGGAAAGCATCTCGAAGGTGATATAAGTATTTCAAGACATGAGTTAGCCAAAGATTACTCATAAGTAAAAAAGCACTAAGCATTAAAAAGTGATAAATAGTATAGATTAAAAGCAAATACTTTGTCTACTCAGAAACACCATTAATAGAGTACAAAAAGCCACAGGAAAAAGTATTTGTAATAAATATTCAGAAAGGGATTATAAACAAAATATATAGGGAAACCCTTCATGTTCGTTAGAAATCCAATGGGGAAGTGAAAAAGACTAACAGAAATGACATCAAACAGTAGCTGAAACCCTCTCCCCTTCTCTCCCAAATATGCATGCTGTGTATATATTCTATCATTAATAGAAAATTCAAAAAAAAGTCATAGTGACTGTAAACCATATACCTAACAATTGCTAAAATTGGAGACTGCCAAGGATGGATGCTATTTTTTTTTTAAACAATATGAAGTACGGTTGTGCCTGTGAGGACATTAATTGGCTCTCTCAGTGTTTTAAAAACAAAACAAAAACAAAACCTAATGCTATGAATTGCTTCTTGGCCTTTTGGCTAAGATCAAGTGTAAAACCGAATGCTATGAACCAGAACCAAACAAATCCACACCCTTTATTTTAGTTTTACTCTCACAAGACAGGTCTTCCGAAGGGGTTTATTTGTTGAAGTGAGATGGTACTTGATGGAAGGATGATGTTAGCCTGAGCCATTCTCCCTCATTGCCCAAATGATAAACACTGGAATGTATTCTTTGCCCTTGAATCTCAATTGGGTCTTACACCCTGTTGCCTTCATATCCCACCCCCCATGGCCACCTGAAAGACCAGTTCCAGGAATGTCCCTCTGCCTGCTGGCCCCTACCTCCACCCCCATCCCCAGCCCTCCTAAAATATAGAAAGGCATGGCCCCTGGAAGTCAGCACCTTCTGGCACGTGCTCCATCATGTGCATGCTGGCAGTTGGTCCCCCACCTCTCCAAATTTATTTTCTGGTTAAATTCGATCTGGTTGTAAATTCATACACTGTCTCCTCTCTATTCCGCGCCTCTTTTCCTTACATTTATGGCGCCCCGTGTGAGGTGGCACCAATTGGCAACTCTTTGCCTAACAGTATGAAGGAAGCCCAAGGAGGTCACGTGTTGCCGAACAAAGTATCAGTGTGCACAACTAGAGTTGACTCGAGAACATGTAAAAGACGCACTGGGATTTGAGTCAACCGTTATGTAGGGACTACTACCAGGCTATTAATCCACTGACTTCCAGCCTGCTATATGTGATCCAGTGTGTGACTGTGTGGCTTGTGTACTTTCAGAGAGTAGGAGGTTGGCCCAGTTCCAAGGACTAGACAAAGTCCTCTTGCAAAGGATCGAAAACAACTATGTGATCCTGGCTGGAAAGCTAGTCCATGACCCAGATGATCCATTTCTAGGTATGTGTCTAATAAAAATGTAAATGTGTATTAGAGGCATATGAGCATATTTATAGCAATATTAATTTTAATATCCCAAACTTGGAAGAACTCTCATGTAGTATAGATAAATATGTATTACTTTGTACTAAAATTTCTGGAAGAATGAAATCAACTAGTGTCTAGCAAGGCAATATGAATGAAATCCAATTATCATATTGAGGGCCAACAAGATACATAGGATTACATATTGTATGGCTTCATCTATATAAAATCAAAATCACCTATATCCATTTGTTGTGATAAGAGGACCAGAAAATATAAGTTAACTTAAGAGAAGTACTATGCGTGGTACCTGAGGCAGGGTAGAGAAACCATCTACCATGTGTAGACTGTTCCATTTCTTGATCAGAGTGGTGGCTGCATGTGTGTGTTTGAGAAAATTCATTGAATTAGAATACCTATGAGTGTTGGCCTTCCCTTTTGTGAATTATCTTCCAAAAAAATTATTTAACAAGTATAAACATAAGCCATTTAAGGAATTGCTAACACTGACTTCACCTTCCTGTGAAGGAGAAATCCTATATTTGAGTAAAAGTGTAATGACTGTACCATTTTTTAAAGATTTGAGAGGTGGAGTTATAGACAGTGAGAGGGACAGATAGAGAGAGGTCTTCTGTCTGATGGTTCACTCCCCAAACGGCCACAATGGCCAGAGCTGTGCCGATCCAAAGCCAGGAGCCAGGAGTTTCTTCCTGGTCTACCTTTCGGGTACAGGGGCCCAAGCACTTGGCCATCCTCTACTGCTTTCCCAGGCCACAGCAGAGAGCTGGACTGGAAGAGCAGTAGCAGGGACTAGAACCAGCACCCATATGGGATGCCAGTCCTGCAGGTGGAGGATTAACCTGTGCCACAGAGCTGGCACCAATGACTGTACCTTTTAATTACATTTTACAGCAATTTTTTGGGAGAGTACTAGAGAAACTAGCACCTCTGTTTGCAATCAGATGACTAGGCCCTGGCCAATGTGAAGACACCATCATCATATGTTCTCTTACAGGTTCCTAGCTTCGGCTCTATTTTTATGTTTCCTTTAACAGATCCCCAGTTATGAGCAAGTCTATATTTTATGAAATCCATCTCACCTTCAGACCAGTTTAAGTCTGAGGAATCTTTTTGTGAAGTAACACCTCTCCATACCTTTACTAAACATGAAAACCTTTCCTGAGATGGCACTCTCTAGGTAGGCTTAGTTGCACTTCTGTATGTTTTCCCAGAAGCGTAATTGTTTTCCGAGTATCTTGTAAAAGTATATGCCCTTCGTTATCTTCCAGTGAGCCGCCCTAGACAGAGTAAGCAAAGTCATCTGGGTTCAAATACAAATGGAGACAGCTAAAATATTTTTAGAAATGTAGTCAAAGCCAATAGGAACTGGTTTAGAATTGCAAATGAGAATTGCATTGCCAGAAGGCAGATGTTGTAAGAAAAAAAGCATGGGTATGTAGCCTGATGCCCTGCCAGAGGTTACATTTGTGATTTTCCTCTGTTCTGAGAGATTGTAGAAAACCTCTTTAGGACTCGTGAAAGGATCCTTTCATCATATTCTTTAACTCATGGAGTTTACAGGGAGATTCTAACAGTTACACATACAACTGCCAGTCATCCTGTAATCAAGTATAAATTTCTGTATTTTTCCTGGAAAAGAATGCACTCAGGACCAGGGAAAAGCAAAGAAATAAGAGAAAGCCACAGATGACAGGTAAGTTAAAATCAACAAATCTGTTATGTGACAATGATAAACAGGAAGTGATGTAGATCCTTAAGAATTCTTTGTTTTCAGCCCAAAATGAAATTAAGCATTCAATACGATAAGTTATCAAGGAAACAGAGATAAAATCACTTAGTTTTCAATCTTGTACATGTCTTATGGAAGAATGATTTGTGCAACTTTATTCTTTGTATCCCAACATGAACTAAACACTAATATTGTTGAAGGTTGGATTAGAATTATTCCTTGACTTTACATGCTAGGAATTGATACCCAAGAGACAATTCCAGTGAAGAGGGATGCAGAGTGGGATAATGGCAGGTAGAAAGTTGGCTTCAGGAGGTGAAGTTTAATGGACATTCACTGGATTTTCCACCTATATTTACATCTATTTTGGGATGTTTAAAATACAATGGCATCTCTTCCTTTTTCAACTTTAAGGGAAAAGGGAAATTACTAGTTTTGCAAAAGTTTTAAATGTTTTTTTAATAAGCATTTTAATAAACATTTAAAAGTCATCTTGGGCATGTGACCTACCTACTAAAAGGAAAAATATCTTAGTTCCTTCACTATCAAATGCTGGCCGCTACACTTCTGGTGATAAGAAACTGATCTGACGACCTCTAAGCTTCATGGTCTGAATAAACTTTACAAGTTCCCCTCCCCCCAGATATCTTTTTAAGCACTGTTAAAAAACTTGCCAAATTTTTTCTGTCTCTTTGAAAGATGTATAATTTGAAGATTTTTGCCTTTATAAAGGGACCTGGGAGCCATCCATTAGAAATACCATCAAGATGGGAGGGTTGCGGGTGGGAGGGAAGTTATGGGGGGGGAGCTATTGTATTCCAAAAGCTGTACTTTGGAAATTTATATTTATTAAATAAAAGTTAAAAAAGAAATTGAAAAAAAAAAAAAAGAAATACCATCAAGAAAACATTCCCATCATTTAGACTCTGTTAGTTTAAGAGCCAAACTTTGATGATCACCAACTAGCAAACAAATGACCTGACCACACATGGCATCTATAAGCTCCCATTACTTTAACATTACCTTTTTGTTTTAGTAGCATGGGGTTTATTCTTTCTTCTGTCTCTAATGAAGTTTTCCTTGACTTTTCAACTGGTTTGGCATAATTTTATAAAACCTTACAAATTTTTTTCTAAAACCTTGTAAAGTATTGCTTTTGACAGGCAGAGTTGGACAGTGAGAGAGAGACAGAAAGATCTTCTTTTGCTGTTGGTTCACCCTCCAATGGCCACCGCGGCAGGCGCGATGCAGCGATGCAGCTGGTGCAGCGTGCTGATCCGAAGTCAGGAGCCAGGTGCTTCTCCTGGTCTCCCATGGGGTGCAGGGCCCAAGCACTTGGGCCATCCTCCACTGCACTCCCGGGCCACAGCAGAGAGCTGGCCTGGAAGAGGGGCAACAGGGACAGAATCTGGCACCCCGACTGGGACTAGAACCCGGTGTGCCGGTGCCGAGGCGGAGGAGGATTAGCCTAGTGAGCTGCGGTGCCGGCTGTAAAGTATTACATTTACTGTGGGTACATATGGAGATAGCAAATTCTCTGAGTCATGCAGTTGCAGTTGATGCTGCTATGGGGAACCTGCACCACCCTCTCCTTTTCCACACCCACTTAGACAATGGAACTTTGCAGCATTCAGTCATTCATATAGTTTCAAGGGGGGAATTCCCTTCAAGTTTGCCCAGTGACATTTCTAGGATTCATACTTCTGCAAAATACAAACTCGAAGGCAGAGAGGTATATGACTAGATCAAGTAAGGAGCAAGTTCAGCAAAGGCCTTTTGATTCTCTAAGTGGAAGCAGTTTTAGAAGTAGGTTTTTACTCAAAAATCAAACTCCTTCCTTGCTGTTGGCATCAGTATTTTTTTTTTTTTTTGACAGGCGGAGTGGACAGAGAGAGACAGAGAGAAAGGTCTTCCTATTGCTATTGGTTCACCCCTCAATGGCCGCTCTAGATGGGGCAGCCAGGAAAGCTTTTTCTTAGTCATTAACACCAATAGGTATGATTGGGTTAGGCTCCCCCGTTTTTCTCCGTCCCCTTGTTCCTGCCATATCTCCACCAAAAGTGACCATCTAGTTGTCAGAGGAAGAGAACAAAAATCAACAGAAGAAGAAACAGAAAATATCTAAAAACATATAATGGCAACAATAAAACTACAGCAACACAACATCACCTATCTCTACACTTCTTGTCACATACGAATGATACTTGATATTGCTTCATCTTCCAGTTTTGGCTATCTTGAGATGCTGTGAGATATGTATTTTTGCAAATAAATCACATTCCCAATAAAGGATTAAAAACTAGAGGAATGGATACTACGTTTTTAAATGCTTTACTATAGAGGTCCACTGATCAACATGAATTCAGGGCCGGCATGAGTCTGGTAACATGCCCTGTGCTACAGATAAAGGTTGTATCATCAGTGTTAAAAGATTTCTTTACCTTGGCCTTAGTGACAATAAACAAGGGAGAAGGAGAAAATAGATTACTGGAAACATCTTCATCCTCTACTAAAAAGATAAATAGCCTCTTATTCAAATATATAAATAACAGCTCATTTGAACTCCAGGAAGCATGTTTCTAAAATTAAATGCTTAAACAAGGTAAAATTAAGAGAACTGACCTTTACGGTGACCAGTGACAAGTCGTCCAACTTTGCAATTCATTCATTTACAAACCAAATTGATTAGTCATATATAATATGCAAGGCATCATAAATGAACAAACCCCATCCTTGTGGGCTTAGTATCTTAAAGGTGTTAGAAAATCATAGCACACTTTCTGAATAATTAGGGAAACATGGCAGTCAGGAATTTAGCCATCTTTTGGCAGTGCATGTTGTCTGCCAATTTTTTAAAAAAATTATGAAGTTTATAACACCTGACGTATATAAATTAACTTAAACTTTGGCAATTACATTATGAAATGGTAACTCATTATTTACATCTCATTGGTGAAGAAACTGAAGAGTAGTGATTTTTAGTGCTTAGCTAAGGTCTTGGAGCTAAAAGGAAGAGCCTGGGCCTGAACCATAACATTGAGTCTACTTCTTTTCCATATGGACTAATTTCTTTGTGGCTTGACAAAATAGCTGGAATCTCTCTAGTAGTTTTTGGTCACGATTTTATAAACTGGGCTATTTATAACAGAAAAGTTGGCATGTTGCCAAACTGATTTTGATTTCTGAAGTATCTAATGAGGATTTGAACGAAACTTTTGTTAGTAATCGGTAACGTTACTCAACTATAGGGGAACATTGAGAAATTCAAAGCTGCAGCAGTCTTACATACCTTTTGAAAGCATTTAGTTCACATTTAAAAAGAAGTTATCTGTCTAAGCCTACAATGAGTATTACACTTTGCAGGGAAATTATCAAAAAGTATATTACTATCAGTATTAAAACTTTGGTGCAGAAACCAATTTCTCAAAGAGTTCTAAAATTCTACGGTTTGAATGCACTATGTGCAGTGTGGTGATCAACTTATAGAGCTTGAGAATGCACTATAATCTCATGTGCATATAATCGATTCTAGAAATGTGGGATTTTGTGAAGCACTACCACATTTAAGTGTTCATCAAAACCTAATGCGATAGATGCTAGACTTGGGATCAAGCAACTATAATACAACAATTATGCAGTATCCATGCTGTGCATGTGGAAATTACATTTACCATTCTTTCAAAGTTTTCATTCTTTCATACTTTGAGAGGCAGATAGAGCCCTTATCCACTGGCACACTCTCCAAATGCCCACATTTCCTAGGACTGGGTCAGCTAAGATTAGGAGCCAGAAACTCATTCCAGGTCTCTCACTTGGGCATCAAGGACCCAATTACAGGAGACTATTGCTACCTTGTGGGATCCACACCAGTAAGAAGCTGAAGTCACAAGACAACTCTGGCATCATACTCTGCCATTCCAATATGGGATACAGACGCCCTGGGCAGCCATTTACCCAAAATCCTGCTCACCTCCCACCCCTGCCCCAGATTTTAGTTAGTTCAAGTTTTCAAGTAAAATCTTCAATAAGAACAATGCAGTGTGTCTTCTTAGGAAGGTTACAAATTACCAGCACACGTAGGCTTGCCCAAATGCAAAGAAAACGTGGTGATAAACTAATTTTTTTTTCTTTTTCCAGGGCTATAGATCAAGGCACTTAGCTCAGATTTTAACTTATTAGATAATCTAACACCTGTAGCTTATTATTGGTTCAAGCTGTAGCAGGTACCTGAAGAAAGACCATTTAGATATATGTGAAGTTTTTTGGCACCTTCAGTGACAGAATTTTTCTGCCTTTTGAGAGAATTTCTGAAGTCATTTGGTCTTTGTCTTGGGCTCTGCATCAAGTTATGCTTATGAGTTGTTGAGAGGCATTTTACAGTGACCAGGGAAGATTGGCAGAATGAAAGCTGGCCTTTATTACTGCCAGTGTGGGGATCTTGTATCCAATCTTCTCTGTACCTTTTCAGTTACTTGTATAAATAAATCCACCTTTGATTTGATCCAGTGCACATCTCACTGAATATTTTTGGCAGGTCTCATATGTGAAATAGACACAGAATTCATAGCAAAGAAACAAAGATTGCAATGTTACAAAGAAGTATATATAGAAAATATATACTTATCCTAATCCATTCAGCAAGATAAATCTTAAGCTATAAAAAGTGTCCATTCAGCCAATTGGCATTTCCAAGTGATCATCAAACATATGGTTGATAACCAATAAACACATCTCAGGCTTGAATTGTATTTAATCCTTTCTTGAAAAATTTGACATGTCTTTCTGGTGGCTTCAACAAATATTGAAAAAAGTAATAACCCATTCATTTTAGAAACCTAAACTAACTCCTGACTATATACAACTACATGTACATACATAAAAATGCACACTTCTATGCACACACATACGTAATAATTTCATAAATAAATAACTGCAGGCTACCTTAAATATCAGACAGACTGTAGTTGAAAATAGCTATCTATTTTTTTCAATTTTCTGGATGCTCAAAGTCCAAGATCAAGGTGCTATGCAGTTTATTTTTTGGGAAGCCTCTCTGCCAAGCTTGTATACACATAGCTGCTTTGTCACCAAGTCCTCACAGCCTTTCCTGTGCATTCAAGGAGAGAAAGACCTCTCTGCTGTCTTCTGAGGACAGCAGTCCTAGTGGATTAGAGCCCCATCCACAGGACCCATTGGACCTTCATTATACACTGGAAAGCCCTGTTTTCAAATATAGTCACCTGAGGGGTTAGTGTTTTAACCTGAACTTGAAACGGAAGCAATTCAGTCTATGGAAAATGCACACAAATGTCTACATTTATTTTTCTCTCAATTTTGGTAAATAGGATCTTTGCAATGAAAAATTGCAAAATCTAAGTGAAGCTTATGGATGTTCAGGAATCCATGTGTTCCCTTTCCCCACAACTGTCCACCCTCCACATACACAACAGGAAAATAACTGGCCAACACGTAATGGTCCATCATTACTTCATAGATTTGGTTGTAGTTTTAACAAAACTAGGATACAATTTAAGATTTTATCTGTAGGTAAATATCGCAGAAGATATACCTAAAGACTTATTTTTCTCAATTTCCATGTTACTGAGAGCCTTATAATTTGACAACTCTAATCATGGATTAAGGCTGCTTTTTAACATGCATTTATTTTATTTGAAAGAGTTACAGCGATGGACAGAGGAGAGATTTTTTCCATCCACTGGTTCACTTTCTAAATGGCTGTGAAAGCTAGGCCAGGGCCAGGCAGGAGTCAGGAGCCAAGAGCCGCCCCTGGGTCTCCCACATGGGTGCAAGGACCCAAGCACATTAGCAGAGAGCTAGATGAGAAGTAGAACAGTAGGGACTCAAACTGGTGCCCACAAGGGTTGCTGGCATTGCAGATTAAAAGTTAAGTGCTGCACCACAGTGCCAGCCCCAAGGGTTGAGGACATTTTTGTTCGTGTTGGATCAGGGTGTTACCTTTATGCTCAGAATTAAATGCAATTTTTCATCCTGCTCAACTCTTCTATGCCATATATCCTGGCCATGGTTCAAACTGCTGTTTAGTATATTATATTACATTCCTGCTTCATGTTTCATTTCATCACTGTCAAATAATATTTTTGATGTGGCTTCAGATGGCTTGTGGTATGACAGACTATGAGTTCCATGCCAGACAAAACACAGGCTCTGCCTTTAGTACGTATGTTATTGATTCATTTTGACAGTGAAACATGCTTAGTGCAGGGACCTCTCCAAGGACCTTATGTACATGCTGCAATGGCAGTTGTCTTTGCAGCATTTATTTTCAAAAAGTATCGTGGTATAGTTGAATTCTAGTCTAAAAAAACAAACACTCTTGAGTCTTGAGATACCCATTCCTGGGAACTTAGGAGGTAGCCTTGTTTATGAGTAGGGTCTCTGCAGATGTGATGCGGTACCTCGAGATAAGCTCATACTGAAGAAGGATCGGCCCCTGAGTCCATACAGGAAGACGGCAGTGTAAGATGGAGTCAAGTAGTGAACCCAGAAGTGCCAAAGCTTGCCGGCAAACAACTAGAAGCTAGGAAGAGGCAAGGGAGTGTTCTTCTTGCAAAGGGAGCACTGCTGTGCTGATACCTTGATTTTGGACTTGTGGCCCTTGAACTACTAGACATTAAGTTTCTATGGTTTTAAGGTACCCAATTATGGTACTTCATTCCAGGAGTCCTAGGACACGAATACTGATCATCACAATAATTACTGTAATCAGAAGAACAATAGAATACAGCCACTAAAGGATGAACAAAATTTAGGCCTATCTTGGGACCCACTTGCAATGTTGGGATGGCTAGTCTTGACTCAACTCCTCAAAGCTTAGTACTTCTTAAAAGAAAAAAAAAAGGTTTAGATAAGGGGAAAAGAGTTCATTTCCTTGATGGTACTCTTTATTTCATTTTATTGTAGCAATTCCAATGAGAAGTACAAAAAGATTTTTATTGTCATATCAGATTTACATGGTAAAATTTAAATGTACTTGTCAGTTTTAAACACTGGAAATATCAATAAAATGTCAAATTATATTTGACTTCAAACCCAAGTGGTTAGAAAAAGGCAATACAAGTTTATAATCATTTAGTCTTCCACTTTTCCCCACAATAAAACCCTATTTTGTTCTTTATGGGAAGCTCAACTTATTTTGTTTAAAGCTAGTAATTTATGATGAGTTCCATCAGATATGAAGTATGTTTCTCTTAGAAATCAACAGTGGGCATTTTTTTTAATCTACCACAGAAAACTTTTTGTATTTAGCAGAATATTTTCTTGACCTGGAAACATAGTTTTAAGGCCTGAGGTCTTAGATTTATTTTATTAGTAAATTTAATTGTTAAGCATTCTTTATCTTAGGCTCGTCTCTCTATTTCATCTCAAAAATAGAACAGGGATATTTTAACATTAGATATTAATTAAATGTGCAACATCCACCCTAGTATTTCAAAAGCTTCCATTTCCTACAGTGATGCTGAAATCATTCATGGTCTAACGTGTGTGAATTGTCTCTTTGCCCTAGAAGCAGCTGCATTGTGTTGGGGAGTGGGGGAAATCTGTGTGTTTATTTTATCTCTAGTGCCTGACATGAAGCCTGGCACAGAACAGGCAGTCAGATAATGATGTGCGATGGATTTCACAGCAAAATGACTCTGTTTTACAGCAAAGGCCAAGGAGACCTCCATACTGCAGCCACTTCAGGCAGGGAGTGTCCCCAAAGGAACTCTGCATAAAGGTAGGCATGGAATAAAATTGATTTCTTGGCATACCGCAGGAAAAGAATAGAAAGGCACAAATTTTGCCAAGAAAATTTTGTGTGGCAGAAAACAGACTAGATGTTTAAGAAAGAGAGAAGTCCAAGGAATTGGAAGCATGAAGTAGCTCAGAACATGAACTCTTCAGATTTTCATCTGGGTTTCCTCCCATCATGTATTGCATCTTTGATTTTCTGATTACACTCTTCAGAATGGATCTATTAGACCAATGGCCTCATTTAACTGCCTCCAATAAGTAATAAGTGCTACAGACATTATCAGGGGTATAAACCACAGTCCAAATTTCAGAGTCCTCATGGAATTTATGGTCTTAGTAAACATCTAATAGACAGTGGCCTACTTTAAAAGCTCTGAGATTTGTTCTAAGCATTTACTCCTTTTGTAAATTACCATAGGTGGGCTTTTCCAACTTTTAAGACTTAAGAAATGCCTCTTGCTACCTAACACACTTGAGACAACATCCAACAGAAATCAGCTCACCACTAAGGACCCTAGCAATTCCATTAGAACTTGCCTTGATTCTCAAGCAGGATTCTTTATACAAAACTAATATATCCATCACCCATGTAATATGATGTAATTGAACTCCAATCACAATTCTGCTCTTGTCATTCGACATTCAATCTCTCAATCTTGCATTCTGTTTTTACAGTAGTAAAATGAAGGCAATAAAAATGACATCTGTATTTTTCTGACTTAATTTGAGATTAGTTCTGGAGTTGCAGAAAAATTGCCAAGATTTTAGAGTCCCCATATACTTCACTGGCAATTCCCTTATTAGTGTCAGTGGAGCACTATTAGAATTAACCAATATTGCTTATTATTAAACAGAATATTATGCACACATATGTACATTAACCCAAATCCCTAATTTAGATTTTGAAGATTGTGGTAGCATCTGTTATTTGCATTTGAAATCTCTTCTCTCCTTCCTTTAGTAGGAAACGGATGCTCCACTGAATCATTTCCCCAGGTTCCCTTGCAGCTATGAGTTTCTGTGCGACTTCCTTGTCGGCAATGAGTTCTAAGTCAAAAACCCTGGGTGGGACTTTTCAGAACACTCTTTAAGGAATCAAATGTGGCTGGGATCTCTCCTTTTCTTTTTTTCTATGACCCCAGAATTCTTGCCTCATTGAAAACAATGTTAACAAATCTCTAAAAGTTCTTATGTTTATTTAAATCCAGGGAATGCAATTTTCAACTTGTATCAATACTTGTCTATATATAAGTCAACACAGTACTGTATTTTTAATAGTTTTATTGAACTGATTTATATGCCATGACTGACCTTTTGCTATAAAAATTAATGGCTTTTAGTATCTTCATGAAGTCGTGTGCCCATTACCACCATCAATTTAGAACATTTTCATTACCTCCCAGAAGACCCCTATACCCATTACCTGTCACTTGTCATTCTTTCAACTCCCAGTCACCACCACCACTCTGGGAAATAGCAAAGCTACTTGCCGAGTTTACAGAGCGGTATACTGGGGATATGTCATATAAATGGGGTAATGACCAATATCTAGCTTCTTTCCTGTAATATCCTTTTGAGATTTGTGGGGGAAGCATTTTGGTGCAGTGGATTAAGCTGTGGCCTATGGTACTGGCATCCCATACTAGAGAGCAAGTTTGAGTCCCTGCTGCTTCACTTCTGATCCCACTGGCTGCTATGTACCTGTGAAAGCAGAAGGTGGCCCAAGTATTTGGCCTACTACCACCCATATGGCAAACCTGGATAGAGTTCCAGGCTCCCAGCTTTGGCCTGGCCCAGCCCCATCTTGCCCCAGCCTCACTGTGGCCATTTCGAGAGTCAAACAGCCAATGGAGGACCTGTTTCTCCTTCTCTTTCTCTGTTGGCTCTACCAGATGAATATAAGATTGATCTATATTGGAGCTTATATCATTACTGCATTCCCTTTTATGACTGAGCAATATTCCACTATATGGATAAATCACATCCTATTTATCTATTCCTTAGTTAGTTGGCTGAGCAGTATTCCATAGTGTGTGTTTACCACAATTTCTTTATCTAGTCATCAGTTGGTGAACATCTAGGTGGATTCTATGTCTTAGCTATTGTAGACTTGAGCTGTGATAAACATGGGGTTACAAAGTACTCTTTCATATGCCAATTTCTTTCATTGGGGTAAATTTCCAGGAGTGAGATGGCCAGGTTATATGGCAGATCTATTTTCAGATTTCTGAGGATTCTCCATTCTGTCTTCCATAATGGATGTACTAATTTACAGTCCCACCAATAGTGGATTAGGATACCTTTTGCCCCACATCCTAGCCAGCACTTGTTAGAATGACTATCAACCAAAAATCAAACTAAGATGAATCTTTGTGTTTTTGTCTGCATTTCCATGATAGAGATACTGAGTATTTTTTTCATGTGTCTATTGGCCATTTGAACTGCATCCTTTGAAAAATGCCTGTTTGTGTCCTTTACTCTTTGTAAGATTTTTATTTGAGAGGCAGAGTTACAGAGAGGGAGAGACAGAGATGGAGGTCTTCTATTCACTGATTCACTCCCCTAAATGGCTGCAGTGGCCAGAGCCAGGCTGATCTGAAGCCAGGAACTTCCGCCAGGTCTCCCACACAGGTGCAGGGGCCCAAGCACTTAGGCCATATTCTACTGCTTTTACAAGCCATAAGCAGAGAGTTGGATTGACACAAGTGCAGCTGGGACACAAACTGACATCTATATGGGATGCCGATGCGGCAGGAGGAGGCCTAGCCTGCCACGCCACAGTACCAACCCCCTTTACTTATTTAACTGGATCATTTATTGTGTTGAGGTTGAATTCTTCATAGATTCTGGCTATTAATCCTTTATCAGATGAATAGTGTATGGATGTTTTCTCCCGTTCTGTTGGTTGATACTTCACAGTGTTAAGCTTCTGCACAAAAAGGAAATGCTCATCTTGATATACTCCCATTTGTTATTCTTTAACTGAAAAGCTTGTGTTTTGCTAGTAAAGCTATTCTCCCCTGAGAGTAAGGTTCACCAGCATTTTGAGAAGAACAAATGCACTTGGGACCAATGCAATGGATCTCCAGTTACAGTTGAGAGACTCTGGTCTCCTTTCTGCTGGAAACTGAGCCTAATTGTTTCAAAGGATCCTAACAGTTAAAAAGGTACATGTGTGATTGCCACTACTAACTCAATGAACCATCTCCTTGTTTAAGAATGGCAACAAAGATTCTTTAGTAATAAAATTAATGAAGATTAAGATGTCTTGTGCACTTAATCTTAGTATGAAGAAGAGTGCAATGAAGAAAATTAGTGTAAAACATTTGACAGATTAAAAAAATGGAGTGTTCTATGGGAAAGAAATGAAATTGTTTTCTATCTTGATTATGGTAGTGGGCACATGACTGTTTACATTTGTTAAAACTCATAGTTTGGGGGCAAGTCACTTTGGCTAACAAAATAAGACACTGCTTAGGATACTCATGTCCCATACCAGAATACCTGGGTTTGAATCCTGGCACCTACTCTGGATTCCAGCTTCCTGCAAATGAAGACCTTGGGAGGTAGCAGATGATGGCTGACATTGTTCAGTCTCTACCACTCAAATAGGAGACTCAGATTGAGTCTTGGGCTTCTGGCTTCAGCCTATCCCAGTGCCAGAAGCTGAGGGCATTTGATGAGAGACAGTGGATAGAAGATCTTTGCTCGTTTTTCTCTTTGAAAGCGCATAAGAGGTAAAGGGTTAAAAACACGGTTGTCAAACTACCACAGTCTTTTCTATTTGTGCACAATGATGGGTTCTTGTCAAAGAATTCATTTCCTCAGGTCCTGTTTATCAGTTTATACTGAAAGAGGTAATATGTTCATCCTCTGTACTTGACAGCTTGAGAATGGAGGCCACATCATAATTCTTGAATTCTTTCCTTAGCCCAAAATAGTCCTTTATATACTTCTCTGTATAGTGAGATTTGTCAGTATAGTGAGATTTGTCAGTATAACAAAGGTTTAAGTATTTCTTCAGCATTTGCTATATTTTCATTCACTGTCAGATTATGAGGTCACCAACTGCCAATTTCATAATGTGGAATGAAACAAAGACAGGAAAGACAAGATCATGCATTGGCTTGGAGACAAGGTAAGGGGGTCTCCATCAATGTACTTGGGATAAGTATATTGGGGGGAAAAAACTCAAAGGCCTCCAATTCATTTTCCATTCACTTTCATTGTCTTATTTTCACCTTTTTTTGGTGGAAACTTATTTATTTCCAAGTCAGAGTTACAGAGTAATAGGGAGACACAGAGCGAGAGTAGAGAGAGACAAAGAGATATCTGCAGGATTATTCCCTAGATGACCAATAGGAACCCATAGCTTCATCCAGGTCTCTCACACGGGAGGCAGGAACCTAGCACGTGGATCATCCTCCACTGCTTTCTCAGGCCCTTAGCATGAATTTAGGTCAGAATGTACAGCTGGGAGGTACACTAGACTCTATATGGTATGCCAGTGTTGGAGGTGGCATCTTTACCCACTATGCTACAACATTGGCCCCTGTTTCATTGTTTCAACAATGTATGCCCTATCTGAAAGGGGAGATATTCTCAAAATGAATATTGGATGATGGTTCCTAATCTTATTGACTTCAAAACTCTGTAGTTGAGACCACCGCTGTGCCACTTCTTGTCTGAGACAAATATTACTGTCCCGACTTCAAGATTGTTAGGGACATTAAATAATGTCTTATCTCTGAAATAGCAGTACCAAAAATAAGGAATTATTCCAGTGGGTTATTAGTGTTCTTAGGTCATTTTTGTGAGTGGACATACCTATACAGCTGCTAGTTTTTATTGCTGCCTAATGAATCTAGCAACCTAAGAAAAAGGGATCTGACAGTGTCTATGCAGGCTAAGCAGTCACACCTGGAGTGTCACTGGAGCCAATATCTCAGGTGAGGCAGTAGGTTGTGGTGTCACTGGTTGACGACACAATTTTGATTTTCACAATTGTAGGAATAGTGACCCTTACCAACTCAAGACTGGCTATGGTTCCCGGTCATGAGACCTTTTCCAAAACATGGCTGGTCTGTTCTTCAAGCTGGAGACAGACTCATTGCTTCTCACATCTTCATTTATGAGGGGTCCAGGCCCTTTTTAATGACTCACTTATTTGGTCAGGACCACCCAGATTAATGTTCTCTAACTGAAAAACATTCATTTGGTAGTTTGACATTTGTAAAAACTTTGTCATACTGTGCAGCTAATCTCAGGCATGCAAACCTTCATTTTCCCTGTCCTACCAACCTTCAGGGGACAAGGATTAGACCAGTGGCCCAGATCATTATGGCCATCTTAGAATTCTACCTGCTTCAGAATGCTCTTCAGACCTACAGAGCTAACTGCAGGTTCAGCCAACATCCCTGTGATGCAATGTATGGCATTTCCTTGGGAGGGGGCTCAGTGAGGTGAGGGGGAAGCGAGCACAGAGTTGGAAGGACCATGCCAAATTCAGAGCTGATGGCAGTCAAAGGGAAAAAAAAAAACCTCACGGATTTTGAATTTACTTTGGGTAAACATGAGCAAGCTTTGGTACTGGGAAGGTCGTAGAAAAGTGGGAGAGGAAGAGAAAAGGATGCTGTACTGTTTTGCAATAATGCATTACAAATATTCCCCATTTTAGCAGTGTAAAACAAATGGGCCAACATTGTGGCACAGTGAGTTAAGCTGTTGTCTGTGATGCCAGCCTCCCACAAGGATGCTGGTTATTGCCCCAGCCACCCCACTTCCAATCCAGCTGCTGCTAATTCATCTGGGAAAGCAGCATAAGATGATTAACATCCTTGGCCCTCTGCTACCCATGTGGGTAACCCAGAGGGGATTTCCATAGCATTGTGGCTATTTGGGGAGTGAACCAGCTGATGAAAGATCTGGTTTCTCCTCTAACACTTCCTTTCAAATTTAAAAGAAAACTTTTCCCACAAATATTATTTCACTATTGGGGGGGGGGTTAGAAATTTGGGTAAAAGTTAGCTGGGTTACAATCAGCATGTGTTTCTCCTAACTCTTCCTTTCAAATAATAAGTTAAACCTTTCTAACAAATATTCATCGTTTCTCTTTTTTCTGAGGGGGTGGGTTAGGAATTTGAGTACAGCTTAGCTGGGTTTCAGTCAATTTTAGCAGAAGCTTTAGCATTGGAAGATTCAGTTGGGCTGGAAGATCTGTTAGAAGCTAGCCAGTCACATGGCTATTATCTAGAGACCTTGTATTTCTCTACACTTGGGGATCTCCATAGGTTGAGTGTCCTTACTAGATGTCATAGAACCTGTTAATAATGAACCTCAGAAGTCACATATTGCCACATTCGCTGGCAATCCATTACTTTGAAGAATGGAGTTAAGTTCAGCCCACAGGCACAGGGATGGAGATGGTGTTCATCTTGAATAGAGAGTTGTTAAAGAATTATGGATATGTTTAAAATTACCATAGGTGATGTTCTGGATTCAAGTTTATATTGCAAAACTGAAGTAGGCAGGCATACAGATTGAAATTGATTAGGTTTGTGAGCTGGAAGACCACGCCTTCACCACGCCCCTGTGTGACCTCATCCCCCTACCTGGCCACACCTGAGTGCCAACCAGCCAATCAGAATTAGCCACTCCCCTGTAAAAGCGAGTTAAAAGCCTGGGACATGGTGTGTCCCTTGCCTTCCCTTCTCTTTTGCCTGGCCTCATGCCAGGAGAGGGGCTTGTTGTAGTTCTGCACCTACAGGGCATGAAGGCCACACGCCCTAGGCTTCCTGGCCTAGATGCTCATCCATGTGGCTGGTTCCCGGTGCTTGGTATGAACCCAGTTACCTTACTCTTGGTCTCTGCGTTGCTGCCGGTGATAAGCGGCGGATAGCTACCCTAGTTTCCAGGCTTTCCCCTCTCTCCAACCTGAGCTAAATCCCTCACTCTCCTAGATACCTTTCTCACTCAATAAAAGCTTAAAATGCACCATGCTGCCTCATTTATCTGTGCCGGTATTTAGAATTCTTCTCTAAATATTAGGCAAGAACCCTTTCAGGCTTATTAATATTGGGGATTTAATAATAAGCCCATGGTGAAATCGTATGGCACCCCAAATTCTGGTAGCGAATGTGGCATCCCAGATAGCATTTCTGGGGAACTTTAAGGGGCCACATTTTGGTGTAAATTTTAGGGGGTCACATCCGATTTCAAAACTGCTTGTACCTATAGAGCCACTTTGGCCATTCCAGTAAGAATTTAGAAAGGCATTGTTTGGGAGGATATTGGTCAACATAAGTGAATACTAGTACATCTTCATGACAGTTTACAGAAGGATTAGATGGACATGTGAAGTGGCCAAGGGATATTTAAATTAGAGCTGAGCTTTGAATGCGGAGTAGGGAGACACAGAATGGTAAACCAAGTAGAGCATACAAGCAAGGGCTTGATGGGGCAGAAGAGCCCACAGATGCCAAACCGTTGCTTTGAAGGCAAAAGGACAGAAGTTCGTAAAGGTTGGGAACCACTTTACAAAGAACCTTCAATAATTTCAAGCAAAAGTTTGCATTCAGTTCAACATTTGAGAATTTATGGTGTTTTTCAGAGAGAAGTGTTGACAGTTTTATATGCCACAAACTCGGTGCAGCCAAGAAGTATCTCTACTGTTTAGTTTTCCAGATGCAAGGCTTGCCCCTCAAACTTTGTGATACCCTGGAACCTAAGAATTTTGTGCACTGAAGGGACTGATTGTGAATCAAATTTTTCATCAGGTTTGGAAGGATTTATTGAGGAATCCTGAAGGAAAAATCTCCTGTCACCAAAGTAAGATTTAAACCTCTTAAGTGCACATAAGTCAAGCAGAAATTATGGTAATTGGACTTAAACCTGCTTCCCTCTCTGCATACTGTAAATAAAAGACGACAGTTTAAACAAAGGAACAAGATGTAAATACAAGGGTGCGATCAAAGCAAATCTGGAATTTAATTCTACACAGAGAAAACAAAATCCATGATATATGACCAACACTTTGCAATGCATTTTGGAGCACTAAAAACTGGCAGTCTAAAATATGATTTGCTCAACACATCTATATAGAGTTTGCAAAACAATTTAGAAATCACCCTTTTTTGGTGTTACCCAATTATCTTGCATTTAATGAAGTCATTGATTAATTCTTCACTGAAATATGCACAATGACTAGTGTATTTGCATGCAAATGAACTACTTGCATTCCTCAACTTTCCTTTATCATCTAAACCACTCCCAGGGGTGGTATCCATGTGATTGTCTTTAATAATATTTTAATTCTTTAATCAGCTAGCAAAAATATATGAATATATGACATAGGGCAGACTGGTGACATGAAATTTCTTGGGTAATCACTAGACTTTATAGCATTATCCTACTAAACAAGAGAGTTTCCAATAGTCGGGAGTTTTCAAATAAGGAACTAACAATGTTGAGCAGACTCAAGAATACATTGAGGCTAATCGTTATATACAACCTAGGGAAATGGGTCAAGAAAACCAATTGGGATGTGGCAAGGAATCCACACAAACTTTATTGGTCATTGTAAATTAGGACAGCCTCAGATGTGCAAAATTAGTATTTACCTAGCTCCCGCATAGGTAAGTCAATCAAGTAATGAAGATATTTATATCTGGGAATAAATCCTTCAACATTTATCATGCATTCACAATACAAGGGATGTAGTCCTCAGTAGGGTTAAAAAATGGCTTATAGTATCAAAGGGCTTATTTGTGTTATTATACATGTATATGTTTATTAACAGATATGAAGTATGTCTTTAATTTCATGGAGGGATTAGATAAAAACTGTCTAAAGGATTCCAGTGCAGGATAGAAATATTTTACATTGATATTGTTCTATATCATGCTCTAAGCCTTATGTAGGAATCCAGTAGAATTGAAGTCCTTTGAGCACAAGGATTTTTGCCTGTTTTTTACATTGTTGTATCTTCAACTCCTAGAGTCTTCACAGTAACCACTCAAATATTAAAAAATTGAATCCTTTCAGTTGGCAGCACGAACTGCCCCAGTGGTGGCGATACCGTCCTGACGTTTATCACTGTTGTGATGCAATTTGGCACGTGGTCAAGTCCTTCTCTAGTCCCATCCAGTATCAACACTTTCTCCAAGGGCCTTCAAGTCCCTCAGCCTTGCAGCTCTGACCACAGGGCCTGTGGACATAACACTCTTTCCATTCCGAATCTTCCCTCACACATCCTAGGTCAACTTGAACTCATACTTCATGTCCACCCCCGAATGACAGAAAGGTTTCCTAAGTCTATTTCTTCGTCTCAGCATGAAACAGAGGGACTATATAGTATGCCATATATATCATACCAGTAATACCCATTTTCCCACTACAGTGTAATACTCCATTACCTCTGTTTCGGCTAGTTTATCTTCTGCAAGTAACACTCTGCCTAGCATTATGCTTAAATATTTCCAAACAGCAAAAGCAATGCTAATTTTGAAAATCCCAGAATTCAATGGCTACAAACATCTCAGGTGTGTGATCAAGATAAAAATAGGAACCATATTAACTCCAGGTAATAGAAAGTTATTTGCTACCAATTAGTCCCCCATGAGCCACTTGGAAATGAGAATGAATTAATCAATGAGTTGTAATTGAGAAATTGCTGTGTGCCTGCTATTGTAGTAGAATCTATTTCTTCAGCATTTTAGTATCTGTAGACATTGACACACATACTGGAAACTGATCATTTCTCATTTGCTGCAACATGGAATTCAGTAGGACAAAGGAGTGATGCAGACTTGAGCTTTCTGCTGAGGGGTTTCCATGATCCAGAGAGCCAGATGGGCAAGGTTAGAGCAAAGCACACAGTTGTTGACTATCTTATGATTCAAACATGGATGAATCCCTTCTTGTTCATTTGCAGTCAATCCTTACTAAAACTCTGAGATAGGTATGGTTTCTTCCATTTTAAAGATGGGGAAGCTTTGGTTCAGAGTGATGCTGTGACAGTTATGCTTTGGAGAATGAAAGACTGGTTTAAGTCGTGTTGTAGTCTGAATGTTTCTGTTCC
This sequence comes from Sylvilagus floridanus, assembly GCA_949820135.1. NCBI lineage: Eukaryota > Metazoa > Chordata > Mammalia > Lagomorpha > Leporidae > Sylvilagus > Sylvilagus floridanus. Next base: position 57,671,684 of record OX463235.1, read on the forward strand.
TCCAGTAGACAATACGGGGAACCCTAATCCCCAGTGTGATACCCTTAGGAAGTAAGCTGTTGTAATGATTACGTCACGAGGGCAGAGCCTTCAGGATTGAGATTAGTGTCCTTGTCACTCCCCTGCTGCCTGGCTGCTCTCACCACGTGAGCACACGTTTCAAATGTAGCACTGCTAAATGGAAAGTGGGGCTTCACTACGCACAGAATCAAAGTCAACCCTCTCCAGATGTGAATGCAGAAGTCCCATGATCTTGGACTTCACAGTTTCCCCAACTCGGAGAAAGAAATTTCTGTTTACAAGGTACCTACTTTTTGGCGTTTCATTGGTAGGAGCCCCAAGGGACTGCAACAGATACTATATAGCTGGAAAATGAACCACTATGGCATCACTCTTCTATAGAGATCAACACCAAAGACATACAAAATTAAGTTTCCAGAGCACGGAGCAGCAAGCTTGTTTTGAGAAGTTTTCAGATAGTAAATACTTCAAGCTTTTCAGGTTATGCAGTGTCTGTTGTAACTGCTTAACTCTAACTTAAGTTCAAAACCTCCACTGAATTAAATCGTGTCCATTGAATCTCACATGATTTTCAAGCATTCCAATATAGTCTATTCATCAGTTTAAAGGCGCTAAAACCACTTTTACCGCAGGGACTGTCACAGAACAGTCAGTCAGAGTTCTGGCCTTTGGAGCATAGCTCATTGATCCTGTTCTGTTTGGCAATATTAGTAGTTGTAACGTTTAATCAGTCCTCTACCATGTCCCAAATCCTAAGCATTATAAATACAATTTAAAAATTGACAGAGTATGTTAGATAGAACAAGTGAGCAGTCCCATTTCCTAAATCACTCTAAATTCCTGCAGTGGCTGGGGAGGAGCAGGACCAGAGTCGGGAGACCAGGACTCAGTACATGCTTCTCACACAGGTGCCAGGACCCCGGTACTTGAGCCACCACCACTGCCTTCCAGGGTCTGCCTTAGTAGGAAGCTGGAGTCTGAAGTGGTAGTTAGATAACACACCCACATACTCCAATATGGGACATGGGTGTCTCAACTATTAGGCTAAATGCCTGCCCCTCTGTACAAGGATGTAACATTCACATCTCTTCGTGAGGTAGATTGTGATAGTATTACTTCTGCTTGTTCAAGATTGCAGAGCTAAGGAAGGTAAAAAGAATCGGGATATAAATCCAAGACTTTTATATTCCAAACTGTAAGATTATGTTTATGGATGAAAGCTTGCTTTTGTGATTCAAAAATATGAAGGAGTACGAATTTATATAGCATCTAGAAAATAGGATAGGAGTTCAGGGAAGACCTCAATCGTAGATTGCTTCTGAAAAGATTAAGCAAGTTCTTTATCTAAATGCTAGTCAGGATATCATGGATGGGATGGGCGTAGCATCAACAAAGTGAGAAATATATATGGTCTTACTCATATAACGTCTGAGTCTTCCATAGGGTATATTTACTATTAAAAAGGGCTTCAATGTATGGTTTCTTAATTTCAAAAAAATGTGTCAAGGCCATGCAATATATTAACAAGGGAAATGGAATGAGGGGTATATAGGAACGCTTGTCTCTGCAATCTTTGTCTAAATCTAAAGTTGCATAAGTTACAAACTTTGATTTCCTGCTATTTTTCAAATGCAAAGTTGAAAATCATGCCTGCTCAAACTCTCTCTCAACTCAGACAATTACTGTTTTCTCTGTGCATGTCCTGGGATTAATCGGCGGATATGAGTTCCCCACAGCTAGTCCTGATTCATTTCCAGAGGTGCACACCTCAGAGTGGCTTAGAAATGGGAATGCAAGATGCAATACTCTATCTGCTCCTGCTGTCACTCTGAAATTTTTGACATCAGATCCATGGCATAGCGGCCTTTTGATGTTGGATCGATGATACAAACAACAATTTTGAGTGACAGCTTAATCAAGTAAAAACTGCAACAACTGTACTTCAGAGGCATAGAAACATCTGCTGGAGATCTACTGAGAATCAAAGAATGAACCTGAAAGAACTTAATGCTATAAAAGAGACTTCCTAGAGGCCTTCTCTCCAAAGGGTTTCTTTTCCGTTAGAGAAGATTGATGACAAGTCAGCAGAAGGAAAGCCTTTCTCTTTGAGACAAGTTCAATGCCAATGAGATACTGGAATACAGCTTTAAAATGATGTCCTTTCCCCTGCACCATCACAGTTCCTTCTGCACCATAGATACTGTCAATCATGATTACTTAGCTGCACCTAGAAGTATACTTCTCTGTAGTATCTCAATACCTATTGTAAAGGAAATCCATTTTCTAGAGATTCTTTAAACAGAGCTCTAAGTAAGCCAAGTTTTCATTGAGTATTCCATCTATGTATTTTTTGAGTATTCCATCTATGTATTTTTTGAGTATTCCATCTATGTATTTTTTGAGTATTCCATCTATGTATTTTTTACATGTTAATTTCTCTGCAATCAAGATGGGTTTTAAAAATCTACAGTGTTGGGGCCAGTGCTGTAGTGTAGTAGATTAACACCCTGGCCTGAAGTGCTGGCATCCCATATGGGCACCAGTTCTAGTCCCGGCTGCTCCTCTTCCAATCCAGCTCTCTGCTATGGCCTGGGAAAGCAGAAGATGGCCCAAGTGCTTGGGCCCCTGCACCCACGTGAGAGACCTGGAAGAAGCTCCTAGCTCCTGGCTCCTGGCTTTGGCTCGGCACAGCTCCAGCCATTGCGGCCATCTGGGGAGTGAATCAGTGGATGGAAGACAGCCTCTCTAACTCTGACTTTCAAATAAAGAAAAAAAAAATCTACAGTTTTACATTTGTCATCTACCTGGATTGAGAATGTTGTTTTTTCCAGAGTATTTATATCGACTGCTGGCAGTCAACTTGTGGAACTACACACGTGAGATCACTTAAATTAAAGGTTTGGGAACATCACCCGTCTGTTTACAGACATTAAACCTACCAAAGTGGGTGATGAAAAAACACCCAGGGGAGATTTTTCTTCCCTCACACCTCCAGTTGGTGTGATGTTTGAGGTATGCCTATTTCCTTTACCAGTTTCCCACTGGTCTACCCATGTTGAGATGTTTTGGTTTCTTTTTTTTTTTTTTTTTTGACAGGCAGAGTGGACAGTGAGAGAGAGAGACAGAGAGAAAGGTCTTCCGTTGCCGTTGGTTCACCCTCCAATGGCTGCCACGGACGGCACGCTGCAGCCGGCGCACCACGCTGATCCAATGGCAGGAGCCAGGTGCTAGGTGCTTTTTCCTGGTCTCCCATGGGGTGCAGGGCCCAAGCACTTGGGCCATCCTCCTCTGCACTCCTGGGCCACAGCAGAGGGCTGGCCTGGAAGAGGGGCAACCGGGACAGAATCTGGCACCCCGACCGGGACAAGAACCCGGTGTGCCGGCGCCGCAAGGCAGAGGATTAGCCTATTGAACCACGGCGCTGGCCTAGTTTCCTTTCTGAGACACATCAGATAATGATGCGCCTTAGTCTTCATGCATCATTGAAGATGGATTATGTCAAGTTTGAGTTCTTATTTTTACTGGATATAATGATAAATATTTATGTACATTTTATCATCAATTTCTCCCATTAGAACAGTGTAAGTCATTATTTGCTGTTTGTAGCTCATCCTTCATTCTGACAATGCTTTATGTATGCATGGTTTTGTGTCTGTGGTATTGTCTATATTACTCCACAATTTTGTTCAAAGCTCAAACTTCAGTGGGTAAAAGCCACATTTTAGTTAAGAACTCATGGGATTCAAGTCAACAGTTGTTTATAAATGCAGTTCCTAATGTCTGAGCCAGATTATTTTTTGTTAAAAAGATGAAATGACCAAAAACCAAAGCATAGCAATCAACGTTCTAATAAAGGAGTCATGTGTGGAATAAAATTATGGTGCACTAGCCCTGTGGAGTAATATCCAATCAGTAAAATAACTATTAGAGCTAAGTGGTAACACAAAAATATGCTTTATGCAAAGAGAAGTTGAATAAACAATTATATCACTGCTGTAACTGAAGCTGCATACATTGTTTTTATAGTCTATGTCCAAATTTTAGTAGGGGGACACTGAAAATGAGCACTTTGGGAATGTTTTGGCTCTAGATTTATGATTTTTCTCATCTGGATTTGCTTTCACTTATAATGAAACCAAACAAAACAATGGGAAGAAAGCAGAGGATGACTGGGGTAATTACATTGGAATCCAGTTTTTATAGCATAATCTCTGCTTTTTCTGTTTGTTTTGTTTCAGCCTTTTCTGTTTCGTTTCCGCCTACTGCTTACCAACCACCATGCTAAAGCTTATGGAAGGCGAGATGACCTGTGGGCCTGTTCTACCCCTCAGAAATTACCAAGAATGGAGGTTAACTCTCTTCCAGTGTGCACCGCGTGCACACTCCAAGCAAGGTGCTTTCATAAGCACTTCTGATGCGTTTAATTTTTACAGCTTTAGTTATTGTATTACTTGCATTTGACAAGTGGGGAAAAGCTAGGGAAGAGATCATGTAACTTGCCCAACACAACACAGTTCCTAGGTAGCAGGTCTGGGACTTACACACAAGCAATGTGGCTCTACAATGCTTGTTTGCAACCAATGCAGTATGTTACCTGTCATTTTGGCTTAAACTCATTGTTTTACCTAGACAGAGCTCTCCGTCTTCAAGCAATTGTGCCTTCTTTTCCAATCCATATGTTCGCATGGTGGCATCTAGAAGCCCTTTCTCCAAGGCCTAAATCATTCTAGCCAGAAATCACTGGGCCCCTGGAGGGTACCTGACCCAATTTAGCCAATCTAGTTTTGTTTCCTGAGACGCTGCAATTTAAACGGAGCACTGTCAGAGTTGCTAGGTTTGTATGGATCAATCTATGGTTTGTTGAAAAGTTTTTTTTAAAGTTTCAAGTAGATAAACATGAAACCAATCTGAAATAGATGAATGATTGACACACAGGACCCAAGCAAAGCAAAACACAAACCAGTCAACAGAATGACAGAATGAGAACTGCTCCTGTAATATGGAACTCCTCGCTTCAGGCTTACTCTGAGATCCTGCCCCTGGGCTCATTGTATCACTCATGGATCCTTCAACTTTATTCCCTGTTTTTACTTCAGCTGATTCAGCATTCTGACAAACACTAAACTTAATCATTTAATAATGGAAAAAATAATATAACCTTACAGAAAATAAAATGAAGTATCATGAAAAACAGATGGATGTGTTATCTACATTATGTTCTTAAAAATATGCATGTAAATGGTATAAAAGGACAATGATGAGATGATCATCTCTACCAATTTTACAAATTCTAAGTGATTTTCTAAGTTCAGCTAACACTTCCTGAATAAGAGACTTGGTTTTGTCCAAACTTCTAGTTATTCTCATGACATCTGTCCCAAAATGCATTGAATCCAAGATTCCCTTATCAATTAGACTCATAGCAGTTGTAGTGATTTGTTCAAAGTCTTTTGGAATAGTCCTTGTTGACTTGAAGATTCTGGGCCAGGCATCGTGGGTAAGTGGTTAAGGGTTTGGGATTGATTCCTGCCTCCATGTCTGATCTAGCTTCCTGCTAATGCACCCTCTAGGGTGAAAAGATGATGGCTCCTGTTTTTGGGTCCCTGGCACTCATGTGAGACCTGGATGGAGTTCCAGGTTTGGCCTGGCCCAGTCTCAGCTGCTGTAGGCATTTGGGGAGTAACCAAGAGATTCAAGATCTCTCTCCCTAGCTAGCATTTCAATTACAAAATACAAAACATTTCAAATATAAAAACATTACAAGTCTAGATTCAAATATTTTATATGTCTCATTTTAAATGTCACTACTAGTTTTAAAGTTCTGATTTCAAATAAACATCCACAACATAATCATGTTGACTAGAAGCTCATTCTTGACTGTTCCCAAAGTTCCACTACTACTCCCTACATCAGTACTCCAACCCAAAATGCAGCTTCCTTACCCCTTAGGATAAGCTAGAATTTGCAAGATAAAAGTCACTTCATGCAGTGAAGGCAAAATCCTCTTGGAAGGCATAATGCAAACATAAAATCTAGAGTTTAGGACATACAATTTCCACTTAGCATAATTATTGAACTTTATAATTTAGATGTTCCTTAATAACCCTCAGTCTAAGTTCTTGGCTACACAAAGTCCACATTTTTTTGTTTCTGGGACAAATGGACTTTGTATTTTCCACAGTTGTCCTTGTTCCTTGGCTGGGCAGCTCAAGAGTTACCAAGTTCATTCTAAAGCTTTCCTGCGTTGCTCACATTAGTCTTCCCACTCTAACTTTTTATGGCTAAAGAGCAGAATTGGTATTTGTGAAGTCCTTCGTTTAAACTCTTCCATTTCTCTCACATCACTTTGTTTCATGTTTACTTAGGTGCTTTTCAGAAAGGCATATCCCAGTGGGGAAATGTGGGCAGCGGAAACAGCTGAGCTGGCTTTGAGTAACCTCGGCCCATTTTACATGGTTCTGTGAGAAGTAGACACAGATACTACAACTGATCTTCGCCAAAAGGCCGAGAAGGGATAGAGAAGCAGATGCAGAATACACAAAATACTTAGCACAGCATCTCATGTGTAGTAGATATTAAAGAAATGCAAATAGTTATTTTTAATTCACTCCCCCATATCTCGCTTCTGGAGTCAAATTACCTTGTTCTTGTCCTACATTTCTTATCTTGGGGCAGAAAATAATTTATCATGCATTTTCCACCTCATTTTGCCTGTCAGTTGAGAACTCTGAGTAAAGAGCTAACATTCAGTTGACTCAGAATGGGAAACCTACCATTCAACCTACTTTTTCCTTAAAACTTTAACACTTGTTCAATGGAAAATTCCACTCTTTGCTACAATGAGGGTAAATTTGCCACGCACACTTACATAATCTCTCTCTCTCTCACACACACACCATCTCCAGGCATCTCAGATTTGATTGTTTTTTTGCTGCCAGCAGACAAAACTAAGACTTTTCCAAGACATACTTTTATGAGCAAACTAAGAGGAACAAAGAATGACAACCTTACTTCTCTGCCACTGAAGCAAACTTCAGCCAGACCATGCAGAGTAGGAAGGGCCTTTATTCCCACCAAAATATTGTCTTTTGCATGCCCCCTTTGCCTACTGAACCCAAAACTTCCAGAGCTGGTGTCACAGAGTGAATGGCATCTTAGAAACAGCCCTGGTAATACAGGATAAAATTCACCAGCACATACAAAACAACTCTATTTTGTTGGCTACTCATTTTGCCTGAGAATTAACAGATCATTCCATGGAATAGGATAAAGTTACCTGTTGGCTTTGAGAAAGGTAAGAAATCTTGCTGGGAGATAAATGCAGTTCTTGTAGAAAAGGAATGCTGTGGGTACGTCTGTGTGTCTTCCTGTTCCAGTGTGTACATGTACATGTGGTATACATTTAGAAAGGCATATGTTGCCAGAGACAATCTTGACATCTGGTAAAAGAGAACAAGGGGATTCGTGGAAGAGGAAGGTGACTCTGGTGAAGAGCAAGTATTTTGGTGAGAGGCCCTTTTCAACTAGTCACTAGCTTCCTACCCAAATGACCACCCCACCCACCCCACTTCTTTTCCTTATGGAGTATTCTGTATTCATTTTCCTGCGATTGAAGACAAAATAATGCAACTTCAAAGAGGCACACTTGTGGTTCATGTGTGCTGTGAGGCTAGAAGATAGTTCTCACATAAAATAACCTGCCTGTGGCACAGTGAAGACGTGAAATACAGATTGCAGCTATTGCCTTCACTTCTGTATTAATGCATTAAAACACATTTACCACTCAAATTATCCTCTGGATCCTGTTTGTTGAGGAAACATAATAAGCCTAGCTTAAATGCTCAGGGACGCATCAAGATTTCACTGGCCTTGTTTTGATAAAACAAAAAATATTACATGGGAAAAGAGACAGGTACAATAAGAGGTTGTAGCACCTTGGAAGCATCCTTTTGGCTTTTTGTTCTTTTGGTCATTGCATTCCACGTGCCAGTAACTTAACAGACAGTGGCACCCAAATGGAGGGGCAAGTCTGGAATGTGAGGAGATGATAGAAGGTGGGGAGGACTGGTTTTCCTTTTTACTCTTCATTATCTCCCAATGCTTATCACAGGATTCAATGACCTCTCCCTGAGGTGCTATAGCCCCTCAGGGAACAGGTCATTGGTGGACAGGATAGCAACTGATTGAGCTGGTTACTCTGTACTTGGAGGTCCACTGTAGTCCAACTAGCTAGATTCCATGGGCAGAGGAAGGTAGCTCACTCCAACTCAATGCTCCCATGCAAGACAGTGAGCTCTGGAATATGGTGATCTCGTTCAACATCGGTGCTTTGTATCTCTTGCAAGAACATATTTGATAGTGATTCTGCCCAGTGTATTGTACAGGTCAATAGTTCTTCATTATTGTAAACCTTTGGGGATGCCACAAGTGTCATGAACTAGGATTTCTGGTTATTTGACCCTTTAAAATCTTAAGATTCATGAACTTTCACCTGTTTGCCTTCTTGAGTAGCTCTAATAAGCTGAATATGGTTTTCCCCTTCTTCCTGTAATTCATGATCATTCTTATAAATATGAAACTTAAGACCGTGGGCAGATTTTGTTCTCCCTCATGCAGTTTTGTTTTTTCAGACATAATGAGATGTGGGTGGTGTATGTTATTACCAAGGACCCATGGAGCTCCAGATTTTTACGATTCTCACATTTATGCAAGTGCAAGTAAATCAAACACTTTTTTACTTATATCAATACATGAACTCTATTCCCATCTTCTGAGAAACACATAGAAAAGCTTATTAAATATAATCCCTCACAAGCCCCAAAACAATCTTGCCACTTTGGAGAGGTCCCCCCTCCAAATACCAGCCAGAAAGCTATTTAATTTGATGGTTATTCTTTGTCAAAACCCTACTGTTTATTCAGATTAATTAAAAATAGTTGTTCCAGCTGCCACATGGTAGAGCTGCTTGTAATGAAAATGTCTGCAATCTTGAATTCATCAGCCTACATCTGATCCCATTCAAGAGTCTTTAACCTTATTCTGCAAGGAAACAGAACATTCCAACCTGCCTCAGAGCTGTGTCAGACAGAAAACTGAATCCTTATAAGCAGGCCCTTTATTGTTGAAATCTCGTGGCATAAAGCTGTTAGGAGATAGCCCCCATAATTGAGATTAACAAATTGATGGGTCTAGATTAGGCCTAAATTAGGCAACAGGAAGTCAAACTGAGCCGTTAAATCTTAAACTCATTTAAAATATCATCTTCTAGCAAATGATATTTTTAAGTGTTTTGCTTTTGATTATCAAGAGTCCTTATGCGTTATGGATTAGTAGATGGTATCATTTCTCAATAAATACAGATGGCTAATAAGAACATAGCTGTTTGATGAACTAAACCTAATTTGTAAAAATCTTCCAGGATCAACTATTAGCTGAAGTCAAGTTTTTCTTATCCCAAAATAATCTCCCTATAATTCAAAGTCCACACCTAGAAAATTAATCAATGTTTTAAAAAAATATATCATGTAGGATCTCTGTCCTTAATGTGCTATACATTGTGAATTAATACTATAACTAGTACTCCAAAAAAAAAAAAAAAAAAAAAAAAAAAAAAAAGCAGAAATGATTCTTATCTATAGTAATAAAAATTGGCTTCTAGTATACACAAAACCGCCAAAGAGAAATGGAGAGGAATATATATTCCACCTATATATTAAATTGGAAATGCATCTTAGTCGCTATAGCACTTCATTATTGCATGAACTCAAAATAATCCAGACAAAACCATTTCTGTCACTACTTCAGATGCTCATAGAATTCCAGCTTTGAATTCAAGTATGAAACATCTTGCTCATTAAAGGGTAAATGACTTTGAGCCTTCCCCAGTACCAATGCTTTAACTGTCAGTTCTGTCCTTGTCTGAACCCAGAGTGTTATTTGGAAGACATTTGTTAAAGTCAAGCATGTGTTCCAAGTTTGACTCAGCTTTGATTTTTCACATTTTTGTTTCCCAACTTGCCTATCTTTATTTGCTCCCTTTCTCATACTCTGATTCCCAGAATAAGTGTACCAAGGATTCTTCTCCTCTAAACAGAGACGAAAATAAATGAACAGTGCCTATGCCTGGGTCACTATTCAGGCAAAAATACTTAAAGTCAGAATGCTACAGTGCCACAGAGACCTAGGCAAACGTAATGGAGCAGTTGTGGGTGCCCATTTATTAAATTGCTGTCTTCCTGGTTTTTTTTTTTTTTTTTGCAAATGCTATTTTTTAGATCGTCACCTTTTTCCCCTTGTCCTTTTCCCCACCATAGTCTTTACCTCTAATTTGTCCTTTTTAGGTCTCACCAATGTTCTACCTATGAAATCTCTGAATAGACTGATCTGTACAAAAAAGAAAAACCCTGATTTTCATTAATAAACTCTTAAAATGGGCTCCAGCATGCTCAGATTTTTTTCCAATAGACACACTGACCAGCCATTGTTATCTTTCATAAAGGTAGATACATTCAGGGGCTTTAAGGTTCTCATCAACAATTCTCTCAAGGTTGCTATGTTGTAGTAGCATCTTTGCTGCCTTTCAGTTCCAGGTAATAAACAAACAGCCCTTGTCACTCTGAGCTCGCAGAATAGGGCAGGCCCTCCTGTCCCACTTATCTGCATTCTCACTGTGTGTGGGAGTTCACTATGGTAGGCGTTGCTCCAAGAAGGATGACAAACCCCGGACCCCTTGCCAAGCAGCCCTTTAAAATAGAAAGGTGGGCTGGATTATTTTTATTTTAAAAGGCTCATTTTTATCCTTGGCTCCTATTTATCCGTCAGGGGGTCATCCCACCTCGCACAGCATGGGAGACCAGTAACAAGCATTTGACCAGTGCAAGAGGCAACTGCTTCACACAAGGCAGCTTCTCGCAAGAAAACCATTAAAGCACATCAATGCTGACAGCTGGGTGGACACCCTGAGGGCTGTGCTGTGGAAACCAACTTCCGCATGTCTGCTGGCTTTCCGGGGGCTGGTGTGGCTGCCTGTTTAAATGAGCATGGAATCTCAGATAATGAAGTGGGAGGGTGCTGTAGCGGTAGGCAGGGTGGTGGCCAGCTGGTTTAACAGCTACCTAAACATTCTTAAGCAATTTAGTGATGGCCTGGAAAGTTCCATTCCTAGAATCATGACCCAGCCAGTTTGCAGCACAAAGTCAACTTACAGGAATTGACCCTGATGTTTGTGAAAATTTAGAGTGGGTTCTGATTACCAGAATGCAATGGCTTGCAACCGAGTCACCACGTTGGGCATTTTATGCAGTGCAATGGGACATCACTCTAAAGATCAAAACTCCCGTGGTGAAGCAGGTAAACCCACTAACACCACTCAGATTTTATACTACTTTACTCCTTATTCTTCCTTTCCAAGCCCTATCCATGTATAGTATATTCAGCCTTGGAGAATTTCAGCAAACTGCAGCAACTGTGGCCTCAACACCTCCCATTATTGGTGTCAAAGTTTTGGCTAACAGGGAAGGATTATTATTGCTGATATACACTGAGAAAATGTACAACACTTAGACCTCTAGATAAAATTTCCAAAAGCTAGGGGGCAGAGTGGAGCACCAAGGCCTCACGAGGAACCTGGTAATGCTAAGGTCCTATGCAGGTAGGAAAGGAAGATGTCCGCTTTGCCCTCTCCAGATTTGTTCAGATGAACGGACATTAACAGGAGAAAAAGCACATGTGTATTAATGCATACAGAGGCAATCCCTGGACCTGTTGGCCTAACACAGCTCATAAGCTGACATACTGCTCCACATAGTTACCTTATTGTACAGCCTTGCCCTGCACTAAGAGTGAGAGTAAGTGTTTAGGGGGTTTTGTGGGCTTACAGTGGTCTGAGGCACCTCTGAGCTTGCAGAACACACTGTAGTTTGCCAAGAATTCTATTTGGAATACTAAAGGGACCCCCAAGAAGATGACAATGGTGCCTGACCAAAGTCTGTCCAGATGTGTTGATGAACTTCAGTCCTTCCTATGACTTGAGTTCTGAGAACGACAGAGAAGGCACCAGAGATGATCATTTTCCACTTCAGCTGGTCTAGTCTTTAGACGGGTAAGGTATCAGGTTAAAGCCTCTCCTCTGAAAATGCTTTCTGAGGAACGGACTTGGGTGCTGCATTTGGTGTTGGTGGGGAAGTAGGGGCTTGACAGTCTCTGGACTCCTTCACTGCTGTGCTCCTCATGTATCAGTTTCCAAGCCAGCTAATGGGTGACAGAGTCGAAGTGATAAGCACAGAAGATGCCAAATGCATTTAATGAGTATTATTCTATTTTAAGAACAATTGCATTTCCTGTGTGCACAGGTCTAATTGCTGTGTTTGCATTGCCTTATTTAATCCTTTCACAACCCTATGGGTTACTAGCATTATTTTCTCCACTCCAGATTAGAACTTGGTGCCTTAAGAGATAAAATGTTTTCTACAGTCGTGTACCACAGTCCAATATAGGGATATAAACTTTTTGCCACATTAACTGAGTCTTGATTCTATTGCTTTTGAACTGTGTGAACTTCCTCAAGTAACTTATCTAAGTCTCACATTATCACATCTAATAAAGTGACTGTGGGAACTAAAGAAGTGGCTGTAATTTCTGATTAGATAAAATGTATAGCAGAAGACTTGACACATAGGAAGCAATGAGGTCAAGCTATAAAAGAAAATATAGCAGGCGGTATTACTGCTCTTTAAACAGTAACTGAGCTCCATAGAATCTAAGGGATTTATCCAACAGCACACAGCTAGAATATTGTACAACTGAATCGGAGATTAAAATTTCCAAGTAGTTTGGCATTCTTTCTGCATTATCACAAATTCAGCCTCCATTAATGAAATCCCCAGGGTTTATTTTTTTTATGTCAGATATGGAGCTGGCACTGTGGCATAGTAGGCTGAGTCTCTGCCTGAGGTGCCACCATTCCATATGGGTCTGGTTCAAGTCCCAACTGCTCCTCTTCTGATCCAGCTCTCTGCTACTGTCCTGGGAAAGCAGAGGAGATGGCACCAAGTGTTTCGGCCCCTGCACCCAGATGGGAGATCTGGAAGAAGCTCCAACGATTTGGGAGTGAACCAGCAGATGGAAGACCTTTCTGTGTCTCTTTCTTTCCCTCTAACTCTGCCTCTCAAAGTATTTTAAAAGATCATCTCTATTCTTCCCATACTACTGTTGAGCCAAGAGTGTTCAGGATTTTTTCTATTGTTGGACAAATGAAAGTGAGATGCTTTGGTTTTATGAGGGTGGCAGCATCCTTAATTTCAAGTTAAGTACACTTTGGGAGGTCTCCTGGCACAGAAGGAGGACCTCTTTCAAGTTTTCAGTTCTCTGTAATCATGGTTAAGATGATCCCTAAGCCCAGAGTTCCACTCTTAAGAGGCAGAGAAGGCAGGTCATAGTACTAGTAGGAAATCTTAGTCCCATTCCTTTAAAATGGTTACCTGACAAAATGACTTAGATTTACCCATAGATACTCATTTAGTTCCTCTGCTCTGAGAAATACAGTGAAGACATTAGTATAGTCCTGGGCAAATAAAACAGGACAGTACTTACAAAAATAAATTGTTCACAAGGAAAAATATGTATCTTTTTCTTCACTCTCCACGGTTTGTCTGAGTGGCATCTGGGTCAAGTAGATTGTGGTTGTGAATGTTTTATTAGATTTTTGACAGGACACACATCTAATCATAGAATAAGGCTAATGCTTCCTAATTAGCCAGGCAGTATACTACCAGTTGGGAGATCTGTGTTATATTTAGAGTCTATAATTCTGAGATGGCTGAGAATAGCCTCAAGTTGAATCTGTTCCAGTGAATTCTCCTGATAGCTTACTCTTTCTCCAATGATGCTAGATATTTGCATAGTGACACAGCACACTGATGCTGCATTTTAGTGAGGCTCTAACAAGACTCAGCTGCAGCAATACTTTTCCCAACCTAAACCAACAATTGGGTCTAAAACTGTATTGCATTGACAAACATACACACACTGTAAGGTCAACATAATCCACTTCTTCTTAAAGACTCAAGTTTTCCACTGCAGTCAACATCCTTAAGTTTTAGTTCCAGCAGAATGGTTATCAGTCATCACGTTCATATCTGGGCCTTAGTTCTAACTAAGTTTGATGTTTTTGTCTTGAAACCAATGGAGAATAGTTAACCACCAATTATACTTTAGTGATACAAAACAGCTAGTTTTATAATGGCTTGCAGTTAAACATTCAGTATTTTCAGCTAGCAATTTGGCTGTAACAAGACACACTATCCTAAAATATTAGGGTTAATATGTATATTGTGAAGTCAATTTTCTCAAAAAGATGCACTTAAGGAAAGAGGAGGCAGGATACAAATTCACAGCCAACACATTCGTCCAAGAAGAGAAAATTCACACAGCTGGCCAACAGCCGGTGTGTACACAGAACACATGGCAAAGGACAAGAATTTAGTTATGGGGTAGGTTGATATAGCATACACCAGCTCAGGGCCGTGGTGTGGGGAGTGGAGCTGAGTTAGAGTTTTGTGGGCTGTTCAGCCTTCTCTTTGTGAACCAGTTAGCTGGAGAAGAATGCAGGGGTACAGGGGGTACAAGGGCACTTTATCTGCTTTCACATATGTCCTTGTTCCATTGATGCCAATTTTGTTTTAATGATTAGGAAAAAGGAGAGGGAATCCAGGGCATTAAAAATGTAAGTTAGATCTTAGATCTTGAAATAGTGACTCAATCTAGTAAAATTTCTTGTTACCCAAAGGTGAATTTGTGTTAGGTCATTTGAGGTTAAAGTGAGATTTTGTACTATACTGAAAGAAATGATGATGAAAAAAAAAAAGAAATGATGATGCAATTTTGTGTTATAGCTCTGGTTAAAATGATAACTTGTAAAATACTTTTATATCTATTATTTATTTGCCCACTTACAGTTTAACAAAAGACAAACACAAGAGCATACACAAAATGAAAAAATACCAGATAAGAAACAAAGTTTTGAAAGATGAAAAGAGGAGAATTAACTCATTTTGAAGAGTAGACTATGCCTACAAAGAGAAGCGATTCTGCAAGTATGTGAAATGAACTGGCTTATCCCACAGAATCCTGAGAAGACTGGAATCTTTGAGTTCAGGATGCATAGAAAATTGGAGTCAGGTCCAAGACTGACACTTCACTTAAACCCTGCTCCCCATGTCTGCATTTACACACAATTCAGCTGACGATTATCCTCTTTATAAACATCTCAGAAGTAGCATGTTCATCCTTTCCCGGAAAAACGTCGTCAAGCAGAGCAGAGGAAAGAGCATGCTTGTTTAGGTCAGCTTCATGGGTGGAAACTGTGCCGTTGTTCAGGGTTCTACACTCAAAGGCCTTCAGATATCCTGCTGTGCTAATATTGAAATTCTTAATTCTGAATAGATCCCCACATTTTAATTTTTAATTGGACTCTTTCAATTATGTAGCTGGCCCTGCTGTTTGTACAAAGGAAGCTTCACCATGTCCCAGAGAGATCATGTGAGCCCTAGGGAAAGCATGCAAAGACAATCAAAAGCCATGCAATGTTCTGAGCCTGCCTTATGCCCAGAGCAAGATTTGGTGAAATCTATTAATTCACACATTATACCAAGGCACAAGACATACCCAGGGAAAAGACTGGAGGGATTTCCTTAGGGGAACTTGAATAACCATAAAGAATGTACATATTAGCTTTAAAGGACTTGTAACAAGCATCGGCCAATCAATCTCCCATGAAGGCCTCAAGTTAGCAGAACTCCCCCTACATCTAGAGTTTATGCCAGCTATTGATGGCCCCCTCAAGAATGCTCAAATACTTGAAAGAGACTCAGTGGGTAGAGACAGAGGCTAAAAGAAAAAACAGTTCAGAAAAAAATTGATTCAACACAGCAGAATACTAAATTTCAAAACTCAAGTTGTTTTTCAGTCTGCAGACAATCAAGACAAGATGCTATAGACATGAAATACTAACGGGGGCTGGGATGGTGCTGGCATTGTGGTGTAGTGGGTAAAGCTGCTGCCTACACCACCACCACACTTGGGTGCCAGTTCATGACCAGACTGTTCTGCTTCTGATCCATCTCCCTGCCAATGGCCCAGAAAAAGCAGTCAAAGATGGCCAAGTGTTTGGGCCCCTGCCAATCTGGGAGAACTGGATGGAAGTCCTGGTACCTGGCTTCAGCCTGGCCCTTGCAGCCATCAAGGGAGTTAACTGGTGGATGAAAGATCCCTCTCTGTCTCTCCTCTAGTTCTCATTTTTTAAAATCAAGCAATCTTAAAAACATACACACAAGGGGGACAATGTTGTGGTGCAGCATGTTCAATCATTGCTTGTCATGCCTGCATCCAATATAAGCACTGGTTACAATCCTGGCTATCCTGCTTCCAATCCAATTCCCCGATAATGCACCTAGGAAAGCAGTCTAAGATGAGTCAAGTGCTTGGGCCCCTGGCACCCACGTGGGAGAACTGCATGGAATTCCTGGCTCCTGGCTTTGGCCTGGCCCAGCCCTGGCTATTGCAGCCATTTCAGAGTGAACCAAGACATAGAAAGACCTCTCTACAATTCCTTCTCTGACTTTGCCATTCAAACAAATAAATCTTAAACAACAGAAACAGGAGACACTGTGGCCTAGCAGGCTAAGCCTCTGTCTGCCAAAAGCCTGCATCCCACATGAGCACTGGTTTGTGTCCTGGCTGCTCCTCTTCCAATCCAGCTCTCTGCTGTGGTCTGGGAAAGCAGTGGCAGATGGCTGAAGTGCTTGGGTCCCTGCACCCACGTGGGATACCTAGACGAAGCTCCTGGCTTCAGATTGGTTCAGTTTCGGCCGTTGTAGCCATTTGGGGAGTGAACCCATGGATGGACAACCTTTCTCTGTTTATCCCTCTCCCTCTGTAACTCTACTTCTCAAAAGCTTAAAAAGGATAACACGATGCAAGAGCCTGGCCATTTAGCACAACAGTTAAGACAATGCTTAGGATGACTTTATCCCACGTCCACATGCCTGGGTTAGAGTCCCAGCTCCACTTCCCATTTATTTCCTGCTGAAGTGCACACTGAAGGTAATGGATGACTCAAATACTTGGATCCCTCCCCTACCCACTTGGGAGACTCCCACTGAGCTCCCAGCTCCTGACTTTGTCCTGACCCAGCATGACAGCTGTGGGCTTTTGGACAATGATCCCAGCATAGAAGATTTTTGTCTCCTCCGTTTGCCTTTCAAGTAAAAAAAAACAGATAAAAACAAAAGCAAAGGACACTAAAAATGGGAAGGGGTATAAACAAATGAAATCAAGCTCTTATAAATTAAAAATAAAATGTACAGCAAATAAAAAGGAATTAGAAGGTAGAGTCAAGGCAATCTTTTAGATACTTATCAAATCAGAAAGCACATTCCTCAGACAAAGATAGATATCCTCTTGATTCAAAGAGGCTACTTAGGGGGAAAAAAATCCGTACCAGGATTGCCCTACTGCAATAGCACAAGCTGGATAGAGTGCTGAGAGGACCAGTCATGAATGGAGCAAACTTAGCAGCCACTGTACACCAGCCGATTATAGAGTTACCTTCTAAATATTACAGTGAATTCCAAACTTGAATGCCTCCCACTAACCCTGACTATTACATTTGTACTATCATTAATACATTTCTGTAAGTAGTAAAAAAAAAAAAAAAACTATTTTAAAGATGTAGGCCGGCGCCGCGGCTCACTAGGCTAATCCTCCGCCTTGCGGCGCCTGCACCCTGGGTTCTAGTCCCGGTCAGGGCACCGGAATCTGTCCTGGTTGCCCCTCTTCCAGGCCAGCTCTCTGTGGCCCGGGAGTGCAGTGGAGGATGGCCCAAGTGCTTGGGCCCTGCACCCCATGGGAGACTAGAATAAGCACCTGGCTCCTGGCTTCAGATCAGCACGATGTGCCGGCCACAGCATGCTGGCCACTGCGGCCATTGGTGGGTGAACCAGTGGCAAAGGAAGACCTTTCTCTGTCTCTTACCGTCACTCTGCCTGGCAAAAAAAAAAAAAAAAATAATATACTTTCTTGGGAAGCTACCAGGTAATATATTCAGCAAAACAAAGGTAAAATACTGATTTAGGGTCCAGGAAATATGTATTTCAGAGGCGAGTGTAAAATTCCAGGTCTACTGCAGGGAGTATAGAATTTTAAGAGATGACTTCAGGGACAAAGTTAGTATAGTGTTTGTATAGTGTTTTTGAAACTATTTGAGCAATAGTACATAAGTATCTAGATGTATTTGATAACTCAACATTTAGAGAAAACCTAAGTTCAAAAAACTGACAGAATATATAAAGGGAGAAAAAGATTTGTTACCTCAAGGAAAAAAAATGTATCACTTATTCTAGCTGTGTGGAACAGCAAGCAAGTAATTAAACTAATGTAAAACGCAGCTATTGGTTAAGTTTCTCCAAAAGGTGATGCAAATTATGTTGGGACAATTTCAGTAGTGGTGGTGGAAGGAAAGATTGAACCAACTGTATGAGGCAATTATGTCACCTAGTTGAAATTCCTTAAGCCATTTTAATGATATAACAGGATTGGAAAATATATTTTATAAAAATGAAATAGTATAGCAGAATCCACAGTGAACAGTATTCTTTAAATATAGATAAATGATAGGTTGATTTAAAAATAAGCATTAAATTTAAATTCAATGGTAAGGACACTTTGTCATCTGAGTTCCTTTGATATTAGCAGAAATAGTTGTAGAATGAGATTACATTAAGGTTTTAAAAATGTATGTTCCTTGTCTTACTGTTATCATTTTCGCTTGTTGGATACTGTTCAAATGGTCCTAGAAGAAAATGTGGCATCTATATTCATAATAATATTCAGATATATGATCACAGCATTCCGTTCTTCCCACATTTGACCCCTATCATTGTAAGGGGAATGAAACACCAAAAGAAATCTCCTCTCTGCACTTTTTACTCATTGGTTGTACCCTTGGTTAATGGCTGCTTTGTTCTTGTGGGAGTAAAATGCAGCTTTCCTAAAAGCTAAGAATATTCACACACTTTCTCAGGGAGTGTTAACTCATGAAGCAGTAGTGGCCACCATGTGAACATTTATCGCATTAAGTCTGATAGTAAGCTTCAGAAAGAAAGATATTCTCATCTCCAAAAATGCCTTCAGGTTCATGTTTGCAGAATCTTGTGTTGTAGTGAGAATATGATCCTTTATGTCCGGATAGTGCCAAACTGCAAATAATTAGAAGTGCTTGCATGGAATATGTCTAATCTCCAAAGCCCTGAAACTACAAGTCCTGAGCGTGTTTATATTTTAAGTTCACTTACAAATGGGTAATGTTGACGGTTCTGAGACTGGACTTCTTGGATGGGAGACCAGATTTATATTTTTATTGTTTATATTTAAGAAAAAAAACATACAACAGAATGCTCCATGAGACTAACATGCTATGTCAGTTTGCCATGTTCACTCCAGCTTCAAGCCAGGGATTTGAAATTGGGGTATTTGCCTCTAAGCAATCTATTAAAGATTTTAAGAAAAGGGGTTTGAGTAAGGACTTACTCTTCTATGGAAAAGCTCGTTATTGCCTTCTGAAGTTTTTGTGCAAGTTATATGATGTATACAGTGGAAATAATGATGTTCTTTCTTCAGCTGCCATCATTTAGTTTCATCAAGAAGCAAGAGGTGGAGAAGAAGGCTTTGTGCACTGTGAAGTACCGTTTAACTGTTCATTGTTGGGCAGCCAAGAGGTCTCCCAATGTAGTTACTATCAGAGGTAAAAATATCACCGAGTACTTAGAGCACATGCTGTTTTAAGGGCTTTACAAGTATGAATTGATTACTAACAACTGCCAACACGGACTTGACTGATTCGTGTCCCTTTCCTAGAAGATGCTCAAGTGCAGGGATTTGAAGTAATTTGCTTTTAGTCACCCAGTAGTAGGGGATGCGACATGCTTGTCAGTTCTAAGACAGTACCTCTGAATGAAGTAGCGCAAAACTGTACTTTGTAGTTGCATTAACTTAGATTTAGTTCTTTAAAATGACTTAGGTTCTATCTTTCTACTTTACACATTTTCTGAAGTTTCTAGTCTGGTTCCTCTTAGCACTATTTCTCCTGAAAACCACTGGTACCCCATATGACCCCTAAGGACTAAGGCACAAGACTTCAACTATATAACAGTAATAGACTCAGCAACAGACCCAGCAATGGCCAACATCTATTTTTGTTTGGCTTCTGCTCTAGCCCATGGCTTTAGAATTGACTCATGCAAGTTAACCTGAACTACAGGATCCCAATATTTTGGGGCTGGAGGCAAACAGTCATTTCTCCTAACTATTGGATCAAGGCCAAAAAGATGATTTATATGGAAAAGAGCATAACAAAAAATGGGATTTTAAAAATCAAGCATCAGATGACATTCTTGAATATGGTTTCTGAATCCGATAGCAGCAGTGAGGACACTGAGGTGCTGGAGTAGATGATAGCTCTCCTTTTCTCTGTCCTACTCTTCACTTGGGCCTTGTGGTCTTAGATACCTTTCAAATCTGCCCATGTGAAATGAATGGAGAGGATTTGAGTATCTTCCCAGTTTTGAGTACTGTTGTTTTGTGTCCCCATATGATTTCGCATTCAGCTTTTATTCTTTGTACTTTTTGGGGGGGGGTGGTGGAAGGAGGTGCCCCACTAGGAAGAAATTCTTGTTTTGATGTTTCAGCCTTAAACTCACAAAAAGCATACTTCCTTACAGGCTTCCCATTTCAGACACCCAGAGGAAGCGGAGGCAAGCTCACAGCCTCTTCTTGAAGGTCACTCAATTTCTGAAACTCCCTTGCCTGCATTTGTGTGTCATTTCATGTTTTCGCTTCTTACAGTCGTATGTGCTTTAAAATGATGTGTGGGATGCTCCAGTGACTTTCAGTAGAAAAATGCAAATATATGTAGATTTCTGTTATCAGCTTCATCAAAGTAAACAGGCAGAAGCAAGACCATTAGAGTTTGATAAGAGTGTGTATTTGAATGATTTCTCCAGTGGCCTGGGAAAAGACCCCTCTTGTTGTGTTTCCGATTGTATAGAAGCATCAATTGTGTGAACCACAATTACCAGCATATACCACCTGTTAGCCCCACACTCAAGCCCCCTCCCTCATCTCCTACCTCCATAGAAGAGCTTCCCTCTATATCTTGAAATATAATTTCAGTAAATAGTTTATTTGAATCAAGACATTCAGATAAATGGGTAAGAAAAGGCATGAATAATCAGTATTGCAAGAATGAGTTTGAGGACTGCCTATATATCACAGATAAAAAAGAAAACTCTGCTCATTCTCCAATTACAATCTAATAAAAAAAAGTAATTTTTGGACCTCCCGTTGTGTTTCCAAGGTGTGCCTCACCAGTTCTCTTTGGGTATAGCTTGGTATATCTTCTCCCATAAGTCAGTTTGAATTTCTGTGAGGTTAGGAGTCTTTTATTTGCCTGTTTAAAGTCTACCACACTCCTGGGTAAACAGAACACTCTTTGCAAACTAATGCTGACTGAGCGACTCCTGATGCATGTCAGGGTCAACATTGGAAATAGTCATTTCATGTCAGTCCAGTTTTTAAAACATCCAATTATTCATTCTAGACTATATCCTTTACTTTGCCGAAATAAAAAAAAAAGTCAATTAGATGAGGAAGCATCTCTCCAAAAATACAAAGTCCACAACATTCTTAAGTGCATTTTGCTATAAAAATGCAATGCCTAAAATGAAACCTCTAACTCCATCTCAAAACACAATGAGATTTCAGGAGCAACTCCATTATGAGATGGGAAGCTGTAAGATGGCTTGTAATTTTTCCTATGGACAACACTGTGGAGTTCTGAATTAGCATCATTTTAGATACCAATTCACGTTAGTGATGGATTATAATAAAACCATTATGAAAGCATCACTGG
Organism: Sylvilagus floridanus; assembly: GCA_949820135.1. Lineage (NCBI taxonomy): Eukaryota > Metazoa > Chordata > Mammalia > Lagomorpha > Leporidae > Sylvilagus > Sylvilagus floridanus. The sequence continues at coordinate 57,693,669 of OX463235.1, forward strand.
ACAGGAACGAGGAGCCTCGAGTTCTGGTTCTAGCTTTATAGTTCACTGGGCTCATAGTCTTGGTTAAACCTCATAGGTTCCTAAACCAGAAAGGAAAAGCTATTTGCGAGCCAAGTTTATTCCCTAGGGCAGCGGCTCTCAAGGCTAGGTCAGCATCAGCATCCCTTGGAGGCTTTGTTGAGACTGGTTGCTGGCCCCACCCTAAAGTTCCTGATTCAGTAGGTCTGGCGTAAGGGTGATAATTCACCCTTCTGAGTTTCCAGGTGGTGCTACTGTTTGCAACATAGAGCCACCTCTGCCTTGAGGGACAAAAAAAGACAAAAGGGGACTTTGCTTGCCTACAGATTTTTTTTTTGTTTTTTACAGGCAGAGTGGACAGTGAGAGAGAGAGAGACACAGAGAGAAAGGTCTTCCTTTGCAGTTGGTTCACCCTCCAATGGCCAGCGCGGCCAGCGCGCTGCGGCCGGCGCACTGCGCTGATCCAATGGCAGGAGCCAGGTGCTTCTCCTGGTCTCCCATGGGGTGCAGGGCCCAAGCACTTGAGCCATCCTCCACTGCACTCCCAGGCCACAGCAGAGAGCTGACCTGGAAGAGGGGCAACCAGGACAGAATCCGGCGCCCCGACTGGGACTAGAACCCGGGGTGCCAGCGCCGCTAGGTGGAGGATTAGCCTACTGAGCCACGGAGCCAGCCCCTACAAATTCTTGCACTGACTCCTTTTTTCTGTTCCTTCCATTGCCCAATTTGCACAGCTGTGTTCTCCCTGAGGGCTAGTTCACCATTGCTAACAACAGTAACCCCAAGCCTCAGTGTTTTCTTCCACTCCTTCTAATGAAGCCTCAAGTCTCTGGAGCCATCTTACACTGCTCTCAACCACTCCACAGAACCAGTGTTCAAAGAAAACTGTCAGACCTCAGCAAACAAAGACTCCAAGTGTTAAGCAATCCCAGAGCTGATTCTTTGCCTCTGGCATTTCACACCATTTACCAGGCCCTCTTTTTGGCCTCCTGTGGGATGCTCATTGTTCAGACCTTCCTGCCTGGAGGAATGGAGAGTAACAGGCCTTATTAGTTGTGTAACACATTCACTCTCAGGGCAGTTTGGCCAATTTGCTCTTGTGGGCTTTTGAAAAGCACATTTTCTCCAGAACTGCTGGGAAGAGAACAAGTTTAAAGGTATCAGGAAAAGAAGAGTAAATCTTTATACAGGGGAAACAGGAAAGAATGAATAATTCTCATTAGTGACCCAAGAGCTTGTCTCTTAAATTATTTAAACTAAAAGTTGAGCCTATAAACTCTTGTATACAATGCTTTGCCAATGAGTTACTTCTTTGGAAGTCCAACAGTAATAATGCAATGATCTATCCAAAGCTCTTCCTTCTGGCTTCCCTCCCTTCATGCTTCTCTTGCCCCTGCAAGAATCATCCCTTGTCTAACCACCATCTTTAGGAGGCACCACATGTTTTCCAAGTTGAATCTTCATAATATGGAAACTAATAGACATGGTTTATAGCGATTCCAGACACTACTTGCTCAAAGACCCTTGTTTTAGCTCCCAATTTATGTGGTTACAAGCCCAACCTCATTTGCCCGAATTTCTTCCTACTGGTGCTTAAATAAAACTACTTTAGCTGAACCCACTGCTTCCCTGAACTCCAAGTGTGTTGCTATATACTCCTTGCCTCAATCTTCACTTTATACTGTTCATCCTATGCAATCCTTCTAGGTTTCTTCTTAGCCCTTCCTTTTGTAGTCTTTATGAGAAGTCACACTTGACTGCTGCTGTCCAGTGATCCAGCTGTATTCTTTGATAGTTACCATCTGTATGATGCCAGAAACATTTGTTTCTGATTTTGTTGAGTGTTGTACTTGGCTTTCTAGAAGTAAATGAGAAGTCTTGTGTCATACATCTTTTATAGTTCAATCAAACTTCTGCAGAGTGTTTTCCTTTTGTAGGTGCTGCCCTATGTACCATAGCTTGTCTTCCTGTAGCCTCCCTTTACTTCCGCCAATGTGTCGGACACATAATTATGACAGCTATTCAACCTACCTCTCTAGGTGTTATCTCAGTAATAGTTATTAGGTCTTTATTATCTTCCCAGTCTACCCACCTACCCATTCATATGAGACTTACAGACAGAGAACCAGAGACATTAGGAAGATGACAGAAAAGAAACTTCTGTTTTGGTGGAGGGGGGATTAGAACCGGGGTCCTTCTGACTTCAAGGGGTATTTCTTCATACCAGTTCTATCCAGTGCTGGATGATTGGGACATCTTTTTTAGGGTCTATCCTTAACAACAATCTATGATTTGATAAAGATTACATTGTAACCTACTTACTAAAGGGATAAAAAATGTATTAAGTTCATCATGATTCTTCTGTATGTTATACCAGTGACACAACTAGAAAAATCACTATCTCCAGCTTTTGTGTTGGCGACTTTCAGTTCAACATCAAGGTTCCATCATCTCTGTTGGCCACTGTTGCTTCTTTACACCCCAGTGAAGTCTGTCATGTAAGACACAGGAATTGTTGATAGTTCAGATTTTTTGGTGGCCAATACAAATCTATTTTAAATGAACAAGGTTTTCAGTAGTACCGCTCCCTCCTGGGTCTACATGGAACAAATTGCCCGAAATATCCTGCCTGATCCTCTCACAGAAGCCATGGTTTTATGATTACATAAGAAATTCCTACAACTGCTTTAACTACTAACAGTTTATTTCACATTTCAATATTTATTAAGCTCCAATCATGTTTTATGAGTGTGAACAAGGAATCCTGATATTAGTATGTAGGTGCTATGTACTTTCCTCAAGAGGTTCCCCTGCTGAGCACAAATACCAAACAAATACAAGTAAATTAAATTCTCTGATAAGCCTCTGGATTGCCCCAGTTTAGATCAAGTTGACTTTTCCTCACTTAAAGGTTTCTCTAAAGAATAAACCCATGAGAACCAAATCCCTTTGAAAATTTTTTTCCAGACTTCCCATTCTAGATCCATTCAGAGTCATACTACCCTGCATACAAAAGCTAAAAAGATGACTCCAATTCTGTGCTCTCTAGCTCAGGAACAGGATAGACAGGAAGTAAAATGAGAAGAAAATCTGTTGTAGTGGCCAATTTGTCCACCTTATAGCTGGCATCAGGAGGAATCCTGATTTCCAAAGATGTAACTCATCATCTTCTATTGCTGCCCAACAGGGACCATTAAGGAAATGGAAAGAAAAGATACTTAGGTCCCAGAGACTGTCCTCAAGACTAAAGCAAACACTAAAGACTTGGGAATTCTGTGACTTGATTTCATTTCGTAATTTACCCGAGACAGAGGGGAGAAATGCATAGTTCATGCCAGCAAAACCATAGTACAGCCCTTTCTAGTCATTGCACACGAACTAACCTTATAGCTACTCCGTGTTGCGATTTACCTCCCCTTCAGAATTCAAACCTATGTTTTTTTTCATATCCAGAACATATTTGCCTGTGGAGAATACATTTTCCTTCATTGAGAACTCTTTCTTGCTATCTTCCAAACAGAAAGGGGTGGCTGGCGCCGCGGCTCACTAGGCTAATCCTCCGCCTTGCGGTGCCAGCACCCCGGGTTCTAGTCCTAGTCGGGGTGCCGGATTCTGTCCCGGTTGCCCCTCTTCCAGGCCAGCTCTCTGCTGTGGTCTGGGAGTGCAGTGGAGGATGGCCCAAGTGCTTGGGCCCTGCACCCCATGGGAGACCAGGAGAAGCACCTGGCTCCTGCCATCGGATCAGTGTGGTGTGCCACTGCAGTGTGCCGGCCGCGGCGGCCATTGGAGGGTGAACCAACAGCAAAAAAACCTTTCGCTCTCCCTGTCCACTCTGCCTGTCAGAAAAACAGAAAGGGGTAAGCAGTTTTTCCAGTTTAAAACATAATTTTGAATATATATTTAACATTGAAGTTAAACATTTTGGAAGTTGAAGCTATTGACTCAAGTTATTTGGAAGAATTTTAATTTAGTATAAATTCACATCTGTCAAAGATAAATATGTATCTTACAAGTTAACAAAGTGTCTCCAACTCTCCAGAAGCTTCAATTTGGATGGAATTAGATGGCCAATGTGTAGCAGCAATAAGAATGAAGGTGTCCTGTTTGTAAGGGTTTTTATGTAGCAGGATTCATTTAGGAATCTTTTAGAGCTGAGTTCATACTATCTTTTAGGGCATTTAAGGAGAGAATACCTGCTCTTATGGAATGGTCTGCAATGGCTTAGACAGGGTACCATGCAACGAATACCTTTTGACATCCATGATTTCTGCCAGTACTGCATCCTCTTCATTTGCTGCCTTTTCAGGCTGATTCTAATCAACCTATATTAACTCATGATGTCTTTTTTTAAAGTTCTTCATATCCTTTTTCCATTTGTTAAATTTTATTGGAAATGCAGAAGGGTAGGGTAAAAGATGGGGGATGAGGAGAGATGACAATGCTTCCATCTACTTATTCACTCTCCAAAAGCCAAATATAGCAAGAGTTGAGCCAGAAAGAAGAGCTGGGAACTCAATTCAGCTTTCTCTTGTGGACAGCAGGGAACTGAGTACCTGAGCCATATTCTGTTGCCTACCATAATGTGCGTTAGCATGAAGCTGCATTGAGAAGTGGAGCCAGGACTTGAATCCAGGCACACAGATATGAGATGTAGGCACCTAAGAGTCATCTTACCACTGTACCAAATTCTTACCTACGCTAACTCATGTGATCTTACAGTGGTATATTCTAAGTCAAACAAGAAATAGAGAAAAACAGCAACAAGTGTAAATTGTCTGCTATGTACCTAGACTTCTGCATTAATAACTTCTGTCATTCCTTCCTAAACTGTAAGCATTATCTTGCCATCAATATTAGAGTTGTGGAACAAAAGACTCAGTAATTGAATCTGTAAGTGGCAGAGATGGGATTGAAACCAAGTATATTTGGCTCCATGCCGTGCTTTGCAACAGAGCACCCAGAAATGCAATTGCTTAGGGGAAGCAGAGATCAGACAAGGCAAGAGGAGGTGCCTCATGATTTCCTAGAGCAAGGAGAACTTCAGTTGGACTTGAGGGGAAAACTAGATACTGGCAATTCAAAGGCCAGGAAAGACAATATAATAAGGGGCAGGATGTTGGCAAATACATGCATGAGGCATTGTCTTGAAAAGTCCATTAGTAGGTTTAGTTCCAGTACAAAGTTCACAGGGGTTCATCAACTAACAGAGCCAGAGGTTAAATTATGGTTTATTCATCTCTGTCTTGGGTCCAGAGCTGTGGGGGAACTTTGCAAAACTTACAAAATTAGAAGATGAGTATTTCGGTGCAAACTCTAAAACATTCATGTATAGGTTTTCCCAAAAACTCTTTAAAGATCTCATTGCATGAATAGATTCCATAGGCACTTGTGCTTTTTCTCAAGGTTGGCATCACTGTAGAAGCATGATCTGTGCCAGATTTTTGCTAGGCCCACGTTGGATAAGGTCAACAGGAGAGATACTATTATGTTAAAACCTAAGAGAAGTCAGCTGATACAAAACGCATGAACAAGGGAAGAAAGGTCAGCCTAGTCAGCAAACTAAAGGCTACAGATGATACAGAACAGTGGGCGGGAGGGAAAAGTGCTCAGTTCAACAGTTGCAAAGTTGACAGGCTCATGCCAGCCTGGAGGGCTACAATAAGGGATTTGAGTTTGCAGGAAAATTATGAGGAAGGAACCAAGTCGATAAGCAGAGGTGGAGCTCAAGATCCATCCTGGCTGTGTGGTGAGGAAAAGATTCCAGAACATAGCAAGCTTACTGTTCCCTTGGATTAATCCAGACCAGAGATTGTTTTCTTCCAAATATAGGCATGGAGAGAAATGTATGGTGTGAGACATACCTTGAAGATAGATTTGATCTCACCGCGAATCCCCTATTAGCACTAAGGCAGAGTGAGACCTCAGGACAAGTTTTCAGGTCACAGAGAAACTACTCAGAAGTTACGTTTTTAACACTATGTTAAATGATAAAGTCATTAAGTGATGTTCAGTAGACAGGTATCTCAGACTAAAGCTCCATATTTCCATGGTTTACTTTGCCCTTAAATACTAATAGCAATGTATGAATAGGATTGCTATACACAAGATGCCCAGTGATTTGAATTTCAGACAAAGAACACATTCTGGTTTATGTCCCAGATATTGTTAGGGACATATTTTCACTGGAAGATCCATTGTTGCCAATTTAATTGGGAGTCCTATATTTATAATTCAGAGTCTAAGTTTAATTGAGCAGACTACAAATTTCACTAAGCATCGTGTTTTGTTTGCTGCAACTGGCAATCCTATATGTGAACTTCACTGCTTTATCATTCCCATCCTCCTACGTAATTCTGTTTCCAGACTGGCTCTCCTTTTCCAGGGAAGAGAAAACTTATGCTCCCGGAAAGCCCATGCCTTAGGATCTTGTCACAATTACCTTTTCCCCCTTTTAAATTCATTTGTAGATATTTTACAATTGCATATGTATACATGCCTGTCTGACTGCTCGTGCATGTCTGGATATATATGTGTTGTTCATGAATGTCCATGTGTATGTGTTGCCCTGGGTTGACTTTTCTCACTAATTTTAAATGCCTGTTCTCTATATAAATTCAGGTGTGTAGAACTCCAAATGGTTTGTTCTCAAAGAAAATATCCAATGTGTCAGTAACAACATTAAAAGAGAGCAGTCATATTGAGAAAAAAAAGTAGTTGTCATAACTATGACAGGAGATTAGCAAACAAAGTAAATTATCCCATTAAGTCCATAGAACAAACAAAACACATTGTATACCAAAGACAGGAATTCACCTAACGGCAAGTCCAAATGGACAATAAACTTGAAATAACCAATTTCACAATAAAGGAAATGTATATGTAATGTATATATGTGCATTTAACTATTTTGTAACCGTCTATAGCCACAAAATTCATACTGTTGTCTCCAATTCAACTATACACAAGAGTTATTCTAACTTCTACACTTTTGTGTCTATAAATTCCTACCCTAATAGGAAGCACCCTGGCTCCCACCAGCCAAGACTCATGTTTAACTGTTAAATGTCATTTTTTATTTTTAAACACATCAGAATGGTTAAACTGTATCCCTGTACGAACTTTATGAACTAGAGTACAGATCCTAAGTACACTTTACCTGTAAAACTAAAGGCAAAACCATGGAAGACAGTGAGGATATACCTCAGAAATCTGAATATAGACCTACCATATGACCCAGCCATCCCATTCCTGGGACTTTATCCAAAGGAAATGAAATCAGCATATGAAAATTATCTGTGCCCCCATGTTTACTGCAGAATTCCCATTAACAAAAATGTGGCATCAACCCAAATGTGCAAATGAAAACTGGATAAAGAAATTATGGGACATGTACAGCATGAACTACTATACAGCAGTAAAAAAAAAAACAGAACTGAAATCCTGTCATTTGCAACAAAATGAATTACACTGGAAAATGTATTTAGTCAAATAATTCAGTTCCAAAAGGACAATTACCCTATATCCTCCATGATCTGTGATAATAGAGCACCTAAAAGGTAACCTACAGAAGTGAAATTAACCCTTTAAGATGCAATGACTTTGAACAGCCCTTGCCTCACCTGTTGAGGAATAGTTTTTCCCCCATATATTTGTTGAACTCTTTACTTAGTATAGAATCAAGTGTACATGTATAAAGTTAACTGAAAACAGATGCTAGTATAAAGAATGGGAATAGGAGAGGGAGGAGGAAGAGGTGTGGGATTGTGGGTAGGAGGGTGGGTCCAGTAGGAAGAATCACTATATTCTTAAAGTTGTATTCCTAAGATGTACGAAGTTTGTTTTCCTTAAATAAAAAGTTTCTAGGAGGGGAAAAAAAAAAGAACAGCACTCATGCCCTACCTGAAAAACAAAATCAGCATCAACCTAAAGGCAGAATTTTAACAGTTCTCAAAAGTTGCTTAGTTTCTCCCAACTCCGTCTCATGCTTGCTTCTGACATTTCTCACACAGGTAAATCATTGTTACATTGTGTTTTCCACCCTGAGATCCCTAGAATAACTTATTTTTAGTTTGCACACATTAAGGCCTCCCACATTTGCCCTGTAAAGTTGAGCAAGTATTTACCCATGTACCTTGTCACACATCTATAATTACAAAGTCATATGGAAGAGATTCAACATCTTACAGTATTTCCTGTGCTTCAAGTATGCTGCTCTCTATTCTCCCTCCACCAAAACCCCTGCCAAGATTTTTTTTTTTTAAAGATGTTTTTATCTGAATGAGAAACTTATCTTCCATCCTCTGGCTCACTCAATTGGCAGCAATAACCAAGAAGGGCCAGGCCAGAGCCAAGAGCCTGAAATTGCATCCTGATCTCCTACATGGGTGGCAGGGACCCAAATACTGAGGCCATTTTTCTGCCTCTTCCCAAGTGCATTAATAGGGAGCTAGATTTGAAGAGAAACAGCGGAGACTTGAACCAATACCCACATGGGATGCTGTCATCACAGGCTACAGCTTACCCTGCAGCACCACAATGCTGGCCACCAACATTGGTATCTTAGTCACTGCTTTATTCTGTCATTTACTGTGTCATAGTTGGCCTGATAGGATATACAGCCTTTTCAGATTGCCCTCTTTCACTTCAAAGTATGCATTTAAGATTCATGTCTTTGTGTCTTGATAGAATGTTTAAATTGCTGCAGATTTTCCTTGTATAGGTGTTTTACAATTTACCTATTCACCTGTTTGAACATCTTGATTTCTTCTAGTTTGGCGATTATGAATAAAGCTACAGTGAACACTTCTATGTGTTCTAAGGACATAAATTTCAGGTATGTCAAGGACAAGCCTGGCAGTTTGCTCCATCATTGGAGGAGACTATGCTTCACTTTGTATGAACTTCCAACAAAGTGTCTTCCAAAGTGGTGGCCATACCATTTTGCATTCACAGCAGTGGTATTCTGTGCTCTTTCAGATGCTCACAGCCAACATTTGTACACGATTTTTAAGCTATTCCAGTAGGTAGCATATTGATCTTTTGTTTTAATGTGCAATTCTCTAATGACAAGTACTATTTGAGCTTCTTCCCGTGCTTGCTTGCCATCTGCTTATTTTCCTTGTTAGATCTTTGATGCAGTCCCTTTCCAGAGCTTTCATCCATTTACACCATCAGCTGTTACTCATTGTTAGGTTTTACGGGTTCTTTGCATATTTTTCAGACAAATTCTCTAACAGGCAGATATTTCACAAATGCTTTTTCCCGGTCTGTGACTCTTCATTTTCTTAACAATGTCTTTTATGAAGCATAGGTTTTAATTTTACTGAAGTCCAATTTTTCATTTTTCTTTTGATTATGCTTTTGAGATTTTATCTACAAACTCACAGTCAAACTCAATGCAACTCAGAATCTTATAAAAGTGTTGATATTGTGTTTATTTCTACATTTAGTTTTCCCATCAGATGCGAATTGTTTTTAGATTAAGTTGGTTCCATGTGGATGTCCAACTTTTGCAGCACCCTTTTCTGAACAGAATACCCATTTTCTATTTCATTGTTTTTAGTCTTTTGTCAAAGATTACTTGGATATATTTATGTGGGTCAGTACCTCAAGTCTGTATTCTTTCCTATTCATCTAGATCAATCTTTCATCTATGCCACACAGTATTAGTTATTGTTGCCTCCAAATAAATCTTGAAATCTGGCAGTTCAAAGTCACTATGTTCAGAATTTTGTTGAAATTTCTGGACCTTTTACTTTTCTAGGTAAAAATAGGGGCCAGTTTGTTATTTCCAAAATAGCGAATTTAGATTTGACCGTGATGGCATGGATCTAGTTGAATTGACATATTACATGACTGAATCTTCCAGTGTGTGAAAGCAGTACATCATCCATTGATTTAGCTCTTTAATTTCCTTCATTAGAGTTTTACGTTTGTGTTAAAAAAAACACGAACTAACCCAGTGCTGAGGCAGGCCTAAGTCAGGAACATGGAACTCAGTGCAGGTCTCTCATGGGAGTGGTAGGTACTCAACCACTTGAATCATCCTCTTCTGCTTCCCAGAGTCTACATTTGCAGGAAACTGGACTCAGAAGTGGAGCCAGGACATGACAATATGAACTCTGTCACAGGATGTAGGTGGCCCAAGCATTGTGTTCACCACTGCAGCAAATATACAACTGATACTGCATTTGAATATCATGTTGGCCCTAAGTATTTTTCATTTTTAATAGCATTTTCTAAAATTAGAGAATCAAAATATGTATTACTGGCATATAGACCAAATTTGAAGTTTGAATGTTAATTGTATCATCTCCAACTTTGCCATACTAGCTAGCTGCTAGTTTGTTGTGAGCCTTTAGGATATTTTATATAACCAAGCATGTGAACCTTGAGTACAGTTTTATTTCATCATTTCTAAACTAGATTCATTTTTATTTCATTTTATTCCAATAGTTGGATTTCAAGTATGCTGATGAAAAGTGCTGAGAGTGAACATACTTGTGTTGTTTCTCATTTCTAGAGAAAAAAGATCCAGTTTCTCATCATGCAAGATGCAGGTTTTGGAGATGTTCTTTATTATGTTAAAAGAATTTCCCTCTATGCACACACTTTGTAGAAAGCTTTTTAAACCACGAATTGAATTTTGCCAAGTGTCTTATATTTACTAGCTAGTATGATCAGATGATTTTTCTTCTTTAGTATGTTGAGATCTTGGTTTACATCAATTTGTTTTCTGGTTTCAAGCCAGATTGAGTACTTGGATAAGAATTCACTTCAGTTGTATTTTATGATTTTGCTTTACATACAACTGGATATAATTTGCTAATTTTTGAAGCCATTTCCATCATCATGGGAGATTTAAAAACCAGCTGAACTTTTAAAAAGTTATGTAATGGCTTTGTCCAATTTTGGTATCAGAATATTACCAATGTCACAAAATGTTAGGAAATATCTCCTCTGCTCATTTTTTTATGGGAGTGATTTTAAATAATTGATATTATTTCCTTCCTATGGTTGGCCCAATTTATCAACCATACCATCTGATGGTTGTGTTTTACAGAGCAACTTTTTTTTTTAATAGGAATAGGCCTATTTATATTATCAATTCTCCTTATGGGTAGTCTAATAACTTATGTTTCAAGAAATTCATTGAATTTCTATAAGTTACCAAATTAAGAATAGAGTGTTTATACATTGGTACTCATTTATTATCCTTTGGTTTATTTATTTGAAATTTATTTGAAAGTCTTAGAAAGGCAGATTTTCTATTTACTGGTTCATTCTCCAGATGGCCTTAACAGGCAGGGCAGGGCCAGGAGCTTCTTCCAGGTCTCCCATATGCGTGCAGGGGCCTTAACACTTAGGCCATTTTCTGCAGCTTTTATAGGCCATTAGTGGTGAGCTGGATAGAAGTGGAACAGCCTGAACACAAACAGCCCACATGAGATGCAGATTTTGTTAACAGCAGCTCTACCCACTAAGCCACGATGCCAGTGCCTATTTAAAAAAAAAAAAGAAAGATTTGATAGGCAGAGTTACAGAGAGGCAGAAAGAGAGGTCTGCCAATTGCTGGTTCACCCCCAATGGCTGCAACAGCTGGAGCTGGGCCTATCTGAAGCCACAAGTCTGGGGCTTTCCTTCTGGTCTCCATTCCCAGGCCATAACAGAGAGCTGGGTCTGAAGTGGACCAGCGCAAACTTAGATCAGTGCTGGCTTTACCAGCTTTGCCACAGTGCAGCCCCCCCTGTTATCTTAATGTGGAGTGTGCACTGATGACTGTTTCTGGTAATTCATCTTTTTTAAATTCAGTGTTCATTAATTTAGCTAGAACTGGTTTTTGCTTTCACTGGTATTTTTTCTGTGGATTTCACATTTTCCATTTCATTCATGCTTTCCCAAAGTTTCAAGTAACTCATCTTCCTCCAGTTTCCAAAGCTGGAAACTCAGAATATTGATTGTAGTTAGGTCTGTTTTCCAGTGTATGTACTGGATGATATAAATTGCCCTCTAAAACACTGCTTTTGCTGCATCCCGCCAATTTATTAAGTTACATATTCATTTCATAGTTCAAAATATTCAAGAAATTTCTGTTTACACTTAACTTGCTTTTTTCTAATAGATGTTACTTAAACTATTTGGGAATCTTACAGCTGTGTGTCTGTTATTGATTTTCCGTTTAATTCCACTGTAATCCGAGAATAGACCTTTTCTGTTCTTTTAACTGGCTAAGGTTTGGTAGCTCAGAGTATCATCTATTGTGGAGACTATTCCATGTGATTTTAAGAAAAAAGTGTCCTTTGTTGATTGGATACTCTATACACTTCAATTAGTTCAAGTCAGTTTATTCTGCTATTCTGGTCAACTTTATTCTTACGGATTTAGCAATTACTAGAAGAGGTGTGCTGAACCATTCAACTATAAGAGATTTATCTATTCTTTTTGTAGCTATCTGCTTTGCCATTACTTTGATGTTCTGTAGTTATACGTATAGGAATCCATTCTGTCTTTTTAGTATTGATGGCTTTATTACTCTAGAGTACTCGTTTATCCCTGCAATTTTCTTCTTCTACAGTTCTAAGTTTAATATAGATATTCTAGCTTTCCTTTGATTAGTGTTAGCATGTTATGTCTCTTCCATTCATTTAGGTTTTATTTATCAGTGTTTTTGTAATTAAGTTGGGTTTTAGATAAATATTTGGATCTTTTCTAATCTATAATCATCTTATTTGGTATATTTAGGTCACTCAAGTTAATTATGGTTATAGTTGAGACAGAAAAGCGTTATACTATATTGGTTTTTTCTGCGTACTTGGGATTTCATTGTGCGCTTCATGTTTTCTTTTTTACCTTATCAAATTTCTTTACAAAGTGTTTAGCGGTTTCCCTAGAGTTTGCTTATGTACTTGCCAAAGTAATCTTAATTCACTTCCAAATGCTTACAAACTCAATACCACTTTATGATTCCAGTACCTTGTAACATGGCATTTCCAATTCACCCCTCTTTCCTTTAGGGAAATTTTAGCCTATGAATGGATGTTTACCATCATCCAGTACACTGTTGCTAATAGTATTTTAACCCAGATTTAAGTTTTAGATAGATTATAAGTGAGATAAGAGACATTTACCTTTCATTTATTCCCCTTCCCACACAGGTCCAAGACTCTGGTATATTCAGTTTTCCAGGTTTTTTTTTTTTTTTTTTAACCTTTCTTATAGGGCAGGACTGTTGGAATTAGGTCTCCTCTTTTTTTTTTTCCCCTAAGTCTTCACTTTAACTTTTTATGTAATTTTACTGTATATTAGAATGCTAAGTAGTCGAATTTTCCCTTTTAATTCCTTTATTTCAATCTACTCTTCCAATTACATGACTTCTGAAAAGAGTGCACCATAATCCTCATCCATTCCTCTTTGTGTAAGACTATTTCTTATACATTTTTCCCCAAGATCTTATCATTGCCTTTGATTGTCTGTTTAAATATCATACTCCTGAGTGGAGGGGTTTTTGGTATTTATTCTTCCAAGTGTTCCCTGAACTTCATGAATCTTTGATCGGGTAGTTCATCAATTCTTCTAATTGCCCATTTGTTACATTTTAAAAATTATACTATGAGGCCAGCACTGTGGCATAATGGATAAAGCTGCCGCTTGTAGTGCTGGCATGCCATATGGGTGCTGGTTGGAGTCCCAGTTGGCTTCACTTCTAATCCAGTTCTCTGCTATAGCCTGGGAAAAAAATGGAAGATGGCCCAAGTGCTTGGGCCCCTGCACCCTTGTGGGGAACCCAGAAGAAGCTCCTGTCTCCTGGCTTTGGATCGCCCAGCTCCGGCCATTGCAACTATCTGGGGGAGTGAACCAGCAGAAGGCTTCCCTCTACCTGCTTTCTCTCCCCCCTCCAACTCTACCCTTCAAATTAATCTTTAAAGAAATCCAAAAAAGGAAAGCAGGTTCTCTACGATGGCATGGAAAGGAAGCTCCACCTAGGTTCCCGAGCGTCTCCACCTTTCTCCCGACTCCCACTGTTCTGATGGCACTGGGCACACTGGCCGCACCCTCTGCCAATGTTGCCTAACATTTCTTTTTGGTTTCAGCTGCCTAACTTCCAGAGAGATTTCATTTTTCCTTCTCTGGGTCAAGGGCTGCTGTTTTCAATGTGAATAGGCTGCTAGCTCATCCAGCCCCAATCAATGACTTGGCCAGTTCAGAGAAAGCCAAGTGAGCCCTGTGTGTTATACAGCATTGTGTCTGTTTTGTTTCCATTCTGGGTTCTAGTCCATGATGAGGTGGAGAACCCCTTAGCACCATACTCAGCAGGCTGGAACAACAGTGAACCCTGGAAGAGCTCAGTGTTTCTTCTTTGCTCACCTCACGAATAGACCCTGAGAAGCAAAAACAAGGCTATTCTTCCCTTGAGATGAAGCCATTCTGAAATGAACTAGATTTTTTTTTTTAGAATAACCTAATGTCAAATTATTTCTTTCCTTTTGGATCTTCATAAATTCAAGGAATCTTCACCCCAACTTTTAGATACCTGGTCGGAGACCTAAATTCAGAAGCTTAGCCTAGAGTTGAAACCAGTCTTTCAAGATTTTTGATGTTTAAGAGCATTGAAAATTAAGCAGGTAAAAATTTGGAATCAGTGAATTTTTAAGATTAAACACATTAAGTTTAAAAATAGAAGACTTGTATTTGAGAGATTTAAATACATTTCTGGTTTTGCTGAATCACTTTAGGAAAGTTGAATAATATGGTTCACCCTATTTTTTTCCCCATCTATAAGTGGATCCATTAACTATACGTACTTTAAAGTTCAGTAAGGATTGGCATTTGGCCTGGTGGCTAAGATGTTGATAGGAAGTTCACATCCCATATTCAGTGTCTGGCTTTGAGTCCTGGCTCTGCTTCTGACTTTGGCTTCCTGCTCATGTGTACCCTGAGATGTACACTGTTTCCTGGGAGGCAGCAGTGATGGCTCAAGTAATCCGATCCCTGCCATCCCCATGGGAAACATGGATTGAGCTCTCAGCTCCCAGCACTGGCTACGGCGAGAATTTGGGGAATCAGACTGGCTTTGAGTTCTCTCTTGCTGTCAATCTCTCAAAGAAAATTATTTTATCCCTCTCATACAGTGATTGCATTCCATGTATTTAAGTGGTTGGAGGTTAAGATAATGTAAGTTTACTTTGCCTGGCTATGTTAAGGTGGGTGTTTTGAAATCTGTTGCTACATTGAGGGTAGCAGCAAGAAAATGTAGGAAATCAGTCACATTGATCCACATAGCATGTTTCCTGTTGTGTTACTCTAGAAATCTCTTAAAGGCAAATGAAAAAGGCCACATGGAATAGTATTCAGTCATAAAAAATGAAATTCTATCTTTCACAACAAAATGGATCCTACTAGACACCATTACACTCAATGAAATAAGCTAGTCCCCAAAAGACAAATATCATGCTTTCTGATGTGGTGGTTAAAAGTTTACAAAAAAAATTTAAAATGAAACTGACTTGATTAGATTGTTTGGCCCTTGTCAATACTCCTTTGAAGCAGTGGTGTTCTTTATTTGAATATTACGGTTAATTGTGCATTAGTCCTGTGAATATAAAGTAAGGCGAACTTATGTAATTGTAAAAAATAAAGGGAGATAAAGAAGAAAGAAGGTATGACAGTGGGAAGGAAGGTTGTCTTAGAATTCTCTGAAATACATGAAATAAGTTCCATATATTAATGAAAAAATTAAAGAACAAGGCAAATGAAAAGGTCATTGTGAATCTCACATTTTTGCTATTCTATTATGAAGAACTAACCAAATGTAATTTGGAATAGCCTCTTGCTTTGTGGGAAGTTTATAGAATAAACTGGTAATAAGTCTCTCCCGGCAAAGGCAGCTCATGTACCAGCAGCAAACCAATTTATCGTTTGTGAAGATTTAATTAGATGTAGCCTTGAGATAATTCATTTTAAAAAGGTATGAATTATAATAATACTGAAGGTAACTGGAAACTCCAACTCTGAGCTGCTACCACTGGAATTACCAGGACTTTAAAATTCTCCCCTGGAGGGAGAGGGAGGGTAGCACTGTGGTATCATAGGCTGAGCTTCCACCTGTGGCTCCAACATCCCATATGGGTACTTGTTCATTTTCTGCTGTTCTTCTTGCAATCCAGCTCTCTGCTGTGGCCTGGGAAAGCAGAAGATGGCCCAAGTCCTTGGGCCCCTGTACCCTTGTGGGAGACCCGGAAGAGACTCCCGGCTCTTGGTTTTGGACTGGCCCAGCTCTGGCCACTACAACTATGTGGGGAGTGAACCAGCAGATTGAAAATCTTTCTGTCTCTCTCTGTAACTGTTAAAATCTTAAAAGAAAAAAATTCTCTTGGAAGGGGGGCAGGCAGGTGTTGTGCTATAGCATTTTAGGCTACAGGGGAATGTCCACAGCTAGTGTTCTGCTAATGCATCCTGGGAGGCAGCAGGTGACACCCTGCAGTTAAGTTCCTCAGACCCGAGGGGGAGATCCAGATGGAGTTCCTGGCTCCTGGCATTGTTGCATGCATTTGAGGAGTGAGATAGAATACTATTCTTTACTACCCTCTCCTTTGTCCATCCCCTCCCCACCGTTCCTTCAAGTAGATGAAGAATAAAAAGGAATAGAACTCTCTCCTGCAATGTACAATTGCTGGGCTCTTACAGTCTTTTGGGGAGTCATTAAAATGATCCAGTTAGGTTCTTGGGCCCCTCTGGAAATACCTCCTGGCCTTCACCCTTATTGCATCTCAGGACCCTTTCCCCAGGGTTTTGGGATGTCCCCAAGCTCTACTCTTGCTGGCTTCACTGGCTACAGCAGCTTATGTTCCTGTTGATGGGAGAAGGAGGTATTTCCCAATATGGCTGGAACTATAAGTGACTTTCCAACCAGCTAGACTTTTTTTTTTTTTTTCTTCTGATCTTTGCTGAACTGGGATTAATAGCTCCATTGTACGTGCATCAGAACACTATTGGTTCTTTCAACTAAAGCTATCTTTTCCACTAGAAATCTGCTTCCAATCACTGACTCCAAGTATCTTGTCAATCACTTTTCTGGATCAGTTCCTCTTGTTTCTTTGCTTGTTCAGAGTCTTGGCCTCTGTGTTCTGAGCACTGTCACCAGCTTTAAACATTTTCCTTAAGAATTCTTTTTATCATCTTCATAAGAACCTGAACAGTACTTGCCAGTGGTAGGTTTTTTGAAACAGACATGCAAGATTAGTTACCACTCATTAGTTACCACTCCCAACCCTGGGAACCACACCACACATTACAGAACTTTCCACCTGCATTGTGAGCTTTCTAACTATTCTGCAAAGACAGAATACTCACTGTAATGATTGTTGAGCTTCCTTGAAAAAAATACTTCCTCAAAAAAAATCCTGAAAAATTGTCAGATATTTTCCATTTTCTTCTCTTCCTCTTCATCAGTTCTTAAAATATAACTGTCCCTTTGTTTATTCTCAATGTTCAAAACTCAAATCTTTCTCAATTATACTGAAGATTAATGTGATATAATCCCATTTGTCAAAGTGAGGAGGTAACCAATACAAAGGGAGAAAGTATCTGCAAATTATACATCTGTTAAAGTATTATTATGCAGGATGTACAAGGAACTTAAACTCACCAACAACTAAATAATCAGTCCAATCAAGAGATAGGCTAAGGGTATGAACAGGCATTTTTCAAAGGATGAATTACAAATGGCCAACAGACTCATGAGAAGACACTCAGAATCACTAGCTATCAGGGAAATACAAATAAGAACTACATGAATGATGTTTTACTTCACCCCATTCAGAATGGCTATCATCCAAAAACAAGTGCTGACAAGGATGTGGGAAAAAGGGTACATGGATACACTTTAGGTAGGAATGTGACCTAAAACAATCATTATGGAAGGCAGTATGGAGATTCCTCGCAGATCTGAGAATAAATCTACCATATGACCCAGCCATTCTATCCAACGGAAATGAGCATAACAGAGTTATCTGTACCCCATGTTTATAGCTGCTCAACTCACTATAGCAAAGATATGGAATCAACCCAGATGTTCCTGAACTGAATACTGGATGAAGACATTTTAATGTGAATATATGCTCGATGAACAACTACTCAGCTATTAAAAAAAGAAACCTTGTATTTTCCAACAAAAATGGAACCAACTAGAGCTCATTATGCTTACTGAAATAAGCCAGCCCCTCAAGTATTTTATATTTTCCGACTTAAGAGGAAGAGTACAAAAAAATTCATGAGTGAATGGACATTGAGATTATTGCTTATAGCCATTGTCTATGCTCTTGAGGCCAGTGTTTTTTCTATGATTATTTAATGGAGGGTTAAGCTTGTGATGAGATTGGAAGTATTTCATTGTAAAGATTAAGCAGAGGAGGAGAAGGATGCTGGGAATGAGGGGGGATAAGAGGGTAGGGTGTAAAGTATCCTGTTCTTAAAACTATTTATGAAGTACATGGATTTTGTTTATGTAAGTCAAGAAATTAAAACAATGAGTTGATCAAAGTTCACATTAGGTAGAAGATACATTTAAATACATCTCTTGCCATAGTAAGCATCTCCTACAAATATAAATAGAATCTTGACATCCTACCCAATTGCAACTCATGACGTGGTAGAACTCATAAGCTTACAGCCCCCTCTACTGGGTGGATTTTGCTATATCCATTACCCTCGTGCATACCCAAAACAGTGCTCTTGCTCCTGTCCTAAGTAACTCAAAATCCCTTTTAAGTTCCCAGTCATAGGACGCTACATAGATTTTCACCTACTTTGAAGACTTGGTGATAGGTCCAAAGTCCACATTTATCATAAAAATACCCTATTTGCTCTTTGTTCTCCAAATAAACACTTGATGTCACTAGCTCCTGAGATTTTTTTAGGGCTAAGAGTGCATTGAAATACGTATTCAATGCCTATAGTGTGTGCTACACTAGGATGTATAGATACAGATAAAACTCTGAGGTATTGTATTTGATGCATTTCCCTGCTTAAACATTACAAGTTAATAAAAAGGTGGAAGGGGGAAATAAAACAAACAGGATAGATGAATTCAAGATTTGTTTTATGGAAATATTTCATGTTCCCAATATTCCTGTTTCCTTAAAAGCAACACCAAATCACAAGGTTCCTCAAGACTCCTCCCAGCTACCTATGGCAACACAACCTGACCAAAGCTAAGTATTGAGAATGCTGTGCTCCGATTCTGACTTGTTACAGCCACAATAGTTCTGAAAGTTTACCTAAGTAGTAAGATATCCCCATCCAACCCTAGAGATAAATTAGTTTCCCAAGCATTTAGAGCACTGCCATCCTAGGAGGTCTTTGAGGTTTTCATACTTGGAGGCCTTGCTGAATTATGATAAGAGTAGAAACGACAAGTTTAAGAATATGATCAGTATTAGGTCCCCTGGTAATGTAAGACTGAAAATATCGAAGATGTGGACTATATGCATATCTAAACACACAACTGTTCAGTTACTTATTTTTAAGGTAGGGAAAAGACAGACATGGAAGTTACTTCCAGATGACACCAACTAAGTATTTCAAGTATTAGCAAAAATGTTCTCAAATCGTTATCATTAACATTTATTGGTCATTCACCATGTTTAACTCTTTGTAGGAATCAGCCATCTTGGAAATGGAAAAACCAAGTGTTTTAGGTCCTGGGGAATAAATTTTAGTTGCTTATTAAGCTGACAACTATATGTAAGATAACAGAAGCTCTCCATTATATGGGCTGTGTGGATAGTATGGTTTGAAGTTTACGGTTTCAAATTCTTGAAATAGGCTTGACAACCAATCTATACCAAGAGTTGGAGCTAATTTTATCCCCCCCCCCCCGCCCCGCTTCCTTCACTTCCTCTATTTCCTTTCTCCATTTCTCACCTCTCCCTTCACATACTTCCAAGACATAGCTATTTAAAGCTTGTGTACCTTGTCTATATTCTCTGGTTGATACCTTGTTTGGTTTTTTTGGTGAGTGCTATTTTCAACTCCTTAGCATCCACTTGTTTGCTCTTTAACTGTTAAGAATGAGGAGCCATATCTCAGGGTACAATACCTCCCTGTTAGTAATCATCCAACACACACAAAGGAGCCAAAAATAAGCTATCCTAAATCTGGCCATGTAGGCTTCATTAAACAGATTGCATAAGCTTATCTTTTTAAGTTAAAGATCAGGTTAAAATATACACTGAGTCAAGACTGAAGAATTTCAACCTTGATCCTTACCTGGTTACACTTCAAATCAGATATTAAGTTATGATCATTTTCTTGGGAACACCTATGAAAAAATTACACAGGACCAAAGTAGCTCCTTGCCTTCCCATAATGCCCAACACACTACAAGTAGTCCACTAGTTCTCTCCTCTCTGACACACTTTTTCTGTCTATCATGGTCAACTTTTATGAAGCCAATCTAAAGGTAACTATTTATAAATGTGACAATGACAAGGGGTTGATAGTTAATCTTTCCACTCACTTCTATTTTCATTTTAGTGGGCGAAGTGTTTTAGGGATAGGAACTCTCCAAGTATGTTTGCAGAGTTTGTGGTGAATATATGTAGGTGGCACAAGGATTACTCTGGCTTCTCTTCTCTTTCCTACTGAATACCTATTATATGGACATCAATGTTGACAAGTTTAAATCCTGGTTAAGTCATTTACTAGAAATATGCTCTTGAACAAGTTATTTAACATATGTTTGAGCTTTAATTCACTCAACTGTAAGAATAGTAATGAGTTAAGTAATAGAAATATATATTCATTTATTTGTCCCTTGGTCTTCATTGTACATTCCAAGTGTTTTCCAGCAATGAGTTGAGCAATTCGCATCTCTATCTTGCAGAATAAAATAAAAATGATCTTCATTCTCTTATTATAGTTGGAAAACTATTTTGCATAAAATTTTGTGAGAAATTAACATTTTAGGTATTTAGGATATTATGACTTCATACTAAGAAATGGGAGTGTCTCATAAGCAGATTAAACTATATTCAACTAACATCTTTGATGGTAGTATTGACAAGGTGATAGGACAGGAACAAAAGCTAAATGAGAAATCATTAATAGAAGGGCAAAGTGACTAAGACATAAAAAGCAACAAAGACAATAAAAGAAACCCAACCATATCATAAGGTGGCAGATGATGTGGACAGAAATAAAGGATTTTTGAGAAGGCTAATATATGATTATTCAGCGGAGATTAATGACCTACGTCCGGGAGATATGTGTCCAATATTCTCAGTGAATCAAGTGTTCCAATGCAGTCAGATCCTGGACAAAATTTACCTATTACAAAGTAAGCATACCTTGACTTGGTCTGAAACTCAGCCTTAAAGGCCAAGATTTCTTACTGGTTAGAGATTAAAACATGATTGGTTAAGAGTACCTTCAAGACATGGAGGGTGTTACTTCTAACAAGAGGCAAATGGAAAGAAGGCTGCTGTGAGCAAGATATTATTTAATATGGATAAATAATGTTATAAACAAGTAACAAAGGACTGCTCAAGGTTTCTCTAGAAAGACAAAACAGAACTCCTGTGCACATCGCCCAAGTCAAATTAAACTGACAGGGAAGATTAGTAACTCCAGATACCCCTCCAGTGCAAGCCACTTTGGGTGTTCCTCTTGATTCCTTTACAAGCCTTTCAGAAGCAGCTCATTCTCAGCACTAAGGACAGAGAAGACCTACATACAGCACTCCAACGTCCCATTTGGGCTTCTAGGCACTCGGAATTAACCGAGGGTCTATGCTCGGCAGTGATGATAGAGATTCTCACAACTGAGGATACAGTGAGCAAAGTTAAAGAACAAATGTCTCTTTCCCTCTTGCTTAGACCATTTTTAGGCTGGTATTCCAGCACCTCTGTCTCTGTAGGTGCGAAGACAAAACGTAATGATAACGATGGTGACACTTTTCAGTCTAGGAGCACATTTCTGTTAAAGAGCAGCCCGTTGACTTGATCTAGTTTTTTTTTTTTTCTTTTCCCATGAGTCTTAGCCAGCTCACAGTGATGCTTATTTCACCTCTGAGAAAGCCAACAAACAGGCAACTTCATATTCTTGCTTTCTTTGGTTAACATTTGTTACAGATAATTTGACATTTCCCTGTATTTCCAAGTCCAAATTAAGTCTAGGAAGCTCAGTAGTCAATATTCAGCAGGCATGTCATTGTGCGTTTCTTGCATCAAGCATACAGATGGATGGTCTTTGTGATCACTCATCTGTAGTTTCCTTACTGTTTTCTTTGTTGCACGTGAGTGGGGGGGGGGATACACGTAATTATCAGCAATTTGTATTGCACATGATTCAGTTGCTTGAACTTGCATCTTCTCATCTTTGGCATGCAAAGGAAAAAGCTAAGATGAAACAAGCTCTTTTATCATAGCTGAATTTGCTCGACTTGCAATATACTGTTCAACTAATTGCTTATTCAGTAGAGTTGCTGGGGTATGTTAGGACTTCAAGGTTGGGTCAGAGACTAGACTGTAACTGTGCTGTGTACTTTCATGTAAGTGAAAGGAGGGATGATTCATTTTCTTAGGGTTGTGTTATCAATGACTATGTTCCCTTTTGTACCTAACAGCCATTTGACACAGTATTTGTGCCAAAGTACTCCAAGAGTACTTCGTAATGAACAGTACATAGGAACAAAGTGAGCCTGGCACAATACATAAAACTTCATGGAGACCAGGATTACAATCTTCATTGTAATAGAGTTCCATTTGCAGAAATAAGTTTTCTTAGAAGACTGATCCCATCCAGTGTATGTTAGGTAGAAGCAATAGTGTTTATTGTGGAAGAAATGTCCCAGGTAACCACATTGACAGAAGCACAAGTCTCCAAGATCTGAATCTAGTCGATTAGGACCAGATTATTGGCTAACATCGAGGTCCAATATGTGATGAACAGTCAAGATTTTGCCAGAATAGGTTCTGCACTAAACAAGAAATTATTTTGGTGCCAGAACTGGTAACTGGGAATTGAGCAAGATCAAGGCTGACACATTTTTCATTCCAAGTCTTGTGTCCACCAGCAATCTCAACTGGCCATTTCCTGAGTCTTGGGTAGTTCTAGGAAGTTGGACACAGAATTACACTGTCTTAGGAGCTATTGTTTTGGCCCAGCTGGCTAAGCTGCATTCCTGATCAGAGTACCACTCCAAGTTGTGGCTGCACTTTGACAGGCGGAGTGGACAGTGAGAGAGAGAGAAAGGTCTTCCTTTTCCATTGGTTCACCCCCCAAATGGCCGCTGCGGCCAGAGTGCAGCGCCGATCCAAAGCCAGGAGCCAGGTACTTCTCCTGGTCTCCCATGCGGGTACAGGGCCCAAGGACTTAGGCCATCCTCCACTGCACTCCCGGACCACAGCAGAGAGCTGGCCTGGAAGAGGAGCAACCAGGACAGAATCAGGCACCCCGACTGGGACTAGAACCCCGTGTGCCGGTGCCGCAGGCAGAGGATTAGGCTATTGAGCTGTGGCTCCGGCATGGCTGCACTGTTTTTGATCCTAACCCCTGCTAATGCACCTGGACAATAGCAGGAGATGGCTGAAGTGCTTGGGCCCCCACCACCCATGTGGCAGACTTAGGCAGAATTCCAAGCTCCTGGCTTTGTCCTGAACAGTTCTAGCTTTTGCCTCCATTTAGAAAGTCAACAAGTGGATAGTGTTTGCTCTGCCCCTCCCACTATCACTCTGTCAAAGAAGTAAGTTTTAAAAAACATATGTAACATATCTTGATCACACCCTCAGTTTTTTCGTTTTTTATGTATAAATGTTTTATGTATTTTATATATGCAGATTTAAGAGCATGAGACTTGCCACCTTAACCCCCCACCCCTAATTCTTCTATTTTTGTTGGATCCTGGCTTTTCCCAGCTCTTCTCCAAGGTTTCAGGGAGTTTGACTGAAGGTTGCTGCTTGCCACAGTTCATGCTTATGAATGAATTAATGACTTCCAGGAAACAAGAAAATTAGGCGACTTATGTATAGCCAGCCAGTATCTGCTGCCTTGTTGAATGAACACTGGGTGCCAGGAGGAATGCAAGGGCTCATTCATATGGAGGGGGCACACATGAAAGGGGCTTGGAATAATGAATAAATAATCATCCCTGCTTTTAAGCAACCATTATCAACTGGAATGTACTAGGACATAGACAAAAATACATACATTCGGGGCAGGTGTGGTAGTTAAGAGACTTGGGATGCCCATACTCCATATCAGAGTGATGGGGTTTAAGTACTGGTTCCAGCCCCAAATCCAGCTTCCTGCTAACTTATACTCTTGGAGACAACAGGTTCAAGTCCTTGGGTCTCTGCCACCCATATGGCAGACCCGAATTGTGTTATGGGTCCTGGCTTTGTCCTGACCCAGCCCTGCAGGCATTTGGGGGATTCTTGCCTTTCAAGTAAAATAAAAATGTAAAAAGATAAAGGGCTAATTTTTTTTTTTTTACAAAACTGTCCATTTTTGTATGAATGGCTAGGACTAATTCTGGAAGGCTGGGAAGGTACCAAGTAGGCATCTTCAAAAGGAAGCAACTTTGACCCGGATGGTTGACAGCAAGGGGACAAAATGGGCAGAGGCAGAGGAATGAGAGATCTGATGTTCAGCCTTATACCATACTAAGTGAATGAATGAATGAGTATCTGCTTTGCATAGCACATTAACCTCCCAATGATCCTCTGCTGCACATTCACAGCCATTAGAGAATTCTTTTCAGGGTGTTTCCCTATTACAGCCATTTGGGGATGTGAGAAATTATATTCAATAGCCCGGAAAACTACCCCCAGAGCTTTCATTAGCATTTGTGTATCATCTCCTTGCACTGGTAAGTATCTAGATTTGTATCTCCAGTCACTGTGCCCCAGTTTTAATGCTGGCAAATAAAACTGAGGCACTCACCAGAAAGAAAAATATTTACCCTGAACTCTACCATAAACAAAGCTGTTGGAATGGCGCACCATTTTAATAACTATTGTGCATGTGAATTTAATGAGATAAGTGATGTATTTTATGCAGTACATAAAGACAGACTAGCGGTAATCAGAGGAAACGTGGGCAGCAGCCTCTCCAACCAAGGCCTCGCCACTAGGCAGGAATTTGAGAAAGATGAGCGTGATCTGCTGATGTCTTTGGTTATTTTTCCTTCCTAGCAATGCACCAGCTCTGCCTTTTCCCAGACAGTCTGGCCAGACCTTGCAGTTGGCCTGGGGGTGATCCAGAGGAGAGGCGGAGCTATGAGCCCTCTGTCATCTTTTCATGTATGCAATCTACCACCTGCTGCTCTGCAGCCAGTGTGGACATGGAGGATTATGTTTAGTCCCGTTTGGGCTTTAATCCGGAGCTGAAGAAGAGAATGAATATAGATCTACTATCGCTCTAAGAGTCTAACTTCCACTGAGCCAGAGAACACTAACAAACTCTCCATGAAAAAGGCCTTGACCACTCTGGTTTCAACTTTTGTGTGAACCTCTGTCGGCACGTTCCTAAATAAGGCTCACGATTTCACAGTGCTTGCTTTCTTGCTTGCTCTTCCACTTTGCACAATTCCTACTCGTCCTGCCAAACACACTTCAAAACCCGAATCTTCGAGAAAAAGTTGCACTCTTCCCTTAGGCACTTGCAATCTCCTTGCTGCTGCTGAGCAGTCCATGAATCACTCTTGCAACAGGATAGGTGCTCAGCAAGAGGCTCTCAGATTACTTCACAGCCAGTGCTAGGTTTATCCAAATCATGAAGTTAAGTTTGTTTGGATGAATAAGCTGCGTCCTTCTCCTGTTGTTGAGGCTTAGGTCACATTAAGTAGCAGGAATGTTTGGTGGAATTTGCTAACTACCCCTGGATTAATTCCCAGCTCCCTGATTTATTAGGTCTGCACTGACACAGCTGAACTCCCCTCTACTGGAACATATTGCTGAGGTCCAACACGATGGCCTTCAACCCCCTTCCCTACCTTCTTGGTTTTAAGCAATGGGAGCCAGATGAAATGTTGCTGCCCCCAAAATGACAAGGGAAGCAGCAAAATCTCTGGGCGAGATGCAGAGGTCTTTCCCCTGCAACATATACAAAGAGAGACCTCTATTAGGCACTCAGTGCATGCGTATTCTGCAAAGGGCAGGGAGGATACGGACTGTGGGACCTGCCAAAAGCCTGAGTGGGAGAATATGGATGATGGGACTGTACGAGAACGTTCATCCAACAGGAAATGGGACAGAAATAGGCGGAAAAGCAAAGGAAAGCCTCCCACCCATCTCCATGACAGATCCGACTCTACAGGCAAACTCTGCACACAGGCAGAGAGGTCTCCCGAAGAGGGGCAAACATATCCCATGGTCCCTGCTGCAGAGCAGAAGGTAAAGCCAGAGTCAGAGACCAAACTGGGAGGCCTTGAATGCCACAGCACATGGATTAGACTTCACCCAGCACAAGCCATGCACCATTCTGGTTTGTTCTGATAAATCCCAAAGCCCTTTGAGTTGGACTTGGTCCTTCAGGGAAATGTTTCCAGAAAGAGACTCAAAGTTATTTCTTAGTTGTTTTTTCTCCAAGTCCTTTGCGGCATTGCTCCTCAGTGGTTGAAGGCTTGTGTCCTCACTCAGGGACAGAAACAAGGACCTGCCTTGGGCTAAGTCTTCACTTTGCTTGGCAAAGCCAATTTCTAGTGTCGAGTACCAGAGCCATGGCTTGTGTTTTTGTATGAAGCTCAGATGACCATGGCAGTTCTGGCCTGGGTTTGAGACTAGAAAGTGCCTATTCGGTTCAGTTTTGATGTGAGAGACAAGAACAAGTTTTTATTCATTCTGTAGTTATTTATAGAAAAACATTCCTGGCTCCACACTGAACTTGTGAGCTGATACAGCATCCATGAGATTCCTGTATGCTAATTCAGGGTGGAGCTGACAAGCACATATTTTGAAATGCATTTTCCGATCTGTGGTGTTGTGTGAAACATTATTAAGTGTGTATAATGACCTCAGTAGCCATCTGTGGCAGTTCAACCATCAGAAATTTCACAGCATATGTAAGATTATCAAAATGAATCAATACCTGAGCCTCGAGGCTGATTCCTCAATTACTGTAACTACCAGTTGCTAATTGGGATGCTTTTTACACCCTGCCCTCCTCCTAGATTGTCCACGGTGCCCACGTGAATGCAACCAAGGAGCACAAATTGAGCATGAGCAATTAGACTATTTAGCTTTGGATGATCTAAAGACTTTAGAGATGTGAACTGCTAATACATAGCATGGCAATTTTAAATCTCTGGACTGAGGCCTGACTCCAGTTTACTCAGTCTCTCTCAGTCCTGCTGGGAATGGGAGATGGGATTTTTTTCAAGACCTGAAGAGATTTGATGTTTTCAAATGGAGATGCAGAGTTCAGCCAAGATGATTTGCATAGCACCTAACAGAGCTATTATCAGCCTGAGATGTTACTCAGTGGGCTGCCACTTAAAGCTGGTGTCTTTGGGCAGAGGGGATCTAAGCGGGAATGGTGACTGAGGGTGTTAAGCTTCCGTCAGCACTGGGGAAGTCTCACTTTATACTCTATGGTAGGTAAGTGGCTGTAGCCCGAGGACCTATGGGATTAATGTTGGTAGCTGAAGAGACTACTCACCTTCCTCACTTTGGCTTTAAGCAAAAACCAGCATGCTGCCCAATGGGGAGGAGATAGAGATCAGAGTGGCAAAATAACTGAGCTCCAGAGAACAAAGAAAACATCTGGCAGCTGTAACAATCCTCTCATGTGAAACCCATCCGGGATACCCTGACTAATAACCAGATGTGTCAATGGCTTTCACTCACCTACTTTTAGGGATTCAGCATGGGGATGGGTCATAAAGCAAATGTATTTACTTGCACTAGAATCTAGGCTGGGGGAAATAAAGCTGGCTCCATTAGGACATCCACAGGCAGAAGAATCAAAATAGATCCTAATCTCGCACCATATATAAAAATCTACAAAGAAAAAAAAAAGACCAAAGACCCAAGTTTAAGACCTGAAATCACTAAGTTACTATAAGAAAACAGAGCCATTGCTTTGGAACATTAGAAAGGTCAATTTTTTTGGTTAGTACTTGAAAGCAGAGAAATATCAAAATGAGATTTTAGTAAATTAAAAAGACTTCTGAGTAGGAAAGTAAACAGTTAACATAATCTATCCCGTTCTGTAACCTGTTTATGTGTAAGCTATGTATTAAAATTTTAATAAAGTGACTTAAAATCTAATTTAAAAATGGACAAAAAAATTGACATTTTTCAGAGACATACAAATGACTCCCCCCTCCACAAGTACATGCAAAAGTGTTGAACAATAGCAGAAGGAAAAAAAACGCCAGTCAAAGCCAAAATGAGACAACCTTCCTCTAGTTAGGTTTGTTATCACCAAAAATAAATTCTGCCAAGCATGTAAAAAAAAGAAAAAAGGTGGAATGCAAATGATGATGATCACTTTGCACATTAGAAAGGTGGTTTCTCAAAACTAAAAGTCGATGTACCATTTGACCCGGCTATCCTGCTTTTGGATTTTATCTGGCAGAGAGGAATTGCATGTATGAAAGATTCCTGAACTTTCATGTTCAGTGCAGCACTATTCACTACGGCCAAGGAAACTGAATCCCCCAGGAATGGTGAGTGAATGAAGCAAATGTGGTACATAGACACAATGGAATCCAATCACCCATTCCAAGGATGAAATACTGTCATGTTTGACAATATGGATAGAACTGGAGGTCATTATGTTTTGTGAAATGAACCAGGCATAGGAAGTCTCACACATATGTGCAACCTGAAAATCGACTTTCACGAGGGGTGCTGGCATTGTGGTGTAGCGTGTAGAGCCACACCCCTGTGATGCTGGCATTGTGTTTGGGTGCTAGTTTGTCCTGGCTACTCTAGTTCTGATCCAGCTCCTGCTAATAGTCTGGGATAAGGCGGATAAGGCAGTAGAAGATGGCTCAAGTGCTTGGATCCAGATGCAGGGCCTGGAGAAAGCTCCTGGTTTGGCCTGAGCTAAGCCTTCGCCGTTGCGGCCACTATGGGAAGTGAACCATTAGATGCAGAAAGTCTCTTTGCAACTCTTTCAAGTATCTTTAAAGAAGTTGACCTCATAGAAATTATGTTGAGCAAAGAGAAATTCTAGTATTCTATTGTTCAGTAGACTAACAATAGAAAACAATACTGTATAGTAAAAAATAAAGCTCTAAAGAATTCCATCAATTATGAGTAACGTACTGGTGAAAAGACCATGGTTTGTGTTTCTAATACATTCCTAAGATAACAAAGGCCCACTCAAATAACCTCATTTGCTGGTACAGATTAGTGACACAAACCTAAGTGTCGACCAAAGTTCGGCAGATAGATCAATTAGTTTGAAAAATCCAGCACAACTACAACATTCATATTCTGAAAACCTTGTTCAACGTTGAATTGTTCAACCTTCCCCTACCCCGCCCCCGAGGATTCTGATAGGGTGACCACGATGGGGCCATAAACCTGTATTTTTAGTGGATGGCAGATACTGCCAGTCTGCTGGGGGTGGGACAGGGAATGCGTTACAGATTCTGTTCCACTACAGTGAAGTGAGAGCTACTGCATTCTATATGGTTTCTTTGCAGGAATGGTGGATGACAGTTGCCAAATCATCTCAATTTTGGTGTTCTGTGACAAGTAGCCAACTTCATATTGTTCCTTAAAATTTTGTTCATGAAAAATAGGACCTTGTTATCAGATCCAGGTCGTCAGGAGGTCACCAGGTCAAGACACTGGGTCTGGTAATATGTAATGTCAAGGAGGAGATTGCTTAGCAGAGTACCATCAATGTGTAGATTGTAAAATAAGGCTGCTACCTTGTCTAAGTATCTAATTATCATACCGATTTCTACCTGGCTCTTGGGAAACCTCAGGTGGGACTAACTGCACATGATTCTTTACCTGGCAAAGAACCCAATGATTCAACATGTTAGGAAATGGTACATTGGGACATTGAGATACATTGGTGTGTATCTCAATTACTCTGAACTGAGACTTGGACTTATTTTGTGCATGGCTACCTCAGTGAGGAATACTAGCAGCTAATGCTGTGTATGTTTTTCCCTATCAACAGCAAGGCCAATTAGCACATCTGGGCTGGATCAGGGAAATGTGAGCCAAAGTAAGAATGACATTCAGGAAGGATTTCTTTTCAAGCTCCATGTCTCTAGGAAGTCTCTGTGCAGTGGCCTTGTGTTTGGAATTCAGTTTTCAGCTAGAATTTCCAGCATTAAAGGTGACAGGAAAAACAAAAAGTCTTCCTTCCAAAGATTCTATGTGCCTTTGGCAAAGGTTATAGATGTGATGTCTTTGAACATCCTTCTTCATGATGGCTCTGTCACTGGAAATGGGCAGAAAAGACATCTGCAGTGAGCTAAAGCTGTTTTCACAGTAATGATGGTCTCAGGCTGTACCTCTTGCATGCAGAGCAAGTGTGTGTTTCCTACTTACATTTAAGTATCTGGCTTGCTTACTATTATTTTGTTCCCTCCCTCTCCTAGCCTGTTAAATCTTTGCATACATAAGAGAAAGTAGGGTGTTTTTAACAAAAGATGAAAATCTGGAAGGTTATCTGGCCTACCAGTTAAGATGCTGCTTGGTATGCCCCATCTCCTGTGTCCACATGTCTGGGTTCAAGAACCAGCTCTGTTCCAGATTCCAATTTTCATGGTGCTAACATGCAGTATGGGAAACTAACAGGTGCTGGTTCCAGTGCATGGATCCCTGCCAACCACATGGGGGACCTGGATTGAGTTCCTGGCTCCTAGACTTGGCTTGGTCCAACCCCAGCTGTTGCAGGCATTCAGGGAGTGAATAAACCGATAAAAAGATTTTAAAAAGAAAAACTACAATGCACAATTCAGTAGCTTTACTCTAAGACAATTTTTGAGATTAAAAGTAGTTACTGATTCTTGCTGGTCCTGGATTTCTTCCCCTATTGACCTTGCTTCTAGTCAGGAATAGAGGAAAGCAGGACTCCAGCATATGCCCTTGTTCAGTCCACTGCCCCCCTTGCAGGGGTCCAAGTGCTCGAAACATAGCCGATTGCAGGGCATCATCATTTCTTTAGCAGGTATTTTTTTGCTACTTAAGGTTTGCTAGAAACTGAGATGAAAAATGCCAAGCAAGTTGAGTTCAGATTGACTTGCTATGTACCAGCATACTTCGTTCTGGACTGCTCAGGCCTTAAGTTTCTACAATATTCATACCACTTCTGTCTACCCAGAACTCTACCAGCCAACTCAAACCATACTTCCATGGCAACCTAGACTAACATCCTTGCAGCACTACATCCGTCAGTGGAACACACCTTAGACAATGCCATCTTGAGCTCCATTTCTGCTTGTAATAAGTTACACGTTTCTGAGCAAGTCTTCTATGATTTGTCAATGTACTTATGTTCTATTCTCAATTTGACATCAATATTACTAGCCTGTTCTACACTGCTCTGTAAATAGTAAGGAGAAGTCCAAACAGCACATCCAGAAGCCTTTTCCTTAAATGGTTTCACAATGTTTGTGACATTTGAACTCGGGATGGAAAGGAGAGCGATTATTCTCCTATGGCAGTTGCAGATAGAATCACGTGCAGATGTGACTACTGTAGCAGAGCCGTAGGCTGCTTGGAGGACCACCTGCAAAGGTGATGATGCGGACAGTGCAGATTCCCACCAGCCTTTTCCCCGTGATGGCCGATATCTGCAGCTCCTTCTCAGTGAATGCCTTCCATCTCTGCCTTAGTGTACCAGGTCATCGGATACTACGAATGAGTTTTCTGATTTTGGAATTCTTCTAGAGCCTTCCCTATTTTTAATTTCCCTTCTTTAGAGAACCATCCCAGTAGTTATACAAGCCATAAGTTCTTATGTTAAATGTTTTCACTTGGAATACTGGAGAGATCTTTAGTTTTTCTGACTAAACCCTGATGATCCAAAGGCTCAGTCACTCATCAGTAAAATGTGCATTAAAAATACATCCACCAATGAGGTTATTGAGAGAATGGAACAATATGAAGTGCCTGGTGACATCCAGCAGTCAGTATTAAATTCCTCCTTGATTTTATGACACAAAAGGAGCTTGGACAATACTTGGCCCACACAGACTCAATTAAAACACTATCTAGCCCAGTTATAGCCTGGCTCTCAGTAAATATTTGATAGAGTGGTTCCCAAGTCTCTCCTGGTTAATTTCAAGTGCACCTGCTACCATAATTCATGTCAGAGGTAAAGAGTCTCAGGGGGAGGGAGTAGTCCTCTAACCCCACAATGTGAAGCACCTTGATAATTCTAGGAATTGAGATTAAGTTATTCCCAATCATGAGCAATAACAACCTGTTTCCTAAAACCAGCAATTTCACATTTTACTGTCTAGCCTTCCTGTTAAAATGGAACACAGATCATGGCTAACGATTTAAGCCATATACAGATTTAAGTAGTAGGTGCTAGGGGCAGTTTCCAGGTAGAAGCTGCCCATTTGGGCACCTACAGACATCATTCTATCATTCCACTGATCAAATAAGATAGACATCAATTTTGTTTCTCCTCATTTCTATATATGGTGATACTCTTATGTTCTAAATTTAACATCTATGTTTTGAACTTCTGAAGGCTCTGTATTTAGGGTTATTGATGAGGCACTCTCTTAAAGATTTTGCAGATCGATCAGGTTATTTTTTAAATGTATCTTTTTAGTAAATATAAACTTCCAAAGTACAGTTTATGGATTACAATGGCTTCACCCCCCCATAATTTCCCTCCCACTCACACCCCTTCCATCTCCTGCTCCCTCTCTCATTCCATTCACCAAGATTCATTTTCAATTATCTTTATATACAGAAGATCAATTCAGTATATACTAAGTAAATATTTCATCAGTTTGCACTCACACAGAAACACAAAGTGTAAAATACTGTTTCAGTACTAGTTATAGCATTACTTCACATTGGACAACACATTAAGGACAGATCCCACATGAGAAGTACACAGTGATTCATGTTGTTGACTTAACAATTTGACACTCTTGTTTATGGTGTCAGTAATCTCCCTAGGCTCTAGTCATGAGTTGCCAAGGACATGGAAGTCTTTAGGGTTTGCCGACTTTGGTCTTATTCCGACAGGGTCATAGTCAAAGTGGAAGTTCTTTCCTCCCTTCAGAGAAAGGTACCTCCTTCTTTGATGGCCCCTTTCTTTCCACTGGGATCTCATTCGCAGAGATCTTTCATTTAGGTGTTTGTTCTCCCCCGCCCCCCAAGAGTGTCTTGGTTTTCCATGCCTAAAATACTCTCATGGGCTCTTTAGCCAGATCCGAATGCCTTAAGGGCTGAATCTGAGGCCAGAGTGCTGTTTAGGACATCTGCCATTCTATGAGTCTGCTGTGTTTCCCACTTCCCATGTTGGATCATTCTCTCCCTTTTTGATTCTATCAGTTAGTATTAGCAGACACTAGTCTTGTTTGTGTGATCCCTTTGACTCTTAGACCTATCAGTGTGATCAATTGTGAACTGAAATTGATCACTTGGACTAGTGAGATGGCATTGGTACATGCCACCTTAACTGAAAAGTGATCCCTGTTAAATATAACAGTGGGAATAAGAGAGGGAGGAGATGTACAATTTGGGACATGCTCAATCGGACTTGCCGCAATGGTGGAGTTAGAATCGTGCTAGAGGATTCCAATACAATCCCATCAAGGTTTATTTTTTAAGTTTTATGTTACCAGATTCAATGCGATTTGTAGATACAATTCTAAGAACATGATGGTATACTTAGAGTAGCATCGTTTTCTATTA
This sequence comes from Sylvilagus floridanus, assembly GCA_949820135.1. Taxonomy (NCBI): domain Eukaryota; kingdom Metazoa; phylum Chordata; class Mammalia; order Lagomorpha; family Leporidae; genus Sylvilagus; species Sylvilagus floridanus. Next base: position 57,727,541 of record OX463235.1, read on the forward strand.
CCACTCTGAAGTAAGTATCACGACTTCTTTCTTCTATCTAGTTGTATCTTAGTACTTGTCAGCAATCTTTCCCCATTAGCCCTCTTCCCTACTGCCCTCAGCTCCTGGTAACCACCATTCTAGATTTCAATTAAATGAACCATCTTGGATTCTACACATTGGTGAGATGATACATGTATTTCTGTGCTTCCAATTTTCACTTAACATAAGAATCTGCAGTTCAAACTGGAGGTCATTCTATGTGGTTACTAATGACAAGATTTTATCTAATGCATGGATAGTGTTGATTTGTGTTGTTTTGAAGCAGCTACTAGAAATTTCAATATTCAACAATGTAACAGGGTCATGTAATACAGGCACAGGAAGTTTAGGTGGATAAACATCTACCACAGATCATTGACAGCAGACAGTTCATCTCATCCTAATAAAACCGCATATAAGCAAGAGATCTGGAAGCATTTTTCCAAAAATGATAGGAGTACTTAGCTGCAGGTAGTCAAGTCTTGGATATTTTGATTTCATTTACATTTTTGCAAGGTTGGCTTTTTGCCAATGTACATTTGTCTTGCAATTCTAGTTATAAAAGGAAAACCTGAACAATAAGCTTTACAGGAGGCAACTTAAATGTTAATTAAGACTTAGTTGGTATATGGCATATAAAGTGGAAAGAACAAAGCCAAAAACAAGATAATGAAATGCTCCAGAAGTATCTATGTGCCTCACGCCTTTCTATAGGTTTATCTGATGACTGTTGACAAAATGGTTTAAAAGAAGAATGTCTCATAGCTAAGAAGGACCACTGCCCAGGACAGTGTCCAGCTAAGAAACCCTCTGTGTGCCAAGCCACATAACTGGAGTGCCTTGGGTTTTAAGTATAGAGAATGCTGACCCTCTTGGCTTTTGTGGTCAGCACAAAAGGATGGGCAAAGTACACACCCTTAGACAAGAACTACTGGCTATGGACTGCTTTGTCCATTTACTTCAACATGCTATTAAAATACCACATTTGATGTGGACTGTGAGATGGATAATTGGAATATCACCTCACAGGACCACCGTATGGGGCTCATGGTCCTGTAGAAAGGGCGACTGGCATGCAGAGAAGTTTGAAGACTTTGCCAAGATCAGGTAGCACATATGAGAAATCAGCTGGTCACTTAAACAGAAATGAGACTATTCACAAAATAAAGCAAATGCTCATTCTCCATTTTATGATTTATCGATCCTATGTATTGTAGGCTTCTCAAAGTCTAGGCTTCTCAAAGTCTACATTAAACTGCACCTCACCATCCTACAGTTCATGAGTCTCTACATGTGTACCCTGGATTACTGGGCTCCGCGTTTACTATTCCTTTGACTAGACATGGTACAAGATCAGGAGATCCACACTCATCCAAGATGACTACATCCTATCTGGAGCCCCTGAACGTTGCCTCAGATGACAAATGGGCCATGGAGGTCTAAGTAAATGCGGGTTGTTGGGATGAGACAAACTCTGGATTATTTGTGTGAACCCTAGATGTATCCCCTTATGGGCACAAAAGGAGATTTGATTATATCAGACATTAAGAACTATAACGATGGAAACAAGAGGTTGTAGTGACATAAGGCAGGGTCACAGCAAAGAATGCACATTGTCTCTCAAAATTAGAAAAAGCAATGAAATACATCCCCACCTCTCCTTCACAGTCCTCCAGAATAAACTAGCCCTTACAACACTTTAGATTTTACTCACTGAACTGTTTTAGATTTCTTACCTCCAGGATAAGAAAATAAGTTTGTGTTGTTTTAAGCCACTAGGTTTGAAGAAAGATTTGTTTGAAATTCAGAGTTAGAGAGAGGGAGGAAGTACCTCTGCTTTTTAGCATATATTTTACTGCATAAAGTAGTACTATGCCTCTAAAGATGAGCTGTTGACTTAGAAATGCTGGAGATAGTGCTCCATTCCCTAAGAAGTTCCAGGAAGTCCCAGTAATTTTTGTAGACTGAAATACAAATCAGATAAAGAATCTTAAATTATTTCACTGTGTGATCTCTCTGGTCCCAAGATCTGGATGAGTAAAAGTCTTTCGAGAGATATGGGTTGGTGCCACATTTTTAATAATAGTTAGGCAGGCACATTGCTGTTGCTTAATGGACTTGTGTTCTTTTTCAAGGCTTTTAACCTCATATTTGAGAGAATTTTTTTCCTAATCTCCTTCCATCATATCGATGCAAAACTAACATTACAGTGAGTATTAATTATGGTGATGTCTGACATTTATCAAGTGCTTATCATGTACAAGACTCAGGGCTAAGGATTCTCACATGTACATTGTATTTTAATCCTCAAAACAACTCTACAACTTGGTGCTTCTATCACCAGTCAAGATTCTGGAACTCAGATTAAATTGCTTGCAGATGGTCACAATACTTGTGTGTAGTAGAACCAATAGTTGCTCAAAGTGTATCACATCTTCAAATGCAAGTGCTTTCCATGGAAACAACTCTCATCTGCTCTAGGAATGCTTGCTTTGCTGCCATTCTTTGGTTGCTGTAACTAGTCTGGTTCTCTGCTTATCTAGAAACCCCACTGGGGCTTCCCAAGCTGCCTCACTACCCCGTTTGGTAGAGTTAGCTACTTCCAAAAAGAAATCACAACATGTTACCCTCCGGTTCTTCACATCCCCAAGGCCATCGGCACTTATGGTTTCCTCCAAGAAGCTGGCCTCCTACAGCCATTCGTGAGAATAAAGACCTGATCACCATCAATCCCACATATTTACCAACTGTGTCTGAGGAACTATAGTCAGACACGATTGTAGTACAAGGGGAATGGATTTCTTGTGAATTCATTCATTTGTGATTTTTAACTGATTTTAAGTAATGGATTCATTTTTAAAGATACTTTCTCAAAGCCTCCCACCAAATAGATTAGCCTTTGATAGGGCCCTTCATTCTGTTCTTCCACAGGTAGGATTCACTTGACTATGAACAATACTGTTAGTAGCAGTGATGTGATGGTTGATGTTTAGACACTACCTTGTATTCCTCTTAGAAGATATGCCCAGTCTTGCTCAGAATTGATGCAGAAACATACAGAAGAGCCTCTGAGAATTTTTCTGGAGAAGAGTAGGGTCACATTCTTGCCTTGTTGACTGAGGGGGTCTTCAAGACCCCATTGCCTCTTAAACACATAAGCCTTATGTTCACTGATCTGAGAAGATCAGAAAATGCATCCATTCTTTTCTACTGCCCATCACCTCAGTAATGACACTAGTAAATGTGGCATTACAAAAACCTGGAGGATAAAAATCATTCTTTCAGCCTTAAGAAATGAAGATTAAAAAACTTATTACAGATAATAGTTTCTCATTCTTATGTCGAGTGACTGGAGGCTTTGACTAGAGGCATTTGGCCTAGCAATGGTTTTCTAGTAGGATTCATGCACTGGTTGAATGGAAGTTGATCTTTGGGAGCAAGATCAGGGTTTTTTATGAATACAGGCTACTCATATGGGGATCTCTAGCAGCGTCTCACTGGAAACAATTTCCTCCCAAATCTGCTCTGAAAAGCCCAGCTAAGATCAATGTCTGTGCTTGCCAGAATCTCCGAGGACAAGGGAGGAAAGAGTGCCAGATGAAGACAAGGTGAACAAATGGAATCTGTCTAGCCCGAATGAGCACGCTGTCCAAAAGCTATTTCAGGAATCTGAAAGCAACCGCTCTCTGGATTGCTCTGTTCCCACCCTCACTACAGCTGATGCATTGTGTTGCTGCTAAACCCTGTGTGTACCAAGCCAGGAGCTGAAATAAGAAAAACGCTGCCATTCTTACCCTAGAAAGGAGGGGATTTAAAATGGCTGCCACAGCTTAGAAAGAGGATAAATTCCAAAGCCTTTAATTTATGTTTGAAATTGCTATTGCCTCTCTGAGGCTTTTAAGCTATAATTACCTTAACCCTGAATTTTAAGGGAAGAGAGATAGGGGAAGTACGGGAGTGAGATCCTTCTAATACTTTCTCATCTTTTTCATTTTAAACTGAGCTTTGTTTTTGTGGTAAAGTTTTTGCAATACTATTTCGACATTTAAATTATCAAGATCCTTCCATGTCCTCTAGCTTTAGACAGAGCAGTGCCAAGAGGTCTAGTCAAAGTATCCAGGAGTTCCAGGACTGATTTTCAAGTCTACTTATAAAATTCAGTAACTCAGGGTGCAAACCTCAGTGTTAGTCATGCTTCTTTCTATACTGTTTCTCATCTATTCCTCTAGCAAATGGAACCACTTTTTTTTTTTTTTTTTGACAGGCAGAGTGGACAGTGAGAGAGAGAGAGACAGAGAGAAAGGTCTTCCGTTGCCGTTGGTTCACCCTCCAATGGCCGCCGCGGTCGGCGCGCTGCGGCCGGCGCACCGCGCTCATCCGATGGCAGGAGCCAGGAGCCAGGTGCTTTTCCTGGTCTCCCCATGGGGTGCAGGGCCCAAGCACCTGGGCCATTTTCACCATCTGCATTTCTCTCTGCGGATACATAACAAAAAAAAAAAAAAGCCACACACACACACACACACCACGGAATGCATTGTGTACCCAGGTCTTGGCACCCTTAGTAAATATTGAAGGAATTCTGGAGAGGAAAGACAGAGAAGCTTCTTGGGCTGATGCAGGCTTCCATGGATCTGTGTGATATATACCTGCTCGACTCTTATCTGACCCCTTTCTTCCTTACAACCTTCTTGCATGCCCGACTCAGCCCTACCAAACTTCCCTAACTGTTGTCTTTGAATTTCTGTTCACTTGTTTTTTAAACATTGTTCCCTGTATGTTAAGCTTACTCAATGAAATTTTCAGGAATCAGGTTAGGTGACACTTTCCCCAGGGAGCCTCCCCTGGTGACTAGGTTTGGGTTTCTTCCTCTCTCGAGCCTGAGGACACTTGGGCCCACTGTTAAGACCCATTTTCTTCAGGCTACTTCCACCGCACTTCCCTTCTCTCCCAACACAGTGCAAGGCACAATACCTTTTGTGAAATACAGATGTAGACAAAATACGCTGAATAAGTGGCTGGATTAGCTACTGTTTCGGAGGAGTTGTTTATCTAAGTACAGGACGTTCTGTGTGGATCATGATAAAGTCATTCTTTGAGATACTTTAAAGCTTCTGCCGATTGCCAGCAAGACATTAGGAGACAGTCTTAGTGCTCAGGACTGACACAGGGCTCTTCGTTCTGTCAGTTGTCATCTTTGTGAACCTCCACGCCATTTGTCATCCTTGTGAACCTCCATGCCCAAATCTCCTGTAGCGGCACCATACTGTGGCCATTCTGAACGAAACACACTTTCCTGTTCAACTGGGGCACCATGTGTTTTATCTCTCTAGGTGCATAGATAACCGACCTGTTCCCATTATGGAAGAACTACTTAGAGAACTAGAATCTCCTGTTTCTAATCATTTCCCAAAGATTTTTTCCATCAAGGAAAATAGGAAACAGGTGGGGTGGGTGCTCTGCCACTATCTGGCCTGCCTTCCCTCCCCCTGCCTCCCATGGGCACTCGCCTTCAGGGCCTGGGTCCTACTGTTCTTTAGGGTAGTTTTCAGCAGAGACCTTGGGTGACCAAACTCCGTTTATATCATCTCCACTTGTACCATTTCTCACTCCACCATGTTCCCTGCCTCGTGCCATCCTATGTCTGAATGCTGCCTGAGACATGAGCTAGACTTGCCGTATCTTTGACCGGCCTTATTCTTTCATTACTGGATAAATTGCAGAGGCTGTTACTTCCAGGCTATTCTGACTCACATTGTGGCTAATTCTCAGATTCCCTGAACCAGGATTTCAGAGTTCCATGTCTTGCTGTATTTATGTTTAATCTTTTCTGGGGAACAAAATCTATCATAGCTTAGACAATGTAACCTGTCTTATTTCCTATGAGCCTCAAAGCATAAAGGACAATGCCAGACACAATCTCTGTGTGTGTGTATATGTATGTGTATTATGTGTATGTGTGCATGTATGTGTGCATGTGCACATGTGCGTATCTGTGTTTGTATAAGCGCCTGGATAGGGAAAGCAAGATGATAGGTCTTAGTTTGGATTTCTGGAACCAGTTACCATAGGCTGGGTAGCTTATAAAGCAAGCATTTATGTCTCCCAGTTTTAGAGGCTTGGAAATATAAGATCAGTGTGCCAACAAGTGCAGCATGTGAGGAAGGCTCGTTTTCTAGCTTGCTGATGGTTGTCCTCTTGTATCCTCAATTTGCAGAGGAGAGACAGACACAGATCCTGTGTCTGGTTCTTTAAGGACATGGGTTCCATTTTTGAAGATCTTGCTATCTTGATTTCTAGTTATCTCCCTAAAGGTTGCACCTATAAATAAATCACACTGGAAGTTGGGATTACAACAAGTTTTTTGGGGGGCAGTCTAAGTGGCCAATTTAAGTCCGTATTCTACCTACTTCAATGTTCTATGAGGTTCAAGTAACTCCCAATACTGAAGTAACTTTGCCAGGTGTTCAAACTTCTAGCGAGCCTTCAAGAGACAGGATTCCTTCTCTCCAGTATCTAAAGCCAGGCTTCCCTTTTGGCTGGCAGGTACATCTTCGACAAGGGTTTATGGAGTCCGTAGGGCCACTTATCCTTCCCACATGCCAATTACTGCTAACTGGTATGTGAACATGTGAGAGCCAAGCTTGATGCCGATACAGACACCTTTCAGAGGCCCCCAGGTCCACACCTGGAAAATGAGCACAAGGCTGAGGTTGACCCCAGAGACAAGAATGGTTCTGTTTACTCTGAAGACTCCAAGTAGTGCTCAGGGAAATAAACTGCTAATGGAAAAGTATATTTATTAATATTTAATTTTGAGTTGTGGCTATTCATTGATAACTCCTTTGTGTCAGATACGCTGGTATTAGAGATAGGAAAGCATTCTTCGACCAGGGACATCTGTACATGATATGCTCTTAGTCCTGGGACTTCAGACATTCATTCCCAGCGCAGATTCTCTAACTGAATTGGTCTTCCCTTATCCAAGGCACTTATTGCTGAGGCCTTACTTGTTCCAACCTGAACTCTGAAGGAAAGCTCCTCTCCTGGGCTCCAGGTTTCATGGGAATGTGCTTACCAAGTACCCATTTTCATGTAGACATTGTGACCTATGGGACTCATGAATAGGACACACTCCCCAAAGGCAGAGCTAGGACAGGCTGAAGCCAGGAAAATCCAACCAGATCTTCCACATGTGTGGCTGGGACATAAGTACCCAGACTGTTAGCTGCCCCCTTTCCCAGGCTCATTAACAGGAAGCAGGATTAAAGTGCAGTGACTCAAATGCAAGATGCTCATGTTCCAACAGGTGGCTTAATTTAATGTGCTACAAAGTCAGCCCCAAATTATTACATTTTTCATTAAGTATACAGATGGAGACTTGTCCCATTCACACCTTGTTGCAGGTGTTTGGCACACTACAGGTGACTTTAGGCAAATTTCCCAATTTTTAGAGATCAAGTTGTTATGAAGAGTTAAATTGTTTAAAAGCACCTGATTAAAGTTATTTTAAATAATGATAGGTATTACAAAAGATAGGGAAGTATATTCAAGTACAGGGTGAAAGACTTATGTGCACATAAAGGAAATTGCCTTTGAGATAAAAAATTCATTGCAATGGGAGATTTGAAAGCAAATGTAGGTGATACACCACATGGTAGAAGTTGGAGTTTTTGTCCCTTTCAATTTTCCAGTAAACTTGGAGGCACTGTTGATATCTGAAATTCAGAGGGGAAAGAGCAAAACTTCAAAAGGGAAGTACAGTTAAAATAATCACTTAGAAAAGTTCAAGTTAATTTTAAAATGGGGTGGGCGGTGCTGTGGTGCAGCAGATTGGCACCCTGGCCTGAGGCACCGGCATCCCATGTGGGCACCAGTTTGAGACCTGGCTGCTCCACTTCTGATCCAGCTCTCTGCTATGGCCTGGGAAAGCAGCAGCAGATGGCCCAAGTGCTTGGCCCCCTGCACCCAGGTGGGAGACCCAGAAAAAGCTCCTGAATCCTGATTGTCACAGCTCCAGCTGGTGCAGCCAACTGGGGAGTGAACCATCAGATGGAAAACCCCTCTCTCTGCCTCTACTCTGTTTCTCTGACTTTGGAATACATAAATCTTTAAAAATGTACTAGAGGTTTTTAAAAAGTGCAAACTGACACTACTGAATAGAAGTTCGTCAATAAAAAGTGCATTTTGTCAAAATTCAACATCATAAACCAAAATAGGACCATTCAGATTTTACTAATACTTAGTATGAGCAATTAAAGTGGAAAAACTAAAGGCCCAAGAAGTTATGCTTGTTTCAAGTAGTTATAATTCTCACTTTGAATCTTAGTTGGGTGAGGCAAAAATAAGCAGATGAGGACAATGCCAAAGTCAAGAAAATAGATTGTTAGTTGGGGCATGCCAGAGAACATGAACCTCTTCAAGGCAAAGTACACTGCTTCTATTCGTACTTCCTTACATCCACTTTATCACTTAATCATTCTATTGAACACTTACTATTCCGCCAAGTTTCTACTTTACCTATATCTGCCAATATTACCTATAGGCACAGTAAGGAGTTCACTTGTGATCTTTCGTCCTCAAACTCCTAGTAAGTCTCCTTTCATTCTATCTGAAAGTTTCTTCCTCTCAGAAGTTGTTGACATTTGGGCCAAATAATTCTTTAAGTGTCTGGGGTGAAGTGTTCCATGCATTATGTTGAGTAACAGCATCCTTGGTATCTGCTTATTAGATGTCACTAGCAGACTCCTACACCACCACTGTGAAAAGCAAATTCATCTCCAAAAATGTTTGCTGGGAGCAAAATCACGTGTACTTGAGAACCAACATTTTATCCTGGATACCTCCAAGTACTCTCCATCAACTTATCCCTAAATACTATATCTGGCTTACATATCATTTGTCAATAACACTTTGGTGAAGTTTAGTCTCTAAATACAATGACCTTTTTGCCTCATTTTCATTTTGGTATCCAGCCTCTTGGAAAAACTGATTTCTATATTACATTGGTTTGTATGATATTTTCTTTTAGCTCATCATGCTACTTGTAAGACTACAGAAGAGACTTAGAGTGAGTATATACAATCTAAGACTCTGTGGACATGCCCTTAAATGAATCAGTTTATCATTTCCTCATGTAATTCTTCTAATCATTGCTGCATACATTAAGCTTGTTTTTGGAGCTTTAGCCTCTCTTCCATGCTGAAGGGTTTTGTTTACCCCTGCCTTCAAGTATTTTTTTTAACACTCTTAGAAGTTCAACCCCCAATACATCATTTTCTTCAACCTTATATATACCAACATACAATTTTAATCAAACTACTATATAGAGTCTTTTGTCAAAATGCCATTGTAAAATCTTTGATCCTTCCATGCCATTCTTCTCAACCACTATCCTCTACTGGCATAATTACCTCAACTAAACAGTAATTGCTCAAATTTACTCATTTAATAGTCTTGCCTGGATCATTGCCTTGGCTGCTATTATGATCCTCTGGTCTAGTATTTCTCTTAATAGTTCTGATAATCCTTTTGTACTAGTTTTCCACATGTACACAAAGTACTCACACCATGATATGCTCACACTCTAATCTCAGGATTCTATTATGTACCCAAAATATTTCTTAACTCTTTAGCTTACTGTTGCATCCTCCTTGATCTGACCCTAAAAGGTATTTCTAGAATATCTTTGTAGTAGAAGTTAACAAGGATTTCTCTTACACATACAATTCACATTTTATTGCCTCTCAGCATTGCTTGCAATTTTTACTCTGAGAGTCAGCAATGTAGGGGTGAGGGTGGGCAGCATGTTTTTGAATTAATCATGTGCATGTAGATTATGTCAATGTGAGTTACAGTCACAGACTGTAGAGCAAAACAGTAAAGCAGCAGCCACCAAGAATGGAGGCCAACGCCAGAGCAACAGACTTACGTAAAGCGTGTTTCAGAGGTAAGTGAGTCTTGCATTATCTGCGTAACACAAATAACACAAACCTCACTGCGTGGTTGCGGCAGAAACCAGGTAGGTGTATGAACTCGCCATGAAAATAACCCGGATGACCTTAACAGATCGTTGTTACAATTTCCAAAGTACAGCTATCTTTCTTTGGGAACCAACACTGATAGGCTCCCTTTCTGTGATCTGGAGATCTCTTTACTGCATCAACAGCCTTTGTTAGTACTGCCTGCTGACAGAAATCAGCCTCTGAGGATCTCCCAAGTTAGACAGGAGAGTCCTGGTCTTCTGCTTCATTGGGTCATTTCTCTTTTGGAAAAAGATTTTCTCATAAGGACAAACAAGGGAAATTAGGAACCAGGAAGTAGACATCAATGTTTGTGATATTTTCTAGAAATGAAAAGCAACAGTCTCCTTAGGTTTTAATGTGCTTCAGATTAGATATTTTATGAAATGAAGTTTGCTTGTCTTCTGCCTACTGTTTTAAGTTCTGTACATTAAAGAGCAGATTAGAAAAAGGTAATATATGCCTGTGATAAGATTAAAGGCTTTTAATCATTTATTTGACAGACACTTATTTGTTCCTACTATATATGCTGGACTCCATGATCTTCAATAGTTGTCAGGAGCAGGGAAGGGTGGAGGTGGTAGAGAGGCAAACAGTGTCTTAGAAAAGAGATTATGTTCTAAGGACAACTTCAGTAGTATGGAAAAGGAAATCACCAGTACCAATGTTTATTGAGAACTTGAGATCCAGATGAATACTGGGAAGGAAGCTTAAGATGGAATGCTCTGGCAGATGTTGTGGCATAGCGGGTAAAGCCACCGCCTGCAGTGCTGGCATCCTGTATGGACGCCAGTTCGAGTCTAGGCTGCTCCTCTTCCAATCCAGCTCTCTGTGGTGGCCTGGGAAAGAAGATGGCTCAAGTCTGTGGGCCCCTGCACTCAGAAGAAGGTCCTGGCTGCTGGCTTTGGATCAGCGCAGCTCTGTCGCTGCGGCCAATTGAGGAGTGAGCCAATAGATGGAAGACCCCTCTCTAAGATTTATTTATTTGGAAGTCAGAGTTATATAGAGAGATGGAATGCTAACTTATCATGTGTTTGTGCAGCTATCTTCCTAGATATTACTGAAGACACCATAAAGGTAACATGGGGCCAGATGACAAGTATTCAAGTCACATTAACTTTGAACTTCAGAGAAAGGAATGAGGTGGAATTGAAGCGTTATATGCAGGTACGTGACCCTGGCTGTAGTACCACTGACCTTTGGAAGAGCAGAGATATCCAGGCATATGGGATGCTGCACTGCAGGCAGTGGCTTCACCTGCTACATGATAGTGCTGGCCTTGGCTATATTTTTTACAAACCTATTTATTTGAAAGGCAAAATGACAAAGGGAACAAAGATGTTCCTTCTGCTGGTTTACTCTAACTACAGCAAGAACCAGAGTGTAGCCAAGGCAAAACTAGAAGCCAGACCCAACACTTCTCCTTAGCTGCTGCGATTTCTCAGTTTTGTCCTGGTTCTTTTTGGAGCAAGAAATGTGGCAATCCCTGTAAATAAAGGCAATCTATTTACTATTTAGTCATAGCTTCCCCATGTAGCTGAATAGCTGAATGACACAGGAGAGGAATAGGATATTCTTAGAGCTAGCAAAATGAAAATTTTCACTGGACAAAGTTCAACAGGTATTGAAGACTTCCTTCAAGATTACTGTGATAGGGGAGAGAGAAGACAGAGATCAACCCAAGTTTATGTGAAACAAGAAGTTGAGGAACATGTTCAGAGTTATAGTAGGAAATATCTTAGCTAATATGGGTTTCCAAAATTGGCCTTAACCATGGGGCAGGTATTGGGGCAAAGTTAATTCTCTGCTTGGGATACCTACATCCCTTAGAGTATCAATTTGAGTCCCAGCTAGTCTGCTTCTAACCCAGCTTGTTGCTGCTACACCTAGGAAGGCAGTGCAGTGCATGATGGCTCACACACTTGGGTCCCTGCCGTTATGTGGAAGACTGGGATACTTTTCCTGGCTTCTAGTTTTGCCTTGGCTACACTCTGGTTCTTGCTGAAGTTAGAGTAAACCAGCAGATGGAACACCTTTGTTCTCTTTGTCATTTTGCCTTTCAAATAAGTAGGTTTGTAAAAAATATAGCCAAGGCCAGCACTATCATGTAGCAGGTGAAGCCACCGCCTGAAGTGCCAGCATCCCATATAGGCGCTGGTTCAAGTCCTGGCTGCTCCACTTCTGATCCATCTCTCTCCTATGGCCTGGGAAAGCAGAACAATGGTCCAACTCCTTGGGCCCCTGCACCCACCCAAAAGACCTGGAAAAAGCTCCTGGCTCCTGACTTCCGATCAGTGCAGCTATGGCTGTTGCAGCCATATGGGCAGCAAACCAAAGGATGGAAGACCTTCCTGTTTCTCTGCCTCGGCCTCTCTAACTGCACCTTTCAAATAAATCTTAATATATAGTCTCAAGCAAAGCAAAGGCAAAGTTTCCCCTCTCCTTATGAAGTAGGTAGTTTTATAACTCTTAGGCTCTTACTCTCCTATAACCAGTTAGGAACATCAATTTCCTTGACAATTACCTTTCAAAGGAATGCCTTCCAAGTTCTTAATAAAGATCTCTTGGTTGTAAAACTGACAATAAAGGATAGAGAATTAGCAACTGCAAGTGTTTAAGTTTTTTATTATAAAGGCAGAAAGAGAAGCCTCATCTACTATTTTACTCCCAATACTGGCAATAGCTAGTGTTGGGCCAGACCAAAGCTGCAAGTCAGAATTTAAGTCCAGTTTTATCACACAGGTAGCAGGAATCCAACTATTCGTATACATTGCTGCCTCCCAGGGTATACCTTAGCAGCAATCTAGATGGCATGTAAGAGCTGGGACTCAAACCTAGGCAATCCTATGTGTGATGTGGGCCTTCCCAAGCAGCATCTCAACCACTGTGTCCCAATATCTGCCCCAACAGTGACAGTTTTAAGTAATAAAGGTAGGCTGGAGCCCTGGGGGCAGGAAGGGATCTATATACAGACTGATGAAGCTGACACAAACATTAAGGTTGACTTACTCAGAGTAGTCAAAAGCAGCCTGTCAGAAGCCAAGCATTTTTTCAGAAATACAATTGTTTTGAAATCATACTGTGTATGTATTGAATTTCAAGTCTGTTAATACAACATAAAGTTGGAGCTAGCTGTGGCTTAAATTCTGCCGAGAAGATCCTAAAGTTAAGACTTCATCTGGGGGAATGTTTAGAAAAGTAATTCCAAAAACCAACAGAAGTATAGAATGAGGACAAGGAAGGGAAGAAATTCAGCAACTGCATGTTAGGAAGATGTGCTATTGAGTTGGTAAGGTTGGAAATGAGAGCTCAACATGTCGGGAACCTCCAAGTACAAAAAAGCAAATCATTGATAGAGTTTAATAGAATTGGAGCATTATACAAGATTTCCTGCTTCAGTTGGGTCCAGGAGTCAAATGTATATTATGTCTCTCTTTCACTACCCACTCTACATTTTCCTCACCTTCAGGGAAAAATTCTGCCTCTAAGTTGCTTATACGCAGAAAAACTCAATCCTTCTTCCCTGAATTATAATCCCTTTTCTTACAGTCAAACTATTCTCATTTTCTTCTATTAATGCCATATCTAAAATCCAGAAGGTACGTTCTATTTAAGTTCTTGTAGTCTTCAGAACAGTCTATTTCATCTCCATGATACAAAGTTCAAGATTCTTACGATATCTATTGTGGATAACCTTTTTTGGGCTTCTATAACAAACACCACAGATTAAATAGCTAAATAAATGTTAACACAACTAATCATTCTTTAATTATTGGTTTTGCCATTGGTTCAGTAAAAAAGACATTTTTGAGAATATCACACCACGAAATGTGTTGCCCACAGGTACCTTGGCTAAACCCTCGGCAATTTATTACATCCCTATCAGGACATCTGCTTTAAGGCAATATTACACGATGGCAAGAATTAACATTCTGGTTTTGAATTAAATTGTCATGTCTCATTTGGTTTAAAATGGTTTTGATTTCAAGTCAGTGTAATATAGGATCCATGTCACTAGATCAGAATCTGAATTTGTAAACTTTTATACCTGGGAAACTGGAAGAATAAAGTAGGAAGGGATGTTGATGCCATACTTAAAATACTTGTAATTTTAGTAGGGTAGAAAAATCCTTCAGAGTGGACTCAGTATAAAGTTAAATCAAATTACAGCAAAGTGGCTTTCTTCTCTTGTCTTCTTTAGCATAGTTTCATTGAATTTTCTGCTTCTAGCACCACTTGGAGTGGCTGGGCATGCACCAGTAGCATTAGCTGGGTTAGTCCTCAAGATAATGAGCTCCTGCCAAGCTTTTATCCTTGCTGTCCATGACTGCTCCTCTTATAGCCCCTTGCCCAAGTCCTGCTATGCCAAGGAATACAAAGTGGCTGATATCCACTGAACCAGTCTTTCCACCTACACAATTTATTAATTTTATTATTAAATGAACAGATTTACAGTCAGATTTACAGGCACTAAAGTCTTTCATTCACTAGGTCACTTCCAAATGGCACAACAGCCAAAGCTGGGCCATTCGAAAACCAGAAGCTTCTGCTTGGTCTCCCATGTAGGGGCAGGGGCTCAAGTACTTGGGCCATCTTCCACCACTTTCTCAGGCTATCAGAGAGCTCGATTGCTAAAAGGAGTTGCTGTGACACAAACTGGCACCTATATGGGATGCCAGCACCACAGGTAGAGCCTTAGCCTACTATACCACAGGGCTGGCCCCAAGTCTATGCAATTCTTAAGGGTTCTTGTCCACAGATAAAGTTCTGTCTACCCAGAATTCAAAGATGAAAAAAAGATTATTTTGGCCATTCCATTAGATTAATCTACATGACACCATCCTAGACTTTCTCTTCCAGGGTTGCTTATTCTGGTTTCCTGGCCCACCTATTAGGACTCCCCAAGTCTAGATTTTTCTCTGTACCAAGTTGGTAGCTAATATAATGGACTTTGAAGATGTTAACTTGATTGGTCCACAGACCCATTTGATCAACTTGACAAGGACTTAGACCAGGGCTGCCTTTATCACCTGGTGTGATTTTCAGTCTAGGCTGTCCTCCAAGGTCAGGAAATTGGTCTTTTTCCAATGTTACCAAGAAGCTTTTTTTGATTCTACAACATAGGTCTATAGCTGCTTGATGGAATTCTATGAATCTATTTCTTCAAAGTATCTAAAGCAGATAACAGCCAGCCAGTTCCATGGTTCTTAAGATTGTCCCCAAGCTATCCCAGTGCTAAAACTACATAGGCCTGCGCTTGCCCTTACAACTGTTATAGCACAGTCTACATAAAGTTCAAGTGTTAGTAACTGATGTTTTAACACTATTCCACTAACTACCAGCAATGAGATCCATATTGGTTGGCTTTTTTCATTTGATAATCACAGGATCTAAGCCATCTAGTATCAGAGTTCCATTCTGAGGGTCCGTTTCCTCCGGCCATTTCCACAGTCTGTTTGGTTTCTCTTGATGCCATAGTTGGTACAGGTATTTAAGTTGGAATGCGATCCTTTAAAGCAGCAGTGAAAGAATAAATGCAAAGAAACAAGGAACATCTTACCATTGTTCTTTATCAGGATTGTTTTCCTAGGCAACCATTTAATTCCTTAGGAATCTGTAGATACATCCTAGAATTATCTGACAAATCACTCAAAGAGTAAGATTCAAACATCTAGCAATTGTTACTTGTCCTGTGATTTTATAAGGCTTGTCTCCAATAGTTTTTATAGTAGTATAATTTTAGGTCTTGCCTTCACCTGGGCTGAGCATGATTCTAGGGACCAAGAGGCAAAAACAGATGTAAAATGCATCCTGGAAGATCAATCTGCATAGTTGCTCTTAATTTTAACTACAATTAAAGGTGGGCCACATGACTGATGCTGGGCACCAAAATCTGACTGCTCTGTCTTCTTAGTAATAGAAAAAGACAAAGTTGTTCCAGAATGAGTCATAAATATCCCGCGAATCTTGGGATTCTTGCTTTTCCTTCTACTTGGCAAATACAACCTTGGGAAACATGGCATTAGGAAGACAACTTTCCTGCCCTACAACATAAATATTCTTATAAGTGAATGGAATAGTTGTTTACCAGAACACAGCATAAAGTAGTTCATGAGATGCTGTTATGGAGCAATTACCATCCAAAAAGAGAATCTACTACCATTAGGCAAAATGAGTAGGGTTCAGTGTAAAGAAAGGGAGGGGAGTGTGTATAGAAAAGGCTGTTTTAGCTGCAGCAATCAATATGATTTTGTAGAAGGATGATCTGTTGATTTGGAACTTGGAAGGATAAGAATGAGATTTGAGACCAGGACTTTAAAAGGAGGGGACAGACAAGCAAAGAGGACGCATTAGGGTGTGGAGTCACTCAACACCCAATAGTTCTAGCTGGACTACAAACAGCCCCCTCACTCCAACCTCAAATTAAGATACTGTTCTCATTTGAAGGCAAGTTATTTTGTGGGATGTTTTAAGCCCTCAAGGAATCCACCGTAATGTTGTCCACTGAATGGTCAAATGCAAATTGAGTTTCTGAAGCTACACTGTACAGATGCCAGACCCAGTGCTATGTCACAGCCAGGCAGGAGTGTCCACATCTTGAGTTGTACGATCGTCTTAGGAGGAAAAACACCATAGTTCCCAATAACGTCAAGGGCTTGCCAAGGAGAACACAGGAAAAAGCACCAAAGCAGAACTGTGATTTTCTGTAATTGTTCACTTTGGAAATCTGAGATACTTCTTTAACGCCTAACAGAACTGTGCTTTTTAATTTATTTTTCCCCCCAAGGGCTGGGCTGAGGTTTCAACTTTAAAGTGCAGGTGGGCTTTCAAGTTATAGAAAGGCAGGTCTCTGTTACCGACAACAAAATTTCTTTCATCAGCATTCCATGTTCAAAGGGCAGAAAAGCTTCAAATGCATATGTCTTCAAAGGAACTAAAGGGACTGATCATCCAGAGCAAGCAACACCTGTGAGCTCATGCCAGCCCGTCAGTCTATAAACATGCATGGGGAAGAGACAAACTTCTTGGACGGGGCAAACATACTGCTCTTCCTGATGTCTGAAGCCTTCCTGGCACTCACTGCTAAAGGTGTTGATAAGAACTAGGGTCACCAAATCTTTGTTCTAATTTTTTCTTTAATCTTTTTTTATATTTCTGGAGACAGAATAGAGGAATAAAACAGTTTCACCTTTTAATTAGAACTGGTGCTGCTATTGCTAGACTCACTTTTGGATTTGAGCCAGCGAACAAATTTTCTGAGCTTACTGGATAAACCACATGGCATCTGACACTGGACAGCATCCAGACCCAAACATAGGTTTAGCAGTTAGCTATTGGGTAATGGCCTGATAGATAATAGTGTCCTTATTACAATTTTTCCGTTAGGTATGTTTCTTTCTAATAGATAAGAGACTAGGACACGTTCAGAGGGGAAACCTAGTATATGGCATTATTCAAGTTGGCTTAAGCCAATCTACAGCACTGACTACTTCCTGCTATCATTATTATGCTGTCCTTCGAGAGAGCCTCCAAGATTCCTCTGAGAGCTGACTACTTACAGGGGTAAATGATGATCACGTCTAATGGAAGAGAATGACTGCAGTAGTTCAGCAATTAGTCTACCAAGTGAATGCATCATGTTTCCACTTGGGGAATGTCTACTTGCAGGATTGAAGGGGACCATGGCATGAACAGAGGTTCCACCAGTGGTTGACAGTTATTTCAAGACAAGTTAGCACAATTTAAGTGAAATTGACATCCAGTTTGATTAATGTTAAATTTAGCAAACATGAACTATTGTTTACAGGTTTTAAGATTCTGAAGTGATTTACTTGGATGACAAGACTATATACTATGATGAAAGCGCATGTTTATGTCAAGTAGAAATCTGTCTACTTGTTCAAAGTATATATTCAATGTTGCTATGATAATTGATTTTTATTCTGATTTGTTTGTGGGTCTTACATTCCTTTGGAGTATGAACAGCTTCAAGTGGAAGTCAGGAGTTTCTTTAAATGATCTGTTACTTTAACAATAGTTAAATACTTGCTTGACATATACTTTCTGACAGCTGATATTCTAAGTGTTCCTTAAGCATAGTTCCATGCGATTATCAAGAGATGAGTAAGTTGAAGCAAAAGAATGTTTTCCAAAATTTCTAATGTACACAAATTTGACAACTGCTAATTTCAAAATCCACATCACATTTCTTGCAATTTCAGTGGAAGCAAAGAAATTCAAAGAAATTTAAAGTTTCTTTGCTTGGGTCTATCCTTGATAAAATGGAGGTGACCATATTTTCCTTGTGTTTG
The DNA here is from genome assembly GCA_949820135.1 of Sylvilagus floridanus. Taxonomy (NCBI): domain Eukaryota; kingdom Metazoa; phylum Chordata; class Mammalia; order Lagomorpha; family Leporidae; genus Sylvilagus; species Sylvilagus floridanus. Next base: position 57,745,893 of record OX463235.1, read on the forward strand.
GATGGCCTGAGATGATGTGAATGTTTGACTTTTTAAAATGAACTGCAAGATTTTTCACATGAAAAACAGATGAAAAATCTTTGTGCATGTAATTCTAAGCCCTTGAGCTCCTGGTGGGGTTGGACCATCTGTTTCACAAGTGGAACTTGAGAGTAGGGGAAGAAACAGCAGAGGAAACGCTTCCGGAACTAGTGATTCACAGTGGACCTTCAAGGAGAGCGTGGGAGCCCGCAGTTCGGGACACCAGCGGCAGACTCAACTCACCAGCGCTGGAACACGAGCTTTAGAAGTTTTACTATAAAAACCCTGACTTAACAGACAATAAACGCAGCAGCATTAGTACTAAAAAAAAAAAAAAAAAAAAAACAAGTGGAACTTCACAGGCTCCACTCATAAGAACAATTATAGTAATGGGATGGGGAGGGGAGGGGCAGGGAAGGAATGGGACACAGTTTCTGGCACTACAGATTTAACCATGTTGAATCTAAAAATTGACCTGAAAACCTGAGGCATGTGCTTCACAGCTGGGCTGTCCTTTGGACTTGAACCTAGCTGACAAGCAAGGTCATGGAGTGCTTGAGGTGACAGTGAACATATAGGATGTACCCAATAGCAGCAATGGAAAAAAAAATTTACCTTTGAAGGACCAAAGGTTTTAAAAGTCAACTGGTTGGGGCTGGTACTGTGGCACAGTGGGTTAATGCCCTGGCCTGAAGCACCAGCATCCCATATGGGTGCCGGTTCAAGACCCGGATGCTCTACTTTCTATCCAGCTCTCTGCTGTGGCCTGGGAAAGCAGTAGAAGATGGCCCAAGTCTTTGGGCCACTGCACGCAGGTGGGAAACCTGGAAGAAGCTCCTGGCTTTGGATCGGCACAGCTCTGGCCGTTGCGGCCAATTGGGGAGTGAACCATAGGATGGAAGACCTCTCTATGCCTCTCTTTCAAATAAATAAATCTTTAAAAAATAAGTCAACTGGTATCATGCTTGCACTCTTAGGGTCACGGGGTACATTTGGTGTTTCAAATTGGGTACTTTTAACTCTCTACTGCCCGACTGCTGTTCTTCACTGACTTGACTCAGTCCCTTCTAGCTTCATTGGTCTGAACCAGCTCTTTGTTCCCAGCTTACAGAGACCTGCTCTTGTTCCAATAATGCTGCTTCCCTTGAATGAAGGGAGGTCTTAAGCGTAAAGCTTATGGTTCTCACACTGTACTCAGAGGTCCAAGTGACTGTCGGCACATAACCTGTTGTCTCAGTCTTCAGCAACAAGAGTCAACCCTTTGGTGTTCACCAGCATGAGTGGCTTCACCGGCTTTTGCTTTGGGCTCTGCTATTGGTACAACACCCAGGAGTGAGAAACAGGCTCACTGTAAGTAGGTTTAAGGGGAGGAGACAGGAAAATAAAGGCACCAATGACAAATTGCTCAAGTGAGCAAGTTACTACGAGGATGAAGCTTACCCTCCAGAAGACTTTGGAAGACATTGGACACACCCAGAATCTTATCTTCCGATTACCAAGGAAACTGATCCATCAGCTCCCAATTGTAAAGTCTGCTCTGGTTTATCAGGTCTCCAAAGCTTGTCTAGCTCGCAATAATGGGACTGCGTACAATCTGATGGCCAGATGAAGTCTCAACAGGGTGGTTGCTGCCACAAGCTAATAGTGAAAGTCATACCAAAGATGTACAGGTGGACAAAGAATGGGATCTGATGCTTCAACATGAATGCATTTGCAGAGCACAAAGATGGCAAGTGGGCAATACTTCTTTCTGGTCCTTCTGATAACTAGTTAAAAGTTGTACAAGTTTCTAATAGGGCTGTCCAGTTGCCCACGATAGCCATACCAATTCTACAAATCCCCATCTTGTTATGAAGAGATGAATATTTTTAAGTGACATTTCAAAGCTGTTTAGACAGTTACTATATGGATGTTTTCTCTTGCCAGAGATAGTGAGTCTAGCCTGCCTTGGCACCAATTAAAAAAAAGGAAAAATTTAGTTTCCTGTACTGCTTCATTGCTTTACTTAATTGACTTGTTTGAGTGTGTGCCAGGACTGGGTATCTCGTTAGAATGGTGAAGTTTGAAAATCAACTTCAATTTCAATTGTATGCAGCTTTCAATGTAGGCAAGTTTGCAGTTGTCAATGGGGGAGGGTGGTGGTGGGAACAATGTACTGAGATGGAGAATGTGTGTTTAGGAAAAAGAACAAATTAGTAGCTTCATGCTCTGAAATCTTTATTAATACAGTAATCTAGGGCTGACATTATGAGTTCTGAATAAGAGTTGTCTGGTGTTTAAAATTTCCTATGGCTTACTGTCAAATATGTTAAAATGGATTTGGAAAGTCTGTAAGCCTTCTAATCATGGGTAAAATATATTCTTTTATAGGACTCTAAATTTGTGGTAATTATGTACCATTTAGTTAATCTCCATGTATTATTTACCAAGCATATTTTATAGTCAAACACTTGAAGAGTTGACAGGGTAATGTTCAACACAACTATGAGCAATAATGGAAGAGAGAAGTTAGGAAAAATGTTTAAGTATAAGTGATTTGTTTTCATGTTATTTATTAAATCAGGGAGATACTCAATTGAATCACCTATTTCTTTAATACACTCAAGCTTCAGTTAATTTAATACACGTTCCAAAGCTATAATCTCCTAAAACCCAAAATAGCTAATTTAGAGAGACTATGTTAAGAACCTGATTATAATGCCCATATCATAGATACTGGTAAAGAGCATAGACATGTGAGGATACTGGAGCTACCTACATATTCTGGAACCCAGCGTAATTGGTCAGGAGTGATTTTTCTGGTACTTCCTATAATTACTAGAGGATTTATCTGCCTAAGCAGTAATTGACAGGCACCAAGGCATCAAATGTTATGCTGTGGTCTGTGTTTGGCCACTTAATTAGTTCCAGATCATTCTTGTTCTAATGTGGTACTTGAAAATTCATGGATATTTGTTAACCATCTTGTTGATGCAGACCACTCAGAGTGGTGCTGTATGAGAGGAAAGATTTTTATGATTGAAAAAATCACGTGGATGAGCCTGTAGACCATTATATAAACATAAGGCATAGGCAAGTACTACCTGATCTCACCTATGTAATCTGAAATTTGATCACATGGAAATTGAGACGAGAATGTACATTACCAGAGATTAGAGGGGGGCTGACGGGTGGAGATTGGGGAGATATTGGTCAAAAGATATAAGTTTAAGTTATATAGAAGTTCAAGAAATTGGTCATACAGCAAGGTAACTGCAAAAGGTTTTATATTCTTGAAAAACACCAGTGTTAAGCAGTCTTGGCACAAACTGACAACAATGTGAGGTACTGTGCATTAATTAGGTCTAACCATTTCATATTGTGTATACACCTTAACACATCAAGCCTGACATAGTCAATGCTTTGTCAGTTACATCATTTTTAAAATGTTCATGTGATCAAGGAATGGAGAATCTGCCATTAGAAATAGTTTGACTAAGTTTTGCAAAGCACTTGATATTGTCTACCCTCAAGACATTTTTAAGTGCACAATATGGATCTCTAGTACTTTTTCCTTTATATGTTAAACTTTATAGCTATGCATCAGCAATTCCATGTTATGGGTTGAATAGCATTTGGATCCTTAATCTTACCACAGACTTTGGGGTTTGGATTAGTGCAGATCATTGATGGATTAGGGAAGAGGCTAGGGCCAGTTATCACATCTGAAGGTACAGTTTTGGAAAAAAGTGATTGGGCTGAATTACTAGGGAGGAGACTAGTGACTGAATCATGACATTATAAGGGAAGACCATGTAGAAGGTGAAGGAACACGGTTCTGTGTCTCGGCTTCCCACCCACCATGTGATGAGCATTCTCACACATCCTCTGCTATCGCCAGGCTCCATCAGACGCCAATGGGGCTACCTGACCTTGAACCATTAACGACCCTTAAACCAGAATAAGCCATCTTTCTTCCTTAGTAGCTCCTCTCTGGGTGAATTACTTGAGCTTGAAACTGTCTACACATGATTCCACCCCTCTCCTCCCCCCAGAAGCTAACATTCTAAGAGTGTTTCAGATAATTCATGCAAGTAGAATCATTGAGGATTTGTTATTTTTGACTAGTTCGCTTAGCATAGTATCTTCAAAGCTTATCACCCATGCTGTCATATTGCAGGATTTCCTTCTTTGTTAGGATAACTATCAAAATCAAATAGCAACAGATGTTGTTCACAAAACAGAACGTCCAATTCTTATTTCCTATTGATTGGAAGACAAAACTGTGCAACTACTGTGGACATTTTCTGGAAATTAAAAACAGAAGTACAAGGCGATACAGCAATCCCACTTCTGGATATTTTTACCCAAAGGGGTTGAAACAATTAAAAAAAAATAGTTCTCCATTATCCGCTGAACCATTAATCACAATAGTTGTAGAAACAACCTAAATGCTCATTGGCTGATGAAGCGACATATACATGCAAAGATTCTTCCCAACTTGACTTAGAGTTGTGGAACATATGGAGAACCCACTTGTCCAGTGGATGGTCTGGGCTGTTGGGATGCAGACAATCTCTTTTCTTTTGCTTGTTACATAAGACCTGAAGGTAGACACTGAACGACTCTAATCACAGGCACTCAGTAGGAAATGTTAAGATCACTGTATGAGTCATAATACACAGGAAGTTACTTTGAAGGCAGACACAGCCCCCATGATGATTCTTTTGCATTTTCTACTTTACAGAACAAACCCAAATATTTGTGCTTTCCCCTTAAAGCTAATAAACCATAATGATTAGTCAGCATTAGCAATTTCCCTATTTCAAAGGGACTTTTCTGCCTTCTTAATGATGCCTTTACTTGCCTAACATACAATTCCTGTAATTCCTTTCCTTGAGAAAACTTTAAGGAATCGTCTACACATTCCAAGCTTTTGTCTCTTTGGAGACATTCTTTCTAAGTACGTGGGCTTCTCAGACAGGCTCATCACATGCAGATACTTTTAAATATTCATTTTGAAGAAGGCTAATGATGTCGAGAACAGTTATTCTGTAAATCCTCATTTCATTCTTGGCTCCTATGCAAAAACTCCACATGCTTCTGCATTTTCATGAGGTATTTTTGTGAGAACACCAAGACTGACCACCATGGACTCTTAGAAGACATAGTCCAACTTGATTTTCCTCAGCACTTAGTATGTAGCTTTATTACAGCATGGCAGAAGTGAGCATTCATTGAGATGAGTGCAACCGACAGCTAATGTGTATTTGACTTGTCAGTGTCCTATGCTTTGAGCCAAACATCAAAAGGTCAGAACGCTAGTGTGCTTGGGAAGCTCCCTGTTGCTATCCGAAGATGCATTTGTAAGTCTGAAGATACGCTTACAATATGAACTCCTTGATTTTGAGTCAATAACTAAAACACTAGAGGAGATCCTTTAAGCAGATAGGAAGAGAAATAGGTTTAGCTAGAAACTAAAAGATACTGAATTTCAGTCTAAAAGGTTTCTAGGGTTAAAAATTGTCAAATTCATCTCATTTCATTTGTGAGCCAATCCACTTAGTTATATAGGAAGGATTGAGTATATAGCTGGGAACATCAAGAGATAGGTAGAATTGTTCAGTTTTTAGTTTTATCATTTGGAAGGTAAAATTTAGAGAGAACCTCCATCCACTGGTTTATTCCCCAGATAGCTGCAATGGGCAGAGCTGGGCCAGGGTGATGCCAGGAACCTCTTCCAGGATTTACACATGGGTTCAGGAGCCCAAGGACTTTGGCTATCTTCTGCTGCCTTTCTCAGAACACTAGCAGGGAGCTGGATTGGAACATGAGCAGCCACATCTATGAATCTGTGCCCATACGCAGGCATTGGCTTTACCCACCATGCCACAGCATTGCCCCTAGAATAAAAGATGTTTATCACTATGAGTGATGAAATGGGAATCTCCCTACTCCAGACGATATTTCTTTCAGTAACCACATTCACTTTGTCCTCCATTTCCACTCTCCAGTCAGATAAAGTGTGTATTCTACTCTAGCCATACATGAAATATGCACCCACATCTAATCTACAGAACAAGTGTGCTCATCTTGAAGATGAGATAGTCTAAAATGCACATTTTCTATGTGTGGTAGCAAATAGAAAGGGACATTTTAATGTTTGTATATGCTAACATTGGACATAAACCAGCCTTGTAAGTAATTTTTTACTGGCCTGTATAGAGGCTATGCGAGTTGTTTATTTTTTGAAAATATTTGAAAGGCAGAGTTACAGCAAAGCAGAGGCTGAGAGAAAGAGAGCTAGTGCTTCTATCCATTGGTTCACTCCCCAAATGGCTGCGATGGCCAGAGCTAGGTAGATCTGTACCCAGCAGTTTCTTCTGAGTCTACCAGATGGGTGCAGGGGTTGAAGGACTTGGGCCATCTTCTGTTACTTTGCCAGGCTGTAGTAGAGAGCTGGATCGGAAGTGGAGGAGCCAGGACTTGAACCGGCACTCACATGGGATGCAGGCACTATAGGTGGCAACTTTCCCTGCTACAACACAGCGATGAGCCCCCCACCCCCTTTAAAAAAAATTTTACACATTTGAAAGGCAGAGTTGCAGAGGGGGAAAGAGATCTTCCATCTGCTGGTTCACTCCCCAAATGACTGCAATGGCTGAGGCTGGGCCAGACCAACGCCACGAGCTTTATCTGGGTCTCCCATGTGCTCAGCAACTGACCAACTGGGTCATCCTCCACTGCCTTTCACAGGCACATTGACAGGGAGCTAGATCTTAAGTGGAGCAGCCGGAACTGATGCCCACATGGGATGCTGACATTGCAGGTGGTGCCTTACCTCACCATACAATACATCCACATGTGTGTTTGGTTCTATGTGTTATATTTTTAAGGCTCATTTGTTCACTCTAAGCAGAGTATATAGTAGGAATGGTTGCATCCACTGATAGTACAATTTGTGTTTTCACATAAGTTAATGAAAATGCTATTTTTGTTCTATGGCGAGTTATACTTAAGAAACCATAAAGTATTTCCTCTTGTATTTACATGTTTCATTAAAAAGTCTTGTTTAGAATTAAGCACTATATACAGGGTATAACAAGAACATTAGAAGTAATGTCAAACCATAGCTATTCACAGAAAATAAAGTAAAAATTGAGGTGGCCTCCAAGAACCTCATTTGACCTGAAACCTTTCATGAACAGAAAATATTACTTTTCTGCTATTACTTCTGGAATACTAAGGAAGTTTCTTACAATAAGATAATCAGACATAAGTAGAAAAAGTGGCAATGGCATAGAAGATATTCTTCAGGTTTTTAGACTTGTCATTTGTGATTAATAAACACAGTGATGGCAATAGTTTTATTAGAGTGGATTTTACTAAAAAGAGGTGAACTGCTTTTGCCACACATACAAAAGATACTTAACTGTGGTTGGTACCTTCACTATCATTTTTAATATATGTATCACAGTATGTTGTGAAATTTTGTCTGAAAATTTGTCACCACTCATCCAGCCTTGCAAAAGATGCTTAAAAGTTGGGTTATACACAGAAACACAATCATCAATACAAAAGAAGGTAAAGGAAGAAAATCTCTCAGTAAAAGATCACAGGAAGTCCAAAGCATATATTGGAAATATCTTTGCAAAAACAGCAGGGCAAAGTCACTACTTATCAATAGTCACATTGAATGTAAATGGCCAGTTAAAAGACAGACTGGCTGAATGGATTAAAAAACAAAGCCCATCTATTTGCTGCTTACAAGAAACACATCTTTCCAACAAAAAAACGCATGTAGACTGAAAGTGAAAGGTTGGAAAAAGATATTCCATGCCAACAGAAACCAAAAAGAGCTGGCATAGCCATCTTAATATCAGATAAAATAGACTAACACAAAAACTCTTAAGAGACCAAAGAGGGGCACTATATAATGATTAAAGGGAATAATTCAACAAGAAAGTACGATTATCAATGTATATGCACCTAATTACCAGGCACCAGTTTATTTAAAAGATATGTTAAGGAACTTAAAGGGAGACTTAGACTCCAATACAATACTATTGGGGGACTTCAATACTCCACTTTCAGCAAGACAGATCAACCAGCAGATAAACAAGGAAACAGATTTATTCAACACTAGAGACCAAATGGATCTAACAGATTTATAGAACTTTTCATCCTAAAGAATATACATTCTTCTCAGCAGTACATGGAACCTACTCTAGGACTGACCACGTACTAGGCCATAAAGCAAGTCTTAGCAAATTCAAAAGAATTGAAATCATACCATGCATCTTCTCAGACCACAGTGGAATGAAGCTGGAAATTAGCAACTCAGGAATCCCTAGAGCATATGCAAATGTGCCAGGGGATTCCAATGCCACCCATCAAGGTGACATGTATCAATGCCATCTTACTAAAGTGATCAGTTTCAGCTCATAATTGATCATAAAAATAGGATTGCTAACAGGATCACATAAACAAGACTAGTGTATGCTTATACTAACTGATAGAATTAAAAAGGAGAGAACTATCCAACATGGGAAGCAGGATACACAGCAAACTCATAGAATGGCAGATGTCCTAAACAGCACTTTGGCCTCAGAATCGGCCCTTAAGGCATTCAGATCTGGCTCAAAAGCCCATGAGAGTATTTTAGGCCTAAAAAACCAAGCCACTCTGGCAAAAAAAAAAAAAGACCACAAAACACCACTAAATGAAAGATCTCTGTGAGTGAGATCCCAGTGGAAAGAATGGGGCCATAGAAGGAGGAGGTGCCTTTCTCTGAAGGGAGGAGAGAACTTCCACTTTGACGATGGCCTTATCTAAATAAGATCAGAGTTGGCAAACTCAAGAAGCTTCCATAGCCTTGGCAGCTCATGACAAGAGCCTTGGGCGATTACTGACGCCATAAACAAGAGTGTCCATTGTTAAATCAACAGGAGTCACTGTGCACCTGCTCCCCATGTAGGATCTGTCCTTAATGTTTCTATGCTTTGTATGGTGTCTCGGGACTTGGGAACTAACTTGACTAGGTACTGGTTTCAATCAGAACTGGGAAGCTCTTTCTATAATCTAGAATAGAACCAGAGAAATACAGCTAATAAGTGTGGGATATCGACTCATACATAAAATTGAACTATAAACATGTCAATTCTATGTTCTGAGAGATCTAGATCAAGATAGTTCATTCACATAGTCAAAGAAAATATTAAGTAATCACATCACATATGTAGTGTAGCACCGAAATAATGGTAGCTCAGTATTGTCTAGTTAAGATGATGTCTTACTATTCCAGGATGGGGATTTTGCCTAGCGGTTAGGATGCCTGCATCCTGCATCATAGTACTTGGTTTCTCTTCCTGGCTCTGGCTCCTGACTCCAGCTTTCTGCTTATGCAGGCCCCAGAGAGGCAACAGGTGATGACTCAAGTATTGGGGTTCCTGGATAGTGTCCCCGACACACTTCACCTCTGTCCCAGCCCAGGCTGTTGCATGCAGCTGGAGAGTGAATAGGGGATGGAAGCGCTATCGGTCCCTTTGTGTTCCATGTGACGTAGAAGGAAATTGCCATGTATTAGTTGTTTCCAATGATGTTAGCAATTTTAAAATGTCATTTTTCAGAACTCTGGAATAATACATCCTAATGAATACAGACATTACTATTTTCTTTTAATCTTAGAAACATCTACTTTTACTTCTAGTACTTGCAAAATTATAGCCAGACTCAACTCAAATATCAAAATTGAAAGTTAAATACCATAGTTTTCTAACAATTGATTATTTAGCATGAGAAACTGATACCTTAAGAATTTAAGTTATAATATACTCTAATATTATCACTAGTGAAGCTGTAATATGTAACATAATGTGATATAACTTATTAGGGGGGTCTGCACTGTAGCGCAGGTTAATCCTCCTGCAGCGGTGGCGGGTCTAGTCCCAGCTGCTCTACTTCCAATCTATCTCCTTGCTTATGGTCTGAGAAAGCAGAAGAAGATGGCCCAAGTGCTTGGGCCCCTGCATCTACGTGGGAGACCCAGAAGAAGCTCCTGGCTCCTGGCTTCAGATTGGCACAGCTCCGACTGTTGCAGCCATTTGGGGAATGAACCAACAGAAGGAAGACCTTTCTCTCTCTCCCTCTCACTGTCTGTAACTCTACCTTTCAAATAAATAAATCTTTAAAAAATAACTTATTAGGAAATATTTTTGAAGCACTTTATATAGAACTGGTATATTATTCATGTTTTATAACAAAATAACCAGCCTCAGATGATAGAATACATAATATACACACTCAGCATTGGTGCTACAGCAGGCTAATCTACCACATCCAACTAGAAAGCCATTTCAAGTTCTGGCTCCTCAGTTTCCAACCTAGCATCCTGCTTTAAGACTCAGAAGAGCAGAAGATAGCCCAAGTAACTTGGGTCCCTGCCATCTATGGGGAGTCATGGTTTAATTCCTGGCTCCTGGCTTCCACTTGCCCAATCTGGGCCATTGTAACCTCTTGTAGTAGTGTACCAATGAATGGAAGACCTTCTGTGTCACTCTGCCTTCCAATTTTTTTTTAAGAAATGCTACCAAATTAGCAGCATAAGCAGTTGAGTATAGTCCATTAGACTAATCAATGACAAAAGTTTATGTGTTTTAAATATAAGGTTTTTGAGAATAACTTATTCCATCAGGCCCAGACTAAATTAAGTCAGTATTTGAAGAACTACAATTCTTGGAAAAATATTCTAATTTTATACGCATATTTCACTTCTAGGATGAAAAGTTAACTTGGTTAGGATATGTGGTTTTACAAAAATACTTCATACTGTAATAAAAATATGAATTTCATGAAGTTGGAAAAAATGAAGTTACAAGATAAACTTATTTTGGAAACTTTAAAATCTAGCTTTTCATAGAGAAGGCTCATGGAAAAAATCATACCTTAAAAACATAGTTATTTGAGATGGAGTGTAAGAGAAAGAATACATCCATCTTCTGGTTTACTCCTTAAATGACCATAACTGGAGCGGGCTGTATCTAATCCTGGGAACTAAAGAGGATCTGCTTCCGTAAGAATTCAAGTACTTGAGCCTTCATGGCTGCCACTTCCTAGAGTTTCTACTGGCAAGAAGTCGGAGTGAGTAGCTAAAGCTGGGCATTCCAATGTGGATGTGGACTTTTAACCAGCACCTTAGCCCCTTGGCTAAGTTTTTATTCCATGAACTACTTCAAATTCCTTCATTTTTTGGGAAAGACAGGTGACACTGAAAGTATGTTATAAAAGATTGTCAACCCAGAGAGAAGGGAAACTCATGAGAATCTAGTTAATCTATTAGGATATAAGAAATCTTGGGAGCCAGCATTGTGATGTAGCGGGTCAAGCCACCACCTATGGAACTGACACGAGTGCCAGTTCAAGTTGCAGCTGTTCCACTTCCAATACAGCTCTCTGCTATGGCCTGGGAAAGATGGCCCAAGTCCTTGGGCCCCTGCACCCACATGGGAAGTTCCTGGTTTCAGACTGGAATAGCTTCAGCCGTTGCAGACAACTGGGGAGTGAACCAGCAGATGGAAGACCTCTCTCTGCCTCTCCTCTCTGTGTAACTCTGACTTTCAAGTAAATAAGTCTTTAATAGAGAAAAATCTCCACTTATACATTTAAATAACTACAACCCAAATATAGAGGATATATTAAAAGCAACTAGGCATGGAAAAAGGTATCTTTCATACATGCAAACATCAATATGAATGCCAGCTGACTTCTCTTAAGAAATGTAGACCAAAAGACAGGAATGCCGTCTTTAACATTCCATAAAGACAGTCCATCAGAATTCCATATTCAGTGAAAATTAACACTTATAAACATCTATGGGAACCAACACGAACCATGCATTTAAGATTTCTTTGAAAAGTAGACTAGGAGTGAGCTATCTTTGATTCAATAGCTTCTTTCCAAAACAAGGCCAACAACCAAGGCTGGACGAGGCTAAAGACAGGAGCCAGGAATTTCATCTGTATCTTCCACATGGGTGGCAGTGGCCCAGGGATTTGGGCCATCATCTGCTGCCTTCACAGGCACATTAGTTAGATGCTGGATTTGAAGCACTCCGATAAGGCATTCTTGAGTCAAAAGTGGTAGCTTTACCCTTTGTGCCACAATGCCAGGATTTAAGAAAAGATTCCCTTGTCATATGCAGCTGATTACATCAGTAATGCCAGAGGATTTGCTTCTACACATGCTATGGAAAATCTTTGCCATTTAAATCAAGCTAGAGTGATGGGCAGCAACATTTGTTACTCTTCCTCATACAATGGCCTGGATATGCCCTGCTCCTGTGTAGATGTTCTGCACCACTGTCCACCATTGGGGGTCTGCCCTGGGATGAAGGCTTTCCTGGGTGATAGGCTCAGTTGCCTTCCTGCTTCCAGTTTTGGAGCAGCCAAACTGATGCACTAGGAGAGCTGAGGATTAAAGAGATAATGGCTCTTTGTTGTCCCTGTTCTCTATCTGCTGGAATAAGGTGCCCAGACCTGCTCTTCCGCTAAAGGCTGACCTCCTAGCTTGTCACCATATTCTAAAATCTTTAGTTCTGAAGACTGTTGTTGGTTTCCTCAGAGGTAGCAAGAGTATTGACTGCTACTACAGTTGCGGTGTTCACCATTCTTGTTTAACACTACCCAGAGATTTGTCAACAGTCTTCCTCTAAACTGCATTTAACTATCCTATTGACTCTATCGGTTTCCTATAAAATTCTCCACTTCTATGGTCAGAGTTCTTATTGGTAAGCATCATGGCAAGCTTGAAGCAGAAGAGGAACTATTGTAACTCCTACAATCTCTAAGTACTGGAAAGCCAGGAACATGAGTTAAGCAGCAAGAACAAAACCAGATTTGGTGTTGAAGAACTAGTACCTATATACCCCCTTGCTATTACTGTAAAGTACAGACACCAATTTTGTAAACACAGGCATCGCCATGTCAGACCCAGGACTCCACTGACCATTGACTAGAACCAAAGGAAAAGATGCTGGGCATCATCTGTCAATTTGACATTTTTAAAGATTTATATGAAAATCAGAGTTAAATAGAAGAGGCAGAGAGAGAGGAGAGGTCTTCCATCCGCTGGTTCACTCCCCAATTTGCAGCAATGGCCAGAGCTGTGACAATCCAGAGCCAGGAGCCAGGTGCTTCTTCCAGGTCTCCCTTGCGGGTACAGGGGACCAAGGACTTGGGCCATTATCTTGTTATAGACTCCACATCAGAATTTTTTCCCAGGCCATAGCATAGAGCCAGATCAGAAGTGGAGCAGCCAGGACTTAAAGCGATGCCCCTATGGGATGGCCGCATTAAAAGCGGCAGCTTTACCTACTATGCCTCTGATAAGTTCTAGCCCTCAAGTTTGACTTTTGACTACTCTTACTTCCCCACTTCTTAAACTGCTCCTACCCAAGTTTATCAAGTTCTCATGTAACTTCTACTTTCTCAGCAATACAATTCAGCTCAGAAGCTTATTGGTAACGGCATTCAATTCTTAGTACAAGATCTGCATATTTCGTCTTTTCTTACTTTAAGTCTTAGAAGAGAACAAGATAGTTTTAAACATGCGGTGGTTTATAGACATTTAAGCACTGAAAGATTAGACACATAAGGGATTTTTCAAGAAATCTTTAAAGGAAGATAAGGGAGTAGAAGCTAGGAGACAAGCATGATGGAGGTCACCCCCCAGACTCCTAGTGAAAGTGAGTGGAAAGGAAGTTGAATGGATGCCTACACAGCAGCTCAGGATGCAATGGGCAGTTCAGCAAGGCCATGAACGAGTCCTGAGCACAGTCTCTGCATTGGAAGAGACTCGGCTTCCAGAGCAGACTATTTTAGTGTCATTGCTACACTCAGTTACTGGTTGCAAACAGTTCACCCCAACATAGCCTCAGCACAGATGCACCTTTGTATTTCAAGGGACAGTAGCTCAACATCTTGGTCAATTACATTGCCCATAAGTAATCTAAGGATTTTCCTATGGCTTTACCAATGCTCCCATCTTGAAGTTCTTTAATTGTGGTCCATAGTGCTGTTAACCACTGATATACCACAATATACTGATTAGTTGGGCAAAAGAATGAGTGGGAAGTTAGTTCAAACAGATGACAGTGTAAGTTGAATATGTACCTATATGGCAAGTGAACAAGTCAGCAGGTGGATGCCGTAATTTCTGTAATGGCCTGCAAAGACCCAACTGGTTTTTCTGGCAAGCTTTGTTATAGACGCCATCAGAATTTCTCAGCACCAGTATTAACTTGACATTCTCCAGAGTGATAAGAGCCTTTGATGATCATGCATGTATAGAATAGCTAGTTTTCCATTGTAAGTTGCCCCTGAATGCTCTAGCACTAATGTCTAAAGGGATCCACTAAGGTCCCTCTGTATTCATGAATCCACCTTACCACAGCAACCCTTAAGTACCTGGCTTGGGAGAATCAAGTGCACGTGTAATACGGTCCCTTGCATTTATTGATTGCTAAGAAATACCCGATTAGGGGCATTCTGGCTTAATTTCCAATCATTACTTTGTCTCATCATACAAGAGGTCTCTTGACAATGTATTGTAGGTCCACAGAAGGACAGAAACCTCAAGCGGTATTTGAGTCTTTAGTGTACCATGGATTGCATGCTATCATCTACCTGTAATGTATTGCTGATTATATAGTACTGAAGGCATTTGTTCTCCACTATTTCCAACTTCCTTGATTAGAAACTATGTAAGCATTGCATAGCACAGTGGCAATGAAGGTGTTGTAATTATACTGATAGATTGTTGACTAAAGCATGTCATGTAGAAAAGGGTAACCGTTTTTAAAAAAGACAGCTATTTTTGGTACACTCAAGTCACACATTTTCAGGATGTAAGGGATCCAACATCATTCTCTTACTTATGGATCATGGGTATAGTGCCATTTATTGACTTGTGTGTTGCTAATGGAAAGTCAGGCATTCAGCAGTGGAATTAGATGCAACTATCAAAAACACACACGATGTCTTGTTCAACAGTTCCTGTTCAGGAAAGCTCCAGCAACTACACTTTTCAGATTACAATGAACAGTGGCCTAGGACCTTCAACTCTTTTCTGCCGAGATTAAAGCCAGTTCAAGATTTGAGGAGGAGATCCAGAAGGAGCTATCTCACACATACATACACCGACACACACACACCACCACCACCACCACCACTACCACCCCAAGATGAAAAGAGGGGAACATAAAGCTGGCCCTTCTCAAAACTAATTTATGTAGAAGCATCATCTTCATTAAAAAATATTGGAAATTTGTCACAGTACACTAGAGTAGTACTCAAGTAGTCTGCTGATGGATATTGACTGTTAAATTCTGGCTCTGTTTTCAGTTCTATTTTCTTGGTAAATTGTACTAAGAAAAGTGACATGCAAATGCTTAACAGGCTAAACTGTAATGTCCACCCTGTGAGAGAAGGATATTTGGTATTGTTTTTGTCAAGTAGTTAATGCAGAGTATGGTATACTCGAAGGTTCAATTATAGCTGTTTAAGAAACCATAGATTCTTGGAAAAACATCAAGTTTTATAACTGAAAAAAGTCACAGAAATGCGAGGACTTATGTATAATCCAGAAAACTTTGAAGGAATACATCATATACTTTGCAAGTGTCAAAGATATTCTATTTTTTGTTTTCTAGTCCCTAGAGGTGTGGGCATCATTGTAAAAACCTGTTCAGATTTTTCTGCATCCCACAGTCTTCATAGGTATACATATTCCAACTGATAATACCCTATCTACTTTGCCAACTCAATTTATAAGTTATCCAAGTCGGAGCTGAATGACATAAGGCTTAGTCATTTCTCCCTGCCAGAGCTCAACAAGGGTAGTAAACAAGCTGATGACAAGCACCATACAGCCTTTTGTAGATTTAAAAATTGAGTTCTACAACGTATCTCAATCAAGGGACTGGGGCAAGGAAGTGTGTAAAGGTTACCAGATTCACTTTCCTGGTATTTGACATTGGGAAAGACTATTCTGGAAAGTAAATTAGAGTATTCTAGACATAGGAGCTCATTATCCTATTTAAACAGTGATCCCGTCTTGTGGAACAACTGAGAAACTCCCATTTCTGGTTCTACTAAATTATGCTTCTCAGCTACATTTCCCATGGGTTTTTCCCTTTTGAGCAGCTGTTCCACTCTGCCATGAGCTATTATGCCCAACTCATTATCCAAGTGTTCCTCTTCTCCCTCAGTAGCAACATACGGATAACCAGAATATGGTACTTCTGGAATAAATGATGCTCCATTGGAGATTCGACTGCCATTAGCCTTAGACTTACAGTCAACGTTTGTTGGCTTTTCTGGGTTGCTGATCTTTGCTCTTGTACTGCAAAGGCCAGGCCAGTTTCCTAACTGGACTTCTAGAACTCCAAATGTCATGTTGTAAACTTCAGTTTTCAGACTGGCTATCAAGTGGAGTCTAAAACACCTGGGAGTCTGGCTGGCGCTACAGCTCACTAGGCTAATCCTCCGCCTGCACCCCGGGTTCTAGTCCCAGTCGGGGCACCGGATTCTGTCCCCGTTGCCCCTCTTCCAGGCCAGCTCTCTGCTGTGGCCCGGGAGTGCAGTGGAGGATGGCCCAGGTCCTTGGGCCCTGCACCCCATGGGAGACCAGGAGAAGCACCTGGCTCCTGCCATCGGATCAGCGTGGTGCGCCGGCAGCAGCCTACTGGCCGCGGCGGCCATTGGAGGGTTAACCAACGGCAAAGGAAGACCTTTCTCTCTCACTCTCCACTCTGCCTGCCAAAAAAAAAAAAAAAAAAAAAGTAATAGGCCTCTGAAGTTCTGAAGATGACACCATGTTTTGAGTAGGGGGCGTAGTAGAAGACAGCAGGTGCTCTTCCTACTTTATTATGGCTTGTCTTACATACCTTTACTCTTAACACTGTCAATTGCCTTTTTCTAGCCTCAGTTCCCCACCAGTAGAATAAGTCCTAACACTTTTTAAACCGACTTCCTTGAGATTCTGAACACAGGGTTCTGAGCACAGTTGTTAAAATATTTTTTTCATGGAAAATGTTTCCCACAGTGTTCAGTACACTGACAATTACCTCGTTTCAAACCTCAAAGTCAGTCTGTAAATTAAAGCTTAACATAGGTTGACACAACATGTAAAACCTTTGTTCATTTTCCAACTAGAAATCACTAAAAAGCACAACTTCTTAAGGAACACCACCCACCACCACCACCACACAAAAGGAAAAGATTTGGGGCTAAGGAGGTAAATAGAATACTCAACGCTTGCATTGGTCTAGCTCACTAGAGAAAAGCAAAGCCAAACAGGGGATTTGTCAATTAGAATATGTGATGAGGCATTAGAACAGTTTGACATTTCTTTAAGTGAAAAAACCCCATTGGTCTATTATACCAGAGGCAGAAGGTAAACAAGCATTTACTTCATTTCTAGTTGGTCGTTAATGCTAAGGAATTAAATTATGTTTGCTGAGAACTGATTGCTGCCAATTTTTCACTTGGGTTTAAAAAGGAAAAACCTCTTCAATAGAATTTTTGCCACTGCAAGGCTCTTTGAAGAAAACCATAGCCTTTTAAAAATTAAGTTAAACATAATTTTATACTTCGCAGGCATCTGTTGAAGTTTGCGATTTTGAGGTTTGTTGATATTTTCCACTCGGGATGTTATTAGAAGGCTTTACAGGACAAACAACAAGTAGCACTCTGGAACAGCCAACTCTGAGATGGAATGAGAGGGGAAAACCGTGCCTCGCTTGCTCCCAGGTAGCTGTAACAAAGAAGTCAGACAGGGGGCTGGCCAGAGTTTCAAACAGTTTCATATAGTAAGGCCACCTTCTTAAATCCTACGTCTACCCTAACACCAATCGGTTCTCTTCCCATCTATTTAAGTTAAAGGAACCCTCCCTCTAACAGCAAAGTAAAACACTATGCCATTTTTAAATTTAACAAAGCTATACAAGACAATTCCATACTAAACTCCCTGCCTGCGTTAACAGCTGTAACAAAACTTTGCTTACTAGCTAACACCATCAGTTTTTCCCCTTTAAATGGAAATAGCCAGCGATAAGGAATCCTGACATTATTTCCTTGCAGTCAGAAGAAAGTTAAACTGTTTCTGTACAAACCTCTAAGTTGACTAAGCAGAAAAAGACTATTTGAAAACGTGGGAATTGAGACTATGGTTAGTTGAGTACACACACACACACGTCAATAAGGCTTAATACCAACTTATTTATAATCAACAGATCATGGATAGACTCATACCAGATACCCTCAAGTACATCTTTGAGCCCAAGTGTAGCATAGACATTGTTACAGAAGAGAATTCTGGCAGCATTGTACATGCTGTGCCCAAACATGCTATTGGTATTTGTTGAATGCAGTTGGTAGTCTATCAAACGGAGCTTACTCCTTTCTAGCCTGCCATCTATCTCCCTGTTCAGGGAAGAGCTGATGATTCCAATTGGTATTGGCTCATTAAAATAGTATGGGAAGAGACAGGAAAAAAAAAAAAAAAGAAACCAGGTCTATGGGAGAAGTACCACTTTCTAGACTGCCTTAGGGACTTTATAAATTGGAGTAACCTAGTTTTATTTCTATCATTTGAAAGGAACAGGCAGAGTGAGAGAAATACAGTGAGCACTTGTAGTTTTTGGTTCACTCCCCAAATACCCAACATGGTTGGGCCTTGGCCAGGCCAAAGCTGAGAGCCCGAAACACAATTCAAGTCTCACGTAGGAGTCAAGAACCTGACAGCCTGAGCCCACAGTGCCTCCTGGAGTCCACACCAGCAGGAGGTTGGAGTCTGAAGCCAGAGCTGGGCACTGGATGTAGGTACTCCAGTAAGAACCACACGTGTACCTATCAGCAGGCCAAACACCAGCACTGCCACTTAAGTCTCACAACCTGGGACATTATCTTTTGACAAACCAACGGTGCACAACTACAAAGCAGCAGAGCTCTTACGTTTAATCCCATTGAATATTCAGAAGTATCTGTAGGGTCAGGAAATGAAGGCTCAGAGAAATAGGTATAAAATATCCTTCGGTTAATAACACCCTAGGATAGCATTCTACAGTTGACAAAGATTCAAAGACTGAACATACTGTTAGTTCCCCTTATTTTCTTTTCCAAGCTGTAAGGTGCAATAATGGATGAGCCTTCATTATAGGCCAGAGTAACATTTTCCACCCACTGAAGATTCTCATCAGTATGAAAACCCACAGGACTGGGATCAATTTAGCCAGGCTGTTACAGCAAGGCGAGTGTCAAGACAGTCTTAACTCCCAGGGTAAATACGGTACTGTGGTGGCAGGCTCATGTGCAATATGAATGATGGCAACAATACCATTATAGGTCTATAGATCTGAGGTCTCATCCCAGCTCTGAGTGCTAGGCTAGATCTTTCATTCCTTTCCGTTTCTAGAATCTGCTCTAACCATCTGGTCCATCATTTTAAAGGATCCAGTAAACAAATGCTTTTAAGAGCACTTTTAAAGGTATTGAAGTCTGTGGTTTACAAGTGTTGGACCACGCAAACCCATAAGAATCTTGTCAAAACAAGTGGTTGTTTATGCCAGTGAATCATAGAGGGGCAATTTTGTACACCCACCACAAGCCTGAGAGAAAATTCCTGTCCAAACTTTGGCAGAGTACCTTTCCTGGGCATGTCTAAGTACTGTAGGATAGGGATATTGCTGAGTGTTCTACACACAGTACAATATCCATAAAGAACTACCCAGTCCAAAATGTCAATGTAATGAAATTGGGCAATTTAGTTTGGTTTAGACCAAAGTGCAAACAGGCCGGCAAGACAAGTAAGAGAACTTTTGTAACCGACCTTATCTCACCCTCTTCTCTCCAGCTCCCTTCTAGGAGAATAAAGCTAGTATTTAGAGGCTAACCCAGGTTCTGAAAAATCTTCAAGTGCCCTCAAACAAATCCAAGGCATGTGCAATTTAACCTTGATAAGCTGTTCTTTACAAGCTGCAGGTTTAAGGATGTATCCAAAAGCCTTTCCCTGTAAACTCTGCTCCTCTAACCTCCAACTCCTAGGCTTCTAGAAATACTAGAACGTCACCCAAGTCCTTTCAACTCCATTAATGGCTCATTGGTTAATTATCTACAGGTTTAGTCCAACTCCAAGTATTTCTCATATAAGATAAAGGATACAAAGCAGTCAATCTAAAGGGCTGACTACATTCTGTTCAGATGCACCGAGTAAGCGAAGATGAGAAGTAATGAGGAACTACACGGGGAAAACAGAACAGGGGATTATGGGGTAGTTTATTACTGTTATGATGTGCTGTCTCCAGCTGAGTCCTAGCAACACAACAAGTCATTATTTTCAGCAGAAATAGTTGCCAATTAATTCAGCTGAATTCTGACTCGAGGTGCCTTTCCAGCAAAGAGCAATTAGCTGGCGACCTTTGCTGTTGGGAGGGTAGGAGCGTACACTGTGGGAGGTGCCATTGTCTGTGTCACAGCAGGAACCCCCGTGTCCTTGTCTGACCTCTATCACACGCACCGCTCAGTTGAGAAAGTTTCTGCTTCCCATGGAAACACTGGAGGAGGAGCACAAAAGTACGGGCACAGATGTACAAGCCATTTCCTCTCCCTCAAAGTCCATCTTTTCACACTGCCCATTGCACTAAGTACCACATGGAGTTTTCCATTTATCAAACCTGGTCTAGATCTTTGAAGTTCAGATGTTGATTGGAGAAGCTTCTGGAGGATATAAGGTCTGACTCTGGGGTAAGTGGCAGGGCCTCGACATCCAACGTGAAAAACAAGATGGGAAGAAGTTCGATAGCTGGTTCTACTTGTAGTTCTGCAAGATGTAGTTTGTCCACCTTGATCCATGCCATTCACTGAACAAGCTCTTGAGAATACCACTACCCAGAAATAGCCAGAGGACTGTGGTTGACTTGTGGAGGAACCCAATAAGCAATACCTTTTGGATGTTCTCCAGGTGGTTTGAACATGTCAATAGACTCTAGAATCATTGGCACAGGGAAGGCCTCAGACCAGGAGCATAGTCAACACCCAATTACTTGTTGAAGTGCTGGACTGTCACCCAGAGACTCTAGGGTTGCAACTAGCAATCCCATCAGGTTATTCCAGTTCAAACAACCAGTACATTAGATTGAACTGCTTTCTTTTCTTGACCTTTGTATTGAAAATTATTGTATTTACGGGGTACTCGTCTGGGTGCTTTTCTTCTAAGCTTCCTAGTGTTGAAATGCAGTGTTCTAAGCTTTCCAACTGGATCATGTAAACTATTTGTATATGAGGCCTCATATTTGAGCCTTTCCCTTCCCTACATAGTGCTTGAAAGTAATCATTTAAAAAGACAGAACTTCTAAGTATTACTTGAAAGGGCTCATCACTTCCAGTGAAAACTCCACCACAACCATACATTAGAAACTGTCATCCGAATTTCCCCACCTTCCTGATGGTGCCATCTCCGAATTTTTCTTTTCAAACAATATTACTCTTTTCTTACTCACTGAAGGCCATGATCTTTGGAGGGCTGTGAAATTTAGGACTGCTCTCCTATTCTTGACCCATAGATACCTATAATTCAAATCACTCCCAATGTTATTCGTTATAGCTAACTTGGTAGAGAAACAGCTTGACACCTGGAATTTGAGGGAGTCTTCCAGAAAAGTAACAGCGTAGGACAGTAAAGATGTCTTCCTTTCTACCCTAACGTGATTAAACTAACGTGAGAGGCTGTTGGCACTGGGTATAAACTTCAGACCACAGGACCTTCACCTGGGGGACTACTCAAGTGTTTCCTACTATTGGTCAGGAGGTAAGGGTGCGGAGCATTCAGTGAGGTGGTGATCCAAAAGCAGTTCTCCTGGGCTTCAAATTTTACAAGGCAAAGAAGGCAAAATCATGATATATTTGCCTTAGAATAATGGAAACTGTACTGGTTAAGGTGGGAAGTATTCTACCTTTGGGCTCCTGGTGGAACAGATGTGAAGTTCCAGGGTCCATGATGGCACTCTAGCAATGATCCAGTTAACACTATGTGCCTTCAGCTCTTGTGAACAGTTTGTTGGGGAGGGGGGAAAGAATAGGTAGAGTGCACTGTGAATTTGTGACAGTGAACCTGTAGTCAGATTCCAAATTTGAGTTCTAGTAGTAAGTTAACAATTAAGCTAAACCAAGACAATAGGAGTTTGTTGTCCGACACTAGACTTTCATACAATCAGATGAGTGAACATGGACTCTCAGAGGAACTCATCCAACCTTACACACTGTCTTCAGGCTGCAGGTATAGACATTTCAAGAGCCTCCTGAGTCTCCTCTTTGAATGATAGGCGAAAAAAGGCAAACATCTCAGGACTGCACTACGCACAGTTCCTTGCACAAGGTGTTTGAAAAGTGTTCTAATGAGAAAGCATAGTATTTTCTTTACTATGTGTTAAAACATGCAGATCTGTGACTATTTCACTGAGTCTCCAGATCCAACAAGAGTCTTTACTGTAACTTCATTGTATACTAATATTTCTACACTACTGGAGCATTCCCAGAGTTCTAATGGGCTGCTAAAGGAGGAAGGGGATTCAATTTAGTTAGGCTTCTCCTGTATTATGAATTCTGCAAATAACAGAGCATCTCTTAGAATCCTTGTTCTCTTACTACCTCTGTCACCATAGGCAATGTTCAAACTTAGTCTGTTTTCTCAACTAAAGAGGCATTGTTTTGAGAAGTGAACACCTATTAAGTCTATTAACTTTGTGTCTGTTACAAAAGCCTGCTAATAACAAAACTTGGGGGCTAATGTTGGGGCAACTGGAACCCTCAAATTCTACCAGGATAAGGTAGACTTCACATTAATGTAAGAATTAATACAGTCATCTAAACCAGCACAATCACATTCTAGTACCTGCTGTACTTACAGGGATCTAGAGTGATCTAGGTTTGTTGCAGGTTCAGCTGAATAAAGAGCTGTAAATTCAAATTTTGGCCCAATCAACAAGCTGAAATGTGTACAGAGCATCTGCAGAGGAAAAAGCCATGAGCTCACTTAGAATAACTGTTCAGCACGTTCTCAGTTATTTGGAATCTTGTAAGTTTATCATAGTTTTGTTGCCACTTGATTAGGTAATGCGTTAACACTCCCATACTCATGGGCGGTGAACAGGAACCATACCTTAACTGTGCTATTAAGCTGTACGACTTCAGTCATTCTGACCTGAAGCAAATTTCAATTCTAATTAACTCAATTAGAATTCACTGCATTTTTAAGATTTACAGTGTACTCCGTGAATAAATAAGATTTGGTCCATGGGGCCGGTGCCATGACACAGGTTAATCCTCCACCTGTGGTGCCGGCATCCCATATGGGCGCTGGTAAAAGTCCCGGCTACTCCTCTTCCAATCCAACTCTGTTGTGGCCTGGGAAAGCAATGGAAGATAGTCCTAGTCCTTAGGCCCATGCACCCGCATGGGAAGAAGCTCCTGGCTTCGGATCAGCACAGCTCCAGCAGTTGCAGCTATTTGGGGAATGAACCAACAGAAGGAAGACTTTTCTGTCTCTCCCTCTCATGGTCTGTAACTCTCAAATACAATCTTTGAGAGAAAAATTTGGTCCCTGTCCCAGAGAAATCCATTACCTAGTACAAGCAGACTTAACTCAAGTCGTAATGGGATCTCAACTATATAAGAGAACCCTGGAAATTCAGAGCCAAATAGCTTCAATTTGGTAAGGTTAAGATATGTAAAGTCAGCATTAAGAGGCTTTGAAGAAAAAGATTGTTCCAGGTAGGAATGAGGATTTCTGTAAGGTTTCTCAGATAGGGAACCAAGTTACATTGTAAATTCCAGTTTAGGGACTGGTAAAAACACTGTGTGCAGTGCCAGCATCCCTTACGGACATTGTTTTAAGTCTCAGCTGCTCCATTCTGATCTAGCCAAGAGACCCAGAAGAAGCTCGCTCCTGGCTTCATATGGGCCCAACTCCAGCTGCTGCAGCCATTTGGGGAGTGAACCAGTGGAGGAAGACCTCTCGGTAACCGTTTCAAGTTAACTTTAAAAAAGTTAGCTTTTAGAATTGTTTCCTAGATATTGTGATTACATTTCAGAGCATATTAAAGTTATATCATGGAGACTTAGGATAAAACTTTGTTACATACAGTAATTGGAAAACGGGCAGAAGTTGGAGAATTATCAGAGCTTCACATTATGAAGATGTATACGGAAGGCAGGGTTTCAGCAAGAGGTCATGGGGGCCAAAGCTAAAGGTGTAATATGGAAAGACAAACATCCAAGAAAAATGCTTCAGTTACTGAGGTGATAGACTGGTGGATGAAATATAGTAGCCTAGTCTTATTAACCTTCTTTCCAGTTCACCCTTGTGTTAAGATAAGTTGTGGCTATCAGAAGGGGACACATTTTAGATAATACTGAATTCCCGCTCTACAAGCAGAGAAGCCAAGTAAAAACTGGATGGATTGGCCTGAATCTCAGTGAGGAGGAAGCAACCCAGTTGGTGTAAATACAGTGTTTCTCCAGAGGACAGCCAGATTCCAATTAAACTCTTCACCAAAAGCAACACATCACCTGTCCCAAGGATGGGAGAAAGGAGTTCAAAAATGGAGTTCTAGGGGATTTTTCTCCCAGCATTGAAAGCTGAGAGAAGATGCCAAGATACCAGAAAACCCGTGAAGATAACGAGACTGCAGTAGAGCTACAAATGAAGTCAGACGGCCTGCAGTCGTCAGTCCTGGACAAATCCAGGTTGAAAGGTAGACCGAGGGGGAGCACACGTCAC
Source organism: Sylvilagus floridanus (assembly GCA_949820135.1). NCBI lineage: Eukaryota > Metazoa > Chordata > Mammalia > Lagomorpha > Leporidae > Sylvilagus > Sylvilagus floridanus. The sequence goes on from OX463235.1 coordinate 57,770,724, forward strand.
CCGAGACGCTCACACTCAAGTTAGCTCACTCAAGGGACAGGGGTGCAGATGCCGAGTTCACCGCCAGTGAAATGCTCTCCAGACTTCCCGGCAGGTAAGGCGTTTCCACCCTTCTCCCTCTGCCAGGTGTTCATGCAAAGAAACTCCACCCTCCGAATAAAGTCTCAAGAATTACTTGTCAAGGAGAAGAATGTGTAGTGTTCTTGGAAAGAGTTCCCACGTGGGCGACATCTCAGTCCAAATCCTTCCCTGGATGGCCGTGGTGAGGAGAGGGGAAGCTCCTAACTCCACTGAGAACAAAACTGCATCCACCCAGACAGTGGGCACCTGCCTGCCTATCACACACCGGAAACCCTATGGAGATTACTACCGGTCCCACCTTTAAGAAGCAATCAGACTGCTGGCCCCTTTAAGTCCCAGGTCGGCTGAGGCAAGTTAACTTCAATGAAATGAGAGGGATAGAGTAGAGATGGAGATCCCGAAAGTTGAAGAGGGGGCAAGTGGAGAAGCGTCTATCACTTGTAGCTGTGCTCGGGCTTCAGCGTGCACCAGAACCACCTGGAGGGCTTGCAGAGGCCGCTTCTGCTGGTCTCACACCCAGAAACCTTTTAAGGGGCCGTTATTAGATCCCAGGATTTTTGCCTTTCTAGCAGTCTTGCATGGTAACTTACAGGGTCTCGGATACTGGCAAGTGATGACCGTGAAGAAGTGCCGGTTTAGGACTTACTGAGCTGGTAAACGTAGCCGAAGAGGCAAACTAGCAGGCCAAGGGTAAGGATACAACTCCCTACGAACCCTCATTTCCCATTCCAGCTGTCAGACTACGGCAAGCTTAGTGGGTTAGACCACCACGAGTTTATTCCATGCCCATTCTAGAGGCTTTCTGTCCTAAAGTAGTCCTACTCTGAACTCGGCAGGATTGACTTCTTTTGGCAGGTACCAGGCCAAAACCCACTGCCTTACATTTATCAGTTTCTAGTGGGTACCTGTAAGTGTTTCCTGGCTTGTGAGCTGTATCGCCATCAGATTGCTAATTTGATCTCTGCTTTCGACACTGCATCGTTTTCCAATTCCACCTTAGCCACCATTTCCCCACCACCCCACTTTTTCCACCTTTGTACCCCTTTTTCTCCCCTCCCCAAAAGATTCGAAAAACAGGGGCCGGTGCCGTGAAGCACTAGGTTAATCCTCCGCCTGTGGCACCGGCATCCCATATGAGCACCGGCTCTAGTCCCGGTTGCTACTCTTGCAGTCCAGCTAATGCGCCTAACGCCAGCCCCTTTCCTTCCCGTCTTATAAAGACTGTTGCAATTCTATTGGGCCCACCTGGACCATCTTCCCATCTCAGAATCATTAACCCAATCATGTTGCAGACTTTGTTTTACCACGGACGGTAACACCCACAGACTTTGGGAGGGGTCAAATGATGGTGGTGGGAGGAGGAGAGGAAGGGTTATCATTTAGCTTCCTACAGGCACAAATGTCCTTTGCTTTGAACGCTGCCACCCTGCACAGAGAAGTGAAATCAAATCATGTCATGCTCTGAATGTCTGGTTCTTTCCCCACTTGACCTTAAGTCTGTTTTGAAACTCTTGAAGTACCTTTGCTGAAACTTCAGCCTACAATTATCCATACACCTTCCAGGTGATTCCAAACGCAATGCAACTTAAATGATCCAGAGCTCGTTCTACTGGAACTCATTTTAGAAGTTTTTCTTCTTTGAATAAAAGGCAAATGATAAACAAGTAAGCCTCGGTGACTGTTTTTATTAAATCTTCCATGGCTGAGTTCCAGAGCTGCGGTACCTGCTATACCTACATTAATCATGATGAAAAGGGGACAGAGTCAAAACGGGTGGTCTGAAAGTTCCTCGCTTGTAATTATTGCACGTAATAGGGCAAGAGGCAGGACCTAGCACAACAGTCAGCCATGATCATTCTCCTTATTGGATCGCTATGTTTCAAATAGTTTGCCTCTTGTTCACCTTACACTGACTTCCATTTTTCCAAATAAGTAATGGATCACCTCGTATTCATTTGCTGTTCTTTCCTTCTCTTTAGTCCTGGTTTATTTTCATTTCTGGGTTGATTCCTCTTACAGAACCATCCCTGGCATTCCAGGCAACATGCACCTTCTGTCTTTTCCCGCTGTGTTTAGTTTGCCCTTCCTCAAGAGAAGGGATGTGTGCTTGGGTAACTGCTTGGTATAGAACTCAGTTCCATGTGTAGAACACAAGTCCCCATCCTGCTTGTCTGACTGTAGACAGTGATGGCTCATTCGAGGCCTATGTTACAGTGGATGGGGCGAGAGGTCTGTACTGGCACACTGCTTGGCTCACATTCTCACTCATGCCCATGCTGGCAGCCTGCCTTTCCACAATGGCTAACTTATTTTTTTTGGGGGGGGGGGCTTCTTTTTCCCTTGCTATAAGGTTCAAATGAGTTTAAACCATGAAATTGGTCATGTAGTAGGTTTTCAATAAATATTAACTTTTTAAAAATAATTTGTACATTGAGGGTGCCATCTAGGAAACATCCTTTTTTCTCATACAGATGTGAGGCATCAGTAGCTCACTCTGTGATTGTAACCATAGCCTCTATAGTCGCTATAGTCAGCTATTCATTTCACCAGAGGGAACTTTTAACATTTGAAAATGGGTTTGGATTCCCCAAAGCAAGTTGTTGAGATATAGTTGCCATCATTTAAAATGATGTGATGAGTTCACACCATATCTATATATTTTTTCAGAGTGATGAAATATGATTTTTCTAAAATAACATAAAATCCTTAATTGCTTCTTTTTACATGTGAAAAGGAGGTATATACTCTAATCTTCTACTTGCGAAATATATTTCCCCACAACAGTATAAAGATACTGAAAACCTAGGAGAGAAAATTAGTATTTAAATAGTTGCTGTCATCCAAGACTATCAGAGTACACCATAATTTCTTGATGGTTTTTATTATCTTTAAGTTATGAAAAATTTTATTGCTTAAATGAAACTTTTAAAGTCTCTTGCTTGCTCGCTAGCTCTCTTACTCATGCTCTCTCTCACTTTCTCAGTAGAATCAAGAAGAAAAACTCGGATTTTATTTTCCCCATTTTTCCAAACAAGAAAATTGTACATAGGGTAAAGTTACCCAACTCACACAAATTCAAAGGTTTGTAACTGAGAGAGAGGGAGACAAAGAAACGGGCAGATTTGCAATCTGCAGGTTCACTACACAAATCGCTACAATGGCTGAGACTGGTCCAGGCTGAAGCCAGGAGCTTAGAACTCCATCCAAGTCTCACATGTGGATGGTAGCAGCCCATGTGCTTGGGCCATTTATACTGCTTTCCCAGGTACATTAGCAGGGAGCTAGTTCAGAAGTGGAGGAACTGGGACTTGAACTGACACTCATGGGAATGATGGTATTGCAGTGGCAGCCTAACCCACTGTGCCACAACTCCAATCCCCCAAATTAAAATTTTCACAGAATCTCCATGCACCCTTAAAATTAGAAATGTTTTTAATAGGAAGAGAGAAAGCAATGGGTTTGAGCTACCATTTCTATGTATTGTTTTCAGATATATATTCCTATTGGACTACATAGAAAGTTAGCCATGTTAAAATATCAGTAACATTTTACCAGAGTTCAAAAAGTATACCTCATATAAATTCATGTATAGTTGGGCCCCAAGAAGAGATTAACATTTAACTTCTGCTAATAGTAGGCAAGTACCTAGCCTACCTTCTGGAAATGAAGTTGACAGTAGTTCAGTGGCCAGAGACCTGAAAGGCAGACCCATGAAGAGGGTAAGGGATCATATGTACTCCTGAAATACAAAGGAACTTCAAAACTTCTTGGAAAATGTAATTAAAAGATAATCTTATTTTGGAGCCAAAATTTTTGAAATCTGTGCACAATGTTTTCATAATACTCTTCATGGACTTCTTACATTGCTTAAATGCATGGATTTGAAAAGTGTTTTGAAACGGACACTATGAGAAACAGTGACTTGATCAGCTCTTGTGCTGACTGTTGTTGTACAATGTAATACTTTATCCATTTTAGTATTTTTTTTATCCTAGTACTAGTGGTTGAACTCTGTAATTAACACACAATTATTCTTAGGTGTTTAAATTTTAACTGAAAAGTGATCTCTGTGAAATATAAGAGTGGGAATAAGAGAGAGAGGAGATGTACAATTTGGGACATGCTCAGTCGGACCTGCCCCAAATGATGGAGTTAGAATTGTGCCAGGGGATTCCAATACAATCCCATCAAGGTGGCATGTACCAAGGCCATCTCACTAGTCCAAGTGATCAATTTCAGCTCACAATTGATCACACTGATAGGTCTAAGAGTCAAAGGGATCACACAAACAAGACTAGTGTCTGCTAATACTAACTGATAGAATCAAAAAGGGAGAGAATGATCCAACATGGGAAGTGAGATACACAGCAGACTCATAGAATGGCAGATGTCCTAAATAGCACTCTGGCCTCAGAATCAGCCCTTAAGGCATTCGGATCTGGCTCAAGAGCCCATGAGAGTATTTTAGGCATGGAAAGCTATGACACTCTGAAAAACAAAAAAAAGAAGACCTAAATGAAAGATCTCTGCGAATGTGATCCCAGTGGAAAGAACGGGGCCATCAAAGAAGGAGGTACCTTTCTCTGAAGGGAGGAAAGAACTTCCACTTTGACTATGACCCTCTCGGAATAAGATCTAAGTCGGCGAACCCTAAAGGCTTCCATAGCCTTGGCAACTCATGACTAGAGCCTAGGGAGATTACTGACGCCATAAACAAGAGTGTCAAATTGTTAAATCAACATCAGGAGTCACTGTGTACTTACGTCTCATGAGGGATCTGTCCTTAATGTGTTACCCAATGTGAAGTAATGCTATTACTAGTACTGAAACAGTATTTTTACACTTTGTGTTTCTGTATGGGTGCAAACTGATGAAATCTTTACATAGTATATACTGAATCGATCCGCTGTATATAAAGATAATTGCAAATGATTAAAAAATCTTGGTGTTAAATTGGAAATTGCATAGACAATTAATCAAATTAAAAAAAAATCATGTAGGATCTCTGTCCTTAATGTGCTGTACATTGTGAATTAATACTATAACTAGTACTCCAACAGTATTTTCACTTTGTGTCTCTATGTGAGGGCAAACTGTTGAAATCTTTACGTAATATGTACTAAACTGATCTTCTGTATATAAAGAGAATTGAAAATGAATCTTGATGTGAATGCAAGGGGAGAGGGAGCGGGAAAGGGGAGGTAGCGGGAGGGAGGGAAGTTGTGTGGGGGGGAGCCATTGTAATCCATAAGCTGTACTTTGGAAATTTATATTCTTTAAATAAAAGCTTTATATATTAAAAAAGTGTTTTGAACCAAAATAAGCTTTTCTTTTTAATATTTATTTTTTAAATTGACAGGGAAGGAGGAAGGCAGTGAGAGAGGAAGTGAACAAGGTAGAAAGAACTCCCCAAACAACAGCAACAGCTACACCTTGGAGAAGTCTAAATCCAGGTGTCCCTTATAGATGACAGAAGCCCAATTACTTGAGCCATCACTGCTGCCTCCCAAAGTCTGCATTAGTAGTAAGCTGGAGTTAGGAGTGTGAGTAGGTATTAAATTGAGACATTCCAACGTAAGATACAGACCTGCCCCTAAATTCATCTTTTAACCATTCTCCAAGTTTCTAAAGGAAACTTTAGAAGCACCTATGTCTAAACACATAGGGTAGATTAGCTGATTTCCTTTATACTATCAACTTGTCTGTCAAAAAGATGGCTGGATTATTCTGTATTTCAGCTAGATAGATTGAAAAAGGTAGGTAGGCTTCTTTCATAAGATCTCAAATTGGCTCTGCTCTCAATTTATTTCTAGATAAACATGACCTCTTTATTAAGGCTTCTGACAAGTTTCACTTATAGCATACCTTTTTAGTTTAAGTCCAAATGACCTGCAGAGAGATTTAGCCAGGCTTTCATTTTCTGAAGCTTAAGAGGTGGGGAAAATAAAAAGAAAATAAACTGATATTGTTTGAGTCCATTTCTTGGTCTCTAATGAATTTTCCAATGGCCTGACATCTCAAATTACCAAACTCATTCCTAACTGGACCTTCTGAAATTGAACTAATCTCCATTAAGAAGAAAACTGAAGTGTTTCCCAATTAAATATCAGGAACCCATGCAACATCTTGGGGAGAAAAACTTCACATTCAAAACTACAATGCATGTTTATTAATTCTTTTAACTTGGTTACTTTTAGTTGTTGTGTTTATAGCTGACACTTCACATATACAGGGGTTCTAATCTTTCTTGAAACTCAAGTGAATCAACTCAGTATGGAGAATGCTAAAAACTCAACATCTGAAATTAATAAGAAGACTCATCAAGGCAACTATGCAGACGTCAGATACACAAACACACATAATTTAATGCACAAACATGCAAAAGGTTCTGTGCTTTCTACAGTAGGCATTCCAAAAGCAGGGACTTCATAACTGACACTGCTCTGATGTCTTCTTCCTATTGACACTTCCTTTTTTTTTTTTTTTTTTGCCTATCTCAACCTAAATGGAATAAGTATTCTCACATGTAACTGTACCATTCATTGAACAGAAGAATGGCTCATTTTAATGCAGGTGGCTCAATCTGTTCCTCATGTGGGACATGTTCACATGACAGAATTATCAGAATATAATGTGTTTGTCCCAAAACTGTGAATGAGAGGAGACAGATTTTAAGCTTGGGCTTCAGGACAAAGTGGAGTAGTGGGAACTGCAGATTAGCATCAATTCTAGTCTTGGCTTGCCTCTTAACAGCTGTGAATATTAGGAAAACCAATTAATTTCTAGGACCACCAGTTTTCAATACTCCCTGAAGCCAAATATTTTATTCTATTCTATGTAATCATTTTATACAAACATAATAAATTTTAAGGCAAATGACACATAAAATTTAAGCATTTACATTTAGTGTACTTCCATACTTCTGCTACTGAATATGAGATAGGTAAACAGCTAGGAGGCAATGAGTGAGGTGGTTAGCCTAGCAGTTAAGATGTCCACTTCCCATTTCTGAGTAGTTGGATTTAGTTTCTAACTCTGGCTCCAGACTCCAGCTTCCTGCTAAGGCAGACCCTGGCAGGCAATGAAGATGGCTTAAGAAACTGTTTCCTGCTATCCACATGGAAGACCTGGATTAAGTTCCTAGTTCTCAGCCTCAAACAGGCCCTGTCCCAGCTGTTGTGGACATTTAGAGAGTCAACTAGCATATGTGAGCTTTTTCTATGTGCTCTGTGTCTCACTAATAATCGAATTTTTTAAAAAAAAACCCGCAACAAGACAAGTTTTTTGCCTCCAAAGGGCTGAGAACCTGTGTGATAAGACTCATACATAGGAAGCAAACGGAGAGTAAGAGATTGGCAATGAAGGGGACTTTGATAAGACAGGATGAGATGCACATGTTAAAGAAGAATATGAATTATGGGGCTGGCGTTGTGGTGCAGCGGGTTAACGCCCTGGCATGAAGTGCTGGCATCCCATATGGGCGCCGGTTCTGGTTCTGGCTGCTCCTCTTCTGATCCAGCTCTATGCTGCGGCCTGGGAGAGCAGTGGAAGGTGGCCAAAGTCCTTGGGCCCCTGTACTCATGTGGGACATCTGGAGGAAGCTCCTGGCTTTGGATTGGCGCAGCTCAGGCCCTTGTAGCTATCTGGGAAGTGAACCAGCAGGTGGAAGACCTCTCTCTCTCTCTCTCTCTCTCCCCCTCCCTCTGTAACTCTTACTTTCAAATAAATAAATAAATCTTTAAAAATAATATGAATTATGTGTTCAGGTAAAAATTAAAATATGGTAATTAGTGACAGAATGAGAGTGCATTCTAGATAGACAATAAGAACAAGGGTACAGATATTCACATAGGGTGAAACATTTTGGATACAGTAAAAGGTCAATAAATATTGCATAGAGGATGTAGCTGAGTCATGGAGAGATGGGACGATCATGGAAATCTTCAAATCCAGAGAATCAGGTGCCTATAGTAGTGTTTGAGAAATGCTGTGATAACCAGCACACCAAGGCAGCATCCAGATGTGTGGGGTGGGGAGTTCAACCTGAAATTGCAAGTGTGGGACTCCAAGAAGCTCTGAACTACCAAGGAGACTCTGGGGGAGAATTGACCAGGTTGAGGTTTAAAATGGGATTAACACGAGAGATTCAGACTATAGGCATTTTGTCATTCATGATGCCTTTTTGGACAATAAGAGTCGCTGCCATCATTCCTTTTGCATGCAGATTAGTACCTTCTCATAATGGGATTGGTTCATGAGAAGCAGATTCTGAGACTAGGATTCACAGTGGAGTGATTTATTAAGAAAGTGTTCCCTGGAGAAACCCGTAAGAAAGTACAGAAACAAATACAACGAAAGGGAAGAAGCCAAGCAAGGAAGCGGTTTCAGGTAAACAGCCAACCTCGGCTGGATCCTGCAGAGAAACTCTGGGGTATGAATTTCATGGCAGATTTTGTTCTGAACCCATCAAAGCAAGGAAGGTGGGTTTTAATTTCCTGCACCAATTAGTCATTGGTGAAGGAATGCCCTGGGGAGAGAACAAGAAAGTAAACTTGCAAGGCACTTCTAGATCTCCATGCTAGCAGGCAAAAGAGCCCTTGGAAGTCTTGTGAAGTTCAGGCCAGGGTAGGCCTGAAAAGAACATAGAATCCAGAAACCAATGCACAGAAACAGTAGCAGGGGATCTACAGTGAGCACTGGCAGTAAGTGCTTCCTTGGGGGCGCTAGGTTCATAACAGGATTATTTTTCTCTTCTTTCATTTTGGCCTGAACTTGCAATTTCAATCCCATTACTTCGTCTTTTTTCCATTGCAGGGCATTTCACTGTTTACTACTTGTTTATTATCTCTTCATTCCATTTTTTTTTTTTTTTTGCCTGCATTCCTGTGATAGTGCTTGGCTTTTTCTACAAGCTACCTCCTTGCCCTTGGAAGCATTGTTTACGCCAACTCCTTTCTCAGGTGCTTGGTCCTTGAGCTGTGTAGAGTTCCTATACTTTCTCTCAAGGGTCTCTGGCCCAGCAGGGCCCTTTCTCTTCTGTTCAGCACCCACCAATTTTCCAGCTGGACAAAAGCCCCATTACTTTCTTATCTGAGAATCTAAACAGAGTCTGGAGGCCCCAGACTTCCAAGACTCCCATTACCTATTTTGCCCCTCCAGCAAGAAGTGTTCAGATTTAATCCTGCATCACAGAAAATAATTAGGTCTTTAAAGCCTATAAATTACATTTGTCAGTAGCGGAGAAAACAAATGGACTTCCTGGTTCTCTAGTGGCAATGATGAATGGCAACACTGAGCTTTTGCTTTAAGAAGCCTGTGTGGACCTAGGAGCTCGTTTATTGACTCTTAACAAAAAAAACTGTTAATTCATGCCATTTTAGATGCTGGCGGCCAAGTCCTGCATATAATGGTGTTGAGGGGTCCTACTGGGTTTCGGGAAGGTCTATGTGGTGCATAGTCCTCCAATGATAAGAGAGAGTGCTGCTGGGGCCCCTGTTTATAGTAGAATATGTGACAAAAGGATTCTGACTAGACAACCCATTAACTAAGATTTATATGTTGCTAACAGGTATTAATGGGATGGATGGTATCTTTATAGGACATGGATTCCTGGCTAACATTCATGATGTAAACCCTTTAGCTTGACCACAAGGTAGTGTAGAAGCTAAATTTCAGAGTTTAAGGTAAAATGTAAATGATTAAAAATGGTTCTAAAGGTATAGAGTATGTAAGCTGAGAAACAAAGCTCGATTTGCCCTAATGATTGCTACTAGGGTGCAGAAATCAGTCCGCACTGTGTGCAGTCATTGAGGAGTGCCATGCCTGGGAGAGCCCTGCAGGCTCAGGGAGGTGGGAAGATTCTAGACTGACAGACACTGTTAAAGCACCTCATTATGCTGTGTATTTTGACATTGCTTAAAACAGAACTCCCCTCCACCACAATCCTGCTCCCTCGGCAGTTACTGCATTATGGTACTGTTGAAACAAAAAGATACTGAGGTTGAGATTAACCAAATACACATTCCTCTCTCCAATCTCGAGGAAGGAACTGACAGCAAATGATTGTATTTAAGCAAATATGTAACTGCAAGAGTTTTCAATCAAAGCTGATTTGAATCCCGTAATATCCTTAGCAAGGATATTATGAATATGCCGATGAAACACAGCCCTAGACAAATATAATAAGCAAGAGAAAAACAGAACAAAAGAAGCAAATCAAGAAGAATCAGCCAGCATCTCAGCTTGCCTCTTTGTCATCCACACAAGCAATCAGCAGAATAAACTCAATTCTAATGAATGCTGTTCTCCTGGCTTAACACTCACAGAAGCAGGGGAATCTATTCAAGGTCTCTGTTCAATTCTGTTCAGAGAAAGAACTGCACAGAATTCAGGTTTCTATAAAATTCATCTTCTGTAGCACCACCTAGAAACCTACATTTGTATTCATGTGTTAGGAATATTACAGTAAAATACAAGAAAATTCTCGAGATTCTATGGCCTCTATGAAGGAAAAGTAATTCATAGCCCTATATAGAAAGTACTTTAAGGTCCCACATATTTTTTCATCATTTCTGTGCACTTCATGGAGAGAAGCTGTTGATGTGTCAAACACTTATTTAGACCTACAGTGTGGAAGGGCCAGTGCTACATCCCTTGCAGGTTGCAGACGTGAACGAGGCCTGTCTCCCTTTCTCTAGTGGATGGATAGCTCTCGCGATTGGGGAGCCAGACAGAGACAGATATAATTGCCATAATAGACATCCTGGCATGCTGACCACACAACTGAAAGAGACTCCATGTATTTAAGAATTGGGGAATTGAAAAAGCAGCAATGAAAGTGGCAAAATAGGTCATATATCCTGATGAAAGCTGGCCCAGGAATGTGGGAGCCCCAGAAGGGACAGTAATGGAGCTCCTCTACTAACATTTTTAAATTGTACTTTTAATATTTATGTATGAGATTGAGGAAGTGATTTCTTTGCTCAAAATTATAAACAAAAACTGTCATAAATAGAAAGATTGTCCTTTGCTAATTTACAGCCAAAAAGGGTTCTGTAGACTATTAGCAACAAAATTGTTTGCTTTTATGCAATGTTTGCTTTTGTTGCAGTTTTATTTTATGTTTATATGAACTGAATTTCTTGAGATGCATAATAAATAAAAATGACATAAGACTTATTGAACACCTATTTTATGAGATGTTCTATTCACAGTGAGTTATATTTTTTATTTTTACTTTGTAAACTTCAAAACAACCTTGTACTTTGTCAATGGCACCATTATAAAATAAAAAACCCTCAAATTTTCCAGTTAAAGCTTATAATTTACCTTCTTTAATTAAGTGATATAAAATATGGTTATTAAAAGAAATTACTGACTCCTGACAAGGAACATTAAACCACTTATAAACTGTATTTAGAACCTCATATAGCTGTAGATATACATGAAATTTGCAAAAAAGATATTCATAGACATGTTTGCTGCAAAAATGAGTTTTATCTTCATATTTCCCTGAGATGATGTTGTCTGCTTTGCTGGAATCTTTATCAAATTAGTTTTGTACTCATTCATTCATTAGTCAGGAGACCTGATCTTCAAACTAACCTGATGATATATGAAAATTCCACAAAATCCAGATTTCTCTAGTTCACAAGTCATATAGCTAATATTTACAGTTAATTTTAGATTCTCTTTGTTACACCTTCAGATTACTGCTATAATCATGTGTTCTTAAATATAAACATATTTTTGTTTTAATTTGGAATGCAGGTTTTTAGAGTGGCAAATTTGAAATTTTCCAGTACATAAACTACGTCATCAACTAATATTCCAGCTGACATTGAGCTTTTAACATTTCAAGTATTTCTTAGGAAAATTCCATTGCCTCTCACAGCTTGGGTAATAGAAATGCACTTCAAAGAATATATTCTGGCTGGCACCGTGGCTCAATAGGCTAATCCTCCACCTAGCAGCTCCGACACACCGGGTTCTAGTCCCAGTCAGGGCACCGGATTCTGTCCCGGTTGCCCCTCTTCCAGGCCAGCTCTCTGCTATGGCCCAGGAGTGCAGTGGAGGATGGCCCAAGTGCTTGGGCCCTGCACCCCATGGGAGACCAGGATGAGCACCTGGCACCTGCGTTTGGATCAGCACAGTGAGCCAGCCGTGGTGCGGCAGCTGCGGCAGCCATTGGAGGGTGAACCAACGGCAAAAGGAAGACCTTTCTGTCTCTCTCTCTCTCTCTCACTGTCCACTCTGCCTGTAAAATATATATATATATATATATATATATATATATATATATATTCTCTGCTGTCCACATTATAGGATTTTATCTTAAACCCACAGCCCTGTGCAAAGTAGAATTAAAAAACAAATATAGGGGCAGACATTTGATGTAGCACGTACACTATCACTTGGTTTGCCTGCATCCTACATAGGAGTGCCTGGCTTAGAGTCCTGGTTCTACTCGTAATTCCCAGCTTCCCGCTCTGTGCACTTCTGAAGGCAGCAGATGATGCCTTGAGTAGTTGGGTCCCTGCTACCCACATGAGAGTTGGATGAGTTCACAGCTCCTAACTTCAGCTTTGCTCAGCACTTGGTTGTTGTGATTTGGGAGAGAACCAGTGGGTAAGATCTCTCTCTTTCTCTAAAAATAAAGAGTTTAAAAATAAAAATGAAATCTTATTTATTCTTTCAACAATCTTTGTTCTATGGAGAACTATTATCCCTATTAACAGTAAGGGAAACTAAGGGTTCGGAAGGTCCAAGTGTATGTAAACAGTAAATGGAGGAGCCTGAATTCAAACTTGGATCCTTGTAACTGCAGTTTCATTTATTGGTAAATTTCAATCCTGATTCTTCAATGATAATATCAAGCTGATTTCATAAGGTTGTGGCTCTCAGTGTGTGCAAACACCTAGTCACATTGATATGCAAGAACACAGATGTTTTGAAAAGGAAGCATTGGTGTATGGGGCAGAGGTGCAGACAACACAGCTATCTTTGGTTCAGTGATTCTTGCCCGTATGGCATTGTCTTAATCAGAACGTACCATGTACCTCATATAAAACAGGAAACGTTTTTATTCTGAGTTACTTCATGGAGTAGTGCTGGAACCTGTTCAGTTTGATCACTACACTTGCTACTCTGATATTTATTGTCCATGTGTTGCTTCCCACCTTCACAATCACTTCCTTCTAGAATTTGGGATCCCAGGAAATATTTCCTTTGTTCAGGAGGTTTGTCACCACTGTCCCCCAGCACTTAGAACAGTATTTGAAAGAAAAAGGTGATCCATAAGGTTGATTAAAAGAGGCATGAATGGATTTCAAGGTCTTTGGAGAATATAAAGGGCTCTTTTATTATCAAAGATTGCTATGATTATCCTCATCTTAAAACTTCTAGGTGGTCAGTCATCTCCATGACAGATTTAGACCTTGGGTTGACTTGATATCTTATTCTTCTCAGCTCAGGTTACTGATACTTGATTATAGTTCTTTTTCCATAAAAAAAGACACAACATATATTTGAAACTGAACATAGAAATTTATCACTATTAAGAAGCAACACATGCTGTTTGGGGCACAATTGACTGGGAGAGGCTAAGACTTGACATAAATGGAGACAAAACCGGGAAAGTTCTGTTGTTTATTTGGTTACTGTTCCTTGACTGTTTTCCCCTTGAGATGGAGGTGAAACTTCATCTCTGACACTCCGCTTCTGCACAGCCTATGAGGAGGAGCTCCACCAGTGAGGAGGGAGGGACAATGAAAGGCCCGCTTTTCCCTCTGATGGCTCACGAATTTTCATTGCCTCCTGAAACTGTGTTAAAGCACTTATAAGACAATTAGTTTGCTGGGCTGCTACTGCCATCCAGATCCATCTTTTTCATCAGGCAGTTCCTGCTGGTACCAACCAATCTGGAACTGGTTTAATAGAACACTAACAATAATCACTTCCTGGAAACCTCAATGCATAAACATATGGGTTTTATTTGGATAAAAGTCCTGCCAGCCTTGGGATTTTATTATTTCAGAGTCCCTGAAAGATAAATTCCCCCTGTTTTCACATACCCAGGACAAGCCCAAAATCATTTTTGCTTTTCATGAAGATTCACTCCACTGTTATAGATTGGCTGAGAGCCATTACACATGTACTATAGCATTCTGCAAGTGTGGACTGGGATGGAAAGAGGTTCTATCTAGTTGTCACAAAGATATGTTTCTACCACGTAGTTATGATAGTCAACCCTGTACTGAAGGAAGAAATAAATAAGACAGTATCTATTCATAGCAGTTATCTAAAATGTCTTCTCACAATTCGGACATAATTTTCCCCATATTTTCAAGTTGAGGAGACGGGTTCAGGTCTTGTATATTTGCTCCAAGGTGATCTCAGTGATACTATTAACATCTATAGAGAAGACTGGTTAAATTAGGTTAAGTCATCCAACTTTGCCAAAATTGAAACTTTTCTTAACCTATGAGACAGTGATCCAACTTACTAGCAAAGTGGCTCATTTCTAAGACAACTAGTTAGTTGCAAATTAAATATCCCTAAGATACTGAAGTGGCTCATCGCTTTACAGTTTTATAAGTGCTATCACACACATTTACTCATTTGAGGCTTGTAGCAGCCTCTTGGGAAAGGCAAAAGAAAGAATGTCATCATTTATAAGATAGGGTCCTAACAAGTCTCAGGAGGGTTAAAATGAATTACTCCAAGTCCAGCCAGGATATGGTTGAGCTGGGACAACCCCAAAGGTCTTATTTGCTTTTCATAAGGATTTACTACAAAGTTCTTTTAAGTAATGAACTCCCTTAGTGCATTTCAAATAGGTTTCATATGCAGAGGGTTGATTTACATACCACCTTTTCCTAGCCCTTCTTATACCTAATGTAAACAGATACTCCAGAAAGTAGTCATAAATACTAAATTTATTTCTAGTCTCAGGAAGTATCAGCAAGGTACTTCTAGCTCATAAGAGAAGCAAGGTTTCTGAAGATAATGTTAACACAGTTAGCACATCCAGCTTTGAGTTTCTCCACCATGCCACCTCATCTACTCATTCTAAATAATTCTACATTAGGAGTCAGACCAAAGCCATCAGTCTCCAAAGAGCTCAGACACATCTGTTTCCTTGCATTTTCCACATTCCCTTCCAGCATTAGTTTACCACATTTTCCTGGCATGTTGTTTGTAAGGCATTTGGTTTACTACCATATTTTTCTGTGATCTTCATGAATGAGAAGACTGCATGTTCAATTTCTCTCTTTCTTGTGTTCTCCCTCTGTCATTGCCATTTCTCTGGAACTTTTTCTCCTAACCTATAAGGATCCTCCCCTCATTTGAACCACTCTACAATTTATTGACTTTGCTCATTTTTTCCTAATTATCTTGTGTTTTTTCTTTCATGCTATTCAAAATTAGATGAGGACAGAAATACTTGACTATACTACTTCATATCTATGGCCTACCTAGCAAACTAAATAGTGCTTCACGGATCAGAAGTTCTAGGTAAATATCCACAAAAATTCTTGATTTTTTTCCTGAAGTAAACATCACCAATGAGAATGCAATTACCTTTTCCTTGGTAGAGAATACTGTCAACTGTAGCCTAACATAGCACATACATAACTGGTAATATTTGCAAGGATGCCTAGGTGTATCCTTCTAAACAGTATTCCAAAGGAATCCATTGGGAAGCTACATATGGTCATCATATTTTAATAATAAAAATAGCTAACATGTATTGAATGCTAACTATGTGCTAACTACTGTTCTAAGTATTTTAGGTATTCTCCATGTACTCCTCAGAGAAAACAATCTTTGGAGAAGCAGAACAATGATGGATCTGGAAGGGTGAGCCCTGCTAGACAGTCCTGGTTCAATGACATATATACTTCTAAACCAAGGATTCCTTGAACATGGGAATTTTGTTTTCTTAATCAGTTCTTGGTGGATATTAAGTGTCTAATAAATGGAGGAATAAATGAATTCCAATATTGCTCAAAGCATCTTTTTAGACTCCATGTTGGACATTCATTTGCAAAAAAAAAAAAAAATCAGTCTCATGACTGTATAATCATTCCTCATTTCCTTCCAGGAATGAGGTTAGTTAGCTGGATGAACCACTTCCATTGGGAAACTTAGCTCCCATTGACCTTGGATAACTACAAAGTCAACCAAATTTTCCTTTGAAGAATATAATTGTGAATTAGGGTTTCTCAGCTTTGGCACGATTGACATTGATGACTGGATAATTACTTGTGGTGGGAGGTTGTCCTGGAGGATGTCTAGTAGCATTCTTAGTCCCTACTCATAAAAAGTCAAAGCAGCTTCCCACCAACTCCCAGTTGCCACAACCAGTAATGTTTCTTGTCATTGCCAAAAGTCTGGCATGGTGAGAACTGGGACAAAATTATCCTTGATTAAGAACCACTCTTGTATCTCATTAAGATTTTTTAAAAGGAACTGCAAGTGTTTGTTTTTATCATCATTCTCCAAAAAAGGATGTCCAGACAAACTTGAGAAAAACAATATCTTTGGAATAAGCAACAGCTTCATAAGAGGACACTTCAAAAGGAACAACACAAGTTTCCATGTTTAACTTCTTACATATTTCAGCTAGAAAAGAAAATCAGACTTATTTCACTGTCAATGAGCCCCTCTTGCTCTCTCAAGGACAGCAGGGTTCCTGAGTGAATCTTGTCATTTACCACATTTGAAAGGGGTCTGGGTGGCATCCAGTGACTTCACTGACTTGCCTGATGTAACCCCTTTGTCCTGCCTGAGGGACTCATGCTCTTCCTCTGACTGATGTCCCTCCTGCCCCTTTGATGGTTGCTTCTTCTTTGGCTCCAGCCTTTCTCCTCATCATTCAATAAGTGGCCTCCAAGGATTCACACTACTTTTCCACAGTGGTGTCTGCTTCCCACTTCACCTCAGATGTCCCATTACTCTCAGAGAGGATGAGACTGACTCTCTCTCTCTCTCTCTCTCTCTCTCTCTCTCTCTCTCTCTCTCTCCCCAAAAGGGGCAATCTTTTGCCTATCCAGAGATACATCTTCATAGCCAGCTCCACAATTACTAGAAACCACACTGACCATCCATAGCAGTGGGGAGGATGAGCCAATCATGGCTGACTGGCTGAAAAGGACAGTAAACACTCCTCTTCCTCAGCTTTGCTGCCCCAAATGAGAAGAGCAGACTGCTAAACAGCTCACGGCCATTAGCTATCAATTTGATTTAGCAACTGCACTGCCACTCTGACAGCCCAGCAGCCAATTAGTGGCCACAAGTCATCAGCATTAATTTGTTCACATTTCCCCCTGCAAATTGCTAATTGGTTGAATTGAGCAGCGGTTGGCTGGGCTGCTGGGGAGGAAAGAAGGGGTTGAGCTGTATCATTTTCTTGCTGAGCTTATTTAGATGAGAGGGGATGCTAAAGGACAAACTGCTCTGAACCCTTTAACAACTTGGACTGGTAGTCCTTTGCAGCAAAATGTTATTAATTTTGCTAATTATGATAGTTTTCTACTTCCTTCAGATTAACCAACATCTCATCTGCTGGGGTTGCTTAAAGAATGAATAGGTTAAGCATTGTTCTACACTCTTTTATCAAGTCTTTTGATGTATTTATATTTTGTTCTAATAAATATTAAGATACTGATGAGACATTAGTAGTGTCGGTGTATTGATTATTTCCCGTAGATGAACTCCCCTTCTCTTTTTCCTAAACCTTTGCTCTTCTATGCCTGTTTCAGTCCTCTTTTAGACCGACTCCTATAAACTGTGCCTCTCACTCTGGTGTTCTTATTTGCCATGGGTTTTGGCTAATGTGAGTCACAGGAGTGCAAGACCGGAGTGCAAGAGGAGTTTTGCTCAGCCTACTTCCTACTTGCTTTGGTGTACATTTCCGTATTGGTTGCTGTCCTGCATAACTGCATGGCCTCACAGGTGGTAGCTCGTCTACGACTCTTCCTATCACCAAGCCCCAATAATACTGTTTCATTTTCTTGCTTACAGTTATGACTTCCTACAGCTGCTAGTTTCTAGGTGCCTTCACACACATTCATGGTCTCTTTAAATCTGCCAATATGCCTGCTGAGTGTCCATTCATTAAATTCCCTTAAAAATACCACCCAGTGAAAGCATTTGTTTTATGTGCCTGATACTTTCCATATGCTTTCACTCAACATGTTTATTTTGCTCATGCCAATTAAGGAGCTAGGGGTTCAGCTATGGATGGGAAAGTAGGAATTTCCAGTTTAGGAATCAGATATTAGATAATTAGAAAAGAAATCCACCATGGTAGGTATTCTAGAATCAGTGGTGCCTAGTTCTAACCCTAACCTGGGCTCCACTGCTTCCTAAGTATACTGCCTCAAGCAAATTACTCAACCTTAAAGTATCTTACATTGCTTTTTCATCTGTAGAATGGGGATAACTATGCTACCTGTTCGTATTTGTTGGTTAGAGCCATCATCACAAAGTACCACAGACTGAGTGGCCTAAACAACTAAAACTTCTCACAGTTCTGTAGGCCGGAACTACACAATCAAGGTGTTTACAGGTGTGATTGCTTTTGAGACCTCTCCTTGGTTTGCAGGTGGCCTCTTTCTCCCTGTGCGTTCGTGGGACCTCTCCTCTGTGCCATGCAGCAGACCTGGTATTCCTCTGTGTTTCCTGATCTCTTTTCATGAGGATGGGAATCATGTGGAAGTAGGGCACACCATACTGACCACCTCATTTTAATTTAAATACACCAATAAAACTCCTGTCTCCAAATATGGTTACATTTTAAGGTAGTAGAGGTTAAAATTTCAACATACAAATTATGAAGGGACACTCTATGTTATCATGGGACTTTGTCATTATATCTACTCAAGGCCATAGACTAATGGAGAAGTTACTATTTCAAAAACCATGGATAAATGTGCTAGAGGAGAAGAGAGTGAGGGAAATCTTGCATAGGTACTTGAAGCTTCTACAACTTGCAATTCATTGGGAAGCAGATCAGAGGGGGCAAACATGACCTCAAGGGGTTACAAAGTACAATCTATCATATATCTAGAGGGTAATAGAGTCACAATCATTTAGTGCACAGAAGTAAAGGCCACTGCAATATTATCTCTGTCTCCCAAGCAATAACACTTTGCTAGTGAAGTACACCACATTACCCAAGATGACAGAATGAGCAAATGGTGGCTTAGGTTTCAACTCCAAGTCTGCTCCAACACCAGGGCTTTTAGTCACAAACATATATGGAAACCCATTCCTGTATCGACCCTGGTGTAGCTCAATAACTTGAATTAATATGTGCTTTTAAAGTATATTTTCAGTAAGTCAAAATAAACTCAATCTGATTGAGTGGAAAGATCTACTTTGAATTTCTTTTCAGACATGAAGGACATGTCTGATTTTCATTCAATTCCCTGAGCAAATTATTCACAATGAAGAAAAAAGTTCATTATCTTGTTCTTTGCCTCCTCCTACTCCTTATTCTCTGGTCTTCTTGGACCCTTGTCCTCCTCTTCTTCCTTTTTCTCCCATTAATATATTGGGTATCCAGTACATCTGTAAACTGAAGAACCTTGAGAGACCATCCATTAAGAACAGTTGTTTAAATATCAGTTAAGATTCAATGTGTCAGAATTAAATGTCTCCTATTGTGGGAGTTAAGAAATGCATCATATTAATCCACCGCATGATGCCCAAGCCAGAGAAAGGGCACTAAGCAGTCTCACTACCTAAAGGGGAAGAGAAGAAAATCTTTATGCTTTGGTACATCTCTTTGATGGTGTAGAAAGAGCACTTGGCTGAGAATCATGAGACAGATTCCAACATTATTTCCTGTCAATGACAACTAGCCACATTCCTGAGAACTTTGGACCTGCCTCTTGTATGAGGAAATCAAAGACTGCTTCCCAACTATAATGTTTTATTGTTATGAGTTTAATATAACAGTGTTCACTGCTAGTCCAATCTAAAACAGAGGGTGTTTTCATCAGCTGGAGTCTTCCGCTTCCTGAGAACAAAATTATTTATTTATTTAAAAGGCAAAGTTAGAGAGAGAGAGATCTTCTGTCTACATGCTCACTCCCCAAATGGCCACAACATCCAAGGCCAATCTAGAGGAAAGCCAGGAGCCAGGAGCGCTTCCCAGATTCCCATGTGGTTGCAAGAGCCTAAGCACTTGAACCATTCTGCTTTCCCAAGTGCATTAGCAGGGAGCTGGATTGAAAGTGGAGCAGCTGGGGCTCCAGCTGGCTCCCATAAGGAATGCCAGCATCACAGGCTGCGGCTTTACCTGCTATGGTACTGCACTGGTCTGGAGAGCGAAAACTTAGTGGTGAAGGAGAGGTGGTCATTGGTAATGTCTTTTTCTTATATAGAATGTCCTTTTCTAGACTGATTTTCTTCCCGATTATAGTTACTTTATAGCAAGCCCAACGATAGCGGATCTGGTGAGCCTTTCCATCTGTCGTGATGTTTATGGTCAGACAGCACTTGCTAAATACATACATTTTGGAATGAAGTGTGTTTATATCTTTTTACTGTAGGAAGTCTTGTGAAAGCCACAGGTGGCTAGGAGACATGCTGTTGTCCTGGAGACTTTCTAAATTTGCTTAGACAAACAAAACTAACACCCTGTACGTCAAGGACCAAATCAAAGAGTGTGTAGGTGGCAACAGTGAACTGGGACCCGGAATATCTCTGATGCTATATGTCCTGTGGCAACTCTCATCACGTCATGTTACTATTTCATCTGCAAGATGGGGAAAATAAAAATGAACTCACATGGAGTTACTCGGTCATGCCAGTCATCCACACTTCACACTCATGATTTCTGTCTTCCTTGGGACCCTCAATGCTGCCTAGAAATTCTACTGCCTTCATCGGTCCTTTATTCTCCAGTTCTCCTAGAAGGCTAAACTTTCTCCTCTGGGTCTTCCAATCCTCCTTCCTCATCCTCAGCTGAAGCTGATAAGTATTTTTTATTTTGAACAGAAAATATAATTAGAATAAAATATTTATCAATTTTTAAAATTTTTATTTTATAAAGAGATCAGATTTCGTATGTCCAGTCCTGATAACCATACCTCCCTCACTCTCTCCAAAATTAAATTTGATTTATTTGAAAGGTGGGGTAGAGAGTCCAAGAGAGAAGGAGAGAGAGAGAGATCTTCCATTTGCTATGCAAATGTCCTCAAAAGCTGCAAATGGGCTAGGTGAAAGCCAGGAGCTGAAACTCAAGCTGAATCTCATGTAGGTGACAGACATCTAAATATTTGAGCCATCATCTGCTATATCCCACCATGCACATTAGCAGGAAGCTAGAAGTGGATATGTAGTTGGACCCAAACCCTCATTCTCTGAGATTGGCGGTGGGTGCTTCAAGCAGAGTGTTACCCACTGTACCAGATGCCTCTCCCAGGTTCCTCATCTCATTTCCCATCACCTGTTGAATGTAAATGCTTGAGTGTAATACTTTAGAGGATCTCTCTCTTTTTTCCTGACTCTTTTGTTCTTTCTTCTCAATTGGATTATTTTCTGGGCTTATAAGTGAGCATACTCTATATTATATTTTCTGTCTCCAATATATCTGTCATTTCACTGTTCAATCCATTTTTATGATTATCTCATTCTTAAAATCCCTCTAAATGTACTCTTGTCAAAGCCACCTGTGTATTCCGTGTCCTTGAGTTCAATACTCAATTCTTAGACTTCATTTTTCTTGACCTATCAGGAGCATTTGACATTGTTAATCACATGCTCCTTGTTCAAACACTCGTTACACTGGGCTTCTGTACCACAACTTCTTCCTGCTCGCCTCTTCTATAGTTGGAAAGTTTTCCATCTCCCTTATTTATTTCCCTGCTTCTCTCTGAGAATCATATTAGGAATGTCCCAGAGTTCAGTCCTTAGATATTGTTTTTCTTCATAAGACTATCCAATCTCATGGCTATATACACTATCTATAAATTGTGGAATTCAAGATTTATATCTCTAAACAGAACATACCACATGGACACCATATTTTTATATACACTGCTTTTGTATATTTTCATGTACATTCTGGACAATATCACTTGGATGTCTAAAAGGCATCTCAATGTGTCATAAAAAGTCCCTTATGGAGCAGACCCTTCTCCAAATGACTCTGCCTGCATTATTCTTAAAAGGCAGCCCCATCTCACATGTTGTTCAGGCCAAAAGCCTTGGAATTATCCTTAACTATCACTTTTTTGTTTGTTTTTATTATTTTCTGTTTTTAAAATTTATTTATATAAAAGGTACAGAGTTCAGGTATTTCTTACATACAATTTTAAGCACATAATGTATTTCCCATCCACCATTCCTCCTCCTTTTTTCTTTCCTTTTTTCCTTTTAATTTTTGCAATAACATGCTTTCAAATTAGTTTACAGTCACAGGTTTAATCCTCCAGTTAATAAAGAATTCAAAAAGTAGAAAGTAAAAAGACCACTGTTCCACAAGACTACAGTCATGGACTATGAATAATAATAAAATCTCAAGATGTAAATTTCACTCATATACATGTTTTGTACTCCCTATATTAGCTAATACAAGACAAAGAAAACATATCTGTCTTTTGGGTCTGGCTTATTTCACTAAGCATAATGGTTTCCAGTTGCATCCACTTTGCATCTCTTTCTTACACTCCACATTTCAAGAAATCTTGTTTTTGCCACGTTCAGAATGCATCCACAGTCTACTATTTTTAAGCTACTACCCTGTTGCAAATTATCACTGTTCTCTTGATTCATTATGATAGCTTCCTGAGATTCCTCATTTGTCCCCTTCAGTCTGTTTTGAACATCATAACCAGAGTGAGACTAGGAAAATATAAAACCTGTTGCACAGCTCAAAATCCTCCATTTTTTACAAATTGTCTCAGAGTTAATGCCAACGTTCTGACCTTGAATTAGAATATAAAAGCTTTTGTATTGTCATACTTCAGTATATTTCCAAATACTTGCAGAAGACTACAGAGAACCAATGTTTTAACAAGGTGCTAGAGCCAGAGGATTCTCTTTTACAAAGGAGTAACACCTCACTCAATGTCACGGAGAATTAACAATAAAAGTCTTTCAGTCTCCCTGAAGGAGCCTCTAATGCCTAACAGACTTGTCTAGTATAGGGAGATCCACCTTCCACCAACGCTTTTTCCAGAGAATATAAATCTGAGGCTGTTATTGAATTTAGCAAGCACTGATACATCTTAAATGCAGTAGATACTTGGCCTCCAGCTCTACAGTGGAGGCATGAATGGGCAATGGGGGTCACTAAAGGGACTGATGCTCATGGAGGTTCTTGTTGCTGAGTAACATGAAAGAGCGTCAGCCTGGAAAGCGGGACCTTTTGATAGAGGGCTTCCCATGTCTCACAGAAGTACTTTGGCTGGATTCAGTAGGCAGTAAACAAGGAGTTACTGGATTTTCTTAGATGGAATGGAGGTGGTAACATGGTAAAAGCATTGTTTAGAGTGTTTCAGAACCCAAACTGTGAAACATGTAGTCCTCAAACCACCTGCATCAGGACGATGCTAGGACATATGCTTTCCTTGGTCTAGTAATCAAAACATAGTCACCTATGTTTTGATCAGAAATTCTGTGTACGAAGTCTGAGAATTTGTATTTAAACTCACCAAGCCAAACTGATTTATACTAGCTATGGTATAAATTAAAGCAATTTTTTCAATCTGTCATTTCAACCCAATTGTGAGCATAAAATTAAACTAACGAAATGTGCAGGGTAGCAAAATTAGTACCTATTGTATGATTCTACATATATATATATATATATATATATATAGTTAATGAATGAATTTGCACAATTAATCTGTGGTTTAAAAACATCAGAATAGTAGTTGCCTGGGTAGGAGAGGGCTGAGTAAAAAGGGATAATAGTAAATTTTAGGAGTATTAAAAATGTCCTAGATATTGAGTTGGGTGATTGGCTCCCCAGATACTGCATTTGTCAAAACTGATCCAACTATATATTGAAAATCTTTACATTTGGCTATGTGTAAATTCTTCCTCAATAACAAGAAGAATGGAAAAATTACATATAAAATATTAGGGCATTACCTAAAGTCAAAGTAAAGTGTGTATATGTATACTGGGTTATGATTGCCTAAACTTGGGATAAGTATTTGTGGTTTTGTGTCTGTAGCACCACACTTGAAGGACACAGGCCAGCACCTAAAGAACTAACTCCATTTACACTGCCGCCTCCTCCTTTTTTGTAGACTGATACTGTGATTTCTTATAAACATCCTGCTATAAATATTCCCAGTATTTTTTTTCTACTTGTAAGACTACTTGAGTTTGTTGGCAACTTTTTCTTCAAACTCTGATTCTAATTTTTATGAAGGTTCACAACCATGGCATTTTATCTTTGTGATGCATGCGTTGCTCAGGCAGCCACCAAAAGAACAGTCATGTTGGTTCAGAACCACAGTTGACTTCTTCTGAATGCTTTGTTTACATGGGTTGTAGGCTTGCAGATGATCCACAGTTATCTCAAATAAGCTGTGTATTTTAAAGGCAATTAAAACACTGTGTATTCAAAGGGAGATGTTTGGAGGCTGTTCATTTCCAATTCATGGAACTGGGAAGGATATACTGAGAAGCACTGGTGATCTGAAGAACCAGGCCAGTAACTTGTGTTTATTCTTATTTTCTGATTGACAGAGGCATCTTAAAATCTATCTTGGCTGGAAAGCATCATAAAAATTACAATGTTCAAGTTCATTCTCTTGGGGTAGTAAGTATACTGTGTGTACAAAATGCAGTTCTATCTTAACAATTCCAGTTTTACTGATTTCCAAAGTGACTATTCTGTGTCATGAGAGATAATATGAATTAGTCTAAAGTACATACTGCTTTCTTGAAGTTAGAGAAAATCAAATAGAACTTCCATGATCCATGCTGAGTGTCCAAAATAGGATTAACTGGCAAAGCTTACCTTTCTCCTGGCTTGAAAACTCTTAGTGTGTGGCACCCTTAACCTCTGTATTTCCAGGGTGGTATCTCATCTCCTTGTAAATGAAGTCTAACTGTAATGCTGTGCTTTATTGGTACTCTATTATATGTGATTTAGTTAACTACATTTCAGTCATATTTTCATGTGGGGAAGCTTAGAAGGAACTGTTACTGATTTAGGAAGGCCATATTTCTCCAAGATAGTATATGTGTTCGGGTGACTCTGAAAAATTTAGAAGTTTTAGCTCATACCAGGAAGTCTTTAGAATACATATATATATAGACATATGTATAGAATATGTATAGAATACATATAAACATATGTGTATATATATGTATATGTATATATATACACACACACCTTTAGCTGTGAGACATGGGATGCTATGGTGGGTAGTAAGAATGAGTGTGAGGAGGTAAAGAATGCATGTTTCAGAACTGGAGGATTACAGAAGATCTCTTCAAGGAGGGAAGCATGAGACATTCATTACCTTTGAGAGGGACCAAGACTATCACCTTGTCTCCTCTCCAGGCACAATGTACAGTCAGAAGATCAACAAATTTCATCAGGTCCTATGAGAAAGACTGACTCCTGTTGTTTTTCATTGCCTTGAAATCTCAAGAACAGAAGTGCATACATGGATCTATGTAACCCACTCAGTTATTGTTTTTAATCCAGTCTTCAAAATGGCCTACTTTTGTTGCCTTTGCCTATTTCATCTCAACATGAGTACAAAATAAAAGAGCACATGTCCCATTCCAGACTAATGAAAATATCTAGTTAATTGCCATACAGTTATTCAATATCCTATAGATTATTTCCTTCTTCTGTAGAAATGTTAATATGGAGACACACACCTTTTAAAAATGTAACATGAACAGGTTAAGAAGAGTTTCAGCTTATACCAAAGGCATACTGGATTAGAGAACAACCAGCAAAAAGTCGGATGGAAATATATATAACAAGGAGGTGTTCATTGATGAAGGTGAAAAACCGTCCATTAGGATTTTGGGATGCAAGCAACAGAAACCAACTTTTGTTGTCCAGACAATGAAACTACTGGACTATTTGAAACTTTGGAAGATCAAGCTTAGAAAGGGGTGGAATAAGGGGGTAAAAAGTATTTAGTTGAAAAGGAGAGAGAGTATAGAGAGAGAGAAGGAGAAAGAGAGAGAAATCTCTCATCAATCTAGTTCACTCCCCAAATGCTGCCAACAGCTGGAACTGGGTCAAGCTGAAGTCAAGAGCCAGAGATTCAATCGTGTTCTTGCATGTAGGCGGCACAGACCCACATACTTGAACCCATCATCTATAGTCTCCTATGGTGCATGTTAGCAGGATGGAATTGTGAGTGGAACAAAGTCTCAAACCTCTATACTCCTATATATGATGTGGGTATCTCAAGCGGTATCTTAACTGCTAGACCAAAGGTCAACTCCAAAGTAAGTAACAAAGTGTTGGGTAAAAGAATGTGGCCAGGACTTGGCACACAATATGTTTAATGCATTGGACGTAACCCTATCTTCAAGATAGCTTCTGTATTTAGATATCAACTTTGAGCAAGTGCCTACTGCCTCCAAATTCAAATTCCTAGATAGGAAGAAAGAACTATAACTGTAAGTAAGGCTGAGAGAGGAGGGCTCTTCTATATTCCCTCTCTACATTGGAAGAAAGAACAATGTGCTCGGTCCTTCACCCCCAAAGAATAAGGGGCTTTACTAATATGTAGGAAGAAAAAATTAGGCAAAGATAAACCCTTTACAATATGACTTCTACTGGGAATTTCCAAGCAGAAACTCAATTAGCAAAAGAAAGGAATCCTGTGGATAGTGGTGCTATATAGATAACGGAAGTTAGAAGATCCTTCCCAACAAGCCACTGGTACAATTCTAGGCTTCCATATCATACAAAAGACATTGAAGTCCCTCCGGTGATATTTCCAAATTATAAGCAATAGAGTTGGACAGTCATATGCTCCACACTAGAGAACCCTCTATCACTTTCAACTGCCTCAACACATTCCCACTCCTACTCATTAAAAGTTCGATCTTAATTAAACACTGCAGATTTGGCTTATTACCACTAGAGGTCAATCTTTTACATGTGTCATTCAACATCAGGTTAGAGGAAGAACCTCATTCTGAGACAACCTTGGAGATTTGTTTTCATTCTGGAAGTTTTAACTAGTGCTATGAACTGTATTTGCTGTATCTGTGGTTCCAGTAGCTGGGTTCAGAATTAATTGCTATGGGACTCATGCTGTCATTCAAAAATAAATAAAGAGTGAGCTGGTGAATGAAACTTGCAATTCTTACTACATTCTGTGTAATTAATTTTTGGTATATAATTTCTTTCGCTTCAAGATCTTTTTGCTGTTCTGTCCTACATGAACACACACACACACACACACACACAGGATATTTCAAAAATCAGATGAAGTCTGGGCTACTTACAATAGTGAAACATTATTAAAACAAAAAATAAACAGAATTAAGACTTACAAAGTGTTGAATTAAAACTCAACAAAAACATTACACAGAATAATATGAAAAAATGAGACGACTCTATGTAATCCCCTTGGATACATGACAAATAATGTCTACATTAAGTCTGTGCATTAATACAGAAACAGGTGCTTGTGCCCCAGAACCCTACTCCTTCCACCCAGGATGAGTGGGCTCCATAAACTTGCACCCTAGTATGCATATATGGATCCAGTTCCACACACCAAACCTCATCTCAAACCTTGAAGGACTGACTCCATTGTAAGAATACATAAGAGGGGGCTGGCACTGTGGTGTAGAGGGTAGGCTGCTGCCTGTAGTGTCAACATCCTATATAGGTGCTGGTTATAGTCCTGGCTGCTCCACTTCCTTTTCAGCTCTCTGCCATAGCCAGTAGAAGATGGCTCAAGTCCTTGGGCTCCTGCACCTGTGTAGGAGACCAGGAAGAAGCCCCTGGCTCCTGGCTTTGGACCAGCCCAGCTCTGGCCCTGATGGCCATTTGCGGAATGAACCATCAGATGGAAGACTTCTCTCTCTGCCTCTTTGTAATTCTGCCTTTCAAATAAGTAAATAAATCTTTTTTTAAAAAAATACATAACTATCTTCATTTCACAATGCAAACTACTTTTCTCTCTTAAGTGAATGTTATCAAGAATCACAATGACTCAAGAACAAATGAAGTCAGTTAGAGGCATCATGGGATGGAAGAATCTTCATTCTGTGCAACCAAGCTCCCTGAACTTGACTCTGTTTCTTCACAAGGTGATTTGTTTTCTAAAGTGTATGTAGGGGAGACTATTCTCAGGCTTGATTGTGCGACGGTTCACTGGGCTTGATCACAGCAGAGCGATCTTCCTGAATGTTAAAGAGCACCAATGCTGCTGCTGGAGGGACCAGACCTTGGGATCTTGTGAGGAAGAAAGCCAAATGTCATCACTGGTATTCACTGCGGCTGCCCTGCCCACATAATTCACCTGCTTTATCTTTTCCCTGACATTCAGGATTTAATCTTCTATTCTTCCTTTTCCCTCTCCTTCAACATTCTCTCTCTTCCCCGCCCATTAGATTTTTGCAGTGGAGAAGAGCTGAATATTCCTTCCACTATCTCCTTATCACAGTATTGGCAGAAGACAATGGCGAAGCGGCAATGCACAGTGCCACTTGATTTGATGTTTAAGAGCACAACACAGAGAGGCTCTTCTGAGCATTTTAATGGGCTCTGTTTTCCCGGAACTGCAGTGAACAGAAATAAAAGATACTATGTAGAGTTCCTGCTTTTTTCTTATTGCTGCCATGGGGATAAAGATCAAAGTCTTTATCTGTGATTATCCATCAGACAAATACAATAAAATGCCCAATTTGCAGTCAAGGCTAACTGTGTGCTGTCTTTCAGAACATATTCATCTCCTAATCTTCTTGAAAATCTTCCCTCCCTGCAGCCCACGGGGCCTGTGAGGCAGCATCCCTGCCACCAGCAGCTTCACAATCTATAGATTGTTATTAAATAATGGGTTCCCTCCGGGCAGAGACATGGCCCTGCCCTAGGCATGTACAGAGATTTAATAGATGAGCCAGGAGCTCAGGCATTTATGGGATCCCCAGGGTGTGCTGCCATGGACTCTGATGGGAAGGACTCAGCAGCTGGCCAACATTGTGTGTTCCCTTTAGTAACTTGCTCCAAAGTTGGGGTTCAGAGTAAGGTGGGTCATAGAATTGGAATTGCTAAACAGTGACAATGCAGGCAAAATGGTCTGCAGAATCGGCATGTTCCTAAACTTCTCAACTTGGATCCGAGGGACAGAACTTCCCCTCCTTTATAGGTGTGCTTTAAGTGGTCTCTCTTATGTGGGCAGTTTTGGAGTCAACCTGGGAAATGCTCTGATGCACACAGGAGGTGGACCTCTGTGAAAGTAGAAAAGCCAGCGTTTTCGAACAGCCTGTGTTAACAGGAAAGAAAAGGTCTTTGCTGTGCACCTGAGAGGCCACAGGAACAGCAAAGGTTAGAAGTCATTTCCGATGACAGAGCATCCTAATTTTCAGTGCTCCTCCAATCCCTTTATGTTTTCTTCCTCACTGGGTGTGTGACCGCGGGGTTTCCTGTGTGACTGGGGAGATCCTGACATCTCCAAGGTCTTCGTGGAAGGGCATGCAGAGCCACGATGTGAAACCCACACGACACTCAGCTCATCTTCTTCATCCTCTTGCTCTTTTTCTGCCTTGGCTTTGTGGGTCTCCAATTCTTAGAAAGAGAGTTCGCCTGGCTTTGTGTGACAGGCAAATAAGGAGATTTTGCTTTTGGCAAGCCAACAGGTTGCTGTTTTCTTAGCTCCAGATCCTCTGCGTCAGTCCACACTGTATTCGGGTCAGGAATAAAGATGGGGTGGGAATGCTTGCTGGGTTCTTAGACCAGCTTTGTCAAGAGCTAACGCGCAGTTGACTCTTCAGGTCTTTCCCAAGTAGGCATAGCGTAGAAGGGAGCACTGAGAGATTTCACTGCATCTTAACTTCAAGGACCCTCAGTTGGGCTCATACTGTGTTAAGCCTTGAAAAAAGGCCCCAGGGGATATGCTGGTCTAAGAGTTATTTTCTTTTTCTTTTTTTTTTTTTTATTTGACAGGTAGAGTTATAGACTGTGAGAGAGAGAGAGACAGAAAGAAAGGTCTTCCTTCCATTTGTTCACCCCCTAAATGGCCGCTACAGCTGGTGCTGCACCGATCCGAAGCCAGGAGCCAGGTGCTTATCTCCTGGTCTCCCATGTGGGTGCAAGGGCCCAAGCACTTGGGCCATCCTCCACTGCCTTCCTGGGCCACAGCAGAGAGCTGGACTGGAAGAGGAGCAACCGGGACTAGAATCCGGCGCCCATAGAGGATGCCGGCGCTGCAGGCGGAGGATTAACCAAGTGAGCCACGGAGCCAGCCTAGAGTTATCCTTTTCTAAAAAAGAAACTGAATTACACCAATTTCATTGTGGTAAACAGACACACATATTCTTTAAACCATTTTTAGGTGTATAGTTCTGTGGCATTAAATCAATTTACGATGTTGTATAAGCATTATCACCATACATCTCCAGAATTTTTTCATTCTCAGAAACTTTGCCCCATAAAATAATTCTTCCTTCAGTCCATCTTGACAACTGCCACTTTTTTCTTCCTTTATATATTTAGCTACTCCAGGCTCCTCATATAAGTGAAAGCGTGCCCGCATTTGTCCTTTTGTGACTGGTCTATTTCACTTAGCATAGTGTGTTTCAGATTCATCCAGGCTGTAGCATCTGTCCTTCCCTTTTAACACCATATAATCTGTTGGTATATATATCACATTTTTTGTTTCTGCACCCATAGATGGACAAAGAATGTGAAATAATTCTTGAATACTGCATTTTCTGTTGGTCCAGACTGCTATTGAGGACAACTGTCTTAGCATCACTGCTAACCACATCACCTCTCATTCTCCCGAGATCCCAGTTTGGGCAACAACTTCCATAGTTTACCACTGATGGAAACTCTTGTTGGATCTATACATTCCCTGTAACTACCTCATGTCAGTACAACTTAAGACTCTTTTACAAACATTCTCATTCATAAACCCAACACCAACTTAGCATACATCACGTAAGTGTAAGTGGAGCTAGTCAGTGGATCATTTCGGAACGAAGGAAGCAGAGATGACTACTAATTTTCAGGCAGCTGGATGAACACCGTGCAAACCTAGTAATTTAGGAGAAAAGACTGGCCCATGTCGGGAAGGAGAGCATAGCTCTGAAGTCCTTGGAAGTGGCCCTAAAGAAGTGCCTCACTGGCAGCTGAGAGGAGAGAATGGAGAGTCACAAAGGGAATGTGCCCCTGTCTTTCTCCTCACACTAGTCTGAAGCATTTCTCAAAAACTGTTAAGGGAAAGCAAGAGGAAAACTAAAACAGTATTACTGCACATCTCAGTTGTGAACTGTGTTAAAATAGTAAGAATAATTTAAATCTTAAATATTGACCTAAACAACAATTTGCCTATTGTGTTGACTTTATAAGTAGGAGACACCATCTGATCACATAGATGAAGGGCGTTTATTCTGGTGCAAGAGAAGATACAAGCTATGTGGCAGGTGTAATAGCTGGAGAAGCCCAGCTTGAAGTGCTGG
Source organism: Sylvilagus floridanus (assembly GCA_949820135.1). NCBI lineage: Eukaryota > Metazoa > Chordata > Mammalia > Lagomorpha > Leporidae > Sylvilagus > Sylvilagus floridanus. The sequence continues at coordinate 57,802,455 of OX463235.1, forward strand.
CTTCTTCTGAACTCCCACACCAGAGACCCTGGGTAGAGTCTTCACTGCCACAGTGTAGCCTCCTAGGATGAACGCTCTTTGTGAATGGAGAGTGTGCTTGGATTGTTTGCTGCTACGCTTCCTGCACTTAGATGGTGACTGGCCAATGGTAGAAGCTCTAATAAACACCAGTGGATGGATGAGTGTCCATTACTTATTTATCTGAAAATTCAATAGTGCCATTTGTAAAATAAGGACAATGCCAACTTCTTGGTCATTATTTTAGGATTCTGTTAATTTTTAATTTGAGTATTTAGTAAGGGTAATTTGACCTTCACCTATTGGAAATATGGAGTAAGATAAGGCAAGACACAAAGTATTCTAAAATTTTAATGGCATTTTATAATTTTAAAATGTCAGATAAAACATTATCATAATGCAAACATTATCAAATCTTAAAAAAATTCCACTTGTATGGTTTCACTTATTTTAGAAAAAAATCAAATTACAAAAACGAATGTGCATATGCACTTCATTTAAACTCTGTTCATCAAAAGCTGTGCCATCCTGTTTTTCCTTGATTCATAGACAGCATGCATTTCCCAACCTCCATGGCTATTTATAATGATGGACGGTGAGTTATGTAAGTGTGGTTGGGGCACAAGTTGTGTAACTCTCAGTCTTGCCCTTGAGAGCGTCCCATTTGCACTTGGAGCACACTGATTTTGATAGTGACAAATATTGTGACTTCAGATGTCAAGATGAAGAAGGCAGAGGTTCTTCTCAGTTGAATGCATGGAAAATAGCCGTATCCACCACATAGAAGTTCACTTTGGGTTGTTGAGTGAGAAATAAACTTGCATTGTGTTTGAGACCACTATAATTCCAGGGAGCTGCTGGTTATAGTGATTAGTTTTACTTTGATAACTATACAATCTTAAAGCTATAGTCGTCTCTTGCTACCCTTATCAGCTTTCCAGAGGCCAGCACTTTCCTCTCTACATTGGCTTACATCGGTATTTACATCCCAAGATCTAAAGAGCAAGCTCACATTTTTACTCCTTTTGGGGGAAGGGAGGGATTACAAATGACCTCTTGACTTCTGCTTATGGAAGATAAGAATGTAGCTCTCATTCACTGCTATCCTGTCGATATCTGTCACACAGTGTATTTTTTCTATCCATTCAACATAGCTTAACACAGAGTTGTTTAGGTCAATATTTAAGATTTAAATTATTCTTACTATTTTAACACAGTTCACAACTGAGATGTGCAGTAATACTGTTTTAGTTTTCCTCTTGCTTTCATTGGAGTTAATGCACTCCTTTCTCTTCAGTCTCTATTCTTTTCTCCCTTTTGCTGAGTTTTTGAAACTTTTATCGTAAATCTAGCCTCAAACTATTTATCAATGGATAAATATCCTTTCAATATCTTCAAACAAAACAAACTACATTTTTATCAATTCCAATCACCTCCAATCCGGAAAGTGGCCCTCTAATCCTGTTCAACTCACTTGAAATGACTCCTCTGTTTCCCAGAGCCTGGTTTGTCTTCTTGTTTTTTTTTTTCTGTCTCATATGGAAACAATACACTTTGCAATGCCTTCCTGGGATAGAGTACATGGCATGTTTATTTGATTAGATTGTGAAAATATGTCTCTTCTGTGTTTTAGCTTCTGGAGTCACTATTTTGCAGAGAAATCCTAAACTGCTTTGATTCCTAATTTTTTATGACTTTTCTTCTCCACATATGGAAACTTCTAGAACTTTCTTTGTATCATTTATGTCTTCAAATTTGCAGTAATGTACTTGGGTAATGCTTTGTTTTCCTCAAATGTGCTGGCCACTTAATGGACTCAAACTGAATAATCCTATCTCTTAGTTCTGGAAAAAAATTAATTAAATATTTAATGATTCGTCCATTTTCCCTTATCTCTTTTATTTATGGGCTATTTATTATTCATACAGTGTCCTCTCTGAAGCAGTTTTGATTTTTTAGATGTTTCTTTTATTTTATTACTTCTGTCTTGCTCTCCATGAGATTTCAAGTCCCTATTCTAAATGCTGTGTTATGTTTTGGTTACCATCATTAACAACCATAAGGAACTCAGACTCTTGGCATGTTCCTTTATGTAGACTTCTGCCACTGTTTTGATTTTCTTATCTTTCTGAAGATGTAAATGACAGACTATTCAGGTGTATAAAACTAAAGAAACAGGGGCTGGCACCGTGGCTCACTTGGTTAATCCTCTGTCTGCGGCTCTGGCATCCCATATGGGTGCTGGGTTCTAGTCCAGGTTGCTCCTCTTCCAGTCCAGCTCTCTGCTGTGGCCCGGGAAGGCAATGGAGGATGGCCCAAGTGCTTGGGCCCCTGCACCCGCATGGGAGACCAGGAGGAAGCACTCTGGCCGTGGCAGCCATTTGGGGAGTGAACCAGCAGAAGGAAGACCTTTCTTTCTGTCTCTCTCTCTCACTGTCTCTAACTCTACATGTCAAAAAAAAAAAAAAAAACAAAAAAAAAAACAAAAAAAAAAACTAAAGAAACTAAAGACAAGAAAAGTTTTGGTTTTTTTTGGGGGGGGTGTGTTTTCCACATTCAATGAATACTTCAAATACCTGGAAATCCTTGGTTACTTATATTAAAGATTAAGCCATAAATCATTGATCAGTAACTGCCTGCATTTTGGGGGGAACTACTGATTGAGCTGATTTTAACATTATCAGGATGAATATTTTTATATCAGTACCTTTAAGTCTTTGAGCTCCAGTTGGTCAGATAGCTCAGAAGAGAATTGCTCACATCTTCCACCTGGAGGGCACTAGCTGGCTGCCAGTTTTCTGGGAGATCCTTAGAGGACTGGAGTGGGCAAAGTCCATATTCACAGGGAGTCTTTTTACTTACTGTTTTAATTTTAAAAATTTTAAAGATTTATTTATTTATTTGAAATGTGGTGAGAGGGAGGAGAGAGGGAGACAGAGGAAGGGGGAGGGGGAGAGGGGAGAGGGGAGAGGGGAGAGGGGATATCTTCCATCTGCTGGTTTACTTCCCAAATGGCTACAATGGCCAGAGCCGGGCCTGTCTGAAGCCAGGAGCCAGGAGTTTCTTCCAGGTCTTCCCACATGGGTGGCAGGGGCCCAAGGACTTGGGCCACCTTTTACTCCTTTCCCAGGCACATTAGCAGAGATCTGGATCAGAGGTCAAGCATTTGGGACTGGAACCGATACACTTATGGAATGCCAACATTGCAAGCGGTAGCTTTATCCACTATGCCACCATCTGGCCCCAGAGATTTTTTACTTAATTCTCCCTTTTAGGCATGTATTCTTCCCCTAAAATGTATTTTGAATCATAAATACAGACACAAATCTGTTTCACTCTCTTTATAGAATAAACTCTTCCTCATTAACTCAGGTTGAGGAGAGTCAGCTGTGTTTCTATACAGAGTTAAATTTTTTTACTGTTTCCTAAAGAGATCTTGAAACAACACGTTAATCTCCCTCTTTCAAAATATCTGTTTCCCCATGTCTTAGACCTCTTAAGAATTCATCTCTATACATGACATTATTTTTGGCTTTCTCATTTCAAGCACAGAATCCAGATTTCTTGGTTCTATTAATTTCATTAATAAGGTATTGAATCATAACTTATAATGCAAAAACATTTTTTGAGAGTATATGATCTCTAAACTATTGCCCAGGCCAGGAAACTCACCCTAATGACAGTGAAGCTAACTGTGCGAAGACAAGTATTTAAACTGTTTTAGGACTGTTTAAACTCATTCAGCATTCACGGAACAAACAACTTGACTGTGACATCAAGGCGTGAGTGTACAGCAGAGAATGAAGCATAGTCCTGCCTTCAGCATTCTCCTAGGCTGAGGAATGCAAACACAGGTGAATACAACATCAGAAGAGCTTCAACAGAACTGATGCAGGGAAGTCTGGATGTGGGGAATGTACTATGATTGGAATAGATGATAATTGAAGGTCTGTTAAGAATTAACATTTCCAAAAGATGTAAAAAGAACATTTCAGTCAGATAAAAGAGAATTAATGAAAACTTGAAGATATATGAGAATATGATAAATTTGGTGAACTAAATGTAATTCTAGAAGGAAATTATAAAATTAGAAAATTTGACATAAATCAGATCAAAAGAGGGCATATATGGCATATTAAGTAGTTTAGGCTTCAACCAATGGACAATAATTGGCCACAGAAAAGCTGTCAATCAGGGCATGACCAGAAATGGAGCCACGTAAGGAAAAATCACAAATGATCCACTAATAACATCTGGTAATGATGTTTCACACTACCTTGGCTCACTCTGCCTTTCTGCCTAACTCATTTCTCTTGCCTTTCAAGATCCTTGAGCTAATGGTGTTTCCATTAGCATACATGCCTTGAAGTATCATTCACTGATACTTAGAACACTGACACTCTTTGAAATTGTGTCTCTCACCTCTACTCACTGAAGATGAGGTACCATCATTAAGTAAAGGCTTTATTCAGGCCTTTCCCAGGCAGTAGGATACGCTACTTCTGATCCAGTGCTGAGTCAGAATCTGGAGATAATTAATTCAATCTTAAAGCCAATATTCCTTTTTCAATTCTGTGGCTGCAAATCATACTTTAAATATTTTCCATCCATCTGACAAATGAACAGCTTTGTCAAAATATCAGTATCTTTCTTTAGATAGTTCAGATCTGTGAAACTTTAAGAGAATCCTAGTATCTCTGTTTTACCTAAAAACCCCCTCTATAATAATGGATTACAATAACTGAGGCATTCAAGAATGATCTTGCTCTTATGTTCTCCCAGGAAGATAGCACAATGTAAGAAATGAGACTGGATTGGTTAGAGAATCAGGGAGACGGATTGAAACTCTAGCTTCACTATTTGGTTGTTACATGACAATCCCTTTCTATAAGATAGTCCAATACTGTGGTGAGCATTGTGGCATAGTGGATCAAGTCCCCACCTAGGATGCTTATGTCACATATCAGAGTGCTGGTTCAAGCCCCAGCTACTTCGCTTCTAATCCTGCTTCCTGATAATGCACCTGAGAGGCAATAAAATAGATGATGGTCCAAGTACTTGGGTTCCTGCCATCCATGTAGGAGACCAGGCTGGAATTTGTGGCTTCTGGCTTCAACATAGCTCAGCTCTTACCGTTGGGGGAATTGGGGGAATGAATCGGCAGATGAAAGATTTTTTTTCTCTTATCTTCCTCTCTCCCATTGTCAGTCTGTTTTTTACATAAATAAATCTTTAAAAAATTTTGAAATATGTATATGCCTGCAGGATTATTCTAAGAATTCAATGAGGTAATTGGAAAGAACTATCAAATTTTAAATATTATTATGAACTTTTAATATGGTAAATTTCTTGATGTCAAAGTGTGTATTTTGTTCATTTTTATACCATTGGTAGACTCTTAACATAATTATTGAATTAAAAGAGTAGCCTTTTCTCTAGAGTTAGCTAGGTTTAGAACAGCTCATGGGGCTCTCGTGAATACAATAAAGTTTTCTTTGAGCTCTGCTGGTGTCTGCTTTCTGTGACCTTTCAGTCCTCCTCCCCTTGTCCTCTTTTTGGTCACTCTGGGTCCTTAGATGTTCTTTCACTTTGTCTTCTTCATATTAAAATTTGACTACAGGAAATAAGGAATGATTTCTTAGTACTTCAATATCATTTTTCCCAATTTAAGCAGATTTTGGCTGTAAGAGTCACAAAAGCCTTCTCTAACTGCTTTAAAGATTGTGAAATGAATTTTTAAATACAAGCCCCATATAAAGCAGGATTCACATTTGACTCCATAGTTCAACAGTTTGTTCAGGGGCTTGTCTCCCTGTCCTGCCAATTACAGTATTGGCTTTATCCTCAGGGTCCTTGCACTCCTGGAAGGATGGATACTATAATAATATGTCCTTACCTCCTTTTCCATTCACACTAAGCAGTCAAAATTATGGAGTAGTTGAGTGTCCCCTCAGCCTCATTGGAAAAAATAAATGTGCAACCCTAGCTCAAGCACCTTTTTTTGTTTTGTTATTTTTATTTCAGAGGCAGAGAGATAAAGAGACACATAGAGTAAGCTCCCTACTGCTTCACCCTTCAAATGGCTACAAAAGCTGGATCTAGGCTAGGTGATACAGGAACTCAAACAAGGTCTCTCATGTATGTGATAGGGAATCAACCAGTTGAGCAATCATTGCTGCCTCCCAGAGCCTGCAGTAGCAAGAGGTTGGAGTAAGGGACTAGCGATGGATAGGAAGTCAGGTACTCTGATGTGGGATATGGGAATCTTGATTGGCCTCTTAACTGGCAGGCTAAATAGTTGTCCTGGACACTGTTTTAAGAGCACCATATTCCTGGGCTGGTGCTGTGGCATAGCAGGTTAAGACACCACCTGCAGTGCCAGCTTCCCATATGGGCACAGGTTCAAGACCCGGATGCTGCACTTCTGATCCAGCTCTCTGCTATGGCCTTGGAAAGATGTAGAAGATGACCCAAGTGCTTGGGCCCCTGAATCCACACGGGAGACCCAGAGGAAGCTCCTGGTTCCTGGCTTTGGATTGGTGCAGCTCTGGCTGTTGTAGCCATTTGGGGAGTGAACCAATAGATGGAAGATCTCTCTCTCTGTCTCTGTTTCTCTGTAAGTATGCCTTTCAAATAAATAAATAAACCTTAAAAAAAGAGTATTGTATTCTCCCTTGCTAGTCAGTCCTACCTTTGGAATTCTGAAGGAGATCACCCATCTAATGGTCTTTTTTAGAAAAGGAAAATGGAGAAAAAGTAGTTTTTAAACAACTATTCATGTCAAATATACTTCTTCTTCCTCAAAAATATAGTTTGATCCAGAGAGCAGATAATATGATAAACTGGGAGAATGACAGAGTCACCTCTTTTGCAAGACATATGAATAGGGCTGGCACCGTGGCTCACTTGGCTAATCCTCCACCTGCGGTGCCAGCACCCCAGGTTCTAGTCCCAGTTGGGATGCTGGATTCTGTCTCGGTTGCTCCTCTTCCAGTCCAGCTTTCTGCTGTGGCCCAGGAAGGCAGTGGATAATGGTCCAAGTGCTTGGGCCCTACACCTGCATGTGAGACCAAGAGGAAGCACCTGGCTCCTGGATTCGGATTGGCGCAGCATGCCAGCCATAGCAGCCATTTGGGGGGTGAACCAATGGAAACGAAGATCTTTCTCTCTCTCTCTCTCTCTCTCTCTCTCTCTCTCTTACTGTCCAGCTCTGCCTGTGCCCCCCCCCAAAAAAAAACCCATATGAATGAACATGGTATCTACAGATCTACAGCCTTAACCTGCTATGAACCTAGGATTTCTATGCCCATCATCATGAATACTCAGTTCCCTAAGGTTTAGATGGCTGTGAAAATAGAAAGAAGGCATATTTGTGTTCTTGGTCTTATATCCAAAGTCACCCATAATTTTGTATCTTATCAATCAATCCTCCTCTTCCAAATTTAGATTTTTTTTTTCAAATCTAGATTTTTAAGGCCTGAGACAGGAAACAGAGTTTTTGCTGCATTCCAAAGAAGTCAAGTACCCTCTAAAATACAAGAAGGGGACACAGATCTCATCATTTCATGGGAAGAAAAGAATTTGAGGTCATTTTAAATCTACAACAGCCCTATAAGGTAGATGGTTTGATCCTTACTTTCTTGAACATGAGCCTAGGGAAGATAAATCACTCTCTGAAGAACACACAGTTACTATCAAGGTATGGGTTTAAACTCAGGCAGTGTGACTCCAAACATCTGTATTTTAACCACTTATTCACTTCTGTAGATACTTTCATGCATCAAGGCTCTCTATGCTTGATGATCTTGATTTTCAGGTCATCTTCTTTCTCTTGGCAAGGAAAAGAGAAATGGAAAGCTCTGGGCTTAGAGAATATTTCAGACTCCAATTTGAAATGTCTCAGCTGGCCCAACATGGTTCACGAGTCCTTCCTCGGATCAGTAAATATGGTCAAGGGGTAAGAGATACTCCACCTGGCTCAGATTAGATTCTGGCCAACCACTTTCACCAGTCCTTCTGGGACTGCTCTCAGAAAGTGAGAGGAAAGACCATAAGGGAGACCAGCAACACCTACACCCAGAACAATGGACATCCAACCCAGCACGTTAGCCTGATATCTGAATCCACTGTCATTCTCTTTTCTGGTGAACAGTTTCAATATCTTTCTTTTCAACAGAATTCATTGCCTCCCAAGGATGCCCATTACTGTGTAAAAGATTTCAAGCTTCAGAGAGCAGTGGAGGGAAGTATTTTGGAGTACAAAGCCTCTTTCTGTATTTGTATTAAATTGTGCCACAAAGACCCATCGAAAGAGTATCTAGGCTACTTACGCCTCTGTCTGTTTTCCCTGTGGTATCCTCTGAGTTTAGCACAGTTGGAAGGATGGGTGAACAAACCTGGTTCAATGTAATTTAACAAGCATTTATTGAACCATCAGGTTGATTGATTATCTCCCCAGAAAGGCTGCTAATTTGGGCACTGAGGGTAATCACAGACTCAGGAATTGTGATAGAGTCCTTAGGGGGTTGTGATTCCCAGAGTCAACAATGTCTGTGCAAATTCTCCAAAGGGGAGCTCTGCACAGGAAAATCATCATTTGCCTGCACCAAGCCCCTCTGGATATATGACCACTCTTTTATAAATCAGAAAGTTTCCATGAGGTTGAAGGAGTCTGGACTATTAGGCACTTCACTTCCTCAAGCACTTCTCCTCAAACTAAAATGCTAGAATTTAAGCTCTGTGATCAATAAGGTCTCTCGCACCACTGTCTATGATTTATAATTTTACTGCTGAAAAGAGTCATTTCCTGGAATGTTCTGTATGATTTTTGAAAAAAAATTAAGTTATATTGTAAATGTACTTGGGGTAATGCAATTTAAAGGAACTGTATCATAAGATTCACAAAATGAAGAATTATTTTTATAATCTATCCATTATTCAGTATTTGTGCAAATTTGGGTTTTCACAGATCAAATTTGCTTAAGCTGCCACTGAAGTGCTCTATTTCCAGCAAGCCAAACTTCTCCTTGATTCTATGCTGCTCTACAGGGAGCGATGAGGAAGATGTTAGTTTTGCTGGTGTTAGGGCACCATCTCTGCCAGCTGGTGTTCACGTAATCAGAGGAAATCCACTACACTGGAGTACCAGATAGATTCAGCAACAAGATGGAAGTTGGGGTCTGTCAACTTTCAAAGTGTCCCTACAGGTGGGATGATCAGCGTGATATATTTGGATATGATGAGACTTGGCACTGTCATGTAGAAGTAAGGTAGCAGGAATCATGTCCACTGTTGCTTTTTTTTGCGAATGAGGTCAGTATATCCTGGATTATCAAAGAAGTATACAAATGCTGCACCAGTTCTAGAGTCACAAAATGGAATTTCAATGTAATTCTACTTTCTGCTGTTAAAATAGAGGGAGCCTCCATATTTTTTTGAGATCATTAATATTGATAACCAAAATCATATAAAATGATGAATATGAGTTGGTATATTCACATACATATACACATGCATTCATACAAACATACTACATAAATGTATTTTTAACAAAAGATTACAAGTTCATTGTCCCAGGCAAATAAAAACACCTCCTAAATAAAACCAAATCAAATAATTGCTTGCAGGTTCATGAACCACATCAGAGCACTTGTGTATTGTTCCTTCCCTAACACAAGAATGTGGCTGGGATGGGAGGTACAGAATGAGAAGAAACAGTAATTTCCTTCCCTTGATGAAAATAATATTTACTCAGGGCTATCGTTGTGGTACAGCAGGTTAACACCCTGGCCTGAAGCGCCGGCATCCCATATGGGCACAGGTTCGAGACCCCGCTGTTCCACTTCTGATCCAGCTCTCTGCTCTGGCCTGGGAAAGCAGTGGGTGATGGCCCAACTCCTTGGGTCCCTGCACCTGCATGGAAAACCTGGAAGAAGCTCCTGGCTCTGGATCAACACAGCTCCAGCTGTTGTGGTCAATTGGGGAGTGAACCAGTAGATGGAAGACCTCTCTCTCTCTCTGTCTCTGCCCCTCCTCTCTCTGTGTAATAAATACATCTTAAAAAAGATAAAAAATAAAAGGTCCTAAATGAGAAATAAAAAAAGAAAAAGAAAATATTTACTTAAGAAAAATTGACTCGGCGTCTCAAGTGTCTCCCATAACTGTTTTCTGACTGCACTGAAACTGTGGCCTGAGCTGGAGTTTTTTCTTAAAAAAAGATTTTATTTATTATTTGAAAGTCAGAGTTACAGAGAGAGAGAAGGAGAGGCAGAGAGAGAGAGGGAGAGAGGTCTTCCATTCGATGGTTCACTCCCCTGTTGGCCACAAGAGGCAGAGCTGCAGGGACCCAAAGTCAGGAGCCCGGAGCTTCCTCCGGGTTACCCACACGGGCGCAGGGCCCAAGGACTTGGGTCATCTTCTACTGGCCATAGCAGGGAGCTGGATGGGAAGTGGAGCAGCTGGGTTTCCAACTGCACTCATGTGGGTTTCAGGTGCTTCGGGCCAGCGTGTTAACCTGCTGCACCACAATGCCGCCCCTGAGTTGGAGTTTGACTTCTAAATTATAGCATTTTAATAAAAAACTAGAAGGTCAGCAAGACAAAAGGAGATACTTTAGATTTGAATTTGGGCCAGTGTAATGTATCTAAAAGCCTAGATAGGTGCATTCGCGTGCGTGCGCGTGCGCGCACACACACACACACACACACACACAGAATTGGGAAACACGCTGGCTCTCCATCACCATTTCTCAGCAGTAGCACTATTGATATCAGGGGCCTGTGGTCCCTTGTTGTGTAGGAGAGACATGTCCCATGCATTGCTGAATATTGAGCAGCATCTCTCACTTACAGTTGCCGAATATATCTTTTTAAGGCAAAATTTCTCCTGATTGACAACCACTGATTTAAATCAAGACCCCAGTTACCTCTCTATTTCATCACTCCTAAACATTCTTATCTACTATGGATATTACTTTCAAATGTTTGTTTTCAAGGCACATACTTTAGTTCTTTCACTATAATTTTAAGGTTATCTGTCTTAGATTTTATTTCTTGAAAGAAGACTGAACTAGGGATTTGTGTGCAAGTGATTTGTCAAAGGAGTGTTCCATGGAGAAATCTGTGAGTGTGGGAAGCAGATTAAGCGAGAGGAAAGAGCAGCAAATACATGGATTCAGATGAGATCCAGCTCCAGGCTTATCCCTTAGGAAACTCTGAAGTACAAATTGCACGATGGAATTTATCCAGCTTTGAGGCAAGAGAACTGGGCTTTTATGCCTCATGCTGGTCAATAATTATTTAACAACTCCTAGGGAGAAGGTTGAAAATCGCCTACAGTGAACATCACCAACATCTGCTATATTATTTTTTTTGGAAAAAAATTTGATGAGCTTGATTGGCTTAGCATATTTTATTCAGAGATGAATATAGCTATCAGAACAGAAGCACACCAATAATGATCAATACTGGTATTATGGCCTCGCACAAAACCGATCTACTTAAAACACAAATTTTGCAAAGGATGCTTTAATAGAAATTAAATTAATGGCATTTCCAAGTGTTTTTGCTTACAGCTATGTTCCCTAAGCTCAAACTTACAAAACATCCTCACTAAATTTATATTTTTATCCATCGTGGGAATATACATTAATGTATTCAGAATGGCAAGAGTGTAGACATCCAATATATACTTAAATTATATCTTTCGTCCTTTTTTCTCATTAATTTGCTTGGACTCGGGGAAAGTAAAAATGATAATAAGCAAGGACAAGAGAATATTATCTTAAACAAAAATGAACAGTTTAGTTTGAAAACAGCAAGGAAATATTAGAAAGAAACTTGCTATGTTCTAAAAGCCAATGCCAATCACTCTCTAATAATTATGAGTCTATTGTATCATTATTTCCATGGACACATACAGATAGGCAGACACAGACACACATACAGACTTGCTCTCTTTCTCCATTTCTCACACACACAGTTGACAAATGATAATATCAAATGTCTCTTTTTGAAAAAGTGTAATTATATCTGAGCAAACTTTATGTATTTGGTTTTAATATATTTAGCATTCAGATAGTTTGGAATTTAATGAGATCTGGAATATTACAAAGATGAACAAAAATGAAGCTAACAGAGAGATATGGTTGTCTGAGAACTGGCATTGCATCTACTACAGGCATTTAAATCATATACTTACAAGCTCATTAAGTGTTCTGCTAATTGCTGCCATGGGACATGTTGCTTTTGCGAAGTTTACAGTTGAATAGGCAGAATAAATGCACATGAGAGAAAGACAATTAATTCTAGGTCATAAGTAGTTAAACAGGTGGTAGCTATAGAATTGCTATAAGGAATTCTGGAGCGAGGGAGAGATACTGCTCTTTTGAGATAACCAGGGTACACTTAATGGAGAAGGTGGCATTTCAATTAGATTTTGAAGTTGCATTAGGTACTTTGTCTATTCATTGGCAATGCCTAGCTATTGAAAAAAGTGAATTTTGTTTTTGATATTCTAAGTTCAAGTAGCGGTGCTGGTGCTGGCTTCCTTATGCAAGCCAAAGGAAACAGTAAGAGTTTTTCTTCCAAGTATGGTATTTTTTTTCTGGTTAAGAAATTTATATATATATATATATATATATATATATATATATATATGCGCTTATTTTAAAATATTACAAAATTCTAGAAAAGAAATCAAAGATACTTCAAAACCCAATAGTTTGTCATTATTTAATTTTGATACATATGAAAGAATTTCATTTTAGAGTTTGAGAAGGTTTATAATATTGCCTTATATTCCTATGGATAGTCTACAAATGACCTGGGAAGTTACAGTCTGGCCTGGATCACATGAAAGCTTCAACACCTGTTCATTTACAAATAACCATCCAGGGTCTTCTTGAACATCTATTGTGACAAGGGAACTACTGAGATCCTGAGATAACCCCTATTCTTTTTAGATGTTTGATGTAGCTTAACAATGCTTCAATATTTTACATCTTATACCTCCCAAGTCTCATATTTATTTCTTTGAGTCTGGGTGGTCTCAGAATAAATTAAATTTTGCTTGCATGTACATAGTTCTTTGTGGGTTTTCTTCCATTTCTGTGTCTCTGGACTCAGTGATTGTCACTGCCCACTAACCCACTTACCTGTATTTATAATAAATTACAACAATAACTTTATGGAAGAAGTTGAAGGTACTCTCTAAATTGTGCACAAACAGATCAGAACCATATTATATTTTGAGAAAATGTAACTAATAACTAATGATCAGTATATATTCCACAAATTGATATTCTACAAATATTGATAATATTCCTATTACACAGGCATGCCTTCATTACCTATCCATTTCCTATGTACCTCCTGCCCCTCTCTGAGCAGCCTCAACAATATCCCCTGAACATTTTTTATTCAATATATAACAGGAAATAATTATGTGTGCCAGATTTCAGCTATCAAAAATGAGAGAAGATGATTTATAGCAGAAAATTGAAATCCCAACAGTGGGCATTTTTAAGAATTTCTGTATATTTAAGGGAGCATATTTTGTTAAACATGACTCGAAGCCTTTTGAAATCTCTCTTTGACTGTTCCTTCCTGTTATCTCAATGGCCACCAGGAATGTGTGGATGTTTCAACAAGATAGATGGAGACAATGAATTCTTTGAGTTTTTGTGCCCCCTGAATAAGGTTAAGAAGAAAAATGAATTGAAAGATAACATTATGATGGAGGAGAGTATAGCAAACACTGTCCCTCATTCGGTGGGTAACTTGTTTACACTTCTCCAAACCCAGGCTCTACAACAGTCTCAGACTCATGGGGGCCAGGCAAGGAACAGAGATGAGCAATAATAGCCAGGTGAGGATGGCGATAGCTGGAGAGGTCATGGACCATTTGAACGGGAGGCAGATGCAACTCTGCTTCAAATTACTGTTGCTCTGTGGGAGACTGGTTCCATCTACTCTTGCCAGTCTCTGGATGTTTTCCAAGAGATGCCCCTAAATCCTTCTTTTTATGCAAGAACTGCTGCATTTCTGAGGTTGACATCTAATTCACATTTTGAAAAGCATAATGTGAGTACTTCAAAACATTTCTGCAGGGGGATTTTGACAAAAATAACATCAGTTTGGGATCCCAAAGAGTTTCTCCTGATGCCAACTAGCGAATCTGATGGGACACTCAGTTTAAATGATCTAAGAAAAGTTCAAAATGCTCCTGGAAGAGTGGACAGGGTTGGGATTGATGCGAAGGAATGAGAGCATCTCCAGGGAAGAAATACTCATTTCTGAAGGAAGGGGATTGGCAATACCCACTAAAATGTGTTTGGGATAGTGAGGGATCCCAAATAGTTGATTATGTGGTTTCCAATAGAAGAGGAGAAGGGAACTGACAGTAAGTGGGCTGCCTGGGTTGTGGTCATGGAGAATATCTTCTGCAACTTAGAGGGGCATTTTGAGCAGAAATAGTTGGAAGCATGTAACACTGGAGCAGGAGACCAGCACACACACAGCATTCAGTAGAGGCATTGAGGGAAGGGTGCCCAGTGTGAGGCAGGGGTCATTTACAGAGGGTAAATTCTTCACCTGTTGATCACCCAGTACAGATACAGAGGAAGAAGGTCAGTCTAGGAAGTCTGTGGAACACCTTGGGAGTTCTGATTGCAGAGAGACCCGTTTTGAACTAGTAAGTTGTGTACGTGTCTATTTCTTTGATTGTTTTTGTTCATTGGTTCATGCCAAAAACACATACTGAGCAAGTGCTTTATGTCCTGTAGTATACCGAGAACTAAAGCTTGTACCAGAAAATAAAATGGTATAGGTAAGTGCAGATAATACCTGCATGGGGGGTGGTGCGGGGGAGGTAAAATCTGTGAGAAAGAATCCAGGGAGCTACAGGAGCACAAAAAGTGAGGCCCTGGGCTGTTTCTGGAGCGTTCAGTATCCAGGAAATGCACCCCAAAGACACCAACTCAGCTGAAATGTGGATGAACTCTGGAGGCCAGTGAGGCCTATCCTCAGGGACAAAAAGGTTCTTCAGTCAAAGAAGAAAGCATCATGCTGGGGTTGGCATGGGAACTGACAATCCGATTTGATTGGAGTATGAAAGGAAAGAGAGAAGTAGGTGAGTGATGAGTTAGGAAAGGAACCTCATTCTGTGGATTTGAGGGCCTTGTTAAGGAATCTGATCTTCCTCCATAAAGTCAAAAATATTTTTGAAGAATGAGAAAAATAAATTCAAAATTTTCTTTAAGGAAAATGAATTGACAGGAGCACTCACATAGCTGGAAGTAAGGGGTCAAGTTAAAAACCCTTTACCCAGAGAATGGACTCTATCTTGTAATTCCAAAAGCCTTCCTGGTGGTTGGACATAGAGGGAAATGGATGCGAGTCCCTGGGGTTATACATCCCTGACTTTGTGCCAAAAGCCATGGAAACATTCTGGTTGACAACTCTTGACAGTCCAAGGTGGAAGTGATCTTAGACACCATTATCCATTGGCTGTCACTGTTTATACTAAAGAGGAAACTTCAGCCTCAAAGAGATTAGATAATTTACCTAGGATTATACAGTGAGTCATTGGTGAAACAGGCAGTACCCAGATCCCTCCAAGAGCATTGTTTGTTTAGCCCTTGTACTAAGTTAAAAACAATCTACTCATTAAGGTAGAAAAAATTCACAGGCTATCAAATTTTAGTTGTGGGATTCTATATCCATGAATAAACAAAAAGGAGCTAACCCAATGGCAGACACACCAGAAAAATAATTAGCAGAGTAAATCTAAGTCATTTTAACACTAAATTGATGGAATTTTGATTATGCTTTCTTCCAATGAACTAGACACAAGGAGGAAGGTCATTTCATTATATTATGACATTTGTGCTATTTTTTCCTTTTTTGCTACATTCATGAGTTGAACAATCTCTGAAGAAAATGACATTTTTGCATCTCATAGGAAATTCTTTTTGAAGATACAAACTGTCCCTGGGGTGTCAGCACTCCATAACTTCATTCCTTACTTGCAAAATCAGGGGACTGAACTTGAGGGTCCCCAAGACCCTTCTACATCAAAGATTCAATGAACACAGATAACAAGGAGTAGATCTTCTCACTCTTTTTAATATACCTGATTTTTCAAGCAAACAAGTTATTTGCAAAAGTAAAATTTTTATATGTAGTGAAGTAGGAGAGCATATTAATCATTTTGGTAAATAGATTTCAGTTTACTTCCCAAACACAGAACTGAAGCAGCATGCAAATTATTTATAAAGGAACCAAGGGAAACATGGAAGTAGGTTCATGGAACTGCCAGCTGTTAAAATGGTTCATGAAATCTGTTCAAATAAGGCCTGCTCTGTCACTATACCAGAATAAGGTTGTGCATAGAAACGTTGCATATGGAGCTTTCTCCTGCAAGGGCAAAATAAATAGGATGTTTACAGTGAAAAAAGGCATGCATATACCAACTCCTAGTGCCAACTTTCCAGCTCAATGTTGGATATGTAATAAGCATCGAATCAATGTTAGTTGAAGGCCAGCATTGTGGCAGAGAGGGTTAACCTACTGCTTGAGGTATTTACTTCCCATATTGGAGTGCCTGGGATCAAATCCCATCTCTAGTTCCAATCTAGCTTCCTTCTAATGCACATCATGGGAGGCAGCATATGATGGCCCAAATTCTTGGGCCCTGCCACCCACATGCTATAGGTGGATGGAGTTCCTGGCTTCTGGCTTTGGTGTGGTCCAAGTCCAACTGTTGCAAGCATTTGAGGAGTGAACCAGGGAATGGAATTTGTGTTCATTCTCTCTGTCTGTCTGTCTCTCTCTCTCTCTCTCTTTCCCTCTTACTCTCACTATCTTTGTTTGTGTGTGTCTGCATTTCAAACCAATAAAGTTTTTAAAAAACAACATATTGTATTAAAAAGAGTAAAATAATAAAGCAACAAATATGTTAGTAGTAGTGTCTAGGTCCTCTGGCAATGAATAATTTTGATTGGGAACAGCAATGCTTAACCAAATAAACCGAAGTTAATGATAGATACACTTTTAGGCTGTTATTTGGTGTAATTTTTTTTTGACAATAGGAATGTTCTAATGCTGCTTTAGGGATCACTAGTTGAAAATAAATAACAAGCCACACACACATACACACCCCACAACTGTGCTTCTTATATAGTAACTGAAATGCTGAAAAATTTTGTCCCCAAGATAGTTTTGACGCATGTAGGAAAGACATCCTGGAGGACCAAGAATTTGAGAAGAGCTTGGCGGAAGTTTGGAAGATGGTGGAGACACAGATGCTTAGGATGAGGAGATAACACATTCTGGCTCATCTTCTTACTCTCCATCAACTACTCTTCCAAAAATAAACTTTAATTTCTTATGAATTTTACAGAATACTTTAGGTTCATCAACTATGAGAAGTAAAATATTAGAAAGTAAATATTTTATTTTCTGTAAGCTACGTTGTAAGAATAAATACCCCTATTGAAATATTTTTGGGTACCTATGTGGGATTGATTCTAGGCTCTGCTAAGTATTCCAAAATCTGAGAATGCTCAAGTCCCGTTTATACAATAGCATACTATTTGGGGCTGGCGCTGTGGTGCAGCGGGTTAACGCCCTGGCCTGAAGCACCGGCATCCCATATGGGCGCCAGTTCTAGTCCCAGTTGCTCCTCTTCCAATCTAGATCTCTGCTATGGGAAATCAGAAGAAGATGTCCCAAGACCTTGGGCCCCTGCACCGGCGGGAGAAGCTCTTGGCTCCTGGCTTCGGATCGGCACAGCTCCGACTGTTGCGGCCATCTGGGGAGTGAACCATCAGATGGAAGACCTCTCTCTCTGTCTCTGCCCCTCCTCTCTCTGTGTTACTCTGACTTTCAAATAAATAAATAAATCTTTTTTAAAAAACCAATAGTATATTATTTGCATTAAAGGTGTACATATACTCTTGCATATTTAAATCATCTCCAGATTACTGATAATATCTAATACAATGACAATTCTATGTAAATTGCTATTATACTGCATTGTTTAGGGAATAGTGAAAAGAAAAAAAAAAACTGTTGGCATATGTTTAGTACATACAAAATTAATTTTTCCCAAATATTTCCAGCCACTGTTGGTTGACTCTTTGGATGTGGAATTTGTGGATATATAGCACGTACTATATATCCCCTTTTTAAATTTCCTTTGACACTTATTTGGTCTTTATTCATTCATGTTACCATATATACCCTTTTAACATGAGGCTTCCAATGTTGCCTGTATATTAAGAAATCCTGAAGAGATTGACTTGTTACACAAAAGTAATATTTCAAGTTTTGTACAAGTCTGAATTATGTTAACATGAAAAGACAATTACCTACCTAAGACTGAGATGTAATTGTTTCCCTCAATTGAGAGAGAATAGCACTTATACAGAGAATCATCACTACAGATTTTAAATGTACATCGTATTGAATCTGGCAAACATCCAGAGCACTGACATTCTTCCAATTTTAATACTTAAGACTGCACCTGGAGCAACACTGCTGACAGACTATAAGAAAGATATGAGAATATGAAAAGACACAACATTTCTATTTTTAGTTACTTTACCATCGATCACTTAGAAATTGCCCAAGTAGGCTATCTACTGCATTTTATACATATAGAATAATTGTTGTTGACAAATTTTGATGCAAAAAAATAGAGGATGCTATGGAAATTATTGTTTTCAACATGTCTCCGTCTAACAGTCTACTCTACAGAACAGTGATCATAACAATCAAGAGATTAAGGTAAGAATTACCTTAAGATATTCTTGCCTATAGGAAGATAAAATGTTAGCTGGCACTAGTCCACAACATTAGTCCACAATACAATGCCTTTGTATTCCAAGATTACACTTATACAGATTATATTTATACATGTGAACCTACATCATAACACAGAGCAACAGTAAGCCACCAGGTTTCTCATTTTCTGAAAGAAACTCTGCCAGTTGGCTCTTGTCTTTAGCTTGCAATGAGACCAGTGCTCAGGAAGGCGGAAGAACAACAGAACAAATGTTCTTGCACAGACTTGAGTCATACAGAACATATTCAAGAGTTAGAAGAAAGTTCGGAGGTCAACAAGCTCAGTATCACTATTACTTGCCTTTCTCGTTCTCCCATTAGACCTGGGAGAGTAGACTAGGGTTTCTGAATTAAAATCAAGTTGGAAAGCTCTTGCAGACCTGAGGGTATATTCCCACAACATTGCAAAGTGACAAGTTAGCTGTCCACACACAATGCCCTTGCATCAGTTGAACTTCCACAGAATTAATCAAAGTGGCTTCTCAGAGCCTAGGATTTCTTAACAGAGGCTTGGATTTCTCATTATTTTATAAAGGCCATCCAAAATAGCAAGAATTATAAGCATGTCCTCATGATCTATACACTGGTAGGTAAAGTCCTAGTGTCTGGTTTGTTTAAGCTACTTAATTTAACACTTTGGTACATATAAAAAGGTAAATGATGTCCAAAAACTTAGTATATGCTCATTTGATGTGAAATTTCTATTTATTTCTTATAACAATGCTACAACATACATGCTGTCAATGCCCTATTTTATAGAAGTGGTAACTAAAACAGAGAGAAGTTTGTGCCTCTTTGTAGAAATCATGTATACTACGGTTAGAATTCAAGCATAAGCAGTGAGATGCCGAAGTCTCTGTTCTAACACTTTACTCAACTGCCACGTGGTCTATCTCCTGCCTCCTTCCTCTTTAGCCTATTTAGCCTTTTTGCAGGGACTTAGACACTACTTGTGTATGAAGCTGCTAAATTATTTCATAAATGATTTCCAGAAAGGAAATAAAAAATCTTCCTTCTCCCCCACCCCTACTTTTGTCAGCAAAGATGTTTCAAAATAGATGATAATTAGGGATGTAGCCTTTACATTTTCTTTTTTTTTTTTTTACCCTGAACCTTTTATTTAAGGAATACAAACTTCACACATTTCATAAATACAACTTAGAAACATAGTGATTCTTCCCATCCTGCCTATGGAATATTTAATCTAGCAGCCAAGATCAGTAACAAGTAAGTGTTGGAATAGGAATGGCTCAGTGAAGAGGGTGTTGGAGTTTGAGAAACAGGACCCAATGAACACATCCTGAGAGGCCTCACAGAGCTGCCTGCTGACAGTGATGAGGAATCCCTGGAGCTCAGCCTTCTGGGCCCACAAGCTAGATGGTGTGTTTGCAGGGTGAGGTTGCTCTCTTACAAGGAGGATGTAGGTTAGATTGCTAACTCATTAATTTACAGAGAGAATTACAGTCACCCTGTAGACTGAAATACTTACATCAGCATGACCCGCACATTTTTACCCTGTAGGCAGACCAATGCGGGAAACCAAATTATAATCAGAAGGTTGTTTGATTGGTATGGAATTAGAGCAAGGAGAGTGAATTAGATGATTTTAGGCTTAGTGGTGTGAGACAAAGCAGCCTGACATGTCCATCTCCACAGCAGGGATAGACATTAAAAAGGCAATATAATACTCAGATTTCACTGGCCTAATTTCCTCTGCTCTAGTGGTGCTTGGGGAGGCACAGACAACTTTTTTTCTTGTTACTATGTTGTTTATTTTTTCCCAAACTCTGGCTAATCTTTTCTATTTCACAGAGGAAGTCTTTCTTTTTCTCTCTAACATGTTGAATGTTAGTTTATTTTACTCTAGACAAAAATTGACCCTTTTTTCAAATGTTTTCTATATGCTATTCTTCTTCAACTTTTGATTTCTGTTCAAAGAAAAATTCAAGTTCTACATACACAGCAGAATAAAAACCTCACTGAACAAGAACCCAAAATGCATGGCTTCTTGTGTATCCTCAGCTATGTCCACATACCTTGTCTAGTAAATGAGTTGCTAAAAGTCTATAAGATTTAAGGTTTTATAACAAATTTTAAGGTCTGAGTGTATATCTCAGACTTAATTCATATTCAATTCAGACATGAATATACTTCTCTATTCTTAATCTATGGATGAGATAATTTATCCTTAACAAGATGATCTCAATTCCTTGCAAGATCTTAAATATCAAACCATTATTTAATCACATGTACTGTACTCTTCCTAAAATAGATAAAACAACTCTGTAAAACTATTTTTATGTTAAAATCAGAATTTTAATTTTAAAAATTAAATTTAATTTTTTGTTTAACTTGAAAATTAAATTAAAAACAATCTTCCATCCCCAAGTCTTTGGCTCAACTCAATCTATTTCCATGTAAGCCCCACCTATAACATAGAACCTCCTTCACTTTTGACCACAGTACAATGCCTAGAACTTGACTGAGGTTTGGCTAATTCCTGTATTCTTCGATTCCTCCTTCCTTTGGATTAAACACTATAAGGAGTCTTCAGTAACTTCATAAAATGAATATTATGAAAAGCTATGGATGGATATAACATTTTTACATCATAATAAATGTATTTTTTGATTAAATATTTCCACAACCTTTTTACTCATGTTAGCAGAAGGTCCTTATTTCCAGGCATAGCAGGTGCTACATAGCATCCTGTCCACCTTTGCATTCATTTATGATTTCAGTGGCCACTCCTGAGCACTTTGGTAGCTTCTCATCACACAGGACTGTAATTTGTTTCTTCCTTGGACACTTTTTTTCATAGTTCTAGGAAATGGGGACTGCCTGAAAACCCTGGAATTTGACATTCCTGAGGCAACCTGATTGAAACTAGTAGAGAAAATCACCTTCCCCAATTTCCATGAGAGGTAAATACTGAAGACTAAAGGATCTCATAGGGATTGGCCTTGGTTTTCAAAGCATAACTAACTTATTGACCCACTGTTTATTGGCCCCTCCATTCCCTGTCTCATTTTTCTTATTCCTTTAGTTGTTTCCTGGGGTTGCATCTCAAATACATTGTACCTAGATCTATGCCTCCCGTATGCTCTTCTTGGGAGCCCAAGACGACACCATATCTATAATGTACTAAAACAAAGCTCCCTCCTTCTGAATTTCATCACGATGAATGCACAGAATTAAGTCAATTAACCACATCCCACCATTAAACCTGGCAACTAAGTCTCCAGGGAGAAACACTTAAGTGATATATATGAGAGACCTTCTCCAAGTACTTCCCTGTGACAAAAAAGATGATTGTACTCCCTGTTTCTCAGGGTCCCCATGAACTACAGGTGATTTTTATTTTGCTGAAGGTCAAGCATGTATACTTACATGAATCCAAACTTCTGAATTATTACAATGCTTTTATAAAGTCACTTGATAATATATTGAAAAAGCATTAACAATGTTCTTAGCCTTTGACACATTAATTCCACTTCTGGGAATTTATTTAAAGGCAACACATATTATCAAAGACATATGTGCTATGGGCATTAAAAGAAGTTTAACGACTGTATACAGTTATAGATGAAAAGAGCTTGAAATGATCTAAATGTCTAGCAACAGGGGATAGTCCGTTAGATTATAGCACATTAACCAGTTATAAAATTACGTTGCTAGAAGAGTTGTACTAACAATTGAGAATTTGTTATGTTGGTAAATGCAAAAAAGCTAAGGAACGTTATATTTGTGCTGTGATTATCATGTAAAGTTCATGTATGGAAAAGGACTAAAACAGTATCAGATGAAAATGGGTGTTTTCTTTTTGTCTAGCACCAAAATCAAATATGAGAAGCAAATAATGGTGCTAAATCAATAAATACATTTTTCTCTTTTAACACTTGAAGAGTTGTTCATGAATCTGTTCTTAGTATTAAATAAATCTGTTCTTAGTATTAAATAAAGCTCATTTTCAGCTTGACAAAGAGTAGAATGCCCAACTTTTTTGGGTATGTTCTCTTTGGACAATAACTCAAAGTTTAGGAGAAGGTCAAACAATTAGGAACTTACTAGACATTTGCTTTTACTTTTCTGCTTTTATATGAACAGAGGAAATGGTTAAGAGTACCACTCCTTTACCATCAACTTGGGCATCTTAGATCCAAAATGTTTGGTTCATATTATACAAAGAAACCAAGACACTGAAAGTGGTTTGCTATCTTTCATTGCAGGTAGAGCCAGAATCAGCTTGATCTTCTAACCATCTGTGTAGAACTAAGTCAGCTTCCTTATGTGTAAATGGAGTAAACTGACTTTGCCACGAAATAGGTCATTCTTCAGCTGTTATAGGACTCAACTGAAAAGAGTGTCATGAAGGTACTCTGTACATTGCAAACACAACGAACTACTGCAGAATTTAAAAGAAGAGAAGTCATAATGGCTGCTATTTGATTTACAATCTGCAGGGGTCATGGGCATAAACTCTTGGAGAGAGGGTCATTATCTGGTACAGGAAACACAGACTGTTGGCTGCATCTGTGATAGATTCTGAGGGTTGAGTGTCTTGGCCACAAGTGTGACCGATCAGCTGGATGCCGCTGATGTATTTGATGTATTGCACTTGTTCCTCAGATGTGACAGGACCTGTTCTTTGTTCTTGCACCTCCTGGGAGTGATTCAGACAGGGATGCAGTAGAGCTGCCAAATTGAGCTCCCTCTCATCTCATCCTCATTTTTCAGCCACACTGCACACACTGTTTCCCTTGGTACTTAACTGTGTTTCCTCCAACTAGGTCCTGTCTCTTGGGTACAACCAGAGGCAGCTCAACCCAGCTTTTAGAAGAATCTGAGATGAACTCCCCTGATCTACTATAGGCACTTCAGGAGCAAGAAACTTGCTAAGAGGTGTTTAGGGATATGAAAAAACAAGTCTGTACACATAGCTGATGGCCAACAAGAGCTTCAATCAACCTACTGACTAATACATCAAAGGACTGTGCAACAATAAAACAAAATGGTTTTCAAGACATTTAACTCAAAAATAAATAATACATATGATATATATATAAATATTTATTTCAATAAATATGGTGCGAATTTGGCTGCAGAGAAGGAAAGAGTGAAATGAATAGTATACTTCTGCCAACGCTTTGCTTAAGATGTGCTCTTTCTTTTTGCTTTTTTCTCATTTCTACAACGTGGTTTGTATTTTAAGAGTAATCCACCAGTTTGGATTAAAAGTTAAGGTCTGCTACTGTCTAGCTGTATAATTTCTGTCTCATTAGAAATTATAATAATATATACACACATATATATACATACATCTTAGAGTGATTATAAGGATTAAATGATACGAAATATATATAAAGCTGTTAGAACCCAGAAGAACTTATTATGTATAAGTTTATGAGTGTAATTTGGGGTGGGTATTTGACCCAGTGGTCAAGACACTGCCTGGGATGACTGCATTTTATATCAGTTCCAGTCCTGGCTCTGTTTCTAATCCCAGCTTTCTATTAATGTACACCTTAGAAGGAAGCAGATGATGATGCAAGTACTTTGGTCCCTATTATCTATGGAGGAGAGCTGGATTGAGTTATGAGCTCCTGGCTTTGGCTTGGCACAGTTCCATCTGTTGCAGGCTTTTGGAGAGTTAACTAGCAGGTGGGAGATCTCTCTCTTTGCCTGCTTCTGTCTCTGTCTGCTGGCTTTCAGATAAAATAAAAAATTTAAAAATAGTATATAT
The DNA here is from genome assembly GCA_949820135.1 of Sylvilagus floridanus. Taxonomy (NCBI): domain Eukaryota; kingdom Metazoa; phylum Chordata; class Mammalia; order Lagomorpha; family Leporidae; genus Sylvilagus; species Sylvilagus floridanus. The sequence goes on from OX463235.1 coordinate 57,827,061, forward strand.
TCATACTCACACTTTATAGGTAAGTGGTGATCTATGGAGAAAAACATAAAATGTGGAGCATATTGAATTTTAAGTGCTCATAGAATAGCTAGGCAGCAGTGCTGGTTGAGCAGTTTAAAATTTCATCTGTAGTTCAATGAGAACTATGCTAACAATTTACATTTGTCAGTCTACACACATAAATTCTACATCCAGAAATTTCTGAGATTAGCCATGAAGAAAAATTGTGTTGTGTGAGAAGGGAAGAGGTCAAGAAACAGGGTTTCCCTCTGATACTTATTTTTTTAGCTTTATTGAACTATAGTTGATGAATGAACGTTGTATATATTTAAGGCATACAATGTAATGATTTGATCTAAGTATATATTATGTAATGAATTCTAAATTCAATGAAAAATATATCTATTCCCTCACATAGTTACTCTTTTTGGTGAGAATACTTCTAACATACACTCTTAGCAAAGTTCATTAATATAAAATGCAGTACATTATTCTCACCTACAGTTCTCATTGCTACACATTAGGGCTCTAAGATTCATTTATCTTGTAATAGGAAGTTATATACTTTCATGAATATTTGCTCATTCTCCACACCCTTTTTTAAAAAAGATTTATTTGAGAGGCAGAGTTACAGAGAGAGAGGGAGAGAGAGAGAGAGAGAGAATGAATCTTCAACAATCTGCTGGTTCACTTCTCAAATGGCCATGACAGCCAGAGCTGGGCCAATCTGAAGTCAGGAGCCAGGAGTTTCTTCGGGGTCTCCCACATGGGTGTAGGGGCCCAAGGACTGGAGCCATCTTCCACTGCTTCTCAGGCCATTAGCAGCGGGCTGAATCAGCAGTGGAGTGGCTGGGACTCAAACTGGCACCCGTAAGGATACCAGCACTGCAGCAGAGGCTTAGCCTACTACACCACAGCACCAGCCTCTCCCTACCCTTTTGTCCCAGTTGAGTTTTTAGATTACATTTATAAGTGATATCACTTTATATTCGTCTTTCAGCTGACTCTTACTCTTCAGGAGCAGCTCAAGGCAACGAATCCAGTGAAAGACACTGAGAAAGGCAAGTGGAGAGACTAAAAAAGAGAAGGAAGAGAGTTATTCCAGAGAGTCCAAAGTTCAAAGTTTAAAAACAGAAGTACTCAAAATAATCAAGTTATGTGGACTTGAAACCAGAGAAAAAGACATTGCACTTGACCACCTAGAGATGAATATAGTTTGAGAGAGTAGTCTCAGAGAAATGAGAAGGGAAAAGATTCTATTGGCTAAGGAGTAACTGGGAGGTAAAAATATGAGAAAGGGAATGTTAGAAACGTTTCCAATATGTTATCAGGTCAAGAGAACTCATAGCCTGATGAACCTAAGAACAGAAACCCAGTAATAATCTTTGGTTTAGTATCAAGAGAATCTATGAATTTTTAGGTTATAACTTTACATTTTCCAAATTTCATATTGGTCAATTTTTAAGGCAATGATATGAAATAAAAGTGTCAGTGGAGAATATTTTAAAACTATTGTACTAATAATATGTATAATGTCAGAGGATCACTACCAAAATAGCTAGTTAGTATAAATATCAGAAAGGCTATCATTTCCACTTGTTGCTAAGGGACCCAGCCTATATGATACCCAAACAACTACAAGTTAAGTAGGAAAACGTAGTTAATCAGCCCATCATTTTGTCTGCATGGTGCCAATTACCTGCTTTTACTGATTTTCTCACTAAATTGATTCAATCGAACATTTCTGGTAGCATTATTTTAAAGATGGAATTGCTTATCTAAATTATACTAAGTGATTAGACTACTCACCCACAAAGGCAATGAATACATGTGCACATACACACATACACAAGCACACACACTTGAAAAGGTTCATGCAAAATGGAATTAAATGATAAATTTTGATGCAATGATATTTTGAGATCTGTGCATGTTTTTTCATAACATACATCTCCTATGAACTTTTAAAATAAAGTACTTATTTATTTTAAAGGCAGAAAAACATAGAGACAGATAAAAAGAGACAGGTCTTTCATTCACTGGCTTATTCCAATAACACCGTCAACATATGTGGGTACAGCTGAAACCAGAAGCCAGAAAATGCATGCGGGTTTCCCATGTAGGTGGCAGAGCAAGTTCTTGAGCCATCCTCTGCTGCCTCCCACCACATGCATTAGCAAGGAACTGGATTTGAAGAGGAGCAGGATTTGATTCCAGGTCCTCCAGTCTGGGAAGCAGACATCACCAGCTGCTGCTTAACCTGCTACACCATGACACCCACCACTCCCATGAACCTATTGGTGATGTCATGTATGTGTGCATGTGTACATGTGTATGTGTTTGCATGTACACATATACAAATTCCTACTGTATCATTTGCCAGTTAGCTAATTGGATGATTATTTTTCCTTTTAAGAATTTATTTACTTGTATTTATTTGAAAGAGAAAGAGTGAGAGAGAAAGAAGGGGGAATGAATACCATCTCCTGCTTCACTCCTAAATGCAATAGTCAGGGTTGGATAGGCTGAAGACAAGAGCCTGAAACTCAGTCTGGGCTCCCATGTGGGTCTTAAAGACCCAAGTACTTGAGCCATCACCCATTGCCTCCCAGGCTGTGCATCAGCAGGAAGCTGGAATCAGAAGTGGAGCTGGGACTCAAACCCAGGTACTTTAATAGAGGATGCACTGTTTACGATAGTAACCGGTCAGCCCAAATGGTCACCCCAGGAGGAATTTTTTTTTAATTATACTTTTTCCCTGCTGTCTAGCATTTTAACAGTGACAACTTTGTGTATGCTCTGTTATTGCCTATTTAAGTAAGAAAAAACCAAGTCAGATTGCTATTGTTCATTCCATTGAACATAAAATGGTAGAAAGTGAGAGGAAGGAAGAAAGGAAGAAAAATGGCCATGTTTCAAGCTGTGACTAGGGTAAGAAAGACAGCGACAGGAATGTTGAAGGGGGAATAAAGCACATTACTTCTGCAAATCTGAAGCTAAGGACAACTGAATAAGTCCATGCTGAAGGATTCAGTTCTTATCTTGGATATCTTTTTCAACAATCAAGACAGGACATTTTGAGGAAGTTTTCTGGGGCCATAGCTGAAATTTTCAAATCAGGATTAGTTTAAATCTCCAGATATCTGACTCAGGACCTCCTAAACAGGATATAAAATTTTGTCTCAGAAGAAAGAAGGCCAGTTGATCTAGTGGAATGTTTTAAGTAGCTGCCAAGAAGAACCATTTTTATCTCTTATATTTAAATAGAAGAAATGGCTAAATTTAGTTCTTGCAAACCTCTGAATTGTCCAGAAAATGCCATTGTGACTGTTTTCAAATAAAATAGCCTATTCTGAATAGAAAAGGTCAAAGAACAGAATATGTATACCATTATCATAAATGACTAATTGAATTATATCACTAATATGTATCATTTCAATATTATTATGCAACAGTGATTATCAGGAATTTGCTATTGTAAGTATTCTTTTATGGAAAATAACCTTTTTTCAAGATAGATTTTGAAAAATTTATGAAATGTTAATGCTTAGCATAGTGCTGTGGTCACAGGAAAATTCAGTTTGTGAAGAAAATCCATGAATGGAGAAATATTCTTAGATTGTGCAAGTGTGAGAAGGTGCTAATGCACAAATATGAACTGGCTCCAAGATTTTATAGCATTTCAGAAACTCTGACTCAAGATATGATTTCCGTAAAGAAAGAACTTGCCAAACCTTTGATGCTGAAAAGAGCGTCAAAGACTGAGACTCCAAGAGCAAAATTATAAAGGATACTAAATTTGATATACACGGAAGGTACTTGATAGAGTTCCAGGAAATTGGAATTAAAAGAAAAGTTTATTTGGTTGCTTAAATGTCGAATCCATACATAGTTATTCTTCATAATACACATTTTCATGAATGTCCCTCATATATATGGATTTCAATAGTTTTTGCATCATGATAAACTTATAGTTCTATTTTCCATGGACTGTTTGAGTACTCATAAATATTCTCTTTCCTTTTGTATTCACATACCCCTTGCTTCTTAATTAGGTGGCTGTGTTGAGCTCTGGTTTTTGAGGGTTTTATTTTCAACTAAGAGCCAATAGGTAGAAACAAAGTAGCTGCTAGATGGAGCTCTCGTGGGCATCTGGGTGTTAACCTATCAATAAATAAATGCTTACTTTATACATTTTATTCGTGTAGCACAGTGGCATTACAGCAGACTTTAGTCTTGCTCAGAGATTACTTAATCAGGTTGATAAAAGGTGATACAGAAAGAAGTAAAAGTGATAGTTGATTCTTTGGTATTGGCAGAATCACTGTGTGGTAGTATTATCAACATGCAACAATTTAGTAATATGAAAGACAATGTATAGACTGATAGTTACAATGATAGACTCTGGCGCACCCTTACTTGGATTTAAATCTTGGATCTGTTCTTCATTAGCTGCATGACCAGGGCGAATACCATGTGAACTCCAAATTCCATATATTTCACATAAAGACTAGTACTTCTCTCACAGGTATAAGCATTAAATCAATATCACAATAAATATATGTACATATTTATAAACACATGTATATACTTATAGTGATATTGATTTAATATATGATTGTATATACATATTATATATTCAAATAGTAAAATAAAGTGTCTACTTATGCTCCAAGAATTATTGTAAGCATTTTGCATTGTTACTATAAACGGATGGTGCCATATTCTTGTGCCATTTTATTTTGAGAGCATAAAAATTAGCCTTTACATGCAGAATTGTTTACTGTCTTTACAACAGATAAAATATACTGTTGGCTATCATCTGGTTTGATAATAAGTACTGAGTATTTACTTTGTTCATTCATTGTTCAAGAAACTAATGTGGGATGAGTGTTTGTATTAATACTCAAGACATCACTTAAAATATGCACATCTCAGATTGGAGCAACTGGATTTGATTCTCAGCTCTGGCTCAACTCCAGCTTTCTGCTAATGTGGACTCTGGGAGGTACTGAGATAGCACAGGTAGTTGAGTCCCTGCCATTCATGTGAGAGACCTGGATTATGTTGCTGGCTCCCAGGTTGGCCCTGGACCCTACCTCAACCACTGGTAAGGATGGTTGGAAGAGGTTTCTCTCTCTCTCTCCTTCCTCCCTCCCCTCTCTATCTTCACCATCGCCCCTCTCTAACAAATAAATAGGTAAATAAATAAATACAAATTTTTAAAAAGAGATGGCTGTATAGTAATAGTGATAAAGCTTTTGCCTTCAGGGAACCTATATTTTTTGGTATAATAATAAAAAGACATACAATTGAATAATATGATGATGACTACTGTGATGGTGAAATTACAGGTTTGAAGATGCTGTTTTCAATAGCATTGACAAGAAAGGACTCTGAAGGTTCTGTCACTGAACAGACATGTGATACAGTGAGGGAGAGAGGTCATGTTACTGACAGGGAACAAGCATGCCTGACAGAAGAATGGCAAGTGCATCATTCTCAAGAGTGTCAGGTACCTGGTAGAAGTGAAAATGAGGAAGTGAGTTCATTGGAGGTGCAATGAACAAAGGGAAATGAGTATAACAAGAAAGCCAGGGGCCAGAGCATAATGAATAAGTGTCTTATCTTCAATGTGTTGGTGAGTCCTGGGATGAGTCTTGAATGCCATGATATCATGTACCTGTTAGTAGTATTAGAGATGTAAAAGATTGAGGATCAGGATCGATGGTATAAGCAAAATGGCGGAGACTTCCTGTACTCATCTGAAAGCTGAGACTTAGGAGTGAGAATGCTAGAGATAAGAACTGTGAAATTGGGGATACATGATGTATCAGGGAATTTTCTGATAGCTCTTCACATTCATTTCTGACCACATTAACTATAGACCTCTAACTTCCAGTAAAGAAAGCCCATAGCACAAAAAATCAGAATGTTTGCATAGGGATAATTTTGAATTTGCTCTCAATTGTGAAAATATAGACTCACAAATGACTGTGCTATTAGTAATAGATTACTTGTGACACATCACAGCACCACAGCATAAGGTGATTGCCACGGCTACCTGTGGAGACTGATGTATTGTGGGATGGCTCTACAAAGCAGGTGGGATCTAAGTGGGTTTTTTAATGAGTGTGTCAAAGAAGGAAGGGTAAAAGCATTCCTTTAATGATCAGATATTTTGTATGGCAGTCTCTTCAGACCCTAACACTGATGCTATTGAGTAGAATGAAAGAAATTGTGCTGAAATTTGGGAGAAGGAAGTCTGGGCTACTTTGATCTCTAATTAAATGCTATACACAATCCTTCACCTATAAATCAGTCTCTAGTACAAGTATGCAAGAGCAAATCTTGATAGTACCAAGAAGATGTCTAATGCACTTTCCAGCAGTACATGCTGTTGGCTCCTTTCCATGAGAGTTGCATAGTGGTGATGAACTCTGTCAAGCAAATCTTTCCAAAACTGCGTTCAGGTTTGGCAGATAGATATGAATAAAAGGAATTCATCAAATATAATTAAATGTATTGGGTTGTTTGACAGGACTACAGCTGCCTTTTTATGCAGCAACACTAAATGATTTCTCTTTTTCATTGGTGTACCAATGGATACAAAAGAAAGGGCAGAAATCATAAGAAAAGCCTAATTTCAGTGTTCTGGAGATGGTTGAAAGAACCTTTCACCCTAAACTCAAGGTGGTGGCAATCATATAGTTTGGTGACACTAGTGGAAGAGGACATAAGTGGTCTCTAGCATTGGGTTTCCTATTCCCTGAACACTTTCCTTAGCCTATGACCTTGCTTATAGTTTTCTTACTATCTGAATGTCCCTCTTCACCCTGTCCATTTGATAAAATTTCAGTTATTGTTTTTAAATTTATTTGCTTTACTTGAAAGTCACAGTTGCACAGAGAGAGGCGGAGAGGGAAAGAGGCAGAGAGGGAAAGAGACAGAGACAGAGAGAGGTCTTCCATCCACTGGTTCACTCCCTAATTAGCCGCAATGGCTGGAGCTGTAGTGATCTGAAGCCAGGAGCCAGAAGCTTCATCCAGGTTTCCCGTGTGGGTGCAGGGGCACAAGGACCTGGACCACCTTCTACTGCTTTTCTGGGCCATAGCAGAGAGCTGGATCAGAAGTGCAGCAGCCAGGTCTCAAACCAGCAGCAGCTTTATGCACTACGCCACAGTGCCAGCCCCTCAGTTATTTTTCAAAGTTATATCAGCTAGAGATATAAACTGTCTCATTTTCATTAAATGTAAAATAAAATTTAAAAAATTTGGTAGGGAAAATACATATAGCTTTTGTAGCTAAAATAAATGGAAAAGTGCAGGGACAGAAGCTTAGCTTTAAGCATAGTGGTGTTCAGATTTGAAACAATGTCATCAACCATAGTGATGTCAGAATACAGCCTAGATGTAGAAATGCAGTCATGCAATAGAAATGCACTAATACTACAGAAGATGGAAGCAGATTCCCTATTGGTTCCAAAAAATGATTCTCCTGATTGGCTGTCTTATAGATTTTTTTAACATATTTACCAAATGTTATGGCCAAGAATATGGACTCCATTGATTGACTCACATCTTGCCAGGTGTCTGAGTATCATCACTAAATAAAACAACTGCAAATCACATGAGCTTAGACAGGGGGAGCAGGGATCCTCCTGATAAAATTAATATGCTAAGATTATGTTAAACAGATGGAATAACTGGTTGGTGTACGAAAAAATGTCATCTCAACCAACAAAGACCTACAAATTCTTGCTCAGGTTCTGTTGTTCATATTTTATTTCCGTTAAGTACTTTTTGACAGCAAATCTCCAAATTCTGCAAAGTAGGTTTATTCGTTTGCCTTGTCATATTTACTTATGCATGTGACTTCGCTTTCCCTTTATAATCTTTGATGAAAGGTACTATCTTTTATTTGCACCTGAATTGAACAGAGAATATAACACAGGTTGCCTACTGATAGTGTGTCATTAAGAGGTGTTACTGTGTTTATAGATAGATGAATTTTGGATTTGAAGAATAGTATTTTTATACAATAATATAAAATTATTAGAGAACCATGGGAATAAGTAGTGAAAACTTTCGTGGGATTTTCTCATACTATAGTAGAGATGACTTACTCTTGCTTATTTTCATAGGTCTTTTCATTTGCATTTAATTTTTCTAGAAATACACAAATATCTTTTATGAATAAGTAAATAAAGCAATTTTATTACATAATCTCAATTTTTCATGTCAAACAGTATTGCTATATCCATTTTACATATTGTGAATCTGAAGTTTATGGAGATTAAGAAATAGTTCACCCATAGGGCCAGAGGTTGGACATTGGATTTGGGCCCAGATTGTTTGGTTAGAAAGAATGAATAGTTTCACAATATCAGAAATAACTTAGGTTTTATGTTTTAACATTTCTGGTGCCTAGATTCTGTCATGTGAAAATACACTGATGCTTTTTCTGTGACACCTATTAAAAGGTGCGAACATTTTTTTACTTTTTTTTTTATCACTCTAATGGCAAATAATAATATTGTTTTCTCTTACCTCTTTCTATATTCCTCTCCATTCCTTTTCTTTTTGCTATATTACCTTTAAATAATCAGTCATGGAACCTTTACCATTCGATGAGCATAGCTTTATTGGGTTTCCTAGGGCTTCTGGGAGTGGAGAGATTTAGGCTCAATCAATGCTTCCATGACTAAAATTGCCATGATGTTGTCCAAGATAGTAACCCTTAGTTTCCTTTTTCTTAAGGTGGTTAATAATAATAATAATAATAATACAGTACAAACTTTATAAGTTTGCTTTCAGAAGGAAATTTAATACCTTCTGAATGTAATTATCTCTGAGCCTGGCACATATTAAATACACAACAAAATATTTTCTTAATTTGCGAATATTTACCTTGCATAGTAATTTGGTCTCCCAGACTTTATTTTTGAATTGATTTTAAAAGTTGAGTATCGGGAACCGTGCTGTGGCATAGCAGGTAAAGCCCCCGCCTATGGTGCCAGTGTCCTATATGGGCACTGGTTCTAGTCCAGCTGCTCCACTTCCTATCCAGCTCTCTGCTATGGCCTGGGAAAGCAGTAGAAGATGGCCCACGTCCTTGGGCCCCTGTGTGGGAGGATTATCCAGGTCTCCTGTGTGGGAGACTTGGAAGAAGCTCCTGGCTCCTGGCTTTGGATTGTCTGTCGCAGCTTTGCCTGTTGCAGCCAACTGGGGAGTAAACCAGCAGATGGAAGTCTGTTTCTCTCTCTCTCTCTCTCTCTCTCTCTCTCTCTCTCTCTCTCCTCTCTCCTCTCTCTCTCTCTCCGCCTCTCCTCTCTCTGTGTAACTCTGACTTTCAAATAAAAAAAAATGTTGAATATCTGTTTCTAGGATGGAATGCAGAATGTTTTGCAATCACGAAGAAATATCAATCACATAAAGGTTAATGAGCATTGCCTGTGTACACATAACATGAAGTGTGTTTAACAATAATAGAATCCTATGGTAGTAGACTCTCAAGGGAATCATGAGTGTACAAGAACGGACTTGAAAACTCATACAATAAGCTTCTAATAAGTCAAAACCAACTTTAGAAAATGACACCAAAATCCTACTGCAAAATGAAACATGCAAAATGAAAATTAGCCAACTAAACAGCTGAAAATATTTTGTTTTTTAGTTAGTTTTTTTCTCACCTGAAATATGTGAGAACCATCAATGGCCTAGAACTCAAATAGGCCATTGTTATTTTTATCCATAGATCCAGTCTGCTCTGTGAAAGATCCCTTTTCTTCAGCTAGGTCAGATCACAGGCTTGGAGGAAGAAGGAGGGAGCAGTGAATCCTAAGTTCTGGGTGGCAGTAGGACTTGCCATGTGAAATGACTGATAGATAACATGAAAGAAAGGAAGACAGAGGATGGATCATATTTAACATCTGCAGAATTAATGATGGTTCCTTCTTTCTGCAACCTGCTCTAACATCGCCCTCTCTACAATGTCCTGTGGTTGCTAAGCAACCTCTCAGGAGTAGTGGAGTGAGAAAGATCTGTCAAATTCATTATTTTTGCCTTAAAGAGGCAGTGGCTATGATGAAAGTGAAAGAATGATTTCTTATCTCTGTAGACAGTAGTGTAGACTAGAAAAAAAAGAAAACTTTCTCTATTCTCAACACTACCCTTTTTTTTTTTAAAGATTTATTTATTTATTTGAAAGGCAGAGTTGCAAAAAGCAGAGGCATAGAGAGAGGTCTTCCATCCATTGGTTCACTCCCCAGATGGCTGCAATGGCCAGAACTGTGCTGATCTAAAGCCAGGAGCTAAGAGCTTCCTCTGGGTCTCCCACACGGGTGCAGGGGCCCAACAACTTGGGTCATCTACTATGGATTTCCTAGGTCATAACAGAGAGCTGGATCAGAAGTGGAGCAGCTGGCACTGCAGGCGACAGCTTTACCTGCTACGCCACAGCGCCGGCCCCAATCCCTTACTTACATCTACTTTTTAGGCATGATGATCCTTGAGATCTACAAGGATTGGAGGTAAAAACTACATAGAGAAGTAAGCAAAATAAGGGAAAAAGGCCATTAATGAAAAAACGTATCACTCTTTGCACCTTAATTTCTATTTCTAGTTACTTTGGAATGAAGTTATAAAATCTCACCGACTCTTGTTCATCAGAAAACCAGAGGGGGAAATCGATGACAGCCCTGCTGTTCAAAAGGGCATGCAGTTCAAGGAAACCACAGGTTTTCCTACCTATCCATTACACGTGTCTAGGAATATTTGGTATGTGTAAAATATGAATCTAAGACAAAATTCAAGTCAGGCAGAGATGACAGAACAGTTAGGATGGAGGTGGCTATTAACACACAAAGTGCCTAATCCTTCACATAAATTTCTCCTAAGTATTACATTGTAATTAGAATTTCTTGTGTGTGGTTTTTCCATGGAGATTTGTTTCTTTGGAGAATGGATTAGTCTGTATTTCTTTATTCCATGGAAGTCTGATGGATGTCTTGAAAGTGAAGTCTTCAGGTCGTCTCAAGGAATAAAATGAAATAATGATAGGATTCATTTTGGAAACATTAGATGTGAATTGTATTTTAATTGAAAGTACTAGTTGGCTGATCTTGGATGAATCACTTAAGCCTTGCTAACTCTGAGTTTTTTCGCTGGGAAACTAACAATATTATCCTCTGGAGTTGTTGGACAGATTAAATGAGGTAATCTGTCTATAGCACTTTGAAGACTGAATTATAAAAATTAAGAATTTTGTCAGTAATGTTTTTGTTTTTACAAAACAAAAACAAAACAAAAAAGTGATTTTGCATTATTCGAATGTTTGCTGTGAGTATGCTTTACTTCTGTAACTATGTTGGGTATCATGATAAAATAATATCAAAAGCAAATATATTTAAACCCCTGTACTATCCTGGCCCTATTTAACTAGGATAGAACTTTTTATATTTTTGATAGCCCTCAAAGCTAGTATTTTCAAATGACATTTTTTAGTTCAGAGTTGATGAGCTGAAAGAGCTTTTTTGCTGAGAGGATATGAGAATGTTGCTGTGCTGGAAGTCTGCCTGTGCACTTGGTCAGGATGGTGACTCAGGGTGCCCTCTCGCACCCCACCTTAGCCCTCTGCTGGAGCCAGGAGGTACATCAATGAGCAACTTTCCATACAGACCATAACTCAAAGAAAGAATTAGACTGACAGAATCAATCTGGGAAGATATCTGAGATGAGATTAGGAATTCCAAGTCTCTAGGAATTTATTAGATTTTCAATATAACTGGATCAGGTTGGGAAATCCACAGGGCTTTGTAATACTTCTATTAGAAAAGTTAAATAAAATTTGAATATTTTATTTGAATTCTCACAGTTTCATACCAACACTATCTGAGTATTTTTAAAACTTTCATTTTTTACTGCAGCCATGCAGGCTTAAGAAATACAGGTGCAGAGATTTCTGTATAACTGAGATTGGAACAATGAAGAAATAAACTGAATTTTAAAGAACAAAGAGTATTTCCTATGTAGAATACATACTCTATGTGTGGTATAAGGGGCAGGCTTGTGTTGCAGTGGGTTAAGCTGCCACCTTCTTTGCTGACATGCCATATGCTTGTGGTTTCGAATCCTAGCTGCTCCATTTAGGATCCAGCTCCCTGATAATATGACTGGAAAAGCAATAGAAGATGTTCCAAATGCTTGGACACATAATACCCACATGAGCAACCTGGATGGAATTCCAGGTTGTTCATTAGGGGAGTTAATCAGTAGATAGAAGATTCTCTCTCTCTCTCTCTCTCTCTGCTTCTGCCTCTCCATAACTCTGCCTTTCAAATAAATCAATCTTTTTTTAAAAAAGTGTGATATATGTAATGCTTTGTGAGAAGAAACTTACAGTGGGAAATTGAGTAGAGTTTTGGATAATTCAGTTATAAACTCATCAGTGACCCTAATCATGTTTTTTCCCTTTGTATTTCCTCACCTAATAACTATGACCAGTAACATGTCATCCTGCGTATCCTGTGTGTTTTTATAGCATTAATGCCAATTTCACGCATTCATTCATATATGCACCATACACATTTTTATTTTTATGTGTATATGCATGCACATACACACATTCACACGTACACAGAAATGAATATAAATACAAACCATAGTTTCATTTAGCCAAATTTTTGTTATCATTTTGTTTATTTCCAGTGGTGTACTATTTTTATTAAAGATTTATTTTATGTACTTGAAAAGCAGAGTTAGAGAGAGAGAGAGAGAGAGAGAGAGAGAGAGAATGAGAATATCTTCCATCTGCTGGGTCAACCCCCAAATGGCCGCAATAGCTAGTGCTGAGCCACACCAAAGTCAGGAGCAAAGCTTCCAGGTATCCCACATCGGTGCAGGGGCCCAAGCAGTTGGGCCATCTTCCTCTACTTTCCCAAGCACATTAGCAGGGAGCTGGATTGGAAGTGATCAGCTGGGACTTGAACTGACACCCTTATGTGATGCTTGCATACAGGTGGTGGCTTTACCTACTACACCACAATGCCAGCCTCTCAATATTATAATAGTGGGAATAGTCCTGTGTGTTTTTATTTTGAGAAAGCTAATTGATAAACAAGAACATCTCTCTTTGGTTGAAATAATATCAGGAAGAGGATTTCTAAATAAATTTCTGTCAGTCTACTGGATTTGGGATGGATATTATTTCTCTAATTCCAATATTAAATGGCAATGTTTTATGGAGGTCAAGGCTTTATGTTTTTGAATTATTCAGATCTGGAGTTAGACCAAGACTCTGGCATGCACTGCCAAAGTAGTCCCTTTGGATATAGTCCCTTTACATCTTGATTTTCATTGTAAATGGAGAGTACTGAGTTGTTGTGACTACCGTGTGCCTAGTACAATGACAGGGATATATGTGAGCTATTAGAGCCATAGCCTTCATCTTCATCAGCGTGTTTTTTTTTTTATTTAATCCCACAGACTCAAGCCTGTATAAGTGGTTCTTACATGAGTAAGAGTCACTATCTCTGATTAAATCTACACTTCTAGTCTTTAGATAAAGCATAAGACTTTCACAAGGAGATGTGATCCTACGAACATAAATTTCTGTGGCTTAAGTTAGGTAGAAAAGTGAATAGCACGGGCAAGAGGGGCCAGCATTGTGGCACAGTGGGTTAAGCTGCTGCCTAAAATGCCAGCAACCTTTATGGGCACCAGTTCATGCCCCTGCTGCTCCCTACTAATGCACCTGTGAAAGCAGAGATGGCCCAACTGGTTGGCCCTATGTTATCAATGTGGAAGACTGGGAAGAAGCTCCTGGCTTCAGCCTAGCCCTACCCTAGCTGTGTGGCCATTTGGGGAGTGAACCAGTGGATGAAAGTTCTTGCTCCTTGCTCTCTCTCTCTCTGTCTCTCCCTCTCTCTCTGTAACACTGCCTTTCAAATAATAAATAAATAAATGTATTTTTTTAAACAAAGTGAGTAGCAGTTAGCAAGAATTAGCAGAGCACAGGTGTTGTGGTATACCCTATACCCCATCTTCTCTGCTTCCAATTCAGTTTCCTGATAATGCCTCCTGAGAGGCAGCAGAAGTACTTGGGCACCTGTCACATACAAAAGAGATCTATGTGAAGTTCCCGGAATTTGGGAAAGGAACCAACGGATAGAAGATCAATATCTCTCCCCCACCACTAGATGAAAATACAAGTAAATACTTTTAAAAATACAAATGAGCAGAGATGCTGACAAGCATGCCTAGTGACAAGAAATCATGAAAATTTCCCCTCCAGGTTTTGTGGCTTCCATTAATTCTGATTTTCCAGTTCAGGAATGAACACGGCAAAGAGGCTCAGAAAGACGTGTCAGGGTTTAGGCCTATCTTGATTATTTTGCAAGCACCAATTTCCTCACTTAAGAAAAATCAGAAATTCATTCATAATTGGTTTCAAAGATAACATAGGCTTTTCATGTCAAATAAACTGTAAGATCCCTTGCCATATTAACATCAATATATCTTGGGGTTATAGGTTTTTTACCCTTCTCTCTCTCAACTTAGATAAGCTATAAGTAATCAATGAATATCATGCTAAAGTATGAAGAATTATCATTCAGTTTCTATCAACAGAATTAGTTGCTATTCCATCAAGCACAATGGTGCTTCTGGAATCATGCTTTTATAAATAACCAGAGACTTTAATAAATATTCTACATTAAAAAGCAAACAAGATCTAATACACAAACACACAATCTAAGTGCCAAACCCCTCACTGGGGTCATTGTTCACTTACCATGCATAGGTTACACTCATGGCACTGATTTCCTATTTATTTGTAAGGAAACCCTCACAGCCATGAACATTTCATCTCTGTGAGTGGTTTTCACACACTCATCAATCTATGTTTCCTTTCTGTCAAGTTGTATCTTCCAGAACCAATTCCCAATTCATCGGCAGCAACCTCCTTTCTAAGATTTAATGAATTTCCAGGAACTCTCCCAAAATACCTTTTTAATTCAAATCAATGCATCTATACACCTGTAACATTAAATTATTTCTCATATAAAATTCATTCAATTTCTCCAGAATTTATTTTGTGCTTTTTATGTGCCTAAATGAATACCATTCCCAAAACACAATTCAGAACTAGATCACTTGGATCAACCTTTGTTTCCTAGGATCAGTGCACCCACATTGATAAGCTACACTGTCACAGATGTCACCATGAATTGTCCTTAGACATACCATGTATGTCTAGGGAGTAAAGCTTCCTTTTTGCCCAAATTTGCCTTTAGCAAAGTTGGTAATACATGACAATTTCAAATTCAGAGGCACAAACTAATTTTTTCTAAGAATAAATTCTATCTAATACACAGAAATTGTCTCTCTTCCTCTTCCCCTTCCTCTCTTCCTCCCTTTCAGTTTGTGTGTGTGTGTGTGTATATATATATATATATATACACACATATATATGTATATGTATGAAGTCTGTTACTATCATCAATATTATGTGATGAACATACCAGAATATGTAGCTTTTATGTGTTTCTACCATAATTATGCAGCTTTAACCTTTACGCATGAGTAAGTCACCATGTAGGCGGCAGGATGAACAGTTCAGGAGCACTGCTGTTGCAGAACAAGAAAGTGGGAAATAGCAGAATACAATGACTTTAAAATTTTACACTCTCTTAAACAGCTTTCTGTTGTGGTTACTTTACAACAAGGTTTCAAAAGGGATTACCAATACACCTGTTAGACCACAATTGTATTTCTCCTATCCCTAAGGAAATCACAGATACCTTAATCTTGCCTAAGAACCTCACATGGTGGAAGGATCTCTTTTTTTTTTTTTTTTTTTTTAGAATCAGTTGTTTGTAAAATATCCTAACCTTACATTCCTTTCTGACTAATGGACACTTTTATTCTGTCCAATTAAGAGTAGAGAAGTAAATAAGCTATTATTAATTAGTGTTTACCTGATAGAGTTGCTAAAACCTTGCTGGGTCATAATCTGTTAGAGGATCCTTGGAATACATATGCAGTATTTTATAATATAAACATATTATACTATTGTAGAAATAAACATAACATAAAGTTCCTATGGTGCCATGGTGCTGAAATACTTATCGGTTGTATGTGTGCATAGTCAGTGGGGGAGAATTAAATGGCTTTAGAAGGGGACTGGTTATCACGAAACTAATACATCATGTTCCTTTGTGTGCCTTTTTCATTAAATGTCACATCCTGAACTATTGCTTCCAAGAGATGACTAAAAGCATGTCCTGAAAATACAACACTTGGGTTTTTGTCTTCAAGCCACCAAGCTATTATAAGTACTTACACAGAGCCCATGGGCTTGGCAATATGCCAGGGATCTGCGTATAATTTAGACAATCAATGTATCCTTTTTATTTCAGAACTTTTATTCAAGGCCATGATGTTCCTCTGAAGGCATCAGGGAAGGTCAAACAGGAGGGAAAGGAGTAAAGGCATAAACCGTGGGAGATGTTGGCAACAGCAGAAGAATAAGACAAGCAAATCTATGAACTAAGTTAACTAAAGTGCTCTTTAACTGAAATGTGCTTTATCAGAGGCATTAATGGATTGTCCTGCAGACTGAACTTGGATGTTATAAATACATTTGTGAATTTCAAACACGTGTTCACTTACTAATGATTATTAATCACCACTAATGGCCATAACCCACGTAGAAAATCTTTCCCAAGCAAAACCTCTATATTGCTTCTAGTTATCATGAAAACAGGAGTGCCGGTTATCTTTCAAAAAATTTATGGAAATGTGTATTTTGAAAAACTTATGCATGAATTAAAAACATTCACCAAATAAAATTAGCTTTTAATTTCATCGTTCTATGAACCTTTTGAAGTACCTTCATACATAATCCAGTAGTCAATCTTTCACCTTGATGGTTACTGCCTAAAATCTAAGTTAATTATGGCTGACTAATTTCAATATAATTTGTATAAATGGGCTAAAATTTAATCATGCTAAAGTCACGGGAATCAACTCTCCATTTGCTTAAATAAGTATATATGAAATGTTAACCACGATTATTTTTTAAGCATCGGTTCTAAAATAGGAATATGTGAGAAGATACAAATTTAAATAGAAATCACTTTTATTTCTATTGTATTTCCATTACCACATTAGGTGTTTCACAATGTTTGCTCTTTCCAGTTTTGACAGCAGCTGGTAAGTTCTGGATACTTTTTATGAACCCCACTCCCACTGTTAGCAACTTGAGTTTGTGTTTGAACGGGCATCTATGTATAAAATGCAATTTCTTCCCATTGGTCCTCCCTCCTCTGGGTTAATTGGAGTATTCATCATATATGCAGCTTATCACATCAGCCTCATGTTCTGACAATGAGAACTAGACTTTGCAGCAAGCTTATTAAATTCCTCCAGCAGCCAAAGCCATTGCTTAGGAACCAAAGGCGAGCTCATTTGTCCTTAATGCCTCTTGAGGCACAAAGGATAGAAAAATAAGTTGTCCTCCATCCAGAGTTGACAGACTCAGGAGAAGCACCGCTGATCTTCCTCAGACTGGGAATTTGAATTTTAAAACATCATTCAGACTCAGAAAGAAGCAACTGCTAGCCTAATCGATAAATACCTTGGGATTTCCACTTCTGAAAGAAGGGATTTTGAATTTGTTGTTCCACTTAAATGTGATCTAAGGCTCCCCTGTAAACTCTGTACTGTGAAACGACAGTGATGTGAAAAGCAACATTAATTGATGAAGCTGTGGGGAAATAAAGGGGCAAGAAGCACCCAAGAGACATGAGTTAAAGGTCTGTGTCTAACAAGTCACATAACTTCTTAGTTTCTTGTAACATAGGGGGTTGTAGGAGATAAGTCTTAAGGTCCCTTTAAGCGTTGATAGTCTATGAATTGCCAAGTGCAGGTTGGTGTTCCCTGAGACATAAAAAGATGCTGAAAGATCATAGGCATGTTAATGGCGCCAGGCACCTGCCAACGGCTCAGGCAGGGCGGGAGAAGACCAGGTGGCAAACAACACTGCACATTTGCCAAGGACACATCACAATCTCTAAACACAGTTAGTCTCAGCCTATGGTAAGAGCCCACCCTCTTGCTGTTTCTGCTCTCTGGGTCCAATTCCAGCATCCCCATCTTTTCTCCCATTGTAGGAGTCTATGAAAGAGAATTTGTTTTGTTTTGTAAAAATGCTTACTTGGCATGCAAGCTCTCGTTCTTACAAGCACCATAATAATAAGCACCGCCAAAAGAAGCTAATTTTGCCAGACTTGGATTCCATCAGCTAGCGCTTCCCAAAGATTGCCATGTTATTGCAAAATTAGACTTTTTATGACTGGGATAAATACTGTGCAGCCTTTGTAGCCAGCACTTAATGGATTCCTTTGCTAATTCCACTGAATAACAAGGATTCCTTGTGAAAATGAAAGAGAGACAAGGTAGAGTAAACTGGCAATTACATGTAATGTGCTGCTGTTAGCCTGCCAAAGCAGCTCATAAAGCCGGCAGGCAAAGACTGGGCTATTTCTCAGGGATTTCACCCCAGTTGCCTTGCTGAACGCCTCCCTCTTGGTGAGCTGTTTACATGGAGGTGAATGCATTTCTGCAGCTGTTTCTGTCTAGGCCCTGGTAGGAAGGCGTTCTTTCTTTCTCTGCTTCCCCTCACTGGGGGAAATCACTTTCCACCCTAATCCCTTATTTGCTTATGAACCAAAGATCTGAGAAAGCCAGAAATATGAAAAAATAGCATGTCAGAGAGAAGCCGTTCATTATCTTTGCTCAGAGCATAGGTGTTAGCATCAGAGGGACATGAGTCCAAATGCCCTATCTGCCACATTCAAACTAGGTGACTTGAAGGGAAACTACCTAATAAGTTCCTTTATTCTTGACTTTCATATCCTCAAGATGGATCATACCCAGGGACACGCAACTTTGGAATGTGTAAGAATTCCTTAGAGAGCTGGGGTGTACCAGGCAATGGCTGATTCTTGAACCCTACACTTCTGATTCTGGAGTTCCAGGGTAGGGATGAATAATTTGCATTTCTAGCACATTAACACATGATTCTGATTGTGATTCTGATTGTGCTGGTCTGGGGTGACACTGCATCTACAGCACAGTTACACTGGACTATACAAGATAATGTACTAAAAATGGTTCACACGGATATGACATTAGTAATCAATAAACATACAATGTCTGTGTACGGACTCCATTATTGTTCTTTTTTTCATTGAGAAATTTTGTAGTTATTCTCAATTACCGAACAAACTCTAAATTTATTTGAACTTGTCTTTCTGGAACTTGTTGATGATGCTGTTCTTTTAATTTTTCAGTTTGTTTAGAGAATCACAGCCATGAGTAGAACCCCAGCACCCTTTTCTGAGTTTTGTCACACAATTATTTGCATTGGGCCTCAGAATTTACTTCCAAGATATTGTCAGTTCAGAATATTACCTTTCACAATTTCTGTACTGCAGCCCATAAAAACCGACCTCAAACACAAATCCAATTTCAGCCCAAATACAATCCACTTGTCAGTCATAATTTAAATGTATAGACATCCATGTGTTTTTCTCCTCTTAGAAGAGAGAGGAGCAAGGAGAACCTGACTCACCTGTGGAATGTTTCTTCTTTCTGGAGATTTTAAAGGACCTCGGAAAGACAACGACTTTCTTTTCAGAGCCGTGAGAGTTTTCCTGTGAAGGGACAGGGAGATGAATTAGACATGGTGGTGAGCTGGAGTGTTAGCTGGACAAGTGTTGCTGGTCCAGTCACCAGCAACCTGAATAATCTTGATCAAGTTGTTTCTAGGATTCATGATCCATCTTGTGTTAAACAGTAGGACAATAAATCTCCAAGATCTCTATAAATTCCTCGATTCTGTGATTATTGGAGACCATTTCTAGAAAGCTTCTTTCCTAGAAAGCTCACACATACAGATCATTAAGGGCTTGTGTAATTGATCATTTTCTCCAACTTTTCAGAAGATGTGACTAAGTACTCACAACACATAAAATTAAAAGTGGCTTACTAACTAACATCTCCCAAACTAGGTTTTTAAGGAGTGATGTTCTAAGAAAACTGAATAGGTAGGCTACCCCTGCCCTCTCCAATTCCAGTGTTCAGTGAACCACTTGAAGCAATAGACTCCTCTTGAAAATCCACGGGACATAGCAACACATCAAAATCCAGCAATAGTTCAACTCTATCTTATATGGCCTTCTATAAGCAGGGTACATAAATTTGTACCATACCCATACATAGGTAGTTTTTCAATCTCATTAACATTCTAAAAGTCAACCAGTTTGAGGGAAGCTGGCTTGAAACTGAGTCCTGAACAATTTGGCTAGAGCCATCTAAATTTCAGGAATTCCGAGCAGAGGGAGAACACTGAAAAACTTAGAGAAAGCAACAATGCTGTTGAGGACTTTACCAGAAGCTATGTAAAGTGTATCTGTGTAAAGACACTATCTTATTTTTGTTGAGAAATTTTGTTGTTATTCCTTTCCTACCTCCCCCAACTCTTAATTTACACCATATTCTCTTCCTGAAACTCTTTGTAGATGCTGTCCTTTTCATTAGTTTGTTTGGAAAATCATGGGCATGAGTAGAACACTGCCCACCCCCTACTTTTCCCACCTGGTTAATCCTTGGGTCCTTGTACCAGATATGGTGCCCCAACAGGCACTCACCACAAATATGTGATGTGGCTTGAACATTCAAAAAAAATCACCTTATCCCAAGACACACATTCAGAAAACAGAAGGCAAGGTAATTAAGCACACAATTCATAACGAATATAACCAATACTCCCTGCACTATTTTCTGTTCTGTGTTTTGTAGACACAAAATAACTGCATCATAAAATAATCAGTTCCTGATGTGATAAATCCCAATCTCTATCAGTGATAATAACAGAAAGATAACAGCAGAGATAGTTGAAAGGAGAGGACCTCTGGCTTCCCTTGCCCCCCCCCCCCTGCAGAATGAACATCATGCCAACTGAATCTGTATATTTGCCCTGAATCTACTAAAGACAGTATGGCACTCCTGGGTATAGCATATATCCTAGGTCATGTACTAGCGAATACTTGCTCAAGATTCTAAAGCTTGTGAGTTTTATGTGTATAATAGACTATGTATGAGACATGCCAGGATAGCTTTTATCAGAGGAGAAACCATATGGTACCTGCCTTTGAGTTAGAGATGCTGGGGTAGTTTTTAGGTATATGCCTGGGGGCAGGTTGTTTCATGTCTTTGTGCGTTGATGTTTCCATATTAAATGAGAACAGTAGCTGGCCTTTAGAAACCCCTACATTGTCTATACTCTGGTCTCCATGTACTCAGCAACATAAAGCCAACTCTGGAAGCAACAAAAGGCAACTTAAAAAATATCCTTTCTGGGATCACTCTAAGAAGACCATGAGATGATGTATGTATCCATTATCTTATATAAATATGAGAAAATTACTGTATGACTAGCCATTTGTTCTCATCAGCATCTTTTATAGATTCCTGTTTTCAAAGGTACAGTTCTCATATTAATATTTAGAACTATAGCAAAAGTATATTGAATATATTTGGGAAGAAACAGACTAAGAGTGAAATAAATTGGAATTGGAAAAGGAGAACGATTGAGATGCCAGAGTTTCAAATGAGAGCCAAATTTCTCTCCTCCATGTCTTTGCCAAGGAGAGTGGGAAAATCACAGAAGTAAGGTCTCTCCTGATCTTCCAGTGATAGCCTAATCATGTATTTGTAAGATTGTTGCAGCTGCAAGTAACAGAAAGTCATAAACTAGCATACAATAGAGTGGGGATATATTGGAAGTATTTGGGGAATATCTCAGAGAGACAAAAATCCAGGGGAAATTAAGCTATGAGGAACTGAACCAACAAGTATAAAGTTAGGATCAGGCATCAACCATTTCATTTTTTCTCTTGCTACGTGGTCTCTCCTCTTTGATTTGTTTCAGTGTGACAGTTTCACACTCCCTATAGAAGACACTTGGTTCAGGAAGGCTTTAGTTAAGAGGTAGGGATTATGGTTACCATGTAGTCCTTTGCCAGACAGAATGTTTACAGATGGGGCAATTTGTATTGGAGGAGGAAGAATCAGAAACCAAAGCACAGAGGTATAAAGACTTCTGCTTTGTTATGCATCGTACTGCACATAAAAACTCGGTTATAACAGAAGAAATCCTTGAAGGGTTATTTAGGAATGCAGGTAGAGTCTACTCTCAAACTCTGTCAACTAATTTTTAAACTATAAATTAATAATCTACAAAGTAATCCTATAGAGCAAAATGCCTTTGAACAAACAAAAAATATAAAATACAAAGAAAAAGAAAGCAACATGAAATACCAGATTTACCTACTTGGACTCAATACATTCCAACTTTCTAAGATGCTTTTGATATGTTGCAAAGGAGTGGTCTTCCCAAACGAATGAAGCCCCACAACTTTGAAGCAACTACACATAGATATCAATATCCTGCTAAATTATGATATCTGTTTGGAATGCATCAATCTAATGTTAAAATGAACACAGTCATAGAGGAGGGTTTTTATGAAATGCTGAATTTTCAAGTGCGGTTTCCCATGGAAAAGCCACATTGGATATTCAAAAACTACATATATATGTGTATAGAAGGTAAAGATAAGACAGGGACCTTTGAACACATATCATGAATTCTGCATAAGACCAGTGATAGTTGGAAAAATCCCTCGAGACTCACACAGACATGATGATCACCATCATTAGCATCACTGCTACTATCACTGATATTTTCATCATCAGTGTAATCCTCTGTTCGCACTTATTATATGCCTTGCTCTATGCTGGATGCCTTACAATCAGTAGATTCCAGTCTCTCTAAACAAAAAGAGGCATATATTATTATTAACCTCATTTTATGATGAGGAAACAGATCAATGAAAATATTAATATAATTCTTAATATTAAACATTCATTAATAGTGAAGCTAAGATTCCAACCCTGGCAGTCTAATCTGAAAGCCCAATACAACTCCCACATCCACGTGTCCATGGTGGATATTCAGAATGACCTGTGATTGGATGGATGAGTCTATCAGTTTGACTATTGTTTGCCAATGTTTTCTTCAGAAGACATGGGTTCTAATATGTATTTTCTTGGACTAAAACTTAACTCATCACCTTAACTTCAAAAGGTATCAAATAAGTAAAGATCAATGTAAAAAAAATGTCCAAATATTATAATTAATACTGTAAGACATTATAGAAGCCCTAATAGAGGGCTTGATTATGTCTTGGATTGACAACATAATATTCTGATGATGTCTACTTTTGTTAATTTGATCTATAGATTTAAGAGAATTCTAATAAAATATCACCAAGATAGATTTTGGTAGAAATTAATGAGCTGATTCTAAAATTTATGTAGAAACATAATGCCCAAGGATAGCAAGTCAAACTTGAAGTAGAATAACATTGCTGGAGTACTGTACTAGCAAATATCATAAACTGTAATAATTAAGATCACATATAACTGGTTTGGGGATAAAGAAATAAATCAATGGAACATAATAGAGAATTCAGAAACAGATCATTAGTTTATGACAAAGTGATACCACTAGGTTATAGGGGAAAGGAATTTTTTCAGTTAATATTGATGGATCAATTAGTTATCTATATGATATAAAAAGAGAATCATTACCCCCCTCCATTTACACCATTTATAATTAATTCTCGATATAGTGGTGATGTAAATAAAAAACAATAAATTTAAGAAGCAAAATGCAATATTTTCAAGGTGTTAAAGATAAACATAGATTTCATAAATGGTATATAAAATATGCAATTAGGTAATGAAATAAAAATTGGCATTAAATAAAAATATCTATTATCAAAATATTTCATAGATATGTCCTAGAATGAACTGGACACAGCAAAAGACTCATAATTCTTTGTTTAACTTCCACAAACAAACAAGATGGGAGAAAGAGACCAATGAAAAATGAGCAAATGACTTGAATAGGCATTTCTCAGCAAATGGTATTCAAATAAACAAAATACCTTGAAGAGTTTCTCAGCTTCATGGAAATGCATGTTAAAATCATAATGTACTGCAACTGAATAAAGACCAGCATATGTAATGTAAAATCAGGAAGTGCAAAAGCATTTGTGAAGACATGAAGTAACTGAGCCTCATACTCTGATGGGCAAGAATTATGTACAACCAGTTTAAAATATTTAATTGTTTGAGAGAGGGAGGGGGTGAAGGGGGAGGGGGGAGAAGGAGAGGGAGAGGGAGACACCCAGAGACAGACAGCAATCTTTCATCTCTGGTTCACTCCCCAGATGACCACAATGGCCAGGGCTGGGCCAGCCCAAAGCCAGGAGTCTAGAACTCCATCCACAGCCTCCCACACAGTTGGCTGGAGTCCAAGGATTTGGACCATCTTTTGCTGCCTAGGAAGCTGCATTGGAAGTGGAGCAGCCAGGAATCAAACTGGCACACATATGGGATACTGATGACACAGGTGGTAGCTTAATTCACCATGCCACATCTTTCCAAACTATTTTTAATTGACAAATAAATACTGTATATATTTAACAAGTTATCAGCATTTTCAAAGATATTTGGCAAGACCTACGAGAGTTAGTCATGTTTCTGATCTTTCATCTAGAAATTCCTCTCTTGAGTTTTTAGGCCTCTATGCAAAGAAAAAAAAATTGAGAGTATATATTTACCAAAAAACATACAAGACTGTTCAGAACAACATCCAGCAACCCCAAAACTGGAGATGACTTAAATGTCCAAAAATATGTTGGAAAACTGGTGGTATATTCATGTAAAGAAAAGTAGACCAAAATGAAAATAAAGAAACTAGTATCAGTAAAAAACATACTCCTACTTGAGTCTCACAGCATTGTATAAAATAAATACAGAGGACATGCTGTGTGATCTCATTTATATAAAAAATTATACAAAATGTTAAAAAACACAGGAACTAATCTATAGTGTTAGAAGCTGTGAAATGAAGAGAAATTTTCTGAGGTGATAGCAATTTTTGTTTTTTGATCCACCTGTATATTTATGAACATATGTCTAACTGTAAATTTGATTTGTGAACATATTTATAATGATATGCATTTTCATCTCAAACAAAGGGAAAAAACCCTGGAATTTACTTCCATTTCAGTAATTCTTCCTAAAATGTTTCTCATAAATAACTCTCTCTATGGTCTGCTTTGCACGGTAGGTAGTGCTTTGTTTACAACAAATAAGATTTGTGAACTCTGGGTACATGGATAGATTGTGAGAGGACAGAGGCTATGTTTGTACATGCTTACCCTCTTGTGCTGCGTTAACGAACCTTCTGAACAGGTGCAGACAGAGTGGTGTGCGAGTCACAGCTGAGCTGTACACGCCCAGGAAAAAGAAGAAAAATATGGGTCTAATCAATGATTTCGTTGGTGAAGCATCTTAAAGACATCTTAAAGAGGATAAATAAGGGGCCTTTGGGGTTAGGTCCTCAGGACAGGTTGTCCCAAAACTTCCTCTTCCACAGCCTCATTATTCCAATCAGCAGAAGGGAGGGAGGCAAAGTTGAAGCAGATTTCCTAATTCTCCACTTAAAAAGCATTAAACTGCTTCACATGATCATTTCTGACAAGGAAATGTGGAATGTAAGAGCAAAGAGACAACTGATAAGGTAGAAATACCCTCTGACCTTGCTAGACTCACCAGATAATCTTCCCAGTTTTCAAAGACCAGAACGCATCTTGCTTCTACTAAATTGAACTTCAGGTTTTGAACTTAAGATAACAAATATGTCATATAGAAATTGGCCTCATTTTAGGCATACAAGAGAGGTTCAAAATGCTCTTACAGCATTTCCCTGCCATGTCATGTGAGTACATGCTCAGAATTTTATAGAGAGTGTTCATCTTGGCACACTTCCCTGACTTGCTCCTTCATTTGTAGGAACTTTTCTATCAGTGAGCAGACCTTGGCTTTGGGACAATGTTTGACATTTAACTTTTTTTCCACGTGCATATCTTGCCACATTCATTACATCTTCCACATTTGTGATGATATGCAACTATGTTGATAGCCACCAACGCTGCTGCCAGGTGGCATCATCCTGACATGAGTCTAAGATCTCACCATCCAGCCTTACAGCTTCCATCCTTCCACTGGTATTTGAGAACTGTCACTGCATCTGATTAGAATAAGTCCTGGGAGGATGTGCTTCAGTACAAGTGAGCCAGGCCGGGGGAGGGGGGCAGTGGCAAGTGAGAGCTCCTTTTGTTTTATTGAAATGCTAAGATCTATGAAGAAATTGAGAGTCACCAGATAAGAGAACTTCAGCTGTAGGCAACATGATTCAGAGAAACTCCAAATCATATTATTTCCTCATACTGTATACATGTTATAAATCTAATACAAGAGTAGTGACAATGGTGCAACCCCAATAGAAATGCAAACAGACTTGGGGAAGCCCTTTCCCTGCATAGAGAAGGCATGATTGCTACAGGCAATAATATGCTTTATTTCTTCTACACTATAATACTTTACTAAAATTTAAGTCATCTTCTCTGGTTTAATGACAAGAAAATTAGCTATGGAGTCATGGGGAGGCATACCACACATTGGAGGGGACGCACTAAGTTGGATTCCAGGATTAAGTCTTTTTTTTTTTTTTTTTTGGACAGGCAGAGTGGACAGTGAGAGAGAGAGAGACAGAGAGAAAGGTCTCCCTTTGCCATTGGTTCATCCTGCAATGGCTGCTGCAGCTGGCGTGCTGCAGCCGGTGCATCACGCTGATCTGAAGCCAGGAGCCAGGTGCTTCTCCTGGTCTCCCATGCAGGTGCAGGGTCCAGATACTTGGGCCATCCTCCACTGCACTCTTGGGCCACAGCAGAGAGCTGGACTGGAAGAGGAGCAACGAGGACAGAATCCAACCGGGACTAGAACCCTGTGTGCCGGCACCGCAGTTGGAAGATTAGCCTATTGAGCTGCGGCGCCTGCCAAGGATTAAGTCTTCTAAGAGGTGAACAGAAGTTAAGAGAGAGCATTCATGCTTTCATACAGGTAAACTTCACCCAGAATCAGCTGGGGACACCTGATTACAGGAATTCTTTAATAGGAAGGAATAAAGATTATATAAACATAAACATGTGTATTTAAAAATAAGATGCAATGATATAGATAGATGTTTACAGACCATATTTCCCTAACATTACACTAAATTCTTTAAAAATATTTTATCTATAGAACACACCTCTTTTAGAACTAATTAGCTGTCTCACTTTATTAACATTTATATATATATATGTATATGCATAAACAGTTATGTCTGTGTGTGCGTGTTAAACTGAAGTAAAATTCACAGCCATGAAGAAGGGAGATATTGGATGATCTTAACAGGACAAATAGTGCCTGGATCATCAATGTGTGGTGTAGTATGCCTAGGGTGATACAAGTAGGCTATACTGAACTAAACAACAACAGCAATAGAAAGAGAAGCAACAGCTGAGAAGTGTGCACATTTTGAACATATCCTTATGGAGGCATAGGCTTTAGACACAAATCCTATTTGTGATCCTTTGAACTTGATCATGGGCAATTATAAATATTTGCATCAGGCCTTGTGATAGGAAGTTATCCCTCACACACTGAACTTGGTAGACAGAAAATGTAAGCAGTTTTCTAGGGGGCTGGGGTGGAGGAAGCTGATGAAAGACTCCACCCTCTCTTCTGAGCCTCCTTAGCAGGGACATCAGGTGAGCGCTTCCCTCGCATCTGCACCAAGCCCACTTCATCAGTGGCCTTGCGTGAGGATATTTTCCAATTTGATTCAACACCTTTGTACACCTAGCTCTTCCCCGCCTCTCCATTCTGACCAGGTAACCATAAAAAGAAGTTTTTTTTTTTTAATGAAAAGCACATACTTTTATTTCATTTTATTCCAACAGATGAAATAAAATGAATGTATATGATCATTTATTCACAACAATGTATTTTGGTTTCTAAAAATTTTCTAAACAAGAAAAAGAAAAAAAGTAAAAGATTGTCATTTTCAATTAAAAATATTTTATTGTTTTCAGGGCTCCTTTGCAGTAAGATAATCCTCTTGCTTATATACTCTATCCCACCTGACCCTTTCCTGGTGCTAATCCCTGGGAAACAATGGAATACAGTAGAGCCAGTACTTTTATTTTTGTTCTCTTGATATCACTTTCACAGTAAGTGAGCAAAGGTTTGATAGTTACATGCAGTTTGGCCCATTATCCAAATTGAATGCCTTAATATCTGAATGCCTGGCAAAATTAAAAAGACTATAAGTGACTCTGGCTTTTAGCTAAGGCAGAAGAACTTTAATCAAATTAGTTCTAAAGAGAACAACTCTAAAAGTAGAAAAAAACCACTAAAACAGCTGTGTGAAGGGACCAAAAAGCAACTGAAAGGTTCAGCATTGAGGGGTTTCAGGCCCCAAGAGACTGGTAGTGCTTGAGGATAAGCCAGACACTTAGGGTCACTCTTCCCCTCAATGTAGTTGTCACTTCTTAATAGCACAGAACCAAAAAGTTAATCAGAATTGAGACCTGGGATTTCACAGCACTGGGGATATCTAAAAAATACAGAAGTCTGTCAAATTGCCAGAGAACCAGGACCCTGGAGAAGGAAGGGCGAGGTTCAGCATCACTTTTCTCCTTGAGACATTGACCGGTTCCTGATCTTCTTGAGATTCTAGAAGCCAAGAGACAAAGTTGGGGAACTGGAAACCTAAGCTGAGCTTTCAACACTTGTACATAGCTAGAGGACACACAGCCAAGACCAACAAGGAGCTGGAGCCCTGGCAAAATCCAGTTTTTCAGGGGAGAATGTGAAAGTGCTCCCTCCAAACTAGCGTTCCAGACACATCCAACTGCACACAGACTGCCAGCAGAGTGCGAGGCATTTGGGAAGCTAACTGGTTCCAGGCCAAGACATCTCACATTAGCAACATACAGGAGAACCTCCAATTCTCTTGGCATAAAGATAATACCCCTAAGTCTTTGAAAATTCTCATTCATGTTGCCAGAACTCAAATTAGAAGAAGAATACTAGATATGCCTGCAGACAGAGACAAGTGATCAAAATATAATAGAGAAAAAGGAAATAAACAATGACGAATGACCAACCATGTAATATGCTTACAAATATATTTTAAAAAGTAACTAAGTTTTATTATTCTGAGGAACAGAAAGAATAAGATTAAAAATTCATTAAAGAACTGGGATCTATAAAGTCTTTAAAATAGAAATTTATTGAACTGAAAAATACTACATGTTAAATTTTAAAAATCAATTAATGATTTTAATAGCATATTAGACACAGTAGGAGAAAAGATTAATGAACTGGGAAAAAATAAAACAAAATATCCATAATGAAAAATGGAGACTGAAAGGACGATGGAAAGTATAGTAAAAAGAGTAAAGACCAATGGACCATTCAGAAAACATCTAACAAATGCATCTAGAAATCTCGGTGAAGATTAGAGAAACAGCCAGACGAAAGCAGTATTTGAAAAGATGTTGCTCAAGAAGTGATTACAATCGGTAGTAAGGGGCCTGTGTTAGAGTGCAGCAGGTTAGGCCACCAGCTGTAACACAGCCATCCCATATTGTGCCTGTCAGAGCCCAGGCTGCTCTACTTCCCATCCAATTCCTTCCCAATGTGCCTGGGAAAGCAGTGGAAGATGGCCCAAGTCCTTGGGCCCCTGCACCCATGTGGGAGACCTGCATGGAATTCTGAGCTTCTGATTTCAGCCTGGTCTCATCTGGGGAGTGAACCAGGTGGATGGAAGGTCGGTCTCTCTCTCTCTCTCTCTCTCTCTCTCTTCCCTTTTCTCCCCTCTCTTTCTCTTTCTCTCTCTCTCTCACTTTCTCTGTAACGCTACCTTTCAAATGAGTATATAAATCTTAAAAAATATTTACCATAGGTTACAGCATTAAACAGGTAATAAATGAAAAATACATTGTGGAACATGATTAAATATTTTTAAAAATTTCAAAACCAAATATAAAATCTTTAAATAAAAGAAAAAAGTTGTTACTTTTATTTTATTTTTATTAAAGATTTTAAAAATTATTTGAAAGGCAGAGATGCAGATAGAGAAGGAGAGGAAGTGAGATCTTCCATTCTCAGGTTCACAGTTCACTCCCCAAATGTCAATAATGGCCAAAGCTGGGCCAGGCTGAAGACAGGAGCCAGGAGCCAGCAGCTTCTTCTGGGTCTCCCACATGGGTGCAGGGTCCCGAGGACTTGGGCCATCTTCCACTGCTTTCCCAAGCACATTAGTGGGGAGTTGGATCAGAAGTGGGGCAACTGGAGCCTCAACTGGAACCCATATGGGATTCCAGCATTGCAGGAGAAGGCTTAACCTGCTATGCCACAATGCTGGCCTCCACAAAATGTTGTTTTGAAAAAAGAACTTTATTTCATTGATCTGTTATATTTCCAAAAACATTTTTATTTATTTCCATTTTATTTGAAAGACAAAGCACATACACATGCTCTCTCACACACAGAGACACGGACACACAGACACACACACACACTGAGAGGCAGAACCATCCAGTGGTTCACTTCCCAAATGCCATCAGCAGCCAGGGTTCAGCCAGGCTGCAGGCAGGAGCTATGAATTTAATCCAGAATTCCCATGTGGGTGTCAGGAACCCAAATACTGAAGCTATTTCCTGCTGCCTCCCAGAGTGTGATTATCAAGAAACTGGAGTCAGACGTGAAGTCAGGATTTGAATCCAGGTGCATTCCAAGTGATCTGCAGCATCCTTAAAAATTAAAGCAAAACGAGGCAGGTATTTGGCACTGCAGTTATGTTGCCATAGCAACCTAATAGCCATTTGGGATGCCTGTATCCCTTATTGGAATGAGTGGTTTGAGTCCTGTTTATTTTGCTTCTGACCCAGCTTCCTATTCATGCATGTCCTGGGAAGCAGCAAACGGTAGTTCCAGTACTCAAGTCCCTGTCATCCACGTGGGGGATTTAGAGTGAGTTCTGGGCTCCTGCCTTTAGCCCAGGCCCGGCCCTGGCTGTTGCTGTCATACAGGGATTGAACCAGCAGATGAAGATCTCTCTTTTTCAGCTCTGTCTCCCTCTCTCTCAAATAAGATGGAAAAAATTTAAATATCAAGGCAAAAATGTTTCATACAAATAAAATAGGAATAAAAGACCAACCTACCCCCATTCAAAATACTAAAGCTCAGTCTTCTCATTCTTCATGCAGAAACAGTATTAACTGTAAGCACATTAATACAGGAGATAATGAAAAGCAACACGTGCATAAATATGCTAGCACATTTAAATTATATTGTTTATAAAATAAGTAAAATGTTTTAGATGATTAAGATTAACTACTAAAATACAGGACAACACTAGTACTTAAGTATGATGGAGTTAAATAGAGTTAAAACTTATGAGGTTCGGCTGGCGCAGCGGCTCACTAGGCTAATCCTCCACCTGCAGTGCCCGCACCCTGGGTTCTAGTTCCGGTTGGGGAGCTGGTTCTCTCCTGATTTCTCCTCTTCCAGTCTAGCTCTCTGCTGTGGCCTGGGAAGACAGTGGAGGATGGCCCAAGTGCTTGGGCCCTGCATCCGCATGGGAGACCAGGAGGAAACACCTGGCTCCTGGTTTGCGATCGGCGCAGCGCACTGGCCATAGTGACCATTTCGGGGGTGAACCAATGGAAGGAAGACCTTTCTTTTTCTCTCTTTCTTTCTCTCTCTCTCTCTAACTTTGCCTGAAAAAAAAAAAAAAACTTATGAGGTTCTTGTATTCTCCTGGGAATATTAAATTCTATATTACAATCAAAATGTTTACTTTGATTTTGTATCATACACACTGTAATGTCTACAGTAACCTCAGGCATCAAGAAAAAAGTATAGGAGCTGGCTCTGTGGCACAGTGGGTGAATGCCCTGGCCTGAAATGCCAGCATCCCACATGGGTGCCAGTTCAAGACCCGGTTGCTCCACTTCCAATCCAGCTCTCTGCTATGGCCTGGGAAAGCAGTAGAAGATGACCCAAGTCCTTGGGCCCCTGCACCCACACGGGAGACCTGGAAGAAGTTCCTGGCTCCTGGCTTTGGATTGGCGTAGCTCTGGCTGTTGCAGCCAGTTGGGGAGTGAACCAGTGGATGGAAGACCTCTCTCTTTCTCTCTTCCTCTCTTCTCTCTGTGTAACTCTTTCAAATAAATAAATAATTTTTTTAAAAAGAAAAAGCATGTAACTCTAAAAATAGAAAAATATGATAATGATATTAACAAGTAGAATAATTATATTGTTGAATACAAATAAGGAAAAATGGAATGAAAGAAAAAATGAAAAATAACAGAAGTATGGGGAAAGGAGACATGAATATTATTTTGGTAAATTTACTTGTTTTTTTAAAGAATTACTAATTTATTTGTCTGGGAGGTAGAGCCACAGGGAAAGGGTAATAGGGAGAAAGGGAAGGAGGAGAGGCAGAGCTTCCATCCTTTGGTTCACTCTCCAAATGCTTGCAACAGCGAAGGCTGAGATAAGCCAAAGCCAGGAGCCGGAATTCCACATGGGTCTCTCATTCAGGTCGCAGAAAGCAAAGGATTTGGGCCATCAGTGCTGCTTCCTAGATACAGAGTCTCAGGCGGCTGGATGAAGACCGGAGTCAGGACTCAATTCTAGGCATTCTGATACTGGACGCCGGGACCCAAGAGGCAGCTTAACCCACTGTGTCGCATCTTCCCCAGTCCAGTAACACTTCATATGATTAATTAACTGTATTTGATTACATGAGATGAAGATACAATGTGTGAACTTTAAACCTGAAATCTGTGATGTTACCCACGGGTTCCAAATTTCACACTATTGAAATGAACTCAGAACAGGTTTTTAGGAAATACTGAAAAATTTCTCAGGATAGATTTCAAGATCCTATATATAAATGTCCTGGATAATCTGGATAATAATCTGAAGTCAGGAAGCACTGTTCAAACAAACAATTACTAAAGAATTTTTCATAGTTTAATAGTTTCTAACATACATTCATCAAAAAGAATTGAGTGAGAGAAAATTAATATAAATTAATTAAAGTTAAGTTAAAAATCAGTTCTAAAGGGAAAGGCATCAATGCAATGGCTAAGATACCACTGGAGACATTTGCATCCCATATCAGAGCACCTGGGTGGTTCTGACTCCAGTTCCTGGCTAATGTGCATCCGGAGAGGTAGCATGCTATGGCTCAAATATTTGGGTCCTCGCTACCCTCACGTGAAACCTGGGATGAGTTCCTGACTCCTGGCTTTCTTCTTGATGCATACCCACATTTTGTGGGCGTTTGAGGAATAAACCAGTGATTGGGAGCTCACGCACGCTCTCTCTCTCTCTCTCTCTCTCTCTCTCTCTCTCTATCAAATAAATAAAGTAAAAACATGTAAAAGAATTTCTAAGAATGCCATTTTAGAAACATTATCAGATTTTTTCATTTTACCCTATCATGATATTCTTATCTACATGCAATGCATCTTGCAGGGATTTCTATCTGCGTGTTTTGTTTCCAATTGCCAGAGCAATGTTACAAATGCCATTTAATTTGCCACTCACGGATTGAATATTAACAGCCAAAGTTTATTGAACATTTATACATAGCCACGTACTGTGCTGAATACTTTGCATGTAACACCACATTTCCTCTTTACACCAACCCAATAAATAGGTACAATCAATGTTCCTATTTTACACCAGTAGATTCAGCCATTAACACAAATAAATTGTCCAAGATGACAAAATGAACAAGTGGTGA
The DNA here is from genome assembly GCA_949820135.1 of Sylvilagus floridanus. Lineage (NCBI taxonomy): Eukaryota > Metazoa > Chordata > Mammalia > Lagomorpha > Leporidae > Sylvilagus > Sylvilagus floridanus. The sequence goes on from OX463235.1 coordinate 57,860,913, forward strand.
AATCCAAGTCTCAAGAATCAGACCACAAACCTGGAGTACGACCATTATACCAGTTGTATATCTTCCCCTTCTCAGTTGGAGACACAGTGGACACTTGTTCCTTATGTTCCTTATGCTGCAGTTTGAAGCCAATGGGAACAACAAACAGCACAATGCAAATAAGATTCCTTTGCATTTATTTCCTTAGAATCTCATCACCACATATTTGCATAAAACCAGCGTACTCTCATCACTTCCACATTACTAAATATGTAACCATGCCTCTCAGAAATATTTATTTTGCAAAGTGGATGCAATAAAGCCTGAGACAGACTTCTTCAAACATCCAGCAGTGCACACTCCACAGAGGGTGATGATCTGGGTGTATATGAACTTCTTCCCATTGAGTGAACGACCTCAAGTTGCCCTAGAACGCCCCAGTTCTGGGGAGGCAGAGAAATGAGGCTGCCAACGAATGCAAAATTGTCCTGTTTTGCAAGTGCCACTGATGTCACGAAGGCCTAGACAGCAGGACTGTTTCATCCAGGCCAGAGACCTCAACTATACATACACATGAGCTTTCTGCATTGCCCAGGAGATGCTCACAGGCCTCCTGCCTCAACTCTTTCCCCCCATTAACTTTGGACTTAGGTTGGCTTGGCTCAACCTATTCCACAATTTATAGGATAAATAGGGGGATTTCTATATTGTTAATGGAGACAAAAAAGGGAGAGAGGTGGACATTACAATTTGATCTCTAGATCTATCTGGTCTCTAATGCCAGACCTTACTAATAGGCCCTTGTGATTTTTCTGTTGTTTCCATAACCTATACAGAAAGAGTTCTCTCCCACAAACACCTATTAAAAGCAGGAAATACAGGCTGTTACCTAGTAATCAAGAAAAACACTTGTGAGGCTCCTGAACTATGGTAATAAATAACATTTATAAGTAACTTGCTCTTTGCTTGGCAGTGTTTCTTATAAGCATTTTATTTGTACTATTATATTGTATTCTCATTATAATCCTATAAAGTTTATACTACTTATACAGATCCACATTTAGTAAGCAGCAAAGCCATGATAAGAACCAGAAAGTATATTACTAGAACCAATCTTCTTAACCATTGCTCTCTACTTCCCATCTATGTCAAACTTTGGTCTGTTTCAAATCACTATCAGGCAGCTAGCATCACGTGGTCAGATATGTTGACCAATTTATAAGAGGCTGTTCTCTGCCAAGTGCTGTCTAGAATTACTTTTCAAGCTACTCTAAAATGAAGCAGATTAATACAACTCAAGACTTAAGGGATATAGAATCGACCTCAATCAAGTTCATATATGAATCCCAAATAGCTAATAGAGAAAAAACTTGATACTACTCTGTAGACTATCCTTCCTCTTGGCATGCCCTCGACGCTCATTCATTATTAATGCTCTGATCTGCATGCACCTGTTTTCCCAATCCCATCTAAGAGCCAATCACCACTGTTTTTAAACATAGTTACAGCATTTAAAGACAATGACATTCTTGAAAAAGACCCCAGAGTCAAGCCAATGAAAGCACTAGAGCAAAATTGCCATTCTTCTGCAATACTATAAGGAAATACTTCCCTTTCTATTTTATTGGAAACAATTATCAGATGAAAATCACTCTTTAAAATACTTAAAGTCTGTCTGTGTGTGTGTTCTCCCCAATTCTATCTGTCTAAACCTCTTAAAACATGGGTGCATAGGAACAAAGAGAAAGCCCTTTTAGTTGGAGAGAGACATAACTAGCTTTTTCCATCACACCGATGTTTATGGAGACAGCAAGATTCATAATTACCAGGACATAATCAATAGGACATTCATTTCTTAAAATATCATTTTTGAAACCTTTCAGACATTTTTGGAGATTACATGTACGTTGAGAGGACATAAACTTGGCATTCTACTTGAAGTTTCTTTCCTTTACTGAGAATACTTTATCAGTTATGATCTAAACGTGTTTGTAATTATCAGTGCTAAGGCTCACAGTTGGTAGTCAACATTCTCTTTTAAAAGTCTGAACATGCTTAGTTTCTGTGTACCTTGATACAATGTTAGCTGTAAAAATGCATTAAGCACTTATTTTATGCTAGACACTGATATCAACCACATTTATTGTTGATGTTCCCTCTGTAAATACTAAACAAAAGAGGTTATGACATGACTTTTAAACACTCAGTGAGATGTGAGTGTCTAAAATGAGAGAATGTTCAGAGACCCTATTTGGCAGCATAGAGGTAAGTACATAGGACACTACTTCTTGGAGATACAAAAATGCACACAGAGACTAGGGTTAAGCATCAAAGGGAATCCCCTCCAAGCTACAGGTTCATAGTATTCAGCCTCTAAGGAGGGGATGGTACGTGGTCAGTGAAGGCACATGCTGTAGGATCAAGAGATGGCAGGACAAGCAATGAGACCACTGAGACCACAGCCTTGCTGTGCCAAGTCGGGAAGAGTACACAATATCTCTCAGTCTCAGTTTTCTTACTTGAAAGTAGAGATATAGCACCTCTCTCAAAGAAGATTAAGATGTTGACAAAGTGGGCTAAGTTATGGGAAGAAATACTTGTAGATTTTCTGGCATCTGCTAGCTGATCCATTATTTGAATGACTTTCATTTCTAAATGTCATTGCAGCCCTGTTCTGCCCAGAACCTGGTATTCTTTTTAACATAAGAATGATGATTAGGATGTTGAGGAAGGTGTTGAAGAGTCATAATTCAGAAACAACTTTTTTACGTTGCTGCTGAACGTTTAGTTTATGTTTTGTTTCTAAAGCCATGACAGCAGGTTCAAAAGCATTTTCATCTGAACAAAGAAGACAGAGAAGAGAGGCACTGGACCACAAGATCCAAGCTCAAATCTTGACCCCGTCACCTACTAGCTCCATGTACTTGGTTTAGCCTTCCGGCATCTCTGAGCTTCAGTTTCCATTTTGAACTGTCACAATGATGAGGAAATGTTTAAAATCCCAAGTCACAGATTTTTTTATGGGACCTTTAATGTACAGTCAGCATAACTGTAGCATTAGGGCTGTCACTAACACTCTGGTTTTTCCTCCATCTGGGTACCCAGAGAACTGTAGTCCCTCACTGAAGTGACTCATGGCAGTAAATGAAATATAAATGGGAGAACTTGTCCTTCCTAGCTACAACCTTAGGGACCAGAGTGTAATGATTCTCTCCCTCCTTCCTCCTTCTCTCCCTCTCTCCCTCCCTCCCTCTGTCTGTCTATCTCTGTCTCCCTCTCTCTCTTTTTCCCTCAAACTCTCTCCCCTCCCTCTCCCCCTGATGTAAGCAATGCCCCACTCACCTAACATCAGAAGACCATGGTGTAGAGTACTGCTCCCATCTTGCTCTTCAGAAATGGGCCTTTGTTATTTTAACAAGATTTGTGCTTTGTTGGTTATTGCAGCCTACACTAAGCTACCTTTTCTGATGATGTGATTACTGCTTCATAGGAACCTCACCTTTGCTTCTGAGGATTTATTGCAAAATAAAAAAAGTTGGTAGTTATAATAATTGTTTGATGAAATAACAAGTGTCTTTAATTGCAAGTTAAAAATTAAGAATGAGAATAATGGTAAGTACTGGCATTTGAAGATTTACATAGTAAATATGCAATTTCATTATGTAATGAGATTTAATTCTTACAAAGATCATATGAAGCAGACACCATTGCCCATTTTATGCATGAGAAAATTGAGACAGAGACATGTGTTTGAATCTTAACCTACCTACCTACTCACTCACTTGTGTGATTTGGTCCAAGTTACTTGAATTTGGGGACCAGCGTTGCGGCATAGTAGGTTAAGTGGCTGCTTGTGAGGCCAGCATTCATATTGGAGTGCTGGTTCAAGGCCTGGCTCCCTGCTTCCCATCCAGTCGCCTGCTAATGTGCCTGGGAAGGCTTGGGCTCCTGCCACCCATGTGGGAAACACTAATAGAATTCCTGGTTTCTGGCTTCTGTGGCCATTGGGGAGTGAACCAGCAGACTGAAGATCTCTCTGTCTCTCACTGTCACTTTTCCTTTGAAATGAGTAAAATGCATACTTAACTTATAAAGCATTTCATTGTGCAGTCTGATAAAGTGTGACTGCCATATCACAGGGTTTGAACATGAAGATGTTAAAAAAAAACTTAGAACTACTCAGAAAAAAATTTTATTTTAGATTTATTTCTTTATTTGAAAGGCAGAATTACAGAGAGGCAGAGGCAAAGACAGAGAGGTCTTCCATCTGCTAGTTCACTCTCCAAATGGCTGCAATGGCTGGAACTGGGCCAACATGAAACCAGGAGCTTCTAGGTCCCCTACATGGGTGCAGGGGCCCAATTACCCAGGCCATCCTCTACTGCTTTCCCAGGCCATAGCAGAGAGCTGGATCAGAAGTGGAGCAGCCACAGTGTGGGCCCCCTTATTCTGGCATCTTTTACGAGGTCCTCCTTTGTCTGGGAGTTAATTCTTGCTTTGGGCCTGGAGTAGCTAAAATGGAGTTAGGTACTTACAAGTAGAAGATTCATATTGATTTTCTATTATCTGCCTCTTCCTATCCATGCTTCTCTTATGCATATGGCCTTTTTCTACCTTAAAGGCAGTAGAAACACAGTAGAAACACCAGCAGAACTTCTTTCTATCTAACTTACCTCCACAGAGCTGTCAACAGTTAAAAACAAGATAGTTTTGGGGCCGGTGCTGTGGTGTACTAGGTTAATCCTCTGCCTGTGGTGCCAGCATCTCATATGGATGCCCATTCTAGTCCCGGTTGCTCCTCTTCCAGTCCAGCTCTCTGCTGTGGCCTGAGAAGCAGTGGAGGATGGCCCATGTGCTTGGGCCCTTGCACCCATGTGAGAGATGGGGAGGAAGCACCTGGCTCCTGGCTTCAGATCAATGCAACACCAGCCATTGTGGCCACTTGGGGAGTGAACCAATGGAAAGAAGACCTTTCTCTCTGTCTCTCTGTCTCTCTCACTATCTGTAACTCTGCCTGTCAAATAAATAAAATTTTAAAAAATAGTTTTACTTTCTTGTAAAACTGAGTACTAGCCTAAATTTCTATGTATAATGATGTATACTCCTGCCAACCTCGGACCACACAGTGCCACCAATCTTGGCCAAGCAGAGCTCAGAGTCTTCCAGGTTCAAAGAGCATGGAGAGAACAGAAGTGTCCCCAGTTGACACTTGGGAGGTGCCCAGTAAGACAACTTGTTCTGCAGGAGTCTAGATTTCTGTAATTCTGGAAATAAAACCAGACTTTTGAAGGCAGTTTGATCAACACTGTAATTTGCTTGAGTTAATGTATTGTGCACTCTTTCCTGGCCAGGGAAGATTTGGGGAAATACCAGTGCCTCACATTTGATATGAACCTGTTTTTACCCATGTCCAATGAGGGCTTCCATTCCCCTTTCACGTTTTCAATTTTCCCCCACCCATATTTTCTGCTTCCTTAGGCTTAAGAATATACATTAGATTCTCTTACCCTAAATTTTTATAAATGACTTATTTAGTTGGAGACAAAAGCACTAGCTAGAAATAGAGCAACTAGCCTGGCTTAAGTGAAGTATTTAATAATGTCTTGTCTAAAAAAGAAAAAAGAAATCTATGTACAAACCATCTGGTTTACTACTGCACTTAAGACTAAAATAATGCATCTAGCTTAATCTTTCTCAAAAAAGCTGTGCAACATCAAAAACAGTCAAGTGAAAAACTGTCCCTGTTTAGAGAGAGGCATGTAATACAAGACACATGCACCATGTTTATCTAAGTAGTGCAACCACGTGCAGATACCTCAAAGAAAATCTTAAATGAAGGAAATGAGGCAACATTGACCTTGATCCGTTATTTCACTGTTCTCTCTTGAGTTGAGTTGCCTTTAACCCAAAGGGAAGAATGGTCATTTTCTGAATGCCTGTTCTCTAGCAGCAAAGCTCTTCAACAAAGCCCCATTTTTGTTCACTCCCTCCCTCTGTGTGGTTTGTAAACCTGATCTTCCTCACTCAGGAACCTCCTTCTGCGTGGATAGCCAGAGGCCTCAAAAGCCATGGAGATGCAAGAGGCTGACACCAGAAGCTAGATGAGTGTGTGGCTAATGAGGACTCCACTCTGCTTATGTTGTCTTCTGTGTTTTTCCTTTGAACAGAGTAAACACAACGTTCATCAGAGACAGAATGTTCTCTAGATAAAAATTGTTTGCACAAAGCTATGCTAGTAATTTTCCTGAATGAGGCTATACAGAAAAATGAATATCTTTACATTTAAAAATTTATGAACCAGTAAAAATGGAGAAGACCTTGGAATTTTAATTTTTTAATAATGTATTTTCTTGAGAGGGAAAGAGGCTAAAGAGAACAGATGAAAAGAGAGTCTCCATTTGCTGATTCAGTCGCCATAGGCTATAAGAGCTGGGACTGGGCTGAGCTGAGATAGGGATCCAGGAACTCAATCAAAGCCTCACACATGGGCAACAGGGACCCAAGTTAATTGGGGCATCACATAATGTCTCTTATAATTTGCATTAGCAGGAAGCTGGAGTCAGGAGTGGAGCCAGCCAGGGAACGAAGATATTATGATGGGGGATATGGGTATCTGACTGGGATTTTAACTACAAAGCTAAACATTCTCCCTGCCCTTGGAATCTGAGCTTCCAAACTTTCTAGAGGAAGTCACTGCAAGATACATTAAGTAATCAGTGATTTAGCACAGCCCCTAAATTAACTTCAGATTTCCTTGACCGTCTCCTTAAAGATGGTCACGCAGGCACTGCTTAGTTGTGTGTGTGTGTGTGTGTGTGTGTGTGTGTGTAACTGAAATACATTTTGATGTGTATTTTATTTTCAGAAATATACTTTTGACAAAAGGTCATCTTTTCCATAGCCATACAATACTTTTTAGGTATTATCTGACTTTTTTTTTCATTTTGATGTGTTTTTGGAAGGGTAGAATTTGAAAACCTATGGGAAAAGAAAGTTCTGAGTTTCCATCAGTCGAGTTAACTGAGTGTGACACCAAAGGCAGAAGAGGCAACCCTGGCATTCCCACAGTGCTAGGATAGTTTCAGAGGTAACTAAGTAATAAGGGGCAAATACTAGCTGAGAGCTGACACATTCTGGAAAGGGTAGACTGTAACTGCAAAGCTACCTGGATCATAAATCTGACCACACGGTGGTGATACAGAAATTTTATTGGACACATTCATTTGGGGACCCAAATCCAGAGTAGACAAGTTACATCTCAATAAATGCCTGCTTTGAATAGACAGGACTGTACAAAAACCATGCAAGATCTAGTTGTGAACCTAGGAAAAAGATGGGGAATGGGAAAAATACAAAGTGCCTTAAAAGTGAACCCAAAATAATTGAAAAAACTCTGCAGAATCTGAATTTTATTTTAATTAAGATTATACATACTAACAGCAAGTTCAGATGTTCTGATATCTAGTAAAGTGGAGGTTGAGTAACACAGAGATGGAATTTCAGAAAAAAATGAGGTGATAAAGGCAGGGCTTATTATTTTTTTTGCACATCTGATTATATGTCTTGAAAAGTTACACCTGCTATATGTTGAATTAAATTGACCTCCCTTAAAATTTTCTTTATTGATTTTTATTACTCCTTCTGGAATCATTAAAAATATCCTTTCCCAAATTATAGCTCTACAGAAATTGAAAGACCAGTTATACTTTCCCTGGGTCATTTATTTTCCAGGATGAACATGGTCACAGTAATCCAGCTCAATGACCTAACTTCTCAATTCTCAAATCTTTCAGCACCTTGGTTTCTCTTCTGACTACATACTTGTTTTAAACAACCCTCATAGAAGAGTGGGTTGTGAACATTTTGTGGGAACTTTAAAAAAATAGTAAATCCTTGGCCCCCACTTCTAATATTTTCAATTAACTTAGTCTTGGGTATAGCTCAGACATGACAACTTTTAGGAATCTGGGATGTGATAGTGATGAGAAACTGTGTTCAGAGATTAAAAGCACATAATTCAACATAATAAGCAAGATATTGTAGGGCTGGCCTATATGACCAATTTCATTTGCCCAAGTGTTACCTTTTCACTAAGTTGCCCAAAATAGCATTTTCCCCTTAGCAGACACATAGCGAATTATATCACCCAGGCTACCACCACCCCTTTTCTGCTGATGAAGTTACTGGTTCAGTTAAGTGGTATTTACTAGGAACTCTCTCTGTATTCACAGTGTCTCTCTAGCACACTGTGTCGTGGATATTACTGCACAAAGATGAGACTGGTATAAATCATACCTTGGAAGAATTTATGGCCTGGTAGGAGAGACTGATAAATAGTTAACTTCAGTGGGATGACGCAATTGCTATGATGTATAGAACTATTCAAAGGATGCTGCAGAAACACAAGAAAAGGGGGAAATTAGCATGTAAGGATAAGAAGCCAATATTCGATCACTAAATAGCCTGAGTCAGGGCAGGAGGAGTGTTGAGTCTGAATTTGATGTGGGAGGATTCTAGGATGCAGTCTGGAAAGTATTAACCAGCTGCTAACCATTCTTGGGAAAATTGATAATCAAAACAAAAAATAAACCCTGGTCCCAATACCTGGTCCTTTATCTCAATATTCTTAACTATGTTTACTACATCAGTGTTTTATAAACTATAATGAAAATACTAATAATTGGAATCTTGGTAAATGCAGATTCTGATTCCATTGCTCTGATATGGAGTCTGAGATTCTGAATTTATAACAGTCTTCCTCATTATACTACCACTGCTGGTCCTGGACCTCATTTTAAATAACAAAGAACTATAGATACACCATGACAGAAATGTTCTGTATCTGAGTAGCAAAGATATAACTAATTCTCAGAAGACAAATCAGCAGAGCACAGAGTTAGAAGTTCCCTGTGTCAATCCCTCTCCATGCTCAAGCATGGCAAGAAAAGAAATTTGTGCTAATTGCTACAAAATCTATATCAACACAGGTTGTTAGAGAAATTCAGTGTATAGAAGAATGCTCATCAGTTTGATAATGGAGCCCGTGTAAGTTTCTTATGCTATCTATCCATCACTCACTCATCTTGTCATCCTTTCTAAGGTACAGTTTAGCAAATGGTCTATATTTATCCCATTTCACACATGAATCCATTTATATGAGAGAAGATACAAATAGGAAGTGTAAATATGGATCCGGTATGTGATTCAGAAAGACTGCCTGCCAGCCCTGTTCATTCAGCTCCTGTTCTCTCCGGCTAATTTATCCTACACGGGGATTCATGTGCATGTCAGGGAATATTGGAACAGATTGAAACAAAGCCTTCCATCCAATTTCACTGCAGATTTCAAGTAGCGGTGTGAGATGGTTTGGGCAAAATGCTCCCAGAAGTCCGCATCAGTTCACATTGAGAAACCTACTCAATTTCAGATATATCGAATGTTTAACAACATGTCACTGCTTGAAACTCAAAAAGACTGCTTCCAGACTTCTACACGCGCCTTCTGGTTTTCTATTCCCTCTGCTACAAACAGCAATATTATTCCTATTATCCTATTGTCAGCCAGACTTTTCCTGTATCAGGTAGTGAAATTCTACTAGCATTTCTTTGTATGACCTAGGTTCCAAGAATGCTGAGATTGGTTTAATTAGCAGTCTCTACTGGGCATTGTGTCCCCCGAGGTCTTAGAAAATGAAAGTCCTCTTCACACTGTGCATATCCTGCATCAGAACTTGTTGCCAATTAAAAAAATATACCACGGGTGATTCTAATATGGACCCACAGTTGAGAACCCCTGGCTTAGACGAAATAAGATTTGGTAAGGAATGTAGGCTGTTGGACACTGAAATAATAGAGGGCAGAAGATATTCTTTTCTTAAGAGCTGTAAGATCAAGGCAGATACTGGAAAACATTTTATATTCAGTCTAGGACTGAAAGCTTAAGGGCAGGATTTTAGATTGACAGTCTCCAGACACTTCACTAGAACACATTCAAACCAAAAGTTATGAAATTCCATAGTACATTAATATAGGGAAGATACCCAATCTTCTATATCAGGAAATAGAACAGGATGATAATCAAATAAAGACCATTCTTGAGAGACCAAATTAAAGTTCCTTTATGTTGACCTTCTAGGGTTTTGGACTGATTAAATGAATGATATGGATAAAAATCTCTTGCACAGGGCAAAGCATTTAGATGATCAAAAAATAATAATATTCCTCTCTTGCATATTTAAAGACAAAAAATGAAAAAACCCACTAAAATTATGTTCAACTGCATCAACCTGACCATCCAGAGATAAAATACACAGCCTGTCACATTATATTTAAGACTTGAGATCCCCTGGACCTAATAAAGTTTTTTTTTCCTTCGTCTCTGTTTCCTTGTTGTGCAGAAATAGCTGATCATAGTTAAGGGGCAACACTTCAACATATACTTTTTTACAAAGAAGGCTAAGATATGAATGGAATTAAATATGCTATGGTCAAGGCCAAGCGAACTGTGAAATCACATTTTAGCTCATCAACTGCACTTCATTGCACATAACAGGTACACTAGAAAAAGAAAAAGCTTTAACCAGGTAACTAGAAGTCAGGTAAAGCAGAGCTTGACCTGCAGTGACCCCATTAGGAATCTTTCCTTTCTTCTTCCTGTTTGGCCACTCCTAATATTTGGATAGCTTGTAGATCCTAAATAATACTGAGAAATCTTGGCTTTATAAAAAAATTGAGTTTTTCAGTTTCTCTGGAAATAATGTTTAGAAAAACATTTCTGCTATCTGGTGACTACTTAGATGTTAGGATAGCATTTCCCAAAATGTCGAGGTATGCCTCCAAGATGCTCTGTGAAATCCTGGTTCCTATATCTCTAGGAAACATGGATTTTTTTTTTTTCTTTTGCAGTATCACATAACAGGCAGCAGAGTAAAGGCTTGCTTTTGATTTACTCATAATTTTCCAAATAAACTTAGGAAACTCTTTCCTTATAAAATATGTATTGACAGGGGATGTCCTTGAGTATTTGAAAATACATGCTTAAGCATCAAATAAACGTAGATTATGTGACCAATTCTCCATATCTTTGTGAATCAAGGTACAATTTCTTGGGCATAGTAGGTTAAAGCCCTGCCTTGAAGTGCCAGCATCCCATACAGGTGCCGGTTCGAGTCCCAGCTGCTCCACTTCCAATCCAACTCTCTTCTATAGCCTGAGAAAGCAGTAGAGGATGGCCCAAGTCCTTGGGCACCTGCACCCACATGGGAGACTGGGAGGAAGCTCCTGGCTCCTCGCTTCAGATCGGCGCAGCTCTGGCCGTTGCGGTCATCTGGGAAGTGAACCAGCAGATGGAGGACCTCTCTCTCCCTGTCTCTACCTCTCTCTGTAACTCTTTCAAATAAGTAAAATAAATATTAAAAAATGTACAATTTCTTGTTAATATAGCTATTTTTTAATAATTTCTAAACAGAAAACATCACAATGAAATCAAAAGATATCCTTCAATTTTCATCAAACTTTCAGTACTGCAGGTACAAGGTGAAGTGAAATTCCCAAGTATTATAAATTTTTCTTTTTTTAATATTTATTTCCTTGAAAGACAGAGTCACAGAGAGGCAGAGGCAGTGAGAGAGATCCTCCATCTGATGGTTCACTCCTCAGATAGCTGCAATGGTTGGAGCTGAGCCGATCCGAAGCCAAGATCCAGGAGCTTCTTCTGGCTCTCCCATGTGGGTACAGGGGCCAAAGGAATTGGGCCATCTTCCACTGCCCGCCCAGGGCATAGCAGAGAGCTGGATCAGAAGTGGAGTTGCCAGGATTTGAACCAGTGCTCACATGGTATGCCCACACTGCAGGCGGTGGCTTTACCCACTGAGCCACAGTGCTGGGCCCACAAATTTTTAAAATATGTGTTTTATTGTAGGTATTTTTCTTAATTTGTTTTTTCAATATGGAATTGTGAAGACAGCTCACAAATTCCCTATATACTCCACTGCCAGTTTCCACTGTTATATATGACTATTGGACACTATAATAAATATTAAACCAAATTCCACACTTTACTCAGATTTACGCAGTTTTATCTAGTGCCTTCGATTTGTTCTGGGTCTCAATCAGAATACCAGATGACACCGGTGACCACATCACCTTAGGGTCATCTCAGCTATGATTATTTCTCAAAGTTTTTTTGTTGTTCATGACCTTGATAGTTTTGAAGGGCACTGGTCAGGTGTTTTGTAGAACGGTCCTAACATGGAACTTGCTGGATGTTGTTCTTCAAGTTGGATTGAAGCAATGTGGCCCTGGCAAGAATACCAGGAGCTGTTTTCCTCATAGGACCCTCAAGGGTCCTACTCTCTGTATGTCAGTATGTCTCCTCACTGTTGATGTTAACCTGGATCGCCTGGCAACTTGCAGTGTTTGCCAGGTTTATCCACTCTAAAACTGCTCTATTGTTTCTCACTTTCTGTACTGTCTTCCTTGGAATACACCAGTATGCCCAGCTCACATGTAAGAATTGGAGAGTTATGCATTTTCTTAACGTAGAATATCGATAAAATTATTTATTAGACCTTTATATGAAATCATATATTTATTTATTTCATTATTTGTGTTATAACTCAATATCCAGTTTTGCTTAGTGCTCAAAATATCTGGCCCCTGGGAGCTCCTTCATTTGGCTCCTGTATCCCTTTGGAATACTCGTACATATGTAGCAGTGTATGTGTGATGTTTAAACACTTCCTTACCTTCTGCCACAACTTGATGCTCCATGCTCATCTTAAATAAGAGTATTTCTGGAGCTAACCCTAGAATCACAAATTTCTTCAAGGGACCCCTTTCCTCTTACTAAGGAATGATACTAGAGATCAAGATCTGAGCACTGGCCAGCCGAGGCTCAATACTCTAATCCTCCGCCTTGCGGTGCCGCACCCTGGGTTCTAGTCCCAGTCGGGGCGCCATATTCTGTCCCGGTTGCCCCTCTTCCAGGCCAGCTCTCTGCTGTGGTCCGGGAGTGCAGTGGAGGATGGCCCAAGTGCTTGGGCCCTGCACCCCATGGGAGACCAGGAGAAGCACCTGACTCCTGCCTTCGGATCAGCGCGGTGCGCTGGCTGCAGCACGCTGGCCGCAGCGACCATTGGAGGGTGAACCAACGGCAAAAAGGAAGACTTTTCTCTCTGTCTCTCTCTCTCACTATCCACTCTGCCTGTCAAAAAAAAAAAAAAACACAAAAAACAAAACAAAACAAAAAAAACAAGATCTGAGCACTACAAATGCATGTTGCTACTAGGGTGAAGCTGCTTCTCACCACTCTCAAGCAATAAAGCTGACATATCATTGTGTCACAGGAGCATGAGGACTTGTGAATGCGCACAAGAGGATTTTTCAAAAGTTTATTGGGGCAATGGGTGTTTGGCACAGCAATTAAGTGGGCCCTTAGGATGCCCACAGCCTATATCAGAGTTCCTGTGTTCATGTCCCGGCTCCTTTTCCAATACCAGCTTCCTACTAACCTGAGCCCTGGGAGGCAAGGAGAAGGCTCAAGTAGTTGAGCACCTGCCACACATGTGAAAGACAGGGGCTGAATTCAGGGCTCCCAGCTACTGCCTGGCCCAGCCTTGGCTGTTGTGGGCATTTGGAGAGTGATTTAGGGGGTGGAAAGTCACTCTGTCTCTGTCACTCTGCCTTTCAAATAAACTTTTTTTTAACTCTCTGGTAAAATGGAATTAAAAGTTCAATTTATTTTGATGTAAAAACTTTTGAGATCCATGAGATTTTTTTCAGGATATGCATTTTCTTTTTAAAAAAATGGAAATTTACATAAAGGGAAGAAATTTCATATATACAGTGTTAATAATATATAATGACACTTCCCATCTTAGCCTCCCCCATTTATTTTTATTTTTTCATTAATGTTTGTATGATATGCTTTCAGTTTATTTTATAAGCACAAGCTTAACTCTCCACTAAATAAATAATTTACAAGTAAGTAGGAAAAACACTGTTCCTCAAGGGCTACAAATAATCAAATTATAAAATATTGATTTGGTTCATATACTACATATTTTTGTATGTATGTACCACATATTTCTGTATATTGGTTACCACAAATTAGGGAAAACATGAGATATTGTCTTTTGGGGGGACTGGCTTTTTTCACTAAGCATAATGATCTCCAATTGTATATATTTTGTCATGAAAAACAGAATTTCATTCCTTTTTAGAGCTAAGTAGTGTCCCACTGTATATCTAAACCACAATATCTTTGTCTAGTCATCAGTTGGTGGGCATGTGGGTTGATTCCATATCTTAGCTCTTGTGATTTGAGCTACAATAAACATAGGGGTACAGGTTACTCTTTCCTTTGCTGATTTCATTTCCATTGGATAGAATATCTGGGTTATGTGATAGATCTATTTTCAGATTTCTGAGGAATCTCCACAATGTCTTCCCTAACGGTTGTACTAGTTTACATTTCTGCCTACAATATATTAGAATACCTTTTCCCCAGCATCCTCATCAGCATTTGTCATTTTAAATTTTTGGATGACAGCCAATTTAACTGGGGTGAGGTGAAATCTCACTATGGCTTTGATTTGCAACTCCCTTATGGCTAGTGATCCTGAGCATCTTTTCATGTGTCTATTGGACATTTGTATTCCATCCTTTACTTTTGGAAGACTCTCTCCTGTATCTCCCACTGGCACTTAAACAATACTAAGCATGAATGCAATCTCATGTCTACAACTCCAGGCAATCACAAGAATCATTTGAATCTCCTGCTCTTGCTTAGTTGTAGTCTCCCACCCCAACAGAGAGAAACATGGCTCCCATAATGTACCGTTTATTTACAGTTGCAATATCTATGTGTAGTGGCTTCAAAAATGCTAACCTGAATGTCTCAGGGTAAAAATCAACAGCTACGGTACAACTATATCTACAGTTCCTCTTAGCTTTAGCCTTCTAGAATTAAAACATTTTCAGTTACTCAGGTCAGCACTCTATATCCCTACCCACTTTTGGGATATTGTTTAATTTGTAATTGTATATAGATTCTTTCATCATATTCTTTATTTTATGGTGGGATTGTCTGTCCTTCAAATACACTGAGTGTATGTAATTATATTCATATTTTATGTTAATACTTCTGTGGTATTTGACAAACTTGTCACACATACAGAATTAGAGTTTTGTACATAAGATTTACTCACCTAAAATTTCCCTGGGGGTTCAGCCAGCTAATCAACCCTTCCTCTCATATCACCATGTCTTTAGTTTTGCCTTTACCACAACATCATTTAGTTGATATCATGCAGTATTCAGCCTTTTCAGACTAACCTCCTTAAGTTAACATACACAGTTAGGACTCATTCATGTTTCTTCATGTCTGACAGCAAACTTTTTTAAATTACTGAGTGATCTTTTCATTGAAGACGAAAATGGCCACATTTTGTATATTTATTTGCCTCTTAGCATGTTGGTGGGTTCTAGATTTCACCATTGTGAACAACTCTAGAGTAAACATCTCTAAGAAAGTATTTATGTGAACATAAATTTTCGAATCAATTGAGTAAACATAGAAGTTCAGTTATGGATCATATGCTAAGACTACATTTAGTTTGGGAAGAAACTGACAAACTTGCTATAGCAGCAAAATTTTCACAAGCAGAAGATGAGTTCAGGTCATTCCGAATCACTGTCAGCATTTTGTAGTGTTGGTGCTGTGAATTGTAACCATTCTGAAATATGTTTACCAGGATCTCATTGTCATTTTCCTTGGAAATTCCCTAATGACAACTAATATTGAGCATCTTTCCATATGATTGTTTCTCTGTAAATCTCCTCTGGCAAGTGTCTGTTCAGATCTTACATTTATTTTCAGTTGGGTTGCTTATTTCTCCAGTTTTAAAAATTTTTATAGATGTTTATATACAAGTTCTTTACCTGATACATAACAGTGTTTTGCAATTATTTTCTCTGAGCTGTATTTTCCATATCAAAGTTTTAGATTTTAAGAAAATCTGTTAATGTGACAGTTTGAATTGAAGATGACTATCCTTGTGTACCTGGGATACATGCCCCTTGGATGTATATAATTCTTCCCCTTCCCTGTTAAGCCACTAGGATAATGTTGGCAGATTTTTAGGACTCTTGGGATGCAGGTGTGGTACTTAGTGGTAAAGACAATGCATGTGTGGGTGTTTCTCCTAAGACTGTGGCTCCCAGGGTCTCTGACTCCTAGAAGTCCACCATGTACATGTGCCCTCCAGTTTCTGCCCCCGGTAGTTTCTCTTCCAGTGGAACAGATGCTCTCTGTGACTTTGACTGGCTTGCATCTCCTTATTTTTGCTGCCAGTCTCCCCTGCAAAGTTTTCTCTGCTGTATCCAAGAAAGTTGTTGATTTTCAGTTTGTTCTGCTTTTCTCTATGTGTAAGCATGAGGACAGTGACTTCCAAAATCCTCATGTTGGAGCTAAAACTAACAGTAATGCCTTTCACTTTGAAAACACTCCTGTCAGTTCTGCACTTCCCATATAGCATTTTGAAAGTCTGTTTTTTATGACATTTATTTTGGTCAGATATCAAGCCTCTTAAATATTATCTTCAAATTTTGTTCTATCTTGTCCTGTATCCTGCTTCTCCCTGTGATGAATTAAACAGTGACCTCCCCGAAAGGTATGTCCATATCTTAACCCTAAAAAGCAATGACCATGTCCTTATTTGAAGAAAAAAGTCTCAGATTTAATAAAGTTCAGGATTTTAAGATGAGATCACCATAGACAATCCAGGTGAGCTCTGAATTTCATGACAAGCATCCTTATGAGACGCACACAAAGGAAAGATGCAGAGAGAGGAGGGAAGGCCACACGAAGATTGCAGAATGAAATCGGGATGAGGTGGGCACAAGCAACTGAAAGCAAAGAGCCATGGCAAGGAAGAATTTGCTCACAGAGATCCTTCTTGCACCTCGATTTTAGAGTTCTAACCTCTAGAAAAAGGAAAGAAAAAATTTTTCTTGTTTTAAGCTACCAAGTCTGTGGAACTTGTTACGGCTGCCCTCGGAAACTAACACACTGCCTTGTTTTCCATCCTAAATCGTTCCTCAAGTTTACCTGCCAATTCTTTTGCTGGTGTTTAAATTTCTGCTATCCTATGTTTAGCACCCATGTAATCATCTCACTTGTAGTTTTAATATACGTTTGGTTTCTTTTACTTGTATGAGCAATGTTTCATTTTTGATATTATCTTTTATTCTTTCCAATGACTATTTCCTCCAACTACTTTTTTTGATATACCAAATTCCTATCTTTATTATGCAACTTTTAAACATTTTGCCACATTCACTTCCAATGTAGACATTATATACATGCATATATAGAATTTTTTCTTGAATCTAGAATAATTTTTAATGGATGAAATACAAACGACACAGACACATGAAAAAATGCCTCAGGATTACTAGCCATCAGGAAAATGCAAGTAAAAACCACAATTAAGTATCACTTCACTCCAGTTAGAATGGCCATTACCCAGAAATCAAAAATAATAAATGCTAGCGAGGTTGTGGAGGAAAAAGGTACCCTAATACACTGTTGGTTTGAATGCAATTTGTATAACCATTATGGAAAATAGTATGGAGATTCCTCAGAAAACTAAAAATAGATCTACAATATTTCCCATCTATCCTACTTCTGGGAATAGGTTCATTCGTTTTTAATTGCTTGTTGTACTTCTTTGAAAAATATTTATTTATTATTTATTTGAAAGGCAGAATGAAATAGAGAAGGAGAGACAGAGGGAGAGGACTCTTCCATCTGCTACTTCACTCCCCAAATAGCTGCAACAGCTGAGGATGGACCAGCCTAAAGCCAGGAGGCAGGATCTCCACCCTGATATCTCACATGGGTGGCAGGGGCCCAAGCACTTTGGCAACCACCTGCTGACTTCCCATGCACATTAGCAGGAAGCTGGAATAGAAGCAGAGCAGCCAAAAATCCAGCAGCACTCTGATGTGGATGCCAGCGTCACAAGCAGTTACTTAAATCCCTGTGCCATTACACCAGCCTCTGTCATCTATCTTTCTTATTGAGAGCTTGACTCAAACATCTAGTATGATCTGAAAGGCTCACTAGACAAACTTAATAGTTTCCAAATGCTACTCCATTTGTGACCTTCTTTGTACACTAAACGTGACTGAACTTCATGTTCATGAATTCCATGAGCATCATTCCACTCCAGGCACTTACATTCCAACTTTTCCTTTCTGTTAAACCAGTTTGCACACTTCCATCTGTTTTACATCTAGAAAACCCTTTATATCCCTCAATTGCTATTGTCTTTTCTTCCATTCTATTAGTCATTTAGGGTCTGTTGCTTAAAATGAAATTTATCCCTTTTCACTGTCTCAATTAACATTTTAGTGGACATTAATGTGTGTATTCATCCTGCCATATAAGGCACAGATGTGCAATGTAATTGTGGTAGATAATTCATGTTCTAATGCCCAGAATGTCTTGATAAGTTACCTTACATGGAAAAAAGGGAACTTTTGGATGTAGTTAACAATCCCGAGATAAGATGAACCTGAATTATACAGTTTCCAGAGTCATAGAAGTGTTAGGAAGTCATAAATGTAGCCTATGTGTGTGTGTGACAGGCCTGAAGACCAGAACCTACTGTGGAAACTCCAGAAGTCCAAAATTTTGCACTTCAGAGTCCTGCTCAGGCCCTGATAACCTTCCAAGTGGTCCCAGCCCTTCCCTCCAAAGGAAAGCTCCCAGGAGAATTCTCCCCTCAGGACCAAATGGGTGTCCTGATAGCATGGGGCAGTAAAACCTTCTCAGAGGCCCTAAGGGAAGTCCCTCCACTCTGCTCAGCACCAGCAAATCTGGGAAGGAATTTGCCGATTTTCACCCAACAAACCCTTCCCCTAGGACTCTCCATCCTTTGCCCTGGAGAGGGGGAGGTGGGTAAACAGACTCTGTGAAAAACCTAGGGAGCCCAAACAGACTGCACGCTCAGCCCTCAGCCTCATTGCTGAGTCGCCTGCCTGGCCTGCCCAGGTGTATTCTCTCCATTCAACCATGGAACCCGGCTCTCCCCGAGTCGCAGTGACTGGGCGCTCTTTCTGTCCCATCCCCAGTAAAACTGTATCGCTCCGTTTCAGTCTCAAGCCTGAATTCTTTCCTGCCTGAAGACAAGAACCCCAGGGCTTCTATGGCTTCCATGGTCTTTCCTCTGGTGACAGAGGAGATGTGGTGACAGAAGCAGCAGAGGAAGAGGGAAAGAGAAAGAGAGAGAAAGAGGGAGGACGAGAGGGAGAAAGAGAGGATATTTGAAGTTAGAGGAGGGAACCAGAGATTAGAAATCTAGATGGTGTCTGAACTCAGGAAAGGCAGGGAAATAGATGTTCCCTGAACCTACAGAAGCAGTATCATTCTTCCAATATCTTGATTTTAGCTTTTAAGATCCACTTCAAACTTCTGACCTCCACAATTGTGAGATGATCAATTTTTACTGGTGTTAGCTACCAACTTTGTTGTTGTTTTACAACAGAAATGAGATCTTAATACAGAAACATTAAGTTTTTAAAAAGCTATAACAAGATAATATGTAGCAACACAATTCTGTATTGGCTTAAAAATATATACATGGGGCTGGTGTTGTGGTGTGGCAGGTTAAGCTGCTGCCTGTGATGCCAGTATCGCATATGGGCACTCGTTCTTGTCCTGGCTGCTCCATTTATGATCCAGCTTCCTGCTAATGCACCTGGAAAAGCAGATGATGGCCCAAGTGTTTGGGCCCCTGCCATTCATGTGGGAGACCTGGAAGAAAGTCTTGCCTCCTGGCTTCAGCCTGACTCAACTTTGGCTGTTGAGGCTACTTGGCGTGTGAACCAGTAGATGAAAGATCTCTCTCTCTCTCTCTCTCTCTGTGTCCTTCCCTCCTTATGTCTCTCTCCCACCCCCCATAACTTTGCCTTCCAAATAAATAAAACATTTAAATATATACATATTTAAATATGCAGATGAATCTAAAAATACATACAATGGGAAAATAGGTTAGAATAGTATTCACTGGAACAGTGCACTGAATGCTGAGTTTTTGATCATTTTAATTATATTGCTTTTATTACTCTACAATTTTTTAAACAACCAGTGATAGATTAATTTTCCAACTGAAATATGATTTATAAATATAAGCTTTTAAGGGGTGGATATGTGGCACAGTGGATAAGGCACAACTTGGGATGTTTGCATCTCATATCTGAATTCCTGGTAAAGTCCTGAGTATTTGCTTCCTATCTATCTTCCTGATAATGTGTACTCTGGGATGGAGGCAGAAAGATGATGGCTCAAGTCCTTGGATCCCTTCCACCTACATGGACAATCAGATGTAGTTCTGGGCTTCTGGCTTCAACTTGGCCCACTTTTGGCTGTTATAGACATTTGGGAAATGAATCCATTTGGGAATGAACCCATGGATGGAAGATGTTTATGTGTCTGTAAAAGAAAAAAGAAGTAAGGAAGGGAAGGAGGGAGGGAGGAAGAAATATAAAAATAAAGGGAAAAAGAGAGAAAGAAGTAATAGAAAAAGAAAGCTAAAGAAAGGATGAAACAATAAAAAATGAAAACAGGAAGAAATATAGAGAAAAAGAAAGTTCTAATAGAAGAGAAAAGAAAAAAATAAGCCATCAAAGTTCTCATGCTAAAGCATAATGGTGCTTCTTGCTAATGGAAGCAGGGCCATTTATGTCAACAATAAAAACTTCATTATTGTCTATTCTGGAAAACAATTACACAGAGATCTAGGACAAATCATTTGAACATAAATGACTCATAGAGAATATCAGCCATGGACTTTAGTATAAAGCCAGGCTGCTTACATGTGGTTGACGCCTAATAAAATCCTTAAGACACACTTGTCCAATGTTAGTGAAAACTAGCAAATTATAGGCTTCAATGCCTTGGTGTTTCCACTTTACTCCCCTGATATCAATAGAGTCCTTAACATCAAAAATGGATCTTGTTCCTGATTAGTAAAGACCAGGCCCTAGAATACTTCTCAGCATTTTGTTCTAGATAGTCATTAACAACTATTTGAAATTTCCAAATGAAATAGCGCCTAATTCCCACTGCAATTTCAAAACAAAGATCTGATAAATGCTTGGGGTCACTCTGGCCAGGATTCTCTCAAGTGCCTTGACTCTGCATTCTACAGAAACACCGAATTCCATAAAAGTGTCCCCTTTCATTTCCTGGTACCCCAAGTACATTGAACAAAAAAATCCATCCAATTCTTAATGACTCATTGGTTCTCATCACTTTACTGTGCATCTTTCAGCAAGGAACAAAAACAGTCGAGACTGGCACTGTGACACAGCAAGTTCAAGAAATTGCCTGCAGTGCCGGCATCCCATAAGGGCACCAGTTCAAGTCCCAGCTGCTCCACTCTGATCAAGCTCCCTCTAATGTGCTTGGGAAAGCAGTGGAAGATGGCCCAAGTGCTTGGGTCTTTGTACCCACATATGAGACAGAGAAGAAGTTCCCAACTCCTGGCTTCAGCATGGACCAGCCCCGGCTGTTGTGACCATTTGGGGAATGAACCAGCAGATGGAAGATATCTCTCTCTTTCTTTCTCTTTCTCCATAACTCTCCCTTCCTTTCAAATACATAAAATCAAAGTATAGACAGTTATCACCAAGTGATTTTTTATCAACTATTTTTTCTACTCTTGAAAGTAATATTTATTTAGTGCCTATAGGAATATTTATTTCCAAATCTTGCTAGTTATTAAGTATGCTATTATTAGCAAATTACGTTCATAAAACATCCTTTTTTTTCTGTAAAATGAGAATAATGATACATGATCCCCCAAAGATTACAGGGATATGTGATGGTGCCCAGCAAAGTGCCAAGCACATACTAGTGATTCTAAAGATCCTTAAATGTGCCATTTCTCTCTCATTATTAATTTTAAATTATTAATTATTAACACACACACATACACACAGAGTTTCCATCCATTGGCTCATTCCCTAAATGCCCACAAGGAACAAAGTTGCACCAAGACTAAAGCTAAAGGGGAGAGAAACTCAATCTGTGTTTTCTCTATGTGTGGCAGAAGCCCAATTACTTGAGCCAAGACCACTGCCTCAAAGGGTCTACACTGGCAGGAAGCTGGAGTTAGGAACAAGTCAGGAATCAAACCCAGGTCCTCCAATGTAGGATGCCGGTGGCTCAACCACTCCGCCTGCATTCCTACTCCTTCTCCATGTTTTAAAAAGTAAGAGAGAAAGTACATTTTTCTGAAGTTTTCACATTGTTTTTTGGCAAGAACAATAACAAAGCATTATAAAAAAGGCAGGATTTAAAGGAAAGAAGGAACTGAGAAATCAAAAGATAATGGAAAATAATCTCTTTCTTCCTTCTCACTTATAAATAAGAACAATCCTCATTAAAAATTAAATGGATGAACTTTCTTGGGTATTCCTGTAGAATGAATGTTTGTGTCCCCTCCCCAGCTCATTTGATGAAACTTAATCCCCAACATGATGGTAATTAGGTCACCAGAATGAGCCTTCATCAATGCAATTAGTGTCCTTACCAAAAAGACCTCAGAGAACTACACTGCCAGTTCCATTATGTGGGGACTTAGCCAAAAGACAGGAGTCGATGAACAGGAATTACTCCCTCATTGGATACGGAATCTGCCCGGTGAACTTCTCACCCTCCAGTGCATATATATTATTTATAAGCCATTTAATTTATGATATTTTATTTCAGCAACCTGAATGGTACATTTCTGATTCCTTTTCCTACTTGCACCATCTGCCTCTCACTGTCATAGGATGCTTGCCCTTTGACCTGACTACCTCTTAGATGTTATTCTCAAGGTTGTTACTTTTCAGTGGAAGACTCTGAATTGGGAGATTAGTATGCATTCAAATTTCAAAGTGAAGAGACAGTAATGGACCGGTATTTCTGTGTGCTGCAGACTGTGGTCCCCATCAGGCACTGTATACATTCAGAGCTCTCTGCTTCATGCTCTTGGTTATTCACCCTGGGGAAAACAGAATTCTCTCCTGCAAAAGACAAATACTGCATTTTTTAATGGCCTTGAGAGACCATTATTTTCCATTACATCAAGCAGCTCACCCCAGAAAGAAATAGGAGGCAGGCTCATTTCTATATTTGTTGTCACATGTTTCTCACGGCAGGTGCTTTAGACATCTTACCCCAACAACAGGGGGGCCCCCCAGCTGTATTTATTCTGGGGTACTTGGAATCCCTCCACCTACACCTACATATCCATAGCTATAAACATCACTTATAATAAAGTAGGTCCTTTGGGGATTCTCTCATTGCTTCCTATTTGTTTCTTGCAGAATGAAGGTTGGGGCATTCCTGGAGGTGTGGTATGCTACAAATAATTAAAGCTGTTGAAGCCCCTTCCTCCTTCACTTCCTTATTGTATGTCTCTGTTTCCCAGAGCCTTGGATTGCCACAGTGCTCCTGAAAGCCTTCAATCCTAATGTTGTTTTTTTTTTCTGCCATCGGATGGGACAATTTTTTTTACCCTTTTGACTGTTAATTTGGAAACTGGTTAATCTTTCTTTAAAAGAAAAGAAATAAGAAACCTAAATCAAATAAAACATAAACCTTTGGGCTCTATTATGGCATTATGCTTTATGTCCCAGTGCAGGTCAGAGTATACCTTTGATATATTAAAATTTTTCATTCCTGGGTACATTTCATTTATTGAAATACTGCTTGGAGCAACTTTATTAAAGATGCAAGACACTGGTACAATACCATTTTATTTTGTGTCACTTCTTTCATATAAAATCCTCTTCCCCAAAACTTTGGAGAATTAAATAATACAAGAGAGTAGAGAATGTTCTGTGTAAATTATATAACACCGTGGCATAAAGAATAATTTAAAGAACCACTTAGAAATCCAACAACTCAGAGAGAGAGACTGAAAGGAATAAGAGATTTTTTTAGAATTTTGCTTTTTTTGTACAAAGGTTACAGAGAATGTTTGAAGTACTGAGGAAAGAAATACAATTCCTGGTGAAACATGGGCTTGACTTTCTATTATCTAACATGCAGCCTTCTCATTTGCTCTGTATTGCTATCTAAGTTGTCTCGGTGCTTTTATTTTGTGAAGGATCTGAGAGTAAGACTGATAGAAATTAGTTATCTGTTACAACTTAATTCACTTCAAAGTCCTGTGCTTTCTTCTATCACTGTCATAAAAAAGAAGGTGGAAATCACAGAGATAAAGTGACCTGTACAGATAGTCGTATTGCTGAAAAATAACAAACCCTTGAGCCAACACAGATTTAACTGAATCCAAAGCCTGGTGCTTACCACCTCCCCAGTGATTTTAGCAAGAACTAAAATTAATGAGGCACATCCCCTGTTGGGAGTACTCCTATATTTCCTCCCGGTGCTATGCTGCCAAGCTCTCTTAATCTTTGTTGTCCCGTGACTCAAGAACCTTAACTGATGAAAACAGAAGTAGCCAGAATGACTCAAGCCTATAGAAAGGGCCCATAAACAATGTTTGTGGTCCTAAAATGCATTCCATTACTGTACTCTTACCTTAATCATCTTGTATACTTAGGTGACAATCTCATCAAGACCTGGGATAAGCATGAAGAGGTGCTATGGCAATCATTATCCTGATTTTATCCCTCATGGCTTCTAAGAACCCTCATTTTGTTCACTTTTGAGTGCTGCATGGGTCTAAGTCACTTATGGAAATTCTGATCCACAGTTTCCCAGCCTCTCCTGCCCTGGGGTGTGTGCTTTACAGTCTTGGACAACAAGACTGAAGTAAACTCTTCTTCCTACTTCCCTCCCTTCTTCTGCTTCAAATCCAACTTTGCAATATCCACTTGGCAACCATAATCCTGCAAATAGGAGAATAAAGATGGACATGCTAAGAACTGAGGAGAGGAGAGTATCTATACTTCAAAGACATCATCCAGCAGATGCCAATCCCTAAGTATTTCAAATGTGGAAGAAAAAAAAAAAAAACCTTTACAGTTTATTTAAGTCTCTGTTAGCTTGATGGTGGTTGTGATTTATAATTGAATTCTATTCTAACAAATAATTATAAACAATCCTAGCAGGCAGGCCAATTGACATGGGAAAGAGGGGTGAGTGGCTGAGAAGTAAATGGAAGGCTAAAGAGCAACAGAACTGCATATGTGATCTTATTTTTAGACAAGATTACGCGTCTCCATGACATCTAAACTCTAGATGTTATGAAGAAGGTCAGGCACACTTTCTAAAAGGCCAGCTGACTAAGCAGCCATAAATATCACTTATCGAGCACATGTAATTACTGCCTTATTCCCTTGGTCACAGATGACTGGGCACATGTATTTGTATGCATTTTTGCACTTAGCTTTATTTGGTAGGCCAAGAACTAGGCTACAAGTAAGAAATTTGGATTCTGTTCTGGCCATGCCACTTACCAAATGAATTTATTGATCAGGGTAGGCCACATGGTGCTACAATAAGAACAATAAATAATCAAAAATGAAATATAAGCAATCTCCAAGTTTTAGTGGCTTAAAAGTGTATAAGGCTCATTGTTTTCTCAGGCTGCATAAACACTATGATTCAGTGGGGTGGCTTTGCTCAGTGTGCTCCTCACCCACCAACCTAGGCAGGGCGATGCTCCATCTCCCCATTTCCATATCTTCTCAATAGGAAAATGGAGTTTTAAAGATACTACCAGCAAGAAACCCATATTACTTCTGCTATATTGTCACTGGACAAAACAAGTCACGTGACCACAGCCAGCACTCGGAAAGCAGGAAACCACAATCCTGACAAGAACCTCTGAGAGGAAACAGATCATGCTCGGCCAAAGGTACTACATGTTCTCTTACACGGTTTCGATTGGTCTGTCATTTCCTTTCTCTGCAGGTTCATTTCCTTCATTGTTAGCAAAAATGTATTTAAATCTTTACTCTCACCAACGAGATGAAAATGGATTTGCCCAGCCTTCTTTTCCTTTGCTAAGCTTTGGGATAAACTAATCAGCTGTTTGTGATCAAGGAGACCAAGTCTGAGTAAGCTTCCTCCTCCTCTCTCAGCAGCTGGAGCCAGCTTGGGCAACTCGAAGAAAAGCATGAAGTATTAATATCTGTGCCTTCTCCCTTACAACCCAGTAGTGAAATACAATATTTTTACCTCAACTCCTGTATCTTTGACTTTCTATCTTTCACTTTCTGAAAGCAAGAAAACAAAATCATTTCTTTGGATTCCTTGTTCACTCTCTGAAGAGCACTTTCTTGTAAAAGGTTCTTTTTTTTTTTTTTTAATTTTTTTTTAATTTTTTTTTCACAATGGCTCCCCCCCACACAACTTCCCTCCCTCCCCCCCACCCTCCCCTTTCCCGCTCCCTCTCCCCTTCTGTTCACATCAAGATTCATTTTCAATTCTCTTTATACACAGAAGATCAATTTAGTACATATTATGTAAAGATTTCAACGGTTTGCCCTCGCATAGAGACACAAAATGATAATACTGTTGGAGTACTAGTTATAGTATTAATTCACAATGTACAGCACATTAAGGACAGAGATCCTACATGATTTTTTTTTTTAAAAAATTGATTAATTGTCTATGCAATTTCCAGTTTAACACCAAGATTTTTTAATCATTTGCAATTATCTTTATATAAAGAAGAGTAAAAGGTTCTTTTTAAACACAGTGGGTAAATAGCACTGAGTGTCACAGAGAAAGATAAGTGAGCTGTGTGCAAGGGCCTGGTTTATCTTGGAGACTCTGACTTCATGGAGACTTCTCCAAGAATGCTCATTAGTTAAATTGGAAATTGCACAGAAAATTAATCAATTCTTTAAAAAAAATCATGTAGGATCTCTGTCCTTAATGTGCTGTACATTGTGAATTAATACTATAACTAGTACTCCAACAGTATTTTCACTTTGTGTCTCTATGTGAGGGCAAACTGTTGAAATCTTTACGTAATATGTACTAAACTGATCTTCTGTGTATAAAGAGAATTGAAAATGAATCTTGATGTGAATTCAAGGGGAGAGGGAGCGGGAAAGGGGAGGGTAGCGGGTGGGAGGGAAGTTGTGTGGGGGGGAGCCATTGTAATCCATAAGCTGTACTTTGGAAATTTATATTCTTTAAATAAAAGCTTTATATTTATAAAAAAAAAAAAAGAAATTCTCTTACTCTGAAGAACTCTTAAATGCTAACACCTTTGTCTAAACTCTACCTTCGATTAGCAAAGAAAGCTCATGTCTCATGTTGAAAAAGTATGCCTCTGTTAATTACAAAATCAAAGAATAGTTTCTAATACAAAGAAGTCTCTTTCTCTTTAAACATAGCTCCAAATATTCATTTAATCCCAGATGCTTAGTAAAGAATTTTTCTCTCTCTTCCTCACCCAGTGAGAAGAGTCTTACACCTTTTGGACAATATCGATCTATTCCTCCAAAATTTGGATTTCTCAGATCAGAGGAATCCATGCAGCTGCTTAGGTGGGAACTATGTTTGTGAATGCTGTTGTTGAAATATTGATCACTCTAAAGTCTGGTTATCTCTAAGGCTTGTAGTGTAGCCTTGCCTCCTCTCATTGGAGCAAGCTGGCCACCTTGTCCCAATGTACTCTATTTTTGTCCTCTGAGAAAATAGCTCACGAGTCTTACTCATCCATCCCGTTTCTAACCTATCTAAATTTCTGTGGTAGTTATCTTGTGTATGACACAGTAACAAATTAAATTTTCTATTAAATGTTATGGAAATAAAAAAATAGTAACTTCAAGTTTTCCAACACTTTTGTGCTGTTCTTCAAAAGCTTTCTATTGACTTCTCCCTCAAAATTTTGGTGCTCTTCCAGTATGGAAGTGCTTGATGTAAGATGAGCTTAAAAGTCAGTTTGTTGCTGAAAGTAGATGTTGAGGATCCATGTCTTCAGACCAACTTCTCAATTGCCAAAATTGAGGCAAACATTCTGAAGGAGCAACTTCAACTAGATCAAACTTTATTACTAGCACGAGTTCACATTTTCTATATGTTTGTCTCAGAGAAAATAAAATCATCATTTACCTGTTTACAAGGCATGGTATAACAATTTGTTCTTGGCCTTGATATTTTTAGCTGAGGATTATTCTTTCTTTTTTAAACCTGAGAGGTTAACCAAAGGAGCTCAGTATGTGTTCACCTCTACATTTTAAGAGCGCATCCCTGCGTTTTCTCCCCAGTTAACATGAGGGATGCTTCTGAATGTGAGTGACAAAGCTGCCAAAGTGGTGATGAGTGTTTCCTTCAAAGCTGATAAAACAGTCTCTCCCTATCATCAACCAATGAATCACTGAACACCTTGAAGGCAATTTGTATTATGTAGGGTTTTTGTTTCAATTTACAATAAATTGAGTTTTTCAGATGGAAAATGAAAGCACGGATTGGTTTATGATGAAATTACCATTCTGGGAACAAGAAGGAAAAGAAAGATCCTCACCCAAGCTTTGGTTTTCACTGTATGCTCATTGGAGAATGATAGTTCTTACTTCACATGATACTAAAACATCCATGGTACAGATGAACTGAAGTGAGAGACCCATGAGAGAAACACCAGTTAAGAAAGACATAAGGTATAACCTTACATCATTCTTTAAATTAAAAAAAAATTCATTTTATTTGAAAGGTGCTGTGGGGGGGAGGGAATAGTTCCCTTACACTGGTTCACTCCCCAAATCTCCTCAATGGATAGTGCTGGGCTGAGCCAAAGCCAGGAGCCTGGAACTCCATTTGGGTCTCCCACGTTGGGTGGCTGGCTGGAATCCAAGTACTTGAGTTCTCATCTACTGCCTCTCAGGGTGTGTATTGGTTCAGAGGTGAGTAGCTGAGTCAGGCACTCCAACATGAAAGGTAGTCATGCTAGTCATAGATGTAACCCTTGTACCAAACACTCACCCCACTAACATCATTTTTAACCTGCCTATATTAATGAAGCTTACGAGTCTGTTTAACTTTAGCCAAAAATTTTCCTTTCTCTGTACTTTGATTTCTTATTGAATAGCTCTCCCTGGCTTTCTTCTTCCATGATCACTTAGGATTCTTACTCCTCCTGAGTTCTATTTCAAGTTGTCCTATTTCTCATGTGATACATTTTTTGAATGATGTCATAAATTCTAGTCTATTGTGTTCAAAACAGAATGCTCATATTTTGTACATTCTTGCTCTATTGCTTATTTTCAAAACTATTATCAACATCTTTACAAAAGAAAATCAGAGAAATAAGTGAATATTTCTAATTAAATATGAGCAGTGGGAACGGGCATTTAGCGTAGTGGTTAATATAACGGGAAACAGCCTGAGTCTCACAGAGGCTCAGTTGCCACTTCTTGGCCCTGACCAGTTTCCTGCTAATGTGGACCCTGTCAGGCAACTGTGATGGCTCTAGTAATAGTGTTACTTCCACCCACATGAGACACCTAGAATGAGTTCTTCAGTCACTGGAATTTAAACAGTGAACCAGTGAACAGGAGCCCGCATTCTCTGTGTCTGTTTGGCTGCCTCTGCTTGTCAAATACACTCAAATAAATAAAAATCTAAAAAATTAAATAGAACCAATGAGGAAAAAGATTGTCTCCAAATCTCTAAATGCATGAATATTAAAACATTTGTTTATTTTCTTTCCCCATCCTCATAATATCAGCATCCTGCTTTAGCTCTAACTCCATTCTTTACTTCCTGGATCACGAAATAATCATTCAATTTTTCTTACCTCCATTCATCATTTGTCTCTTAAAAGCCATAGTGTATACTACAGTATATGTGAACACGTAGAAACAGAGATCTTGGGTTGGAAAATTTATGGCACAGCGAGCGATGCCACCTGTGGGATGCCTGCATCACATATTGGAGAGCCAGTTCTAGTACAGGCTACTCTGATTGCAATCCAACTTTCTGCTAATGTGCCTAGGAGGAGGCAAATGTTGGCCCAAGTACTTGCATCCCTGCTGCCTATGTGGGAGACCTGTAAGGAGTACTGGGCTCCTTGTTTCAGCCTGGCCAAGCCCTGGCTCTTGCAAGCACTCAGTGAGTAAACCAGCAAATAGAAGATTCTCATTATCTCTCCCTCTCCCTATCCCTCTCCCACCATGCCTTCTAAATAAATAAATATTTTTTAAAAGAAACACAAGGGGCCAGCACTGTGGCATAGTGGGTAAAGCTGCCACCTGCAGTGGCATCATCCCTTATAGGTGCCTGTTCGAGTCCTGGCTCTGCTCCATTTCTGATCCAGTTCTCTGCAAAGGTACCTGGGAAAGCAGTGGAAGATGGCCCAAGTGCCTGGGCCCATGTACTCATGTGGAAGATCAGGAAGAAGCTCCTGGCTCCTGGCTTCAGAACTGCCTGGCTCTGGCCCAGTGAACTATCAAATGGATGATCTCTCTTATTGTGTGTCTTCCTGTCTTTTTTTTTTCTCTCTCTCTAACTCGCCTTTCAAATAAATAAATCTTTTTTTAAAAAAGGAACACAAATCACTTCTGCACATGAAAGTGTTGTTTTTCTAGTGCTTTCAGGATGAAATTGAAACTCAGCAGCTTACCTTAGAAGAAAGATTAGTATTAAGTAGAGTTCAATGGGGGATGTGCATGAGGGAAAGAGAGAAGCAATTGAACGGTTACTTCCCAGTGATGAATAGAGAGATAAGGACTTGCACTCGTGAAGTTGGATAGCAGAGGAACCACTAAATCAGATTGGAGGTTCAGAGGGGTAACCTGGAGGATGTAAAGCCCACAGTTTACATGAGTAGGAACCAGCTAGATAGAGAATAGGTGAAAGGCAAGCAGAACTTGTTATATAGTAAGTACTTGCTAAAATAAAAGCATATAGGCTAAAATATGTATGTATGTATGCATGAGTGTTTTTTCACTACATTATTATATGTATCTGGGTAGATTAGGTCATCCATCAAACACATATAAGATGTGACTATTGTGTGTATCAGTTGGAAAAGTCAAAAGCTAGATACAAAGATATTCATGTTATTGAAACTTTACCATCGCCAAGAGTAAATATTAGTAAAAGGAGAGAATTTTTATTTGCTGGTAGATGTGGAAAGCCCAAATAGGGATAATTGAAATAATATCTATGGATTCTAATTATCTGACACTTTCCTCTGAAGGAACGGAGAACTGGAATCAGTTTCCCCAACTGTCTGTCAACTCCCTGTCAGTTTGCAGGATGTAATACCAGAGCTCTCCAGCCTTTGTCTCACTAACCAGCAAACACAGCCACAGTCTGACAACCTCCTCAACCATTGTCTCAGACTATTTCATCGTCCTCCTGGTAGAGGTGTGTTGTCCATGGCATTAGAAATATTTGATTTCTCAACTCAGATCTTTAGTGTTTCCAGGCAGATTGTGAAGAACTCAAGTGGTCAAAAATTTACATGGATTTCCCTGGGGTTAAAAGTCAATTTTGGTTAAAAAGAGGGAGAGGGGGAGAGAGGGGGAGAGAGGGGGAGAGAGGGGGAGAGAGGGGGAGAGAGGGGGAGAGAGGGGGAGAGAGGGGGAGAGAGGGGGAGAGAGGGGGAGAGAGGGGGAGAGAGGGGGAGAGAGGGGGAGAAATATACTGTCCTGATAAGGTGTCATTCAGTTATCACTACCTGCCACACCTATGACCTTTATATGAGGCAGGTTTCTTATTATTTTTAATACAGAACTGAAATCAAAGGAAATTGCAAAATCAAAGGAAATTGGGAAGAAGAGTTTTCTTGTGAGCTCTGTAACTGTTAGAAGTGAACCACTGAGAGA
This sequence comes from Sylvilagus floridanus, assembly GCA_949820135.1. Classification (NCBI taxonomy): domain Eukaryota; kingdom Metazoa; phylum Chordata; class Mammalia; order Lagomorpha; family Leporidae; genus Sylvilagus; species Sylvilagus floridanus. Next base: position 57,892,709 of record OX463235.1, read on the forward strand.
TTTTTTTATGTCCCTTTTCCAGCTCTTTAGCTGTATAGGTGAAAATAAACTTTCCTAGATGGCTGATTAGACTGTATAAATCACCCAGAACTCTAATGGGCCAGACCATTCAAAAGGGAGTCATTCCATTTGATCTGTTATAAGAAGGTTGATCTGTTATAAGAAGGTTCTTTATTCACATATCTACCTACTTTTCAGGCTCCTAGAACTACCTGGCAGCAAATAGCGTCCTCAGTGCTGGTCTTCTCCAACAGGCATCAACATATCCATATTTGCCAGCGTTAGTTATTATCTCAGTCATCTGCCCTCTCTGGGATTATTACTCCACTTGTACCATATGCTTCACATGGATGTGAACAATTTGGGAGACCTACACAAGCTGCCATTTCTGCTCCTCACTCCTGCCCAGCGACTGGTGACAATATCTTGGTTTCTCAATTTACTTGTCAAGCAGAGAAACTTGTACTGAATATGTGCTACCCTCTTCAGGGCAAACTAAAGCTTGATTAATATTTCTAAAGGGCATCTAGGATAAAAAAAAAGTCAAGCTCATTATAGATTTTGATTAAGAACAGCAGAAACAAAGAGAAAATTCATTCTATATCTGTTCAATATTGAGAAAAATGTCATAAATAAGTGTTAAGTAATATTTTCTAGTCATATACCTTTTTTCTTTCCAAAGGTAACCAACCAAAGGGCTTGACAAGCATATCAAAATGAAATACTGGGTGTACAGGAGAGAGGGAGAAAAAGAACCTGGTGATGTTGACTGGCTTTATCAATTTTGTTGTCCTTTTATAACCCAGGAAAATGACATTTCTCATTAAAATGCCATATTTCATTTTGTTAGAACATAATATGAACGAAATCCTTCCAGTATTTTTATATAAAGGCATGAGAATTTAAGACTTACTGCCAACTTGCTTTGATTTTTCAATCATTCAAGATATATCCTTAACGTTATTTATTTTACCACTTTTAGAAATGTAGCTCTATGCTTCCTTCGAAAGCAAAACTAAAGTCACATCATCCCTTCTATTGAAGCCTTGAAGTGGATTCAAAATCAATTCTACATGCTTCTTTTCTATTTAATATTCCTTGTCATTCATAATACTATTGGCTTCATAAAGTGAAGGGTCCCAGACGTTATTATTTTCTGTAACTGGGCTAATGTTATTTTGCTGATTAAAAAGCCTTTGTCCTACAAAGGGCCAAGACCATTTATAGCATCATGGTGTAGGATGAATGAGATGGGAAGCTGCTTCTCCAAGCAGTCCTTCTTCCCCACATCATAAGTCCAAACCGTAACTGTCACCTTTATGTCTTAAAGATTTCTTTCTTTATTTAGAGGCAGAGTGACAGAGGGAGAGAGAGAAATTGAGGGTATGAGGGGGAGAAAGCTTCCAACCACTAATTTACTACCTGAATGTCCACAACAGCCAGGGCGAGGTGAGGCTCAGCGATAGCCAGGAACTCCACCTGGGTTTTCCACCTGGGTGGTAAGAATCCAAGTACTAGTGCCATCCCAGGCCTATCAGCAGGAACCTGGATCAGAAGCAGAGGAGTCAAGACTAGAAGCTGCACTCTGATACAATGCAGGTGTGCCAAGGGGGGGATGGAAGCTGCTCTGCCACAGGTGTACAAGCCATGCTATGATCTCCTCTTATACACGTCTGATGCTTTCTACCACTACATTCCCTCTCACTCACCACATTGCTGGTGTATTACGGTCTTTACTGTTCCATTAATGTAATGTTCACATGTGTCTCAAATTTCAGCTCATGGTGTTCTCTTTTCCTAAGTAACTACAAGGCTCACTTCCATGTTTCATTCAGGAGTTTCTAAAAAGTTCCATTCTCATTTTCTTAATCAAGCTATTTAAAATATCATGTACCTCTTGCAATTTTTTACTACATTTACTAACTTAATTTTATCTTTAATACCTATAAGTATCTATTAAAATATATACTCATTTATTTATTGCCTCACACTAACTAAAATACAAGCACCATAAAGGAAGAGTTTTTGTTTGTGTTTTATTCTCTGCTATAACTCTGAATATAAGTCAGAATCTGGCACACGGTAATAATTTAATAAATGAGTATATGAATTTTGAACACATAATAAATTAATGAATAAGTAAATGAATGAATAAAGATTTCTGAACTGGTAGAGACCAGATGATCCAAATTTCATATATAGCTCAGACACAAATACATTTTATGAGCTTAAACAATTCATTTAAATTATTTGGACCACCATTTCTTGTTCTTTAAAATGTTCTCTTAATTAATATAGCCAAAGTGCTTGGGTTCCTGCCATTCATGTGGGAGACTTGAATAAAGTTTCTGGCTCATGGCTTCAGCCTGGCCTAGCCCTGGCTATGACTGACATTTGGGGAGTAAACCAGCACATAGAAGAACTCTCTCTCTCTCTCTCTCTCTCTCTCTCTAATAAATAAATAAATCTTTTTAAAATGCTGTTCTCTCTTATAAATAAAAAGAATAAGTAGAGTTGTTTGGTTTCATGATTTTAAAATAAGAGGAAGACATTTGCTTGAAGCATAAAGTCTGGACAATATATATATTGCATGATAAATCCAGTTAGACACATGTCACTCAGAAAAATGTGAAAATTTCTGAATCTGTTAATATGCAGCAGACATAAATGCTGATTTCTCTGACTACCAACTGAGCTTTTTCCTAGATCCATGGTTTCTCTTCTGGTTGACAATAAATCTCTTTCATTCTCGGTCAAGAAGCGATTGTAACAGGTCTATGTAATAAATTGGCAGCAAATATTTGGGGGTAAAGCTTAATTATGTTTAAAGATGTTTTAAAAGGTTGGGGAATTTTGTAGTGGATTCATCTCTAAAAAGAAAAAACAACCTAAGAAACTTTTTTTGGTGTTCCTTGAGCCTCATTCTTTCATATCATTTTCACATTAGTCTTCCAAGAAGCATCACCTCTAAAATTGAGCTATTTTAATATTTCCAAACTCACAGAGGTCTTGTGAGTATTGCATGATGCATTAAATGTAAAACTCCTGGAATAATGCCTGGCATCTAATAAGATTTCAATAGATGCTGGTTGTTGCAAGTAATGCTCTTATTTACAACAGTATCAAAAAAAAAAAAACTAATTTAGGAATAAGTTAGCCAAAGAATTAGGAAAGTAGCTCACTATAATCATAAGAAATTGGCAAAAAAATGAAATATATTAATAAACTAAAAGATTTCCCATATTATTTATGGGTTAGAATTTATGTTGTTAAAATTTCCATACTACACAAATTTATCTACATATTTAATACAATTGCTATCAATAAAACAAAGATGTAACAATCTTTAGCAAAAGGAACAAAGCTGGTATATCACACTATATGAACTCAGTGTACAAAAGCTATAGAAATCAAAAGGACATGGTACTGGCACAAAAACACATAATCATTTAATAATATACATCCTCCAGGAACTTTTTGAAAACTTGTCATGTGCGTATATTTATATATATTTATGCACACAAATATATAGATGTATATATGTACTCATACACATATAGGTACTTCATAAAGCTTGTGAAATGGAATTAAGAGATGAATTTACTTTGCTCTAAAAATGTTAAAATCTATGCATATGAGGAGTCTTGCAAATATTCTCAGAAAATGTGCATTTCATATTTTTATTTTAATTTTCACAAACTCATTTTTAACTAATTTATCATGAACTTTTTGAAGTACCCATGCATATTGATGAAATTATTTCAAGAAGTGGTTGAAAGGATAAAGGAGTGAATATTTAAGTTATACCATAACAGATTTCATCAGAATGTATTCTGATTAAAGTGTTTCTTAAATCCAAATCAATAGGGGTCAGCACTGTGGCATAGCGGGTTAAGCTGCAGTCTGCTGCGCCAGCATCGCATGTGGGCATGGGTTTGAGTTCTAGCTGCTCCACTTCCTATCCAGCTCCCTACTAATGCACCTGGGAAAGCAGCAGAAGACGGCCCAAATGCTTGGCCACTGCACCCACTTGGGAGACCCCAAAGAAGCTCATGGCTCCTGGCTTCAAATTGGCCCAGCTATAGCCTTTCAAATAAAATAAATCAATAAATCTTAAAAAACATAGAATCAACAGATGGGTATTTAAGAATTATCATGAATCATTCTTTAAATCTAGTTTTAAATTTATGTTCAGGTTTACCAAAACATTCTATAAAGTCATTATAGATATGTTAGGAAGATAATAAGTCATTCATTGGTAAAAGATGAAGAAACTAGACACAAACCAATGGAACAGAATAGAGAACCAAGAAATAAACACAGCTATATGATCAACTAATTTTTGACAAGGCTGCCAAAAATATGCAACAGGCAAAAACGATCTCTTTAATAAATGATTTTGGAAAAAACTAGATATCCACATGCCAAAGCAAACAGCCAAAAATAGATCTTATACCATATACAAAAATTACCCAAAAAGGATTAAAGACTTAGATCTGACACTATAAAATTCCTAGAAGTAACATAAGGAAAATATTCTTGCCACTACTCTCAGCAATGATACCCCAAAATCACAGGCAACAGAATTAAAAGTAAACAATTTCATCTATATCAATCTAAAATCTTCTATCAAACTAAATCTTCCACAGAATGAAAAAATACTTGCAAATCCTACACACAGTAGTTATTTAACATAAAAAATAAAGAATTCATACAACTTCAATAGCAAGAAAACAAATAACCTGATTATAAGTGGACAAAGCACTGGAAAAGGTCTTTTTCCAAGGAGGAAATACAAACAGCTAAAAGGCATATGAAGAGTTTCTCTGTACAGTTATCAGGGAAATTCAAATCTCAATCACAATGTAGTATCATTGCACACTCATTAGGATTTCCATTATCAGACGAGGGATAACAAGTATTGATGAGGGTGTGTTGAAAAGAAAACATTTGCATATTATCTGTAGAAATACAAATTGATATTTTCATTTTGGAAAACAGTATGGAGGTCCCTCAAAGACTGAAAAATAGTTAGCATATTGTCTAGTAATCTTTGTGTATAGTGCATATATATCCAAAGAAACTGAAATTTGTATTTCAAAGAGGTAAATGTATTCTCTTGTTCACTGAAGGCATAATTCAAAAATAGCGAAGATACAGAATCAACCTAAGTTTCTGTCAATAGGTGAATGGACAAAAAAATTCTCTCACTCTTGCGCGCATGTTCTCTCTCTCTCTCTCTCTCTCTCTCTCTCTCTCTCACACACACACACACACACAGAGGCATATCATTCATCCATAAAAAGAATAAAATCCTGCCATTTTTTGACAACATAAACCTCAACGACAAGCCAGACAACACACAAAGATAAACACTCTATTATCTCACATATATATGAAGTTACTTCAAAAAGCTGATGGAAAATGGAATTGAAAGATGAGTTTATTTTGATGCAAAATTTTTAATTCCACAGATACTTTTCATAATACTCATTTTGCATGAACTTTTTGAAGATACCATATGTAGAATCTCAAAAAAAATCAAACTCATATATGTAGAAAGTGGACTGGTTGTTTCCAGGGGACAGTGGGAAGGGGAAGTATGGAAATTGTTAAAGAGTAGAAATTTTCAGTTATATGATGTATAAGTTCTAAGGCACAGTATGAAGAGCATGGTTGATAAATAATGTACTGTTTACTTGAAATTTGGTCAGAAAGTAGACCTTAAGTGTTCTTGTCACAAATACACATTGGTGGCTAGTATGGTAATGGACATATTAGCTCATAAAATTGTGGCAAATATTTCATAATGTATAAATGTGTTAATCATGTTTTATATATAAAATATATAGAAAATTTCATTTGTTAAATGAATCTCATTAAAGTTGGGAAAAAAAATCAAAGCACCTCCTTGAGCAAATGGATGGTTTAAAATGTAGTAGGATCCATATGATATTTGTCCCTTTGGGACTGGCTTAATTTACTCAGCATGATGTTTTCCAGATGCCTCCATTTTGTTGCAAATGACTGAGTTTCATTGTTTTTGACTGCTGTATAGTATTCTATAGAGTACATGTCTCATAATTTCTTTATCCAGTCTACTGTTGATGGGCATTTGGGTTGGTTCCAGGTCTTAGCTATTGTGATTTGAGCTGCAACAAACATTAAGGTGCAGACAGCTTTTTTGTTTGCCAATTTAATATCCTTTGGGTAAATTCCATATGTTCTCCCTGATCAGTGACAACTAACCAACCACAAAAAAGGAAAGCTGTTGAAGTGAAAGGGACACTATGAGAAACAGTGACTTGATCAGCCCTTGTCCTGACTGTTGATGTACAATTTAATACTTTATCCCTTTTAGTATTTTTTTTTGTTCTAGTTAATACTATTGGTTGAACTCTGTAATCAACACACATTTATTCTCAGGTGTTGAAATTTAACTGAAAAGTGAACTCTGTTAAATATAAGAGTGGGAATAAGAGAGGGCGGAGATGTACAATTTGGGACATGCTCAAACTGACTTGCCCCAAATGGTGGAGTTAGAAACATGCCAGGGGATTCCAATACAATCCCATCAAGGTGGTATGTACAAATGCCATCTCACTAGTCCAAGTGATCAATTTCAATTCACAATTGATCACACTGATAGGTCTAAGAGTCAAAGGGATCACACAAACAAGACTAGTGTCTGCAAATACTGATAGAATTAAAAAGGGAGAGAACGATCCAACATGGGAAGTGGGATACACGGCAGACTCATAGAATGGCAGATGTCCGAAACAGCACTCTGTCCTCAGAATCAGCCCTTAAGGCACTCGGATCTGGCTGAAGAGCCCATGAGAGTATTTTAGGCATGGAAAGCCAAGACACTCTGGCAAAAAAAAAAAAAAAAAAAAAAAAAAAAAAAAAAACAAACAAACAAAACCTAAATGAAAGATCTCTGCGAGTGAGATCCCAGTAGAAAGAACATGCCTTCAAAGAAGGAGATACCTTTCTCTGAAGAGAGGAAAGAACTTCCACTTTGACTATGACCTTGTCTAAATAAGATCGAAATCAGTGAACTCAAGAGGCTTCCATAGCCTTGGAAACTCATGACTAGAGCCTAAGGGAATTTCTGACACCCTAAACAAGAGTGTCAAATTGTTAAGTCAACAACAGGAGTCACTGTGTACTTCTCATATGGGATCTGTATTCCCTATGGATATGGATTCCCTATTGGCAGCTTAACCCACTATGTTTTGAGCAGGTATTAAGTCAAAAAAATCTTTAGAGTCATTCAATGTTCATATCCAACAAGATCGCTCCTATGGTTCCACTACATCTATTTTGCTATAAATATGTCATTGCTTTTCCTACTCATCAGCTAGGAATGGTGCCATGATGTAGTTGGCTTAGACTGAAATATTTCCTTTCTACAAAGAGTAGATTAATTCAGGTCCATTAGTCTTTTCTTAAATAACAACTATAATAACTAGAAAAAACAAGTGATATTTTCAAACGAGAACTCAGTTATAAAGAAAAACAATAGCTATTAAATCATCTGCCTACATTTTTAGACATTTTCCAATATTACACAGACCTTCTGCCCACATATATGCACTATCCACTAACCACACATGCACACACATACTCACAAACACAGCACAGGTCACACTTAATTACAGACTGCCAACTTCTTATCATGTGTCTGGATTATGTGTCATTACTTAGGCAAGCTAGAATCCTGTCTCCTTCCAAATGCAAGATGTGTGATGTAGCACATACAACATAAAAAAAGGCTTTGTATGTGAATGTGATGAAAAAAATCCAGAGGCTGTCATTAAGTAAGTCAGGGCTTATCAGTGTGTTCTTTTGGGAACTCATGAACTGTCTCTGGCTTCATGTTTTACATTCTTCTCCTAAACGGGGGCTCTTCCACTCAGAAATTAGATGATTCCATTATGTGAGTTAGGTTTCCAATACCATATTATATCCAAATCTGAACTCCAATAAAACTGATTCCCAAGCTTTTGGATTCTAGGTGAAAAGTCTCAGAAACAGAGAACTACTGAAACACTCTAAAAAAACCAAACAGAAAAAAACCACTCATGCTGTAAAGATTCTCAGCAAATACCTTTTTACCTGAAGTGATATTGTTTGATTAACCCATTAAGTCCCAAGATTTCAATTGTGTGACTATTTCAAAGGCATCTTTATTTCAAAGTTTCCGTAAGTGGTGTATTTATTGCTCAAGATTTTTAGATATTCTATATACAAGCCAATGGGCCATATTGGGTTAAGCGTTTCAATTCAATCAAGAGTTAAAGAAGGAAATGGATCAACTGAAACAAAAACAAGGTAGTTGCTGCTCTCTGCTACAGAAAATTTCTTTAGCAATTTCTTCTTGGTAAAACAGTTTAGTTTTCCTGTGCTTTCCTTTGAAGTCTCTCAGTTCATGAACCAATGTGTGTATCTAATCTGATTCATTCATTTTCTTTTTCAGAAAATTAACATTGTTTTTTAAAAAAATGTAAGCAGTCCCTTAATGCTCTTCTCTCTTGTTCCTAGCTGTAGCCCACCTGTGGAGTCTAAAATAACACACACGATATTAACACTCCTCTGCTGAGATGTTGATAACAGCTACACCTGTGCAGGCTAAGTAGCTCTTGACTTATTTTGAACGTGTTAATAAGTGTGGCCACATTTATTTTCCTCCAGATGTGAATTAAAAATACCACAAGGGCCAATTTCAGCAAAAATTTGGAAGAGGATTAAGCTGCTCCCCCTCCTTCGCTCTCCCCACACACCATTTTGCCATCTTTCAAGCGCAGCGAGAGCAGGCCCATCAATCAGAGAGCTGCTGGGCATCCCGGGAGCTCACTGCAGGTGGCAAGTTTCCCTGCACACACCTTCAAGCTCATCCTTACCTAACTGCTCACATCAATAAACCCTTTGCCACTTAAACTGCATCCACCACTGCATGCAAATGTGACAATGTCAATTTGACTCACGGATGCAAATTGGTCCCCAAAGTAGATGTCACAAAATAATAAGGCAGCGCTATAATCCACACTCCCATTTTGCTCCTTTAGAAATAGTATTTTAATCAACATTTCTTTTTCCTTAGGTTAATATTTAAAATAGCTAGGAAATTTGTGAAGCTTGGAGCCGTCATTAAAATAAGTTACTCTCTGGGCTTTCAAAATCTCTTTGATGCTGCCTACCCTAACCACTAGGGCTGGCTTTACATTAGACATTTTTAATGGTATTTTTGTTTTATTTCTTACAAGCAGCTTTGCACATTTTATCCACATTTTACCAGATCTCCTTTTGTGGGTTGGCTCACAGCTAGAGCAGCGATCGATTTTGAAAGCTCAGAAGGGAAGAAATCCAGAAAAACAGCTGGGTAGTTAGATCAGAAGGTTACTTTGTTGGTTGTGTTCAACCGACTTCATGAATTGCCTTCTACTTTCATTCATCCATTTATTCGTGCCCATGGGATGTCGTGCCCTGCCTTCTCACTCCACGGCACACAAGGTCCCCTAAATATTTAAGGCTACATGGAGCCACATGAATGGAACACGAAGCCATAGAACAGTATTACTCATGGAAGGATCAGTTACAAGCAGCATGAATTGCTCCCGTTTTTGAGAACCTGTGCCCCCTTTAGAGCAATTGGGTTCCACTTAGCAAATGACCTCCTCCTGAAAAGAAGGAAAAGTAACAACCAGAACCCAGGAGGATAAATTCTATCTTTCACTCAAGAAATGCTAAGAACTCTGTGTACTTCATGCTATATATTCGGAAGAAGGGTGTGCATGACATTATGTTTCCTAGCCTTCCTTATCGTTCTGATAATACAGTGATTTATGTAATTTGCTACTACACTCTCCCTCTAGGGAAAGAAAGTTCGGGGAAACCCTGCTCTTGCTAAAGCTGCCAAATTCTGAAAAGCAACTTTGTTAATGTAATTACTGAGTGTTACATTTCCTAGGTTTCCTGCCAAGCTGAGCATCAGAGGGAAATGCTTCCCCCAGGAAAAAGGAGTACCCCCTGGTGAAGCACATCACCTAGTGTTACAGAAAGTGGTTCAAGAGGGCTCAGAAACCGAAATGGTCAAATCCACCTTGTGAAAAGCTATTCAACAGTTCTACCAGTTCTAACTGAAGAGTAGGCACAAATGAGGACCATGCTTTTAAGGCACTCTTTTTTTTTTAATGTTATTTAGGAATGTTTAATTAATTTATTTTTATTTGACAGAGTTAGACAGTGAGAGAGGGGGACAGAAAGAAAGGTCTTCCATTGGTTCACTCCCCAAATGGCCAATATGGCAGGAGCTACACTGATCTGAAGCCAGGAGCCAGGTGCTTCCTCCTGGTCTCCCATGTGGGTGCGGGGTCCAAGCACTTGGGCCATCCCCCACTACCTTCCTGGGCCACAGTAGAGAGCTGGACTGGAAGAGGAGCAACCAGGACTAGAACCCGGAGCTCATATGGGATGCCGGTGCTGCAGGCAGAGGATTAGCCAAGTGAGTTATGGCATTGACCCAAGGTACTCTTACTCTTAAAAATGTGTGCTCTAGATCAGCCTTCTGGAAACCTGGGCTGTCTTTCCTAGCTCACAGCATTTCTTAAGAAGCACATTCAGTAGCCTCCCACACTGGGCTCTTCTAATGCAGCCTTGTACCTCTACACTCCCATCTGCACACTGGCCACAGATCTGTGCACTGCCCACCGACAGGTAATTCTTCCAAGATGCTGTGCTGCTCCTGTCAATCTTCTGTTGACATCCACGGTGGGCATCACCTAGGACTGAGGTTGAGGTGCACGTTTCTTATCATATCATAACCCAGGCTTTCTAATCTATTTTTCTACACTTACTTTTCATCACTGACCACCTTACTGCTAATACTCCAGCCAAACTCAGCTTTATTTGATGAAGAAAAAAGGGGAGGGGGGGGGAGAGAATTCAAGGGGCTAACATTACCTCGCCTGTGTATTTGAACTGGTTATTACCCACATATTCTGCACATCTATGTTAGAAATCACAAATTATAGGAAGATGGACCTAATTGTCTTAGCCCAGATGAGATTTATCTAGGATGGGCCATCCAGTCCAATGTGCACCCATATTGCTCCTATATAATCTAGCCTTATTGGGTTTGGTTTACTTGTTGCCTTTTTTACGGAAGGAACTCAGGAACAGGACTGTGTCTACTTTGCACATCATTACATGCTTAGGGTCTGGCACAGAGGATGGTGATTGAACTAGTGAATCAACAAATGAATTAATGAATTCTAGGGACAGAAATTGAGAAAAAGTAGAGATGAACCAGAATACTGTGAATCAATACTGCAATCAATACTGAAGGCTTGATTTCACAGTAGAAAAATAACACCTCCCTTGGGGGTCAGTTCAGGCATCACAGAAGGCGTTACACCCACAGTCACGGCCTTGTTGACCCTATCCTGAAAGCAATTCCCATGAGACTTCTTTTCAAAAATTATTTTAAAATTTAGGTTATTTTATTTTGAAAGGCACACGCACACACACACACACACACACACACACACACAGTGGGGCAGGGGGAAGGGCTGGGGAGAGACACTTTCCATTCCCTAGTTCACTCTCCAAATGCCAGCAACAGCCAGGGCTGGGCCAGGTGGAAGCCAAAAGCTCCAAATTCAATCTGCATCTCCCCACGGGTGACAGTGCCCTTGAGTCATCCCCTACTGCTTCCCACGGTGCACGTTAGCAGGAGGTTCTATCAGAGGAGCTTCAGACTCACACCCCGAGACTCTGATCTGGAATGCAGATGACCCAGGTGGCAACTTAACCACTTTATCAAATGCTTGCTCCTCCCCATATAATTTCTCTGATACGTAAAATCCTGCAGTTAGAGATTCATTGCTGGACTTAGGGCTCTTTCTTCTGTAAAATCTTACGGGAAGTAACACTCCATAAACTATCAATATATCCAAGCATTACTGGGAACAGTTCCGAGAAATCAGGGAGAATTATTTTACTTGGTGTTGGAGGGCAGCAGGGAAGCCTAAGAGGGCCCTGCTTTCTAAGAGCAAAAAGGAAGCTGAAGACCAGGACAAGGGCACATTCACCCAAACGTCATTTTTTTCTACACGCTTGGTAGAGAATCAGCAAACTCTAAAAAGACCAGAGGTATAAGAATATTTTTTTTTGACAGGCAGAGTGGACAGTGAGAGAGAGAGAGAGAGAGAGAGAAAGGTCTTCCTTTGCCGTTGGTTCACCCTCCAATGGCCACCGTGGTCGGCGCACCTTGCTGATCCGATGGCAGGAGCCAGGTGCTAGGTGCTTTTCCTGGTCTCCCATGGGGTGCAGGGCCCAAGCACTTGGGCCATCCTCCACTGCACTCCCGGGACACAGCAGAGGGCTGGCCTGGAAGAGGGGCAACCGGGACAGAATCCGGTGCCCCGACCGGGACTAGAACCCGGTGTGCCGGCGCCAAAAGGCGGAGGATTAGCCTGTTGAGCCACGGCGCCGGCCAAGAATATTTTTGACTTTCCACTCCACATCATCTTCCATGACTCGAGAATTGAACTTGCAATTCCATGAAGAATGAACTCAGGAAACCATTTTTAACTGCTCACTTCCATTCAATATTCCATGATGGGAAAAGTAATCATCTCTTGCATGGATTTTCAACTCATTTCTTCAACAAATATTCACTGGGCATTCAACGTGTGTCAGAATCTCTGCTGGGCTGGGAATAAGGCAGCTGACTATATTTCTGCCCCTCTGAGCTTCATGGAATTTAGGTACCAGAATTCCTTCTGGATTTAAATTACGAACTGGTAGAAAGATTACTGAAAAATTATCTTAATATGCGCTTACACAAATAAATAGCTACTACCAAGAGTCCAAACTGATCATTCTTATTTTTCCTCCTGGTTTTCCATAGAGTTAACATAGTGTTATGGTTAACTATTTGGACCTGAATCAAGGACACACTTGGGTTTCAGTATGAGTTCCACCACTGACTAGCTGAGAGAACTTAGGCAAATTGTTTTGCTGTATCTTGATGTTTCTAATTTTAATATAAGGATACTTTGGTAGGAATTTAGCATTGAATAATTGGGGTGGCAATTAAAGAAAAAATACAAAAAAAAAAAAAGATCTGGCAACTGAGAGGAAAAGTCAATGATGTTAGCCATTATTTCTTTGTTTTTAAAGTTCCTTACCAAAATCAGTAAGTGAAAAGTTAATTATCAGTAGTATCTTTTCATTTTCTGCCTGTCAAAAAAAATAAATTAAAAAAATAAAGAATATTACTTAGAGTCATAGGAGTGATATTTTCTTATTCCCATTTGTTAGATCTGATTCTCAAAGCAAGCCACACCAACTTCTCCTGCCTTCCTGCTGACACTACCCTATTAAACAGACAACCATACATCGGGGGATTTGAGCCAAATCAGTCCCAAATCTGAAGGCTGTCACTTCCTCAGCATGCCAGGTAGGGAGTCAGAAAGCTACAGACATAGCAAACAAGGCGTAAATGCCCTTGCAAGAAAACCATAGGAATAGAAATACTCTTTGTATTAAGTGAAAATTGTCCCAATGCCAGGAAAGCATGAAGACATGCTGCTGTAAGCATCCAAAACATTCAAATTCAGTGATATTTATCCTAAACCAAATCTATCACTTTCTTTAAAAGGGTATTTTTAACTTTACTAATTTTACATCTGGAAAATACAGATGTGTGTATGTGTACATATGTATACATATACATACACAAACACATACATACACACACACATATTCTCCTTGGGACATTGTCTCAGAAGAGAAAGAAATCTTATTCCTAGTGATCAAAGAGCTTCAGAGAAGTTGATTCTATTTGCATAGCATGAAATTTGAGTTTAGAATGGCTATATGAGCCTGACCAAAGCTTTTCATAAACTTCTTTCTAGAAGCACTTGTCTTTTTCAAAACACAAGAAAATTGGAGAAAAAAAACCTTCAATTGTAAATATGATTCACTTTTAGTTATGGGATTTTAAGATTAATTTTCAGTTTCTGTTTACAAAGTTTTTTCTTTCTGTTTAAAAATACTTGTGTATTTGAAAGGCAGAATTACAGAGAGAGAAGAAGACACAGAGAAATCTTCCATCTGTTGGTTCACTCCCTAAATGGCCACAATGACTAGGGCTGGGCCAGACCAAAGCCAGGGGCCAGGAGCTTCATTGGGGTCTCCCATATGGGGACAGGGGCATAAGCATTTGGCTACACCTCTGCTGTTTTCTCAGGCACATCACCAGGGAGGTGAATGGGAAGAATAGCCGGGACCCAAACTGACACGTATATGGGAAGCTGGTGTTGCAAGACAGCTTCCTTACCTGCTACACTTTAATATTTGTGTCATTATATGTGTATATACAAATTCATATGTATACATGTGTGTATACACATACATATATATGTATACATCTGTGTGTATGTGTGTATATATATGTATGCATATTATATAATTAAGTGTAAGACTCTAAAGGCTAAAGTTCTCTCCTCCTTTCATCCCCTCACAGCCTTTCACATCATTCTGGAGAAGATATAAAAAAGCTGTAGTCCTGTGATTTAATCTGCTAAGAGAGAGGCACAGAGTCAACTTTTGTTTTATAAGTGAGATGTGAGATTTGCCTAAATTTCTTTAATGGAGTGATTTGAATAGAGTGATTTGAATAAAAGAAATAAGTGAGTACTTGAATTCTGACTCAAGGAATATAATAAATTTGAGACTAGAATAGTAGGTTTCATTCATAAACTATTTTACTATATAATAATTGTTCTTAGAATGATTAAATCCTATTTCAGTCTCAGTGCTACAAATTTACAGCAGAAGACTTCTTAGTAGAGTTTCCCCATGAAATGCAGTGAACACAAGCCCTCTCTGTGATGACTTGTTTAGACTTCTGTTTCTCCCTATCAGGCTAAGATAGCCCTCTTATCAGCTCGTCCTACCAGAGTAGGAGGCATTGGCTGGTAATACTTTCAGATTTTCTTCCAGTTATTAATTTTCAACAATTCAATATTTATGTTCCTTAGGGTTCCTGGGAATTACATTATTTGCTTTGTTCACACTAAAATATAAATTTCAATCGCCTGGAACAGGTGTTGAACTTAGTGGTTACATCACCAGGTTGGGCATCTGTATCCCTTATCTGAGTATATGGATTCAAGACCCAGCTTGTTACTTCTGATTCTAGTTTCCTGCTAACACAGGCCCTGGGGTGCAGCATGTGATGATTCAAACAGTCAGGTTCCTGTTACCCCTCAAGGGAGACCTCGATTGTATTCCCAGCTTCATGTTTTGGTTGTTGCAATTTGGGGACTGAACCAGCAGATGGGAGCTCTGTCTCTGTCTCTCTGCTTCTCAAATAAAAATTAAAAGAAAATTATCATTCACCTGTATTTTTATTTCCATCCATTAATTTGAACACACATGCAAGCAATAATACTTGGCAAAAAAAAGAGTACTATTTAAAAATATATGTGGATAAGTGTTGTGGCACAACAGCTGACCTGCAGGCTTTGATGTTTGCATCCCACATCGGAGCACTGGTTAGAGTCCTGGCTACCCTGCTTCTGATCCAGCTCCATGCTAATGTGCCTGGGAGAGCAGCCAAAGATAGCCCTAGTACTTGAGTCCTTTCCACCCATGGGAGAGACGCTGATGGAATTGCTGGCTCTTGGCTTTCGCATGGCCCAGTCACAACCATTTAGGGGAGTGAACCAACAAATGGATGATCAATCTCTTTCTCTACCATTCAAATAAATAAATAAACAAAAATATGTAATCAATTATCCTGGATTTTTAGAAGGTAAAACATGTCAAAGTCCTCAAGGACAATACCTTGAAATAAATCCAAGAGTCCATATCACAATTCCTAAAAACATTTTGGTCTTTGAGTTTCCCTTAGGCAAGAAACCTGCTCCAATTCTTCAGCTTGGTGATTATAAAAGTACTGAATCTGAGAACATGCTTTTTCTTCACATAATTAATATTTACTGATTTTTTGGAAAACAGGGAAACTAACAGAAGCAAATATGGAAAAGAATGTAAGTTTGACATGAGGATAGTTTTACTTAACATGAAATAGAAAATAGTGAATGATAGCAAGAATTGGAGAGGATGTGTAAAAAAAGACTTCTTGCACACTGGTGGTAAGAATTGAAATCAGTACATTTTTGAGAGCAGTATAGAGGAGATTCTGAACATCAAAAGTAGAACTACCACATAGCCAGCAATAGGATTATACCTAAAGGAGATGACATAAATACGCAGAAGACCAGCTGCACTCCTATATTAATTTCACCATTCTCCATAATAGCCAAAATTTAGAATCAACTGAAATGTTCACCAATGGATACATGTATTAAGAAATTTTTAGACCCACACAGTTAGATATAATTCAGCCTTTAAAGGAAAGCAAATCCTGCCGTTCCAGGGTGACCTGGAACATACAATAAATGAAATGAGCCAGAGACAGAAAGACAGAGTTCCAACTTATATGTGAAAACTAAAATGTTGAACTCATAGCACCAGAGAATAGACTGAATTGAGACCTGGGGGAAGGAAGGGTTGGAATGTTGTTGTTGAAAATAAGCAAAATTTCAATTACATAAGAGAAATAAGTTCAAGAGATCTATCTACAATAGTAACTACAGTTCACAATTTTGTGACATACATGAAAATTGGTAAAGACAGATTATTAAATAGTTTCACCACAAAAGTATGTGAGATATGTTAAGTAGCTCAATCTACCATTATACAATGAAAATACATTCCAGTAAATGCTGTATATGCTACATTAAAATTACATTTTTCAGCTAAAAAATTCCTCTTCATTGTTCTTTTAACTCAAATTTGCTTTGCTTTTTGGTGACTTTTGTACTTCCATACAGATGTCAGTATTTTCATGGTTCTGGGAAATATAATAGATATTTTCATAAGGATAGCATTGAACCTGTAAATCATTTTGGGTAATAGGAACATTTTAACAACATTGATTTTTTTGATCCATGAACATGGGATTTTTTTTTTCATTTCTTTGTGTCATCTTCAATATTTTTATTGATGTTTTATAAGTTTCTTTGTAGAGGTATTTTACTTCTTTGGTTATATTTCTAGTTATTTTTGTGGCTACAGGAAATGGATTGCTTTCTTGATTTTTTTTCCCCAGAAAACTTTTATTTAAGGAACACAAACTTTATGCATTTTATAAGTACTACTTTAGGAACATAGTGATTCTTCCTACTGTACCTGGTCACCCATTCATACTCCCACCCCTTTTCCTCCTCCCTCTCCTAGTCCCACTATTATATTTATAAGATCTATTTTCAATTAACATTATACACATATGGTTAACTCTATACTAAGTAAAGAGTTCAACAAATAGAATGGAAAAAAACCTGTTCCTGAACAGTTGAGACAAACACTGTTCAAAATCATTGCATTTCAAAGTAATTTCACTTCTATAGATTCCCTTTTAGGTGCTCTATAAATTACCACAGATCAGGGGGAACATATAGTATTTGTCCTTTTGAGACTGGCTTATTTCACTAAGTATGATTTTAATCCATTTTAAGTGGATTTTTGTGTAAGGTGTAAGGTAGGGGTCTTGTTTCATAATTCTACATGTGGAGAATTTGTTTTCCCAGCACCTTTTGTTGAAGAGACTGTCCCTGCTCCAGGGATTGATTTTAACTCCTCTGTCAAAAATAAGTTGGTTGTAGATGCATTGGTTGATTTCTGGTGTTTCTATTCTGTCCCATTGGTCTATCTTTTTGTACCAGTACCAGCCTGTTTTGATTATAACTGCTTTGTAGTATATCTTGAAATCTTGAAAGGTATTGTGATGCCTCCAGCTTTGTTTTCATCATGTAAGATTGCTTTACAAGTACTTTTCTCTGAAGGAAGGAGAGAAATTATACTTTGCTTATGGCCCAGTCAAGCTAATGGATCCAAAAGGCTTCCCTAGCCGAAGCAGCTCATGTCAAGAGCTTTGGGTGAATACTGATGTCATACATAAGAATGGTAATTGTTAAATAAACAAGAGTCACTGTGCATTCATTTCCCATTCAGGACCTCTCTTCCCAAAATGTTGTACCATGAAATTTAATAATAAAACTTGTGCTCAAGAATCACTTGTTGGTTGGATTATTACATACAAAGAAGGCTTATATAGCCTGACTTGTAAATACATTACAGATTTACAAAATTTAAAATAGCATGGTACTGGTATAAAACACACAAATATGCTGATGAGAGACAAGGAAGATTCCAGAAGTAAACCCATGAATCAATATCCAACTGATGTTTGACAAATGCTGTGAAACATATTGGAAACACTATCATCTTTTCAATAAGTTTTATTGGGGAAATTGGATATCCACATGCAGAAAAATTAAACTAGAACCCTGTCTCATCATGTATTAAAAATAAACTCAAAATAGTTTAAGATATAAATATAAGGCCTGAGACTTTGAAACTACTTAAAGAAAACTTGCGGGAACACTGAAGAACATTGGAATGGGCAAGGACTTTTTGGATCAGACTCCAAAAATACAAGCAACGAAAGAAAAAAACTAGACAAATTGGGTTTCACCAGACTGGAGAACTTCAGAACATCAAGGTGAATAATCAACAGAGTGAAGGGATAAGCTACAGAGTGTGAGAAAATATTTGCAAGCTCTAAATCTGACAAGGCATTAATGATCAGGATTTATAGGAACTCAAATGGCCTAACAGCAAAAACCACAATCCACTTAAACACCGGGCAGTAAATCTAAACAGATGTTTCAGAAAAATGATGTACCAGTGCCCAATAGACACATGAGAAAATGCTTGCCCTCATTAATCACCAGGAAAAAGGAAATCAAAACCACGATGAGATATCACCTCACTTCAGTCAGATCATCTTTTAACAAAAAGACAAAAAATATCATGTGCTGGTAAAAAAATGACAAAAGGGCACTCTTGTATATTGTTGGTATGAGTGTCAGTACATTCACTGTGGAAGAGTATAGAACTTCCTCAAAAAAATAAAAATAAACTACTATCTGAGCCAACAAACCCATTACCAGATACATGTACAAGGGAATAGAAATCAGCCTGTCAAACAGACATCTGCATTTTCATATGTATGACAGTACTCTAATTGCCATGAAATGGGAAGCAACCTAAGCATCCATCAAGTGATGAGCAGATAAAGGAAATGTGGTACATATACACAATGGAATGCTATTCAGTCATCAAAAGGATGAAATTCTGCCATTTATAAGATCATAGATGGAACTGAAGAAGATTATGTTAATTGAAATAAGCCAAACACATAAAGGTAAGTAGTAATGAGCTCACTCATTTGCAGAATTTTAAAAAGTCAGTATCATACGGGTTAAGAGTATAATGGTGGTAAGCAAAGGTTGGAGAGAATATTGAAGGGCTAGGTGGGGGGACAGATAACTCATCAAAAGGATATTTGATGAATACCTAGATGAATTTAGATACAGGTAAGGTGTTATGGTGGCGAAATGGCTTAAGCCACTACCTACAATACCAGCATCCCATATGGGTGCTGGTTCGACTGTTGGTTGGCTACTCCACTTCCAGTCCAGCTCCCTGCTAGTGTGACTTGGAAAGCAGTGGGAGATGGCCCAACTTGGGTCCCTGCACCCATATAGGAGATCCAGATGGAGCTCCTGGCTTCAGCCTGGCACAACTCCAGCCATTGTGGTCATTTGGGGAGTGAAACAGTGGCTGGAAAATCTGTGTCTGTTTCTCTCTCTTTCTCTCTCTCTCTCCCTCCCTCCCTCCTTCTCTCTGTGACCCTGACTTTCAATATAAATAAGTTTAAGGTTTTTTTTTATTTATTTGAAAGTCAGAGTTACACAGAGAGAAGAGAGGTAGAGAGGTAGAGAGGTAGAGAGGTAGAGAGGTAGAGAGGTAGAGAGAGAGAGAGAGAGAGAGAGAGAGAGTCTTCCATCTGCTGGTTCACTCCCCAATTGGCCGCAATGGCCGGAACTGTGCCGATCCAAAGCCAGGAACCAGGAGCTTCTTCAAGGTCTCCCACCTGGGTGCAGGGGCCCAAGGATTTGGGCTATCTTCTACAGCTTTTCCAGGCCAAGTAGAGAGCTGGATTAGAAGAGGAACAGCCAGGACTAGAACTGGCACCCATATGGGATCCCAGTGCTTCAGGCCAGGGCGTTAACCCGCTGTACCACAGCACCGGCCCCAATAAATAAGTTTTTTTAAAAAAGAAATTATGATGTTATATTACACTATGGGTTGCCTATAATGATAAAGTATGGTATTTTTTTCAAAATTATTTTTAAAGCTAGAAGTAATGATTTTGAATGTCTTCATTTTAATGAAATATTAAATGTTTGAGTAGATAGATATATTTACCCTGATTGGACATTACAACTAGTATATGTGTATCATGACATCACATATACTCTATAAATTTGTACAATTTTAATGTGTCAGTTAAATTTTGTTAATTTAAAAATGAACCCATTAATACATGGCAAAATATCTGCAAGTAGTTCTAAAATTCAATAATCAGAATTATATAAAATGTTTTAATCTCAAACATAGCTACAAAATGTCTAGTACTGACAGAACTCACTGTTGCAGAGGGTGACTTTAAATGAGCACATTTATTTACTTTTAGGGATGATGTAAATTGTAACAATACTGGAGAATGACATTATACTTATCTTAAATATGCATACATGTTAATTTTGCAATTTATTCTAAGAAAAGTACAAAAAGTTGTGCAAATATATGTTCACAGGATTAAATCTGTAATAAAACCTTGGAAACACATTTTCATCAATAGGGTAGTTGAACAAATTAATTATAACCCATAAAAATGCAACATTATGCTGCTTCTTAAAATTATAGGTTTTTTAGAATTGAAATAGATGTGTAAGACATATTTTTTAGTGAAATAACAGAAACATAATACAGAAAAGAATGGCAAAATACATTTACTGATTGCTGTAGTCTGTGTTGCTGTAACAAAATACTGGTGAGTGACTAAATTATAAACAATGGAAGTTTATTCAGCTCATGTTTCTGCAGACTAGGTAGTCTGCAAGCACAGCCACAGCATTCAGTAAGGAACTTGCTACATGGTAATATGGCACAGATGGCTTGATAGAGACAGCATGCAAGCTGGTCTTGCTCTTCTCACAAAGCCACTAATCCCACCATGGTGTTCCTTCAAGACTTCATCCAACCCTAATTAGGTCTCCAAGGCCCACCTCCAAAAACCTGCAATTTCTGAATATCAGGATTAAATTTCCAACACATGAACTTTTGGGGGACACAACCAAACCGTATCACTGATGTATGAATGGGAGGGAGAAACTTCCCTCAAATGTTGGTGGTGGTTTTCTGTGTATTGAGGGGTTCAACAAATGTGAGTGCTCTTCCCACACCCCTTAGGTTTCATTTTTCCTGTACAAACTTAATGATCCTCTACTCTGCCAATTTTTTAAAAAGGTTTATTTATTTATTTGAAAGGCAGTGTTACTGACAGACACAGAGAGCTCTTTCATCCTCTGGTTCACTTTTCGAATGGCCACAAGAGCTGGGGCTGGGCTAGGCTGAAGCAAGGAGACAAAAACTCCATCAAGGTCTCCCACGATGTTGGCTGGAGTCCAAGCACTTTTGCCATCCTCTGCTACTTTTCCAGGAGCATTTCCAAGGAGGTGGGTCGGAAACAGAGCAGCTGGGACTTGAACCAGTGTTCAAATGGGATGTCTAGGCTGTGGCTTAGCAGGTTGAGCCACAACATTGGCGCTTCTGCCAAATTTTGAAACTCTACCTCTCATCTGTCTCCACCCCTACTATGAAGTAATCTGGAGGTGTGGAACAATGAAGGTTGGAAGGGGAGCACTCTGGGAATGATAAATGATATGTAGGAATAAACACTCCAACTTCCTCTTCCTGGAGAAGAGGGTTTACCACTTGTAGGAAAGGTTCTGTCTTGCGTAGATTCCCAACAGATTAAACTCTAATTGCTTTCAACAACAAACCACTCATTTGAGTCATCCTCACTGAAATCTTTCCTTTATTCTGGTATCCTACTCCCCAAGAATATTTCATATGATCACCTTCCACATCAGCCAGCTGCACTGCAATTTTGTCATCGGTGATGCTTAGGAAACAAAAGAGATAAGTTCTTCGGACTTAACTTTTTCCTTGTACTCTTTCCTTACATTGAATGTTCTTCTGTAGGTATGTTCACACACACGCATATGTAAGTATTTTGTAGCCTTAAAAATGAAACATTTGCCTTTCAAGGTCTACAATAGGCATTCTTGAAATATACACACGCTATCTCTGAATGAGATGATCATAGCACATTGCCTCCATTTTCTCCATGCAGACCCTCTATTACAGCTTCCTAGGAGAACAGCTTGCTCACTCCACTGACTTGCTAGAAAGCCACACCTAGTGGATTTCAACATATCACTTCCATATTGCCTTGGCACATAGACAGTACTCAATAATATTTGGTAACTACAGTAATTAATAAATGATGCCAAAACTAGCTACTGGAACCTCTAAACTTCTGCCTCTGCAATCCCCTGCATCCTGGGACTGAACCGAGTATGTTGGGCGAAAGATATCTTTCATCAAATATCTACCTGAGTAGACAATTGTTAAGCACTTGGGCTGGCATGTCACTGGGGCAAACTATAAAATGTCTCCAGATCTCAGTTTCCTCTGCCCTAAAATGATGTAATGCTCACATGAGGATGAAATAAGATTATTAATGTAGAACATTCAGGTGCATGGTAGGAGTTCAAATACTGTTAGCTCCTTCAGGACAGAGATTTATGGTTATGGTCAGTTCTTCAGAAATGTACGAAGACAGGTTAGCCTTCGAAGACTGGCCAGTGCTATGTGGGCCTATGTGAGAGCATAATTTATTAGGAAAGTCTTCCAGTGAGGCAGTAGGTTCCAATTCAGAATCACTGACAGTCTGGGAGTCCCTTAGTAGTCTCACACCTAACATAGAAATCTGAAAGCTTTCTTGCTCTTTGAATACTCTGAAGATGAATTCCTCCCACTCCTAAGATCAAACTCACTATTCCAGTTCTAGATGCCTTTTGTAACCCTGTCCCTCCATTTTAAACAAAGATTCCCTTTTTGCCTTGGAAAATAATGATTCAAACTTAATTGCCATCGAAAAGATCTTTAGAAATATGCATGCCACATAATTTCAACAAGCTTCTAAAACCATTTTTATCCAAATTTAGAAGGGGCAGAAGTACCTTTTCTACAATATAAAGCTACTCCTAAATAAGACTTACTGAGCACTGCCCTGCTACCTGCAGTGAACAGAGTTTTCACAATGATCACGGGAAATGGATATGAAGAAAACACTATCCAATAATTGATTTTTTGCACCAAAATAAGTTGATCTTTTTTTTAAAGATTTGTCAGGGCCAGCACTGTGGCATAGTGTGTAAAGCCGCTGCCTGCAGTGCCAGCAACCCATATGGGCGCCAGATCAAGTCCTGGCTGCTCCACTTCTGATCCAGCTCTCTGCTATGGCCTGGGAAAGCAGTGGAAGATGTGCCAAGACCTTGGGCCCCTGCACCCATGTGGGAGACCCGGAGGGAGCTTCTGGTTCCTGGCTTCGGATTGGCGCAGCTCCGATCATTGCAGCCAACTGGGGAGTAAACCAGCAGATGGAAGACCTCTCTCTCTCTCTGCCTCCCCTTCTCTCTCTGTGTAACTTTGCCTTTCAAATGAACAAATACATCTTAAAAATAAAAGATGTATTTGTTTATTTGAAAGGCAGAGTTAGAGAGAGAGGGAGAGACAGTGGAATTTTCTATCCACTGGTTCACTCCCCAGTGGCCAAAATGGCTGGAGCAGGGCCAATCCAAAGCCAAGAGCCAAGAGCTTCTTCTGGGTCTCCCATGTGGGTGCAGGGGCTCAAGCACTTGAGCCATCTTCTGCTGCTTTCCCAGGCCATAGCAGGAATCTAGATCGGAAGTGGAGCAGCCCATAGGGAATGCCAGTGCCACAGGCACCATCAGTTTTATCCTCTGCACCATCAGTCTGGCACCATAAATCGATTTTTTTTTTTGACAGGCAGAATGGACAGTGAAAGAGACGGAGAGAAAGGGCTTCCTTTGCCGTTGGTTCACTCTCCAATGGCTGCTGTGCTGCAGCCGGCACACCGCACTGATCCAATGGCAGGAGCCAGGTGCTTCCTCCTGGTCTCCCATGCGAGTGCAGGGCCCAAGGACCTCAGCCATCTTCCACTGCACTCCTGGGCCACAGCAGAGCTGGACAGGAAGAGGGGCAACTGGGACAGAATCCAGTGCCCCGACCAGGACTAGAACCTGGTGTGCCGGCGCCGCAGGCAGAGGATTAGCCTAGTGAGCTGCGGCACTGGCTATAAATTGATCTTTTAATTCCATTTCCCACAGACTTTTTGAAATTCCCTTGTATGTATCCCACTAGATGTATTGTCCATAACTCTAAGGTATCTCTTAATCAGGTTGGCAAGATTTAAGAAATCACTTTGGTGGAGAAAGCTCAATGTTCATGGAGCTGGCACTCCTAACATGCTTCCTGGGTAACAAACTCCATGTCCTCTGTCTTTGTGGGTCTCTTGCCGTGTCTCTCATTTCTCCCTAGTTTTTATTTTTGGCTCCTTGGCCTTTTTATTGACTCCTTTTCTGATCTCTTTGGAGATGCAAATGTCACCTCTGTCACTGCAGATGTATGACCTTCAGACTTGGTAAACTGGCCTTCTTTCTTCTTTTCTTGTTTGGACTTCATCCTAACTGCATGTCCAATGGCCTGCACCATTATCTTCATTTCTGTTGGACACACGTTTACACACACAGACACATGTACACACACAGGCACATGGACACATATACCTGAAAATGCTATGTTCATTTCAAAGAGTATTGACATAAGTGTAGACTAGATAACTCTTTAGTAAGAGCAGGATCTTGTGTGTAAGAGAAGCTAGCACAAGCCTTCTAAAGTACGATCAGAACTATATATGCTAATAAAAGGCATTTTGTTTTATGCTGGCAAAATATTCCTGCATTTCATAACTGAATCTAACTGCTCCAGAAATATGGGGTCCACAAAAGATTTGGACAAGATTCAGAGGAGATTAGATGAACTGAATTTGCAGAAAAGCAGCCAGATGGCTAATCTAATATTGGCAATGGATGCTGGGAGCACAATGAGTGACAGTGAACCATGATCTCCCCAGTTCCACCTTCATTGTTGACAAAACAAAGACACTGGGCAGAAAGGACAAAGACAACAATGTTCTGATATTGGCCATTCTAAATCCTTAAATCCCATTTTTTTGTTTTTGAAAGGCAGAGAAACAGAGATACAGAAAAGACAAATAGAGAGTTTGCTTCTACTGGTTCACTCACAAATCCCCACAAGGGGCTAGAAGTGGACGTGGTAAAACCCAGAAGCCAGGAAGATAGTCCGGATCTCCTACATGAATAGCATTACTTGAGCCATGAGCACTGCTTGCGGGTCAGCATTAGCAAGAAGCTGGAATCAAGAGTCAAAGGCAGGCACTGAACACGAGCACTCTGATACGCAACATGGACATCCTAACTGTTCCTAAGCACCAGGCTAAAACTCACTCCTAAAATTCATTTTTAAGGGTTTTAAAATTTATATTTTTAGCACACTGAATATTTAATCTTGCTGAAAATTAGAGAGTCAAGAATTTAATACTTCAGCAAATTTTTTCAGCAAATTTTTAGTTCCTGGAATCTGTAGTTGTTTTCTTGGGCCTTAAAAAATTATGAATGCCTCTATAATCTGATAGCAAACATGCAAGGAAGCCACAGGTTCCGAGATACGTTATCATGTGCTTTATTAGTGATCAAGTAAATGTTTTCTTTATCTTCCCTCTCCGCTTACTGAGTATAAGGGAAGCCACACCTATTTTGGTTCATCTTTTTTAAAAAGTGTACTATTCATGAATATAATGATGTTTCACATTCCTTAAATGTGAATGGAATGTCTTTATCCATGACACTAAGCAAAAGTCAGCACCGTTTTGTCTGAAAGTTATATTCAAAACTCACTTGTGATTTTGTCTCTGTGAGACAAATGAAACAGCAATTGTGTGAGACAGTCTTTTGTCTTCATGAAGAACTAAGATGTCTTTTACACATGAACTGATGCTTTATTGTTTTGTCCCTTGCACTTTGAATTGATGTCCTAGTTAATTATGGTTGAATTCAAGTAAAAATTCTACATGAGTGTTTGTGAGTGGCCTCCATATTAACACCAAAGAATTCATCAGAATTCATGTCTATAAATACCAAGAAAACTGTGACTGGACCATTATTTTTAAATACTTATGTGTCTACCTATTAATCTATTTATTTATTTAAAAGGCAGAGAGATGGAAAAATAGAACAGAGATTTTCCATCTGCCGATTCATTGCCAAAATAGGTACAACATCTGTGGCTGGGCCAGCCTGAAGCCAGGAGCCGAAAACTCCATGCAGGTTTCCCAGATGAGTGACAGGGGCACAAGTACTTGGACCATCCTTATTGCCTTCCCAGGTATATTAGAGGGAGCTGAATTGGAATCAGAGCAAGTGAGGAATTGAACCAGCACTCTGATTTAGGATGCAGGTGTAAGCAATAATGTAACCCACTGTCCTGCAGCACCAGGCCCTGGACCAATATTTTAAAGTATTCCAACTTCAATATTTTTGTCTTCTGGACAGTTATAT
This sequence comes from Sylvilagus floridanus, assembly GCA_949820135.1. Classification (NCBI taxonomy): domain Eukaryota; kingdom Metazoa; phylum Chordata; class Mammalia; order Lagomorpha; family Leporidae; genus Sylvilagus; species Sylvilagus floridanus. Next base: position 57,919,489 of record OX463235.1, read on the forward strand.
TTTATGAGAATTTGGTAAGGTCAATAAAGCACTAAGAAAGGGTATGGAGAATTTCCTGGTTGATATATAATCCAAGCTATACATGTGTGTGCTCAGGGGATGGGGCAGTTAAAGAATCATTCATTTATTTGAAAGTCAGAGTTTCAAAGGAGGTTTGGGGAAAGAGCTCTTTCATCGACTGGTTCACTCCTCAAATAGTCACAATGGCCAAGGTTGTTTTAGGCTTAAGCCAGGAGCCAGGAGCTTCATCCAGGTCTCCCGTGAGAGTGGCAGGGCCCCAAGTATTTGAGCCATCTTCTGATGCTTTCTCAGATGCATTAGAAGGAAGCGGGAGAAGAAGTAGAACAGCTGGTCTCCAGCTGGTGCCTATATTAGATGCTGCCATCACAGGCAGCAGCTTACCCTGCTGTGACAGAACACTGGCCTCCAAGCTATGTTTTAAGAGCAGTTGAGTTTTTAAGGAATAGTATACCACTATATTGAGAATCTCCTGAAATAGAGAATAGAATCCAATAGATGGATAACAGACAGGCATATAGACAGCTCAGATAGAGTATATTTATTACAAGAATTTTCTTACACATTTATAGTGTCTAAGAAATTACATGACTTTCCCTGCAAGCAGGAGAATCAGGGAACCGGTATCATGGTGACCATGTCCAAGGGTCTCAAAACCAGAGAATCCCAAAGTGTAACTGTCGGTCCATGGCCAAAGGCCTAAGGTTCCTGAGAAGTGTTGTTGCATGTACCAGAGAACCTGGATTCCTGATGTCCTAGAGTAGAAGACGTGCATCCCAGCTCCGGAAGAAAGTGAACAAGTTCCCATTTTTTTGGACTTTTTGCTCTGTTAGGGCCCCCAGCTGACTGGATGATCCTTCCTTACAAAGAAGGAAGATGTTCCTCACTCAATCCATGGTCTCACACGCCAATCTCTCTCTCAGTGTTTCCAGATGCTTTACCAGCTACATACAGATCCCTTAATACAGTTAAATTGACACCTAAGAGCACACTTTAGTTGAAATGCCCATGAATTCAGAACATTATTAACAGGAATTCTGTCTCAGCAAACTTAGCTCAAGGGTGTTTGGGGCAAAGGTAATGGACATGGGGAAAGGAATTTAGGACTTTGTGTAATTGTTATAGGCACTGATATTGCAACAGTTTCCCCAGGGCTAACGTGGGATGCGATTGCTGAACTTGACCTCTGCTGTATGGAATATTGGAAGCCACCACCCTATACTGCAGTTTAAGAGGAAGCCAAACACAAATGTCTCCTGTAATATTTTCATGAAGTACTGTGAAGTGTGCATCAGTCAGATGTTTATTTCGTATGAATAAGCAATATTGGGAATGATGTGAATTTAGCTTTCCACATCCTGAGGGTTATCTGTTAGGTTGTTTCCACCTATCTTCTCACCACTATGATAAACAACTGATAAGAATATAACCAGACTTAGCAGAGGTGAAGGGTGTAGGAGAGAAAGGATTTTCCCTCCACTGTCTGGTAGTTTAATATTTGAATATATGAAATAAAGTGACAGTGGTCAGATTAGCAGGAGAAAGAGTTTAACATGTGTTATATGTGTGCGTCACAGAAAGAAAAGTAAGTACCCCTGAGTCCACTTAGATCAAGGAGTCTGTGACCCCTCTTCTGAGGGGAGAGGGATTGCAGACGACTTAGGGGATAGCACATGATTTGGGGGAAATATGAATGGGCCCTCAGAAGAACAAGTGAGAGCCCATGACCAAGTCTACCTGGCTGGGGATTTCATGACACTGAGTTCCTCTTTCCAGGCAAAGTTCATGACAGTTCACTTCCTTTTGGGAGATCTGCCTTTAGGTAGAGAGGGGAAATTCTAAGACTCCCTCTCCCTGCATTTGCTGGTCCCCAAGTGCCCTCACATTACCAAAATACCACAGCAGCATATTTTGGGGTAACATGTCCTGAACTTCTTCAGGGAGAAGTCAGGATGGTAGCTCTGGCTCCATTATCTACACATTATAGACACAAAAGTTTTCCTTGTCTATTTTATCTCTCACTGTTCTGTACAAAATTCATCTGGAAAAAAGTCTACTCGTAAATATAAAGACATTACATGTAAAATTACTATTTCATTTATACTATGTAGATATTATGGTTTAATATAGACTGTATGTTACGTTATTTCATCATTTCAGTATGTATCTGTCCTTGGCCTTCAGTATCTACTGGGGGCACATCCATGGATTCAACCAACTGTGGATAAAAATATTTGGAGAAAAAATTAAATTTGTACTGAACATGGACCTATTTGTTTCTTATTACCCCCTAAATAATATAGTATAAAAGCTATTTAGATAGCATTAACACTGTGTTAGGTGTTAAAAGTTATTTAGAACTGATTTTAGTGTATGGGAAGATACATGTAGTTTACATGAGAAGACTACATTACTTTATTTAAAGGACATGAGCATTCACAGATTCTGAATCTGCTGAGAATCCTGAAACCAATACACCATGGATCCTGGAGAACACCTTCTTTCTCTGAGTATTTTCCATCCAACCTGCAGATGTGGACTGATCCTGTGTGTGAACATGCTGTTTTTTCATTAAAATTGAGGAAGAATTAAACCACATGGATTCACTTCCTAAATGAAAGCCACTAAAAATAGCAGTAAAAGGACACTTAAAATTAATTTAGCATTACTCAGTGTGTGGGGGTGGGGGAGTTAGCATGCCATCAATGAAACAAATTTTTAGCAATACAGACAGCAAGACGGAAGTCGATGTATTTATCTCAGATGAGATCTTACTTGAATTCTTACAAGTCTAACGATATTTTTTTCTTTTACTTCCTTGGTTCATTTCATAGAAAAAATGTGCTGTGTCATTGTTGTTTAACTTTGCATATGTCTTTGGTATAGTTAATTGAAAATTTCTCTAGTAGTCAATCATTTGTATGCTTGGGCCATTTAGTGAATATTTTTTCTCTTTTAAAATATAGAATATTTGGGTTTTCTTATTAATGCATTGTAAGAAAATATGAATTATGTATCCATTAGGCATGTTTCACTTCGTTATATGTTTTGCTGCTATTCCTGAGTGAATTTGCTTTTAAATTTTATTTATGCATCTTGTATTTCCAGTCTGTGAAATGGAAAAAGCATTCTCATCAGATATTGTACCTATTGTCTATGGTTTTGAAAACAATGAAAAAGATAAGAGTAAGTGAAAAGAATTTACAGGGGCTGTGTTGGGGCACAGAGGATCAAGCCATCACCTGTGACCCTGGCATTCCATATCAGTGGGATGGTTTGAGTCCTGGCTGTATTACTTGCAATCCAGAATTCCTGCTAATGCACCTAGAATGGCAGCAGAAGTTGGTTCAAGTTCCTGAGCCCCTGCCACCCATGTGGGAGACCAGAATGGAGTTCTTGACTCTTAGCTGTAGCCTGACCCAGACCTAGTTGTTGAGTCAGTCAGTGGATAGGTCTGTCTCTCTCTCTCCCCTCCCATCTATCACTCTGCTTTTCAAATAAATAAATCTTTAAAAAGCATTTATAATTTCATAGTAGTAAGGTACATTCTAAATTCACATTGTCTAAATTCTATCAATAACAAATGAATTCCAATAATACTTATGATTACATCTGATTCCTAAATTCTATAGAAAGATTAAATTGATCATCCTCTCTTTCAACATTTTTAATTGCATGCTACTATTCAGATGTTGAATATCTCATATATCATAAAGGAATAGATTTGACACTCTAGATTTTTTGAACATTCAATTTGACAGTATCTTTCATTTTTTAAATGAATGCAATTATCTTTGGCTATGAAGTGTGATAATTCACTCAAACTGTACTTTGGAATTAAAGGCATTTCAAGAGAGCTGTGGGCAGCTCATTGGTTACAAGTGGAATGTTGATACAAGGGGTAACTTAATTTAATCCTTATTGTTTGAGTTACTGCACATAGATTGTACTATTCTTCTCTGAAAAGAGCTATAAAATCCTTTTGGTTTTTAAGGAAGTTCTGTAGGAGATATGTAAGACACTTTATGTTAAGAGAAAAATTTTGCATATTTAGAAATGGTCCATAATCTGACTGAGCTTTGCATTTGCACCCAATATTAATAAACAGCAGTTTGATTGTCATCTATAGTAGAATCTACTCCCAATCCCCATTTTCCCCCAGACTTTGAAGAACTATCTGCCAAATAAGTCAATTATATTTGCTGACATAATATTGTGTTAGGCTTCCTCTCATACTGCAGTATAGGGTGGTGGCTTCAGATATTCCATACAGCAGAGGTCAAGTTCAGCAATCGCATCCCAAGTTGGGTGGGAATTAATTATTAATAACTTTGGGATAGTGTTGTGACATAGCTAGTAGATCTACTTCCAGCATCCTATATGGGTGCTGAATCGTGTTCAGGCTGCTCTACTAACCATCCAGCTCCCTGCAAATGGCCTGGGAAAAGGAGCAGAAAAGGGCCCAAATGCTTGGGCTCCTGCCATCCACATCGAAGACCCAGATGAAACTCCTTGCTGCTGACTTCAGCCTGGCTCAGCTCTGGCTCTTGAGGCTACTTGGGGAGTGAACCAGTAGACTGAGGATCGATTTTCTTTCTCTCTCTCTCTCTTTCAGATAAATATTCTTAAAAATTAACATATTAAGTATTCAAATAAATCAATTAAGTAAATTTTCTGTCTCAAATATAATTTGCAAGATTAGATAATGCCACGTTAATTTCATTTCTAGGATTTTTATTGAATTATAAACATTTTTCTCAATATTACTCAATATTTTTGTTTCTGAATAAGTTTCTGCAATCTGTAGCTAAAATAACCTAAGCACCTTAAACCAAAATTCATTGGCTCACAAATTTCATTCAACGTCATCATGAATTGATCTTTTGTTTTCTACACTTAAGCTATGTTTTTCTGCATGTTGGCTCATTGTCAGACAAGCAAGGAAGCTAACACAGATCCAAGCTTATATATTATCTACTTGTCAATCCAGGGGACCGAGAGCACCTCACACTGAAATTCTGGGGAAAAAATTACAGGGGTGGTTTTGAGGGCATGCTTGTTTCTACAAAATTCCCGTAGTCATGGCAATGTGGTACTTTGAGTTCCAGACCTAGAACTTCATCATCTCCAAAGGTATGGGATTGTGTCACGTGACAAGAGAGGAAATCCTGAGGAGGACGGAGGTACTGACGTCAGCAGAGGGAACGGATATTGAATGGGGAGCATCATCAGATTCTCTCTATTAACCACCGGGAGACTCTCACAAGTGCCGTGTGCCTCAATTCTATAAACCGATCAGCAAATTCACTGAGAAACGCTGTGCAGGAAAACAGTAAATCCACATCTGGGTCAGATAATATGTTATTTCTCTTCAATGAAGGCCTCATTAAATTATTATTACAGATAAATGTATAATTCAAAATATAAGTAGCACTGCATAACTACTTCATGAATGTTCTTCACACTTGATCGTAACCAAAAGGCCGAGAAGTGATATGTTCTTCTAACACAGGAATCGTGGGTTTGTTTTGATTGGAGGAGTTTGTGATTTTACTCACAGCTGCAAGTACTGCGATCTGAGTACTCTAAAACCTAGTGTCTAAGGCTACCAAGGGAAAGATTGACCAGAGAAAACTGCCTAGAGTCATTATTTGGAGTATAATTCAGTAGATGGAAAATGAGCACCTAACATATAAAAATGGTCTGAAAAGATATTAGTATTGATGTTTAAATTTCAGAAAGTGAAATTTCAACTTTATAGGGCATTAGAACTTTCACTTTCTACATTACATGAAGTATTTAGCCTTCCCTTCCCTCCCGGACCAGTCTAACTTCTCCAAAGATTTCCCATCACAATAATAAGTTCTGAGCCTCACTTTTTCTATATGATGGCATTGTATATTACATTACCCAAGTAATACCCACATGCTCTAAGGTAACTTGGAAAATCTAGTCATACCTCTTATTCTGCCCAACATAAACTTTTCCACCAGACAATCTAACCCCAAAACACCTTTTACTTCTCAAAGTGGAGCCTGCTGGAACTGGAGAGGAACCTGTTGGACCTTCTTTAAGGACTGTTGTATGAATTCACTACAAGTTGTACAGACCCCAGAGTTTACCAGTGTCTGGGCTGTTCAGATCCTGAAATTTGTTCTCAGAGTGGTCAAGGCACATTAACCTCTCTTTACGGTCCACATTATTACTTTAATTGCCACATAAAGACCTGGTTTTCTTGTATTTTTCCCTAGTGATATTTGAATTTTATCTGTTTTTTCCCCATGTCATAAAACTTTAAGTGAAGAGTAAATATTTCTTTTCCCATAATGAGGCCCACAGATTTCTGGAATCTAAATGATCCAGAGGAAAATCAATCATTCCAATTTAGTTTTAACAAGAACCACCTTTATTGCCTATTGATTTCCATCTTCACAATCAACTGCACATAGAGAGGGAGATTGGACTCCCACATGGGCCTTGTCACTGCTGACTACAAGCTTCTGGAAAAATCTATACTTCACCACTTGAAACAACCAACATTATGTAAATGGCCTTATAGTTAAGTCTACTGCAGCCTGATCCTGGTCTTCCTTTTCAGTCTCAAATCCTGCACCTGTCCTAAAAGGCTCTTCTCCTTTGACCAACCTGACCAGTGCACTCCAACACAGCAATACCACATTCATTTCCCAAAGTCTGGAAATGCAAAAGGAACTTGAAAAATGGATTAGATTTCAATGGGCAAAAACTCCAGGCATTTCTGAAAGTCCCAAGCAGGATCACTGTCTTCCTTTCGAGCATATGTCCAGCAAACACCATTCTCAACTCTAGACATCATCCATGGATCACAGTGTTCTTTGAATTCAAATTTATTTTGTGTATTATATGGCACTGATTTGTCAGGGCATTGACAATCTCCCACTAGCATGAAAGCAGAGATTTTTAACTTGTTTTGTTCATTACCATATCCCAACATTCAGAATAGTGTCTCGTTCATAGCAGGTATTTACTAAAGTTCATGGAATAATTGCAACTTAGAGTCCTTCTCAGTCTAGAACTAATGTCCAGCACTCTCAATTAGGTGGACTTGGAATTCAAGATGAAATATATCCGTGTATTTCATCGTCATGGATGTATCTTATCTCCCCATTACCAGATACTGAATAAAACTCTATAACTAAATAATGTTAGCTAAAATAACAATTTTTAAAGGGAAGAATTCATCAGGAATAATGGGCAGACACCAATAGCTATCAGTTAATGGTTCCTGCTTTGGAGACTTGGTGAGGCTGAACTACCTTTCCACATTCCTGTTTCTGTGTATTTCTCGTTTTAGTTACAAGCCAAACAAATCAGATTCCTCTGGAAATTTGGAGGAAAGCTGTGAAGCAAACTCTCTGAGGCTTATCTGCTTTGCTGATGCCTGCTTGCTTCCTCCCTGGCACAAGGCAGATTCTGGGACTGCCATGGTTCCACTTTACCCTAGACCATACTTCCACTTGTGCTCCTGTGTCAGCTGTATGACAAAGGGCTCTAACATCCGCAGGACACCCACACCCGCAAGGCAACAGGCAAGAAGAATCGACAGAGGTGTGAGTTTTTCCCTTTGACTTGCAGCTCTTGTTTATTGGGTTCTAGCTTTTGCCTATTTTCTGCCACATCACACTCATCTTCCCTTCCTGGCTGTCTGACTGCCTCCAGGGCTTGGAATCCCAGCATAATTCTCAGAGTCTGTAGCTTTATACATACTGCTTAATCAGATACCACAATTGCCTAAGGTCAAATTCTTATGCAAATATCCATCTGTCTGTCTGTCTGTCTATTTCTCTGATTAAGCCCTGACTGCCATATGCCAGGCACTGGAGTTAAGTACTGTTATCTATGTTCTTTTTTTCAGCCACATTATAATATTATAATTATCCCTATGTTTCAGAAGATTAAAAAACCACATCTGTTTGATTCCCAAATCTGTTATCTTTTCATATCCCAGACAGTCTTCCTTGGTGCATATTCTTTTCTCAAAATATTTATAAAATGAACATTGCAGCATAAAAATTATATTAACATGACTCTACTACTCCTGCCAAAGCATCTTACATAGTGAAGCAGAAAAAAAATTGTTGAAAAACAAAACACAAACAGCAGAATGTTTCCCCTCACTGGGGTCCATCTAGGAACTTTTCCAATATGAGCCTTGGGAACTTGGATGAATTTTGATTGAAGTACCAATTTTAACATGAACTGGAGCTCTTGGAACTGAAGACGTGTCTCTAAGATCTGCCTGACTGTAGAAATCAAATAAAACCCCGACTAAACAAGTTCACAGTCGAGGCAAGTACCATTACATTTAACCCAAGAGCCCTCTGCTTGGTTTTTACTATGTAACTGAATCTTCAAGATTGAAATAAAATCGTTTTTGCAATGATTGTCTGAAGTAGATGCCAAATGGAACATTCTAATTTTTTTGTGACTGAACAACAGCACCTTCCCTGACCCAATATTTGCCCTCAATCAGGGTAATCTGGCTATGACCAGCCACAGAGGAATCTCAGACAGGAAATGCATGGAAAGTACTTAACACCTTACTTGGAGCACTCATTTTTTAATAGTCATAATTGTTTTCATGTTAAATATCGAGTTCTGCTATTATTTTTTTGCAGCTGGTGAAAGACTCCTTCCTTAAGCTCAACCACTTAGCCTCAGCATACGAATGACCCTTCATGTTCTTACTGATTTCTTACTGAGAACAATGGAGGTTTCCACTGTGTGTGGTGTACTCCACGTGGCCAGCAGAGGGAGCCGTAGTGTTCTTTATAAGAGTAATCTTCCTTTCTACCTCAAGTTGGCAGAACTGAGATAGGAGCTAAGGTTGGAGCAGATCAGTATTCCACAAACTAGCTTCACACAGAACCTGTGTCTTCCATTTGCAACCAGGAAATGGAAAAAAGTGGTGTTGCCTCTTTTCTCTCGGTTTTATGGGCCAATGTTTCCTCCCTATAGAAATTATTGTAAAATTCAATTCACCATGAACTGATTATTGCTTTGGTAGCAAACTCATCGGCTTACAGATAATTTATTCAACACTCACACATTCCTTCATTCACATGGATATATAAAAGGACTTATAAGATCCTAGCTGTGAAATACGAGTCATATTTGGATGAGCGAAGAAACATTAATAAAAATAAAGGAGTACAGAAATGAGAGAGATTTTGATATTTCTTTCAGATGTTTGTCTGAGGCCAGTTACAAAATGAGGCTCACAAGCCATTGAATTATCTGACTTCTCATTAGTGACAATTCATTAACAACCCCATATTATGTGTATCTGGCGATTACCTTCTGGATATGGCCCTCTCTGGAGGCCCACAAGATTAGATTTTTAATTTTGAAGAATAGCTTTTACACTTCTCCCCTTGCATCTGCTTAAGACACTGTGCTTCTCAGTGAGTTGATCCCCACAATTTTCCCAAGAAGACAGTTTATTCGCATGAGTCTTCCACTGTGTAGAGTAGGGGGTGGTTACATATGGATAGGTATCAAATAATCCGAAATGTGGAGTTAGGACTATAATTTGCAATTCTTTGGCATGAAGGTGTCCTCTTCATAAGTTCATGTGTAGCAGAGCTAATCCCTAAATTCATATGATGATATTTAGAAGTGAGGCCTTTGAAAGATAATTAGGATTAGATAAAAATCACAGAGAAGCCCTTGTGACAGGATTAGTGACTTTGTAAGAAGAGAGAGACCAGTGCTGCACCTTCTTGCCACGTCATCATGTATAGCTCTCTGCAGATTATGACACAGCAAGGAGGTTCTCCTCAGATGTCAGCAATCTGATGTTGCATTTCTCAACTCCCAGAACTGTGAGAAATATATTTCCTTTATGAATTCAATCGGTAGAACTGTTAGGTCATCAGAAATTGGACTAAGCCCTCCAAATTCACTTGTTACACAAGGTAGAGATATCCATAGTAGGTGTTTAATAAATATTTGTTGGGTGTCTGATACTACTCTGTCTCACTTTATATAAGTGTTATTCTCTGATATTTACTGTCAAGTCTGTAAAATATCCAGAGAAAGACAAAGAGTCTGGCTTTGTAAATAAATGTGCAGATGTAAAATTTCTGGAACTTTGAAGGCATGATGCAATTCAGGTAGAAGTGTATGTAAAAGTTCCAGAGCTAGATCATGACAATGGGTGCACACTGTGAATGTCTTTAATGGCATTGAATTTTACACTAGAAAATGGCTATAATAGTAAAGTTTATTACATGTATTTTACATTCTAAAGAAATGTTCAGTTGGCACATAAAATGTACATATGTATGGAGTATCGTGATATTTTGACACATGTACACATTGTGTAATGTTCACATCAAGATAAGCAAATAATCTCCTCAAATATTTGCCAATTCTTTATTTGCATGCACAAAACAGAACAGGCCAGAGCAAAGGAAGGCTATTGGTATCCTACAGGTTTCTGTAAAGATTACTATTTTGAAGAAGCCATAGTGTAGGTTATTTACAGTTCCTTCCAAAGCTTAAGTTCTATACTTTCAGGATTCTAGTTCACTAGCACATTGCTTTAGGATTACCTCTATTCTGGAAGGACATTTATTATTCAATGTTTATCAAAAAATTACTAATGCATGGGCTCAGTCTCTGAAGATACTATTGTTGTTTGAGACTGAACAGTTATTCCCATGTAATAAGTGTTCAACTAAAAAAGAAAAATGGAGTTTTTGAAAAGCAAAGATTTGAAGGAATCCTCCTAAAATGGGCTCATAACTTTGGTGAGAACAGTGTGACTGACCACGCCCTAAACGCGCCTACCACCAAATCAGATGGTGAACCACGTTCGTGGAACTGAATCTTCATTCACATGTTCTTTTCAAACGTTCTGAGATTTTCTCTAAAGCCAGGTAGGCAAATCACTTTCTTTTCTCTCATTGCAATTGAGTCATAGAGTTTTTACGGCTTTCAAGTAACCATGTATTGCAGGAGACCCAGTTCCCAACCTAAAATCAGATTTCTCTAGAATGAAAAGAGAAAATAATAATGCTACAAAGCAAGGACTTAGACATTTGCAATTGTATTTTTCTTCCCTGGTGAGATTTCCCACTTTAATGATGTGAAGGCTTTGACAGACTCCCTGTCAGGTCCTTTGGTGAGCACACAGCAAGACTCATTGCTGAAGTTCACTCTTGGTCACGGTCAGGAGTGTGGCTTCCCTCTCTTGCACTCCCTCACGAAGGGTAACTGTGAGAAGTGAGCCAGGACGGACGGAAACTGATTGTAAAGCACCTATTATTAAATCAAACTTTCCAACTGACTTCCCCCACTGTACTACCTCTCAGAGAAAATTGTCCCTTTTTCTCATTGTATGTCTGGAAAACAATATAAATTTAATCCCACAAAATTTTTAAAAATACTTGTGATCTCCATGAGAGCAGTCAACTTATTGGTCTCTTATTCCTGGAAGGGAAAGTCATCAGATCCTGGCAAACTTGGGGATGAACTAACCCATCCAAGAACAAAAGGGGTGGGAGGTTGTGAACAGATTACAGATATGTAAGAGTATCTTACAGTGAGAGAGGGGCAGGCCTTCTCTCAACAGCATCACACTTTCACAGACCAGCCAGAATTTATCCTGAGTGGTTGTTGTCTTTGCATAGAGCTGGTTGAATATTTTGATGTTACTTAAGCTATTATGGCTTTGTCTAAATGACACTCAATGGCCATAAGTAAATGTTCTGAAAAACATCAAAGAATCTGGAATCAAATCCTGTTCTTGGGGCTGGCACCCTGGGATAGAAGGTTAAGCCTCCACCTGCAGTGCTGGCATCCCCTATGAGCGTCGGTTGGAGGCCCGGCTGCTCCACTGCTAGTTGCATGGGAAAGCAGCAGATGACGACCCAAATGCATGGGCCCCTGTGACCAGGTGGGAGACCCGGAAGAAGTTCCTGGCTCCTGGCTTTGACCTGGCTCAGCCTCAGCCATTGTGGCCATTTGGGGAGTGAAGCCAAGGATGGAAGATTCTCTCCCTCATTCTCTCTCTCTCTCTCTCTCCCCTTCTCTCTCTGTATCTATGCCTTTCAAATAAATAAATCTTGAAAACAATAAATAAAAAACCTTGTTCTTGTCATTCATTAGTTGTAAAGTCTGAAAGGTAACTTGATGTTTTACTGCGGTCTGTCATGTGTCTACTGAATGTGCAGGCCGAGGTGATGGAGCTGGTGATGGGCCACTTAGACTGGAAAGCCATGGTGTCTCCCTGAGGAGATAACTCATACATTCACAAACACTCAGTCATTCACATCAAGAACTCCCAGGTCAGGCGCTGAGTAAGGACTGGGGACATCACTAGGGATAAAGCATCTGTGTTTTCTACTCCAAGTTCTTGTGGAAGCTGCTGGGTAGACTGAACTGGAAGTGACCAAGGGCTTTGGACTGGAACAGAATGGGCTTTCAATTCCAGGCCTACCCATCACTGTTCCTGAGACCTTAGCATCATAACAAGTTCACATGGGATATTCAGCATGTTTGGAGTAAAAAGATTTTCTGTGTTTGTGGTTGTAGTAAGATACTTACTCAGTTTCATACTTCCAGGAAATCCCTAGCCAAGAATTATCTTGGTATCTCTTCCTCTGGGAGGAAGCTCCAGTAAACTGGTAATTGCCTTACGCCTTTGAGGAGGAAGAAGCAAGCGAGACGTATCCTGACTTTTGGGTATCCTGACATTTGAGCTCTGGCAAATTTGAGCATCTTTTTAGACAAGTACTTATAGCAAGGGAAAGAACAGGATAAATAAGGACTATAATTATGAATAGGTGAGTGGAACAGGTAGAAACCGATATAAGACTGAATCTAGGCCGTGGGCATTTAGCCCACAAGTTAAGATGCCTGTGTACCACATAAGATGCCAGGGTGTGATACCTGGTTCACTTTGACTCCAGCTTTCTGACAACACAGAGTCTCAGAGGCAGCAGTGGTGGCACAAGTAATTGGATTCCTTTCATCCTAGCTACCAGCTTCAGCCCCAGCCTGGCCATCATGGGCATGTATAGAGTAAACCAATGGATGGGAGCTTTCTGCGTATCTCTATTGCTCATATTTTAAAATACAAAATTGAATATGGAGCAAATTAATGCTTCTCTTAATTGTATAGACACAGATAACTTTATTATTCGATAAAATTTTCCCATTTCTTTCCTTCCACTCTATTGCTCTAATGACAACTTGTATCAGAAACCTGCAATCCAGAATTTTGAGAACTTATTATTGAATGGGTTTGGGAAAATAAAAAATAATTCTAGTGTATCTCTCAGCAGTGATCTCACCTCAGGAAGTCAAAATGGACAGCAACTTGGGAACAGAAGACAGGAGGAGAAGGAAAAAAAGAAAATATTTAGAAGTCTAAGGTATTAACATATAGAAAGTTATATGAGAGGGGGAGGAAGGGGGGTTATATCTTTTAATGGTCAAAGATGCATTAAAATAGCAGTAATACAGAGATTGAATTCTAAAGGAGAGTTGTGGTTTGGTTTTCTCAAGTTCTTGGAAAGACCCTGAGAAACAGAACCCGAAGACATATAAATGTGTATCATGAAGAAATCCCCATGGAAATATTAAAGAAGCATTTTGGCATTAAATACTACCAGATGATCAGAACAGCCAATGGATAATTTTGCCATTGCCCACTGGCCACTTGAGCACATGTATCCTCCTACCTGCTCCCTGTTTTAACAAGGTAAGATTCATTTACTAGTGACCCTTCTGGGCTATTCCCTGCAGTCAATCCCTCAGCCACCTATGTATTAAATTCAAGGGCCCTGTTCCTATATGAGTCAATGACCAGTTGTGATACAACACCGTATTTGCTCCTCGAGAAGATGTGGACCACGGAGAAGGCTGACCCCTCCATACCAAATGTCTGGAAGGCATCTTCATAGTCTCCTTCAAAGATAAGAGAATAAGGCATGGCTACAGTAGATACAAGTGATCTGAAAACTAAAGGGCTACTCATTGGTCTATGCTGACAATGCAGAAAGAGTGACAGTATGGCAGAGGGGGGACAAAACTATACAAGAAGAAGGTTGAACTGGAACCAGTCCTTTTGAACTCAAACCCTATTTTAATTTTTCCACTATATAATTTTCTAAGCCACTGGAGGAAGAGGTATGTAGGCCCAAGTCCCTAATCTGTCCATGTGTGTAGAGCTTCTTGGACTCTCAAGTATATATTCATTTCCAGTGTCAGAATGGAAGATGAGGATTCATAGGCAAAGATCCCCTCACCGATCACTGTCATGGAGTGTTATACCAAAGATGCTGTCTTTTTTTTTTTTTTTTTTTTTGATCCCCAGAATGATCAAAGATAGTGGTGATAGGCCAGTGGCGCCATCTACAGGCTGGATATACAGAAGGTATCTGTAATTCTATCAAGGACCTTGACTGAGAGGAATAACATTTCTCCTTATCTCTGGTTAATATATTTCAGTGTAGACTTTAGATATCAGTAAAACCTGTGTGCAGCAGATGGAAGGAACAAACTCACATCTCAGATATCACTGAACATCAAAAGAATATAATGAAAGAGGCTTAGAGGTCAAAATTGAATGGAGAAGGAGAGAGAAGAGACTCATCCTTGTTACTCAGAAGGCTCTGGATTCAGATCGCCTGGGTTAACATTGTGCCTCTACCACTATTTTGGATTTCCTAGCAGTAAGACACTGATGTAAGCATACAGCTGCACAGAGTTACTGGAAAATCTAGAATGGAATCATGGAAAAGAAGCTGCACTGAGAGGATGCAAGCACACCCAAGGTTCCTACAGGTGCATGTGGGGTTAGGCAGACAGAATTACACAAGGAAGGAGGTAGCCCATCTATGTTTCTCTGTACTGACTCATCATTTGATACAGGCTCTTCCTGTAGAGGGGCACATTTGGGGGCTAAGTGATCACAACTGAGAGAAATTTTCAAAAGGGTCTCAGTTACAGCTGGGAAAATGGGTATCTGCTTCCCAGAGGGTAAATCTTTTTGCTACACCAAATATCTTCTATGGTCTACCATTTGTACAAATAAGCTCTAATTGTTTTCCATGCATTTGGGGGCTAGTATCACTAGGATTCAACTGTTTTATTTTACTGGAGAGATTTAGATGAGAAAGTTTAATGGGACAAACTATAGTTCCTGATGCTACTGCTGAACTTGAAGCCACAGGTAAAATTTTTTTTTTTTTTTGACAGGCAGAGTGGACAGTGTGAGAGAGAGATACAGAGAGAAAGGTCTTCCGTTGCCGTTGGTTCACCCTCCAATGGCCGCCGCTGACGGCGCGCTGCGGCCGGCGCACCGCGCTCGTCCGATGGCAGGAGCCAGGAGCCAGGTGCTTTTCCTGGTCTCCCCATGGGGTGCAGGGCCCAAGCACTTGGGCCATCCTCCACTGCACTCCCGGGCCACAGCAGAGAGCTGGCCTGGAAGAGGGGCAACCGGGACAGAATCCGGCGCCCCGACCGGGACTAGAACCCGGTGTGCCGGCGCCGCAAGGCGGAGGATTAGCCTGTTGAGCCATGGCGCCGGCCCACAGGTAAAATTTACCATGTCTTTTTCCAGCTACTCGTTCTAAATTCTCAGCACGCACAAATACCTAGTCTAATTTCTCAGTACCCACAGCCAGTGCTTTTGTTGATATCAGGAGCTAACTCGATGGGCAACTCATTCCCTCAAGATATACACAATCTATGCCCTTGGCCACCTTGCTATCCTCAGGCTGTGGCCATGGCTCTTTATATACTTACCATCAGTAACAGAAAGACATACTCTTTTTTAATTAATTTTTTTGACAGGCAGAGTTAGACAGTGAGAGAGAGAGACAGAGAGAAAGGTCTTCCTTTTTCCGTTGGTTCACCCCCCAAGTGGCCGCTACGGCCAGCGCATTGCAGCCGGTGTGCTGTGCTGAATCAAAGCCAGGAGTCAGGTACTTCCTCCTGGTATCCCATGCGGGTGCAGGGCCCAAGGACCTCAGCCATCCTCCACTGCACTCCTGGGCCACAGCAGAGAGCTGGACTGGAAGAGGAGCAACTGGGACAGAATCTGGCGCCCTGACTGGGACTAGAACCCAGTTGCCGGTGCCGCAGGCAAAGGATTAGCCTAGCGAGCCGTGGTACTGGCCAGCAAGACATACTCTAGTGAAGTGTGCCCCTATCCCTGCTGTACAGCAGACCCCTATCTCAGGAAAGTGGTCAGCATCTGTTACCCTTCCTTTTCTGCTCTTCTTTTGGCATGAGAAGAGCGAAATGGTGTGGCAACAACAATGGCTTGATACTTACTGAGACATTTTTTTCTGACTTCTGATAGAAGAATTTCTTTCTAGTACCCAATATCTCTAAATCTTAAAGCCCAGAGTCAGGTGCAAGAGAAGCATATACTCTCTAAAACTGTCAACTGGAATGATAGTTAACAGAATCACTCAAATTTTACACCCTCATTCCAAGACCAATGTGCTATATAGCAATGTTGGGGACAAGGAATTACCAAATGGCTAATTCTATATTTTGCATCTTCAATTATGGTGTTTTATCTCCAAATGGGCACCTCAGTTGTGACCTCAGAAGGCACCCTGGCAGCTTCTGTGTGATATAGTATGGAAAAGGATTAGTAAATGCCATGATCATGTACGAAATGCTGTATCTTCTTTGCTATAAATTGAGATTGTTGGCATGCTATGACAGTATGCAGGATCCTGTGTAAATGGAATATAATTTCTAAGATCATTGTGCTAGCTCACATCCTGAGAACAGTGCATGCAAATCTATAAGGGTTTGAATGGTCATTCCTGTCAAGACGAATTCCTACTTCAAAATTTTCTTGTTAAAAATTAACTGATTGGTTTTTTGACGATGATATCATATTAAAGACTTACCATTAGATTCTGTTGATAAAAGGATAGAAAGTTGACAACAGTATCTAAGTAAGCCCTGGTGAGTGAAAATTAGGCTCTGGGCTTGTGCTTAGCCTCCATTCATTCCACCACTGCTATTTTCTTTATAAATCTAATGTACCAGCCATCAAGAGGCCAATTATAGAAAATGATTTATATCAAATTGTCAAGTCATTCTATATATGTTGTTGTTTGCTGTCTCTTCTCAGATGGATGCCCTTGGGGTGGTAATGGGATTAATCTGAGATCCAGATCCTGATATTTCATGCCTGCTCTCATTGGTCTACCACATTCCTTGTACCTGGATTCATTGGTCCCAGTCTTCCAATTCTTTGTCTTTAATGTTCTGAGTTAGCCTGTCATTGTCCATGAGTCTTTATATATTCTTTGCCTCATCATTATCTATCCATACAAAGATAATTAGCTATACTACTCCCCAGAGCTCTGCCCAATGGAAGTACTTTACTTCATGCTGCCTTTTAGGCATTTCCAATTGTGCCTAGAGTGTAGCATTGGTCTATTTTAGGCTTTTATCCAGATATCAAGAAAAAACTTCAATGAATGAAACTTGGTTTTGATCTTCCTCTACCAGTTGGCCATAAGTGACTCCCTTATTTGGTCATGGAGTTAATGGAAGAACCCATTTCTATATAGCTTCCTTTATGACCTCGTCCAGACATAATATATCTCATGACTTGGTGGGCCTGAAAGAACTAATGATGTGCAGTTGTGTATAACATATTATTTTAAGCTTTATTTATCAGGAGACCTATAGCTATTAGGGCCCAGTTATACAACAAGAACTATTTTTCAAATATATTATTTTCTACTGTAAATGACATGTAAATATTCTAGAAACTTAGTGGTGTTCCAAAATGCAACATTGTGGGTCTCCTTTTGCAGCAGCTCAGAAATTCCCTATTATATATGCTATGGAATGAATATTGATCTATTTCCAAAATTAAAATTTCATGTTGAGAAACTAATATCCGATGTGATAAAATTAGAGGTTTTAGGAAAAAATTAAAGTCAAGAGAGTCCTACCATTATGAATGAGATCAGGTTTTTTTTGTTTTTTTTGTTTTTTTTTTTTTTGGAAAAGAGATTGAGGGAATCTCTCTTGTCCTTTTTGCCAAGGGATGACACAGAGAAGACATCCCTACCAGAAAAAAGCTTTTACTGGGTGATGAATCTACCATTCTTTTGATTTTAGATTTTCCACCATCCATAATTAGGAGAAATAAATTACTTTTTTTATTTAAAAATTAACCAGTATAAGGAATTTTGTTAGAACAACCTGAATGGATTAAGAGAACATCTCTCTATCATACATATTTCTAATAGCATAGGTGTCTGGGTTTATACTCTCCTTATAGCCTATTCTTATTATAAAATACTTCCTAAATTTTGGAGTCTAGTAAGAGCTGGTGATTTTTTGTATCACCTGAAAAATTGATCAGAATATATTCTTAAGTAGAACACATATTCCCACCACAGCATGAAGATTCTGAGCTCTGTTAGCCATCCTTACAACTTTCTGAAGATTGGTTGTGGTAGCTACAAAACTGGCTACGTATTGTTAGGAATTAAATTGAGCCCCTCTCCCAAAATCATACACTGAAGACCTAACTCTCAAAGTCACTGTATTTGGAGATAGGGTCTTCATGCAGGAAATAAAAATTAAATGGAGTTATAAAGGTGGAGTCTTAATAGCATAGGATCAGTGTCCTTATAAAAGGAGAGACATAGGGCACTTGGGCACTTTCACTTGTGTTATTCTGTCATGCAAATGCTCTCTACATGCATGTAGAAAAAAGGTTATGTGAGAACATTGCAAGAGAGTGGCTCATGCGAGCCAAAAATAAGACCCCACTAGAAACCAATCCTATTGGCACCTTAACCTTGGATCACCCAAGATCTCAGAGTATCCAGAACAGTCAAAAGTGAAATTGCTGATGTTTAGCACCTAGTCTAAGATTTTCTGATATGGTAGCTCAAGCAAACTTATACTAATTATGATATTTGTGTCTACTTGCTGTTGCTGAAAGCCGTATCATCTAGACTCTGTTTTCTGAATTCTATCATCTCTTTTGCTATCACTGCATCAAGCTGTGTAACAGAACCTCCCACTCTGAGCCCTGCAAAGAAAGATAGCTACCACGGTGCTTCTCAGTGCTTCTGGTGCACCTCTCCCAGCCCTTGATTTATCACTTTGGTAAATGGAGTATCCTAGGCTCTCCTGCTGAGCTACTCAGCTGGTACAGTTTCCAGTCTTAAATATACATCCATCACACCATGCAATTTCTCCCAGTCTTTGGGTTCTATATTATATCACCATCCCTTTCAGGCATGGGAATTCTATATACCTTTCTGAAAGCTTTCGTTTCGGAGTCATCCTAGTGCATAATAACACTATCTTGTGAGATCCTCATCAGGGATCAATTGCTGTATCACAAGAGAATCCACACCCATCATTAAATTCTCCATTATCTAACCCTAAGTTCTGACCCAAAACTTTGAGAATTCAGTCCCATGCATAGTCCACTGGCTGTCACTGGTTTATGTTGGCTACATCCTACAGCTCCTTCAGGGTGTAAACCCTCACCTCCTTAGAAGACCCAAGACCTCTCTGGCCACATTTTGTAGTGATGCGACCCTAGTTTGTATCCTGATGGCCAAGAAGAAAAGTGGCCTATACATTTTCTTTACGCAGAAGAAAACTCTACTCTCTAACAGAGAGCAATGAGAGGCTTCTGCAACTGAAAAGAACTGAGAAAGACCTGAGACTACAAGGGGTTTGAGCACATAGACACAGAAGTCGCTATACCAAGTTTTAGGGTCTAATTCCTCCCTAAATAGGTATTTCCCTTTCACGCGGCTGCCTAGCTACTGAGGCTAACTCGACCTGCTCTGGAGTTCCGCTACTATTAAAATGAAGTCCTGAACATGAGACTCAACTTTTCCTGCCCTCGGGCTCAGGAAATTAGTCTTCTATATGCTGAAAATGAGGCCTTCTGATTTTCACATTTCACTGTCAGCTGGTACTTGCTCGCTCTCACCTTCTCATTGTCATTCTCCAATGCGTTATTGGCACTGAAAAAACCTACCAAATCACATTCTTACTACTGTTCAGCAGATCTACTCATACGGCCCCCATCAGCATTCCCTTCTACTAGTTTCCATACAAGTGCCTTACCTTGATAGTTTTAACTATTGCACAGGCTAGCATTGGCCGTTGCTCCATTTAATACCAGGGCTTTTTATTGCCACTAATATGAACAGTCAAATTCTAAAACCCATTTTAAAGGTGTCTTCTTTGGATCAGAGCTCTCTTAGATCTTTGAGAAACAAACATTAGGAAGGAGATTTGAGTGCAATAAATCTAGAAAGGCGTGCCCCCGGGAACAACATCTATAGTGTATGAAGGCGGTAGGACTGGGCTGCAAAATCGGCCTCCTCCAGTTCCACAGGGAGTTCTGGACTGGGATGAATTTCATAACTTCATCACTTAAGGTAAGGAGCCACATTTCTACAGTTCCTGAACAATAAGATATAGCCTGCAGGCGGCCACCAAGCAACAGACTTGACTTTGGGCTAAATGACTTGTGGCTGAGGACAATGTTCAGAGAGGGTCTCAGTTATGAGGAGTCAGTCACCTATATTTCCAACAGTTACAGGAAAACAATATCTCAGTCTTCAAGTTATTCACTGCAGCATGCATTATAACCTGCACTTGTCTGTGTCTCACCTACTTAGTAATACATTTAAGATAACAGGATCAACTTTATAGGCTATTAAAGAATTACATAATTTAATCCATGTAAAGTGCTCACTAGTGTATAGGAAGTGTCCATGAAAATTAGATTCCAATAAAACACACTAGTGTTTTAGTAATAATTCTAACTATGATGTACCTACATTAAACCATGGAGACTAAAAGAAGGACTTGAAATTCTGTGTTGCATTAATTAATACTCATTAAGCTGATTTAAGTAATTCAAGGTTTTACCTAAAAGAATCCCCAAATGAATGGAAATGACATTAGTGAGGACCAACTCCAAAAGCTCCCTTTTTTTTTTTTTTTGGACAGGCAGAGTTAGTGAGAGAGAGAGAGAGAGAGAGACATAGTGAAAGGTATTCCTTCCATTGGTTGTTGGTTGACCCCCAAAATGGCCACTACGGCTGGCGTGCTGCACCAATCCGAAGCCAGGAGCCAGGTGCTTCCTCCTGGTCTCCCATGCAATTGCAGGGCCCAAGCACTTGGGCCATCCTCCATTGCACTCCAGGGCCACAGCAGAGAGCTGAATTGGAAGAGGAGCAACCGGGACAGAACCAGTGCCCCAACCAGGATAGAACCTGAAGTACCGGCACCACAGACAATGGATTAGCCTAGTGAGCTGCAGCGCCAGCCAAAAGCTCCCTTTTAGAAGCTTCTAGGTCTTCCCTTGCTACCTTAGCCGGTAGGCATTAAGAGAATAGCACAGGCTTACTGTACTTACAGCTTAACAGCGATGGGGAAACTTCTACCTGCCAAGGACCATTTGGATATTCATAACACTATTCAAGGGTAAAACAAAGCTATAAGCTTAAAAAGTAGCCTCCTATAGATTTATTGTTTCAAGTCCCATCTGTGGTTACCTTGGCAGGATCAGGCCAAATGATGTCACGACTTGTACAGTTTGTGAGTTGCATGTTCCCGCCTCTGGTGGAAGAACCATTTTACAAGCAAAGATTGATTATAAACGGTGATGTTTTCTCTAGGTTCTAGAAGAGAGAACTTTGAGAATACATGGAAGATCCGAGTCATATAAGGCATCAGTATGGAAAGTTAAGAGCAGTGGGAGAAATATTTAATGATCTATGTAGTAAATGGATGCCGAACTCAGACATCCATAGGGTCAGGGAAGCCTGTCTGAATTCTGAGTCAACCTCTTAGTTAAAGAAATTATCTTACTTGGTACAAGTTTAAATCACCCGTGTACTATGGGTTGATAAGAGGCATGACAATCCTGCCTATTTTATGGTTTTACTATGAGACCTAAGTAAGACACAATAGCTGAAGTGCTCAGCCTAACACTCAGTACATGGTGAACCTAAGTATTGGTTAATAGCATCATTACTAATTGTGTATCAAAAACCAACAATCAGACAAGCTAGGTGGTCACAATAATGGGCCACACAGCTAACCTAATTTATTTCTCAAGGAATTGACCTCAGCTATCTTAGTGCTTGGAACAATGTCTAGATAAATGTACACAGTCAAAAGTTCTGTGCTTGGAAACTAAGAAAAACTAACTGGCGCATTTTTCAGATGCAGAGAGGTGCGATCCTTCCTAGCACTTAAGTTCCCTCCCTTGTTTGTCTTGTTTAGGGAAGCGCCAATGCCCTTTTAGTTTAATGACAGGCAGTAGAAAGGGCTCTACATTTCTGCAGGATGAGGCTAAGATTTGCTGACATTGAGCTGAAACTGGATAACTATTCATTATTTATAGACCTGTTCACATAATGGAAAATGTTTCTTTTTCTTTGCCTCTTTTTTTCTTCCCACTCAATCACACAAAAAATGTTTAATTAATGGCGTGTGCAAGTCTTAAGCAAAGATTTACTTTTTTTATGGGCTTAGCAAATTCTTTCAGCCGCTTCCTCCCAGATGCTGGCAAGCCTGTTTGCTTGTATTCATCTGCTCCTCTAGCAACCAGTCATGGGTTAAGACTGCTTGTCAAGGAGCTCAGAGGTCTGTGTGGGCGGGGCTGGATGCCTTCAGCATCACCCCCACTACACATAGATCTGTAGATGGCAGCTTCGTCCATGTCCTCAGGGGAGCAGTTAGATGAATGAGCCCCAGTTTATATATAATGGAGAGTTGCATTCATTGTTCTAATAAACTAGTTAATATGCACACAGACATGGTCAGAATTTATGTTTTAATAAATTGTGTGATTTCTTCTTTTTCTTCAGTTTTTACTGAAGGTAAAACCTGCTCTTAATTTTAAAAAGCTGTAATCACATAATAAATATTTTATATAACTGATGCTTATCACATCAAAAAATAAGAACCCACACATCTGTAGGCAACCAACCTGAAGCCAGGTGGTTACTGGAACAGATTACATGAAGTTGTAATCTGTTGCAGATTACAACTGTTGCAGAAGAAAGTGGTATGAGATCATCAGGCTGGGAGAGAACCATTTGTTAACAGGCATCAGTTCAAACCTAAACAGCAGATCCTGCCATAGCTAACTTTTGGCTTTTTCTTAGAAAATTTAGGTTGGGGGCCGGCACTCTATCACAGTAGGCTAAACCTCTGCCTGCACTGAGGGCATCCCATATGGGGGCTGGTTCGTGTCCCAGCTGCTCCTCTTCTGAGCCAGCTCTCTACCACGGCCTGGGAAAGCAGTAGAAGGTGGCCCAAGTGGTTAGGACCCTGCACATGCATGGGAGACCTAGAAGTTCCTGTTTCCTGGCTTTGAATCAGCCCAGCTCCAGCTGTTGCAGCCATCTGGGGAGTGAACCAGCAGGTGGAAGGCCTTTCTCTCTGTCTCTCCCTCTCTGTAACTCTACCTTGCAAATAAATAAATAAAAAAAATTTTTAAAAAAGGAAAATTTAGGTTAAATTAGGAAAAATTAGGTTAAATTCTCTACTCCCTCTGTTCACTGATATTCTGAAAACTTTCCTTCCCAGCTTAATAGTTTAGTGAACAAGTGAACTTCAGTGTTCAAGTGGTGAATCTAGCATCATTTACAACCAGAATAAATGAAAATTTTGACATTTCTCTCCTTCAAACAGATTTTTTTTCAGTAATAGAATAAAATGATTTATCCAGAAATAATAGCTGGGGATAGGGAGGAAAATGCAAACTGACATTCATACATATATACAAAAATGGAATTAAAAGGTCAGTTTATTATGACACATTTTTGAAATGCATACAGTTTTTTATAATATGCATTTCCATCTATTTTTGAAGGCCTCTCATATGCATGGATTTCAAAATTTTAATTCCATTTTTATGAATATTTAAGTATATCCTTGATGCTAGCTAAAATATTTTAAGAGATATGCTTATTCAGATTTGAACATTATACAATGTATAAATATACAGAAATATCACATGGTACTCCTTAAATGTGTATAATTATATGTCAATTAAAAATAGATTATTACATTTCCCTTGACACTGCACTATTTAACAATTTTAAGTACATTTTTTTTTGGAAAATGGAGGACACACTGAGACACATTGGTTAGTTACCATCAAGAATAAGTCTTAAGGCCGGTGCTGTAGCACAGTGGGTTAAAGCCCTGGCCAGAAGCACTGGCATCCCAGATGAGCACCAGTTCTAGTCCTGGCTGCTCTTCTTCCTATCCAGTTCTCTATGGCCTGGGAAAGCAGTAAAAGAGAGCCCAAGTCCTTGGGCCCCTGCACCCGCCTGGGAGACGCAGAAGAAGCACCTGGCTCCTGGTTTGGATCATCAGCACAGCTCCAGCTGTTGAGGCCATTTGGGGAGTGAACCATCGGATGGAAGAACTCTCTCTCTGTCTCTACCTCTCTCTGTAATTCTTTCAAATCAATAAAAATAAATCTTAAAAAGAGTAAGAGTCTGACATTTTCTTTTTGTATACCTTATCTTCTGTGACACAGTAAATGACTTCATTAAAAGCAATCTTTTCACACATTCTTGCTCTGTAGATGGAACAGCCACATTTGTCAATCTTTCTCGATGTCTTTTTCATAACTGATTTACATTTTTTAATTTCAAAAGTATCTTTCACAAGAAGCAACACAAATGCAAATAATTACAAAAAGGTTCTCACTCCAGAAAGTTTTCCAGAGCCATAATATAAACTGACTATATTTACATAATTATATTTTTATAATTTTAACATTGTATAAAATATTAATAATTAATCCTACAAATAATAAATTAATCCCACAAATTGCCTTAATTGTCATGTCTTTCTTTTGGATATGTTGTCAGCTTTTAAATGTTACTTCCATTGAAAAAGTCTAAATACAACTAAGAAATTCCAGATGGTCTGGCCAGCGCCATGGCTCAATAGGCTAGTCCTCCGCCTGCGGCGCTGGCACCCCGGGTTCTAGTCATTCTCAGGGCGCCAGATTCTGTCCCGGTTGCCCCTCTTCCAGGCCAGCTCTCTGCTGTGGCCCGGAAGTGCAGTGGAGCTTGGCCCAAGTCCTTGGGCCCTGCACCTGCATGGAAGACCAGGAGGTAGCACCTGGCTCCTGGCTTCAGATCAGTGCGGTGCACCAGCCGCATCGCACTGGCTGCAGCAGCCATTGTGGGGTGAACCAATGGAAAAAGGAAGACCTTTCTCTCTCTCTCTCTCTCTCTCTCTCTCTCTCTCTCTCTCTCACTGTCCACTCTGCCTGTCTGAAAAAAAAAAAATCCAGATGATCAAATAGAATGGTATAATTATATAACTCAAGTTGCATAACATGGATTTTATACTCACTGTGTTATTATTTCAAATCTACTTTTTCAATAAAGGAATATATAGAGATATAGGGATAGAGACAAACTGTTCCCAAAGCAAGTTTACCAATTCTAATGAATTTCAAACACAGAAGTAATGTATAATAATATGGCTAAAACATGTAGAATGCAACATTTATTCAAGAGAAATACTAAGCTATGCTAATCTGAATCTTACATATTTTTTTTTTTGACAGGCAGAGTGGAGAGTGAGAGAGAGAGACAGAGAGAAAGGTCTTCCTTTGCCATTGGTTCACCCTCCAATGGCTGCCGCGGACGGCGCGCTGCAGCCGGCGGGCGCACCGCGTTCATCCGATGGCAGGAGCCAGGTGCTAGGTGCTTTTTCCTGGTCTCCCATGGGGTGCAGGGCCCAAGCACTTGGGCCATCCTCCACTGCACTCCCGGGACACAGCAGAGAGCTGGCCTGGAAGAGGGGCAACCGGGACAGAATCCGGTGCCCCAACCGGGACTGGTAACCGGTGTGCTGGCGCCGCAAGGCGGAGGATTAGCCTGTTGAGCCACGGCGCCGGCACATATTTTTTTTTTTTAATTTAGCAATAACTAGGATAATTGCCCAGGACATAGGTCAATAAAAGATTTTCTGTTTCCTAGAAGAGAAATGTCACTGCCATTGTTTAAAATGACTGGCATAGAATGATCATAAAAGGTACCCTGAAATGACTTGGTTTCATTATTGTTTTTAAATTCCGCAAAGACAACTTGCCTCATCCTCATTACTGACTGTACTGGAGTGGTCCATTCATCTCTCACCCCTGACCATCTTTTATCCTTTGAACTTAGCCAATGCTCTTCCTTCTGGGGCTTCATCACTCACAGTCTCCCAACAATTCCACCTAAGCTTATTACTCTTGTATCAAAAATACACCAGCACTAATATGATCTCTGCTAACCTATTCTTCAGCTACTCTGACATATTTGTTAAACCAAGTAATCATAGAGGCACACTCTGGGAAAATTTAACATTTTTAAGGCCTGGAAAGAAAAAAACATATGCCCAAGGATTATGGAAAATGATAAGACTCAACAATTAATCAGAGATCGGATTCCCAAGAGAATTCTTCCAGAACAGGGTAAACAAATATGAAGCCTTGATTCAGTCTATTACCATTAATGCATTGAGAGAAAAAGACAGGAGAGAGAAAATGACTAATACATGTGAATTTCACTTCACACTTTGTCACTTTCCCTTTTGCTGCTATTATCCTGTGCTGATCTAACATCTGACCAACAGAGAGAGACAGGGATGATGGAATTCTTTTGGGGGAATTTAATAAGTCATAAACAAATACATTCTCCTAAAAGAGAGACTCAAAAGCAAATGTACAGAAAAGAACTTCAGCAAGCAGAGGTGGCACAAAAGCAAACAATAGATGGGAAAAGGAGAGTTTGTGTTTTGAATCATGAAGTCAATGATTGTATGCAGCGACTCCTTTCAACAAAACACATTAATAATTTATTAATGTCAAGCATTGTCTTGACAAGTGCAAACTACTCTCTGCAAACCCTCGGCTGACCCACTGATGAATTAAAACGATCACATTTACACAATACACCAAATCTCCATATTCAATACCATGAGCTCCTTGATTTGCAGGCAGCCCTCATTTCCCAAGTATATCTCCTCCCCTGCTTTCGTCTCTAGACATCATGGGAACAGAGGGGCTTTGGTGATTTGTCTGCCATTATGAAACTATATTCCTGGAAGATTAAGCAAGGATTGGGTCCTAAATGCACACACAAAGGAGCCTGGAATATGAAGACCATGGGGAATCATAGAAGGATTTTAAAGCCCACAGAATCCCTAGAGTTTTACTGTTTTAACAACTTCACATTGACATAATAGGTTGAATGGTGACCCCAAAATGATATGTCAACACCAAACCCCTGGAATCTGTGAACGAGATCTTAATTTGTAGATGTCACTGAACTAAAACTTTTTAAATGGATTCATCTTACATTATCTGGGTGGACGACTCTAAATCCAACGACAAAATTTTCATAAGGGACAAAGAGTATATAACATTTCAATTATATGATGAGTAACTTCTGGAGATCTAACATATTACAGAATGACTAATTGAAGTGTACTATGTACGTGAAATGTGCTAGCAGAGTAAATATTTTTACTGGGATATTGTGCTGAAGGCTGGGGCTTTAACCCACTGCACCACAGCGCCAGCCCCCAACAGAATAAATCTTAAATGTTCTCACCACATACTCAAAAACAATGGTAAGTGTGTAGGTTATGGTTGTGTAAATACCTTAATTACGGTAATCATTTTAGAATCAAGTTACAGCAAAGCATCGCAGTTTGTATCTTATATATATGCAATGATTTGTCAGTTATGCTTCAATGATGTTGGGACGAGAACAGACAGATCAGAGGAATACAACAGAAGCCAGTGTGAGGCATAGCAGAGAGCTGCTACTACAAGCTATTAGGGGGAGCAACACTGAGAAACTGGAAATTCGAGACAATAAGTATCCTCTAAAACTCCAGAGAGAGTGAAGCACTACCAACAGCTTAATTTCAAACTTTTGGTCTCCAAACCTTGAAAGCATGCATTCAATTGTTTGCAAATCATAATTTTCTGTTAATTTTTATGGCATCCACATGAAACTACAACAGATGGTGACAACCTGAAGATTGTCTGATGTTGGGGCTATGACTGGTGGAGGGATATAAAGAAAGAAGCTATTACTGCAGGACGTTTCTAGAGAAATTTAAGCCAAAATGTTAACTCAGGATGGCAGGACTTAATAGAATATTTATTTTCCTCCAAATTGTCCAGTTTTTAAAGAGCAATGTACATGCTTCATTGTATAATGCTTAATATAAAACTACATAAGAGAAAAAGGACTGGAGAGAAAGAGGGCATGGAGCAGAAGAGGTGCTCCTTCTCTTTTTATTTATCTTTTAATCTGACAAATATTTGCCGAGTACTCACCATGTGCCAGTTGCTGATGTAGGCATTATAGGGCTAGCAGTGAATAAAGCAGTGAGCAAAGAAAAAATAAATCTCTGCCTTACAGGTAGAACAAATAGAGGAAAAACTGTTTCCACAGAGGCTCAGGTAACTTAGTTTTAAAAGGATCCCCCTGGATGCTGTGTTAGGTGAGAGCAGGTAGATTTGGAAGGCCATCACTGTTCTCCAGCTGAAATGGTAGTGTCCGTGCTAGGATATCAATTAGGAGGCTAAAGCCTGTTACGAATGTCTTGATTATAGACCAAGGGGATAATGATATTGACGTGATGTTTTTAAGACCTGTGGTCACCATGAGGCTGTAGAATCTCAGGTTATACAGATGGAAGCTTATTGCCTAGTGGTGGTAGAGGCAACCTTATGCAGAGTCCTGGGGTTCTCTATGGCATCCTCTCAATGGAGAACTGTGGTATCCAAGATGAAGTGCTCAGAGGTGGCTGAGACAGGGAGGACAGTCTCATTCATAGGCAAATTCTCTAGATCTGGCCCTACCCCCCAACTCTATTTCTGAGGGTCAGGCCCAAGGCATACCCTTACAAAAACTGTTCTGATTAGATGACACCCTTCTTCACCCAATATATTGTAAAAAAAAAAAAAAATTTTACATGTTTAGTCCTAAGGTCAAAAAACCGTCTCCAACTGTTCCCTAACAAAATGTCCACCAGAAAAATCACTGATGATATTTTTATGGCTGATTACCAGGATATGCTTGAGAAATCTTACTTTTTTAGGCTAAAATAGTATGTTGTGAACATACTTTTCAAAGTGTTACATTTTAAAGTTGCTAATGTGAGCAAGATAAATGTGTTGGAGTATGAGCGGACACCTTATCAACTACCATATTCTCTTTATTCTTCTGTTTTCTAGGATAACGATGACATTTTGAATATTTTTATCTTCACACTACCACTGTTTATATTAATCAACAGATACTAGTTAAGAGATTTCCACTGCTATTAGGAACTTTAGTTCAATGGAGCAGGTGATAGTATTCCATCTTTTACTTAGGGATAATTTAGTCCTGAACAGTTTAAACCACTAGTGTATGCTATACCCTTAAGAGGTATCAAAGTAATTAATATATGCATTTATACTGGTTTGTTATATGAGTTTCCAGAAATGTTTCTTCCCCATATCATAAGACCTGTCCTTTCCATCTAAATTCAAAGGTTATTTTTCAAATAAATTTGTTCTCAAATGAGTAGAAAGAGTTGTAAAACCTTAAGTTACCTGTTCTCCAAAACCATTAGGTTGCTTTTTATTTATTTGAGAGGAGAGCCATATCTAATTGAGCAAATCCTGATAGCTCTATTGGAATCAGAACACCCAAATCCTCTCATTCCACCTACAGACATTAGACAAAATCTTAATTACTGAAAATTAACCAGCCAACTAACAGTCACTGAGTTGTCTAATGGAAATCAATTGCCTACTTTTTACAAAATGAACAACGTAATTGAGAAGCAGACTGGTTCTCTGTAAGCTCCCCCCCCCCCAAGCAGGCTTTGTAATTATCACAGCTTCATTCTAAAGAAAGATTTGCCATTGACCATAATTTCCTTCCAATTCTCATAGTAGCACAAAAAAAAAAAAAAAAAGAAAAAAGAAAAAAGAAAACCATACGTAGAACACTAGATAGTAACACTGATTTTTCTCCTTAACTGAGATCTAGGAACAGAATAACCTGATCAGATCACTGATGTGAACATCTAAAAGTGACAAAGACAGACATTTTGGGCTTCGATTGAGTTTCAAGTTGCTTAGATAATGAATGCCATAAAGATGGATCAGGCAAATACTGCAATACTCTCATCTACTAGAAACTACAACTCAACACAAAATCATTTGCATATGCAAATATTTTCACCCCAGTTTGTTTTCCAACTATCTCAGATCCCACCCATCACTTTAAATCTTTTCAAATCCCAGCTCCCTTTTAAACACAATCACCAAGTTTTCTGGAGTGGTCATTTGTATTCTCTATCTTGGTCTCTTCAGGGGCTCCCTATCAACACACATTGAAAGGGGAACCCATTAGTCTCTAATAAATTTATCTAAGATTGTACATTTTAATTCTCATCAACAAGCAGTGACATTATATGTATAAAATATAAATTTATATATAGTCAATGTATTCCCAGAGATTAAAATCTTTATATGTAGCTGATTTCGTGAAGGAAAGAAACAGAAGAGATATTCTAGAAATGAGGAAAAAGACAATAGATTCTGCATCTATGAGATGATTAATACAACAAAACAAGTGAATAAATATTCAACCCAGATTAAGGGTTATGGGGCTTAATAGAATCTAACAATTGTACACTGTTCAGGTTTGCTAAAGCATTATGGTGACTGTGTAAAGCCAAGTTCAGGATCATAGGGATTAATTCTGAAGAGGACGTCCTCTATGTTTAAATCTTGAGCCTAGCTACTCTTTTTATGAAATCAATATGTAAAGCTCATAATTAATTCAATGGATGTCAACATCCAGTCTCGGTGAGATAAGGTGATTCTGTTAGTGGAGCGTTGCTACAAGAAGGCAGTACAATGACACCTTCCCTACATGCTCCTATGGTGCTTTCAGTACCTCTTACCATGTGTTTACAGCACTTACTACATTTCGTAATCTGATAGGCACCATATCCTTGCACTTGATAGTGGAGACTGTGTTCCACTTACTGTGTATTAAACTTCCTGCACATAGCAGGGACTGTTAGTACCAGCAAAATTCAAAAAGGAAAAGAGGAGAAAAAAAATGCTCCCACAAATACCGTACAGAGAATATCCAATGAGTATCAGATAAATGCAACGGCAAAGCAGGATTAAGAAACACCTGCATTCTATTTGCCCTTCAACCCTCAACCAGAAATCCCTTTACTATGTAGTAGCTCCATTTCTATTTCCCCTAATGATATTTAATAAACAGAGTATGGTTACATATGCCTAACATCAGTTCCTCCATGAAAGATGTGTGATCCATTCCAATCATCTCAACTGCTTATGCAGGTGCTCCTAAACGATTGCATTCTTTTTAATTACGTGGTCTCATAGGGCTCCACCTGTGAGGGAAAGCAATCCACAGATCTATACAGTTTAAAGAGAACCACCTTTCCCTGGGGTCTTCTCCCCACATGTTAGGAAATGCAACTGATAGTTCTAACAAGCAGAATCTCTTCCCCCTTAAGTCATGACCTGCTTATATGAGAAAAATTCAAAGCTTCTGGGCAAACACCTGAAGGCCGAATCTTCTTCCTCTCAGGTTTTGGCTGCTTGCCTTCAGACTGCAAGCTGGTGGAGTTCGTTCTCTAAAAGCTTAATAACCTGAAAACCGACCATTCAGCTAGAATACCTCTAGTTTTCAGCCCTACAGCTTGAGGATGGAGTGGGACTCTAATGCACTTGACTTTCTCACCTTCTGTTCATAGCCCATGCTTCCTATTACACCCACTCAGATCTTCAATGAGGCCAGAAGTGCAGAGGACTTTTGTTGACAGTTATCCCTAGAATAGCTACCGCACATCGCACATCTAAAGTAGCTACCATACAACTCAGGCAATTGGATTCTTTAGGTCAGAGGTCACCAAGGAGTGCTCCCTTTACAAAACTAGCAGCATCAAATTTCCCATCCCCTTGGAATTTATTCAAAATTAAATTCTTAGGTGACACTGTGTACCTACTTCATCATAAACTCTGGAGCTGGGGGGTCCAACAAACTGTTTTAGTTACAGTCAGGTCACTCTGAAACTCACTGAAGTTTGAGAAGTGCAGCTCTGAGTAATCACACCACAGTATTTGACTATAAGCCATGGACTAATTCATAGAACTAAGGAACAATCACTAACTTCAATGGGGTTTCAGGAATTTCAAGATTTGGAGACCTCAATTCAAAGGAGCTTTGCAGGTACTTGGGTGAACGTAGAAACAGACCACGCTGCCTTCTCATATGGCCCAAGGAGTGGAAGAAAGTTAATTGTTTCTAAATATAAACTTGTCAAAGCTAGACCTGGCCAAGGCGGGACTGGGCATCACAGAAGTCATTTCTTTCGTTCAGTTTTACTCTCTGTTCAGTTTCCTACAGGCTGGTTTTATTACACAGACTTTGCTCTCTAGCATTCCTCTCGACAAGGCTGTACCAGTCAGCGGTTCCTCACTGTAACATGATACCTGCGCGAGCTACCTTTAAAAGAGAAAACGTTTATTTAGCTTACAGTTTTGGAGGTTCAAGTCCAAGATCAGGCGGCCCCACTGAGTTGGCTCTGGTGAGGGTGGTGAGTGGCAAGGTCAGAGTGCTGGAGAGAAAGATCACACGGCAGGCCAGAAGTTGACAGTGAGGTTCAACCCTACTCCTTTATAAGCAACCCGTCACGGGACGTGCCTTCCACGGGCACGACCTCAATAACCTTAGAACCGCCCACAAAGCCAGCCTCCTGAAAACTATAATTGGATGAAGTTTCTACCCTCTTGACTGGTGCTTAAATGTCTACTTCAGATCAGGAGTATTAGGATAATTCAACAATGTGAACTATTTCATCACTGTGAAAGTAAGCTGTTGTAAGTAAGGATTGCTAGAACTGAAAGAAATCTACAGGTATCTTTACATCACGAATATTTGACATTTTCCTTTGTGGCTTATTATAAGCTATCTCCCTCATCTCTATTACCTCTCTCATCAAACTGTTTTTAACGTGAAGGGCTACAATGGTCCACAGCTGAAGAGAGTAGCCAGAACTCAGGTGCTTGGATCTGGGATCTGGGTGTCCCAAGGGCACCAGCTCATAGCTAGCAAAGTTTCATGTACATCCCAAAGTATAGGTGTTTATATGTTTGCATATGTGTGGGGATTAGAGTTAATCTCAGATATAAACTCATCCGCTGAATGTGCTTCTAAACCAGAACTGTATCCTACTGGGGTAAGCAGTTATTAAAATTCCACCATCCGGGAAGTGCTGAGTTACTCCTAGATTGACTGCATTTGCAGTGGGCTTTTTATACTTGCCTCAAATGTATACTTATCCCCAAAGGGAGATTTAAATGGACTTTATCCTCTGCTAGTCAAACTTGAAGAGCACTGAGTTGCAATCTCTCTCCTTACTTTCCTCTTTCCAACCTCAGGGCAGAAGGTTAGGATCATTTTTTCCAAAGAGAAACTTTCCCCAAGCATTTCTGCAACCTTCTCTATGGAAGAATGTGTGGGCTGTCTTCCCTGGGGCTGTCAGAAATGGGCTCGCAGTCATGCAAAACACTGTCCCTGGAGTTCGCCTCTGAGCCTGGCATTTCAAAGAGCCAAGCCTCTCACTCCTGGGCCAAGCCAAGAGACCAAACAGCAGCCACAAACATTGTGGAGTCTGCAGGGAAACGGGGAACTGGCTATACCGCCACCACACGATGTTAGCGCAGCTGTTTTCCATTCACAATCTGGTTCCAAGCAGACCAAGGAAAATACGAGAAGAAGCTGAGCTCAGACTCAATTATACATTCAAATTGCCTGTATTTAAAAACCCCTAAAATCTGTAATGGCTTAATTAAGCTGGTAACTTTATGGCATGCTTCTCCCTCAGCCTAACACAACTCTTTCTCTTTTGCTGAGAAGTGAATGCGACGATTCCATCTTGCTGGGATGGCTGCCGGAAGGAGGAGAACCTCCAGGATGGGAAAATGAAGAAAGCAGATCTTGGCAGAAGCTAAATTCCCCTCGTGGCAGCTGGACTACAAATCTCCAGGCCTTTGGAGTACATAAAGCAAGGCTCTCGGGGAGGGAGCAGACTATTTTAGGTTCTAAGAAAAGCAAGGTTGAGTTTTCACGTGGGGAAGCTGGCCTCTGGAGCTCACCAATTCATAGCTCTCTTTCAAAGAAGAGAGACCCAAACTATGACTATGGAAGAAGAGGCTCTGTAAGACAGCAATGTAACCCCACACCCATCTCCATCTAAAAGGTGCAGTGTTTTCCCAGTCCATGTGATGGATAGCCATGGGGAGGCATGTAATGTCATTGAAGGGGCTCCGAGCTTTCACGGGAAACCCTTGGTGGCAGTGCTCTCCCTCCCTATCATCTTCCTTAAAGAAAGGGCTCAGTCAGAGATGCAAGAGTTTCCGCATAGAAACCTGCAGATTGGGGCAGGCGTTATGGCCTCACAGGTCAAGTTGCCACTGAGGACATTTGCATCCCACATCAGAGTGCCAGTTTTGGTCCTTGCTACTCCACTGCTAACATGTCTAGGAAGCAGCAGATGATGCTCAGGTACTTCTTGCCACACACAAGAGTTCCTGCCACAAACAAGAGAAGCTTGGATGAAGTTCCTGGCCATTGCAGGCATTTAGGGAGTGAACCAGTGTCTAGAGGATCTCTGCCTGTTTTTCTCTGTCAGTCTGTATTGCAAAGAAATAAATACATCTCTTAAGAAGCTGAACTTTTAAAAAAAAAAGTTCAGGTCTGTTGTTGATGTTTGAGAATAGCTTCTCTGAGGATATGTCCTAACCGGGACTGGCCTTTCAAAGAATATTATTGGTTGATAACCTTTATTTCTATAGTTTTTATTTACTCTTTATTTCTAAATAAGCTATTTTTCCCTAATATCTCTCTTGTCTCACTCATTAGTAATAGAACTTTAAGTTGGTATGTTAATTTTCCTTATTAAAATGGGATAATACTACTAATTCCTATTCTACAATTTGGGCAAGATTTAATGACGTGCATGTGTAAGACACTGAGCACAGTGCCTCTTTCCTTTCCTATTTATTAAGAATTTTTATTTATTTATTTTGAAAGAGCCACAAAGAGAGAAGGAAAGAGAGAGAGACAGAAATCTTCCATCTGCTGGTTCCCTCCCCAGATGGCTGAAAATGGCCAGTGCTTGGCCAGGCCAAAGCCAAGAGCCAGAGCTTCATCTGGTCTCCCACATGGGTAGTAGGGATACAAACACTTGCACCATCTTCTGCTGCTTTTCTCAGGCCATTAGCAGGGAGCTGGACCAGAAGTGGTGCAGCCAGGACACAAACTGCTGCCTATATGGGATGCTGGTGTCCCAGGTGGCAGCTTTACTCGCTATACAATGCTGGCTCTCTTTCCTTGGTTATAATATTTATCCAGTTTGATGTATTTGAAAGGCAGAGAGACAGAGACAGAGATATTCTAATGCCCATAAAAGGCAGAGCTGAGCCAGGCTGAAGCCAGGAGCCAGGAACCCGATTCTCCTAAGTGGGTTACAAGAAGACAAGTACTTGAGCCATCACTTGATGACTCTTGGGTTGTTCTTTAGCAGGAAGTTTACATAGAAAGAAAGCAAAGCCAGAACTCAGGTGCTTGGATCTGGGATCTGGGTGTCCCAAGGGCATTTTTTAAAGATTTATTTATTTATTTGAAAATCAGAGTTACACAGAAAGAGACAGAGAGATCTTCCATCCTTGGGTTCACTCCCCAAATGGCTGCAATGGCCAGGTCTAAGCTAGGCTGGAGCTAGGAGCCAGGAGCTTCTTGCACAGCTTCTTCCCTTCTTGTAGGGCCTCAAGCACTTGGGCCATCGTCTGCTGCTTTCCCAGGGGCATTAGCAGGGAGCTGGATGGGAAGTGGAGCAGCTGAGTCTCAAACCAGCACTCATTTAGGATGCCAGCTTTGCACACAGTGGCTTTACCTGCTGCGCCATGGTGTGACATCCCTCTCCCCTCACCATGGTCATCTTAAGAATGCCATCTTAACCACTGTGCTAATTGCCTGCTCAGTTGTACCTGGATCTTAACAACTCAAAAACGGTAGGTAATAACAATTTTGGTTTTTCTTTCACCAATCTTGCATCCTATAGGATTTATATGTGTGGTAACAGCCTACAATTATATATCTAAACATGCATGCAAGAAGAGAAGATCTATTTCTCCATCCTAGCTCCTCAGGGTTACAGAGAGGTGATTGGTACCACAATCACCCTATGTTTTACTTATATGGGATTCCGGAATTTGTATTCTTATTTCTGCCTTAAGACCTGCTGGCATTAGCCATTTGGGAATTTAGCAAAAAGACTTTTCCATTTTTAGGAAGCCACATGTTCTCTAACTTCAAATCAAAGGTGAAATGCAGTGTGCCATGGCAATAATCCAATGTTTGGAGGCCACATGGACTTTCTGGTTTAAACTGATTTTCCATGAAGTCAAAATTCATTCTTTGCTTTTGAAAGTGCTGAAAGCGATTAGCTGAGACACAGAGAGCAGACCTAAGAAGGAGGCCTCTGGTGGCCAAAATGAGGCTTCTGCTTCTCCGTGTTTTAATGGCATGCGAAGGGCATTAATCTACACTTTCATTTCCTATTAACCAAATAGAAATGTCTTGAGATAATGTGAATACCTTATTGCATAACGGACTTTCTAAAGTATCTGATTAGGACTCTGTTTCTGTGTGAATTAGGCAGCCAGGAACACACTTCTTAAAAGCTGACAACTGGAAGCAGCTCACGAAAAGTTAGCCAAATGCCAGTGAGGAAACTTCAAGAGGATGTGTGTGTGTGTGTGTGTGTGTGTGTGTGTGTGTAGTCCAGTGCCTTCCTGCCATGTCCCATGCTGGCTACATCCTGTGTGGCAATTAAATGCAGAGATGTAGTCAGATTTCCCAAACGCCTCTTAAGAGCCATTAAGACAAATCACCCGGTCACAAATGGATGTTGGGCTATTACTGCAGCAAACAAAAGGAAAACCCCGTTTTTTGTAGGGTGCTCAAAACCCTTTTAAGAATAATGCCCTGGTTTTCAAGAGTATGGCTTTCCCAGAGACAAATTTTACAGACTATTGGGGCTGCTTTGCTGACTTTAATGGAGAAAAATATAAAGCTTATCATTTAGACAAAATTGAAAACAAGGAACAAACAAGGAAAAATAACCACCTCTCCCACCCCTCAGAAGGGTTTCCCCTTCTTCTGATCCCAGGGTGACCGCGTTGTTTGATGGAATTAGCTCACCTAAGGGTGTGCGAGGGACAGCTGGGGACTTACATGGCCCAGGGCCAATTTCTGCCTCTTTCCACTCCACTTCCCTGGCTTAGCCTCCGGGGGATTCCCCACATTAATCCTCGCTCTAGCCTCCCTCTTTCTACTCAGATGTACTTGAAATGTTTTCTTGGGAGATCCAGCCAGAAGCTCAGGAGCCCATCCTCTACACTGCTTTCCTTTCTTTCTGTTAAAGTTTCTTTTTATAGGACAGCCTCCCTGTAAACTTGTATTTGTTAATGTACACAGATACTATTTCCTCTGAAAAAGGGGTTATTCGTTCCAGAGAGAGTCACTGTGACTTGCTTGCTTCAACCATAAAGACTTCCTACATCCAGATTGTTCTTGGAGGTGTTTGGTTTTTGTTTCTGTAGCTGTTTTTTGGTGTCTGACTCTTATGATTCAAGCTGTTTTCTTAAAATGCAAGTGCCATTTGGGTTGCAAAATGCTTGCTATTTGTCTTACTACATGAATCACAGTTTCTTTTTTTTTTTTCCACTCCTCTTTTCATCAGTACTGTTGCTTTTCAATACCTGTAACATATTTCAGGTAATGGTTAAAGCAGTGTGGCCACAGTTCGGGAAGACACATCAGATGTGCCCTGCTGAGGCAAAGAAGAGGAACAGAGCTAATGGCTAAATAATAGGCCGATGCCCAGGTCAATATTTACACTACACTGCAATAAATCTTGATAACTGGAAAACTTGTAAAACAAGATGTCAATAATCAGTCTGGTGTGCTGCCACCTTCCAGAAGTTTCATTAGAAAGATACAGAAATGCTGGAAAATAAATATTCCAATTCTTTTGTGGCATAATTTTGGTCTCAAAGGATATCACCCTTTATATTAAAGTAAAGATCTAGATCCTTACTGGTTTGTAAGCGGAATATTCCTGAGGGTTACCTGGAGTATATTTAGGTAAA
Organism: Sylvilagus floridanus; assembly: GCA_949820135.1. Taxonomy (NCBI): domain Eukaryota; kingdom Metazoa; phylum Chordata; class Mammalia; order Lagomorpha; family Leporidae; genus Sylvilagus; species Sylvilagus floridanus. The sequence continues at coordinate 57,957,833 of OX463235.1, forward strand.
TACAGGCTCTTGGACTTTGTACATAGGAAAGCTGATCAAGTAAAGATGGCCTTGGGCTTTCCTGGTATTTCTAGAAACAGTAGGTGGATCAGATGCGGAAAAATGGGGGAGCATACTTTGAGGAATCATGATTTAAATTATTGCTAGCCATTGTTCCTTGGAGGTGAGGAACCCATAGGTAATCAGTGTTCTTTTATTTAAAGTAGTGTGGGTCTAGCTGCTGGGGCCATGCACTTGCTTCTGTTTCCTCCTCTCTCCTGCCAAACGGCTCTTCTATGTGATGCTGGGTAAGGTCAGAGCAAGGCCCATTGACACAATTTACCAATAAAGTTGCTAAGAAAATCTTTTCAAAAAGAAATCGAATGTCCATACTTGGAGACTCAGGCTTCTCTCAACAACAGATGCAAACAAAACAAATCCATTACAATGCTATGTCACAAGCCTAATCAGCAAACTTTTAGGGGAAGAGCAATTTTCTGATAATTGTATCCCTATCATTAAAACATACTTAACATGTACCTCCCATTAACGTATTTATTTGTGTTTGCTATATAATATGTAAACAGGAAATTTTACTATCATCCATGCTTTTACAGTAGAAATAATGTACATTTAAAATATACTCCAATACATCATTAAAGTTCAACTACTTCCTTCCTACACCCAAAAAATCATGTTCTGAATTATTCTTATAGCCTTGATACTGTGGCCTGGCTTTGTATCTTTCGAGTGAGTCTCTCTTTAATGGAAATTAAGTACTTAGTTGGCACATAACAGAAAGAAAATTTCCAACAAATGGAATAGGAACTTTTTCAGCCTTCCTAGTATTGCTCAAAATTTTATAAGGCTTCCTTACCCCAAATGGCATAGGAAAAAATACATTGTTCTCAATTTCAATTTTGTTCTTCATAATTGGCATGTAAATCATCGGCTCCTTGCAATAGCTCAAAGATATTGATTGTCTCCAAAGTATATGTGTGCCTCAGGACTTTGTGTTGTGTGTACTACATTGTTTCTTGTTTTCTTTACTACACATACTGAAGTACTTGTGGGACACTGAGAGGTTTTTCGAAGCTTCTCTCCCCTCCCTGGTTTCACTGAGCATCCCCTCCAGTGAAGAGCCTTGACATGTTTGAAGGTTCTTTCAAACCTCCTGAGCAATGAAGTCAGCTAGTGATCCCGAAAAACATACAAATTCTGGCCAGCGCCGCAGCTCACTAGGCTAATCCTTTGCCTGTGGCGCTGGCACACCGGGTTCTAGAACCTGGTGCCCATATGGGATGCCGGTACCGCAGGTGGAAGGTTAACCAACTGAGCCATGGCGCTGGCCCCTCTACTCTATATCTTTTCAATGAATGTGGAGATCTCAGTAAATTCTCACTGACAATGATGATGATATTTTTTAAATCAACTCTGTAGTAATGAAAACATTTTGTAACTCTAATCTCAAGAAAGCATCTTATAGAGTCATGTTTTGATTTGGGAAGAATATAAACACAGTAAGTATAAAAATCTACCCTCTTTCAGAATTTTTAAAGAACATTATATATTTGTTTGTTGTTATTTACTCCTAAAAGCAGTCAATAAGCATGGAAAATACTTATAATACCATGAGAGAGAAAAAGATTATGGACATGAATATATTCAACTGATATCCACCTGAAAGTTCACATGGTATTTCTTGAGGTCTTGTAAGGGAAATTTTCATCTTTATATTTCACTGTTTTTCTGTCTGTCTCTCTCTCTCTCTCTCTCTCTCTCTCTATATATATATATATATATATATATATATATATATATATATATATATATTATATTAATTTTATAACTAGTAATACTCACTAAGGAACATTTTTATCATACCAAATTTCCTAGCAATTTTTAAGGCGTATAAGGATACTTGGGATCTACTGTTGATTGACTGACAATTCTCTATGTTCATTGAATTTCCATACGGATTATATGGAAGGAAGTTGGGTAACCAGAATATACCTGAAATCATCAAAATCTCTGATTTACTCATGCAGGTTAATACAATTTCTGAAGCTTATGTGTCTAGGAAGGTCATGGTCCTATGGGTTAGTATATGCCAAAAGAATTACATAGCAAGATATCAATGGAAGTACACACAGAATAATTTAGTGGATAATACTCATAGCTTTTCATCTCCTAACATATCTGTCTGCCCACTTAGAAAAGGCCATAATTTTGCCTGTTCAAGGGTATTGATGTGCTGGCACTGAGTAGATTCTAGGATGACAAGTTGAATGGTGCTCCCACCCTGGAGAAGACATGAGAAGAAGAATGGAAATTACTTGGGGGTAGCTACAAATCACATTAAATATCACTTGTTTTGTTTCTGCCAAATTTCTGCCAATGTGTTAGGCTTGATTTAAAGGAAAGATGATGAAAATGGAAAACAGTTTCTAATCATAGCTATTAACTGCCAAGAAGTAAATTCAAAGGGATTTCCCAATTAAAATTTCAATGTATCCTAAATATAATGTTAAGACTTGAATGATGAAAGAACACAGAAATTTCTTTATTGTGGTCTACAATGTATCAAGGCAGGAATAAGGTTCCTGAATGTACAGAAAAGAAGGTATATTTAAAAGATGATCTCATGAAACCTCCACCCACTGAAATAAGCCATTCCTGGGATAGTTATCAATCCAACAAAGTCAAACTGGGGACAGCTATGGAAGAAAATGCTAAAACCACACATGCTATGCAGATATGTATAAATAGATCAATAAAACATGAGGAGTGTCCATGGGGTCCAAGAATAATCAGTCAGAAAAGAGAAAATGAAGCATTCTGGTTTATTTATTTTAACAAGGATTTCTTAGGTGTTTTTTTTTTTTTGTGAAAAAATTTTTTGTTGGGGCTGGCGCTGTGGCACAATGGGTTAACGCCCTGGCATCCCATATGGCCACCAGTTTAAGACCCAGCTGCTCCACTTCCAATTCAGCTCTCTGCTATGGCCTGGGAAAGCAGTAGAAGATGGCCCAAGTCCTCGGACCCCTACACCCACCTGGGAGACCCGGAGGAAGCTCCTGGCTCCTGGCTTTGGATCAGCATAGCTCTGGCCGTTGCGGCCAATTGGGGAGTGAGCCATCAGATAAAAGACCTCTCTCTCTCTTTGCCTCTCCTCTCTCTGTGTAATTCTGACTTTCAAATAAATAATCTTTAAAAAAATTTATTGTCAAGTACTTTTCTAGGCCCTTGGCAGCTATAGCAATCAGCACAATGGATAAACATCTTTGTCTTTGTGAAATTTATTTACAAGAAGGTAAAACTAGACAATGAACAGTATATTAAATAAATAAATAAACATTGTGTTGTATGTGAGAAGATGAGATGTCCTACAGAGAAAAGTAGTGTAGAAGGGTGGAAAACACCAGTTGAGATGAGATGGGAGTGAAGTGGTTATCAGTTCTACGTAGGGTACAGGGTAGTGCTCACTGAGAATGGACATTGGATCAAAGATCCTGAAAAGATAAGGGAATGAGCTATGCAGCTGTCTTGCAGAAGACTTTTGTCTTCTCTAGGGCAGGGGCCTACTGTGGGATATGCTTGTCTGACTGGAGAGATTGCGGGAAAACTAGTGTGTACAGTGTGTGGTGGACAGCTGAGAGAAGTGATATGATATAAATGTATCAAGGGAAGAGAGGGCGAGATCATGAAGGCTGTACTAAGAATTGAGACGACATAACACAGGGTCAAAGTCTGACAGCAAGGTTAGTGTCCATTCTCCCAATGTTTTCTTTTATCCTGCTTGCTCAAATTACACAAAATCTTCCAATCCTACTCCTACTTTGTGCTTTCTTACTGCCTGTATGGCTGCAGTAAACTCCCTGACATATGTTGTTGCTCATTCCAGTTCCTACTAATTCTGTGACAAATTTGTGTACCGAGTATGCAGAACTCTCTTATAGGAAATATGATCTAAGGTTAGTATTGCTTCTCAAATTAAGTAAAAATTCTTTATCTTGTGGGATCTGGCTTCCTTGCAATATTCAACTTATCAGTTTCCTGTCAACCTTTCAATTTCTCTCTCTAATGTCCATGCCTTTGCTTATACCATTCCTTACACATGACTTGTTCCTATCCTCCCTTGTCAACACCTCACCCATTCTTTAGATGTCCCAAAGTGTCCCAGTCATCTTTAGCATCACCCCTAATCTTTGCAACAAGTGCTCTTCTTCTTTTCCAAAATTATTACCATTTTACTTCTACTTCTCCTAAGACAGATCCTAGGTCATCAAATATTAATTATAAGTGGAATCCAAACATACCTAAAGTCAAACCTTTGTCTTATTCATGGATTAATTTTTCCAAACAACTTGGAAATTTTAACATATTGATAAATATTGATTAAATGAATTTCACTATTCCATCTGTAAACATAGGTTCACAGTTCTAGCATTATTGACATAAACCCATTTGAGACATAGTGGTCAGTCTTGTCTTCATCCTGACCCATGGGCATTTAACTTTGCGATTACAGATACTTCTGTACTCCTTGTGACTACCCATGCTTCAAGCCCAAGACAAGGAATATGGGATTAATTTAGGAATCCATCATATTTTTAAAGCCATGACAACTAGCTGTACCATAAATATAGCAGATCACCCAGCAGCATAAATAATGGAAACACTGCCTTGGGGGCAATAAAAGTGATTGATGCTGTGAGTTGCTGTTAACCCTGGTTATCTTTGCTCCTTGAGGATCACCGTGGCCTGTCTTTGTGCCTGAGACTGGCACTAGAAGCAACCTCAGACTTCAGACAGCTACTGTGCTTTGCCATCTGAATTTGTAAATGAGAAGTAATGATAAGAAGTATCTAAATCAAAGAAAACCAGGTCCATATGCACAGATGTGTCCCTATCTAACCCACTTCAATTACTGAAGAGCACTGAAAAATCTTGAGGTATGGATACAAGAATTAGGCACTTAGTTTTATTTTTCTTTTAAATAATAAAAAGCCTTTCAATGGCTTCCTCTTTACTGGTATGTTATATATAAATGCACCTTTTTCTTAATGTTCCATACACACAAAGATAAGGAATTTTATTTTGGTGCTGACATGCTGAAAAGGGAGATATTAATGAAAATTTTTCAGGACTAGGAACTCTTGGTTCTGATTCTGGTTCTGCCATTAAATAACTTCATTAGCTGGTTCGAGTTCCTCAGCCTGCTCAATCCAGTCTCTGCCCCTTTTCTTTTAAAAAAAAAAATGTTTTTTCAATTTAGTTATTTATTTTTATATTTGTATCTATTCATTTATTTGAAAGACAGAAAGACAGAAAGATATCTCCCATTCACTGGTTCACTCCCCAAATGCCCACAATGACTTGGGAATGGGCCAGGCTGAAGCCAGGAACCAGGGACTAAGCCTGAGTTTCCCATGTGGGTTTCAGGCTTCCCAAGTACTGGACCCACCACCTACTGTCTCTTTGGGTATACATTAGTAAGGACCTGGAATGAAGAACAGAGCCCGGACGTGGACCCATGCACTCTGGTATGGAATGTAGGCATCCCCAGCAGTGGCTTATCTGCTATGTTTACTGCCTTCACCAGGCTCCCTGTCCCTTCACGTATGTGTGATGGAGAGAAAAAGTATAAGCCTGCTGCACCTTAATTATCTTTTTTGTACAAAAAAAATGCCTCACCTATTTGCTCTTCTGCTAATCTTTAGTGAGTTGAGTGTCAGAGATGACAGAGACAGAAATGAAACTAGAGATAGATAAGGGGAGAGAGAGATGATGAGAGAAATGGTCAGAGAGAGAGAGAGAGACTATCCACTGGTTTACTCCCCAGATGACTGCTATGACTTGACCTGGAAGGCAAAGGGCAGTGCAGGGGCCAGAAACCAGGTACATAATCCAGGTCTCCTACATGGGTAACAGGAAGCCAATGACTTGAGCCACAACCACTACCTCCCAGGATCTGCACTAGCAGGAAACGGGAGTCTAAAGTCTGCAGGTGGAATCAGGAAGCAAACTGAGGTATTCTGATGTGGAATATGTGGGCATCTTAACTTCTAGGCTAGTGCTCACTCCCAAATTAGACATTATTACATCCATTTTACAGATGAAAAGATTGGGGTTCAGGAGATTATGTAGTTGCCTAAGGGTATATGAAATAAGTAACAAATCCAAACCCTGATCATTTGAATACTTTAACTTCACTTGTTAAAGAATAAAAATCATATGATCCTAAGAGCTTCTCTAATTACAAAATTCATTGATTCCATCACCCCAAATATCCCTGGAGTTTCCATGTAATAACAATTATTAGGAACAGGGAAATGATCTTGGTAACTCATTATTTTTACTCCATTTCTCCTTTATGGGACAGCAAATCTTGCCCTCCCATTGCTTTCCAGGTCAAGTCACAGCAGACGCAATAATTTTTTCATGGAGAAGGCACATAGATCACTTCCACTTTGGGATAAAATAGGAAAAATTTTAGAAAACTATTCACCTTTATCAAAGTATGATCACTTATGGAGGTCTCCTGCAGGTTGGAATTCAGATTTTGAGGAACATTTGTATCTAGTCTAGTAGGAATCTTGAAATTTGTTTTCTTAGCGGTCTTTTAAATGAAATGCATGTTTTTATTTTCCTGTTAAAGCTGCAACAAAATAAGTACTTTTCTATCTTTAGATCTGTGTCCACACTATCTCTGGTTTAAGCGCCATATGATTCCCCTTCTATAACCAAAATGTTTACTCATTTCGTCTTGTTCTATCCTTCTAGCCCTCATCATGTTGGTCTTACTTTAGAGGAACATAACACAGTTTTCCTCTAAAAGATAAATTCACTTGAATCCCTAAAGCACCAAGTAGAGTATTTCACACAGATCTGAGCTGTGATATAAGCTTGTGTCAGGAGTAAATGATTTCATAATGTATATTTAGGTTGGCATTCTATTTTTCTCTTTCCTACTTCTTCATTCTACCTATAATATTTTTAATTAAATGAGGGAATCATGGTAAGTAGCTGGGTTTCCAAATGTACCCATTTAACCCAAGATGGAGCTGGAACTGGTCTTAGGAGCCAGACTATTGGAAAGTGTAACTAATTAGGTTCCTAGGCAATAGGTTCTGAGACAGAAATTTGTGTTAACCAAGTTTATGGAGGAATGCTTCCAGCAATAGCAGCTGGAGGACAGGGAAGTTCGTAAGAGAAGCAGAAATGGGCAAAGGAAGAAATTATGCAATGTTGTTGCAGTGAAACCTTAGTTGATTCTACCAGAAAGTTTAGAGCCAAAGTAGCCTTTCAGAATTTTGCTTTATTAGAGCTAGAAGGTACCTTCAGTAGTTGCAGAAGACCCAGGGGATGGACAGAACCTCAGAAGAGGCAGCAACTCTGGACTAGCACAGTTCCCCAGAGAGACTCAGTTGTGTGAAGACAACTGTCATAAAAGCTGTGAAATGAGGGACTTCACACTGAAGGGGTGTGAAGTGGGTGGTGCAATGTCACTTCCTTGTCGTCTATAAAGAAGGAGTTCTGAGCATTCTACCCAACACCACATCGGAATACGCTCCTTAATTCATGTTGGCTTTGAAAGTTCCTAATCCATGGCATTCACAAACATGAGGCAATGACAAACAAAATATGGTCCTTTGTTGGCCAGAAGAACAGACTGTTATCAGAGCAGGAAAAAAAAAGTCTCAAATCTCTGGGGCAAAAAAAAATCTCAAATTTCTGAAAATGCCAAAGGCAATTTATAGATTCAATGCAATACCAATCAAAGTACCAAAGACATTCTTCTCAGATCTGGAAAAAATGATGCTGAAATTCATATGGAGGCGCAGTAGACCTTAAATAGCTAAAGCAGTCTTGTACAACAAAAACAAGCTGGAGGCATCACAGTACCAGATTTCAGGACCTACTACAGGGCAGTTGTAATCAAAACAACATGGTACTAGTACAGAAACAGATGGATAGACCAATGGAACAGAATAGAAACACCAGAAATCAATCCAAACATCTACAGCCAACTTATATTTGATCAAGGATCTAAAGCCAATTCTTGGAGCAAGAACAGTCTATTCAACAAATGGTGCTGGGAAAACTGGATTTCCATGTGTAGAAGCATGAAGCAAGACCCCTACCTTACACCTTACACAAAAAATCCACTCAACATGGATTAAAGATCTAAATCTATGACCCGACACCATCAAATTATTACAGAACATTGCAAAAACCCTGCAAGATATAGGCACAGGAAAAGACTTCTTGGAAAAGACCCTGGATGCACAGGCAGTCAAAGCCAAAATTAACTATTGGGATTATATCAAATTGAGAAGTTTCTGTACTGCAAAAGAAACAGTCAGGAAAGTGAAGAGGCAACCAACAGAATGGGAAAAATATTTGCAAACTATGCAACCGATAAAAGAATCTACAAAGAGAATCTACAGAAGAGAATCAACAAGAATCTACAAAGAGATCAAGAAACTCCACAGCAACAAAACAAACAATCCACTCAAGAGATGGGCCAAGGACCTAAACAGACATTTTTCAAAAGAGGAAATCCAAATGGCCAACACACATGAAAAAATGTTCAGGATCACTAGCTATCAGGGAATAATTTCAATGCTAACTGAAGTTGAAGAACCACTATTTTAGAAAGAATTGTGGCCGGCACCGTGGCTCAATAGGCTAATCCTCCGCCAGAGGCACCGGCACACTGGGTTCTAGTCCCAATCGGGGTGCTGGATTCTGTCTCAGTTGCCCCTCTTCCAGGCCAGCTCTCTGCTGTGGCCTGGGAGTGCAGTGGAGGATGGCCCAAGTGCTCGGGCCCTGCACCCCATGGGAGACCAGGAAAAGCACCTGGCTCCTGGCTTTGGATCAGTGCAGTGTGGCCAGCCATAGCGGCCACTTGGGGGTGAACCAACGGAAAAAGGAAGACCTTTCTCTTTGTCTCTCTCTCTGTCCACTCTGCCTGTCAAAAAAAGAAAGAAAGAAAGAAAGAAAGAAAGAAAGAAAGAAAGAAAGAAAGAAAGAAAGAAAGAAAGAAAGAAAGAAAGAAAGAAAGAAAGAAAGAAAGAAAGGAAGAAAGGAAGAAAGCAAGAAAGGAAGAAAGGAAGAAAGGAAGGAAGGAAGGAAGGAAGGGAGGAAGGAAGGGAGGAAGGGAGGAAGGGAGGAAGGGAGGGAGGGAGGGAAAAGAAAAGAAAAGAAAAGAAAAGAAAAGAAAAGAAAAGAAAAGAAAAGAAAAGAAAAGAAAAGAAAGAAAGAAAGAATGAATTGTGCAGTTAGGACATTGGAACATGAAAGTAAAAAGAGCTAACTAGGTGGGCTTCTTGCAGAATGTTCCACTCTGAGAAAGTGATGTGATTTTTCTCCACGCCTTCGATTCAGAGAGAAGGAAATATGTAGGCTCCTTCACATGCTTTTTCAACCATGGTTTATGATAAAAGACTGCATGATTCCTCTACACACTAACATTTAAATGTATGACATTGCTGATGGCCATGTTAAATATCTATTCTGACAGTCGTACCAGTGAAAGGCAAGTCCGATGCATAAGAAAGACACAGAATTAGACTTTATTCTGTTTTATTTCCAGATGGGGTTTTATTCTTCTCTTTCTTCTTCTTCACTAGAAGCATAAAATTTAATCCTTACAATGTACTGGTGAACTGGCTCTCAAGAAACTAAAGAAATGAGGCCCAAATAAAGGAAGACTACTAACTTCTATTGCAGAAATACTCCCACCAGGGGTAATTCCAATTTATCAGTGGTTCAAAACTGGCTTGTAAAATCCCTGGGCATTTAACCTAGTGTTTAAGATGTTGGTTGTGATTCCACTGTCCCACATAAGAGGGCCTGGGTTCAACATCTCACTCCATCTTCAAACTGCTGCTTGCTATTAATGTACACCCTGTGAGGCAGGAGTAATATCTCAAGTAATTGGGTTCTGGCCACCCACACGGGAGTTCTGCATTGATTTCCTGCCTGCTGACTTCAGGATGGTCCTGTCCCAACCACTGCAGGCATGTCAGGTGTGAACCAGCACACGGAAACTCTCTGTGTCTGTCTTTCTCTCTCTCTCTCTCTCTCTCTGTATATATATATATATATATATATACACATATATCTATACTGTATCTTCCTCTGCCTGTTTGCCTCAGAAATAAATACATTTTAAAAATTATTTTTAAAAGATGATTTATTTTATTTATTGATAGGCAGGGGGAGAGAGAGAGAGAGAAAGAGAGATCTTTAAACTGCTGATTTACTCCCCAAATAGCTGCAACAGGCAAATCTGGGCCAGCTGAAAGCCAGGAGCCCCATTCCGGTCTTGTACATGGTGGCAGGGGCGGGCACTTGGGCCATCCTCTGCTGCTTTTCCAGGCACATTAGCAGGGACTAGGAACAGAAGTAGATCATCCAGGACTCCAACCAGTGCTCATATGTGATACTGGCATCAAAGGTGATTGCTTAACCTGTGGCACTTCCAATGCCAGTCCCAAATTAGGAAAAAAAAAAAAATCTGAATGTTTAAAATTCTACTCTCCAAATCTAGTAAGAGTTAACTAGCAAAAACACTGAAGTAGCTACCATTCACTCCTTTTTTACTTTTTATAACATTTAAATGAAATCTGCTCCCCTAAAACCTTTGAAGAAAACAACACAGCATTGTGAATCACAAGCACAATATTGTACAGCAGATCTCTAGAAGTTAATCAGTTCACAGAACTGAAATTTTATACTCTTGAACAGCTCAGCTTTTCCAAATTTCTTCCTTCCCCTAGCACCTAGAAATTCCCAGCACCTGCCAACATTCTTCAACCTCGCCAAATATTGCCTTAATAACACTTACCACATTTATACCACTTATACAAGACTTTCAAACGTGAACCAGATTTCTAAATCAGGGTTCTGTAAACATGTTCTGAGATGGTTTTTATTTATGTGCTGCAGAATCTGTCAATTATTCAATGCTACTGTTGCACAAAAGGTATCGTAGACAGTTGCAAACAAATGGACATGGCAGAATCCCAGTAAAACTTTAGTTCTAGAATCAAGCTGTGAGTTGGACATGGCCCATAGATCAGAATTTGCTGGCTCCTGCCCCACATCAAGTGGGCTACAGAGTTTCCTGAACAATATTTGCTGTCCCTGGACTCTTGGACAGTGCCTTCCTGGCTCAGAAAACCCTGTGTGATACCTGTGGTTGAGAGTTTTTCCTTCCTAAAGAGGAGAAAATGAAAATAACCTGGGTGGAGGATAGCTGTACCAGAGGTTAAACGATGACAGAGTAAAGATACCACCTCAGATCAAGGTAAAGATACCACCTCAGATCAAATAAACACAGCAGAAGTGGAGTCCAGCTGGTGCTCCAGCCTCCCCTCCCACAAGCTTTCTCCATTTTGGTTCCTGTGAATCCCCCATGATGTGGTTGCCTGATTACACTGCGGGACCAACACACAAACTTACCGGGCAGTAACATTAGAGAATCTGACATAATATAAGTGACCTAGAGGAAGAGAGGCAAGTGGAAATACCAGTAACTGCTGCCTACCAGGTAATCCTCAGGGTGTGGACAGACTTAATTATGTTAATCACACATCATCCAACTCAACTGGGAGGCCAGGCTTTTGTACAGAAGTCCAAGGACAGTGTTGTTTTACAAAAATTATTTACCATCAAAATGCAGGAGGTGGGAGTGTCCATACCCTCTCTGTTTAGGACCCATGTTCAGTTTCATGGCATTTGAAGATGGTCTAAACCAGTTTGGGCAGAGTCACAGCGTTCCAACTGCCTTGTGCGGTCTGGTACTTGAGACATACTGCTCAGCCTTTAATTTCCGTGAAGGAGTACAGTGAGACATATGGCACACAAAGACCAAGCAACGCCTCCAAATGAAAGTAGGAACAGGAGACGAGTAACTTGAACAGTGGAGACTATTCACCTCCTGCCCATAAATTCAGCTTTAATGTGCCTAGTAATTGCTCAAAAAAATCTTGTAAAGAAATTATTACGATCCTATGCCACTCTCAATTCAGCCGCATGGGGTGGGGGAAGCAATAGATCATCCAAGTTAGCACTTTTTAAAACAATGTCCCTTTATTTAGTCAGTAATAATTAATTTCATGCTTCAGAATGTTGAAATGGGATAGAATAAGCCCTTGTGAATCCAGGTCAGCACTCTGGAATGAGCCTCTGCTAAAACCAGTAGGTAGCAGGTATTTTTGCCTTAATCTGAGTCCTAGAGGAGATCAACGTGAAGGCCTGTGTGCCCATCAGTGTGTTTCGGCACAGCATCAAGAATGAACGTTGTGTCAAGGACAGATTGGCACTTCCTTGCCCCTCCCTCTCTCTCCAACCCCTTGAGAGAGGGAAAACTGTACAGAGCAGCTATCTGAGACATGACAGCTAGAGCAAGTGGTTGGTGGACATTGATGTTCGTAACCTGCATCATACAAAGGCTCCCGTTCGGTGTATATAGTAAGGAAATACATTATTCCAGAGAAAGAGCCCATCATTGCTGGGTGACTCAGAAAGTGTGTGCCTGAGGTGGGTCAGTTGGGCAGGATTCGAAACAGAACTTATTTTTGTGACATTTGCTTTGCTTTCTTCTCCTCTTCTCTTACTTTGGAAGTTATTACATTGTTATGCAGGTCCGATGGAGTGTTCCACACAGAAGTAGTCCAAATATGCCCACGTGAAACCTGTCTGCTAGTCCAAATTTTTTGGCTTTCCAATTTGTAAGGTCCAATTAGATGCAATAGCCTTCTTTCCCCAATGGACTTTCACTCCACACCAGAGACTGAGGTGGAACACTTATTTGACTAGCATTATGACTTTACAAGAGTCAGGGGACTTAAGTCTCCCCAAAACATGCTGTATTATTTTATGATTACAGTGTCTTCAGACTTGCTCACATTCAAAGCCAGTGTCAGAAATGGGTTGCAACTTCTCTGGTCTTGAAACTGCATCTATTTTCCTCTTGAGATTACGGAGGAAAATTCAGTACTCCTTGCAAGCAGGATTTAAAGAATATCCTGTGATATAAATACATTGAATATCATGAGGTGCTGCTTTATTTAAGATAACATACCAGGACTGCTTCAAAAAGTTGGTGGAAAATGAATTAAATGATTAATTTATATTGGGGAAGAAATTTTGCAATCTTAGAATGCATTTTCCATGAACATTTAGAACACCTATTGCATGCATGGATTTCAAAAATGTTTTGTAATAACATTAACTTATAATTCCATTTTCCAAGAACTTTATGAAGTGCTTTCCTATGAACAGGTTAAATTCATCACCAAAGGGAAATATTAATAAACAGGAAATAGATCCATAATTCCAAAGGCCATATCCAATGTCCTTTAATAAGATTCTGTTGGGGCTGGTGCTGTAGTGCAGTGGGTTAACGCTCTGGCCTGAAGCACCGGCATCCCACATGGGTGCCGGTTTGAGATCTGGCTGCTCCACTTCTGATCCAGCTCTCTGCTATGGCCTGGGAAAGCAGTAGAAGATGGCCCAAGTTCTTGGGCCCCTGCACCCACATGGGAGACCTGGAGGGAGCTTCTGGCTCCTGGCTTCAGATCGGTGCAGCTCTGGCCTTTGCAGCCATCTGGAGAGTGAACCATCGGATGGAAGGCCTCTTTTGCTGTCTCTACCTCTCTCTGTAACTCTGTCTTTCAAATAAATAAAATAAATCTTTAAAAAAAATAAGATGCTGTTGTAGGACAGGGACAAATAAAATAGCAGAAATTCCTTCCCATATTAATTTAGTAAGGGATATTTACCTGCTGTGCAGGAGGTCTTTTGAGGATGAAAAATCATAGGGTTCCCTTAAAGAACAGCACTTTGTTCTCCCACCATCATTTTCTGTTGTGAGTGCCTGACTTTTGGTACACTGTGGATACTCAGGTAGCTTATTTATTCACTGTACAATCTGCTCCTTGCTCTCTGACTTGAACATTTGCTTCATATCTTTAAGAATCTACTTCTTATTACAGAATAAGAGGTTAAACAAAGGTAGTCATGAAGGTTTCTTACAAGGAATGTTTCTCAAAATGGTATCATTGTTAAATTTTCTTCATTATTTTGATATTTTTGTACATGGCATGCACTATATTTGCCTAAAATTTATATCTAAATAAGTTAACATTATAAAAGATTTAAAATACTACTTAAGCTTTACTTTAAATGATATTTCTGAAACATAGGCTTTGATGGGTTGGTTTATTGAAAGATATTCATTGAAATAAATATTTTGGCTGGTGCCGCGGCTCAATAGGCTAATCCTCCGCCTTGCGGCGCTGGCACACCGGGTTCTAGTCCTGGTTTGGGCACTGGATTCTGTCCCGGTTGCCCCTCTTCCAGGCCAGCTCTCTGCTGTGGCCAGGAAGTGCAGTGGAGGATGGCCCAGGTACTTGGTCCCTGTACCCCATGGGAGACCAGGAAAAGCACCTGGCTCCTGCCATTAGATCAGCGCAGTGTGCCGGCCACAGCGCACCAGCTGCGGTGGCCATTGGAGGGTGAACCAACGGCAAAGGAAGACCTTTCTCTCTGTCTCTCTCTCTGTCCACTCTGCCTGTCAAAAATAAAAAAAAAAGAAAGAAATATTTTAAAAACTTCATTTATTACCCAAATTATCTCCTATGTCATATTAATCTACCACACAGTAATTAAAAATGAAAATAACCAAATCCTATGCTAATACAAATGCTAATTTTATACAAGATTTTAAGTTTTCCAGAATTTTTTTAATGTAAAAATGCACCTTGCTTAGTATAATGGAGAGAAGATGGAGAGAGAGTGTTTTACCAGTAAATTGTTTTCTTATAGTAAAATCATATAGCCATAGACACAGACTTCTACATAGCAGTCCCAATCTCTCTACTTTAAGGGATATTATTTGGCAACAGCGAATTACAGGAACTTAGCCTATTCTTTCCATTGCTCTTTATTATGTGGCCTTGAAAGGAGAACCAACAGAGTTCCACTCTGCATTTGAAAGTGATGACAGAGGCAAAAACCACAGGAGGCTTCAGACTAAGATCTTTAAAAAAAGAAAAGAAAAACAGAAGATAACCTAACAAGAGGGATGTATAATGAAATTGTTTCCTCAACCAGAGCTTTAGTAGAACTCATGAGAAACTGTAATAAATACTTTATCTAGAAAGGTCAACCTATAATTATCTGAAGCAACAAGAACATTTATTTTGATAATTAAAGTCAGTTACCTTTGCTCTAGGATCAAAAACACACCTCAGCTACTGTGCTTCCATATCCCAAGTTCCATAAATCTAACATTCTCTACCATTGCCCTAGTAATTGCTGAACATCAGTTACCCACATTAACCAGAAAAAAGGAAAGGAAGTGATGTCATACCCAGATGTTGAGTGGCTGCCTTCCTCAAAAGCAATAGAACTTAAGCTCCCTGAGCAGTCGACAGCTACAGTTCAGGAAGTGAATGTGAGCAATTGAGGTCTGTCCCTCTTATAATGAATTCACACTTTTTCAGTGAGAAAACATGCAGAATTCTGAAAGAGAGATAGAGCTATTTGTAATCATTTTTTTTAATGAAAGAAATACAAATCCTGGTTTCAACTGGACAACCTGACATGTTGAGCTTGCTCTGCCTATCTGGGGCTACCTAGGATCTTCAGAAATTCCTAATTTTAATTAACAAAGATGGTAAATGTCTAGAATCCATGTCCAAAAGAATTGATATTGAATATGTGGTTCAGTTTTCTCTATCCAAGCAAGATATCACTCTTGAAATTAGTACTTGTATTTTGCAAATGGATATATAGAATAGCATTTAGAAGACAGCTAAATATACAGTAAGATGACAGAGAAATCTCCTAAGTTTTATCAAACACCAGTTTTAAATGAAGTTGTGTGGGCTGGTGCTGTAGCATAGTGGGCTAAGCCTTGGCCTTCAGTGCCTGCATCCCATATGGGTGCAGGTTCTAGTCCTAGCTGCTCCTCTTTAATTCTAGCAGTCTGCTTATGGCCTGGGAAAGCAGTAGAAGATGGCACAAATACTTGGGCCCCTGCAACTGCATGGGAGAGCCAGAAGAAGCTCTTGGCTCCTGGCTTCCCATGGGCTCAGTTCCAGCCATTGCAGCCATTTGGGGAGTGAACCAGTGAATGGAAGACTTCTCTCTTTCTCTGTCTCTCCCTCTCTCTGTCTGTAACTCTACCACTCAAATAAATAAATAAAAACTTTAAAGAATGCAATTGTCCAACAATCACACTCTTTCAGAACAGGGGCAGATCTAAGCCCTTCTAAAAAGCAAGTAACATTTTACAGATAGTGAATTAAATACTTATTTAATGGATAGGTATGCAGAGTTGTATATACGTTGGGGAGGTTTCCATCAGTCAGAACCAGAACCATAATGATCTCGGTCATAGTACTTAGTTCTGGAAGGAATTTTTGTGATCATAAATCCATATAGCTTCCTTGAAAGGTGAGAAAATGCATTTTCCTTTGTCTGAGGTCTCAGACTGAAATCTGAGCCAGGGCCTGAAACCAGAATTGCTGACCCATGATTTACATTTTGGAGTTCACTGTTCCTGCTGCATTTGGTCTACAGAACTTCAAAACACAAAATATTGTCAAACATACTTGTGACTCGATGGACTTTCCTGAAATACTCTTGGGAAAGGATTGTCTCTTACCAAGTAGAAGAAAGCCAGATCTAGGTGTTTTGGCTGTGATTTGTCTGGCCATCCCTAAAAATATAAATAGTAAACAGACTTTGTGCTTACTGGTTACACAAAGAGAATAAACATTTCCCGCAGGTGAGCAATTCTCAGGCTTTTACATAATTAGCCTTACTATTCTCCTAATCTTTCAACCATGCTCTCAAGACCCAATGCTGATCAATGGACAAACTCAACATAAAATATGAAATTTGAAATTCATGATGTGACTTTCATTTATAAATATGTGCATGTGTGTTTATTTGTGTTGATGAAGTCTTACATATTCAAAAATTTCTGGCTGAGTCTATAAAATCGGGAATCATTGGAATAAGGAAATTCAAGGAAGTAAAAGCAGGATGCATTTTTGTATTGTTAATTCCTTTTCACTTTAAAGAAAGCTCTGCTGAGGGAAACTCCATAAAAGGGTGTAGCAATTGGTCTCTGCTTTGACAGATACTCATCTATAAGCATGTCTATATAAATTGTGTGGTTTTCTTTTCTGTCTTAGCAATGCAAAGCATTCATTGGTTTCTTTTTCCACATAAAAGTTTACTTATTGTGATTACTCAATAAGAATAAGGAGATGATGACAGTAAATCTCACATTATATGTAGTTGGAAACCTGCACTCTAACATCAAGATAGATGTGACAAATGCACTTTGGAAGAATGAAGCCATCAGCAAAATGCCCTGGAGGATTATAAAACTCTGGGAGATAGGATAGTGTATGTGTGAGATGATGAATCTGTGACCTGCAAAGCAGACTCTATAAATTTTGGACATCAACACCACCATAGGAGCAGTTCTCCTTCCCTAATGAGCTTGGTGCCCTCTTATGCAATGGCTCATTCTGCAGCCCATTAGGGAGCATGAAACCCATGAAAATGTGGTGCACACAGTGCAAGTAGCTCACTCATGGGATGGACAGACCTGTTGGGAAAGTATTGAAGGGCACCTTGAAGCTAAAACAATCTCAAAATATTAGAGAAAGGGAAGAGGTAGTGAAATTGGGGATTGTGACAGAGAGGTAGAGAGAAGGAAATGGGGCTTCTTAAAGAACCCTGTGGGTGATGTGTTAATTAATTTGATTGGGATAATCATGACACAGTGTATATAAATATCAAATTATCAAAAAGTACAGCTTGAATATCTTCATTCTTTGTCAGTTAAACATTTTAAAACAATAAATACATTTTCTGGATATCACTTAAAATACAAATTGTTGATGCTGGTATCCAATTATTGTTAGTTGGGGATGGAGATTCTAACTCCCTGATTATTGTTATACTAAATGAATATTTTTATTTTAATTGAACCTTATTTGACCTTATGAGGAAAAATCAGTAAAATGTAAACAAATTCAAAAGGACTTTTAAAAAATCTTTTATATTTCTTTTTTAACTTTCTTAGAATTTTACTTATTTTTTATTTTATTTGAAAGGCAGAGAGACAGAGACAGAGACAGAGACAGAGACAGACAGACAGACAGACAGAAAGAGGTCGTTCATCTTATGTTCCACTGCCTAAATGCTCATAACCATCAGGGCTATGGAATGCTAAAGCCAGGAGCCGGGAACTCTCTCTGGGTCTCCCATGTGGTGGCAAGGACTCAAGTCTGAGTCTTTATTTGCTGCCTCCAGGATGTGCATTAGCAGGAAGTTGGATGGAAATCAGAGGAAGTGTAGATGGGATTCCAACCCAATACTCTGATATGGGATGCAGGTGTCCAGAGAAGCAATTTCACTGCTGTACCACATGCCCACCCCTGTTTTCTTTAGAAAGGATCTATAAACTAGACACTAATCACCACCTTATATTAACTACATGGTTCCAATTTTAAAATATTTGCAAATAAAGATTTGTAATACATATGTAAGATACACAAACTTCAATTAACATGATTACAGTAAATCAATATCCTTACCATCCAATTAAAGAAAACGAACATCTCCAAAATATTGAAGTCTCTGACATTCTTCCCCTTGACATTGCTACTTTTCCCCACCTGATTTTTGTGATTATTGTTGTGCAACTTAGGAATTCCTATAGGAATTTGACAATACATATACAACTTATGATTCTTTATTCTCTCTGTGAAATATGTATATGTGAGATACTTTATTCAAACCTAGCAGATTCTTTGTTTTTCTATTTTTCAAACCTCAGATAGCATCTTACTATTTTATCACTTTATTATCTTCATGTTAGTGAATTGCATCTACATGGATTTATATAGAGATATTTGTATATTTTTGCCACAATATATTTATCTATTTACCTGTTCTTCACTGAAGAACGCCTAGGTTATTCCCATATTCTTGTGTTGCTGTGTGTGTGTGTGTGTGTACCTTGAATAAGAAATTCTTCCCAACTCCAAGTTTAGGAGACATACCATCTTTTATTCTAAAAATTTTATACTTTTCCTTTAGCATATAAGCCTGATAATATATTTGATATCTATACGTGAGGTAGATACCCAATTATTTTCCTTCTCTTTTTCCCCCTTCTCACTTAGAAAGCTAGATTTTCCAGCACCATCCTTTGAACAGATGCCCCCTTCCTCACTTATCTGTAATGGGATTCTAGCACACACAATGTTTCCATGTGCGTGTGTAGTATATAGCTATTCCTATATTAACAATCCCTCTTGATTCTTAGAAATTTTTAATAAACGATATCCAGTGAGACAAATCATTCTACATTATTCTGCATCAGCATTATTTTGGCTGTTTTGCATTATTTATGCCTTATAATACAATTTTTAACTGGAATTCATACAGTTTCCTATGTAACCTGGCAGTGGCAGAGGTAAAAACTCAATTTGCAGCTGGCTAAAATACAAATATCTTCTAAGTAGAAAAAATAGACAAATCAAGATCATTTACCCAAATATCTTGCTAGAGCATAATGATTCTTAATGAAGAAAATATATTCTATTATTTTAAGGTGCTATATACCTATAGTTGTTAACAAACCTATGACACCATAGAAAGGAGTCCTGTAATAGATGGAGTGTATTATTGCCACTGTTTTTACACTTTTTTGCTGGAGCCAGACTGTTGATACAAATTTTCCTTGATCATTTGAGAAACAAGTCCTCACTTTTAACCGTTGCAACAAGTGATCATCCTGATGCCAAAAGGCTATTGAAAAGCAATGGAAATATCCATTTGTAGAAGTGTAGGCAAATGACACCACCTTGCAAAAAATGGGGTCTAACCATTCCTTTCATGTTGAGATCTAAGAAAGCAAATCATCCAGGCAGAAGGCAGAAAGGCAACTACACTTCATATATAAGGACCCAAAGGGAAAAGATAACAGGCCTTCAGGGAAAGTGTAGAAGAGAGAAAGTGGTTAGGGTCAGATGTCATACAGCCATACTTTGACCTTACTTACGAATCCAGTCCATAGTGCTGCAATGAGCTGGTTTGGGAGTGAGGATTGGCTTATTTCTTTTGTTTGTTTGTTTGTTTGAGATTTATTTATTTATTTATTTGACAGGCAGAGTTACAGAGAGGCAAAAGTAGAGGCAGAAGGAGAGAGAGGTTTTCCATCTGCTGTTTCACTCCCCAAATGGCACAATGGCCAGAGCTGGGTCAATCCAAAACCAAGAGCAAGGAGCTTCTTCTGGGTCTCCCGTATGAGTGCAGGGGTCCAAGGAGTTGGGCCATGATCTGCTTTATCAGGCTATCGGCAGAGAGCTGCATTGGAAGTGGAGCAGCCGGTATACAATCTAGCACCCACATGGGATGCTGGCACTGCAGGCAGTGAGTTTATCTGCTATGCCACATTGCTGGTCCCTGGCTTATTCCAATAAGGAGTATTCTACATGTGTCAGGACAGGAGCAAGAATAGACAACCCAAGATGACTTCATTAGATAAGCTTGATCAGCTACTATATCTATTAAAAAAGATCCTTTATATAACACAGTGAATTCTCCTAGCATCTGCTCAACACAGCTGTGGCTCAACCAACAGCACCTCCTAGAACCCAGATGGCCAGAGAAACTATTGTTGGTATTCCTAATATCATAGGCACTGAAGATTCAGAATGGATCATGGAGAAACAGCAAGGAATGCCCCAGGGGAAGCGTAAGAGAAAAATCTGTAGGCTTAAAGAAAGATTGGGCATTTATGAGGTGGTCAAGGAGAGAATTGGCAAATGGAGCAGCCTATACCAAGTGCAGTCATAGAAGAAAATCAAAGAGGAAACAAAAGTGGTTTAATTACAGTAGTGGAACGTGAGGCTGACAAGGTAGGTGAAAAAGATTATGAAGTATCACATATGTTCTGCATGCAAGGCCATAAACTATTTAAGAATTTTACATGTAAACACGAATGTCCATTCATACATGCATTTGAGAATATTGCCTCGATAGTCTGGAGAATGGATGGGAATTAGAGATATTATGATAGGAAGAATAATGGCCCAGCCAGAAGAACCTGGAGATCTATTACTTGCCATGGAAAAGAGGACTTTGCAGATGCTGTTATAGTGCCTATGACAGGGGGATAATCCTGAATTATCCTGGCACGTGGAAGAAGATGGCAGAGTGAATCAACATGAGAAGAACTCCATGCACTGAAGCTGGGTTTTAAGATGGAGGAAGAGGACCATGAGCCAAGAAAGATGTGTGACCTGTGGAATCTGGAAAGGCAAGGAAAGAGGAAACAAACCTGCTGGCACCTTGACTCCAGCCCAGAGAGACCTATGTTGATTTTTAATCTAGAAAAGTATAAGAAAAAACATTTTATTGTTATAAGCCACTAAGTTTGAGAAGGTTTTTACAATAGCCACAGACAGCTAATACAGAGGGTGAAACTGTTGACAGAGAGATAAATGAGGAAGCTACAATAATCTATATAAAAAATTCATGGAAAGTGGCATTCATTCTGACAGATGTATGGTTTCACAAAAAAGAGTAAATGCAGGCAGAATTTACTCCAACGATTACATTTTGAGAAGGGCATGAAACATAATTTGTTTTAAACAAAGATGAATTACCCATTTGCAGTCAATATCCTTCAATGAAGAATGATGTCCTGTTAGATCCAGAATGGATGAGGCAATGGAAAAAAATGATAAGCAATCTAGATTATTGAGACCTAAAAGAAAATCCCTTTAATTAAATTAGTGGACAATTTATCTGATACTTTCAGAATCTGATTCTTTGAGTTCATTATCAGACAATGTCATGTAGTTATTAGCTAATAATCATTCTCTGAAAGATAGTGTTTTCTCATGGTTTGATGTCAACAGAGTGACTACGCATGTTCTTGCATCGTGGCCCATGGGCTGCCAATTTAATTCTTCCAGACTATTTTATTGATTGAATTAAACATTTAGGAATAAAATGGAATGCATTTTTGGAATTCTGACAACCTGGGTTCAAATCCTGAGTGTATAATGTCATAGATGTGTGACCTTAGCTCAGCATCTGCACTCAACAGCATAGTACTTCACCTATAAAGTAAGAATAGTTATAGAAACTACCCTGTGTGCTTTTTCAGAAGCTTAAGTGAGGGATTATGTGAATTACTGGGCATGGTATTTAGCACATGTAATAAACACCCAGTTAAAGTTGTTTTTCATCATGCTATTTGTTCCTCACAACCCTGTGAGGACACACTACAAAGTGGGCCATCTGAGAAACTCCTAGCATATCCTGAGTGTTGTATTTTATTTCTATTTGTTCCAGACTGAGATGATGGCAATGAACAGTTTGCTATGATAGTCTAGAACAGTTAAGAAGTTCTTATATATTGTTACAAAATGTAAGGCCGGGGAAGAAATGTCACCCAAAGGAAGTAATTTGAATTTGAATTTGAAAGACAGTAAAGATTTCAAGAATGATCAAGATAGGGCCAAGCGCCGTGGCTCACCTGGTTAATCCTCCCATGTGGGTGCCAGATTCTAGTCCCAGTTGCTCCTCTTCCAGTCCAGCTTTCTGCTGTGGCCCGAGAGTGCAGTGGAGGATGGCCCAAGTGCTTGGGACCTGCACCGGCCTGGGAGACCAGGAGGAAGCACCTGGTTCCTGGCTTCGGATAGGTGCAGCGCGCTGGCTGTAGTGGCCATTTAGGGGGGTGAAGCAACGGAAGGAAGACCTTTCTTCCTCTCTCTCTCTCTCGCTGTCTATAACTCTACCTGTCCAAAAAAAAAAAAAAAAAACAAAAAAAAAGGAATGATCAAAATAAACAGAGGGAACTGAGTAGAAAACATACAGTGTTATTAAATGTTCAAAGCCTAATTTGACCAAAACACAGAATATTCTTACGGGAAGAAGCCATGGAATAATAAATTTATTAGCTTCAGAAGGAACTGAATCTTCTACTAGGTCCGCATTTCACTATGTGCTGAGTGAGGATTCCTGGTCTACCTGATGCTCTTTATGATGATATTGGTAGCTTTGTGCTAGTATTGTGGCAGGTAAAATACTGGAGGTCAGTAGATCAGAGGAAAATGTGTTCCCTACATATGTGAGATAATCTGGTCATGAAATAATGTTCTTCTGAAGTAGGGATGAAATAGGAGATTGGATCTAGAGACATTAAAATGTAAAGGGAAAAATAGTTCCTCTAAAGGGCCTTGGAAAATGGTTGCTATCCTATCAATAGGAAGGGTGCTACTCTATGAGGAGGAACACTAGTCAGCACTAAAAATAGAAAGGGAATTCTATCTGGATTTACTGACATGTAAGGAAACCCATCACTTTCCAGTGAGAGAAGGAAAACAAGGTGAAATAGCACATACCGTGTGATATTAGAATAAACAAAGTTATGGAAGCATTAATAAATAAAATTGAGACTAGAGATTAGGAGGACGCTGTTATTTTTAATTTTTGAATAATGTGTCACTTAAATGTTTTACAACAAACTTATTATTTTAACCATAACATTTAAATGTAAAACAGTAATGAGCTTCGTAAATTAGACTAGCAGTAAGATTATAAATATCCAACTCTCCTCAAAGGCTAAGTAATTCACATATAGCAAATTGTCAATAATTATTCATTTTAATGAAGGACTAAAATGCACTCATATATCATTTAAGGACAGGCATACACTCTGAGAAATGAGCCCTTAGGTGATTTGGTCATCATCTGAACAACACAGAGTATACACAAATTTAGGTGTAGCAAATCAGTCCCTGGGTGTTGTAGCTTGATACAATTAAGAGCACAGAAATTATAAGCTGAATGAGGTTGCTACTAGTGTAATAGGGCATACTATTTCACAGTATGTTTTTTTAAATATATATAGGAGTATATTGTAAAATAATGATTAAAATATAGAATAGTAAATATATAAACCAGTAACATAGTCATTTATCATCATAATTATTTATGCTATACTTTTAAATGACTGAATGTACAGGTTTGTTTGCAACACCATCATCACAAACATGTGCATAATCTGTTTTTCAGTGACCTTATGATGGCTACACCATCGCCAGAAAAGGGAATTCCCAATTCTATTGTAACACTCTGGGATCACCTTCATATAGGTAGTGCACTGTGGCTAAAACTTGTTACTTGGCACGATGGTATCCCCAAAGAATTAGGACACAATGAAGGAAAATTTTAAATTATTTTGGAGCATGAGAACAGAGAATTGATTCTCAAACTAAAATTCCTTTTAAATTATCAAAACAGATTTTAGTCAATATATTAGTGATTTCATCTGCCAAAGGGAATTGCCCTTTCACTCTGTGTTGAAAAGATGTTGAGGAAACAATGATATGTATCTGAAGACTACATGGTATTTATAATTTACCTACCCTAAAGTTTTGATCTATGATTGTAGTGTAAGATTTGATAACCAGGGTTCTATTGTTCAATTCTCTATTTCATGGTGTGACTTGAGTCACGTAAGCCAAAGTAAAAGTACAACTCTGAAGCAATGTGATCAGGCATGGACTTATTACACTGCAGTAAACCAAAGTCCCTCATGGGTATGAATGCAGAAATTCTGCAGCCCAAGTGCCTTTTTGCTTTTCATGCATCCATATTATAACAGCACTAGGACTAGAATTATAATTCTTCCTGTAAATTTTACTTTATTCAGTACCAATCTCTTTGGCGCTGCAGCCATAATAATAAATTATACAATAATTATATATGCATTTCTTATGGTTTCTATTTCCTTAAAAAAAAATCTGTGAATATGAGAACAGACATCCTCTACCACTACATAAATTAAGGTCTACAAACACATGGCTGGCACCAAGGCTGTAGTAATATACATCAAGCATGTTGCCAAGAGCGCCTCGAATACGTTCTTTAAAATTAAACCTCTGACCACTGCCTATCACATTTACTAAGTATCAGTCCGTTTTTGTCAAGATTAAGAATGACAGTTGTTCCCAAACCTTATCAGTCAACGCCTTAAAATGTCTGGAGGGCAATTCAACTAGACCAAAACCAAGTTTAAAAACCTTAAAGAGAACACCAGAGCGAATCCATCAAAGCAATGTAAAAGAAAACCATTTTTCCCCTCAAGAAAAAAAAAAAAAAGAATCCATGAAAAAAAAATCAGAAGCAGCCGCTAAATTAAATGCAGTGTTTTCCACATCTGTCCCTTACAGGAAAAAGCGAAATGGCCTCTTGCAGAAAGCTGCTCGCTTTTTTCAGCTGCTGTAACACACACAAGCAGTTAGGAGTTACTGCAGCTCACTGGTTTGTTAGTAAGCACTAGGAGAAGTCAGTAAGAGGACTGTATTCATGAGGCTCACAGCTCAGCAGGCTAGAGAGTCATCTCTCTCCGGAGAGACATAACAGGCAGGGGTATCTTGGAGAACTTCCTTAAGAACTCCAAGACAAAATGAATTCTACTGCCAGGACTAGAAAAGGTTCTTCATCCTCATCACCAGCGCCGTAATTATTGCCGTCAGTACTGGCACCCTGTCTTGAGTCTTCAAATTACCTGTGTGTATTTGTATATGAGAAATTGGCTGGGGCCGGCACTGCAGGTTACTTGGCTAATCCTCTGCCTGCAGCGCTGGCACCCTGGGTTCTAGTCCCGGTTGGGGCACCAGATTCAGTCCCGGTTGCTCCTCTTTCAGTCCAGCTCTCTGCTGTGGCCCAGGAGGAGGACAGTGGAGGATGGCCCAAGTCCTTGGGCCCTGCACCCACATGGGAGACCAGGAGAAGCACCTGGCTCCTGGCTTTGGATAGGCGCAGTGTGCTGGCCATAGCGGCCACTTGGGGGTGAACCAACGGAAAAAGGAAGACCTTTCTGTCTGTCTCTCTCTCTCACTGTCTAAATCTGCCTGTCAAAAAAAAAAAAAAAAGAAAAAAGAAAGAAAGAAAAGAAAGAAAGAAATTACCTGGAGTATATATTTAAATATCTTTTCATAGTTAAAATCCTACAGGCCATCAAATGTGGGAAAGATTTTACATGTTAAAGTAATTTGTTTCATAGGTAAATTGATTATTTAAAGAAATGTTTAAACTACTCCCCATGCCAATAATTATGGTGACACTAAATTGTAAAGGTACCATCTTTCCAAAATCAACAATTGCTAAGATTTAAAAAAAAAAAAAAAGAAAAAACTTTGGAGGCTTTCTACTTCTCTGTATAGATTTTGAGATAGCAATGAATATGCTGTATATGAAATTTTGTTACCTTTCTTCATGTCATGTAATAGTATAAAAATTACCTTGACTTTTATAATCTCTTAGCAACACAAATTATTGGCAGTACAACAACTGTGTGTAAACTGATGTGTGATTTTTATACACATGATCTCCAACTACAGTTATTGAAGTCATTCCCAATTTATCATTGAAGTGTTGCCCTGACCATCCTAATACATAGGTACTGCTAGATAAAAGTCATCATTAGAAGTAGAGAAAATGTTTTAAGTGTTTTCAAACACATTGGCATGTTACTTGATTGCATGTTTTAAGTGACTATGCGTGGTCAGGAAGGTGGCCCTTGTTTACTGTGTCTATGAAAAGACATGAGGGCAAAGGTCAAGAGCTAGTTTTTGGGAGAACCTGTGACTGAAAGCTGGCTTTCTGATTCATGGAGGATGCTCTCTGTTTCTGTTCTCCGTTAGGAACTGCATTTCTTTCACTGGATACAGACAGATAATCACACAATCTCTAACCCCGTGTCCTGACTCCAGAGATCTATACGTAAATCCCTAACTGCCTACAGTATATTTTTCTGCAGCTATCCCTGTATTAGTTACAGTCCTGAGCACTGAACTACCTCTCCCCCGTTCTTCTTTGCCTTCTCCGGAGTCATTATTCCCACCCTCAGAAAGGCTCGCCTTCGACTTTCCTCCTGATATATGAAGACTGTGTCAAACACATTGCATGAGGTCGCTGTTTATACTTGAAATTTTCCTTTGCTCCTCAGTAGATGGAAGTGAAAGTTTGCAAGCAGCACCAAATTCAAAATTGAAAGCTTCTTGGGATGTGTAGGTAGCTTAAAACATAATCTGTGTAAAACAGCTTTTCGGTTTCATTATCATTCCAAAGAAGAAGAGGATTTTTGGAAACCATTTATTCAATACTTTCCTCCTGAAACTGACTTTGAGGAGAAGACAATGGGGCCTCTATGAGGACCATGCATCTGTGCATATTTGTATTTAAAAGCCTGGTTTTCCTTTTCTTTTTTAACTATAGCAAACAGAATGAGTAGAAGTTCGACTGGTATGCACTTTAAGATCTAGTCAAACGTGACCGAATCATAAAACATTGGTAATGTAAGTTCATTCCAGAATTAAAGCCATCAAGAAAATTTTGTTTCTAAAATTATAATGCTAATAAAAATGCAAAATAACTTCTAGAAAATTTAGTTGACTATTTAAATATGATGGTAATCCAAAAAGTTCACAAAAAATGAAATTAAAAGTATGAGTTTGTTTTGGTGTAAAACATTTCTTCCATAATATATTAAAAGGTTATTATGGAAAAAAATGGATTTCAACATTTTTGTACCAAAATAAACTCTTATTTTTAATTCCATTTTCTATTCCATTTTTTAAATACTCCATGCATTCTAACACAGTTAAGAAGTAGGTAGAAACACCATAGGTAAAAGATTTGACTGTTTCTTTTTCCATAAAACGCACATATTATCCAGAGATTAACAAACAAATTTTTAAAAATCAAATTATAAAAGATAAAAGCATGTGCAACAGAATTTTTTCATCAAAACTGTTAAGGAATAAAATTACATGAAACGAAAGAGAAAATCTCAAAGAGAAATACTGACGATTAAAACATATGACATGGATATGTGTGCTGTACTGTTGGTTGAGCACGGCTTGAGAAAACCACATCTCATACTCATGTGCCTAGCATCAAGTCCTGCCTCCACTTCCTACCCATCTTCCTGCTAGTGCCCCCAGGAGGCAGGAGATGATGGCCTACCTGGCTGTTGCCTTTGGTCTGGCCCAGCCCCAGCCTTTGTAGGCATTTGGGAGTAGACCAGTAGATGGAAGATTCTTTCTCTCTGTGTGTTTTACTCTCTCCTTCAGTCATTCTGCCTTTCAACTAGACAACAAACCATTTTTTATTTTTAAAGATTTATTTATTTATTTGAAAGTCAGAGTTACACAGAGAGAGAAGGGAAGGCCGAGAGAAAAGGGTCTTCCGTCCACTGGTTCGCTCCCTAATTGGCTTATTCCAGGTCTCCCATGTGGGTGCAGGGGCCCAAGGACTTGGGCCATCTTCTGCTTTCCCATAGCAGAGAGCTGGATTGGAAGTGGAGCAGCTGGGTCTTGAACTGGTGCCCATATGGGATGCTAGGACCACAGGTGGCAGCTTTACCCTCTGCGCCACAGTGCCGGCCCCTTATATGTCTTTACTGACAAGGTATTTGGTCTAAGAAAATGTTGAACCTCACCCTAGCCTCCCTTATTATAGTGCTGTTGCAAGTCCAAGCTCCTCTGCTTCCTGCTGGTGCACCTAGGAAGGCAGCAGAAGATGGCCCCAGTACGTGGGTCCCTGCCACTCATGTGGGAGACCAGGTTGGGGTTCCTGGTTCCTGACTTTGGCCTGGACCAGCCCTGGTTATTCGTGAGCATTAGGGCAGTGATCCACCATGTGGAAGAGATATCTCTCTTTCTCCCTGCCACCCCCTAGTCTCTGTCACTGTTTCAAATAAATTAGTAATAAACAAATCTTTAATAATAAAAATTTAAACTGTGTTTTTCAGATTTTTTAATTTTCGAAGATTTCAATAAATTAAATTACTGGGGTAATGAGATGCAGTAGCTCAGCAGCTCTGTTGCAAAACTGAAGTGTCTTTAATTATTGCTGTTCTTGGACTAGCTCATCACTTTCTATAAAAGGTTAAGAAATAATTGGGCACTGAATAAACGGATAAGAAACACAAGTAGTGGAGAAAGAAACAAGATTGAAATGTCTAAATCTGATGTTATTTCTAAAGGTTAGGAAAGAATGCATATTTTCTTTCTAAATGTCAATTTAATCTGAATGGCAGTGAACCTTGGCTAACATTTGAATTTAATGCGGAACTTTTGAAAATGAAACAATTGCATAGCTAACTGCCTGTTTTGCTTTTTGGTGAACTTCACATTTGGCTTTCAGCTGATGGATAGCTGAAGTATCCTTCCTTTTGGAAGTAAAAACATAATAGTTGGCTTTTGTCAGGAGGCAAGAGAGAGGCTTTGTTTCGTTGGCCACTGATCACTCTGGGGTTGCTAAGGCTCAACAGGTAGGGTAATGGATGAAGCTATGCAATTGATCCATTGGATGCCTTCTTAGAATTAGAGGGGGTCAAGCAATGAGCACTATGCTGGACAATCAAGACTTCGAAATGCTAGTTCTATTCATTTTCCCCAAACATAAATGCTTCTCTAAAGGCAGGCTCCAGGGCTCAGTATCATACAGAAGTCTTCACAGGCCATGTGGGCGTGGTTGGGTTCCATCAGTTCAGGCAGAAGACAACAGACCGCCTTTAATCCTAGGGAATCCTAGTGAAAACTTTATTGATTACTAATTACTGGGTAACTGAAAAGAGATCTTCCCTTCCCCTTATCAGAAATGTTGTCACTGAACTGGCTTGCCAAAGTCTTTTAGAATTCTAAAAGTATGGAATTAGAACTGTTGAATATTGTAGAAAGTCTAAGACATAAAACACTATGGATTTCAAAAAGGTGCATGCTCCTAGGTAAGCTGCATTTATAATAAATATTTAAAAACAAAATATTGAGTGGAATTAGGTTTTTGACATAGTATTAGTAAAATTTCTTTCCTAATTAACCAGTGACTTTTCTGCTTTAGAAAATGTTATTTCAAATAGTTTCTTCAACTCTTTCACCTCTAAGAATTTCAAATGGCCCATAGTTTACACATCTGGTGTCAAATAGAAATTTGAGTTGTGAACAGGAAATGGTCTATAAAGTAAATTGATATTAATATTATACTCAAGAGCTACCTATCTTTTAGCTTAATTGACCTTCTAGTGGGAGCAGAAAAAGTACAGAGCCTATTTCAGCTCCTGCAAAGAAAATTAAACACCAGAGAAAGAACAGAATCCTTGGCCATCCCCATGCAAAATGATAAAATAAACAGGCACTTCCCACTCCTGAACATATTTCAGATTCAAAATCTCCAAACTGTTTCAGGTCTGATCTTTCTAACTACAAATTCAGAGACTAAGAGTCACATTATAAAATATTCTGCTTTCATGGCAAAATGTTATTAGAAGTGAATTATCAAGATGACTTTCACACAGTCTTTATTAGATATGCATCAGTGACAACATGTGTTGCTGGCAGACTTTAAAATGGATCCAGCACACATTGTTCATTCTTATCTGTTCTGATATTATCATATCTCATCAATGACCTGTATTTCCTGTGTTCTTTGCATTAATAACTCACTTCCGATGATGTATAATTTTGCCCATCTCCCACTGAGTATTCCAAATTCTATATCCCACATTCTCCCCTATCACTCACCAAGAACTGATGATTATTCTTGGGCTTATTCTGCTTTGCGGTTCTGGAAAGTTGGCTTTTGCTAGTATGCAAGAAAAAGTAAGGGTCTATTGATTCAGATTGCAATGGACAGTCAAGCAGCTGCTAGCTTTTCCTCCCTGAATATCAATCGTCTGCTGTCTACTTTGAACAATTCTGCTGGTCATGGTTACAATTTTAGCAAGTTTCCTATCAAGAAACTGATACCAATCATCTCTCCTGAATAAAGAAACTTGGGCACAGAATAATGATTAGGATCAGGATGGGTCTTCAGTCTTCAGATCCTTGTGGTCCCTCGTATTCAAAGTGCTGTGACGCTCAAGGACTTCACTGGAGCAAGTGTTGGCAGGAGGTCATCCTTGACTTCTGCAAAAAGTAAAACATGTCTGGGTTCTGCCTGCTCTTTTGTGGTCCTCCCAAGATTTCTGGCTAGCTATCATCCAGTGGAACTATTGGAAAGAATTTGTAGCAATCCATCCCCTGGAATACAACTTTATGTCATGGTTGCTTGTCCAGCTATGAAAGTTTTCAGGATTTTACTACTTTTATGAGCTAGAATGTCACCATGCTTCTCCTAAGCTTTTTCCTCTGGTGACTGTAATAACAGTGGTAAAAGCATTTTCTTGAGGATATGTCTCTGAAGGAACTGATCTACTAGTTTTGTAAGATGGAGAAAAAAAACCTATTATAAATCCTTCAACTCTACAGATAAGGGCTCTCTCTCTCTCTCTCTCTCTCTATATATATATATATATATATGAATATGCATATATTCATATTCTACCATCCATAGCCCAACATACTGTTCAAGCGGGGACATGACAATTTAGGAACAAAATTGCCTCAATTAAAATTCAAAACCTTAGTCCTTTTAATGTAGTGTTGGGTAGATACAGCAAGAACACTTTATGCTGACAGTTTCAGAAGATAAGAGTTTCAGGCCAGGTCTGTCACCAATTAGCTTCACAAAATTTCCTCGAAGCAGGGAACTGAGGACCTAGAGAATTAGACCTTTTGCATAAAAGTGCAGTATTTTCAGAATGCTACGTCTTTAAAACATAGGTCTTAAAACTAACCACATTCAAGTAAGAGCCCATGTTCTGGTAGATTGATTTGTTCTCCAAGCAAACTGTCCCCAAAGTCTCTGCCTTCTGGGAAATATCTCCTGCAGTCACTGCCTCTATATGACTCTGGCGTCTTGTCTTCCGGGGGTTCTGTAATTCCTGCTTTTATCCAGTGTGTGGTGGAATGAGAAGGTCATGTCAAGATGGCCGCTGACAGGGAGCGTTAGTTACTCAGGAATGGCTTTGAAATCCACCTGGCAAAGGAGCCTGCCTGGCAACAGGCTGTGATTGGATGGCTTCAGATACTGCCTGGCAACAGGCTGTGATTGATTAGGGCATAAACTGCCCCTTGACCGGATTGGCTGCCCTGGCTATTTAAGCTGCTGTACCAACTGAAATAAATGAGTCTGCAGGCTGCTCACCTCTGGTCTGCTTTCACCTGACTCCTGGGGTCTGTGTGGTGACTCCGCACCTCTTGCCCCATCTTGCTCCTCCTCTCAGAATGAATCCACAGCAACACCAGTGACTCCAGAATTACACTTGCTTCTTTTATCTGTCCAGTTTCCTATTCCCCTCTAGCCTCTTCGCTGCCCCTTCACTCTCTTGCTTTCTGTCTGATCCCCTCTTTGTGTTAAATTACCCAGGTTTTGTTTTCCAAGGGTGATCATTTGTAGTACATGTGTAGTACATGACTATGACTTTGACCAAGTTATTTAAGGAGGTTATGGTTCAGTCTTATTTTTCTCCTGTCTCACTTTATAAACTCAACTAAAATAGCTACTGCAGTAGACTGAATGTTCTTGTTCCCCCTAATTCCTATGTTGAAAACCATGCTAATCTCTGGGGATGATGACATTATGAGGTGGAGCCTTTGGGTGCCCAAGTCATGTAGGTGAAACCCTCACAAGTGCGCTTACAGCTCAGGGAGCTCTCTTGATTTCTTTCTGCCTTTGGAGAAGGTGAGAAGTCAGTGGTCTCCAATCTGGAAGAAGGTCCTTTCGAGAACCTAAACGTGATGATACCTTTATCTTGAAATTCAAGCCCACAAAACTCTGAGAAATAAATTTCCATGGATTATGACATGTTGTTACAGCAGCCTGGAATAAGACAGCTGTCTATGGGACTGCTGTGAATATAATTCTCAGCATAATTGGACCTTAATAACTCACAACGCTTCTAAGGTTGCTGCTGCGGTAGTGATAGTTCTGCTGAGTATGTAGGTGTGGTGTTGTTATTTCTAGAGTCAAAATTAAGACACATAATTCTCTAAGTAATAGTTTTCCCTGCCAAATCACTGCTGTATCAAAAGATGCAAAACTACTTTCCACCCATTTTGTCACTCGGAAGTGCAGTGCAAAACAATGCAGGCAGACAAGTTCGTTTCTATTTTTTATTTTCAGCCAGTGAAGCTATCTGTGAACCTTAGATATTTGAGACAATTTATTTCTAGATAATTTGGATTTATCAGAAGCATAACATAATTTATATATAAATATGCATAGAAAAGCCTAATGAAACTCTATCACTTGTGGGAAGGAATGTGGAACTTTGTGGGAAGAAGTCAAGTACATGTTTTGCATCATTCTCTTTCAATAATTGGTCTAGATATATAACAGTGCATTTAGATTATACTAGATATGTTATATTACAGTTTCTAAGTGAACATTTACCAGTCTTGTCTGTTTATTGCCAATTTAAACAGACATTGCTTCAATAAGCAACAACTAATTCCTCTCCCCAATGGATTTAAAGGATTTAAATGTCAGTATGTAAGGTGAGTGAGACACACATACATCATCCAAGTACCTACTGCTAACAATCTAGGAGAGTACAATGCCTGTACAACCCAGCCCTTGGGAAACAACCTGTCTCCAACTGAGAACTGAAGTCACTTCCATCTCCTTGGTGAATTTGAGTAGGCAGGCAAAAAGATGCAGGTGTTAATATCAAAATCTGGAGTATGGCACCCCTCCACTGGTTAACTTCCAGCAGTTCACCTAATCTCCATGGTACCTCTTTCCCCATTTGTAAAATGGCTCTAATAATGGCTGCTGTAAGAACAATGTAGCAAGAATGACATGTTCTCAAGTATATAGAAATATAAATAAGCTTACTCTCTAAGAGTTAAGTAGTGAAATCATCTTGTGATTATAAAACCTTCAAGACCTCAGACTGTAAAGACAAATATAGCTTCAGTCTCCCATATATAACTTTGTGTTCTTGAGAAGATTATGTGAATTCTTCAAAACTTGGTTTTTTATTTGTAAAACAGGGGTAACCAAAAATTACCTATCTTAAGCATCATTATGCAAGTTAAATTTTTGAAAAGGGAAGCCATTGGTATATTGCTTAGTTTATCACTACAATAATTACCATATAATGGTTGATGATAGAGATACTCAAAATTGACTATCTTAAGGAGATTCTTGGTCAACAAGATACAAGGATAAACTGGCCGAAGGTCTAAGTGTATTAAGAGAGTACAGGGCTGGTGCTGTGACGCCAGTCAAGTCCTGGCTGCTCTACTGCCAATCCAGCTCTCTGCTATGCCTGGAAAAGCAGAAGAAGATGGTCCAAGTCCTTGGGCCCCTGCATCCGTGCGGGAGACTCAGAAGAAGCTCCTGGCTCCTGGCTTCAGATCAGCACAGCTCCAGGCACTGTGGCCACCTGGGGAGTGAACCAGCAGAAGGAAGACTTTCTCTCTCTCTCTCTTCCTCTAACTCTGCCTTTCAAATAAATATTTAAAAAAAGAGAAAGATTGTACCAAACATGAGAATAATACTCTAACAATCATGAACAATCATGAAGGAATGAATACAGAAGTGAATGACAAGGTCAAGCTTTGGTAGTGCATATTCCATTGAAGTTAATATTTGAGTTACAGTCACAAGCACTTTAGGACTCAAGGCCATTACTTATACCACACACATTCTATCAACTTCAATTCCCCCTGTATTTGAATCTCACCTGCAGGCAGACTTCTTTCTTATGCTTCAGCTCTGATGTAATAAATCTGGATTGATTGACATTGACTAGTTCATCCAGAACCTTACATACTTCATCGAAAATTAACAAAATAAATTTAATTTCACCCATGATTTTTTTGAATCTTCTTATCATAAGCCAGCCTTTCTTAATCCATGAAACTCTGGGTCTCCAGCTATCAGTGGATGCAGCTATGTTTACAAATCACTGGTATGCAACACCTGGCTCTGGCACTTATAAACTACTACGAGTTGTACCATTAATAGAAAGCTGATCATAGGTTCTAAGAATTAAATGCTTCAAAAACATAGCGTGGCTTACAGCTCTAAATATTTGCTATTTAATAGCAAGAACATAACTATAATAAAATGCTTAAAATTTACATATAAAGATGTCTTATTTTGAAAGGTAGAGAAGATAAAGTAAGATAAAATTGTATCTTTCTTGTGTTCTTAATTTTTCAAAATAATACCTGACAGATAAGGAAAGGTCACTGCCAAAAGACAATATATGTTAAGCTTTTCCTCCACAAGTAGAACTGAAACCATTCTAGTCCTGCAATATTTTCTTTCTGAATCACATAATTGTCATTAATGCAAATTCATGCTTTTATTTTTTAACCAAGCCAATACATCATCAATGGGCAATTCAATCATTTATCACTCAGTAAATACATGTCAAATTAGAAGTTATATCCAAAGACACTAAGCATATAAAAATAATAAGATAATTCTGCTCTTCTACAAATCCACCTCATTGGAGAGAAAAACTCTAAAATTTCTATAAAATAGAAATGTACAATAAAACAGCAACATAGTAGAGTAGATTCTATAATTGAAGAATGCATTTACATTAGGAAAAAAAGTTTAAAAAGTCAGGAATGAGAGTGATGTGAACTGAACATAACCTAAGCAGTGGGCAGTACTAGGAAGTATTCCAGGGAGAGTATATATCTTGAGGAAGTATCTTATGTATAGGTACAGAATTCTGAAAGGTACCACAGATCAGGAAACAGTGATGAGTTCAGAGTCTTCAGAATATTGTATTATTGCCTGAGCATCTGTAGAAAGATAGATGATGCAGGATTTACACGGGTTTTTCGTGTACCATAAATGCTAAGAAATAGAACTTTCATTTTCTGGATTGTAGTTCCCCAGAAACTATATTTTAAACTATATATCATTTTCTTTTTATAATGAGTGCTAGTACATGTTATAACTGTGCAGAAAGAGAGGAAATAGAAGTTGTTTTGGGGATTTGTTTCCCACTGTATGTGTCAGAAGGCAATCATAGGGGCTAGAGCTATGGCACAGAGGGTTAAAGCCCCAGACTGTAATACCAGCAAACTCTAGGGGTGCCAGTTCAAGTCCTGGCTGCTCCACTTCCAATCCAGCTTCCTGCTAATGCACCTGGGAAAGCAGCAGAGGATGGCCAAGTCCTTGGGCCCTGCACCAAAGTGGGAGACCCAGAAGAAGCTCCTGACTCCTGGCTTTGGATTGGCTCAGCCCTGGCCGTTGTAGCCATTTGGGGAGTGAACCAGCAGATGGAAGACTCCCCCCCCCCCCCCTCAGGATCTCTACTTCTCTCTGTAACTCTGTCTTTCAAATAAATAAAATAGATCTTTAAAAAAAAAAGAAAATCATATTGACAGTTTAACCTCACCCATGGCTATTTGGGCAAGTCAGTCTAGCCAAAATGATAGTAACACAAGCATAATAGTAATCATCATCGCTATTTCTTTACTATGTAAATATTTAACATCAGTCATTACTATCATTTTTTGCTCCAAACATGACAGCAAATTGTAATGGCCAAGAAAATCAACTAAATTACATATGGCCAAGAAAATCAACTAAATTAGTTATAGTCAATATAATAGTGTCCAAAAAAACCCACAGTAGATATAAATTAATGAACCATTTGGTTAATGGGCAAGTGACATAAAATAATCTTTTTGGGTAGCTGATATAATTTTAATATGTATAATCCCAATTAGAAAACCGAGTAACCAAAATGTTTGTACTTTCATACCAATCTATTACAAAACTTTGGATAACAATGAAAAGATTCTCCAAGGATATCTTGTCACCATCTTTTGCAAAAGATATACTATCCATTGTTATCATTAATCCTGGCTTTCAACATATCAACAGGCGATATAGATATAAATTTAGGAGCAATGATTGATTGGACTAGCACTCTTGATAGGAAAACCCTGAAATGTAGTTGTGTACAGATTCCTTTTTCTCATATATAATTTCTAAATTATCCATATATATATATTTAAAGATTTATTTATTTATTTGAAAGTCAGAGTTACATAGACAGAGAAGGAGGGGCAGAGAGAGAGAGAGGTCTTCCATCCAAAGGTTCACTCCCCAACTGGTCGCAATGGCCAGAGCTGTGCTGAACGGAAGCCAGGAGCCAGGAGCTTCTTCTGGGTCTCCCACATGGATGCAGGGGCCCAAGGACTTGGGCTGTCTTCCACTGCTATCTCAGGCCATAGCAGAGAGCTGGATAGGAAGAGGAGCAGCTGGGACTAGAACCCGGCACCCATATGGGATGCTGGCACTTCAGGCAAGGGCATTAACCCACTGCATCACAGCACCAACCCCTTATTCATATATATTGTTCTGCATGGTTGACATCTTGCATCACACAAATTCATATATGGGATCTGGAAAACATGAGAAATACCCACAGTGGGTTACCCGTCATAGTGGCTTTTCTGATAATCAACCATTCTTAGAAAGAATGACATTCAATTAAGTATATCTCCAACTAAAATTTAAATTTATATTCAGGACCCAGAAAAGTTGTTTCAGAGAAATTATAAAGCTAGAAATGGAAAGCATTGGGAAAGTAAAAGCTGGCTGTCAACCATAATTTACAAAGGGAAATAAGTGCTTGGTTCTAATTGTTTGCATAAATATTTCCAATTAGTTTGATTTAATATGATTTCCAAAGAACTTATATGTAGAGTGAGGGTTGTTGCTGTGGCTTAGTGGGTAAAGTCATTCCTTGGGCACCAGCATCCCATATGGGCACTGGTTTGAGACCCTGCTGCTCCACTTGTGATCCAGCTCCCTACTAATGCACCTGGGGGAACAGTAGAAGATTGCCCAAGCACTTGGACCCCTGCACCCACGTGGGATACCTAGATGAAGCTCCTTGCTCCTCATTTCAGCCTGACACAGAACAGCCATTGTGGCCATGTGGGGAGTGACCCAGAAGATGGAAGATCTCTCTCTGTCTCTCCTTCACTATTTCTGGAACTCTGACTTTCAAATAAATAAATAGATCTTAAAAAGAAAGAAAGAAAGAGTGAAGTTTTATCTGAAAATGCCGCAATATAAAATGGAGCCAATTACCAATGGTAAATTATATTTTATTAAAATTACTGGAATACATACTCAGACTAATATCCTACAATAATACCAATTGAGGCCACAAAGCACTACCTGAGGAAAGTACTGATAAACTCTCCTACACCAGACTAACCACAGATAAGTAGAGTCCTGCTTTCCATCATGGAGCCAGAGGACAGGATGCCGAGCCAACTCTGAGTCTCAGGAACACAGGGCATAACTAGGACTGAGGCTGTAACAGTCCCCCACCCTGCCTCTCACAATCATCCTTGCAAGAATTGAGCAGCAAGCAATAAGCGTGTGCCAGGAACATAGAAAGACTCATCTTTTGCACCAAAAATGCACAGCTGAAATGTAAGGTTGGAGCGCAAACACTGAGAAGACCTTCATCAATCAGAACTGCTAGGCATCTTTTAAAAGGAATGTGACATATTTGATGAAATTAAAGTAAGCACTTCAACAGTATTTTTCACTTTGTGTTGCTATTTTTGGGGAAAACTGTTGAAATCTTTACATAACATATACTAAACTGATCTTCTGTATATGAAGAGAATTGAAATTGAATCTTGATGTGAATGCAAGGGGAGAGGGAGCTGGAAAGGGGAGGGTTAAGGGTGGGAGGGAAGTTATGGAGGGGGGGAAGACATTGTAATCCATAAGCTGTACTTTGGAAATTTATATTCTTTAAATAAAAGCTTTAACAAAAATTTAAAAAAAAAGAAATTAAAGTAAGCAAAATAGTAGTGAAACCTATCCAGCTCAATTTCAGATGAAACCGATTCTGTCCCGGTTGCCCCTCTTCCAGGCCAGCTCTCTGCTGTGGCCCGGGAAGGCAGTGGAGGATGGCCCAAGTGCTTGGGCCCTGCACCCCATGGGAGAACAGGAGAAGCACCTGGCTCCTGCCATCGGATCAGCGCGGTGCGGCAGCCATGGCGCCCATTGGAGGGTGAACCAATGGCAAAAGGAAGACCTTTCTCTCTGTTTCTCTCTTTCACTGTCCACTCTGCCTATCAAAAACAAAACAAAACAAACAAACAAACAAAAAAACTTGTGATTATGGAGTGGACTGAAATTATGTATTTGCCAAAATTAAAGAAAAACAAAGAAAGGAAGAGGGAGACTGAAGGAGGGAGGGCATTATGGTTATCTTCTTAGAATTGTACCTATGAAATACAAGTTATCTGTTCCATTTGCGTTGCTAAAAATTTCTAAATGAAAATTAAATAAAACCATCAAGAGTCAAGAGTGACAAAGTATTTAGTGCTATCAGAAAAACAGGGATGGTACATTTTTAAAAACCTGGTAGAAAAAGTACACAACATGCATGGAAATATGGAAAATTTCATCAGAGAAATAGAAACAAATAGTCAAATGAAAATCCTACCAAATTGATATATATATATATAAAATATAAAAAATTTTTGCAGAAGACTCAACATGACTGATGGGAGCACCAACCATGGGCTAGAAAGTAAGTCTAGAGAGAGGGAGAGAGAAAGAGAGAGAGAAAACAAATGGGAAAAAAGAGAGTAAGGGCACAGTTTACAAATATAAGAAAAACAGGAGAAGTAGCTACAGATTTTACTGACAGTATAATAACTCCATAGCTCAAGTTGAAAAGAACTGAAATTTCAAAAACAATGAGTATTATCCATTAATATAGTATACCTATTGATTTATTTAAATCTTAGATTTCTTTTACAAATTTTTTATTGTTTCCTTCATACAGATCTTGGATGTGTATTATTCAAATTATATCTAAAATTTTTGGAGGTGGAGGAGTAATAAAACTTGTATGGCATGTTAAAATTCACATTCTAAATGTTTATTGTCTTATATAGGAAAGTGATTTAATATTATATCTTAATCTTCCATCTTAGGACTTTGTGATAATAACTAATTCCAGGAGTCTTTCATTGTTGATTCTTTGGGATTTCTTATAAAAATCAATCATGGTATGGATGAATAAAGATTGTTTTATTTTCTCTTTCCTTATCTGTATACTTTTTGTTTCTTTTTTTCTTGTTTGACTGTATTAGCTAGGAATTCTGGTATAAAGCTGAAAGGAGCTATCCTTGTCAGGTTCCTGATCTTTCCAGACAGATGTCTGCTCTTTTTGAAGTTGAAGAAGTTTCCTTCTATTCATATTTGCTGAATTTTTCATTATGAATGATCTTGGGATTTTGTCGAAAGCTTTTCATTCATCTATGAAATGATTTTAATTTGTTGTGGGAGATAATATCTATTGATATGATCATGTATTTTGGTACAACACATAATATTAATAATTTTGAAATGTTGCAACAGCCATATATAACTGGGATAAAACATATTTGATCATGGTAAATAATATTTTTGCTGATATTTTTTGAGAATATTTGCATCTATATTTATATATTCTATGTTGGCTTGTGTTGCCTTTTTCTTTGCAATATATTTGACTGGTTTTAGTGTTAAGATAATTCTGTCCTCACAGGTAGACTTAGAAAGTAGTTAGTCTCCTGTTTCTTATGGAGCACATTAAAGAGAACTGATATCATTTCTTCCATAAATGTTTGGTAGAATGTACTGATGAGTCCTGGATGGGTCTGTTGTATTGCTTTTTGCAAGAGTACTGAGTGATAAAATTTACTTAATAGCTACAGTTTCATTCCGATTGAATGCTTTTCCCAGTGTGTGTGCTGTTAGACTGCGTCCCCTCTAGCAATTGGTCCATTTTTATCTAGATTAGTGAAATGTGTGGCATGGAACTGTTTAAAATACTCCTTTACTACTCTTGTAATGTCCATGGTATGAATAATACGTGTAACTCCATATCTGTTATTATTAGTTATTATATATTTCTTCTCTCTTTCATGTGTGTTTTAACTTTTTAGTTTTTGTTAACTTTGATAGAGGTTTTTTTAATTTTATGGTTCACTTCAAAGAACTAAATTCTGATTTCACTGATTTTCACAGTTGGTTTCCAGTGGTCAGTGTCACTGACTCTTCATATTTTTATTATTTCTCATTCTTACTATTTTGGATTTCATTTTCTCATTGTTTTCTCACTGTCTCTGGTGGACTTACATGACACAATTTAGATATTTCTTCTTTTCTAATACACATGAGTTCAAAGCTTTAAATTTCCCTCCAAATATGCTTTCATTGCATTCTGTTAATTTTGAAGCTATATATTCAGTTTCTCTTAGTTGAAGCTATGCTCTTTTATGTTCTTTTGGCACTTCTTCTCTGACATGTTTTATTTATAAGCTTGTTGCTTAATCTCCAAATACTTTAGGACCTTCCAGCTATTCCTGTGTTACTGATTTCTACTTTGAATCTAATTTAGTCTAAGACCACAGTTTGCATGGCCTGTCTTCTTGTAACCTTGTTAGTGCATGTAACATGGCACAGATAATTGTCTATCAAGGAGAATCCCATAGATACTTGAGAAGAATATGTATTCTGCTGTTGTTGGATGAACTACTCTATACATGTTAATTAGATACAGTTAATTGATGACACTATTCTGTTCAATTATATTCTTACTGACTTTCTGCCTACAGGATGTTTCAATCACTGACAGATGAGTATTGAATATACCACCTAAAAGTGAATTTCATTATTTCTCCCAAGTTCTGTTAGTTTTTGTTTCATGTATATTGATTCTCTGTTTTTAGGTGCTTAAGTATTCAGGATTATTATGTTTTCCTGGAGAACTGACATTTTAACCTTTTGTTCTCTCCAATTCCTCATTTTATTTCTTTCATCATTTTATTTACCTTTAAGCCTTAATAATTAACTATATTACTTCTAGTGTAATTTTGAAAAAAAATTTATTAGATGAATTAGCAATGAGGGAAGTAAAATATCTGAATTTACCTTCATTTATTCCTTTTCTAATGTTATTTCTATTAGCCGTCACAAAGCACACCAAACACCGGAGTAAGGGAAAGGATTTATTGAGGAAAACCCAGCAGACTGGAGGGGAGGGACAAAGAAGGATATGAGAGAGAAAGAGAGTATAAGAGAGAGAGAGACAGAGGAGATGAGCTAGTGAGGAGAGGAGAGAGAGCAGAGAGAAGAGAGACGAGAGGAGAGCAGATAAGATGAGCCAAGAGAGCAGGAGAAAAGAACCAAGAGAGAGGAGCCAAGAGAGCAGGAGAGAGGAGCCTGGAGAGCCACGTGTTCAGGAACAGGTCCTTTTAAAACTTTGCCAGAGGGCAGGCAGGGAAGCTGGAACAGTGAATGCCATTAGGATGGGGGTGGAGCTTGACAACAGCAGTTGGGCCCTGTGGCCACCTGGCTTTCAGCAATGGTGGTGGGGGTTAGGGCCTAGGATGTAAATCAGGGTGTAGATTGTGCCATAGATAAAACTGCGCCATTTTCCTAACAATTTCTTTATATGTCTGTAAGTTTATGGCCTTTTAAATTTTTGCTTTGATTCCACAATATTGATGGTCTGTTATTAGCTGTGTAAAACTATATACATTATAATTTCTCTATGTATTGAAAATGTAGTCACTTATAGTGCCTTTCTTTCTGAAAATCTCTCAGCATTTCCTGTGAGGCATGTCTAAGGATGAAAACATTCCTCAATTTTTATTCGAGAAGTTCTTTATATCTCTCTTAACTTGGAAGGATAATTTTGCTGAATACAAAACTCCAGGTTGATGTGTTTTGTCTTTCAACATTTTAAATATTTTCTTCCACTCCCTTCTTTCTTGCTTGGCTTCAAGAGAAGTCCAGTGTAAGTCTTATTCTTGTTCTTCTATGAATCATTTTTTTAAAAAATAATTAGTTATCTATTTTAGAGGCGGGATGGGAGTGGAGAGAGAGTTTTCCCACCTGCTGATTGACTTTCCAAATGCTTGCATTGACCCAAGATGGGAGTGGGAACCCAAACCAGGCCTCACAATGGGCGGCAGGAATCCAGTCACTCAAGCTAACATTGCCCCTCCCCACCACCCACCCAGAGTCTGCAGTAATAGAAAGCTGAAGTCAGGGGTGCAGCTGGGTATCCACCCCAGTCACTCTAATCTGGGATATGGGCTTTCAACTACTGAGCCAATCACCTACCTCTACCGTGAATGCCAAACGGTTTTTTAGTCTGACTTCTTTCAAGATGTTGTCTTTGATTTTCTGCAGTTTGAATACAACATGCATAGGTATATATACTTATATTTATCTTGCTTAGTGTTCTCTGAGATTCCTGGATTGTGCTTTGGTTCCTGCCTTAATGTTAGAACACTCTTGGCCACATTCATGTAAAATAGTTCCTCTGTCCCTTTCTCCTCCTCATGGTATGCCAATTATATACACATCAAACTTTTTCTAATTGTCATACAGTTTTTGGATATTCTGTAATTTTGTTTTCATTCAGGTCTTCAAGCTCACAGATTCTTTTTTCGGCCATATTATTAATGCAGCAAAGACCATTTTCATTCCCATCACAGTGTTTTCAGTTGTTATTGTTTCTTTGTGATTCTTCCTTACAGTTTCATATGTTAATATTATTCATTTGCTTTTTCATGTTAAGCACTTTTGCTTTTAGAGTTATTTGCATACTAATCATAGTTATTTTAAAGTCCTCATTTAATGATGTAAAAATCTGCTTTTGATTGCATTGTTACTTCATCCTGTGGTTTTTTGTTTGTTTGTTTTTCCTGTTAGCGTGCCTTGTAATCTTTTCTTGAAACTTGGACATGATGGGTTGGGGCATAGTACCTGTGATAAACTTAGTGTGTGCTCTTATTTTTATTTAGCCAATAGTTACATTGTACTTCTGTTGGCTACAACTGGCGGTCAGAGGTTAACATTCATTCTTCCAGTGTCCTTGTTTTTGTCTCCTTTGTTAGCTCCTCTTGTTTTTTTATTCAGATGCTCTTTAAATAAGATCAGAGGCTTGGAGGTTTTCTTTTGTTTTGTTTTGGTTTGTTCAGCTGTAATTGGGTTATTGAACAGGAGCCCCATTGATGCGATGGTGGTGTCAGCGAGGAAAGTGTTCTATAATCCTATGATTAACTAACAGTATTTACTGGGCTGTATCCTTGGGCTGTACCTTCAGAAGTTCCTCTTTTTAGCTCTTTTTTTCCCCTACCTGCTTTGGTGAGACAGAA
Source organism: Sylvilagus floridanus (assembly GCA_949820135.1). Taxonomy (NCBI): domain Eukaryota; kingdom Metazoa; phylum Chordata; class Mammalia; order Lagomorpha; family Leporidae; genus Sylvilagus; species Sylvilagus floridanus. The sequence goes on from OX463235.1 coordinate 58,002,007, forward strand.
AGACAAGAGGTGGTTAGTGATTAGAATTTTTCCTTCTCCCTTTGTGGATTAGGCTCTGGTAATATAGTTTCTCTTGAGAATAAGCTTTTGTTAGGGTGAATGGAAGGCTTCAGGTATGCTTAAAATTGGTCACTCTGCCGCCTCCCATTGCTGAAAAAAGGCAGAACTTTTCTCTTGTCTTCGCTGTGAGAATTTAGTGTGGTTCCTAGATACAACACACATGAACGTGTGGGGGTCCCCCTGACTGCCTTTACCCTTGGTTTAGCTCTCAACCTAATCTACAGTTGCCTTCAGTCATTTGTCAATTGCAGATTAATGGTTCCTTCCAGTCCTTGCTCCTGCAGCAGGTTTTGCTCTCTGTGAGCTCTGATTCTCTGTGCACTACCTCTCCTGCAGCAGGTTTTGCTCTCTGTGAGCTCTGATTCTCTGTGCACTACCTCTCCTGCAGCAGGTTTTGCTCTCTGTAAGCTCTGATTCTCTGTGCACTACCTCTCCTGCAGCAGGTTTTGCTCTCTGTGAGCTCTGATTCTCTGTGCACTACCTCTCTAGATTTCAGGATAGTAGTCTGCCTTCTGACCTGGATTTTCTGAAGGTTTTAAGAAATGTGATTCACTTTTAATCATTTTAATTTGTTCAGATTTCTTCTTTTGAAGATGGGGGTGAGAACTTCTAAACTCTTTTCTTATCTGGCTGAAATCTGGAATTGAAATTAACCTAATAATAAATCTGGAATTGAAATTAACCTAATAATAATATTAGGTTAATAAGCAACATGTTATAATTTTAGGCCAAAACATTTCATACCTCTATAAAATGGACATATCCCTTAAAAGATATCAACTAGTAAGGACCCTGGAGAAGAAAGAGATAAAAATTAATAGTTCTCTATCCATTATAAGAAGGACTTCACTTCATCATGCCTCTTCCGGTTGTGAATAACAGAACTCATCAGATTCATGTAATCCAGATGCAGGAATCTCGGAGTGATGATGAGGGTGACCCACTGACACCAATGAGCAACTATCAAATCCCAATGATTTTTCTAGCACAAGTAGAAAAATTTCATATGAAATTACAAGGGACCTAAACTGCCAAGCAATCATATAATGACCAAAGCTGAAATACTCAAAATTTCTGATTTCAAAACTTACTACCAAGGTACAGTTGTCAACACTGTGCATACTAGCATGAAGATGTTAAGATCTGTGAATACAATAGAGATCCCAGGGCTGGTGCCACGGCTCAATAGGCTAACCCTCCACCTTGCGGCGCCGGCACACTGGGTTCTAGTCCCAGTCGGAGCACCGATTCTGTCCCGGTTGCCCCTCTTCCAGGCCAGCTCTCTGCTGTGGCCAGGGAGTGCAGTGGAGGATGGTCCAAGTGCTTGGGTCCTGCACCCCATGGGAGACCAGGAGAAGCACCTGGCTCCTGCCTTCGGATCAGTGCGCCAGCCGAGGCAACCATGGGAGGGTGAACCAATGACAAAGGAAGACCTTTCTCTCTCTCTCTCTCTCTCTCTCTCTCACTGTACACTTTGCCTGTCAAAAAAAAAAAAAAAATAGAGATCCCAGGAGTAAACCCTCACAGACAGAGGAATAACTTTTTACAAGACCATTAATAGGGCCCATATCATCTTTACAACCCTAATGTTAGGGAAACTGAATATCCACCATAAAAGAGTTAAGTTGGAATCTTACCTAACACTATTTGTAAAAATTCACTCAAAATAAGTCAAAAAACTAAAGACTCAAAATGTTAAAAAAAATCTTAGATTAAAAGTTAGGACAACATAGTCATGACATTAGCTTTGGCAATAATTTCTGGATGTCATATCTAAGGCAGAGGAAATAAAAGAAGAAATTGACCAATTGGACTGCTAGAACTTTCAAAAATTACCATTGAGACAATAGTAGCAGAGTGAAATGGCAACACGCAAAATAGAAGAAAATATTTTCTAACCATCTACCTGATTAAAAAAATAAAGGGAACTTCTAAAGCTAAAACAAACAAAAAGTTCCTACAAAGTCCCAAATCAGAAATGGACAAATGACTGGACATTTCTCCAAAATATATATAGACAAATGGCCTATAAGCACATGAAAACAAAAAAAGCTGCCAACATCACCAATAATTAGAGCAACGAAAAGCAGAATGACAACTGAATATGACCTCATACCAATTACAACTACTATTTAAAATAAACAAAATAAATATTGGCAAAGAAGTGGATAAACTGGTATCCTTGTGAACTGTTGGTGGTAATGAGAAATGATACAGCCAGTCCCATATGGGGAATATAACCGAACGAATTGAAAGCAGTCTCTAAAAGACATATTTGTACATCCATGCTCGTAGCAGTATTGTAAAAACATGGAAGCAAACCAAGTGCACATTGACAGATGATTGGACAAGTAAATTGTGGAGTATGCATCCAATGGAACACTATTCAGGCTTTAAAAAGAAGGGAATTATGACATGATGCAAAATGAATGAACTTGAGGACATTATGCTAAGTGAAATCAGTCAGTCATAAAAAAGATGAATACCATGATTCCACTCAATGAGGCATTTATAGCACCCACAATCATGGAAATATAAAATAGAATGGTAGTTTCCAGGGGCGAGGGAAGGAAGAACACAGAGAATTGCTATTTAATAGTAACAGAGTTTCAGTTTTACAAGATGAAAAGGGTTATGAAGAGAATGGTAGTGATCATTTTACAAGATTCTAAATGTTACCATTAACACTGAAATGTAAATTTAAACATAGTTAAGATGGTAAACTTCATATTACATATATTTTGTCAGCATAAAAATGAAATTGAATAAAAAAGAGAAAATAAATTATTTTTGATTCTTTTTAAACACCAAAATGCCAAATGTTTACATGATACTAGAAAGATATTTAAGTATAATCTTATGAAATATTTGTACATTTTATCATAAAAATTATAAATCATTGAAGAGAGAAGCAAAGAATGCCTAAATAAATTTAGGTATATATAGGATTCATTGATTAAAATACTTAATATTGAAACATGCCAGTTCTTTCCTTACCAATTTATAGATTTGATGTAATTCAAATGAAATTGAAATTTGGTTTTGGTCCCTGAAATCAGCAGGCTATTAAAAGTCTAGAGGTTGCCAGCGCTGTGGCTCAACAGGCTAATCCTCCGCCTTGCAGCGCCAGCACACCGGGTTCTAGACCCAGTTGGGGCGCAAGATTCTGTCCCGGTTGCCCCTCTTCCAGGCCAGCCCTCTGCTGTGGCCTGGGAGTGCAGTGGAGGATGGCCCAAGTGCTTGGGCCCTGCACCCCATGGGAGAAGAGGAAAAGCACCTGGCACCTGGCTCCTGCCATCAGATGAGCGCAGTGTACCAGCCGCAGCACGCCGTCCATGGCAGCCACTGGAGGGTGAACCAATGGCAAAGGAAGACCTTTCTCTCTTTCTCTCTCACTGTCCACTCTGCCTGTCAAAAAAAAAAAAAAGTCTAGAGGTTGATTTTATAAAATATATATGAAAAAGGAAAGAAGAATAGATGAAACAATGTAGAAGAAGAAATAAAGTTGGGGCTGGCTCTGTGGTGTAGTGGGTAAAGCTGCTGCCTGCAGTGCCTGCATCCCATTTGGGTGTTACTTTGAGCCCTGGCTGTTCTACTTCCTATCTAGCTCCCTAGTGATGCTCCTGGAAAAGCAGCCAGAAGCTGGCCCAAGTCTGTGGATCCCTGCACCCACATGGGAGACCTGGAAAAAGCTTCTGGTTCCTGGCTTCGGATTGGCCCAGCTCTGGTCATTGCAGCCATTTGGAGAGTGAACCAGCTGATGGAAGACTCTTTCACTCTGCCTCTCTTTCTCTCTCCCTCTGCTTCTGCCTCTCTGTAAATCTGCCTTTCAAATCAATCAATCAATCAATCTTAGGAGAAGGAGGAGAAGAGGATGAGGAGGAGGAGGAGGAGGAGGAAGGGGAAGAGGAGGAGGAAGAGAAATACAGTTGCCAAATATTCCTCACTTGAGACTAGGACTTGCTATAAAGCTACATTATCCAAGCTAGAGTCGTAATGATTAAAGGATAAAAACACAAAACAGTGGAATAGAATAAGGAATCTACAATAGAACTGTATATATAAGCAATTGATTTTTAAAATATTGTCAAGATAATTATTGGCACAGTCTTTTCAACAAATTATGCTATAACAAGTAAGTTGCAATGCAATTTGCATAATCTTTTGGAAAAAATTAAAGTAGTCATGACCTATAGTTTATGTAATACATACAAATTAATAAAAAATTCCTCATAGGGCATCATAAGCTGCTGCTTACAACACTAGCATTCCATACGGGTACTGGTTCAAGTCTGGGCTATTCCACTTCTGATCCAACTGCCTGCTGGTGGCCTGGGAAAAGCAAGGGTGTGGGCCCTGCCACTCACGTGGGAGACTGAAACAAGCTTCAGTCTGGCTCAGCCCTGGCTGTCGCAGCTGTCTGGGGAGTGAACAAGCAGATGGAATCTCTCTCTCTTTGTCTCTCTTTCTTTCTCTGCCTGTCTCTAACTCTTTCAAATAAATAAAAAATATTTTTAAAGAGCCTGATAAATACAAAATCTATACAAATAAATCTTCTAGAAGGAAGCATGGGATAAAGTCTCTGTGACCTCTTTTTAAGGCAAAAAGAACAATCATAAAAGCAAATGAATTTACAAGTTGGATTCATCAAAATTTAAAATTTCTGCCCTTTGAAAAACAGCACTGAGAAAATGAAAAAACAAAGACTTGGAGAATATATTTAATATACATATCCAATAAAGATTGGGTATCTGGAAACTATAAAGAGCACTCATAGCTCAGTAGTAAGAAACAAACAACTAGATTTTTAAGATAGACAAAATATTTTAACACAAACCTCGCTAAAGAAGATATAGGGATGACAAATGACCACTTGTTCAACATAATTAGCTATATGGAAATGTGTGTTAAGCCACAGTGAAATGGCACCACATATTCTAGATGTGCAAAGGGACAAAAAATTCATAATGCCACTTACTTGTGAGGCTATGTAGCATTTAAAATCCTTAAACGTTGGTGATTGGAATGAAAAACGGTACATCGTATTTGGAAAACTTCATCACATTTTTTATGATATATAAGCAATTAATTTTTAAAATAATGCCAAGATAACTATCGGCATTTTACACTATTAATTTTACACTTAATAGAGAACTCAGAAACTTTACTTTTTAATATTTGTCCTAGAAAAATGAAAACACATATTCACAGAAAATATTATAGGCAAATGTCTGTATTGGCTTTCTTTGCTTGCTTCTAAACCTAGAAACAATCATATTTTAATTCATGATATATCCAGACAATGGGATACTATTCAGAAATAAAACATTTACAGTTAACCTATGCACATGGAAACATGGATGATTCTCAAGCACATCCCACTATGTGAAAGAAGTAGGACTTAGAAACCACATTGTGTATGGGCTTGTGTATATGATGTTCATAAAAACAAAACCATAGGGACCAAAACCAGAATGGGCATTGGCAAAACTAAAGCTGCAGTAGGACATTGGCTACAATGGGTAGTAAGTGTCACTATGTTCCTCAATCTGTATCATGAAACACATGAAACTTATAACTTAAATAAAATCTTAAAGAAGAAAATTCTTAAGCACAATAGGAATGATTGTTTTGTTTGTGGTTATGGTTACAAGATTGTGTGTTTGTCAGAATTAACACTGCATAGCTAAAGAGCATGCATTTCATCACGTTAGTTTTAGTTGTACACTACGCACTGTCATCAGGATGTCTGATTTAGTAGGTTGGGGTGGAACATCAATAGTCTGAATATATGAGTTTCCAGAATTCATTTGTTGAAATCCCAACCCCAAAGATCAGGTTATTAGGAAGTGATGGTGGCAGAGACTTCATGAGTGGATGGACTCTCCAGAAACACTGTCAGAATTGAGCTGAGATTCAGCTTGGAACAGACTGAAATTCAGCTTTGTTGAAAGCTCTGCTGTTGGTGGTGGCCCAATGCTATGTGTGAGCCCTTATTCATTTCGTTGTTCTTAGAACACATTCCTCACAGATAGACACTAACATTCACAAATGCTAAATAATAGTCACTGAGTGAAAAAGCGAGAATAGAGACTTTAATTTCTCACTCCTGGTAAGATGTGTTTGACTGGTGTAAGGATAAATAAAAATTAAAGATAAGAGGCTTAATCCTCCCTGTGGAAAATAAGGGAAGAGTTTTTTTTTTTTTTTCTTAGAGCATTTACTTTAGAAAGCTTGTAATTGTTAAGTTCTTTGCCTCTTTGAAATGTATATAAATCTTTTACAAAGCTATATAAACCTCTCAGCTGCCTTAGGATCAGGGATGCTTTCTCAAGGAAGTGAGAACTGTGTCTCCCAAGCATCATCATCCAAGGAGATAGTGCCCTCTCTCCTACTTAGGAAGAGGGCACTACCCTAACATTATTTGATTTTTTTTTTTGCTTATTTATTTATTTGAGTGAGAGACACATATGTGGGGGGGGTGGTAAGAGAGAGAGAAAAAGAGAGATGGGAGGGCTACAGGGGAGGTTGCAGTTCAGAGAAAGAGAGAGAACCCTGAATATGCTAGTCCATTCTGTCAGTACCCACACTGGCCCCAAGTCAGGGCCAAAGCCTGGGACTGAGAACTCAATCCACTTTGTCTCCCTTGTGGGAGGTGGGAATCCAGTCATCTGGGTTATTTTTGCTGCCTTCCAGGATCTACACTGGCCAGAATTGAGAGTCAGAAGTAGAGCCAGATACCAAACCCAGATGCTCAAATGTGGGAGACTGGTACCTTTTTATTTTTAAGGTGTATTTATTTATTTCCATTTATCTGAGAGGCAGAAAGGCAGAGATGAAGAGAGAAAGAGAGATCTTCCATCTGCTGGTTCACTTTCTAAATGCCCACAATGGTCAGCGTTGGATCAAGTCATTCCAGGAGCCCAGAATTCCATCCAGGTCTTCCACATGAGTGACAGGGGTTCAAACATTTGACTCATCACCATCTGCTGGCTCCCAGGATGCATTAGCTTGATGCTGGATCTGAAGCAGAGTAGCCAGGGCCAGAAAAGTCACTTTGATGTGTAATATGGGAGCCCTAAGCACAAGTTAACCCATGACACAAGGCCAGCCCAGACCCTAGTGTTTTGCCAGCATCTGAGCTTGCTGGATGACAGAGAAATGGTGCTGTCACAGTGTCTCACTTGAGGAACAGAGACTGTTCTGGAAAATGTGTGTGTAAGGGGTTGCATGTGCGTGGCTGTGAAAATGGGTGAGAGCTATTTCTGTCTGGGAAACCTCTTCACTGGACTGCCTCGCTAGCCACCACACTCTAGTTTAATGTTTCATAAATAATAACATTATTTGCTTTCCTTTGAAAATCTACTTGTCGAATGGTTTTCTAGCTTGGGAGATTTTTTTTTTTAATTTTATTTTCACAGCACTGACTACAACCATCTAGTTTTTAAATTTTTTAAAATAAGACAAATACAATGATATTTTGGAATTGTACCTGAAAACTCTATTTAATCTGTTAAAAAACTAATTTAAAAATTAGGAATCAAAAATAAAAGTTTTATTCCTATTCAATGTGGAAGCTTTTTAAAAAAATTTTTATTTATTTGTTTATTTGAAAGGCTGAATAATAGAGAGACTGAGTCAGGGAAAGAATTGGTGGGGGGAGAGATTTTTCCATTCTCTGGTTCACTCCCCAAATGCCAACAACAGTCAGGACTGGCTGGGTCAGGTTGAAACCAGAAGCCAGAAACTCCATGAGGTTCTCTCCCATGGGTGGCAGGGACACAAATACATGGGCCATCATCTGCCGCCTCCCAGGGACATTAGCAGGAAGCTGAAGCAGAAGTAGAGGTGAGACAGTTCCAGGCACTCTTATACAGCGATATGGACGTCCCAAGTGGTGACTTCACCCACTGCACTACAATGACCACTCCATTTAGTTTCTTAAGAAATCTTTAATTACTTAGTAGACCTACTCATGAATATCTCCCCTTGGAAGAGGAGATCAGATACTAAATAAGAGAGAAGAAAGGGGAAAACAACAGAGAGAAAGAAATCAGAAAATACCCTTCATTTGCCTCAATTAAGTAAATTCACGAATGCACAAAATACATGAACAAGCAGAAGATAGCATGTACACTTATATAGAAGAAAATGTCAGTAGAGGCAGAGAAAACAAAATAACCCCCATTATCTGAGCAAGCACTAAGTTGGTAAAATAGGTCTCTTTGAAGAATAAACATTTTTAATTTTCATTCCTTGTAGGGGAAAGGGATTGTGGGTAGTGGTAAGGGGAGGATGATGCATCCAGTTACTGTGCCACTAACCTGATGCTTCCTGAAACAGAAGCCAAATACCAGAGGTATTAAAAAGTTTCGGAACACTGTGGATTATCTTTTAATTCCATTTTTCCACAAGCATCTTGACATATCCTTTTACACTGGCAAAATAAATGCACAGTGATTTCAGACTGTCCATCTGGGAAGGCAGACCCATCTTGTTTTAAAGGGATCGCTCAGAGTATTTGATGTTTTTCTTTATTGTTCTATTGCAGAAACTGTCCAGAGGATCTCATTAGGAAGTCTTAGATTTGACTTTTTTATACTGAAATGTGGGTTGCACTGTTTCCCGTGAGAATTGTAGAAAGAGTCTTATAAAGTTCATGGGGACATTTTTCTAGACAATATTTAATTAGGATAATCCTGGAAGAAGTCCATTTCTGAAGGAAAAAAAAATATGCTGAATCAATCTAAATGGCATGAAAATACATCTTATGGAGAACCTCTGACAAATATCATGATAATTCAATAAAAAATCTTTTCTGTATTTCAAGAATATTAATTATTTGAAAAGTTAACTCTCCAAGGGTGAATATTATTATCAACAATATCTTAAGTATTTACTAACTCCTAATTAAAGGAAAAGATCTGTAACTGAATTGCAATAAAAAAAGAGAACAAATTTTATGCTTTCTGTTGGTACAGTTCCAAAAGGACACCCACACTTTCCTCACTCCCCGGCTCCTCCTAATTCCCCCTCCCTTCCTGCTCTGTCTACATCAGTTGTTGCAAAGGCATTATTTTAACCCACTCTAGTTAGCACACAAATAACAAAACACCAAATCATCAGAAATATTTCCATGATAAACAGACTAATTAGGAGACTATGATGAGCTTGTGCAGCAGAATCCATAATGTCAGAGAATTATATTCTGATCACTGCAATACACAATTGCCTAGCGTGAAGTCCAGGCTCTTGGGCTGCCCATAACCTAGCTTGACCTTTGCATTCAGCTTTACCTCCCAAATGCACATGCTATCTAGCAGTGGTTCTCAAACTTCAGCAAACTTCAGAATAACCCTTAGGACTTGTTAAAACACAGATTCCTGACAGCAACCTGCGGAATTGTTGATTTGGTAGATCTTTTGTGGGGTCCAGTAATTGGCATTCCTAACAAGTTTCTAACTGATGCTTATGCTCTGGCCTGGGGCCCTCACTTTGAGGTCGATTTCTGTAACTCATCACAGGCATTTTTTTCCAATAATCTCTAGGCATGGATTTTGGTCTCTGCTTTTGTGTGCACTGCAGCTCTTTTCCACATCTTAGTAATATCTTCTATGTACATCCTAGAGAAAATTCATATCTTACTTCAAACCCAACTTTCTCTGAACTCTATGCATTATCAGCAGATAATTAGATCTCACTAGGCGGAAGTTACACTGTTTTTCTAATGTGATGTCAGTCCCAATATGAAAGATATACTAAACATTCCAAATGAGGTATTTAAGATGTTCTTGAGGAAAATCCACAATTTTTCCTTTCTTTGGGTGTCAATGTGAAAATCCAGTCCTTTTCAGTTTGGCATTTTGTCTTTCTCTGAGTTGATATGTAATAACATTTCAAGTTTCACGTACGAGGGGACTTCAGAAACTTCACAGAGAAACGGAATTAGAAGATAAGCTTATTTTGGTACAAGAGTTTTTATTAAATATATTAATAGCTTTCTATAATATGTACTTTCCATTAACTTTTTGAAGATGTTTTATATTGTAAGTGCTTTTAACATTTTGTTAGTTCTCTTTCTGGTGGGAATAAAATGCTCGCAGTCAAAATACTAATTAAAGCTTTAATATTTCAGTTTCAATAGGCAACCACTTCATTTCACAGAATTTCAAGAATTTCCAAGAGCATTAAGAGAGGTCTGAGCACAACACTTAGGTCTTAGTAGCTGACTATAAGACTACTTTTTATAGTGGTGATGATGATGTAAGTTTTGGTCTGAAACTGAGTAAATTTGGGGACATAACACAAATACTTCAACAAACTTCAATTCACAAGTTCAATAAAGTTATGTCAACTTCAAACACTGAACCATGTCACTGGAGACTCATCACATGACTTATTCACTGTGCAACCACCTACCCCAGTTTGCCAAAGAAGAAATAACTACAGCAGTGTTGCTCAAACTTTTGCATTCAGCCATACTAGTTAATTATCTGTAGATTCCTTTAAATACAGATTTTGAGTTACTATTCTTAATTTGACATCCAAGATTCTGAATGTCTAACTTTCAGGTGATATCAATGTTGTTGGTTTTCAGGCAATATTTTGAGCAGCAAGTTCTGAAGCATATTCTATTTCTTCTCAATTTCATTTTATTTTGTTTGCTTCTGGTATATCACATTGTAAAATAATTAACATGATGAGATAGTTCCCATACCCAGGGCTATGTGAAATAGTGTATGAGTCCCAGCTTGTCCTTTCACTTCACTTGGAATCCCATTCATATTCCTGTTTCATCTGGCTTTTGTGGTCATCAAAATATAAACACTTTCCATTGTGCCTTTCCTTATGTATTCCACTGATTGATACATTTATTTTGAAGTTGGTAATTATAAATATTCTATTTTAACAGGTAAACCTAATATATTATCTTTTTCAGTATATAAAATATTCTATCAAGAGATGGGCAATTGTAGCATTTAGGATACCTCTATCCCATATTGGAATGTTTGAATTTGAATCCTACCTCTGCTCCTGAGTCCCAAGTGGCTTCCAGCTAATGCACACCTTAGGAAGATGCAAGTGACGTCTTAAGTAGTTGGGTCCCCACCATCCATACAGGGGTTCCTAACTGAGCTCCATGGTCCTGGCTTTGTCCTGGTCCAGCCCTGTCTGATATAAGCATTTGGGGATTGAACCAGTCAATGGGAAATTTCTCTCTCTCTCTCTCTCTCTCTCTCTCTCTCTCTCTCTCTCCCTCCCTCCCTCCCTCCCTCCCTCCTGCCTCATCTCTGCCTTTCAAGCAAAGATATAAAATTTATTATTCAATAATTCCTACCTACCCTTACAAGTACTGAGTAGTCCTTAGTCTTAATTCTTCAAAAATTTCTTCCATCTATCTCTTCAGAGTCACTATCTCATAACCTCCATCCTGCCCTGTGCCTAGAAGTTTGCCTTATGGATTGCACCACCATGGTTCCTTGTCCTCATATTTCAAAAGAATATTTAAAAATGGAGAATTAAGAGGTGGGGCTGGAGAAGACTGAGTTTTGGGTATCTACTGTCCAGCTTCACCTCTTCCAGGTTGTTGTGCAGCAGTACTCTGCACATAGTTAAGCATCAGGGGTTCAGCTGTTGCTGCCTTCTTTGCACTTTCAGGTACAGGGATTGAATACCTACCCCACCGGTATTAGCCCTGGGCTACTTCACTATCCATTGTTAGTTTCCCCAAACCATACTATGCCTCTGTAAGTAGTAGTCCCTTTATTAAACTTTTCTCATACTAATACAGAAATTATAATCACTTTCATGCTGTAATCCTGCCTGTTATAATCAGTAACATTGCTTCTTTATATGATATATTTTAAGTGAAACTCACCAAGCCCTAGGTAATTCTGAGACAGCTTTTCCAGGGCAAAGAAGGAACCTAACTCATCATCTGACCCAGGATAGGGGTCCAGCACAGTGGTGATGATTGACAAGATCATTATGGATCCAAAAGAGACTCTGTCATCTCAGCATTTGTCCCAACAGAATTGACTGTGGCACTGCTGACACTTGGAAAACAAATATCTTATAAACATGGTAATTCCTGAAGGGGGCTAGAAACAAGATGTAAGGAGCTAAATTTCCAGTAAGGACTTATTTAAGCTATCAGAAACATGTATCATTTCAGACAAACCTAATACCTCATTCCTAATTTGGGGAAGAAGGATGGAGGCTTCACGGTGCTAACTTCTTCCATTTCTGCCAATCAAGTTTGCAACAAATTTGCCATCTACTACTCAATCATATTTTCTTTCAATTTTTGTCATATGCGAAAATATGTAAGATTCAATTCCTATCTCCTAAAAATAGAAAAAATAAGTAATATTATACATGTAATATTGAGAATGAATAAGGTTTGGAGTTTAACTTGAAAGGAGCAGAGTGGAAAAAATAAAAAAGATGAAATGGTTAAGAAAAACTCGGTGGAGAGGGAGCATTTTGCAGTAGCAGCATGTTTTAAAAGTAGAGCTGTGCCCCATTCCCACTCCAGTCATCTGTTAGGCCTGAGATCTGCTGTGAGAGTTAATGAATCATTTTATGTACATACTTGGCACCTGGCTTGACACTCTGTGGGATCTCAACACATGGCAGTCCTCCCTCCCTAAGAGGGTACTATCACGGCAGGAGAGTAGAAAGCGCAAAATTAACACATTATATGTTATACGTAAGCTTAGATGGTTACCTCTCATTTAGTTTTATTTCTAATAATTGAGGAATGGTCTCTGTCATTTAAAATTGTCAGCTAAAGTTGAAAATGGCTCTACTGAGGACACGGATTTTCATTTCAAAATAGAAACACTTATTCTATCACACATGTATCAAGGGATTATTATGTACTCTTTACATCCATTATGTCAATTTATTTTCACCCATTAATGAGGTAGGGACTACCACACTGTCAGTTCACAGAGGAAGAAAGTGAGGTTAGAGAAATATAGTAAGTGGTCAAAGATATCATTAGGACATTCAAAGCTAAAGAACAAACTGAGGCTGCCTGGACTTTGAAACATGCTCATTTACTCATTTCAGCAGAAAAGGCAAAGCACATAAATAACCAATCAAATGGCTTTAATTTGGCTTCTGGTTGGTACAATCTAAGTGTACCCACAAAATGCAGTGTATGATAATTTTTCATTATCCAGAATTGCATGTAGCTAAGTGATTCTGTAAAATGCACCTATGGAATGTCCTGTGACCTGTGAGCACTGGAAATAGGAACCATTTAGCAATTTGAAGTTTTTAGTCCATAGAAAAATGCCTGTTAAGTGTTTTAATGTGTATGAAGGAAAAAATCATTCTTGCTTGATAAAAGTAATCTGGAGCTGCTAATAACAGCAGACACTAATTATGTTAAAAATGTGAATGTTCTCTGGCCACTCTGAAGGTGATCGCTTTTGCCAGTTTGTAAAACCCCTTCTGAAAGTTTCAAGGCTTCAGCAAGACTCAACCTGCCATGAAGAATCAGTCAATCAATCAAGGCTATATTTGGCTGTCATTGGCTTCTCTGAACCTTACTGATGTTACTTTAAAGAGATTAAGAGGAGCAATTAAAGTTTCTCCAAATGGTGAAGTTTCAACTTATGACCACTAGATGTAAAAGTGAACAAAGTTCATTCTACAGTTTTATCCAAAGTAAATGTGGGAATCAGGTAGGTTTAGCCATTATGGGCAGAATTACCTGAAGATACACATACATATTCAGTGTGTCCATTGACTGTGCTGTGACTTAGAGTTTTATGAACACATCAAATTTGCAAGTGGAATTGTTGATTCTTGGCATAAGACAGCTATTTAAGGTTTCATGATAAAAATAAAGACAAACAACTCAGTGTATAAAATTACAAGCATTTGAGGCTGACACTGTGGCATAGTATGTTAAGCTACCTCCTGTGGCTCCGTCATCCCATACGGGAGCTGGTTCTTGTCCTGGTAGCTCCACTTCCAATCCAGCTCTCTGCTAATGCAGAAGATGGCCCAAGTGCTTGGGCTCCTGCACTCATGTAGGAGACCCAGAAGAATCTCCTGGCTCCTGGCTCCTGATTAGCCCAACTCTGGTCATTGTGGCCACTTGGGGAGAAAACCAGTAAATGGAAGACCTGTTTCTCTCTGTCTCTCCCTCTCTCTGTCCGAAAGTCTCCCTCTCAAATAAATAAATAAATGTTTTTTAAAAAAATTACAGGCTAATTTGTCTCTTAATCTAGCATGTGTAGGTCCTTTTGATTTTGCCTTATATGCGGCACAAGGTTCTGAGTTGGGTCTAGGTCTGTTCCGCAAGTCTTCATACCCCTTGGGCTAGGAGATTACCCCTCTCATGGAGAAAAGGCAGAAACAAAAGAGAAAGTTAAAAGAAAACCTGTCATGTCTCTTAAGGCCCCAACTATTTTTTATAAACCATCATTTTTTCCTAAATTTCTTTGCCTAACATCTAACATTTGGGGAAGGGAATCACGCTCTTCATCTGGTGGTTGAAGGGAAGAGTGAATTTTTGCTCAATAATAATCTAAACATTCACAGTCTCTACGTTACTATATCCAGTGCAGCTTTATCAGTCTCCTACCACTAAAACTTGGTACAGAATACCCTGGCTTTGCTACTGCTGTCAAGGAAATGAATCAAAACACAGAGTTTTAACTCACGGGTAATACAAATACACTTTGTTTGCTTTTTCACTTCTCTGAGCATCACCATGTATGTGGCTACCAAAGAAGAACAGATATCAGTGACTAGGGAAAGGAAAGAGAGGGGATATAAACAGAGAACTAGGACTGTAGATCATATAATGCTGAAGGTTATGAAATATTTATTCACTGTACTGAAAGAAATTAGGAGACATAGGGTCCACACCATTTTTCCAAGGTACATACTAGTTAACAGCACATCCATAACTCTATTATCCTCACCACTCCACAATGCTTCCATGGCCTTTATAACTTTGCAGCCGCCTAAGTAGATCTACACACCCACACCCACACGCCGACACATACACAAATTCAAAATACCAGGAAGGAAGTATAAAAAAACAGCTTCTGAATTAGAATAATATTTATTGGAATCTTTTTAGCTTTTTTAGTTGACAATTTTATATGTATTTATGGTATAAAATATAATTTTTTGATGTATGTATGTATACTTTGTGGAGTGGCTACAGCAAGTTATTTAACATATGTATTATCTCATATACTTATGTATTTTATGGCCATAACATTTAAAATGTACTTTCACTGATTTTTATATAAATAATATATTTATTAAAAATTGATTTATTTATCTGAAGGTCAGATAAATACATTCTCTGTGTAACAGAGAAAGGAGAGGCAGAGGCAGAGGTAGAGGCAGAGAGAGAGAGAGGTCTTCCATCCATTGGTTTACTCCCAGATGGCTGCAATGGCCGGAACTGTGCTGATCTAAAGCCAGGAACCAGGAGCTTCCTCTGGGTTTCCCAGGCGGGTGCAGGGGACCAAGGACTTGGGCCATCTTCCACTGCTATTCCAGGCCATAGCAGATAGCTGCATTGGAAGAGGAGCAGCCAGGACTAGAACCAGCACACATATGGAATGCTGACACTTCAGACAAGGGCGTTAACCTGCTGAGCCACAGCACCTGCCCCTTTAAAGGCTGAATACTATTCTGCTATGTTTCTATATCATAGTCTTCTTTATCCATTCACCCGCTTATGTTCACCTAGGTTGATTTAATATCTTGGTTATTGTGAACAATGCTGCAATGAACATAGGAGTGCAGATATCTCTTCCATGTATGTAATGACTTCAGATCCTTGGATATATACTCAATAATAGACCTGGGCCATATGATACTTCTAACTTTAATTTTTTTTGAGGAGACTCTTTACTCTTTTCCATAATCACTGTACAAGTTCAAATTCTAACCAACAGTGTATAAGAATTTCCTTGCTCTACATCCTTGCCAACACTTGGTATCTTTCACCTTTTTGATCATAGCTCTTCATTTACCTGATCTTTTATACAGATTTTTACTTGTATTTTGTTTACTTCTCTAATTTTTGTTATTTCTGTCCTTCTGCTAATTTGGGGTTGAGATTGTTCTTGTTTTTCTCGATCCTTGAGATGCATTTTTGGATCGTGTATTTGATGATCTTTCCATTGTTTTTTAACGTAGACACTTATTGCTGTAAACTTTCCACTTAAAACTACTTTGACTGTATCCCGTAAGTTTTGATATGTTGTGTTTTCATTTTCGTTCATGTCAAAGAATGTCTTGGTTTCCCATTTGATTTCTTCTAGGTCACACTGTTTATTCAGGAGCACATTGTTCAGTCTTCTTGTGTTTGTGTGTTCTCTAGAGTTTATTTCATTGTTAATTGACAGCTTTACTCCATTGTAGTTGGGAAAGATACATCAGATGATTTCAAGTTTTTTTAAATTTGTGACATTTATTTTTATAACCTAATATATGGTCTATGCTAGAGAATGTTCTATTGACAGATAAAAAGAATGTGCATTCTGAAGTTTTGGGATGAAATGTTCTGTAGATATCTATTAGGTCCATTTGGTCTACAGTGTAGATTAGCTGTGTTGTTTTTTGTTGATATTTTTTTGTCTTGCTGATTTGTGCATTAATGAAAGTGGGGGTGTTGATGTCCCTCTTTATTACTGTATTGGAGCTTATGTCTCCCTTTAGAACCATTAACAATTGGTTTAAAAACCTCAGTGCTCTAGAATTGGGTACCTATTCTGTAGTCACATCTTTTGATAAATTGATCCCTTAATCATTACGTAATGATCCTTCTTTGTCTCTTTTAATATTTTTTGTCTTAAAGTCTATTTTTGTCTGATATCAAGATAGCTACTCTTTCTTGCTCTTGATTTCAATTTGCATGAGATATCTTTTCCCATTCTTTCATTTTAATTCTGTGTGTAACTTCATTGGGAAGTGTATTTCTTGTAGGCAGCATGTAAATGGGTCTTTGATTTATCCATTCAGCCAGCTCATATCTTTTAATTGCAGATTTTCGTCCATTTATATTCAAGGTTATAGATAAGTAATGAATTGTCGCTGTCACTTTTCCATAAAAATCCCTATGCCATGTTTTGAATCCCCTTTATTCTTTTACTAGATTTCCTGCCTTCACATTCTTTCAAGATGTTGCTGGCTTTCTATGTTTCTGTGTGTAGTACATCCTTAATGGCACTTATAAGGTTTGCTGAGTGGTGACCAATTCTTTCAATATTTGATTGTCTTAGAAGGTCTTTATTTACCTTCCTTTGTGAATGAAAGCTTTGTGTGTAAATTATTCTGGATTGGCAGATTTTACTTTTAGGACTTGACTATATCTCCCCATTTTTTCCTGTCCTATAGTGTTTCTGTTGAGAAATCTGTTGTCAGTTTGATGGAGGATTCCTTTAACGATGATCTGGCATTTCTATTTTTCAAATTTTAGGATATTCTCTTTCTGTTTTACATTTGCTAATTTGTAATGTGTCACAGTGAGTTTCTTTTCTGATCATGCCTATTTGGTATGCCATGTGCTTCCTATATTTGGATGTCTATATCTTTCTCTAAAATGGAGACACTTTTTGCTCCTATTTCATTGTATAGGTTTTCTAAGCCATTCTTTATTTCCATACCTTCAGAAAATCCTAGGACTGATATATTTAGTTGTTTAATGGTATCCCATAGATCATAAACTGGCAAATATTGTTTTCTTTCTAATTTCTTCTTTTTTTGCTCAACAGTGATATTTCAAAAGACCTGTCTTTTAGATATTTCATTTGCCTCACAAATTCTTTTGTTATGGCTTTCCACTGTGTTTTTTACCTGACTTATTGAATACTTCTAGTGTTTCTGTTCGTTTCGTTTGGCTTTTTTCAGTATCTCTATCTCTGTAGGATTTCTTGTCCATGTCATGTGCTGATTTCCTTATTTTATTTAACTGTTTCTGTTTTTTTTTTTTAAACAGGCAGAGTGGACAGTGAGAGAGAGAGACAGAGAGAAAGGTCTTCCTTTGCCGTTGGTTCATCCTCCAATGACAACCGCAGCCGGCGCGCTGCAGCGGGCACACCGTGCTGATCTGATGGCAGGAGCCAAGTGCTTCTCCTGGTTTCCCATGGGGTGCAGGGCCCAAGCACTTGGGCCATCCTCCACTGCACTCCTTGGCCACAGCAGAGAGCTGGCCTGCAAGAGGGGCAACCGGGACAGAATCCGGTGCCCCAACCGGGACTAGAACCTGCCCAGTGTGCCGGCGCTGCAAGGTGGAGGATTAGCCTATTGAGCCGCGATGCCGGCCTCTGTGTTTTTCAGTAATCTTACAATCACTCTTTTGAATTATTTTTCTGGCACTTATCAATCTCCCCTTCTTAACAGTCCAATATTAATTCATTATTATGTTCTTTTGTAGTTATATTGCCTTTTTTGGTCATGTTTCTTATTTTTGTATGTTTATTTTTGTGCATCTGGGGAATCTCATTACTGTCTCCTCTGGAGGATTTCTTTTATTGAAAATTTATTCCTGGGGGGCCGGTGTTGTGGTGTAATGAGCTAAGTCTCTACCTGTAGTCCCGGCATCCCACTAGCACTGGCTCTAGTCCTGGCTGCTCCTCTTCTGAACCAGCTCTCTGCTAAGGCCTGGGAAAGCAGTAGAAGTTGGCTCAAGTGCTTGGGCCCCTGAACAAGTGTGGGAGACCTGGAGGAAGTTCCTGGCTCCTGGCTTCAGATCAGCCCAGCTTCGGCTGTTGTGGCCCTTTGAGGAGTGAACCAGTGGATGGAAGACCTTTCTCTCTCTCTCTTCTATCTATAACTCTACCTCTCAAATAAATAAAATATAAAACAAGAAAATTTATTCCTGGAAATGAGCCTTTTGATCTTGGGGGACTGCTTAAGTCTTACACTTCAGTTCCAGAGGTGTGTGTTATGTGAGGCTAGGTGCTCTGTCCATCGTTTGTGGGTGGAGCAAGAGACCTAAGTGACACCCAAGATGGGCATGGTGGAGTGCTCTTCTGACTACAGTCAGTGGAGGAAGAGAAGTTGGAATCTGATAGTGTACTCACACTTCCATCCTTTTTCTATGCCAGCATGAGCCAGAATTCACAGAGCAGAGGGAACTCATAGTGAGAGTGCATTTCACCCACCAAAGAAGGTACACTATCAAGAACATGGACTCACTCCACAGTGTGTCCCCTGATCCCTCTGTGAGATTTGTCCACAGCATGCAGGGAGCTCCAAATCTCTGAAGCGAGACCAGGTGGATGCATGGAATCCAGCCCCAACCCAC
Source organism: Sylvilagus floridanus (assembly GCA_949820135.1). Taxonomy (NCBI): domain Eukaryota; kingdom Metazoa; phylum Chordata; class Mammalia; order Lagomorpha; family Leporidae; genus Sylvilagus; species Sylvilagus floridanus. Next base: position 58,021,364 of record OX463235.1, read on the forward strand.
AAGTCTCTCAGCTCTGTGGCCTACGCCCAGAACTGAAACAGTCACAGGGCATAGGATGCCCACTCTCTTCCCTGCAAGGTGCCTCAGCCACTGCGGCCTCTGACAGCAATGGGGCTGCCCAGTGTTCCCTGAGTCAGAACAGTGTTCAGCTGCAACTTCATCATAGCAAACTGAGTCTGGCTCTTTGATTGAGGGAGTGAAGGGAAGCAACATGGCCTTCCTTCATGAAGCACAGTAGTCATTCAGATCCCTGCCAGCTCTCCAGATCAGACTCAAAGGGGGCTGTGGAATTCTTTCTGAGTCACAACTGCCAAAGGAAGGGGCCACAGCAGCCTCCTTCCACCTGACTCTGGCATGATGACACGTCCCAGCAAGGAGGCCAATGCAGATGCAGGAGCACCTGCTGCTGCAGTTGACAGCAGTGTGTTGGTCCTCTCTCCTCAATGCCCCAGTAAGCTCTTTGCTGTGCACTGCTCACTGTAAATTTCTCTCCATCAGTCCCCTGGGAATATGGTCCTTTGATTTTCTGTTGTCTTTCTGTGGCTGAGGTCAGTGTAGCTTCTCCATGTTTGTTCTTTTATCCAAAACTACTTTGGCTGTTTGAAACTTTTTGTGGTTCCCTTTGAATTATAGGATTTTTCTATTTTGAGAATAATATCATTGGAATATGTATAGGGTTTGCATTCAGCCTGTAGATCTCTTCGGGTAGTATGAACATTTTAACAATATTAATTCTTCAAATCCATATCTTCCTATTTATTTATGTCTTCTTGAATTTATTTCACCAACGTTTTATAGCTTTCAGTGCACAGATTCTTGGTTAAATTTATTCTTAAGTATCTTTAAATAGCTATTGCAAATGTGATTGTTTCATTGTTTTATTTAACAGAGAGTTTATTGTTGGTACATAAATATAGTACTGATTTTTATAAGTTGATTTTGCATTCTACAATTTTACTGAACTTGTTTATTGATTTAACATTTACTATTTTTTGAAGAGTCTTTAGCACAATATTGTCTGCAACCAGAGACAGTTTAACTCTTCACTTTCCTATTTGGCTGCATTTAATTTCTTGCTTTATAGCTCAAGCTAGGACTTCCTTCATTGAGTAAAAATTGTGAGAGTAGATATCCTTATATTTCCTGTGATCTGAAAGGCAAAGCTATTGACTTTATATTGCTGACCATGTTACCTGTCACATACAAATAAGACTTTTATTGCGTGTGCATTTCTTATAATTTTTGTCTAGTGCTATTTCTGCATCTTTTGAAATGATTATATGGCTTTTGTGTTTCATTGTTAATGTGATGCACCACATTAATAGATTTGCTTACGCTGAACTATCCTTCCTTGCATCTCAGAGATAAATTCCACTTATTCATGGTAAATGATCTTTTTAATGTGCTCTAATTGCAATTTGTTAGTATTTAACTGAGTATTTTTGGACCTATATTCTTCATGGATATTGTCCTGAAACTTTCCCCTTTTTCCTCTTATTTTTGTTTGAGAGACAGAGAAACATATAGCTGCAGATTCACTCACCAAATGCCCACAACAGGGAGGGCTGGGCCAGGCCAATGCCAGAAGCCCAGAAATCAGTCTGAGTTCCTCTTATGGGTGCAGGGACCCACGTATTTGAGCCACCATCTGCTGCCTCCAAGGATGCAGAGCTGTCAGAAGCTGGTCTCAGTAGCGGAGCCAGGACTTGAACCCATGCACTCTGATATGGCATGTTGGTGTCCCAAGCAACATCTTATTTACTGCACCCAAGGCTCACTCTGTCTTACATGTTTCTATGCCTGTGAAATATCCACAGAGGCGATTCTATAATCACCAGCAGCCCTGGAGAGGCAGCATAACTCTGGGCTATGAAGCAGTAGCGGTCTTGATGCCTGGAGCACAGATGCCAAATGGAAAGCAGTATGGAATGCATCAACACCTGCTTTGTGACAATAGAGTGCCAAGAATGTTGGGACAGACACGCAGAGCAGATTCAGGATCATAGTGGGGCCGAACTCTCTGCGGCCGCTGAGCTGATGGCCAGAGAGGAAGTACATGAAGGATGGGCTTGGTTCAGGTCCCAAAGTGAAGCCTAGTGATAATTTTGGTGTCTGAGATGTGGACAGGCACAGTGTATCCACAGAGCCCATATCTGTGTCTGGACACGCTCACAGAAGCTGTGGCTTCAGGATGGGGCACACAAAGGGCTTGAGAGAGCTGGCCAGTCCTTTCTGAAAGTGGCCCAAGAATACTACTGTTAGTGGGGGGAAGGGTGTGCAACTGCTTCTTCTTCTTGGGGGCTCCACAGTGGGAATGAGAGCTATTTGTCTCAGTGGCAAGAGAACCAGTGTTGTCTGTGCAGTAGGCTGCTGGAGACTCTGGGCCTCTGCAGGATGGCTGATGCCAACAGATTCCCCTTTTCTCCCTCGCCGCTAGCCACCTCCTGGAGGTGCAGCAGTACTGATAACACTCACGAGCTCTTCTATGGGGTCCTTCTCGTTCTTTGTTTTCTGTGTTACTGTAGATCCTTCCTTAGGCTGGTGAGCCCTCTCTGGGCTGTTTTTCTTTGCAAATAGTTGTCCATATTTATTTTGGGGGACTTGGGAGATGGGAAGTAAATGCTGGTATCACCTGCTCAGCCATCCTGGTGGCTTCATTCCCCAACACCGTATTTCCTCTGTGATTAACTCCGGCATTCTGCGTTACTTTGAATTAAATGGGAAGGCAGATGGAAGGGTGTGGGAAATAAAACCTGAAATGTCATCTGGATGGTAAGTAATGTGAGTTGGAAAATGTGGCTTAGGTCAGAGAGACCAGTGCGCTTTCTAAGTCTTCCCTCCTTCCTTAGCCTCACTTATTTCCCAATCTAGCTTTAGGGAGTCCCTATAAACCAAAATGTGAGTTCTTCCAAGAAAATCCCATATCAGCATCCTTTAGGGGTCCAGAAAAGAGAGGCAAAAACTGAAACTTCAGTGATCGCTGCCTTGCAAGAAATCAGCTCTTCCAAATTGACAGACTGCACTAAACACAGAGCATGGTTACGCGTGGGGCTGTGCGGTCAGAAAGGAGTGTTGGGCTCTGTGTCCTGGAGGAGTCCATGCACTTGGACCCCTTCATTGGGAGAATAAGAACACCCGCTGCAAAGTGAATGATAGTTACTCATTTTGCCAATTTCCACCTTTGAAACATTTCAATAGAACATATGTTGCTGTCAATACTGAGACAACAATAAACGCCACTTGGTATCACTTAGGTGACTGCAGAGAATGATTGTTAAGCCATTTTGATTAGTAGCACATATTGATCTTGATCTAGGCAGCCATGGTGAACTCGGATTGAATGACACATGCGCAATAGCCACGGCTGCACTCATCTGGAGACAAATAGCCGCTGGGAACTCCCTCTATATTTATTCCCCGCATCCTGGCTCCATTTGATGCTTCCTTTCTTGCCTGTCTTTTGATCATTGTAGGCAACAAAACCCCAAGGGATCGTTCTAAAGAGCTTTGTAAGGAAAGGAGACTTTTCTCAGAGTATGGAAATTGAAGCTATACATAAGAAATTGTGGGTTCTCAGGATCGACCTGCCAGTAAATGGAGGCATTCCATTCGTCATCAATGTGCATTTAATGCAGATACAGCATTTGAGGGGAAACAGGACCATTTGGCAGAACTCACATATTTGTTTACTGATTTTACGTCTTCATTTTCTCTCTCTTAACCCTTCTGGAGAAAGCTGCTCAAGAGCTCTCGTTTCACAAGAACTCGATTTAGATGCGGTGCACAAACTTGTGAGTGCTGGAATGTTTTTGCTTTCACTCAGTCGTATTTTCATAAGTTTATAAAATGCTGAAAGGTAAGATTTGCTGCTCTAATGCAATTGGAAAGGGTCAATTAGTTTTTTTTTCTGATGTCAAAATTGCTATTAGTGAACAGAGAAGGTTGGTATTCAAAAATCTACACCTACCCCCAGTGAAATTTCTTTCTTCTTCCCAAAAATCAAATCTAGAGATTCTTATGGCTTATTCCTGAAATTTAGGGAGACTGAAGGCCAGACTGAGAAACTTTGCAGGCTGTAGAAGAAAAGTAATAATTTTAGTCTCATGGTTGGCTGGCTTCCTTACCTAGCAAAGTGCTATAACATATCCTGGAATCTCATGAGAAGAAAAATTCCAAATCCCTGGAATGGACTTCAGTGCTGTTTCAAAGCAGATTTCTTGCTTCTTACTCACATTCATGCCTTTCCTCACTCATTCAGTGGCTTTACTTGCCATTTCTCTGACACAGCAGGTTGTTCATCTCTCCATGTATTTATGTCTATACTATTTTATATCAGAAAGTTATGAATTTCTCATTTTCATTTGGCAAACTTCTATGTAACCTTCAATACCTGGTTCAGTTTTATTTCCCATGTTCCTCTTCTGCAACACTTGCAAATCCTACTTTTTCATGTGTTCAAGCAAATGTGATATATACTGTAGTTGGATTTGCTAGATTATTAATCTCTATTAAAACTTAGTTTATGTTATAGAATTTGCACATCTCTGATTTTTTCATTAGATTGTTGGCTCTATAAGGACAAGAACAATACCTTTATCACTTATTCACAGAGCAAAGATGCACAGAATATATTAAGTATAGGCTTATTAAATTAAACCAAAAATAAAACAATAATGTCATATAAAAGGATGCAGAGAGAGATGAATAATCCCTGCTGGGGTGCACTGGTTTTTGAGTTATGAGATGGTCAGTCACTTCATGGAGGCTACTCAGTGAAGTACTGTATCAATGAGAAACCCATTTTCAAAATCACGGTGACAGGTTTACTTTCTGGCTATAAGGATATGAAATATGTTGCATGTATAATTTATTGTGCTCCATAAAAAAACTGAAACTCAATTTCCCTGACAATAAGAGATACATCCACAGAGCATCAAGCAGGCTAATATGAAGGATGCTTACAATGAAATATCTTTAATGCAGATAATGCTAACAGGAAGCTCTTGTTGGTTTAGAAATTCCAAAGCTAATATAAATACACTTTGAGATTTGTTCAAACTTTTAGAGGAGAAACAATGTGTTACAATTTAGGCTAGGTAGACAGCAATAACTGTGCTGTACATGAAGGAAATGAAACTCAAATTCTCCTAGGGCTCACTCAAAATATTAAAATTGCCATACTGTCCAGAGGGGAACATTAGTAAATGATTTCTTGGTCAAAGAAAGCTGATAAAGGAACTGCATATGTAACAACATCCATCTCTAACACGACCCTTCCTTCCCTCAACATTCAAGTCATCCACAGCTTTTCCTATAAGAACATTGTTGAGCGCTCTTAGGGAGCACTTGATTATGCTGGAGCTCTCTTCTCCCCTCTGGCTATACTGCCTGGAGCTCATCTCCATTCGCTAGTATATATAGTCAGGTTAAAAAAAAAAAAACACAAAAAAACCACCACACTCAAACACATACATACAGCTCTTTAATTTTCTACAACTGAGCATAATTTCCTAAGAATCTCTCATGTTGCACACTGTGTCTGTTGTGCATGAAGCAGGAGAAGCATGGTAAAATTGTCTACTAAATGTGACACAGACCCTTTCTCAATAACCCTGTTATCTAAACAGATCAATCATGTTGGAGTTATTTATTTTCAGCTTTTAAGAGTTCCTCTTCTTTTAAAAATATTTATCTTGTTTATTTGAATGGCAGAGTAACAGAGAGAAAGAGGAAGAGACAGAGATCTTCAATATGGTGATTCACTCCCCAAATGGTCATGACATCTGTGATGGGGTCAGGCTGAAGCCAGGAGCCATGGAACTCCATCCAGGTCTCCACAGGGTGGCAGGGGTCCAAGCACTTAGGTCATATTTTACTTCTATCCCAGACGCAATAGCAGGGAGCTGAATCAGAAGGCAGAGCAGCCAGGACTCTAACTGGGTGCTTTTATATGGGATGCTACATCATGGCTTCACCTGCTGCACCACATCACTGGCCCCTAAGAGTTCCTCTCCCTCCAACTGTTCTTCCAAAGACAATGCCTGGATGTTTTGAAGCAGGAGGTATGGGGGCTATCACCTCAAATCTCCTTGAATTTTGGGATCAGGTAAAAAGAACCATAACTGAATCTTCTTCCCAAGTGTTTCTAGTCTAACTTCATCCCTAGAACCTTTGTTTGCTGAGGGGCAATTGGCTCATTTGTCTCTTTGGTACAGTGAACTAGTACCTGTTCCCAAAGTCTATTGTAAAGGTTCTGTTGACTCTCACTGGGAAAATTCATATTAATGGAAGGCCTCTCTGAGTCACCTGTGTCTGTAATAGCTCCACAAACCCTCTCTGGAATATCAGGTTATTTCTGGAGTCTTCATATCCCCATAAGGAGGCAGCAAAAACTAAGAGCTTTGACTCAGGCCTATCCGTCCATCACAAATGCTACTCAGGTCATTGCTCCCTAAAAAGATGCCTCCCTGTTTGCCCTCTTACATAGTTATTACCTTTGTGGACTAGACACACAATAAGAAATATACTCAGCATTATTCTTTGGTAATTCTTTTAAGAAATATTTATTTGAAAAGAGACACTATAGATAGAGAGCTCCCATCTACAGGTTCACTCATTAAATGCCTATAATGGCTGGGACTTGGCTTGGCTGAAGCCAGGAACTAGGAACTCAATCAAGATCTCTCATGTGGGTGGCAGGAACTCAACTGCTTGGGAAATCAATGCTGCCTTCACAGGTTCCCATCAGCAAGAAGCTAGAATAGGAGCCACAGCTAGGAATTAAACCCGAGTACTCCGAAGTGGGACACAGATGTCTCAGTGTCTTAACTGCTAGACTAAATGACAGCCTCATCACTGATACATTTTAAAATTCCTCATATCACCAGAGATGTCCTTTACAGTCTGCTACTCATATCAACAAACACCTTCAGAGTTTTATCCCTGGAGAAGAAATGCTTTTAAAGCAGGACAGGGCAGAGGTGGGAAGACTGACACAGTTTACATCTTCAGAGTCATTGTATGAGAAAGGTAATTTACATGGTACAAGTTGAGCAAAAAGATTGGGTATAGGAGAGGGTTTTAATTGTCTATCATCAGATTGACTTTCAATTTTAATAAGGCAACTATTTAACACATTCCATTTATTGAGGTTGGGAATACTATCACCAGTGACAGCCCTGCTGTACCACAGCCTCCTGTACAGCACTTCAAATCTTCACAATCATGGTTCCTGCAGCCTCCTCTCTCAGTCTCCAAGGTTTCAGACATGTGTTACTCCAGAGTGGAGCTGCTCTTGACCAGTTGCAATAGAAACCATTAGATCAATGTGTCTCTGTTTTTCCCTGTGTGGATAGTCCCAAGATGTGTTCTACAAACAAGTTCAGGGGGCTAGCACAGTGGCGTGGTGGGTAAAGCCAACCACCTGCACTGCGGGCATCCCATATGGGTGCCGGTTTGGGTCCTGGTTGCTCTACTTCCCATCCAGCTCTCTGCTGAGGCCTGGAAAAGCAGTGGAAGAAGGTCAAAGTCCTTGGGCCCCTCCACCCACTTGGGAGACCCGGAAGAAGCTCCTGGCTCCTGGCTTCAGATCACCACAACTCCTGCTGTTGCGGCCAACTGGGGTATGAACCAGTGGATGGAAGACCTCTCTCTCTCTCTCTCCATCTCTCTCTCTATCTGTGTAACTCTTTCAAATTAAAAAATAAATCTTAAAAGAAAAAAAAAACAAGTTCAGAATATTTTGGATGAACAAACCCAGTTGCCCATGTTGAAGACAAACCAACCCAATCCTATCCTGGATTTTCATCTTTCCTGTGTAATTTCTTCTATCCCTTGGCCTTAGTCCCCAGTACCAAGCCTCAAAGCCCCCACCCCATCCTCCATTCAAGGGAAAAAACCTGCAGCTCTATTTTTGCCTTAAGCTCTTTCTTTGGAAGAACACAGACTTAAGCATTTTTGTAATAGTTGATGTAAAAGAAATGAAGCATCTCCACATTAAAGTTTCTTCGTTTTTACATCTTGCCAGGGGCTTTACTTGAACCTCTTTTCAGCTTGTTCAGGAAGTTACTGTCCTTCTTCCCCCTTTTTTTCAGTAAGTGTCCCACAGAGGTCTTACATAGGCATCAACTAATTAAATCTTGTGTTCCTTACTGAGATTAACACCAACAACTGCCTCCTATCATCACCCAAATTGGACTTTGTTCCAGTTGCCATGGGGCTCCAAGGTACTTTTCTATTGGAATTAAATTGTTCTCCATAGGTGACTTCAGTCCGTATTGGAAGTTGTTATCTACATCAAGGTCTTCTTAGTTACTGAGACATCAGAAATTGCTTTCTATTGGATGATTTTTAAAATAGCTTAACAGTTTGATTTTGTATCTCCTTGCTGTTATGTTTGAAAGAAATATGTATCCCATTCACATAGCTTTTATACTCTCTCCATTTGGTATATATTTATAAACATTGCTTCACTGAATCACACCATGTAAATGAGAATATACTATTCTTTGCCACTTTAAAGAAATGGAAAGAGAATAGTCCGGACTCTTGGGATACTAGTAATGTTTTATTCTTAATTCAGATGTTGGTTATGGTTATCAGATGACAAGAAACTCATTTATCTGTGTACTTATGTACATTTTTGGTATGTATACTGTATTTCTGTAAAATGGTTTTTAAAACAAAAGAAATATGTAAAGTCAGTATATAGCTCTCATTCTTTGTGGGCTGCATATAAAAAATTCAGACAGCTCAAATGAAAGTGAAACAGAGAAAGCTCCAAAAGTGATGCTTTCAAATGTCCTTATTAAATCGTGTCTAAAGAAAGCCCATTTATTGGATATAAGTGCTTTTTAGGAAATTAAAAACATTCAACCTCATGTTAATACAGAGGCAGTTGCTTTTTTGGCTGTAGTTATTGCCAAAACTGTGGTCTGTTTAAGAAGAAGTATCATCCTAAATTTAGGGAAATGGCAGATATTCAATCTCCAAGCAAGATCTCCAGAGCCTCGTCCTTCTGGAGAGCTGAGCTAAATTATTATTTTTTAAAGACTGAGAGCTGTTCATCTTTAAAAGAGAGAAAAATATTCAATCACAAATGATCTGGATTTTGTTCCAAAAGGGCCAATTTTAACAGAATAGATGAGAAGGGGGCTTTTGAGTCAAGGAAACTTCATAGATTGAAAAATAATAGTATTATGATTTCCATTCTTATCAAGCTGATTAACAGTTTCAACACAATTCCATTCATAATCAGAGTATGTCTTTGGTGAAATATTGGGAAGTTCTTCTAAAATGCATATAGAAATGCAAAGGACCTTGAGTAGCCCAAAACAATGTTCAAAATGAAGAACAAAATTTAGAGGAGAGAGGTATGCCAATGACTTTATGGGCTACTATAAAGCTACAATAATAAAGATTGGATAATACTGAAATAAAAAATCCAGAAATAAACTTGCACATAGTCAAGGAAATTTAATGGGAAAACATAAAATTTTAACAAATAGTCCTGGACTATTGAATATCAATACTCGAGTATAAAACATGTGAACCTCCATTTCCAACTCATACAATGTACAAAGTCTTTGAAGATCATCCTAAACTTAGGTACAAAACTAAAATCATAAAATATGTATGAGAGCATAAAATAAAATCTTTATAATCAAAATAAAATATTTTAAAATGTGTAATAGTCTTTGGTATTATACTACATAAAATAAAGATTTTTATATAATACAGTTTACTTTTAAGTAAAACTTCAAAAATATCCTTTCATTTCTTATTTTAAGATAATTCAGCTATGGGGCCAATGTTGTGGCATAGTGAGTAAAGCTACCACCTATGATGGGCACTGCTTCATGTTGGGGCTGCTCCACTTCCAGTCCAGCTCTCTGCTAATGGCCTGGGATGCCCCAAGTGCCACTGCAGCCATCTGGGGGGTGAACCAGAAGATGGAAGATCTCTCTCTCTCTCACTCTTTCTGTAACTCTTTCAAAATAAAGAGACCTTTAAAAAGTTAAAAAAGATAATTCAGCTACTACACAACAAACGGTAATAGTGTTTTTTGTATTTCAATGTCCTATTACATTCTGTTGAGAATCGATATAGGTTATTCTAATCTTGACTGGGTCTGTTATCTAATTTTGACTTATGGTAAATCTCTTAAACTCTCTCTGATTCAGTTTCTCATTTCTAAAATAGCTGTGATTATATCATTATTCTTTATTTTTTATGAAGTTTGGATAAGATACTATATTTATACACAACTGTTGAATGGAGCCTGGTCTCCTTAACAGAGTAGATAGCACTGTTGCTGTTTCCCTATCAATAATGCTAACATTGGTTATCATCTCATTAGTTCTTCCTGGAAAGGCATTATTACACAGTGATAACAGTACATTTTCTGGAGTCCAGGTATCTTTGCTCAAATCTGAAATTTACCACTATTTAGTTAATTGACTTTGGAAAATGTTTACGTCTCTGTTTCTCCAGCTTTTTTTTTTTTAAGATTTATTTTATTTATTTGAAAGACAGAGTTACAGAGAGAGGTAGAGCCAGAGAGAAAGACAGGTCTTCCATCCACTGGTACACTCCCCAGATGACTGCAATGACGGGAGCTGTGCGAATCCAAAGCCAGGAGCTTTTTCTAGGTCTCTTACATGAGTGCAGGAGCCCAAGGACTTGGGCCGTCTTCTACTGCCTTCCCAGGCCATAGCAGAGAGCTGGATCAGAAGAGGAGCAGCTGGGACTAGAACCTGTGTCCAAATGGGATGCCGGCACTTCAGGCCAAGGCTCTAACCCACTGTGCCACAGTGTCAGCCCCTGTTTCTCCAATTTTAAAATGGGAGTGATAATAATGTGCTCTCACAGTTTCTAATAGTTCTGATTGATGTAACATTTTTAAAATATCTAGGCAAAGGTTTCTGATATTGTAAGTCCTCAAAGTCCACCACTAGTATTTTTTTAATAGCACACCACTGTCTTCTTTGGAATTGAGGAATAATTCTAAAAGAGTCATTCCACTGCTACCAAAAGGACATCCCTTCCTTGGATGTGTGCTGATTTTCTGAATTCTGTTAATATCTGAGACTCTTAACTCTTGACCTACACTATAACTTCTGTCTATTTTAATCAGAAATACAGAACCCACAGCAATGTTGAAAAAAAGAACATTTTTATACTTTGCACTCAAGAATCAGTGACTACATCCATGGCTTATTCCCCTTTTCCTCTTGGGCATTTCCTTAAGTTAGATTCCTCAGCCAAGATCTGAATGTGGATCTCTGTGTAAATGACTTATTAAGAAAGAGTTCACAGGAGAAAAAAAGTGGAACAGAAAGATGAAGAAGTCTAGAAGAGGTGGCATTCTGGAAAGTCTACCTCAGAGTGGGTCCCAGCCTTGAAAAGGTGATCTGGACATTGTGTACTCTGGAAACTCATACCAGAATACTTGAAACAAGCACAGGGAATGTCAGCCTTCTTCATTTCTGCACACTCGGACTGATTGGCACATTGCCTGCCTAACGAACATGTTGTGAATGCATTGACAATAGAAAATTATTTGAATGTATCTTATAAACATAACATTAGGAACATAGTAATTTTTCCCACCCTATCTGCCCTCCCACCCACTCTCCTTCCCCTTCCTCCTCCTTCTCCTGTTTAGTCAGAAAAAGAAAAAGAAAAAGGAGGAAGGAAGGAAGGAAAAAACTAAGCTAACTGTTCCTCAACAGTGTAGACAAGGGCTGTTCAATATTATTGCTTTTCAAAGGTGATTTAACTTTTCCCCCTTCCTCTTTTCCCTTCCTTCCTCTCCCTTTTTTTCATTTTAGAAACTTAATTGTCTTTAAAGAAGAACCCAAGGATGATAAAACTTTTGTAAGCTCTTAGACATCACTCTAACTTATGAGCCATAATAATATCCTCCATTAAATACACTAAAAGGAAGTGATTCTTCATAACAAGCTTCACTATTAAGTCTCATGCTATAACTCTTTGGGGACAGAGGTCCTGCATGGGAAGTTAGTGCACAGTGACTCTTGTTGTTTATTTGAAAAATAACACCCTTATGCATGACATCAGTGATCACCCAAGGCTCTTGACATGAACTACTTCAGCTACGGAAGTCTTTTGGATCCATTTGCTTGACAAGGCCATAAGCAAAGTGGAAGTTCTCTCCTCCCTTCAGAGAAAGATACATCCTTCTTTGGTGGCTACTTCTTTCCACTGGGGTCTCACCCACAGGGGTCCTTTATGTAGGACATATTTTGCCAAACTGTCTTGGATTTCCATGCCTGAAAAGTCCCCCTTGGGCTTTCCAGCCAGACTGGAGTGCGTTAAGGGTTGATTCTGATTCTGATTCTGAGGCCAGAGTGCTATTTAAAGTGATTGTCATTCTATGAGTCTGCTGCTCAAAATAAATTTGTCCTAAAATATTAACCACTTTCATACTAATTAGATAAATAAAGATTTGAAGAGAGCTTTCTGTGTGAATCTGTATACTTTGTAAAACAACTTTTAAAGCTTTAAAGCCATCTGTGTAGCCCTACCAGTCCTTGGCAGGCCTGAGTCACAGCTGGATCTTCTCTCAGAAGACACAGTAGGTGCCTGTTCTACAGATCCATGTAAGAGAGGCAGGGAGGCTTAGAAAGCAGATACAAAACAGGGACAACAATATTAAATAAGACAAGATAAATGAAATAGGGCAATTAAAAAGAAAAAATGATAGGAAGAGAATCACATCTCTATAATAAATAAAATAACTAAAATTTAATGAGCATTTATCCTCTGACACATTTCCAAAGTATTTTAATAAGATATTATTTTGAGTTCATTGCAAAATGCTAAGAAATGTGGAGAGACTGTTAATACCTCAATATTAAATAGTCAGAAACAAAATTATTTACATCACATTGCTTCTAAGCAATGGATTTTGGAATCACAGGTTTGTTGGGTTTCACAGTTGTATTTTCCCTGACATTTATTTAAATCCATTTTCATAATGCTTCTGAATCCATATGAGAAAATATGATCAAGCTCTCAGATTTCTGGGCTGGTCTATGTTCATAGGTACACTGAAGTTTCCATGAATACACAATTTATTCCTGACACAAGATTTATTCAGTGTCATCAGCTAAAACCAAACACATTTTGCCAGCTTTACCCAATTACTTCAGTAATATTCTACTCTGCACAGAACAAATCTATTTTCTGATTCTGCAGAAAGGCATGTGTCAGTTAGAGACAAAAATTCATAAAACACTCAACCTTCTGAATCCAATTCAGTGTCTCTCTAAATTGTATTTTGGGAAGTATCGGGGGAATGCATAAGTGTGAAAACAGACTTTGGAAGTAGGCAGATATTTTATGGGCCCTTTCTATCATTATGTTCTTTCTGGAACTATTTTTGGATTTTTTTTTCCATTTCTGCTCCCTATATAATCACTCCCAATATGAAATTCCATAAGGATACACACACACACATACACACACACAGAAGAAGAGAGAGAGTTGGTGAGTCTCAGAAATTTAGAATGTAAAGGAGGATCAAGCCATGGATTATAGAGTTAAATGAGACTTCGGAGAGTATGTGATCTAACCCTGATAATTATCAGAGGAGGAAACACAGGCTTGGAGAATTAGGAACACTCATCTACCATCTTTGTAAAGATAAAAGCAGAGCTGATATTAAAAAAATCAAAGAAGCACCCTAATAAAAATAATGATATTAAAGATAATATTTGTCACTGTCTGTGATTACCATATTAAATGTCTAATCATTAAGCGCTGTAGCCCAGTTTTATTATCACCACTGTTATTTCATTTTAAGCCTTGTAATAATATTAAACAGATGCTATAAATGTATCAAGTATATAAATGGAATATAAAGTCCTAGAACTTGGAAGAGTAAAGGGATGTGCTTAAAGCCATTTGAGTAGAGTATGGAGTAGGCAATCAAGCTCTGGCCCCATCCTTCTAAAGTCTGAGTTCTTAATAACTCTACCTGTTTCACTTATCTCTATTATAATACTTCTCTTTTGTTTCCCCATTCAAACCTTCAGGAACATTCTCCAAAACCCATCACAGATGATTGCCAAACTCAAGACTGATTGCCTTTGCTATCTTGGTTCTCCCATTATGCTTTCTGCCTTTGTTGAGTAACCTTTCAAAATTCACTATATTCCAAGTAAATTATGTATTAATGAACTGCATCATGAGTCAGCAGTACATTGGAAGATATAGAAATCTCCAAAGTACCTTGTTTTCTTACAAGCAAACCTGAAGTTTAAACAAAGACCCACAAGAATCCTTCAAAGCCCAGATCATGATATCACAGGAAACATTTAGGGATAAATCAGGACAAGGAGCTTGTTGGCATTATGGCAAATATTATCTTGCACCTGTACAGCAAGCAATACCATGGAAGGGGTTAGTTTGAAAACAAACTCTCCTGGCTGAAAATTTGCTTTCGTGAGCTCTTCCCCGACTTTCCTATGTCATAGTCCGTAAGGGTCACTGAGATGCTAAAATCAGTATAACCTTTCTCTGTTGGTACAGAAATTTGTCAGAGTAGCACTTCACTTGGTTTACATTTTGAGACATTGTCAATGTGGAAGGTGATATACAGAGTAGCTGGCAGTCTTTTAATTTATGCATTGTATGAATGAAACCTGAATTAGTTGTTTCCTATACCTTGATATAAAGAATGAATGTGTGGATAAAAAGGTATATGTATACCTACATTTATTCCTCCAAAAGAAAGATATTCTTTAATATTTTTTAAATCAAATGGGATGATTACTTTATTTTCTTAGACTTTTCTTCCTCCTGACTACAGGAAAGAGATATACATTTTTTCCCTTTCAAATTATAGGAGATAATCTCTTTCCTGTCAGTATGAATCATGCACTATTCTCTTAAAAATAATTAATCTTTGACATTCCCTTTTCAAAATTCACAATACTTCAGATTTATGCTTCTGCAAGGATCTCTATAGGAGGTTACATTTAAAAAATCCTATTTTCATGTTTGACACCAAAAATTTATCTGCCCAACCAATGTTAACTTCTTTAATATGGTGATGTTGCTGAATAGGCTAATTCCTGTTCCTATGAGCCCTTCATCCCCACAGCGATGAATCAAATAGTTCACATTAACTTCAGATAAAGTGTTAAAACTTGTACATCCTCCCCAAATTCCCATGGTGTGTCCTTCACTAGTTTCAAAGCACCCATCACTTCTAATGAACTGGGTTCATTTAAAGGCTAGATGCATTTGTTATTATGCACACTTTATCAGATGAAGTCAGAAGGGAGTTTTACTTCAAATATATGAAAGCACTATGTTCTCCATGACCATTATATGAACTATGAAAGAAACAAAATATTCGGGACCAGAGACATGGTGTATTAATATTCCCTGGCCTTTTATTCATATTGTGTTTTCTGAGGGATTTTAGTTTTCTCAGCCTAATGAAGGATATCAATCAGTTTCATCAAAAGTGGTTTGAAACTACTGTGCAAAACTTTACTTTTTATGTATTCTTAAATAAAGCTTGATTCAAATATGAATACAGGCAACTTTCAGATATTTAAATATCTCTTATTCACTAAAATTACCCATTTCACTTGGTTTTCATGTAGATGATTTAGACCTTAAGGTAAATATGATTGTCATCATTGTTACAATCATGACTGAATCAACCTTTTAAATATCTTCCAGGATACATTTAATGCTTTTAAATTTAAACAGAAAAATCTCAGTAACATAAATTATGATTATGGAAAAAAACTATTACTTGATGTAAAATAGTTCTTTGTCTCTATATAGTAAAAAATAACTTACAATGAAAGATCATAATTTAAAGATGAATCTATAAGAGAGAGAAAAGAGATGAAGTATCTGAATACACTTTCACATGTTCTCTTAATAGGGCAAAGTATATCTCAAGATATCTACAAGAGGAGATTTAAAATGTACCCACTATAAAGAAAATGATAAAAAAAAAAAAAGGTGATAGCTATGCTAATTTTCCTGCTGCTATCATAACACAGTGTACATGCAAATCAATACATCACACTGTATCCCATAAATATGGATAACTATTACATGCCAATCAAAACTAAAAATAATTTCAAAAGATACATCCAGAAGCAACAAACCTTTATTTTCTTGATTTTCTAGAAGTGGTCTGTCTCCCTGTACTTTCTCCTGCCCCCAGTACATCCCTCTGACTCAGAGGACAAGCCATGATGCCATAGGGCATCCGCTTGCTTGTTTCCCCAGTTCGACCCTCTTAGAAAGCAGAGTTTACTCAACTCCCTACCTCCAGAGCACAACATAGCATTCAGCATCTTGGTAAATATCGATAAGAAGGAAAGAAGGAAGAAAGGGAAAGAAAAAAAGGAAGCGAAGCAGAAAGAGGGAGAATTAGTGGACCATTTTATCTAGAAAGATTCTAAGTAGAAAATGAATATCATTAAAATGCCCTGCTAGGCTAAATAGGATCATTTAATATGTAAGTGTATATTTTCATGATTATAGAAAATTCATACAGTAAGTAGTAAAGAATTTCAAGATTCAGATATAATTAAGTTTCAATTGTGAATAAATCACTGATTATATATAAATTAGCAGCAAAGATAAAAAATGTTTCTTTGATTTTGCTTAGTCTCTCACCTTGATAAAAGTATTATAGATAAAAGCCTACAGATCAGTATTATATTTTTCCTAAAAAGTCTTATTTCTATTTTATTCTATGTCAATTTTAAAAACTATCCAACATAACATGATTAAGGTGTATAAAATATAAATATTAAAAAAAAATAGTATCAACACCACAACATACTCAATATTTTGCTGTAGAATCTTCCAGATCTTTGTTTCTATTAATATATAAAACGTTATTCGGGAATTTTAAAATAATATTATATAATTTATGCATTTCTAAATTTTTATTTTTGAATTATTTTTATTCACAATATACTGCTATCAGGAAAAATGATCTTTTGATTTCTAATAGTGGACTAGCTCAATCAGACTAACTTTTACACAGATAATGATTATGTAATTAACCAAAAACCTATGTACTATTTTTAAAATACTGAAGAACCATCACTAGCAGACCTAAATAGCAAAAGAGATTACTTATTCTGATCCCACAATGAAATACCATAGACTGAATGCTAAAAAATACTTATTTCTCACAGTTCTAGAGGACAAGAAGCCTACAATTAGGAGTATGTTTCCAGCTGCAGCCTCCTGTCTTAGGTTCTAGTTGGCCATCATCTTGCTGGGTGCTCACATGCACTCTTCTTTGTGGGCTCTGGAGAAGAGATTTAACTTTTGTCCTATTTCTATTTCTTGTACAGACACTGATCTCATCAAGGGGACTCCATTGCATTGGGGGTTAGGGCTTCAACATAAGCATTGCTCTAGAGGCACTCATATTCCTTCCCTAGCTCTATCCCCAACATTTTCCAAAGACATGTGACTTGAAGCACCAGGAAGCTACGGCTTTACTGGTCTGACGTGTTCATGGATAGAGACTGGTGCTTATTTGGCAGAGTAAAAGTTAGTGGGGGAGATTAAGGAGAGAAAGTAAACCCAGGAGGGGTATGTATCAAAGCTACAAAAATCTGACTGCTGAACCACACTGGGGGTCAGCAAGACCCCAGGAGTTCAGTAGAAAAAAAAAAATTCAGCTTTTTCTGGCAGCCTGCAGCCCAGGAGGTAGAGTATAAAGTGCAAGTTCAGTCATCTTAACTTCCCTTGGTACAAAAGTCTCCTTTCAGAAGAATATAACAGTATCCAGAATCTCTACAACTTGTGTAGCTTTATGCAAGGAGGATTCAAAACATTCATGCAAAATTCATATTATCTTTAAATTATCCTTTTCCATTACCTTTTTGAAGCTCTCTTGAACGGTCACTTTTGCTGAGACTACTTTTCCAGAATTCCTTCAATGCATAGATTTGAGTTACTATGGGCAACATGAGCAATCACCATGGGGTTTGGAGGCGTGAGAGAAAGCACAGACTTCCTTGATATTTTGAAGTCCACACTGCAGGGCTCTTGTCACTATGTGCTACTCTGCTGACTCACTTTGCTGAGTGAAGCAGATGATGGGCTCACAGTCCCTCTAACTCATCCCACTTTCCTCCTCAATTCTCTGAATATTGGGACAAGTGTGTTTTTGTGGCTTTCACAACCAGTCAGAGCAGGGGAGGTGAGAGACAGAGTCTTCAGGATTCTCATTCATCCTTGGCATCACTTTGCATTCCTCTCCTCTTCCTGATTCCTAGCCTCACTGACTCCAGTTCCAGAAAAAAATAAGAGTTGCAGAGATTTTAATCAACTTCTGCAAAGGAGTTAGGAACAAAATCTTTAATTCTATGTTCCTTGTTGATAAAATAGAATAGTGTATAAACTAACTGATTAGTAGGGTTGATATGAGAATACAATTAAATCTAATTAAATTGCATTTTCAGTTTCCCAGCTTGCTTTTCCAGGCACTTTTACAACTGTGCATTTGTCACATATCTTCTAATTGCAACTGACTACTCCCCATAGCCTGCATACCTATTGGACAATTTTTCCATGCCTTTGATATGCCAAGATATGATAGATGGCATTCCTGTCATTTAGAGAGGGTTAATCAATGAACTCACTTTGTAAAGTTGATCTTAAATAGCAAAGCTTTAAGATACAGTTCCTTGAACACCTCTTGGTCATAACCAATGTTTAATTTTCCTGTTCTTTCCTAGAATTTTTGACAAAACATCAAATTAAGCATTTTATACACTAAATATCATAAGCAGCCTAAATTGCATCTGCCTTTGCTGTTAGATTGTGTGTTCACTGAAGACAAGGACTTTGATCACCATTGCTCACTGCAAATTATATCGCTGTATCTTAATAATCAATGGAAATAAAAATATCTGACTTGAACTGGGCTGATCACATGCACAAGGTTAATGTGGATATCTGAAATACTCCTAAACAGCAAGGCTCCCATTGCAGTGTCTTTCATTTAATTTCGTCATGCCAATGATGCAGGAGCGGTTAATGCAGTAGTTTTTCAAAAAGATTCCTGAAGTAACTATTCTATACCAGAATTGGGCAAATACCAAGTGATTTTTTTTCCTCAAGCTTGAAAAACATAGTGTTTCATAATGTAAGAAATAAACTGTAGGAAGAGTCTTAGACAATGGATCACAATTGATGAGGCATTTGCTTCAACTCTTTAAAAAAGACGATTTTCATAATGAGGACTTGAACTTTAAAACAGAATTATTGACAACTTAATCATTTTCCTTTACCAGGAAATTGATTGGCACTCACATTTTGACTAGATTTCATTGTCATTACCATCCATATGAACCCTAGGAGAAGCTATTCTCTGTTCCTTCTTAGTCACCTCAGTAGAATTAGGATTTAAACGGTGTCTGTGTGTGTGTGTCTAACAATAAGCCCCTATTATATTCATCAATTCATCTCTTAGGTTTGTGATGTCAACAGGTTTATTTTATATTCTTTGAGTATATAAATAATAATCTAAGACTCCTACTGTTGTTCTCTACTGCTCGCAGTGAGTTTTGTCTCACATTATATTTCAAAAAACAGTGATAGCTGTAAAACTTAAAGAAGCCCTCTAATTGTTTTCTCAAGCTAAGGATGTCTACAATGTTCTCAGTAACAATATGATGCTACATGCACTTGGAATCTACTGTCACTCTTAGAATGCTTGGGAATTATATTGTTCTTATCTCTCTTTATACATCACCTACCATCCCAGTTGTACTGAAAGAATCATTAATTGCTACTTTTCACACACAAATGTGAAATGAAATAAAGGCATGTTACCTTCTTGCAAGTGTAGAAACTAATCTTCCATTTATTATTTTTTTTGGAGTGTAACTAACTGTAAATTTAAGGTAAGCTATTTGCAAACTTTTCCACCCATTTCTTGCCCAAGGTGAGTTCACTCCACACATGAATTGAAACACAGTTTAAGCTTAGCGTAGATACATTTTGATATCCCTATAAAGGAAATTACTTTGGTTTCAGTAAATCCTAAAAAAGAGTAGTTTGTCTAAACATGCAAGTACACTTTAGACACAACCTTAACTATAACATTATGAAGGGCTGGCGCTGTGGCACAGCAGGTCAAAGCCCTGACCTGAAGCACTGGCATCCCATATGGACACCAGTTCTATCCCGGCTGCTCCTCTTCCGATCCAGCTCTCTGCTGTGGCCTGGGAAAGCAGTAGAAGATGGTCCAAGTCCTTGGGCCCCTGCACCCATGTGGGAGACTAGGAAGAAGCTCCTGGCTCCTGGCTTCGGACCGGCCATTGCCGCTATCTGGGGAGTGAACCAGCGGATGGAGGACCTCTCTCTCTGTCTCTACCTCTCTCTGTAACTCTGTCTTCAAATAAATAAAATAAATATTTAAAATAACATTATAAAAGACATGATAAATCACCCACAAGAGGATTCTTATAGGGAGCCTGTGCATAAAGAGTAGTGAGATAAAGACAACTGAAAGACAAAGCAAACGTGGGGCTGGTGTTGTGGTGTAGTGGACGATGCTGGCATCCATCCCATATGGATGGGTGCTGGTTAATGTGCTGGCTGCTCCACTTCTAGTTCAGCTTCCTCACGGCCTGAGAAAAACATTATAAGGTGGCCTGTGTTTGGGTCCCTACCGCCCACATGGGAGACCCCAACGAAACTCCTGGTTCATGGCTGTGCCCTGGCCCAGCCTTGGCCATTGTGGCAATCTGGGGAGTGAACAATTGAACCAGCAGAGGAAGATCTTTAGAGATAGCTCTATCTCTCACTCTCTCTCTCTGTTTCAAATATATAAAAAAAAAATCTTTAAAAAAAAAAACCCTTTTAATCAAGTGGTTCTGAATAAACAACCTGGGACAATATACACTATCACAATTTTAACAAGAACTTTACCTGAATTTTATGAAAACATATTGAATAAGGAATTGAAATAATGGATATTATTCACTCTCTCTCTAATACAGATAGACTACATGTATATATATAAAACATGTACAGATGAAATTAGGTTTGTCACACATGCTTTCAAGTTTTGATATTTTTCCTAAAGAGATGGACTGAAAATTTTTTATTTTCAAGCTTACCTTAGGGCTAAGCAGCTCAATGCCTTGACTTGATTGTTCTAAATTGTGTGGTCATTAAAAAGATATCTTTTGAATCTATCTGCATTATGATAGTAGAAAGTATTTAAAATGCCAGAGAATGATTCTCAGCATGTGCTATGACCCCAAAATGCAGTAATGATTCTTTCTACCCCCGACTTACAGAATTGCCTTTTCCCAGCAGAAGTACCAGAACTGGTGATACTTGAACTTCAGTGGTGAGTTAAACCATCAAGAGACTGCTTTTGATTCAACAGTTTACTTTTATCTGGGAATGGAATGTAGATTCAATAGCTTTCTTCCCAAAGCCCAAAAAATCTTTATCCTTCAAGGATATGTTCATTTTTTTAAAATGTATGTTTTTACTTTAATTTCCTTGCCCTAAGTAGTTTTCTGAAATTCCCTTCCTTGGGAGTTGGGTTCAGTAGCTAAAACAGGGTTTTTTAAACTCATTTATCTGACATGATGATTTCATTTATAGAAGTGGGGGAAGGTAGAGATTTTATATAAATAATATTTTATATATAATATCTATATTTATAAATATTTATATTTAAATATATTTATAAGTATACATGTATATATACACATGTATATATATATATATATATATATATATATATATAGAAGGAATTAATAGTTTGTGAGCTGCTGCCTATTGTTTTGCTTATGAGTGTAGGAGTTAGAGCAATGTTTACCTATGTGACAAGTGCAGTCTATTGACCTGCAAAATCAGAATCACCTGGAATGGTTTGTTAGAAATAGAAATTTTCTGAACTCCTCTGTATCCACTGAATCAGATACTCTTGCCCAGCAGTCTGAGCTCCTAGATGACACTGATGCATAGAGTTTGAGGCTACTGACTTGGAATAAACATGTGACTGAAGCTATAAACCCACTGTAGCTATGGTCTTGAGTGAAATGTGTGTGATTCAGGAAAAATTTATATGTCCCATAGAAAATGGCTCTTTCATATAAGCCAGTTATTCTGATTGACTGTCAAACAAAGTAACAACAACATATTATATGCTGGAGAAAAAAACTGTATGAGCATTCTAAGTAAAAGTATGGGTCTGTACTTTATACAAAATTATTTTCAAGAGCACTTCTTATTTATTTATTAAGATTTATTTATTTGAAAGTCAGAGTTACACAGAGAGAGGTGAGGCAGAGAGAGAGGTCTTCCATCTGATGGTTCACCCCCTCCCAATTGGCTGCAATGGCCGGAGCTGTGCCAATCCGAAGCCAGGAGCCAGGAGCTTCCTGTGTTCTCCCACGCGGGTGCAGGGGCCCAAAGACCTGGGCCATTTTCCACTGCTTTCCCAGACCACAGCAGAGAGCTGGATCAAAAGTGAAGCAGTCGGGACTCGAACCAGCGCCCATATGGCATGCCAGCGCTTCAGGCCAGGGCTTTAACCTGCTGTGCCACAGCACCGGCCCCTCAAGAGCATTTCTGATTAAATGCGGTTTTTGTCTTAGAAACTGACTTTACCACCGTGATAAAAACAAAAACATAACTTCATGTACACAATCCTTAGATTTTTCTGCATAAAATTCATGGTAGGTTAGAAAGAGGAGGAAACAGAAACCAAAGAAGACATCTTTGGTATTTTTATTTGTATATTCCTCTGCATAATCATGATATCATTTAGCAAATACTGTGAAGTATGCAAAGAAGTCACAGAAAAAAACTCACTTTTCAGAGAATTTGAATACATGTTTTCGAGACTATTTGATGTGTTTGGTTGTTATAAAAACACATAATAGTTACTACCTTAATCATTTTTTTTTTTTTTTTACAGGCAGAGTTAGAAAGAGAGAGACAGAAAGAAAGGTATTTCTTCCTTTGGTTCACCCCACAAATGGCCACTATGGCCGGCTCACTGCGCTGATCTGAAGCCAGGAGCCAGGTGCTTCCTCCTGGTCTCCCATGCAGGTGCAGGGCCCAAGCACTTGGGCCATCCTCCACTGCCTTCCCAGGCCACAGCAGAGAGCTGGACTGGAAGAGGAGCAACCGGGACAGAATCTGGTGCCTCGACTGGGACTAGAACGTGGGGTGCCTGCGCCGCAGGTGGAGGATTAGCCTAGTGAGCCACAGCGCCGGCCTACCTTAATCATTTTTAATTACACCATTCAGTAGTTTTAACTATATTCACATTTTTCTTAAACAGATTTTCAGAGTTTTCTCATCCTACAATATTTTCCATAAAACTATATCCATCAAACAACTCCCTTTTTACCCTTCCTCCTATCCTCTGGTAATCATCATTTTTTTCTATGATTTTGGCTATGTTAGATATGGAGATGATTTATCCAGGATGTAAATCTTGCTCTGTATTTGCTCTCCAAATATTCCAGTTTCACACTGGTAGATTTAACCACGTATAGATAAAAAATATTTTAAAAATACATGTGTACTGATCACGAGCAGACTTTTCTTGTCATTATCCATGAAACTACACAGAATAACATTTTCTACATAACATTTACATTGCATTGGATAGTATAAGTAGTCCAGAGGTGATTTAAATTATACAGGAGGTTGTATATAGGGTATAATCAAATACAACAATATTTTCAATAAGAACTTCCGAAGGCAAGAATTTTAGTATTGGGGAGGATATCTTCAGTCCCCCAGAGATTTCAAGGGGCAGCTGTGTTCTTCCCCCATTCATCATATTATTTATCAAACTAAATTAAAACATTCTTGGCATTTAAGTCAGTCCCTTCTTACCAACATGACTATATAGCAAATGACATTCTAAATGTGTCATTCACTTCAATCAGAAGGGCTATTTTAATCATGTTTCTATCTAATTGTAATTACTAATGTAATAGTATATTGTTAATCACATGTAAACACATGTTTAATGATAACTATCCATAAGTTTTATAATGATTTACTGTTTTTATATAGTATATTTATTGTAATTACAGTTCTTAAATGGTAATATTTGTCTACTGAATCTAATAAAACGTTGCTATTGTCAGAAAAGGCTGTTCTTTATATAATTTCCCCAAATTACAAGATAATTTTCCCCATTTCTCTTAAAATGTGTTTAGAATGAACTCATTGTTTCCTTTTTAACTATAAGGACCCTAACGTCCATTTAAGTTCCAGTTCTCCCATTCTCTCCACAGTGGTTTCTCTCTTTCTGCTTCTGTGTTTCCCAGAGAAATGATTAATTTTCACTGTACGTATTGTCAAGAAGCATAATGGATTCTCTGCCTTAAACTACAGCTAAATCAGTGATTCACCTGATGTTTGAATCCTCTCAACAAGAGAACATTGGCTTGCCCGCTGTTAGAAATGCCTGGAGCACATTCTGTTTTTGCACACCTCCATTAGGAATCTCTTCTTTACTGGAAACAAAATTTTCACAATTATGACTTCTACCTATTATTTTGGGCTCTTTCAGTGTCATATAGGATTGACCTACTGCCTTTTCCACATAACATATTAATATCCTTATGATTATTTTCTTCTACCAGTTAACTATACTCCATTGCTAATCAATAGCTTTCAAAGACCTTTTTCTTTCTGGCTACTACCTTGGGAAGATGACCAGTTTCCTTCTCTCTTATAAAAAAAATTAAGACAGTTCTGTAAATATGGTCTATCTAGTACAATTAAAAATTATTAATTTACTCATACTTGCATTCAATAAATGCTAAGGCCACATTTTTTATTTTCACTAACATTTTTGACAACCACTGTTCTCTGATGATGACTGCAAGCTTGCAGATCCTATAAACTCACCACTCATGGACATTCCTAAAAGATTTGAAGAGTCTAATCTTGATTTCTTTCCCTTTTGTTCAGTTTTCTCTCCACCTAACATGTGTATGTCTTTCATGTTTGCATGCTTCCAGTGAAATAAATTTGATCTTGATTTGCAAAGGTGAAAAATAGACTCTTAACTCCCTTAGCACTAGCACAGGGCAGAGCATATGTGAAGGAAACTGTAAAAAATTATGAGGTAATTTTAAGGTTATTTAACATTCCCCAAGTGGTGAACTACTTCCTACTTCCCAATAAATTGATACAAACCTCTCAAAATTTCATTCATGCATTCATTTCATTCATTTTAAAATCAAGCTTTAAAAGTTTGTGTCTAGTACTAAGGTGGGTTTTTAAAACTCTCCTAACTAACAGGTCCAGGAATCAAGTCACCAAGTGTATTTATAAATAAAAACACTTTCTCTTGAGGTAAACTAGGATGAGAAGGCATTAAGGTTGGGGTCTATTTTGGGCTCTTTCGCTTACTCATCTTGCATTGTAGTGAAAAAGCCTATTAACCTCACCTTTCTTCCCCATTTGTGAAATAAGAACATTAGGAGGCTGAGAATATTGTGGTGTGGAACTTTTCAGTATCTGTAGATGGAGGGTGCTGTATTAACATAAATTCTATTGTTTAAAGTGATGGAAGTAGATTAAATTTGAGCAGGAATTATTGACAACTTCCTGAATCATTTTTATCAGCAATTTCTACTGAACTTTTTTTATTAAAAATCTTCACACATCTTGTAATATTTACTGACACATTTTGTTCATACTTAAAGTCTTTCAGAAAGTGGCGACTCCAAATCCCATTAAGCTTGGTTGTTAAAATGACATCTTAATTGTTAAGGTGATAATATTGACTGTTAAAGTGAACATATAGATAGGATTAAGTGTTAAAATGATCATATAAACAGGATCAAGTGTCTGGTAGTAACAATAGAATTAAAAAGGACAGAATGTTCCAACATGGGAAGCAGTCCACACAGCAGACTCATAGAATGACAATTGCTTTAAGTAACATTCTGACCTAAGAATCAGCCCTTAAGGCTTCCTGGTCTGGCTGAAAAGCCCATGAGAGCATTTCAGGCATGGAAAGCCAAGATATTGTGGCAAAAATGTTCTACATGAAGGATCTGTGTGAGTGAGATCTCAATGGAAAGAAGTGACCATCGAAGACGAATTACTCTTCTCTGGATAGAGGAAAGAACTTCCACTCCTTCTTTCTCTCCTTCTCCTTAATCCCCTCCCTTTGTCCTTTCAAGCAGATGAAAATAAATAAGCATTTAAAATAACACTTTAGGGGTGTGCATTTGGCATAATGGTTAAAATGCTGTTTGATATGTTCTCATTCCATATCTGAGTTCCCTGGTTTGAGTGCTGGTTCCACTCCTGATTCCATCTTGTTGCTAATAGCTCACATAATGATATTCCTGCCACCTACATGGGAAACAGGATTGATTTTCAGGCTGCTGGTTTTGGCCTGGCCCAGGTCTGGCTGTTTCATGAATATTAACAATGAACCAGCATATGGGAGATTGCTCTCTCTTTCTAAATATGTCTCTATCTCTCTCTGCCTTTCAAGTAAGTCAATATATTTTAAAATGGTTTTTATTAACACATTAAAACACTGAACACTAGTTAAAATATTCTTTCACCTAGGTTGAAATAAAATTATAAAATCATATTCTATGTTTAGATAAAATAAGCAATGATAGCACTGTAAGAGTTATCTAAGATCATCAATATAGTGATTTTTTAAAAAAATATGACAAATAGTAGGAATGGGGCACCAGGCTAAGCTGTAACCTGAGATGCACACACGTGTCTGGTTTTCAGTCCTGGTTCAATTCTCTATTTCAGATTCTGCTAACAAGCACTTTCAGAGGCAGTACATAATGACTCATGTGGTTTGGCTCCTGCTACTCATGTGGGATACCTCAATTAAATTTCCCCATCCTGGTTTTGGTCCAGGGGCCCATCTCTTGCTCTTGTGGGTATTTGGGAAATAAGCCAGTGGAGAGGATATCTTTGTCTTGGCCTCTTTGTCTCTCTCTCTCTCTCTCTGCCTTTCAAATGAATTAATAAAGAAATTAAAGAAAGAGCTGCTATTTAATTAAAAATTAAACCTAAATTCTAGGACATTTATGTTGCATCACTTAATATAGTAGATTGAATGACATTAATTTAGTAAACCTATAATGAAAATGACTGGAAGCTTCTAAGAGC
The DNA here is from genome assembly GCA_949820135.1 of Sylvilagus floridanus. Taxonomy (NCBI): domain Eukaryota; kingdom Metazoa; phylum Chordata; class Mammalia; order Lagomorpha; family Leporidae; genus Sylvilagus; species Sylvilagus floridanus. The sequence continues at coordinate 58,048,547 of OX463235.1, forward strand.
ATCTTCTGTTACCTATAACAAATTTCTCAAAAGACATAACCAAGAGTATATTATTAAATAAATTTCTCCTGGGAGAGCACTCATTACTCTTTCCCTCTCTTTCTATCTCTCTGGTTCTCCCTCTCTCTCACTCAGCTCAAAACAGAAAAGTCTGAGAACACCTGGGAATAAAATCACTGCACACAACAAATCCAAGGCAATCGCTAATTAGAAATACACATTACTTAATCCCTTGCTCTATGTAACCAAAATCAGAACAAATGAGAAATGTAGTCCAAATGGTCTAGAAAATTTTCTAATTTAGGAAATTCAGCTTCAGTCTTATTTCTTTGAAAGTTCAGGTAATGTTTTATCAACTCCAGGAAGACTTTCTTGATCAATTTAGATTTTGAGTAGAATGCGCATCACACGGACACAGCCATGCCGCTGTGACCAAGAGTATAAAATAAGAAACTCATTTGAACATTGAGGAGTCATGGCTTCTGAGAATATATCCTCTGTTTTATTTATACATGTCTTTCAGGAATAGTGGAGAATGATCCTGATGCATGGTAGTAACTTTAGAGTTGTTTCCTGTCATAAATGATTCACACTTTAACTCTTAGAGTCATGGGAATTCTAGGCTCATTCTGAATGATGCATAGGTGAGTACAATTCTTGGATTTGGAATGAACAGCGGTGATAAAGTGGAAAGGGAGTTGAAAGTAAGAAAGTAGTAGGAGTGAATATTCAGGATCTATATGGGGTTGAGATACAGGGATGAGAGAGTAAAAAATAATGGCAAGTTAGGAGAGAATGGCCTAGAATACAAGAAAAAGCAAATGAATGTGACAGTTGAGTGCTAGAACAGAGCTGGAGATTCTCGTTTGTGTTGAGCCTGGCACGAACCTAAAATTCTTCTTGAAAAAGTACTCCAGGAAGTCACTACTGATTGACACAAGTGTGCTATTGAGATTAAAAAATAACAACCACAAAAACTATTTGGTTTCCGTTTTTTGAATTTAGATGCTTGAATGCTGAGTCTCCTGGCTTTGAGGGAACTCTCTCGAATCGTTTCTCAGCAATGGATGTCAAGTGATGGCATTTAAGAGCTTGAATGATTATATCAGTATCAACTGTCTTCCATGAGAGAAAACAATAGCACCATGAGATCAGGAAAAATCAAGGCTATAGCATTTAAGGAGCAGCAGGAACCCAAGGCTTTGTGACAACATTTCATTTTACTGACAAGAACATACTTGGTTGCGTGTCTTAGGGACTGAGAAACTAGCTTATTTAGCTTCCTGAAGAAAAAAAAATTCCTCTGGGTGGATGATTTAAGGTGACACCAATATTATTGTATCCCACCCCAGTTGCATCAGCTAGGATGGCATGGTTTTCTAAAACACAGCATGGATTACCATCAGCTATACCAACTACCTAGAAAATGCCAAGGCTAATTAGAAACAGGTGCTGCTGTCATTGTTTGAACAGCCTCTTATTTTCATGGTCTGGTATGTGTATTTTCATACAGGGATGCTACTCCTAGTGCTCCCCAAAATGATAGCTTCTGTGTGATAACATACACATCAGGGTGATATTTAGATGTCTTCATGCAACAAACATTTCTTATTTAAAATAAGAACCAGAAGACATAGGTGACAAATAGACAAAGCAAATATAATCCTAGCCTGCACAAAGGTCAGCGTCCATTACAGGATATACTTGTATTTATTCATCCTGATAGCTCAACTCAGATGAGATCTTCTTTCAGACCAGTTTTCTCATTAGTTTTCATATGCATTTGTTGTTCAGAGAAATTTTGGATGTTGCAGTGTCTCTCTCCCACTGGCTCACGAATCTTACAGGGCTATGCTCTGTTTTGCCATTATAACCTTAGTATTGCATGGCATGTAGTAGGTGCTCAATAAATGTTTTTCTAATAAATTAATCACATTATTATGGATGAAACAAGCCATGCTGGCACTGTAGCATAGCAGGTTAAGTCACCACTAGGGATGCCCTCCTCATATACTACAATGTTGATTTGAGTCTGAGCTTCTCTTCTTATGATCCAGTCTCCTTCTAATGTGCACCCTGGGAGACAGCAGGTGATAGTGATAGCCCAATTATTTGGGTCACTTCAATCCATACAGGAGGCCTGGATTGAGTTCCAGGATCCTAGTTTCAGCCTGGCCCAGTCCTATCTGTTGCAATCATTTGAGTTATATATATCCATATGCGTTTGATGTTTTTGTCTCTGTTGCTCTGCCTTTCAAATCAATATCAATATTCATAGAAATAAAATAAATATTTATACTTGTTTATTGTCTCAAATGCAATATACTATTAAAGTTGGGGGAGAAAGAAGTCATTACTGACTAGAAAGATCAACGAATTCTCATCAAGAATTTAAAAATTATTAGAAGAATTGATACACAAAAGGCTGCATATATTTAGAGTATACAACTTGATAAATTTTGAAATGTATAAATATATGTTATTGTATCATCACAATCAAAGAGATCCACCAAGGAATTATGTACATGATGAAGCATTTTAACTGGGCTTTAACAGAAGAGATACTGCATCTGTAGAGATGAGATGGAATGATAGAAAGTGATGATTGTGTACAAAGGCAGAAAGAAGTAATGACAATATTTCTCTCACTGTGTCCCTTTCTCATACATCACTTGAAATATAAGTTAAATAAGACTAATGAAAATAGAAATATACATGTTATTGAGTTCAGATCTGGAGACACGGACACGTTGTCAAAAGATCAAAGGAAAATGAAAAGCCGAGGGAAAGACATGGTCAGAACTGTTCTTCGGTTGTTTTTGCCTCTTAATGGTGTGTGAAAGATAGAGTAAAGTCTGTTAAGTCTGGTAGGAAGCTATTGCATTATGGACAATTGAGATCTGTCAATAGAAATAGGGACAATCAAAGCTCTAGTTTGGAAGATATTGGGGAGGGACTTTGAATTAATTGAACATGAAAGTACTGATATAAGGAACAGAGTTCAATAAAATACATTGGTCTAGTAAACTTTTTTTTTTAAATAATTACTAACCATGTACCAAACAATAGAGATTTTAAGTTAGAGGGAAGATGAGTATAGCAGAATATTTATGGAAATGAAATCCGACAAGAATAGGAATAGCGTTAGAAGAGGAAACTAATGTTGTTTAAACTAAGATGCTGAGAGGACATTCAAATAGAGATACCATGCTTTTCTTATAATTAATTAATTTATGTATTTGAAAGGCAGAGTGATGGGGAAAGGAGGGGAGGGGAGGAGAGATGAAGGTAGGAAGGGAGAGGAGAGAAGAGGAAAGGAGAGAGAAGGAGAGGGAAGGAGAGGAGAGGGGAGGGGAGGGGAGGAGAGGAGAGGGGAGAAAGACATCTTCTGTCAGCTAGAGCACCCTCCAAATGATCTTAACAGCCAGGGATGGGCAAGGCTGAAGCCAGGAGTTAAGGGATTGGAACTCAAGTACTTGAGTCATCATCTAGTGCTTCCCAACCACAGTAGCAGGAAACTGGATAGGAAGTGAAGTCGCCAGGACTCAAATCAGCACTCTTGTATGGGGTACAAGAGTCCCTAGCTAAGGCTTAACCACAACACCTGCTCCCTAGAACTATTTTCTGAAAAAGTCGAATGAGAAGACAAGAGAAATCAGGACTAGAAATATTGAATGGTTTGAGAGCAAATACACAGTTCTAGAAAAACACAAAACAAAACACAAAAGAGGAAACAAGAGAATTTGGGATTAGTAAGGGGTATGTTGATTTTTAGGCTCAAGAGGACCATCAGAATGGAGGTTTTCATTAGGCACTAAGGGGCTGATTTAGAGCTCAACAGGGTGGTTAGGACCAAACATGAAAGTCACTGTCATAGAAGTTTTTTGACAGAGGTGTGTGCAGACTCACTCAAAAGAAAAGCTAAGAATGGAATGGTATCTACAGAGGCCTAAGTTAGCCGGGACACCAGCTTTGTTGTGAAGACACTTGGCAGACAGATCCAGTGTGACTTTTCAAAAAAACTCTGGGATCCCGGGAAACCTCTGTTCTACCTTAAGAAGAAAGCCATTAAAGGAAAAGTGATTAACGAGACCATTGTCTGTGATTAACATTATCATATGCCTCTCCCTGCATGTAGATAACATCACAGTGTGACAATGTAGTGTACCCACCTATCCCCACCAATCAATAATCAAGATTAAGTTTTACCAATTAACTTTCTTGATTTTTTAAATTTATCTGAGAGGCAGAGAAAGAAACAGAAACAGAAAGACAAACAGAACTCCTATCTGCTGATTCACTCTCACAAGCCTACAATGGCCAAGGACGGGCCCAACCAGAGTGAGCAGATGGGCACTCAGTCCATGGCTCCAGTATTGAGCTATCATTGCTGCTCCCCAGAGTCTGCAGTAGCAGGAAGCTGGAGTCAGGAGCTGGAACTAGGAACTGAATCTACGTAGTCCAAACTGAGTAGGCATTTTAACCAGTGTCTTAACCACTACGCCAAATCTCTACTTCCTGTTCTTGAATATCTATGTGATTAACAACCATGCATAAATCTGTCTTGTTTAAACTGGACTCAATGCATACATCCACCCTGTAAGAAAAATCTAAAATCTATTGCCAAATAGAATCTTGACAAGTAACCAATTCAGAATGTTTCCAGGATCAAATCTTCAAAATGACCTGTTAAGTAAATTCTAACTTTGATTATTCAGAAACTTTGATTTTTTAGCCCACAATTTTATGAAAAAAAAAAAACTGTGCATGAATTTCAAAACCTTTTTGTTCCAAAATAAAGTTTTTTAATTCAAGCTTTCCATAAATGGAACGAATAACTGTCATACATCAACATTGACTATAGTCTTCCTCCCATGCAAAAGATACCAAAACTTATTCCTCCTTTCTTTCTGAAACACTACACATTTTGACCAAGAACTTCCCATTCTCTCTGCCTTTGCAACCTTTCTTACTGGAGTGATAAGGGTGTACTCATGTTCTAGGGTTTTGGAGGAAAAAAGCTATAAAATCCAATTAAAAAGTTTAGCGCAGGGTGGATATTTGGTGCAATGGGTAAGATGCCACTTGGGATGCCACACTGGCAGGTGCCTGGGTTCACATTCCATTTCTTCTCCTAATTCCAGCTTCTTGCTAATGCATTCCTTGGGAGACAACAAGTGATAGCTCAAGTCCTTGGGTCCCTGCCACCCACATTAGAGATTCAGATTGAAATCTTGGGTCCTGACTGCAGCCTGGCTCAGTGACAATTTTCTAGGGCATTTGGAAAGTACATTAATAGATGAGAGATCTCTCTTTGTCTCTCTGTCCATGTGTGTGTCTTTCCTCCATTTCTCTACATGTCTCTATCAAACAAATAAATAAAAGCAAAAAAGTTATTCTTTTCTGAGTGGGATAATTTGGAAAAATGATGATTAGATTTTTTTTTTTTTAGATACAGCATTAAATTACATTTGAATGATGAGGTTAAGTGATCACACCAGAGGGAGAAGTGAAACATTAGGGGTGGAAAGGAAGAATGAGAGAGAGACAGAATAACTGTTGAAAAAGATGTCTAGCAAGTGAAGTCACTGGCCTCAAGGACAGTGTGTGAGGGAATTATCCGGAAGGACATTTATGTACATCTATAGTTCTAATTGTTTCCTTTATTATTGTCTCCAGGAAGAAAATTATGCAGATTCTAAGTTTTTAAAGCAGGCTCATTATTTCCTGCCAGGAGGAGGCAATGTCCTCCGCTGGATGAGGAGGCATCAAGAAGCCAGAGTTTGGATTAGCCTGGCTTCTGAAATGCATGACAGAACAAGAGGTCAGAGCATGAACATCTCCAGGAACGAAGAGAAAGAGCCACTGCCGCAGTTCCGACATACTGTTAATTTGCGTGTAGTCTTGGCCATGCTACTCCCTACATCTAAGTAGCCCCATCTGTAAATATATATATATATATATATATATATATATATATATGTTCTATTGTTGCTGGGAGAATTCAGTAAGATAAAAGCTAAAACTTACTGAGTAATTCCAACATTTATGGTTGTATAGAAACACATTAAATGTACCTCCTTTTAAGTTTTAATAGTTTAATGTGCTGATTTTAAACGTTCATAAGAGTAGGTACTATGCCTAAGAGTAGGTACTATGTCTTTGTATACTTAACTGTGATTAGCATGGAGAATTGTACACAGTGGGTGATTTATATTTATTTGAATTCATAATAATTTTGAAACTACATCTTTGAGTAAATCTTGTTGTTCTTTAATTACTGTGTATCATTAGAGTCAACCACACGAAGGAATTTTTATTAGAGGGAAGGAGCCAGATCTAACAACATACAATATGAATTTATCTTTAAAGCAATGTCAAAAACAATAATTTCCTTTATCATCTATCTTAGTTGTATCACCAGCTTATAAACTGGGTAAACTTACAGGCATTTATTTCTATTTGATTTTCATCTGCATAAAGTTGGTATTTTCTTCTCTCTGAACCTAAGTTTCCCCATTGCTATACTGGAATTATTTTGTTTTCGTCTATTAGCCTTTTTCCTAATTTTCAGATACTACCTTATCCTCTCTTGGTCAATTTACATAACCTTGAACATTTTAATTATCCTATGTGGATATATTCCATTCTTTTGGGTTCTTTTCAGCTAGGTACTAAAATAAATCTTATGTAATCACATTTCCAAGATACTCAGTTTTCCTTCAGAATTCACTGACACTTCTAATAAGTTTCTCAAAATATTTGAGAATCATACGCAAATGGTGTATGATTTAATTCTATGGCTTCCTGGGATTTTTTCATGTCAAACACAATTAGAGTGGGTAAATCTTTAGATTTGGTGACAAATACAAACTTTCAGTTCTCTTCTACTTCACATATAAAAGGATAGCCATTATGTATACTGTGATGGTAAAGAGCTTAAAATTCAAGTAATGGCAAGATTCTTACTAGAAAAAAAATCCACTGGGTATTTCCAATGTTATTTCATTTTCAAAATAAGTGTTTGTCATTCATCTTCAAAATTGTCTGACAAATGGAATATTGTTAAAAATTATTCAGCCTTTAAACCTTATTTTAAGGTCAATAAAATATTTATCAGATGAATGTGATGTTTAAAATAAAAATAATTTCCTGGGAAAGACTCCTCCGTTAGTCTTGGAGGGTATATGCTATGTAGAACTTGATTTTCTTAATATCTATACTGATGTAATGAACCTATTTTGTATGCAAAACATAGAAGTTGCACTATGGTTATAACATATACATTATTATTGAGGGATTCTAGAAAACAGTTTAATACTAAAATAAATATATCTGGTATATAGAACACATTATGCGTGTTTTGCTTGTGTAGAATGCAAAATAAAAATAAAATGTTCTAATGACCCTAATTTTTCTTTTCCAAAAACTAGGATCAAATTGGTCTTTTAGCAGTTTTCAGGCTTGTGAAATGTTAAGTTAATAAAAGAAAAATACTTTGTGGCCCACAAAAAAAGGACCTAAGAGAAAATTGCTCTATGATTTTTTAAAACATTTTTTGAGAGGTTCACATATCTTTGGCAAATGAAACGCTGGTAGAATCTCAAAGACAGACCACAACAATTAAACTTCCAGCTGTTGTGAGTGGAGACCAAGTCTCTTCCTCTTTAGCCCTTCCTTTATTTATTCCCTATTTCCCTAGGGAATACGAGGTAGTTCTGCAAAACTTCATATCCAAAGATTGCTATTCAAAATCCAGTATCTTTTACAGCATTTTAAATTGTATAATGAATCAATAGGCTCAGATAGGGATGACTTTAATATGCTAGCTATTGAAATAGTTGGAATCAGAATCCAGATCTACTAACAGCTGAGTCAATGCTTACTCTAGTTTATCACACTGATTGGATGACTGGATCACCCCTAGTAATTTCTTGTTGTTTGGCATGAGCAATGAACTTCTAAACTAGTCCAAGATTTGACAGGAATGAAAAAGTGGGAGACAGGGATGGATATTAAGTAGGAAATTGACAATGTCTATAATGAAAGATCCAGAAGTCACAGCTGAGTCACTTCTGCCTTAACTCATCATTCCAATATTTTATTTTGCAGCGTTTTCATATTCTCTTCAGTTCAAACATGTCCACCTATTAATTAATCAGGACAAACGAAGCCATTTGGTGCAGAAATGTCTGAGATCCATTTTTAACTTCTGATTAAACTGTACAGGGGCAGTTAGCGTTGCTCTTTTCTCCCATATTTCTAACTTGAACCTAAAGTAAGAGACTTTAAAAAGTTAATGGGAAAATAATATTAAAGATAAACTTACTGGGGTCAGTATTGTGGTGCAGAGGGCTAAGCTACCACCTGTGCACCAGCATCCCATTATGAGTGCCAGTTCAAGTCCTGGCTGCTCCATTTCCAGTAAGGCTCCCTGCTAATGCGCCTGGGAAAACACAGGAAAATAGCCCAGTCCTGGGTCCCTGCCATGCACATGAGAGACCTGGATGGAGTTCAATGTTCCTGGCTTCAGCATGCCCCAGCTGCAGCTGTTGCAGCCATTTGGGGAGTCCAGCAGAGAGAATATCTCTTTCTCTCTGCATCCCTCTCTCTATAACTCTGCCTTTTTTTTTTTTTTGAGATTTATTTATTTGTTTGAAACACAAAGAGAGAGAGAGAGAGAGGAGGAGAGAGAGAAAGAGAGAGATCTTCCATCCATTGGTTCACTCCCCAAACTGCTGCAATGGCTATGCCTGGACCAGGCCAAAGCCAGGAGCCAGGAGTTCTTCTGAGTCTCCCACATGGGTGCAGGGGTGCAAGTACTCAGGTCATCTTCCACTGCTTACCCAGGTAGATTAGCAGGGAGCTGGACTGAAGTACAGCAGCTGAGACTTGAACTGGAGCCCACATGGAATGCCAACACTGCAGGCAGAGCTTAACCTTCTATGCCACAGCACTGGCCCCGTAACTCTGCCTTTCAAGCAAATAAAAATAAACCTTAGGTCCAGCCATAGCTCACTTGGTTAATCCTCTGCCTGCGGTGACAGCATCCCATATGGGTGTCAGGTTCTAGTCCCGGTTGCTCCTCTTCTAGTCCAGCTCTCTGCTGTGGCCCGGGAGGGCAGTGGAGGATGGCCCAAGTGCTTGGGCTCCTGCACCCACATGGGAGACCAGGAGGAACCACCTGGCTCCTGGCTTTGGATCAGCACAGCGCCGGCTGTAGTGGCCATTTGGGGAATGACCAACAGAAGGAAGATCTTTCTCTCTGTCTCTCTCTCTCATTGTCTATAACTCTACCTGTCAAATAAAAAATAAATAATTAAATAAACCTTAAAATTGCATTTAAAAAAAATTAAAGAAAAACTAGGTGTCAGTGTTGTGGTATAGCAGGTAAAGCCATTGCCTAAGACACCAGCATCCCATATGGATAGCTACTCATGTCCTGGCTGCTCCACTTCCAATACAGCTCCCTGCTAATGCACCTAGGAAAGCAGCACAATGGCCCAAGTTTTTGGGACCATGTGGGAGATCAGAATGAAACTCCCAGATCTTGGCTTTGGCCTGGCCCAGAGCTAGCCATCTCACCCATTTGGGGAGTGAACCAGTGAATGGAAGATTCATTCTCTCTCTGTCTCTCTTCCTCTCTCTCTTCCTCTCTCTCTCTCTCTCTCTCCCTCTCTCTCTTTGTCATGCTGACTTTCAAATAAATAAATAAATAAATTCTTAGCCGGCACCGTGGCTCAACAGGCTAATCCTACGCCTTGTGGTGCCCGCACACCGGGTTCTAGTCCTGGTCGGGGCACTGGATTCTGTCCCGGTTGCCCCGGTTGTTCCAGGCCAGCTCTCTGCTGTGGCCCGGGAGTGCAGTGGAGGATGGCCCAAGTGCTTGGGCCCTGCACCCCGTGGGAGACCAGGAGAAGCACCTGGCTCCTGCCTTCGGATCAGCGCCGTGCACTGGCCGCAGCACGCCGGCCGCGGCGGTCTTTGGAGGGTGAACCAACGGCAAAGGAATACCTTTCTCTCTGTCTCTCTCTCTCTCACTATCCACTCTGCCTGTCAAAAAAAAAAATCCTTAAAAAGCTTATTTTTGTATAACAATTCTTGAAGAGCAGGCATAGTTTTTTTCATAACATACATTTTCCCCAAGATTTTTGAAGACTTTGTATTCATGGATTTCAAAATCATTCTAAACCAATGAACTTATCTTGTTAATTCCATTTTCCATGAACTTTTTGAAATATTCTCATACATGAAGGCTGGGACTCTGGTAACTCTCCTGTCAAATATGAGGAAACACAGCATCAGTTCAAGCACAATGAAGCAGAGAAAGTGGTGTCTGGATCTTTGACACTATTGACTGACAGGAGTAAAAATATTCCTATTTGTTTAACCCATGATGACCCAAGTTTTTGTGATTGTTGTTGTGATTTTTTGGAACACAAAATATTTCTGACAGGTAGCATAAATACAACTGAGTTTTCTACACTAGGAGAAGATATTTCCAGTTATCAATGCCTTCTTTATCATTAAGCTCCATATGAAAAAAAGAAAATAAAAAAATCACAAATGATGTATATCCACTTCTTTTTGTATCAAACTTAGTAGGCTATAAATTTATAAATGCAGTTCAGTTTTCACAGGCAGCTTCTTGTCTTCAAAACATTTGTATGTTCAATTCAATGTATTAAATCATTTTCTATGACCCAGAATCCACGACATAAGCTAGAAATTTATTATTGCAAAGGAGTCAGAGTCTAGTGGGAAATGTTGAGATATACAGACATTGACATAAAAAATAAATTTGTACATTAATTATAACACTCAGAGAAAAATTTTATCAATACTTCCTCCAAAAATGCTCTAAAATCATGCTAAATATGTTTGTGCATACAAAATAGTATATCAATATTTTAATTGGCAAGTTAGTATCACCAAATCTTCACCAGGTTATCATCTTTTTCATATATGGGTATTTTACTTGAATTTACCTTGAATATAATTAATCTTTAAATATATATTCTATGTTAAATTTTTCCATTCATCTATTGCAGATGCCTCTAAGGGTAGTCTGGAAAATTCTGTCTCTAATTTCTCTTGGACAAATGATATAATACACTTATTCAATTCTAATAAAGTCTTTAGGCCTATCATTCCTTCATTCTACTTAGGAATTTAGTCATTTTTCTTCTTCTCTTAAAAAGTATTCCTCAAGCAAATTTATGATTAAGAAAAACTGAAGCACTTACTGAGCCAATTGTATTTCCATCTGCCATTAATCCATGATTAATATGTAACAAGTAAAGCACTTTATTTGTTCAAGTGCTAATTTCAATGTGAACGGCTCCCAGTAGTCTACACACTTTTGCTGGTAGAGAGTCCAAAGCAAAAATAATTTAGCAGTAATGAAGATTAACTGCAAGTAGTTGACTCAAAACTGACTGAATAAGGCTAAAGGAAGAAAAATTATACATTTTTCACTTATTCATCTGATAGTGACTTCTTCTAAATAGTCATGCATGGACATATTGTTATGAATATTCAAAAGGTTTTTAATGAGTTCACAATTTTTCTTCCTTTGTTTCCAGGAGCAGTAGTCATAACACACACTGAAATAGGGGATCATATTTGTCAGAAGGAAATAAAGCATTGTATCACTTGACAACCTCTCTGTCTTCCATAGCGTCAATGCAGGCCAACCAACCATCAAAGGAAATCACTACTTGGATTTTAGTACATAAACACAATGGAACTTGCATAGGGTAGACTTCCCTGATTGAAGTTAGAAAATGCAAAGTAAAAATTTCACTTTGCAGGAGTCATCACTATAAAAATCATGTCACAGGTCGATTTAAAATAGATAATATACACGCTCAGATTTCTCCAGATTGATATTTCTGCTCACTTCTTTCCCCAAGCATGTACAAAAATTGATGCTTGGTAAAGTCACCTGGAGGAAAGAGGATGAGACTGACTAAGCTCACTTTATTTGTGTTCCCATGGAACACCATGATTCTTTTGCTGGTGATGCTTTTTCCCTCTCACAGCTACCCCTCTGCCCTTTGTCTGCTCTGAGACCTGAGAGGCTGACCTCTTTAGACCTCATCATTTGGGCCTCCTTCCTTGCATTTGGGCAGTGGGAGACCCTGTCATAAGGCATAAGGAGGAGATAGAGACTGGAATATTTATATTCTCCCCTCCTTCACTTACTGTCTGCTGTTTGTGATGGATGCACTCAATATTTACAGCTCTTGTGGGATGGTCCCTCTTGTACGGCCAATATTCCCTGAAGGCTCTATTGTGTTCATCATGCTACGGATGGCAATGGCTTTCTTCTCCCATGAATCCCTGTGTGCACCATCATTTCTTATGGTTTAATTAACCATACCCACAACCTAACAAGAGTTCCCATTAGAATCAGTATATTAATAAGAACCCTCAAAGGAAGCAGATAGCAAATTCTAAAGGTTCAACTAAATAGCTCAAGAAAACATAAAACCTCTAGATTTTTATTTATTTTTAAGGTATAGTGCACTATTTCTCAGGAAACTAATATTACACATGATTACTAAATTTTGATACTGATTTCTCTCCTGGACTAGGACATTCTCTCACAAAGCTGGACAAGGGCATCAAGCTATAGCTCCCAGTCAGCTACATAATCACAAGGTTAAACGACTGGTGCTGCATGGTGCACTACGTTGCCAAGCTATGATGCTTGGTAGGATAAGTGTATTAAATGCATATTTGTCTTATGATATTTTAACTTGGAAAAGGGTTTGTAGGGCTGTTAGCTCTCACAAGTTGAGGAACATCTGTATGGGCCAGAAATTTACAATTGTTTTTTTGCCCATGGTAACTATGTTACATGACACATGAGTATATCACCTAATAACAACTGTGACATGGGGCCTAACACACTGCTAATTGACAAGTTAGAAGGTTCAACTAAATAACTCCAAGGTAGCATGGCAGCATCTTGAGTTTTGTTTCTTTTTAAGGTACATTGCACTGTTTTTCAGGAAAAGAATTGATGTACTAGGTAAGAATAATACACAAGTTAATAACTGATTCATTCCTTCCTTAAGAAAACATATCATAAGGCAAGTGTGCAGGAACAAGGTTGGGGTTGGTACACACTTGAAATTGCTACTTACTTTTAAGCAAGATACTCATGTATTTATTTAAGAGTCAGAGTGAGAGAGTCCCGATCTACTGGTTCACATCCACAATGATCCCTTGCCAGGCCTGGGGCCAAAGCTTAAGCCACTCCATCTGTAGCTCCAATGTGGGTGACAATAATCTAACGACTACAATGATAACCACTGTCTCTCAGGTTCTACATTAGCAGGAATCTGGAGGAAGAGCAAGTCATTCTGATACAGGTATTAGGCACACCATCCAGCATCTTAACCTCTGGGCCAAAGGAACACTCCTACCAACTAAGGACAATTGATTGAGAATTTTATTAGTAGTAACCCACAATCTGTTAAACACTCAAGATTGTCTTATAGGTCACCTTTGCCAAAGCCCATATGCTTTTCTAGAGGCACAGATGGGAAAGATAACTGTCCTTCAAGAACTACAGGTGACTGGGACAGAATGCTCTGTGAGCGATAATTTCTCAACTACTTTCACTGGTTATAATAGCCCCTTAACGACAAGTCAAAGAAACGTGACTTCAGCAACACTGACACAAAAGCAAATATGCATGACTCTGAAATCTACCTTTAAACTATGTCAAGATTATTTAGTCACTTAGAACTGAACTAAGCATCAGAAATCATGCATTTTATTGGATATTTAAGAACACCAAAAATTAAAAAAAATAGCTGTAATGCTTTCTTGACTCCTAGGCTCTTTTCTTCAGCCATGGACAGCTAATATAACATCCTTTAACTGAAAAATGTTCATTTATCATCTTCTAAAGCCAAATTCAGAGTGAAATACGCATTGTAAAGAGCAACGAAAACTAATATCCACACACAGACTGACAGAAACTAATCTAACCATCAATTTCAATCCTGTGAACACGGTTTCTGGTTCCCAGTCAAGAAAGAATCAAATGAATTCAATTTTTTGTTAGTGAATAAACTCATAAATATTTTGCAAGTTTTCCTATTTCAAATTTATGATATTTCTTACTTAAAATCACAACATCCTGATTTAGTCAAAAAAGAACTGTGCTTACATATTTATATCTCTGAAGGGCTCACATCCAGCTCCAGGGAACCACACAGACTTGCACATGTTTTTCCCCTCACACATTTACATTCCACCATCTGTTAAGCATATTATAATTAATTAACAACCATTGTATACTACATGCTCAACAACAGAGGGCACCATAGAGACACTCAGAAATATTTTAAAGAAGTTGCTCTGCAAGTGAGCCTTCATTGTCAAAAGGAATACAGTCCATATTTTTAAATCTGGACAGTATTCATAGTTTTTAATGTTTCTTCTTCCTTGCTTCCATTTTAAAGAAAAAATATGTTTTAAGGGAAAATAAGTTGGATTGAATCTTTGTTTTTCTTATTACAGCCAATAAAAGAACTCAAGTATGACCAACACCAAAAACCCCACAAAGCTATCATTTTCAATTAAAATTTAATATCACTCCCCTCATTTTCAGTGAATCAGCCTTGATTTGGCAAGTGTAACCGTCTTGCTTGCCCACTTATGGAACCAGAAATTCGTAGAGTCAGGAGGCTCAATTCCCAAGTTTCTTAGTACCTGCCAGAAACACCTCAGTAAACATTCTATAAAAAGAGAAACTTTAGAGACATTATACTAAATTTAATTGAGTTTTGTTTTGAATAAAAGAACAATTCACAAATTGGGGAACCCTCAGAAGCAGAACGGTTCACCCAGTGCCTCTTAGCAAAGCGCACACAGTATTCACAGACAGAAAAGGAAGCAGGGTGCGAAACCAGTTGGCAGCTCATGATTGGCTGGTGCTCAGCTGCTGTGATTGGCTGACACTCAGCTATCTGTTACAGATATTTCCCTGAATTAGGCTTTCAGTTCGTTTACAAACTAAGTTAGATTGCACATCATTACTGAGGGACTCATGATACAGAGGCAGCATGGGGACGAAAATAGTTTAATTAAACAATTATAAAGAAATGGCAGAACTGAGAAAATGGGAAAATCCTAAAAACAGTTGAATAGTCAGCATCATTTCACATTCAGAATAAAAGGCATTGAGGTATGAATCACATTTAGCTCCAGATCACTGCTTTGTCAATGTCATTAGCAAAATAAGCAAAAAGTTTAGGTTAAAATGCATAATTCTTCACCCCAAATAATCTAATTCAATAAGGCCAGAAAGTATTCTAAGAATCTGGGACTTTAGGACTTACACAGGATGATAGGTCACAAGGGTTCAGGGACTGCACTTTGCGAAATGGTGCCACAGAAAATGAAATGACTCCCTACTGATTACCTAAAAAGTCACAGACAATTCAAACAAATCAGATAGGCTCGATTGTTCTTCACTGATGATTCTTATAAATCTGATCCTAAAATTACTTAATTAAAAAGTCATTATATTAAGGAGAGTTTGGAGGCTTTAAAGAGATTTGAGGATTTAATTACCTGGTTCTCACAACTGATATTAGATTTGTTGCTATCCGATAATATCCACAGAGAACAGTCAAGGAACTAAGGGAACATCAAATCCGGCACAAAGATGCAGAATGCAATGAAAAAATTAAAAAAAAAAAAAAACTAGAAAATCTGACATATCAAAGCTAATTTCTCACGTATGAAATAGTTGATAAAGGAGACCCAAGATTGGAAAAGGTTTGGGGTCTCCATTATCCTCATGAACTGAGGTTACAGACTTCCATGATCAACTTAGAGATCTCAGTAGCGCTTCCAAAGACAGAGCGGCAGGAGCAACTCGAATTCCCTCCTCCCTCCACACACCCCAGAGCCACCCTGCTTCCTTCTTCCAGGAGCTGCTCACCACTCGTGCCTATGTTCACAAGGTGCAGAAGTTGATCTCACCAACATCACTTTTACCTAACAACTCTCGAGTACAAAAGCAATCACAACAACACAATCATTCCAATTAGTTATTTTTTAGCTCTAAGAACATGTCATAAGATGTGAGTTATCATAGGATATGATGGTTAAAGAATGTAGGTAAGGATTTACACAAAGAAAAACTGTAGCAGAGGCCAGTGCTGTGGCGTAGTGGGTAAAACCACAGCCTGCAGTGCTGGCATCCTATATGGGTGCTGGTTCAAATCCCCAGTTGCTCCATTTCTGATCCAGCTCTCTGCTATGGCCTGTGATAGCAGTAAAAGATAGTCCATGTCCTGGGGCCCCTGTACCCACATGGGAGACCTGGAAGAAGCTCCTGGTTGCTGGCTTCAGACTGGTGCAGCTCTGGCCACTGTGGCCATTTGGGGAGTGAATCAGTGGAAGGAAGACCTCTCTCTCTCTCTCTCTGCCTCTGCCTCTCTGTAATTCTACCTTTCAAATAAATAATAAATAAATATTTAGCATCAAACTCTCTAGCAGAGAAGGTCTCCTTCTGTAAGGAGACAAGTACATCATGACAGTAGAGGCAGTAGTGGGTGGAGTTTGCCACCAGCTCAAAACCCAAGTCATTTGAGGATGCTCAATGGGTAAGTTTTGTCTGAAGAATGTTTCTAAGAGCTGCACAGCATGAATAGCATGTTCAATAAAGCCAATTCAAGGACTCTGGAAATGGAAGGAGCAGCTTTAAAATCTATACAATTACTCAGAGACTCTTGTCTTTGGACTGAAATTCAGTTACATATTCATTTCAATGTAAGGGAAGAGAACAATTACAACAGAGCTTTCCTTTCCACTTAAAGGATTCCAGCCTTCAGTATAATCATCAAGTCACCTAGAAATTTTTAATCTATGAAGTCTGATATCATTCATTATTTTTACAGAAGGATCCTTTTTAATAAAAGCAAAAAATATAAAAAGGAATAAATGTATTTCAGCAAGGCCTTGAGGTGTCTGTGTGTCTTACTTCTAAATAAAGACAGCAGTCCCATGTTGTGTGACTGTTTCATCAAAACCACGTTAATAAAATTTAAGGCCATTTTTATCAAGAGAATCAAACAAAAGTAGTCTGTTCTGTTACTCAATAAAGAAGTTAAAAATACTGATAAGGTTCTCACCTAAACTTGGCCTAAGAAGCTTAAAGGCCCTCATTTCACCAGCTCCTTCTAATTTATGTTAAGGTTACCAATACCAGGTAATGGATGTTTAAAAAACAATGCTTTACCTTAGTGATCAGTCTTTCCCTCATGTACGTTAT
This sequence comes from Sylvilagus floridanus, assembly GCA_949820135.1. Lineage (NCBI taxonomy): Eukaryota > Metazoa > Chordata > Mammalia > Lagomorpha > Leporidae > Sylvilagus > Sylvilagus floridanus. The sequence goes on from OX463235.1 coordinate 58,065,852, forward strand.
ATTTGAAAGAAACACTTTGGGGTTGGCGCTGTGATGTAGCAGGTAAAGCTGCAGCCTGCCATGCTGGCATCCCATATGGATGCTGGTTCAAGTCCTGGCTGCTTCATTTCTGATCCAGTTCTCTCCTATGGCCTGGGAAAGCAGCAGAGCACATCCCAAGTCCTTGGGCTTCTGTACCCTCATTGGGAAACCCATAAGAAGCTCCAGGCTCCTGGCTTCTGATCAGCTCAGCTCAGGACTTTCACACCATTTAGGGAGTGACCAGCAGTTAGAAGACCTCTCTCTCTCTCTCTCTCTCTCTCTGCCTCTCAAGTAGATATCTCTTTAAAAATAAAAATATATTCTTTGACTTATTATTCTTTGAGTTACTGTTGAAAAATAAAATCTCACCTAGAAGAGTGGTCCCAAATATAAGATGAGGAAGCTAAACTTTACTCTGTAGTCATATAAAGAGAGTCAAGTGGTTTTACCTCAGTCCTATGACAGTTCCTGCAATCCACTTTTCATGAATCCCACCAAGTCTTAAGATATCCCTGCAAAGTTACAGGATAGATACACAGATATGAAAAGTAACTTAATGGCCATCCAATATCCAATACTCCCAATTATGAGCAACTATTTAAATTGGGATCCAACAAAGCTAAATTGTATTTGACAGAATATAGGGAAGACAATTAGTGGAAACAGGGATGATCAGAGACAAGAGGAGGGCAGGTCTAAATGGCCCATCACAGCAGTATGTTGTGCTGAACAACAAGCAATAATAGGAGCACTGATGAGACTACAAAGCATAGAGGAAAGGGGCCCAGAAAGAATACAAAGTAAGAGATGGGACAAGAGAGATTCTAAGTATACTGTAGAATTTTATGGGAAGCAAATCATATTTAGAATAATGTGTAATAATGTGGTCTTGAAATAAAAGTATATTAAGTACAAAAAGCTATTATAAATGAAAATACATATACTGACCTCGCATTTGTATTTCAATTAAATAATTATGAAGCAAAGATCAGGACATCTTTGACCGATTATAATAATAAAAACTAGCTGGGTAAGTATGTGTTCTACTGTATTATTTGAACTAAAAATACATATATTTCTAGTACAAATATGTATGTGTTTCTAGTTCAAAGTCAAGACAAATATTCAGCTTATTTCTGAATTTATTATTGGTTTTGGGCCCATTATTTAGAGTTACAAGAATGAAAGTCCCCAATAAGAGAGATTAATGATTTACTACTGCTGTAAAGGCAATGAGAGTACCAGCTACATGAAATTTGTTTCCTTTATATACAAATAAAAAAGGGAAATAGTAAAAGAACACTGTTGGGGTTTTTTTTTATGATCATTCAGATCCCAAGCAATTTTTCAAGCTTATAGGGCATTTTCATGATAGACAGATGGATAAATAAGTTGGGAAGAAGGTAGGTAAGTAAGTAGGTAGGTAGGTAGGTAGGTAGATAGATGTCAGACAATTAAATAATACAAAGTATTTAAAAAGATATGATACAGTGAGTATCCCTTTAGGGAGAAATGTAAATCACTACAGAACTTTGGAAAATAATTCAGCACTAGTTTTTAAAGTTGAAAATGCACATATTCTTCCAATTGTTATTTACACTCTAGAGAAATTCTTGCATCAATGCACCAAAAGACAAGAAAAAAGCAAATGTTTATAGCAGTCTTGTTTGTAATAGCAAAAATCTGAAAACCAACCAAATGTCCACAGACAATGGAATAGATAATAAATTGTTGGGATATTTTGATAACAGCTTTGGGAATGAATGAACTATGGATACCTGCATCAACTTGAACAAAATCACATCAGAAACTTTTTTTTGATAAAAATGAAGTCACAACAGAATACAATGTAATGCTACTTATATGAAACACAAACACACATAAATCTATAGAGTATTCCATTCAGATACTTGCCTATATTCTATAATTATTTTTTGAAGTAACAGAATGATAAACTCACACTCCAAATAGTGTTTATCCTTGTGGAGGGAAGGGAGAGGATATGATCAGGCAACAACAGAGCTCTTCAATAGTGTTTTATATTTTAAGCTGTGTGGTAAAACATGCATAGCCATTTTATCATCTTTCATGTATTATAGAATTATATTCATATCTGTTAATTTTGAAATATCCAATACATAGGTGATACTATATATTATAATAAAAATGATTTTAAACTGAGTCAGAAATCTTTGTGTCTACAACTGGAAAAATACTGTGTAATGTAAATAATGATACACACATTGACAGATACAAGCAGAAAACATAAAATATTGCATAAAATATTATGATTTGATAATCTAAGTAGTGTAATCATCATAATTCTGGCACATGACCAGCAATACATATACACTATTACTGTGCTCCTGATCCTCACATATGAGGCAATGGAGAGTGTCGAATGTATGTATGTATGTGTGTGGGTGTGTTTGTATATGCATGTTATTGTGTGTATGTTTGTATATGCATGTGTATATATGCATCTATGTTTATGTGTGTGTGTGCATGCATGTGTATATGTGAGTATGTATGTGTGTACGTGTTGTGTGTCAGTACATGTACTACTTAGAGAAACCTAGGTTTGAATCACAGTTGTAAATCACTAGCTATGTGGTATGCCTAGTTCCTACTCTTGCCTCAGTATCTTTTCTCTTAAAATTGAGTAAATTATAACACTTCTCAGTGTTATTGAGAAGAGTAGATTTAGAAGTTATATATTTTTCTGGTGAACTGATTTTTTTCACTATAGTCCTTTATCCATAGAAATACTCCTTGCTTTAAAGTCTTTTCTTTTTTGAGATAAAATCAGACACAGTTTTATAGTTTCCTTGAGGCAGATGGTGTGAATCTTGTATTAGTTAACACAATGGCAGCGACTCTTCAGGTTCCTGAGTGATTCTACGCATGTTCATAAGCACTTTATCAAGGACTCCAGTAGGGAGATTGTACATGTTTATATTTCTAATCTAAAAAGTGTGAAACATGATAATGTCCTTTTCAGGACAGTAAACAAAACAGCAACATCTAATATAAGTGGCTTTTTACCTACATGAATCCCCTGAACTCTTGATTCCAGGCTTTAAGTAGAGAAAAATATATTTAAATCCAAACAAATAAAAGTTAGCCATGTTTCTCTATCACCTAAGTATGCTTCATCAGCTCCTTGTCTCCTATTTTGATGCCAAATTTCAATGACAATGATTTTTTATATAGTTGCTTCAATTCACTGAAGCATACAAAGTTTTCTCTATTAGTTACTGAGAGAAAATTGTTATAGTCACTTTTTTAATTATGTAACTTGCTGAGATTTTCTGAAGCTTGTTGAGGTACATGAAAGTTCAGAACTGATTTATTTCTCTGGAGAACCAGTCTTTTCACCTTTATGACATCACTTTATCTATAACAACACTTCTTGCTTTTGATCCGTATTTGCATAATATATTTTTCCTTTATCCATTCATTTAATTGCAAGGCATCTGTGTCTTTTCACTAATGATATATATTTTTAAGCAACATAGTGTTGGGTTTTATATTTTATCTAGTTAATAATCTTCTCCTTTAATAAAATATACATAAATGTATTATAAGACAACTAATGTAGTTACAGAGCTACCATCTATGGCTTTTAATTTTACCAGTAGTTATTTTTTCTATTTTCTCTATTTTCTTGTTTTAGTTTGGTTATTATTTTGTTTATGTACAAATCATGCTTTTTCATAATTTATTTCATGAGATTAGGAATTACATAATTCTTTCTTAAGAGGAAACATAATTTTATTATTTTATCATTTGCCAGGAAATACTGAGATATTTAAATACTTTAACTCCATTTAACACCATTACTTCCATTTAATTCTTTTCTAGAAATTTTCTCAGTTCTCTCTTTTTGATTAGACATTATTATCATATTTTAGACAGTGTTTCCTTTAGCTCCTTGAACATATTTAAAATCTTTGTGTACCAAATCTGACATCTGGATTCCCTCTGGTATGGTTCCTGTCGACTGCTTCTTGGGTTAACTTTCTGAGTTCTGAAGAACTAATTTTGACAATTTTTTCCCCAGAAACTTAATTGCCTTTAGGGAGAGGCTTATTTACAGATGACCTCAATTTCTCATTGCAGAAAGGCTACCATAGCCTCATAAATGGTATATATGATTCCTAATTATGTCAAACTTGGGATGTTTTAAAAATTCCAAGCATATTTTTCCAATCTGAAGATGTTTCTGGAGACAGGTGAGCCAGCAATGTCATTGCATGGTTTCTTGAGTTTGAACAGGAACTGGAATTATAAAGTTTTTTTTTTTTTTTTTGAAATTTAGCTCCCCCACACAAGGAGAACACATGATATTTGTGTTTCTGTGTCTAGCTTATTTCACTCAGCACGATGTCCTACACTTCCTGATTCCATAGTTTCTGTTGTAAAGGCAGAACCAGTTCTATTTCTGCTTCTTGGAAGATAATGCATCTATTTTATCTAACTCCTTTACTTAACTGTGTTAAGTAGGATCCATCCCCCTCTGTGTTTCTTATGTTTGTCTGTCAGGGACCTTCATGAATTTGTGGGTTGAGCTATTTGGCTAATTCTGGTATATTCTAAGTCATTACCTCTTCAAATGTCATTTACTCCTCATTTCCTCTCTCCTTGCTTAATGGATTCCAATTAAGTATGTTAGAACATTTGAACGTGTCTCATGTGGTCACTCTATTCTATTCACACTGTTTTATTATCATTTTATTCCTTCACGTAATTCTGCATGGATGTTTTCCTTTAGATTTGTCATTCAATGTATTAATCCTGTTTTACGCTGTGTCTGGAATCTTTTAATTTTATTCAGTTTATTTCTTTATTTATTTGAAGGCAGAACAAGTGAGTCAATGAGAGGGAGAAAGTGAGAGGAGGAAAGAGAGACATCTTCAGTCCTCTGGTTCATTCCCCAATGAGAATCTTGTGCACAGGTAAGCCAGTCTGAAATCGAGTCCAGAACTCTGGCCTCCCATGTGTGTGGCAGGGACCCAAGTTCTCGGACCATCCCCTGCAGCTTTCTCAGGCACCTTAGCTGGGGGCTGGATTGGAAGTGGAGTTGTCAGACTTGAACTAGCTCTCTAGCATGGGAATGCAGGCATTGCATAGAGTGGCTTAACCTGCTGTGTCAGACCGAAAGCCCCGAACTCTTCATATCTTCAGTGGATTTTTTTTTACTTTGTATATCATGGTATCAGTGCTACAACCATATTTTATATTTTATTAAGTACTAATTCTCTATTGGAATTCATGTTCTCTTCCATTTTGGCCATGTTTTTCTTTACTTTAGCAAATTTTTAATGGTTCTTTGAAAATCCTGCCTCAACCCTAATGTCTGAAAAATGTTATTCAGTTCTTTTTTCTATTTTTTTTTTCAGTTTCCAAACAACTAATCCTTTTTGAAACATAGTTATTCTTCATAATTTTTGACAGGATAGCATTTGTGTAGAATATTTTACAGAGCTCCTGAAAAAAGATTCTTCTGTGTCCACTAAGACTGTCACTTTTTGTTTGAGCATGATGCCCTACACTGTGAGTTAACACAAAAAGTCAGAAAAAATCCAAATTTATTGAGGGCATCTCTGTTTTTGGAAGAATTATATTCCTATATTTCTGCTTTGATTCTTCTCCAGTGACTTCAAACACTTTTTTTTAATTAAATTTCTTTTATTTGAGAGGAGGGGGGAAGAGAGAGTGTGCGCAATGCAAATAAAAAATGCTACTATGTGCAGTTCACTCCCCAAATGCTTCTAATATCCAGGAACTGGACAGAGCTTAAGGCAGAAACTCAATCCAGGTCTCCCACATGGGTGACAAGAATACAACAGAGCCGTCACTCATGCTTCTCACAGTCTTCAGTACCAGGAAGCTGGTGTCAGGAGCTAGACTCAAACACTGAACCTAGATACTGCGATGTGGATATGAGCACCCTAACGAACCTTAACCACTAGGTTAAATGCCGGCCCCTTTAAGCACTTTTTAAAAATCACTTATGTATTTGAAAGGTAGAGAGAGAAATTGTGAAACACAATGTCTTCCATGATTTACTTCCCAATGCCCACAACAGCTTGGGCAGAACCAGGCTGAAGCTGAGAGACAAGAGCTCAGTTCAGATCCTTGAGTCCGGATTTCCCAATCAATGCACAAGGCACAGTCACAGATGCAAAAGCAGAGGTTTATTTGTTACCAGGACCCCCTACCCGCACACAGCCCTTTAGCAGTGCACAGGCAAAAGGCCCCTTCGTTTGCATAAGAGAGGTTTTTACAGCCTCACTCTTGCAAGAGTGCGGGTCATCTCCTACATAGGTTACCTTCTTACTCTCCATATGGCAAGGTATTGGGACCTAACATTGGCTCATTTAAATGTAAAGGCTATATGTGTTATGTGGTGGGAAGGCCACACAAAGGAGATGGCACAGGGAGGAACTGGTGGGAAGCATTGAGCCATAAATTCCAGGGGAGCTGGTGGAGGGCAGGAGGTCATCAATTCCAGGAGAGCATACTTTCTTTGTTCTCAAGGACCCTGCCTGCCTCCTCGGCTGGCCCGGGATGAAGCCTATCATGGCATTATAGCTGGCCCGCAAGCAAGCCAGAGTGCAGAAACTGAACTGGCATTTAGCAAGCTAGGGACTCCAACTCCTACAAGATCATCCACCCGAGTGCCAGGACACAACTACTCGAACCATCAGCTGCTGCCTCCAACTGTTCCCATTAGCAGGAAGATGGCATTGGTAGTGAAGCCAGGGCTGGACCCCAAGAACTCACACATGGGATGCAGGCGTCCCAAGCAGGGTCTGAACTATTCTGCCAAATGGACTCTCAACATGTCGAGGGAACCACTTCATGAATTTGTGATGTTCCTTTTCTTTCAGGCTAAAGATCTTGATTTTCAGTAGTGGAGAGTGTTGTACTTCCACTAGCGGCCACAATAGATTTTCTGCTAAACCTAAAATTACAGTGATGCCCTGATTACTTCAGATCGTTTATACTGTGTTTTTAAACGTTGATCTTTATGGGCACCTGGGCTATGGATACAGCCAAAAGGGCAGGATGAAATATTTCTGGAACTCAAGAGTTTTTCTGGGTGATTGTGTGTCAGCAAATACAGTCCATTAAAGTCAGGGAGACTCAGATCTCTCAGGACTGAGGGCTGAGTTACCCAGGATGCAGCAATATTACACAGCAGAGGAGCTGGCAGAGGAACAGGGATGCAGAATTCTGGTGGAAGAGGAAGAAACGGTTATGCTTTGTCGCTGCACCGTGTCAGCACTAGGCCCGATAGCATCTCTCATGAAGCCTCTCTTTTTTTATTCACATAGAAAGCTTACTTTTTATAGAGATTGTATATGGCCTAATTACCCAGAATCAGTAAGAAATCTACATAACGCTGAGCAAAAGTGGATCTGAGCCACCCCAGGGAGGGTCTATAGCAGATGCTTTTTATGTTCCTTATCCTGCTTCTTGGCTCAACTCTTAGTTCTGATGCCACAGTGGTGAATGTTTCCACGCACACTGACAACAAAGCAAGTTAAATGCACACTGTGTGTTTTTCTCCAGCTTTCTGCTCCAGGGCCTTCCCCAAAGATCCAGAATTCCAATTAGCCCAAGAAAACCAGAATACAAACACGGGTGTTAACGCTCTCAGAAAACAGCCTCAACCAGTAGGTAGCAGACCCTGTCCCCAGTCCTGGAGGCTTTTGCCGTGCTGCTCTGAGATTTTAGAAGACTCAAATCCTTATTATCTACAGCAGCAACGATCATCACACACCTTTACACTGATTTTTCTTACATTTTTGTTTCAATTTCCCTTCTCTTTCACTTAGGTTTCTTGGGATGACTTTGTAAATACCATCTGCAAGTCTGTCTTCTCTCAGACTTCAGCTTCCATGGGAAACCAGTCTATGGAAATGCATTGTTGAGCAACTGAGCTCACCAAGTTCAAAATCAGCAATTACAGTCTGAGGTACATAGGAAGCACTTTACTGAGCTCTACAAAACGAAGTCATATCCATCTCAAGCCAGCATTTACCAAGAACGGGTAAATGGGAGCTGACAAGGACACTGAACTGGAGTCCTTTCAAAGCACTTCTGGTGTTTGCTGTGACCTGAAGGCATACATGGTGCTAAGACATTAACAATGCACATTTTTATTTCCATTGTTCCATTTATTTACACTGTTATGCAGTGATTGACAATGCTACCCTGCAACCTTGGTCCTTGGGGCTCCTAAAAGTCTTAACTCTCTCAAATGTGTCCCTGCCACCATTGCTTTAATAGATTCTCTTTACTGCTACAGGGGCACACCAGGGGCCTAGAAAGTTCTTGATGGCTTTCTGTGATCCTCTACCATACATATGGTAGAATTTTATATATATATATATATATATATATATATATGTATATATATAAAATACATATATATTAATATATATATATGTTAAGATTTTATTTATCTGAGAGGTAGAGTTACAGACAGAGAGAGGGAGAGACAGAGAGAAATACCTCCCATCTGCTGGTCCACTCCCCAAATGGCTACAATGGCCAGAGCTGGGCCAATCTGAAGCCAGGAGCTTGTCAGATCTCCCGTGTAGGTGCAGGGGCCCAAGGACTTGGGTCATCTTCCACTACTTTCCCAGGCCATAGCAGAGAGCTAGCTGGATTGGAAGTGAAGTATCTGAAACAAGAACCAGCACCCATAGGGTATGCCAGCACCAGTTAGCCACAGTGTTCAGTAACAGACTTAACAGAGACTTTGCATGAGAATGGCAAGACATTCTTTCATCTTTAACACATCAGGATCTTTTCTTGTATTGCTTTTCTCTGTTTCATTTACTCCAGGAGCCCAGTTCTTGCCTACGATAGCAGGATCCTGCACTCTGTGTTTCTTCCCATAATTTTACTGAGGTTCTTCTAAAGATTTTCTGCAAGAGTTTATAGGTTTTTCCAAACCAAAGCCAGGAGAGCTCTATTTATTTTCTACATTACATCACCACTTTGAAGCAATAAACATAAAACAGTAAAGAAGTAGAAAGAAGAAAAAGGGGAATTCTGGAAAGAAAGGAACCCAAACAGATGTGAATGTATAAAAGGACATAAATGATACACTCCTCGCATCTTCACTGAGTCCAAACATAGAGAAAGCAAAATTGTAATTAGCTGCTATTTCTCAAAATTCTCAATGATGATTCTGAATACAAATCATATGTTGACAGTTATGTGCCCCTGTATGGGGGGGGGGGGGGCGGTGAGACAGAGACAGAGAATGTTAGTAAATTGGTGCAGTCTTATCTATGGCGCCATCTATACCCTGGACACCTTCCTAGGCTCTAGCGCCCCCCCCCTCCCATGGCTGGAAGCCAGATGACCCCATGGCCAGTTTCACCCCCATCCAAACGGGATTCGGGATTTGGGATTCTCTCCTACTTCCCTGCCCACCCCCCACTCTCCACCCGCCCCCCCACAGTGTTTTAAGAGGACGTGTTCCTGAACAAGTGGCTCTCTATCTTTGCTTCTTGATCTCTCTTACACTCTCCTTCTCCCTCTTTTCCTGCTTCACCCCTTGCTCCAGTCTGTCGGGTTTCCCCACCAATAAACCCTTTCCCTTACTCTGGTGTTTGGTGTATTTTGTGGCGGCCTTACAGAGAATATGCAATTTTTTTGTCTGTGTGTTGAGGAGGAAGACGGAACATGCTGTTCACTTATAATCTACTTCTGCTCAGACTATATAATCACAAAGCAACCTATAAATTCAGAACGGCAACCTGAAACTTTTGTGTTCTCTCCAACACATGCAGCATAATACCCAGTTACCTTTATTTTTACTTTTCAAATTTCTTTTAGAGTGGTGGACGTAAATCATTTATCCTTTCTTTCTGTGTCCTATATAATTAATACTTCTCTTCCTCTCTGTCAAATTTTCTTTGTGCTTGACAAATTGACTTTCACCATAGGATGAATCTTGGAATATATGTGGAAAATACATTCCAGCTCACAGGCAGAATTCCAGAACAAGCTATGGCTCTCTCTTGTGCAAACTGTAAAACGAACCTCAGTGATTTCTTTATATTTACACCCATCTTTCTACGGGTGGCTGAAATGACCACTTATCGAGCAGACTGTGGAACTGAAGTGCTACCAATAACTGGCATTTTCAATAAGCGTTTGCGGGAAAGTAAACAATGCACATCTTAAAACATATGTGGAGAAAAAAAAGTCAGTTGCTATTACTCCTGCTGTACTCCATTACTGAATAGCCAATTACGAGTGCAGAGAAGATGAAAAGAAACAGCCACACACAAATATTTCATTACATAGAGGACTTTAACTGCCACAATTGTGAAAGTGCATGAGAAAGGTCTAGGAAACTCTGAATAAATTCAATGTACATTCAAACATTAAAGGGCAAGCATGGGTCTTTGGGCTAGCAGTTAAGATACTGGTTAGCATGTCCATGTCCCTCATGGTAGCATCTTGCTCTGTCTCCTGCCTCCAGCTTCCTGTTACTGCAAACTTAAGGAGGCAGTGCTGACAGTCAAGTGTTGGCTCTCTGCCACCTTGGTGGGGGATCTGCATTGAGTTCCAGGCTCCCAGCTTAGGTGCCCCGGCTTTGGTAAGCATTTAGGGAGTGAACCAGTGGATGCCAGCTCTGTGTGTCTTTCCGTCTCTATCTCTGTCTCTCCATTTCCAATAAATCAAGCTCATATTAGGTATACCCTGGAAAGAAATGATATAGTAACATGAAAAATGATATTGCGGCCGGCGCCGTGGCTCAACAGGCTAATCCTCCGCCTTGCGGCGCCGGCACACCGGGTTCTAGTCCCGGTCGGGGCACCGGTTTCTGTGCCGGTTGCCCCTCTTCCAGGCCAGCCCTCTGCTGTGGCCCGGGAGTGCAGTGGAGGATGGCCCAGGTGCTTGGGCCCTGCACCCCATGAGGAGACCAGGAAAAGCACCTGGCTCCTGGCTCCTGCCATTGGATGAGCGCGGTGTGCTGGCCGCAGCGCGCCGGCTGCGGCGGCCATTGGAGGGTGAACCAACGGCAAAAGGAAGACCTTTCTCTCTGTCTCTCCCTCTCTCTGTCCACTCTGCCTGTAAAAAAAAAAAAAAAGAAAAAAGAAAAAAGAAAAATGATATTGCAGTTAGCACCTATTCTACCTTCCTCTGTGCTGTAGGTTACCTCAGCAGGATTAGAGTGCTGTTTCTTTCTGAATGGAAGCAGTTTGCTACACAGTAGAGAAAATGGCTGCTATTTGAATTGCAAATTTTTGCTGCAACCATTTGTTTCCCCCTAATATTTTCCAGGGTGACTTGAAATTTGGACTGTTTAAGCATTGCCAGGTGCAATGCATTGCTCTTAGTCATAAACACCTTGAAACACAGTTAAGAAGCTCTTCACAATGCTTGCCCTATAATGTGTAGTAACCAGTTGCAAAACAAAAAAAAATAGAAAAAGATGGCTTGATTTTTTTTTCTAAGTGCCCTTTGTCCACCATTTATCATTTCTCTTTTTAACACATGTTTATTTAAACACAAAATAAACCTAGCAAGTCGCCTTTCCACTTACACCACCAAGTTGGAATCTTTGAAGTGGAATAGAATCCAGTGCAGAGGATAAGCCTGGCATTTTCAGGAGCAAGTTTTTCAAAGTGGAAACAATGGAAGGGGGTTACATCAATATGATCATCTAACAAACTCTTTATTATGTTACTTGATTATTTGGCTACCATAAAGAAAAAGGTCACTTGTCTAAAAAAAAAAAAAAAACATGAAACAAATAAATTGTAATTAACTGAAGTGTGATGAATAGTTAATGAAAACAACTCGCACGCACATAATTTGAGATTATTCATCAGTGCTCTGCACTGCTCTATAAAATATTGGCATCCCTTTAGACAGCGTAGGAACCTGCCTCGCGAGCTGAGGAAAGGGGCAGTTTGAGGAAAGAACAAATTGTCTTTTAATTACAGAGTAATCTAATAAAGCTCCCAGGTCTGCACTTGGTAAATGCATTATGATTACATATTCCTGCTGACAGAAATCGCCTGCTCTCTAATTTCATTCCGTACCATGTGTTCCCTGGACAGCATGGAGTATATTGAACAACCTGTCAGAGTAAATGCTCATTCCCAGACAGCCAGCTGGGGACATCTATTGACTTCTGTAGGAATGTAACATCGAGAGCACAAACGTGTAGGTTTTCACTAGACTCACTTTCGTAGTTAAAGGGGGAGAGTTTCCTCTTCAGTTGGTTGTGGGGCACTGGAGTGTTTTGGAAAAGGATTTGGAGGATTGAACAACTCCCACCCTGATCTGTGAGAGTCCCGTGTAGAATAGCAATACCGTGTGCCTACAGATCCCTCTGCACCTGGAGATCTCCGAACACTCACAGACGTTTGCTCCTTCTTGCAGCTTCACCATCAGCAGTGGGAAAGCGGCCAGGGCCTGCCACCTGTATGTCACCTGGACTGTGTCCTACGACAGATCACCTGGGGTAGGACACAATAGGCCAGGGCTGACAGGTGGTGTCTTTTCACCAGGGTTGAATCAAATAGGTGATGTACAATTATTGTCATGGCTATTTTTGGATCAACATTTCACTAACCCAGTTCAAGTCACTGCAGATAGAATAACAAAGTATCTGTCCAAATTTATAAGGAATTTAATTTGTACAAGAGTCTCAAAGTTCTTTAGTATAGATAGTGTTTAAAATCTTTGAGAAATATTAAACTTGTTTTTGCCAAAGCACACTTTTTATCAAAGTTTTTGAAACTGAAGTTAATTTCATAAGAACCATTGTGACAAAGACCCCCTATCGGGGTCTCAATGGAAATAATCTCGAAGAAGTGAAGCTCAGGCCAAGTGTCGGGCCTGGTAGTTAAGATGCCATAGTCCCAGTGTGCTCAGGTGCAGGATCCGATTCCCAGCTGGACAACTGGCTTTGGCTCCAGACTAAAGCTTTCACCTAGCACAGACCTAGGGAGACAGCAGTGATGTCTCGAGTAATCAGGTTCCTGCCACTTCTGAATGAGGCATGGATTGAGTTCCTGGCTCCCAATTTAGACTTGGTCTATCCCAGTCTCAGTTATTCTGGGCCTCTGGAGAGTGAACCAGAAGATGGGGTGCTCTCTCTCTTGCTCTCTGCCTCTTAATTAGGAAAAGGGGGGAAAACCCACTGAACCTTAAAGAAGTAAAGAAAAAAATCTCTCAGCGAGAGAAAAATACTACATTATTAGTGCAGTAGCAATGTTTTTAATTTTTTGGTGTAATTTTCAACATGAACTAACTTAATTTTATAACACCAAAAATATCCCATTCCTACTAGATGCAATGATCACATGTTTAGCATTTCAGAGTTAATAGACATTGAAATATTATTACAACTATTCTAAAGAAATTATAGTCCCCACTTGGCTCCTAAGACCTCATGCAATAGATGTCACATCAGAGAATTGGAATTGTTTCCCATGTTGCTTTGCTGCAAGGATTAACTACCTTGCATGTAAATGAAACAATGCAGACCAATACTCATTGTGAAAAGTGATCAACAGCTTGGACATAAAGAGCCATGAATGTAATATCAAAGATACCAGGGTCATTTAAAGGGCATGCAATTCATTCATTAATTCATTAAAAATGTGGTTTCTACTGTCATGGTTCAATGGTCACTGGCCCTGTTATATTGAATCAAGCAAAGGACTGATTTTCTTTTCTGGGTTACACCACATTACTGATAGACTTCTTACTGTTTCCACTAGGAAGACACAATTTGTAGGCACTGAGTTAATCAATGAGATAGCATGGCAAACTTATTAAGACTCTGCATGCTGGTGGACCTAAATCTTCCGTCCTTATCTACTTATTTGTTCCATTATGTCTTCACTTCTAATTATCTCATTTCTAATTCAAACTCTCCTCTCTTAGATTAACACTTTTATTTATCTTTGCAGGTCAACCCTCTACAATCTTTTTTTTAAGCTCCTTAATCCTTTAGTATTTAAAATACGTACAGGATCACAGAGAGAGGAAAAATGCTGAATCTTTGAACATGTACAAATAGAAAGATTTTTTTTTTTTGGTTAGGACTTTGAGACCTTCTGCTATGCACACATCTAACTGAAATAATTGGACTTTCCAATTACATGAATATCTCTGAGTCATTTTGAACTTAAGATAAAAGCAGTTGGATGAAGTTTGAAATAATATTCACCAGACTTCTAGTATTACAAATCGAGTAAATTAGTTATGTGTGTCCATCTCATTGGCATTTTTTATTCATCCTCTTTGGACACTAATATACCAATTTGGATACGTTCTGCCTAAAGATCAGAAAGAGAAGGCAACACATAAGTTATACTGACAATTTTCCAAAGACTTAGAACCTTCTGGGGCCCTGAGTGAGAAATAAGTATGAGAGAACAGTGCATTTTTCATGCCCCATCCCTTTTTCCAGGCCATGGCAGCTGTTGATAAAGGTCACTTGTAACAAATGCCAGTGGATATCATACTCACTGACTTCAAAAACATGATATAATGTTGGGTCCATTTAGGATAAGAAAATCTAAGGAATTGAGAGAAGCCCTATTATAGCATTTAAAAAAAAAGGAATGCAAATTACAGTACTTAAATCTGAGACTTGGTGAGCTATGGAAAATGATGTAAAGTGCCCAAGAGATCCAAAATAGTGCTCATCCACTTCTCAGAGCTTTGTAAGGGCTAAAGAAGGTAGAGTAATTATTGAATATAATTCACGTGAAAAGCGTAAAATAGAGATACTATTTAAATAAAATATGACTTATGGTGAGAGAAGGGAGTATTTGGACTGAAAGCCTGAGTTGAACAGAAAGGACTAGCATTTAAATTAACTAATCAATTTTAATTTATTTAATTATTAAATCAAATTTAATTATCTGGGAGAGGGAGAGAGAGGGGGAGGGAGGGGAGGGGAAGGGGAGAGGAGGGGGAAGGGGAAGGGGAAGGGGAAGGGGAGAGGGAGGGAAGGGAGGGGGAGAGAGATGGTCCAACTGCTTTTTCACTCCCCCAAGTATCTGCAACAGCCAGAACAATCAGGAACTCATTTCAGGTCTCTGCTGTGAGTAGCAGAGCCATCAGCTGCTGCATCGCAGGTGCACACCAGCAAGAAGCTGGAGTCAGGAGCTGAGCTGGGACTTGAACTTAGTCACTCTGATATGAAATGTGAGTGTCCCAAGCAGCATCTTAACTGCTGGACCAAACACCCATTCCATGGACTTGGCTTTGACATCTTCAGGTAAGGCTGACTTAGAGTCCCCAGCTGTACTCTTTTCTTTTCTCTACATCCTGATACAATTCTTTCCTTAAAAATACCAGATTTAACAGAGCCTAATGTGACTGCCTAAATGGAAACACAACAGGGCACCAAGAACAGAACATCAAGCACCAGAAGAATGTGGTTACAGAGAGGTGGGGCAATAGGTCCTAGCCAGCCCCTACACTGGCTCAGGGGCCTTTAGCAGTGTTTTTACTGCTCTGGTTTTCATGGCTGATGTATTACAGTTCCCTCCCACTCTCTCTCATCTCCTGGGTGGAGGCAGAGCTGAGGCTCCCAGCCTGAGTGGCAAAGACTACTACTACTCACGGGCAAAATCTACAAGCAAATGACAGCAACATTCTCTCCAGACTTCTTGGTTGTGAGCTGCAAAAACGGGATTCCCAGTGTGGTGAAATATGATGCCACTTTACTTCTCAGAGAGGCAGAAATCACTACTGACAGTATCCTGACATGGCTGGTTAAGTCCAGATCTGCCAGTGTTGTCTGCCCGGCCCGGTGCAGTCCCTTGGATTGTTGGAAAGTCAGGTGTGTGATATGAGGACACGTGGTATGTAGGCATCTCTCAAGTCATACCAGAACTTTGGCATTTCTTTATAGTTGAAGAATATATAAAGTAGTTCCTAGTGTGTTCTTCTTTACATCCATAAAATTTCTAAGCTTTAGCTAGAACAAAAAGTCGTCTTCATTACACAAATGACGCATAAACATAGTTAATCCTAAAAAATGAATGATCTCACTCTCCAGCTAGAATCTAAGTATCATGAAGACTGTAATTACTCCTTTATCTTTAATTTTACCTCTATATCATCTCATCAGGGGTGTCCAAATAGTAAGTCTTTCTGATTTCCAATTTATGAAAGCCTTATTTCTTCCAGTTTTGTCTTCTTGATTTTTCTCTCTAATGAAGTCATTATTTTACCTGGAAAACCCTTGCAAACCAGGCCTAACATTTACATTTTGAAACTCACATATCACCACATCCTAGTGTCTTCCACTAAGCTCCAATCAGAATCTTAATCTCCCTCCTTTAATATATTTGTTGAAACTCAGGTCACTGACCCCTCCATACTCTCTAGCAGCACAATTTACACAGTTTTCTCTGTTTTTCACAGGATCACAAGTATCTGTAAGCCAGGAAACTGACTTTGCAGTTACAGAATCTAGCCAATACCTGAGATATAGTAGATGTTCAATAAATATTGGATGAATCACATTTGTGCCACTTTGTCATTTTTCAACACAGTAATATATAACAAACAGAATTATTTGCTAGGTCATAATTCCTTTGAGATCAAACATCATTTCTGTTTATGATTTTAGGAAGACATTAGCATAATACTTTGTCCATGGCATGTCAGAGTAAATACATTAATTATATAACTACAGAGGCTCTGTAAACTTCCCTGATGTTTACATTACTATGAGAGCATACCCGTTCATTTTATAATGATATTGATATTGTACACTAAAGAAAAGCAACAGGGCTGAGGTATTCTCACCCAGGAAGACTTGTTGGGGAGGACAAATTACTTTTCTTTTTCCTAGAAGGCCCTGTCTCATTTTCTGCCTGGCAGCACACTGAAGAGGCCTCATTGATAAAAACTATTTTGATGGCTCAGCTTTAATAATAAATTGCACTGCTCATGGTATCAGTTGTTAGTCAATAATGTGCGCCCTCCATGCTCACTGGGGAGCGTGTAATTGAGCAGCATCCAGTTTAGGTAATACCGGGAGAGCCATAAATAGTAATTAGAGGCTTCTATAAAAGCTTTTTAATTTGTTACTCTAGAGCTCATTTACATTTTGTGCTATATGTCACAGAAAATGCAACTTCTACAATGCAGGAATGGGAGCAAAAACATGCACATCATGGCAATGTGTCATAAAAATGTACTTTTTTTATCCTAAGGTTGCTATAGAAAGCAAAAAGATAAGGGATTCAAGGCCACAGTGTGTACTTGGGAGGTACACACAGCTGCTCCCGGGCTGTGTGGGTCACCTGTGTGCGCTGCAGACAGCTGGCAAGAGCTTTGCTACAAGGCTTCAGTGACTAATTGAAGAATTCTATAGGCGCCTGGTAAATGTGCAAAGCTACCCTACTATAACAGAAAGAATTCCCCTTTCCCTTTCCTTCCAAAACCCTAATAGGAGGATAATTAAGATGTTTTTCCTAAAGGGCACACAAGTACCAACTTCCACATGGGAAAATAAGGATTTACAAACAGACCAATTTCTTTAACATATCTTTGCACATCACTGGGATTTTTTTTAATAGATAAAAGATAGAGTAATGGATGCTTGCATTATAGAACCCGCAGAAGTAAAAAGGATGTGAATTGTAAGGCCAAAGAGTGCTTTTTTGCTTGTGCCAATCTGCAAGTAAGATAGTTTCCAAGCTCTCCAATTTTCAGATTCTGAAAAATACCATATTCTTTCTATAAATCTTTCATTCAGCATATAGCACTCATAGAATGGTCTGACCTGAACTCACTTGTCTTACAATCCAGGAGTCTGTCCTTCTCACTAGCATCTAGTGAAGCCAGTGTTTCCTTGATTACATCTATTGTCTCATAAATCATTACTCACAAATTAAAATCTAAGCAGCTCCTAAAGATGAGAATCAATTCCATGGGAACTATAAAATTCTTACTTTCAATTTCATTGAAACAGAGTGTTGGACATTTATCTCTAAACCTATGTAGTTGTTACTATATGCCTAATATGTATGTCAGAATTTTCTGCAAGTTTCCTAACACTGCTAACAACAGCATGATTTACAAATCTTTGCTTTCTGAGTTGACAGTGATTACAAAACTGATACTTTGGTGAAAGACAATTAGGATAAAGTGAGAAGTCTGTGCCAAGATGTGTTCAGAAGTTTAACATGTGAACGATTAAAAGCCGCATTTGTGTCCTGTCATTAATGTACTTCATATTTCCACATATTTATTTATCCTAATCAAGCTTTTTTAAGATTTCTGATATGACCTAAGCAGTCTGTGTGAGCTTGGAGACAAATTTCTACTGTTCTAACACGAGATAGATGGAGTAATAGCCAATATATTCCAGGATGATGATAGAAAACTGAGCCATTTAACTATTCTTTTTATCTCCTTTCGATGCAGTTATAAAAATTGGGGTTCAGATATTATTACCACTTACCAAGTGAATGACACATGGTTACATTTTAATAAACATGCTTTTATATATTCATTTGAAATTTAACATGATGAGAAAACTGCAACTGTTCTTTTCATAGATTTCACGTGGACTGCACACCTTGAGTGAAGCTTGTTAAACCATAGTCTAGTAATCCTAGCAATGAAAATTTGTCTTTTTATCCCTAATAAATGTTCCTTTAGTAAAAATGCTTTGGTAGTAGATGGCAGCAACAGGCAACATAAGGCCTGACGGCCAAATCTGGGCTTCCACAGGCTTCTGTAGATAAAGTTTTATTGGAACACAGCCACGCCCATTTGTTGACAGTGTCTGTGTGTTCCTCCTGACAGAGTTACAAAGTTGCAACAAAAGCCAAATGACCCACAGAGTCTAAAAGGTTTTCTTTTTGGCTCATTCCAGAAAAATAGTTGGGAATCCCTGGCTTATGAAGTTTCATTCAAGGTAGGAGCAGCTGCCTCTAAAAGTGCTATTTTCTTTCTAACATCCATAAATGCATCCAGAGTCTTCAGATGCCACGCTGGAGAAGGGAGTATTTTCTCCTCCTCTTCTGATCATCTCACACCTCCCAGTGCAAAGAACAAAGGAAAGAACAAGGGGTTGCGGATAGAATTGGACAGAAATATGAGGAAAAGAGGCAGAAGAGACTTTCTTTGGCTGCCTTATAAGTAGACACTCATTTTCTTTTTTCTGCTAAAAAAAATACCTCCCCAGAAGTATCCTGCCACCAATTGTAAAAAATGGCTGCCCTCTACAATGATTTTTTTAGATTTCATTGGGAATTCGGATTACACTGGCACTGACAATTCACCCCTGCCCCGAAAATTGTTAACAAAATTCCTTCTCGAGTCACGTGAGATTTGTCAAAAACATTTTCCTTGTTTTCCTCTCTGGACAAACATTGCCTCTGCCTGAATTCACTCTTGATTCAGGGGTACACAATTTCAGCCATACGAAAAGGCTTCCTTTCTCAGGAAATCAATCACAAGAAACTCCTTTGCACATCTATATTTTTAAAGTTCAAAATTATATGTACCATGGAGATTTTGATTCAGAGCCTACTCACTCACTTTTCCTCATAAATTTTGGTAATGCAAAATATCTTACTTCGTTTATAAAATGGTTCACTATTAGCATTGTTTCATGTTTATGGATACAAGTGAATCGATTTCTACCTTTGTAAAAAAAAATAAAAAAACAAGATGTGATTCCTCTGATTCCGCAGACAGGCTAATCATCATGACCCAGGCTTTGACCCAGACTTCTATGAAGGTTGTCAACAAACCTGATAGAGCATCAATGAAAACCATTATTAGTTGTTCATAAAAAATAATTAGAGCCATTAATATAGTGGTCTTAAATGAACAGAGTTCATAGAAGAGTGGAAGTAAAAATCTAAACATCTTAAGTAAAAACATTTTGTTCTTTTATATCTTTCAACAATTATACATCAAATATAGTCTCAGAATATTATTACAATATCATTATATTCTGTGTATAGTCCTATCGTTAAATATACAACATAAAAATGTACTAAAATTAAGAATCCAGACATCTCCCTTGGAAGATAATAAAGAAAATAAGACAAAAGTTAAGGAGATAAAAGATACTGGGCCAGAAAGAATATTACATTAATAGTCTCCCACTATTGCTCTCTTATGCAAACTTTATATTCTGATCAAAATTAACTGCTTCACAGTCTCTGAGATTCTGTTGTTCTTTGAACATTTTACTCACACCTCAAGTTCCATTTGAAAGGACCATAAAGACCTTCCTGTTAGACAAAAATGGATGCAATGTCTTTCTTCTATAAAACTCTGTAGCTTTCCATTTCTTTCACATTGAAATTAACACATCTGTGTGTACCTATACTTCTTATGTTTCCACACACATGCATGTAGTTTTCATATGAAATATCTACATTCCAGTTTGGTCAGGCTATGATTCCATTATTGTCGTAATATCTTAAACCCACACACATACTGGGTATCTAGCATTTATCCTTTTACTCTTGTTTAGAGCTTGATACAGTAACCATTAACCCTCAAAGAAACAACTCAGAATCTCCTCTCTAGGATGCAGTGCTGGGCTATAAAGCAGTTTGAATGAATCAGCACCAGAGCAGAGTGCCATGAAGCCCACTTGTGCAGCTCCCAGATGACATTTCCTCCTAAGCATATCCTAGACAATCTCCATCAGGACGCATGGCCTGGTGCTCTACTCCATCTCCTTGGCTCTATTGCCTTGAGATGGGAGCATGTGGGTGGGGGTGGGCAGGATTTCATGCCAGTAGGGACTGAGATGACAGGAGTCATCAATGCTAGGTCATCAGGTCATCCCTCAGGCCTCAGTGCAATGGAGGACGTTTCTCAGGAATTCATATAACCTACCTATCCACATATGGAAGGCATAAGTGGTAGAAGCCTGGCTTTTAGACGTGATGGGCACCAAGAGTTACCTGGGGAAGTGTCAGATTTCTGGAAATTGAAAACCTGTGTGCATAGGTATACGGCCTGGTACAGGTCTGAATACACAGCACATCCTTGGCAGTAAGCAACTAAACTAACAAATGAAAAGGAGGAGCTCAGATCTGTTCAGGAAACCTAAATCAGGACTTGGGAAGAATGCAGAAATCCGAGACATGGAATTTATTCCCTCTTTCTTTCTCCAAGCCCACACTGTGAAGTCTGCAATTGTCTGCATCTGGTTTGTCCTCAGATGGTTCCTGTGCTGCAGGCTTAATCCGTAGCCTGGAAGTGTGGGGTGGTGGTGGAACCCTGGAGTGGTGGGGCCTAGTTAGTAATTACAGCATGAGACTATTGCCTTCAGGAATACATTAATGCTGCCTCAAAGGACTTGTAGCTCTTGCAGGACTAGATTAGTGCCATGGGGATGTGTGGTTACAAGAAAGTCCAGAGCCTCCCCTGAAAACCTCTTCAGCCCATACCAGTCACCACTTTCACACTTGCTCCTGCCCTTGCGATTGATGACATCTCTCATGCGATACTAACCGCAGCTGAGCAGGCACTGCTATAACACAGCTATGATAAATCATTAAACATACATAAGCTTATTTTACTTAGTGATAAATTTTAGGAAGGTAATGGAACCACGTGCTAGGGGAGGTCCTAGGGGGAGTTATGTATGTAGGGTGGCCAGGAAAAGCTTGCTTTTAAGGGAGGACATTTGAGATGAGATATTTCTATTGCACAGTGATTTGAAGAAGCATAGGGAAGGACCAAGCTATCTACATCACTAAGGGAATGAACGAAATGGGGATGCTGACGAGGGACACAAGAAGTGCAGCCCAGAGAGGGCAGAGGCAAGGGCCAGATCCCACCATGTTCTCAAAGATGATCACTGTGGAATCTGTTCCAAGAGTGACAGCAATCCATTTGTGAAGGGCTAACAGAGGACTGTGATCCAGGGCCAGTGCTGTGGCACAGGGGGTTAAAGCCCGGCATGCAGCGCCAGCATCCCACATGGGTGCCAGCTTCGAGTTCAGGCCGCTCCACTTCTGATACACCTCCCTGCTAATGCACCTGGGAAACAGCAGAGGATGGCCCAGGTGCTTGGGCCCTTGCACATACGTGGGGAGATCTGGAAGAAGCTCCTGGCTTTCAGTTCCAGCCATTGCAGCCAATTGGGGAGTGAATCAGTGGATGGAAGAACTCTCTCTCTCTCTCTCTCTCTCTCTCTCTCTTTATTTTGCTCTCTCTCCCTCCCTGTCCCTCCTCCCTCCCTCTCTTAACTTGACTTTCAAATAATAAAATAAAGTAAATCTTAAAAAGAAAAAAGAACTGTGATCCATGCAGATTTCCACTTGCCACATTGAGTTCTGTCTTTGGAAAGTGAAGAGGAAAAGCTGAGAAGCAGTTCTGTGGTTTGACTACACTGCAGTCCCCAAGCATTCCTGTGTTGGGGGGTTGATCCTCAGTGTGGCCATGTGAGTGGTGACAGGACCTTGGGAAGAGAGGCCTAGTGGAAGGTCAGTGGGTCACTGAGAGTGTGTCCTTAGAAAGGATGAGGGACCTGAGTTAGCTCTCTTAAGATCAATTTTTCATAACAGCCCGAGTCTGAGCACAGAGTCCCTCTTGACTTCCCGTTTGCTGATGTAATCCCTCCTTCTTGTACATATGCCCACCCAGCCACCCAGGCTTTCCCCAGAGCTGAGCTGATGCCAGTAGTGATCTGGCATGGAACCTCCAGGACTAAAAGCCAATATGATGCTATCTTCTTTATAGGTTGGGCTGACTGCTATTTAGTTATAGTCATGAAAAACAGACTAATACAACCAGTTAGGAGGCCACTGTTATAAATCAGGTGAGAACTGATGATTATGTACAGCATTGGAAGTGAAGAAAAGTGAGCATTTTAAAGGCAATCAAGCCTACCAGCCTCCCTGAGGAAGTGGCAAATAAAAGGTAGAAAACAATCTAGTTAGCTGTCTGTGTTTTGAGGCAAACAAAAGAGCAGAATGTATTCATTTACTTAGATGGGGAATAGTATGGAAACATGCTTGCATGGAAAATCCAGGGACAAACAAATTTTTAAAAAAAATCTTTCTTTGAGAGAAAGAGAGAACACATTCTCTGGCTCACTCCTCAAATTCTCAAACAAAAAATGAGCCAAAGCCAGAAACTTGAAGCTTAATCAAGTCTTACACATGGGTATCAGGGATGCAACAACTTGGGTCAATATCACTGCGTCCCAGGGTTGGCATTAGCAGGCATCCGGAGTCAGGAGCAGAGACAGATACTGAATCCAGATGCTCCCATATGGAAAGCAGGTATCCTGACCTTCAGGTCAAATGTTTGCCACAAGCACATCAAATTTAAGTCCGGAGCTCTAGAATAAAATCGAATAGTCATCAGAACACAGTATTTTAGCTTCTGGAACTAAATGAAGTACATAAAGTTGTATGAGGTTACCTAAAAAAGTTCACGGATGGGGCAAGCATTTAGCCTAGCGATGCAGACACTGGTTGCCATGCCTATATCCCACATCAGACTGCCTGTGTTTGAATCTAATCTCTGCCCCTGATCTTTTTTTTTTTCTTTTTTAACGAATGTGAAACCTTTAGAGGCAGTGGTGATGACTCAAGTAATTGGGTATCTGCCATCCAAATGAAGACCTAGGTTGATCTCCTGCCTCCTGGCTTCAGTCTGGCCCAGTTTGAACCATTCTGGGCATTTTGAAAATGAATCAGAAGATGGACAATCTAATAAAAAGCTTTGGGAAAATGAAATTAAAAGATAAATTTAATTTTAATGTAAAAAACTTTAAAATCCATGTATAGGTTTTCATAATATACATTTTCTACAAACTTGTTAAAGACCCCTTATATATGTAGTATATCTAAATAACAGGACTCAACTTTCCAATACCCACAGGGCAAGTAACAAAGGAAGATCTATGCAAAGAGACTGTGTAGGAGGAGATCCCTAAGAACTAACTGAGCATGATCTCCTACAACCCATGAATGGACTGTGATGGGAAAAGGGAAGGGAGGAAAAGGGCGGAGGTAGAGACTTACAGAAGGTGTCAGATGGCACGGAGAAGTGTGTTGAACACTGCTGCTGAGAAAGAAGAGGACAAACACAGAGAAACAGCCATTGAACTCAACCTTTGAAAGGAGCATTTTAGATGGGGGTTGGAACAAAAAAAATGAAAAAAGTAGAGTATATAGTAACTAAAGAAGACAAATAAGAAAGACTAGGGACTTGTTGAAAGATGCTGATTCTTTTCAGGAAACTCATCAGTGTCAAAAAGATTTATTCACACCTTACTTCCCCCCCACACACCCTACTACCAACACCAAACAACTGTCTAGTAAGCACAGCAAAACACAAGCCATAAATTTTGGACTTGGATGTTTAGATTGATTTTTCCAAGAGAATATCTGGAATCACCAAAGCCTTCTAGGCTGGTGGCTATAGGTAAATGATATGCTAGAAGAGAGAGTTGGCATGATAAACATGTATACTCTTGGAATGGTACTTGTCTTGTTGATAACCCTTCCAAAGCAATTCTTGCTATCACCAGTCAAGGGAAGCTACATACAACTGTATATAGTCCGTGGTGAGGACAAGATGAAGTCCTTTACATTTCAACCCAATAGAAGAATTGTGGAAGACAAAAGCAGAGGAATCTTTTTTAAACTTTTTAAATTTCATAATAGCTTTAAAATTACAAAAACAAAAATTGTGAAGGATGCAAAGTGTTACCATGCACCCTCCAGCTTCCTCAAATTAGCAGGATACATTTTTTACAATGAATGAACCAAATCCAGATTCCCCTATTTTTATATACAAACTGCATCTCTCCACCTCCCAGATTCCAGTGATCAACATTCTGTGTGCAGATTGAGGCTTTTTTTTCCCTGCTGTCTGGTTTGGTTTTGTTTCTTAACTCCCACAGATGGAAGAGATGTGATATATCTGTTTTCTGTGTCTGACTTATTTCATTCAACATGATGTCTTCAAGTTCCATCCATTTTGCTACATATGACAGGCTTTTATTTTTTATGGAGGAATAGTACTACATCCTTCCAGTTGTTTTCTGTATTATTTTTTGTACCAATAGTATAGGACTCCATTGAAGAAAACCCTTTCCTATGTGTGCACTAATTACCATTGCTCTACTTTTATAAAGCAAACTCCTCGTTCCTGATAGAAGATGATACATTTTGACCAGAGCTACATGCCAATGTGCATTGGAGGATCTTAATAGTAAGAAGAGGTTTGTTGAAGGGGACAACATTGTAGTTAGAAAGACAGAGCAAGGTCTGCCTTCCTAATGCACAGTAGAGGAACTATAGCAAATAATAATGCAATATGTATTTCACAATAGCTATGAAAGGATTTTTGTTGTTCTCCCCTCAAAGAAGTAATACATATTTGAGGTGATGGATCTGATAATTACACTATTTGATCACCATAATGTTTATATGAATGAAAATATCACATTGTACCCTGTCAATCAAAAATAAAAAAGGAATACAATTTAAGAAGACATAAACTGACAGATTTATGTCCTAAAGAAAAGTACTGAAGGATAAAAGGAACTGTAGACAGTGATTGTAATGTCTAATAAAGAATTGAGCTCTACTAGGTCCTGCCAAGGGAGATCCATGTATGGAACCAGAAAATAGCCTGCAAAGCATTGCCGTGTGAGCCCAGCCTTTCAGTAGAGTATCACAAATTCTGAATTTTAGATAGAAGAAAAAAGTTAATTTAGTTCAAAATACTACCTAGACTACAAGAAACATATGAAAGAGCAATTGATGAAATGGCTTAGAAGGAAAGGCCACTTTTCATACTTTTTATACAATAGGTACAATAAAAAGATTTAAAAACTCAGGAATATTCCTTAGGAGCATATCATTTCCTGAGTCTCTAAGGGAGGATAAATATTCTTATTTGTCTTGTTTGAATTGTACATAATTCTCACAAATCATCAGGTAATCCGGAAGAATCCTGGGTTTGGTGTCCTGGATTATAAAACTGGGCAGAACCATTCAGAACACCCAAGGATTGAATACTGAGGCTTCCTCTTTGGGCAACAGAAAGGATGGAGTGCTGTGTCTCTGGTGATCACAGCACACATTTTGTCAATACTCTTTCACTTCTTAATTGATCATAAACATCATAGTTTGTGATGAAGATGATGATGATAGCATTGAACTGCTTTTATTATGAAAAAGGAAAGTTTAATTCTAGCTTGATTTAAAGTAATCTGTTCTTGAAGATCTTCTCTGTGGCTTTAAACCCACTTTTGCCACACTACTCCCTTTTTTTCCCTAGATGATCATTCAATAGAACTTTTTTTTTTATAGGGAAATCAAGTTTATTTTGAGATACTTTTCTAAAATATTCAGATTAGACAATGGTAGCTGTCTCGATAACAGGTAACAATTGCTGATCACTTACTCTGTTCTACCATACACACGAATAAATATCTTTACTTTTCACAAAATTTTATGAAATGTGTATCTTATCTTTAATTTAAACTTGAGTACACGGAAGTTTAGAAAGATTGAACAGTTTATCCAAGGACATGCAACTTGAATAGACCAGAGCCTAGAATTTGGGTTACTTTTGGGTTCACAATCTGTAATATGTGCATATTGTAGTACTGCCATAATTGGATGTTCAAACTCTGAACAAAGACTACATAGGTTTGGATCTCAGCTTGACCTCTTATCACCTCTGTGACCTTGGACAACGTAATTTTTTTGTCATATTAGTCTTATTAATAGATAGCAAAAGGTATCATATTCTTATTAACTTCATAGTACTGATAATGGCAAAAATAAATTATATATATAAGATTTTTAAAAATATCACAAGTATTTAGTAATCGTTTAATGCATGCTGGGTTGCTTTTTGTTTTGATCTGCTTTTGTGTTTGTTTTTTGTGAGGCAGATACATGGGGAGAGAGCTTCCATCTCATGGTTCATTCTCCAAATACTTGCAATAATTTGTGCTCAACAAGGGTAAAATTGAGAGCTAATAACTAATCAAGGTATCCCACATGGCTAATAGGAAAGCAGTTGCTTGAGTCATCACCACTCTCTCCAATGGTCTGCATTGGCAGGAAGACTGGAGTCAAGAGCGGGTAGCAGACTCAAACACTCCAATATGGGAAGAAGTGCATTGTAACCAGTGTTTGACCAGTGGACTAAATGTCTATACTCCTACTAGCTCTACTAACTTGATTACTTTGAGGGACAGGGAGACAGAATGACAGAAGAGAGTTCTATCTGCTGACTCAGTCCTTAAATACATATGAAGGCTGGGACAAGCCAGGGCTGGAACCAGAAACCAGGAAATCAATGCAGGTCTTCCACATGGGTGGAAGTGACTCAGCTACAGGAGCCA
Source organism: Sylvilagus floridanus (assembly GCA_949820135.1). Taxonomy (NCBI): domain Eukaryota; kingdom Metazoa; phylum Chordata; class Mammalia; order Lagomorpha; family Leporidae; genus Sylvilagus; species Sylvilagus floridanus. The sequence goes on from OX463235.1 coordinate 58,093,261, forward strand.
TCAACTTCTGCCTCTCAAGTTCTCCACTGCTGGGAAGTGGGAATCAGACCTGAGAGCTCTACCCAGCCTCTTAGATTTGTGTTGTAGGTGTGTTAACTGGCGTCCTAACTGCTGACCCCAACACTCTGTCCACCGCCACCAACGTTAGGTTTGAACCACAGTAACACTGACAACAGCACTGCTACATAAATTTGAACATTTTCCTCAAACATTGACAAATGGGTGTTAATTGACAGAAGGAATCACAAAAAAAAACATTTAAAACTTTGGGAGTCAGCCAATTATATGAATTAGTAAGCCCTAATCAGAATGATTTTTTTTTGGGAGGTTTGCCCAAGACCCTGCTAAGATGAGTTTTCCAAATTCAGTGTGGTCACCATGGGCCTTTCTAGCTGATAAGTGATTTCACCTAAAACTTTCTAAAAGGATTACACTAGTCAGAGGCATCACATAAGCGGTAATGGTTCTTTCTCTGAATACACTTGAAATGGACAAACACTGGAATTCTATGAAAGCTAAATAAACCTCCATTCAGAAATCAAATGTAATCCAAATTAGTCCATTTATTTGACCATGAGAGGTTATGAAATTCCAACCCATTCCTTTTTTGAAATGATTCTCTTTGACTATGCAATTCCTACACATTTATAATGTCAACAAACACTGAAAGAGGGAGGAAGCATCCAAGTTACTGTCTCTCCTCATTCCCATCAAATATTTGAAGGTACCTGCTACCTATCACACACATTTTGACTTATGCACACAACAAGTGCACACAGTGAACTAAACAAGAATTGACAAATTCTCCAGAGATGCCTTTCCCACCTCTAGCTCCCTTTGGAGAGTCGAGGGGGATTATGGATGTGGTTGATTTCACAGGTTAAAAGGTTACAAAAAGGATTATCCTTTAGAGCCCATATTAGGTAAATACTGAACTCTCTATTGAAGTTGTTAATAGAGAAAAATTAATTATGTATTTATCTAATGATATATTATGTGAATCACTTGCAGTGAGTGGATTTTAAAGATAGAGAGTAATCATTTGCTTAAACAAAGTATGAAACAACAAAATATAATTGGCCACATTGCAAAACTTCCACCCAAAGAAATACTTAGTGGGAAACCATTAAAATTTAAAAAGGAGCTTTATGGGTAACCAGTTGAAACTCTGCAGATTATAGATCCCTCCTGGAGAGTCACAATGCACATTAGCAAATGAAATGTTCTTGAGAGGTCTGAAATTAAAAGAATCTATTTAATTTTTTTCTGAATACAGTCATTTAAAAATTTTGTTACCATGGAATCTTTTTATCTCTCCACTGGACCTGGATTAATATCCTGTGAAACTAGAATTTCATGAAATGAATTTTGGGAAATGAGGTTTGTCAAGAAAGACATTAAAATAAGAAGATGGACAGGCACACAAATAACAGCTCAGTTGCATGCATTTATTGCCCCAGGAAAATGAGAAAAAGCACTCAATATGCCATTGAAGAATTAATGCAATTTTGATAGTAGATTTTGGTGAAAGAATTGGGGGAAACAGTCAACCAGAGTTAAGAGTGAGAGAAACAAATATACATAACCTGTAAATACCAATTTTCCATTTTGTTTTACATGCAGAATACTTGTTCATGAATACTGAATGGTTAGATCTGAGATGTAGGCTAGTAGAGGAGTGGATATAAAATGAAATAGGCCTATGGTGCTAACCGAAGAAATTAGTTGTTGCTAAATTATAAAATACAATATTAAGAACAAAAATAATTCTACTCATAAAAAATAAAATGTATTCAAGAGGCTGGTGAAGTCATGCCTGTGAAGCCAGCGTCTTATGTGGGCTCATTTGCATTCTGACTGCTCCACTTCTCATCCAGCTCTCTGCTAATGCCCTAAGAAAGGCAACATACAATGGCTTAAGTATTGGGGCCTCTGCACCCACAGGGGAGACCCAGAAGAAACTACTGGTTTTAGCCTGGCCTAGTCTGGCCATTGGTGGCAAGTGAGGTGGGGAGCAAATCAGTGGATGGAAGATCTATCTGTCATTCCCTCTTTTTCTGTAACATTAACTTTAAACTAAATAAATAATAAATAAATATAGTAAAATGTGTTCAAAAAGAAGAGTAATACAATGCAGTACTAAAATCACTTATAAATTAATCATTCAAAGGTAACTACTTGGATTACTTAAAGAATTAATAATAATTTCCCTTTCAAAAATTTAAAAAATGTAAGAAAGCAGATAAAATACACAGTATTATAAAACATTATGTAATCTTTACCTAGATTCATATATTTCATTCATGTATTCTACAAATATTTTGAGCACCTAAATACCATACACTCTTCCAGATATTGGAGATACAGTAGTGAGTAAGACTAATTTCCTAACCCTCATGACACTTATAGTCCACAGGGAAAGAAAGAAAACAAACAAGTAACTTAATATGTATGTATGAAATATAACATGAACAATAAAACATCTACATAAATACGTGGGGTTCTAATGGGAGAAACCAAAATAAAATAAACTGATAATACAATATCGTTTCAGAGAGTAAGAACTATTAAGAATAAAACAGGAAAATAAGAGGGAAATTGGGATTCAGGGAGAAGATGGATAATTTTTTAGAAATTTATTTTATTTATTTGAAAAATAGAGTTACTGAGAGAGAGAGGAAGTGATAGAAAGAGAGGTCTGTTTGCTGTTTCACTCCCCAAAGTGTTGCAATGGCCAGAGCTGGGCCAGGCCAAAGCCAGGAGCCAAGAGCTTTTTCCACATCTCCCACATAGGTGCAGGGGTCCAAGGATTTGGGATGTCTGCAGCTTTTCCAGCTGCATTAGCAGAGAGCTAGATCAGAAATGGAGCAGCTGAGACTTGAACTGGAACCCACAAGAGATGCCAGCATTGCAGGTGGCGCTTACCTGCTATGCTACAATGCCAGTCCCCCTTCCCCCACCCCCCAGAATCATTTTTACTATAGTGCTCAAGAAAGGCCTTTCAGAAGAGCTACAGTAGAACAAAGACATGAAGCAAACTATTGATTCCGGCCGGCGCCGTGGCTCACTAGGCTAATCCTCCGCCTTGCGGCGCCGGCACACCAGGTTCTAGTCCCGGTCGGGGTGCCGGATTCTGTCCCGGTTGCCCCTCTTCCAGGCCAGCCCTCTGCTGTGGCCCGGGAGTGCAGTGGAGGATGGCCCAAGTGCTTGGGCCCTGCACCCCATGGGAGACCAGGAGAAGCATCTGGCTCCTGCCTTCGGATCAGCGTGGCGCGCCGGCCGCGGCAGCCATTGGAGGGTGAACCAACGGCAAAAGGAAGACTTTGCTCTCTGTCTCTCTCTCTCACTATCCACTCTGCCTGTCAAAAAAAAAAAAAAAAAAAAAAAAAAAAACCATTGATTCCTTTGCGGATAAAAATTTAGGCTGTTTGCTACAACAAACAGAAAACAGGAAGAATATCATCTATACCTTGGACACACGTCGAAGAGTTTCATTATGGTGTATAGTGAGAAACGAGATTACAGGGCTGTCCATCTTTAGCTTTGCTACATTGTCTTCAGCATACGGTTCTCTAAAGGAGTTGTAGAAATGTACACCCACCCAGGAGCATATAAACTTTGAGAGAGGAGAATCTTCCTCTCTAGATCTGTGGTCCTAAGTGGGTGGGAAACCCCAATTGGAGTTTTCCTCTTTCTCTGTCCATGCATTGAGCAGAAAGCTTGAGATTCTGTAACTCTTATCTGCACGGCTCCCAAAGATGGTACATGATCATGGGAAGATGGATTGAGGAACTAAAGCCCCAACTTCCTAATCTGAGGACAGGAAATAACAGCAGCATGGAACTCCCTGGGAGATGGAAGGGAGGAAGCTCAAGAATGCAAACCCAGGAAGTGGTTTATGAATGTATGGACTCTAAATGATATGAATTCACTAAGTTGCCAGGATTAGGGATGGGCCTTCAGCTTAATGGTTAAGACCAGGTTAAGATGTTCACATTCCACATGCGTGTGACTGGGTTGGACAGCAGGCTCTGGCTTTCTGCTCATGCAGATCCTTGGAGGAAGAAGTGATGGTTCAAGCAATCAGATACCTGACACCCACTTGAGAGACCTGGGCTGAATTACTAGCTTCAGCAGATGTGAGATCTCTCTCTCTCTTTATATGTGTGTGTATACACACACACACACACACATAGGTAGATATAGCTATAGATATAGATCTCTCAAACAAAGGTTAAAAATCTAAGGATCAAGGTAGACAGAAAGGAGTTAAAATATGGACTCAGTTATGTTTATCTACAAGAAAAAAATTCCAAATATATAGTAGTTAGGTTAAGATTAAGTAGATGGAATTATGCAAAATGTAATTGATGGAAAGCTGAAGCAGTTACATTAATGTCAAAGTAAACTTCAGAGTAAGCAGAATTCTAGAAAGAAAAAGGGACATGCTAAAAAATAAAAATGTATCAGTATTCTAAAATAAACTTAAACACGTTCAAACTTATGAAGAGAGTTCTAGAACATGAAGCAAAACTTGAAAGAACTCAACAGAGATATAGAAAAAGCCATAATTACAGTTGTAGATTTTGTAGTCAGTCATAGATATGACTAGTAGGAAATCAACAAATATATAAAATAACTTGGAGCTGGCGCCGTGGCTCAACAGGCTAATCCTCCGCCTTGCGGCGCCGGCACACCGGGTTCTAGTCCCGGTCGGGTTGCCGGATTCTGTCCCGGTTGCCCCTCTTCCAGGCCAGCCCTCTGTTGTGGCCCGGGAGTGCAGTGGAGGATGGCCCAAGTGCTTGGGCCCTGCACCCCATGGGAGACCAGGAAAAGCACCTAGCACCTGGCTCCTGCCATCGGATGAGCACGGTGCGCCGGCAGCGGCGGCCATTGGAGGGTGAACCAACGGCAAAGGAAGACCTTTTTCTCTCTCTCTCTCTCTGTCTACTCTGTCAAAAAAAATAAATAAAATAAAATAACTAAACACCACCATCACTCAGTGGGTTCTGTTGATATTTTACTAAATATTCCACCTCAGATAGAAGAACAGTTACTTTTTTTAAGAATACATACAAGGTTCAAAACAATATCTGTATCCTGCTTCATGGAATAAATCTTAACAGTATAAAAGAGATTGAAATCACAACAATATTCTCTGATCATATTGTAGTAAAATACAAATCAATAACTGAAATATAACAGGCATCTCCAAACATTTGGAAATTAACATATTTCTCACTAGTCAAGGGGAACTTTTGGATAATTCATGAGGCTTTTTAACTGAAAGTCCCAAGAAAAATTAGAAAATATTTCAACTAAAAGAAAATGAAAATTAAACATGTACAGATGCTACTAAAGCAGTGCTTAGTGGGAAATGTATAGGATCGTTTATTTTAGAAAGGAAAAAAAGGGCTCAGATAACAATGATATCATGAAAAAGAGTTTCATCATTTCCTATGAAGTTAAACATTATACTGTTTAGCAATTACACTCCCAGACATTTACCCAACAAAAAGTAAGTGCCTATAAATCCTGCTTGAAAATTTGTATCGGCTACATTAATAACAGTAAAAAAATTAGAGACAATGTAAATTTTCATCAACAAGTAAATGCAAAATCTAATTATGGTATATCTACACAATGAATCATTACCTGGCAATAAAAGCAATGAACTATTGACAGATTAAACATTATGGATGAATCTCAAAAGTTTTATGCTAAATTAACAAAGCCAGAGAATAAAAATAAAACAAAACAAATCAGTGCTGAGTGAATATCCTTATCTTTTTCCCAAATTCAAGGGACAATTTTCTATGTAATTATGAAGAATCAAAGAAATGATGATAGTTTGTGTTGATAGACATGCTAATTATCCTGAGTAGATCATTACCTGACTGGATCATTACCCAATGTGTAAATATATAAACCAAAACATCACATTTCACTTCATAAATATATACATATATATGTGTCACTCAGAAAAAGAATCGTGTTTCCTGATACCTTTGTGTCAAAACCCTTTATCAGATTGTTTCCTACTTCAAATACACTGAGAACATGTGTCATGTGTGTTTAATTCTATTAAATGCTTATGCTTTAACCATTGAGAAATAGTCATTTTTATTAAGAGATTTTGAATATACTATTATAGAAACTTATCCACAGTCCAATGGGACAGAATAGAGACTCTGGAAGTAAATCATGCATCTTTAACCAGCTGATCTCTGGCAAAGGTGCTAAAAGCATCAATGATAAAAAATAGTGATTTTAATGAAGAGTGAGGGGGGAATTGGGTACCTACGTTTGTAAGAATGAAATTAGGTCTCTATCTCTCACCTAGTACAAAAATAAACTCAAAATGAATTACAGACCTAAAAGATCAGAAAATTTGAAACCCTTGGAAGAAAACAAAGAAAAAATACTTCAGGGCATTGGATCAAATGCAAAAAAAAAAAAACCAGGAACTAAAAGCAAAAAATAGACAAATGGGATTTCATCAATTTTTTTTCTGACATTAAATGTGTATTGCAAGATTAAATTTGCTAACATTTTAATATCTTGTGCTCATGCTTATGAGAGATAATTTCATTTTTTCCTGTGTATTATTTAGGTAGGTGTTATGATTAATTACGATGGCCTTATGGGATGATAAAGAGTTCCTCTATTCCATTAAATCAATCTTTTTCTCGTTAAATGATTGGTAGAATTTATCATCATGACATTCTAGCACAATGTAGAGATTATCATTATTGTTGCTGGTATTGTGTGTGTTTGTGGGAGTGTGTGTTTATTGATTATTTTTAACATATAGAAATTATTTTTTAAAGATTTATTTGGAATGCAGAGGTACAGAGAGGGAAATAGAGAGATGGGGAGAGGGAGAAAAAGGGAGAGAGAGAGAGAAAGAAAGAGAGAGAGAGAATCTTCTATCCGTTGGTTCACTCCTCAAACAGTGGCAAAGGCCAAAGCTGGGCAGATCTGAAGCCAGGAGTCAGGGGCTTCTTCCAGGTCTCTCACATGGGTGCAGGGGCCCAAGGACTTGGGCCATCTTCCACTGCTTTTCCAGGCCAAGGCACAGAGCTGGATTGGAAGTGGAGCAACTGGTTCTGGAACCAGCACCCATATGGGATGCCAGCACTGCTGGTGGCCATGCCTTGTGAAGTAATTCCAAAGGCTATCATAATGAAAGGATATAGAAAGAGAAGATCTTTAGAGTGGAGAAACCCAACAAATACTATTTCATCCAGGTGACCAAGGTCAACATCAAAAGAGGAAAAAAAAAGGTTTTCCTCCAATAAAACATAACTCCAACTTAATTACGATTTTTTTAAAAAAGCATCAGACATATTCTAACACAGGAATACCCTACAAAACAGCCAATCACTACTCCACAAAAATTTCAAGGTTATTAAAAATGTAGAAAATTCAAGTGGATGTTTGGTGCCATGTTTAAGAAACCACTTAGAATACCTTCATTCCATATAGTAGTGCCTAGCTTGGGTCCCACTTCCTCTGTTCCCTATCTAGTTTCCTGCTTATGTGTACCCTGGGAAGCAGAAGTCAAGAATGGAAGTACTTGAATCCCTGTCACCAGTATGGGAGACCCAGATTATGTTCTGGGTTCCTGGTTAACCTGGCCCAGACCTGGCTAGGGCAGGCATCTGGGAGTAAACCAGTGGATGTAAGTCTCTCTCTCAGGCTGTCTCTCTGTGTCTTTCTCTCCATTTCCTTGCCTTCCACACAAAATAAAAAACAATTATTTTTTAAATGTAGAAAAATCTGACAAGGGGAAGCTGCAGAGACAGAACAATTAAATGTACTGCTGTGTTCTTGTTTGGAATATGGGTCAGGAGTATGACTTCTGACAAAATCTAAAGACATCTGAATAAACTATGGGTGGTAGAGAGAAATGAGGTAGTAGTGTTGATTCATTAATTATAACAAATGTTATAGATTAATGTCAGTTATTAATAATAAGAGAAACTGAATGCATGATATACATAGTGACTCCCTGAACTATCTTTTCCAACTTTCTATAAAGCTAACATTATGCTTCGAAAGGGTACTAAAAATAAAATAAATGATTTTGTAGTTCATCTCTTTTTACCCATATCTTTTAGGGGAGGTAGGGTTGGTAGATCACTAAAGAAGCTGTCTAAGTCATTTTAGAGTATTTTGATGTTGATTTGTTTTGCTGTTTGTTTTTAATATTTAGCCAGTTTTCTTCACATCATTTACTGAATAATTCAAATGCTTCTTTTACAATGTTGGTTTCATCACATCTTAAGATCTTAAATAATTAAATAAATCAAACAGGACATTGATCTTCCTACATCTCTCAACAGAAAGGGGCTCACGACTACAATTCCACTAGCCCCAAATCCAAACACTTTTAATAGTGTTCATTGAAAAACAGTGCTTTCAATACTCATTAGTTCACAGAATATTTCGTTTTTCCTTTAAGATATTCTTCAGACTTGATAGTCTACAGAAATATAAATCACTGACTTAAAGATAATTGAAAGTATGTATATGTCTTCTACATTCAGCCAATAATAATTAATTCCTTTTCTTTATCCATGTATTCCTCAATGACTTCTAACATTTTGAATATCAAAATATAAGAATTATAGATAATGTTTCACTAAAAATTATCTCTTTAAAGCATGATTTCAAAGAACAGGTGACAGATTCAAGTAAGAACAACCTGTACATAAATCTCACGATATTACTTCTGACATATTGATATAATAGTTGTAGACTGTTTCGCTCAGTGCATGGTAGAAATGCTGAGAAACTTTTATGACAACATAATGATCCTGAATGCATTCGTTTCCTTTAAATCTATTACTATGTCTTGATCTGGCTCGTTATAATAAAAATTTCATTGTAGTTCTTTTTTTTTTTTTTTTTTTTTTTGACAGGCAGAGTGGACAGTGAGAGAGAGAGACAGAGAGAAAGGTCTTCCTTTTTGCCATTGGTTCACCCTCCAATGGCCGCCGCGGCTGGGCGCTGCGGCCGGCGCACCACGCTGATCGGATAGCAGGAGCCAGGTGCTTCTCCTGGTCTCCCGTGGGGTGCAGGGCCCAAGCACTTGGGCCATCCTCCACTGCACTCCCTGGCCACAGCAGAGAGCTGGTCTAGAAGAGGGGCAACTGGGACAGAATCCGGTGCCCCGACTAGGACTAGAACCTGGTGTGCCGGCGCCGCAAGGCAGAGGATTAGCCTGTTGAGCCACGGCGCTGGCTGTTCTTCATTTTTTGACCACTTTGTAGCCTTTTAAAATTTCAAAAACTTCTGGTTCCATCTAATATTAAATAAGGTAACCAGTGACCATGTAAGCTACATAAAAAACTTTTTAAATCTGAGTTTTGTTGTTTTTCTGTAGTAATATTTTCTTTTCCCAAGGATGTAAGGTACTATTGTTCTTGACTTACACTATAAACATCTATATACATACACCTCATGGAAACTTAAATTGAATATTATTTTTGAAGCTGTGACTTAGGTTTCAAATACCAAAAGCAAGTGTTCTTAAACTGGGCTAGGCCATCTAGTCAACTCATTTTTGTTTCATTTTGCTTTTTAAGGAAGCCTGGTTTAAGTGTCAAAATGAAATAGACCCAACAGGCTTCAGAATGTGGTATGATCTAAAGCTAAGAATTACCTTACAGTATAATATTAAAGAAGATCAAACTCACACATACTTGGACTAAGACCAAGGTTACAATCAGGAAGAAATCCAGATGAAAAGAGAACATTTGTCGGAGATAACATTAATAGAAATTACCTGGACAGCCTGGCTGCTTGGTAGATTTTAGAGGGGCAAGAAAAGGAGAAGAGTAGATGATAAAAGACGAGTATGAGGCTGGTGCTGTGGCATAGCGGGTAAAGCTGCTGCCTGCAGTGCCGGCATGCCATATGGGCACCGGTTTGGGACCCAGATACTCCACTTCACATCCAGCTCTCGGCTATGGCCTGGGAAAGCAGTAGAGGATGGCCTAAGACCTTGGGCCCCTGCACCCGCCTGGGAGATCCAGAAGAGACTCCTGACTCCTGGCTTCAGATTGGCACAGCTCCAGCCATTGTGGTCAATTGGGGAGTGAACCAATGGTTGGAAGACCTCTCTTTGTCTCCCTCTCTCTCTCTCTTTCACTGCCTCTGCTTCTCTCTGTGTAACTCTGACTTTCAAATAAAAAAATAAATCTTAAAAAAAATAAGTAGGTTTTCACCATTTTAAAAGCAAGAAAAAGAAGGCAATAGAAGTAACAGAAGAAAAGGCTAATTTTCTAAATGCACGTGAACAGACGCAAAAGTTAGTTAAATCACTCATCTGACCTGTCACAGATACTCCACCCACCAACTGCAGCCCAAATTGTATTCTAAAATCTGACCAAATAGCAAGAATTTTCCATTCTTTAGGGAGGAATAGGTAAGAATTGGAAATAGGAGAAAGGAAGTTACCAGAAATTCTACTTGTAGAGCCTAGTGGTATTCCACTATTATTTGCATTCCCAATCTTTCCACATGAACTAGTCCAATAAAAGGGAAGCGGGCACTGCCCTATGACCTATGCACCTGTATCTAGGCATTCTTCACCTATAAAGGGGAAAGTTTCGAGTGGTCACTGGAATGCTTTCTAGCCACCTGGACCTCAGATGATTTAGGCACTGACACTCCAAAACATGTACATGTTGTTGCTGGAATGAATGGCCTCATGTAGACATAAATACTACTTGATGTTAAAGGGTTATATCCTGATAAACACATCGTCAATTGAATGATAAGATGCATATAAGGCAGATTCACCATTGTAACAACTTTAAGTATACAGTTTAGTAGTCAGGTGAATTCACACTGTTGTCCAGCTGACCTCCATAACTCTTTCCATCTTGCAAAACTGAAATTCCCTTCTCCACCGGGTCCCTGGAAACAGTGCTTCTACTTTTGGTGCTATAAATTTGATGATGCTAGATAATTCGTGTAAGTGATATAAAATAGTATTTGTGGTCTTGCAACTGGCTTCTTTCATACAATGTAGTGTCCTCAAATTTCATCCATACAATTACATGTCAAAATTTCTTCCTCTGTGAGGCTGAAGAAGATTCCACTTTGTGTATATTACATTCTGTTTATAGCTTTGCCTATCCATGGACATTTGAGTTTTCACCACTTTTTAGGTACACTAGTACCCCATTAACTGCATTAACTGTATTTTTAATTTCTATGGTTTCAACTATTCAAGGTCTGAAATATTAATGTAAAATTATAGAAATGAATAATTCATGTTTATAAATAATTTTAGTATGGTATGCCATTATAATTCTTTTTATTGTCATTATTACTAATATCTTCCTTGCATAATTTATAAGTTAAATCTTACAATAAGTTTATATGTATAGGAAAACAAACTCTGTAGTGCCTTTATCAAAGGGTCACCTGCAGGATCCCTCACCACGCTGCTACATGAGATTACAGTCGGAAGATGGCATTCTGTGAGTAAACAAATGCTTACTGGAAGCTGAGTTTGCCACTGGCTTTATCCTAGAATTCTGATCTCCAAAACTGTGAAGAATAGTTTACAAGCTGCCTACTCTGATAGGTAGAGCAGCCCAAATGGACTCAGACAATGAAAGTATTATGAGTGTAAGAGGTTTGGTGTTGTGATGCTTAGAGCAGATGCTCCAGTAGCACCTGTATGAATGCTCAATAAGTTTGATGAGTGAGCTATAGAGAGCTGTGGGGAACAGCTAAAGATCTGTGAGAACTATCATATCCGTACAGTGCATGGGCTGACACAGCCCAAGGCAGATCCAGGCCACTGCAGTATTGTATGGAGTCTGATTGGGATTGATACAATTTTCCTTAAAACCGGATATGAAATATACACTGTACAGGTGGGGACTTCTTTGGGACCTTGGGGTGTGTAACTTGTTCTGAATGATGATAGCTTTACAGGTGTTATAGGAGCCACAGGTATTCCAGTGCAGATCATCACAAAAGATACGCCAGTTACTAAATGAGGAATACAAGGTTGAGTGAGAATGGAAACTCTATGGGAACGACTTATTAAAGCTTTTGACTATAGACATATTTGTAATAAAAATATCCTTAACTGTGCATCCCTGTTACATATGTGTTATATAAAGATATAGATGCTCTTTGACATATAATAGGGTTATATTCTGATAAACACATTATGAAGTTGAAAACATCATAAGTAAAAACAAAAGCATTTAATACAGCTAACCTCTGGACAACAGAGCTTAGCAATATATTACAATGTAGACTACGGGTGGCTTATCCTTCTAATCAGTGGCTGATGAGGAACTAAAGCTCTCCGCCACTGTTCAGTATTACAACACAAACAGCTACCGCAGCAAAAAAAAAAAAAAATTAGTTTCTATTAATGCTTAACTTTTTCATACCACTGTACAGTAAAAAACATTTAGTTAAACCATAGTAAACCAAGTGCCATAAGGCAAGTCTTAGGAAAATGGAACTAAAAATGTATTTTGGTATAAAAATTTAGAAATCCACACAATTTCTTATATAATACAAAATTTTCATGACTTGTTTGTGGTACTTATATTTCACATTTTTTCATTAACATGAACATACTCCTGTGTGTGGACTTTTTTTGGTTAAGACTTTCAAATATAAAATCAGGCAAGAAGGTGAAATTCAAACTGTAAGCTCTACCTGCTCACTCCTCCAAGATGGTGTATTGCAGATTACATTGAACATGACCTTAAAAAATTTCAAGGATTAGCATAAACCTAGTGCTTACATCAATTAGTAAAATCAGTTGCTTGATTGAAGCCCACTAACCAAGTTCCTGCATAGCCAACTTTTATTTCCTTACTGTCATGTGCAAATAGGGATAAAAATTACATTATGTCTATCACTTTATAAAGAATATTTCTCTCATTGATTTTAGAAGTCTTATTTGGCCCAGCACACCTTCCAATATTCATGGAGAAGTAGTCAGAGTCCTGTATACATTTTTTTCAGACCTGTATGATATCTCTGTAGACCATACAAATCCAGAGGACTTCAACTCAGATTACACTATTTTCATTTTTTCCCAGTTATCCTATTAATTCAAATAGATAAAAATGTGTGATGGCTCTAATTTAGCTTGAAGTAAAATTCTTCTAATTTCTTTCTAGTCCTGTTTTCTAGAGGAACAAAGCCCCACCCAGGGATAAAATACAACAGAACTTACTTTTTCATTATTATGGCCATCTTGGTTCTGTTCTTATTAGATCAGTAGTGCACCTTCTTATAAATGACCCTTCTAATTTTGGCTATTGTATTATGTATCACCAGGAAATAGGAAAACACAACTGAGATGTCACTTGCTTTACCTAACTCAACATTAGATAACAGGCTAATTTCCCATCTTCAGCCCTCAATGTAGGTATGGGAATATGGAACTGTGTTTGCCTTATTCCTGAGCTCTGTAGGAAGAAGGGCAAATGATTTGTAGAAAGATAATGCAGATAAAGGATTAGCTTCAACATTTATGTAGTCATTTCTCAAGAGTACTAAGAATTTGGTTTCCTATTAACAGTTGCATTCACAAATGGATACCATGTTTGTTTCTGGCCACAATTTCAATGACTTCTGTATCAACTCAATGAAAACAACATGGAGGTAGGATACTTTTGCCTCCTGATTGAAATCATTACAAATTTTGATGAGCCCATGGTTAAACAGTTTTAAAAGGTCCCTTTTAAAAACAAAAATACATTTATGCCATTGGAATAGCCTCTATAAAGTGAATGCAGTAGAGCTGGTGCCAAGCTTAGGTCAAGGATGAGAAGCCAACTTACCTTACACTTGCTGGGTCTGCCACTGAGTAGACTCTACCATTGTTCTTGACTTGGTTGTTGATCATATGTTCCTGGGCTGATCACATCCTGAAGCAGACCTTTGGGAAGAAATTGTCAAAAATTCCAGTAAGAAATTCAATACTAGGACCCAAACCAAAATGCAGGTCACTGAAGAAGTTCATGGGCTCACCAAGGTGCAATTATGTATTTGTTTCATTAAAAAGACAGCTTCAAAGAGAATGTACGCTGCTTTACCTCTAAAAAGGGCAAACTGGTAGAAATGGATTTAATCACATATATATTGACAGGGCCAGAATTCCAGATTACACAAAGCAATAACTGCCCTGAAGTTCTTTGTTACTGATTTCCACACCAAACTAGAATTGCAGATACGTCAATCACTGCACTCTCTACCTACACTGTCTTTTACTTCCTACTTCCAATGGAGCCTTGAAGAAAAGCTTCGGGAGACCGTTATGCCTGTGTTTCTGTACTACAGTCCTCTGAAAGCAAACATGCTATGAACTCCTTGAGCAGTATGGTCTATGGCATGGGCTTTAGCATCAACTCACAGCTGCAACAGCAACCAGAGAGTCCATGGACTGCCTGAGAGGGACAGTGAAATAGCTCACAGCTGAACCGGAGAGAATATCATCCCATGCCTTGTTTATAATATACAAATAAACACTGAGAGGATATATGAATTACTATAAATCTATATACACACTTATAACTAAATCTTTCTATAATTGATAGAGCTCCAGATTAGTTTTATCTTTGATAAACATTTATCTTTGATAAAACTCAATTTACAGTGAAATGTTTAAGATTTTACTCATTTTGCCCTCCCCCCAAAAACAAACAAGCAAACAAAAATGGCAACCTCTTCATCGATTTTTGAATGTTCCATGTCTATGAACAGATATAATTTTTTAACCAACAATATTACCCTTTAAGAAGTATGTTATTAGTACCATTTTCCAAATGGCTAATCTCTAATAGTGAAGTCTAATTTTCCCTCCACAGCTAAGTGTCATGTTTTCTCATCCGCTAAAGTCAGGAGGCTCCTTTTGGGCTTCAGATTACAAGGCTTTGCTGAATGAAGTGTCAAGTTACGCTTGCACATGCATTTTATGAAGTAATTCTTATAACTCAAATTAGTGATTTTGAATTCTGAAGCTATGGTCTTCTTATGCAACATAATTCTCATGATTCCTCATAGATATTGAGATTTATGCAATCAGATGTGTCTAATTATTCTAAGCTTGTATAGGAACAGCACAGGGAATGTCTCTTATTTGCATGCCTACGTTATTGGCCATAGGTTTGTTGGAGCTGGCACTATGAGTTTACAGTTTTCAGAACATTTTCCAGGGAATATAACAAGATTCTTGGTACTTGATTTGAAGATATTAAAAATATGTTTGCTGTGATTTGTGCATTGATATAATTGTAATCCAAGATCTATAGCTTCTCATTTCCACTATTCCATTCCTACATAAAATACAGTCCTGTTGTCAGTTAGAATATCTATTTGACATTTTAGAAGTAGATGAAAAGGTCTTGCCTTAGGATCTTGGGAAACCCAAAAATTACTTTAGTTATTTGCATACAGTACTGATCAAATACTGCATAGATACTGGCTATAGAAAATTTAGAAATCATAATAATATAGACACTGTCATCTTTTAACTTCTTAATGGCTGAAGATATTTACTTAAATTTTTGATCTTACATGCTTTTTATCTATTTTACATTTTTATTTTAAAATATTTGAAATAACACAGAAAGAAAAGCATAAAGAAGAATTCAATGAGGTTCCATAAAACTTCTCATAGTCCTTTTTTAGTAAGATACAGGCACAAGATCTCTCTGATATTACTGTATTATTCTGTAATTACCACACCTTGTTAAACATTAAATTGTTTTGCCAAGGCATTCTCCACTGCCTTAGGCATGCTGGTATGACTCTGCTTCTTACATAGAAAGGCCTCTTCTTAAATCTTTACTAATACAAGTTAAATAAATTAAATGAGTATATATTAGCATACATATATGGATATACATATACATATGGATGGACAGACATGTATTAAAAATAAATACACGAATTAAGTAATCAATAAAGTAGAAAGGAAATATTCTTAATACCTGGGTAAGGGATGTTCATTTTATATAGGAAGGTCAGAGAAAACGTCTGCACTGGTAGAGTAAGGCAGGAGCTAAAGAGCTGAGGAGGTAACTGTATGGATTCCACGAGGAAGAAGCTTTCAGGCATAGGAAAGAAGAATTATAAAGACCCAGAGGCTGAAACACTTCTGGTACAACTGAAGAAGAGAGAGGCCAATGGGATCAGAGCAAAATGAATGAAGGAGAGAGATACAGAATTAAGGGTCTTAAATACAGAGGAGCCAGATTGTCCAGGCCTTACAGGCCAGTATGAACGTCACAGCATTTATTTAGACTGAATTAATATAAATAATATAAATTCTATTAAAAATAACCCTAACAGATAAAATTGAAGTTCACCATAATTTGTCACATATTATATTTCTAGTAATGGTGAATGTGGAACCAACCAATATGTCTCACCTTATCCTCTTCATTGTCAATTTGTTGAGCTCAGAGGCCTGTAGTTATGAAATAAAAGAAAATTAAAGGGGTGGCTGTTTGGTGTAGAGATTAATATTCCTCTTGGTATGTTCATATCCCTTATCAGAGTGCCTAGGTTTGTGTCTCTACTCTGCGCCAGATTCCGTGTTCCTGCTGATGCATACTGTTGGAGAAAACAAGTGACGGGTTCAGTGTTGGGTCCATGTCACCTTTGTAGGAGATCCTGATTGAGTTCCTGGCTTCTGGCTTTGTTCTGGTCCAGTCCCAGCTATTGCAGGCATTTGGGGAGTGAACTAACAAATGGAAGATCTCTGCCTCTGCCTCTTACTGCTTCTGTCTCTCCATTTCTCTCTTTTTCTTTAAAATAAATAGTTTTTGAAAGAAAGAAAATTAACTGTGATAGTGACTGATTTAGACCCAAATACTTATACCCTTCATTAATTATTTAACTAATATCTCTGAGCTACTGTTAGATGTCCAGTTGTATGCTAAGTATTAAACTGTAAGCACTCCAAGTACTTAAGATATCACTGGTTCTAGTATTCTGCTGATGTAAATTGCTGCTCAACAATATACAGTAAATAAACAATTAACAAATATGAAGGGTATATAATTGATGTCTAATTTTATGGAACTTACAATCAATTAGAAGAGAGATTTTTACATAAATGTTTACAGCATTGATGGTATAAGGACAGTTCCATAGTGAATTTTATTAATCACTGCAAATATTAATAACAAAGTGATTTCTATTTTAAATAGCAACAACAAAAGTCATTTAAATGCTGATCAGTGTTCCAGCAGAAAACTGGAATGAAAGGACTAAGAGTACAATTTAAAGATATTTATTGCTTGTTTAGAATATGGTTAGGCTGAATGATGAAATGCAAAATTAGGTCATCTTTATAAATGGTGCCAGGATGTTTATTGGATTTGCTGGGAAATTTCTCAAAAATAATCTAAGATTTTACCAATTTACCAAGAAGCTAATTCTGTAAGTCCACCAAAAAAAAAAAAATCTATTTCCTCAGCATCCTCACTTTGAACAAGAGTACATAAAAAACTCAAGAGTAATTTCAAAGCAGATGTTGCTTCCTTCCACATTCTTCTCATAGTTAATTCATTAAAGGTTTGCAAATGTCAATTTGCAAATCAAAGCCACATTGTTTCTTCAGGTTCTTAAATGTAAAAGGAGAGCTAGATCTATGTTTATGTAGGATAAACCATTTCAATGTATTATTACCAGTCAGCTTTCAGGAAAAAATGAATACTCAAGGGCCTAAAAAATAACAACAAAAATAAAACTGCAAGGTGTCCGGCGCATAACAATCTTCCAAGCCAGATGAATCAATTAATTTACAAGCTTTTATTGGAATTCTGATCCCAGGTGAGATTCTCTGGTCCCACCAGAGCTGGGGGGAGGGGGAGCTCCTTTTATAGATACAGGGCATGGGAGTTAAAGGTTGAAGTGGGTCTGACCCGCATTGGTTGATCTTTAGGCGTCCACGGGGACCTTGACAAGGACTTTTCATTCCCGGAAGTGCGGGTAGGGACTCTCCATTCCCAGAAGTGTGGGCCTTCTCTCCTGCAGATCCCAAAGCTACTGAAAACATCATTGATTGTTTTGGAATTTATTGGATTAAGTTTTCTATTTTCAAACCTTAGCAAAGGGTCAGATTAAATATTTTAAGCTGCCCAAGTCTAGCATTCTCTATGGCATATACCCAAGCCTATTGTGGTAGTTGGAAATATCCTATACTGACTAATGATGGCTGATAAAACTTTATTTACTCACAATTGATCACACTGATAGGTCTAAGAGTCAAAGGGATCACACAAACAAGACTAGTGTCTGCTAATACTAACTGATAGAATCAAAAAGGGAGAGAATGATCCAACATGGGAAGTGGGATACACAGCAGACTCATAGAATGGCAGATGTCCTAAATAGCACTCTGACCTCAGAATCAGCCCTTAAGGCATTCGGATCTGGCTCAAGAGCCCATGAGAATATTTTAGGCATGGAAAGCTAAGACACTCTGAAAAACAAAAAAAAAAAAGAAGACCTAAATGAAAGATCTCTGCGAGTGAGATCCCAGTGGAAAGAACGGGGCCATCAAAGAAGGAGGTACCTTTCTCTGAAGGGAGGAGAGAACTTCCACTTTGTCTATGACCCTGTCGGAATAAGATCGAAGTCGGCGAACCCTAAAGACTTCCATAGCCTCGGCAACTCATGACTAGAGCCTAGGGAGATTACTGACGGCATAAACAAGAGTGTCAAATTGTTAAATCAACTTCAGGAGTCACTGTGTACTTACGTCTCATGAGGGATTTGTCCTTAATGTGTTATCCAATGTGAAGTAATGCTATTACTAGTACTGAAACAGTATTTTTACACTTTGTGTTTCTGTGTGGGTGCAAACTGATGAAATCTTTACATAGTATATATTGAATCGATCTTCTGTATATAAAGATAATTGCAAATGATTAAAAAATCTTGGTGTTAAAAAAAAAAACTTTATTTACAAAAGCAAGCAGCAGCTGGATTTGGCTCAGGTACTCTTGTATTCAGACCATTACTCTAGAGGATTCTTAGATTAAAGCAGATTTGGGAATGTTTAGCATTTATCTAAACATTACCAGATACTTTGTAAAGTCTTGTGTGCTATAGAATCTCAGGTGATGCTATAAATCCCATTCATGTGAATCAATGAAGAACCAAAATGAAAAACTCTATTTCGACTTGCCTGCAGTAATGGGTATTGTGGCCCAGAGGATTAAGCCATCACTTTGGACACCTGTATCCCATATTGGCAGGCTGGTTTGAGCCCCAGCTACCCCACTTCCAATCCAGCTTCCTGCTAATGCATCCCTGGAGGGGATAGATGATGGCTCAAGGGTTTGGGTCCCTGCCACACACATGGGAGAGCCAGAATGAATTGCAGGTTCCTTTTCAGGAACTCTTTTTTTTTTTTTTTTTGTACATAAACAAGTTTAAACTATGCAAACTTGTTTTTACAAATCACACAAAAAAGGAGAAAAATAAGCTTTAATACTCTTTCCTGTTTTCTCTAGAAAAATTGAAGAGACAAGAATCCTTAATCAACAGAAGTTCCCCATTGCACAGCAGGTATGACAAAGACTCGCAATGAAGGATGAAAACTAATTATAGATTTTCTGCTTCTTGGTTACCAAGGGATGTTCAGTCTGCTGGTTCACTCCCAAGTTGCCTGCAAGGCAAGGACTGGGCTGGGGCTGAAGCCAGATGAGAATGCAATCCAGCCTTCCAAGTGCATGGCAGGAACTCAATCACTTCATCATCACTGCCTTCCGGGGTCTGCACTGGAAGGAAGCTGGAGTCAGGAGCTGGAGCTGGAAACTAAACCCAAGTACTCAGATGTGGGATGTGGGTACCTTCACCAGATCTTCACTGACAAACCAACCTCCTGCCTAAAACAGTGATTCTTAATGTGATCCATCACATGTGGAACAGGGCTTCTCCCAGTAAGCTTCATCAGAGAGAAGGCAGTTATGTAAGCAGATATGTGTCTGTTCTGTTGTCCCGGGGTCGTCCTGCAGATAGGACCACAGAACCCCCACTTTTTAAGGTCTAGTTCTCTTTGCAGGCAGTCAAGTATGTAGGGCCTAAAATGTCTAAAGAAAAATAATTCACCGATCCTTTTCAAACATCTTACATCTCATTAAAGCATAGGTATTTGTACTTGAATTCAAATAACTATACAATATTCAGATTACATCGATCTCTGGTGCTTTTAAATTACACAAACTTTAACTGATGGGGACACCAAGATGATCAGGTGAAATGTGCAATATTTGTTTTGGAGGGCCCAGTTCCCAGACTATTATTGCCTAAATCCCTTCATTTTCTTCCTTAGTTTACATTTATTATAGCTTCTTGTGTGCATTTTATGTTACTTTAAATCATTGTTGGAACAAGGCAGATTATAAATAAATGAATAGAAAAGTATGAATGAAGTAGTGCAGTGACTTGGTGTTTCTCAGGCTTCCTCAAATCACGCTGAGACGTTCCAAAGGCAGATGGCCCTTGTTCATTTACTGATCATTAGTATTAGTATCGTGTCTGCATGAGGAGAGATAACATTATATCATCTTCTCAAATTGTGCGTAAATTTAGGTGCCCTGATTTACTTCCTTGCGTTTCCTTACAATAGTGGGATGCGGTTGTAAGAGAGCTCATGCAATGGAAAGACTATATACATCATTCAAACATTTTTGCACCAATGTAAATTTATCTTTTAATTCTATTTTTTCATGAACTTTTTGAGACCATCTTATACACAATGAATCCCTCCCTGCTACCCAGATCTTTTTTATA
Source organism: Sylvilagus floridanus (assembly GCA_949820135.1). Taxonomy (NCBI): domain Eukaryota; kingdom Metazoa; phylum Chordata; class Mammalia; order Lagomorpha; family Leporidae; genus Sylvilagus; species Sylvilagus floridanus. The sequence goes on from OX463235.1 coordinate 58,114,072, forward strand.
GCAAGTCATATACTTACTGCAAGGAATGGCCTGGGGAAATATGTGGCAATGGAAGAATTTGTTAGACCTACTAATTTATTTAAATATTTTGGACAGTTATATTGCTCTGTTTTGTATCCTTCAGGACATGTAGTAATCAGCTTAGAGAGGGCTATTCGAACCACCACTTTTAGAAAATGTTAATTTAAGGTACACATATTTTATGTATTTCATGTATACAGATTTAAGAACATAGTGATACATCCCACCATACCCTCCCTCTTTCCTCTCCTATTTCCTGTCTTAATGCTTTCAATTTTCACAATGACCTACTTTGTTTACTTTACACTCATCAGTTTGACCCTGTACTAAGTAAAAAGTTAAATAGTAAAATGGAAAAATAAATAAATAAAACCCTCTTTCTCAACAGTAGAGACAAGGGCTGTAAACAATAATTGAAGCTCAAAGTGTCAATTTCAAAAATCATGGCTAAACATGATGTAGAGGAGCCAGTGTTATAGGTTACATTGTGCTCTCAAAAGCAGATAAGCTATAATCTTAAACTCTACTACCAATAAATGTCACCATATTTGGAAATAAGTTCTTCACACATGTAATTTTTTAAGATAGGACCACAGTAGAGACAATGAACCCTAAACCCTATGTCTGTTGCCCTATGGAAGCCATATGGAAACACAGAGGCACGGAGGGAATGAGGCAGATGCCAGAGGAAGGAGTTCCTGAGGCCCAGAAATGCCAAGGACTGGCAGCAACCGCCAGACAGCAGAGAACCAATTCTTACTAAGTCACACAGCCTACTTGGTTACCACACTCCTGGGAGACTAATAAAAAGAACAGCTTCCTTTCTTTAGGAGCTACATCATGTCTTCCTAACTTCATCGCCAGGAAGATGGGCATTGCAGTGAGATCCCACATTTTAAGAGCAGACAGTAATGTTTGTTAGTGATCAGCATGAGCTATAGAGAAATGCTTGTATTTAGTTTGGATTTAAGTTTGCTAATTGTGAGCCCTATGCTATGGGATAGTGGACTAAACCTCTGCCTGCGGTGCCAGCATCCCATATCAGCAGCCAGTTAGTGTCCCGCCTGCTCCTCTTCTGTTCCAACTCTCTGCTGCTGGTCTGGGAAAGCAGTGGAGGATGGCACAGTGCTTGGGACCCTGCACCATCGAGGGAGACCAGGAAGAAGCTCCTGGCTCTAGATTGGCTCAACTCCAGCTGTTGCAGCCATCTGGAGAGTGAACCAGTGGTTGGGAGACCTTTCTCAGTCTCTCTCTCACTCTCTCTTTCTCTAACTCTACCTCTCAAATGAATAAATAAAATCTAATAAATAAATTTGTTGATTATATCACTAAAGTGACTTAATATTTTAACTAAAGAAGTAAAATTACATTGAAAACTGTAAAACCCTAATGAAAGAAATTAAAGAAAAAAATAAATTAACACATGAGTCTTCAAAAAATCGCTGAAAATGTATATTATGAAAAAATGCACATTGATTTCTAACTTTTGAATCAAAATCAATTTAAATTTTAATTATTTTTGTACGCAAACTTTTTGAAGTACCCTCATATACCCTATTTCCTGCACTCGAATAATCAAAACGTTCATACTGTCCAAAACACTCTGCAAATTCAATGTAATCTGCATTAAAATCCCAATGCAAAAAAAATCCTAATAATTTTATAGACACAAAGAAAGTTTATATACACAATGCCATCTTGAAAAAGAGAGCAAAGCTGTAGGTACTGGGGCAATGCTGTGCCTTATTAGGCTAAGCCTTTGCTTGCAGCACTGGTACCCCATAGGGTGCTGGTTCATGTCCTGGCTGCTCTTCTTCAGTGGAAGATGACTCAAGTGCTTGGGCCCCTGCACCCAGAAGTTCCTGGGTCCTGTCTTCAGATCAGCTCAGCTCCAGCAATTGCAGCTATGTGAGGAGCGAACCAGCAGTTGGAAGATCTTTCTGTCTCTCTCCCCCTCTGTCTGTAACACTACCTTTCAAATATATACATAAAATCTTTTTTTTAAAAAAATCTGTAAATATCACATTTCCAGATTTAATACTAAATAACAAAACTATAGTTATTAAAACAGAATGGAACTGTCACAGAAAGAAAATGTCACACACAGAAAGCCAAGAAATATATCCACACAAATATGATGAACTAATTTTTTAGATAGGTGCAAAAATACACAACAGAGAAAGGAGAGTTTCCTCAAGGAAGGGTGGTGGGAAAATTGGATTTCAACATGAAAGTGAATGAAATGAAATGCTTTTTGTCACACAACATACAAAATTTAAAGTGAAATGGATTAAAGATTTAAATGCAGGTGCTGGAAACATACTCCTAGAAGAACACGAGGACAATACTCTTTCACATAGGACTTGATGATGACTAACAAGTGGGATTATAAAAAGCTAAAAATCTTCTGAGCACCAAAGCAAACAATCAATAAAATGAAAATACAACCTAAAAAATGGAACAAATATTGCACACTACATATCTAATAATATGTTAACTTCCAAGAATATATAAGGAACTCAAATCAATAACAAAAAATATTAACTCCTTTAAAAATAAGCAAAGAAACTGAACATTTTTCTAAATGGGGACATAGAAATGACCGTCAAGTATATGAAAAAATGTTCAGTGTCACTGATCATCAGGAAATCAGAACCTGCTATTATCAAAAAGGCAAGAGAAGGCAACGGCATTTCAGTGGCAGTGTGTAGAAAAGGAAATACTTGAACACTGGTAGTGGGAATGTGAATCAGTAAAACCATTATGGAAAATAGTATGAAAGTAGTTAAAAACAACTATTAAATGAGGCCGGCGCCGTGGCTCAACAGGCTAATCCTCCACCTTGCGGCGCCGGCACACCGGGTTCTAGTCCCGGTCGGGGCACCAGATTCTGTCCCGGTTGCCCCTCTTCCAGGCCAGCCCTCTGCTGTGGCCCAGGAGTGCAGTGGAGGATGGCCCAAGTGCTTGGGCCCTGCACCCCATGGGAGACCAGGAAAAGCACCTAGCACCTGGCTCCTGCCATCGGAGGAGCGCGGTGCGCCGGCCGCAGCGTGCTGTCCGTGGCAGCCATTGGAGGGTGAACCAACAGCAAAGGAAGACCTTTCTCTCTGTCTCTCTCTCTCACTGTCCACTCTGCCTGTCAAAAAAAAAAAAAAAAAACAACTATTAAATGATAGTAATCCTACGTCTAACAATCTATAAATACAAAATCAGTATCCTAAAGGCAGACATCCATCATATGTTCATTGCAGCATTTTTCACAACAGCCAAGACATTTGATCAAAGTGTCTAACGGATAAAGAAAATGTAAGATATGAATTATATTTACATATATAATCAGCCTTAAAAAATAAGGAAATCTTGACTTTTGTGATAACATGGATGAATCTAGAGAATGATATGCTAAATGGAATAATCTAGGCACAGAAAACTAAATACTATTTGGTCTTAATTACATGTTGAATCTGAGTCAAATGCATAGAAGTGGAGAATGGAACAATGGTTGCCAAGCACTGGAGGGTGGGATGTGGGGAGGTGTTAGTTACAGGATACAAACTTTTATATTTTTGAGCTTCATCAAGAAATATCTGACAAAATTGTATATATTTATTTTATATAATGTGATGTTTTGATATGTGTATACATTGTGATATGTTTAAATAAAGGTAATTATGTATCACCTCACATGCTCATATAATTTCTTTACAATGAGAGTATTAAGTCAATTATTATGTGCCAACTAAAAACAAAAGTATCTTCTCTTAGTAATGTTCAAGTATACATTATTAATAACTAATTGTATAATCACCATGCAATGCAATAGATCTCTAGAATTTATTCTGTCTAGCTGAAAAGGGGTACAACCTTTTCACTGTTAGATGAATGAGTTCTGGGAAATAATGCATAGTGTGGTAATAATTGTTAATAATACTGTATTGTTTTCTTGAAAATTGATAACAGAGTAGGCTTTAAATGTCTGTAGCATACACACATGGACACATATATACACCAGTGTTAATTGAGTGATGATAGGTCTGTCATATGTAATTATAAAAGCAATTTATGGCCGGCGCCGTGGCTCAACAGGCTAATCCTCCGCCTTGCGGCGCCAGCACACCGGGTTCTAGTCCCGGTTGGGGCGCCGGATTCTGTCCCGGTTGCCCCTCTTCCAGGCCAGCTCTCTGCTGTGGCCCGGGAGTGTAGTGGAGGATGGCCCAGGTGCTTGGGTCCTGCACCCCATGGGAGACCAGGAAAAGCACCTAGCACCTGGCTCCTGCCATCGGATGAGCGCGGTGCGCCAGCCGCGGTGCGCCGGCCGCATCGCGCCAGCCGCGGCGGCCATTGGAGGGTGAACCAACGGCAAAGGAAGACCTTTCTCTCTGTCTCTCTCACTGTCCACTCTGCCTGTCAAAAAAAAAAAAAGCAATTTACAAAAGATTACCAAACGGTATGCCTTTGAAAATATATACATATATGTATGCCAATTAAATACTTTAAAATAAAAAAATGTAATTGGTAGGTTGATTAGGCATCCACTGATTATCTAGTTTAGGATTTAAGTTCCTAACAACCAGGTGTATGATTGCAAAAGATCTGTGGTAGAACTAGAATGGATTGTCTATCAAAGTTCTTTCCAGCTGAGGGGGTCTGATGAACATTTAGTAGGGTAGTAGCCAGCCCTAGGGATGGATGGATGGATGGATGGAGATTTTATATATATATATATATATATATATATATATATATATATATATATATATATATAAATTTAGGATTTCATCAAGACTACTTGATGCATGAAGCTTTGTGTTCTTGTCCATGCCCACTAATTTGTCAAGATTTAGGGTTGGATTGGAAATTAGTAACAAGATAAATGGCTGGTACCAAAAGAAGTATACAGTTATTTTTTCCTCTACTTAGTACGGTTCATGTACTCCTGAAGATTCAAGTTCAAAATACCTCACCCTTACACTCTAAAGTGATCAATATTCTTGTCTGCTTTTAATTTTTCAACTATTTTTTTTTCAGATGCTGGGGTGTATGTACACACCTGTGTGTAACATTTAACTTTATTTTACATTATGACACTGCAACTGACTTTGGGTACATGAGTCCCTATCCTAATAAGTCCATAAAAGTCAGGGTAGAAAACAAAACCACAAAATCCAATGTGTCGTCAATCACTCAATATTTTTTTCTGAAAAATTATGTAGGTAAATGGGTGATAAAAGGTCAAAAAGTAAGCCAAGAATTTTGGGGGTTTAAAATCACCATGAACAAGTGGTATTTTATTCCTGATCCTTATTTCCTCTGGTACCAAATGGAGATTAGACCTGGAGTCAGGGATTTGGGAAAGCAACAAACAGACACCGATTTGAAGCAGAAAATGCATGAGGTATCTTTTATAATTACTGAGAAATTATAATAATATATAATAGTATATATTATATACTATTATATAATATATAGTAATTATAATTATTGAGAAAACAGGTTTAGCTAAACACATAGAGCAAGGAATGAAATAGAAGAAAAGTAGCTTTAAGACTACAGTGTAGGATTCCCACAACATTTCTCTTTTATATGTGGAACTCAAAGCACATAAATCATGAAGATATAACAAAATTTCTTGCTCTACTGGAAGTGAGGGAATATAAATGTTTAAATGACAGCGTTAGTATTCTTCAAGGTGGTTTGCATTGTAAAGTAATCAAAATAGGAAACTTGCATTCTACCTCTCCCAGGAATAATTTTTCAGAAAAATCCCATCACATTGATTTCAACAGTCACACACATAAGCAACGAGTAAGCCCAAAAGGCAATGTCACAGAAATGTTCTATGTATTTTGGTCTTTATTTGATGTGTCTACTCAAATTGTAAAATGTGATGATATATATATATATGTAATGATTTTCACAAAATTATTAACATAAAATATCACCCATACTGTATCCTAGACTGTCAATGCTTATCTAGTAACTGAATGTTTGTACCCTCTTGTCAACAAGTCTCCATTTACTTCATGTCTCCAATCCCAACAACCATTCTGCTCTGTTTCTAGGGGTTTGACATTTTAAGATCTCACATATAACTGAAAAGAGGCAGTATTTGTCTTTCATTTTATATAGCATAATGTCCTTCAGGTATCATAATTTCTTAGGTGGATTATGTGTTTCTTTTTTAAGCATTTTATTGAAACACAGTATACATATAAAGAAAAGCACATAATTATACAGACAAATGTGTATTTTGTCATTTGATCACACTCATAACCAATACCCAAATTAAGAATAAAGCTTTAATAGTATCCCAAGAGTCCTCATTATTCCCCCACTTTTTTATGTGTGAAAGAAGAGGATGTTTTCGTTTACTAGTATGACTCAGTGAAGTCTATTTATAGCTATATCGCAGATGAGATTTTTATACTCTGTATATTAACTGCCACAAATAATATGATATTTTACTTTTGAGTCTGGCTTATTTCACTTAACATAATGACCTCCTGTTGCATCCATTTTGTAGCAAATGTTGGAGTTTCATTTTTTTTTCTGTGGCCCAGTAATATTCCATCTTGTATATATACCACATTTGTCTTTATCCAGTAATCAGTTGGTGTACACCTATGTTGACTTTGTATCTTAGCTATGGTGAATTGAGCTGCTATAAACATAGGAGTACATGTAAACCTTCCATATGTTGATTTCTGTTCTGCTGGATATACTCCCAGGAGTGGGATAACTGGGTCATATCTATTTTTATTTTTATCTATTTTTAGTTTTCTGAAGAATTTTCATACTAACTTCCATTATAGTTAGACCAGTTAACATTCCTACCAACAATGTAGCAGGGCACCATTTTCTCCACACTTACATCAGATAGTCCTAGTTTTTATCTCATGTCCTTTTTCTGCCCCAGGATCTCATCCCAGCTAACACATGACCTTATTCATCATATTTCTAGATTCCTCTTGGCAATGACAATCCTTTAAACTTTCCTTGCATTTCATGATCTTGAAAAATTTCATGAGTACTGCTCAACAATTTTATAGATTTTTCTGCTATGCTTCTCATGATTTTATCAGGATTATGGACTTTTTTTATGAAAAAGATCCCAGATGTAAAAAGTCATTCTCATTATATCAGATCTAAAGTATATACCATCAGCATGACATCACTTGTTAGGGCTCATTTTTTCAACTAGGTTAATGTAGGATTTGTCAGGTTCATTTGTTTCAAAGTTACTCTTGGCACTTCCTTTACATACTCTACTCTTTGGAAGGATGTCACTTCGTGCAGCTGATAATTTCAGAGTAGTTATGTGCCATGATTCTACACAGCTACATATATTATTTGTAATACTCCCATATCATAAATTTGTCACAAGCCTCCTCTAATGGGTAAGAAAACTGAGGTTTAGGAAGATTAAGGAACGGGGCTGGCACTGTGGTATGAAGCACTAAGCTGCTGTCTGCAGCACAGGCATCCCATATAGGCAATGTTTCAAGTCCCATCTGCTTCACTTCCAGTCTAGCTTCCTGCTAATATGCCTGGGAAAGCAGCAAAAGATGGTCCAAGTACTCAGGCCCCTGCACCCACTTAGGAGACCTGGAAAAAGCTCCTGGCTTCAGATCAGCTCAGTTCTGATTCCACCATTTGGGTAATGAAATATCTGATGGCAGCTCTCTGTCTCTGTCTCTCCCTCTCTCTCTCTGTAACTCTGTCTTTCAAATAAATAAAAATAAATATTTTTAAAAAGTTCAAGGGAACTAGGCCAGGTTTTGTAGCCCTCTTATGCTTTTAATTTTTTTGTTTTTTAATTAGTTTTAACAGATTTGATATGCTTTGTACATTCAGTTCTAGGAATATAATGAAAATCCCTCCCACACTGCCTGCTTGACTCACTCCTTCCCCTCTCCCTCCCACCCTCCTTCCTCCTTCCTTTTTTTTTTAAGCTTTTGAGAAAACATACTTTAATATTTTGAATTTACATTACTGTAAAATGCATAATACTTCATCCAATAAGAATCTTGATAAGTAAAAACTAAAAAGACCCTTGTTTAGTGGAAATATAAACAATGGCTATAAACAGACAATGGAAAAATGACAATTTCGCCCACATATAGTAAATTTTAAAGAAATCACAGATCATTCAAACAATAGTAGCACAACATTCTTAACCATTGGTTTGACTGACAAAGGTATAAAACAAAGGCATACAAAACCATATTTGCAGCAATATTGATACATAAGGGCATTTTTATTATTTTTAAAAATTTAGCTCCAACAGGAAAATATGTGGTATTTCTATTTCTGGGTCCAGCTTATTTCACTCAACATGATGTTTTCCAGTTGTATCCATTTGCTGTAAATGGTAGAATTTCATTTTTTAAAATAACTGAATACTATCCCATTGTGAATATATACCACATTTTCTTTGTCCATTCACCTGATGATGAACACTGTGGTTGATTCCAAATTTTGGCTACAGTGAACAGTGCTGCTATGAACATGGTGGTAAAGGCATCTCTTTGATATATTATGTCTTTTGGGTATATACCCAGCAGTGGGATCGCTAGATCATAAGGCAAGTCTATTTCTAATTTTTTTTTGTGGTATTAATACCTTTTATTGATGATTTTGGTATATGAAATTATTGTATACACACATATATTATATACATATGTAATTTTATATGTATTATACATATATGTATTATATATAGTGGGAGCAACTTTCATGTCTTTTTTTTTTTATATATAAAGCTTTTATTTAAAGAATATAAATTTCCAAAGAACAGCTTATGGATCACAATGGCTCCCCCCCCCACAACCTCCCTCCCTCCCCCTACCCTCCCCTCTCCCGCTCCCTCCCGCCCTCCGCCCACATCAAGATTCATTTTCAATTCTCTTTATACACAGAAGATCAATTTAGTACATATTACGTAAAGATTTCAACGGTTTGCCCTCGCATAGAGACACAAAATGATAATACTGTTGGAGTGCTAGTTGTAGTATTAATTCACAATGTACAGCACATTAAGGACAGAGATCCTACATGATTTTTTTTTAAAAAATTGATTAATTGTCTATGCAATTTCCAGTTTAACACCAAGATTTTTTAATCATTTGCAATTATCTTTATATAAAGAAGATCGATTCAATATATACTATGTAAAGATTTCACCAGTTTGCACCCACTCAGAAACACAAAGTGCAAAAATACTGTTTCAGTACTAGTAATAGCATTATTTCACATTGGATAACACATTAAGGACAGATCCCTCATGAGACGTAAGTACACAGTGACTCCTGATGTTGATTTAACAATTTGACACTCTTGTTTATGGCGTCAGTAATCTCCCTAGGCTCTGGTCATGAGTTGCCGAGGCTATGGAAGCCTTTAGGGTTCGCCGACTTCGATCTTATTCGACAGGGTCATAGTCAAAGTGGAAGTTCTCTCCTCCATCAGTTTCCACAGTGGCTGCACAAATTTACATTCCCACCAACGATGTGTAAGTATTCCTCTTGCCCACGTCCTCGCCAGCATTTGTCAATCTCCGTGTTTCAAATTTTAGCCACTCTGACAGAAGTGAGGTGATATCTCATCGTAGTTATGACTTGCATTTCCCTGATGGCTAGTGATGTTGAGCATCACCGATGCTTTCCCAGGTCATTAGAAGGGAGCAGGATCGGAAGTGGAACAGCCAGGACTCGAACTGGCACCCATATGGGACAGTGGCTTCAGCCGCCACACCACAATGCCAGCCCCATCTATTTGGTTCTTCTTAATGGCTTCTATCTCCCTAGTAATATTTTCATTCATGTCATTCATTGATTTCCTCAGTTCTTTAATCTGCCTTTCTGTATTTTCTTGCATCTCACTGAGTTTCTTTACAATCATCTGTCACTTCATAGCTTTCCTTCAGTTCAGGATCTAATTCTAGAGGATCACTGTGTTCTTTTGGAGGCATCATGCTACCCTACTTCTTCAGGTCTTCTGTGTCCCATGTTGATGTCTGTGCATCTGGTAAAATTGCCCCTTCCTTTTTTTATGAAGTAGCCTTTATTGGAAAAGAGCTTATGGTTTAGCTGGAATGCAGGGTATCACTTGGCTTGCTACTTTGGCTTTGGTTCTAGGTGAGCCCAGGAGTATAGTATGAGTGATTTCTTTTGTTTTCATCAACCTCAGTAGTATCTATAAGTGACACAGTGGTCTAATCTGCTGCAATTTGTAGGGATGAGTGTGGCTTTGAGATGAATACAGATTTCCTACAGTGTGTATCTTTGGTCCACAGAGACTTTGGTGTCAGTCTGCTTGGTGTTTGATAGCCAGGGCCTTGTTCTTGGTGCTGAAGGAAACAAGGGTGGCAGTCCCTTTGTCCAACTGGCAAGTCATGAGTGATGCTGGGGCTTGTGGCACCAATGCATATGACTGTGTGATGTAGATGGACCTTTTTCAGCTCCTACTAGAAGGCTCTAACTGGAGCTGTGTCTTATAATACCAATGGCCCTAGTTAGCACCAGGCAATGTGAACTGAGCTTTGCTCCAATCCTACAGAATGACTATAGGATATACAGGATATTTTGCTCTAGATACTGAGTCCAGAGAGGTAGAGTACAGGTAGGTTCTTAGTTACACTGGGTAGATTACAGTGGCACTGAGAAATTTAGAACAGATTACAGTCCAGGTGTTACAGGGTAGAGTACGATCATTACCAAGATCTCCCAGGGTAGGAGATTTTATTTATAGGCAGATGCTGGTGTTAAGGTGAATCTTTCTGGCTCATGTAGGGTGCCGGAGCATAGCTCATGGGCAAATGCCCAAAACTCTCCGTGGCAGAATGCAGCAGATCTGTCCTTTGCCCCACATGTTGCCCTGACTCTTCTCTGGTGCTGGTAGGTGTGGAACAGAGGAATGATGTGCAACATTTTGCTGCCAAGCATGGTTTTCTGCAGAAGTAGGGGAGGGGAGGGAAAAACATAGTATCACTGTTTCAAGCCCAGCAGTTGCTCAGATCCCAGCCTGCTTCCAGACTGAAGTAAAAGTCAATGGGTGCCTGGAATTCCCTCTCAGCTAAGACTGCCAATGGTGGGGAACACAGCAATTTCTTCCTACCTTGACGCGGTAAGGTGGAGCTACAGTGCTGTCTCTGTCTTCTCTCCTCTTGTCCCATGGAGTTCTCACTTTTTTTTCACTTACTTTGCAAAAATTTCCATCTGTCAGACCCCTGAAAACATGACTCTTCCTTTGTTCTTTTCATATCCCAGAACAGTTGAAGTTAGTGTGAATTATTTTTATGAGACCTATGGTTGATCCTGTTACCCACTAAATATGGGAAAAATTGGGTTAAGAGATATACAGACATTGAAGTGGTCACCATACTTTCAAAATACCAAATGAATAGTAAAGGTAAGAAAAGAAGCAGTATTTTAAACTACAGTGCTAAGAATATCACCAAGTTGGGGCCGGTGCCATGGCTCACTTGGTTAATCCTCCATCTGCTGCGCCAGCATCCCATATAGGCACCAGATTCTTGTCCCAGTTGCTCCCCTTCTAGTCCAGCTCTCTGCTGTGGCCTGGGAAGGCAGTGGAGGATGGCCCAAGAGCTTGGGCCCTGTACCCACATGGGAGACCAGGAAGAAGCACCTGGCTCCTTGCTTCGGGTCGGCGTAGTTCCTGCCTTAGTGGCCATTTGGGGGGTGAACCATCGGAAGGAAGACCTTTCTCTCTGTCTCTCTGTCTCTCTGTCTAAAACTCTACCTGTCAAATTTAAAAAAAAAAAAAAAAGAATATCACCAAGTTGATAAAGAGAGAGTTTTCAGATTGAGAAAAAATAGAACCACTAACAGGGAAGGCAAATCCAATTATACATATTATGATGAAATTGCAGAATATCAAAGAGAAGGATATTATATTAAATGAGACTGATCATTGACATGGTAGTATGAGAGAAATGGTGGACTCCTTCCTCAATCAAAAAAGATGTAACTGATGAAACAATTTACATGAATTATTAAAGTACTTAGAAATTTTCTTAAGAGTAAAAACCAAATGGACAACTATCTATTCAAGAAAATCTGTTAAAATTAGTCAAGAACAGCCAAAATGTATGGCATTTAACCCATGAATCACTATTATTCCCTATCTTACCCTCCTTTCCCAATGTCCAAAATCAGTGTAATCAAAGGTCTACTTCAATCATTCAAAGCCAAGAATATGAAATTTCTTGTTTATTCAGTTCTTAGGATAGAACTATAGTTTTATTATTTTTATTACAGTCGTAAATTGCAAAAGCTTTATTTTGGAAAGCCAAGAACAAGACGACAGGTCTCCTATACTTCCTTCGGGATCTATAAAATGAGACACTATACCAAGCACAGGCTTGGAAACAAAACAAACCTGGCTCATCGCACTTAGAAGCTACGTACAATTAAGGGAAAAAATGAGTGCCAGTCCAGTTCCATACCAGTTCAACAGAGTTGTCACTCTAAAAGAAATAAGCCACTATGCCAACCCTTAGCCCAGATGCAGAAACACAGACTCTTTCCAGGGTGAGATGTAAATAGAAAAAGAGAGTTCACATTTGTGCCTGATGATTCTTACAAAACTTGGAAGAAACTGGGGAGAGTTTTATGTCGATGGAGATTGTTGAGCACAGTGGAGATTACTAACTGAATGAGAAGAAACTTACAGCTCTATAATACTCATTCTTCTTGGCATTATTCTTGGATCTAGAAAAAAAACTCTAAAATTTGTGTGGAAATAAGAGAGACCACAAATAGCTTAATCAATAAAAACAAAGCAGGAGGCATCACAATACTAGATTTCAAGACATATTACAGGACATTTACAACCCAAACAGCCTGGTAACAGCACAAAAAAATAGACACGTGGACTAACGGAAGTGATTAATCCAAGCATCTAAAATGAACCAATCTTTGACCGAAAAGCTAAAATCATTTCCTGGCAAAAGGGCAGCCTCTTCCACAGAAGATGTTGTAAAAATGGGATCTCTGCATTCAGAAATATAAAACAGGATCCCTATCTAACACTCTATAGAAAAACAAACAATAAACCTCACAACTGATTAAAGATCTAAACCTAAGAACAGAAATCAGGAGATGAGTAGAGGAAAACATAGGGGAAACACTGTAAAACATTTACATAGCAAAGAATTCTTGAATAAGATTAAAGAAACACAAAAAATGAAAGCAAAAATAGGAAAATTGGATTATATCAAACTAACAAGTTTCTGCACAACAAAGGAAATACTCAACAAAGTAAAGAGGCAACTGGTAGAATGGGAGGAAATATTTGCAACCTATGATCTAATAAAGGATTTGTATCTAAAACATATAAAGAGCTCAAAAAGCTAAACAACACCAAAACAAATAATCCAGTGATGAAATGGTCAAAAAACATGAACAAGCATTTCTCAAAGAATGAAATACAATGGACACACGAAAAAAAATCTAGGATCTCTAGTCACCAGAAAAATGCAAATAAAAAACCACAATGAGGTTTCACCTCACCCCAGTTAGAAAGACTGTCACCCAAAAATCAAAAAATAACAAATGATAGTGAGGATGTGGAGAAAACGGAACCCAAATACACTGCTGGTGGGAATGTAAACTATAACAACTGTTTTGGAAGATAGTATGGAGATTCTTCAAAAATATGAGAATCAATCAATCATATGACCCAGCCATTCTACTCGTGGAAATTTACCCAAAGGAAAAGAAATCAGCACATGATAGAGTTGTCTGTACCCTATGTTTCCAGCAGCTCAATTCAAAATAGTTATGATATGGGATCAACCCAGATGTCTACCAACTAATGATAAAAGATTATCTGCTATATATACATGATGGACTATTACTCAGCCATAAAAAAGAATGAAATCCTGTCTATTACAATAAAACAGATAGACTTAAAGAACACTATACTTAATGAAAAAAATGAGGTACAAAAGACAAATATCCTAGGTTTTCTTTGATTTGTGTCTAATATTTAGAGTACAAAAAGTTATATATATGAAATTGACGTCTTGACATTTGATTATTATTTATAAACCTGGTTTATACTTCTGTAGAACAGTGAGTGGTCTATCTTCTATTTGTTGTATTCATTTTTTAACTTTTATTTAATAAATATAAATTTCAAAAGTATAACTTTTGGATTATAGCAGTTTTTCTCCCCATAACCATCCTCCCACCCACAAACCATCCCATCTCCTACTCTCTCTGCCACCCCATTCTTCATTAAGATTCTTTTAAAATTATTCTTATATACAGATGATCAACTTAGTATATACTAAGTAAAAATTTCAACAGATTGTACCCAAACAGACACACAAAGTATAAAGAATTGTTTGAATGCTGCTTTACCATTAATTCACATTGTACAACACATTAAGGACACAGATCCTACATGGGGAGTAAGTGCACATTGTTGTAGTCTTTATTTATTGGAGGATTAAGTCTGTGACTATAAAGTAAATTGAAACATGCTATTATAAAAATCAAAAGAAAAAAACAGAAATGTTGTAAGAGAGGGTGGGAAGTATGATGGGCCTAGACTGTGTATATGAAATACATAAAATGTGCTCTCTTTATATAATAAGAAAATTAAGAAATTCTGAGAGATGAGAAAGATTATAATAACCCAGAGTTACCACAATACATTCCCTAAAACATCTACTTTTCAATGAAAAATCATGAGGCATGCAAACAGATAGGTGTGACCTTCCTACAGCAATAAAGCAGACAAGAAAATATGCCTGTGGGAAAGGTCAGGTGTCAGATTTAACAGGGACAAAAACAGAGTTCAAGACACCCATTTTAAATATATTCAAATAACTAATGGAAACAATACTTAAATACTTGTAAGAAAACTATGATGACAATGTTTCACCAGAAGAAATTATAAAGAGATGGAAATTACATCTAAACGGAACCAAATGAAAGTTTGGTTACTTCACTTATGATGGGATTTCATGCAAATAAAACTGTATTAAGTTGTAACCAAAACAAACTGGAAATGCACTTAGTAAACTTCACCTACCAAACATAGCTTAGCAACGCAGTGCTACCACACTATAATACTGTTGCAGAGTATTACTTGTTTACTCTGTGATCATGTAGCTGACAGCGCTACAGTTGCCTAACCACCAAGTATCTCAAGAGAGCATCTTAACAGTGCATTGCTAGCCCAGAACAAGACCAAAATTCAAAATTTGTAGTATGGTTTCTACTCAATACATATTACTCTCATACCCTAATATAATAAAAAAAAATCACATTCTGAACTACTGTAAGTCAAGGGTGATCTATCTTTGAATTCATAGAAAACAGAATCAGCAAAATTAAAGGTAATTATATAATTATAAAATATAGTATAAATACATATTTGTCCTTTTTTCTCTTAATTCATGAAAAATTATATAATATATACTCATAAATAATTATATTATTTATATTGAGTATTTGAGACCCAGAAATCTATATATTTGAGAATAATAGCACAAAGAAGCCAGATGAAGACAACAAAATGTACTGAGGTATGCAAATGACATCAGTGGTAATTTGAAATCATAGGAATAAAAGACAGCCAGAAATAGTTGAAAAGAAGGATAATGTAATAAATTCTATAAATATATACTTGAACTCCTTTCATTTCTCAGTTATTTAATAAACATAAAATTTTGTAAGGCAATATTTATAATGTCTCATTGTTGGGCTTTTCAAAAAGAGATATAATATTGCAATTACAAAACAGAAAGGGAGAAGAGAGAATTGAGATAAATTTTTCTATATCTCACTGTAATTGTTAGTATAATATAAATTCTGATAACACAGATGGTAAGCTATAGACCAATGACTAAGAAAATAATTTCTAAACACAAGAAAATTAAATCATTTAAAATGTTACACTAAAAATTTTAATGTAAAAGAAAACAGTAAAATAGGAATAGCAAACAAAAAATTATATGGAATATATACAACACAGAAAACAAAATGGGAGGCAAAGCTATATCAGTAACAAAATTAAATATGAATGCATTAAACAATCCAATCAAACAGCACACAATGTTTTTATTAAACCTAAAACATTTTTAGTAATAGGATACAACAATATGCTCTTCTCAGGACAGAGAAGACAGAAACAGATTTGATGAAAGGGGATGGAGAAAAATGAACCATTAAGAAAAGCAATCATAAAAGAAATGAAGGGCTATATTAATATAAGGCAAACTAGATTTTAAGCAAAACTGACACTGGAGGAATAGTTTCTAACAATAACAGCATCAATCAATCCTGAAGATACACTAATTATAAAACATTCACCTAACAGTAGAGCCCTAAAATTCATAAAGCAAAATATGACATAGTTGAAGGGAAAAGAGAATAATCTAACAATAATATTTTGATACTTAAGTACCAAACTTCCATAATGGGCAGAATGAGTAGAAAAAATATCAGAAATAGAGAACTTGAATGGTGTGCCATGGTTTGAATGTTTGTGTCCTCTACAAAATTCACTGCTTGAAATCAAATCCCAATGCGGAATGTTAGGGATGGGGCCTTTAATATTTAAGTCAGAGGCGGGGTGGGGGGGACACCATTAATGGATTAATGCTACTTCCTAGGGGTGGGTGTTACTACACTGTAGATTAAGCTGCTACTTGAAACAACTGTATGATGTATGGAAGTGCCTGGGTTCAAGTCCCGCCTCTATTTCTGGTCCAGCTTCCTTCTACTGCACAGAGAGGCAGCAGATGATGGCTCAAGTACTTGGGTCGCTGTCACCCATGTGGGAAACAGTGTTCCCAGCTCCTGTCTCAAGCTGGCCCAGCCCTGACTGTGATGGATATTTGGAGAGTGAACCACAGATGGTTGTTGCTCTGCCTTTCAAATAAATAAATACGCATCATAACAAGAGCTCCCAGAAGTAGGTTCCCTTTCTCTTTACCCTTCCAACTTGTGCTATGTGACCAGAAAGAAGACCTTTGCCGGATGTTGATAACTGGATCTCAGATGTCCCAGCCTCCAGAACTATAACTGTTCTTTATAAATTACTCAACCTCGGGCATTGTTTCAGCACCACAAAATGGGCCAACGCTAAAATAACGAGATTAATGGATATTCATACATTACTCCATCCAAAAGAATAATACATAGTCTTTCTTCTCTAGTGCAAAAAGTAACATTTTCTAAGACAGAGTCCATGCTAAACCATAAAATAATACTGAATAAATTTAAATGCATTAAAATAAAAAATATATTCTCTGACTGCACTGGCATTAAACGAGAAGACAATAAAAATTTTTAGAACTTCTCAAAGATATTTAAATTAAATGACATAATCCTAAATAACCAAAAAGTAAATGGAGAGGTCACAAAGAGTTAGAAAATTCTGATACACTAAAACTTATGAGATGCAGCTGAAAATGTTGACAGAAAAACTTATAAGCATCTATATTTAAGAAAGACATCAAATCAATGATTTGCTGCCTTAAGAAATTTAAATAAGAACTAAAGCCAAAACAAGCATAAGGAAATGATTGAGAGAATAGTGGGAATAAACAATAGATGAAATCAACCAAACATATAGAGTTTCCTTTAAAATGTATTCAATTATAAAAGCTTTAGGTTGACTAAGGGAAAAAAAAGATAAAATACTCAAATTCCTAAATCAAGAATGAGAGAAAACATCACTACCAACCACACAGATATAAAATGGTTTACAAAGAAAACAACAGAAGAACTGTATGTCAGTAATTAGTTAGCAAAAGTGATTCAAGAAGAGGGAAAATATGAGCAGAACAATAAGAAGTAACATTTTCCATCTTCTTGAGTCACTTTTACTTGTTTGTGTCTTCCTAGGACATTTGCCCATTTCATCCAAGTTTTCTAATTACCAACATATAGTTCTTATATTTTTTCTTCATATATGAGGTCACTTAAGCAAGTTTGTGGAAAATGAAATTAAAATGGGTTTTATTGGTGCAAAAATACTTTGAAGTCCATGCATAGTTTTCTCATAATACACTTCTTTGTGAGCTTTTATGAAGACCCCTCTTAGATATGCTCTCACTTGATCACATAATATTTCTAAAATGCCAAGTTAAGCTTTGACTTTCTTTTCCTAGTAGATGGGCTCTTTGCTTCTCCTTCGCTCGCCCTACCTCTCCCTCTCCCCCCACCACACACACCCCAAACCCTCATTTTGGAGAAATTCTATTTTCAGATAAATCAAAGCCTGCAAAAAAGACCCTTTCTTTCAGTTTTCTCATGCCCAAGTACTTCTCAAATACTCCAGATATTCCCTCTTGATTTCCAAAGATGCAAATAAATCTTTAAAAATATCTGGGCTGTCATTGTGGTATGGTAACTAAGGTGCCACTTGCAACACCAGCATTTTGTTCGAAGTAACCTCCCGATTACTTCTCCACTAGGTTTCTCTGTGTCCTCTGGAGGAACACACAATGAGGTGAGGCAAACCCTCCTCTCTTGGCTTCTGCTGCACTTGCCCCACATCCCATGCTCACACATGATGTGCCTTTTATATTGTGACTTCTCTCTGCAATTTCCCCCAAACCATCAATGCAAACTGGGTCATGCTATGCCTGTGGGATCAGGTGACAGGGTACAACTCAAGAAATCAAGTGGTTCTCGGGAGGTTTTCAGAACTGTACCATCAGAGATACTACCAATAACCAATCCAAGCAATTCACCGAGTCTTCACTTTCCTGCCTTGTGCTTTAAACTCACTACCTCAGCTTGGATATTCATGACATTTTACTCAGAGAACTATCCATAACATCCACCCACCACAGTTGATTTCCTGTAAAAATAGCTGAAATCAGAGAAGAAGCTTTGTGGCAAAAAGTTTTCAGAGTAAATGCTGTTTTTCAGTCATACAACAATGCCCTGAGTTATTGCTGTGGCTTACTAATCCTCACTGTGTTTGTGTGTGTGTTTCAGTATGAGTTACTATGAGTCTGGGTTTCTGCAAGGTAGTGATACGTTCTCAATTGCTAGTTATTTTCCAGGAATGTCTTTTCTTGTCATGTGTGCAATTAGTCATTAAAAAACCACATTTATCGCTATAAAGCAAGGCTAGGATTAATGCTGACCTATTACTTTTCCCTGGTTTGTGTATTTTTCCCCATTTGTTCCACAGTGCATGAGCTCCACGTTCTTTTATTAAGAAAAAAGAAAAACATTTACATTGGCCAACTTCACTGCATTTTGTTAACTGCCATTTGTTTCAAAGATTCTATCTGTGCTCTGTCACTTGTTTCTATCTGACATGCTCGCCGTATTATTTAGTAAGACATTTCCTATACCATTTGGGATCCCCTTGACAGAAACACCAATGCTGAAACTTCTTTCATCATATTAATTTAGTTGGTGCTGGAAATCACATTTAGGAAAGCTTTCTTTTTCACACAATCATAGTTGATAGTCAAAGTGAATTGTTCCCCTCTTTAGGGACACAGAAAGCAGATTCATGCTGTACTTAGGATAGACCATCATGGGCACTGTGGAATCAAGTCGCTTCTTTTCTCTTGTGAGGAACAAAACTGAACAGTTTTGGCCTGAACAGAATGGCCTATGTCTGGTATGGTTCTGTTGCTGCAAGAAACTGCTTGAGCCTCTACTACTCAGATCCTTTTCCCTTTAACCTTATATGCAGCAGCTGAGAGGTAACAGCTGTTTCGGTCAATGTCAAACCTTGCCCAGAGGAGCACGCATATTGCTCATCCTACATATTTAGATATCTGTTTTGGCTTCCGTACCCGTGCACATCTGCCAAGGTGTCAAGGCTCACAAAGAAAGGAACGATTCTCACTGAGCACCAAGGAGAAGCAGAATTGGTCTTGGCATCATTTTGCTACATTGCTCTTGCTCTCAGTTAAAGACAAAGGAATAGGTTCTCATGTGAAATGTACCTGCGAGCAAAAATCAACCACTGTCATCTTTATAGCCCCTTAAAGCTGTAGAGAGAATATTCATATATATCATCCCATTTTTCCTTCACCAGAATCATGTTTGATACAGTTGATTACACTCTGTTTACCCAGGTGTTAACCATCCAAATAGCTTCCATTATTGGGGGGCGGGGAGGACTATGTAAGTACAAAGAAGCTCCTTCCTTTACCAACTTTAGAGTGAAAACCATAACTGAATTTAGGCCAATCAGTAAATTTGATTTTTACTTTGTGCAGGCATGGACATAGCACATCTGCTGACCCAGGGTGAGTCTCAGGAAATTTTCTAAACATCCTGGGATGAAGATGTTACCTCTTTCTGTCATGTGGAATTGACAGACTCTAACTCTCGAAACTACTGGATGCCATCTTGGACCTTGAGGGAAATTAACCATAGGATGAAATTGACACCTGTGGAAGGCCAAGCCAACTACTTAAGTCAGGTTTTTGGAATACGGTAACAGAATAGGGATCAAGACTCATGTAAAACTAAACATTTTGCCGGTGTCAATCAGGCAAAATGTTGCTGTTGTTGAAAGCAGTTTTTTTTTTTTTTTGGTTACTTAATATCTGAAAGTCATTTGATAAGGAAGGTTACCTTGGATGAGCTTCCCTAAAAACAGAATCGAGGCAGGAAATTGGGAATGGAAGTATATATAACATTTTAACCCATGATGAGATAGAAAATGAAGAAATTCAGGGAAGGAGAAAAGCCAGTAAGAGAAATAGTGCTCATTTTCTAGTTGTGTCATTTTTTATGTGTTCCTTCACTTCACTGAGTTTTTGTTTCTTTCCTCGAAAAATAGAAATAACTATGATTTTTTTCAAAGGTTAATTAGAAATAAATATCTTGGTTGGAATGGCAAAATAAAAAAAGAAAGAAATGTTGCTGCTGTAGCAAATTGGAATTAAAATGTGGGTACTTAGAAGGATCATGCAGAATGAACTCAGAATTGTCTCTCTGAAGGCTGGGAGGTTGCATAACCTTAAACCACGTCCCACACCTCTCTGAGACATGGCTGGGGCATTAACACCCCCTCCGGCACTTACAGCCTGCAACTGAAGTCAGGTTGGACAGCTTCCGCATGGCACTAAAACCTTGGTCAGAAAGGTGAAGAATGTCCTAGGGCGCTTCTGGTAATATATGAAGGGCACTGACCTGACCACACAGCAGGGCTCGAGTGCAGGGAGGCTGCAGAGTTGGAAGGAAGGCTAAATACAGGGAGGAGCAATGAAGGGAAGAAGAGAGGGAGAAAATGCTGTTCTAGACGAGGAATTAGTCACAATTTTATATTCATGTGTTCTAGACTTTAATTACACATGATCAAATTTAAATAAGTAATGAGCAATGGTTATGGCACAAAAACACTGAAAAGTGCTGTTTACTGAACTTTTACTACACACAGGACTGTGTTAAATGCTTCCCATAGACTCACATGACTTCATGTGATCTGTAAAACAACCCCTTGAGAAAACGATATTACCTATTAAAAACAAACAAAAAAAAAAGCCAGAAGCTTGAGTGAAGAAACTCGTGTCATTTTCTCCACACCTTATGTTTGCCATATCAGAGGTAGGTCCCACACTTGGGTCTTTCTGACTCCAGTTATTTCACAACTCGGTTTTTTAAATTTTTTTTTTGACAGGCAGAGTGGACAGTGAGAAACAGAGACAGAGAGATAGGTCTTCCTTTGCCATTGGTTCACCCTCCAATGGCCGCCGCGGCCAGCGCACCGCGCTGATCCGAAGGCAGGAGCCAGATGCTTCTCCTGGTCTCCCATGGGGTGCAGGGCCCAAGCACCTGGGCCATCCTCCCCTGCACTCCCGGGCCACAGCAGAGAGCTGGACTGGAAGAGGAGCAACCGGGACTAGAACCCGGTGTGCCAATGCCGCAAGGCGGAGGATTAGCCTAGTGAGCCGTGGCACCAGCCCAACTCTGCCTTTTTTTTAAAAAAAGATTTATTTATTTGAAAGACAGAGTTACAAAGAGAAGCAGAGACAGAGAGGGAGGTCTTCCATTTGCTGGTTCACTCCCCAGATAGCCGCAATGGCCAGAGCGGAGCTGAGCTGATCCAAAGCCAGGAGCCAGGAGCTTCTTCCTGTTCTCCCACATGGGTGGGGCCCAAGGACTTTCCCAGGCTATAGCAGAGAGCTGGATTGGAAGAGGACCAGCTGGGACTCGAACTGGCGCCCATATGGGATGCTGGCACTACAGGCCAGGGCTTTAAACCCGCTACTCCACAGCACCGGCCCCACAACTCTGTCTCCTAACCCAGCCACAACAGGTAAGCAAGTGAGGGCAGACAAAGGCATCACCATAAGTGAACACTTTAATTCTCAACGTAAATGTTCCTCTGAATTTCTCTGATGAATTTCAATACAATTTAATTTTAAGATAAAGTTTGCTGACTTCTCAAAATCTCATCTAATTTTATTCTTCAGTAAGATGAAAGAGTTGAATCATAGAATCGCTGATGATTCTGGTAATTCTCAGATTATGTAATTGTGTCTGACATAGCATTCAAAAGTGAATACGAGCAACTTTTGAAACACTTTGCACATGTACGTATACCAGAGAATAGATGCTTTCAAATGAGTAAAATTGCAATGTGCATTTGGGGTTTCTTAGGACTTAAGGGAAAACAGAGTTATTTGTGGGACAATCAGAAATAAAGATAAATATAATTTCATCTTTCAAACTTACTTGTTGAGTATCTGCCTTAAATAGGTATTATATAGCCATCAAAATTTCAGTTCCCAAAAACAAATGAGCACAAAACAATGTCCAAGAGTTTTTGACAGTAGATTAAATGCAGCAAGAATTTCTTCTCTTGAACGGGGTGGCGGTAATGTAGGTTGGATTCAGGAAAGGTAAAAGAAAAAGCTAATTCTAATTTGTGCCCCAGTTTGTGTGACATCTAGACGAAGGTAGACAATTGTCTAGGAAAGCAGTGTTGTATGAAAGCCTGTGACGGACACGCTCGCACTCAAGCACCTGTAATGTGACAATCATCTGGGAATGGCCCTAGGAAATGAACCTAACCTGGAGAGAGGCAATGATTCATGAGTGACCTCCGCTGACCATTTTCTGTGTGGACCACGAGTCCCTTTACCTCTCAAGCCAGAGTGTTTCTGTCTTTCGAATGATGTGTAACCACAACTCTGTCAACCAGTCGCTTGTTGTATACACAGTGACTGAGCCAGCTACTCAGAGAAATAATCCTGATGATGATAAATAGCTACTATTTCTTGAGCTACTGTAGAACTCCTTTACAAGATGGGGGTTGAAAAACTGTTGCCTCAAGAAAAATGTCTGCAGGCCAAATCACAAAGTGAATTAAAGTTTTTAATGTTTTAAATGTAAGAAATGACTGTACATAATTAACTTCCACTGGTAAGATTTTTTTTTTAAATCTATTGAGTAATTTTTCATGGAATTTACAAATTAATTTAAAAAATTGGTACTCCAACTAAATTCACTTAAGTATAGAAAATATTTTTTCTATTTTAGCTGCTTTCTCCTTTGCTTTAAACAAATAAACATTTAAAAGTAAAAGTAACTTTTTAAAAATGTTTTAAATTTATTTATTTGAAAATCAGATTTACAGAAAGAGAGAAAGAAAGAGAGATCTTCCACCTGCTGGCTCACTCCCCAGATGACCACAGTGGACAAGGCTGGGCAAGAGAGAAGCCAAGAACCAACCGGGAACGTCTTCCGGATTTCTCAGGTAGGTGCAGGGACCCAGGCACCCAGACCATCTTCCACTGTGTTAACAGGTGTATTAGCGTCACTGAAGAAGCCTCAACCTCCTGGACCAGAACACTGGCCCCCACAGCTGCAACTTTCAAATTGCTGACCTTAAGGGGCCAGCGCTGTGGCAGAGCGGGTAAAGCCACCGCCTGCAGTGCCAGCATCCCATATGGGTGCCAGTTTGAGTCCTGGCTGCTCCATTTCAGATCCAGCTCTCTGCTATGGCCTGGGAAAACAGTGGATGGTGGCTCAAGTCTTTGGGCCCCCACGCCCGCAAGGGAAGACCTGGAGGAGGCTCCTGGCTCCTGGCTTAGCAGCTCTGGCCGTTATGGCTATTTGGGGAGTGAACCAGCGGATGGAGGTTCTCACTCTCTCTCTCTGCCTCTCTTTCTCTCTGTGTGTAACTCTGACTTTCAAATAAAAAAAAAAATAAGTCTTTTCAAAAAAATTGCTGACCTCAAAGAATAAAGCCTAACCTTTGTTAAACAACTGATACCAAAGTCAAGTCACCCATATTTTATATTAAACTATGTTCATTCAGTTCTCATTATCAAAATAGTTGTATAGAATAAAAGTTTGTCCAAGAAATGCATATGAATTATTTTTCATTTTAAACAATTTACATAAGGGAGCAAATTGCATGTATTTCATATATACAATTTAAAAGCATGATACTTCCTACTTTTTCCCCTTCCTTCTTCCCCCCAACCATCTCTCCCCCTTTTCTTATTTTTCTTTTAATAATTACAATGACATACTTTCAATTTTCTTTATAAACACAAGCTTAACCCTCCACTAAATCAAGAATTCAACAAGTCATCAAACCACTGTTCCTCAAGAATATAGACAAAGGTTATAAATAATAATCAAATCTCAAAATGTCAATTTTGCTCAGATACAGTACTTTTTTGTATTTTATTAGTTACCGAAAACCAGAGAAAATGTGTTTGTCTTTTGATCCTGGCTTATTTCACTGACGTTGGTAAAGTCTTCAGATACATTCATATGGCTTGTCTGTCTGTAATTCTCTGTGTTTCATGGTGCACCACATTTGATATAGAAAAACATTGTCTTGCTTTATATAAAAAAAAAAAAAAGAAAAACATTGTCTTACCATTTGTGTTAAGACCAAACTTTTCATATCATTTTTGTCTTTTGTTCCCAGTGACACTGTAAGATCTTTGGTAAAGTGGCCCCGTCTTCACACTTGTTCCTCCTGGCACTCGTGAGGTCAGGCCACATATATTCTTTATAAACAGCAGAAGCCCAGGTACTCATGCTTAGTGTTTGAGTGATTGGTTAACTCATCTCCATCCCCATCTCCATCCCCACATGCTGATTTGTTTCTACTCAGTAACCCTTGTTCTCCAATCTGACCTCTCCATTATAGTCTCTGTTTTATCAAATTCCCTTCTCATTTTAAATCAAATCAAGTCATTCTGTTTACTTTCCACTTACATTACCGCCTGCAAATGTCGATCAGGTATACTTAGGCCTACATTATTTATGCTGGGGCTGTAATGCATTTCACAATGCCACTTGTACCAAGGATGCTTCCCAGAGCAAAAGTTTTTGCAATTTTATTGCATCTATTCAATTCTGCAAGCCCATAACTCCTCCCAGTTGTTATTTCCATTGTAATATCAGGAAGGACACAGGTTAAAAGAAAAAAAAAATTTAAAGATTTATTTTATTTATTTGAAAGAGTTTCAGAGAGAGGTAGGGACAGAGAGAGAGGTCTTCCTTCCATTGGTTCACTCCCCAGATGGCCGCGACAGCTGGAGCTGAGCCAATCCAAAGCCAGGAGCCAGGAGCTTCTTCCTGTTCTCCCACATGGGTGCAGAGGCCCAAGGACTTGGGCCGTCTTCTACTGCTTTCCCAGGCCACAGCAGAGAGCTGGATCGGAAGAGGAGCAGCCAGGACAAGAACGGGTGCCCATCTGCAATGCCAGCGCTTCGGGCCAGGACTATAACTGGCTGTGCCACAGCGCAGGCCCCAAAAGAAAATTTTACAGGATGATTTCCTGCCTCATATGTTTTTATTAACCAGCTTATTTAATTTATTTGTTTGTTTTTGCCAGCCCCTGATGATGATCATCCACTCTACACTCCTCAGTGTTTAAGATTTCTACAGGGTCCTCCTCCTTCTATTTAAATTCCGCTCATTTTAGACATGAGCTTCTTTCTCCTCATGTACATTTGTAATTAGCCAAGATGTTGAGAAACACAAGCAAGCTGCATCGTCCTCATTAACAGTAAGTAGGATTTGTTGCTGGTTTTCTGTAAGTAAAAGGCAAAGATTCTAACAAGAGACTGTAGCTACCTGTTACCTTACACTAAATTGTCATAGTGACAGCCAGTTACAGTATAACTTACTTTTTCTTGTATATTTATAAGTGTGTATGTGTGGAGGGATGGTGACAGCCAGCAGCTCTCTAACAGACTTATTGGTAGGCACTACCCAAATAGTGTTTTCCTTGCCAGGTAGACAATATAGAAATTATATAAGATTTTCTAATGAGAAACTTTTTTATTTCATCATTAGCCAATGATCAGATGAGAGAATGAACCAGGGTTTAAAACCAAAGGATTGCACTTGGTGGATGTTCTTTCTGATTTGGGAGATCATACATCTTTCCTGAGACAGCTACAAAAAAAGGAAGTGAAAACTGTTAGGATGACTTGCTCCTAAGATCCAGATGCCAGAGGTGTCCTATCTTTGGGTTACCCTGTGGCCTTCAATAGCACATCTCCCAGGGCCAGTACTGAACTTAACAAGAGACTGAACATGATGCTGAGAGATGCCACGTACACCTGTCTGAGAAGTAAATCGAGACTGTTTTTAATGCAACAAATTAAAATATATCTCTAGGAATATGAATATCCAGATGAAATTAGCAGAATACAACACTGCTAATATACAATTGGTCCTGAAAAATGTGTGATCTGTGG
The DNA here is from genome assembly GCA_949820135.1 of Sylvilagus floridanus. Taxonomy (NCBI): domain Eukaryota; kingdom Metazoa; phylum Chordata; class Mammalia; order Lagomorpha; family Leporidae; genus Sylvilagus; species Sylvilagus floridanus. The sequence goes on from OX463235.1 coordinate 58,140,791, forward strand.
TCCCTATACTTCTAGGGCACACATGCCTACTCCGTGCCTGCACTCCATGCCCTGGGATGGGCCATGGACTCCATAAGTAGGGCTCCTGAATAAAGGAGTTTCAAGACTAATCATATTTGGTGAGGACAGTCATCGGCTTTCCTATTCACATCTGGGGGCAAATCGGACCTAAATTGATCCAGAATTAAAGACATTACACATTTATAATATAAATGTGACAACTTGTCAGTGATATATGTGACACATTAAACTATACGAGCTTTCTGAAGTGCATTTGTGAATTCACTTGCTTTTGGGGTAGGCAGTTAACAATGGTGCTTGGTTGTGAAAGATTTCTATTTTAAAGCATATCTATTAATGTCTTGAATTTAGACATATCTAGTGAGTGCCACCTTGTGGATAAAAACGAGTAAAGGTAGTTGGAGAAAAACTTTAATACATTAGATGCACTTGTAAATCCTTATTGTTAGTGACTGATTGCTGCCTTAATACTAACTAAGGTTGACAATCCAAATAGTTCTTCAATCATACAGAGAGATGACAGAAAAAGAGCAAGTAGTGCAAATGGACCTAAATATTTCAAAGACACCATGTCTTTTCTATTTCAATATGACTATCAAGGAAAAATAGAGCACATTACATAAAACACATGTATATATTCTGACATATACATGTATATGTATACACAATGCATTCTTAGTGTTATTCATAAAATCACAGAAACAAAGAAATCAACAAATCTTCTTTAAGGCATGTACACTAAATTTACCTTTCATCTTCACATTTTGACTATTCAGCGCATCCTAAAAACCATACCATTGTCCAATGTATGGAGTGATCAATTCAGTGTAAGACTTCTTTCTTTTTGTCGAATAAAAGTAAGGTTATGAACAAAATATAGAGCTGCGAAGGTTTTCCACTGCTGGCAACCCCTCATTCAATGCACCATATTACATTATACAGCTTGTATGTTGAGACAGAACATGTCTCTATTTTGAGGGTACCTAGCTTGATATAGGTGTCTATAATCTGTACACTGTGTACCGTCTTTGACTCTAGAGTGATAAACTGGAAATAAATAAAAACAAAGCCTTCTAAATAAATTTTAGCATTAGTGTTTATAGTTACTTAGTGTTTGTCTTTTATAAATCTTCACCTCTTCATAAGAAAGAACTTCAAAAATACCATGAGAAATGTAATTAAGTTTACATTGGTGCAGATAAATTTGTGAGATCCATGCCTATTTTTTCATTATACGCATTTTTATGAACTTCTGAAAGATCCTTCATATATTTCTTCAGAGGAAAGATGATTTGGATACAGGGGCTTTTATTAATTATTCTAAGGAAATCAATTTCTCCTGGTTTACCAAATAGTTTATGGATGCTGATTAAAAAGGTAGTGAATAAGTCAGCTGAACTCTATTCATAAATCTAAATAAAAATATATCTAGATGTATACAGCTGATTTTCCCCCCAAAATTGCTATCTTACTTTATCTTTGAAACTTCTACATTCATGTTCTCTCCTGTCATATATCTGACTTAGAGTCATTGTACATCCACACTGCCATCTGTCCTGGACAAGTCCCAGAGGTACATGTCATAAGGGTAAAAGGCAGTACTATGATTTGAATATGTTCTAGCCCCTCGAACTCATTCATGCAGGAAATTTTAAGTGTGAGCCATAAATTGGTGGTGCTAAAGGGAGGGAATAATGGCAACGTAATCCAATCACGACGCTTATAGGTGGAACTCTTTGGACCTCTGGGTGGTGCTTAGATGGCTTTAGATTGTTGGAGTGGAATCCCCATGATTGAATCTTGGTGAATTTTTTGAGGACCAAAGAGAAACTATTTAGACAGACACACGTGCTCCCTGTCCCTTGCCATGAGGTACCCTGTGACATCTGGGGACTCTGCCAGCAAGAAGGTCACTAATGGGACCTGCCCATTTTTGGATCACGAACCTCCATAACCATGAGCTAAAGCAAAACTTACTGGATACCACTATGCTAGTGAAATAAGCAAGATCCAGAAAGACAAATAGCACATTTTGTCAGGCTGGCTGTAGCTAATATAGACGGTAAAGAAAAAAACAAACAAGCAAAAAAACCAACCAAACAAAACAAATTGTAATGTATATCAAGCTGAAGTGGTATCTTGGGATTTGATTGTGTCTATAACTCTAGTCTATGCTCTGGTGGAAGAGTGGTCCCTCTACCTTTTACTTGTACAGTTCTTTGTCTAGAGGAGCACTGTGATTATAAAGTCAATTGAAAGTATGTTCATGAAAAATAAAAGGTAAGAAAGGAAGGAGGGGGATGAGAGAGAGCAAAAGGATCATCCTATTTTTGGAATCGTATCTACAAATTCATGAAATCCAAACAATGAAACACAGTGGCTTGCCTCAGGAATTTCATTATAGTAACAACAATGACAACAAAACTAATATAGTCAGAGAAGCTGGTTTGGTTAGCATATACTGTCCAGTGCCCTTATTATTTCTTTTTTCTTTACATCTCTTCCATGAAGTCATCCTTGACTTCTTCACACTCCTAATCCCAACTTAAATCTTCTCCACATATTCACAACACAACTCTTAATTACCTAACATCAAAAATGCCCTTAAATTGTTTTCCAACTGTTAATGCTGTTTCCCCACTATATGATGAGCAACTAAGAACAGGGATTATGCATTTTACTTATTTATTTATTTAGTCCTAGGCATCCATCAAAAGGCATTAGTACAATCAGTGCCCCATAAATACTTCAAAATAGAATACATTTGGAACGTGGCAGGACCTTGGCTTCATCTTAATATTCGAGGAAATGGCTTCTGAAGATACAGAAGAAATGCCTTTTCAGTCTGCAGATATTGTTAGATTGGGATTGAAAGCTCAGTCTAGTGGGGAAGACAGATATGCATTCAATTAAATTACTGTGAATTATTGAATATTAGAGACATAAAAACAATACTACTGGGAAATTTAGAAGGACCAGCTAATTGCCTGGAATCTGAAATACTGGGAGGTAGCAGAGCTGGGCAGACGGGCAATCTGGACAGAGGCAGCATGGCAACAGGATGGGATTGAGGCAAACTATTCAAGAATCTTATTCTCAGGATGGCAGACATTGAGTAGAGAGGTGGGCCTCATAATATGTTATCCCTGGAGATATAAGTTAAATTCAGATTGTGAAGAACCTTAATTACCTTACAAAATGGTCAGGATTTACACAGATTTCAGTCTTTCCCCTTCCATTTTTGATGCCACCACTTACAAGTCCCTCTTTCTGTTTTGAATCAAATATTGGAATATCCACCTAATGGCTGCTTCTTCTTCCAGATCCTTTCCACATAAAGCAGACCTCCCCAGTAAAACAGCATCAAGTCACTGCACATGAAACCACTTGTGGCTTTCCAGTTCCAGCAAATTTGGTAATAATCTCTGGGACAGTGCCTTCAGCCATAACACTATGACCCGGACACCCAGCATAATCTCTAAATGTAATTCCCTGTGAAATAATCAAATGTGAGTTCTGTTCACTCCATAAAATATTCCTGTTTTAGAAATTATACATAAATTCCAATTACTCATGATTTACATTTTGCTTGACATATCCTACTATCCACTCAACAAATTCTACTTCCTTCGAATTCCAACACGAATCATAAGTCATTTATATATCATTCTACTATGCATCTCCGTTCTCTACCTAGTCTTACAATGGTTATATGTTTTCTGTCACTGTAAGATCAGCTTATATTTCACACTTCGTTCTCTTCATGAAGGAAAGTATGTGAATTGCACACATGTTTGCAGACTACATAGCAGTTGGCCCAAGACCTCACTCATGACAATTTTTAGCATCGTATGTCTTTTACTTGTTTTCTCTTTGGTCTGATGCTACAGGGTGACACTAAAAATGTAATGCTGGGTGCCAGTGCTGTGACGCAGCAGGTTAAAGCTTTGGCCTGAAGCGCTGGCATCCCATATGGGCGCCAGTTCTAGTCCTGGCTGCTCCTCTTCCGATTCAGCTCTCTGCTATGGCCTGGGATAGCAGTAGAAGATGGCCCAAGTCCCTGGGCCCCTGCACCCACATGGGAGACCCAGAAGAAGCTCCTTGCTCCAGGCTTCCATGGGCTTCGCTCCGGCTGTTGCAGTCAATTCGGTAGTGAACCAGCAGGTGGAAGATCGATCTCTCTCTCTCTCTCTCTCTCTCTCTGCCTCGCCTCATCTCTCTGTGTAACTCTGACTTTCAAATAAATAAACAAATCTTTACAAAAAAGATTATATTATAGGATGGTGTTTGAATCATGACTCATTTTCAGCAACTACCTCTGTAATATTAAAGATTTTTAAAAATAATAGCTGTAACAAGTTAGACTATTCCTACTCATCTTAACTTATTTAATCAATTGAGTAGGATCATTCTTAAATACTTCCAGATTTGCAAGAAGTAAACATCAACTGAATCTTCTAAATTTGCTTGAATGGAAAACAATTGTAGGGGAAAAACTACCACTACCCTACTTGCTTAACTTAATTCCCTCTGCAATTTACTTCATGGTGCTTTTATGATGAATATTTTTCCCCAATTTTCTTCCATTTGTGTCCTGGAATATCACAAAAGAAAGCGCATAATAAGATCCTGGGTTGATCGGCTGTGTGCTCTTCTATTGAGGCTTCGTTTTCAGTTCAATTACCTTCCAAACAGTTCAAAGCAGAGACTTCCCTGAAAAGAGACAGCGTCTCATTTTTCTATTAAGCACTAGCTACTTTACTATGGTAGAATACAGATAGGGAGGCAAAGCAGAAATAGCCAAGAAAATCACTAGAAAAATATAAATATTTTCATAAAATCTATTTTTATTTCTATTTGACGCATAATTTTAATTTATATTTCAATATATGCATATGATGTGTAATCTTCAGATCATGGTACCTGCCATATATATAACTTTAGACATTTATCAATGCATGTGTTACAACCATTCAGAATTCTTTCTGCTAGCTAATTTGGAATATGCAATTAACTAGTGTCAACCATAGTTATCCTACTGTACTGCAGAACATAAGAAGTATTTCCTCCTGTTCAGCTACACCCATGTACCCATTAACCGTCCTCTTTCCATCCCTTCCTCCTCCAGTCTCTACCTAGGAATTTTTTTTTACCACTATTCTATAATCTTTAAGATCAATCTAATATCTTTCCCATATTCATGAGAACATTCAGGGGCCAGCATTGTGGCATAGCAGATAAAGCCATCACAAGCAATGCAAGCATTCAATATGGGAATCGGTTTTTGTGTTGCAGCTGCTCCACTTCCAATCCAGTTCCCTGCTAATGGTATAGAGAAAGCAACAGAAGATGTGCCAAAAACTTGGGCTCCTGCACCCATGTGAGAGACCCCAGTGTCGCTCCTAGCTTCAACCTGGCGCAACCTAGGTCATTGTAACCATCGGGGGAGTGAACCAGAGGATGGAAGGTATCTCTGTTTCTCTCTCCATGATTCTGACTTTCGAATAAATATATAGATCAAAAAATACAGTAACTACTCTGACTGACCAAACAAACAAACAAACAAACGAACAGTAACTGTTTCTGTGTACGACTAATTTCACTTAAAATAATGTTATCTGGGGCCGGTGCTGTGGCTTAGCAGGTAAAGCTGCCACCTGCAGTGCCAGCATCCCATACGGGTACCACTTCAAGTCCCAGCTGGTCTATTTTCAATCCAGCTCTCTGCTATGCCCTGGGAAAGCAGTAGAAGATGGCCCAAGTCCTTGGGGCCCTGCACCTGCATGGGGGACCCAGAAGAAGTCCTGATCCTGGTTCCTGGCTTCGGATCAATACAGCTCCAGCCACTGCGGCTATCTGGGGAGTGAATCAGCAGATTAAAGACCTCTCTGCCTCTGCCTCTAACTTTGCCTTTTAATAATAATAAAAATAAATATTTTTAGAAAACTTTAATAAATATAAATTTCAAAAGTACAATTTTTAGTTTTGATTTGTATTGGTTTTGATTGGCATTTCCCTGATTGCTAGTGATCCTTTACCAATCCAATTAAGAGATGGGCCAAGGACCTTAACAGATATTTTTAAAAAGAGGAAATCCAAATGGCCAACAGACACATGAAAAAATGTTCAGGATCACAGTGATGTTTCACCTCGCCCAGGTTAGAATGGCTTACATACAGAAATCAACTAACAACAGGTGCTGGCAAGGATGTTGGGAAAAAGGCATACTAATCCACTGTTGGAGGGGATGCAAACTGGTAAAGCCACTATGGAAGACAGTTTGGAGATTCTTCAGAAACCTTAATGTAGCCCTACCACATGACCCAGCCATCCCACTCCTTGGAACTTACCCAAAGGAAATTAAATTGGCAAACAAAAGAGCTGTCTGCACCTTAATGCTTGTTGCAGCTCAATTCACAATAGCCAAGACATGCAATCAAGCTAAAAGCCCATCAACAGAAGACTGGATAAAGAAATTATGGGATATGTATGCTATAGAATACTACACTGCGGTAAAAAAAAAAAAAAAGAAAGAAAGAAAAAGAAAAAGAAATCTGGTCATTTGCAACAAAATGGAGGAGTCTGGAAAATATCATGCTGAGTGAAATAAGCCAGTCCCCAAAGGGACAAATATCATATGTTCTCCCTGATATGTAACAACTAACTGAGCACCTAAAAGGAAACCTGTAGAAGTGAAACTGACACTATGAGAAACAATGACTGGATCAGCCCTTATCCTGACTGTAGAGGAACAGCTTACTATTTTATTCTTTTTAGTATTTTCTTTTTCCACTTAATTAAAGAGTTCAACCAGTGGTATTAATACACAATTATTCTTAGGTGTTTAAAAATAAATAAATCTTTAAAAAACATTCTCCACTTTAGTCAGTGTTGCTGCAAATACAATTTCTTATAAAGAATTATTATGTACATATAGAAAATTTTCTTCATCCATTCATACAGGGGATGGAAACCTAGGATGAATCCCTATCCTGGCTATTACGAAGAGTGCTACAATAGATGTAAAAGTGCAGATGACTTATTAAAAACACTGATTTCAATTTCTTTGGATATATATGCAGTAGTTGGACTGCTGGATCATAAAATAGTTGTATATCTAGATTTTGTCAGGAAACTCCATCCCATTTTCTGTAAAAGCTGTTAAGAAACATTTCCATCATCAGTGGCTTAGAATACTCTTCTTTCCCTATTTTCAACAGAATTTTTTATATTTTCTCATTTGGATAGTAGTCATTCTAATTGGGGTAAAATGACATATCATTGTGGTTTTGATTTATATTTCCCTGATGAGTGATGCTATTGAACATATTTTTCATGCAATTGTTGAAAATTTATACACAGTCTTTAAAGAAATCTCCGTTTAGGTCATTTGCTCAATTTTTAACTGCATTTTTCTCTTTTTTATGTTCAAATGAGTTACATTTTAGAAATTAATACCTTGCTGGATGATGAGTTTCCAAACATTTTTCCCATCTGTGGGTTTTGACTTCTTCCTGTTGATTGTTTCCTTTCATGTACACAATCTTTAAGCTTTTGTTGTCTGTGCTATTAGAGTCATCTCCAAAATTTCTTTGTCTAGACCTATGTCCTGAAACATCTTCCCTATGTTTTCTTCCAATAGTTTCATAGCTTTGAAATTTCCATATAACTCTTTGATCATCTTGAGTTGATTTTAAGTGTGTTCTTAATACATCAGCATCCCTCCCCTGGGCTTCTCTTCAGAAGGAAGTGCACCCAACTGGCCACTGGTTAGGCTATTAGACATCTACTGCTGGAATCTACTCCATGAGCAGCTCCTTAATCTCCAGCTAGATCTCACTGGGAAATACCCACTGCAAGCAATAGGTGGGTTATAATTTAATAGCTTATAATAACTTATAACTTAATAACTTAATAATATCAACAACTCCTTCACCCTTAAACATAAAAAGAAACATACTTGCCCAGAGACTGCTAGTGACATATGTTATTTATAAAATGAAATATTGGTTTTTATCTGCATACAGATGTTAATAAAGAATATTCATGGATTGAAAGGGTTCAATAAAAGGCTACAGATAGACACAACCTCAATCTTAATATGGATTTTATGATTTCTTTTAGTTCCCAAGATGTAATACTATGCTTATCAGAAAAATGTATAGAAATATACATGTATAGCAATGTACATACTATGCACAGTAGATTAAGTCTCAGCCTGCAGTGCTGGCATCCCAAATGGGTGCCAACTGGAGTCCCAACTGCTCCATTCCTGATCCAGCTCCCTGTTAATGCACATGGGAAATCAGTGAAGATGGCTCAAGGGCTTGGGCTCTTGCACCCATATCAGAGATCTGGAAGAAGCTCCTAGCTCCTGTCTCCAGATAGGTTGCAGCCATTTGGAGAGTATACCAGTGGATGGAAGATCTCTCTCTCTCTCTCTCTCTCTGTCTCTCCCTTTCTCTTTCTGTAACTCTGCCTCTCAAATACATAATATTTTTAAAATTGAGTATTTAACCACAAGTCATAAAAGTGATACTAAGTGATTTATGTACCTTGTGCCACTTAATTTAGTAACCCAAAGAGACTATCATATACTTCATTCTCTGATGAAGGAAATAAACTGCATATTTTCCACCAATATTAAATACAAAATATCTCAAGAGGAAGATCATGTTCTTACCAGAGTACCATTCTGTGATGCTGCCACTAACAAGAGACCTGGTGCTATGTTTATCTTACATCACTCTATCACCATCATTTATCACATTATTAGCATGTATTCATTGTTTTTTATTTACTGCATTTTTATTTATTACATTATGAGAAACTGACATATTAATGTACTTTCTCTTGAACTCTGTGGTGCTCTAGGGCTCAAGTTTAGTGGACAACGCTTTCTTGACTGATGTTGCTTACTTGATTGTATTTCTTTCCTTTGGGAAACTTCCCTTTCCATATTCCTTATGGTTTTGGGCAGGGAGGAGAGATGCTTAAACAAAGGGATATGATCCACTTGATATAAGGAAAGATATGAGACCCACCCAAACTAGCATAACCATAATCTGTCCCAGAATTATGAATTTTCATACAAACAAAGGGAGAAAGGAACCTAACTATCACCCAGATATCTGTCCACAACTTCCCAATACTGCTATTCTTCCCAACAATGCAGTTGTGCAGTTCGTCCTTTAACTCCATGCTGGAGTAAAATTATTTTCATTGCATCTTTTCAGTAAAATTGTATTTAAAACATCCATCACTTTGATAAAATTATTACCCTCCAATTCACAGATGAAGTTACTGTGATAACAAGATAAAATCATGATGGAAAGATTTAGAGAGGTCAATCACACACTCATTCAACAATCAAACAGGATTTGAGTGTGTCTCAGGTTGGCACTAAGCCTGTGTATTGCTATGTGTACTTGCCACCTATTGCTGCCTCTAGTGTGGCCCAAAGACTTCTCTTGGAATCTAAGAGATTTCAGATATTATGGAAAGGTACTTTAAAGATGAGCCCCAGTTTTAGTTGAAGGAGTAATATATATAACCCTTAACACTTAACAGTCCCAAATGTTCTCACCCACAGTGCTGGAAGATGAGTTTAGACCAGCAGTGAAGCCAGATGCAAAATGGATCCTCAAAAATATATGAGTACCAGGAAGGAGGCAAGGTACCAGAAAAGGGATGGCCATTAACCAACCAGTATGGAAATATTTTTTGTGCTGTTAAATAAAAAATACACATAGATGTGGCCATTCTTATACACTTGGACTGAACATCAGACCTGCATGGAAGATGATCTTTGAAGGGATGGTTATGAAAGAAACACCAATGAAATATGCCAAGCATAAAAAAGGTAAAATTTGCTCTCAAACATGGCTTCCAATGCTCAGAGGTGATCTAAAGATTTCTCTTGCTTTCCTGCATAGGCAGGAACCACGTAAAAGGCAATGTGGTGGATCTCTTTGGGCTCTGGCATATTTTCACTGTCTCTTCTATACTTGGAAATTATTTAAAAAACTCTATAATAAAAAGCCATCTACATAATGAAAACGTTGCGAGGCAGAAAAATAGATGGACCTTGATGTATTAGAAGCATAACCACCCCTACCATCTGACATGCCCGCACCCCTACTTGCTTACAGCCAATTTGTATATATTCAAAGATAAGGCACCTGGGGAGCCTACTGGACCAACCTGGAGAGACTCCTTTCAAACTTCTGCCTCTTGGGCTGAGTTCGTAGTAAGAAGGAGGCTAGATCAGATGCGAAAAAGCTTAAGATATCCTTCCCAATGGCTAGTTTTCCCCAAGGGTTTGTTTTTCTGAGAAATGGTGCTTTGCTTCATCCTTGAAACGATATTTCCTTAGGAATCCACACACACTTTTGGCTACACTGATCTCTGTTGATATAGCCTGTGTCTCTGTATATTTATACTCATGTACATATATTTAATAACACAAAGTTCTATTCAAGGTCCACAAAGTGGGCTTCTTTGACATAGAGTGGAATTCACCATGCCCAATTAGGAGGTCTATTTATAATACACACATCTTGCTTGAAACAAAGAAGGCTGGCTTGAGTTCTTTTTTCCTCACTCATTTGTCTCTTGGAAATAGTAATTAACGTTTTCCTCCATGATTCTCTGAGTTCCCACTATTCTATGTGATTCTCTTCCATAAAACTGTTAACTAGAGTCAGAAACTAAAGCAGATGAATCAGACCCGAGGGGATAGCACACGATGTGCTGTGCTTCCAGACAACTTCATCACTTTAATTACCTAAAAAATATAAATAGTTTGGCAGGGTAAGAATCTTATTCCTCAGACTAAACAATAATAGTGGTTAAGAGAGATGGTCCAAAAATACTGCCACTTATATAGATTTCCCTAATTTTTTCTTTACACATTGACCTTTATGTGCACATTGTGAATGTCCTTGAATGGGGCAGAGGGTTGGCTTTTGAACACCCAGAATGCAACATGCCATTCTTCCATATAATGAACATTTGCTACATATGAGATACCATTCCAGGTACCAGGAATACAACAGTGAAAAGGTAGTAAAACTTTTTGCCCTTCTGAGGCTTATGTTGTAGGTGGAATGGAGGGACTATGAGGACATAAAAGACAACACATATACTATTTTTAGGTGTTAGAAAATTGATTTGTGAAAATCTAGAGGTAGAGCCCTCCAAGGCGATAAAAGAGAATGAAAAATGCCCTAAAGTGGGAACCAGCTTGTATGCTCATGGGTTGAAAATAAGGCTGGGCTAAATGGATGAGGACAGCATCATATCTGACGGCTCGTCTCTGCCACACACTAACTCCCACGTACTTCTCAGAGTCACTTCACGTCTCTCACCTTCATTCCGCACATCATTAGACTTGTATGTGCATCGTGCTACTTCCATTTCAAAGTCTTGTAAGGTTTAATATATATATATATATATATATATATATATATATATAATGTATATGGACCACTTAGTGCTGAGCAAATATTAAGATAAAAATTATTTTAGTTGCCCACGGTATCGTTATTAATTTGTAATTTTTCCTCTTGTCTTCTATGGTATACTACACACCAAAGTGAATCATTACTCTATAAATGTGCTATTTTCAGTTTCGGAAACAAAATTCTTTATGTTAAATGCGTGCATAGCCAACACATCATCATTATTGCCATCTTTACCAGCCTTCTGTAAAATTGCATCACTTTTGATGATTCCTAAATCATCTGTCTCCCTATTTGGCCATATGTTAATTAATTAAATGTATTACATATCCCAGGTTAAGTTGATATTGTCTTTGCCAATTTTTCAGATACACACGGTAGAATCCAAGGTTTTTCAGGATTGGAGCCCCTGAGGTCTTTCTATATTTAAATTATGCCAGGGAACTGTATCCCATTCCACATGGTTCATTAGTAGGATTTTTAAGTAGAAAACAAATTACCAAGATGTCAGAATACCAAAAAAGTATGAAGTGCCAAAAAGTATATAGAGAGGTAGCCGCAAATTGATAAAAGCAGAAAGTTTCTATCACCCTTACACGGCAGGAATGAAGTAAAGACATGGAATCATAGGCTACAGCGACAGACCAGGCCGACACAATGGGAGGTGGGGTCAGACGTCCAAGAAGCAAGATCTCCAGCCAGGGCATACCGCCAAAAACAGAGAAAATTAGTTTCCTTTGTTCCCTCCATCCAAACTCTTAACAGGATTCACATTGACTACAAATAAGTGAAAGATAGATGAAAAGGGACTCCAAGAACCATGGCTCTCAGGGGTCAGTCCCCCACCATATGAAGCCAACTGGGGGAACAACAGGAAATGTGCTTTCCATAAACAAGTAAAATGACTGACACGGGAACAGACCCCAGGGCCACTGCACCATGCCCTATACACTACAACCTGATTATTCTGGGGTGACATTTGTCTAACACACACAGGCACCTTCGCTGTGAACAATCCTAACAAGTCACCCTTAAACAAGAGCCAGATACTCATATTTTCCTGAGAAAAATAGTTATTTTGTCATGATGCCTCACTGCCAGGCACTCAGTCTCATTTTTCTGTCTGAGCTGTGCCCCAGGACACAAGCCTGAGTTTGAGGAAGGGCAGATCACAGATCAAACCCAAATGGGCTATTAACTGCAGTGTAGAAGTATAAGGAATCCCAAGAAGTTATGAATAACAGCACATGACACAAACGTATGTCCAAGAGAATATCTCATTAGCAGAAAGTAAAATGACTTTTGGTATAATATATACCAATAATTTTTATACGAATAGAAGTTAAAGTCTTCACCGTTACCTTAAGGTCCCCCAGCCTTTGACTGCTAGACACCCCATGCAGGTGTCAGTCAACTGTCAGCTCCTGTAGCAGCAAGAGCAACACAAAACATTAAGGGCCAGCTGTGAGGCCCTTGTCACAACACTGAGACATGAAAGCTAGACACACTTAATCGAATCAAGCAGAAAGAAAAGATTGGAATATATAAGATGGTTTGTAAGTCTGCTCATGAGCCCCTGAGAATATGTATCACTGTTACATAAATATGCATTTTATATATTCATCTCTCACTACATTGAAGATGCTATGGATTCTAATTTATGCCCAATTTCAGATATGGTAAAATAAAAATATAAATCTCCAACTCAAATATATAATTATATATAAGATTATAATAAATATTGGACATATATCAGCTACTGTACAAAATGCTTTTGTATTAATCTCTAGGAAAACTGTTGGTATTTTGTTCATTTCACTTTTGCAGATGACAAAACTGGTGGTAAGGAATTTGACAATGATTACAAAATTGTTAAGTGATACAATCAGGATAAAAACTCCAAACTCATGCTCACTTCTATTTTTTATGCTGCTTCCATGTGAGATAGATTTTTGTCATTTTCAAATTGAATAGGTTTATTAAAAATTCACCGCTTTATTCTTTTTCCCATTTTTATACCAAGCTACAGTTTATAAATAGGCAATTTTACCCCTTTTATAGTACAGTTCTTTAAGTTCTGACAAATGCATGAAGTCATAAAATCACCAGTGCAACAAGACAATTCAAAGATCACCATTACCTGGAAATGTTGCCATCACCTCTTCCAATCCAGCCTTCTCTCATTCATAGCCTCAGGCAACTACTGATCAACTTTCTGCCTTGGCAAGATTATTAGGCATCATGTATTTCATAAGACGAAACCATACAACACAGAGTCTTTCACCTAGTAGAATGTTCACTGAGATTTAGCCCCACCATTGCATATATGTTGACAGCTTAAAAATTTTGAGGCAGGGAGAGATTTTAAGGAGAAGATATATAGCTGATAATATTACAAGGAAACAGGGCTATTTAATTTCCTTTTGTTTTTGTGCATCAGTGGCCATACACATATACAAAAACACACTTCACACACATGTATACACAAAATATGGCCTGAGGATAGCTGGATTGCATGTGACAAGTATTATAGGTATTTAACCATAAAGTCCAAGTTTTATATGTAGATCTGGGCTATGTATCTCTCATCAATTTATACTGTGTAGCAACAGTGAATTGTTTTTGAACTCTCAGTATGTTTCTCAGTGAGTAAATAAATTAGCATTTTAAACTATTGTGCATATCTGAGGGGTCATGGGACAACTTTATGGAAAGAGAAACTGAGTCTTAGAGACTGTCCCTAGTTTGACCACAGCGCAGCTTGTTAATATAATCAGATTTAAGAAGAAAGAAATGCCATTTGGAAGGATGGATCTATTTTTCAATTACACTGGGGCACATGAAAAAAGGGGTTGTCTCATGCATTTTTCACTAGATAAAATGATAAAATATTGATTCAGAACTCACAATTAATCCTTATAAGCAGACTAGGTTTTTAATTATTCAGTCACATCTCTCAGTGGTCTTGTTTGTTCCATCCCCATGGCTGAGCAGAAACTGTTTTCTGAAAAGATGGAGACCATTTTTACCCAAGTGCATCAGCTCAGATTCCCGTAATTACACATCATGGTAAATATTAACTCACTCTTAAGTGCTTAGTCTCATTCCCCAAACACCTGCTAAAGCAGAAACACAGGTCATTCTTCTCCTTCCATGCCTACTTGAAATCTGTTTTCCCTTGTAAGCTCATTGGATGCTTTTTTGTTTTGACTTCTAATTAGCTCTGACACTGAGTTGCAAAATATGCTATAGCATTGTGGGTGAAGATTTAAAACGACAAGTGGGAAGTTTCTCAAAGTATTGTGCATAGGACAAACAGAGACCGTGGCCGTGGCTCTGTCATGAACTTGCTTTGAGAAAGTACAGCTCCAGACTCAGTTTATTTGGAGGATGCCAGCCCCCTCAAGACCCTTTTAACTTAAATAGATAGCGTGCTTGAACTTGAGCCCTATTATTCTATGAGTTCAAATTCTGTAGAATACATAGTAAAAGAGGCAGTGTCTTAGACAACAAAAACAATTTAATATGAAGGATGCCATATGTGAGGACTTTCTGTTCCTTCTGCCTTAATGGTGTCTGTAATGTAATGTTTGGTGTGTCTCCAGAGTAAACACATTCCCATTTGAGCCAAGGGTTCCAACGATATAAAACAGATTACATTCCAATTTGGGACATGCTCAATCGGACTTGCCCCAAATGGTAGAGTTAGAAACGTGCCAGGGGATTCCAATACAATCCCATCAAGGTGGCATGTACCAATGCCATCTCACTAGTCCAAGTGATCAATTTCTGTTCACAATTGATCATAATGATAAGACTAAGAGTCAAAGGGATCACACAAACAAGACTAGTGTCTGCAAATACTAACTGATAGAATGAAAGAGGGAGAGAATGATCCAACATGAGAAGCGGGATACACAGCAGACTCATAGAATAACAGATGTCCTAAACAGCACTCTGGCCTCAGAATCAGCCCTTAAGGCATTCTGATCCAGCTGAAAAGCCCATGAGAGTATTTTAGGCATGGAAAGCCAAGACACTCTGGCAAAAAAAAAAAAAAAAAAAAAAAAAAAGACCTAAATGAAAGATCTCTGTGAGTGAAATTCCAGTGGAAAGAACGGGGCCATCAAAGAAGGAGGTACCTTTCTCTGAAGGGAGGAGAGAACTTCCACTTTGACTATGACCTTGTTTAAATAAGATCAGAATCGGCAAACTCAAAAGGCTTCCATAGGCTTGGCAACTCATGACAAGAGCCTAGGGAGATTACTGACGCCATACACAAGAGTGTCAATTTGTTAAGTCAACAACAGGAGTCACTGAGCACTTATTCCTCATGTAGGATCTCTGTCCTAAATGTGGTGTACATTGTGATTTAATGCTATAACTAGTACTGAAACAGTATTTTATACTTTGTGTTTCTGTGTGGGTGCAAACTGTTGAAAGCTTTACTTAATATATGCTAAATTGATCTTCTGTATATAAAGAGAACTGAAAATGAATCTTGATGTTAATGGAAGGAGAGAGGGAGCGGGAGACAGGAGGGTTGTGGGTGGGAGGGAAGTTATGGAGGGGAAAAAGCCATTGTAGTCCAAAAGCTGTACTTTGGAAATTTATATTCATTAAATAAAAGTTAAAAAAAAAAAAAAGAGATTGCATTCTGCATGACTTAGTTCACAGGCTCATCCTGGATCTACAGGGTAAGAACGGACATCAAGATATAATCCAAATTCAAGGAGAATGATATTAACATGGCCAGGGGCAACAGAGCGAATGTGTGTTGTCTTGCACAGAGGTACAGAAGCTAGATGCAACAGACTGAGCATTATGGCTGCCCCCAAATGTATACACTGAGGCCTAATCCCCAGGGTAATGGTGCTCAGAGGTGGGACCTCTGAGAAGTGGCTAGGCCAGAGGAATGAAGTTAGCACATGGGGATTAGTGCCCTAACGGATGAGATCACTCCCTCAAGCTTTCTGCCATGTGAAGGCCCAGGGAGAGACAGCTGCCTGCAAACCAGCAGGCAGGCTTGATCAACTGCCTTGATCTGAGTCCTCTCAACTGCCAGGATTGTGAGAAAAATTCCTGTGGTTTTTAATCCAGTCTATAGTATTCTTTTCTAGCAGCTAGAATGGATGGAGACAGGTTTTTAAATTTTGTTCTTTTATTCTTTCCCTTACCCAGATCTCTCAAATTTGTTCCACTGGTGATTGTATTCTGTAATGTCCTGACTATATTCTGTAGTATATCTTCTTCATGGAGAATTATACAAGGAAGGGATTACTTAAAATTATGTAACACAACTTTCTCATGAATCCTATCACACTACCTACCACCTAAAGCATCTCATTTACCAAGAATACCCAGAGACATCTCACAGAAATATTAGTGTCTGAGCAAGATGCTCTGAGGAAATCACATCGACCATAATCAACAGGTATGAATTCGACAGCGGAAGCTGAAGTTGCCACAGTTCTCTGCATTTCCAACCCATCTGCTAGTGCCAGGTTCCAAAGTATTGTCTCTGCTGACAAGGTTAGTCAACTCATTCTGGTATGAAGAGGCTTCAAATGATTTGTAGAAATTGGAATTAAAATATGCTTACTTTTTGCTGTGAAAAACATTTTGAAATCTGTGTACATTTTTTTGCAATGTGCATTATCCGTGAACTTTGTAAAGACCTTTTTTTGTTGTTGTTTTGACAGGCAGAGTGGACAGTGAGAGAGACAGAGAGAAAGGTCTTCCTTCCCTTGGTTCACCCCCCCCCCCCCCAATGGCCACTGTGGCTGCTGCAACCAGCGCACCACAATGATCCAAAGCCAGCAGCCAGGTACTTCTCCTGGCCTCCCATGGGGTGCAGGGCCCAAGCACTTGGGCCATCCTCCACTGCACTCCCAGGCCACAGCAGAGAGCTGGCCTGGAAGAGGGGCAACCAGGACAGAATCCAGCACCCCGACCCAGACTAGAACCCGGGGTGCCAGTGCTGCAGGCGGAGGATTAGCCTATTGAGCCATGGCACCGGCCTGTAAAGACCTCTTGTAAACATGGATTTCAAAAACTTCTAGCACCAAATTAAAAGTTCATGGAAAAAGAGAATGAAAAGATAAATTAAATTCTTATTTATTTATATATAAAATCAGAGTTACAGAGAGAAGGGGGGAGGCAGAGAGAGAGAGAGAGAGAGATACATTCCATCTGCTGGATCACTCTCCAGATGGCTGCTTCAGCCGAGGCTGGACCAAGCCAAAGACAGAAACCTGTAACTCCATCTGGGTCTCCCACATGGGGGACAGGGGCCCAAGCACTTGGGTCATCTTCTGCTGCTGCCTGAGACACATTATCAGGGAGCTGCTTTGGAAGTGGAGCAGCCTGGACTTCAACAGGCACTCATATGGGATGGAGGCAACATAGACAGCAGCTTAACCCATGGGCCACAATGCCAGTCTCTCTTTTGAACTTTTTCAAGTACCTTTGTATGTTACTTAAACTCTCAAATCCTGCTTCTTCATTAGTAAAAAGAAGATAATCAAAACCTTATTGGTTGTTATGAAAATTAAATGAATAAAAGTATATATGTATATTATATACATACATGTATATGTATTCCAATAGAATAATAATTCAGTTGGTAATTACACTTGTTGCCACAACTATATGATTTGCATCAGCGGCTGGTCTGACATCATGACATTCTTAAGTAGGTGTTGCTTGCCCTCTACTGGAATTATTTGAGCCTGTTTTGCCTCTGATGACAAATGAAGGTCATCGATCTTTTCACAAAGCTTCCCAAATTCTCATCAGCCTGTCATTCAGCACCGACCTTCCCAGTGGTGGATACACTGACCTTGCCAATGATGAGATGGATAATTAGCCATGCTCTTAACTCATGCAGATCACCATACCAGTCACTTTAATGTTGGGTGATAAAATTTGTAATTTTTATGAGGCTTACCCTGCAGATCTAAACTATAAAATATGCCATGGAAAGATAGTAGATAGCCAGAGGAAGTACCACCTGAGATTTAAAATATGATCCTAACAAACTTAGCTCAACTTCACCACCAGACTCCAGAATCAAAGAGAATGGGCACTGCAACAAAAAGCATGCATATCCCTTCTCTCTCCTTTTCCTTATTTTTTTAAAGATTTATTTATTTATTTGAAAGTCAATATTACACAGAGGTGAGGCAGAGCGAGAGGAGAGAGAGGAGAGAGAGGAAAGAGAGGAGAGAGAGGAGAGAGGAGAGGACTTCCATCCGTTGGTTCACTCCCCAATTGGCTGCAAAGGCTGGAGCTGCGCTGATCCAAAGCCAGGAGCCAGCAGCCAGCAGCCAGCAGCCAGGAGCTTCTTCTGGGTCTCCCACACAGGTGCAGGGGCCCAAGAACTTGGGCCATCTTCTGCTTTCCCAGGCCTTAGCAGAGAGCTGGAATGGAAGTGGAGCAGCCAGGTCTCGAACTGGCGCCCATATGGATGCTGGCACTTCAGGCCAAGGTGTTAACCTGCTGCGCCACAGTGCCAGCCCCCTTACCTTATTCTTATTTTAAGAACTTTAAAAAGTAGTCTCCAGTATGTACTTACAAATGCTTCTAGGTTTATCACTTCACATGACACAAAAGAGAATGCATCTCTCATGAGTAAACTATTGAAACCAGTTTTCTATTAGTAAGGATAGAACCAACCATCACCTCAAATGAGTTTTAATCAGCGGGGGTAAAAGCAGAGGGCCCAGATACCCAAACCCCTCTAGGTGCGTTTCCCAGATAGTTTCACCATTGACATTATAGATCTGTCCCCGCTCTCCACAATCACAAAATTAATGCATTCTGTTTTCTTTCTCCTTATCACCTGAGGATTGAAGCTTGCCCTATTGATTTTCTTCCATGCAAATCTTTCCCATAAGCTAATCTGTGTATTCAGTTCAAATCAGCAGCTCTAAGTAAGCAAAATGCATTGCCAAAGGTAAACCAAATACTGCAGATGACAAAAACAGTAACTGATGCACTTATCTCAATTCTATCCTGTCTTTAAAGTCGCTTGCCCTTACTTTTTCCCCTGATGACAGCTGGGTAGGTGCCTGAGGTTCTAAAGGAAGATTAAAGTGCTGGTGACTTAAAACACAGGATGACCTGGGGCCCAGGAGCAGAGGATTTTCAGGATCTCAGACTCTTTTTGGAGTTGACAAAACAAAACAAATAAACTCAAGTTGATTTCTCAATTATAAATTGCCTCTGGTGAGAACTGTCCTATGTGTGGGCTGACACAGAGAGAGCTGAAGACAACTTCTAGAAACTAAAAGTTACAGGACACCTTAGAGATCAACTCAACCAAAGCAGTCCCTCACAGCCCAGCCGAGACCCTCTCCCCAGGAAAAAAAAAAACTTCTCCTGTCCCTCTTTTTTTTTTTTTTTTTTTTTTTTTTTTTTTTATTTTTATTTTTTTTTTTTAACTTTTATTTAGGATATAAATTTCCAAGGTATGATTTATGGATTACAATGGGTTTCCCCCCATATTTTCCCTCTCCCCCCACAACCCTCCCCCCTTGCCCGCCCCCTCCACCCTTTTGTTCACATCCAGATTCGTTTTCAATTCTTTTTGTATACATGTGATCAATTTAGTATGTGTTAAGTTATGAATTCGTCCCTTTGCCCTCATATAGTAACACAAAGTGAAATATAGTCTTTGAGTTCTCATTTTAGCATTGAGTCA
The DNA here is from genome assembly GCA_949820135.1 of Sylvilagus floridanus. Classification (NCBI taxonomy): domain Eukaryota; kingdom Metazoa; phylum Chordata; class Mammalia; order Lagomorpha; family Leporidae; genus Sylvilagus; species Sylvilagus floridanus. Next base: position 58,160,978 of record OX463235.1, read on the forward strand.
CTTTGTATAGCACATTAAAGACAGAGATCCTACATGAGATATATATATATATATATATATTTGAGACTGATAAATTTTTTTTTGATGCAGTTTCCAATGTAACACTGAGTTTTTTTTTTTTTTTCTCCCTTTTCGATTATCTTTATATAGAGTAGGTCGGTTCAGTATGTATTAAGTAGGAATTTTCATCAGTTTGCATCTAAACAGAAACACAAAGTGTAAAAATACTGTTTCGGCACTAGTTACAGCGTTACCTCACATTAGATAACATGTTAAGGACAGATCCCACATGGGATATAGGTACACAGTGACTCCTGGTGTTGATTTAACAATTTGACACTCTTATTTATGGCGTCAGGAATCTCCCTAGGCTCTAGTCATGAGTTGCTGAGGCCATGGAAGCCTTTAGGGTTCGCCGATTTTGCTTCTATTCCGACATCCTGTCCCTCTTGCATTGGGTTTTAAACCCTGAGCCTTGGTTTCTTAAAACAAAATGTACTCATTAACGACACCTGACTTTATCTCAGATTAATCCAACCTGGCTCCACTCTAATGGTGCCTGATTCACCTAAGAGATTATAAAAATTCAGAACGTCAAGCCTCATCTCTGACCTACTGACTCAGACTGTACACTTTAACACAACTTTCAAGTGATTTGTACACAAATTCAAAAATTACAGATGTCTGGATTCTATCACCAGAAAATCTCATTCAATTTTGAAATGAGGCCTCTGCAACGATCTTCAAGGTCTGGTCTCCGAACAACCAACATCAGCATCACCTGGGCAACTTTAAAAATGTCAATTTGAGGGGTCGGCGCTGTGGCACACCAGGTAAAACTGCCGCCTGCAGTGCCGATATCCTACGTGGGTGCTGGTTTGAGTCCTGGCTGCTCCACGTCCAATCCAGCTCTCTGCTATGGCCTGGAAAAGCAGCAAAAGATGGGCCAAGTCCTTGGACCCCTGCACCTGTGTGGGAGACCCAGAAGAAGCTCCTGGCTCCTGGCTTTGGTTCGGCACAGCTCCTGCCGTTGTGGCCATTTGGGGAGCAAACCAGCGTTTGGAAGACCTCTGTCTCTCTCTGCCTCTCCACTCTCTGTGTAACTCTGACTTTCAAATAAATAAATAGATATTTTTAAAAATATTAATTTGAGGGTTAGGAATTGTAGTGAAGCAGTTTAAAACAGTTTGGGATACTCACATTCCATTTCAGGGTGCCCGGGACTGAGTCCAGCTTCCTGCTGATGTGTAACCCGAGAGGCAAGAAGCGATGGCTCCAGACCCGCGTGTGCTGTCGTGGGGAAAGCCACCAGCCACCCCAAGAGATGCCAGAATTCTACACGGCCACCACTTCGAGTCCTGGCTGCTCCTTTTCGGATGCAGTTCCCCACTAAATGAGCCTGTAAAAGCAGCGGAAGATTGTCCAAGTGATTGGGCCCCACACCCATGTAGGAGACCCAGGTGAAGCTCCTGGCTCCTGGTATCAGCCTTATCCCTCCCCAGCTGTTGCAGCCTTCTGAGGCGTGAACCAGGAGATGGAAGATCTCTCTGCCTCTCGCTCTCTCTCTCTCTCTCTATATATATATATATATGTATGTATATGTATATATATAATTCTGCCTATCTAATAAATTAATAAACCCTAAAAACATGAAGAAGTGATGGCTCAAGTATTTGGGCTCTTGTCACCATGTGGGAGATCCAGAAGGATTTCTAGGCTCCTGGATTCAGCCTGGCCAAGCCCTGGTTGTTATGGGCATTTGGGGGAGTGAATCAGCAGATGGAAGCTGTACCTATCTTTCTTTCTCTTTTCATGTGCGTGTGTGTCTGTGTGTCTCCCCCACACCCTATAATTCTGCCTGTCCAATACATTCTTAAAAAATCAAATACAAATTTTGTGTGAAAATTTGCATGTGTATGTTAATTAGTTCAATTTAGCCATTTAACTTTGTATATATTCCAACACATGATGTAGAAAATATATAAATTACTGGACCTAGACTTTCTGAACCAGACTCGGGGTGTGCTCAGTGATTCGTGTTTGCATAAGTCATACAGGTGATTCTGATGATACTGAAGAGTGAAACCCTTGCTCCAGGTGTAGGCCATATCTCTCAATGTGCTCACAATGTATTTCCCACAGTGTGTGAGGTATGTCCTGTAATCCAGGCCTACAACATCAGAGCAATCAGGGATAATATGAGAGCAAACAAAGTCCATTTGATACAACTGTTCAATGTGCACAAGACGCATGTAACCCGTGATCCATGCACATTCTCTGCCAGCATGAGTGCAGTCATCCTGAGAAATGAAACTCTACCCATGGTGGCAGGGGCACGTACGCCTGAGTCTTAACCAGCCCAGCAAAATGTTCTGTCTCCTGACTTACACTTAGGCAAGGCTTTTTTTTCCTTTTCAAGTTCATTTATTTACTTATTTTTATTTACTTATTTTTATTTATCCCCCCTGCCTGTCAAATAAATAAAAATAAGTAAGAGAAAGAATACTAAGAAAGAGAGAGGATCTTCTATTTGCTGGTCCACTTCCCAAATGCCTGCAATAAACAGGGCTGAGCCAGTTGCAAGCGAGAGCCAGGAAATCCATTAGGCTCTCCTAGAGAGAATCAGGGACCCATGTATTTGAGCCATCATCTCATGTCTCCCAGGATGCACAGAAGCGGGGGTGAGAGTTGAAACAAAGGCAGGACTCAATTCCAGGCACTTTGATATGGGATATGGGCATCCAAGTGGCGGCTTAACCCATTGTGCCAAATTCCCTTATACATTAAGCTGGTTTGAACAGGTTTGGCTCTTTTATTAAGGCATTTCACATGACCAGTAGAAAAATGAAGTGATGTCCAAGCCCCTGGTGAGAGATTGTGCAATCCAGGTTTTCCAACATCTAGTGATTAGAATTGATACACTTCCATAATTCATCCTATTCTAAAAGACAATTATTGGAAATTCTCTAACCCTGACAAGTTTCATGTTAAAATCAAATATCAAATTTCCTCAAGCACATAGCCATTTAAATAGTTAAAGCACATTTGATACCACCACCCCCTGCCACACCATGAATCCTCTCTTCTTAAGTAAATACATGGATATCTTTTTCAATGTGAAATGACCTTGAGGGCCCACACCATCCTAATTGCTTGACCCTGAGGGACATCACTTTTGCTTCTCTTTATAAGTGCCTTACCAATAGATGCCATATCACAAGTGCAATCTGACCCACACAGAGAACACACCAACAATTCTTTTCCCTGGGATATTGGTTTGAAAGTAAACCTAAATGTGTCTACTCCCTCATATAACTATTTAAAAACCATTGTGAAGTAGTGAGTCCCATTTGGGTAGGAGAGAGGTTATCAAAGTCCCCATCCCCCCACTCTAGGTTTTGTACAGCTTCCCCATTCTGCATGACGACAGTTCTATGAAAACCAAACAGGTTCCAGCTACTCTCTAACCTAAATCTGACACTGTGCCTCTTCTGGCCAAACTGCTTCAAAGAATATTCCCTCTGTGATTAGTCGCACTTCTTCGCAGGGTAATACAAACTTCTCTTCTTATTTTTAACCATCCCACTTCCATAGAGTTAAGTTTCTGCCTTTATGATATGTGGAGAGCACCACCTGTGTCTTAGGGATTGTGCAAAGGTTACGTAAGATATATGTAAACAGATTAGTCTTAATAACTGGTATATACTCCCGTGCTCAATAAGCCTCAGCTTAAAACAATAGAATGTGGGGCTCTCCTGAGCTGACTCCCATGTGCTCAATGACATATCACTTCTGTAACACACAGATTTGTTATTTAATGATATCATTTACAGTGAAATCTAATGCTGAAGTTTTTTAAAGGTATTTCTATTCTGCAGCATATCCCTATTATGTACCTGGGCTGTAGTATTTGCAATTATCAACATTTAACTTTACCACATCAGACAAGGTCCATACTTTCAGTATTTTAAATATTTTTAAAATTTTTTTAATACCCTAACTCTGTCATTTGATCCATGAATGCTGTTTTCCTGTCTTCAATCTTCAAGCTGGAAGTAAGTAGAACCCTGATGGGATAGTTTCTGATATATAAGAAAGCCACATATATGCAAGTGAAAAATACAGTCCAATCCAAGAATAATGGAAAGACATCATACTAGCAAAGTAGAACACATATCTTACAGAGTAAATGAGGGTACTTCAGAAAATTGGTGATGGGGCAGATGTTTGGCTTCACAGTTAAGATGCTCACATCCAGTGCTGGAGTTCCTGGGTTCAACTCCCAGATCTGCTTCTATTTCCAGCTCTCCTCCTAATGCTCACTCTTGGAGGCACCAGGTAATGGTTCAAATATTTGGTTTCTTACCATCCCCATGGAGATCTGGGATTCTGACTTTCGACTAGCCCAATCCTAGGCTGTTGGGGGCATTTGGGGAGCGAACAAGAGGATGGGAACACTCTGTCTCTCAGTCTCTCTCTCTTGCTCTCTGCCTCTATCAAGTGAATACATACATTAAAAAGGTTTTAAAGTTTTTGGAAAATGGAATTAAAAGGTAACTTTATTTTGGTGCAAAATTTGTTGAAATCCATACATATTAGGTGTCTTCAAAACATTCATGAAAAAATGACATTTGTGAAAAATATGCATGGATTTCAAAAATTTTGCTCCCAAAATAAAGTTACCTTTTAATTCCATTTTCCATGGACTTTTTGAAATACACGTGTACTAAAATAATTAGATACGTGTTAAATAGAAATACAGGTAAATGAATTTTCAGAGTAGAACAATCTTAGATAGTAACGTGGAGAAAACCAGTTCTGAGATGGAACTTAATCCCTGAATATTTATTAATGAAAAGGGGACTTTTACATCAAAGCAAGTGTATGAATGGTCAGAGACAGGGATGATCAAGATCTATTATATAGATGGAAAATGATGCCAACCTTCCAATCCTTGCTTTCTTTTGGTGAGTGAGCATTTCCATTTGGATGTTCTACTTATGTTTATCTAAAATTATAAGAGTTCTGAATATATTCTGCAAGTTCATGGGTGGACTATTAGCGCATGCTAACCATTTAAAGTTTCTGGCCTGGAATGATGATGTGATTGGTTTACACTCAAAATTTATATGCCAAAGAAAAATACTGCCAATGTGGGAAAATAGTTTACATAAATATTTGAAGATGAGGAGAGGAGAGAACCAAAATTATGAATCAAATGCCACGTAGCTCGCTCTTTTCATTAATCTTCTCTGTTGTATGAATATCCACAATATATGATGTACCATCTGGAAAACCAAACTTAGGGAGGCCAGAAGGCTAATGTTTCATATATCTCCCAAATCCCATATTCTTTGCTCTCCAAAGTATTATAAAATAGACACAGAATCAATACACCTTATTTCTTTTCCAACTTTGTGACTCATAACCACTCTGTTACAAAGCTTGGATTATATCTGTAATTCTCTAAAACATCCCACTTGAAATGTTTTTACAGAACTATCTAACATGCTCTAAATAGTGATAAAAATCTTTTCATATTCAGTGCTTCTGTTATTAAAAATGCACTGAGTGATTAATTTATGCAAATTTCTGTCAACTGCCATTGAGAATTTATGAGGTAATGAGGGTACTAAAGTGTATATGCCTTTGTACAAAACACAGGACAGCAAGGAGCGTTTGCTGCAATGGTTAAATCACTGCTCAGGACACCTGCATCCCTTATCACAGTGCCTACTTGGAGTCCAGTCTCTCACCCAGCTTCTTTCAATGCATGCCTCAAAGCGGCAAATGATCGCACACATGCTTGGGTCCTTGACACCCACATGGGAGAAGTGGATGGAATGCTGGACACCCTGATTTGACCTGGCCCAGCCCCAGATGATGGGCTTTTGACGAGCGAACCAGAAATTAGATCTTTCCCTGTCTCTGTCTGTGTCTCTCTCTGCGTTTGAAATAGACCAAAAATAAAAATACAAGACAGTATTACATAAGAAATGAGAAATTAGGGCCGGCACCGTGGCTCAACAGGCTAATCCTCCGCCTTGCGGCGCCGGCACACTGGGTTCTAGTCCCAGTCGGGGCGCCGGATTCTGTCCCGGTTGCCCCTCTTCCAGGCCAGCCCTCTGCTGTGGCCCAGGAGTGCAGTGGAGGATGGCCCAAGTGCTTGGGCCCTGCACCCCATGGGAGACCAGGAGAAGCACCTGGCTCCTGGCTCCTGGCTCCTGCCATCGGATGAGCGCGGTGCACCGGCCGCAGCGCGCTGACCACGGCAGCCATTGGAGGGTGAACCAACGGCAAAGGAAGACCTTTCTCTCTGTCTCTCTCTCTCACTGTCCACTCTGCCTGTCAAAAATAAAAAAAAAAAAAAAGAAATGAGAAATTAAGATCCAGTCACTGTCACTAGGGAAATCATCAGGAACAAGGTAGAATCTGAACTGGGTCTGGGAAGAAAAAGTAGTTTGACTGAAACTGGGATGCTCTCACCAGGCAGGAGTAAGATGGCATGTTTCAAACTCCAGGAAGTGTCATGGTCTCCTGGCCAAATAAATGCAGACAAACTTGATAGTTACCATTCCCCATTCCAGTCAGTCAAAAGTGCTCACTCTATGCCTATTACTTTCTCATTTTACCTTTATTGGCCATGATGGTCAACTTTATTGGTCAACTTGACTGGGCCATAACATCTCAGAGTCAGATTTTGGGTACAATTTTATGGCAATCTAGGTCTGTATGAGTAGGAACTCTCTCTTCTTACAAGTGGTATGCAGATTGTACTCAAAATCTGACTCTGAGATGTTAACAAAGAACATCTGACACATATTTTTAAGAAGTTAAATAATGTATAGTTTTCTTTTTTGTTCTTTTTCTCAATTCAAAGTATTTGTTCTTTATAATGAATCATTATGCATTTTTCTCTATGTAACTGTATTAGCTTCCCTTCTTTATCAATCCCAAAATAATGATATAATTAATATTAATTGGTTAGAGCCTACCCATCTAAAATTATTTTGAGATTTATTTATTTATTTTGGAAGTCAGAGTTACAGAGAAAGAGGGAGAGACAGAGAGAAAGAGATATTCCATTCACTGGTTCAATCCCCAGATGGCTGCCATGGCCAGCACTGGACTAGGCCGAAGCCAGAAGTCAGGAGCCAGGAGCCAGGAGCCAGGAGCTTCATCTAGGTCTCCTACATGAGTGGCAGGTGCCAGGCACTTGGGCCATCTTCTGCTGCTTTTCTCAAGCCATTAGCAGTGAACTGGATCAGGGGTGGAGCAGCCAGGATATGAACCAGTGCACATATGGGATTCTGGCCCAGTAGCTGGCAGCTTTACTTGCTATGCCATAACACTGGCCCATATAATATTCTATGTACATATAAGTGCATCTGCTTTCCCCTTATTTGTCTCTTTCTTTTTTATATAAACTAAGATAATATAAATATAGTAAACATTCAGTGCTGCATTTTTTTTCAGGTTGACAGTATTAACACTTACTGGGGCAATAGGTATAACTATTTATATTAGCTGAATAGCATTCATAAAATGAACAATAATCCTTTAAAACATTTCCCCTGTAACTATCATTTATGGTTTTAAGTATTTGATGTTAAGGTAATAAAGAGCTTTATACACACATCTTTTATTGCTTTTTTATTTCATTATGATAGCTGACTAATTGTGAGATTTTAAAAAGCAAAGCAAAAGTATACATTGATTATGGCCAGCACTGTGATGCAGCAGGTTAAAGCACTGGCCTGGAGCGCTGGCACCCCATATGGACATTGGTTTGAGTCGTGGCTGCTCCTCTTCCAATCTAGCTCTCTGCTATGGCCTGGGAAAGCAGCAGTAGACGGCCTGAGTGCTTGGGCCGCTGCACCCATGTGGGAGACCTAGAAGAAGCCCCTGGATCCTGGCTTTGGATTGGCTCAGGTCTGGCCATTGCGGCCATCTGGGGAGTGATCCAGTGGATGGAAGATCTCTCTCTCTCTCTCTTTCTCTCTCTCTCTACTTCTATCTGTAACTCTTTCAAATAAATAAAATAAGTCTTAAAAAATTAAAAGTATACTCTTATTTTCAGATTACAGAGAGTCATTTTACTTTTCAAGGTGGAGAGTGATCTTGGGAATTCATACATCCACCACCAGTCCATAAGGGTGCCTCATTTCCTAAACTTTTTTTCAGCAGTCAACAAGTCACCTCCATTTTGTCAACGGAGGACATGTATGTTATTGTTTTTGTTTATTATTATCAGACTACTGATGAAGTTTGGCCATTTTTTCATATGCTTTTCAAAATGGCATTTAATTTCTCATAAATTTCTTAAATTACCCATTTTTCTTCAATTGAATTTTTTCTTTTAATATAAATCTATAGCTCTTAGTAGATTAAATAAATTTACTTTTTGTTATTTTTGTGATGTAATATTTTCTCCTATTTTTCCTTTGTTTACTTTTGATGTATTCAAATATTACCTAACCTGTTAGAAGTTTTGCTGTTGCTTTTTACTTTGTGGATTGCTGGTTTTTTACTTCTCAAAAATTTATAATATACATTCTTAAACAGTTATATCACTTTGTATCTTCTATTTAGAGCCCTGATTCATCTGGGTTGTGGGCGTGTGTTGCATGTGATATAAGATTAAATATAATTTTAGATTCTTTTATTTGGAAAACTTTATCAATCAAGATTCTGGTATGGAAAAGATCAAATTTTCTAAAAATTGATGGTAAATAAGGTTGAACAAATTTGAAGAAAACCAACAAATAAGAATATACCTTTTGCTTTCCTTAGACTTGTGACATTGTAGGAAAAGGCCACCTAACTGAATTATCTCCTTCAGTAAAACAGTGAAATCAACCCAACCCATCAGACAGTTAGTTATATGGAGGAATAAACAGACAATCTCACTTCCCTTTTCCAATCTATGTTCATCTCTTTTGGCTGAACTCAAAAATGGTGATAATCAATGCAATCCCCAGCATTGGTCAATGGCAAAGGATAGAAAGAAGATCCAATATGGCAGGGCTGGCACTGTGGCATAGTGGGTAAAGCTGCCGCCTGCAGTGCTGGCATCCTATACGGGCTCCAGTTTGATCCTGGCTGCTCCAGTTTTGATCCAGCTCTCTGCTGTGGCCTAGGAAAGCAGTAGAATATGGCCCAAGTCCTTGGGCCCTTACACCAGCTTGGGAGACTCAGAAGAAGATCCTGGCTCCTGGCTTTGGATTGACAAGGCTCTGGCTGTTGCAGCCATCTGGGGAGTGAACCAATGGATGGAAGACCTCTCTCTCTCTCTCTCTCTCTCTCTCTCTCTCTGCCTCTCCTTCTCTCTCTGTGTAACTCTGACTTTCAAATAAATAAATAAATAAAATAAACTCTGACTTTCAAATAAATGAATCTTAAAAAAAAAAAAGATCCAATATGGCAGCCACTAGTTAAATGTGGTCACTGAGTGTTTGAAATGTCACTGGACTGTGTTCAGAGGCACTGTTTGTGTGAAAGATATTGTGTTTAAAAAATGTACAAAAGCAAGCAAGACAAATATGAAAGATCTCACTAATAGTTTCTTATATTCTTGTATGTTAAATGGTAATATATTTGGTTAAATGAAATATATTGAAATTAATTTTGTCTGTCTCTTTTTACTTCTTAAATGTATCTACTAGTCTGAAATTACACATGTAAATGCAGTAGTGATATAGAGTGATAAATGGAAAGTATTCACGTATTCTTAAATGATTGAATAGTCTCTTTCTCTTTAAATTCAACTGCCATCTTTTACATACATCAAGTTCCTCTATGAAATAAAGTTCATTACTAAAATCTCTAGTCTGGTCTACATATCCACTGGCTTACTCTTAGTCTAACAACATGCTGCCAGTTTTGTCAGTATCGGCTGCCTTTTGTTCCCTTTCATAATAATTTCCATGTATTTGTTATCTAGGTGAAACTGAAAATTCTTACTTCAAAAATGTCAATTGGTAATCTAATTCAAAGTTTATTATGAAAAAATGTATTGAAATAATCTAATATTGGACTTTACATGCACATTTGGAGAGAAGGGTTACTTTTATATTGTTAATTAACCACATTTACGTGGCAGGCATTTGATGCAGAGAGCGAGACATAACTTGGACGCCCATGTCAGAGTATTTAGGTTTGGCTTTTGGCTCCACACCTAATTGCATCTTCCTGCTAATATACACCCTGGTAAGTAGCAGATGATGGCTCAAGTAGGTAGATCCCTGCCGCCCCCGTGGTTGACTCGGAGTGAATTCCTGATTCCTGGCCTCATCCTGGCCCAGCTGTGGCTCACTGTGGGTGCTTGGGGATGGAGGCAGTGAACAAAGATGGAAGATCTCTTTTTGTCTCTGTTTCTGTCTCACTCTAAATTAAACTTGAAAATAAAAGTAATAAAATCTAGTGAAATGGTCTGTTACTCCATTTATCAAGATTTTGTTTTTGCTTTTCTGGAACATTTTATAGACTGATTCATATAATGTGTTGTACATTTCTTACTCAATTCATGTTGAGGTATTTTATAGCATTTTATCGTTATTATAAAAGTTTTTTCTATTCTTGACTTATTATTGTTTAAATTTTAAAAATTGTGATTTACAGATTTATTTTATAATCAAACATCAAATTTATTAATTTCCTTATGCATTTTAAAAGAAGGCATACACTCAATGTTCTAAATTAATTTTTCTTTTCTCATGTTATGACTTATTTTAAATTATATAAACGTCTATTAAACTTCTGATTAATAGTGATGATAGTGGTTATCCCCCTTCAGATCCAGATTTTAATGAGAATGGCTTTAAAATTGCAATACATTTTTTAAGATTATATTTTCTCTTAGTTCTGAGTAAATAATTAGAATAATGTACCCATAGAATACTACTATTATTTTACTTACACTGATTTTAATTAGAATGATTTTTATTTTCCTTTATCAATACATCCTTAATTTATTACATTATGGAACTGTTTTTACTTAAATATCTTGCTCAGGTTTTAATAAATTAAGTAAAATGAACAATTTTGACATTTCTAGAATATTCTCAACTTGTTCATAGTACTCTAATATTTAACTTATTAATATTTTCTGAATTTTCACACTGTACAAAATAATTTTATCTATAGTTTTTATTTTTTTCAAATTTGAATAAGATAGTTTGTGATAACCTATAAAATTGGAGAAATTTTGAAATTTTTCTGTGGCTTGGGACTTTCAGAGTTATGAATAGTTATGAACTCATTCTCATGTAACTCTAGAAGAACCTATAATTCCTAAAGCCATCTGATTTTGGCACCTTTTAAATATTCAAAAGACTCACAAATCTCTATGATTATCTATCTGTTGGGGCTTTGTAACTGTATCTCAAAGTAATATTCCTAATTGATTACAAAATCATCTATTTTTCTGCTATTTAAATATATTCTCAAAGAGTTACACACAATACACTCTGGTAAATTTCTAAATAAATCAGGTTAAAATTTTTCATTCTTAATTTTGTATTTGTTTCCTCTATTGTTTAAATTAAGATAACTAAGTATTTAAATTAAGTAATTAAACTAAGTATTTAAATTAAGATAACTAAGTAAGATAATTAAGTATTTAGAGGAATTCATTGAATTGGGCATCTCTCTCGACTTATTTATCTCATTTACTTTTTTGTCTTTACTATTTTTCATTTTTACTTTTACTAGATTACAAAAAGTTAAATTTAGTTAATTTTTTAATTTAAAAAATTCAGATACAATTATCGCTGAGTATAGTTTTAGTTTGACCTCATGTTACATTTAATTGCTTTCATTCACATATATAATTTCTAATGTAAGTTTAATATCAATTAGATTTAAAAATACTTGTAGCACTTTTTTGAAATTCTAAGAGGGAAAATTTTGTTCTCTTGCATTGATATTTTTGAGATAGTACTTGTATATTTATTTATTTATTTTTGTCATATAATATGATTGGACTATAACCAAAGTATTTGGCCTGCAAATTATGTAATATTTGGAAATTAAAATTTTCTTTGTTTCTAATAACATTAGAAGATTTTTCAATAAATATTCTACCAATTTAAGAACATAATATGTATGTGTGTTTTCTCTGAGTAAATATGTGATCATATTCAAATTCCTGTTTGATTTTTGCTTATTATATTTTCAAATTTTGTTAAAGACCAATAGATATACCCTCATTATATATGTTGCTGCTGTGAAGTTTGGTACAAGAAAGTAAAGACTACCATAATTCTATAGACTGTACTCTTCAGAAAAACAAAACATTCCTTTTTCTTGAAATTAATGCAGGTAGCATTCAACAAACATTAACAAGCCAGATTCCTTTTGTGCATTATGTTACATGGACAAATACAAAATACATATAATACATGCATATTTACATATGTGTGTATTTATATTTCCTTTATGTTAAATGATTTTTAAATCAAAACATAACAATCTTAAAGGCCAAAATCGTAAGTATGAAGCTTGTTAAATTATTATGAATGACTTTGGGCTGCAACTACCAAAAGGGGTAATAAATACAACATTCCCCAGGATCAAAGAAACCTCCCTCAAGCTCCCTCCTGTCATTTCCCTCTACACACCTTGGTCTATATGCCTGAGAGATGGATTTTGTTTAAGGTGCTTTCCCCTAACTCCAACCACGCACCCTACTTTCTTGTTTGTGTTCATGACTGTGTGTAATCCCATCAAAAGAATTGGGACTTGTGGCCGGTGGCTCACTAGGCTAATCCTTTTCCTGCAGTGCCGACACCCCGGGTTCTAGTCCTTGTTGGGGCGCCGGATTCTGTCCCGGTTGCTCCTCTTCCAGTCCAGCTCTCTGCTGTGGCCCAGGAAGGCAGTGGAGGATGGCCCAAGTGCTTGGGCCCTGCACCTGCGTGGGAGACCAGGAGAAGCACCTGGCTCCTGCCATCGGATCAGCGCAGTGCACCGGCCGCAGTGCGCTGGCTGCATCAGCCATTGGGGGGGGGGGGGGTGAACCAATGGAATAGGAAGAACTTTCTCTCTGTCTCTCTCTCTCACTGTCCACTCTGCCTGAAAAAAAAAAAAAATTGGGACTTGCTTCTAGCTGAAGAGCACATCTGTTAAACATGATGAAATATTATTCTGTGTATACTTATGATGTGAATAACTTCATGTGTCTCAAGAGAAACATTGTATTGATGAATACAAGACCACCTTGTGGTCAATGATATGGCAAGGAAGTGAGCAGAGCCTCTGACAAAAGACACTAGGACCTACGGGCGGCTGCCTGCAAGAGGCCAGGTCTCTCATTCGAGGACTTCAAGAGAACTGAAGCTGCTTCCGTCCTGGCTGCACGTGGACGAGGACTCTGCCAAGCCTCCCGCTGAAAAGGCAACTGAGCAGATCTGTTGATTACTGCCTTGGGACACCCTCAACAGAGAACCTCATTAACAATGTCTGACCCACAGAAGACATAAAATAATAAATGTGTTGTTTTAAGCCTCTAGATTTGTGATAATCTGTTATGCAACGATACGTAACCAATATACCCCAGTTCTGAATTCTGTCACCATATGTTTGCCCACTTGGAACCTTATATAAACACGAGCAGTACATGGTCATTTGTACTTGCCGTCTTTAACTCATCATTATGTAGCTGCTACAGCTCTTTGATGCCTTAGTATATATACATTGTTAAGTTGTATGGCTTTTTAATTTGGCCTTATGAGTGTGTGATGCTGCTCATTTGGCCTTTCACTAGGCAGCTAGGAGAGTCAGCTCTTGTGTTTTGGAAGTTAGAATGCCATGATGGTGGTGGGCAAAGCGTACATCCATGTTTTACCCAGTCGTCTTCCCGATTCCTCGCCATTTTATCACTAAATTATACCAAGGAACAAATCATGTCTTTTCATTTCTTACCTTTTAAGTTTGTCATTATGCAGACAAATTTATCTTTAATTCAATTCACAATTTTAATATTTTTTAAATTAGTTGTGTGAATAGTACTTAGAAAATTCTGCTTTTATAGTTTTATTTTGCCTCTAGCTAGTATGCTCTGATAGAGCTGTAAATGAGCTCTATGTTCATTATGCAAATGAATATAACCAGACAATTAAATGGGTGCAGTGTGGTGGCATCATTTTAGGGATCTAATTTGGGGTCTCTGGCCTTTGGGCTTAGACAACTATGGGAACCACATTAGATGCTCTTGGTAAACAATAAACATTTCAAACAGAAAACAGATTGAAAAGGGTATACCTTAAAGTATGTGATGGGCACATAGCACTCAGCGCCAGTGATTACTCCATCATGTTTCATGCACAAAAGTTACTTCAATATCCTGTTCCACTTTACTTTTGTGAACAACTCTCAGCCTTCAGGTTTAAGGACGACTCAGCTATTTCTACCAGGTTCTGCTTGATAAACTAGAATATATATATATATAATTTCATCTACTTAACATTATGAAAGAAAGCCAGAATCAAATAGGAAAACTTTCCTAATGTATTAGACATGGAATTAAATCTAGATACTGTTTTTGGTTTTGTCTCTCTCGCATACACACACACACACACACACACACGCAGCTGTTTTCTTTGGATAGATAACTTCAGCTTTCTGCATCTTTATTTCCTCCTTTGATGAAAAAACAAGATGAAAGTGTGACAGGTGGATCAAATGATCAGACACAGACAATTAAAGCCTTAGATACTAAGCTAGAAAGAGTATTAAAGACAAGCCGATTCAGTCTTTATTTGCAGAAGGATCATCCTGATGCTAGGTAAGGAAAATAACCTATTTTTTGGTATCTAGTTAGTGGGTCCCAGTTTTGTTTTAATTCAATTTCTGATTTTTCTTTAACTATGTGACTCTAATTTCTAAGAACAATTTTTAATGCTTCACAAAATATATACATGATTCCACATCGTTGTCTTGGAATCTATCAACTGGAATTCTTTTGGTAAGTAAAATAATATAATCAATCAATAATCATGCTGGTCTATGTATGATCCACAGATAATTCTATAATCCTATCTTCTCATTCAACAATGCTGAAACACGAAGAGACATCAACCCCAGTGAAAAATGGAAGAATAAATGGGATATGACTCTAAATATGATCCAAGAAAACTGAAAGTATTCCCAAAAGTGTCTCCTGATCAACTTCAGAGAAACAAACTCATAATAATTTTTACCAATAATTTTTCTCATTTTTTGAAGGGTAAGACTTTATTTTTTTATTAATGAATTTCTAATTATAATTTGATTACCAACTGATCAGCTCATCAGAAGTAGCTACTGTCATTACTGCCAGATACAATTCTCAGATTTTGTAGGACCACACGGGAAGTAGGGTAGCCCTTATAATTGGCTCTGGATATCTCACAAAGCCAAACTCTTCAGAGAGAGCTGAAATTACTTTGATGAAATTGTCTAAACACACAGCCATCCTACCTACACAGAATTAGTTGCAAATGAGCAGAAATTTCTGTAATGCCTTCTAGCAATCTCAAAGAAGTACTTTCAAATGGTGGGGAAAGGTCATGATTTTTTTTCTTTCAAGCTGCTTTAAAAGTATTATTATCAAAATAATTACAATTTCCAACTAATCACATATATGTTTAATAGAATGGACAAATGCTCAAGGCCAGCATTCCATCAGAGCACTCAGAATTTCTACAGAGCTCACATATCCTGCCTGTCACTATTCTCATGCACCTAATTCCTTAAAATCCTTCTAGAAAAATCTCCCTCTTGTCGCTGGGCAGGGAGACCCAGAAATAAAAACAAAGTCAGCTGCTGGTTTAAGCCACCAGCAAGTCATGGAGGGGGACCTTTATCTGTCAGGCAGGGCCCATCACTCCTACTCCTGGGTAGTTTCCTAACTTGCACTCTGCTGTAATTTGTACAGTGTCTTCAGAAATGTTGATGCATACTTGAATCTGTATGTCACAGTCCTAAGACAGCAGTGTCATTTTAATGAGACATTTCTCCCCAAGTTTAAGGGCTATGAAGTGTACTTTACAACACTCCTGGGCAGTTGTGAAGATCAAGTCAGGGAAAACAAAGATCTTAGAAACCAGGGAATATTCTGAGAGGCTACTTGGAAGAATGTCTTAGTTGCCTGGGATAAGGAATATAAACCAGTGACTGATGAAGTCTATGAATATTCAAGAATAAAAAAGACAAAATCCATTTCACAATAAGTCTGATGGCAAGGATTTTATCAAACAGTTTCTTCAAATTCTGTTCTGGGAGAATATATATCAATTCAGGTATAAACTATCAGTATATATAGGAACAGGCTGAAAGTAGAGTTTAATTAGAGAACTGTTTCAAGGGTAGGAAACATCCAAATCACAGGCCATAGAAGTCCAGCAGGGCACCGGCCCCGGGGCATAGCGGCTAAAGCCTCTGCCTGCAGTGCCAACATCCCATATGGGCACTGGTTCTAATCCAGGCTGCTCCACTTCTAATCCAGCTCTCTGCTACGGCCTGGGAAAGCAATGGAAGATGGCCCAAATCCTTGGGCACCTACATCCACATGGGAGACCCAGAGGAGGCTCCTGGCTCCAGGCTTCTGGCTCCTGGTTCCTGGCTTTGGACCTGTGTAGCTCTGGCCGTTGCAGCCAACTGGGGAGTGAACCAGCAGATGGAAGACCTCTCTCTCTGCCTCTCCTTCTCTCTCTGTATAGCTTTGACTTTCAAGTAAATAAATACATCTTAAAAAAAAAAAAAAAAAGTCCAGCAAAATCACTTGATCTGGGGCCTGTCAAAGCAACTATAGGCTGACTTGAAATTCATTAAATCTATAGCAGGCTAAATTTTAAGTTGAAAATTTCATATGGCACACAAATTATGTTATAAATATCCAAATGACCCTTGGCAAAAAAAAATTCCTTGGTAATCATATACTGTTTTCACAGAGTTGATAATATTGATACACAAATGTATTGCCAATACATAGCCTAGACTCAGGTGTTTAAAACATATTCACTGAATAAAGCTCTAAAGGAAATAATTAGCATTCTTTGTTTTACAGTAGAGGATTCTAAATTCTAAAGAAAGTATTTGTCTACGGTCAGTCATCAGATCTCGAAGCTCACTGCCATTTAAGCAAAACACAACCATCCTCAAGCCAAAAGGTGAACAGAAGAGAAGGCCTGCCAGGTGGTCTCAAATTCCAGGTCCCTGATAATTCCAGCTGTCACCAAAAGTTCAGCTTTTCCTTTTCTTCTTTTCTTGGCAGCTTAAAAACACGGCAATGCTATCAAACAATATTGGCAGTGCTTCATCCCAAATCCTTGTAATTGCGACCCAACATCTCATTAGCCTATCAAGCAGCTTTCGCACCTTCACTGATTAAGGTGGTTTTTTTCCCCCCTTTTACCCTAAAGAAATAATAACCAGCTTCTTATTTGCACTTCTAATGAAAAGCCTTTTGCTTAAATACCAGCTTGCTGTATGTGAAGTGTATGTATTTTTGTACCTGAGAGTTAATCATCATTCAATTAGCATCTTAGGTATTACTTGAGAACTTTGTTTTTCTTGCTTTCTGTGCACCTGATATATCATGAAGAACAAGATATGTAGAGGAATCAAGTTGCCATATATTTATTGGGATAATTAAAAACAGTCCCAAATGGAATCAGCAGTTAGATACAAAGCAGATAAGTGCAAACTGATTAGGAAATAAACTTGAATCTGAATCTATGGAGGCATCAAATCTCAGGATAGGAATGGACCCTAGAGATCATCGCATCCCTCTGTACATTCCAGTTCATTCAATCATTCTATTTGTGCTGGGAAATGCTAAGAATGGCAAACAGTCTTAGCCAAGTCAACTCTTTCCAGCTTAAACTTTTTCTTTCTCTAATGTTTTTGTTATCTTTTGTTATATTTCATTGACACTGAGCTGAAAATTTTCACCCTTAAATTTATGACTGCAGTTCTCTCACCTGGAGCTATATAAAAAAGTACATTAGTTCTTTTCAATCCTTCCACATTTAAAGAGAGCTAACCAGTCCTCTCAGAATTTACAGTTTTTAAATCCTAAATCTTTTAATTTTATTCCTTATCTCAGGGTAGACATCTATGATTATACTTAAAACCATGAAAGACAAATAGTAAAAAATGCCATTGGTATTTTGATTGGGATCACATTAAATCTCAATTGCTTTTGGTAGTATAGATATTTTGATGATATTGATTCTTCCAATCCATGAAAATAGAAGATTTTTCAATTATTTATTTATTTATTTGAAAGACAGAGTTACACAAAGAGAGAAGAGAGGCAGAGAGAGAGAGAAGAAGAGAGAGAGAGGGCAAGGTCTTCTATCAGCTAGTTCACTCCCCCATTGGCTGCAATGGCCGGAGCTGCACCTATCCAAAGCCAGGAGCCAGGAGTTTCTTCCAGGTCTCCCACATAGCCCAAGGACTTGGGCCATCTTCTACTGCTTTCCCAGGCCATAGCAGAGAGCTGAATCAGAAGTGGAGCAGCCAGGACTTGAACCGGTGCCCATATGGGATGCTGGCACTGCAGGCAGCAGCTTTACCTGCTACACCACAGCACCAGCCCCGATTTTTCCATTTTTAATGGTTTCTTCTATTTCTTTATTTAGTGTTTTGTGATTTTCATAGTGTTCTTTGATATCCTTGGTCAAATTTATCCCAAAGTATTTGATTCTTTTTGGAGCTATTGTGAATGGTACTGATCTTAAAAGTCCTTTCTTAGCCATGACATTGTGTATATAAAGGCTATTGGTTTTTCTGTCTTGTTTTATATCATGTTACTTTAACAAACTCTTCTATGAGTTCCAATAGCCTCTTAGCGGAATCTTTGGGATTCCTTATATATAGAATCATGTTATCTGCAAACAGAGATAGTTTGAATTCCTCCTTCCCAATTTGTAAACCTTGATTTCTTTTTCCTCCCTAAGGGCTCTGGCTAAAACTTCCAGGACTCCATTAACTTGCAATGGTGAGAGGGGCATCCTTGTCTGGTTTTGGATCTCAGTGAGAATACTTCCAACTTTTCGCCATTCAACAGGATGCTGGCCATGGACTTGTCATAAATTGTCTTGATTGTTTTAAGAAACATTCTTTCTTACCCAATTTGCTTAAGGTTTTCATCATGAAATGGTGTTTTATTTTATCAATGCTTTCTTTGCCTCTATTGAGATAACTATGTGGTTTTTGTTTCTCAGCTTGTTAATGTGATATATTACATTTATTGATTTGCAAATTTTGACCAATCCCTGCATACCAGGAATAAATCCCACTTGTTTCAGGTGAAAGATCATTCTGATGTGTTGTTAGATTCGATTAGCTAATATTTTGTTGAGGGTTTTTGTATCTGTGTTCATCAAGGATTTTTTTTTTTAATTTTTGATGCTAGCCATTCTAACTGAGGTTATATGAAGCCTTACTGTAGTTATCATTTGCATTTTCCTGTTGGCTAGTAATCATGAGCACTTTTTCATGAGTCTGTTGGCCATTTTTATCTCAACCTTTGGAAGATGCTTGTTCATATCCTTAGCCTGTTTCTTAACTAGATTTTTTTGTTTTGTTTTTCCTGGATATTAATTCTTTATCAGCTGTATAGTTTGCAAATATTTTCTCTCATTCTGTCATTTGCCTCTTTACATTATTAAATGTTTCCTTTACCATACAGAAGTTTCTTAGCTTGATATCATCCCATTTATCTATTTTTGCCTTTATCGTCTGTGCTTCTGGGTTCTTATCCAAGAAGTCTTTTCTCATGCCAGTTTCTTGCAGTGTTTCTCGTATGTTTTCCTTGAGTGTTTTGATGGTTTCAGGTCTTAGATTTACATCTCTGATCCATTGTGAGTTGATTGTTGTAAGCTTTCAACCATTGCATTCCCAGTGCCTTGCTTTCTAGCTGCATCTCATAATTGTTATTCACAATAAAAACCTCAGAGTTATAACCACCCTACTTTTCCCTGGCAATGGGATCCTTACTGTCATCAGGTCACAGATTAATCCAGTTTTAAACTCCCATTGTCTTTCTAGAGCTATTCTTGTTATCAACTGTCTTTATTACCCTTTCACACAAAATGCAATGTTGTGTGAGCTACTGTATTATTCAAGAGTAGTATTCAGGTAGCAGGATGGAGGAAAAGTAAAGTTATGAAGGAAGTATGTTTTTACAAACATGGTATCCATTGACCTTATGCAAGCACAGAACATCCACTGAAGGGAGAAGTACATAGCACAGGCACCAGACAGAAAACATTCTGATTTGAGGAATGGTTGGATACAATCCATTCAGCATACATCACTACATCTGCAACTAAGCTTCAAGTGAAACCAAGAAACTATAAGAGTGTATAAGCAGTGCCTGATGTAAAGAAAAGGCTGGGAATTAATGAATGCATTTATAACATGATGAGGACAGCATTGTGGCATAGTGGGTAAAGCTGCTGCCTGCAGAGTCAGCATCCCCTATGGGTACTGGTTCGAGACCTGGCTGCTCCACTTCCTATTCAGCTCTCTGCTATGGCCTGGGAAAGCAGTGCTGGGAAAAAAATGCTTGGGCCCTGTACTTACATGGGAGACCCAGAAGAAGCTCCAGGCTCTTGGTTTTGGATCAGCCCTGCTCTGGCCACTGTGGCCATCTGGGGAGTATACCAGTGGATGGAAGACCTTTCTGTCTCTACCCCTCTCTGTCTGTAACTTTACCTCTCAAATAAATAAATAAAATCTTTAAATAAATAAATATACCTATAACATATAATGATTTCCCTAATTTCCTGAAAGAATCCATCCTAATCATTCAACCCATTTTTATATTACCACCCCTAATCAAAGGATTGAATTTGCCCCAGGCTTCCTAGTGAATGAGGAAGTCCAGGGGTCAGCTGCAAGATATATAGCCCTAACATGATAGGTAAAGTTTTTTATATATATAGGCAACTATCCTGTTTATTGCCCAGATAGAAGTGCCATCACAGCAGAGAACTGTGACAAATGTCTTATTTGCATTGTCCAAGCTGACAGTAATGAAAAAGGCGAACTGATAGAAATTAGGAAATATAAATCCAATATATAAAATTCTTCCAGGGATAATAAAACAAGGTATAGCATCACTTAAACAACCAAAAGATTGCTATTTTATTGTTATTTTTACTGCATACAGTTTTGTTATTGAAACATTCTTTTTATATGCTGCTTATATAAGGATTTTCCACTCCAATGTTTAAATTTGAAAAGTTGAAAAAAACAAAGAGCACAGCTCTCAAATGACCAGAAAATTGAGTCGCTAGAGTAGATTATAAAGTATATGATGTTCTGAAACTAAGAATTTTAGAGGTGACAGAATTACATCATACGTAGCTCAGAAATCCTCTCTTCTCACTTAGCAGTGCTTTCTACTTCCATCTAGCATCCTACACATACCCTAGGAATATGCCTTCCACATGTTGCTTTTTTCATTTTTTATTTATAAAAAGGGAGCAAACTTCATGTATTTCATCCATACAGTTTAAAGAACATAATGATACTTCCCGCATTACCCTCCCTTCCTCCCTCATTCCCATCCTCCCTTTTCTTATTTTTATTTTACTTTTTAAAATGACATACTTCCAATTTTCTTTATAATCACAAGCCTAACCCTCCACTAAATACAGAATTCAACAAGTAGTGGCCGGCGCCGTGGCTTAACGGGCTAATCCTCCGCCTCGCGGCGCCGGCACACCGGGTTCTAGTCCCGGTCGGGGCGCCGGATTCTGTCCCGGTTGCCCCTCTTCCAGGCCAGCCCTCTGCTGTGGCCCGGGAGTGCAGTGGAGGATGGCCCAGGTGCTTGGGCCCTGCACCCCATGGGGAGACCAGGAAAAGCACCTGGCTCCTGGCTCCTGCCATCGGATGAGCGCGGTGCGCCGGCCACAGCGCGCCATCTGCGGCGGCCATTGGAGGGTGAACCAACGGCAAAAGGAAGACCTTTCTCTCTGTCTCTCTCTCTCTCACTGTCCACTCTGCCTGTAAAAAAAAAAATAAATAAAAAAAAAAAAAAAAAAAAAAAAGAATTCAACAAGTAGTGAGTAGAAAAGTCACTGTTCTCTGCTCCTAAATATATGAAGTTTGTATAACTTAAAAAGGAAAAAGCACTATTCCTTAAGAGTATAAGCAAGGGCTATGAACAAAGCTCAAATCCCAAAATGTCAGTTTTGCACATATACCCAAGGGAGATTTCCCACATTATCAGACCAAATAAAATAATTTAAGAAATCTGGCTAGCCTTAACACTCAATCATTGTCATAAGCATATACATCCATACATATTGAGAGGCCCCTATGTCCTAAGCTCTGGGAAATGGCCACAGGACATTTAATTACGCTGTCAGGAATGCCTTGCCACAGGGGGATTATACTATAAAGCTGGGAATATACACTGATTGCATGAGTAAATAAAACAGAAAATAACGTATCCAATTGATGATAAATGCTATAGGTAAAGAAGATGCCAGTAGGAAATGAAAGGGCGGTGCCAGCTGCAGCTTTGAAGAGGACAAGTTGTTCCTAAGAAAGTAGCATTTCAGAACAGAAACTTTGTTGGGGTGCGCTGAAGGGGAGAGAGCTATGCAGCTATGCAGATTGGTGAAATTAGAGGAGAAATATGGGCCTAAACATCTTTACTCATGAGAACTTTTGCTTTTGTTCTAAATAAAATAGGAAATTGTTCAGAAACTTTAGGCAGAGAAGTAAAATTCTTACTTGTTGCCATTGAAAAATAGAACAAGAGCAGGTGTTGTGGCACAAAATATTAAGCTGCCTCTCAGAAAGCCCTCACCCATATTGGGGTGCCACTTTGAGTCCCAGATCCTCCACTTCTCATCCACTTTCCTGCTAATGTGCAGTTGATGATGAAACAGGTACTAGAATTTCTGAGAGATCCAGATAGAGTTTCTGTTTCCTGGCTTCTGCCTTGCCAAGCCCCTATTGATGCAGGCAGAAGATGGATGATCAATCAGTATTGCGCGCTCTCTCTCTCTCTCCCTCTCCCTCTCTCTCATCTGTCTCTCCTCTCTCTTTGTCATTCTGCCTTTCACATAAACAAAGCTCTTCTTAAAAAAAGAAAAACAGAATAGATTAATATCAGAATTCACTAAAAACTTATATGTGCAAGGTACAGTGCTATAAAATTTCAGATCTAGAGGACCTTAAAGACTCAAGTACATGAAAAACACATATGTTGAGGTCCAGATCACCAAACATATAAATGATAAACAAATCAATATGCAGAAAGATGAAAGATAAATAGATAGATAGACCAACAGAGAGAGATCATGCTGAGACAACTCCAACTCTATCATTTACTTTGCCTTTTCCCCACCTCCGAATGCAACATGGCTGGGGTAGGCACAGTCATTTTTACATAATTCTGTCCCTTGACAAGGGATGTTGACTCATATGGAGTTCTTGCTCTGAGTTGTATTGATTCACATTTCTATCAAGTCTTTGTTCCACTCCAACCATTTTCCTGAAATAGGTTAATACAAACAGAAAAATCAGTCTATAGTTAGAAGAATGCAGAAGATACTCAGTGTGAACCCAAAACAAGAGATGAAAACACAGGAATTCTACTTTCCAATGGCTACCTTATCCCTGATACAAAACTGATACCATGACACATGTTTGTTGAACATAAATTAGTTTTTATTGCTTTGGCTATGTTTTATGGGATTTTAATGCTTATAAGGAAAAAATAAGACCCTAAGCATCTAGTCACTATTGATGACTAAAGGTTATCTTTTAGAAACTTTTGACTTTGGCCCTCTGATGGATACAATACGGTTAAAACTATTTTACGCACCTTGACAGATTGAGCTTGTTTCCATTTTGGTGTATTTTATATATATATATCTAATGTATGTATATCGTATGTATGTATGTATGTATGTATATCTAATATAATTATAGATGGAGAAAATAAATGCTCTATTTTAAGTTTTGTTGACTTGTCTTAAAAATTTAAGGACTCATTTAAAAAATCCTTGACAAGCATAAATGCATGTGGACTTCCCCTATTTTTAAGAGATTTTAGCAAAATACTATATATGAAGTAGAAAGAAAACAAATCCTGACATGATATTACAGCACAAACGACTAATTTCTATAGACCATTAAAGATTGACAGTGAGGATAATAGGAAAAGGCTTTATGGCATGGAGTGAGATTAGAATAGTAGGCCAATTGTGAATTCTTGATAAAGAAATATGTTATCACCAACTTCATAGTTTTAGGTAAAAAAGGACAATAATGTGAATCACGGCAAAGGCATAGGTGGATGAGGTGGATAAACAATTTTATGTTTTTTATCAAGATGTAAGATAGACAAATTTATTCTTAAAATTTGAATTATAAATTATAAAAATGTTTTTGGTACATATGAAATTCCATTAAAACATTCAGTATCTTTTGGGTCGTCGAGGAAGAAGAAAATGAAAGGAGAAAGGAGGAAAGCAAGCAATCAACTCACTGATGACTGGCTGACTTGATGTGTCCATAGTAGACAAACATTTCCATCTTTTTTCCCCTTTCCAACACATTTCCCTGTCTTCCTTCTTCTGCTATCTGCCAAAATACTGCTGATCATATAGTTTGGCTGGTGACCCAGTTCTGTGTAACCCTTGCATCCCATCTAACAGTAACTAGATTATACAATAATCATTTAATCTAGAAGAACCAGGATGAATTTGTCTTCTGGATTGATGTATAAACCCTAAGGAAAAAGACATATTTCTTCTGGAATTCCCAAACTGGAACTGCCAATGGTGATCCAATCCTAATACTCAGAAAATATTTCTCTAGTACAACAGAATTACACCAACACATCATATATTGGAGTGACTGAGTTTGGTCTCAGCTGGGCTTCTCATACCAACTTTATGCTAATGCACATATGGCTTAAATAATTGAGTGAACTAACAGATAGAAGGTCTCTCTGTCTCTGTCTCTCTTTGCCTCTCTTTGCCTCTCTTTGCCTCTCTCTTCTGCCTTTAAAGTAAATGAATAAATAGATAAAATGAATTTTAATAATCTTTCTGGCATGGAATATCTACTCCAGAATAGCAAAAACCTGACCATTTTTCAGAATATTCTTTTCTAAAATTTAGAAGATAAAACTCTACACAATCATATTTAGACGTGTGGAATGATGATTCAACTGTCTTAGAATAAGAGAACTTTCTTAACATAGTTACTGATTCAGAAAATGTAGCTATTCTATTCAGGAGGAACAGCCCTTTGCCAGTAGTCTACATCCCAAGGTAATGACAAAGATCACACTATTCTATGGCTGCTGTAGTTCTCAAACTATAGAGAGACATAAAGACACGGGAGCATGAAAGGGAAGGGAATCTGGGAAGAGAGAACCATTATCTGTGTCTTGGATTTTACCCTTGGTGCAGCAAGATAGCTACTCCTTGGGTAAAACATTGTTGTGGTTCAGAGTACAGGTTGTGGGGAAGGAGCTTGTCAAATGGTACTGCTTCTGCTCACAAGTATGACACAAAGGCGAATCACTCCATCAGTCGCCTCAATAGGGCTCCTGTGAGTTATCCAGAAGGCATGATCTTCGTAAAGGCTAGGTCAATTATCTACGGATCACTTTGTGCTAGAAAGCCTTCACATGCCCTCCTGGGTCCACAATTCCATTCTTTTCCCCCAACTTCAACGCCTGAAACAGAGTTGTATCTTCTGCAGTCATCAGCCTCTTTCTCCTCTAGCTTCTAATTTAATTTGGCAAACTATTATGAGAGAAATTGCAGAGGTCAAAGTGTTGTCTTTTCTAAGTACAACAGTCATAAGAATGAATCAACATAAACTCTCCTAGAGGAAAATTATGGCAAAAAGACTTAAGATGGCCAGAATTACTACATAATTTTAGAAGCAACACTCAGGAAGATTGTTGGTTGTAAAAAGGGAGACAAGTAATGATTAAGATATGTACTGAGAATATCTGAGTGAAAAAAAGTAAGATATCACTAAAGTTAAAATTATATAATTTTATTCCAATAAAATACATTAGGAAGAAAACCTAAAATATCTAAATGAAGTTAATAATTGAATTTAAAATATGCCAAGTTATTGAGAAAATAAGTTCAGTGAAATATAGTTAGTTATTTTTGTTGTATTTTTACTCCCCCAATGAGCATGACTCTCCAACTTTTTGGTAATCTTAGGGGAGTACAAAAATATCAAGTAGATTTGAAATTGAGTCTGATCGCATGGTGCAAATATCATGCCAAGTAACTCAGAGAACTTATCAAGAGAAAGGATTATGGAAATAAGTGGCTCCAAAGCTTTTCATCTTTCTGATTTAAGAACAGCAAGAAAATTGGCACAGTAAATAATAACAACATTATTAGTTGTGAAGGAACAAACAAATGATCATGAAAAATACTGTTAATACATATCCATGTTTCTTCTTATACCCCATGTATTCAAATGAGGAAGCCATAACATATGACTGTGTAAATAGCAGAATTTTTCTTTATTAAAATTGTTGTCCCTCATAAGGAAAGAAATTGCAAGTTCTTTAAAATCCTTATCATCTATTTAAATAAGCTGCATTGCAAGTTATCAACAACTTATTTTGGGAAGAGCTCCTGTAAGTAGAAATAAATGCCAAACAAAACATCACTGCTGGTTTGTTCCTGTAAGTCTGCCAAAAGAATTATGTATTTACAAACAGAATGGATTCTGCTATTAGTTTTTTAGTATTACTGCAAAACTGCAATGATTTTCCATTTAATAGGAGAGAAAAACTTACATTCCTAGAGAATTGTTTCTTAAGGGGAAAAAGAAAAAAAAAAGACTATGCTCTTCTCAGCCAAAATCATTGTCAGAGTGAAAAGGTAATATATTTCATCTCTATCTATTACAATTTTAAAGCCTTCATTTTTTCCTTCTTCTCATTGTTTTTTCCCAATGTGTGTTGTAGCATCAGCCCTTCAGAACTGATCAGATGTCATTGTCATTATCATTATCCTCTCCCATTAAGGGTGAAGGATGTTTTGAAGACATTTGCCTTTGTTCTTTATGCTTTTGGCAAAGAAAATATAAGCAGCTTTTATTTAATCAAATCTAGTTCAAAGTGAAATAGGGACAAGGTTCTACATGCATAGGCAATGGGGATAAGCCCAATGGGATAGATTGAAGGTAGCATTTAAACTTACAGAGGCTGGTTTTTATTAGAGCTGTTCAATGAACTGGTAAGTCATTTGTGTGCTAAGAATTCTGTGAACTCAAGTAGCATTTTCCTCTTATGTGCAATCGGAAGAAAATAACTATATATTCAATGCTAACTATAGAATACACCCTAATAGAATCTTCCTCTGCAAAGAACTGAAATTATGCATTGGATGGGGATGGAAAAGAAATTTAGAACTATTTTAAGTCATCAAGCTATTTTAATAAAACAGAAGGAAAGAACTGTTAGCAAGATATTGGGCAAGGAACCATGTTTGCTCATAAGGGTCCCACTAATTCTTCTCTGCAACCAGTCATCTCTATTAAAGTCACTCGACTCTCTGAGATATGAACCTGAGCTTAGGCTCAGGGTAATGATGTCAAGGGAGGAATGAACTTAAAGTCTTCCCTAGGGAAAGTTTGATAGTGTTTCCTATGTAAATACTTACAATGAAAATGACAAGTAACATCATGTTGACATTAATCAGCAATCTTGGAATCTGAATAACTTGCAGAGACAGATGGAGATAAATTGTTCTAAAATAGACTGGGGCTTCTTAAATCGGGAAAAGCTAATGATTAAAAATTCTCTTTGATTTTAAGCACATTACTTCCCTATCTTATCATATGAAGCAATGTAGTTGCTATAAGGTACTTTAGCACGCTTTAATCATTTATGCCATTCAAGAATGAATTTCAGTGTCATTGGGCTGTGGATCCTTTCCTAGATTTGTGACCACCTCATTCCTGTATTTTCTCCCTCTCATATCTGCAAGGAAGATAAGATTCTCTTTTGTTGAAGTCGGTATAATCCAAGACCTTCAAAACCAGCCAATATCCTACATCATGCAGGATAACTATCTCTTATAAGATCTGAAGAGTCTTTGCAATGAGTAGAATTTAAGGGACACTGAACGGATGATGGTATCCATCATATCAATATTTGCTCTTTGTACTAAACTTCCAACACGGGAAGTCTAATTCTAGGGAAATACAATTGCTCTTGTGAGAGAATAACCTTTATCTGTTGACAATTTGTGATTAATTGGAGCAGATATCTTAAAGCATGAAGCTGGAAGTGTGAGCTATGAGACAGACAATATGAAGAAATGAGAATGGTATAGGAAATAGAAAGAAGTATGTATTCATTTAATAGTCAATAAATGCATGCCCACAGGGACCTCTGTTGAACAGCAAGAAAGAGAATAAGTCCCTGCACTCATGAAGACTTCATTCTAGTGAGAAGAGACACATAACAAACCTATAGACACTAAAGAGAGAATATAATGTCTCATAGCAACAAATGCCAAGAATAAAATAATAAAAAAAAAGATGGTTAAAAGTACTGGCAGTAGAAGATGAGAGGAGAGACTCTACAGATGGTAGGGTCAGACGTAACCTCTGAGGTGTAGGGTATTTGAACTGAAACTTGAATGAAAAGAACCAACTTGCATTGCAAAACTGTCACTAAAAGGGAGTTTCAGACACTCAAATTTCAAATGTAAGAACACTGATGACCAATTTTTTCCAACCAACTTCATATGTCAAAGGAACACAAGTCAAAGTAGATGCAATACAGGGGGGACAGATAGTAGGAGATAAGTTTGCACTGGTGGATAAGGCAAGATATAGGTTTCAGGGGTCATGTTAAGAAGATTGAGTTTTATTCTGAATTAAGAAAGAGATTTATTAAGAACTTTTAAAAATATTTCTTTCTTGGGGCTGGCACTGGGGCACAGTGGGTTAAAGCCCTGGGCTGAAGCGTCAGCATCCCATATGGGTGCCGGCCCGGCTGCTCCTCTTCTGATCCAGCTCTCTGCTATGGCCTGGGAAAGCAGTAGAAGGTGACCCAAGTGCTTGGGCCCCTGTACCCATGTGGGAGACCCAGAAGAAGCTCCTGGCTTCTGGCTTAGGATCGGTGCAGCTCTAGCCGTTGCAGCCATCTGGGGAGTGAGCCAGCAGATGGAAGACCTCTCTCTCTGTCTCTACCTTTCTTTTTAACTCTGTCTTTCAAATAAATAAAATAAATATTTTAAAAAATATATGTATTTCTTTCTTTATTTGAAAGACAGATGAAGAAAAAGAAATAGAGATAGATTTTCTATTTATTGATTCACTACCTAAATGGCTGCAACAGCTTGGTCTGGGCCGGGGTGATGCCAGACGCCAGGAACTCCTTCTGGGTCTCCCACATATGGCAGGAACTCAGTACTTGAGCCATCATCTGCTTTGAAATAAACTGGGGTGGGAGGCGGTGGGCAGCTAAGTCTGTCATAACAGAATACCACAGACTGGTGGCTGACAGCACATAAATTTAAGATCTAGGTGCCAGTAGCTTTCTCTTCTGGAGAGGCCTCATTCCCGGCCTTGCAGAGGGGCTGCCTTCGGGTTGTGTCCGCACCTGGCCTTTTCTCTAAACTTACACACTCCTGATTCTTTTAAGGAATCCTGTTGTACTTGGACCCTCCATATGTCCTCATTTGACCTTAACTATTTTTCTAAAAGCCTATTTACAAATAAACTCACATTGGGGCTTAGGACTTCAAAATATGAATTTAGGGGACACAGCTCAGTACATCACAGGGTCTATGGAATACAGTCTCATACTTGTAAAATAGCCCAGTGGTGTTGTGAAGAGGTGCTGTGAAGACGTTGAACTTGGATGGGAGAAGGGAGTCTTGGCAACGCAGAGAGTCAGACAATGGTCCCTTCCTATACGTGTTAATGTCTTCCCCCAAACCTCATCACTGTTGAATGCATGTTAACAGACATAGGCACGGCTAGTTTATTAGCTGTTCATGTTGAATCTGAAAGTCAGGGTTCGATTTGAAGAAAAACCTCTTGGATGTACTCAAGCCACAAACACCACCACAGTTCTGCGTCAGTTTCTTTCTTCCTATTTTAAACATTACAAGGTCATAGGTTTTTCTTTTCTATAAAATCCAAGAAAGGCACTGTTGAATCAACAGCAGCAATATCAACATTATAAAAGCCTTGTAGATCTTAAAGGTCCTGCCTTCCACACCAGGCAGTTTGCTGCTGTTGTTATCTGAACTCAAAATTGATTTGTTGGCTGTGCCAACAAATTTACTGTGGGCTTTCAGAGCTTGGATGATGGCCCTGGAAATATTGAAACAGGGAATCTTTTTCCCCTTCCCCACTCAGGCAGTGCACAAAGTGAGGGAAACAGGGGAGTAATAAAAACTATAATGTTTGAAAGTATAATATGCTAGCTATAAGAAAAAAAAAAACCTATGAGGTTGTTGTTATTTAAAAATGAAGAAAATGAGTACAAATATCAGAGGGGTGAAGAAACTTACCCACAGCCACAGGATGAGTATGTGTAGAGTCAACTCCTAACTGATACACCTCAAAAGATTTGATCCTAAACCATGTGCTCTGGTGGTTATCATGACACATTACTGAGGCTTCACTTCCAAAGTTACCCAACACAGCAAACAATAGCACAGTTCTTCTAGACTTTCAACAATCCAACCCATGCAGCCAGATGTGCAGATTAAGCAAGTTTTTTCTATTCTTATTAAAGATATAGTAATCTTGTGTTGTTCCCCAATCAAATATAGTCCACTGCTGTATGCCTGCTAACAACTGACCTTAAAGAGCTTGCAAAAAAGGGATAATAGGAAAGAATGCAGCTATGGAATGAGACAGTACTCTTTGAACTCCTGCTGCCCCTATGACCAATTTTTTGTTCTGTTTTGTTTTGTTTTCACCTTGGTTCTTATTGATTAGTAGGATTTGAGAGATACGGACGAGAAATTCAACTGTTTTCTTATTGCATCATGAGTCCCAGTTGAGGAATATACACGATCACACATACAAATACTCATGGTTCTTTTATAAAAAGAATAAGATTCTTCCTGTTTGGTTCTCCTATCTTGCAAATTCTTTCCTGTCAATAAACAATCAAGCACAAGTTAATTGTGCTATCATCATGGCCATTTTCCTTTGCAAAAGCAGGGGTTATGTGGGATGAGCACAGGTCTTCCTGGCTGGTATTAATGCCGTCTGTCCTGATTCCCTTTCTGAACCAGGTATATGTCTAAAGTTCCTTCCCCTCTGGAGTAGTTTGTAGGCTCTTCAGCAACTTGTACCACTAAGGATCAGTCAACCACAGTTCTGTTGTCTCACAAAAATGTGACTCCACCAGTGGATGCCTTCAGACTTCCCTTCACTCTTGGGCATTTGCTGACCATTCCCTAATTCTTCAGCTGAGGAGTCCTTGTTCCTCTAGGCAGCTCTCAATCACAACATGGTTCATACCCATTCGAGTGAAAACCAGTAAGGTCATACCTAATCAATTGATCTTGTATCTATAAGAATGTGATTGCTGTCAAAATACAATTCTCTCCTGCTCTGGCCCAGAAATCAGCACAGGGGACCAATTTGATGATTCCCTTCAAAGAAGGCTTGAAGTGAGAGGAAAGATTCCCTTTCCCAAGGCATGAATAGAGGGAACTCACAGCACTAACAATTCTCTTAAATTCTCAAATGAAACTTTTGCTAAACACCAGCATCTCCTATCTTGGCTTCTTCAAAGGTAGACATGAGTGTTCAATGCAGAAATTTCATAACCAACTATGTCTTGGTTAATTCTTGCAAGTTTTCCATTGTTAGTCTACAGACCTCCTGTGAAATGTAGAGGTATTGATACAGGGGGTGACAGATAAAACTGTAGGGATAGAAATACATTTGCAAGGATACATAGATGCTATGAACAGTAGCTACATCTGGGGAGTAGATTTAGATTGAAAGAGACCTTCTGCACATTGGTATTTTTCCCATCAAGGATTTATTTTATTACAGATTTATTTATATACTTATTGTTTATTTGAAAGGGAGTGACAGAGAAAGAGAGAGGGAGGGACAGAGAGAGATCTTTCATTCACTGATTCACCTCCCAAATGGCCACGGGGAGCTGGGCCAGGCTAAAGCCAAAATCCAGGAATTCCATTTGGGTCTCCCACATGAGAGGGCAGGAACTCAAGTTTTTCTGCCACCAACCACTGCTTCTAAATGCATTAGCAGGGACCTGGATCGGCAACATAGTATCTGGGACTACAACCAACACTCCAATATGAGATGTGTCTCAAGCAGCAGCTAACCTGCTACACCACAGCAACCATTCCAAAGATTTATTATTTTGTCAATATAAAGCAAAATGTTTTATAAAAATAGCATCTACCTTATGAGCTGTTTTGAGGCCTGTAGAAGTGTTTTTACAGATTAAATGCTGAAAAATATTGCTGTTATTAAATTACTTGCATTATAATGCAGACATTCACAAACATATATTGAGCACTTCTATGTAACACACTGCAATTTTCTGGGAATGACAGCACAGGAGACAAGCCTGTTGCTTTCCTTAACTTGTGTTAAGAAACAAAGAAAAATTATGTAAACAAGTGAATACATACAATTATTATAAATGATTAGTAATCATTTTAAAAAGAAATAATCAGAGGCTGAGAGAAAATGAAAATGATTAGAGTCACCATGTGCTTTGCCTAGGGTAGTCATACAAAGCCTCACTGAGCATGTTGATTTAGACCCAAATGATGCGAAAATTTGAGAAAAAAAAGCCTAGAGTGAAATATTACTCACACAGAGACTGTTTCTCAAGGCTGGAAGGAAGTCTGTAAGTTTGAGGAACTAAATCAAGACCAGAATTTCAGAAATGTAACAAGCAAGGGTAATTGTGGTAGGAAAAGTTGATGGAAGACAACAAGGGCCTCCTAATATATAGCAGCCGTGGAAGCTGGGCTCTGGTTTGTAATTAATTCATAAAATAATTAGGAATTTTTGGTGGTACATTATAGCACAGTATACAATATAAACCAAGAGTGACTCAATAATTTCTTTGCTTCAAAACCATAAAGATTCGTGTTGCTTGTCCTTTAATAAGCTATATGAAGATAAAGATGATGATTATGATGTTTACTATTGTATCTTCCGCTCATAAAAAATGACCTGGTGAGGCTGGCACTGTAGCGTAGCTGGTAAAGCCGCCACCTACAGTCCGGCATCCCATATGGGCACCAGTTCAAGTCCTACCTGTTCCACTTCCAATCCAGCTCTCTGCTGTAGCCTGGGAAAGCAGTAGAAGATGGCCCAAGTCCTTGGGTCGCTGCACCCATGTGGCAGACCCAGAAGAAGCTTCTGGCTCCTGGCTTCTGATCAGCTCAGCTCCAGCTGTTGCAGCCAAAGGGGGAGTGAACCAGAAGTTGGAAGACCCCTCTCTCTCTCTCTCTCTCTCTCTCTCTCTCTCTCTCTCTCTCTTTCATTGCTTCTGCCTTTCTGTTACTTAACAATGATTGGATGAATGAATGAGTACTGCCAGTTTTACATGCTGTCTAAATGCTTGAACTATGGAATCTTGAAGACTTGTATTTAAATCCTTCCTTTCCAAATGTTTTTGT
Source organism: Sylvilagus floridanus (assembly GCA_949820135.1). NCBI lineage: Eukaryota > Metazoa > Chordata > Mammalia > Lagomorpha > Leporidae > Sylvilagus > Sylvilagus floridanus. The sequence goes on from OX463235.1 coordinate 58,194,631, forward strand.
GGATTTGCATACATACCTTAAATACTTGAGGGGTAACAGCTAGCCTAGGGAGTCATGCATTCCCTGAAGGATGGCCTTCCAGGGACAGAGTTGGTCACAGGGAGAAGGCCATTTGAGGAATGAAAAGGGCTCAGTGGAGCCGGTCACACTGGAGGTTCAGTCCATCCATCACAGTATGGTGTGGAAGTGGATCCTACTGGAACTACAAGGCCACATCATACTGAAGCAGAGGGAGCACTTGGGTCTGCCAACAAGAATAGAGTGGGAGAAGGAAGTAGGGAAACTGACTGCACAGCTACATTGTATGGAGTTTTGCTCAGAGTTGTGCTAGGGCAGGTGTCAGTGCTCCCTTCCACACTCAATATTGAGGCACAAGAAGAGACCTTGGAAGCCACTGATTCAACCCAGGACAAGCCGGTCTCATTGTCATCGTGGAGCTCGGTGCTTCTCCTATCACGGACTCAAGAGCCCCACAACCTGGAGCCGTACCTCCTTTCTACATCTGACACTTGGCCTACCAATTCCTGTGTACAACTGACAGCGTGTCAGACCTGTGTCTGCCTCCAAATGTGTCCCTACAAACACCCTCCCAAGCCTGGGTGCTTGCAATTGTTAGCTCATTTGCTTTCTTTTGGTGCTTCAAAATTTTTTTGGACAGGCAGAGTTAGACAGTGAGAGACAGAAAGGTCTTCCTTCCATTGGTTCACCCCTCAAATGGCCGCCACAGTGGGCATGCTGCACCGATCCGAAGCCAGGACCCAGGTGCCTCCTCTTGGTCTCCCATGTGGGTGCAGGGCCCAAGCACTTGGGCCATCCTCCACTGCCCTCCTGGGCCACAGCAGAGAGCTAGACTGGAAGAGAAGGAACCAGGACAGAATCCGGCGCCCCAACAAGGACTAGAACCCAGGGTGCCAGCACCCTGGGCAAAGGATTAGCCTAGTGAGCCGTGGCGCCAGCTGATGCTTCATAATTTTAAGCACCAGCTAATACACACAACAATCATGCCAACTTTATGTGGTTACTATTCAGACAATGTTAGAGCTTATCACCTCATTACTGAACATGTTTTTATTTAATATTTTGGTTTTTTTCATCATATGATTTGGGGCATATTTTGATTTTTTTAAAATATTTCTTTAAAATATTATTTACCTTGATTATTTATTTAAGATTTTATTTAAAATTTATTTAAAATTTTATTTAAAATTTTATTACGATACCAGCACTGTGGTGTAGTAGGCTAAGCCTCTGCCTGTGGCACCGGCATCCCATATGGGCAACGGTTTATGTTCCAGCTGTTCCTCTTCCAATAAACCCAGCTCTCTGCTTATGGCCTAAGAAAACAGGAGAAAATGGCCCATGTCCTTGGGCCCCTGTATCCACATGGAAGACCTGGAAGAAGCTCCTGGTTCCTAATTTTGGTTCAACCTAGCTCTGGTCATTGTGGCCATTTGAGGAGTAAACCAGCAGATGAAAAGACCTCTCTCTCTGTCTCTCCCTCTTTCTGTCTCTAACTCTACTTCTCAAATAAATAAATAAACTCTTTAAAAATCTTTATTGACCTTGATTACTGAGTTTGGAATTTTCTTAGATTTTTGCCTCTGGACCCTGACCCTGCCTTCTCTGATACATATTAAACATAAACAGATATTACACATTATTAGAGCATTTCCAAAATTTCCTGGAAAATTGAATAAAGATAAGTTGATTTTGCAACAAACTTAAAAATACAAGCATACAAAAAGTCTTCAAAAAGTTCATGGAAGGAATTGGCCTTTAGTGTGGCCTTGAAGACCCTGCCTGGGGCGCTAGTATCAGAATAACCTTGTTTGCCTTGCAGCTCAGATTCCAATTCCAGCTTCCTATTAATGTGCCCTCTGGAAGGCAGCATGTGAAGGCTTGAGGTGTTGGGCCCTACCACCCCCGTGGAAGACCTCGAGTGAGTGGCTTCCGGTTGGCCCAGTCCCAGATGTTTTGGGCATTTGGGGAGTGAACCAATGGAGGACTCTCTCTCTCTCTCTCTCTCTCTCTCTCTCTTATTCTGTCTCTGTGCTTTTAAAACAAAAATAAATAATTTTTTAAATTGAAAATGATAAAACTATACACAGATTTCAAAAATTTTCACTTCAAGACAAACACCCTTTTTTCACTTTTCAGGAAACTTTCTGAAGTCTCTTCAATTTTTCATTATTGTTTCTACCATTACTAAGGTTCATCCCCATGTTTCTGACTCTACGGCTATCTTTCTCTTTCTCAAAGACTTACTTTACTTTATTTGAAAGTCAGAGGTACAGCGAGAGAGTGACAGAGAAAAATTTCCCATCTGTTGAATCATTTCCCAGAAGGTCACAGTGGCCTGGGCTGGGCCAGGACAAAGCCAGGAGTCAGGAGTTTCCACCATGGGTACAGGAGCCCAAGAAGTTGGGCCATCCTCTGTTGCTTTTCTCAGGCCATTAGCAGCCAGCTGGATCAGAAGTGGAGCAACTAGGACAAGAACCAGTTCTATTATGGGATGGCAGCACCCCAGGCAGTAGCTTTACCCATTACACCACAATACCAGCTCCTGTGTCTCTGTCTTATAAGGTTCTCATGCCCCTTTTCCACATACAAATGTCACACTCAAAAGGCTACCACAATAACTCTAGTTATTTATTGATACAGAGCTTAGTTTCTGGAAAAAAAGGTATAGATTACTTGTCTTGTAATTACCCTTTATCATAGAACACAGCCCCCATGGTTTTATAATGGATTCAATGTTGGGTTGTGAGGGTTTTATCTGTCACTAACATGTGTTCCTACTAGAAAAGACAGTTCCCTCTTATATCATCAGCAATCTTAAGAGTTCTATAATTACACCACAGGACAACAGCCACAGATATAGAGCTCAGCCCAACTTCTTAGAATGCACAGCATGAGAAAGCAGTCACAGATCTGAGCTCCACTGGCTTTCTTAAAGTAGGACTTGCTATAGGGAAGGATCTGCAAGCAATGTTTCTATGCATTAAAAATGCACAGACAGTTAATGATCGTGTAATTCTATGACTTTTTCCTTTATAAATATATACAAATATAGCAAGGTGCTATTTCAACAACCATAGGATGTAAGCCTCGTGCATCTTATAAATTTACAAAACAAAAATTATGCAGTAGTAATGCAAAGAGTTCCCATGTACCTTCTACCCCATTTCTCCTATTAATATCTCATATTAATGTCTTTGTCAAAATTAATGAATCACAATCAGCTTCCCCTACTTTTTTTAATCCAAAAAAACTTTTGTCCCTGACATCTCTCCAATCCTCTAATAACCAACATTCTGTGTTCAGATTGAGATGTTGTTGGAGCTTTCTGTTTTGTTCTGTTATGTGTTTCATTTTGGCTCCCACGTACAAGGAGAAACATATAGCATTTGTCTTTCTGTCTCTGGCTAATTTCACTCAAAATGATAGCCTCTGGTTCCATCCATTTTGTTGCAAATGACAGGATTTTATTTATTTATTTATTTTTTGCAGCTGAATAGTATTAAACTGTGCTTTTTTTCTTTATCCATCCATCTGATGTTAGACATTTTGGTTGATTCTGTATTTTGGGTATTTTGAATAGTGCTGGTATTAACATGGTGTAGCAGATATCTCTTAGATACAGTGAGTTCATAGCTTATGGATATATTTCCAGTAATGGGATGGCTGTGTCTCACACAGTAGTTCCATGTTCTAAGGAAATCTGTACTTTGTTCCACAGTGGTTGCACGAGTTTACATTCCCACCAGCAGGGTATGAGAGCTCCTTTCTCCACATTCTCACTGGCATTTGTTATTCTCTGTCTTTTTGATAGCAGTGATTTTGACATTGCTGAGGAACATCTCATTGTGGTTTTCATTTGCAATTGCCTCATGGCTTAAGATAGTGAACATTTTTTCATATATTTGATGAAAATGCATATTTCTTATTTTGAGAACTATTTTGGCCACTTCGTAACCGGACTGGTCATTTCATTGTTGTTGATGTACTCTGGATATTAACTCTTTCTCAGAACAGTAGCTTTGGCCGGCGCCGTGGCTCAACAGGCTAATCCTCCGCCTTGCGGCGCCGGCACACCGGGTTCTAGTCCCGGTCGGGGCGCCGGATTCTGTCCCAGTTGCCCCTCTTCCAGGCCAGCCCTCTGCTGTGGCCCGGGAGTGCAGTGGAGGATGGCCCAGGTGCTTGGGCCCTGCACCCCATGGGGAGACCAGGAGGAAGCACCTAGCACCTGGCTCCTGCCATCGGACAAGCGCGGTGCGCCGGCCGCAGCACGCCGGCCGCGGCAGCCATTGGAGGGTGAACCAACGGCAAAGGAAGACCTTTCTCTCTGTCTCTCTCTCTCACTGTCCACTCTGCCTGTCAAAAAAAAAAAAAAAAAAAAAAGAACAGTAGCTTGCTAATATTTTTTCCTGTTTTGTCGGATGTCTTCACTGCAGTGTTTGCTGTTTTGCTTTGCAGAAGCTTCTGAATATGGCATAGTCCCATCTGTCTAGTTTTATTTTTGTTGCCTGTGTTTTTGGGGTCTTACTCAAAATGTTAACATCTACACCAAGGTCATTCAGCATTTCCCTTGTTTTCCTCCATCAATTTCACACTTTACAGTCTTTGATTAAGATCATTGATTGATCCAGCTTAAGCTGCTTTTTGTATTATGATGGGAAGTAGAGAATTATTTTCATTCTTTTACATATGCATTCAGTTTTTCCAGCACTGTTTGTTGAAAAAAACTATCCTTTCTCCAACTTCTGTTCTAAGCAACTTTTCAAAAATGAATTGGTTGTATGTAAGTATGTGAATTAATGTCTAGGATTTTCTGTTCTATTGACTTATGTACCAGTTTTATGACATACCATGAAGTTTTATTTATTATAGTTTTGTAGTAAGCTTTTGAATCAGTATTGTGATGCTTCCACCTTGTTTTTTTTTTTTTTTCTCAAGATCACTTTGCCTATTTTCGGTCCTGTGATTCCATAGGATTATCATGATTTTGTAAAGAATGCCATTGTTATTTTGACAGGGATTGCATAGAATTTGCTGATCATTTTAGGAAGAATAGAGAGCTAAATGATATTAACTCTTACATTCCATGAAAAATGAACATCTATTTTTGTGTCTTTCAAGATTTCTTTAAGCAATGTCTTATAATTTTCATTGTAGAGATCTTTCATGTTTTGATCTTGCTGACAAACAAATCATAAAATAAATCCCATTCACAATATCTATAAAAATCAAATATTTAGTGTTTTTATATGAGTCATTTCTAACTTTAGACAACATGATCATTGCGATAAATACAAAGAGGGTAGGTAGGAGAATGAAGAAGAAAGAAGGAAAGAGAAAGGAGGCAGGAGTAGGGGCTTATAAATAGTAGAAGACTTGAGTGTGAACTCTGAGTTCCAAAAATCAGTTTAAGTCGTTAGTACTGAAATAAAACTGGAAGCATTATAATCAAGATTGTAAGAAAAATGGAGTGTATAATCCATGACCTTGTTTGAATGTTCTTTTTGCTGCCAACAAAGGAATAATTCAATGATTGATAACAGACTAGGAACACTGGGCTGAGGTCTGTTACAAACTTTGAGAAGAATTAAGACACACAAAAGACATGTGGAATCACTTTGTGAGCCACTCTGTGATCTGCGAAGAGCCACCATTAGGAGTTGCATACATGGTGGCAAAACACCCTGATCATCTTCAAGCCAGCTCTGTCTAGAGAGTGGGTAGAATTTGAGGGAAGTCCCTTCCTGGATGCTTTAAAAATGCATCTTCCTATTATCAGGATCTATAGAATTGGAGAATACCAGAGGGGAGATAAGCTTTCATCAATGATTAAATAATCAAAGGAAATAAAATGAAGATGAGCTAAAAGCAAACCCAGGAGGGCCACATTGTGGGATTCATAAAAGTGCCTTGTTATAAAATCCTTGGGAGTGTTTATCATTGGGCTTACAGATAAACAGAGAAGAATTAAGAAAATTCTTTAGCACCTGTCCTTCTCTGGACTCCACATACAGGCAGTCTCTCTTCAGACTCTTCTCTCTTTATGCCTATAAAGCCTATTCAGAAGCAAACCTCTTTGTCCAGGATGCTCCACGTCTAAGATGAATGAGACTTCAGGTTTCTTTCATGAGGGAAATATTTGGTTTCATTTTAGGGAAATGATTAACTAAATTGCTTTTGAAAAGCAGCTTGGTAGGGGACAAACAGGGACATTGTTATTACTTTTTTACTTTTTACTTTTCATTTATCTTTACTTTTCATTTTTTTTTTTTTACTTTTCATTTATTTTTAATTTGTGTGTTTTCCTTGATACCAAATTAATATACTATGCACTAATTGTTCACTAATGACTGACAGAAGCCCAGTGTTCTAGTAGATTTTAATAAAAAAAAAATCATGGACTCAAACGCATCTTATACATATATTGTAATAGGAAACTAATCCTACCAATTTGGGTTGTCTTATTACACAATTTTAGATGGGACATTCTGGTAAAAGCCAAAGCTGGCTAAGGCTACAAGAGTTTTGTTTCTTTGGGGCTGGTCTTGTGGTACAGTGGGTTAAGCCGTGTCCTCAGAGTGCTTAATATCAAGTCCTGTCTCCACTTCCAACTCATCTTTCTGTTTGATATGTACTGTGGGAGGCACCAGACGTCCTTTCTAATCATGTGGAAGAACTAAATGGAGTTTCTGGCTCCTGAATTCATTTTAGCCCAGTCTCAGCAGTGTGGGAATTTGGAGAGCAAACAAGCAGAGGCAAGATTCACATCCCCCCACTCCCTGATGGCTCGCTCGCTCTATCTCCCCCCCCCCTCTCTCTCTCTCTCTCTCTCTCTCTATATATATATATATATATATATATATATATCCCTCTTCTATTTTCTCACTCCTTTTCAAATTAATAAAAATGAATAAACTTTAAAAACAGGAAAAGCCTCCATATTTTTCATGACAGTGAGAAAAAGTAGCCATTTTTTTGTATGTTCATGGGTTTTGTTTTTTGCTTTTTTATTTTAACTTTTAACACATAGTCTTATAATGCATTATAAGGCATTAACTAATTCTTTGTAACAGAAAAGAGCAAAAAAAAAAAAAAAAGACAAACAGGCTTCAAGGTTCAGAGGAAAATACTATGGGCCTGACATTGAGAGAGATGTTTTCCCCAGTCACTTGGACAGGGATGAATTTGCAGGACCCTATGTGAAGAGTGTCATGGTGCTGCTTACAGAAATTGATGCTCATTATTGAGCACTTTATCCCTATCTGACCCACAAGCACACTCTTGGAGATCAAAGAGAAGTTATTTCCCTTTTAAAAGGTATCCAGGACCTCCTGGCATTTGATTACCATTGTGATGGAATAGCTTCAAAAAGACACAAAAATGAGGAGAGGTTATTAATTTTTTTTTCTTTTCCTGAACATCCAGGTGACAACAAAAATGGATAGGTAGACCACATTCATTCTTCCAGCCATCTTTTCCAATCTCCAGAATATTTGCCTAGATCAAAACAGAGAGGCTGCCGGCGCCATGGCTCAACAGGCTAATCCTCCACCTTGCGGTGCCGGCACACCGGGTTCTAGTCCCGGTCGGGGCGCCGGATTCTGTCCCGGTTATCCCTCTTCCAGGCCAGCCCTCTGCTGTGGCCCGGGAGTGCAGTGGAGGATGGCCCAGGTGCTTGGGCCCTGCACCCCATGGGAGACCAGGAAAAAGCACCTAGTACCTGGCTCCTGCCATCGGATGCGCGCGGTGCGCTAGCCGCAGCGTGCCAACCGCGGCAGCCATTGGAGGGTGAACCAACGGCAAAGGAAGACCTTTGTCTCTGTCTCTCTCTCACTGTCCACTCTGCCTGTCAAAAAAAAAAAAAACCAGAGAGGCTGTATTTTGCTGGAAAAGATTCAGAGTGGTGAAGAAGGCAAAATGCAAAGTTAGAACACTAGTCCTTCACATGCACCTAGGAAGCTGTGTCTGAGACTCTGCTCCTTGGGCACCTGCTTATCTATTTGACACTCAAGGCAATGTCTAGTGAAGCTGACTTACTTGTAGAACTTAGAGTCAGGGCTTAACTGAAGGGTATGGGTATGAGGAGGCCTGAAACTGGCAGCACATCTTAGGGTCCTGGGTCCAACATATCAGGAGAAAGGGGAGGAAGAGGACTGCTGCAAACTGCACTGCAGCACAATCACATTTTAAAGAGTTTAGTGTAATGTGACAGTGATTCCTGACTGGGCACTCCACGCATGAAGAGGCTCAGCAGCTCCCTTGAAGGAATGCAAGGGAGAAACTTTTCATGGGATGAACATAGAAGCAAGGGGCCAGCACTGTGGCACAGTAGGTTAATCCTCCGCCTGCAGCACCAGCATCCCATATAGGCTCCAATTCTAGTCCCAGCTGCTCCTCTTCCAATCCAGCTCTCTGCTATGGCCTGGGAAAGCAGTAGAAGATGGCCCAAGTGCTTAGGCCCCTGCACCCGCCTGGGAGACCAAGAAGAAGCTCCTGGCTCCTGGCTTCAGATTGGCGCAGTTCCAGCCATTGTGGCCATTTGCAGAGTGAACCAGCGGATGGAAGACTTTTCTTTCTCTCCCTCCCTCCTCTCACTCACTCACTCACTGTCTGTAACTCTATGTCTCAAAAAAAATAAATAAAATATTTTTTAAAAAGAAGGAAAATAAAGAAAATGCTTTATAGGTTCACACAAGTAAGCAAAACAAAACAAAACAAGTAACCCTTCAGTTGTGGACCTTATACCATTTGTCTATTCTGAAATACTTGACCATGGGCCAGCATCGTGGCACAGCAGGTAAAGCCACCACGTGCAATGCCAGCATCCTATACGGGTGTCAACTGGTGTCTTGACTACTCCAGTTCCTTTTTTAATTTTTTATTTAATGAATGCATTTTTTCATAGATACAACTATAGGAATATAGTGGTTCTCCCCCCCCCACTTTCATCCCACCTCCCTCTCCCTCTCCCATCTTCTTCATTATGGTTCATGTTTAGTTTCATTTTATATACAGAGGACCAACTCCATGTTTAGCATAGATTTCAACAGCCTGCACCCACACAACATACAAAGCACAGTTTGGGAAGAAAATTTGCAGCTGATTCTCATAATACAACTCTTTAGGGACAGAGGTCCTATATGAGGAGTAAGTGCACAGTGACTTCTATTGTTCCTTTAACAATTAACACTCTTATTTATGACGTTAGTGATCACCCAACACTCTTGCCATTGACTACTCCACTTCCAATCCAGCTCCCTGCTAATGGTCTGAGAAAGGTAGCAGGAGATGGCCCAAGTTCTTGGGCCCCTGAACCCCGTGGGAGACCTGAATGAATATCCTGGCTCCTGAATTTGGCTTGCCTTGGCCCTGGCCATTGAGACCACTTTTTGAGAGAACCAGTAGATGGAAGAGAGCTCTCTTTGTCTCTCACTTCTCTCTGTAACTCTGAGTTTCAAATGAAAAATAAATAAATCTTTAAAAATAAAATGAATTACTTGGCCTGGCCATTACTTGTAAACATCTATATTAAAAAGAGCAAAATTTAAGTTCTGCCAATGATAAACAGCCAAGAAAAAGTCTTCAGTGAAGACTGAGTATAGTAACATAGAAATGGTACTAGCATGGTGCCACCCCTGAATCCATACACTTGTCTCCTTCCCTTGTGAAACTCCTTGGGGACTGAGCTGACAAAGCTTAACCCTCTGTATTTACTTCCCCTCCATGTTAAGTCTCTGTCTACATCCTTAATTTCAAATCAAGGAACTGCACCTAAAACACAGCCTGGTTGCCCTTATACTCAAGATGTCCCAAAGCAAACCTATTGCCTTCCTCCAAACCCTCTTGCCTAGTCCAATTTCCAATGTCACAAAAATAGCCATGGAGTATAAATTAACGGATATAAAAGGAGACTGAGCCACCAAGCAGAAAGGTAACTTGCTGAAGTAGATACAACGAACGTAGTGAAAACCTATGAAATATGTGCCACTGAACAGACATTAAAAAGCTTGTCTTCAAGTCCTGTATGTTTCTGAACAGACACAGTGCCTAGCACATCTCAGCTATTCAATATATGCTTTTAAATAAATGAATGGGGAGAGCAAGGAAGGCAGAGCCCTTGGATATTTGGTTTTCTATCTTTTAAAAAGTTTATTTATTTAGTTAGTTATTTGAAAGTCAGAGAGAGAGAGAGGGAAATACAGGAAAGAGAGAGTCTCCCATCCTCTGGCTCACTTTTCAGATGATTGAAAAGGCCAGAGCTGGACCATGACAAAGCCATGAGCTTCATCTGGGTCTGCAAAATGGGTGGCCAGCTCTCAAACACTTGGCCCACTCCCCACTACCCTTCCCAAGCCATTAGAAGGGAGCTGGATCAGAACTGGAGCTACAAGACACAAAGAAGGTCCCATAGTAGATGCTGCTGTTGCAGGTGGGGTCTTTACCTGCTACACCACAATGCCAGTCTCTTTTTGGTTTTATATTCCATTATACCATTAGAGTTTAGTATTGTCTGGATATATGCAAGAGAGCTTCAAAAGTTCACAGAAAATTTGCATTAAGTTTTTTCTCATGAATTTTTGAAGATATCTCATGTGCTTAGATTTCAAAAATTCTTGCACCAACATAAATTTATCTTTGAATTCCATTTTCTATAAAATTTTTGAAGTGCCCTTGTGGGTGTGTGTATGCATTATATGTAGGGATATTTTGAAGTGCTCTTGTGTGTGCGTGTATGCATTATATGTATGGATATTATTGTTTTCTGCACTGGGCTGCTCTGAAAAGGTGAGGGAAGAGGTCAGCACTATTGTTAAGACATCCTTTCAGTCATGCAGTCTGGTTTCTTGGAGTGGCATCTTGAAATAGCAGCGTTCTGACATGCTCACTTTTTACCGGTCATACATCAGTGGGTTTAATTAACTTTGTAAAATAACACTAAATTTTGCTTCCCCAGGACAGAGAGTAGACCATGGTGGTCCTTCAAAATCAATGTCTGTGCCTAGATCTTCTTTGAAATATATAGCCCTTCACTTGGTCTTTCAGTGACTGATGCAAATGACTTCCTTGGGGTCTTTAATCATATCAGGCTGATGGCACCTCTTAATCTAGCCATTGCTGAGTTTTGTAAAGCTGAGTTAGCTCTGCTAACTGAAGAAAGCAGTTGTGGAAAAAAAAAAAAAACCGCAACCACCATAGGGAAGGGACCAAATCTTTTTTATATTAGGAAGACAAAGTACAATAGTTGTATAGCAATGGCATACAAATATTTACTGCATGTGAAAAACCAAAAACTTTACTCTTAATGTCTTAAATTTATTATTCATTTTTACTTGTACATATTTTATTTTATACTGGTTTTGTTTCTTTCAAAAAATATAACATATATTAAAACTGTATGTATTTTTGGAGTACATGCGATGGGTCAGTCCATGCATGCGTTGTGTAATGTTCAATCATGATAAATATATACGTATTTGTAAATAAATATCCATATATATTCAAATATTATACAGTGAACACATAAAAAATCCTCTTCTAGTTTGTTTAAATAAAGAAACCACAGTATATTAACATTTTCTATAATCATCCTATCACACACTAGAAACCCAGAACTTCTTACTCCTATCTAGTTATAACCTAGTACCCATCAATCAACTTTTACTCATAACACCCTCCTTTCCTCTCTAGCCTCTGCTAACCACCATTACATTCTAAACTTCTATAAGATCACCTTTTTTCCCTTTTCATTCTATATATGAGTGAGATCATGTGATATTTGTCTTCATTAACTTACAAAGAAAACATGCTATATTGGTAACATTTATATTCCCAGGCAAATGTGTAAGTCCCCAATAGTATTTCCTAGCCAAACTCATACTCATGAGTCCACCCGGGGATGCTTCCAATGTGCCTGCACACTGCCTGCCTTTCTTCCACTTTAGTCATTGCAAGAAATCTGCCATATTCTGCCTCCATTCTTCAAAACAATAATTGCTTGAATGACTACTTGGAGAGACACAACAGGTGCTTCTTCTAATTATGAACGATCAATGCCCATGTTTAGAGTACTGGATTTTTATGTCTAAGGTGTTTGCTGTCCTAGTGTCAGTAGATCAATAACAGTTTTCATGTAGACGATGAAAAAATCACTTCTTTATGAATGGGCATAATCAAAATGATACTCAGGAAGACCCTGTTTAATTGCCCTTATATTAATTTCCCTTGAGTTATGATTGAACGAGGGCCCAGAGAAATAAGAAAATGTTCCTATTTTATATAGTTAATAAAGTTTTAGAGCTTACATAATATCTCAAGTGATTAGTGACTTCGCGAATGATATCATCTCAACAGTATTACTGGAATAAAATCATCTTCGAGGGACCAGTTTTGTGACATCCCATATTGGAGCACCTGTTTGAGTCCCAGCTGCTCTGCTTCCAATTCAGTTCTCTGCTAATGTTCCTGGGGAAGCAACACATGGTGACCCAAATATATTGGTATAAGTCATCCATGTGGGAGACTTGGATGGAGTTCTGGCTCCTGGCTTTGGCCTGGCCCAGCCTTGCCTGTTGCAGCCATTTGCAACCCTGGCTGTTGAATACAGAGGATAGAAGATCAGTTGATCTCTCATTCTCCCTTTCTCCCCTCTCCCCCTCTTTCTCTCCTCCCTCAACCCCAGCTTTCAAATAAATAAACAAATAAATCTTAAGAAAAGTCATCTTCAAACTTAAACCATATTCCTGTTGGGGCATAATATATGCATGTCTGTTTAATAATAACATGTTTTCATATTGACATGTTTTTGACACTATAAATATTAAATTTCAAACTTCCTTAACAGGATGCTGTTTCAATGAGTAGGAGGCCAAGAAAAAGTACTACAGAGAAGAGAGAGAGAGGAGTGGGAGAGTGTGAATATATAATTAGCAAAAAGCTCATAGAGTATCTCCTTGAATATCTTAGAGGCAGACTGATATAATGGAAAAGGACATGAAAAGTAGTCAAAAGACCAGGGTGGCAGCCTTGGCGCTAGACTGACGCTATATAAATCTAGGCACATCAAAATCCCTTCAGGCTTCATTGTTATTGTTAATCAAACTAACCCTATTTGCAGATGACATGAGTCTATATATATAGGGGATCCAAAAGACTCCACTAAGAGACTAATGGAACTCATTAAAGAGTTTGGTAAAGTGGCAGGACATAAAATTAACATACAAAAAATCAATAGCCTTTGTATTTTTTGTTTATCAATGCTTCAAACTACCTCCTGGATAGAGAAAATAACTATAATTTTGGGTTCTGTGTAAGTTCTTGCAACAATCCTCCTATCCATTTGAGAAGCAAAAATAGCCCATTGGGAAATAGTTGGAAGGGCAGAGTGGTACAAGCTAGTCTCCAGCTTGTTGCATCTGAGAATATTATTCTGAAGCCTAACTGTAGTACTGAATATTAGAGACTATTTGCCTCCACAGTTCTGAGACAAACACTAAAGCCATACCTCTAGCTCCACTGGCCCCCACAGATGACAGCCTTTGACCTAAACTACTCAAATCTACATGACAGATTTGCATGTTTGTCTAATGGCTCCTTGATTCATATAGGGACTCAGGTGCCAGGGAATATGGGAACTGTGGTTTCAAGTTTTCAGCAATCCAAAAAGAAAACAGGTAGAAAGGAGGATGAGAAAGGAAACACAAGCTATCTACCACACATGGTACTTAGGCTTAGCAACCATGTGAAAATTGCTTACAATAAATTTTATCCTTGAGTATCCCTATCAAACCTCCCAAATGATCAATATTACATTATCCTTCCCTGTATTCAATAGTAAGTTTTATTTTTAGTGTTGGAGCAGATTGTTGTATTCTAGTTTTGTGTTTTTTCACGTTTAGCAACAGGGATCTCCCCATCATTAGAACCACAGCCAAAGATATGAGATGCTGTAGAACACAAAACGGAGAACAACCATCTCTGATGCTCAGTAAGCGAAATGGCAAGAAGCATAACAACAACCTACACTTTAAAGACATTCTCAGGGCAGCAGTTCAAGACCCGGCTGCTCCACTTTGAATCCAGCTCTCCGCTATGGCCTGGGAAAGCAGTAGAAGATGGCCCCAGTCCTTGGGCCCCTGAATCCACAGGGGAAGACCTGGAAGAACTTCCTTGCTCCTGGCTTTGGATCTGTCCAGTTCTGTCCATTACAGCCATCTGGGGAGTGAACCAGTGGATGGAAGACTTCTCTCTCTCTCTCTCTGCCTCTCCTTTTCTCTCTGTGCCGCTCTGACTTTCAAATAAATAAAATAAGTCTTTTAAAAAATAAATATTCTCAGCCTAAGCATAAGCTAACAGCTCAGCTAGTGCAACTCTGGTAAATTTATTAAGTGTGCATGTATATTTGATACTATGCCTAGTACTGTGAACATTACAGATGTGCAGCAAATAGATCATAACTTCAGGGAGCTTGCATGAGAGTTAAAGAGAAAACTTGAGTATGTATGTGCAAGCCAGAAAGAATTAAATAGAAGAGACACACAGATTAGTATTTAGGGAGTTCTCAAGTAAGAGAGGAGATGCCTTTCAACTGGGAAAAATTAGCATATGAACTAAACAAATGAGACAATAGACAATAATGCAGAAAGATTGGCTCTTTGGATACAGGTAATCAGATTTCCATTATCACAATGCAATAAAGTTGACTTTTCCCTCAAGAGTTGCCTATAACATGCCCCTTTTGGAGTCTTTCGATCACATGGAAAGTTGATTACAGTTTGCCTAGTCACAGAGAGGTTCTGAAGTAGATGCTTGGTTTGTTGAGGGTACTTCCCCAGATCTTACTGTTTTCTTGTTTCACGGAACATTCAAAACAAAATGTTCTAGCGAAAGAAAGTATCTACCTCTGTGGGTTGTAAAAGGAGAAAGGGGGACATTATATCCTGAATGAGTAGGAATTAGAGATCTTCAGGTTTTGCAAGCAATAGGACAACACACTCTCCAATTCTCAGCATCACTCCAATGGGCATCTGCAGGACAAATTTTGGTAAAGCTGGAAGATCAACCCCTGGCCCCTGGATACTGCCTTAATAAAGAATCACGTATTAGCACGTGTCATGGAGGCTCAGAGCCCATAGTCTTCTGGGAAACATGTGGACTTGAACAGCAAGGCCAGCAGCAACAACCATGACAGGCTACAGACTAGAACTGGCTGGATTTTCCCAGAAGCATGCAAGCCTCCCACAGCGAGTGATGGTGAAATCGCCACTGGTGTTCTCTTGCACACCTGAGTTTGGGAACTAAGTCAAGTCTACCATGTCCTTCCCTCCAAGAACATAAATATTGATTTGCAGCTCTGCGAAAAAGAGCAAAATATCTGTGAAGGGAGTTGTTTAGGCTTAGAGACAAGAAAAATAAAATCACACTGACAGATTTATGTCCCACTGCTGCAGAATCTTGTTCATGGGTCCTGGCCTCTTCAGGAAGCAGGTGCCTTCTCCACTCACTTTATCTCTGACCAGTTGTCAGACATCATTCAGCTTCACCAAAACGGCTAGACTTTGATCGGCCCCTGTAAACCTTCCCTGAAGCCATTCTGCTCTAATCAGAAGCACAGAATGGAGAGGAAGGTCAGAGGATGACTTGCGTGTTTCTAGTCCAGCCAGCCCATTGCACAGACGTGACAGTTTCACAATGGAGAAACCTGGCAGCCATTACCTTAAAGAAGTGATCAAAGGTGACATTGTTGGTGATAAGACATATGAATGTTTGTAACAATCAGACTTCACAAGTGTGAATACGATGCTGAATTACTGCCAGGAAAAGTTTTTTTAAAGCTGTTGGATTTGGGGCATTTTCCTGAAGTAAAAACATACCAGAAACATAGTATATCCCCTATGTGCCCCGCAGTAGAAACAACCACTGACCCCATCTTATGGATTCTTAATTCACTTTGTACACTAAAGAATGTGCAGGTAGTGTGCAATAGGTGGACGTGATCTCAAACAATATTGGCTTAGATATGCCAAGAGAATTTAAAAAGAGACAAAATTAAGGTGGATTTTTCATCACTCTTTATAACTGCATTGAATATTTGTAATAAAGTAAAAGTAGTTGAAGACTACTTTGGAAAATCTGTGCTAGATGGTGCCATCTTTCAACTATTCTACTTTTATTTCAGAAGTTTCTTTTAAAAAAGGAAAAAAGAAAAATAACTTTGTACAATTTAGTAACAACCCAGGATAAAAATTTTAGGGATGCCTCATAGATAGATTCAAAAGTACTATATATCAAAAAGTACTGTATTAGACAGAAGTAAGATGGTGTCCTCAAATCATGTGAGATGACCCAAATGTGACCTTATTGATAAGGAAAACACTGAGGTACCTCCTTAGCCTCCTGTGGTCTGTGACAATTGCTCACTTTTTTTGTCTCTCATGACAGTTTTTGTTAACAGTGATTGTTTTATGTAGAGCATCTTTCACTTGCTTTTGATGTCACTCGTGGAACACATGCTGTATCCTTCTCAGTGAGTCGGATCGGGACAAACATTCATATGTCTTATCACCAACAATGTCACCTTTGATCACTTCTTTAAGGTAATGGCTGCCAGGTTTCTCCATTGTGAAACTGTCATATTTTGCCTTTATAACTAATAAATATAACATGTAGAGACAGTGTAAGACTATGCATATTTTTCCATTTCTCATTGTACTTTCCTCCACTGAGTTTTGTGTTTATCAGTATTTTTGTATACATCAATTATTAGTATGATGCTTGCTTGATAATGATTTCTTTATTAGTTCTATTCAACTGTTTTGTTCTATTCTTAAGTGATTCTGCTACTACTATGATTATTATTCTTTATTTGCCTGTCTTTGATTTTCTCTACTTCTTTTCTGATCGTGTTTTAGCCCTTTCTTTGTATCACTTGCTTTCTTTGGGTGATTTCAATTTGATTCTATGTCCCTTACTAAGTGTTCATTTCAATCTGTTCTGTCATTGGCACCTTGTACTTTGCTTTTCATTCTTGGAGATAATTTTGTCTTACTAGTCCATTTGTTTTTTGAATCAATCAAGTTGCTTTGGGTTTCTTTGTCATTTTTAGTTAGTTTGTTTCAACATTTAGTGTTTTAAATTTTTCATTCAAGGAGGCTTTTCATATCCTCCAATGCTTCTCCATATATTTTAATCATTTATTTTTGGCATAATTGACTTCCAGTTACCTCCTGTGTTCTGACTGTTCTTGTGGTGGATTTTCTGCCCCAAATGCATTTAGAATTTCAATTTATGAATTTTTACAACAGCTCTGTATAAATTTTAAATTTTTCCTTTTGTGAATTTTAGTGGCTTCAGGGTATCTTATAGGATTCTTAGCTTAGAAACACCCTATTCTGTCATTATAGATGTTTTAATGGATTTTATTTATTCTGTTCCTAGGAGAGGGTTTTAAATTCTTAGAATCTCTGACTTGCAGACTGTAAATTTTATCTTGCAAATCTTAAATTTTCTTTATTTTCTAGTTTTCCCCTTCATCACCCAATTACCAAAGAGTGTTTCTTTTATTTCTTTTCCTCTTTCAGAATCCATGCATATCAAAACTATCTCTTTAGGCCAGCGCCAGGGCTCACTTGGCTAATCCTCTGCCTGCAGCGCCGGCACCCTGGGTTCTAGTCCCAGTTGGGGTGTTGGATTCTGTCCCAGCTGCTCCTCTTCCAGTCCAGCTCTCTGCTGTGGCCCAGGAAGGCAGTGGAGCATGGCCCAAGTGCTTGGGCCCCGCACCCCATGGGAGACCAGGAGGAAGCACCTGGCTCCTGCCTTCAGATCAGCTCAGCGCGCCTGCTGTGGCAGCCATTTGGGGGGGGGGGGGTGAACGAATGGAAGCAAGACCTTTCTCTCTGTCTCCCTCTCTGTCTGTCAAAAAAAAAATGAAAAATACTTTAAAAAAACTATCTCTTTAACACATGACAGTTTTGAGTCTCTGGTAGTCTATGCTCAGATCTACTTGGATGCATTTTTAGTCCCTTCATAACAATAGCTGTGGCTTTATTCTAAGCTTAGTCCTTTGGTTAACCCTGACCTCTCTTCAGTGATTTTTCAGCTGTTTGTGCCACAGATATTTGCAGGGTGTGGGGATAGAGAGGGTCCCTGTGAGACCACCGCTGCAGTCTGGCAATTTTCTGGATACTTTCTGTGTTAAACTGTGAAGACACACACACACACACACACACACACACACACACACACCTGTTTCTCTTCTTGATGCTCTGTCATGTTTTGAGGGAAAATATATTATGTGCCTAAAATATGTTTTAATATTTACTATGTAAATATTTAGGCCTAACTTCAAAATGAACAAAATGATTATGAAATGAAAGAGAAAAGAGGAGTAGGTTTCCTAAGCCATGTGATGCTCCCTTGTTACCCTACAGTCATGAAAAAATAGAGTCTAAACATTATTTAATTTTTTAAATATGGAAGAAAAGTCATGACACTAATTCGTGTGTGTGTATGTGTTCAATTTAAATCACAGAACACAAACTAACCAATTATTTTGTATTAGCCAAATATTTTGTATGGTTTAGATCATTTGTCTTATATAGCCAAACAACAAACTATTTAATGAAATTATTTCCTTACCATACTTCAAGATGTAGTACATCTCTTTTAGAGTACTTATATTTCTCTTAAATTTTTCCCATGTCTCTAGTCAAAAATGGAGGAAAATATCTATGCTTTTCACAAATGATAAATATTCCGTTTTCTACCTGTGTGCATTCTACAGAGGCACCCTTGCGACTGGTGTCTGTTTCCGAGTTCATTGTCCTCTGACTTTGCCCTTCCATGCTTATCTCTGACAATTGTCAACATCATGCTAGGCTGGGAACAACTCCTAAACCTCTGTAGTCAATAGGGTGACATTGACACTAAAATAGCCAAGCACAAAGAAAAGGGTAAGCAGAGACCTTAGCAAACAGCTGCTCAGAGTCCTGGAGTGGTCAGGACCAGATTAGTACATTCACCACTCACAAAGGGCAGGGAGAAAGTGCGTCAGGGTCACCAGACAGGAATAGTAATCACAGAGCTGGTGTCAACAGTCAGCATTCCTCAGAGAGATTCTGATACTGTGTCCATGTCCAGTCCAGCCCATTAGACAGGGATGGCGGACAAGTTTCAATGTGAACGTGTACTTGAATCAATTGGCTGGGAATTATGAGCAGACAAACAATACACCTCATTTTGCCTAGCATGTTACAATTTCTTACTTTTTATTCAAATGTATTGGTAGCTCTCACTTAAACTCACAAAAGGGACTATGTTCAACAATCAATTACGTTGTCACCTTGCCTAGGAAAAAGGCCTTGAGTCTTCTCAAAGTTCTATAAGAATGTGTTTACTGATTTATGATGTCTCCCCAGGGTTATGAATAATTAAAAAGCCTGGAAGAGATAGGAGCAGAGTATACCCACTCTGTGTTTGCCAAGTTCATGTTAATGTATGAACCTGATGGAAATGCTCATTTAACTAGAAGAGGAAAGGAAGTAGAAAAATGGGCATGTAAGGTTGAAAGCCTATTGTAGAACAGCACATTGAACAATTTAGTAAGAGTAGTGATGATATGCCTGCGGCGCCGGCACTCAAGGTTCTAGTCCCGTTTGGGGTGCTGGTTCTGTCCTGGTTGCTCCCCTGACAGTCCAGCTCTCTGCTGTGGCCTGGGAAGGCAGTGGAGGATGGCCCAAGTGCTTGGACCCTGCACCCACATGGGAGACCCGGAAGAAGCACCTGGCTCCTGGCTTCGGATTGGCACAGCGCGCCCGCCGTAGGGGCCATTTAGGGGGTAAACCAATGGAAGGACAGAAGGAAAACATTTCTCTCTGTCTCTCTCACTAACTCTGTCAAAAAAAAAAAGAGTGGTGCTGATAGCTAGGTTTATTAGTATGTTAGTATATGTGACAAATAAAACTTTAATATGATCATCTCATTTCACTGACAGTAAGACACACATTTTTCGTATTTTACCATTGCTGAAATTAAGAAACATCTTGCAATTGCTGCGCTTTAATTACTAACATTCTTTCTTAGTGTTCTATGAAACAGTAGGGCATGGTACACACCTTGATTTACTTTCTCTGTCAATAGCCACCACCCTCTCTTTGGGTCTAGCTTCAGCCTCCTGGAGCTGAAGTGTCTGAGAATTTATTTCATTCTGAAAAAAGTTTAAAGCAACAATTCTGAGGTGAGTTTACATCAAGAAATTTTCTACAGGATTGTCTATTAGGTCATAATTTTGTTTAGATTCTACCCTGTGGTAGGCAGAATAAACCCCCACTCCCAAAGATTCCCACATTCCAATCCCTACAGCCTGTGAATAAGCATATTATGTAGAAAAGGAACATTACTGTTATAGGTGGGATTAAGGTCATTAAACTGTTAAGCAGCTAACCTTCAATGGAGAGTGTATCCTGCATTATCCTGATGGGCTCACTATAGTCACAGCATCCTTTGGAGGAAAAGGAGGTAAGGAGGAGGTCAGAATGAGGAAAAGTGAGAGGGGGCAGGCAATGTAACCAGGCCGGGTAAGCCACTGCACACTGCATCAGAGCACAGGGGTTGAAATCCTAGCTGCTCCACTTTGGATCCAGCTTCCTACTAATGCATCTTGGGAGGCAGCAGATGATGGCTCACCTGGGTTCTAGAGAATTACAAGATAGCGAACTATTTTGTTTGTGGTAATTCACGACAGAAGCTATAGTAAACTAGTAACTCTGCCTTTCCTGATCTGCTTAAGTTCATTTGACCACCACCATGGCACTTAGGTCAAGTTGACTGTTATCATGTGGCTCCAGGTTTCTATAATATCAGGCCCATGTGCCTCCCCGACTCTGTCTCTGCCCAGATGAGTTATGTGGGATGCTCAGGAGAACCAAAGTCCCTTCCTTTTCATAGCTTTTACAGGTGCTTTTCCTCTCCCTGGCACATTTTTCCCCCTTCCTCTCTATTTTCTGGCCAACTTCTCCCTTGTAAGTTCTAATTTAGTGTTCTTTGTTCTATTAACATAGACTTGCATGATTTCCAGTCCAGACTTCCAAAAGATCTCATTAAAACTCACTATAAAGAGGAGTGTGTCTGGCATAAGGGCTGGCACCACCTAGTGTGCCTGCATCTCACACGGGGGCACAGTGTGAGTCCCAGCTCTGCTCCAGATTCCAGCTTCCTGACAGTGCTGCACCTGGCAGGCAGCAAGTGATGGCTCAAACAGCTGAGTCCTTGCCACCCTTTCCGGAGACAGAGTTTGAGGTCCCATCTTCAGGCGTCAGCCTATGCAGCCCCTGTTGTTACAGGCACTTGGGTCATTTAACAGCAGAGGGGAGATTTCTGTCTCCCAGACAAAAATAAATACAATAATTTGGTAAAGATTTAAATAAATGATTATTATGTGCAATTTAATATTTTATGTTCTCTCTGCTAGTAGAAGGTAAATTCCATGAGAGCTCAGACATATTCATTTTCTTCCTTTAATAAACCAAGAAATGGTACAAAACCTGATACAAAATAGTTCATAACTGAATAAGTTCTAGAAGGAGGCAAAGATGAGAAATTTGGGAATCAAAATGATAACGAACCTAAGATCACAGAGCTGGTAAGACACAAATCTAGGATTCACAATTAGGTCTCTTTGGGGACAAAGTTTGAACACTTCTAAAATATTCTTTTATATTGCTTCTCATGAGCTTAAAAAAATCAACTTCTGGGGCCAGCACTGTGGCACTGTGGGTTAAAGCCTTGGCCTGCAGCACCAGCATCCCATATGGGTGCCAGTTTGAGTCCAGGCTGCTCCACTACCAATCCCGCTCCCTGCTAATGTGCCTGAGAAATCAGCAAAAGATGGCCAAGACCTTGGGCCCATGCACCCACATGGGAGACCTGAAAGAAGCTCCTGGCTGCTGGCTTCAGATCGGCACAGCTCCTGCTATTGCACCCATCTAGGGAGTGAACCAGCAGGTAGAAGACCCCTCTCCCTCTGTCTCTAGACCTCTCTTTGTAACTCTGTCTTCCAAATAAAACAAAGTGAAAATCATTTTTAAAAAAACAACTTTTAAACACAATATCTATAATTTAGAGTATGACTCAGGTACACGGATGCTTAGTCTGTATGCAGAGAACGCACACACAGAAAAAGGGAATCAGGAAGCACTGAGAATCTGTGAGGTGGACAACAGCACTTTGCTGGGAAAGGGATGGATACTCAGCCTTCATTAGCAATGCCAGGGTTTTCATCAAGAGGGAGCAGTTGTTGATTCATAGAAGTCTGATGGCTTCTGTGATTTCAAGATGCTTCTCGATAGAAACAATAACATCAGCAATGTGTTGACCTGACTCTGCAAGGTCTCATGCCCTAATGTGATTTTATTAAATGCTTTTGGGAAGTTAATTTCTCTAAATTATTCAAGTTCAACTCCAGTCCCTGAAAACAAAGTTAAACTATCTAACCACTAATAAATTGGCTGAATGTTAAATAGCAGTTTAATTTTGTTTCATTAATGTTCATTAAACATCCAAAAAAGGAAGGAAGTTGATTATGTCAAGCTCACAATTTTTAATTAAAATGAAAAGAAGCAGGAGCTCTTAATTTGCAAACACAGAGCTTCAGACAGCAAACAGATAAAGTTTACTGTGCACACTGCAGGAAGAAAAAAATTAGCTGTTAATTAAAACTTTAGTAGTTTAACATGTCTCTACCTGAGACATAAATTGCCACTTTGCATCTTCCTATAAACCTCCAAACTTTATGGAAAGTGTCACATACAAAATCATAAATATTGCTGGTGCATTTTGTTACTGTACCTTCAATCATATGCACTTGAATACTTCATAAAGGCAGCGCAATGCGGAAATGTTAGTGACCAGGAGTCAAAAACGTGGGTCTAGCTCTAACTTGGTTTATTTGATTCATGGTATGCTCTGGAATGTCACAAAAATTTTGTGTGTCTCAGTTTCCTTTATCAGCAGAATGAAATGACACATGTACTTGAGAAAGCTGCTGTGTGCTTTTCACTATTTCATTTACCTCTGTGTGATCATTTCTCTCCTTGGCAATGTATGTTTGGAGCTGCATGACAATTAGGTCTTCTTTCAACTTAATTCCGTATCAGGAAAGAATATTCATAGAATAGCTCACTTTGTCAGCTGAGCCTTGGAGAATTTGATTCAGATGCAAGGTGGCATGTCAATTCAAAGGCTGTGTAAGCACCAGATTTCCTTTTATCTTTCGTGTGTGAAGAGACAAAGGAAATACACAAATTTATTAATTCTGTTTATTAATTCCGTCTTCTCCAGCCAAGGGAAAGGAGAAAAGTTGTGATTCCCTGCAAAGTATCCTCATTTTAGAAGATAACAGATGAAATTCACTTCATGTTGCATATGTGTACATGGGAAGAAAAGGTATAGAATCTGAATTCTATTTCAAATCTATTTGGAAAACCTATTGAAGAAAGCCTGGCCGAAAAAACACAAAAACACAAACACATATGTTCACACATTAATTTTACACTTTCAAGTCTACCTTTACCTTAGGTACATAGAATTAAACTAAACTATTCATGCCCACTCCCACCATGTAATTTACAAAACTCCTCTCACACTTCAATGCATCATTTTACCTTCCATATTTTTTCTCTGCTACTATGCCCCTCATTCTGAAAGGAAACACTAGTGCTTTTAATATTCTTTTCACTCTCCCTCTGCATACCCATGTAGATATATATATGTGTTCTTGTAAAATATAGAGTGTTATTCAATGTGTGTGCTTTTAATTTGCACAAATGTTGCTATAAGTCTTATTCTTGTTTCCCTTTCTTATGAACAATATGTTTTTGAGATGTATTGTAATTGCAGTCTCGAATCCGGACCTTTGCCTCTTACTCTGTGTTGTATTTACATTATGCATATATCACATTTAATTTAGTCATCCCCCTGGGAATGGATACATAGGTTCCTTCCAAATACTGACTTCCTCCATCAAAAAAATGTGGTTATAAAAATTTGTGCATATCTCTAATGAATGTATATAGGCTTTCTCTGGGTGCAAAATATTTTTAAAATGGCATTTTTTTTATCTTAACGAAACCACACAAACATATACTAGGCACTGACAGCCTGCCCCCACATGAATGGAATGTTCCATCACACACAGCAATGAACAAGGGTTGATAATATTCTCATAAGCACACTGCTACTTGAAAACTTTGTTAATTTCACAAGTTTTTAAAGTCAGAATTATCTTTCATTCAAACTTTTATTTTGAAGTCATATTCATATAGAACATTGCATTTCTTCCTATTTTGACATATTTATGTGCATCTCTTCCATACAGCCTATTATTATTTGCAGTTATGGTTTCCAGTGTTACAACATGATTTAGTTTCTGGAATAAACACACTGGTTCATGATACATTGTTTTGAACACATTATTATTAGCTTCTGTTAGATTTATTTCATTCAGAATGATCACATGTATATTTATAAGTGAATTTGCCTCTGATTTTTTGTACTGTTTTTTAACTGGTTTGGATATCAAAATTATAATTACCTTTAAAAAAGACATTGAATATACTCCTTCTTTATTTTACCTTGCTTCTCAAAGCTTTTTGTTTAAGACTTAGATTATCTGTTTCTTGAAAATTAACAGAATTCACCTTTAAGCCAGAACTGGGTTTTTAGATAGAAATGAAGTCAGAGGTTTCATTACTAATTAATTTTTTGTGGTTGTTACTGTTCTGTTACTCACATTTTATATTTTGCCCTTTATTTTTAAAATTTTTATTTAATTATTTGGGAGAAGAGAGACAGAAAAAGACAGATGAAACACGAGAGAGTTCCCATCTACTGTGCACTCCCCAAATATTTACAACAGCTAGTCCTGAGCTAGGCAGAAGCTGGGAGCCAAGAACTCAATCCAGGCTTCCCATGCTGGTGGCAGGAACCCAGTTATTTGAGATATCACTTCTGCCTCCCTGGGTCAGCATTTACAGGAACCTGGAATAAAGGTCTGGGACCAGGAATTGAATCCAGGCACTCCATTGTGGGATGCAAGAGCTTTAACCAGTATCTTAGATGGCTAGGCTAACTGTCCACCTTGATGTTTTGCCAGATTTGTTTTTAGAAATGTATTTAATTCATATAGATTCTCTGATATTGATATACAATTTACTAATAGTATTATTTTTGGTCTACAATATATAAAATTGGTTAAAAACAGAGGGCATGTAAGAAAATAGAAAAGAAAATAGAGAATAGTGAAAAATATATATTCTATCTTGGCTATAAAGATTTATCTAGAACATATTTTTCAAGTTCTATCTAGAACATGCTTTTCCTACATATTTTCTTATTTGAGTTTGCTTGAGATCTTATTTTCAGAAACAAATACTTTAAATTATTGAAGTATAATTGTTTATTCATTTTTTCTCATATAGTTGTCAACTATTAATTATGGATTCTAAAATATTATTCAACACATAGATGCTAATCACCTCTTTCATCTCTGTCACAATTTTGCCTTTCAACTATGTCTATATTAAATTTGGTTTGATGTTAAAATTCTCAATCTGAATTTCTTCTAGGTTATAAAGTTCTTGATACAAATAAAATTATTTGAAATGCTACTTTTATGTAACAACTTTAAAGGACCCTGATTTTTGTTCAGTCTGACAGTCTACCATTTGATCAGTGAGTTAAGTCTGTGTATATATACTGTGATGACTGATAGACTTGGATTCATTTCTGATTATTATTTTGTTTTCTAGTTGTCAAATTTCATTTTTATGTTCTATTCCTGGCCATTTTCTGCCTATTAAGCAATTGACTGATATTTCTTCTGTGAATTTAAAGGTATTATTATTATTTAGTTTCTCTTACATAAAGATCATAGTAAAAATGTTAATACATCTGCTTCCAAATTACAAAACTCACAAACAGGAACCTAATATAATCCCTTCTTGATACTCTTCATCCCTAATGTCCTCTTCAGGCAATACCATATGTAGAATTTTGAGTTGAATTCTGTCCCTGAGGTATCATCCCTATCAATTATTAAGCATGTGACTTTGGAGAAGAGAAAGAAATGCCCTCAAGCTATGTCTTTGTGTTCAGAATGCAACGTTTTGCAAGCACACCTACCTCACAAAATGCATTGTTGAATCCTATTGGGGTCAACAGGGGAGTGTGGCTCATTTACAAGGAGGAATCATTTATGTGTAAAGTTTAAACACAGGGCCATATGTTATGAATAACACAGAAATATGGCAGATAAGTTTCTGGAAGAAGAGAGCATGTATTTGCCAAGACACAAAGATTTACGTTCTGATTGTACTTATTCCTTTAAACTCAGGGAACTGCTTAGAAAGGGAAGCACAGATGTGGTCTATGTGAATATCTAGGCCTTTCAGTTTAGGGGAACACCAAAAGCTTCCACGCAATTAGTGGTTTTCCCAAATCCGCAGACTAGCTTTCCATTATACTTTAAATATATCATTGCAACAAAAACATCTTCTCAAGAAGATTTTATCCTTTATAGACTTATCACCATATGAAATCATCTATTTCCAGACAGATTAATTCTGACATTTGGGGAGCTAGCAATATAGAAACAAGAGCACAAATACTCCCTCCTTCTCTCTCTACTCCATGGCCCCATACCCCAACGCCAGCTAGCATGTGTAGACACACTCACCTACACATAAAGCCTCCACCCCTACCTACCTTAGGGACCATAGCAATGTTCACTAAAGAAGCAGTCTGTCTCAACAGGGTGGATTTGAGAAAGACCTGAATTAGACTCCAATTAGATTGAACAGGGAATTTCTGAGTCCCAAATACCAGGAGTATGATCTGTTAATGATCATGAATCTGCATAGTATTTATGGATACATCCTGAGAGCATTGTAGCAGGCTAATCCCAAAATAGGGTATCGGGGATGGCTGTGATAGGGCAAAAGCAGCATCCTGTGGAGCCTGTTGTTCAGGCCATGGTCTCCAGTCCCTCAAATACAAGGGCATTGCTCATCCCAGGTTTCGTTAGGATCACACCGGTAGGTAACCCAAGAAGCACATTCTCCAAATCATTAAGCTTTAGTGCCCATGGAGGAGGCTTATTGAGGATGTTCCTACATGAACTATAACAGGATCACCTGAGACTTTTTGCATGTTTGTTTTTGTTTTTAGACTTCACATTTGGAAATTTGGATTCACTGGTTCTGAAAGACAGCTAGAAATATATATCTTTAAATAGCTCATAGAGCTTTGTTTTCTTTAACATGAGGAGACATGAGTTAATTAGGCCTTTCTAAAGGAGATGCTAATGGCTGTACTTTGAAAAGATCATATGACTGCCCTTAAAGGCTAATTCAGGCCTCAACAATTTAAGACGTGATTATAGATGACCAGAAGTTCTGTGTTCTTCATGGAACTTAGAAAACAACAAAGAAAAGTTGTCAGCTGTGAGGAAATTTGCAGTGTGGTATTGGTTAGACAAAACCACTGTGTCGAGTTGACAGTGAAAGAAAGTGAAAATATCTGGAGAATACCAAAGCAAGGGTCAGAAGAGTCAAAATACCTACTTCGTAGCCCCAAAACCAGAACTCACTGTTCCCTCTCCTGGTAGCTCAATGCACTTTTCGAAGCAAGTTCCCTGTGTGAAATGATGTTTCAACTGCATAATAATTAAGTCTTCCTCTGGTCCTAACCTTTCACATATATCTGTATTTATATAACAGAAGGTAGAATGGACAAGAGAAGTATGCAAGCTTGTGTTAAAGGAAAGTTTAAATGGCCTTTCTTAATTGATCTCAATTACCAGATCTTCAGTATATGATACAGTTTTAAAAATGAGTTTCAATTTAAAGTAGATTATCTGCTAGACTTGAAAAAGTGGACCCCTGCCTGGTTTCCATCAACATTCGCAACTCAAAAGTAAACTTCTGTCAGGGATAAAGTCTGACTGTATTTTAATTGCCCTGTCAACCTATTCAATTATATGCTTGAAGTCGATAGACACCAAGGGGCACAGAGGAAAGCGCTTTCACTCTCCAGAGTCTTCTAGTTAGAATTCATTTAGAATTTTCAACTGAACTTTGGATTCTACTGGGGGCAACTGTGGGAATGGTTTGAGGGGAAATAAAGTGACAAACAAGGAAAGGTAGAGATAGTCTTTAAAAGGAATACCTGTGAATGAGAAAGCTTCTTTTCTCTACATCCTGTTTTTTACTGCTCAGTGGGCAAAGGAAGCTGTTTACTCTGCCTAGGATGCTGGGTCTTCATCTATTCAGAGCTAAGGTCATCATATTTGTAAGAAAAGAAGTTCTCAGGAAAGATGCAATGAGAACTCAGTCTAAAGACTTCTGCATTTGGTAAAGAGCTGTGAGCGTTTATGCACAGACGATGACATTCTTAAAACCTGGAGAGGGACAGGAGCTTTGACACAGCTGTAAATCTGTTGTGTGGGACACCCACAGACTGTATCAAAGGGCTTGGGTTAGAGCCCCGGCTCCACTCCCAACTCCAGCTTCCTACTAATGTGCACCCTAGGAGGCAGCAGGTATGGCTCAAATACTTGAGTCCCTGCTACCCTGCGGGAAACCCAGATTCAGTTTCTGCTTTAAGCCTGACCCAGTCCCAGATATGATAGACCTTTGGGGAGTGAACCAAAGGTTGCAACATCTATGTATATATGTATGTATGTACGTATCCATCTGACTTTCAAATAATTAAAACTAAAATTTAAAAAATACCTGAAGAAAGTGGCATTGTAACCCATCTTGTCCTATAGGAAAGAAATTCCTTTCTTGTTTTCCATCTCTCTCAGTGTGATCCACGCTGTCCTATTATTTCTATAAATCTATATTCTGGCAGTGTGCTATTGTGTGAATAACGCAAAAGTATCCAAGCCACTATGGTATTCTAGATATTATTTATCCAGGTTGTTGATATATATGAGAGTACTTTCAAAAATTCATGGAAAAGGAAAATAAAAATAAGTTTATTTTGGGGCAGAGATTGAGATATATGCATAGTTTTTCACATAATCATTTCTCATTACCCTTTGAAATATATATATATATATATATATATATATATATGCCATAATGCATAGCACAATAACACATGAAATCAAAATTCACTCTGGGATACATGAAAGTAAGATGCTGATAAGCAGAAAATTAGGGGTATAAAATGGGCATGTTGTTAATATAAAAATGGTGTGAGGGATGCAAAAAAGCCATTTGATTAAGCATTTGATATTTGATAATATTTTTACACTGGGCATGTTTTTATATATATATATATAAACATATATACATATAAAATATCATTTTATCCTCCCAACTACTAGTGTATTTATACTATATTAGTATATACTAGTGTATATAAATGTGATGGTAAAACATTCCACTAAGTGATGCTAGGATTGAGACCTAGGTCCTTCTGAGGCCGAGTCACCCTCCTTCTGTCCTGCTTTGCCACATTCCAAGAGGCCAGTTATCCTCCATGGTGTCTGCCCATGTATTTTCCCATTGCCACTTGCCCAACCATCTCCAAGAAGAAGGGAAAGGTATTGAGGAAGGGCATTGTCTGGTCCAGTGAATTTCCTTACACACATTTTGATCCTTACCCTTTAAATTCACCATGATGTTCACCACAGACCAGTGATCGGCCCCTATTTCTGCTTCTTGTCATTTTAAGCAGAGAACTTTTGTGACAAGTAGGACATTTAGCCACTGAACTCCCATCCTCTGTGATTCATACAGTAATTAGTGCCAGATTGGATACAGATTGTCAAAATACCCAGATGAATTGCACAGACAGCAAGGCTAATCAACACCTTATTTTACTTTCAATCTGCTGAACAATGAGGTTAACCACATTCCATCAAAACTTACTAGAATGAGAATGTACTAATTTAAGTAGCTATAGAACCTGCTACCCTGTGTTCCAGAGAATTTTAACTCTTCCTTATTTCAAAAACATGTACTCTTCAATCAAATCACCGATAGGGATGCTCCCTTGTCCCTTTCATATCAGACCTACTGCATGTGCTTATCCTTGAGGGCTTTGGATATTTCACTGAAGGATTTCTCTGTTCTTCTGAGTGTATACATGGAGTGCTATGGTTCCCTTATGTACCAGGGTAAGTATGAAATTGTGACATTTTGCTAATAGTTACGAAACACCCTTTATATTTACAAAAATTAAAACATACAACCCTTAAAACATACTAGCCTTACTCTCAATGGCCTAAACAATGCAAACCATGTAACTAGATTGGAAGGGGGACAGTTGGGACATGAACAAGTACCCACACGTGATGCCAGAGTCATACATGGCAGCTTTACCAACTATGCCACAATGCTGGTCCCAATATTTCAATTTGAACAGGGTTCCCTGAATATATAGGTTTGGGAAGCACTCAAAATATTTAACTCTCTTTAAAGTTTTATGGCCCCCTAGACTATCAAATGTACTTATGATTCATGAGTTTCAAAAAATCCATTTCTTAAATAAAGTGTGTAGAACTACTTTCCATCAAATATGCATGAAGAAATATTGTCTTATAATAACAAAATATTATCAATCATTTCCAAACACAAATCTTAGGTTACTGCAGCAAGAGAATTTGATCTTTCCTTTCCTTTAGTCATATAAAGAGATACCCTGATTTGGATCAGCCCCATGAGATTGGGGTCTTGATGTTTTTATATCCTTTGCTGTTTCTTGTATCTGTGACACTTAGACGAGACTCCGACACACTGTGGGAACATCACAGATACATATTAAATGGGTACAAGCTCTACTGTTGGCATCACCATGGTTCATGTCAATTTGCCTGATTAGCTCTCTTGCCTGAGTTTGACTATTAGGTCTTCTTTGTCCTCAGTCCTCTGACTAATCAAGAGCCATCTCTGATCGTGACTATGCTGAATCTTCATTATCTATTATTCCACCTAATCCTTGAGACCTGTGGGATCTCTCTCTATCAGCTTCTTATTTCACAGTTCTGACATCCACAATCACATATCAATACACAGGATGCAAGGAGAACTGGCACAAAAGTAAAGCCTGACCAAGGAAGACAGGCCCGCTGGACATTGAGACACACTAAGAAGTGCTGGGAATCAGAAGTGTTCTGATCAGTTGTGCAGACTGGATATATTAAACAGTGGATCAAATACCAGAAATAAACTAATACCACTGTGAAAATAAGAAAGCTATGGGGGAAGATAAGTATAGGAAATCAAACCCAGTATATCCACAAAACATATTGATTCAATTCAAATAAAAAATGGCTTTTACCTATCATGTGCAAAATTATCAAGAGTCAACACAAGTGAAACGGAGGCAGTGATGCTGAGACACACACGGCTTACGTTTGAAAGTGTCTTGGATGCTCTCTCCTTTCCTGAACAGGAACTCTCTTACAATACAGCATTTTGTTGGCCTTCACGTGTAGTTATAGAATCAACACAATTAATTAGAAAACCTTAAAGTTTTCTCAAGTCCTCATTTTTTCCCACAATAAGAAAACCCATGCACCTCAAGCCCAGAGAGGCAGCACTTCCTTCCTACCATGCCCACAGAGACTGTCACTCTAAGACATCGCCATCGACAATAATCAGTGTGCAGAACACCGAGCAGCTGTGACAGAAAGAACATGCAGCCAGGGTGGCACAGAGACTTGAAAGCTTTTCTGTTCTTGGAATAATTTAGAAAACTAGATGGTGAAACATAATTGAGGTTCAGTCTTCTTTCTGTTCCTTTACAAAATGAAGCTACAATGAAAGACATAGAAGCAAGAATAGAATAGATGATTGGTACCCTGAGGTGGCATGAATATGATGAGTTAATTTCCTCACAGCGTCCTTATGTCTAAATCTGCTGCTGCGCTGAACGTGGTGAGTCTGTGAACTGCTGTCAGTCATTGTGTGACCACCCCAGCTCTCTCACTGTATTTAAAATGAAGTACTTCGAAGTGCACCAAGGCATGTGTAAATTGCATTTGTTTCAGTACCTAAGAGCCACCAGCACATGTATATCAACAGGTGGGATAAATAAACTATGGCACATAAGGGAAATACTCCGCAGTGTTCAGAAGAGTTGAGCGTATCTCAGTGTGATACTCTGCAAGGGAGAAGTCAACTCAGCAAGTGCTTCTGGTTTCTGATGTGTGTGGATGTCTGTGTACACGTGTGAAACATATGCTTAGACACACAAAGTTATCTCTTATCATCTCCAAAGAAATTGGTAACAATTATAACTTCTGGGAGAAAGAAAACTTTCACTGCAGCCTTTGATAACTTTTGTCATGTGCTTCTATAAAGAAAAATGGCCCACCCTATTTAGACACTAAAACCCGTATTCCTTCTCAAAACAAAAAGAGAGAAGAGAAATGAGAGACCATACATTTCACTTTCATTTTACAGTGTATAATGCTTTCTATCTTTACAATTATTCCATTTTATCCACATAGTAGGGGTTCTCAGCTTGAGCTCTGGGCCTAGAGAGGATTTTTAAAAGTTGAATGAAAAATGTTGAGTATATCTGCTTATATCCGCCTTACTCAGGAGAGAGTTCACAGCTTTCATCACATTCTCAAAAGAATTTAAGAGCTAAAAAGCGTTAGGAAATACTGTTCAGCAGAAGCACTTTCTAGAAAGCTTTTGTTAAATTTTATCAATTCTTCAGATTATATATGATAATTTTTGATAAAATTGGCATGTGACATGTTTGCTCAGAAGGGTGATAAATATTCATCTTTGTCAGTGAATAATATAGCTTGTAATTGGATCTCATAGTTGTATGATGGAAATTTATGATAATGATACCTTTTCAAATGACAGCACATAGAACTCTGTGCTACTTCCCGCTGGCCAGAGATTCCTTGAGGCACAGAACACCTTTTGGCAGCATCTATTTCATTCAGAAATTGTAAAATTCTATTTTAATAGTGATACAAATTTAGATTTATTATGCAATATTTAAACATATTTTTGAGATAATACTTAGGATTAAAAACATTTTGTACTGCAGGGAAGGATACAATGCTTTTAGTTTCAACACTCCCAGACTGCATTTCTCTCTGCAGTACTTTGGAAGAAGTATTTGGAAATGTCATTCTTTATTTTTTTAAAGATTTCTTTATTTATTTGAAAGTCAGAGTTAAACAGAGAGAGGAGAAGCAGAGAGAGAGAGAGAGAGAGAGAGAGGTCTTCCACCCGCTGGTTCACCCTCAATTGGCCACAATGGCTGGAGCTGCGCCAATCAGAAGCCAGGAGCCAGGAGCTTCCTCCAAATCTCCCACGCCTGTGCAGGGGCCCAAGAACCTGCGCCATCTTCCACTGCTTTCCCAGGCCATAGCAGAGAGCTGGACAGGAAGCTGAGAAGCCAGGTCTTGAACTGGCACCCATATGGGCTGCGATGCCAGTGCTTCAGGCCACAGCACCGGCCCCTGAAAATTTCATTCTTATTTCTAGCAATGATTTTTAGAGTACAACGCATTTATTTTATTCTTTCCTTCTTTTCTTCTTCTAACACTTAAGGTATTAGTAGGTATTGTAGTTGATCACATCACAGGATCATATAATAAATGCAAAAAAGTAATTGACAAAATCCAACACAAACTATTCAAGACAAAAATTCAAGACAACTAGGAATAAACTGGAACTTTCTCAGCTTGGTAAAGAACAGCAACCAAAACAAAGAAAAAAAAAAACTAAAACTGACCCAACTCAACAACTTAATGGTCAGAAACTAGAAGATCTGGGGACTGGCGCAGTGGCATAGTGGGTAAAGCCGCTGCCTGCAGTGCTGGCATCCCATATGGGCACCAGATCGATTCTCAGCTGCTTCACTTAAGATCCAGCTCACTGCTGTCGTCTGGAAAAGCAGTAGAAGAAGCTTCAAGTTCTTGGGCCCCTACACCCATGTGGGAGACCTGGTAGAAGCTCCTTGTTCCTGGCTATAGATCTGCCCAGCTTCAGCCATTGTGGCTGTTTGGGGAGTGAAACAGCGGGTGGAAGACGTCTCTGTTTCATTCTCTGCCTCTGCCTCTCTGTAACTCCCCCTTTCAAATAAATAAATAAATCTTAGAAAGAAAGAAAGAAAGAAAGAAAGAAAGAAAGAAAGAAAGAAAGAAAGAAAGAAAGAAAGAAAGAAAGAAAGAGAAAGAAAGAGAGAAAGAAACTAGAAGTTTCTTTGCCAAGATCAGGAAAAAGGCAAGAATTTCCCCACTTGCCACTGCTTTTCTACCCTGTACTGGAAGTCCAACAGAAGAAAATAAATAAAAAGTGTACAGAATGGGAAGGAAGAAATAAAATTGCCCCTGCTCATAGAAGACATGATCATCTAGAGGTAATAAACAATGACAGCAAATTTGCATTTTGCAAAACTAATAAATAAAAATAAACCACTTTTGTATACATCAGCAATGACTAAATCAATTTTGACACTAAAAACAATTATTTATAGTTGCATTGACAAGCATGACATTCAATGTATAAATCTAGGGAAAAGTACATGATTAATATGAAGAAAGTACAAAAATCTAATGGCAGATTTCAAAGCAAAGCTATGTAAGTGCAGAGATATTCCATGTTCATGAATAGGATGATTCAGCAGTATCAAAAAGTCAGTTGTTCTCTACTTGGTCTATTGATTCAACAAAATTCCAGCAAATCATTTCATGATTATTGATAAACTAACCCTAAAGTTTATACAAAATAACCCAGAATAACCATTAAAATACTCAAGAAAAAATGATTCAGAAGATTGACTTCAAAATTTACTACAAAATTGTGAACAAAAAAAAGTGTGGTACTGGTAAAAAGAAAAGACAAACAGATCAATGGAACAGAATATAGAACCACAGAGTATATCAACATAAATATTGTGAGCTGATCTTTCAATAAGCAACACTGTACTAAAAAGATAGCTTTTTCAACTAACAGTGCTGGAACAATTAAATGCATCCATGGAAAAAAAAATGAATCCAGACACAGATCTTATATTTTTCACAAAAATGAATTCAAAATACATCACAGATCTAAATGTAAATGCAAAATAAAAGACTACTAGAAGATACCAAGAGAAAACCTAGATGACAGATGACCTTGGGTATGGTGACAACTTTTCTGTAATACAACACCAAAGGCATATTGTCTGGAAGAAATAATAGATAAGCTGGAGTTAATTAAAATTAAAAGCTTCTGTCCTGTGAAAGACAATGCCAAGAGAATGAAAACAATAAGGTTAAATTGAGAGGAAGTATTTGCAAGACATATCTGATAAAGAACTGTTATCTAGGATATGCAAGTAATGTAAAATTCAATACTAAGACAATAAAAAATTATAAAATGGGCAAATTACCTAGATATGTCATCAAAGCAGATACACAATATCAATTAAGTATATCAAAAGAGTTTAAATGTTACATGTCAGTAGGGAATTATAAATTACAGTAATGAGATATCATAATTCACTAACTAGAACAGCCAAAACTGAAAACATTGATACCATCAAACTCAAGTGACTTATGCAACAGCAGGGAATCGTATTTGTTGCTGTTGGGGAAGCAAAATAGTACAAGCACTTTGGAAGACATTTTGATAGTTTCATACAAAACTGAATTACCATTTGATTCAGCAATCATGCTTTTTGTTATTACTCAAATGAATGAAAAATATATGTCTACAAATGTACTTGCACAGAGAGAGCTATAGCATTTATATTCATGACTGTCAAAACTTGGAAAGAACCAAGTTGTTCTTCAGGAGGTAAATGGATAAACTGTGATACCTCTAGAATATGGAATATTATTCAACAGTAAAAAAAAAAAAAGATCTACAAAGCCACAAAAAGACATGCAGAGAACTTAAATCATTATTTCCAAGTAAAAGAAGCCAATTTGGAAAAAATCATCAGTGTTGGTTCATAATTTTTTTTATTTGACAGGTAGAGTTAGACAATAAGAGAGAGGGACAGAGATAAAGGTCTTCCTTCTGTTGGTTCACCCCCAAAATGGCCGCTATGGCCTGAGCTATGCCCATCCGAAGCCAGGAGCCAGGTGCTTCCTCCTGGTCTCCCATGTGGGTGCAGGGCCCAATACTTGGGCCATCCTCCACTGCCCTCCTGGGCCACAGCAGCAAGCTGAACTGGAAGAGGAGCAACCGGGACTAGAACCCGGTGCCCATATGGGATGCCGGTGCCGCAGGCCGACAATTAACCAAGTGAGCCACGGCACAGGCCCCAGTTCTTAAATTATAACTAATGTACCTCTGCTGTGGGATGCTGATAGTGGGGAAGGTTGCACCTGTTGGGCACAGAGGGTATCTAAGAACTTTCTGTACTTTCCTCTAAATTTTATGTGAACCTAAAACTTCTGTTTAAAAAAAAAAAAACTTTACAAAAGAGCAATATGAAAATTGTTTTTAGTATTCTCAGTAAAGAGTCCAATCAACTTTTACACACATATGTCTGGTTTTTAATTGACAGGTAGAAGCATTACACCTTTTAATCAAAGAGTTTCTAATGGAATAAAAGCATTTGGCTAACTATTTAGAACTTGGAGAGAAGTACATCTATTGGCACAAAGTTTTTACTGCTTGCCATAAACATAGAGAATCCAGTTAATTATATGCAAATAAGCTTCACTAACAAACACCTAAATAACTCAGCCTTGTCTTCATTAAGCTACAAGATATAGCACTTTTCTCAGGGAATTAGACAAGGAGTATTAATCAACGATGCTTGTAAACCCTAATGAGTTTATTGATTGTTGACCTGGATGCCACCAGCAGGGGCAGAAACTCAAATGACGAGTTGTTTGAGTAAGCAAATGCTGATCTTCAAAACTTAGACCAAGGTTGCTTGGTCATTTTTGAGACATCCTACCCAAAGCTTTTCTTTTTGTAAACTTCCTTTGTGGAAGGAAAAACCTATATTTAATTTTATCCTCATTGTCTGCAGTTCACCAAGAATCATGAGCAATTTCTATTTTGTAGCAATCTGGAGGGCATTTGTGGCTGGAAGAGCCAGAAGTTACTCTGTGAACTAAGGTCAGAGAAAAAGGGCAGGCAACAAATAAAAGGAAAAAGATTGAAAAGCAAAACTGCATTTGTTCATTACTAGCGGTTGGCCTTTTAGCTGGTTTTTTCTTTACTCTTATATTCTCAGATTTCAATAGATTCTTTTCACTTCCTCTTGGCTCAAGTGGCTGCCCCATACATTCGGTTGCTAATTGGGCTTAATGTTAGCTAAGTGCTTTTAATACCATTGGTAAGCCCTGAAATGCAGCTATCTTTCTGTTCTGTTGTTGCTTGGTTACTTTCTGTAATAAAACACTCTGCTCTCTACTGGCTGATGACTGGATCGAAAGTTTTAAGGTGTAATTTAGCCCTTGTTATTCTCCATTTTAGGCCTTTCCAATTGGGCATTTATCCCATTCCTTTATTCCATTGATTTACTTCAATTAAGATTCTCCTTGTTCAAGCATCACAATTAGCTACTGTCACTATTGATCCCCATCGCCAGGGATTTGTACATGGCTTCAAACTTGTCCACTGGCAGTTTAGCCCTAATCCTTTGAGGCGAAATAAAAAGTGAGGACAGCAAGAATCTTCTAGCAAAGAGCTTCCTTGTTACAGTGGTAATAACAACTACAGATAGGATGCTTATTATGTGGCAGATGTTACTATATAGACCTTATAATTTTATATTAATGTTTTAATTCTCACAAAACTTCAACTGAAATAAAAAGGATCCCTAGGATCTCCATTTTACAGCTGAGGAAACTGAATTGAAGAAGTCAATGAACCAGTTCACGCAGGTAGGAAGATAGAGAGTCAGAACCCAAGGGAATTTGGCTTCACAATCTTTGTCCTTCACCAGTATAATTCATGTTGTCTGTAACTGATATCATTGGAGTGTGACTCACATTGTTACCATGGCCTGTCCAGACTCTGATGGTTCTCACGTTGTTCCTAGTTTTGAAACTGAACTGACCGATACAGATCAGACCAATGTCATGTATCTGGCTAATGGGAGAATAATAGCTGGAAGTCAAAATTTCTATGTTCTTTGCTCCATGTTCTTCCTGCTGTATCTGCTCTATCACTCACGAAGCTTTCACCATTCTGATCAGCTTTGCTCTCCACAACCAGAATTTTTTAATGGCTTAAGCTAATGCATGAGAATTAGAGTAACTCTTTTCTTTCAACAAAGACGCTGCATTCTCTGTCAATAAAGTGAGAAATAAATAGTCTAGGATAAAGATTCCATTGATTGAACTGCACAGTTTTGACAATACAACACTCTTCATTGTCAATCTTCTTACAAAACACACTACTGCAGTGTACGAATACCAGGACCTTCATATCTGTATCCGTTCACACAACGCAAATGTGGAACACACACATCTAGAGGAAGATTTGCTGCTTGAAGGCCCGTATGTTTAAATTCGTTCTTTTTCAAATACTATACACACTGGGTAAAAATTGGCTATCAGGTTGTTTCATGGGATTCACTCATAATTGCCAACACATGCAATGATATCAGATATATGTGTATCTGTGTGCCACTCAACTCTACCAATACATAGGACACAGTTCTTTGCTCAACACACAACTAGGCTTTACTCTGATTTCTCTTAGACGTAGTTTTCGACTACTCCCAGGTAATGTTTTCTACATTCTCTCTATTCTAGCTAAGCAGTTTTCTTCTACCCTTGTAACTTTTCTGTTAGGTTCTTGCAACTATTCTAAACTGCCCTGTTCGGGCTGATGCTGTGGCACAGTAGTTTAAACCTTCGCCTACAATGCCACCATCCCATATGAGCACAGGTTCTAGTCCTACAGCTCTTCTTGCATACCAGTTCTGAGCTATGGCCTGGGAAAGCAGTAGAAGATGGCCCAAGTCCTTGGGCCCCTGCACCTGCGTGGGAGACCTGGAAGAAGCTCCTGGCTCCTGGCTTTGGACTGGCACAGCTCCAGCCATTGTGGCCATTTGGGGAGTCAACCGGTAGATGGAAGACCTTTCTATCTTTCCCTCTCACTGCCTATAACTCTACCTCTCAAATAAATAAAATCTTAACAAAACTAAAAAATTAAACTGCCCTTTGACTGTCCCACCTCTTCATATACCATTAGTCTGTTACTATAGTGATCCTCTTGGAACCTGCTATGCACATATTAATTTTCCACTAACAAAAATTAGGAAAGGAGGATGGAAGGACCAAAATATCATTATATTCTTTTTATTTATTTATTTATTTGACAGGTAGAGTTATAGACAGTGAGAGAGACAGAGATAAAGGTCTTCCTTCTGTTGGTTCACTCCCCAAATGACAGCTACGCCAGAACTGCACCAATCTGAAGCCAGGAGCCAGGTGCTTCCTCCTGGTCTCCCCTGTAGGTACATGGGCCCAAGCACTTGAGCCTTCTTCTACTGCGATCCCAGGCCACAGCAGAGAGCTGGACTGGAAGAGGAGCAACTGGGACTAGAACCCAGCGCCTATATGGGATGCCGGCACCGCAGGAGGAGGATTAACCAAATGAGCCATGGCACCGGCCCCATTATATTCTTAAAAATTGCATCTATGAACTATATTGAATCTCTGTTAAAAAAGAAAGAAAGAAAGAAAGAAAGAAAGAAAGAAAGAAAGAAAGAAAGAAAGCAAGCAAGCAAGCAAGCTAAAAAAATATTGAAGACTGATATTTTCACTTATAACCAGTGAAAACGTTCTGCTTGGCATTCAAGGTTCTCTTTTTCCCAGTCATCACCTACTTTCCACTATTATTTCCCCTACTCCCCTAAATGGACTAAACATCTCTCTACATCCGTGGTGTGTCTGTGCTTTCTCAATTCTTTGCCTTTGTGTTAGTTCTTGACCTAATCTACCAAGAGTATATTCACTTTGTGAGTGTTCAATCAAACACCATTACAGGGGCCAGCATCATAGCATAGAGGTTAAAGCCACTGCCTACAATGCCAACATCCTATACAGACACTGATTCGTGTCCCAGCTGCGCTCCTTTTAATCCAATTCCCTGCTAATGGCCTGGGAAAAGCAGCAGAATATGGTATAAGTTCTTGGGCCCTTGTCATCCATGTGGGAGATCTGGATGAAGCTCTCTGGTTCTGGCTTTGGCCTAGCCCAGCCCTGACCATAACTGTAGCCATTTGGGGAGTGAACCAGCAGATAGAAGATTCTCTTTCTTTCTCTTTCTCTCTTCTTCTCTCTCTCTCTCTCCCCATAACTCCAACTTCAAATAAATAAGCAAATCTTAAAAATATCATTTGCTATCACATAAACAAAACTGCATTTGCCCTCCTAATTAGATTTCTGATGCCCAACTTTGAAATCTATGCATTCTGTAAGGTACTTTCTGCATTTCTTGCATCCCCAACACAACTGCAAGTTTCATAATGGAGTAGCTGTGTCATCAGTTCTGAGAATTCAATAAATAACAAAGACTTTGCACATAGCTACAATAAATAATAGTCAAAGGAGTGAGTCAATACATGCACCTCAATAAATATTCAAGCCTCCTTTGGGAGTTCCCATGATATGGGCCTGTCCCAATCTCCCACATTTCTCAGAATAGTACCAGAATATATGAGAATCACTTGCAATCACTGGATAAGGAAGAGAAATCCAGGGTAATCAAATATTAACATGAAAGATCAGGCCCAAAGAACTGAATACTTGCTTTTAGTTTTTATTCTAATATTATTGAACATCATTTATTTGATATAGTATCTGCCTATTATTCTCTGAACAATCTGCCAGTGAGCATCCTATCATCTGTGAGCATCCTTTCCCTAGCTGACTCTCAGAGTAAATTTCTTTTTTTTTCTAATTTAAGATCTATTTATTTATTTTGAAAGTCAGAGTTACACAGAGAGAGGAGAGGCAGAGGGAGAGGAAGAGAGAGATCTTCCATTTATGGTTCACTCCCCAGTTGGCTGCAACGACCGGAGCTGCACCGATCCGAAGCCAGGAGCCAGGAGCTTCTTCCAGGTCTCCCACATGGGTGCAGGGGCCCAAGGACTTGGGCCATCCTCTACTGCTTTCCCAGGCCATAGCAGAGAGCTGGATTGGAAGAGAAACAGTTGGGACTATACCTGGCGCCCATATGGGATGCCGGCGCTTCAGGCCAGGGCATTAACCCGCTGCGCCACAGCACCGGCCCTTTCAGAGTAAATTTCAAAACCTAATTCTAACCTTCCTCTTTGAAATCCACTCTGAGAAGAACTGACTTCCATGTTCATTATTATGTTACCTTGGTTATCCCTGCAGTGTTGCTCTTATCACTTGACACTGTAATTAAGTTACTTCATTGCTTTTGTTTCCTGTCATACTTTGATCATTTTAGAGTTAGAGACAGCTTTGTTTTATTTCTATCTCTAATGGCAGCTCAGAGAAGTTTCTTCATAAATATACATAATGTTAGATCAAGTGGCAGCTGGTAACTATCAAAATGAAGACTCAAATTCAAGTTACAGTGTGAACAAAAGACTGACTAGTCTTGTCCTCAGAGTGAGTTCCTAGGCAGAGAAGAGGGAGGAGCTTGAATGTGAATAGGTATTACATGTTCTAGGTTTAAAATTCAATGGACATTTTCATCACCAGATATGACCAGAGGGGACCTATGAGATCTGCCCAAAATGTGCCCAGAATGGCACAAAGTGAATTTCTGGACTTAAAATTGCTTCATGTTTGTGACGAAGCTCAAATCGTCCCAAAAAGGACAATATTAAGACACTGTTATGAAACAGGTTCAAACACAAATTTTTTTGAGAAATAGCATGCTTGGCTTATAAAATTATACAACAGAAGCTGATATCCTGGCATCCTTAAGTGAAATTGTATCTTTCTCACAGAGATAAATGCAGAATACCTTTATCTTTCAGGATTCATACTTTAATTTTTAAAGAGGGGTAAAATCATAACTATTCCATGAAAGTCTACACTATGAATAATAATTTATAAAATCACTTGGTAGAAGTATTGCAGGGTGTATTAGATAAAAGGTATTTTTAAAGCACTAGCTCACTTTTTGTACTTTCTATCTCAGTATAAAATACTTGCCACAGTTCTAGAAACCTTTAGATAGCTTTTTATTTACAATATAAGTGGTTATTATTCAGCAGGTAAAAAACATAGTGGCATTTAAGTCTGCTTTGTCCAAAGTCTAGTAGAGGTATGAGTGTGTTTTGCATTTATTTATTTATGTATATTCCCTTCTCCTGTTCATAAAAGAAAAGGATATCTTTTCAACTCAGGGCAATGCATAACAACTTTCTTTAATTATAATGTTTCCAGGTCATTCATACATCAAACATAATAGATACAGGTAAAAGATTCTAAGTTCAAATTTGCAACTACTGCATTTCAATAATAAGGCTCAAGATATATTTATTATTCTTTAAAACAAAATGATATTTAATAAATCCAGAGTTTTTACTTCTTTGAACTTTGCTATAATTTTTGTGAATTTCATAAATTATGCAGATAGATTAAGGGGTCAAAAATCTTTATTTAAAAAAGCAGGATTGCTGCACCTGTCTTCGTGAATATAACCAAATGCAGCAGGTAGGATAAGAGGTGCAAGGGTCAAATTAAAACTGTGATCATGTCCTAGTTACCCAACTTAATTAGCTGAAGGACTGAGAAAGTTGTCTAAATTTCCCAAGCCGGTTTTTTAATTTGTACAGCAAAAAATACACTATCTGATCTGGGGTGGACAAAACGGTTGAATGACAAACACTTATAAAGAATGTAGCATAAAGACTGGTGCAAAATAAACTGATGACAAAACTGTTCTTTTATCTTTCTAGGACTAGGTAAAAGTGCATCTCCTACACTCTTTACCAAGTAATGGAATTCACATAATTCTTAATAATCCTAGGGAAAGGAAAGAATTTCTATCATATTTTCCATCCTATTGGGTCATTAACCCAACTCCATCCTTAAGTTCTCCCCCAGAGGTTTGCCCCTGTTACATGAAAGCCAGCACCGGAAAATAAAGGCCTAAAAGCTATTATATGAGACAACATGTGCTTCTTCATGGGTGTTAACCAGTTTGGGGTGACTCAGGAAGTGGAGTCTGATACTGGGGTGAGAGAACCATTTTATTTTAAGATTTATTTTTATTTATCTGAAAGAGTTGAAGAGAGAGGTAGAGACAGAGAAAGGTCTTCCATCTGCTGGTTCACTCCCCAAATGGCTGCAAATGCTGGAGCTGAGCCAATCTGAAGTCAGGAGCCAGGAGCTTCCTCCAGGTCTCCCACGCAGGTGCAGGAGCCCAAGGACTTCGGTCATCTTCCACTGCTTTCGGGAGCCATAGCAGAGACTTGGATTGGAAGAGGAGCAGCCAGGACTTGAACTGTCACCCATATGGGATGTCGGCATTTAAGGCCAGGGCTTTAATGTGCACAGGACCAGCCCCAGAACCATCGTTTTTATGAAAAGACAGCTAGCCATTCGTGAGGAAATCATATTCATTTGTTTGCTACTATATGATTATTCAGAGGAAGTATAAAAATCTAAAGAGGTGATTTCTGAACTACTGTTGTAATACAGCACTTTGTGTAAGTTGCAAATTAGAAGACCGACCATCAGCCCACCTATATCCCAGAGAAATCCATAAAAGAAAAGCCATTTGTTGGTGAGGACCAGTATTCCTGACACACTAGGCAGGGGAATACTGTGAATAGTTAGTTATTAAGGTTGAGGCACGGACTCCCTCTGCTGGATATGCAGGGAGTTTTTGTCACAGGGTTTAAATGGTGAGCGTTTCCAGGGGCTATGATGCTGTTACCAGCCTTTTGTTGTGAAGGGAGTCAGTTTCATCAAACTAAGGATAATCACTCCTGTGAACACACAGCTTTCAACCAGAGACACAGAGTCTTGGGGTCCCGGATGACTTGAACCTGGCCTGCTTCTGCTTGCAAATACTGAATAGATCCTGCGGTTGGGAGCTTTCCCCACTAGGATGGGAGATGAGATGTCTCGGCCCCTAGTGGGCATAGCTCAGAAGCTGAGAAACAGGGAGCCCAGGACAATGTCAGGGACTTCTGGAACAATGTGGAAGTGACACCCCGATCCTAGATGTAGTGCAAAGCAGGGCGGAAATTTGACTTAAATCTCATTCTCACAAAGGACCTCCCTTGATAGGGACTTCTGGTCTTGTTTTCATGAGAGGTGATGTGGATAGCCAGTGGGAACTTACAAAAAAGTGTTCAGTTTTTAAATGCATAGCACATCTCATGGAAAATGTAAAGAGCCAATGTGTTAAATAGAAATGTACTGTTTTCGGAGCAGAATACATACCACAGCAAGTTAGACTGCCACTTGTAATGCTAGCCTC
Organism: Sylvilagus floridanus; assembly: GCA_949820135.1. Classification (NCBI taxonomy): domain Eukaryota; kingdom Metazoa; phylum Chordata; class Mammalia; order Lagomorpha; family Leporidae; genus Sylvilagus; species Sylvilagus floridanus. The sequence continues at coordinate 58,239,060 of OX463235.1, forward strand.
CCATTTCAGATTGCTGGTTTGAGTTCCTGATGCTCCATTCCCGATCCAGTTCCATGTTGATAAACTGGCAAAGCAGCAGACAATGATGGCCCAGGTACTTAGCCCCCGCCACCCAGGTGGGAAACCCAGATGAAGTTCCAGGCTCCTGCCACTGGGTCTATTGGGGAGTCAGGCAGTGGATAGAAGATCTTTGTCTCTCTTCTCACTTCTTGTCACTCTGCCTTCAATTAAATAAATAACTAAATATTTAAAAGAATTTTTTTTAGATACTACAATTTGTGGAACAATTTTTTCTTTGATAATACAAAAGGAGACTACAACATTTGAAGACTTGTACTATGCACTCACTCTCTCTCTCAAGATTTATTTATTTATTTGAGAGAGAGAAAGAGAAAGAGAGATTCCATCTGCTGGTTCATTCCCCAAATGGCCACAATAGCCAGGGCTGGACCAGGCCAAAGCCAGGAGCCAGGAACTTCATCTGGGTCACACGCTTGGATGGCAGGGAACTAAATATTTGAGCCATCATTGGCCGCCTTCCCAGGTGCATCAGCACAGAGTTGCATCAGAACTGGAGCAGCCAGGAATCTAACCACTACTCCAATATGGGTTGTAGGAGTTGCAAACAGAAGCTTAACCTGCTGCAGGGCACCACTGGCCCAGGGACAGCAGATGTGTTTTGCAAACTTGCTTCAGTTCTGTTTATCGTCTCTGTTAATGGTTTTCTCAGAGGTTGTTAACATCCTTTTAAAAAGACAACCTCTCTGCTTTCCTCAGCAGAACTGGTTTGAAGGTTTCCATTTAACCTTCAGGTAAAGGAGGCAGCAGTGGTGCAGGAAGGAGAGCTGAAGGTCAAGGACAGGAAAAATCTGATCTGGGTGCCATACAAGGGAACCCTCCTACAACTGCCTGGGCCCGCTCGGGTGTAAAGGACTCTACAATCCACCCTCCATGAGGGAGGCTGCTGGTGTACAGCATGCTTCATTCCCTAAAAGTCTGCTCAGGTCAGACCATATCCACCCTTTCCACTCTGCAGAGCTCTAACGCTTTGTGACTGACCATAGGGAACAAACCAGTGTGATTTCTGACTTCTGTTCTCTGCCTACCTTGAAAGTAGTTGACATAAGAATCCCCTAGCAGCTGGCATTGTGGTACAGTGAAATAAGCTGCCACCTGCAACAGCCCGTGTCTCATATTAGAGTGCTGGTTCAAATGCCAGCTACTCGGCTTCTCATCCAGCTCCTTGCTAACTCACTGGGAAAGCAGCAGCAGATGGCCCAAGCACTTGGGACCCTGCCAGCTATGTGGCAGACCAGGATGGACTTCCCTGTCTCCTATCTTTGACCTGGAACAGCTCCAGGTGTTGCAGTCATTTGGAGAGAGAACCAATGGTGGGCAGATCTCCATCTCTCTATCACTCTGCTTTTCAAATAAATAAGGAAATCTCTTTTAAAAAAGACTCTCTTAGCTCAACTCACAGCAAAGCAGGAAAAGCAGTGATTTTTTCTCTTCCTCCTTTTGGCCCCAGCATTGGAGTCCACTGACAGAGTTCTGTTCCAGCAGGGTTTTTTTTTTCTCATCGAGGCCTGAGAAAAGCCACAGGCTCATTAAAATCAGGATATGGGCACTGGGCATCAACCAACAGATGCAGCCTGGCTTTGGGAAGGTATTTGTCACGGACAACACTACTGGAAACAAAGCTTACACACTGATCCCAAAACTAGGGGAGCAAGGAGAAGCTCCTGTCTCCATGCATACACCAACGAGGAGCTTTCGGCCATAAAGCACTGGAGCGCCTGCTGCTGCAGGATAAGTAAAGCCGATCAGATGCTAATACTTCTTGTCTGTGACCAACGACTCTGAACATGGATCCATAGAAGGGCGAGAGCTTTCAGCTCCGAGAAATCCAGTTTTATCTTCTTAGCTCCAGAGTGTCATTAAATGAGTGCCCTTGTCGAGGGTACAAAGGAGGGAAGATGAGAAGAGGGGGGAGAAGGAGAAGTAGATGGTGGAATAAAACTCAGCTTTCAGACTCAGGGCACAGCACTCGCCTCTGCTCAGACAGGGTTTCACAAGCAGGAGGAATAGGCAGTAGCCCACCGGGATACATTCCTTGCAAGGGACTTATCCACCTGCTGTATTATAAGGTTATCTCATTCATGTATATATCCTCAAACTATGAGAGTGGCAGTTTAAAAATGCCATCAAAACTATCTTTGAAAGGATCTGATCTAAACTTGCCTGTGTGTTGAGAGCTTGCAGCAATTATTCAAGCTAGTTGCCTTTGAAACTGATGTGCTTAAAATGCACACCTCTAACTCAGCCCTCCAGAATCAAAGTCCTGAATCGCAGCTCTAAAGTAACCATCTCCTCTCACTGCATCCTAAGCTGCCCAGCTCCCCTGCCACAGGTGAATATTAGATGGGCTAATGTTTGCGATCTCTTGCCTACAATTTTCAGAAGGGATGCAACATTGACAACTCAATTAGAACTGTCCCTCATTTGAATCATCACATCCACGTTATGTATTCACCTCTGCTCTTTATCACTAAGCATTGCTTACACAACTTGCGTGTTCGAAAAGTACTTGTTTGCATAGAGTGCTTTCTTTCTTGACATGATTCCGCCTTGTTATTACATGTTTCTGTCCGGTTGTAAGATTAGCCAGTGAGTCTTGAGACGGTCTTTTCTGTGCCCAGGCAGCACTCCACGGGCTTTTTAATGGGAGAACTTCCACAGCCTCTCTTGAATTTTCACTATGATTCTTTGAATTTTAACATATTTTCACATCCTAGACTAATACCACCTCCATTAAAAAGACATTCCCATTACTACTGAGCCATAAAGCAATATGAATTAAATGAGATTTGTACCTGCATTTGCTTATCCTATAAATAAACAATGATATAGACTAAAATAGATAAAATAGATAGAACAATAGCTAAATACAAATTTATAACAGAGTTATTCAATCCATAATTGAAAAATGTGGAAGCAACATAAATGTCCATCTAGTAAATTTTATAGTCCAGGCTATTAATAATATTCAAATGCCCTTGCCATGTAATATGAAAAACAATTTTAAAGCATTGTTAAATCTGACCATTTGGTTTGGTCTTAGAAAACTTGTCCCCAAGGCTATCTGTGCCATTCAAAATTGAGAGTAAGAAAACAGAAGGGCTGGCCCTGTGGCAAAGTAGGTTAAGCCTCTGTCTGCAGCACTAGCAGCCCATGTGGGTGCTGGTTCGTGTCCTGCTGCTCCTCTTCCATTTGAGCCCTCTGCTTATGGCCTGGGAAAGCAATAGAAAATGGCCCAAGTGCTTGGGTTCCTGCACCCACATGGGAGACCCAGAAAAAGCTCCTGGTTCCTGGTTTCAGATCAGCTCAGCTTCAGCCATTATGGCCATTTGAAGAATGAACCAGTGGATGGGAGACCTTTATCTCTGTTTCTCCCTCTCTCTGTAACTCTACTTGCAAATAGATAAATCTTTTAAAAAAGAGAGAGAGAGAGAATTGAGAGATGGAGAGAGTGGGAGTGGGGAGAGAGAAGGAGAGAAAGGGAAGGGAAGGGAAGGGAAGGGAAGGGAAGGGGAGGGGAGGGGAGGGGAGGGGAGGGGAGGGGAGGGGAGGGAGGGGAGGGGAGGGGAGGGGAGGGGAGGGGAGGGGAGGGGAGGGAGGGGAGGGGAGGGGAGGGGAGGGGAGGGGAGGGGTAAGGAAAGGACTGTACAGTTAGGAAGAGAAGAGAAAGAAGGAATATATTAAAATTTAGAGTGAGCTAGAGGAAGAAGGAAAGCTAGTAAATGAATAAACAAAAAATAACTAAAATATTATAAGATAAAATATAGCATGGTTCCAGAGTTTATTAAGCAGGCTGAAATCTAGCTTCAGCCAGCTAGCTTTATAGTATTCTCACCCTGGTATAATTTATCAGGGATTACATGATGTCACCTGTTTAGGGGCTGGCTGTGATAAGAGCTCTAAATTTGTATGAATGATGCCATGGGAGATGAAGTTTTTGAAAAGGAAACCCCAGAATAAGGGAATAAGTCAGGGAAATGCGTTCTTCAGGTACTTTCTCGATAAAAGCATCCTTTGCCAGCTACCACAATCTTTGCCCTGAATACAGGAGGAGAATCAGATAAACGGTTGAAAAGTCAACTGTAATACAAATGAATGCTAGGCCACAAACTGAGAGGAGCAACAAGTAGAATATTCTTTCATTCCTCCATTGCAACTAAATCTCTATTTCAACTCCCTCCTCTGCTGATGTACTGGAATGTTCGATCAGTGTCCATTCATCCGCCCCTCACAGCTTCTTTCTCTAGATTGACATTGAACATCAAGGCATGGAGACTGGACTTGTCATTGCTAACCCATCCTTTGTGCCTATCCACAAAGCCCCATTCCATGAACCAGTCCTTTCTATTAACTTCATGACATTCACAGATACAAAGAATCTTCCTGGTACTTCTGTGCCTTCTGAGACATGGGGACCATGTGCAAGGCCTCAAACGTTCCGTTGTGTGTAAGATTTTGCAACGTGATCCTATCTTTTATATGGAATTGCAAAGATTTGGGATAACCAGGACTTACAAGACAGTGTGGTACTAAGTGTAAGGGTAGATATATAAATCAATGGAATAAAGTAGAGCACCAAGAAATTAACCCTCACAGTTATAATCAACTAATTTTTGACAAACAAATCAAGGAAATTCAATCATCAGGCTTCAACAGAAGACCCTGGCCGAATAGAGAAAACCAACTGTCATCTCAGCCCAGAGAAGAACCAGAGCAAAGGAAAAACTGTGTTTCCAGGAGATGGACTGTGGGAAAACTTTGGTAAAGAAGTGATGGGAGTTATAAACAATGCACAGACTCTGAAAACCAAACGAGGACCAAAGCAAACCTCTGCCTGGACCCTGGCTCCCCAGCTGAGGGGAAATGCATTCCTCCTAGGACAAGGTACAAGGAAAGCTCAATGGTCCCTTCATCACTGCAGACCAGCAGCCCTCAAACAGCAGAATTCCACAGTCTCGCTGGCTCTGAATTCAGTCCAGAAAGCTGAATGGGGTCTGGGCAGATACTATGCTCCAAAAAAGCAACCCATATTGCCTCCCTCCACACCTGAAGCCTCAGACATGAGCTGTTATGTTACAGCTGCTGCTAGATGTCATTCCGCCTTAGGGGAGAGCAAGCAGCCCCATCCCCATCATGAGCCTCCAGAGTCAGAGCCAGGGAACTTCACAAGGCAGAAAGCAAGCCCTTCTGGATCTTGCAGCTGCAGGATTTCTGGGCACAAGAAAGTCACCCTAACACTGTGGGATCTAGGGAGGTCCCCCTTTGCTTCCTGGTGCGATGCCCCAGCACGACTGCAAACCACAAGCAGAGAAGACTACCTGAGGAATTCCTCCTGCGTATCTCCTCTAGCAGGGTGCTGGGTGGCCCAGGTCCAAGTCCCAGTATCACCTGTACATGCACTGTGGGAACTGGGGCAGCTCTAAGAGCCTGGCCATTAGCGCTACAGTTTCTGGAGTAACTTGCACTCACCTGTGGGTCCTGGAGGGCCCTATGTACATTCCTCTGATTCAGGCTGGTGGCTACTAGTCCATTATTTCCATCATAACTGATAGTCACCTGTGAGACTTGGATAAAAACTCCATAGCATTCTGCAGCTCTAGGACTGTAACTAACGGTGATAAAATTCCCTGTAAGTCCCAGGGTCACCTGAATTCTCCCCTGGGACATGCAGAGGCCCCCATCACCATTCTCCTATTCTAGGCCTGAACCTTCTAGTGTACAATCCTCAGTACAACAGGCAATTGTCTTGTGGAAACTCAAGAAGTTATCTTCCAAGTTTTGCAACTCTGGGACTGTGATGGTTGGAGCTCTATTATATAGAGCCACATGGAGTCACCTTAGTTCATCTGAGGGTCCTGTGTAAAGATCTCCCTGAATACTGAAGCTCTGGGTCTGTGATGATTTGGTCAGTTCCAGAGACACCTGTGCTCACCCATGGAGCCTGGAGAAGACTGTATATGTACCCCACTGATCTAGACTTTCACTATCTAGTAAGTTCCCCAGAATAGTCTGTGATCAATGTATAGGATACAAGGTACTGTACAAGTCTTGCAGCTCCCAGCCTAGGACTATTGGAGTTTTACTCCACAGAGTCACCTGAGCACTCCCTGGCAGAATTCTGGAGGATGCTATCTGCATTCCACTACCCCAGGAATATCAACAATATACCTGCATATGAAAAGTGAGACTTGAGTGAGGTCTCCTTTGCATCTGACAGCTCTGGGGCTGTGACTGTTGGCTCTGTAAGTCACAGCGACATGTGCACCTGACCTGGAGAAAGCTCTGTCTCCATTCTGCTGCTTCAGGCCCACCATTTCCATTGCAAAGTCTTCAGCATCGCCTATGCTTTTCCCATGGGACCTAGACAGATGTTTTTTTCCTTCTGCCCCTGCAGTTCTGAAACTGCAATGATTGGAACTATATCCCTCAGAGTTTTTAGAATCTACTCTAGAATTTAAGGGAGATCCAACCTGCATCCCACTGTTTCAGGACTGTAATTGCCAGTGCACCATCCCAAGAATAAACTGTATTTACCCCATAGGAATGAATCAAGATTCCCTTCACATCCCCCAGTAATGGAATTTTGGCTGTTTGTGCTAAAGCCTCAGAATCACATACATTCATACAGCAGGGATTGTGGAAGGTACCATTCATATGACCCAGTTCCAGGGTCATAGCTATTGGTTTCAACAACCCCATCATTCCTGAAACTTTACTGCCAGTGCAACAGGATAGATCTCTGTGTCCCAAAGCACCAGGGCTGTAACTACAGCTATAAAAACCCTAATTGTGATTTACATTCAGATCTCTGGGGATTGAAGGTAGACATCTTTGAAAGTCCACATCTACCACCAAGCCAAGCCACTATCTTCATGAACTGCTGCAGACTAGGTGACTGTGGTACTTAGAAACACTGCTGACACTGGTTACAACTAAAAAAATCACAGAGTTTACATTTCTGGGTTCATCTAGAGCCAAAGCCACAGAAACTACCGAAGTAACACCTTCCATTTCATCCATCTAAAAAAAAAATTGTTTCCAATGAAACCTACTCCATGAAGAAGAAACTGTTATACCAGATGTACAGACATCAATGTAGGGACACAAGCAACATGAAGAAACAAGAAACTATGATACCTCCAAAAGAACACAATATTTTCCATAATATAGACCTGATTTAAAGGAGTCTATAAAATCCCTGAAAAATCATTCCAAATAATGATCATAAGTACAAGTAATGAAATGAAAGAGCATACAGATAGTACAAATAAATGAGGAAAATAATGCACAATATAAATGAGAAATTTAACATTAAGATAGATATCACTAAAAAGAACCAGATTGTGGAGCCGAAAATGTCGATAAATGAAATTAAGAATGTAATTGAGAACTTAAACAACAAAGTAGACCAAATAAGAGAAAGGATTTCTGATCTTCAGGACAGGACTTCTGAAATTATCCGATTAGGCAAAATTAAGGAGAAAAGAATTAAAATGAATGAAGAAATTCCATGAAACTTATGGCATAACATGAAGAAAACAAATATTCATATTATAAAGATACCTGAAGAAGAGACGGAAAAAGTCATGAGAACTTACTGAATGAAATAATAGTTGAAAACTTCCCAAGTCATAAGAAGAGATATGTATGGACATCCAGATATAGAAAGCTCAAAGGACTCCAAGTTTCAGCCAAAAGGAACCTTCTCCAAGGCATTATACTGAAATTGTCAAAATTTAAAGGAAAAGAAAGAATGCTAAAGACATTGATAGAAAAAATCCAAGTTATATAAGTAGGGAAATCCTTTAGATAAACAACAGACTTCTGAGCAGAAACCCCATAGGTCAGAAGACTTTGGTGATATATTCAAGGTTTTGAAAGACAAAACTTCTACATAAGAATATTATATCCAAAAATGAGGTCCTTTACATGACAAGCAGAAATAAAATATTTCCCAGACTAAAACGGAGACTTCATCACCACCAAACAAGCCCTAAAAGAAGTCATAAAGGCAGTCCTATATTATAAGTAACCATCTCAAAAATACATGACTATGAAATTCACTAGCAGATATACAATTGAAAAAGAGAACAAAATTCAAGCTAAAAAATGTCAGAAAGCAATCAAAACACAAAAATAAATAGTAAGAGGCAGAAAGAAGTAGATAATACATAGAACAATCAGTAACAACCAACAAAATGGCAAGAGCTATTTCTTATCTATTAATATTAGCCTTGAATGTAAATGGGTTAAATTCCCCAGTTGAAAGATGTAGGTTGGCAGAATGGATACAGAAATAATACCCATATTTATGCTGCTTATAAGAAACTCATTTTATAGATGGCTATTGCCGCCATCTGGGGAGTGAACCAGCAGATGGAAGATCTCTCTTTTTGTATGTATGTATGTATTACATGTATGTATATATTTATATTTAAATATAAATATATACATACTATATATATTTTTTTTAAAAAAGAAAAAGAGAAAATGGTAGGATAAGTGTATTAGAAGGTCAAATGGAGTCATTGAAGGAAGAGGGAAAAAGAGCATAAAATATAGGATATGGCAGTCAGATTTTAAACAGGTTTTATAGAAATGTACAGATCTTACTGATAATATGGACTAAGCAGTGAATCACATGAGTGAGCTGGAGTGCTAACACTAAGAGCTCACAGAATTTCCAACCATGTGACTATTAGTCTACATCAAGAAAGACTGCAAATTAGGGATGAAAGGAAAATGTGACCCAGACAATAGGACTGGGAAGTTAATAGAAGATATCAATGAGAAGGGGTAGCAGGTAGTCAAGTGCAATTTCAAGTCCTTTCCATGAGAAGAGACTCTTGGGGGAAAAAGTTCTGGAAATGATAAGCAGAATCAAGAAAGAATCTGATTTCTAGGACAATATTGTATCAAATATGATTATAAAACAAAAATAGTGAAGATGCCAGAGTCTCAAGGGAATCAGTGAATTCAGGAGAGGGCCAGTGTCCTGTTCACAGATGGTAAGACCAGTAGTGGAACAGTGTACAGAGATGGAGGATTTTGATGATGACAGATCACAATATCTTGGGAGTTTTTGGAGAACAAAGGAAAAGCATATAAATGAATCACATTGGGGGCTCCTCTATATTTAACCGTATGGGGAGAATTTTTCTAGTTTTAGAAATGGGAGATTTCAGACTTTCAATGGTCACTGAAGTAAACAAAGCTTTAAAGAATTACAGGTGTTTTCCAAACCATTCACCAGAGAAGATAAACAAGCTCTATATAATCCTCCGCTTGAGACTGGTTGGTCTATTTGTTATAACGTAGTGGTTTACTGTTAAGAACACTGGAAATACCTTTTTTCCTGGTATATTCTCTGTTATGCCCAAAAAGAAAATATATGGTCCCAAAGGCTCCATTTAAATCCTAATCCACTTATTTAGAATAAAGCAATAAATGGTAACCCTTCAGAAATGAGTTTGTGGCCACTGGAATTGGAATACAGCCTTGGATATCATGCAATGGCTCTCAGAGTGCTGGGAATATAGATCAGCAGTTTCTTCTTTGGAAAAAAAATTGAGCTTTACTTTTTCTCCATTTTAGGGTGAGTCTAGTCTCTCATATTAGAATAACGCAAACGGAACAAACACAGCAACAGCAGGGCATCTCAGCAAAATATCTCTGATGTATTTAGTGCAGCCTATGAAATTTAAGTAGGACCTGGGTAACGGGGCTACAGAACTCTTGCATACCCTCCCCTTCTCCTATCTAATGCATTCATTTTAAAATGTCAGTATTAATACTTTCCCCACTGAACTTGCTAAAATGGTTCACAAGGATTATAACCTTATCAATAAAGTCAGAATGAAAAAAGTGCATTGCAAGATTTAATTTTCAGATCCCATGAATTTCTATTGATTTGGGAGTACACAGCTAGGAGTAGTGAGAAAGTAATCTACAATTTGTATCAAGGATGCCTATTTCAAATGGTTTTGTGTTCCAAAGCTGTTAGGTTGCAGACAAATAGGTAACACTGCTTATGGGAAAACTCATGAGAATCTTCCTAGATGTTATATTTTTCAGAAATCATTTTTAAATGTGAGAGTAAGAGATAGGGATATACATAGTAAACTGTGAATTTATAAATTTAAAAAACTGTAAGTGAAACTGAAGATAAGGCAAAAAATGAGGCGTGGGTAGATGGGGCAGGTCATGGTTAAAATGACCTTACAAGAAAACCTGAGGAGAAAAGTTTTTCATCCAGTTTTATCTTAGGATTTATCCCTAAGGCTTTAAAAAGCCATTGCTAGAATTAAATAAGAAAATTTACAAAAGAAAGATTATTGAAAAAATAATTTTGCCTACAGTTACGAACTGAATATTTCCAAGTGTTATCTGATTTTTCAACTTTCAAGAGACAGATGTAAATTTGCAGAATAAAAAAATTAATGATTGTACAGATACTTGCCTCAAACATGGTATTTACTTGCTTCCTTCTATAGTACCTAATTCATGCATCTTCTTACTAGATCAAAAGTAAAATAGCATGATGAAAGGAAGCAAATAGATAGCAAAGCATGGTTATTCTCCACATTCACATAACTAGGGAATGCACAGGAAGCAAAAACATGGTCTGTGCTCTGCAGAATTTACCCTGCACTTGTAGAAAGCATACATAAAATAGTACACATAGAAATCAAAATGGTGGGACCAGCATTGTGGCTTAGTGAGTTAAACCATCACATGAAATGCCAGCGTCCCATATTGGCACTGGTTCAAGTCCCAGCTGCTTCACTTCAAATCCAGTTCCCTGCTAATGTGCCTGAGAAAGCAGTGGAAGACCTCCCAGGTACTTGAGTCCCTGCCACTCATGTAGGAAACGTGGATGAAACCATTTGGGAAGGAAAGCAGTGGGTGGAAGATCTCCTTGTGTTTCCCTCTCTGTCTCTGTAACTCTGCCTTTCAAATAATTAATAAATATTTTTTTAAAAAAAATGAAAAATCACTTGTCAGAGTTCTTAAGGTTCAACATTGTCCATGGTAACTGGACGAAGCCCCATGATCCAAAAGGGAGCTTGCCTTAGTGAATGAAGGGAGATGTGTAGACAGGACAAGAATTTGAACAAGGTTGATCCAGACAGAGCCAACCTCAGGTTCCCAAGGATACATCACTATATTTAAGCCATGAGTTTGCCTGGTACACATGAATATATGCCTGGATTTGGCAAAATGAAAACAGTTTCTCATTGATCTGTTATCTTGGATAGGATTTTTTCATATCACTTACCAGCTCATACTAAGAAAATCAACATTTCTTTGTGGTCTCCTTTAACAAAAGTGGTAATATCTAGGGGTTTTTGTTTTCTTATACTCTTTTGGTTTATAGAGACCCTTGACCAAAATAAATTTTTAAAAAACTTCCAAAATAATTAATTTTGTACAAATTTTTAGATAATTACAGATTCTCCAAATCACTCTTGGAACTTGAGAATCAAAATAAAAATCCCTATACTGTAACTCTCTGTATATTCTATACAAAAATATCCACAAATAGATATATGAATTTCTCTGTGAATTGACATCTTAGCTTTAATGAGAGAGAAGATCTACATTAATTAATAGAGTAATTTTGCCATCAGTATTTTAAGTTGTTTTTAATGGGAAATATGAAATGGATACACAAATAGATTAGGAGTGGAATTTTGCCTAGCAGTAAAGGCACTGGTTAATATGCCCACAGTTCACATTAGGCAATCTACATTTGATTCCTGGGTCTGGCTCCTGACTTCCACTTGCTAATAATGCAGATCCATAGAGGTAGAAATAATGGCTCAAGAAATTGGGTTCCTGACCTACATGGACACCTGGATTGTGTTCCCAGCTCCCAGTGTTGGCCCCATTTCTGTGTCATTGTGGGCATTTAAGGAGTAAATGAACAAATGTAATCTTAATCAATCTCTCTCTCTCTCTCTCTCTGTGTGTGTGTGTATGTGTATGTGTGTGTGTGTGTGTGTGTGTGTGTGCTTCTTAAATAATCACTTAAAAACAGAATAGCATGTGAATTCCCAGGTATTCATTACCTAGGTTCAATAATTATGAACACATGCTGAATCATGTTGAATCTCTGCACAATTCACTATTTCTCTTCAATATTATATGTTCTGTTCTACTTCCCATATCCCTGTGGAAGGAGACAAGGCAAAACACCATGACATGAACTTTGATGGTGGTGGTGCATGATGTTGGTAGATATGATGATTAGATAGACAATATATTAGGGGTGGATTAGAAGGGAGTTTGACAACTCAGTTGAAAAAACACATAGATTAGTTTAGGGCAACTTCATCCAAAAATATTTTTTCATGTCCTAATATAAGTTGATTGTTAGCCATATAATTTATCTCAACCAGGATTTTTTACAGGGTAAAATTGGGTGTTAACTACAATGACCAAAAACAGAAGTCTACTACAATATTACAGAAAAACTGGAACACAGGTGATCTTAAATTTAGGATTCCACGTATGTTCCAAAAGAACAGCTTAAAGCTCTATATTCCTATGATTTGCATTATTGCTATTTTATCTATATTCCACACTAAACTATGGTCACTGGAGACTTGATTTCTGGTTTCTGAAGTTGTAGGAACTAACAGAAGGCTCCCAATAAATGTTTCTTGATTGAATTTTACTGACACTGAATGAATTAGTTTAATTACAGTTCAGTTCATTAGAATGCAGAAAAATTTTTCACTCAACAATATTTACATTCTAATCCTGTGTTTCAACCTCTATTGACTAAGTGGTCTTACCCCATGAGACCTCAGCTCCTCATCTTTAAATAGTAGTATTTACTGCTGATTTTTAATAAAATACAGAGCAGCAGATGATATGATAGATGAGAAACTGTTACGTAGATATGAAGGCTAAAGAGTTTTTCTAACCACTGTGTTACTAGAACATTCTTTGCTTGATTCTACAAGCCATTCATATAAATATGGCAACAACTTCTGAATATCAAAAATCAGAAAAGCCATGGGGAAAATTTTTGCCAATTTTGTCACTTCCGTTTCCCACCAGTTTCATACTTCTCTCACATGGCCAGGATTCTGTCAATTTTCTCTATGCCAAGGACAGTATTTTGCTTAGCTATGAAGATTCCCTGCTCACCAGTTCGAGTCCCAACTGTTCCAGTTCCAATCCAGCTCTCTGGTATGGCCTGGGAAAGCAGAAGATGGCCCAAGTCCTTGGGCTCTTGCACCCGCTAGGGAGACCCAGAAGAAGCTCCTGGCTCCTGGCTTTGGATTGGCACAGCTCCAGCCGTTGCAGCCAGCTGGAGAATAAACCAGTGGATAGAAGACCTTTCTCTGCCTCTGCCTCTCCTCTCTCTGTGTAACTCTTTCAATAAATAAATAAATCTCAAAAAAAAAAAAAAAAAGAAGAAGATTCCCTGCAGCCCATATCAGAGTACCGGGGTTGTTTCTCTCTCTCTCCCTCTCTGTCTCTCTATTATAATAATTACAGTTAATTTAATGTTTTAAGAAAGTTATATTGAACAGAGAGGGGAAAAGGAATATATTCACTTAAGGCAAAACACCAATATAGATATTAGAGATACCTTTCCAAATATCCTCATTTGATATTATAGCATGAACAAAGATTATTCTACCTATTTAATATTTTTAAGCAAATAGTTTATATTTGATTGGATAAAGTGGAAAGTCCATAGTTAGAGGTTAATGGGCACTGAAGAGAAATATGTCCATGGAATCCTTCTTATGATCAGAGAACTAAAGATGTATCAAACCTTCACAATCCTCCCTGCCATCTCACATTTCCCAGTGCGGGTGGGGAGAGGAACATTTTCTAAAGGAACCTTTAGAAAGTAGCTTGGAAAGCTCAGTGCGTCTGTGCCAAGTATCCCGCTTTCTTCCACAGGCTCTTGCAGTGGGATCGAGGGGAGGGCTGTAGACTCTACAGTCATCATGAACTCGGGGTCTTCCTCACTAACCAGCAACTGTTGAGCACTTAAACTAAGGAGACGCTTGCACTGCCTGTACTGCAAACCCAACGACATCAAAGATTCAGTCCCTCGGTTCAGAATGCTGATGATTATTTAGAGTTCACATACACATATTTCAGACTTTAAAAAAAACTATTTTTATTTATTGAAGGGCAGAGAAAGAAGGAGACAGAGACAGAGTGATCTTCCATTCACTGTTTCACTCCCCAAATTTCTGCAACAGCCAGGACTGGGCTAGACCAAGTTAAGGAGTCAAGAGCTCAATCTGGGTCTCCCACGTTGGTGGCGGCCACCTAAGTACTTTAATCATTATCTGTTGCCTCTCAGAGGGTGAATTAGTAGGAGGCTGGATTGAAATAGGAAAAGCCAGGACTCTAAATCCAGAACTCCAATATGGGACATAGCCACTCCAAGCAGCATCGTAACTACTAGGCCAAATGCCTGTCCCACACTTATTTTTTAAGATGTCAGAAAGAAAAAATATCAATCCATGATTGCACTCTATACTTAAATTATTTAAGCTCCAAACACAAAGAAAAGGAAATGGAAATACTAATTGCCTGATTTGATCAGTTTATGTTGTATACATGTGTTAAAATAATACATAGTACACAGAAAATGTCAAATTGTACAAGTATCATGTCAATCCATTTTTTTCAATAATAAATAGTTGAAAACTACTTGCATTGAATCAAGGTGTACTACCTTTTAATCAGAAGAGTCACTAAAACACAAAGAAATATTGGGATCCTAGAGTCTTCATTCTAGTCTTGGTTCCATCCCAAAATAACCACATGACTTTGGACCAAACCGTTTCTCCCCTCTGGATCTCAGACTGTCCTATATAGGGCCAAAGATAGCATTTTTGCTTTGTCTTAAAGTCTGTGATTCATGGTATCAGAGGGCAGTGGGTCAGTCATTCAGGCTACCATTTTAGCAAAGCCGTTTTATGCCAGTGGTTGAACTGCCTCCCCAAACTAGGACTTGTCTCAGGAGGCAGACTACTCCTGCACGGTCTCAGTGCACTTCAGTATCCCCTCGTGTCTGCAGCATTCCCAGGTGCTTCCATTTTACTTGGTGGTAATGGGCAAAATTTCTGCTCTCAAACAAGAGAAATATATCACAACTTGGTCCTCATTATTTCTTTCGTGGAAGTACAGATAAGGAACCACCAAGAAAAAGCTGACCTTCACCTTCATCTCTGCTTCTACAATATTTTAGTATTTTGCATGGACCCCAAATGCAAGCAAAAACAGTATTTTCATCTTCCATTAGCACATATGAAACCAGACACCTCTTTAAATAGAAAATTTCTGTGGATTCCAGTGTGCTGCCTACTGATGCTGATTAGCGCTCTGTGGAATAGTTTTTGTTTCAAGTATATGAAAAACAAAGCTTCCAGCCACTAATGAGAACTCCCATGTGGGCATGA
The DNA here is from genome assembly GCA_949820135.1 of Sylvilagus floridanus. Taxonomy (NCBI): domain Eukaryota; kingdom Metazoa; phylum Chordata; class Mammalia; order Lagomorpha; family Leporidae; genus Sylvilagus; species Sylvilagus floridanus. The sequence continues at coordinate 58,254,581 of OX463235.1, forward strand.
TAAAGATCCCTGTTACATTCAGTCCACAGGCTGCCCGGAGCCAAGGCTTTGTCCTGTGAAGTCTGAGCTTGATATTCCAGACTGAAGCCTGTGGTAATTTAGACAAAGTGTTGAAATGATCTCAGCCATGCTAATACAAATGAGTTTAATTGAAACATTTGGTTATAGGGCAAAAGCAAATCAAATATTGTGAGATGTTTCAATTATATTCATTGGTTCTCTTGAAAGAAAGGTTTCGCATGCAGTAATTCCATCTTCTGTTCCATTTGCTCTTCTGAGATCTTAGGGAAGCCGGTTCCTGCCAGGTTTCCTTGCGATCATAAGGGGGTAATTAAATCATACTGTGGTGTGGATGGCAGACACCGCACCGCTTTATTGCAGCGAATGATTCACTCAGTTAAGGACAGGGGCAATGGCCCAGCTCTATCTCTTCAGTCCTAGGCCTCAGCCTGGGGTGGACAAGATAATTTACTGGGATAGGGGAAGAAACTACTGGAACTATTATATCAGTATTTACCTTCCTCTACAAAAGGTTAAGGTTTGCTAGGCACCTGTGGCTACTGTGGTGGTTACTATATACCAAATTCATTAAGAGAAGTCCCATTATAGGAAGTGACTTCCTCTCACTGTTTGTAACTCTACCTCTCAAGGAAATAAATAAAATCTTAAAATAAATAAACAAAATTTTTAAAAAAATCATCTAGTATAACGATCCTGAGCCCTGACTTCAGACTTGGTGATATCATGCCTGAAGAGCTTTTAAATGAGATGCCAGGACCCCATCTTGTCAGATTTTACTTTATCTATGTACTTCAGATGGGACCAGGTACATATGAGTACAAAGTGACTCTAATGTGTGATGGGGCTTAGAACCACTAACAGCCCCATTGCTTCATTTTGATGGAGAAGAAAATTCAAAATACAGAAGACTTGGCCAGATTCCCCAAAGCTGGAGCCCTTTATAGCTTTAATATTAAAAATATATCAAGAATAAATTTGTATTTATGTGTCAGAGACAAGTTGTATAATCAAGCACAGATCTGTTTAGATCCAAGGGCAAAGAAATGCGTCTGAGAGACTGCACATGTCTTTAAATGAAAATAGGTATAATAGGAAGATTAGATTAAATATCCTGTCAAATTCAGAGAACCTCAATGGCATCTGAGAACCAGCCACAAAACACCCTGGAATACGACCAGACATCATGAATTTCAAAGGTCTCTTCAAGAAATGCTCTCTTGATGGCTTTTCAGGTTTTGAACTCCGAATCAGAAATCTCGGTTTTAGTTTTGAAAGGTTCTTCTCTTTGAAAAATGTAGATCCATAACATACAGGCCTTTTGATTTACTGTCCATAATGGCTCCTTGATATGCTCATGAAAGAGTCAGAATGGGCAGAGATATTCCAAGTCGTGGTGCCAAGGCATTCAAAAAGCACCTTTAGTAGGGGGAAAAAACCCTCTATGTATCCTTAAAAGAGCTCTTCGCTCTTCTTAGAAAGAAAAAAAAGTGAAAAAGAGGGAGAAACATGACTGGGAGAGAGAAACAGGGCCAGTCCTCTCGTCCTGTATTTCCAAATCTAAATTTCCTTTTTCCTGGCAAGGCTTGGCTCTACAGATCTGATCCTCACCTCTCCTCTGAAGCCTTGCTTCTGTCTGCCAGTGATCTACCTAGGTCAGAACTTCCTTTTGTTCTCCACCATCATATTTCAAATTCTGAAATCAGTCACTGTTCATAATCTCCTAGAAATAGAGATAATTTATTTCTGAAAGATATCAGGTTAGGTACATTTACACGAGTACATAAACTATGAAAATCCTGAACATGTCATGCTTGCAGTGCCTCCAACTCAATTCCTCAGAATTTATCATCTCAAAAAAAAAAATCTTCATTTATCTTTAGCTTAGCTGGTCCTATTGCCAAAATAAAAATAACCATATTACTATTATAAAAGGGGGATGGCGAGCCACCATGAAGCTGACCTCACTGCTCTGAGCAGCTGGATGAATTATCAAGCATATGGAAAAGCATCAACTGAAGCTATAAAAACGATACTGCACATCCTGCTGAGATGGAGCTGTGACTTCCTGGGAGAAAGCCCAGCACATAGGCGGGTACTCATAATCAGAGCTGGATTTTCAAGGGCAAGGAAAGTTCTTTTATATGATGACTTTCTAAAATCTAATATACTATGTGACACAACCAAAGTCTGAATAATCAGTGAATAACTGAATAATTCCTAAGCCTGGAGTCTAACAGGTTGTATCCGGATTTTTTCAAGATAAAAGTTATCATTTGGGAAAAAAATATTTTCCACCTTACTCTCCATATCTCAATTTTCTTTGATGACCTCTTCAAGTTTCCATCTTGTCTACGATATCTGAGCTCAACTTGAAGCAATCCATCATTGTCTTTCCTTTGACACCTAAATATATAAGACCTTATGACAGCATTTTGTCTGTTATTTAAGTATCTGTGTCTTCTTTCTCCAACTGTGTCATGGGGGACATGGGTTTTGTGTTCTCCAGTGGAGAATTTTTCTGTTCAATAGAACTTTCTGCAATGAAGGAAACATTTCAAATTTGCACCATCCAAAAAAGTTATCACTGGTCACAAGAGACTATTGAGCACTTTAAAATGCCTATTGCAATTGAGCAACTGAATTAACTTTTAAATAATTTAAGTTTAAATAGACTCATGTGCCTAATCACTATCAAAATGGATAATCCAGATCTACACCATCTGACACGCTCTCCTGAATATATCAAGTACTTGTTTTTTGCTCCATTGCCTCAAAGGTAAGGATTCACCCATTTTTTCACATGCCTCAATTACTCCCCTATTGTAAAGACTTACAGCATTTATTAGTAAATTTAATTCCTTACTTAGAAGCTGAACAAATTTCATAGCAAGAACCCTTAATTTTTAAAAGTTGGAGTATTCGCTTTCTCAGATCTAATTTTTCATTAGATAGAATATCCAAGAGGAATGTTTAATTCTAAGTTTGCTTTGTGCTATTAATCCTGAATCTTTCTTCATTTGTTGCATTCACAAAAACATTTCAGTATCTATCTTATTATAAACATTTAATTTGAAACAAAAATATGGAGCCAGCTATACACACACACACACACACACACACACACACACACACATATCAGGGGACATTTACATTCAAAGTATATTTGTTATGAGACATAACTTGGTTCAGAATACCTGAGCCTTTTTCAGTATAATAATGGTAGCTACATTAATATTTCTCTACAAATTATTATCAAAACAAGTTCGCATTCCAGTGGAAATAGAGAAACGGATTGTGCCATAAGCAAGAGAGGGTAACACGGCATTTGCTTAACATTTCAATTTTCCAAAGAAAAATACATAGAAATATGAATTGGCATAGAAAAAAATGTGGATTTATATAGATGAAATGTTAAGAGTAGTTTTTATAGATGGTAGAATTTCTAGTGGTTCTTTTAACATGTGCACAAATTTAAGTGAGCCAAAGGGTAAAAAGTGAATATATTTTGCATGCATAATGAAAACACTCACAAAAATAATGAATGCATATGCATGTATTCCAAAGGATTTTAGATAATCTGATATTTTGCAATTTACTTATGTTCTGATTTAAATCATGAACACCTCAGACATAAATGAGGTTTTCACGCAGGTTCACTGCACATCTGAAGTTGGCCTTTTGATCTGGGCACAATGATAAAGTTGAGATGGCTTCACTGCTTGCGCCGTATCACAGACTCATATTTTATATTATGTCTCTTGTCTAACACACATTAATCTCAAATCGTTTTCAGACATTCACGCTGAACAGCTCTTCTCTCCTGGAGCCTTTGCGCTTATTACATAGGCCAACATTGTCAACTGCGTCATCACCTCTCCTTCATCTCATACTTCTCACCATTCTCACAATTCTGATGAAACTCAGCTCTGCAAAGAACTGAAACAGGGATTCTGATACTGGGAACATCGATAGCATTAATAATTGTTTTTATCCAATTATTCAGTGAATCAGCGCAGAGAGCCTATTAAGGTTCTGGTATATGATAGGTATCTGTACTACAGCAGTGATGGGAGAGGGAGTAGGAGATGGGAAGGTTGTGGGTGGGAGGGAGGTTGTGGGGGAAAAAGCTGCTATAATCCAAAAGTTGTTCTTTGGAAATTTATATTTATTAAATAAAAGTTGAAAAAAAAAAAGAAGTGAGTTGCGAACACAAAGTTATCTGCCCCACTGCTTACATGTAAGTAAGTCATATTGCTTTTAATTCTTTATTATTTTAAGGGGTTGGAGTCACTCAGAGATACGTCTTAGCTATTCATATGTAGATTTATAGTTTCTTTTCACATCATTATCTTCTTAACACCTTAAAATAAAACTGCTTTGGAGAAAAGAGAAGAGGGAGAGGAAAGCAAACCACTGGGAACTTCTTGATAGAGGACCACCTCTGGTAATAAATGTAGCAATGTTAATAGTGCTTTCTATTAATAACCTCATCAATATTTTCATCATGTTTTCTTGAAATTCTAGATGATCAGATCAACATAAAAAAGGAAAAAGTCACATACTATCTGGCATCTGTCTATAAACATGGGCAATAATTAGCAAAAAGACAACTTTGTAGGAGGGGGTCTTCCAAAATGTCTTAGAAGAAATATATTATTATTAACTATGTATGGCTTTCAAAATGTTCTTTGCATCAGAATAAACTGGTCTTTTAATCATAATTGTACTTTAATTTTTGAAGTACTCTTGTATTACTTTTGTGCAACCATCCTTGTATTTCATAGAAAATTGCTTCAGTTACACACACAGGTATCTACAATCGTATACCTTTTGCACACGCACTTAGACACCATCTCCAATTTTCACTTCTCAGAATGTCCATGTGGGTCACAGGATGGTTCCCACACAGGCCATTAAGAGAGTTTCTCTTTGCTCACAACATTGGCTACAAGATTGCCTGAACTGCAGTAATAAGAGGTCATGGTTATAAGTATGCACCTTCAGGGATCAAGTTAACTGTCTGAGATGATAGATTGTAGAGAAAGTTAGAGAAGAAGAGGAAAGAGTCACCAAAAACAAGAGAAATATTGTGTGCTCATGTAATCTATTCCCATGAAAGGGAAATACAATAAATAAAGAATCATGAAATTTAAAAGAAAATGCAGGAAGGAGGATTTTTGCGTCATTCATCTGTAGTGACTTGGTACTGGTGTCATGCAACATTGAAAGGACTAAGACCTGCTGTCTCTTAGAGCCTGCTGTACAGATGGGACTTCAGTTCACAGATTCACAGATTGTGCCTTAATAGACTGGTATTCCAAGATGGACACAAATTTGGGAAAGTTACTGCACTAGAGGATTTTTAGGACACTGTTCTTAGTGCTGTGTGAAATAATTTTCCTTTGACAGCCCCTTCAGAAAATCTTCAGTATAGATGTAGATGATTTTTTTCAAAGCCTTTCAAAGTCATTATGTGGTCTTTTGTTTCTATCACCATGTTGCAGCCAGGGCATATCCAGGATGAGAGCAAAACAAGCTAGCTTTATTCTGGGTACCTATTAATTTTGGTGAAGTGGAACAAGGAAGTCAAAGTCTGCAGTATTGACTTTTAAGTTTAATATGCAAAAGTTACAAAATCTCTTTCCTATTGCCCTCAGAACAGTAATGATTTCTGATCTGAAACTCTATGCAGCCAATTCTGAAAATTGATTTTATTATTACCATCTGTTCCTGGGATGTATTGGAGACTGCTACTGTGCCCCGAATTGAACGATTTCAAATCCTATGGACCAACCTAAATATTATTCTCCACTTTGGAGCTTAGCAGGACAACACATTATTAACATTATCAATTTTAATAGTTTGAAATTAAATGTAGAAAAATACTAACTAAGAATATTTATTTATTTAGCTTAGCCTTTTCAAGTGGAGGCAGGGGTGGAGATGTTTTTTTTTCTTTCCCGTTAATTAAGAAAAGTTAATTTCAAGGGAAGCAAATCTTTCCTCATTTCATTTGGGTGAAAGAGTTTAAGCATTTGAGGTTATTCAACTAGTTTATAGGATTCGTACTTCACTACTTTCCCAGTTTAGACTTGACTTCTCCATTAGGTACACTAGTGCTTTGGGGAGTCCTTCAGTCAGCTTATTGAGGAAGCATCTTTGCTTATTTTTGGAGGTGATTTTCTCAGTCAATGTTTGCTACTTGGTTCTTTTTTTTTGCCTTTTTTTAAACTTTTATTTAGTAAATATAAATTTCCAAAGTATAATTTATGGACTGCAATGGCTTCCCCCCCATAACTTCCCTCCCACCCGCAACCCTCCCATCTCCCACTCCCTCTCCCATTCCATTCACATCAAGATTCATTTTCAATTCTCTTTATATACAGAAGATCAATTTAGTATACATTAAGTAAGGATTTCATCAGTTTGCCCCCACACAAAACACAAAGTGCAAATTACTGTTTGAGCTCTAGCCATAGCATTAATTCACATTGAACTACACATTAAGGATAGAGATCCTACATGAGGAGTAAGTGCACAGTGACTCCTGTTGTTGACTTAAAAAATCGACACTCTTGTTTAAGGCGTCAGCAATCTCCCCAGGCTCTAGTCATTTCTTTTTATCAAACATCTTAACTGAGTAGTTAAAACTAGTTAGGAATCCAAGGTATAGTGAAAAACCATACATAGACTTTGGAGTTTTATTATCCTTAGCTCAAATTCCAATTTTAATTTAAAAATATCAGTCTAATTCTTTACCTTTCTAATTATGAAAATGTTATAAATTGACCAAGTTCTCTAAATCTCATTTTCATTATTAAAATTAAATGAAGATTAAAATGTCTAAACCCACTAGGCTCTAAGGGTCCCCAGTGTGTAATGGTGTTGACCTGAGTAACCATTGTTCTGATCAGGTTACGGTGTGAGGAAAAAGCCTAGAGGTGAAGCCAAGAGGGTGAGAAACTGAGAACAACAAATGATGTGTTACAACATAAGGGACACACTGTGACAGTTGGAAATGAAAGGTTGGGAGATAGAGAATTAGAGAAATGTCCTGAGACAGACATGCAGATATTTATGATGACTTTTACTACACAGATGTCTGTAAAGTTGGACTGAATCTTGGGGTAGAAGTAGTAGTATCTGCACTTAACGGATCCTACTGAAACTCTGTGAAAAGCCTTCACCCAATTAGCCACACTGTCCATCTAAGCAAGTGTACATTCAGATCTACTTGAGGCACAGAGCTGCGGATATCCGCACTTAGCAAGTCATATGCAATAACACCCTCTTCAATTCGTTTCAAGAATGTGTGGACAGAAAGCACGAGTGCTTTAGAGATGTCACAGAGCCTGCCTTCCACAACAATCTTGTAAGTGCTTTCTTCAGAGATCTCACATTGCTTTCAATAACACCTTTTCACCATAGTTCTAGCTAGCCAAAATAGCATATATTCTCTAAGACACTTGTTCATGTACTCAAGGTTAGCAATTATTTTCTTTTCTACTGAAAATACTGACATAGATTTTAAGGGGATATAATCAAACATTAATATAAAATTTTGCTTGTATTTAAAATCAGCAGTGTATTCATTTAACAAATTAGATAAAATAAGATTTAACAAAAACCTGTGTAGCTGGAGGAGAAGCACAGTTTTTAATTGTTCCCTAGTAGATGGCCTGGTTATATTGCAAGTTGGAGGAGGGTGGGATTTACAATTGGATTAATACAACGATCCTTGGCCGGCGCCATGGCTCAACAGGCTAATCCTCCGCCTTGCGGCGCCGGCACACCGGGTTCTAGTCCCGGTCGGGGCGCCGGATTCTGTCCTGGTTGCCCCTCTTCCAGGCTAGCCCTCTGCTGTGGCCCGGGAGTGCAGTGGAGGATGGCCCAAGTGCTTGGGCCCTGCACCCCATGGGAGACCAGGAAAAAGCACCTAGCACCTGGCTCCTGCCATCGGATGAGCGCGGTGCGCTGGCCGCAGCGCGCCATCCGTGGCAGCCATTGGAGGGTGAACCAATGGCAAAGGAAGACCTTTCTCCCTGTCTCTCTCTCTCACTGTCCACTCTGCCTGTCAAAAAAAAAAAAAAAAATACAACGATCCTGTTAGAAGGTAAGGAGAAGAAGTAGGTGCTGGCCGTAAGTAATCCAATAACAACTGTACATTCCTCAAGACAGCACAAATGTTTGTCTTGTCAAGATACAGCCCCCAGGCCCTCCCCTTAAATCAAAACCCAAACCAGGGCATCATCTGTGCTACCATCTTCCTGGGATGTTTAGTTAATTGGTTGGCAGTCCTTTGTCTGAGAAACAAGTCATCTCTGATAAGAAGGAAGGGCCAAAGGCAGTTTTTAAACTGTCAAAAAGTGGTTTTTCATCTCTGTAAATGTTTTACTCTAGAATTGAAGAAATCCTCTCCTGCTGGCATCCACAGTCGCGCTGGCAGGCTCGCTGGTGCTAAAGGACAGGGGTTGTGCTCTGGGAATCGCTACAACTGGATTTAAAAAAATACATGTATTTTTTTCAGAATACATCTAAGGAATTGGTAACTAACACACTTTTTAAAAAATGTTTGTTTCTTTTTGTCTACTTGAAAGACAGAGTACCGGAGAAAGTGTGACAGAAAGAGAGGGAGTGAAGTAGAGAGAGAAAGATATCTTCCATTTGCTGGTTCACTCCCCACATGCCTGCAACAGCCAGGGCTGGGCCTGGCCAAAGCCAGGGACCACGAACTCCATCTGGGCCTCCTACATGGATGGCAGGGCCCCAAGCACTTGGGTCATCACCTGCTGCTTAACAGGGTTCATTAGCAAGAAGCTGGATCAGAAGCAGAAGTGCCAGAGCAGGACTCAGCACTCTGATACTGGATGTGGGTGTCACAAGCCCTGGACTAACCGACTGTGCCACAACACCTGCCCTTTTCACCTGGGTTTAAATTGTATTTTCTCTATTATTCAAATTGCTGCATTCTAGCAAATGATTTCATTCTGGGCATAGTACTCAAACTTGCGTTACCTTTTTGTTCTGTAAAATGAACATAATGATGCCTACCTAAAAATGTGTAATCCTGTGGGAGATAACAAATGTAACTGTACTTCTAGAAGATGGACTGCAAATGTCAGTGTCTCAAAAATATGTTCCCTCTACTGCATCTTAAACAAGCCTTGCAGACCAAACATTCTTCAACTGGTTTTAGGGAAACCTATTTGGATAAAGATGTTGGGAAAAGCAGTGACAGTAATTTACATTATTTTTCTGTTGACTTTTTAAGTTTCCAGAATTTAAAAAGAAACAAGTTTTACTTGTTTGTTTTCAGAATCTTAGGCTGAGGTTCTATTTGTATTTGGAAAGAGAGAATGAGAACACTATGGTTAAGAGAGCTGCAACAGGCAGTAGAAGAAGAAACATAATGGAAACTGAACAATTTAATTTTTTTTAATTATTTGACAGATAGTTAGACAGTGAGAGAGAGAGACAGAGAGAAAGGTTTTCCTTCCGTTGATTCATTTCCCAAATGGCCACCACAGCCGGAGCTATGCTGATTGGAAACCAGGAGCCAGGTGCCTCCTCCTGGTCTCCCAAGCGGGTGCAGGGCCCAAGGACTTGAGCCATCCTCCACTGCCTTTCCGGGCCACAGCAGAGAGCTGGACTGGAAAAGGAGCAACAGTTTAGACCTTATTTTGGAAGCTGCTGTGGGAGCTGCAGAGAAGGACCATAAGATGTGAGTTTCTAAAAGATTTGGGAACACCTACATTTTTAGAGAGGTCACTGGAGCCTGAAGAGGTAAGTTGTCCTCTCACCGGGGTGTTAGAAAAACAAAGAGAAGTCCAAAGAGCAGCCAATCAAGTTAAAGGTAGCAAATCTGAATCAAAGACAAAGCCGAGAATAGAAGGAAACCTGTTAGAGCCCTCAGCACAATCAGCCTTCTAAAAGTGAGAACTGTATCCATGCAAATTTGTATCTGAGTCTGGGTGGTGGGCATTACAGATTGAGCAGAAATATTAATTTCTCTGCATGGCTCTGAGCAGAAATGAAAGAAATACAGATTTTTCTCCATAAATGTAGAAAATGTTTGACTAATCTTTGATTGCTATTTTGCCCCTATGGTCTTGCCTATTATTAGATTTCCTGGCAAATCAGATTCTTTTCATTTGCAGTGGCTATAATCACAAGAATTACAGGTTTCATTGAGTTGCATCTCACCTCTCCCACTGGGAAGTATCTGCCTATCATTTTCAGCAGACAAAAATAACATTTGCCATTATGAATGAAGAATCAAGGATGTTCAATTACAACAACTCTGTCTTTCATGGACATCCGAGACATTTGTACCTCATCCAAAGCTGAGTCCTGATTGAAAAAAAAAAATGCATTGTGAATGTTTGATTTCTAGAATGTCCTTTTGGGTAATCTGCATGCTGATCCTTATCAAGACTTGTTACAACCTCATCCAGTCTGTTATCAGAAACTACACCTTTGCCTCCCTAGGCTATTAATTTTCATGCGACCTTAGAGTTTCTGCATAGTATTTAAACTTGAAAACACACTCTTGGTTTTAAAGAAAGTTTCATTCCCAGTTTATTTTGGTATTTCCATTTTAGCCCTGTATTCTAAATCTTTCTGGATGCCTAAGGAAAACACTTTGAGAATCTAACCAGACAGATGAACAAAAGGGTGAGATAACATCTGTTTAGGTATGAGCCACACTCATTAAATTATTATGAGAATCCAGGGAAACCAGGGAGAAGGAAATGAGCATACGACATGCCAAGCTGGGACTCCCCAGCTTGTCTTGACAAATGAAAATATTAAGTAATTTGTTCAAAGTCCCATAAGCGAGGTCGCAGGTGATGGCTCAAGTAACCGCATCCCTGCCACATACATAGGAGACCCAGACTGAGTGCCTGGCTCCTGGCTCAACTCTGACCATTAGGGTCATTTAGGAAAAGAACTAGCAGATGGACATTCCCTCTCTCTCTCTCTCTCAAATAAAAATATGAACATATAGATATTAAAAAAAAAAACAAAGTCTCATCAACTAGAAGACAACAACTTTCTAACCCCAAGCTGCAAACTAACTCAGGTGTTTCTGCCTTACTGTTCTCTCTTAACACCAGCAATAATGGCAATACTCTTTGAAGTGTAAATAAATAGAAATACTATTCAGCACTCACACCTTGATGATCTCTCTAATAAGCACATGTCATCTATCATCCTTCTGACTGTTCAGAATGCTTTCTAAAAGTAGTGTGTTTATATCAATTACAGAATAAGAAGTTGAATCATGGAAAAGCTCAGTGATAGTCTCTAGATTAAAAAACTAGTGACTAGCCAAATTTGGAATTCAAACTCAGATGATTGCAGTCGAGAGAAAGGTTTCTTGGTTTGACCTCTCTGATCTCTAGATTACACATTCTTTAGAAGCCGAGCCCATTATTTTTGTATTACTCACAGTCTGAAAACTGACTGGCTCGACTCATGTGCTTAATATATGTTTGATGAAAGAATAAGCAGATGAATGGTTTGACAGTCAGAGCAGAGGTGCTAATCAACTCTGCCTCGTGCCAGTGTTTCTGACACTACTCATCCCCCAAAATGATTACAAAATACACTTTCAAAGGGGTATGTGCTAGTTCGTATAAGGTCTGAGTAGAAGTCAGAAAATTCAGGTAAATGGTTAATCCTGATTTTGGTGATATTTGGATCTTTTCCTTTCTAATTCAGTTGAGGGCATACTTAATCAAGCTGGATTCTAAACAGTCCTTGAAGAGGCAGACATCTGAAGACGGCTGTTCCCTACGCAGGAAAATAGAAATGTGCAGAGAAAGATTTTGATGGAAGGGAAACTACCATGGAAAGAAAAAAGAAAACAGGAGAGATGGCTTCTTTTCCTTATGGAACCCAACACTTGTTTTATTGAACATATGTGTTCTACAATATGAAAGAGCTCGCAAAAGTTTTTAAATAGCCTGAGGATTTAAACATTTAATGATAAGGAATGGTTAACCTAAGTCATAATCTGAAACCAAAGAGCAGGGTTTCTTTAGCTTCTAAGGAAGTGAGAGCGGTGAGGGCTGAGCCTCTGGGAGAAGAGCAAGGTTCACATTTTGCAGGAATCTTAAGGTGTGAGAATTTACCCTTTCACCAAAGACTATGATTAATATTTCAAACCCGAATTAGATCCACCAACCTAAGATGGAACAGAAGACCCCAAGGAAAACATTGTCAGGAGAAAGCTGCATAAAAGACAAGACATTGCCAGGAAATGTAGCTGTAACAAGGATGGAAAACTTCAACTAAAAAGGAAAAGACTGCAGACTTCTTCCTGAAAAATGAAATAGCTGTTCCTGCCAGACCCTCTGCCTGTGGTGAATATTTAAAATATAGATACAGCATATTTTTTTGAGATGGACTATTAAATCACTTGAGAGTTTTTGAATATAAAACATAGACCCACACCAAAGCAAAGCATAATTTAAGACAAAGTCTTGCCCTACAGCCCAAGTTAGGCTCCCTAGGGCTCCAAATTAACCTAATCCCATAGTTCACAAAAATCAGACCAGATCTCTAAATATTAATCTACAAGGAGAGCATCAATATCCTTCCTTTTTATCTCACAAAGAGTAGATTCTTGATTGGTGTTCTCAAACTTGAGAGTCATCTCCGAAATAGTGACAGAGAAAGATTCAATCCCAAACCTGGTGTCTAAGAATAAGAATGATCTTTGTTCCCTCATTCCAAACTGATTATATTCAAACTAATGTAGTCTTTATCTAAGCTGGTTGTCATTGGCATCAATGTCCAAGCTAGTGAGCATCTATACTATATGCATTTATAGCTGATATAGGCTATCTATCACTGCTTTTACATGGCCCATGTAAAATATTCGAAAAAGAAAAATATTTCACTATATGTGGAATTCAAGTTTAGTTCCTTAAATAATGTTCTGTTGGAACACACAACCATGATGTCTATGGCAATCTCTACTCCGTGACCACAAAGTTGAGTAGTTACAATGAAAAGTGTGTGGTCCCCTATGCCTGAAATATTTACAATTTGGTCATTTACAGAAAAAACTGTGGGGCTCTTTAATTTGTAACAATTGTGATCTGGGATAATTCCAGTTTCAAATAGTCTTTTCTGTTGTGAAATTTACATATACTAGTCATTTAAAAATGACCTAAACTGTAAATCTCCAGCTGAATGATATAAAATGATTAGACTTTCAAGTTCATGGCATGAAATTGGCAGTTGGAATAGGAATTTTTTCCCACTCTTTGTTTCCCATCCACAGCCCGGAGAAGGGTCCAGAATTTTGACCCATATTTATTCAGCATCAAATGCCCAGAGTACAACTCATAGTAAAATACTGCTAGAGAAAATGAGGGGTTCAGTTCATTCAGTAACCACATTTCTAGAATGTGCCAGCGCAACTGTGCTTAAGAATCTATTGAAGTTCTTTCCTGTACGTGGTGTTCTAGCAATTCAATGGCGGCTGGAGACAATCTGCTTTTTCAAAAAATTTCCAAAGTGCCAAACATCTCTGAAGGTAGAAAAGCAGAGTGTGTATTTATTGAGTAATCCAGTTCTATTATTTCTGCACTATTAAGGCCTTATTCATAAGTTCTAGGCCATAAGTACAGAATCATTCATGTTTTGTTAAGACAGCTTTGTTCATTTTAAAAACAATTACCTTTTCCAAATTTGTGATTTTTTAAAATGTTTAACAGATTTCATATAGTTCATAGATAACATTCAAAGAATTTAATGATATTTCCATCATCCCACCCTCCTTCTCTTTTATCCTTCCTTTCTTCTTTTCTTTCTTTTATTTCTGAGATAACATTTTAAATTTGCATTAATGCAATAATGCACCATCAATTAAAGAGATCAAGTAAAAAGTACAAGGACACTAGTTTAGCAATAATTTGTGACATTTTCATTTCATGCTAAATTATCTTTACATTTATAAAATAACGATGGCATAACTATTATAGATAGCATTTTGTATATTTTATTGATCTTATTAATTAAGGGTATGTCCAAACTCCTAAATTAAAGTAATAATAATAATGTGCATGAGATCTCAGAGTCTGAAAACTCTGGTCTGGTTGGCACAATGAAGTAGTGGACTAATGGTTGAAAAGCTTCAAAAGTGAGGTTCACATTGCCCAAAATCATGGCTGCCAAGTGGAAGGATTTAAATTGAATTTATGAGTCCAAAGGGAGTCATTAAAATTTTTGAGCTTGAGAATAACATAATCAGAGCAGTGCTTTCTGAAGATTAACTTGGCAGCAGGAAGGATTGGCTGAGGAAGGGACTGGAAGCAGGGAGATCATCGCTATTGTCTGAGCTGTAATGACATCCTGAAACACGGGAGTGACCACCAGACTAAAAACACCAGAACAGATGGGAGATTCATGGAGAGAGACGTGATGGGACATTGTGGCTAATTGGATAAAAGGAGAGAGAGCAGAAAAGGTTGAGGAAGATTCCATGGTTTAATGCCATGAAAATGCACAGACTTGGGTTCCACCAACAGAATTGAGAAATGGCAACAAAAGAACAGAGCGGAGAGTGATGTCAGGATGTAATATTAATTTTCAAATGAAACATGAGAATTAGTCCAGATTTAAGTCATGGTTTGTGTTGACAAAAAGGTGAATTTATGTTAGTGCTGTAAACACATCAATGACCTCTTCACTCTACTGCTTAGAACACATAGGAACAAACGTCCGCAAAACTGTATTTCCAGAGAACTATATATTCAGGTCATTTTGCAAAATTAAATAAGCAAATACAGTAAGAGTTGTTTTTCCATAACCGCTAACACTTGGGCGGATTCCCTAGTTTCCAGCATAATCCTTGATGGAAGAAGGACGTAAGCTTCGGCCATTAGGGTTCTTGTGACCCTCTGCTTCTTTCAAGAGACCAGTTCAGTCTCACATCTCCTGTTCTCCACCCCAACCCCTGCATCCTTCACCAGGTTTGGAAGCCAGAAGGCCAAACCTAAAGAACCCTTATGGGAAAGCTCACCTCTGCCTACTGCCCCCACTCCCACTCCTAGCCCACCTGGGACATAACAAGGCCCAGCCACTGGGGTCTGGGCCCTCTGCCCCGTGTTTGGTCTGTGTACACGCTGCCAGTTGGTCACGCACCTTTGCAAATTAGTTCTCTTTGAATAAATTCAGTCTGGCTGTGAGTTCGGATTCTGTGCCCTTTCTGAGTCCTTTTCCTCATATTTGGTATCCCGTGTGAGGCGGCACTAATCTGAGCCCTTTTTCTTACAACCTGTGTCTCCAAAATCCCACTAGAAACTTGCATTTTTGTGCACATGCTTCTGGGATCCATTTGCTACTCATTTGGCTCTGGGCAACAGCTACTGCCCTGCATTGTTAAATGATCACTCCAACCACCTTAGTTATCAGCACCTAGGACCTGGATCATAAATAATTCTAACAATTCTAAACATCAAGAATGTAATGAATTATGAGCTTTTCATCAGAAGACATGAGGATCAATGGAAGCAGAGGGTTTCTAGATAAGCGTATTCCATAATTACTGCTTAGGACTGAATAAATCAATTTAATATCACACTTCAGAAAGTCTTCAGAATGTATTTTCTCCCAGATTTATTAGAGTAATGGTGTGTTGGTCATGGTTCCATCCCATCTCTTTTTTAATATAACCTTTTAAGGAAATTTAATTTCTACTTCAAAAGGAGTTACATAAAACATCAATTCTCTAGAACTGGATTTGACACATTTATGTTTTATTTTTTTCTCCTGGAGGAGATGAATCAATCATTCTGTTACTTCTCAATTTATCTTATTTTGTCAGTGAGCCAGCAACTTAAATTTATCAGACTTCCTTAGCAATTAGATAATAAATAGGTATTTAAATATTCTTTACTTGCAATCTAATAATCCAGGTAATGAGGCTGAAATATACCACACGATGCATGTCATATTTGCCACTTCTTTCAAACTTAATAAACATTTGGCAGAATAATTAAAAATGCACATTTGACGATCACCTCAACAGCCTAGAAAACTGTAAATAATTGAACATTTCAATTCTCAATGCCAATAACTAAAAAAACAAAACTATTTGGGTTATAATTTCTATTATAAGAAGCAAATTAAAGATTAACATGGACCATAACACAAATGTTTATAGCTTGTAGTGGTGGTACAGCCTATTTGTGTGTATTATATATATATATGTATGTATATATATATATATATATATATCACATACATACAGATACATGGAGGATTGTTAATGGTGCAAAGAAGAAGAATGTTTAGCAACTCCGCATTGTAATTTCTTCTAAGACTAAGTAACTGATAAAGTTTTTAGAAGTGAAAAAAGAGTGGGTTTGTCTTGTGGCTTACTGGGGAAAGCCACCACCTGTGGCACCGGCATCCCATATGGGTGCCAGTTCACATCCCGGCTGCTCTGTTTCTCATCCAGCAGTGTCTGGGCCCCTGAACCCACATGGGAGACCTGGAAGAAGCTCCTGGCTCCTGGCTTTGAACCAGTCCGGCTCTGGGGAATGAATCAGTGGATGGAAGACCTCTCTGTCTCTCCCTCTCTTTCTTTCTGTAACTCTGCCTTTCAAATAAATAAATAAATCTTTAAAAAAAAAAAAGTGATTAACAAATCTTGGCAAAACTCCTATTGTTAGCCAGCGCCGCGGCTCACTAGGCTAATCATCCGCCTGCAGTGCCGGCAACCCGGGTTCTAGTCTCGGTCGAGGCGCCGGATTCTGTCCTGATTGCTCCTCTTCCAGTCCAGCTCTCTGCTGTGGCCCAGGAGTACAATGGAGGATGACCCAAGTGCTTGGGCCCTGCACCCACATGGGAGACCAGGAGAAGCACCTGGCTCCTGGCTTCGGATCAGTGCGGTGCGTTAGCCACAGTGGCCATTGCGGGGTGAACCAACGGAAAAGGAAGACCTTTCTCTCTGTCTCTCTCTCTCCCTGTCCACTCAAAAAACAAACAAACAAAAAACTCCTGTTGTCTAAATCTGCAAGGCTTGCTTAGTGTTCTTGTCAACTGTGTATTGTACACAGAAAACATAATCAAGGATAAACACCAGGAAGCAAGCTGCAGAAGAACAGATATTAGATTGGAAAACAAGTTTTACTTAATGCTCATAGTACTTCCTTGTGTATTAAATTAGAAATTAAAAAATCTATTTGCAAAATAAGATTAAGAGAGACACAGAAAATAGCAAACATTGGAGGTCATGAAAACGTCTCATCCAAAGACTTGAGAGGACACAAGAGGCAAGCTAACGTCCCTGTGCGCTCCTCTCTCAGGGGAAAGGACCCCCCAGAGGGCACGGCCTTCTGAATCCAGGATGCTGGGGCCACAGCACTGGGACTCAAGTCCAAGGGATATCAGGTTATTTGGAAGTGAAAGAAGGATGTTTTGAGGGAAGTCTAGTCAATAATATTTACATTTACAGAAACACCACTTTAAAAACTCATTTTCGGTTAGGTGAAGATATTTTTATGTAAGATATCAGAAAAAAATATTTAGAGAGATTTTCGTGCTCCTTTATTCTGTGCACTTTTTTTATCCCTATATCTATCAATCAGTTCTACCCCTTATTGCTTTGTTTTTATCTTTTAAAATTCTGACTATCAATTTGTAAATGTTACCTATTTTGCTGTTTAGTTGTTCGAGCTTTAAAAAAAAACTTTCCTTTTATTGAAGTGACAAACAATACGATAGGATCCTGAAAAGGGAGTGCTGTTCATTTACCCTTTCTATTTCTAATAAATCATGGATGGGGGGAGCACTTGGCATAGTGACACTGATAGGACTTGGGATATCAACATCCTGGCTCTGACTGCCTTAGTTTAAGTTCACCCAGCTCTGCTCCTGGTTCCAGCTTCTTGCTAATGAGCACCCCAGGAGGTAGAAGGTGATACCTCAAATACTTGACTCTGCCCCCATGTGGGAGTTGGGATTGAATTATTAGCTCTGAGTTTTGGCCTCGCCCAGCCCTAGCTGTTCAGAGCTTCTAGGAGGGACTGAGCAGACAAATGATTACTCTGTGTCTATTTGTCTGTCTTTTAAGTAAATAAAAATTTAATAAATTGAGGGTTTTATATCAAGAATAGGCTTTGCTATCGTTTAGACAAAACTAATTTAGAGAAAGAGAATTTGGTCTAACCATGGAAGTATTTTTATTAAGTATTTTTATATTTTATTTTTATCTTTATATTTTATATTTTTCATTTTATATTTTATTAAGTATTTTTATATTTTATTATTTTTGATACTAAAAGATTGATCCACAAAACCATTATAATTTTATTCAGAATTTGAGAAATTGCCTTAACCTGTTAATATCTCAAAGTCCTAGCCGCAAAATACCATCTACATACAATATCAGTATACATTATCTCCTTTTAATATTGAACACTAAATGTGATAATTATGTGCTCTATGAGAACGGTACTTGGCAAAGCAACTGAAGGCAATCAAATAGGGAAAGATGGCTTTGAAGTATCAGTGTTCCTTCCAGTGATTAACATTTAATTGGGGCTTTACAACAAATCCCCACCCTGAAATACTTGATAAGATTATTTGCTTATCTTGAAAATTCTAAGCATGATTTAGATATCACGTTTTTTATATACTCAGGTGGAAAACTGCATTTACCTCACCTTGTGTAGACCAGTGGTGCAGGGTCTGAGTCCACCCGTACAAGGATGGACTGGGTCCGAGGAAAGGTGAGTGCGCCGCTCGCCCGTTCCCCAGCCTCCGGATCCCAGAGACAATCAGACACAGTGGAGAGCCAAGTCTAGCGAGGACTCATTTACTCCCTGCATAACCGAACCTTTTATAGCACAAAACTGCAGAGTCATTGGGGCAGGGCTAAGGACCAACCAATCACTTAAACGGTCACCTTAGGGGGGGAATTTCTATAGGACTAGCCATATGTCTATACTAGTCTTGTTACCGCCCCTGATGTTGCGTAGCCAATTAACTTTTGAGTTCTGCCCATCTTACGTCCTCTGGGCGCCATCTTCTTTGCCCCTCCTTGGTGCCGCCCTGCCCGGGGGGCCACGTGCAAGCACGCCGGGCCCCTCCCTGCACTGCCATCCCCGGAACACCTGCCGGCTGGCTCTTCGGGCTCAGCTCCACGCGGCTCCATTCTGCGCAGCTCGGGCGGGGGACACCCGGGGCAGCTGCGCATGCGGAGCCCCCAGGCCTGGCCGTGCCACGCCATGGCTGTGCTCATGCCCCGCAGAGTGGCAAAGTTATTTCTGGGAGACACTTCTGCTCGTGTTACAAGGGCTACTAATGCTACCAAAGGGAAGATTCAAGTTCAACCTTTTCCCTAAATCAAATTTCTCTGTCTCTATCTTGTGTCTTAGCACAGTAAACAGACTTCCCAGGGAGAGGGAGAGCAGACAAAAAGAAAAATAGTTCTACAACCCAGACCCACTGATTCCTTCTTGTGGGGCTGCTATTGTTGTGAAAATTGTTGTAAGCCCTCTAGAGGCACCAGAGTGAGGCAAACTGAGACCTACCTCAGTCCTTAACCCAGTCAACTCAAAAATGACAGTTCTGTAAACAGCAAACACTAAGAGGTGTGTACTTGGGGCCAGCACTGTGGCATGGGGTTAAAGCTCCAGTCTGCAGCTCCTGCATCCCACATGGGCGCCAGTTCTAGTCCTGGCAGCTCCACTTCTGATGCAGCTCTCTGCTATGGTCTGGTAAAGCAGTAGAAGATGGTCCAAGACCTTGGGCCCTGCACTCACGTGGGAGACCCAGAAGAAGATCCTGGCTCCTGGCTTTGGATCGGCGCAACTCTGGTCATTGCGGCCATCTGGGGAGTGAACCAGCAGAGGAAGATTCTCTCTCTCTCTCTCTCTCTCTCTGTAGCTCTGACTTCCAAAAAAATAAATAAATCTTTAAAAAATAAATAAAAAAGAAGGTGTGTAACTAGTAAAGGGAGAAGAGAGAAGCAGGAGTCAGTGCTCATTCACTGTGAAGACCAAGAGCAGGCTCACACCCCTCTAGCGCACAGCCTCAATAACCAGAATCAGAATCCTTCAGAAGATAAATCCACACTGGCTTTGTTATTGCCAAAGAAGAGGAAGAAAGAAAAAGAACGAGAGAGAGAAATGGAGGGAGAGGGAAGAGTTCACAGGAAGGAGAGAGGAGGGGAGGAAAAACAGGCAGATGAATCCTGAAAAAGCTGTTCTGACCAAGATTGCCAAGACCTCTGTGGTTAACACAGCCGATGTCTCTTTCAGTGACTTCAGGACACCCTCAATGGGAGATTCCTACTTGGCCATAATGACACACAAATGCCCGTATTTTATTTTATGCTTCTTGTGTAAATGAACCTCAGTGTATGCAAGACAATACAAGTTAAATGAATCCAAATTTTCTAATTATTTTTCAGAAATAAGCACATTTTATATGCTTTTGGTTTCATCTATAATGTGAAATATGTATTATTTTATGTTTTTTCTGCATAGTATTTCCAAAACTTTAATAAGGAATAAAATGGAATACAGTAATTTACAATATTGGCTTGAAAGTCAGAAATGCATCGGTTTGATGCCTGAATCACTTATTTCTAACTAGATGTTCTTAGGAAGGAAATTTCACTTTTCTTATCTGAGTTTTATTATCATTTTACAGATAAAAAGCTATCCAAAAGATACTTGTGAGATTAAATGACTCAGTGTACATAGTTCGTGGAATACATGTGTCCAATATTACTTCTTATTATGGTTGTGTTGATAATAAGATTGTTGATAAAGGATAATCATCTATCACTTCTTAGCAGAAGTTGATTCTGCTCTCTGTAATACGTATGCTGGACTACTTTAAGAAAAATAGAGGGGCCAGCATTGTTGTGCAGTGGGTTATCTGCTGCTATTATGCTGGCTTCCCATATAGGAGCTAGTTCAAGTCCCAGCTGCTCCACTTCAGATCCAACTCCCTGGTCATGTAACTGGGAGGGCAGCAGAAGATGGCCCACATGTGTGTGCCCCTGTCGGCTCCTTCGGCCGTAAAAGGAACGACGCTGCTCACAGCTAATCAGTCTTCAAAAGACTTTTACTTAGGAGTAGGAAAAAGAGTGGGGAAGAGTGTGGAGGACCGGGAGAAGGGGGAGAGATGGCGCACACGTTCCTTAAGGTGGAAAGCTGGCACGCCCCCCTCCTTCTCCTGCGGTCTGCTTATATACCAAATTCAACCAATCACAGTCATTCAATCACAGTCCATGCACAGAGTTCTCCAATCTGGCACTTGATCATGCTCAGCTGTGGAGTCCTGCAGCAGGCAGGGCATCAGCACCATCTTGTTGTTTCCCACGATCCTCAGCTAGACGGAAAGTTCAATCAGCTGTTACATCCGCATTACTGCTATAAGCCAAGCCCAGCATGGGGGGTCCTATGGCAGGCATATCCATTGGTCCCCACATGCTCCTGCCACCCATGTAAGAGACCCAGATGAAGCTCCTGGTTCCTGGCCCCTGGCTTTTGCATGGTTCAGCGCTTGTCATTGCAGCCACTGGGAAGTGAACCAGCAGATGGAAGATTTTTCTCTCTGTATCTCTCTGTTTCTCTCTTTCTCTGAAACTCTGTCTTTCAAAAAAAATAAATAAATCTTTAAAAAAGAGAGAGAAAATAGACACATTAATAGCTTTAGGCTCACACATTATAACTGCCTTATAAATCATGCTTAGAAGAGTTTTCAAGATAAGCAAAACACCCCCCATGTATCTTAGTTAAAAGGAAGAATATTCATGAATGTGGAGGGGATTTCTATATTATGAATGCCTTTTTTGTCTGCATCAGTGCATTTTAAATTATCTCTTGAAGTGAAATGGAAAAATGAAATGAGGAATATACAGATCAAATTAATCAGGAGAAGGATTAGTGAAAAACATTCCATGCAAGTAGTACAGACTATAAAAATGTGGGTGGCAACTTGACCTTCCTGAAACAAGGAACGTTCAGAAGAATAACAAAGAGCTTTTGTTAACAAAATGCAGTGAGATCTTGATAAGTAGTCTCTTCACAAACTTATTACTAGTGTACCAAAGAACATTTTATTCAGAATACAAAGGCCCTATAAAAATCAAATGTCCTCCAGCTTGAGGTCTTTGTCCAAACAAGAAAAGACATTGAGAATAAATCAGTGCATGTTCTTGCAATTTTATTCAAATTTCAAATTCAAATTATTCACTACTATTTTTCTTTCTCATTCCTTAACGTTATCATTGCTCTAGAGGGAAAATTCATGAGTCAAAAAGTTCCACCTGACAGGTAGACAGATCTCCCCAGAGGTGACTTGCAACAGGGCCAGTGCAAAATAAACCTGAAAACAGCTCATTTGGGGGAATATTGGGAGTAACATCCGAAGATTCAGTGTTTGCCTTGCAGGTTCAGAACACTGCTGTTTCACAGCTCCTCCTTGATCGGCACTGTGGCCACCTCTAAACATGTTCATTTTAGAAAAGGTAAGTCAGCATAAGGAATCCGTCAAGGCAGCAGATGCATTTAATGCTGCCAAACAGGAGACATGATGTAAGCTTTAGTAGTAAATCCTAAGTGGTGGGAAAGAGTGCTGTCTGCTCCAGATGGCCAAACCCACACTGCACAGGCAAGAGAATCTACAACCATTCACAGAGCCCGAGCACATCAACTTCATATGATAGATTACTAAACAGCCGAGATAAATGGAACACAGAGAAGTTCTTGATAATATACAGGACAATAATTAAAACACAACCATTCAGTGAATCGTCCACACACATCTCAGAAATCAGTTAGAATAAAATAAATGGACAAAGAGTGTGAATAGCCAATTCACAGAAGGTAAAATACAATTAGTCAACAAAAATAAACATCAGCTTAATTTCACTAGAACTCCAAAGAAAATCAAAATATAAAAATAATATATATCAGATTATCCCTTTAAGCCTTTCCTTTCTTCAAAAATGTACAAGTGTTGGCAAACATGTAGAGAAACTGGGATTTTTCAGATGCTACTAGAGGAGTATAAATAGATTTAATATTTGATTTAGCCAAGTTTTTGTTATTTCTTTTAAAAAATGTTTAATTCTTTTATTTGAAATGCAGAGTTATAGAAAAAGAGAGAGAGACAGAGGAGACAGAAAAAGAGAGAGAATCTTCCATCCACTGATTCACACCCCAGATGGCCACAATGGCCAGGGCTGGGCCAGGCTGAAGCTAGGAACCTGGAGCTTCTTCTGGGACTTCCATGTGGGTATCAGGGGTCCGAGTACTTGGGCCATCTTCCATTGCCTTCCCAGGCTCATAAGCAGGCAGCTGGGACTCGAACCAGTGCCCTTAAGGGATGCCAGCATTGCAGGTGGCATCTTAACCCACTATGTCATGACACTGGCCCCACATTTTTGTTACTTTTACTGCAACACCTGAGAGGATTTTTTTATGGGGGAGGAAAATTTATTTCAGTTTGTAGTTTTAGAGCGTCACTCTCCAAGATGGGCCAGTCTGGTTGGTACAGGTTCCTGGAGAAGCCAAGAGCTGGAGGATGGTGGTAGATGCTCACATAGTGAGCTAGAAACAAGAGAGGGACGGGACATACACTCAGAGAACTACCTTCCAAGGACAAGACTCCAATGACCTAAAGCCCACCTCCCAGACACCATGATTAAATCAATACTCCACCCTTAAGTCACTCTCACTAATCCATTAAATGATAACAGAAGACTTTGGGTTTCAAATGCCTTCATGAGGTCGGAGAGGCAAATTCTATCATTAAAGTCTATTTTGGTAATATTATACCAGAACACATGTAATTTCCTTCTATCCACCAATTCTTAAGTGTATACTTTAAAAATCTCAGAGGAGTAAACAAGGAGACATAAAAAAGAATGTTTTCTGCGTCATGGTTTGCAGTGGTGAAAAATGAGAAGCAGCCCAAACCCCTTACAAGAGAATAGATAACCATAATGTAGCAAAGTCAGACAATTGGTAACCATCAAACAGCAAAGTAAATGACCTACAACTACATCCACATCTACACATAGATCATAGATCACTGCCTGTTGAGCTAGATAAATCACAACAAATGTAAATAAAGGAAGCTGAAGATTAAAATATTACTCATGTAACCACACAGAAATTACATTGAAGTGCATTTTATATGATATTCATTTATATACACTATGTTTCATGGCTGTATACACATTACTGATAATTACTAGTTATATTTATAAGGATAACAAATCCAGTATAGTGGTTATCTTTGGAGTAAAAAAACAAAATGAAATTGGGGAGACATCAAAGCTAGAATCAACTGTAGCTGTAGAAAGAGAGCAAGTATAAGAGAATAATGGCCAGCTAAATTTAAAATGGTAAAATGTAACATTTGGTAAAACAGATGGTAGAAACAAAGGTACTTTGAAAGTTAACAGGAAATGGAATTAAAAGATAAATTTGGTACAAAAAGCTCTTACATTTTTCATAATATATATTCTCCATGAACTTTTTTTAAAGACTTATTTATTTATTTGCAAGTCAGAGTTACACAGAGAGAGGAGAGGCAGAGAGAGAGAGAGAGGTCTTCCATCTGATGGTTCACTCCCCAATTGGCCGCAACGGCTGGAGCTGCGCCAATCTGAAGCCAGGAGCCAGGAGCTTCCTCCGGGTCTCCCACACAGGTGCAGGGGCCCAAGGATTTGGGCCATCTTGTACTGCTTTCCCAGGCCATAGCAGAGAGCTGGATCAGAAGAGGAGCAGCCAAGACTAGAATTGGTGCCCATATGGGATGCCGGCGCTTCAGGCCAGGGCGTTAACCTGCTGCGCCACAGCGCCGGCCCTATCCATGAACTTTTAAATGATGGCTTACACAAGTATCAGTGATATTCTCCATAATTTTCCTTACATTTAAAATAATTCGCTAAAATAATTGACTCAAAATTAATTAATAACATTTTCAAGGCTAAAATGTTTGAAGTTAAGCTGCTTAACAGGGAAAACTTAAAAGTTTTCAAACCTCGGGACTGGCGCTGTGCTGTGGCAGGTAAAGCTGCCACCTGCAGTGCAGGCATCTTATATGCATGCTAGTTCAAGTCCTGGCTGCTCCACTTCAAATCCAGCTCTCTGCTATGGCCTGAAAAAGCAGAAGATGGCCCCTGCATTGGTTGGGAGCCTCGGAAGAATCTCCTGGCTCCTGGTGTCAGATTGGCCCAGCTCCTGCTATTGCAACCATTTGGGGAGTGAACCAGAAGATGATAGATCTCTCTCTCTCATCCCCCCACCCCATCTCTGCCTCTCTATAACTCAAATAAATAAATCTTTTTTATAAAAGTTCGCAACCCTGGAATAACAAAACAAAGACTTCATTGTTCTCATCAGCCAAAAATCTTCATTTACTGCAAATAAATATGATCAGCTATGACTTAGTTCTAAATGTCACATAAAAAGTTGTCTTTATATCTTGATTTGCATGTTCAATTCCAGTCATCTCAGATGAAGGCACTTGTTTAGAACTTCACTCTTAAATAAGCTGTTTCTACATTCTTAAATGATGATAATTCATTCTCTCTGGTTGCTAAAAAACCCTGGTCAGCCATGACACTTTTATTCATTTGCCACATCTAATTATCTCCAAATCTATTTCTCACAACCCCTGCTACTAGTATTTTTAATGAAACATCATCACTCTTGCCTTGATTATTAAAATGACCTCTAAATGGTCCCCTTCCAGTCCCATTTCTTTCTCTTTAGATTTACTTTTTTTATTTATTTGAAAAGCAAAGTCACAGAGAAAATGAGGGAGGGAGGGAGGGAGGGAGAGACAGACAGAGAGATGCTCTATCTCCTGATCCACTATCCAAATGGCCACGAAGGCCAGGGTTGGGCGAGACTGAAGCCAGGAGCCAGGACCTTCATCCGGGTCTCCCACAAGGATGTAGGTGCCCAAGTACTCGGGCCATCCTCCACTGCCCTCCTAGGAGCATTAGCAGGGAGCTGGATTGGAAGTGAAGCAATGAGACCTTCACCCATATGGGATATCAGCATCACAGGCGGAGGTTTAACACACTGCACCACAGCGCTGGTGCCCCAGCCCCATTTCTATTCCTCATACTCTACATGTTCATAGTGAAGACAGAGTGAGGCTCATGAGACAAGTGACATCATTTCAACATTTTACTTGAAAATGCCAGTAGCTTCTTTTAGTGAATGCTATGAGCATCAGTCATGTTTTTTCTGCAGTAGAGGGATGCTCACTCCCCAGATGCAAGGAATGGCATCTACTAAGAACCCACAGCTGAGTCCTTTTCCACATCTACCTCCTGCTGAACTAAGATTCATTACTCACTTCATTCTCCAAGGCAGCTTTAATCCAATGACTGGCCAATGCAAGGGGGAAAACGGATAAGCCCTTTGCCCAGTTTGGAAGCCCTATAAAGGGGCATCTTAGCTCTAGAACTTCCTATCCAATTTCCTGAGCTTCTGCTGCCAGTCCTTCATGGTTTAACCACCAACACTCCTGAGAAGATGGGAGTTGACACCATTTTGAGCAAATATAAGTACACTTTAACTAATTATAGATCCCTAAATGGGGATTTTGTCTGTTAGTTAAGCTGACTTTTTACAATAGATGAGAATTACTCCATCACCTTCTCATACCTGGGTGTGTAATCAAGGGAGGTAGGTGGTTTCAAAGGGGATCAATTTTGCAAAGGGCCATGGGGAAAGGGATTGAAGCAAAGCATGCCAGATGTTTGGGGTTGTAAAAGTTGAATGAAAGCAAAGATCCATTCTTTGAAAGGGACCTCCATGTTAATCAATACAAGGATATTAATACAAGGACATTTCCAAAAATTCTTAGAATTTGAAATTAAATATAAGTTTATTTTGGTGCAGAAAATTTTTGAAATTCATACATATGAGGGGTCTTCCAAAAGTTTATAAAAAATGTAAATTATTTTGGTTACAAAATAACCCATCTTTTACTTCCATTTTTCTATTAACTTGTTGAAGGATCCTCACATATTGCTTAGCAGCTACAAGTTCATCAAAGCCTACAGTTTCTTGCTCCACATCAATTTATATCTTCCTTGCCAGCCCGAAATAAAAGTACCTCTCCAGAGTCTCTTTGATGAGCAAAGATGATTTTGAATTCAGTAAATGCATGTTCAAACTGATTTCCTATCCATTATCTTGTTATTGTCACACAAAGCTACAGTGAAATGAATGGTCCCTCATCATTCTTATATAGGATGAAAGAACATTCAAACACAATGTCTTTGTTAACCACGTAAGATCACACAAAATTCATCAGCGCCTTTGGCTCTTTCTACTAAATAGATCACTCTTTACTGTTTCTTGCAAGAAACTGCTATGCTGTGACAAAAGAACTAAGCAGCTTCAATGAATGATTACCAATCTAAAAAGGTGTTTTCACATGCATATCAAGAAAGATCTGCCAAGAAAACATAAACTGTAAAGACATTAAAGTTTCACATGGGAAAAATTACAAGTGGAATATGGGGGCAGAAAGAATCCTTCAGAAACCTTCCTTGAAGGGAGATAATTTAGTACAAGTAAATTTGTGGTTTAATGTACACTGAAAAAGCATATTCCCTTGGTTTCCTTTTTAAATTACAGATAACATCAATCACTCAGGAAAGAGAATGGCAGAATACTACAAGTCTCCTAAATCAAACAACATCTTAAATGGCTTTATTCAGGGTTCCCTCCTCTTGGGTTTCTTAAACTCTTGTTTTATTAGAATTTAAACTTAATCCATATGCAGTTCTGATTACTATAGCCATGAATTAGTTATTAAGACTTTGCATACACAATGTCATAATTACCAGTTGACTAAGGAATTGGGGAATAAAGTCAAACTCACTGTTAGTACCACAGAGAAGAAACAACAGTGGTTTGACCCAGAATTTCACTTTCAATGATCATGTAGATCAAGTTTAAGTCATTTCTCAGTTACATTCATTCATCTGCTTGCCTAATGTAAAGCTGTAATTTATGTGCTGCAAATGTGCTCCAACAAGTAAGTTTAAGCTTGCAAAATACCCTGCAGTGTAAGCTAGGTCAACAGTAAAAGATAGCATGCAACACTTCAAGTTGTTTATGATGATGACTGTTATCATTTGGATTGCATGTGAATGTACAGAAAAACTCCACATCTATGTTTTGATGAAATAATAAATAAGCAGAAACATTTATGGACTACTTCTTATATTCTACCCTGGATACATATTTATGCCCTGTATGAAAACAAAACAAATACTGCAAAAGAAAATAAAGCTAGGAGGGGCAAGAAGAGGCTGAATTTTAGCAGAGTTATTGTGATTATTAAACCCAAGCAACCACATGATTGGGATCCCTCATCTCTATTTCTAGTACATTCCAGTATTTTTCAAACAATATTTAGGGAAGGGAAATTGTTCATTTTTTAAAAGAATCTCTCTTAAATCTACCACAGGTGGATGTTGTTATAAAATACAGTAATGTGGATCAGTAAAAAATGAAAAATAATAAAAGCAATGAAACAGAAGCTCTTTGTTCTTCTTAGAATGAACAGGCATAAAGTTACTCCTGAAAATTGCTATAAAATTATATATAGTTATTCTCAATTTCTGCACTTATCTCTTCATGAATAGTAATAGTTTATAGACTGACATTCATTTAAGGAACATGTATGAAGTTGCATTAATATACAAGGTTACTTCAAAAAGTTTGTGGAGGAGGCAGTATATACATTGGAGTACATGGATTAAAATTCTGGCTCTGGCTCCTTACTCTGGGAGGCAACAGTGAAGGCACAATTATTTCCATTCTTGCACAATTACTTTCATTCATGCCACTGCATGAGAAACATGGATTGGGTTCCTGACTCCTAGCTTCGGCATTTGGAGAGGGAACCAGTGGATGAAGTTCTCTCTCTATGTACATATATAACTACCTTAATATAAATACATAATTTTAAACACTTCTTGGAGAAAGGGACTAAAAGGTAAGTTTACTTTGGTGTTGTGGTACCAATTCTGTCTGTTCCCTTTCTCACTGGTGTGATTTTACCAAGGATGATGTCAAACTTGAATGTCCTTTTCATATCACCTCCTAAGAGATTTCTCCCTCCCCATTGCTTCTGTTTTTCTTTGTACTTATCACTTTATTATCATCTTTACTCATTCAAGTGCCCTTGAATGTTATGATCTGTCTCCCCCCAAAACGCTCTGTTCACCCTCTACCAGATACTTCCCTGGCACCCCAACCCCCAGCTCCCTACTCGAACTTTATGTCCTTGAGTTCTTTGCAGCCTCTTAAGGCACTCAGAGACCTCCAAAAGCAGTCATGCAGCAGGACAAAAATGATTCTTCAGTGTTTCCAAAATATTGGCTAAAAAAAAAAAACTTTAGTGTTAACACTGAACAAGTAACCTTAACTTTCCCCATCCATCAGAGATACAATTTGGATAAAAAGAGAAAGTGATAGAAAGAAAACAGCCAACTACTTTTTGTAAATCTTTGAGTTTTGTATTACTGTGTTTACCCTACATGTGGTTAGTGTTTCAGAATAAATACTGCAAATTCTCTGTTTGGTTCTCTGTGCTTATATCAACATGTACATATGTTTCATATATGTGTGACATTTCCTACCTCTAGACAGTGCTGCCAATTTAATTTTAAAAATCCTGAAAAGGAGGTCTATTCTAATTGTTTTTGAGATACACATTTAACCTAAATTATTCTTATATTTATATATTCTTAGAATTTTCAAAAATATAGAATCTAACCCAAAAGTTTTTCAAGTATATTTAATGTTGATAAATTAATTTTGAGAAATCTCTGACAAATGAGAATAGTTTAACACTGTTGCTTCAGTATAGTTATGATAGTTACTCTGGGCTGTCGTTCTTAACTGTTAAACCAAAGTCAAGTAGAACAAGAATTAATTAAATTATACTGAATAAACTAATAAAGAATGAATATGATTTTTATAACTTTTAGGGGAGAACATTATTGATTATCTAATGTTCCCTTTTGTGGAGATAAAAATGCCTTTTTTCTCTAAGCAATTGGTAAATTATGCTTTTGTAAATAAAAATGAGACATTTAGTTTTTCTCAAAAATTCAGAAAATCTTACTGAATATCCTCATTTTCATGGCAATATAGTTATTTGCATAAGTTCAATAAGAAGCTGACCTCTTTGTAACAGGAGATAATTGGAAAGTTTTATTACACTGAAATAACCAAGTATTTGGAATGTAATATTTCAGAATGACAATGCATTTAATCAGACATCACCCGAAAATTTTATAAAATTAAGTATGACTTTCTGAAGCGAACACTTACAAAGCCTTATTATGAAAATCAGACTTGTACATGGCTTACTGCATTTCCAGTCTATCCAGTGAGTAAATAAGATCACTTCCTGGCAGGCTCAGAAAACAGAATACTGGGGGAACCTCAAAAAGAAAGGAATTGACTCAAACCTATAGGCAGTGTAGGTGAAGCCTGGTGATGAGCCGTAGCTTTATCTTCCTACCCTTGAGAAGTTCTTTAACACTAACTTGTTTATTTGTTTGAAAGGGCAACAGAGCGGGAAGGAGAGACGATGAGAGAACCCAGGAACCAAGACGTCCTTCCGCGTCTCTCACATGGGTGACAGGGGCCCAAATACTTGGGCCATATTCTGTCACCTTTCCAGACACCTTAACAGGAAGCTGGATTTGAAGTAGAACAGACAGGACTCAAACTGGCCTCTGATGTGGGATGTCACCGTCACAAGTAGTAGCTTAACCCATTATACCACAACACCAGTTCCTCCTTTAGACACTTGTAAAAATCTTACCTGGGATTCTTTAAGAAAAGCTCAAGGAAAGCAAACTTTAAAAATTCTATGTGGTCTGTTACTACTTATGCTATGTTTTATAAATAATCAGTGAAAATCTAATCAGATCATATTGACTTTGTAGTTGAAAATAATCTTCTCTATCTGTAATCAAAAAAAGAGACTAATCATGTGGAGAAATATTAAGATTCCAAAAAATATGTGGCACATCTTTATAGTCCATTAGATTTAGTTTTTTTTATTGTCTTTAAACTTTTTTTTAAACCTCTTGGTATACTACATTTAAAAAAAAATTTTTTTTGACAGGCAGAGTGGACAGTGAGAGAGAGAGAGAGAGACAGAGAGAAAGGTCTTCCTGTTGCCATTGATTCACCCTCCAATGGCCGCTGTGGCCAGCGCGCTGTGGCTGGCACACCGCGCTGATCCAAAGCCAGGAGCCAGGTGCTTTTCCTGGTCTCCCATGGGGTGCAGGGCCCAAGGACTTGGGCCATCCTCCACTGCACTCCCGGGCCACAGCAGAGAGCTGGCCTGGAAGAGGAGCAACCCAGACAGAATCCGGCACCCCTACCAGGACTAGAACCTGGGTGCCGGCGCTGCAGGCGGAGGATTAGCCTATTGAGCCGTGGCGCCGGCCTTAAATTTTAATTATCACCTACCTGTATATTAAACTCAGTCCTTCCTTTTCACATTTTGCCATCCTTTATCAAACAATTCTCCTCATTGCCTTCAATATCTAGTTACTCCAAACTAACATTCACAACTGGGTCCATGTCCTCCTGACCTAGTATCACTAAGGACTTAAGCTGGCCGGCGCCGTGGCTCAACAGGCTAATCCTCTGCCTTGCGGCGCCGGCACACCGGGTTCTAGTCCCGGTCGGGGCACCGGATTCTGTCCCGGTTGCCCCTCTTCCAGGCCAGCCCTCTGCTGTGGCCCAGGAGTGCAGTGGAGGATGGCCCAGGTGCTTGGGCCCTGCACCCTATGGGAGACCAGGAAAAGCACCTGGCTCCTGGCTCCTGCCATCGGACGAGCGTGGTGCGCCGGCTGCAGCGCGCCGACCGCGGCGGCCATTGGAGGGTGAACCAATGGCAAAAGGAAGACCTTTCTCTCTGTCTCTCTCTCTCACTGTCCACTCTGCCTGTAAAAAAAAAAAAAAAAAACAAAAAAAAACTAAGGACTTAAGCTGATTACCCATATCTTTATTGGGACCCTGGGTCGTCTTGTGACCAAACTTCATTTCAAGATCGAAAACTCCCTCGATATAAAAGCTGGATAACAATCTAAACTCAAGTTTCATTATCACAACAGACTGGGCCAGCTTTGTGCCTACAGCTGGGTGGGCAACTCGGGAAATTTAACAAACACCTGCATCTTCCATGTTCCACTTGAGAAATAACCATCACCACATTTCAGATATCTGTATCACCAGACATTCCAATTTCAAAACAAGAAATATATCAGATTGAATTGTCACTTCCCTCACACTACCTCTTAAAGATACTTTGAACTTAACATCTAGTAATCTTGAGAGGCTGCCTTTCAGACTCAGAAATTAGGTTTATGGTTTGCTCTAAACATTAGTTATTGTTTTTCTTTGGTTTCCTAAAAATCCCACTCATTAATTGCCTTATGATTTGCACAACCCAGTTTAACCTCCACAGCCAAGTCTAGACAGATGTGCAGTTGTTCTTTGGTGAATAAGAAGAAATTGACTTAGTTATTCAGAAGGAAGAACTTGGCTGAAGCAAGAAGAGGAGGCCGGCACCCTGGCTCAATTGGCTAATCCTCCACCTGCGGTGCCGGCACCTTGGGTTCTAGTCCCGGTTTGGGTGCCGGATTCTGTCCAAGTTGCCCCTCTTCCAGGCCAGCTCTCTGCTGTGGCCAGGGAGTGCAGTGGAGGATGGGCCAAGTGCTTGGGTCCTGCACCCCATGGGAGACCAGGAGAAGTACCTGGCTCCTGCCTTTGGATCAGCGTGGTGCACTGGCCACAGCGCGCCAGCCATGGCGGCCATTGGAGGGTGAACCAATGGCAACAGGAAGACCTTTCTCTCTGTCTCTCTCCTCTCTCTCACTGTCCACTCTGCCTGTCCAAAAAAAAAAAAAAAGAAAGAAAGAAAGAAAAAGAAACAAGAAGAGGAACTGACTAACCCTCTCTCCTTGGCCAGATGTTAGTCAGGCTCCTCTGAGCCCTCTTCTCAAACTGGCCTTGACCTTGGCTCTTGTGCTGTCTTTGATCTGCTTTACCTGGTCTTACACGGATCCTGCTAACTCAGTTTAGTAAGAATCCTCTTTCCTTAATATTTGCTGAAGTTTCCTCATCCCTCAGCTTTGATATGTAAGTCTTTGGCCTGCATTTACCATGAATTTTATTCGGTCAGGCTAATAAGAATCCTGTACTCCTAATGCCTCCTCTTAGTAATTTTCTACCCATTAACTCCATCACTCCACTTCTTGGCTATAAATCCTCAGCTGTCTTTATTATGTATGGTATTGAGCCTGATCTGTTTCCTATTCCAACACCCTTATAGCCTTGGATAAAGACTGTCTTACCATTTTAACAAGTGTCAGAATATGTTTTTCCTTATCCAAGCTAGATCCTCTTTAACTAGAAAACTCAACAATCATACTTGCTAAGAAGAATTAAGAAATATAGAATGTATATTTTAAGTAAACCACAGAAGAGACCATTTAATAGCCACATAATCATTTCTCACTGACAATTGAGTACTACTTAATTCTGTTATAAGTCATACACATGGTGGCCAGTGAATATGTTTTAGGGATAAACTGTTCATGTTTGAATACTGGATCTTTCACTTACTAGCGCTAGGACTTTGGGAAATTAAAAAGTACTTACAGCCTTTCATTTGTAAAATCTGATGATAAATTTACATCACAAGATTATTGTGTGTGTTAAACATAAATAGTTAATATGTGTAAAGTACTTACAAAATTTCTTGGCACAGCCTAAAGTTTCAAGAAGTTTGTCATTTTTATTCCCATCATAATCCATCCTAGGCGGAGTTTTAGATATATGGAACAAATCTGATATTCCTCAAAGCTCATTTTGCTCTGCTTTTCTATAAAAAATTCTGCTGAGTCCTAGATGGATTGTATTAATAACATGGTTAACTCAATTAGATTGAGTTAGAATGGAAAATCTTTTCTTGGAACAATCTCCCAGTACCCCATACTTGTTTGCTAGTAAAAGAAACACATTTTTTTGGTCCTCAGATCATGAGGAATGGTGAAGTTATTATGATAAACATTCCAGAAAGTATTTCAAGGTACCTCCTCCCTCTTCTTACCATTCTTTAGCACCATTGATGAGTTCCTAGTTGTCCCAAAGATCACCAATGATGTTTCATCTTTCTACTGGACCTATTACTTCAGAGTTTGGTTTAAACATATCATATTCTAAACCTAATCCCTAGCTTTAATTAGTATAAACAAAGTTTTCCTTTTTTCAGTGAGTATTTAATGAGGAAAACCAAGTTTCCAAAAAGAAAGGTTGGTTCAAATCGCTATATTAACGTAATAGTCTCTTGATACTCTCTATAGTACATTATAGCCTTTGATGACTTTAATTTTCTGGCAGAGATGCAATTCACAAACTTCAAAATCCCCGTCAATTAAGGGTGAGAAGAAAGTGCCACATAATCACCACTGCCCACGAAATAATTGAACTCACACAAACAACCATCTTTTAGGTATCTTTCTTCCCCTTGTGATAACAGTCATTTGAGTAGAAAAGTTCTAGAGGTCAAGAAGAAAATTACCTCTGTTCACAATGCTCCCAGGGAATTATCTGAGATTCTACAGTAGATTCTTGCCACCCTGTTGAAGAAAAGAGAGGGGCACAGGAGTTTGTCAAGCTTCTGTGGCCAATGAGCTTGACAAAAGCATGACACACTCCATTGTTTCAGTGGCCAGAGTCCTCCCATCATGCCCCCGTAGGCAAAGAGGTCTTTGAATCACACTGAGCATGTTTTTGTGAACTGGGAATGAACCTGTCTTTTCCAAAGGACACATTGCCCCTTTTCTTACAAGATTTTTGATGAAGGAAAGAAATTTGTTTCACTTTTTAAATTTTCAATGTGACCAGTGCCAAAAGTTTATGTAGACAGTGACCCATATTACAGTCTGACCCATATTATAATACACAGATGCAATGTTTGCTCCTCCATTGAAGCACTGATAAACTTGGACCCTTTTCAGAATTATTTAAGACTTTTCTGTATTCTCAGCTGACCACAATCTCCCACATGGCAGAAATCACTTTTTCTTTTTTGTATCATCCACACTTTCAAAACCTGATGCTTTGTAACCAGAGGCATTCAACAACCTTTAAAAAATGTATTCTGCTATTATTTACTTCTAAAGCCAAAATTTTATGTTTATTTAAATGTGACCTCGCATCTTTACATTCAAAAAGTAAGCTAGTTTGCCATTCTAATAACTATAGACCTGAGAAGTTTCAGAGATGACTTTAACATAATTAAGGACAAGAAATAGTTGTTTCCTTGGTCAAAAATGCCAGCGTTTTGCAAATTATGTCACTAAACTTGCCAAAGGAACATGATTTTCTGTTCTGTTTTTCTGCAAGTAGTTTAAAGGAGGAAGAATGTTGTTCAGTTTCTATAATGAAACTTGGTAGAATTTGTCCTTAAAAGTCATGCTGGAATTGTTTTTAAGGTTTACATGACTGTAATTACCCTAGGGCTGAATATAGTTAATGTATTCTATAAAATAGAAAAAGGAAATAAAATTAGCTTCACCCTTCAAGTGATTATAACTTCTGACACTAGGGAAGCATAGACGGCACTACTTTTAAAACCACATTCCTTTTTGGTTTGCTGAACCCAACAGTTCATTGGAAGGACTTCTGTTTAAAAAAAAAAGATGCGATTCTTCTGGCGGTTTTCTAACAAGCTAAAATTAAAGTATTAAAATAAATAGTTCAGTGGATTTTTAAATATTAGAAGATAGTTGATAGACTTATTTTCTAATAATGTCTGTGATTTAAGATTTTACCCAAATGCAAATCCAATTAATTTTCTTTGGCTAAGGTTTTATGCATGTTATAGATGTACCATAAACCATCTACAATAAATCTTGTCATGTATGCTATAGCCAAACAATGTGACTGAAAACGTAAACTATTCTGAGAATACAGAGAGGCTACTAATATCCAATCTCTGTCTTGAGTAAGACAATTTTCACCATTCTGAGCAAGCCTGACACAGGACTAATTTTTCTTAGGCTATTGAAGCAGACAAAAAGTCACCAATATACCTATGGAAACCAGAAAGGTTTGTTTCAGCTGGCACTGTGGCTCAATAGGCTAGTCCTCTGCCTGCAGCGCTGGCACACTGGGTTCTAGTCCCGGTCAGGGCGCTGGATTCTGTCCCGGTTGCCCCTCTTCCAGGCCAGCTCTCTGCTATGGCCCAGGAGTGCAGTGGAGGATGGCCCAAGTGCTTGGGCCCTGCACCTGCATGGGAGACCAGGAGAAGCTCCTGGCTTCAGATCAGCGTGGTGCGCCGCCTGCAGCAGCCATTGGAGGATGAACCAACGGTAAAGGAAGACCTTTCTCCCTGTCTCTCTCTCACTGTCCACTCTGCCTGTCAAAAAAGATTTTTTTTAAATAAAAAAAAAAAAAAGAAAGGCTTGTTTCAATACCACGATGAGAAATCGAAATCTACAATACCAGTAGTGCATTAGAATGAACTAAGCCTACCTCAAAAATCTTGGAAATGTTAGAACAGATTGGCAAGAGAAAATCATTATTGTAAAAATGACAAATGAGTATTTTTATTATATTTATGCGTATGTGCAGATAATAAGGAGGAATCTTCCTTCCCTAGAAAATTTTTACTTCATAAGCAATGAACTCGTCCCTTAAGCTCTTACTCATTCAGTAGTTTACAAAGGGTTAAAAATAAGTTGTGACAGTACCAATGGTCTTAACATCTATTACTCAAGACAAATTAGACAAAATCTGTCATCCTCCAATGCATCCACTCCTATAGAATAAATGTATCCAAATTTTCTCTATTATATTTTATAAATATTTATTTTAAATAATATATTTAAATATATTTAAAATGTATCATTTTGTAAATATTTATTAAGCTTCAACTTTACCTCAGAAACTTTGTGAATTGAAGGAAATAAAATTATCTTTCCTTCCTAGTTGCTCAGAATCTCATAGCACACACATGTAAGGAAAACAAATCATTACAGCAAGAGAAAACTTATAATAGAGGCTTACATAGGGGAGTGGTGGATTCCTAGCTGGAAATAAATGGAAGACTTCAATAGCAAGAAGGAACTATGGAATTAGAATAGAAGTTTCAAAATTTACCATTGAAAAATAGAGGAAAAAATGGCCCATGAAATGCAATGATTTAGCTCCCCAGCTCAAAAGTACCTACAACTCTCTTTTCCCTTAAGACAAGCTTCAAAGATTTTATTAATGAGGTCTTCACAGTCTTAATGATTTATGATGAAACGTTATTGGATGTTTCCCCCTACGTTTTTAGAATATCTATTTAAAGGTGTTTATTATGTTTCCACCGTGAATACAGGCTCTGGGAATGCAGTTTATGAATCAAAGAGATGTACTTGCTGCCATGATGGGAATTAAAGTCTAGTGGGGGAGAAAGATATTAAGTAAATTAACAGTCAGATAAAATGATGGTATATGGGGTGTATGATGAAATGAATAAAGGTGAGATTGCAGAAATTTGAGAGAGCAGAATAACGAAGTGGGAGTTGTTCCATGGTTGGAGATCGGTCTTACTAAAGACTTGACGTTGAGGCAGACAGCTGAACTGCAAGAAGGAATTTGACTTCCCTAAAACCTGGAATGACTTTTATAGGTGTAATTAATGCAAATGTAGGAAAGAAAGCAGTTTGTAATACCCAGAAACAGAATCATCTCTGGCAAGGACACAGAGAGGGGCTTGATGACACAAAACTGCATAGGTCCCCACTAAGAACCTGTATTTAATTCAAAACACAGATCCAATGCAGAGTGCTCTCTTTTTCACCAGGGGCTTTCACATATGTATTGCCTTCTGTCTTATCCATTTTCTTGCTTCCTTCTTTACATGGAAAATTATTGGTCACTAATCTGAGAAACTAGGTCTGAATTCACTTCTGTATCTTCAGGGCTGACACAGAAGGTGTATGATGATTACAGAAAATAATGGAAATATAGAGATCCTTTCTTTACTCAGTAAGGATTTTGATACAGTGTGAATAACCTCCTGAATTTCAGTGAGAACACCACAAAAATAAAATTAAGATCTTAAAGAAGAGGGCCGGCGCCACAGCTCACTAGGCTAATCATCTGCCTTGCAGCGCTGGCACACCGGGTTCTAGTGCCGGTCGGGGCGCCGGATTCTGTCCCATTTGCCCCTCTTCCAGGCCAGGTCTCTGCTGTGGCCAGGGAGTGCAGTGGAGGATGGCCCAAGTGCTTGGGTCCTGCACCCCATGGGAGACCAGCAGAAGCACCTGGCTCCTGCCATTGGATCAGCGCAGTGCACAGGCCGCAGCGCACTGGCCGCAGCGGCCATTGGAGGGTGAACCAACAGCAAAGGAAGACCTTTCTCTCTGTCTCCCTCTCTCACTGTCCACTCTGCCTGTCCAAAAAAAAAAAAAAAAAGTTCTTAAAGAAGAGAATGAACCCTTAAGTTTTGAGGAAGATTACTATACTCCCACCCACTGTAGAATTTATGAAATGTTGTACATCTAATTCTTTAAGTTTTTCTCTAAGACTTTTACCATCTACATTTTTTTCTGTATTTGTCACATCCCCTATAAAATACATACATAAAATTTATATTATATTTTATATTTATAACACACACAAAATATATATTATGCAAACATTATACAACTAAATATATAAATATATAAAATTTATATATCAATAAAAATAAGCAGTTCAGGTTTAGCTCACCAGATATATTAAAGGAAAACATCAAGAAAGATACAGGTAGAATGAACATTCAGACTTTCCCTATGTAAAAACAATTGTCTTTTAATTTTCAATGGACCCATTGATATATAGAGTGTTTTCTATTGGCTTTAGGCTGCCAGAGCTTTCTAATAATGCTGTCATGGAATTTACTGGCAATGGGAACATGTTGATCTCACCTGTTATTGTCAAGGATATGCTTCATACACTAAAAAGGAATTTTTCAACTATAAAGAGGGCCTTTTTACAGAGTCAGATTCCAGTGACAATTGGTGAGCAGAAGTATCATCTGCTGTTAATGCAAATATCTACAGTTGTGCAAATGAGAAAAATGAACAAATTGCCATAGTAATGACTTACTATAAGGAACATTTTAATAAGGGTATCATTTTAATTGGTGATTCTCAGCACTGATATATTGTATTACTTTGTGAAAGCTATTTGGTGCAAAGTTAATTCAGACGAAAACTTTATTTTTATAGAAATCTAGTCAAATTGACTTGACGTTAGCTAATGGTTTAATAACAAGCAATAATGGGAAGGCTTTAGGGAATAAATGCAAATCTCCCTCTTTGCTATGTGGTAGCTATGTAGCAAAAAAGAGACATACAAATAAAATATATAATTCAATCTTAGCAAGCGGGGTGTGGGAAGTGGACGTCTACATGATTTATTTAATCATAAGAATGTAATTTTAGGAGGCTGGCACCGTGGCACAGTAGGCTAATCTTCCACCTGTGGCACCAGCATCCCACATGGGCACCGGTTCTAGTCCCGGTTGCTCCTCTTCCAACCCAGTTCTCTGATATGGCCTGGGAAAGCAGTAGAAGATGGCCAAAGTGCCTGGGATCCTGCACCCACATGGGAGACTGGAAAGAAGCACCTGGCTCCTGGTTTCGGATCAGTGTAGTTCCAGCTGTTGTGGCCATCTGGAGAGTGAACCAACGGAAGGAAGACCTTTCTCTCTGTCTCTCCCTCTCACTGTCTGTAACTCTACCTCTCAAATAAATAAATAAAATCTTTAGGAAAAAAAAAGAATAATTTTAGGTACCTAGAATTCATTCATTGTTCTATATGATAAACACAAATATTAATTTGACGTATCTATTTAATAATTATTTTAACATTTTAATTAGTCACATTGAAGATAGTCTTATATTCTTAAAAATGAGATGGATGGACCTCTTTACAGAATTCAACACCCAAAAGTAACACTAAGTTAATATACAAATTCTCTACTTCACTTTTTTCAGGGGATTGTAGGGACTCTTTCTAAAAATAGATCTCTAATGTATTATTCTTTTCTTTGTAGTAATTAATTCCTAGTGGTAATTTTAATTTTTTAATTCTTTAAGGAGTGAAAATTTTAATAAACAATTTATGATACCACAAGGTAATTAATTTTCTGTAATGTAAAATATGCACTAAGAAATACTTATCAATTGAATAAAAGAATATGGTAATAATTGGGAATTAATAGAGAGGGAACTGGCAAACTTTTTCTATAGAGACAGATAGAATTTTAGGTCTGTAGACCAAAAATTCTTCATTCCATTTATTCAGTTCTAATTTTAAAAAAAGTCATAGATAATACAGGAATAAAGGAGTTGTATCTGTTTTTGATAAAATTTTATTTATAACATAAAATCTTAACTGAATTTGGTCTATCAGCCATAGTTTGCTAACCTTTACTATAGAGCATAAAAGGCAGTTGATGTTAAATGTGCTTTAAAAGGAACAACAGTAGTCACTGAGCACTTGCTCTCCAGGTAGGACCTCTGTCCCTGTTGAATTGTAAAATGAGAATCAACTGCAAATTCTCTCCTCAAACTGTACTCTATGTGTTGTATATGGCCATGGATGCAAATTGTTGAAGTCTATGATTAGCAGAGTTGGTCCTCTCTCTATAAAGTCATACTAAAAATGATCCATAATGAAGAAGGAGATGGAAAAGGGAATGGGAGGTGTGATGGGAGTTGGGGGTGGGAGGTATGGGAGAAAGAACCACTGTATTCCTAAAATTGTAGCTATGTAAAAATGCATTTATTAAATAAAAATTTTAATAAAATAAAGTCAAAGCATAAGGTAGATCTTTGGAAGAAAGCAAATATACTCAATTTCAAAGTAAATATTTTAAGAATCAAACTGTCACATCCAATAAAAAAATAAAAAATAATAAAAAATAATAAAAATTGTTCTTGGCAAAAAAAATGTGTTTTAAAAACACTTATATTATTACATGGAAATGATCAGCATTTATTCAAGTTTCAGAAAGGGCCAAAAATAATAGAAGTATGCATATATTTTATATATGTATGTAGATACAAGTATGTGTGTATCTATGTATACCTATGTAGTAATTATTGATTATGGCTCTTTGTAGAGCTTTAATTGAAATATAATGTAATATACAACATATATAAGTAAATGCGTTTACTTAATACATAATTGAATTGCTTATGCACACTTTCTTTCTGGTTGAATAATTATGTATTAATACATTTTTGTGTGCTTACATACATACATGTGTTGATAAGGCAGATGTCAAATAAATTTACATTGCTTTGGAAGCATTTATATTAAGTCTAAGAGAAATCAAGATTTAAAAATAATTAATAGCTTAGATTATTTTTATGCACAATAGCTAAAGGACAGTCAATTGGCATATATTCTACTTCTCCAGTCTTTCAAGTCTATTCATTGCTCTCTCTCCTCACAACATGTGAAGTCACCAACATTATCTCTTTTGTTGACCACCTGACTTAACATATCCTAAAGCCAGTTCTCCACTGTGCCCTTCAGCTATCCATTCAGTTGTCAGAAGTTCTATGATAAATGGAAAGTCTAATCACGGCTCTTTTTTGTCTTTTTTAAAGCTTTTAAAGTTTCTGTCCACGTTTAGAATAAAGTCTGAAGCTAATGTGGTCTACAGAGTCCTGGCTTGTAGTTGTCCGCACACTTCAAAATTGCTACTTGGTTTTCTTTCAGTTCATATAGTCTTTGTAGCTTAAGGACATTTGCATATTCTATTCACTTTGCTTGGAATTTTCAGGTTAATCATTGTGTCTTCCCCAAGTTCCATGAGGGCAGCTAATGAATAGATGGGGTCTTTAAAAAGTTTGTGGACAAAACAAAACA
Source organism: Sylvilagus floridanus (assembly GCA_949820135.1). Lineage (NCBI taxonomy): Eukaryota > Metazoa > Chordata > Mammalia > Lagomorpha > Leporidae > Sylvilagus > Sylvilagus floridanus. The sequence goes on from OX463235.1 coordinate 58,296,586, forward strand.
AAACAAAACCTAAATGAAAGATCTCTGTGAGTGAGATCCCAGTGGAAAGAACGGGCCATCAAAGAAGGAGGTACCTTTCTCTGAAGGGAGGAGAGAACTTCCACTTTGACTATGGCCTTGTCGAAATAAGATCAAAGTCGGCGAGCTCAGGGGGCTTCCATGGCCTTGGCAACTCATGACTAGAGCCTGGGGAGATTGCTGACACCTTAAACAAGAGTGTCAATTTTTTAAGTCAACAATAGGAGTCACTGTGCACTTACTCCCTGTGTAGGATCTCTGTCCTTAATGTGTAGTTCAATGTGAATTAATGATATGACTAGTGCTCAAACAGTATTTGGCACTTTGTGTTCTGTGTGGGGACAAACTGATGAAATCTTTACTTAATATATACTAAACTGATCTTCTGTATATAAAGATAATCAAAAGTGAATCTTGATGTGAATGGAATGGGAGAGGGAGAGGAAGTTGGGAGGGTTGCGGGTGGGAGGGAAGTTATGGGGGGAGAAAAGCCATTGTAATCCATAAACAGTACTTTGGAAATCTGTATCTACTAAATAGAAGTTTAAAAAGTAGGAAAATATTAAAAACATAAAGAAGACATCTCTTAGCAATTCATCTAATAGTGATAATCATTACATTTTTATGTATCTAATATCTAATACTTTTATTATGTAGTTCATGTTAATGAAATTTTGATAACATTGTAAATACTGTTTTGCCACATTTTTCTGTTATGTTGCAAATATTTTCCCATTTCCTAAAACACTTGTCTGTACAATAAAAAAAAAAAGAAATGTGCAAAAAATAAATAAAAAGTTTGTGGAAAATGCAATCAAAAGATAAAATATTTGGGTGCAAAAAAGAATATTAAATTCATACATAGTTTTTTACATTTTGCATTTTCTACGAACTTCTGGAAGATTCCCTATATTTCAGCCCCCATATTTAACATACAGTATATGGCTTATATAAGAGTAGTTCAATAAATATATGGAAAGCATAAATGGATGGATGGATGGATGGATGGAAAAAAAGAAGGGACTGAGGAATCTTAAAAGCTATAAAAAGGGCATCTGTTGAGAATATGTAATGCTTGAGTGATGAAAATATGTTAAAAGCGTTCATATTACTTTTATTATTAGAGTAATAATGGTCGACTGTATGTTCTTATTTAATTCCTAGTCTACAACTTTCTAAATAAAACTTTGCAAGAACCCTTTCTACTCTCCATGCCCATGTAGTATTTCAGTCACCTTTCATTAAACACAATTTTTTTCCAGCTCTGTAAGATTAATTATCATATAGAAGCTTTCATTCCCCTTAAACTTCTCCTATTCTGAGACCCTAGCAGTGAGTTAAAAATGATGGAGAACTGGAACCATTCCCAGGTCTAAGACCGAACCTGCTGACAGCTTCTGGTTATACACTATTTAGAGGAGCAAAGCTGCTAGATCAATTTGTCTTGTAGAAGTTCTAAGACAGCGTCCTCATGCACACTTTCTTTCTGATATGTTCAGCAACCTACATCTCTTTTGCTGAGCTGTCGGAGATGTGACTTCCCAGCTGTTGAAACAGCTGTCATGTTCATCCCCGAGGGATCACAGCAATTGCTAAAGTTTTGTTTGATATTTTTTTCCTTCTGGATAGAATTTGCAAAGTGTTTTAAACTTTGTCCTGTGAGAGCTGATCTTCACCATTCAATGTTGTTGCAAAATCTTCCATATGTGAGTTGTCCAAGTGGAGGGTAAGGTAGAGACTCATAAATTAACTCAAGATAGAACTTTCAGGGGAGAATATTATTTCTAGATTTAGTGAACTGAAGGGTATCTTCATTCCAAACTTTGGTTACATGGCCCAGTAGTTAAAGAAGGACCATCAGAAAAAAAATGAAAGTAATGGAACTACACCAGCACTTATTCAGGGGCTGAATGTTTCTCCAAATCTCCATGAATGTCAGAATATATACAATATTTTAATATGTTAATTTCAGTGTTTCTCTTTAGGGATTGAAGCCTGTTCAATAATATATAGAAGCTTTTGCTTAAAACTGTACTTTTGTAATGATAAGAGGCAAAGAAAGCTGATTCAAAGATTTCTATGTGTAATTATATGCAGGACCCATTTTTTTGTAAGAAACAAAAGCAATTCAACAAAACACAAAATTTTACAGATAAGGAAACAAGCCAAAACAGCAATTGTTAAAAACTTGCCCAGTATTACAGATGTAATTACTGCAACTTGCACAATTCAGATACCCTGACTTGTGTTCACATGTAGTTTCTATTATATCACGCAGATACTTACATATTTTTTAGAGCAAACAGAAGTTTATCTGTCAGTCTCCAAATAAACATCTTGGTTGAGTTAAGATGTATGATGATTTATTTTTTTAACTGTGCTCTAAAATATGCAGCTCTAGATTTCATGCAAATAAGACTTTTCCCTTTTAAGAAACTGAATAAAATTCACACATCAACTTATATAATTAGGTGCATTTGATGTGAAAAAGAATAGACGCTTTCAAGGATTAAAGAAAATAAGAAAACAAATTTTTCATATTTAACAAACACTTGCACAAACTTTTCAGAAGGAAGAGTTTTAACGATAAACTTGCATGGACATTTTATAAAATAAAAATAAAAATCATGCAGTATCTTCTCCCACTAATATTTTATCATCACATATAGTTTTATCCACACTTCCCTTCTGCGCTCCACAAATTAAGACAGGTTACTTAACAATTAAGTCCAGAGAAGCTCCCAAGGCCCCAACTCTATTGCACACATGTTTCACTAATAGAGTACCTAAAAAGTAATCTTTAGGAATGAAACTGATATTTTTAGGTGCTATGATTTTGAACACTACTTGTCCCAACTGTTGAGAAAGTGTTTTTATTTTTTACTTCATGCTACTGTTGAACTCATTACTTAGTGTAGGATTAATGTTAATGAGTATAAAGTTAACTGAAAATAGATGCTTTTTAAAAAATAAGTATGGGAATAGTGGAGAGAGGAAGAATTATGGGACTATGGGCAGGCAGGAGGGCAGGTTGGGAAGAATCACTATGTTCCTAAATCTGTATCTAAGAAATGCATGAAGCTTGTATACTTCAAATAAATTTTTTTAAAAAAAGACACAGTAATGTACATGTGTGTCAGTAGGTTTTATCTCCATACAGAGAAAGGATTTAATATAAGAGAAAATGATGGGTATGATCCCTACTGTTAGCAATCATGATAATAATAATACAAGTACTAACACTAATAGGAGCTACACTTTTTCTAGTTTTGCTGTAATCAGAAAGAAGCTTCAAAACACTTATTTGTTATGTGGATCTTGTCCGGGGGAGCAATTGAAGAGGTTTCTTGACCTAAAGGATGACGTAATTTATATCTTATCACATGATCATACAGATACTCACCAGTTTGAATTCTGAGCCAATGGAAGTCATCAAAAAACAGGAAATCAGTCCATAGACAAGAACTGAGCCCCAAAGGACATTCTACGTTGTATACTGAGCAAACATGGAAGAAACTCCTGGCTCCTGGCTCCAGATAGGCTCAGCTTTGGCAGTTGCAGCCATTTGGGAGTGAACCAGCAGATGGAAGATCTTTCTCTCTGTCTCTCCCCCTCTCTCTAATAAACAAAAGCCCTCAAATAAACAAAAATCTTAAAAATAAAAATATACTGTCACATGCTCAGCTTTCTGTCTCTTAACCTTGTTTAATAACAATGTTAATCACTTTAGCATCACAGAGGCAAATGGATTTCTCTTCATAAATTTCTCGTATTCAGAAGCGTATCTTATTTGTGGAGGCAAGCCGATCTCACATACCTGCTATGCTTCCAATATGTCTGAAGCATCACAGAAAACCTTAAAACTGAGAAGACTGCAGAAAACTAAAAGCTTAAGTATCGGCTGGTCTGTTCAAGAGGTACATGCAAATGGCTACTGCATCATTTATTGTTTCTTTTAATATCTGTGGCCAAAGCTGAAAGCAGTAATTGTGGTCAATACACCAACCTGTGCCAGCAGTTTGTGCAATTGAGAAAAGTGGGCCATTCCGTGAGAAGGTATTTCCATAATATAAAACGCCTCCCAACTGTAGAATGGCAAAATGGCCTCAGAGAAGAGCACTACACTGTAGGTTTTACTTCCTGACAATAGTGATGAAAGAAACAGCATATAGATTTTTTTTTTGTACCTTAAAAAAGTAGGGGTTTTACTAGTATAGATCTAGGAAAATAAAGTGATTTATAAATCTGATACAACACTTAAAATGAAGAGGTTTCAGATAAAATTTTAAGGGGAAAAAAAAGAGCTAGTACAGACTTAATTGATGGATTTAAACTTGTTAAGACCATATTCTGAAGTGGTCTCTGTGTGATCTCTCTCTATTTCTATCTCTATTTCTCTCTCTCTCTCTCTCTCTCTCTATATATATATATATATATACACACACACATATATATACATACATATATACACACATATATATACACACACATATATATGTATTACATATCCATAATTCTACAAAAGCGTGAACTAAAAATTATTTTCTCAAAGACCTAACAGTCCGGGCATTTTACCTGATGAGTTTCTATAAGCAATGTGTATTTCAGAGTTGGTATTGGTAGGTGACCTTGGAGACACTGTAGATAATAAATAAATGCATTTAATTTTACAACCTGAAAGGAATTGAGATAACCATCATTTATGTAGTTCATATGATAAGTAGGCATTTTATTTGGATTATCTTATTTTATCCTCACATCAACCCCCAGTAGGGACTATACTTATCACTGCTTTAAAGAAGAGGGAAAATGAGGTTTGTAACGGCTAAGTGATTATCAGGGGAAAAGATCCATCCCTATTTTCTGGAGTTGAACTTCATATATTTGTTCAAAAATTTGCAGCTAGAGACTTTGTGTCTGGCTATCATTTATTCTAACCCCATTCTTTCCTCAATGGAAATATGCAGAGGTGTTGAGAAATTGAGTGTCCAGGCCAAGGTTAAATGACAAGTCCATCACAAAGGTAGACCTCTAAATCATTTCAGTATCATTGAAATAGTCCTCCCTATCCCACAGTTTTGCATATCTTGATTTCATTTACCCACAATCCAAAAATATGCAAAGAAAACTACAAGAAATAATTCATATACGTAAACTTCCTGGCCACCCTGGGGAGTATGGTGAAACATATTGCCACCCTGCTCTACTCAGCCTGCAATATGAATCATCCATTTCCAGTGTATCTGTGCTATGTAAGTTATGTGCCTGTGAGTTACATACTAACACTCTTGGTTATCAGATCTATTGTTGCCACATCTCAGGGCTTGTGTTTGAGAAACCCATTCCTGGTAACCGAATGCTACCTCACAATACCTACATCACTTGCTTCACATCATCTCCTCATATAGGCAGTGTGTCACTTTACATCACCACAGAGAGAGATCACATTCAGATAACTTTTATTACAAAATGTTACTATAACTGTTTGATTACTGTTACTGTTCATCTTTTGGATGATCAATTTATAAATTAAACTTTACCATAGGTATCTATGTATAGGAAAGAAAAACAGTAGATAAAGGTTTTGGTACTTTCTGTGTTTTGCTGCCACCCACATGGGAGACTTGAATGGTCTTGGCTTCTGGCTTCAATATGGCCCAACTTTTGCCACTGTGGATGTTTAAGGCATGAACCAGCAGATAGGCATTCTCTCTCTTTCTCTCTCTCTCTCTCTCTCTCTCTCTCTCTCTCTCTCAACTACATAATTTATCTTATCTTACTGTTCAGGACTAAATGACAAGATTCACATTAACTCTGATGATCTGGCAAGATTAAGAACTCATCAGGTACTAGATCATAATGACAGCGATAGCAATCATGATAGTAATGGCAATGACAGTAGTGATAAAATGGTATGGCCTTCGATCACAAGGCCATACCATTCTGTGGCTTCTGTGCTATTAGGTAAAACACCATTTTAAAAATGTATTTATTTATTTGAAAGTCAGAGTTACAGCAAGTGACAGAGATGAAGATAGTCCATCTGCTGATTCACTCTTCAAATGGCCACATCCACCAGGTCTGTATCAGTATACAGCCAGGAGCATAGAACTCCACTGGGGTCACTCACATGATAGGAGGAGCCTGGATATTCAAGCCATCCCCCACTGCTTTCCCAGGTGCATTAGCATGGCAATAGATAGGACTTGAGCCTGCTCTCCTATGGGAAGTTAGCTTTGCAGACTGGCTTAACCTGCTGCATCACAATGCTGGCCCCAACACAACACGGATTTGTTCCTAATGTGCATATCATCTTTAACAATGATGTGCCATAGAGACTAAAGAGAGAAACTTACGGATGAAGATGAATTATTGAATTTACGCTTATATCCGAAAAAGTCAGAAGTCATAAGACTAATACAACCAGTCTCCTCCTCTCTCATTCTTGCCTCCCTTCATCTCCCATTGTGCCCATCCTCACCCTTTCCTTTTCCACTCACCTCTTCTTTTTTCTCTCTCCTAAGGAATCTTATTTAAATGGATGATTTCCCAAGCCAGATGGAAAAAATGGCTTTATAAACAAACAAAATTGTATATAAGATATGATGCCTCTTTGCAAAAAATACTTGCTGATTTAGCATGTATAAACTATGTAATAATAGATGTATTTATATGTATGAATATATGTATGCTTATAAAAATGTCTAACATATGGATTATTGGAATTACTGGCGTGCATTACTTCTAGCATAATTGAGGAGAATTTTAAAGTCAATAAAATCATAGCTCAAGAATTATAAGAAAACATAGAGTGACTATTGTAGTTCAATGGTTAAAAACCTGCTTGGGATACTTGAAGTGCCTGGGTTTGAGATCCACTCTGCTTCCAATCCAGCTTCCTGCTAATGTGCACCCTGGGACACAGCAGATGATGACTCAAATACTTGGGTCTCTGACACTCAAGTAGGAGACCTGGATGGAGTTCCTGGTTCCTGGTTTTAGCCTGGCCCAGCCCTGGTTGTTACAAACATTTGGGAAATCAGCCAGTAATGGAAGATTCTCATTCATTCTTTCTCTCTCTCACTCACTCATTCTTGCTCTCACTCCCCCTCAACCCCTTCAAATAACTATAGCTAAATTCTTATAACTTTTTAAAAGGAAAACATAATCCATCAGAATGTTAACAATGGTAAATTCTGTGTGGTAAGGATAAAGGTAGTATTAATTCTTTATCAGCTACATTTTCCCAATATTTTAATGGAACGTGTGCTAGATTTTGTGTTTAAAGATTATTAAAACTATACATATACTGGGGCCGGCACTGTGGCATAGTGGGTAAAGCTGCTGCCTGCAGTGCTGGCATCCCACATGGGCACTGGTTCAGGACCTGGCTGCTCCACTTCTGATCCAGCTCTCTACTATGACCTGGGAAAGCAGTAGAGGATGGCCCAAATCCTTGGGCCCATGCATCCACGTGGGAGATCTGGAAGAAGCTCCTGGCTCCTGGCTTCGGATCGGCACAGTTCTGGCCATTGCGTCCAATTGGGGAGTGAATGAGTGGATAGAAGACCTCTCTCTCTCTCTCTCTCTACCTCTACCTCTACCTCTCCTCTTTCTTTGTAACTCTTTCAAATAAATAAATAAATCTTTTTAAAAACTATATATAAAAACTCTCTAATAATTAGAGCCTTCTGCCTACTATTTATTAATCTCATTTAAGGGCTTTTCCTGAGAGCGAGCTCCACTCTCATACTTCAGAAGTTTATACATTGTTTGATATTGAATAAATTATTTAATTTATGCCTCACTTTGACCCTAATGGATAATGAAAGATACATATTTGCCTTGCAGGTATAACATGAATATTGAACGGAGAAATATTCATGTAGTTTCTATATCTATGTGTGGCACTGAATCAATCCCAAACCAATATCACTGTCCCCTAATTCAACATTTTCTTTTCTTTCCATAGATATCTGTAGAAAACAAGAAGATGGAGTACTTCTGGTCAACAAATTGCCGATAAGCCTACCTTCTTTCAAGTTCCCATTTCGTTTCTGCACTTCCATCCGTTGAAATCTGCTGAGTTCTCAAAGGATCATGATCGTTAGGATGACATCACATACTCAGTGTACTATAGCCCAGCTTAACAAACCGGTATGAATGTCATCAAAAGGAAAAAACTAGTGAGTAGAACTATGATCCTGAGACAAAGAATCATTACAGACTGCTTGTTTGCAGGCTTAAATACAGAACAGCCTATCTGCATAGAGTGATCTCAATACACACTTGTTCTCTTCAGTACCTTCTCAAGTGATGTGGCTTTGAATGGAATTGCCTTGGATTAAAGAAAAAAATACACTTCCATTTACTGTGCATTTCAATCTCCTGCTCCTAACTCACAGTCTTTATCACGTAGACTCTTCAACTTCTTGTCAAATGACAAGCCAAAAATAGCAGGGTAAACTTTCAAGAGATACTTGGATCTAACTCTTCAGGGTGAGTAAATCCTGAAATTTAGTGATTGTTTATCGCCTGGCAGTGTGTGCAAGTATCTGTCTGATCCAAGAGGATACACGATGGATCACAAACTCCTCGCTACCAAGGATGGTATTATAAATCAGAAACAGCAGTAACTGCTTTGCTGGACCAAAAGTAAAGCAGATATTTTTCACATGGTTGTTGGGGCTATGGTCAGAGGGGTGGCATATTGTAGACATTTGATAGATGTGTATTTCAATAATTATTAAATAAGTAAATAATATTAAATTTTCATATAGATTTCTGTTTCCTGAATAGTAGAAAAAAAGTATCACTAGCCTGCCTACTGCGTTGAATGTCTGAGCTTGTATTTTTAAATCCATAAGTTTTGACTGTGTGCTAGGGAGGCTGGGTATGTGGGCATTGCAGAGAAATGATTAAAAGGCATATAGCAGAGTCACAATGAACAAAAATCAGAATTAAATAATCATTTTAAGAAACTATGTATTACAATCTTCTATATATTATAGATCAGGATTTTAGTTTTTATTATTTCATTTAGTCTTTGCAGCCCACTTGTCCCACATTAGTAATTATTTTTCAGATGACAGAATAGTTTTGCTATTGCTATTGCTAAAGTCCTACAAAATTTAGTGCCTTAAAACTACAGTCCCTTTATTATTCATTTCATATTTTATAATTGATAAGGATGACTTTTCTTGTCTGTAATCTCACCTGGGAAGGCTTGAAGCCAACGGTAACTTGAGGATAGGAGGTTGGCATCACTGGGGATCTCCTTAATTCTTACATGGGCTCTACAGCAGAAGAGACAATTACCAAGGCACATACTTGCAATGTTGTTTGGGCTTAGGTATCCAATTACAAATGGTCCAGACACCAAGGCAGAAACTATCACAGTTTATGATAAAGTCTACTTCTGCCGTACTCTACTTTTTCTCAGTTTTATTGAGGTATGATTAATAAAAATTATATAGATTCAAGCTATACAAAGTGATGATTTGATATACCTATCCATGTTGTAATAATGACCACAACCAAATTTAATCAACATCACCTATGAACAAGAAAGAAATGCTGCCACATAAGACAACTTGAATGAACCTGGGGGACATTATGCTAAATGAAATCTGCCATCACTATTGATTGACATCACAAGCCACTCAGATTCAAAAGGAAGGTGCATAGACTTTGCCACTTGCTGGGAAGAAGTTCAAAGTATGTGGGGAATATTGGACTTATAGAATGCAGAATCTAACAAAGTTCAAATCTGGAATTGCCACTACTTCTTTTAATCCAAAGCACAGACCCCTAAGTCTCTGATTCCAAAAGCAAACTAAGATTTTCAAGGGGGAAATTCATCAAGATCTGTCTCAGAAACAAATAGAAAATACTGGGGGCAATTTTGTAATCAACAACTCAATTTACATTTAAAGGGAGGTTCAGTATGTAAGATTAACTATTTCCCTTAAAACTTCTTTTTTACCATGGTACATCTTCAACAAAACCTCAAAGGAGGGGAAAAAGCAATACTGGTACATTGCAAAACAGTCTGCCTGGATTTTAACAAATGTCAAGCTAGTGAAGTCTGCACTAATCAAGCTGAATGCAGCAATGATTGTGTGGTCCTAGCGAGAGGAAGGAGAATGGTTATTTCCGACTCTGTTTTGCTTTAGAGGAAGAGGCTGTGGCTCTCAAGGTACCAGCTAAAAGATTGTGCATGTGCACATACAAATCCTCAATGCAGTGTTGATCGGAATGCTCGTGTGTCATATTCTGGAAGTCTCCCAATAGTGAACTGCTTAGTAGACCACCGTTCTCAGAGACCACTGACAGGAGAATCTATAGAGCTTGTACATCATTTCAACTGGTTTAAGAGACCATCCTGCCCAGGGTTCAGTAAACTCTTTATATAAGGGGCAGACAGTAAGTAATTTGGACCTAATGGACCATTCACTTCTGTTGCAACTATGTAACTCTGCTATGGTCATATAAAAGTGGTCACAGGCAGTATATTAACAAACAGGCATGACTGTATTTAAAACAACTTTATTTACAAAGATTGGCACCTGGCCAGGTTTGAAACCTGGTCTGTGGTTTTCTGAGCTCTACCCAAATTTTTCATTTTACAAGTGAGATTGTAATAAAAAAATACATAGGCTTGATTTCATGCATTTTAAATAAGCTGATAGGCATCATTATCAACGAACATTTGTTCATTACTTCTCTTGAGTCCAAAGTTCTGTATACTGTGTTTGATTTGAAAAGTGTTCTTTCAGCGTAATATTGATTGTACTAGTTAACCTTTTTCTTGCCAAAACTATTCAAACCCCTCTGGTTTTCATTAGTTTTCAACTTGGACATCTAGATACGCTTAATTTTGTCTTATTGAACTATTATCTTTTGCATTTCATCATACATACTGCTTTATCAGGGAACCCAGTTAGTTAATTAGAGTGACTTATTAATTGTGCCATGTCTCCTAACTAACAGTAAGTGGTTTTCTACTCATAGAAAGTATCAGCCATCTCTGTGGGAGAACCTTCCAGGTAGAAATGATTACACTGCCTATAGGACAACTGTCTGTTTCCCTACTCCTGTCTACTTCTGTTCTACCAAGAACCAGCACCTAAAAACACAACAATCTCCCAGCTTCAGTGTGTTTCTCAGATGAGTGTGACAAAACAGGCAGTGAAACGTGGTTATTCCATGGGTTATATCAAATAACGAAGACAGCCTTCTACTGCAGCTAATTTGTAAAGGAAAATATACAAAAATTATGGCAGTTTACAGGGCCAGCACTGTGGCATAGTGGCTTCAGCTACTGTGTGGACACCAGCATGGTATATCAGAGTGCTAGTTCAAGTCCTGGCTGCTTCCATTCTGATCCATCTCCCTTCTAATATGCCTGGAACAGCAGAAAATGAAGACCCATGTCCTTCGGCCCCTACTACCTATGTTGCAGACCCTAATGGAGTTCCAAGATACCAGTTTTGGTCTGGCTCAGCCCTGGGTGTTGCAACCATTTGGGTAGTAAACTGGAAGATAGAAGATCTCTTTCTCTGTATATTTCTCTGTCTCTTTTTCAAATAAATAAATCTTTTTAAATTATTCATTTGGAAGGCAGAATTATAGAGAGGCAGAGGTAGAGAGAAAGACAGAGGTCTTCCAACCACTGGTTCACTCCTCAGATGGCTGCACCAATATAAAGTCAGGAGCTAGGAGCTTCCTCTGGGTCTCCGACATGGGTACAGGGGCCCAAGGACTTGGGCCATCTTCTACTGCTTTCCCAGGCCATAGCAGAGAGCTGGATCGGAAATGGAGCAGCTGGGACTCAAACTGGCACCCATATGGGATGCCAACACTGCAGCCAGCGGCGGCTTTACCTGCTATACCACAGTGCTGGCCCTAATCTTTTTTAAATAAATAAATATTTTCAAAAAGATGTGGCAGATAAGAATTGCTCAGATTTTCCACCTTTGGAGATATAATGTCTATCCTAAAGGAAATTCCACATTTTATTTTTCTTTTTAAAAATTTATTTATTTTTATTTGAGAGAGAGACAGAGATCAATCTATCTGCTGTCCCATTTCCCAAATTCACACAGCATGGGGATGGGCCGTAAAGAAGCCAGATGACTGGAACGCAGTATTATTCTCCCATGTGAGACCCAACTACTTGAACCATCACCTACTGCCTCCCAAGGTGTGCATTAGCAGGACACTGGAAGTGGAAATAGAGCAAGGATTCCAACCCAAGCATGCAAATGTGGGATGTGGGCATCCCAAGTGGATTCTTAACTGCAGAGCCAAACACCTGCTGTCTTTATTTGTTCTTAAGACAAAGAATTAGAAGTTAAACTATATTATGCAAATCCAGGCCTCAAAGAGGGCTTACATGGCATTTTGTAAAAAGATTAATTGCTGAAACATCTGGCAACCTATTATGCCCCATCCACTGAACAAAGAAAATGACCAAAGCTCTTTAGCATGGTGTCTAAGGTATTGATACACCCACTTAAATCTTCCTCTTCAGTCTCACTGCCCAGAATTTTCCTTTATTAATTCTATACTTTATCGCAAACTTTTCCCAGTTTTTTTTTCTGGGCTTCACACTTTCAAGTCACATTCCTCTTGCCTATAGTTTCTTTCTCCTTAATCTCCTACTCTCTCCTAAAGGACCATCCCAAATGCCTATAACCTCAAGAAACCATTATTGATCCTGCATTAGGCAAATTTCATGCATCTTCAATTCAGAAAAATCATGCCATTTTTGAGCTGACATTTAACACATACTGCTTTGTATTTGTATTATTATTATTTATATATTTCTTTCTTCTTTACAGCCATTGTCTTACTGAATTTTACATCTCTTGTAGCTGCATGAATACATTTCTAATTTTATTTCAATGACTGAGATTTTACATGATTATGATTCATAACGACATTCAGAAACTTGATATAGCCTATGTGGTATAGTGCATACTGGAAAAATATGAGATTACATATATATTATTTAAATATATAAATATGCTACTATTGTTTCAGATCATAATGAGATCACCTCTCAGAGAATGAGCTATATTCTGAACCATCTGCAGAATGAATTTACACAAATCATGAAACCATCTAACTTAATACCAGAATATATTTATTCTCTACCAATTATGCAGTCATGCCTAATGAATAAAATAATGAAATTTTAGTTTTGATTAGCTCTCTCTCTTATTTTGTCACATAATATACTATCTCATTTATTTCTTTTTCTTTTATAAACAATCCATTTTAAGTATATTCAGATGCCTCAAGAAATTCATTAGTGTATAACAATCCCCTTCATGATTTTGAAAACAATATCCTAAAGATAAGATGCATAATTTCATTCTAATAGAAGAAATACTTTTTAGTTAAACAGAACTAAATATTATCCAAAATGGCTGGATTTCAAGTAAACGTTGATGACCATGCTGCCACATAACATTTTCTTCTTGACCTTGATTGAGATAAGCCCAGGTCCTCCTATGACTAGAATATCTTTGAAATGCCAGAAATGACTTTAATTGTGTGATTAGAATATCTTTGAAATGTCAGAAATGACTTTAATTGTGGTATCTATGATTTCTTTAATATATTTTTAATAAGACAGAGAAAGAGAGAGCACTCTAGTTCACTGGTTCATTCCCCAAATGCTGGTAACAACTAGGGTTTAAACCAGGAGCTGAGAACTCTATACAGGTCTCCCACATGACTGATAGAAATCCAGTCACTTGAGTCATCATCGCTGCTTCCCCGGGCCTGCACTGTCTACAGAAAATCATCTAAACGCAAAATCTCTGTTAGTTGTTTGCAAAGCCCTCGGCAGATCTTACATCCTGCCATAAATCCAAGGATGATGAGATCCTAGGGCATTGACTTGCCCTAATATAAATTTTCAGATTGGTTGGCAACAGTTAAAGTATCACATCAGGAATTAAAAAATCATGTCCTAGGTCAAACAGAGTCAAAGTAATTCAAGCCAAAACAAACAAACATTTCAGAAAAGTAAGTCATTAGCAGAAGAGGTGATGATTAAAAGATACCTTGAAAATGAATTTGATTCATGACAGTTCTAAATGTCAAAGCTCTGAGCAATCCAGAGTTATGGAAGAGAATCATCAAGGAAAAGACAATATATAAAAGATGAAATAACACTACAGTTGTGCTGGTCTGGCTTATCAACTACTTTATATTTTATTCAGAATTTGGAGACTACAGTGAGTGCATAAGACAAAATTGAATATTGTTATCACTTCCCTTGAAAATCCTTTGGGAGAATGGCACTATACTGAAATAACATTTTTTCCTTCTAGCTTTGAACTGATTCATGGTTTCTTTCATTAAGTACTAGATGAAGTGGTTGTCTTGCTTTTGGAGGAAATTTTGTGTGATAAAAATATGCTTATTTAAACACTGTAGTCCCGTAGGACTTCATTTCACTAAGAGAATGACCAAGAAAACAGCAAATTCCCATCTTTCAGCTCATGCTTACTCCTGGGCATATGCAAATTGAGTGGAATAATACGAGTAGTATCCACACATCTTATACATTCTACTCATCTTCACTCTCCGAAATACTGGAAAAAATAAAATTCATACAAATTAAATGTGCCTGTCTGAATACGTGCCCTGGATTCTTGTATGCATGTATCCCCTTAAGTAATCACTGATGCTTTAAGTAAAGTAAGAAAATATTAGCCTCCCTCAACACCCAAATCTAAATTGAATGGGAAAACTGTGTACCTTATGATGGTATCCACTCAAGAAAAATAGACAATTAGAAAGATCTAAAATTAGCACTGATCAAAAATCTTTAAGAATTGTGGAACATGCAGCCTACAAAAATATTATATTTCAGAGCAAAAAAAAATAATAATGAACTACCTCATGGATTTTATAAAAAATCAATTCTTTCCAAGAAGATTTTGCTCGTTATTGACTAGTCATCTTCTTTCTGTTTAACTTAAACATTTTCTATTGAGCATATAACAAGTTTACCCTTCACCAACCTCTGTACCATTCTTGTATTGCTACCAATGCTGTAGTACCATCTTTACACAGGTAAGACCACAAAGCATCTCAATGTGGTCGCATCCTTACAAGGGGGTGGTCTCGTCATCTCTAGCTTTGCAATAGTAGTGTTTTTTGACAGCTGTAGAAAACCACCCAGCACCCACATGTTTGCAAATTAGAAGACATAATTATTATCCCCAAAGGAGTCCTGAGCAGTATAGTGCTGTGGAGAGGAGTACTTTTACATAAGCTTTTTATTTTTTCCTTTTACGTTCTATTCATTTTATTTGAAAGTCAGAGTTACCCAGAGAGAGGAGAGACAGAGAGAGGAGAGACAGAGAGAGCAAGAGAGAGGTCTTCCATCCGATGGCCCATTCCCCAGTTGGCCACAATGGCCAGAGCTGTGCTGATCTGAAGCCAGAAGCCAGGAGCCAGGAGCCTCCTCCAAGTCTCCCACATGCATGCAGGGGCCCAAGGACCTGGACCATCTTCCACTGCTTTCCGAGGCCACAGCAGAGAGCTGGATCGGAAGTGGAGCAGCCAGGTCTCAAACCAGAGCTTCAGGCCAGGGCATGAACCTACTGCACCACAACGCAGGCCCCAACATAAGCTTCTTCTGATCCCCTGGGTCTCTCTCTCTCCAGCACCCTCACTCCTCATTCATGTTACTTCCCCAAATAAAGCACCTGCGTGCAAGCTCTTGGGTGAAGATCTTCTACCCAAGACTCAGATTATCCAAGTGGTATGCAAATTTGGACATATCCCAAAGTACGAGCAAGAATCATACAAGCAACTATACGTATGGAACATATACTATGTACCCAATGTTTAGCACGTTTTTTCATTTAATATTCCTCTCAGTGTGATGTTGGCTACTGTGATGGCCTCATTTCACCTTCAATATCTAAAGATAGTAAAGGTTTGGGAATTTACAAAGGTCAGCTTAGCTATCAAGAGATAAAGCAAGGACTTCAAATCCCAATTCTGATTCCAGACCCGCTTCTTTTCACCTCACTGCAGAGCCTCCTTATTATGTCAAGGAGCCAAGATCAGCCTCTGTGCATTGGCCCTAGGTTGTTTATTTCTTCCCAGCTGGCTGAAATCCGTTAGCTCAAAAGCTCTCTGGTGCCAAATCTAAATTTTTACACATCCTATTGTTTAAAACATAGCTGTAATAAACAGATTAGCCATTGGAAGCCTGCTTGCTTTGCACAGACTGTGGAACTGTGCCCAACATCAGCAAGCCACAGATAAGACAAGCCTCGGCACTACACTCGACTGCCTTTCTCAGCTCTCCGACTCATTGACTCCCACCCTGATAGTGACGGCACCTGGACACATGGCAACCTTGCCTTTTCCCTCAGGAGCCCCTCGACCTCTTCCCCCTGAGTGGTACCCCTCCCTCTCCCCCTAGCCTCTGAACAGCCTCAATTCTTAGGAGACTTTCCCTACATATAAACCTGTTCAAGCATCACTCAAATAAAGCTTGTGTGTTCTACTGCCACCTGGTGACCACATCTTTTTTCATGACCAACCTCAAAATCCCTGCAACCCCCTAGGCTACTACTGTAGCTTAGCTATTTTTCCAGTCTATTCGCTTGAATAGTATGGAAAAAGCCACCTTAAAAAGAAAGACAGAGGGGCTGGAGCTGTGACGTAGCAGGTAAAGCCACTGGGTACAGTGCAGGCATCCTATATGGGCACCGGTTTGAGTCCCGGCTGCTCCTCTTCCGATGCAGCTCACTGCTATAGCCTGGGAAAGCAGTAGAAGATAGCCCAAGTCCTTAGGCTCCTGCATCCACGTGGGAGACCTGGAGGAAGCCCCTGGCTCCTGGCTTTGGATCGGCTCAGCTCCAGCCATTGTGGCTATTTGGAGAGTGAACCAGCAGATGGAAGAACTCTCTTTCTTTCTCTCTCTCTCTCTCCCTTCCTCTCGGAAACTCGCCTTTCAAATAAATAAATCAATTAATATTCAAAAAATAAATAAATAATAAACACATGACTTGCCTGATAACAACAGGGAATAAGTCTAAAATGCATGACCACAAAGGCAGCCCAGAAAGAAAATATAAATTACTGTCAAGAAAACTCAGATAAAATGAGAGATGACAAGTCCATAATAGTTTATTAAGATTATGATTGTCAGATGTCCTTCATCTTCCTGATTAGAGTCAAGGAAGTGAAAAATATAAAAGAAGGAGGTCCTCCTTTGGTTATGAGGCACCTTCCATGGTTACCTAGTGTATGTCAATAGTAACTAGAAAAATACTTAATGCATGCTCATTAAAATAAAAGTAATGATTTTCGATAGCTTTTCCTTCAGTATTAGGATTAGAAAGGGAATCTATAGCTGTGAGGCCCATAAAAAAGGATAAAGACGGTGATTTTTTAAATGTGGGGCCAGTTTTGGCCTAAACCTATAGTTTCTGATTCTGTTCAATATATTTTACTAATCTTCACGGAGCTTCAGTGCAACCCGTAATAAGATCCATTTGATTCAAAGCCATGAGCTGAGTTTGTTTAAGGTTTGAACTTAACTAGTTTTCAATATTTCTATTGCTGTCAATTAAAACATACAAAATATTCTAAAATGTCGTTACAATTTTTTTTACGTTGGCATGTAACTACAGTCCTCTGACTCTCTATGATACATTCGAATGACTAATGCATGGCTTCAAAAAAAGGGGAAGTTAGGAACTTCGGAGTCTTTTGGGTCTTTTCAATGATGATTAGAGTATAACTAAAAATGATCACCTGGTGCCAGGTTTGGTAAACATCCAGCAGAGGATGAGGGGGTTATACAGCAAAGACTTTTCCTATACCCGGCATGCCTTTCGAACACCTCTTGCTTACAGAGAATTTTGTCTCTCGTTCCAGATTTACAATTTATCCTGTTTTTTTCCCTATTCACAAAAGCACTACCCTCCCATCTTATACTATACTCAAGTAACTTGGCTAATACTTAAGCTGAGAGTATTTTTATGCTACCATCTCCCATTATGAGTTCTCCTTTAATTTCCTTAGCATCTTGTTTAAAAAGTTTTCTGATTCTAGGTTATTAATGTTTTTGTAAGTACATGTTATTATTACTGTCAGTAGTCTAATTATGCACATATTTACACACATAATATTATTTCCCTCTTATTAATCCTTTGTCTTATTTTTCCTATATTACAGCAAGATTTTATATTGCTTTTTTGAACATATAAGTTGGTTAAATTGTTTTTAAAATGTAATTTTGTCATAGTAAATGAGATTTAAAATATTTGTAACAAAAAGGGAACTATTAAAACTGACAAGCTTAAGTGCTGATTTTTTTAATTAAATATAAATTTCCAAAGTACAGTTTATGGATTACAATGGCTTTCCCTCCCCCCCATAATTTCCCTCCCACTCACACCTCTCCCATCTCCTGCTCCCTCTCCCATTCGATTCACATCAAGATTCATTTTCTTTTTCTTTTTCTTTTTTTTTTTTTTTTGACAAGCAGAATGGATAGTGAGAAAGAGAGAAAGGTCTTCCCTTTTGCCGTTGGTTCACCCTCCAATGGCCACCACAGCCAGCTCACTGCAGCCGGCGCACCGCGCTGATCCGATGGCAGGAGCCAGGTGCTTCTCCTGGTCTCCCATGGGGTGCAGGGCCCAAGCACTTGGGCCATCCTCCACTGCACTCCCGGGCCACAGCAGAGAGCTGGCCTGGAAGAGGGGCAACCAGGACAGAATCTGGTGCCCCGAGTGGGACTAGAACCCAATGTGCTGGCGCTGCAAGGCAGAGGATTAGCCTATTGAGCCGTGGCGCTGGCCCAAGATTCATTTTCAATTATCTTTATATACGGAAGATCAATTTAGTATATGTTAAGTAAAGATTTCATC
Source organism: Sylvilagus floridanus (assembly GCA_949820135.1). Classification (NCBI taxonomy): domain Eukaryota; kingdom Metazoa; phylum Chordata; class Mammalia; order Lagomorpha; family Leporidae; genus Sylvilagus; species Sylvilagus floridanus. The sequence goes on from OX463235.1 coordinate 58,315,524, forward strand.
AGTTTGCACCCACACAGAACAAAAAGTGTAAAATACTGTTTCAGTACTAGTTATAGCATTACTTCACTTTGGACAGCACATTAAGGACAGATCCCACATGAGAAGTAAGTCCACAGTGACTCCTGTTGTTGACTTAACAATTTGACGCTCTTGTTTATGGCGTCAGTAATCTCCCTAGGCTCTAGTCTTGAGTTGCCAAGGCTATGGAAGCCTTTTGAGTTCAACAACTTCAATCTTATTCTGATAGGGTCATAGTCAAAGTAGAAGAGAAAGGTACCTCCTTCTTTGATGGCCCTGTTCTTTCCACTGGAATCTCACTCACAGAGATCTTTCATTTAGGTCTTCTTTTTTTTTTTTTTTCCAGTGTCTTGGCTTTCCATGACTAAAATATTCTCATGGGCTCTTGAGCCAGATCTGACTGCCTTAAGGGCTGATTCTGAGGCCAGAGTGCTATTTAGGACATCTGCCATTCTATGAGTCTGCTGTGTATCCTGCTTCCCATGATGGATCCTTCTCTCCCTTTTTGATTCTAGCAGTTAGTATTAGCAGACACTAGTCTTGTTTGTGTGATCCCTTTGACTCTTAGACCTATCAGTGTGATCAATTGTGAACTGAAATTGATCACTTGGACTAATGAGATAACATTGGTACCTACCACCTTGATGGGATTATATTGGAATCCCCTGGCACAATTCAAACTCTACCATTTGGGGCAAGTCTGATTGAGCATGTCCCAAATTGTAAGTACTGATTTTTAAACTGTATTAGAATAGGGTTATCTTATGTTTTACTGGATGTGTTGTCTCTGAAAATAAGGTTTTATCACTTACCCTTAGACTTCTCATGAATAAGTAGAGACTACAGTGGGATGATGTATGCCGGAGTGCTTGGCCCACACATATCATCCTCCCTGCCTTATCCATAGTTTGAAATTATACAAAAAAACAAAAGTTTACTTAAAAATCACAATACAACCAATTCAATTTTTAAAATGAGAAAAAGATCTAAAGCTAAGAAGACATACAGATGGAAAATAACATGAGAAAATGCTGAAACTTAGGCCAATAACGTGGCTAAATAGGCTAATCCTCTGCCTGCAGCACCAGCACACTGGGTTCTAATCCCAGTTCGGGGCGCCGGATTCTGTTCTGGTTCCCCCTCTTCCAGGCCAGCTCTCTGCTATGGCCTGGGAGTGCAGTGGAGGATGGCCCAAGTGCTTGGGCCCTGTACCCACATGGGAAACCAGGAGAAGCACCTGGCTCCTGCCATCGGGCCAGCGTGGTGCGCTGGCCACAGCATGCCGGCTGCAGCGGCCATTGGAGGGTGAACCAATGGCAAAAGGAAGACCTTTCTCTCTGTCTCTCTCTCTCTCATTGTCCACTCTGTCAAAAAATTAAAAAAAAAAAAAAGAAAATGCTCAAACTTTAGGCAGATACACATTAAGACAATAGTGTGTTATAGCTACATACCTATTGGAATGATTCAAATCCCAAAAGCCAACAATACTGACCGCCAGAAAGGATGACAGAAATTGTCACCCATTGTTGGCAGGAATTCTAAATGGAACATTCATTTTGAAAGATGATTTTGCAGTTTAGTTTCTTCAAAGCTAATCATAATCTTACCATAAGACCCAGCAACTGCATTTCTAAATATTTATCTGATTATTTTTAAAACTCATAGTCAGTCACATAAAAAGCTGCACATGAATGTATCTAGTGTCTGCATTCAGAATTGTCAAGCTCTGGGAACAAGCAGCATGTTCTTCAATAAGTGAATGGATAAACAAACTGTGGAATACAATTCAGTGAGATATTCAGAAATAGAAGGCATTCAATGCTAAAAATAAATAAGCTGTCAAACACTGAAGACATGGATAAATCCTAAATGCCTTTAACTAGGTAAAAGGAGCCGGTTTGGAAAGCTACAAATTGGATGAATCTATTTAGATTACATTCCAGAAAAAGGAAAACTACAGATTTTAAACACATCAGTGGTTTTCAGGAGTTGATTTAAAGAAATAAAGCTTATGGTATTTTTGATGTAGTAGAATTACTCATTGTAATACCATAGCTCCACTATGATACTTAGCTCCATGCAATCAAGTCGACCTATAGAAATTCACAGCACAGGCTGGCACCACGGCTCACTAAGCTAATCTTCCGCCTGCGGTGCCGGTACACCGGGTTCTAGTCCTGGTTGGGGCGCCGGATTCTGTCCCGGTTGCCCCTCTTCCAGGCCAGCTCTCTGCTGTGGCCCGGAAGTGCAGTGAAGGATGGCCCAAGTGCTTGGGCCCTGCACCCCGTGGGAGACCAGGAGAAGCACCTGGCTCTTGGCTTCGGATCGGTGCAGTGCACCGGCCGTAGTGGCCATTTGGGGGGAGAACCAACAGAAGGAAGACCTTTCTCTTTGTCTCTCTCACTGTCTAACTTTGCCTGTCAAAAAGAAAAAAAAAAGAAGTTCACAGCACAAAGAATGAATCATAATGTATGCAAATTTCAAAAACTCATTTAAAACATTGGGGGACCCAAGGATGTAATGAAAATGGTGAAAAGAGAATATAATTATATTAAAAATTTATGAAACGACTTCACCTCAGGGGGTAAAGAGAAAGTGCCGAACTCATTAATTATGGAAATCAGTACAGTTTATAACACTAACAGCAAAAGAAGCTGTGCATTAGAACTAAACTCTAGGTGAAAAAATTGCTTTCCAATAGAATGTAAGTTAGTCTGAAACCACTTTATATGTTAAGGGATGAAGTATGTGTCTCCAGAAAAGGTATGAATGGATGCTAGGCGAGATGCAGGGAGACGTTCTGAGGTTCTATTGCCCAGCAGAGTGACCACAGATAACATTAATATAATCTATATTTGTCTTAAAAACGTAGAAGTAAAATGTTGAATGCTTTCACCGTACAGAAATTTGAAATGATTGAGGAGATATTTACCCTGATTAAACATTACATGGCACACACCTATGGAAATACCATATGACACCTCATAAACAGGTAAAAATTATATGTCTATTTAAAAAAAATTGTAAAGAAATCTAGTATCTGTGAAAATGACATTACATGGAAATAGGGACTCTGCAGATATAATCAAATTAAGGTGAAGTGATTAGAATGGTCCCAAATCCAGTTTGGTAGTATCTTTGTAAGAATGAAAAAGAGACACCAAGATAGAGAAACACAGAGGAAAGACAGCCACGTGGAGACAGAGATTGAAGTGATGCTGTCACAAGGCAAGGAATGTCTGGGGCTGCTAGAAACTGGAAGAGGCATAGAAGGATTTTTCTCTAAGAGATTTAGAAGGTCCATACCTTGTTAACATCTGAATTTTAGACTTAAAATACTCCAAACTGTAAGCAGATACATCTCTGTTGCTGTAAGCCACGAGTGTGTGACACTGGGAAATGAGCACAAACATATACTGGGTACAGACAATTAAGTGAATGTGTAGCAGATGGTGGGAACCAGGTTTCCCACTCTAGGGGTGGGAAGCTACAGAAAAGCAAGAAAAATAGGCTATAATGTTCCATGTGATGTGGTAGTGGGTTAGAGTTAGAAAACAAATGTGAATTTAAATTTAGCTTAATACAGACACAAATCTATACACAGTGTTAGATCTATATCCCTATATAGTCTATGGTCTATATCGCTTAGTTCTTCCAGTGTGGCCGGTCATTGACACAGATAGAAAATAAACCATCAGGGAGCTACCACAGATGGTTGACCCAGACAGAAAAGATACTTCATAAACTGAAAGATCAGCCAATAGTGGAAAACAGGGGACAACAATAAAAACGGTCTCTGATGATTCACGTCTTCTTTTTGTTATCATTATTATTAATTTTACGAGAGAAGCTGAACCATATTTTACACCCAGACTCTGACATGTTTTTCACTAACAGATTGAGAATTAGCTTCTGCATCTTAGTACTTATGGGAACCAGTGGAATAAAAACAGTATTATTTATATTAATTGTGCAGTGACCTGCATTAATAAACAAGCTCAAAAACATCTGAGATATTACGTATTTAAATTCACTCTATATCTCTACCCTTCAGTGACAAGAGCATTTGCACAAATGGTAAAAGATCGAAAATAAATTCATATTTTGTGACAAGTCTACAAATATGAAAGCAAATATTAATGACAAGGCATAACAAATGGAAAACACTGAATTTTGTAAAAGAGGATTTCCAATACCACTACACCAGGATGGGGTTGCAGGATTAAGTGGATAACTAATCTACATGAATACCTAGAACTTAGACCTGGAAAAGTATACCTGCCTTTTGGAGGCCAGTGTTGTGGTACAGCAAGTTAAGCGTCTGCATGCAAAGCCAGCATCCCATATTTGAGCGCAGTTTGAGCTCCAGCTGCTCCTTTTCTAACCCAGAGTCCAGCTAATGCTCCTGAAAAGGCACCAGAACATGTCCCAAGTATTTGAGCTCAATGGGATATGGGATACCTGGCTCTGGCCTGGCCCAGCACCGACTCGCATGGCCATTTGGGGAGTGAATCAGCAGATGGAAGATCTCTTCTGTGTGTCTCTCTCTCACTGTTCCTGTCCCTCTCTCTCTCCCTCTTCCTATGCCTTTCAAATAAATAAATAAATATTTTCAAAAATATACCTGCGGCCGGCACCGCGGCTCAATAGGCCAATCCTCTGCCTTGCGGCGCCAGCACACTGGATTCTAGTCCTGGTCGGGGCACTAGATTCTGTCCCAGTTGCTCCTCTTCCAGGCCAGCTCTCTGCTGTGTCCCGGGAGTGCAGTGGAGGATGGCCCAAGTGCTTGGGCCCTGCACCCCATGGGAGACCAGGAGAAGCACCTGGCTCCCAGCTTCAGATCAGCATGGTGCACCGGCCACAGCGGCCATTGGAGGGTGAACCAATGGCAAAGGAAGACCTTTCTCTCTGTATCTCTCTCTCTCTCACTGTCCACTCTGCCTGTCAAAAATATATATATATACCTGCCTCTGGTAAAAATTAAGTGCTACATGATGAGTATTCAATAAAGACATTAAGAACCATCTCTTCCTAACTGAAACATAGAGGAGAAAATCAGTAATTCTGACTGAAAAATCTGTCCATTGGATGTATAATTAATAGCGATCACAGAGACTAGGAAAAAAACTCATTGACACTATGTTCACACTTCTGTGTGGATGATTCACATTTTATGGTTGGCATTGCTTCCATGTATATGTGAAAGCAGTGTCTAAGTGTGAACTTAATACTCGAGTTAAAGTAATCTAAAGTTAACCTTCTCAGAAACTTTCATACTTGAAGGAAAAATACTATGTCACTGCAGATAAGAAAATGCAAGGTCAGGACAGTACCTTGCTCAAGTTAGCAGGCAACTATTTTTCCACATTTGTAAAATTAGCTTTTAGAGAATGAACTCCTTCAGAGCATAGCATGGGTGCCCCTAAACCAAATTTCCCAGGCTGACTTTAGATTTTTAATGCAGTGACTACCCAGGAACATTTTATTTATTGACAGGTGATACTTTCTGTCATACACGGGACAATTTGGGCATCATCACCATGTCACTTCTCTATTGCTGTGTAATAGTAGTGCCACAGCCTAGCAGCTTAAAACACCACACACTCATCATCTCATAGCGTCTTTGGTTTAGGAATCTGGACGTGGCTACTCTGGATTCTCAGTTTAGGGTGGTAGAAGCCTGCAGTAATGGATAGTTTGTATTACAGTCTCATCAGAGACATAAGCTCTTTCTGAGCTCTCTTAGGCAGTTGGCGGAATTCAGTCTCTTACATTCGCAGTAATTTTTCAGTTTCTTACAGTTGCAGTAGGATTTCAGTTTCTTCATGATGATTGCTCGGAATCCACTCTCAGCTCCGACAGGCCACCCGCACAGTTCCTTTAAGTAACAGTTTCCCCAACATGGTCATTGGCTTCTTCAAAGTGAGGGAGGGAGTCAGGTTTCAGCAAGGCCAGCTCAACAATCTTGTGTAACTTAGTCTTGTAATCAAGCACAAGTAACCAGGCACACCTGTCATTTGGTCATGTGCTATCAGTTTGAGAGAAGTCACAGGCATTACCCACACTCGGGATCAGGGATCACACAACAGCAGGAACAGTGGGATGCAGGAGTTATTAGAACTACTTAATGAATCTGTATATATGAAACACATGAAATTTGTATACCTTAAATACAACTCAAAAAAAAAAAGTAGTCAAAATAAAGAGTTAAAAAAAAAAACCTACTAAGAGTCTGTTTGCCATAGTCACTATCTACTTATGCAGTTATATTATAAATTCATTGCATTTTGCCCTTTTTATGAAAAAGTTAAAAGGTCTAATAAACACGCTAATATTTACTGATGATGACTATCTGGCTTACCAATTCAAAACAAAACTAGAAATTATTATGTGAGTGCTTAGCTACTTTTAGCTGTTAGTATAACTTAAACTGGAATGAAACAAAAAGGAAATAACATATCATAAAAATATAGGTATGTATTCATAAAATCAGTATCTAAAAGAAAATTAAGAAATTATAATTTTTTGTAGCTCCCTTGAAACACCTCTCACTAAGCATAATGGACAAACAGTTCAATTGTTGCATGCACATGCATCAAATAATGGTCCATAGTTTTAATAAATACATAATTATAAAGGGAGATAAACTCCATAGGAAAGAAGGCCTATTCTTCAACATAGCACTTACATGTCAACGTACAGCACAAGCGTTCACAAAAGTAAACATTGCCAATATGTAATAGGTGTATAAGTTAAACTTCTGCCTGTGGTGCCAGCATCCCATATCAGTTCCAGTTTGTGTCTGGCTGCTCCCCTTCAATCTAGCTCTCTGCTATGGCCTGAGAAAGCAGTGGAAGATGGCCCAAGTTGGTTGGGCCTCTACACCCATGTGTGAGACCTGGAAGAAGCTCCTGGCTCCTGAGTTTGGACTGGCACAGCTCTAGCCATGTAGTCATTTGGAAGATCTCTGTCTCTTCTTTTCTGTCTTCCAAATAAATATATATATATATTTATATATTTTTTTAAATAGTATTTTGTAGAAGACTGACTTTAAATCATGGAATTTATGGCAGTTTATAACAAAGTACCAGTTAAAAATACATGTTATTTTTCAATGAGTGGCAATTTATCCATTAGACCAGAAGTTAGTAAAGGAAGGATTGGTCAAGCTAACTGTCATGCTGGTGTATTTTGTGCAACATCATGCTTGGGATGCAGAAGATGCTAAAATATGTTCAAAGATGAATGAATCAAAAATAGTTTCCGATGTTTTCACCCAAGAGCTTCTACTTCCAATCTCCTACTTCAAACTCTATTCTGTTTCTCTTTGACTCTTTAACTGTTCTATGTACTTCTAGTAGTAAATCATAATCTTTTCTAAATCATGAAATGAAGAATGATATTTTTTAAGTTAGAAGATAAAGGAACATAATTAAGACTCGAGATTAAAAATGACACTATGCTTGAAATGGGATTTTTTTTTTGGCCTTGGTTTCAAAGAAGATATTGATAGTAAGCTTCTGGAAACCATGAAGTCTGTTAGTCTAATTTTAATTACAGTCTCATGGAGCTCAACATGTCTGCAGCTTGCAAGTACTTATTTTGAAGTTTGTTTAGGTTTCCATAAAAATGTATTTGCACACATGTACATAAACTTTGCCCCTACAGACTCCTTATAAGAATGAATTATACAGGGAAAAAAATAGAAGATACATACATTAAAAGGATAATTTTGTGCTCTGCTATAAAACCAAAACAAAACTGCATCAAGTAGCATTTATCAGTAGGAAAATACACAGGGGCCGGCGCTGTGGCATAGCAGGTAAAGCTGCTGTCTACGGTGCAGGCATCTCATATGGGTGCCAATTCAAGCCTCGGCTGCTCCACTTCTGATCCAGCTCTCTGCAGTGGGAAAGCGGAAGATGGCCCAAATCCTTGGGCCCCTGCATCCTTGTGGGAGACCTGGCACCTGGCTTCAATTGGCACAGCTCCGGCCATTACAGCCATTCAGGAAACGAACCAGCAGATGGAAGACCCCCCTTTCTGCCTCTGCCTCTGCCTCTCTGTAACTCTTTCAAATAAATAAAAATAAGTTTTAAAAAATCTTTTTGAAGAAGAAAATACATAAATAAGGTGATCAAAAGTATGGTATACACACAAGTCACTAAATGATTGAATTAGCTCTTTGTGGAAAAATGATATACATAAAATAATTACATGCAGTTGACAAGAGGGGGAAGATACAATACTTCTGTTCATACTCAAAGATCAATATGGTTATAGAAAAGATAGAATCATGTAAAAATAACTATAGCTATTTCTGGAAATATAGAATTGCTGCAAATAAGGATGGATATTGTGATTATTATATTCTTTTGAATTATTTGAATTGAAATGAAATGGCATGTATTACCTTTAATATAACATACAAATTTAAATTTTGAAAATCACATGCATGTAAGTTAGATAACTAACGAAAGAGAATATTTAAAGAAAAATTGAAAAAAGTAGAAGAAATTAAAATCTTATAACTCAGTCTCAAATTTAATCAGAAGTTACATTCGAAATTCAGTTGGAAGCAAAAATTCACAGTGATTTGAAGATGGGTCTGCATGATTTGTCCATTGTTATTTCATTCCAATCTGGACATAATTTTCCTGAATTGTGTTAAGATTAATCAAAACTGATCAAAAATGCATCTGGATAATCGTTGCCTCTCTCCTGCAGACAAGAAGTTTCTCATGCACTAGCTCCATGGGCTCTGCTATTGCATCTTGTTTTGTCAACCATACTTAAGAAAATGTATTAAAATCAAATGAGGATATCATATGGAACTTTTTGGATATCCCCTTTAACCTCTAAGGGTCTTTGGCAGAGAAAGGTTAAACTATTTTCATTATACCCGGGGTGGATGTTGCTATTAACATCTGAAAGATTAAGCACATCCGCTGTTTTTAGAAAGAGACAGTGGGTTATGGAATTCAGCCACCTGATCTCCCATCTCTCTTACCCAGCAAGCTAGAACAAAACATGATGATCCTTTCCTTCAAGTTTGGTTGATTATTGCGTGATTTGCTCTACACAAAGCAGCTCTGCTAAGTTTTCCCTTTTGTGACAAGCCATTGAGTCTTTAAATCATTTCTTATATAACTTTCAAATCTTAGATTACCAAAATTAGTTAAAGCAAATGTGTGTGTTTCGATAAATTTTTGCAATTGCAGCTGAGATTGATAATCTCTTTATAAATAGGTTGTGCTTTGCGTAATCTGAGTATTTTTTGTTTTCAGCAGCATCAATACGGCAAATATTTCAAGTTGTCTCTAGTTATGCAGCAGAAAGTGGGTGAAGACTATTTGTTAAGTGTATTCATTCCGTGCAGGGCCAACCACGCTTCAATCACCACATTTTTTTTTTTGACAGGCAGAGTGGACAGTGAGAGAGAGAGACAGAGAGAAAGGTCTTCCTTTGCCGTTGGTTCACCCTCCAATGGCCGCCGCGGACAGCGCGCTGCGGCCGGCGCACCGCGCTCCTCCGATGGCAGGAGCCAGGAGCCAGGTGCTTTTCCTGGTCTCCCATGGGGTGCAGGGCCCAAGCACCTGGGCCATCCTCCACTGCACTCCCGGGCCACAGCAGAGGGCTGGCCTGGAAGAGGGGCAACCGGGACAGAATCCGGCGCCCCAACCAGGACTAGAACCTGGTGTGCCGGCGCTGCAAGGTGGAGGATTAGCCTGTTGAGCCATGGCGCCGGCCCAATCACCACATTTTTTAATTAGCATATACATGGCTTGAATTCCCTGACAAGTTTCTCAATTCGTACTTTGCCTTTATGATGCTAAACTTTGGGGTTTCAACCAAGAAGGACAAGAGCCCACAAGAGGTTACCTTTGGTTCCAGTCAGCTAATAGAGGAACTAGAGCACAAATATGAGCAAGTCATTGGATTTTTCCACTGAGCTCCATTTGCCTCTGTCCTGAGAACACCTGTGGGCGTTTTCACACATGCGTTATAGATCAAACCACATTGTTCACTTCCCTTCTCCACTAAGACTGCTGTATTTTAATAACACCCACATTTCCAAGCAAATGAAGTTGTACTAGTTCAAAATTCCAAAGTCTATCAATTAGGTGATATCAAGGTCAGGATGGAAAATCTCACCTGAACTTTAATGAGTCATTTGTTTGTCATCTGATATGTTGGTTATCTTCCTGAGGAATGTGTGAGCCAACCAATATGCTAGTCAATATTATCATTATCTTTTATAGATGCAAGTAGCTAAAGTGAGCCCGATCTTTCAAGGCAAGTTGTTAGATTTGAGGACAGACTTTAAAGACAAAAAGTTACTTTTCACTGCTCCCTGACCTTCCCTCTACGCAGAATATAATTTAATTAGCAAAGAGAGAGTTTGTACAAATTTACTGAAGCACAAAGTAAAAAGATACAGTATATTAAAAGGAAGGCATGAAAGGCGATTTATGTATTTTATGTATCAAAAGAGGGAGAAAAAGGGGTTTGACCTGTATCAAGGGGCTAGGTCAGATGCCAAAAAGGTGTCAGGGGAATAAATATGTATTTGAAGAATAGATTAATTTGAAAGCAATGCAAAGTAGGTGAGTCATCAGCAGGGTCTTCAAAATTTGAAAATTTTCAAAATATATGGGCTGCCTTTGAACATGATTAAGTCTGCTAAGTTATATTAAAGCAATTAAGTTTTCTTAAAAACTTTACCAAAATAATTCAAGGAATTTGAAATTTCTGAAAGTTGTCTGATGCCAATATAACAAAGGTCTATAAAAAAAGAACTTAATGATTACCAGACCATAAAAGCTGGGGAAATACTAGGTACAAAAAGATAAAACAAGAAAAACAATTGTCCAGTCTCCAATAACTGCAGTATTAACTTCCTTTTGCTGTGTAATAAGTCATCACAAACAATATATTGCTGAATCCCTAACTCCCAATGTGATGATATTTAGAAATGAGGCCTTTGGGAGGTAACTGTCTTGAGATTAGGTCACGAAGATAGAGCACACTGGATGAATGTTGTAATAAAAGAAGCAGCAGCAAGACAGGTGTGTGTATGGGGAGGGGGGTGAGTGACAGGGGGACACAATGAAGGAAATCCTGCATAGAATGTAACCAAGGAAAGGTCTCTCACCAAAAACCCAAACATTCTGGGACCAGATTTCAGTCTAACCACCTCTAAAACCATGAGAAATGTTTGTTGTTGCTTAACCCACTAGTCTACGATGTTGATTATTGCATCAACCTGAACTAAGACAAACACATCTAAGCTGCACTTCTATGCTGCTCTCTGAGTACCTACCTTGGCAGAACTCACTGCCCAAATAGTTCCAGACCTGATCCCAGCAGCCAGGAGCCCGGGAAGGGCAGAGATACTGCTGAGATGTGCATACCCAAAGTCCTGCAGCTGTGTGCTTGCCGCCAGAGTTAGAACCTGCAGTCTGGTCTACTGACTAACATGCCCTGGATCCTTAACAGTACAGGCTGAGACCAAGGAGGGGGATCGGGCAGAGGTGGGCAGCAGACTGAAGATTCTCCACTTGTTCATTTTCCTCAAGTCTCACAAATGTTGGCTTTGGACCTGTCTACAAGTATAAATGTGAGCCAGCGCCGTGGCTCAACAGGCTAATCCTCCGCCTTGCGGCGCCGGCACACCAGGTTCTAGTCCCGGTCGGAGCGCCGGATTCTGTCCCGGTTGCCCCTCTTCCAGGCCAGCCCTCTGCTGTGGCCCGGGAGTGCAGTGGAGGATGGCCCAAGTGCTTGGGCCCTGCACCCCATGGGAGACCAGGAGAAGCACCTGGCACCTGGCTCCTGCCATCGGATGAGCGCGGTGCGCCGGCCAGAGCGCGCCGGCCGCGGCGGCCATTGGAGGGTGAACCAACGGCAAAGGAAGACCTTTCTCTCTGTCTCTCTCTCACTGTCCACTCTGCCTGTCAAAAAAAAAAGTATAAACTTGAAACCTCATTTTGAATAAAACATTCACTCATGCCTATGGTGTACAGGATAACAAACAAGTATTTTCTGTCTGTGCTGAGTGAGGAACAGCCCTGAGGAAAGAGGATTAAAAAATGCTACTTCATCAATAACAGCAAGCAAATAAAAAATATTCACAACCATTCAAAAAAAAAAAAAACAGGCCCCTGAAGGTAAATGTAAAAGAAGATACTGAAAACACCTTAGTGTTTTAAATTATACATTTTCAAGCAAGTAAAAGGAGGTGTGGGAATCAGTTTGTATTGTCATAGACTGCAGGAGACAGCTAACAAAATGCTGAATGTAAAACTCAAAAGCAACCCTAGGGGGAAAAAAGAGAAATAGCTCACAAACGCTTATCATCAAGAATACTTTCATAAGTTGAAGAAAAGACATCTCTGACTTAAGGTTTCAGTGCCAAGCAAGCACACATCTCTGCAAACTCTACAACTGGAAAACTGTTAAGAGAACCAGGGATTAATGACACCTCTTAGGGCAGCCTGCCTGTTTACAATATGGCATTGCACAGGTTTTACAACTCAATAGCTTTCTTCCAAGTTTTCATCTTCCAACTTCATGGTCATTCCAGATAAACATCTGTGCTTCATATCGTGTGTTGGGCACATTGCTACTGAACTGATATCAAATGGCTTTTCCTCCATCTGTTGCCTGCTGAGGTAACACTTGATTAAAAGTTTTTAAAAAGCAGTTCAGTCAAATTTGAACTTGCAGTGTGTTTGACCCTTAACAGAAGAGAAAATCTGGGCAAGATCTCATTTAACACTAATAGCAAAATGAAATTGCATAAATTAGACTTTTATAGGTTATTATAATTGAAGTATTGTGGGAGGTCATAGGTATTGAGTGGTCATAGGTTTCCCTTTGTGGGTGCATAGTAATGCCTGAAACCTCAAGAGTTGAAAGCACATTTAATGCAAGGCCACAGACGTGTGCATGGGTATAAATAATGTTACAGAGTTTCCTACTCTCCTTGGCTTACCCCCCTCTTAATACAGGAGCACCCTTTATAACAGGACTGGGTCACACCTAAAGTTTAGTGATGGTCAAGAAGATAGGCTCCAATGAGCTTGGGCTTACCACTTTCATTCCACCAACATTGAATGAACTGCCAATACAGTTTGCCAAATGGTAGTTTTAATAATTAAAATAAAGGATGGTAATCCCTCCTAATGGGTGCCATGTTTTGAAAGACTGGCTCAGGGCCGGCGCTGTGGCTCACTAGGCTAATCCTCCGCCTTGCTGCGCCGGCACACCAGGTTCTAGTCCCGGTTGGGGTGCCAGATTCTGTCCCGGTTGCCCCTCTTCCAGGCCAGCCCTCTGCTGTGGCCAGGGAGTGCAGTGGAGGATGGCCCAAGTGCTTGGGCCCTGCACCCCATGGGAGACCAGGAGAAGCACCTGGCTCCTGCCATCGGATCAGCGCGGTGCACCAGCCGTGGCGGCCATTGGAGAGTGAACCAACAGCAAAGGAAGACCTTTCTCTCTGTCTCTCTCTCTCTCTCTCACTGTCCACTCTGGAGGGAAGGAGGGAAGGAGGGAAGGAGGGAAGGAAGACTGGCTCAATCAACTGAATGACATTTATTAAGTAATGTAGAAAAGGGCTACTGTTTGTCCTAAAGACATAAGTAACTGCCAATTAACATAGTTCCTCTGCATGAAATAATCACTAATTATGAGAATAATTTGATGTAAGTCAAAGAAAGTTCATCAAAGTCAAGGCAAGACTAGAATTGGTCCTTTAGTTAACTGTACCTCAGATTTGAGATATTTAACAGTCCATCAAACCATATTGATCTCAAACCGAAGGTGAGGAGGAGCTTGTTCCTGTAGAGTTGAAGTCTTCTTCAGAACATTGTGAAATAAGGAAAATCAAACAATGCAAGCTAACTTTTCACTAAACTCAGTATGTTTAGTTTAGAGTGGTTTTTATTCTGTGATTATGTTCTTTTCAGTTACTTTAGTTAACTTTATTTTTCCCACTAAAATGATATTGACAGCAAACATTTTTCTTTTGTTGTGATTAATGCTTTCACATGGGTAAATGGAAACATGCACCCTTAATAGATCTCTAAAAATTCTTTTGAAATTTTAATCATCTGTGAAATCCTAAAACATAAGGAAGTGTGCTGCATCATTAAGAAGTGATTTTATATGCACTGTATGAAAATGTGTGGGTTATTTCCTTGGAAAAAATGTTCTTAGATGAAAAATCATCAAGATCTTTTATAGGGCTTTCTGATCAGAATAGTGAACAGTTAACACTTGGTAGCTTAAATTAAGTTTCTTAATTTAAATCTATAAAAAAATAAAAAGCAAAACAAAACCCAGCAAAGCCAGCACCAGGATATAAAGAAAGGTCAAGTGAAATAAATTTCTGCAAGTTCAGAAAATTCCTCCACACAAATCCCCTTCCATATCTTTGTTTCAACATTAGGAAGGTATCACAGATTTTGCAATATCTGTACATGCTAATCATGTAGATTTCCTTTTATTAATCCAACAAATCTCTATGGAGCATCTGCTGTGTTATAGACACTACACTAACTCCAGGAACACAACATAATGGTCAATATAACAGACATACTTCATGGCATGCATATTCTTGAGATACACTTCCCTCTTGAATTGTTTTTGGCAAAAGTATCCTTGCTCATTTGTCTAGTCAAGACTCACTAGCAGCAAAAAAAAGAAGTTCAAGTTAAAAAGAACCTCACTAAAAGTATAAAAAGACATCCACATAATCCAAATACCAAAACAGAAAAGCACCCTGTCCACTTCCCTTAGGACTGCAGATTTTAGTTTCTGTTCTATGCTCCATAGTATGGTTTTACAATCTGATCTCTATGACAAGGATCTTTTTTTATTTGACAGGTAGAGAGAGAAACAAAGAGAAAGGTCTTCCTTCCGTTGGTTTACCCCCGAAATGGCTGCTATGGCCGGCGCTGTGCTGATCCGAAGCCAGGAGCCAGATGCTTCCTCCTGGTCTCCCATGTGGGTGCAGGGGCCCAGGCACTTGGGCCATCCTCCACTGCCCTCCTGGGCCACAGCAGAGAGCTGGACTGGAAGAGGAGCAACCAGGACTAGAACCCGGTGCCCATATGGGATGCCAGTGCTGCAGGCAGAGGATTAACCAAGTGAGCCACAGCTCCAGCCCCTATGGCAAGGATCTTTGAAAGAACATTCTGGTGACTCTGTTTTTCTTATAAGGTTAATTCTAGGCCTGGTCTACATAATTTTTTTGTTTTCCTGTCTTAGTCTTCATTTCTACTTCAAATTCTCAACAGTGAATTTAGCCAATAATCCATAAATAAATACCAACCTTGAGGGTGTTATCCATCCATATTTCTTTCTCTAAGATTTATTTTTTATTTATTTGAAGGGCAGAGTTACACAGAGAAGAAGAGAGACAGAGAAAGGGAGAGATCTTCCATCCATTGGTTCATTCCCCATATAGCCACAAAGACCAAGGCTGTACCAGGTCAAAGCTAGGAGCCTGGAACAGCTTCTGGGGTCCATGTGGGTGCCGGGCCCCAAGGACTTTGGGCCATCTTCTGTTGCTTTCCCAGGCACACAAGCAGGAAGCTGGATAAGAAGAGGAGCAGCCGGGTCTCAAACTGGCACCCATGTGGGATGCTGGCATTGCAGCCAGAGGATTAACCTGCTATGGCACAATACCAGCCCCGCCCATCAATGTTCCTTTCAACAACAGCCACTGAGTATAGAATCATGTATTACCAATATGTTTGCTGTATGTGATTAAAAAAAAAAAAACCTGTAAAACACACTTGTAAAAAGCAAATAGATATGTATACAATCACTGATTCATAAATAAGTAGAATTATATTCAAAGATCATAACTTAAATTATCCTTCCCGAGGATACCAGTAGTCAAATGTGTGCTGTCTGTGTTCTCTGTTTGGAAAATCTGTGCTATCGGTAGAACTAATCTTTAATTGTGTAAAAAAAAAAAAAAACAGGACTTAATAGGATATATAGACAAACAGGATCCCTGCCCTACCTTCCCCTCCCCCAACCAAAACAGTTTGTATTCTTTTCAGCCTTGTTTCAGAGGCATGATATGGTCAATAAGAAAATGTTTTAAATGATTGACATTTGAAAATCTCATTGCAATTAGAGACACTTGTCTTGCCACATGGTATAACAGTATACAGTATTATTTAATGCTTTGGTGTTCTGACACTGCTTATTTCTTGTTTAGGTGTGTAGTCTGTGTGGTGAAGGGGGTAACAGAGGAAATAAAGTTTACCAAAGAGGAACAAGAGGACACTATCAGTTGTTTAGGCATGTTGAAGGCATAGCTTATAACTTGCTCTGCATAAGTAGAAACAGTTTTGTTGATCTATAATTAGAAAAAATGGCAGCTATGCCTCCAGAAATAATCAATACAATTTATAAGTATAAATATAGAAGATACAATGAATTATGTGGCACATAAATTATATCATGTTCTGAATGTGGGTAATATTATCTCCAAAGGAGAGAAAACTGGCTCTGATTCTTGGTGGGGTAAAAAATTTAGAAATTAACAATAGGTATGAACATCCCAAGGGATCAGAAAAATAACCAGATATACAACATATCTATGGTATAAAATGACCATGCTGGGGCTGTTGATTAGGAAAAACGTGTAAGCATGCTACTTACAAGGGTAGGGCAATGATGAAAAAATAGTTAATAAATGCTGATTATATCCAACTTGTAGTAATTGCTGTGGCTTATGTAAAGATATTTGTTGAAGCAATCAGTGAATAACTAAATGGAGAAAAAGAGTAGAGCAAACATATGTTCCAAGTCAGCGTCAAATACTAAATATTAGTATACTTGTGAATGCATTAGGTGTCAGTGTTGGAGATATTGGTAATCTATGAGAGAAGAATAAAAGTAGATGACACTTATTTTGAGATTAAAATTTCAGCATAGACCTGTACATGACCATTCTCCTTACAAGCAAGTTTAAATACATTTTAAAATTTCTTCACGTGAGGTGAGTTGAAGATCAAAGGAAGAGGCCAAGGGTACTTCCCATGGAGCCTTTCTGGAGAGTGACCTAGATTTGGTAAAAATACCTCAGAGGGAATCAGGCCAAACCTCACTGATACACTTGAATTTAGAGGAAGAAGGTAAGAGGGGAGGCCTGGTTGGGACAGGGACACATATGCAAAAGCTCACTGTGATTGATCAACACTGCACATACCTTAACTAGAAGGATGGAGCACTAATGACATTGCTTCAAATATAGAGCCAGCAGGTGGCAGGATGTATCCTGTCCAAGCAAGAATATTATCTAAAATATCTGGTGAAAGATTTTGTACAGAATCACATGACATGAGAAGAATAGTCACTAGATTTTTGGGATCAACAAACCCAGGGTTTGGTGTTATCTCTTTATGGGACTATCTTTAACTCTACCTTTCTCTTCCATCTCTAACAGCCTGATTCTCTAGATTGCTAAGCTAATAGCAAATCTTTTTGTTGGTGTTGTTCTTTTTAAAGATTTTATGTATTTATTTATTTGAAAGGCAGATTTACAAATAGAGAAGGACAGACACAGAGAGAGGCCTTCCATCCACTGTTCACTCTTTGAATGGCTGCAACAGCCAGGACCGGGCCAGACCAAAGCCAGGATCCAGGAACTCCCTCAAGGTCTCCCATGTGGGTGCAAGGGCCCAAAGACTTAGGCCATTTTCTGCTACTTTCCCAAGTGCATTAGCAGGGAGCTGGATTGGAAGTGGAGCAGCCAAGACTTGAATTGGCACCCATATGGGTTGCTGGGACTGCAGATAGCAGTTTAATCAGCTGTGCCACAGTGCCAGCCCCAGTAAACCTTACATCAACTTTCTGTCTGTCTGTAGTAGCACAAATTTACACAGTAATAAAAATCAAGGAGAATGTTAAAAAATAAAGTACAAATACAGTAATCATAAACCTGCACTAATTTATAAATAATCAGATAGGAACAGAGTTCAATTCTACCCTAGCCCATCTGCACCTCACATTGGACCAAACTTTGACTATGAATTAGTCTTTAATCAGATTTAATCAGATTTGGGGATGTTTCATAAAGCAGTAGAGCTAGCTATACATATATATAACTAAAGATGCAAATATTATATATGAGGTTAATTTTGTTACAAAAAGAGGTTTCATAGTATCTGTCATTGCATATATTAGCAATTCTCCCACCAAGAACTAGGGTCTATCTTATCACTCACTGAATCTGGATAGTTGTGTAACTATGGGGTGATGCAATTTGACTTCAAAAGCTGTAAAAGGCAATACACATTCCTCCAGGTTCTTTGGTGACACCTGTTTCTTGAAACTAAACTTTTATGTTATGAAAAGTCCAAATAACTGAATAGGATCATATAGATAGGAACTAAAACCCAGAGTACAGAACCCTGACTGAACCCTTGCCGCCAGCAACCACCAGATTCCCACTCATCTGATCAGTCATCCTGGTAAGTGATGCATGGTAGCAACACTTTATGAAACAGAAAAACTGTCTTCACCTATTCCTGTGTAAATTGTAGGTTCAAGGAAAATAAATGACTATTGTTTTAAAACATAAAAATTTTAGATGGTATATTGATTTAAGAAAAAAATCAGTTCAGTAACAAAGATATGCATAATAAACGAAGGGTTCAATTTTAAATTATCATATTTAGAACAGATAAGAAAAACAAACCAATATTAATTTTGGAAAAGCTGGGAAGTGGAAAGGAATGAGAGGAATTAAGTACTGACCTCTGAAGAAAAAAAAAAAAAACAATAAAGAACTTTTTTTTCCTTCCAGCTTTAATAGATTTTTTAAAATAATTTTTTCATGTATTTTTAGGCTTTGTTGTTTGATGCATACATATTCAGGATTGTTAAGAATTCTTGGAAAATTCATCATTTTACCTATATGTAATGTCCCCCTTTTTCTTCTTTGCTTTGCACTCTTTCGTATCTGATAATAATAATTTCTTCTTTTTAAAAATAATGAATGTTCATGACATGCCCTAATCTTTTGATTTCAACCTATCTATGCCAGGGTATTTGAAGTGAGTTTCTTGTTTACTGCATATTGTTGAACCGAACTTATAAATGTATGTGATTATACATCATGTTATCTATGTCTTTCATTTAATGTGTTTAGACCATTTATCTGCAATGTAATTATTGATCTCTTAGGATGTAACTCTTGCAGTTTATTATTTATTTAATGCTTGTTTCTCTTTTAATAATTTCCTGTGGCTTAAACATGTTTTATTTCATTTTTAATTTGTACAACAATTTTGGCATTGTTCTAGGTTTTGCAATATACACATGCAACATAACATCACAACCTGTTGATTTTAATATTTTAAAATTTAATTTTTTAAAGATTTATTTATTTTACTTGAAAGTCACAGTTACACAGAAAGAGGCGAGGCAGAGAGAGAGAGGGGTCTTCCCTCTGGTGGTTCACTCCCCAGATGGTTGCAACAGCCGGAGCTAAGCCAATCCGAAGCCAGGAGCCAGGAGCTTCTTCCGGGTCTTCCACGTTGGTACAGGGGCCCAAGGACTTGAGCCATCTTCCATGGCTTTCCCAGGCCATAGGAGAGAGCTAGATCGGAAATGGAGCAGCTAGGACTCAAACCAGCACCCATATGGGATGCCGGCACCGCAGGGAGTGGCTTTACCCGCTATGCCACAACACTGGCCCCATAAAATTTAAATTTTTAAAACTTAAAGATGGGGCTGGCACTGTGTCACAGTAGGTTAATGCCCTGGCCTGAAGTGCTGGCATCCCATATATGGGCACTGGTTCAAAACCCGGCTGCTCCACTTCCAATCCAGCTCTCTGCTATGGCCCAGGAAGGTAGTAGAAATGGCCCAAGTCCTCGGACCCCTGCACCCACGTGGGAAATCTGGAAGAAGCTCCTGGCTCCTGGCCTCATATCGGCACAGCTCCGGCCATTGCAGCCATCTG
Source organism: Sylvilagus floridanus (assembly GCA_949820135.1). Classification (NCBI taxonomy): domain Eukaryota; kingdom Metazoa; phylum Chordata; class Mammalia; order Lagomorpha; family Leporidae; genus Sylvilagus; species Sylvilagus floridanus. The sequence continues at coordinate 58,335,529 of OX463235.1, forward strand.
GGGAGTAAACCATCGGATAGAAGACCTCTCTCTCTCTCTGCCTCTCCTCTCTCTGTGTAACTCTGACTTTCAAATAAATAAATAAATCTTTAAAAAAAATCTTAAAGCTGAACTTGCATTTAGGTCTCCATATTCTCCCTATTTTTAAAATCTAATTGTCTTAAGCGTTGACTTTATATACCTTTAATACATCAAATGATTTCATAATCTTTAAATCAATGTTCAGGTATGATTTTACTTTATTTTAATTAATTACTTAGAGAATTAGGCAAAAATCTCCAAATCACTGATTAAGTCTCCAAAAGTCTGCCACAACTGAGCCTGGGCCAGGCTGAAGCTGGGAGCTGAGAATTCAATATAAGTCTCCCCAATGGGTGGCAGGGAACCAAGTACCTGAGCATCACCCACTGCCTCTGAGGGTGTGCATTAGCAGGAAACTGGAAGCCAGAGAACTGACACTGAAACCAGGCCCTTTGATACAGGATGCAGCTGTCTTAACTACTAGGTCAAACACCTGCCCCAGTGTGACTTTAAACACTTATGAGAAGTCCACCCTATTAGATTAATCCCTACTTTTATCCTTGCCAGTGACCTTTTTTTTTTTTTTTTTAATTTCTCAGCCTTCTTTTGCTGTTAGCCTGTCATTTCTCTTTGAAATATTTCTCCTGGGGCTGACGCTGTGCAGTAGCAGGTAAAGCTGCCACCTGCAGTGCCAGCATCCCATATGGGCACTAGAGTCCCGGCTGCTCAACTTCTGATCCAGCTCTCTGCTATGGCTGGGAAAGCAGTGGATAATGGCCCAAATCCTTGGACCCTGCACCCACATGGGAGACGCGGAAGAAGCTCCTGGCTCCTGGCTTTCGGGTCAGTGCAGCTCCAGCCGTTGCGGTTAATTGTGGAGTGAACTAACAGATAGAAGACTGACCTCTCTCTGTCACTCTGATTTTCAAATAAATAAATACATTTTTTTTATTTTTATTTTTTATTTTTGACAGGCAGAGTGGACAGTGAGAGAGAGACAGAGAGAAAGGTCTTCCTTTGCCGTTGGTTCACCCTCCAATGGCCGCCGTGGTCAGCGCGCTGCAGCCGGCGCACCACGCTCATGCGATGGCAGGAGCCAGGTGCCAGGTGCTTTTCCTGGTTTCCCATGGGGTGCAGAGCCCAAGCACTTGGGCCCTCCTCCACTGCACACCCGGGCCACAGCAGAGAGCTGGCCTGGAAGAGGGGCAACCGGGACAGAATCCGGCACCCCAACCGGGACTAGAACCCGGTATGCTGGCGCCGCAAGGCGAAGGATTAGCCTGTTGAGCCATGGCGCTGGCAAATAAATAAATTTTTAAAAAAATATTTCCCCTTGGCCTTTTGAGGAGCATAGATTTTCTGGGGAAAAGTATTCTTGAATTTTCTTTGCTTGAGAATATCTTTATAAATCCTTTATCCCTGGAGGACGGAAGTTATATTTGATAATTCTTTTATTTCAGTACTTGAAAAGGTTTTGTCACTTCCCGATTGCCCTCCTGTTTCAAAAAAAGAAATCCATCCCAGGCTGGCATTGTGGCCTAGTGGGTTAAGGCAGTGCCTGTGATATGGGCATCATTTGTAAGCTATCTAATGAACCTAGAACCCTTCCATTGATTCATTTTATAGTTAGAACTGAACCAAACTTCTTATCAAGGCTGAGTGGCCAACACCAAGTTTTCAATCTCAGTCCTTGCCACTCTTCCCTCAATCCTTATGCTCTATCCACACTAACATACTAACTCCTAAACACTGTCTGACTCTAGAACATTGCATTTGCTCTTGTCCATGCCTAAATCCCTCAGCCAGTCATTCAGTGGTTACCCGTTTTTATTTGGGAGATAGAGAGAGATTAACCATCTGCTGATTCACTCCACAAATGCACAAAACATCCAGACCAAAGTTGGGTGCCAGGAATTCAATCTTAGTGCCTTCCACAGTGTGTCTGAGCAGAAATCTGAAATTGGGAGCAGAATCAGGACTTGAACCCAGGCATTCTCATATGGGATTTGGGCTTCTCAGCCAGCATCTTAACCACTGTGCCTTATATTTTATAACCTGAGTTTAAATTTTACACTAAGGGGGCCGGTGCCATGGCTCACTTGGTTAATCCTCCACCTGTGGTGCTGGCATACCATATGGGCACTGGTTCTAGTCCCAGTTGCTCCTTGTCCAGTCCAGCTCTCTGCTGTGGCCTGGGAAGGCAATGGAGGATGGCCCAAGTGCTTGGGCCCTGCACCTGGGTGGGAGACCAGGAAGAAGCACCTGGCTCCTGGTTTCGGATCAGCGTAACTCCGGCTGTAGCGGCCATTTGGGGGATGAACCAACTTTCTCTCTGTTTCTCTGACTGTCAAATAAATTAAAAAAAATAGAATAAATTAAAATTTTTTAAGAAAAGCAAAAAAAAAAATTCACGTTAAGATCATCCTGTCTAAAGTATCACAATCTGCACCTACACATGCATACGTGGCACATGTTATAAGCTATAACTGGTTTGTGGGTATAGATATTACTCATCTTTCCTCTATAGCCTAACTATCTAGGCAGCAGCTTTATCTGTGGTTTATACCACTGTATTTCTCATACTTAGGACTATGTTTCTCCATGATAGATTATGTTCCTTATCTACTGCCGCATACAACAGTACCTGTCAACCTAAGTAGCAACAGAGTAGTTTTACATGACGAAGAGTTTAATCAAAGACAACAGGACATTGTGATATGGAATACACATGCCATGGTAACTGTGGGTACATTCAGAGGCAAAGGCATGTGGGGATTTTTTAAGTAAAAATAAGGAGTACAGGTAAGTTGTTTTAAGACAAACAAAAGAATGGTTACAACAGCTTATCACAGGAGTCAATGTTAGGTCATTAGTAGAGTGTAGCAGGCATCCTTCTGGCCTGTATGTGTGATTTTTGCCTCAGGAATATATGCACAAGATTTCTTTATCACAGTCATATGTGCAAGAGGGTCTTCCCTTTTAGACTCTGGACTCTGTTTTGTTTGGGTTTGACATAAGTGACTCCATCTTGATATTGACATCTTTAGCATACTAAAAGTTTAGGAGCTTTAAATAACACACATTTATAACCCTCACAATCTCTGTGGGTTGGGAATTCAGCCAAACCTTAGCTGGAATGCCTGCTTAGGGTTTCACATGCCTCCAATCAAAGTGAAAACCAGGACTATAGCCTCATCTGAGTCTCAAGAAAGGGCTCATTATCTAAGTCTTTTGTGTTATTCACAGAATTCAATTCCTTGAAATTAGAAGAGAGATTCAGTCCCTTGGTAGCTGCTGGCTAGAAGTATGCCTTGATTCTAGGGGTTGCCCATAAATCCTTGTCATCTAGAATTCCCCAAAATGGTCACTTGCTTCCTCATGCCAGCCAGAGATATTCCAGTAAGATGGAGACACAGTCACATTTGTCATCTTCGCTGTATTATATTGACTAGAAGCAAGTTACACTGGATCTTAGCCAAAAGGCTGAGAAGCAATGATAGGAAGCAAGTTACAGGTTCTGTACATACTTGAGGAGAAGAGATTGCATAATAACATCAACACCAGGAGGTAATGGGCTATCTTAATATTTTTTTCTGTGTGTCTGTGTGTGTGTGACTATGGGGGGTGGGGAGAACTCTCATCTATTGGTTCACTCCTCAAATATCCACAATGACTCACTGAATGAAGCTGGATGCTGGGAACTGAATCTAGGTGTAAGTAGCAAGGACCAAATTGCTTGATTCATTACTGCAACCCTCCAGGGTCTTCATTAACAAGAATCTGGCATCAGAAGCCTCAGTTGGTACTGAACCAGCATCTTAACCACTCAGTCAAATGCCCACCACCTTCTGCATCAGTTTTGTTGAATAAATTGAATTAGTGGCTCCCCATAAAACAGTAGCATTAACCAATTAGACCTCAAATAGAAAAGTAAAGTGGAGTGGTAAGTCTTCTATCTACTGTTTGCAAAGTCAGAGCAGGAGAGTAGAGCCATTCTATAAAACAGAAGTTTGGTTTGGCTGATACAAATTATATTTCCTTATGTATTTAACTGCATCACCTACATTATTCAGTGTGAAGAGAAACAATGGGAAGAGAAAGACTGAATAACTGAGGAAGTCTATAATGGTTTCTAAAGGTCTGCCTCAGTTCTCATTATCTCTGGGCATACACGTCAATGATCTCAATTTCTTTTAGATGAGGTAGAAAGGCCTCTGACATTTCAAATGCACAGCTCTAATCAAATCCCCATCCTCTGAAATAACTTCAGAGAATGTATTACAGATGTAAGGAAAGTCAGAAATGTCTCACATTCCAAGCACAACATATTAAGCTGGAGGTAGAGGTAGGGAAAAAAACAAGAGGCTAAAGTTTTAGATCAAGGGCTTTTAAGTTTCTCCTTAAAGAGGCAGGGATTTTTCCATTTACACGATGGGGCAAACGAAAGCATAAATATCCTTAGGTGCCTAACAGCAACTCATTGAGTGACACATCTCTGTTTGCCATATTATAAAGCCAACTCCAAGACCGGGGCAAAGGAGAAACTTTGTACATCAAACCTCTCATTAGCCAGGAGGGAAGTGTCTACATGTTTCCCCCAGCCTCTAAATGTTATGAGTAACTGGACTGCAAACATGTAGGCTGGAAATTTCTAGTGTGTTAAATATATGACTTAAGGAAAAAAATCTCTTAATTCCTTTAGACCCCCCCCTTTCACTTGGTGTGAAATGGGAATAAATATGCCTAGCTATCATTTTCTTTTTCTTTCTTTTTTTTTTTTTTGTGACAGGCAGAGTGGACAGTGAGAGAGAGAGAGACAGACAGAAAGGTCTTCCGTTGCCGTTGGTTCACCCTCCAATGGCCGCCACTGACTGCGCGCTGCAGCCGGCGCACCGCGCTCGTCCGATGGCAGGAGCCAGGAGCCAGGTGCTTTTCCTGGTCTCCCCATGGGGTGCAGGGCCCAAGCACCTGGGCCATCCTCCACTGCACTCCCGGGCCACAGCAGAGGGCTGGCCTGGAAGAGGGGCAACCGGGACAGAATCCAGCGCCCCGACCGGGACTAGAACCCGGTGTGCCGGCGCCGCAAGGCGGAGGATTAGCCTGTTGAGCCACGGCGCCGGCCCTATCTATCATTTTCACATTGAACCCACTGACACATGCCAGATTCTTCAGAGGCTTTTTTTTAAAACTTGTATCGATATACAGATTCCCTGATTCCTCTGCCTGGAAATGCTGAGACAGCAGGTTGGCTGGTCTGCGACTATGGATTCTTAAAATTTTCCCAGGAGAATATAATATAGGTTTTTAAATTACTTATCATTAAGTCTGCTTTGTATCCAATACTCTGATTCTCTTACATGACAGTTCTAAGTTTTAAGGGTCTTGCAAAGAAATGCTAATCATGAGAGGTTGAGTGCTAGGTTAACCCTATCTAGAGAAGTCAGTCATTGGCCCTTAGTGCACAAGGGAAAATATGAAAGGATTTCTTGCTGAGACGTACTTTGCCTCACGTTTTGTTCCTGTCCCTTACCATGTGCTGTGATTTCTCTGCTATCTTTATCCATTTCACTGCCTCAGTCTCCAGTTATCATGGGACCTACTTTATCCAATGGCTACAAGTTCCTTGTGACTCAGGGCTAATACTTTTGCTCCTGGCCTGCCTAGGAGTATTCTAGTCCTGCTTTATTCACTATCAACCTTGATTTACGACACAGAGGAAAGGAGGATACCGAAAAGCCCATTGGAAAAATTGGCATTAGGAGAATCTGGTTGTGTTGTGATAACATAGGTGTTGAATGATGGTTCCAGGTGCTGAAGGATTGCATGTATGATACTGAAAGTTTAAAAACAAAAAGAAGAAAAACATTTGAAAACCAAAATGGTGGAAGCATTTTTTGTGGGATAATGATGATGGTAATAATGATCTCTGTTGCTTTATCCCTCTCAGTAGCTTCCTCTTCCCTCACGTAGAGACATGTGCAATCACTTTAAGCAGTTATTCAAGGTACTCTATATTTACCCAATCTATCTATAGTAGGTAAAATAATATTCCTCACCTTCAAGATATCTACATCATAACTCTAAAACCTGCAAACATGTTACTTAACATCACACAAGGGACTTGGGTTATGTGACTAAGTTAAGGACCTTGGGAAAGGGAGATTTTCCTACATTAACCGGATTATGTCAATCTAAGTGTTTTACTAGACAAAGATAACCAGAGAGACAAGAGCACGAGAAGGATGATGCTCACTTTTGCCAGCTCTGGAAATGAAGGAAGGGGGCCAAGAGATAAGGAAAGGAACTGGGCTCTAGAAGTTGTGAAAGGGCAGGAAACAGATTCGCCTTCGCAGTCCCAAGGAAAATCACAGACCTTCCAATGGCTTGATGTTAGCCCAGTGAGCACTTCCAAAACACATAATCGAAATCTGTGCTGTTTCACATGCCGTTAGTCTGTGGGAACGTATTATGGTGATAACAGAAAAACCAATAAATCATCCAACAACATGTTTCGCGCTTCCCCTGAGACCTTTCCTCCAGTTGAAGCAGTTCACAGACCACGTCCCCTGTCCCCAGATGTTTGTACTTTCTGGTATTACAGGCTTTTGTTCAGTTATGACAGTGTTGACATTCCTACCCTCTCTCTTTCTACATCTGATCCTACACTTCCTTTAAAGTTCAGGCAAAACCTGACTTTCTCTGGGGAGTTTTTTTCACATCACAATAAATGTATTTAGATTATTCAAACAGTGATAAATGGGATTATTTTCATCTTCATCAATAAACGTATTTTATTTGTATTTTTCAAAGTTTAACTCTTCAGAAGATATATTTGTAAAAGGAAAATACTATATTTTATAAAAATTTAAAGTCACAATGAGGCCCTGAAGATATGGAAAAGTTCTATATTTAAATTATGTATACACACACACACACACACACACACTATAAAATCCATTAACTTGAGGGCAGGAGTCTGATGAAGGAATATCTACGTATGAAAGATGAAAGACAGCTAATTGACCAGAAGGGGACAGGAGAAGATGAATTTTTGCTGTCATCATGCTCTAGTGAGAGAAGAAATGTGATGGTTAGAAGACTTATCTGAGAAAGGGTACAGGAAATGAAAGGATCCTAACTGGAAATTTCATCTCCAGGAGAGAAAAGGAATCAAGTAAGGGAATGATTCTCCATCAGAGTTGTTTTATCATGAACAGGACATTTGATAATGTCTTTAGTGAGAGAAGGCACTACAGGCATCTAATTCATTGAAACCATGAATGATGCTGAACATCCCACAGTGCACAGGATAGCACTGTACACAGAATTTATCTGTTCCCAAATTCAGTGCTACTTGGGAAACTATGATGCTGGCCTTAAAAAGGAATATTTGCTGGTGAAATGAAAATGGGAAAATTTTAATGTGTTTTGAATGATAGCCAATGGTAAATTGAATTTAAATTTTTACTTGTTAAGTTATAGTATTTAAGGATGTGAAAGAAAATCAAATAACTAGCACAGATTTATAAGCAAATTTTTAGATATTCAGATAATAGGAATAGTTTCATGGTGGTCCTCATTGGAAGAAAAATGGCTTGAGATGATTGTATGATTCTAAGAAATGTAATTTTGATGGTGTAATTTTGAGGTAGAAATGGGAAATCAGGGTGGTATGCAAGTAGTTATGGTAAATGTCTACAGAAATCCAAGGTGAGTAGGAAGCTTAGAGAGACTAACAATCCCAGGCTCAGTCTTAGAAGGATTGCATCCTGCGAAGCTGAGGAGGATTTACCTGGGTTCTTGGAAGAATGAGAATGGGAAAGAAAAGAAGAAATAGGAGATGGGCAAATCAGTGTCTTTGCTAGTCTCAAAATCAAGGGGGAAAGTGTTACACACATGTGCCTGGAAAATTTCACATAATTTCTAAGAAGGTCTGAAGAATCATGTGATAATGGAGTGATTATGGATATGAAGAGATAGAAGCAGATTTGTTAAAAACAGAAGTAATTAAACATGAGCAATGTCAAACTAGTCACATTCCATGTTTGTTTTTAGACCCAAATAGGACAACATTATATACAAGCTACACAGTCATGTGCGCCACATTTGGGTCAAAATCAGACTCAGTATAATGGTGGTTCCGTAAGATTATACCAAGTAGTGACACCACCGCTGCCTTAGTTTGCATCAGCACTCTCTATGATGATTCCACAATGAAGAAAGCATCACATGTCACATCTCTCAGAGCTTGTCCCCTCGCTGACCATGGCATGACTATAGTTGCATGGCAGCAAGGCATTTAAAAGTCCTTTCGTCACCCCTGCATGTAAAGTTTAAGAAACTAGTCAAATTCAGTACATTCATAATTTACTGAAGTATCATGTCCAAAGAGAATCAACAAATGAAGTGATCCTCTAAATGGCTTGGTCTTCAGTCTATCTGCATAGATAATAGGATGCAGGTAGATCCACTCCTAGGTTTGGATTCTCTAGAACTCAGACTAGATAGATTGCAGAGCCTGAGATAGAAGTACATCTGTGCACAAGAAGCACAGCCATGCAAAAATGAGATACAGTCACAGAGACTCCTCCATGAATGATCTGGATACAGTTAAGGGCTAATGAGAAACCAGGAGAAATATTACTGCACATCCTTCCCTGAGAGGTAAGAGTTGAGGACAGAAAGACACTCTCTGTAGATTGTCAAGTGAAAATGCAACCCGAAAGTACATTCTACTTACACTTTGTCCTACAATGTATCTGCAAATCAGTCTACAGTGTGGAACTAGAAAGAATCCCACAACTACTCCTGAAGAATAGAGAACCATTGTAAAAATGGCAGTTCCTGGTATTCTGCCATTCATAGAAATTTTTACTGATATTCAACATAACTATTTGGGTTTTTAAGATGTTCCCAAATAAATGCATTAAAAAAGCAATAACTTATCAATACCATCATGATAATTCATAAAAGAAGTCACAGTTTTAAAATGAAAAAAATAACAGTTGGTTTCTGGCACAATGATTAACACTTCACTTGGGAAACCCACATCTCATGATGGAGGGCCTGGGTTCAGGTCCTGACTTCACTCCTTAACCGTTTCCTGCTAAAGCACACCCTGGGAGGCAGCAGGTGATGGCTCAAGTGGTTGGATATGTGCCACCCACAGGGCATAACCAAACTGAGTCCCCAGCTCTCAGCCTGTGGCTGGCCCAGGCCTGAGTATTGTAGAAATCTGATAAATGAACCAGCTGATAGAAGACCATTCTTCTCTCTCCTTCTCATTCTTCTCCCTCTCCACAACCCTTCTGTCTCTCAAGTAAAATGAAAAAAAAGTATCAACCAAATTTAGAGAAACATTTTAAAAAGAAACTTGAATAAACCAAAATTATAAAAATACATAAAAATAAGAAATAGTTGTTTAAAAAACAGACTTTAAATTGAATAATAATAGCATTTAGTAGAATTAACAGCATTCTCATTTTTGCTACAGACCAGTGAAATTGGCACCAAAGACTTGCATTGGTTCCAAGATGAGTATTTGTGGAGAACTGCCGTATAAAATTCATGTTTCTTTACTCATACCCACACTGTCTAGAATAAGTATTTTAAGAATATTGAAAATTATCACATCCCAACCTATTAGGTATAGAAGACATGGGTTCATTATCCTTCTTTGGTTAGAGAGAACTGTTTTTTGAAAGCCAGCATTATCACTAAAATTGAACATATTTTAATAATTTCTCGGGCCGGCACCACAGCTCACTAGGCTAATCCTCTGCCTGCAGCACCGGTACCCCAGGTTCTAGCCCTGGTTGCTCCTCTTCCAGGCCAGCTCTCTGCTGTGGCCCAGGAGTGCAGTGGAGGATGGCCCAGGTCTTTGAGCCCTGCACAAGCATGGGAGAACAGGAAGAGACACCTGGCTCCTTGGCGCCATGTGTATTGGCCACTTGGGGGGTGAACCAATGGAAAAGGAATACCTTTCTCTCTGTCTCTCTTTCTCTCACTGTCTAACTCTGCCTGTCAAAAAAAATAATAATAATTTCTTGAATTAGTAAATTTACCTCTTCTAAGTTGCCCAGCTTTCTTGGAACCTTACCTCCCAGCCCTCAACATGAGTGAACATGGTTGGCAGCAAGGGCATTGACTGAGTTTCCACAGGAGTTTTGTGAGAATGCACCTACCTTCATGGTCCAGTTATTATAGGTTTTTGTAAATATCAGAATATTTACCACAGTATAAGAAAGGTACATATTCTATTAGCTACATGATTAGAGGCTTTGGCCAATAATGATGACCCTGAAAATTGTATTATATCCATTTTCATTTCATAAAAAAATTACTGGACATAAAAATTATGCATATTTATGGGGTCTTATTTGATGGTTCATTACACGTATTTATTCTATAATATCCAATCATGGTAAATATGTTTATCTTTTCAAGCACTTAACAATGTTTTATTGTGAAAACATCAAAAATCTTCTCTTTGGCTGGTGCCGCAGCTCACTAGGCTAATTCTCCGCCTGCGGTGCCTGCACCCCAGGTTCTAGTCCCGGTCGGGGCGCCAGATTCTGTCCCGGTTGCCCCTCTCCCAGGCTAGCTCTCTGCTGCGGCCCGGGAGTGCAGTGCAGGATGGCCCAGGTCCTTGGGGCCTGCACCCACATGGGAGACCAGGAGAAAGCACCTGGCTCCTGCCTTAGGATCGGCGCAGCGAGCCAGCCGCAACACGCCGGCTGTAGCAGCCACTTGGGGGGTGAACCAACGGAAAAAGGAAGACCTTTCTCTCTGTCTCTCTCTCACACTAACTCTGCCTTTCAAAAAAAAAATCTTTTGTCCAAGTATTTTTGTAGAGAAATACACAGTACATTTACATTATCTATAGCTACCCTACTGTGTAACCCCAGAATTTACTCCCAACTAGCTATAACCCAGGACCCATCAATCAACCCTTCCCCATGTCTCCCTCTCTACTTCCCACCCCAGCCTCTGGTAATTACCATTATAATTTGAACTTCTATGAGAACCTCTCTTTTAGACTCCACTCATAAGTGACATCATATGACATTTGCCTTCCTATGCCTGTCTCATTTCTCATTCTAGACTGAAACTTTGAAGTTAGAAGAAAATATACGGGCTAACCTTCAGGACATTAGAATGGGCAAGGATTATTTGAATCAGAGCCAAGAGGCAAAGTTAAGATAAAGCAAAAATAGACAAGTGGCATTTTATCAAGAAAATAGTTTCTTTTTTTAGATTTTCTTTCTTTCTTTAAGAGATACAGTTACGAGAGAGAGAGAGAGAGAGACAGAGAGGTGTTTGATCCACAGGTTCGTTCCCCAAATGGCCAAAACGGCTGGAGTTGAGTCAATCCGAAGCCAGGAGCCCCGAGCTTCTTCCATGTCTCCCACATGCATGCAGGGGCCCAAGCACTTGGACCATCTTCTACAGCTTTGCCAGGCCATAAGCAGAGAGCTGGATCAGAAGAGGAGCAGCCAGGACATGAACCAGTGCACATATGGGATGCTGCCACCACAGGTGGAGGCTTAGTCTACCACGCCACAGTGGGAGGCCCCAAACAAAATAGTTTTAAAGTAGAAAAAGCATGGCTTATGCTATAACTACATGTAAATACAAGAATAACTTTTGGGGAAAAGAAGAAAAAGGAAACTAGTTTCTTTAAGAAAATTTATAGTAAATTATATAATTCAAAGCAAGGTTCTCACTATTCACAGTGAAAGTATTAGCAGAATCAGTCTTCTAGTCAGCATCATCAAGAATTCACTTCATCAGCAAGATTTTTTGAGTAATTTTTAAAAAGGTAGCTTATGCATAACCACTTAACGAAAGGGTCTGGTGATCCTTTGCTAGTTAGAGACCTCTCTCTACATGAAGGCATTGGCTATACCCATCCAATCTTTATGTCATTGCAAGACTAGTCTTTATGCAGAGTTATGTAGACAGAGCAGATGTTATTTCATAAATATTCTCTCCAAAAAAGAATATAAGAGCATCCCCCAGAGTAATCCCTGCCACACAGAATTTTCTTCAGGCTAAGTTCTAAATATATTTTCTCTCTGCAAAATGTTACTAAGTAGATTTCAGCCACTGAGCATGACATTATGGTCCTAGTCACACAACACTGACTTGGTAAAAAGAATCAAGTAAGTCTCATTTGGATTTAAAAGTTGAAATTACTGTCCATCACTTGAAATTAAATAAGGCTTGATTGAGTTATATGTTGCATTCCCATCCTTCATGCTCAGCAGGTAGGTATTAATGAGCCATCTTTCTTCATAACAGGCCTTTTCTATCCTTTGCACACTTTATATACAAGCAAATTTTAGGATTTCAAGGTTAAAATATCTACCTTGGATGGCTGGAAACTGCTACCTCAATTTTGCATTTATATGACACCATTTGATTCCTTCAAATATCACATTTATGATGATACTTTTGAAAGGTTACAGAAAATATGACTAAAAGATAAATTTATTCTTGTGCATACAGTGTTGAAACCCAACCAGTTTTCTATAGCACACTTTTTTCATTAATTTTTGAATACCACTTCTTTCACTTTATTTCCACCTGCTGGAGTCATCCACTCTTATCTATTAACTGCTATAGTAACCTTTTTTTGTAATTATTTTATTTATTGCTAAGTCAGAGATAGAGATAGAGAGAGAGAAGGAGAGATCTTCATCCACTGGTTCATGCCCAACATGGCCACAACGTCCAAGAATGGGCCAGGCCAATGTCAGGAGTATGGAGTTTCTTCTGCGTCTCCCATGTGGATGGCAGGGGTCCAAGCATTTGGACCATCTTCTGATTTCCCAGACACATTAGCAAGGAGCTGGATTGAAAGTGGAACAGCTTGAGTGGCTTTTGACATGGAAAGCCTGGGCTTCAGCAGAAGTCAGCTATGAAGAGTCCTGGCAGCTCTGCCAGCCAAGAGTTGGATCACTGAAAATGGAACTGCCCTGGAGTCGAAGGACACCCAGGCTAGAGCCGCAGATCTTGCTGGCTCCAAGCTGAAAAGTCCTTCACTCTGCCCAGCTTCCAAAGTGACCACCGCTGCTGAGGGGACGGCCAAGCAGGGTCAGTGACGTTGCAGACAGAAGATGCCACCTGCTAGCTCTCCTCCCAGGCAAGCTAGGTGCCTTCCCCAAGAAGTTCACACCTCCCTTAGGACATACCCCATGTAAAGAGAAAAGGCTGAGCTTCCTGACAAGGCCTTAAAGCCCACCAGATAATTATCAAACCCCTGCTGTCAGTGTCTATTTGCCTCTCACTCAGAGTAGTTAGTCATATTTTAGGCATTTTTTTAGCTCTCTTAGGTTCTCCAATAATGACTCTGTCTTTTGTTCTAGACTCTATCTAGCCCTCATTCCTTTATAATCATAGCCTCTATTCTAACATTAATGGTTCTACTCCATACCTGTGTGTATTGATAGTCCTATCCCCCACTGAATGTTCTATGATTGCTCAGAATTTCTCTACAGACAAACCCCTCTACCTGCAAAAGTTTAGTGGCCTTTCTCCTGGTCTTTGTGGGTATTAGCTTAAAACCACATCCATCAGTCCTCACAAGGGTCCAGAGACCCCCGTCATTTCCTTCCCTTTATGAAATCCTCGAATTACCTGGTTAATGCCACTCTTAGGATCATTGGTTGCTATTCTCACCATGTCTTTTATACTATAGTGTCTGCTTAAGTGTTTACAAGAGTTGATAATGGAATGAACCAAGGCCTTCAGCAACCAGGTGATCAACTAAATATAGATATACTTGGCTCTCCACCAAGGAGACAGCAGCTTGAGACATTGTCCCATGCCAGTGAAGAGTACCTCGTCACCCAAGTCAGCAGGAAGCAGCTCTAAAGACAGATCAAAGTCCCTCTACCCCTCCTGGACTTTGGGGGCTAATATAATCCTATATAACTCCTGCTTTATATAAAACAAAAGGTGCGAATGTTAGTAAAATGGTGCAGTCTTATCTATGGCGCAATTTACACTCTGACACCATCCTAAGCTCTAGCTCCCGCTGCTACTGCTGGAAGCCCAGTGGCCACATGGCCCAACCACCAGTGTCCGCCCCACCCCCATCCTAATGGGATTCCTTGCTCCTACTTCCCTGCCTGCCCGCTGCAAAGTTTTAAAAGGACCTGTTCCTGAACATGTAACTCTTTCTCTTCCTCTCCATCGTCTCCTGATCTCTCTCTGTGTCTGTCTGTCTGTCTGTCTCTCTCTCTCTCTCTCTCTCTCTCTCTCCTGCTGATCTCCCTTTGTCTCTGTCTCTCTCTCTCTCTTCCTCTCCTGACCTCTGTCGCGGTCTCTCTCTTACACTCTCCTTCCTCCTCTTTTCCTTCTTCACTGGCTCCCTCTAGTCTGTTGGGTTTCCCCCAATAAACCCTTTCCCTTAAATAAAAAAAAAAAAAAAAAAAAAGTGGAGCAGCTTGGATTCAAACCTGCACCCATATGGGATGCTGGCACCACAGGTGGTGACAACCTTCTACACCACAGCGCAGGCCTGTGTAGTATCATTATATTCCAATCACTTGAACAAATTGTTCTTACCATTATACAGAAAATTCTTTGGGTTCTCTGACCCAGAGTTGAAGATACTATGCTTCTCTTTTGAAAGTAATGTCTTCAAAGGAATGTTTTGGTTCTACTGTTAAATTGCTACTTTCATACACACACTATAATCCTGGACAGCTGATTTTCATGTATCATTCCAATCTGTCTCATCTTACAAAAGCTGGCTTTGGTACATTTGAATTCTTTTTTAAAAACAGAGAAAAAAAAGACTTATTGGGGCAAGCACTGTGGCATAGTAGCCTAAGCCTCTGCCTGCAGTCCTGGCATCCCATATGGGTGCTGGTTCATGTCCCAGCTCCCCCTCTTCCAATCCAGCTCTCTGCTATGGTCTGGGAAAGCAGCAGAAGATGGTCCAAGTGCTTGGGCCCTGCACCCACATGGGAGACTCACAAGGAGCTCCTGGCTCCTGGCTTTGGATCAGCTCAGTTCCAGCCGTTGTAGCCATATGGGAGGTGAACCAGCAGATGGAAGATCTTTTTCTGTCTCTCCTCTCTTTTTGTAACTCTACCTCTCAAATAAATAAATGAAATCTTTTTACAAATTGACCTACCTAATTTAAAAAAATGCATTTAATTTGAAAGAGTTACAGTGAAAGAGGGAGAGATGCAAAAAAGCGATACAGAGACAGTGATCTTCTATCTGCTGGTTTACTCACCAGACGGCTGCATGGCCAGCGCTAGGCCAAGTCAACAGGAACCTGGAGTTTCATCTGGGTCTCACATGTGTGTAGCACGTGTCCAGACATTTGGGCCATTTTCTTCTGCTTTTCCCAGGGCATTATCAGAGAGCTGAATCAGAAATAGAGCACCCCAGACTTGAACTGGCATCCATAGGGGATGCTGGCATCTCAGGAGGCTGCTTTTCCCACTATGCCACAATGCTGGCCCATATTTGAATTCTTTATAAAAGCAACACCATATCTGGCCTAAAGGGATAATCAACAACATTGATTAGTTAAGAGTTGTCCATTTATTGCTATCAGACAAGTAACTGTTTAACTTTTGCAAAAATACAAAAAGGAGACTTCATTATTAGCTAAGTCTCAAACATAAAAAACTCTTTCCATAAAACAATCCAGAAGGAGACACTCATATGGGTAAGCATTCATATCATAGATAGGCATCACTGTAGTACTGCTCCAAGTTCTATCTTGCCAGAAATGAGCTGCTTAGCTGCAATGCACTCTATCTAACTAGAAGAACAGTGACACGGGGATGCAGTATAGGATTCTACATATACTAGGTTAAAAGCAAGCAAGTGAGCATGCAGTGCCAGGAATCAGGATGAAGCTTGCCTTTGGAGGAAAGCAGAAGCTGATGATTGGGATGGGCTGGGCCCAGGAATTCCAGTGGTGTATTGTTTGCAGATCTGTATGATGGTTACATGGATGGATTCACCATGCGATAATTCATTGATCCTCATATTGATAATGTATGGACTTGATTTTTGTGTGTAGGTTAGATTTCCATTGAAAACACGATTTCAAAAATTCACAGAAATACCTCCAATGAATTAAATCAGAATCTCTAGTGGTGCAACCTAAGCATTGGTCCTTTTCCAAAGCACAGAAGACTGGTTCTATTTCATTTGCTTCCCTGCCTTCTATCATCCTGTGCAGTGATTTATACCTGGGAGGTTGACAACTAAGAACTTCACCAGGGTGGGCATTCGGCCAACTGATGAGCATGCACACATCCCATATCAGAATGTATGAGTTGGGGGCCGGCACCGTGGCACAGTAGGTTAATCCTCCACCTGCAGCACCAGCATCCCATATGGGCGCCTGTTCTAGTCCCTGCTGCTCCTCTTCCAATCCAGCTCTCTGGTATGACCTGGGAAAGCAGAAGATGGCCCAAAATCTTGGGCCCCTGTACCCACCTGAGAGACCAGGAAGAAGCACCTGGTTCCTGGCTTCAGATCAACGCAGCTCTGGCAGTTGCAGCCATCTGGGGAGTGAACCAGCAGATGGAAGACCTCTCTCTCTGTCTCTCTGTCTCACTGTCTGTAGCTCTACCTCTCAAATAAATAAATACCCCCCCCAAGAAAAAACACAAATGAACAAAAAATGAATGCAAGAGCTGGAATCTCAGCTTTGCCTCCAATTCCAGCTTCCTGTCAATGCTCATCCAGGGAAGCAGTGGGGGATGGTTCAACTATTTGAGTCCCTGCTACTCACATGGGAGTCATAGAATCCTGGGCTCCTAGATTTGGCCTGTCTCAGCCCCCGCTGTTGTGACTATTTAAGTAGTGAACCAGTGGATGAAAGAGATGGATGATCTCTGCCTCTCTGCCTCTATGTGTACATATGTGTTTCAAATACAGTTTTTTAAAAAGATTTAAAGTAAAAACTGCATCACTCTGGTTCCTTCAGTCTCTGCTTTTCCATTTGATTTGGTCGACAAGGGGTGATAAGAGAAGAAGGAGAGGGATCTACCACCGTGTTCTCTGCCTGCCTGGTCATGCCTATGAGAAAGGCCTTGTCTCCTTAGGCGGATGCTGCTATAGCAGTGCCTTTCACTGGGCTCCCACTGCATAATTTCCACTTTTTCTTGGACTACTAATGGCACCTCTGGGTTAAAAATCTGCCTGTGACTTTTCAGGCCTGAGCACCAGCAATCACAAAGGCTTAGCGTCATTGGCCTTGTAGGGAAAGATGCCCTCCCTACCTGCCAGGGTAGCGCAGTCTCTGATGGGAGCTGCAGCCAAGCGTGCAAGCCCTCTGGCCAGTCATGCTCTGACACCTTTCCCAGCTCTGGGGCCTTTACTCTGGTTATCATCTGAGGCCTTGGGCAGATGTGGTCAGATACCTTGGAGGAGAGCTATTTGTGGGGGAAGGACAGGGAAACCCTGAGGGCATCTTCCCACTCTGATCGACTCCAGACACTTTCCTACTAGGACCCTTTCCCTTCACCATGCTTCCCCTCTTCCTTCAAGCCCCTGCTCACAGTCCCTTCAACAGAGAGACAACCCCACACCTGTGTTCGTCCACCTGACCCTTGCAGCTTTCATTGAGAAAATGGAACATGGGAGGTTGAAGATTCTCTGGTTTCATTTTCTTGCTTTTATCATTCCAGAAGTAATTAAAGGTTTACATTTTTTTTTTCATTTTCAGTTTATTGCTTGAACTGTATACTCTGATCCCTGGCAGCTCAGCTTTCCCTCTTCCAGCTCAACTGAGTTTCTGATGGGATTTTGCTACTGGTAGTGCTGGATACTTTACCACTCTTTGGTGACTCCCATAATCCTACTCATGACTCTAAAGACTGTGTCAGATTCTCTGCAGTTGTTCATGTTAAGTGTGCCATGCGTTCTTGCAAGCATAACTGATACACTACTGACATAGCTCTAATATGCAAACAGTTTGAACAGTATTATGTTGCATTATAAGCCACTAGAGGGAATAATCACTAGACCGTTCTGTTAGTTTCTTAATGCTACTGTATAACAAAATGCAACAAACCAGATGACTTAAATAACAGTGCTGTGGTGTAGCAGGTGTATGCCTCTACCTGCAGTGCCAGCAACTCACATGGGCGCTGGTTCTTGTCCTGGCTGCTCTACTTCCAATCCAGCTCTCTGCTAACGCACCTGGGAAACAGAGCAAGATGGCCCAAATGCTTGGGCCCCTGCACCCACATGGAAGACCTGGGTGAAGCTCCTGGCTCCCGATTTTGGCCTGGCCCCAACCTGGCTGTTGTGGCTATGTGGAGAATGAACTGGCGGATGGAAGATTTCTCTCTCTGATTCTGCCTCTCTGAAAGTCTACCTTTCAAATAAATAAATAAATCTCTAAAGAAATAAGCCATCGATTTATTATTTCACAGTTCTGAAGACTAGAAGTCCATAATTCTAGGAGTCAACAGAGCTATATTGCCTCTGAAGGTGCTAAGCGACAGATCTGATCCCTGCCCAGCCATTCTCTGAGCTTCTGGTAGGTCCTTGGCTTGTAATAGCCTAATTGCAATTCTCACATGATGTTCTTGAGTGTGTCCAATTTCCTCTTTTTTCAAGAAACCAGTTATATTGGATTAGGAGGCCACATTACTCCATAATGACCTCATCATAAGTATTTACAAGTGCAAAGACACCATTTTTGAACAAGGTCACATTCTGAGGTGTGGAATATAAGACTTCAACATGCAAATTTTTTACAACATATTTAACCCATACCAACCTTGTACGAAAAGAATTTAGAATGCACTTTAGGTATTGTTTTGTGTTTATTGCTATTTTATATATTTTTATTTGGGAGATGGCCCTCCCACATTCTCAGTAGATATGATTCAGGTGTTGACAACACAGGAACATGTTCTGGTTAATAAGAATATTCCAAACATGACCACCTTGTGTATTGGTTCAGGACTGGACAAGTAAGCCATTAGATGCCACTGAGAATAATTCCCTTATACTTTGCCTGAAGCTATCAGGCTAAAGGTCTTTGAGAATTATGCAAGTCTAGAGTTATCAGTGCCCTATTTTAATAGAACCCATGTAACAAGCAAACAATCCTGGAAATAGACAGGAGAGCTGGAATGATACATGCAATGGTGATAGCATTTGAGTTCTTTTGTAGTGAGCTGTCTTTTTCTTTCACAACTAAGACAGCCAATAGAAATCCTCTGGTTGTAAGCTAAACCAAGTTCTGTTGCATACACAGGGAAGTCCTGATATACATACCCCATGTGATACAAGTAGGTTTAGATTTTAGGGCACTGGTTCTCAAAATTTGGCAAGAGTTTGAATCACCTGGAAGACTCGACAAAGCACAGATTGCTGGTGTTCATTCTCAGGGTATCTCACTCAGGAGGTGTGCAGCTTTCACTTTTCATCTCTAACAAGTTCACAGGCGATTCTGAAGGGGCTGCTTTTGCTGGACTGGACTTCACACTTTGAAAACTACTATTTTATACAGTTCATCTGAATGACAGTTTGATGGTTGAAATAATCCTAGCAAGCAGAACTGAGAATGATACTACTTTCGTTATTTTTATCAATTGTAAAATTACAACTGATTCAACAAAAATGTTATTTGGTCTCTGGCATCTTATAAGTGTTTCTCTATTTCAGTGATGTCCAAAATCAAGCCATGTCCAGGCTCCAGGGCTTCATCTAATTTCCATGTAAATGAATAGAACTGTGGGTTGTTTTCTCAATATCAGAAATCATTTGCACACATCTTTGAGAGTAGTACTTCATAGCTACTAGACTGATGAAATTTCCATGGCAGAACTCAGGCTGTAACAAATCCCTTAAGGCTAAAAAATACTATTACCTAGGATCATCAACAACAACACAGAATGTAATAACATGCTGCCTGCTAGTGTAGGATGGATCCATATTGACCCCAGGCACTCACCTATGACCTATCTATGTGAAATCATTCCTACAGGGATGTTCATTGGGATAGTAACCTCCCATCAACCTTAATAAGGTCAAAGTGCTTAGTCAGTCAGGAACACATTTCTGGATTCAAAGTGTGCTGGCTCTCGGGGACAGGAGAGAAGAAATGATAAATGGGAAAACCCAGAGTCTCAGAGCCTCAGTGTTCAGGGGCATGGTCTAAGGGTCTAAGTTCTAACAGACATAAATATTAGAAATCTAGGAATCTAGAGATCTGGGCTTCACTGCTGGATTTGGCAATACATGGAATGGTACCTAACTTATCTGAGCTTACATGACAAAAGATGGCTTGGACTTCTTGAACTCTATACTTTATTCAGGTCCCTGTCTTCTTCCCATTTACAGTTTTGATACAACTGGAGAAATGACATTTTGACTTGGAATTCTGTTAGATAAATGGAATGCAGGTGGGAGGGTTCAGAGAAAACCAAACCAGCTTCAGATCCAGACAGAACTGGCTATGAATCCTGGCTCTGCCACAGCACAGCAGTAGAGCCTGTGACGAATTTCCTAAATCACTTTGAGTTACAAATTTCTCATCAGTAAAACTGAAGTGAAAATACTTACCTTGAGGGTTCTTTGAGGATTAGAGATAATATATGCAAAGCGCCATGCATCAGTTCTCAATCAAGAGTGGCATAAATTGCTTGATGTTTAAAGAATTTCTTAAAATAGGAGCTTCTGGATGTTTAAAATAACAAGTAAAAATAAAGACGAGCACTATCAGAGCCCAGACCAAAAGAGCTGGATTTTCGTGGTGTTTCTTTGCTCCCGGTGAAATATTGGATGTGTGTGGGTTTTGACCCACAGTGGCCCTACAACTTTGCTTCTGTCCTCCTTGAATTCCTTTATGCATCAGCTCCAGCTTTGAGCCTACTTTTCTGTTATGGCACCTATCTCGTGGCCCTATGCTTCCCAGCTTTGGACTTTGTCAAGGGTTCTGATGCCTGCTTCTGGTTTATAATGTGCTTACTATATTCCTGAATGCTGCACTCTGCCTTATTTTTGTGTGTTTTTACTGTCAAGAGTTTATATAACCAACGTTTCTAACACAAATGAACTAAAACAAACATTGGTTTAGAAGCTGATTCACTTCTCCATACCTCTACCAATGTAAAAGAGCAAAGCACTGCTATGACAGCAGCAACAGATTATAAGAATAATAAGGAAAATCAAAGCAACATGGATGGGGAATTTTAAAAGCAAAGGCCCTGGCACCAGTACACAACAGCATCCTGAACAACTCTCCATCTAAATTTAATGGTGAGAGACAGTGAGACAGATCTCAGGGGGAAAGATCATCTCCTGTAACAAATAACAAGGGGCTGGCATTCACACACCCTGGTAACCAAGACAAGGACAAATTCTGGAAAATAATTCTAAAGCTGGTAAGACTGCGAACATCTGAATATAACAGCCACTCTGGAATCACCAAACCTAATGTTGCATTCCTGATAGCTATAAACAAATTAGATTTATTCAGCAGGGCAGTCCAAATGTCTGAGCCATTCCTAAATCAGCCTAGAGGAAACAGGATGATCTTAATGATGTATGACAAGACTTGCATTACAAAATAATTTCAATTACTGGGTGTGTTAAAAAGCCACTTTGCAGCTGTTAGAAAAATTTACAAATAGGCTTTAAATACATCTAATGCAAAATAGGCCTTAATTTTCACATTCCAATTTTAATTTACCTTTAACCTGTAGAAAACAGTGGGGAAACGGATCCAGGGATAAGAACAAGATGCTCTCAGGGAAACTGGGATGAAATGAAGCAGAGAAAGACTTCTTCCAACTTAAGGGATATATCTTTATCAGAATGCCAAATTGTACACAAAAGAAGATGCCTCATTATTTACGTGATTTCAAAGCACACCAAAATCCTGACTCAACTTAAAAGAAAAAAAAAAAAACACCTCACTGTGCGAGCAACTAGAAGGTTGCCTTAATGACCCCACTGGAGAATTCTCGCAGGTATATTAGATTGGAACTAGAGGTTGTCCTTGAGCTGGCCCCTGTGCAACCTTCAGAAGCTGAAACTTTGCAGTACTCCCATGTGGCATGCATTCTCAGCACTGTATCACATACAAGCTGGATAATCTGAGAAAGTACATCACTCAAAACCTAAACAGCTTGGGCCAAAAATTGGAAATAACGCCATACTATGTAATGTTTTGAAATTTCACAAGACTTCATTCTTAAACCTACTAACTTCGCAGCCAATGATAATAATAGCAGCTCCTTTTATTAAGGAACATTCTCTTTCCCTATCACATTGTTTTCCAAAGGCACCAAGCTTTTACACTTTGCCTCAGGCCAAAAATTACTTCATCAATCCTCTCCCATTAGACATAGCCGATCTATTCTTTCATCTCTAATTCAAGTCCTCAGTTCTTCCAAAATCCTCCTATGGACACCACAAACCATAGTAATCTATCACATTCTGAACTATCAAAGTGAACCACATTGCTCACTTTCACACCTCAAAGCTGTTTCCTCACCCAACTGACTCACATCAGCAATCCTATCTTCTAGCAAACATTGGGGATTTCGGATGACATGACTTGCTTTTGGAAATCCTCTTCTAACTTACTTCAGGAATGAGGCCATGATGTCCACAAAGCTGTGTACAAAGATATTTCTGAATAACATACTCATATTTGATAAGAATGCTTTAGATAATCAGTGATTTTAACAACGTCATGTGCCACTGTCACAGAATCATGTGGATAAACACAAATACAAATTGGAAACCAATGAAAATCATCATAAGCTATAGCAAGCAACAAAAAGCAGAATAGGGTGAATGTGGACACTCGGATCCTGTATCAGAGTGCCTGGGTTTAAGTCTCAGTACCATGCCAGCCTCCTACTAATATGCACCATGGGAAGCAGCAGGTGATGGCTCAAGTGGTTGGGTTGCTGAAACCCATGTGAGAGACCTGAACTGTGTTTCTTGTTCCTGGCTTGGTTGGTCTAACCTTGGTTAGTGAAAGCTTCTAAGGAGTAGACCAGAACATGAGACAGCTCGCGCTCTCTGTATTTCACATATATAAATAACTAATTAATAAATAATTTTTAAAAGAAACATGAACAGCTTCTGGGCAATAGAAACAATACATGTTTCTGCTCCAAGTTAAAAATGACTAGTTGGTCAATATTTAAATATATTGCTTGGGAGAACCATAGTTCACACTCTACTGTTCCCTGTTCTGCAGACCAAGGACCTCCCCACATCATTCTGTGGTAAAGTTGGAATTGCTAAAGTCTATTACCTGGGCAGCTATTAGGGCCAACACAAGATGAAACAATGAAGTATCAACCTAGGTCCAGCCTTCCCACAGAAAGCACACATATAACACAGTTTGGAAGTTCATGGACAGTAAAGAGTAAAGATAATCTGCCAGCCCAGAAAATCTTTGTTTCCACAAAATATAAACTCCAAATCCTAAGAACTATATTCATTGTGGAATCTCATCCCCACCCATTTTTTCCAAAAGCAGATTTATTCTACTCTTGTTAATTACATACTGCCTTCAAAAATATTCAATTTAGTGTTCAGTTTGCACTCTGCTTTATTTTCTATTCCACTTTACCATTGTGTCTTAATTACTATAATTCAAATCAAATTAGATGTTTCTTGTACATTTTAGAAAACAAAATAAAATAGACAAATCGATGCTTCACAAAATGTCAATGGCATTGTGAAAAACAGTAACAACAAATGTTTATTGAGCACATACAGATATAAAACAGAAACTGCTCTGTCACAAGAGATAAGTGCTCTGCAGATGATAAAAGTAGGCAACATGAACAAGAATGAATGGCCAAGAGAAACTTCTCTCAGAAAACAGTAAGAAAGTTGAAATGTGAATGACAAGAAGGGTGGCCCAACAAAAGTGAATAAAAGAGCACTTTTAAATATAGGGCCAAAGACCCTGCGATGGAGTGTTTGTGTCCCCTCCAAAATTCCCATGTTGAAGCCCTAAATCCAAAGCAATAGTATTTAGCAGTGGGGCCTTTGGGTGGTAATTACATATAGGTAAGTTCATGAAAGTCATGTACCCATGATGGAAGGTACCAGAGAACCTGTCCCCACCTCCTCTGTAAAGATACAGGAAGAAGGTACCTGGCGGAAAACCAAGAAGAGTTCCATTAGCAGATGCTGACACTACTAGCTCATGGATCATGGGTTACTAAGACTTCAGAATTAGGAGAAATAGATGTCTGTCCTTCAGTTGTGTAAGTTATAACAGACGTTTAAAGGTCTTGTAGTTTGCAAAATCATTGATGAAGATTCCCAAACCACATCTGTTGTCTGAAAGCATTTTTTCAAAGAAGCCAATTGGCTTGGAAAATTTACATGGAAACAAACCTAGTACCAACATTTCCTATACTCTAACATGTAAATTATTTCACACTCATAGTTCAATTGAACAGAAGGTAAGGAGAGGTGACTTAGATATGGTTAAGCAAATTATTGGGGGGGGGGGGGGACTGGCTGATGTGTGAATGTCCTGCCAACACCTGGGCATCTTAGGGGAGAGGAAGGCAATTAGCAAGGGTCTAGTCATAGCAACACGTGCATTTTGCATTTGTATATTTTGCCTGTGAAAACTGGAATTGGTTGCCTTCTAAATTCATTTCACTGTTAACCGAAATAAAAGTCTAAGATTCAAGCACAAACTCCTTAGATTTTAAAAAAGAAAATACAAACATGGTCATATGTTACTTAATGATGGAGATTTGTTCTGAGAAATGTGTTCTCATGTTTCCTTGTTGTGCAAACATAATAGTGTTCATTCACAAACTAAGAATGCTACAGTGCCATAGGTGATGTGATGTTACAGGACTACTGTTGTGTATGTATATTTTCGGTTGTTTATCCAAATGCTATGTGGCACGTGACTACGTATCCCAAGCCATTTCACTATAAACACTGAAGTTTACAAATGTTCATAATCATCTCTATTTTTAAGTCTAAGTTAATAAGTAAAACTGTTACCAAGAACTGGATAAAAATAATTTTTGTTATTCAATCTACCCAGTTGATGGTATTTTGTTACAGCATCCCAGGCTGACTAAGACAGATCCTGAAGTGTGAACAGTGTGGGCAAGCTTCATGCGCTGACTACAGAAAGCAGACTGTACCTCTGTGAAGTTGTTTCATTATTCTTGATTCTAATATACTCAGAGAGAAGGAAGTGAACCAAGATGGCAGCTGAGTGAGACGGTCCAGTGAATGTCTCCCCACAGGGACATCAATTTGAACAGCTGTTCACGTATCCCATCACCTTCACGGGAGCTAAGGATGTAAGAGACCACAGTGCCTGGTTTTAGTGTAATAAGGAAACTCTCACTGAAGAAGGCAGACAGGAAAGGGTTGCTCACGTTTTGCCCTGGCCAGCTACAGATAGTATAGTAGACACCTTATCTCCCACCTGGGAGAGAAGAATTAAGTGTAGATCTGTCTTGAAATCAAGAACTAGGACTTCCATGATTTAAAAAAAGGAGCTGCATTGGGCCCCACATCCCTACTCCCAGGCAAGCACCTGCAGACTGAGGTTCTGGACCTTCCCTCGCCACATAGCCAGGGGATTGCTTCCACCACCCTTGCCAAAACTCCAACAGTCAGCAAGGCAAAGCTTCCAGCTGCTGAGGGGTAGGGTAGGACATGGAATTTAAGACTTCACCTTGAAGCTCAGAGTTAGACTCACTGGGATGATATGCAGCACCTGATAAATCTGAGGCCTGTGTCCCCAGGCTAGTATTTGCTAATAGAGCTTTTAGACTTGACCCCGAATCAGGCAGAGACCTGTGCCCTATAGAGGTGGACTGGTTTAGATGTGCTTCACAATACTTCCCCAGTTCATTTTGTAAGACACATCAACTGTGACTTTGGGATAAATCTAGGCTCAGCATATCCTCTAGGACTGAGAGAAAGACAACACACCCATAGGGAGCTTGTGGCAAATCTTTACTTATGGGGTTACCTAGTGCTCAATAGTGTCCACAAGTTCAGAAAAAATAAACAGACTGTTTAGAATTTCTGGAAGAATAGCCACAAACAAAACAAGATTACAATTAGTAACCTCCAATAAACGGATGATGTTATATAATAAACTGAGGAAAATTAATGTGAGATAAGTTCTAAGATTCAGTCAGAAGCCTGATCATGTAGCACTTTGTAAATCGAAACACAGGATTATATTAAAATCCCAGTTCCACTGGATTGTTTTATTTTCAGCATGGGGAGTCAAGTTATCTGCTTCAAGTTTTTAAAAGACCTAACATGAGAGACATGAACATAGAGTTCTATTTTTAAAAAGTGAAAGTGAAATAGATTTCCAGGCAAAAGGATGGTGACTTAATGAGAGTAGTAGTAGCAGAAATAGAGAAGTTGATGCAAATTTGAAAAGTTTGGGTAGCAGAGTCAAAAACAAGTTTGCTATCTTATTATAGTAAGACAGAAGGTTAACGTAAACAATTCTTAACATAAACAGCTCGTTGGGAAGGTTTTCCATTTACTTGACTGGGAAAGAATACAGGAGGAACTGAATGAGAATGAGCAGCAGTCAAGATCTCGAGTTAGGATGTCTTCCATTTGTGATGTCTATCAGGAATCCAGCCAATATGGTCAACAGATAGCTCATATATTGGTGCAGAGGTCACACTGTGAGCAATGAATGTGAAGGTTCAAAGCAAGCATGAAGTAACTACCGGCAACAGACTCAGTGTGTTCACCTAAGAGAAATTAGTTTTAGGAAAAGAAAAGGGGCCAGGACAGAGCAACACTCACAAGCTGAATAGAACAGTTAGCAAAGTAGGCCAGGAATATGTGCCCCTAAAAAGAGAAAAACCAGGAGTGTGTGTATCACTGAGGCCAAGAGGAGAGAGTTTTAATAGTCATGAAATAATGAGCAAATGATCAGTCATTATGAAAGTATGGGTAATGACAGAGAAATAATCATTGCATTAGCAGCGTGGACATCTTTGACAGTTCTGACACAAGAACGGCCTCAGTGGAGTGTCTGGGACAGAAGAACAATTACAGTACATTGATAAGAGAAGGCAAGATGATTAAATGGAAAGAGTCACCATAGATCACACTCTAAATAGTCTATCAGCACTGGAGAATAGAAAAATAGGGAATTAGCAAGACAAAGTCCAGTGGAGTCAACAGACTATATTTCAAGATAAGAAATATTTAAATATGTTTTTACAATGATAGGAGAATTATCTGATAGAGAAGGAAAAGCTGATGGTTCTGGGGAGAATGTGTGAATAGCAGATATGAGATGTCCTTGATCATGAAAGAATTAACTCAGGAACCCAAATGGAAGGGTTGGTCTTCTCCAAGAACAAGAACACATTCAACCACTATAAAGAGGGACAGCCAAAACATCAACATAAATTCAAGTGGGTTGCAACATGTGATATTGGAAACCTGGGGAAGTACCTATCAATTGTTTCAATTTTCTCAATCAACTATGAGGGAAGTTATAGCTAAGGGTTATGGACTGTTAGAATGGAGGAAGCTGGAGGAGCAATAATACGGTTGAATACAGTCATTTAAATAAGTGAAATTATACATCTTTGATATGTATTGTAGGATCACTGGAGAATATTGGACCTACATTTGAAATATGGAATATATGTAAAGTAAACAAAATTTCCAAGTTTGATTATTATTTATCAATCCTTAGCATTTTCATGTAAACAGGGAAAAATTAATATTTTGAGTGAAATCTATTTGTGCAACATAGAGATATTAGCAATTAGCAACTAAGGAATGTCCACTGAAAAAAGGACAAAAAGATATGAACATTGGCTATGCTGATAAAGATACTGATAAAGGAACACTGAATATTTTAGAGTAGAGACAAAAAGGAAAAGTGGGACAGTACACATAGAATTTAATTTAGTCTTCCTCAATAGGTTTCCAGCAATATGCAAGATTGACTATTAATGTATTAGAGAGGAGTAAAGTTTCCATGCAATTCTTCCACTAAAAGATACTTGTACTAGCAGTACACAACTTTTACAAAGAAAATTTGCTCATAACTTATCTCTTACAATAACTTCCCTCATGTTTAACCTAAATAATGGGCCAGGGAGGTCTGCTTACCCAAACAGTGCTCAACGCATAACAGTGGCTGATTCACGTAGAGACAGGTAGCTCTATAGTACCTTTCTTTAAACCTGCTTTGATGTTTTAGAGCTTTTTAGTCTTTTGTTTTCAAATTCCCTGAGCCTTGACTCCACTATCCAAACTAAGATCCTGGGGAAATAATCTTATAATCTTGTATCAAAGCCTATTCTGTAACCCAAGTATTTTGACAGTTTTCATTGTTGTTGCTTATAAATCAAGAGAAAGATAGAGATAGTCCCAGTGTTTGATATAAATTTTGAAAGCCCAATTCCAAAAAGAAATTAAAAAGAATAATCATAGGATTATTCAGAAGCAATGAAAAGCAAATTCACAAGTTAAAGAAATAAATATATGACATGGAAGAGATGTGTTAGAAAAAGAAATGAAACTGAAATATTAGAAATGAAAAATTCAATGTTAAAAAAAATACAGTTAAAAGCCTTAACAACAGTCTTGGTTAGGCAGAATGAAGGATATCTGAGATAGAAGACAAATCTTTGGAAATTTCTCAGTCAGATCAAAAAATAAATAAATAAAGAAGAAATTAGAAAAAATTAAAACAGTTTTGGAGATTTATGGGATACTATTAAACAACCCAGCATACAGGTGTTACAAGTTCCTGAAGTGTCAAAAGAGAGAATGGATTAGAAGGGCTATTCAGTGAAGTAATTATAGAAAACTTCCCTAATTTGAAGAAAGAAAGGGATGTCCAAGTACAGAAGCACATAGAACTCCTAAAACACATGACCAGAAAAGATCTTCACTACAACACACTATAGTCAAACTTTCAACTGTAAATCATTAAGATTCTAAAATGTGCATGTGAGAAATAGCAGATTGCTTGCAGAAGATCACCAATTAGACTCACAGCTTATTTCTCACCAGAAATCCTGCAGGCTACGAGAGAATGGAGATATAGTTAAAGTCTCAAAAGAAAAAAAAAATGTCAACCCAGAATACAGTAGCATGCAAAGCTCTCATTTATGAATGAAGGTGAAATAAGACCTACCATAAGAGATGGAAATTGAAAGACTTTGTCACCACTCATCGAGTCTTTAAAAAGATGCTTAAGGATGTCCTATACACAGGAACACAGAACGATGGTCATCATTATGAAAGAACGTGAAGGCAAAAAATCTCCCAGTAAAAGTACAAAGGAAATCTGAAACCAACAATATGAGTATTTATGGAAAAATGGCAGAGCCAAGTCATCACTTATTCATAATAACATTGAGTGTAAATGTCCTAAATTCCCCAATTAAAATATACAGACTAGCTGAATGGATTAAAAAACAAAACTGATCTATTTGTTGCCTACAAGAAACACACCTCACCAACAAAGATACATGCAAACTGAAAGTTAAAGGATGAAAAAAGATATCCCATGCTAGTGGAGAGCAAAAATGAGCTGACACAGGCATTGTAATAACAACACAATAGACTCTAACACAAAAATTGTCAAAAGAGACAAAGAATGGTAATATATAATGATTAAGGGATCAATTCAACAGGGAGATGTGACTATAAAAAATGTATATGCATGCAATGCTGGGGAACCTGGCTATTTCAAACAAATGTCAGTGCTTCTAAGGGGATCTGGGGGACTTCAACACTGTACTTTTATCAATGGACGGATCAACCAGAAAGAAAATCAACAGTGAGACAACAGAGCTAATCGACACTATGGACCAAATGGACCTAACGGATATATACAGGACTTTTCACCTCACAGTTGTAGAATACACATTCTTTTCATGAGTATATGGAACTTTCTCTAGAACAGACCATTTGCTAGGCCATATAGCAAGTCTCAACAAATTAAAAAAAAAAAAAAAAACGGAAATCATACTATGCATCTTTTCTGACCACAATGGAATGAAGCTGGAAATTAACAACTCAAGCTTTTGACTTTAGTAAAAATTAAATGTTATCTCAAAAAAATAGAGAGAGAAGGGGGAATCATTATATTCTTAGAATTGCATCTATGAACACTGAATCTGTTATCTTTATGTTTGTATTATATTAACATGAAAATTGATGAGAAAACATAAAGCAATGAAAACCAGAGAAGAAAAAAAGACAAATAACCCTTCTGAACTGACACCCTACCCTGTTGCCTTAGATATGAATGATTATTATAATTAGTGGAGGTAAATCAAGGTAAGCAACACATCTGAATAATGCTATTTTATCCACACTTCTATCAATCTAGGTACATTACAAGTGGCGCTATAAATGAATATCATGATGAACTCTGCCACCATGGAAAAGCAATGAGGAAAGAAGGAGCAAAGTTAGTATTATTGCTGCCAATATCCACTATTAAGTGAAACTGACTCTCTGATGTCAGTGTTGGTGCCTTGAAGAATGCACAAGGATACACGATATTTTCACTACCTTGTGTCCAAACCACACAGCAGCCAGCTTCCCAAGCAAGAACAAAAAACTAAGCAAGTCATGGGAAAACCCCAGAATATGTATCTGGGAAACAGGCTTACTTTTTTAAGCACTGCCAACTCTTCATCTTTGGGAACAATGTGTACTATGCGCCTACAGGAACAGTGGAAATCCTGTTTTACTTAGCCCAGTTTATTTATCACTTGGAAAATTTAGCTAGTTCATTGCTAATATCCATTTGTGCTTTTATATCATATTAATATCAACACAGATGTACAATTTTATTAGAGTCGAGAATGAAACTATTAACTGTCTAAGTCAGAATTGCTGCATGTGAAAGCCATCACAGTAAACTTTTCAATCAAGAATTGGCATTAAACTGAAAGCAGAGAAGTAATTGCATATTTTAACTGACTCAGTGCTTGTTATGATCCTGCAGAAATAGCCAGTTTCATCTTTTAGTCAATTTAAAAATCTATACAAATGAGTAATGAATGCGAAGGACACTGTTTTGATTCAAGTTAATTTGATAAACATTTATTGAGTGTGCTGATTTCTGCAATAGGGATGGACTAAGACATGGGCCCAAACTTTAAGGTATTTGTAAGCTCAACAGAAAGAGCGTTTTGTAAGAGCAAACTAATAAAATACTGGGAGGAATTCAAATAATAAATTAATCTATTTGTGTGGATATATGCTTTCAGCTGAAATAAAATAATGTTAAAGTGTTGGTGGATAATGGCAGAGAAGGTGGACGCCCTAGTTAGGTTAGTCATATAAGGATTCTCCAGGAGGCGACACTTTTGAAAGATGAAAATAAAATGAAAGAGATGAGAAGTGTCCTGGGCAGAGGAACAGAATGCTGCTGACTGGGTGCATCGTGCTTAGAGTACACAGGAACCCATCAAGAAGCCAGCATGCCTGAAAGGATGTGAATGAGAATGCAGACTGGAGGGGGTGAAGTCAGAGGTAACTCATGACACTGTTCAGTCTCTGAAGGGGTCTCATTCTGAGTGTCTCAGGAGGTCACTGAACAGTTCTGAGCAGATAAGTGACATGATCTGATCTGTGTTTTCAGGCTATCACCCTGGCTGCCTGTGGAGAATTGACACAAGGAAAGCTACAACAGGAACAGATTAGCGATTAGCATAGCTGTCCAGGTCAGAGAAAATGTCAGCTTACATTTGGTTGGTGACAGAAGTGTTCAGATCAGGGATATGTTTTGAAAATAAAGATTATAAAGAATGTATTGATTAAATATAAGGAATGAAGGAGAGTGAAGGATAGAAGAAAATTTTATTTCTTATTTGAACAATTCTTTGTAAAGTGATTCTCTCAACTGTACAGGAGGGAATTTGTAAGATAATTGTTAAGCACTGTTTATGTGGGATGTACTAGTAGCTGTGTTACTACTGAAATGCCAACTAGACATTCAGTATAAGGTGTCAAGAACGCAACTGGAATTTCACATATGGTATTTAAGACAGAGGTCAGGATAGAGATGAAACTGAGAATCACCAGCAAATGTATGGTATTCAAAGCCACGAGATTGAATAAAATGACCTAGAGGGTAAGATTAGAAAGAAAATAAAAAATAACATGTGATGTAGGAAAATTCACAAGATATTTTAAGGCAGAACTGATTTCAAATGACTATGAATCCTGTTTTAGATAAAATGGAATGGTGACCTATGAGGTTTAAGAATACTAGAACTAATGGAAGGTACATACATATACATACTCACATATTTGCAAATACATACAGACACATATGCCAAAAATTCCCCATGGTATCATCAACACAAAAGCACTTTTTATTATTGTATGCTGTCTTTTTTTCTCATACCTTTATCTTTTTATTTGTGGAGTACTATAATACTTTACACAGCTTAGTATTACTCAGATATATATTCTAATCATATGATAGGCAACTGCAAATGTGACCTCCAGTGAGTGAGGGACTTAAGGGATGTAATAACCCAAGAGTATAATTTCCATGTCATGGAAGGAACCACAAAGAACACAATAATGCTATGTTGAATGAAATAGTGAATGAATACATATATTCTATACCAAGTTTCCAAGTCAGAATTATATTTATGGATCACTAGGTGATAAAAGGTAAAAAATTTCCCAATGCTTATTCCAGCTCTTTAGGAAAATTATCAGGATAGCTCAGCCTCCTTCATTGGGCAATTGAGCCTCAAAGTCAAAGACAAAGAAAGCCACACATTTTCTACAAGGCTCCCTCTGATGCAATTCATTTAAATAAAAATTGCAAATTCTCCAATTTGCTGTTGTTTGAACCTGAAAATTCAAAAATTAATCACACTGTTAACTAATCACAAATGATGAGACTGTATTTCCTTGTTTTGTTGTTTTCAGGGAGACCATTCTGTAAAAAGAAGAATAAACCAGAAGGTCCTGGGAGTAAAAGAGGAAGACTCTCTCACATCACCTTGCCAACAAATGTCTAGTTTACCCACCAACTGATTCTATTCCTTTCTCTTATTTCTGCAGAAGAATAAGCAGGACAGCCAAACTCCCCTTACTAATAATGGTTTAATGATACCTGCCATTTGACAAGTATGCATAATGTGCGTGGCTTCTAATACACTTGATACAGCAGCTCCTTTGATGCATATGGCAGCAGTACAGTAACGGTAAAGTAGCATTATATGCACTTGTGCACTTTCATATAGACACGATCATAAAAGATGACCATGAAAGAGCTGGTAATTGTACCAGGATCTCTCTGATCACCAAAGATCCCAGAGACTTCCTGAACTTGAACTTGAAACTGGAACTCTGTAATGTAAAGGCATGGCCTAGCCTCATGTCTGTTTGGTTTTTTTTTTTTTTTTGTTTGTTTGTTTTTTTTTTGTTTTTTTTTTTACAGGCAGAGTGGACAGTGAGAGAGAGAGAGAAAGAGAAAGGTCTTCTTTTGCTGTTGGTTCACCCTCCAATGGCCGGCACGGCCAGCACTGATCCGAAGGCAGGAGCCAGGTGCTTATCCTGGTCTCTCATGGGGTGCAGGGCCCAAGCACTTGGGCCATCCTCCACTGCACTCCTGGGCCACAGCAGAGAGCTGGCCTGGAAGAGGGGCAACCGGGACAGAATCCGGCGCCCCAACCGGGACTATAACCCTGTGTGCCGGTGCTACAAGGCGGAGGATTAGCCTATTGAGCCGAGGCGCCGGCTCATGTCTGTCTTTCTTAATCCAAAGTGTCCTTGCCTGTCCTCTATGAAAAGGAATTCACTAAGTTGAAGGAGATACACAGTCGATCCTACAGAGTTCTAATCACAGGACTCAAGAAGTCATTTTCTTCTCCAGTAGAAAACAACTTTGATGGCTCGTATTGTCCAGAAAAGTTTGGGAGAAGTCTAGGTCTGGGCAGAATGTAACTGCCACCTTCATGTAACTCCCAGACCAGCTAGAACCCATCTGGCCATCATAAATTCCCTGAAGAGTACAGCATCATTGACCAATCAAAGAAAGATCATGAGCAGCACTGGCCAACCAGGAATTTGGACATGAGCTGATCATGCATCTCTCAGCCCCACTTTCAACACATAAGAACCCTCACCCCTAACATCTCAGGCAGCATGGGAAACAAGTGATAGCTGCCTGGCTCTTTGCTCTGCACTTTGCAATGAATACCTACTTTCTTCCAACATCCTATTGTCAGAGATGGGCTTTTGTGCACATAGGGTGAGCAGACCCAGTTTGGAGGTTCTACAGCAACACCTCTAACTAGCTTGGGGAGTTGCTTGGTGACCATTGGCAGAGAAAATGATATTGTATAGTGTGGGTGGTCCTCAGTGTAAATGTCAGATAGTAAAATTTTCTGAACTTCTCATGGTTCATATACAAATGCTGAGATAGTAATTTTTTCTTTCAGTTCTATTATGAGGATTAACTTTAAAATGTATGCTAAATCATGGATTGTGATTGGTATAACTGTATTCTAATACCCTTGAAAATTTGCATTCTATTTGTAGTCTGAATCCTTTGTACTGTATTTCCTGAAAAAAAAAAAAATACAAAGGTATGTGAATGAATAGTACATGGTAGGCAATTCTACAAAATGACTGCTCTATTTGCCTTGGAATTCAACAAAACAGACCGGGTGGATTTTGTCTTTACCTTGGAGAAAAGAAATAATTAAGAAAGATAAGAGATTCCACTGTTTTAGTTCTAAAAGAGGAAGATTCCTGAAGCAGTCATTGCTTTGTGCCTAGCCTGTTGCGTACATTCTAAGAAAACCACAGTGTCTCACAGTAGGGGACACCAACCCATTCCAGTCTCAAGCACTTTCTAGACAGCAGATTAACATGTCTGGCACATAGCCATCCTTAACACTACTTACGGTAAGTTGTGCTTTTACAGGGGTAAATTAAATGGGACTCTCATGGGAGCTCTATTTTAGTCAAGAGTATGCCATGAGTCATGGGAATACTTAGAGAAATTCATGATACTTCCACTGAGTGATGTCATCCCGTTTTAGTAACAGATAATTGTCTTAAGAAATCCAAAGTAGAAAGACTATGTTTCGTGTCTGTGTAAGAATGGATACAAACAAAAAGAATGAGAATCAAGGAAGGCAATGGTAATACTCAACTCCCTTCCTAGCTGCACCGAACCCCAAATTTGTTACTGTCTGCTACTAGTAAGAGAATCTTAGAAATACCTACCTAATATAGCCAAATATGCAGTGAATCAGGATGTTAATGAACATAAAGAAAGGGGCTTAACATGCATAACCTACTGGGAGACCTGCAGTGCACAAAGGAAGTTACAGAAAAAGTTAAAACCTACGAAGGCTAACATTGTTGGCATGGTTTTAGTAACTTGGACTATGGGAATAGACAGACCTGAGTTTGAGTTCAGCTCTGACTTTGCTAGTTGAGACAAATTGGACAAGTGGTTCTCAGCTGAAAACACAGTAACTTGAATATGCACTAACTTGAATATACCTAACCTATCAAACAGCATAGTTTAGCCTAGTTTATCTTAAACATAATGCAAGAATACTTAGAGTAGCCTAAAGTTAAGCAAACATCTAAAACAAAGCCTATTTTATACTAAAGTCATAAAAAATCTCATTAATTTATTAAATATTTACTGAAAGTGCAAAATAGAATGGTTGTACCTGAATATTTTTAAATCATGGTAAAGTTAATATAAGTTAAATTATTATAAATTACAGACTTCTGTAATTTCTGTTCTAAGCTTTGGTTTCCTCATCTGTAAAGGGGAATAGTAGCAATATCTACTGTATGTGTAGAAGGTTTAAAGTAAGAATGCAAGCATGATACTCACTTATTTAAAAATTAATAAATATTGGTGGGTGGTGCTATTATGTAATACTCAAGAAGACTTATTAACTTGATTTAGGAATTTGGCTAACTACATGGGATTCTCTCAAAACTCCATGAAATAAATGCACTTATTATCCTCCTGTAAGTTTCAAAGAGGAAGCAACTTGAACTGAAACCAAGACAATGGTTATATAGCTGGCTCTTAAGAGCTACAGCAGTAGGAATGGCACAGAATTGCAGGGCTACAGTAGCATATTAAAATAAATTAATTCTGCTTAAATTAAAGCACTCAATAGCTCAATTATTCCTAAAATGTTAAGTGAGTACTTCTCAGTTATTCTGAGAGATTTAGAAAGCTGGGAATGGAGTACGAAAAGCCTGAAAGTGTGTACTCCTCACACTGGAGTTTGAATTCCAAATAGACTCATGCTATGCAATATAGGAAATGTTGTTTAAAACCTCTCAACTGCAATTTCTCCTTTGGTGAAACTAACTTCATAGGATTGCCACAGAAATTAAATTAGAGAAGATTATCACATAACATGCCTGACCCTTCATAGAGCATTTGAAAAACATCAGAATTGCTATCTTCTTCTGTCCTTTGATACAGTTGGGTAGATTTTTATTTGTATATAAAAAGCTTTTTCAAAAGTTCAGGGGGCTGGTGCCTTGGTGTAGCAGGTAAAGCTGCCGCCTGTGGGCACCAGCATCTCATATGGGCATCAGTTTGGGTCTCATTACTCCACTTACATTCCAGCTCCCTACTGATGGCCTAAAACACAATATAGGTATATCAGAGCCCTTTCTTCTTTCTTTTTCTCATTCCTTCCTACCTTCCCTCTTTCTCCTATGTACTATGCAGTGTATAATCCTCCTTAACAAAAAAAGGAACCAAGCAATGTATGATATACTGACACACACCGTTTTCCAGAGAGAGAGATCACTTCATGCTGAAGTGATAGCTGAAGAGACAACTCCCACAGAAGATGGAATGTGAGACAGTCCTCAAGGAGCATCCAGGTACAGAATGATAATCTAGGAAGGGCTACAGGGAATAAGCCAGGTAGTAAAGCTAGAATGTGTGAGACAAGTGATCCCAGTAAAGTACATCACTCAAACTTTTCATGGAGGAAGGCCACTGTAGTGATTTCCCCCCAATCAGCTCATGGAAACTTTCCCTTAACACTGCTTTCCAGTAACACACAACGCATAAACCAGATAAAGCTGCAGTAGACGGATAGAAAGGAGATTCGAAGATCTTCCCATTGGCTTGCCTCATGTTCCAGGGCTTCCAAAGAGATCACTTAACATTCTGGGGAAGAAAGTAAAATACAGAAGAACGAAAACTTCAAGAGAATGGAAAGTCAAAAAATTCAGCTGGGAACAGCCTAAAGGGAGTTTGGAATATAATCAGTCCTCTGTATCCTCGGGTTCTTCACCTACAAATTCAACCAAACATGGGTAGAAAATATTTTTTAAAAGATTCTGCCAATTTCAAACATAAACAGACATTGTTGCATTGTTTTTCTCTAAACAATGTGTTAAACAAAACTATTTCAGAGTTTTTCACAATTCTGAAATAATTGTGAAATTACTCATATTCACAATGTATTACGTATTGTACGTAATCCTGAGGTGATTTTTAAAGCTTTTTTAAAAAGGTTTATTTTTATTTATTTCAGAAGCAGAGTTAGAAAGCTAGAGAGAAAGGCAGAGAGGGAGAAATATCTTCCACCTGCTGTTTTAGTCCTCAAATGGCTACAATGGGTGGGGCCGGGCCAGGCTGAAGCCAGGAGCCTGGAGCTTCTTCCAGATCTCCTACATGGGTGCAGGGGCCCAAGGACTTGGCCATCTTCCCCTTCTTTCCAGGTACATTAGCAGAGTGGTGGAGTAGTTGAATCTGGAACTGGTACCCATATGGGGTGCTGGCGAAGCAGGCAGCAGCTAAACTGCCTCCCCTACAATGCAGGCCCCAGAGGTGATTTGAAGTGATATGAGAGGGTATGTTTCAGTTAGATACAAATAGTGTGCCATTGGCATATGACACTTGAGCATCTGCAGATTTTAGTTTCCACATAGGTTCCTGGAAGTAAACCACTGTAGACATTGAGGAACAAATGCATAAGCCTGAATGAGCCTATCCACAGTGGAAGCTGAATGAGGAATTGGAGCAGTGAAATAATGCAATGAAAGTTACATGAGGAAACTTCACCTGACCTAGACTGAGAGACTGCTTTGGGATTCTAAAATATTCCCTGGCACATGATGGTTAAATGTTTATAACTACAGTCTATTTACAATGCACTTCAAAGATTCAGTACAGAAACAAAGATGGCCCAGGTCGTAATAAATAACTAGCCATGAACTTACATAAAGCTGAGTGGCCCTCTTCAAAAGAGAAGGAAATGGAGTCCTATTATCTTCTGTCCACTTCAGAAATTTGAAACTTTTGTATAGGAAATCAAACACATGAAACCTTTCTTTGACAGTGATTTGTTCATATCTGTAATAAAATCAACCTACATTTGCTGTTTATATCTTTACCTATAATCCAGAATTCCAAACATATGCAAGTTTCTTTATTTTTTTTATTTTTAACAGGCAGAGTGGACAGTGAGAGAGAGAGACAGAGAGAAAGGTCTTCCTTTACCATTGGTTCACCCTCCAATGGCCACTGCAGCCAGCGTGCTGTGGCCGGCGCACTGCGCTGATCTGATGGCAGGAGCCAGGTGCTTCTCCTGGTCTCTCATGGGGTGCAGGGCCCAAGCACTTGGGCCATCCTCCACTGCACCCCCTGGCCACAGCAGAGAGCTGGACTGGAAGAGGAGCAACCGGGACAGAATCCAGTGCCCCTACTGGGACTAGAACCCAGTGTGCCGGCGCCGCAAGGCGGAGGATTAGCCTGTTGAGCCGCGGCACCAGCCTCATATGCCAAGTTTCACTCGGTAAATTTGTATCTGATTTGACTCAAAACATCTCACTCACTGAACAATCTTAGTATTCTGTGGCATGAGATTAATGGTGCTGACCAACTCACATCTTAAGGAATGCTCCCAAATAAAATCTCTGAGTTATTTTCCCAATTTCTTATTTCTATTCCTCATGTGAACCATATTGGAGGTAAAAATAACGTTCCCCAAGATACAGACACCTTAATCTCTGCATATATGAACCTACATAGCAAAGGATTAAGCTAAAGATCTTGAGACAGGACACTGGATGGCTGGATGAGCCCAACATAATTGCAAGAGTCCTTATAAAATAACAGGAAAAGAAAAGATGAAGGACAAGACATGTGGGTAAAATATGTCATCAAAGAGATTCCTTGTGAGAAAGGCTCCACAGGTCAGCACTGGGTTTCAAGACTCAAAGAAGGTGAGCAGCCTCTAGAAGCCGAAAAATGCTGGAGCCTGCAGGAGGAGCACAGTCCTTGCAACACTCATTGTGCTCCAGTGAAACCCATTTCCTTCTCCTGACCTTTAGAATTGTCAGATAATAAATCTGTGTTGCTTGAAGGCACCAAGTTTATCGAGATTTCTTGCTGCCACGGTGGGAAACTAGTAGGGAACAATCCCAGTGACTTGCGTGTTAGTCAACTGTAGAGAAAACGTTGAAGGTCAGGGGCTCACTGACCCATTCAGAGTTCCTTCTCAGAACTCCCTCTGCTGACCACCTTGCATCTCTTAAAATTTCCCAGTGACTCTTTGTGCCTTAACATTCTCAAATTAGCTGAAAAGCATTACTCTAAGGTACTAATCAGTTGTATGTTCACAGAAAGTTAATAATCATCTGAAGATCTAAGTTTCATCTTCTGCATAATAGGACCAAATGAAACAACATTTCCCAGGTTTAGGGGACAGAGGGGAGGAGGAAGAATTAGATTTAACCAAGAATTCTGCCCTTGAAAATGCTCATTCACTGGAAATTTTGTTTCCAGGAAGAACAACTACTCTGTAATAGGCATTTGGTTACCATCTTCAGATAAATAACAGAGACATGACCTCTACTTCAAGGAGCTCAAAGTCTCCCACACGGTGAAGACTCAGTGAACATCAGCTCTGCAGTGTTGATATACAGAAAGCTCTTAGTAACGATGTGCAGTTTCTTTAATGTCAGCATACTGTAATTGTCAGGAAATATTTCCCAGCATTGTTGATCAGAATGTTAAGCTAATAAAGACAAACAGGGCCACTAAATACTTTTTAAAAAGGATTAGGTGTGATATTAATACTCAAAGATGGCATACACATGCATATTTGCCCCTAACTATACTTAACACATGTGATCAATTATTGGTCGTTTGCTACAGTATGCTCTGTGTCACAGGCCAGTTGATATAAATCCTTGCATGCTGTTGTAGCACACGATGAATTACCTCTCCTGGTCTCTGATATTATAAAGAGCTATGAATGTATAATCATTTCAGCAAAGCTCAAACTAATGATCTGGGGCAGCTGGTCCTCTACATCAAATGTAGCAAATGCAAGTTTCCAAGGGAAGAATAAATTCCTTATTTTACTTTTGATTTGTTTTGATGTCTGTGTTTCCCCAGCAACAGCATCGTGCGTTCTTTAGAAGCTGCCAAAGGAAAATGGGAATACAAATAGAGTGGGATGCTGTCATTTAAGTAAATCACACCAGCCTTGAAACCCAGGGAAGGTGGCAAGGCCAGCTGGACTCTCTTGAAGATAAGATTAAAGTGCAGTTCGGGGAAAAGTCACTGAAATGAATACTTCCTATTCGAAGGCAACATATATTTACGGAAAATGAAATCTTGGTTAAAACATTTTTGAATCATGTCTAAGTGTTCCCTATAAAGTAGAAAGATTTTACTTGATTTACTTGGTTCAATTTCTAGGCTTTTTCGCCTCTGTGCTAATGGCAAGCTATCAATCAACAAGGCTGTAATCAGATTTTACAGAAGGCCACCAGCATCATTTTCAATCATTGAAACTTTGCCAGCCTGTCTTCCTTCTTTATGAATCACAGAGATTAATGGGAAAGGACTTTTAAATGCATTTTAGAAAAATTAGCAAATTATGATTTTTTTCTTTTAACTAACAGCTCATTATTTTACCAGGCATTAGGCATAGTCTCTGTTATGGCTACTAACAACTTTACTGCCCTGAGAAAGAAAAATAGTAAGCACATCCTATACTTGACCTTGGGATGGCTCTTGGGACAGTTAACATATGCAATCAAAAAAGAAAGCCTGAGAAAGGTGTCTTTGTGGATATTCATCCCACACAAACCCCTGATCCCTAGATATTTTCTTGGGTAGATATCTCCCAAATAGTCTCTGGCTCCCTCATCAACACAATGAAGTATCACAAGAATTTTTTTCTTTGCTCTACTGAAATTCTTCATAGCCTTTTCTGTCTCCAAACTTGTTTCCAGAGAGGGTGTTGGCCTCGCAGTTGGGCCACCATTTGGGATGTCTGCCTCCCATGGCAAAGAGCCTGGGTTCAGGTCCTGGCTGAGCCACCTGATTCCACCTTCCTGTTCATGCAGACCCTGGGAGGCGTGGGGTGATTCATACAGTTGGGTCCCTGATGCGAATGTGGGAGACCTGGATTTGTTTCCTGGCTTTAGCCTGGTAGAGGCCTTTGGAAGGTGAGTCAGTGAATGGGACTTCTGTCCACCTCTGCCTCTCAAACTGAACAAAAAAAATAATTTAAGGGTGCTGAGGCACAGAGGGTTAAGCCACCATCTGCCGTGCCAACTTCCATAGAGGCACCCATTCAAGTCCCAGCTGCTCCACTTTTTTTTTTTTAAGATTTATTTATATATTTGAAAAGCAGTTACAGAGAGGCAGAGGCAGAGGCAGAAGCAGAGAGAAAAAGGGAGTCTTCCATCCACTGGTTCACTCCCCAAATGGCCACAAAGGCTGGAGCTGAGCCTATCCTAAGCCAGGAGCCAGGAGATTCTTCTGGGTCTCCCACATGGGTGCAGGGGCCTAAGCACCTGGGCCATCTTCTACTGCTTTCCCAGGCCATAGCAGAGAGCTGGATTGGAGGTGGAGCAGCTGAAAATCAAACCGATGCTCATACAGGTTACTGGTACTGCCACCGGAAGCTTTACTTGGTATGCCACAGCACTGGCCCCAGCTGTTCCACTTCTGATCTGGCTCCCTGCTAATGTGTCTGAGAAAGCAGCAGAGGATGGTTCAAGTGCTTGGGGCCCTGCACCCACATAGGAGACCCAGATGAAGTTCCTGGCTCCTAGTTTTGTCCTGGTGCAGCCCCATACAAAGGGGTTTTCACTTTGTTTTACCAATTGGATGGGTACACAGATGGTTTCTTCAATTTATTTATATTTTTTAAAGATTTATTTTATTTATTTGAAAGAGAGCGTTACAGAGAGAGGTAGAGACAGAGAGAGAGGTCTTCTATCCACAGGTTTACTTCCCAGATGGCTGCAGCAGCTGGAGCTGCGCCAATCCAAAGCCGGAAGCCAGGAGCCAGGAGCTTCTTCCTGGTCTCCCAGGTAGGTGCATGGGCCCAAGGACTTGGGCCATCTTCCACTGCTTTCCCAGGCCGTAGCAGAGAGCTGGATTGGAAGAGGAGCAGTTACGGGACTAGAACCGGTGCCCCATATGGGATGCCAGCACTTTAGGCCAGGGCTTTAATCCTCTGCACCACAGTGCTTGTCCCATAGTTTGTGTTTTAATTTCTACTAATGTGAATAAGTCACATTCTACCAATTTCTTGATCATGTGGATAATCACATCTGTCAACACTCAGTGTGTATAGTTTTTTCGCAAAACTACACACTTTATTTTATTTATTTATTTATTTGAGAGGCAGAGTTACAGACAGACAGAGGGAGAGATAGAGAAAATGGCCTTCCAATGGCTGGTTCACTCCCCAAACGTCTGCAATAGCTGGAGCTAGGCCAACCCAAAGGCAGGAGTCATGAGTTTCTTCCAGGTCTCACACGTAGGTGCAGGGACCCAAGCCCTTGGGTCATCTTTCACTGCTTTCCCAGGTCATTAGCAGAGAGCTAGATCAGAAGAGGAGCAGCCAGGACACAAATGGTGCCCATATGGGATGCCGGCACTGCAGGTGGAGGCCCAGCCTGCTATGCAACAGAACCATCCCCTCAGTGTGTATCTTAATACTTTTTAGAACTATATCTAAATTTTCTATCTTGTCATTGTAAATCATAAACTATTAATAGTAAATATTATGAAGGCGGTATTAATAATTCCAATATCTGGGTCTCCTATGTGCCTGATTCTATTGACTATAGCTTTGTCTTCATTTTCAGTAAAATCTGGTCTTCCTGTGTGCATGATTAGTTTTTGTTGAGAACATTTGTATGAAAAATTTGAAGCGTAATCTGTCTCTGGATGAGATAATTTAATTTATTTATTTGGATAGCTGAGACACAGATGATTGTCTTAATCCTATTAGGATCTAATAATTCAAAGTTCAGCTTCAGTCTTCAGAAAAATTTCAGTTTCCAGTTTGCATTTGTTCCAAGAACATAGCACATTAGAATCCCAAGCCTAGGTCATTTGTTATGGTTTTTCCACATTGGTGGGCCAAGAATTTCAGTATTTTATTTTCCTAAATATAATAAGATTATTTTCAGCTTCCTATCACTTTTACTTTAAAAACAGCAGAAATAACTAACTTCCAGAAATAATTCTAGGTGGAAAAGCAGCCCCATACATCAAGCCTTTCTCTTTGGAATTCTCTCCTCTTCTGGCTACTGGCCCAGCAAATTATCAATGATTTTAGTAACTTTCTTATTCCCTCAAGGGTTTCATCGTTAATATTTAATTTTATAGTTGTTTTGTAGGAGAGTTTACTGGAAACAGAATAATCATCAGAAAATAAAATCATTTTGTAAGAAAAATCTATTCATTTTCTTGACCTTTTTCTATTGCATTACCTGCTTTTTAAAAATGAATATGTAAATACTATTTGCATAATATAATTTTAATGAATATCTGCTAATGTACTTTATATTTCAAAAGCAAGAAAGCTTTGTTCCTACTTTTTAACAAAAAATTTAATGATAATTTGCGAATATTACACCAAGTGCTAAAAATATTGTGAGCACAAAGCTCATTGTCCTCAACCTCATGAAACTTAAAATCTAATGAGACAGACAAAAGTGCACAGCTATTTCCCTAAATATTCAACACAGAATTGCATCTCACTTAGAGAAGTAAAGGAAACCTCTGAAGAAGAGGTTAATTTAAAGAGAAATAAAAATAAATAGGAGTTATTTAGGCAACAAAGTAAAATGTAAATAAAAAAGCCTTAGATGAACAAGCAACACAGTGAGTTTCAGAATTTAAACAAAGAGCAGCATGGCCAGGAAGAGTGTGGTACTAGATGAACTGTTCATGGATATAGGAGGGACATGATTCACATTCTTGTAAGCCAAGTGTGTTAGTTACATTCTATAACGTAACAGCTTAAACCAATAAGCATCTCGTATCTCGCAGTTTCTGTTGATGAGGAATCTCGAAGTGGGTGAGCTTGGTGACTTCAGTTCAAGGAATCTCAGGAGGTAGCTGTCAAGGTGTCATCCAAGCTGCAGACCTCCGAAGGCTTGACTGGGGCTAGGGCATCCACTAACAAGGTGGCTTTCA
The DNA here is from genome assembly GCA_949820135.1 of Sylvilagus floridanus. Taxonomy (NCBI): domain Eukaryota; kingdom Metazoa; phylum Chordata; class Mammalia; order Lagomorpha; family Leporidae; genus Sylvilagus; species Sylvilagus floridanus. Next base: position 58,380,029 of record OX463235.1, read on the forward strand.
CATTTCTAATGCCAAGATAAGTCCAAGTATGGGTGCAGTTGTAGAAACAGAAGAATGCTTCATTACTACCAATGCCACTATATTTCCACTATTTTAAAAAATCCTTCCACCTCTAAGTTGTTAGAATATGGAAGTCCTTTCCTCTAAGAATATCTCTGAAAAGCCTTCCTATATGAAGAGAAAAATTCATATCTCTTATTTATATTTTAGCCAGCTGATTCCTTTCCCACACCTGCCTTCCTATGAATTATATCCTCCCTGCATTTGTAGAGCTGTCATCTGAAATACTATTTCTTGAGGGCCATAACTTTACCTTATTATCAAAATTTCTTCAGAAGACCTGGATAAACCTCATGTACTTGTACGTGAGAGGTATTTATTATTTTTTTTCCAGTTTCAAGAGGTTTCTCAAAGAGCATTTTAAATTTGGTATTAGAATGAAGTGTGTTGTTTAAAAATTAACTTTCTTGCACAGATGTATCATTTGTCCCTGTTCTGAAGCAATACTGTATAAGCACAAAATCATCTTCATCGAATTCTATCAGACTCATATAGAATTCGATCTGGAACACTACAGAAACTCCTGGCTCTTTTGTGGCAGGAGTACATCATGTGTTAGGGGCAACACACTTATGACTCAAAAAAGGAATGTTTTGAATCATCCGGAGTTCACAAGTTGTTAAAGATTTCAGAGAAGAAGTAAGTTGTAGGCAAAATTCAATATAAGGGTTAGTATGCAGGAGATCATCTAAGACATTTATAGTCTCCAATGCACATTTGTTTTAAAGATAAATCTAATGTATTACAAATAGAAATCCAATGCTTTTAGGAGAATAGATGCTGACAATCTAAAACTAAATGGAACAAAGCACCTTCAATAAATTCCGCAGTCAATGATCATTACTCTTTCATTTTATCATCATATTCCCAGAAATATCCTAGATTTTAACTGATGCAACAGCAGGATCCACTGCTATCAGAAAAAGAGCAGTAAGAACCTAATCTTAGGAGTCCATTATTCACCCGAATAAAATGATGAGTTGTTCAATATCCAAACTTGACCTTGAACTCAAAACTAGTCATTTGATGAAATTTAAAAGAAAATACTGGGGCTGGGGCTGTGGCGTAGTGGGTAAAGCTGCTGCCTGCAGTGCCGGCATGCCATATGGGTACCAGTTTGAGTCCCAGCTGCTCTACTTCTAATCCAGCTCTCTACTGTGGCCTGGGGGAGCAGTGGAGGATGGCTCAAGTCCTTGTGCCCCTGCACCCATGTGGGAGACTCCGAGGAAGCTCCTGGCTCCTGGCTTCGGATCGGCTCAGCTCTGGCATTGTAGCCAGCTGGAGAGTGAACCATCAAATGGAAGACCTCTCTCTCTCTCTCTCTCTCTCACTCTCACTCTCACTCTCTCACTCACTCTCTCACTCTCTCACTCTCTCTCTACCTCTGCCTCTCTGTAACTCTGCCTTTCAAATGAATCACTAAATCTTTTAAAAAAGAAAAATAAATACTAATCACAGCCTACTTCTCCAAATGTCTACTGTTTTAAAGCAAAAAAAAAAGAAAACAATTTGAAAATACCATTTTGGTTTGAGTGTTTTACTTGGCAACATATTCTGAAAACTTGGCAAGGTCAACGAGAGAGTCTGGTCACAAGTTTCAGCACCAATGAAAGGTCACTGCAAAACACAGTGAACGCCGGAGTCAGGGAGAAGGTCTATTGTTGGGTGGGGGAAACCTGACAGGCTGCCTCCCTGTACATGAGAGAACAGCAATTTCTTGTTCTGCTCAATGCAAAAGAAAGTACAATTTGCAGAAGAAAGGGTTAGCCATGCATTACTCTCCAGAGCATGAAACCCATCTAAGATTTTTCAAAAATAATAACATGGCACGAATGGTTCTGCTCTAAAAGCCACTGAAGTAACTGAAGTATTTTCTCTATTACTTCTCATCTAAGCTTTACTGAGAAGTAGAATCTACAATTCGTTCTTCCTCTGGTTTTGTGATGACTATTGACTAAAAATTGAGTCTCAGGCCACCAAAAAACATATGTGGGCCTCATTTATTAAGTTTATTGAAAGAAATTTAATTTAAAAAGTTCTATTCTTAATGAATGCACTTCATTCTTCAATATTAAAGAAAAGAGATCTGAGCTCTCATCATGATTATTTTTCAAGCTGTGACTGATGATTCATTAACACAGAGAAATTTGTGCTAAGTCCTGGCCATGCCTCAGGTATTGCTCTTCCTGTATTCTAGTGGGAAAAAAACAAAAACAAAACAAAAACAGTTCATATATCAGGTGGTAGAACATTAAAAGAAGAAAAACAGACAAAGAAACATAGAAAGTGTGGCATCATATGTATGCTATATATAAAGTCCTGAGGATGTATCTCTCAAATAAGGCAATGTTTGAATAGAGTTAGAATAAAATGAGTAAATGAATAATTCATAAGCCTGGAAGACTATTCTAGGAAAAGAAATCTGCAAAGGTCCTGAGGTAGGAGTGTTTAGCATGTTAGAGTAACTACAAAGGAAGCCACGGTAGATGAAGAGTCATGAATGAGAGGGCAAGTGGTAAGGGATAAAACAGGAGAGCTGGTAGGGTGAGATCATACAGGAGGTCGGCTTTTACTCCAAATGGGAAGACCGAAACCATTTGAGAGTTCTGAACACAGAGCCAACAAATTCAGGGGGCTCATAGGATGATAAAGGTAGGAAATAGGGCAACATGTCAAGTGTCTTTTCCTACCATTTTTGTGCCCCGTCCAACTTTTTTCCTAACAAGAGGATTCCAAGATGGCAAAATAAGAAGGGAGCTTACTGCTCTAGTCTAGGGAAAGACAGTTAAGAAAAAGTGGAGTGCAAACTCAGGGAAGAGCTATGGAGAAAACTGCAAAGGAAACTCCACCCAAATCAGAGGGATCCTGTGGATCTACTGGAAGATGTGGACAGGCATATCTTGGGACCCCAGCAACTGAGATTCTCAGCACTAGCTTTGGAGAGGGAGGTGAGGCCAGAATGCAGCGGCCCAAGCCACAGCTGATAAAGCTGCGGGAAGAGCTTGAAGCCCTGTGTGGGACAGTGTGCCTTTCAACCTAAAAGGGAAAAAAGTGGGCGCATTTCTCTCTCCCTGACCACCCAGCACTGGCATCCTGTCCCTAGCCAAAGAGGCCAAGCACCACTTTGGATATACACAACAGACGTGTCAGCTCGTGTCTGCACGCCTAGCAACCAGCTGAGAGGAGACACCTGAGCCTAGCTGGGAGCGTTGACTGGGAGTTGTGACTGTGGGAGCTTTGTGTGCTGGGACTGTGGAAACACTGTGGCTGTGTGGAAAGGCCTTCTACTTAATGGAGTATCTGCTCTTTCAGTGAATACCCAGAGGCATGTGCTGGGTGTAGCCAGTGAACTCTGTTCAGCGCTCTAGGGTGAGGAGAGGATCCAAGGCAACACCCAAGTTGGATGTGGTAAATCTTTAACACAAAAATTGTTAAAAGAGACAAAGAAGAGACGGCGCCGCAGCTCACTAGGCTAATCCTCCGCCTGTGGCGCCTGCACCCCGGGTTCTAGTCCTGACTGGGGCACCAGATTCTGTCCCGGTTGATCCTCTTCCAGTCCAGCTCTCTGCTGTGGTCCGGGAAGGCAGTGGAGGATGGCCCAAGTGGTTGGGCCCTGCACCCGTATGGGAGACCAGGAGGAAGCACCTGGCTCCTGGCTTCGGATCAGCGCAGTGCACCAGCCACAATGCACTGGCTGTAGTGGCCACCTAGGGGGTAAACCAACGGCAAAGGAAGACCTTTCTCTCTGTCTTTCTCTCTCTCACTGTGTAACTCTGCCTGTCCAAAAAGAGAGAGAGAGAGAGAGAGAGACAAAGAAGGATAATAATTAAGGGATCAGTTCAAGTGGAAAATGTGACTATTATAAATGTATATACACCTAATTACAGGGCACCCGGCTATGTAAAAGAAATGTTAAATGTTAATTGGTCTAAAGGGAGACAGAGAGATCAATACAACAGGAATTCAATATCCCACTTTCAGCAATGTACAGATCAACCAGACAGAAATCAGCCAGGAAGTAACAGAGTTCATCGACACTATACACCAAATGGACCTAATGGATATCTACAACTTTTCATCCTACAGCTGCAGAATACACATTCTTCTCACCAGTGCATGGAACATTCTCTAGGATAGGTCACATGGTAGGCCAAAAAATGAAATTCTGTTATTTGCAACAAAATGGATGAAACTGGAAAACATCATACTTAGTGAAATAAGCCAGTCCCAAAAGGAAATACCATATATTCTCCCTGATCTGTGGTAACTAATACAGTACCTAAAAGGTAATCTATAGAAGTGAAATTGACATTTGGAGATGAGAAGACTTTGAACAGACTTTTTATCAATTGTTGAGGAACAGTTCTTTCATTCTATTTATTTAACTCTTAATATAATTAATTTTATATATATAATTAACTGAAAATAGATCTTAGTTAAAAAAATGGGGATAAGAGAAGGAGGAGGAAGAACAGTGGGAGGATGGGTATGGTGGGAAGAATCAGTATGTTCCTCAAGTTGTTTTTATGAAACGCATGAAGTTTGTATATATTAAATGAAAAGTTTCTGAGAAAAAAATAAAAAAGAACAAAAAAATAAATAAATATGTGTTGGCTTCCTGTGAAGGCTAGTGAGGATAAACTATTAAATATTTGCTGTTCGTGCTGGGTTACACCTCCACCCTTTTAGCTCTGCTTGGGTCTTACATTATTATGCGGAAAGCTAAATAGAAAAGTTTTTTCTGGGCTATGGGTGAAAGTCCACCCATTCATTCAGAGGGATATTTACATGAGTCTTCCTACTGCTTTTTTCTCCCCTCCATCCTTTTAATCTACTGCAGCTTAAAAAGTGTTGGCTTCTCTTTAACAGACTTTTCGGTATGTATTCACTGCAAGTATTTATCTGTTAACAGGAACAATGATACTTCTTCACTAGCAGATTAGAAGATGAACAGCTATGGCACAGTCGGTTAAAGCCCCGGCCTACAGTACCTGTTTAAGTCCCAGTTGCTCCATTTCTGATCCAGCTCCCTGCTACTGCACCTAGGAAAGCATCAGGGGATGGCTCAAGTCCCTGGGCCCCTGCATCCATGGGAGAATCTCCTGACTCCTGGCTTTGAATTGGCTCAGCTTCAGATGTTGCAGCCATTTAGGGAGTGAACCAGCAGATGGAAGACTTTTCTATGTCTCTGTATCTGTCTCTAACTCTGTCTTTCAAATAATTAAAAATAAATACTTAATAAAAGAAGTTTAACAGTTTAAAGATCTTTACAAAATAAATCATTTTGGAGAAGTTTCTCTGAATATCAAATAACTATCTTGCTAATATAGTCAAGTGCCTACTTTTCCCTTTGTTGGAGCAAAAAGCCTGGGAATTAGCCTCTGAGAGGGAAAAGTACAAGGGAACATGATTTAAGAATAAAATTCATGCATTTCATTTGCTCAGAATTATTCCTGGAACAGCCATGATAAACGCCACATATTAAATCAATAAATGATGAATTATTCAACACATGATATGTACTAGTTCCCTCTTCCCTCTATAACAAATCACCACAACTTCATGATTTAAAATAATACAAATGTACTATCTTATAGAGTTCTAGAGATCTAAAGTCCGTGGTCTCACCAGGCTGAAATCAAAAGTCTGTAAGCAGTATTCCTTGGCAACGTACTCGAAATCCATTTGCTTGTCTTCTCCAGCTTCCAAAATTGCCTACACTCCTCGGTTCATGACTCTTCACTCTTATCTTCAAAGAGCAAGCCTCTGGTTTCTGCTTCTGTGATAATACAACGTTCTCTGAATTCGATCCTCTTGCCTCCCTATAAGAACTCTTACCGTCATATTGGGCCCACTCAGATAATCCAGGATAATATTTCATTTAAAAATCCTTAATCACATCTGCAACAATTCATTTGGTCATCATGAAAACATGTTCACAAGCTCAGCAGATTATGGCCTGGGCATCTTTGGGTGGCAATGATTCTGGTATATCACATGAGGCTAAAGAAATTGCCATTTTAAAAACATATAAAATTATACCTAACTCTCACGTGACGTACCTCAGTGATCACACATGATCAAAACCTCAAAGATTAATTATGAGAAGATGGCCTATAAAATCTTTGTTCTAAAAAGGGACCTTACTAATCGTGACAGAGGGCCAAAAACAATACTCCAAGATAACGGAAGCAAAAATAAGATAAAAAAAAATTTACTGGATTCATCAAAGGTGACCTTTGAGAGTAAATTACAGTCAAAATATCACATTAAAAAATAAAACAGAGGGGCACAGCATTGTTGTCCGCTGGGTTTAGCTGTGGCTCGTGGCAGCAGTATTTTAATATCAGAGCACTGACTCAAGTCCTGGCTGGCTGCTTCCAAGGCAGCTCTCTGCTGATGCACCGGGGAAGGTAGCAGAGAATGGCCCAAGTGCTTGGGCTCCTGCCACACGTGTGGCAGGGCCAGAGCGAAGTTCCCAGATCCTGTGTTCAGCCTGGTCCAAGCAAAACTGTTGTGGCCATTTGGGCAATGAACCAACAGATGGAAAATCTCTGTCAATCTTTCAAATAAACAAATCTTTAGAAAAGGGTGAGGGAAGAGGAGAAGGAGGAAGCAGAGGAAGAAGAGGAGGGCAAGCATCTCCTATCCGCAATCAGGAAGCTAGAAAGCCTAGGAAAAAACCCAAAGCAAGTAGAGGTATGAAGTAAAAAAATACTAGACAGGAAATAAATGAAATAGGAAATAGAAAAGCTAGAGCAAATGAACATAACAGTTTTTTTGAAAACTGGCAAAATTTTTAGCTTGACTAATGAAGAAAAAAAAGAAAAGATCAAATTAGTAAAATAAGAAATTAAAGAAGGGATAATACTATGGTTCAGAGAGAAAAAAAAGGATTTTAAGGAATTCTGTGGGATCATTTTATGTCAAAATAAGATGACACGTGAAATGGACAAATTCTCAGAAATATACAAACATCTAAAACTTATTTTAAAAATTAAAATTCTGAATATATGTTTACTAAGATATTTAATTAGTAATTAAATAAATTTTCCATCCATGCCATGAGGACACTGATATGCTGATAGAAACACTGAGTGAAGATTTTAAAAGGAAAACTAAAAATCAATATTCCTCATGAATACTGAACATGTAAATTCTCGACAAAACATATTATACATGGGTTGTTCATCTATACATTCAGCCAGCCATAGATCAAACTAGTTGGGGAAAAGTAGCATTTGTATTGAACTTGTATGGACTTTTTTTCTGTCATAGTTCCATAAATAACAGGATCTAACAATGATTTACAAATCATTTACACTGTAGTGTATATACCAACATATACCATATACCAACATATGTTTAGTGTTCTAATCATGTGTATCACTGTTTTGAAAATCTTAATATTCATTTTCAAATTTAGATTTAGACTACAATTAAGAAACAGTGACCCACTGGTAAACCTATTCCTGAATTTCAAGATTATTTCTTTTATGTATAAGGAAAGCAGCTTTGTCAGAGGTCTTAAGTGCTTCTATGAGTTTGGTAAAAATCAACCTAGATGCTAGTCCAAATAAAATTATTAAGGAAATTAAATTTTTTTCTGTCTTTATATTATCTTTCAGCTTTAAGCGTATGAAGCTGTCTATAGCTGCTTCTCAGAGGATTACAAAAGATAAAATTCACAGTTTCAAATTAAATATATAGAAAAGCATTAATTAAGTTGCATTTTTTCAGAGTGGCAAAACAGAAAAATATGATTGGACAGAGAAAGCAATAAAGTAGTGTCTTTGTAACAACTCGGCAATCTGTATGCAGCAATGCACACTTTCTACTTTACCAACCGATGTGCTTAATTGAATTCTGCATTATGTGGAATACAACCTTCTTTCTAGCTACTGATTGGAATTATATTATATCATTGTCCTACTTTAAAGATCGAGACACCTGCTTTGAGTTCTAACAATCCAACAGTGAATAACAAGGAGACTGAATTATCAAGCCCCAGAAGCCGAGTTTCTGTAATGAAATCCTTTGTTACTTTTCAAAAATGATCTTTGGAAAATGTAGAATGGGAAACAATACTTTCATTGATGAGAAATGAAGATTACTCTAACTTCCTTATGATGAAAATTTATGAGAACAAATAGCAGAAAGAATAGCAGAATGTCAATGTGTTAGAGCAAAAGAAAGTAAGAACTCAACAGAAAAGCTGATTTTTCCCCCAAATTTAGTTTCTAGTAGATATGAGTCAAAGTTCTTTCTTTTCTTGAGCTTCACTGTCAAGTCAGAAGAGTGTGATATTATTTCATGTTTAAACTGCATCTCTTTACTACCTGGTACAGAGAAGCAAATGTCAACTAGCATAAATTCTTAGTTTAAAAACCCCCTAGGTAATCTCTGTTCATATTACTTTTCTACGGTTGCATAGAAATTATTATTTAGTAACTTCTAACAAAACACTTATTTTTTCAGTTTGTAGAGGTCATAAATCTAGACACAGCTTATCTAAGTCCTCTGCTTTAGGTGTCACAAGGCTATTGTCTTCAAATGAAATGGGCTGTGTTCTCATCTGAAGGGCTGACTGATGGGAGAATCCATTTCTGAGCTCCTTCAGATGATTGTCAAATTCATCATGGTTCCTTGACTGAGGATCCCAAGTCCGGTGTTAGTTGTCAACTTGAGGCCTAGAGGACACACACAATTCCTAGAGAGCCTTAGTTTCTTGCCACATGGGCTTCTCCAACATGGCTACTTACTTCATGAAGCCCACAGAGTCCCAGTCTGCTAGGATGGAATCTTACATAAAGTGATGTACAATGGGAGTAGCATCCCATCATTTTTGCCATGTAACATGATCAGAAGAGTGAAATCCCCACTTTTGCCATGTTTTATTCTAACAACACTCAAGAGGAGAGGACCACACAAGGGTATGCACACTAGAAGACATGAAGCACTGGGAGTGGCCCAAGGTCTGTCCACCACACTGCTCTTTTGCTATTTCCATACTCAGAAACTCATAGCAAAGGCCTAAAAGATAGATATATATAGATATAGATATAGATATAGATATAGATATAGATATAGATACAGATACAGATATAGATATGGATATATCATTGAGATATGGTTGACATTTTCTGGAACAATGATTAATGGGCATTTCTTTAGGAATATGACCACAATAACACCCAATCTGTGCAGAAATGCTGGGACTCTGTAAGCAAGCTCCTCACCAGTGCCTTATTGGTTATATCCAATACCCTCACATCCAAAACCCTTGCAATAGGATCATACATGCTAACCCTAAAGAGACACCAGTTTAAAAGAGAACAGCCACAAGTTGCATTGCCACTTGCCATGGCAGGAAGATTTACATATCCTTATGCCTCTGTATTCTGAATGCAAAATTGCTTTGCTTTGAAAACTAGTAGCCTCAGCTTCTCCCACCTTAAAGACCCAGTTAATCAAATGCCAAAATAAAACAAACAAAAAATCCTTCCTTTCACATCCCTTTTTTTAGCTACAATATTCTGAGGATAAACACACACACACCTGTGATATCCTAGGGATGAATGGAACCATATCTGTCACCATATGTATTTGTTAGGAGGCATAAGTCCAGAAATCCCCTTAGGTACATGAAGAATGGGGGGAGGGGGGGTTTCATTCTCTTTTATTTTGAGCGAATAAATTGCACATCACATTCAGGTATGAAACTGATGATAGAATGATTCAAAAGCAAGTACTTGTTGTTGCTTTTGACGTAGCACTGAGGCACTTCCAAAGGCAACTCTCAGTTTAGACAAAAGTGATAAATCCTTAGCTGGGAAAGCATGAAGGGCTCTGAGGGAATAAAGGCACTTGTGAATCGAGAAGACGAGACGGCGCGGGTTGCCAGGAAACAGGCAACATGATCTGTAAGTGTTTATTTTTACTTTTAATTCTTGAAACGACTTTCTCTGGTGACCTGTGTGAGGCATGATCAAAGATTTAGTTCCCCTACTACTTAATCCCATAGTTAGTTATCTTGGTAACGTAAAGACGTTTTAAAGATTTTTTTAAAGTCCCTTTGCTTTTTGAGAACATAAGCAGGATAATGGAATCGTGCTGCACCTTCCTAACCACCCACTCCCAAACAACCACACTCAGCGGCCTGCAGAATCCATCCCGATGGACATCTTCAGAAGAGACAAGTGCTTAAAAACCAAGTGGGAAATAATTGTAATCATTCCAGGGGAAAAAAAAAAAAAAAAAAAAAGGAAGCTACTGGCTTGTATGGTAGGGGAGCGGAGTAAAAGGCGGCAAAGAAAAAGTATGGGAAATGGCTTAGAGGCCAAAGGGATACATTACTGCTGACTACCATAGATGGGATTTTAAAATCATATCTTCCAGTTCCCCATTATGGCTGCACATTAGAATCACTTTAGAAGCATTTCAAAAAATACTGATACCTGAACCTAATCCCGATTAATTACATCAGTGTCTGTGCAGGTGAGGCTCTGCCTCAGCTTGGTTTACTATCTTGCCAGGATATTGTAACGTGAAGCAATGGTTGAGAACCTCCGCTGAAAGCCCCCAAAATATCAGTTTTTATAAATACAAATGCCCTCTTCAGCAACAAGCCTGTTGTCTACACTTGCAAAATATGGGACACATCCACAAACCAGCATCAACCCTTTTGTGATAGTGCTCTGAATTTTTGGAAATCTCACAGTGCAACACTCTTGGCTGACCCATGGTCTATAGATAGGCTCTTAGATACCTCTGATGAGGCTACTGATTTCTGTTATTCACTCACCACCAGAAGTATGAAATACAACATTGTGTCTCAGGAAAATTGTCCATTGTCCATTGTTTACTAGCGTCACAAATACTTCCATTGCTTCTAGTTTGCGATTATATATAGAAATCAATTGATCAATCAAACTTGGTTCCTTGTCAACATTTTGCTAGCAGTTATTTATATGAGTTAGTGTTTAAGAGATTCAGAAAAGGGAAGAAATCCCATTTGGGCACCAGTTCAAGTCCCAGCTGCTCCACTTCTGATCAAGCTCCCTGCTAATGCACCTGGGAAGAGGCTGAAGCTTGCCCAAGTGCCTGGGCCCCTGCATCCCTGTGGGAGACCCAGAAGCTCCTGGCTCCTGGCTACAGATCTGCCTGTCCCCAGCTGTTACAGCCATTTGGGGAGGGAATCAGCAGATAGAAGCCGTCTCTCTACATGTAACGCTTTCAAATAAATTTTAAAAAAACTTTCTAAAAATAAAAAGTATAATTTTCAAAATTATATAGACCAGCTTTAAAATGATTATTTGCCATTGTGAACATTTTCAGGGATTTTTATTCTACACACAGATAGATACAGAAATATATCTAAATAACAATGAATAAGAAAGAGATGTGAAAGAAAACAAGAAAGATTGATGTCTGCCTTAGAAGAAATAACCAAGGCTCACTGATAAAAACAAAATTCTTGTTGAAACTAGTTCCATGATCTTAGTCAATGGATTATGAATTTGTTGATAAATCTGTTCTATAGATTTTAAGATTTTTGTTCAATGAAATGGATCAAAGCAAGTCAAATCAAGCATTTTTCAGACTTACCTTCACATTGCCCTCAGACATCATGGGAGCATTCCTTTATAGGCCTCTAAAATCATTTAAGACATACACTTTATTCTGCAACATTGGTAAGAATTAAGCATAAAACTCAGAATCTATTTGCAACATACTCCATGTCATCTGTGACAGCGGCTTTTCATTTAAACCCCATAGTCACTCTTTCCTTTTCTCCCACACGTATATTTCCAAAACTTTGCAAAAAACTTTTTCTGCTATAAACATTTAAAATGTATATAAAAATAGAATAATGAATGCAACAATCTCATAGTACACACTTAATTTCAACAATTATTAATATATAATCAATCTGTTTGTTCCATGTAAATTCTTACTTCCCCTTCTTCCTTAACATTGAAATATTTTAAAACATCCTAAGTATCAAATAATTTCCTTTGTGGATAATTCAGTGTGTAACTCCTAAAAGAATACTTAAAAGATCACTGATACCATGAAACCTAAAACCAGTCAGAATAACATTTACTCATTATTTTAATTTTCTTGTTTTCTTTTTAAAGTTGATTTCCTTAAATCACAGTTCAAAGAGGTACCATAAATTCAGTTTAAATGTCTATTAATATATTGCTTAAATGTTCTTAAATAAACTATTTTTGAATGGTTTTAGAGGTTCAGGAATTTGAGGGAAGCAGTACAAACGGTCCCCATATATGCTACACCCATTTACTTATTATAAACATCTTACTTTTTCGGTACATTTGTTAGAGTTAATGAATCAATATTAATACATTGTCTTAAGCCAGTATCTCTATTCCTATTTCTTTGCATTTTTCCAATGTCTTTTTAGGCCCAAGATTCCAGCCAAAGCACCCCATGATGTCTAGTGGCCCTATCTCCTCGGGTTACTTTTGACTATGCCAGCTTTACAGATCTTCCTTGCCACTGATGGCCTTCAGAGCCTTGAGGAGTAATAGTCCGCTATGTTGTATTTTTCTATTGAGAACCGTCTAATATTTTCTCATGATTAGACTGGATTATGGATGTTTGGAAAAAGACAACAGAGATAAATGAAAACAAGTGCCATTTTAACTACATGATATCCATCACTGGCTTCTCACTCTTAAGACTGACCTTGATCACCTTGCTGAAGATATGTTTGTCAGTTTCCTCCACCACTGTCACCATTATTTGCCTCATTGCCCTCATTTGCACATTGCAAAATGTGCAGCCTAAATATAAGGTAAAATTTTTCTGAAAACAGATTATTAATGATGCTAATGAAACTCAGTGATACACAAAATAAAACAAATATAAAATTTGATTAAATCTGGAAAACAATTTTGTGATATAACATGAAATTTCAGCAAAGCTACAGACATAACAAAGATAACCAAATAGAAATCTTGGAGCTAAGGCTGGTGCCATGGCTCAATAGGCTAATCCTCTGCCTGCGGTGCCAGCACCCCGGGTTCTAGTCCCGGTCGGGGCACCGGATTCTGTCCTGGTTGCCCCTCTTCCAGGCCAGCTCTCTGCTGTGTCCCGGGAGTGCAGTGGAGGATGGCCCAAGTGCTTGGGCCCTGCACCCCATGGGAGACCAGGAGAAGCATCTGGCTTTGGATCGGCATGGTGCACCGGCCATGGCAGCCATTGGAGAGTGAACCAACGGCAAAAGGAAGACCTGTCTCTCTCTGCTAGGAAGGAAGGAAGGAAGGAAGGAAGGAAGGAAGGAAGGAAGGAAGGAAGGAAGGAAGGAAGGAAGGAAGGAAGGAAGGAAGGAAGGAAGGAAGGAAGGAAGGAAGGAAGGAAGGAAGGAAGGAAGGAAGGAAGGAAGGAAGGAAGGAAGGAAGGAAGGAAGGAAGGAAGGAAGGAAGGAAGGAAGGAAGGAAGGAAGGAAGGAAGGAAGGAAGGAAGGAAGGAAGGAAGGAAGGAAGGAAGGAAGGAAGGAAGGAAGGAAGGAAGGAAGGAAGGAAGGAAGGAAGGAAGGAAGGAAGGAAGGAAGGAAGGAAGGAAGGAAGGAAGGAAGGAAGGAAGGAAGGAAGGAAGGAAGGAAGGAAGGAAGGAAGGAAGGAAGGAAGGAAGGAAGGAAGGAAGGAAGGAAGGAAGGAAGGAAGGAAGGAAGGAAGGAAGGAAGGAAGGAAGGAAGGAAGGAAGGAAGGAAGGAAGGAAGGAAGGAAGGAAGGAAGGAAGGAAGGAAGGAAGGAAGGAAGGAAGGAAGGAAGGAAGGAAGGAAGGAAGGAAGGAAGGAAGGAAGGAAGGAAGGAAGGAAGGAAGGAAGGAAGGAAGGAAGGAAGGAATCTTGGAGCTAAAAAATACAATTAACAAAACAAAAAATTACAATTGAGAACTTTAATAACAGTCAAGATCAAGCAGGAGAGTCTACAACTTGAAGTCATAAAATGACTATTCAGAGGGACAATTAAGAATGAAAAAGGAGTGAAGATAGTCTATAGGTCTTAAATAACATAATTAAGCAAATAAATATTCATCTTATGGTAATTTGAGAAAGAGAAAATGCACACAAAGTGTCAGAAATCTTACTTAATAAAGTAATTGCTGGGGACCAGTGCTGTGGCACAGTGGGTTAAAGCCCCAGCCTGTAGTGCCAGCATCTCATAGGCGCCGGATTGAGTCTCAGCTGCTCCACGTCCAATCCAGCTCTCTGCTACAGCCTGGGAAAGCAGTGGAAGTTGGCTCAACTCCTTGGGTCCCTGTAACCATGTGGGAGACCCAGAAGAAACTCCTGGCTCCTGGCTTTGGATCAGCTCAGCTCTGGCCATTGTGGTCATTTGGGAGTGCACCAGCAGATGGAAGACTCTCTCTTAGGCTCTACTTCTTTCAGAAGCTCTTTCAAATAAGTGAAATAATTCTTGTAAACAAAAAGTAATTGCTAAACCTCCAAAAAGGAAACCTGTTGAAATGAAATGGACACTATGAGAAAGAGAAACTTGATCAGCCCTTGTCCTGACTGTTGATGTACAACTTAATGCTTTATCCCTTTTAGTTTTTTTGTTGTTGTTGTTGTTCTACTTAATACTACTGGTTGAACTCTGTAATGAACACACAATTATTCTTAGGTGTTTAAATTTAACTGAAAAGTCATCCCTGTTAAATATAAGAGTGGGAGTAAGAGAGGACATGTACAATTTTGTTCATGCTCATGCTGACTCGCCCCAAATGGTGGAGTTAGAAATGTGCCAGGGGATTCCAAATCAATCCCATCAAGGTGGCATGTGCCAATGCCATCTCACTAGTTCAAGTGATCAGTTTCAGTTGTTGCAGAAAAATAAGCTTATCTTTTCCATTTTCCATAAACTTTTGAAGTCCCTTCATATGTATTTGCATAAATAAAAAACAGGTTTTCAAGGAGAAATCAAAAATTTTCTGGAAGTAAGTGAGGATAACAGCACAATATATCAAAACTTACAGGATACAGCAAAAGCAGTGTTAAGAGAAAAGTTTATATCAATAGGTGCCTACATCAAGAAATTGGAAACGCACCAAATAAATGAGCTTTCGTTGCGTCTTAAGGAGCTAGAAAATCTGCAGCAAACCAGACCCAAATCTAGTAGGAGAAGAGAAATAATTAAAATCAGAGAAGAGCAGAGCCAAGATGGCGGAATAGTGAGGACGCGCACTAGCAGTCCACAAAAAGATAGTTTAATAAAAACAGAGTTACTGTAGCCTCAGGAAAAATCTCACGGAAAAAAATGCAGTGGAAATTCTTCCGGACCCAGTGAATGAGACGCAGAGGACCTAGGGGAAAGTAAGTTTGCGAACGGCAAATCGTGCCTTAGTGGCACGGGAGCTGCCGGGAGGGACGGGAACCGGACGGAACACAGTCGCCATTGGATTCGAGCGCTTAAACGGGAGCCGATACAGGGATCCCGAGACACTGGCGGGGGGAAGCAGACCCCACGGGGGAAACAGCACAATTGAGGCGAGCCCACACGGACACTAGCCTCTTTCGTCGCCCACCCTGCTAACTCGAGCTAGACTGAACGCAGTGGGACGGCGCGCGCCCGCCGGCTGCAACGGAAGCCGGGCGGAACACAGTCGCCATTGGAACTGAGCGCTTGAACGGGTGCCGATACAGGGATCCCGAGACACTGGCGGGGGGAAGCAGACGCCACGGGGGAAACAGCACAATTGAGGCGAGCCCACACGGACACTAGCCTCTTTCGTTGCCCACCCTGCTAATTCTAGCTGGACTGAACGCAGTGGGACGGCGCGCGCCCGCCGGCTGAACCGGAAGCCGGGCGGAACACAGTCGCCATTGGAACTGAGCGCGTGAACGGGAGCCGATACAGGGATCCCGAGACACTGGTGGGGGGAAGCAGACCCCCCACGGGGGAAACAGCACAATTGAGGCGAGCCCACACGGACACTAGCCTCTTTCATTGCCCACCCTGCTCACTCAAGCTAGACTGAACACAGTGGGACAGCGCGCGCCCGCCGGCTGAACCGGAAGCCGGGCGGAACACAGTCGCCATTGGAACTGAGCGCTTGAACGGGGGCCGATACAGGGATCCCGAGACACTGGCGGGGGGAAGCAGACCCCCCACGGGGGAAACAGCACAATTGAGGCGAGCCTGCACGGACACTAGTCTCTCTCGTCACCCACCCTGCTAATTCGAGCTAGATTAAACGCAGTGGGACAAGGCGCGCCCGCCCGCCCGCCCGCCCATCACTGAGGCAGACGGAACCAAAAACCCGAGGCTGTAGAAACCTGAAGGGGATCCAAAAACTGGGAACACACCGCATCCAAAAACTGGGAACACACCGCGCACACAAACTCCGTTACCTTGACAACCCAGAGAAAGAGTGTGGGGAAAAAAAAAAAATGCCAAATAAAAACAGATTCCGAGGGAGCAAGATCAAGGAAGACGCTATGATGACCCCAAACGGAAAAGACACCCCAAGTCAGGATTGTGAAGATAATGAGATAGAAGAAATGCAAGAAGCAGATCTCAAAGAATTGATAAGAACATTAAGAAGTTCTCAAAAACAAATTCTTGAACTACAGAAATCTTTAATGGATAAGATAGAAAATCTCTCTCGCGAGAATGAAGTACTACGGAGAAATCAAAACGAAATGAAACAACTAGTAGAACAAGAAGCTACGATAGTGACAAAAAATCTTAATGAATTGAAGAATTCAATAGATCAAGTGACAAGCAATCTTGAGGGCCTTAAAACCAGAATGGGTGAAGCAGAAGAGAGAATATCGGACCTAGAAGACAGAGAACAGGAGAGGAAACAGTCAAACCAAAGACAAGAAGAGGAAATTAGAAAACTAAAAGATATTGTCGGGAATTTACAGGATACTATTAAAAAACCCAACATTCGGGTTCTAGGTGTTCCTGAAGGTATGGAGAGGGAGAAAGGATTAGAAGGCCTTTTTAGGGAGATACTAGCAGAAAACTTTCCAGGCTTGGAGAAAGACAGAGAAGCTAATCCAGGAAGCTCATAGAACCCCTAATAAACATGACCAAAAGAGATCCTCTGCACGACATATTGTAATTAAACTCACCACAGTGAAGCAAAAAGAAAAGATCCTAAAATGTGCAAGAGAGAAACGTCAGATTACTCTCAGAGGATCTCCAATTAGACTTACAGCTGACTTCTCAACAGAAACCCTACAAGCTAGAAGGGAATGGCGAGACATAGCCCAGGTACTTAGAGAGAAAAACTGCCAGCCCAGAATATTATACCCTGCAAAGCTCTCATTTGTGAATGAAGGTGAAATAAAGACCTTTCATAACAAACAAAAATTGAAAGAATTTGTTGCCACTCGTCCAGCCCTGCAAAAGATACTTAAAGACGTGTTACACACAGAAACACAGAAACACGACCATCAACATGAAAGAAGGTAAACGAAGGGAACCTCACGGCAAAAGATCACAGGGAATTCAAAGCATACATTAGAAAATATCTGGCAAATGGCAGGGCAAACTTACCACTTATCAATAGTCACATTGAACGTTAAAGGTCTAAACTGTCCTGTTAAAAGACAGAGATTGGCTGATTGGGTTAAGGAACAAAAACCATCTATTTGCTGCCTACAAGAAACACATCTTTCCAACGAAGATCCATACAGACTGAAAATAAAAGGATGGAACAAGATATACCATGCCAACAGAAATGAAAAAAGAGCGGGTGTAACCATCTTAATATCGGACTACATAAACTTTAACACAAAAACTGTTAAGAGAGACAAAGAGGGGCACTATATAATGATTAAGGGATCAATACTACAGGAAGATATAACAATTCTCAATGTATATGCACCTAATTACAGGCCACAGGTTTATTTAAAAAATTTGTTAAGAAACTTAAAGGGAGACTTAGACCCCAACACAATAGTACTGGGGGACTTCAATACTTCACTCACAGATATTGACAGATCGACAGGACAGAAGATCAACAAGGAGACAGTAGATTTAAACAACACTATAGCCCAAATGGATCTAACAGATATCTACAGAACTTTTCATCCTACAAGTAATGCATTCACATTCTTCTCAGCAGTACATGGAACCTACTCTAGGATTGATCACATATTAGGCCATAAAGCAAGTCTCAGCAAATTCAAAAGAATTAGAATCATACCATGCAACTTCTCAGACCATGAGGGAGTGAAGTTGGAAATTAGCAACTCAGGAATCTCTAGAGCATATGCAAACACATGGAGATTGAACAACATGCTCCTGAATGAACAATGGGTCACTGAAGAAATCAAAAGAGAAATCAAAAATTTTCTGGAAGTAAATGAGGATAACAGCACAACATACCAAAACTTATGGGATACAGCAAAAGCAGTGTTAAGAGGAAAGTTTATATCAATAGGTGCCTACATCAAGAAACTGGAAAGGCACCAAATAGATGAGCTTTCAATGCATCTCAAGGATCTAGAAAATTTGCAGCAAACTAGACCCAAATCTAGTAGAAAAAGAGAAATAATCAAAATCAGAGAAGAAATCAACAGGATTGAATCCAAAAAAACATTACAAAAAATCAGCCAAACGAGGAGCTGGTTTTTTGAAAAAATAAACAAGATTGACACCCCATTGGCCCAACTAACTAAAAAAAGAAGAGAAAAGACCCAAATCAGTAAAATCAGAGATGAAAAAGGAAATATAACAACAGACACCACAGAAATCAAAAGAATCATCAGAAATTACTACAAGGACTTGTATGCCAGCAAACAGGGAAACCTATCAGAAATGGATAGATTCCTGGACACATGCAACCTACCTAAATTGAACCAGGAAGACATAGAAAACCTAAACAGACCCATAAGTGAGTCAGAAATTGAATCAGTAATAAAGGCCCTCCCAACAAAGAAAAGCCCAGGACCAGATGGATTCACTGCTGAATTCTACCAGACATTTAAAGAAGAACTAACCCCAATTCTTATCAAACTATTCAGAACAATCGAAAAAGAGGGAATTCTCCCAAATTCCTTCTATGAAGCCAGCATCACCTTAATTCCTAAGCCAGAAAAAGATGCAGCATTGAAAGAGAATTACAGACCAATATCCCTCATGAACATAGATGCAAAAATCCTCAACAAAATTCTGGCCAATAGACTGCAACAACACTTCAGAAAGATCATCCACCCAGACCAAGTGGGATTCATCCCTGGTATGCAGGGATGGTTCAATATTCGCAAAACAATCAACGTGATACACCACATTAACAGGCTGCAGAAGTAAAACCATATGATTATCTCACTAGACGCAGAGAAAGCATTCGATAAAATTCAACACACTTTCATGATGAAAACCCTAAGCAAACTGGGTATAGAAGGCACATTCCTCAATACAATCAAAGCAATTTATGAAAAACCCACGGCCAATATCCTATTGAATGGGGAAAAGTTGGAAGCATTTCCACTGAGATCTGGTACCAGAAAGGGATGCCCACTCTCACCACTGCTATTCAATATAGTGCTGGAAGTCTTAGCCAGAGCTATTAGGCAAGAAAAAGAAATTAAAGGGATACAAGTTGGGAAGGAAGAACTCAAACTATCCCTCTTTGCAGACGACATGATTCTTTATTTAGGGGACCCAAAGAACTCTACTAAGAGACTATTGGAACTCATAGAAGAGTTTGGCAAAGTAGCAGGATATAAAATCAATGCACAAAAATCAACAGCCTTTGTATACACAGACAATGCCACGGCTGAGGAAGAACTGCTAAGATCAATCCCATTCACAATAGCTACAAAAACAATCAAATACCTTGGAATAAATTTAACTAAGGACATTAAAGATCTCTACAATGAAAATTACAAAACCTTAAAGAAAGAAATAGAAGAGGATACCAAAAAATGGAGAAATCTCCCATGCTCATGGATTGGAAGAATCAATATCATCAAAATGTCCATTCTCCCAAAAGCAATTTACAGATTCAACGCAATACCAATCAAGATACCGAGGACATTCTTCTCAGATCTGGAAAAAATGATGGTGAAATTCATATGGAGACACAGGAGACCTCGAATAGCTAAAGCAATCTTGTACAACAAAAACAAAGCCGGAGGCATCACAATACCAGATTTCAGGACATACTACAGGGCAGTTGTTATCAAAACAGCATGGTACTGGTACAGAAACAGATGGATAGACCAATGGAACAGAATAGAAACTCCAGAAATCAATCCAAACGCCTACAGCCAACTTATATTTGATCAACGATCCAAAACCAGTCCCTGGAGTAAGGTCAGTCTGTTTAATAAATGGTGCTGGGAAAACTGGATTTCCACGTGCAGAACCATGAAGCAAGACCCCTACCTTTCACCTTACACAAAAATTCATTCAACATGGATTAAAAATTTAAACCTACGACCCAACACCATCAAATTACTGGAGAGCATAGGAGAAACCCTGCAAGACATAGGTACTGGCAAAGACTTCTTGGAAAAGACCCCAGAAGCACAGGCACTGAAAACCAAAATTAACTACTGGGATTGCATCAAATTGAAAAGTTTCTGTACTGCAAAAGAAACAGTCAGGAAAGTGAATAGGAAACCAACAGAATGGGAAAATATATTTGCAAACTATGCAACAGATAAAGGGTTGATAACCAGAATCTACAAAGAAATTAAGAAACTCCACAACATCAAAACAAACAACCCACTTAAGAGATGGGCCAAGGACCTCAACAGACATTTTTCCAAAGAGGAAATCCAAATGGCCAACAGACACATGAAAAAATGTTCAAGATCCCTAGCAATTAGGGAAATGCAAATCAAAACCACAATGAGGTTTCACCTCACCCCGGTGAGAATGGCTCACATTCAGAAATCCACCAACAATAGATGCTGGAGAGGATGTGGGGAAAAAGGGACACTAACCTCTCTGTTGATGGGAATGCAAACTGGTAAAGCCACTATGGAAGTCAGTCTGGAGATTCCTCAGAAACCTGAATACAACCCTACCATACAACCCAGCCATCCCACTCCTTGGAACTTACCCAAAGGAAATTAATTTGGCAAACAAAAAAGCCGTCTGTACATTAATGTTTATTGCAGCTCAATTCACAATAACTAAGATCTGGAACCAACCCAAATGCCCATCAACAGTAGACTGGATTAGGAAATTATGGGACATGTACTCTACAGAATACTATACAGCAGTCAAAAACAATGAAATCCGGTCACTTGCAACAAAATGGAGGAATCTAGAAAACATCATGCTGAGTGAATTAAGTCAGTCCCAAAGAGACAAATATCATTTGTTTCCCTTGATTGGCGATGACTAACTGAGCACCAAAGGGGAAACCTGTAGAAGTGAAATGGACACTATGAGAAACAGTGACTCGATCAGCTCTTGTGCTGACTGTTGTTGTACAATGTAATACTTTATCCATGATAGTATTTTTTTTTTCTCTTTATCCTAGTACTAGTGGTTGAACTCTGTAATTAACACACAATTATTCTTAGGTGTTTAAGTTTTAACTGAAAAGTGATCTCTGTGAAATATAAGAGTGGGAATAAGAGAGGGAGGAGATGTAAAATTTGGGACATGCTCAATCGGAACGGCCCCAAATGATGGAGTTAGAATTGTGCCAGGGGTTTCCAATACAATCCCATCAAGGTGGCATGTACCAAGGCCATCTCATTAGTCCAAGTGATCAATTTCAGCTCACAATTGATCACACTGATAGGTCTAAGAGTCAAAGGGATCACACAAACAAGACTAGTGTCTGCTAATACTAACTGATAGAATGAAAATGGGAGAGAATGATCCAACATGGGAAGCAGGATACACAGCAGACTCATAGAATGGCAGATGTCCTAAATAGCACTCTGGCCTCAGAATCAGCCCTTAAGGCATTGGGATCTGGCTCAAGAGCCCATGAGAATATTTTAGGCATGGAAAGCGAAGACACTCTGGAAAAAACAGAAGACCTAAATGAAAGATCTCTGCGAGTGAGATCCCAGTGGAAAGAACGGGGCCATCAAAGAAGGAGGTACCTTTCTCTGAAGGGAGGAGGGAACTTCCACTTTGACTATGGCCCTGTGGGAATAAGATCGAAGTCGGCGAACCCTAAAGGCTTCCATAGCCTCGGCAACTCATGACCAGAGCCTAGGGAGATTACTGACGCCATAAACAAGAGTGTCAAATTGTTAAATCAACATCAGGAGTCACTGTGTACTTACGTCTCATGAGGGATCTGTCCTTAATGTGTTATCCAATGTGAAGTGATGCTATTACTAGTACTGAAACAGTATTTTTACACTTTGTGTTTCTGAGTGGGTGCAAACTGATGAAATCCTTACATAGTATATATTGAATCGATCTTCTTTATATAAAGATAATTGCAAATGATTAAAAAATCTTGGTGTTAAATTGGAAATTGCATAGACAATTAATCAATTTTTTTAAAAAAAAATCATGTAGGATCTCTGTCCTTTATGTGCTGTACATTGTGAATTAATACTATAACTAGTACTCCAACAGTATTATCATTTTGTGTCTCTATGCGAGGGCAAACCGTTGAAATCTTTACGTAATATGTACTAAATTGATCTTCTGTGTATAAAGAGAATTGAAAATGAATCTTGATGTGAACAGAAGGGGAGAGGGAGCGGGAAAGGGGAGGGTGGGGGGAGGGAGGGAAGTTGTGTGTGGGGGGAGCCATTGTGGTCCATGAGCTGTTCTTTGGAAATTTATATTCTTTAAATAAAAGCTTTATAAAAAAAAAAATCAGAGAAGAAATCAACAGGATTGAATCCAAAAAAATTTACAAAAAATCAGCAAAGGCCGGCGCCGTGGCTCAACAGGCTAATCCTCTGCCTTGCGGCGCCGGCACACCGGGTTCTAGTCCCGGTCAGGGCGCCGGATTCTGTCCCAGTTGCCCCTCTTCCAGGCCAGCCCTCTACTGTGGCCCAGGAGTGCAGTGGAGGATGGCCCAAGTGCTTGGGCCCTGCACCCCATGGGAGACCAGGTAAAAGCACCTAGCACCTGGCTCCTGCCATCGGATGAGCGCGGTGCGCCGGCCGCAGCGCGCCGACCGCGGCAGCCATTGGAGGGTGAACCAACAGCAAAGGAAGACCTTTCTCTCTGTCTCTCTCTCTCTCACTGTCCACTCTGCCTGTCAAAAAATAAATAAATAAATAAATAAATTTAAAAAATCAGCAAAACGAGGAGGTGGTTTTCTGAAAAGTAAACAACATTGACACCCCATTGGCCCAACTAACTAAAAAAAGAAGAGAAAAGACCCAAATCAATAAAATCAGAGGTGAAAAAGGAAACATAACAACAGACACCACAGAAATAAAAAGAATCATCAGAAATTACTACAAGGACTTGTATGCCAGCAAACAGGGAAACCTATCAGAAATGGATAGATTCCTGAACACATGCAACCTACCTAAATTGAATCAGGAAGACATAGAAAACCTAAACAGACCCATAACTGAGACAGAAATTGAAACAGTAATAAAGGCCCTCCCAACAAAGAAAAGCCCAAGACCAGATGGATTCACTGCTGAATTCTACCAGACATTTAAAGAAGAACTAACTCCATTTCTTCTCAAACTATTCAGAACAATTGAAAAAGATGGAATCCTCCCAACTTCTTTCTATGAAGCCAGCATCACCTTAATCCCTAAGCCAGAAAAAGATGCAGCATTGAAAGAAAATTACAGACCAATATCCCTGATGAACATAGATGCAAAAATCCTCAATAAAATTCTGGCCAATAGAATGCAACAACACATCAGAAAGATCATCCACCTAGACCAAGTGGGATTTATCCCTGGTATGCAGGAATGGTTCAATGTTCACAAATCAATCAATGTGATACACCTCATCCATATTATTTTATGGCTTGATAATATTTTTTATTTTTGTCATGGAACAATACCCCACTGTATGTATGTACTACATTATGCTTCTGCATTCATCTTTGTAAGGACATTTTGTGTGCTCTTGCATTTGAGCAATTGTGAATAAAGCTATTATAAATATTAAACATGGGTTTATGTGTGCACCTAAATTTTCACATCTGTTAGCTAAATATCTAGGAGCACAACCACTGTATCATTTGCTAAAACTTTACTAGCCATTTTAAGAAAGTGACGTCCCAGCCGGCGCCGTGGCTCAACAGGCTAATCCTCCGCCTTGCGGCGCCGGCACACCGGGTTCTAGTCCCGGTCGGGGCGCCGGATTCTGTCCTGGTTGCCCCTCTTCCAGGCCAGCCCTCTGCTGTGGCCCAGGAGTGCAGTGGAGGATGGCCCAAGTGCTTGGGCCCTGCACCCCATGGGAGACCAGGAGAAGCACCTAGTACCTGGCTCCTGCCATCGGATGAGCGCGGTGCGCTGGCCGCAGCGCGCCGACCGCGGCAGCCATTTGGAGGGTGAACCAACGGCAAAGGAAGACCTTTCTCTGTGTCTCTCTCTCTCACTGTCCACTCTGCCTGTCAAAAAAAAAAAAAAAAAAAAAAGAAAGTGACGTCCCAAACAATGTAACACTTTTAATTCCAGCAATCTTAAGTGAAATAAGTCATGCAGTGACTTACACTGGATGCCCAAACACTGGATGCCTCATTTCTACATAGAATATGGAAGCTGTGACTTATAGAAGTAGACAGCAGATACCAGAGACCAGAAAAGAGAGAGTTGGAGAGACATTGGCCAGAGGATACAAACTCACTCAGACAGGAGGACTCAGATCAAGAGAGCTATTGTACAACATAATGATGGTCGTTAATAACCATGCACTGTGTTTTTGAAAACTGTTGAATGTAGATATCTTTAACCACACACACACACACACAAAAACTAAGTCTGTGATGAGTTGGTAATTTCTGTCTTGTATACACACCTCAAAACAACACCTTTTACACAATAAATATGTGTAGTTTTCTTTTCAACAGAAAAAAAAAGAGTGGAGGAGGGAGGGAGGGAGGAAGGGAGAAAGATGGAAGGGAAAGATAGGGGGAGGAAGGGAGGGAGGGAGGAGGGAAAGGAGAGGAGGAAGGAGAGGGGAAGGGAGAAAGGGGGAGGGAGGGACAGAAGGAGGAGGGAGGAAGGAGAGTTCCTGCTGTATTACATTCAAAACATACCAGTAATTGGCTTTTTTCATCTTGTCTTCTAATCTACATGTTCTTATTTTTTATTCCCTTGCAGTTTATATGTTAAAGAAATTGTAACTTTATTCTCTAGAGATACTACTTTCTAGTTTTTTCTCCCAATGTTTTTCTGTCCCCACCATTGCTTGGAACTAAAAGTTAGATCTAGAAGCATGACCAGATGTAAGTTTGATTTTTTTTTGGCAAGAACTCTTCGTAGGTAGTATAGTATGTCACCTATTTCATCCTATTCAGAGACACAATTTCTCTGTGACTTTCTTTCTGACCTTAAGCCTGACAAGTACCCTTAACTGTGGTGACTCTGAGGTGTTATTTATAATGGTCACCACCAGTATTTCTTTGAATATGTTTAGTGCCATTACCTAGAGCCCATGAAAAAGGTTCTCTCTCTTGGCCAGTGCCATGGTTAATCCTCCACCTGATGCACCAGCATCCGATATGGGCACCAGTTCCAGTTCTGGCTGCTCCTCTTCCAGTCCAGCTCTCTGCTGTGGCCCAAGAAGGCAGTGGAGATGGCCCAAGTGCATGGGCCCCTGCACCCGCATGGGAGACCAGGAAGAAGCACCTGGCTCCTGGCTTCGGATCGCGGCAGCGCCAGCCTTAGCGGCCAATTGGGGAGTGAACCAATGGAAGGAAGACTTTCTCTCTGTCTCTCTCTCTCACTGTCTGTAACTCTACCTGTCAAATAAATAAATAAAAATCTTTAAAAAAAAAAAAAAGAAAGAAAAGAAAAAGGTTCCCTCTCATTTTTAAACAGCCCCAAATGAAAATGACTGTCTTTTGTATTTCCTCACAAATTTATATGATTTGTTTAGTTTCTCTTGGTCACTATAAAGCAAAAGCTGTGCTAGCAATTACTAATTTTTAGGTACCAAGTATTGGTTTCATACTATAAGTTGCTCATTAGTTTCAGGTAACTCTGCAGATATGACCCACTGTAGTATGCTAATCCAATTCTTTCCACCAATTTTATCCACTCTGTAGCCTTAAAATAATTATGTTTTTATGCCCTTTCCTTATCTCTTCATGACCACATTCATGCCTGAAATAACATTGTACACAGTTTCACATCATAAATCCGTTATTGAAGCTCTTTAATCATTCTCTTTTCAAAACTGTCTCCAATTTATTCATCTGGCATGTTTTGAGCATTGTTTCCTCCCAACCCCCAAAGCCAGTTGCAGAAGGAAGGTACGAACTATATCAGTGTTGAGAACTGGCTGCAGCAGTTAAGACACACTTGGGGGCTGGCATTGTGGCACAGTGAGCTAAGCTGCTGCTTGCAATTCTGGCTTCCCGCAGCAGAGTGCCAGTATGAGAAACAGATACTCTGTTCAATCCAGATTCTTGCTAAGGCATCTAGGAAAGCAGCAGAAAATGATCCAAGTGCTGGGGCCCTGCCACCCATTGGGAGACATGGATGTGATTCTCATCTCCTGACTTTGGCCTAGCCCTGATCTGGCTGTTTAGGCCATCTGGGGAGTGAACTAGTGGATGGAAGATCATTAGGGATGTCTTTCACTGTCTCCCTCTCCCCTCTCAGACTTCCAAATAAATAAATATTTTTAAAAAGTGAGGAGATCAGTAGCTGAAATGCTCCCCACCCAAAAAAAGATACTGTTGAGATATCACATCCAATGTTGGAGTGCCTGGGTCCAAGCTGCGGCTCTGCTTCCAGTTCCAGCTTTCTGCTAACGTGCACCTTGAAGCAGCAAGTGATGGTTAAGCACTTGTATCTCTGCCACCTACATGGGAAACCCAGCTTGACTTCGTAGCTAGTGTCCATGTCACTTCACAGGTTTCCCCTTTGGTGCTCAGTTAGTCGTTGCCGATCAGGGAAAACATATGATATTTGTCCCTTTGGGACTGGCTTAATTCACTCAGCATAATGTTTTTAATGTGTCTTTTAATGTTATGTCTTTTAAAAATACTAGGTGAATAGGGAAGCATCTCAGTTTTTAAATTTTCTCATTTTGCTTCTTTGGCAACATCAAGGAAGTATGTTACTGTGGAAAGAGCTTGGACAAGGGTCCCAGCAGCTCCGGGTTGAAATTCTGCTTCTGACTTGAGCAAGTCATCTAACCTTCCTCAGCTTCAGTTCCCTCAACTCCAAGGTAGAAACATAATATCTACCCCAGCTGTCATCCCAAAATACTGTGAAAATCAAAATCCTGTTTATTTCTGAGACGCCTGTATGTTAAGCTTTTGTAGTGTCCCAGGAGGTATGTTAAACATATGCTATGTGTTATGTCATTAGAATAAAATGACATAGTAACACCAAAAAAAAATAAATAAATAAAAATAAAAATACTAGGTGAACATTATTCTCACTGTTAGAAATATTTCATTCAAAATTTTGATGCAATTATTTCTCAATGATAATTCCTAAGGTTTTTGGTCCCATTTCATATTCCCCCCAACCTAAGACTCTAATACCCACAATATAATGTATATCCTTCTTAACTTCAAAATCTACTTTGGACCAAATATTCTCAAGGCAACTTCTCTTATGGATCAAATTCACCCTAAAGCGGAGAAATACCTTTGTTTTTAAAACTCTCTTTTAAACTTTAAAGAAAATCAAAACACTGGAGAGATTCTTAGACTAAATTAGTGCATCCACAGCTAAACTAAATTCCTTATCTTAACTTAGCAATCAGATCACATGTTTTTTAAATTCTATCACCTTCCTATTTCTCCTCAAAAGGAAAGCAAGGGGAAAATGGCCATTGCAAACTAGTCTCATTGGCATGCAATAAAAGGTTGCTTTCATTCTTCCGAACTGATCAAAGTTTCTAGTAACAAAATTGTCTCTTTGAGCCCTCAAATGAGTTATTAAAATTCACCTTCATTTTAAGCTGAAATGGGACATAATAGCCTACTCTTCCACAAACTAGATACTTTGCTGTTGATTTTTCGCTGTTTGAGACTTTAAGTAGGTTTTAAACCACAAGGCACTACTCATTTTCCAGAAAATTTGAATTGATGTAAATTTCACCAGAGACTATCACATATAATAAAACAAAAAACATATTACAATCATTTCCTTTCCATAGTCTATTAATTTGGTAATCCTATCAAAAAGTTATTAAATTCCATCTGTCACAATTTTTTTTATAAACCAATTCTATTTATTGTTCATGATTTTGTTACCTTTGAGAGGTTTTTACAGGTTCTTCTTAATAGTTGTCCCATTACTGAAGGATTTCAGTTACATTCACTGAACTGTAATTACCATGATAGCCTTTCTTTCTATCCTGGAAAATTGATACAATGTTGGCATTCAATCCTGTCATTTCCCAGTTCTCAGTACATTTTCATAAATAACCATCAGCAGTGGTTCAGTAAGTTTCTCAACAAAATCCATTAACACTTTAGATGGTAGATCATTGAGACCTTGCACGCTTATTTTTCCCAAGTGTACCCTTACCTGTTTTTAATCAACAGCTCTTTTTGAAAGTATTACATTAAATTGAAACCCTGGAGTGAAAATAATGACTTTGTTTAAAGCGATTTCTTTGTGAAATACAATTCCTATTTGGACACCATATACTAAGAACAGTAATATTCTGAGGAAACACACATGTGGGCGGGTAACACGCAGTGTAAGATCCATGTTTATAAACTCTCTCTTCCCTACTGTGAGTATTCCAGCCTGTGTTTCTTCCTCAAGCTTGTATGGCAGACATTTTGTTTGTATCCTGGGGCATCTTCTAAAGTATGTGAATGTGAAAGTGAGTGTCATATTTACCTGAACGATTTACATCATGGACATTAGAATCGGTTAAACAGACCATCACCACCTCCCACCTCTCTCTCTCTCTCTCTCACGTACACACACACACACTCCTGCAAACTAACCTATAAAACCCGTGAGTGTGATCTTGTTTAGAACAGGCATTTTTGCAGATGTCAGTATATTAAACATCTTGAGACGAGACGATATTGAAAAAGGTATCCCATTAAAAGAAAGAGACTGAAAACCAGACACACACAGTGGACGGATCGTGGGGAGACAGAGACCGAGATTAGAGTTCTGCTGCTGTGAACTGAGGGATGCCAAGGACCGAGGGCCCCTGGAAGCAAGCAGAGAGGCCTGGAGCAGATACTTCAAGCCTCCAGAAGGGCTCAGTGCTGCTTGTACCATGGTCCTGGGCTTCCGGTCCCTACACCTGTGAGAGATCACAATGCTGCTGGTCCCAGGCTACCAGGTGTGTGGGACTTTCTTACAGCAGCCATAGGAAAGCAATTCTAACACTTTGGTGGGAATTGTAAAATGATGGCCATTTTTTGAACATAAAAATCTCTTATTATGTTATATAATTTTGGGTTCTAATAAAATATGTGAACTTATCTTTTAGCTTGAATCTACACAAAGCTGGTATTGTTTGTGATGGTAGCTTTTCACTTATTTTAAAGTCACAGTCTTATACCTGCCATTTAGGATCACCTAGAGAATGAACTGGAACAATGGATATTTTCCATATTTTCCTAGAACTGCCTAGGACATGACTGGTGCTCAGAGTTGGTTGTTAGTTTTAGCCATAGAAAAGTTAGATCAGTAGGGATTAATGAATTCAGTTACTTGTTCCCCTTACTGTATATTGTCACAATTCTCATTTCTGGTCCACTTACATTCCTTAATAGAGGTTAACTACAAATAAAATGCTTGTTAAACTTTAAAAGTGTTGTGATGTTGGAAAAAATGGAAGGTCTCATTTGAGCTTAACCATCCTTTGAAGAAACTAACATATTCAACAGTCATGAGCTGTACGTGCAAAGTCATAAAGTAACTCATCAAAACGTCTCTTCTAGATCTTTGAAACATGGTAGACACAATCCCTTCTAATATGTGCACTTGGTTTATCGCAACTCATGGTAGAGCACCATGATGTATAAGGTCATCCAACTGGCTTCAAAGTTAAGGCACTTCTCTCATAAAAATCTTCAAATTCTCACTTACCGATGAGGAATCTAAGAAATCATATTGAAACTAACATATAGTGTCAAATAGACCAAAATTGGTAACATTCAGTGATGGATAGGGCGAAGGAAGCAAACACTCTTAGAGCATAGGAGATGAGAGAGGGGTTGGCAGAGCTAAATAGAGAGCACAGAATATACAGTAAGTGACCTATAATGAAAAGCAAAGTGTTACAAGCAAGATATGATGCCTCCATTCATAAATAAATAAGTGAAAGAAACAGGTTCTCTACAGATACCAAATAAAAATTACTGCCTGTAATGGCTAGCACCGTGGTACAGCAACATAGCAGAAATAAGGATACAGAAAGCAGTACAACAATGGAACTAGAATTAGGTGCAGATAGGAAGCAGGAAGTCTAAGACAATAGTAAACAAAGTGAGAGCCTTAGGGATTCTGCAGAGCGACAACATTGAGGAAACCAGACCAGCAATGTCAGGTGTGTGTTTCTTAAGGAAATATCTAGAAACTGACAGATGATAGATTTAAATCTCAGTGGCCAAAACTTCAACATGTAATTATATTTAAGCTGAACAAAATGCCTTTATTATAAGAAATAATGAGCCCATCAAAGAGTTACATCATAAAAGCAAGAATAGATGAATGGTTTTTTTCTACCAAATATAAAAGTCCTGAAATAAGAGAAAATTGTTTCAGATACCTCAAGAACATAAAGACAAGACTCTCAAGAATGGAAATACTAATAAATATCCAAAATAGAAATAGAAATTTAACTCTCCAAATGGTATTAAATATTGTTAAATGATAGCAAATGATATGAAACATCAAAATTTGTACTTCTAAACGTAAATAAAAATTGAACTGTCATAATGAAAACACAAACAGTTAAATAGAAAGACCTAAAGCAGAGCTGAACTATAGCTTCTAGTACTCAGATGAGTAAATATAGAGAAAAAAGGTAAATGGTAAAATTTAAAACAAAGAGATATTTATGTTAATATTGGACAAAACAAATTTAAAATAAACATAAGATTTTTTTATTTGGGACCTTCCATTACAATGCAAGCTCTATTGCTTCCAGATTTCCCTGTGCATTCTTTAAACAGTATCTAACAAAATTTTATATGTTTTATTTGTTCCACTAAAAACATTTTCCTGGGTCCATTGTTGTGGCTTGCATCACTGGCATTCCATTTGGATACCTGTTTGTGTCCCCAGTTGCTTGACTTTTGATCCAGCTCCCTGACAATGACCCGGGAAAAGACAGTGAGAATGGCCCAAGTGCTTGGACCCTGCCACACACATGGGAGACCCAGAAGAAGTTCCTGGTTCCTGGCTTCAATCTGGTCCAGCCCTGGCCAGCTGTTGTAGCCATTTCAGGAGTGAACCAGCAGATGGGAAACCTCTTTCCCTCTGTCTCTGTAACTCTGCCTTTCAAATAAATAAATAAATCTTTTTTTTAAAAAAAGTCTTACTTTCTCTTGAGAATTTCATGTTTGATGCATGAGTATTTAGAAATATGTTGTTTAATTTCCATGTTCCATAGCTTTTCTTTTTATCTTTTAGTAATTGTTTTTTTTTTTTCAGGATTTTCTGTTGGCTTATAATTGACAATATCAGAATTGTTAGAAAAAAACTTTTACTAAAAAAACTTTTTTATTTGACAGGTAGAGTCATAGACAGTGAGAGAGAGAGAGACAGAGAGAAAGGTCTTCCTTCCATTGGTTCACCCCCCAAGTGGCTGCTATGGCCAGCGCTGCGCTGATTGGAAACCAGGAGCCAGGTGCTTCCCCCTGGTCTCCTATGCAGGTGCAGGGCCCAACCACTTGGGCCATCCTCCACTGCCTTCCCGGGCCACAACAGAGAGCTGGACTGGAAGAGGAGCAACCAGGACTAGAACCCAGCGCCCACATGGGATGCCGGCGCCGGCACTAAAAATTTTTAACAGAGATAAAAATTGCACATATTTGTGACATTTGTCACACATGTGACATTTTGATACATGTATACATGCAATCAAGATAAATATACACATCTCTGCAGATGTTTAACATTTTTTGTAGCAAAAACACCCAAAAGATCTTCTAGCTTTTTCATAGAGAAATATTTGGTACATTAATTATCTATATGAATCCTACTGTTCAATAGAATCCAAGAGCTTCTTACTCCTATCTAGCTATAACTTAGTGCTGGTTAATAAAACATTTTCCATCTTCCTTCCCTAATTTCCTTTCCAGTCTGCTAATTACCTTAATACTTTAAATATTTGAGATCACCTCTTTTTTTATTTAAAGATTTTGTTTATTTATTTGGGAGTAGCGTTACAGACAGTGAGAGGGAGAGACAGAGAGAAAGGACTTCCGACCATTGGTTCACTCTCCAAGTGGCCACAACAGCCAGAGCTGCGCTGATCTGGAGCCAGGAGCCAGGAGCTAGGAGCTTCCTCCAGGTCTCCCACATGAGTGCAGAGGCCCAAGGACTTGGACTATCTTCTACTGCTTTCCCAGTCACAGCAGAGAGCTGGATCAGAAGTGGAGCAGCCAGGACTTAAATGGGCACCCGTATGGGATGCTGGCACTGCAGGCGGCTGCTCCACTGGCTACACCACAGCGCTGGCCCCTCAAGTATTTTTTTTAAAGATTTATTTATGTATTTGAAAGTCAGAATTACACAGAGAGAGGAGAGGCAGAGAGAAAGAGAGAGGTCCTTCCTCCAATGTTTGACTCCCCAATTGGTTGCAACGGTCAGAGCTGTGTCCATCCAAAGCCAGGAGCCAGGAGCCTCTTCTGGGTCTCCCACCCAGGTGCAGGGGCCCAAAGACTTGAGCCATCTTCTACTGCTTTCCCAGGCCATAGCAGAGAGCGGGATCAGAAGTGGAGCAGCCAGGTCTCGAACCGGCATCCATATGGGATGTTGGTGCTTCAGGCCAGGGCTTTAACCCACTGTGCCACAGCCCTGGCCCCCCTCAAGTATTTTTAAACCTCTTTAAGTTCAATATTTGCTTTTTTCATACGGTCTCATATTTCCAATAAGTTTCCTTCATTACTCATGGATTTTCTTTTCTCTCCTTCAATTCTATATTTTCAAACTGCTTGTTTTTGAGGTCACTGATTATTTCTTATGTTTGATCTATTCTGTCATTGATGACTTCTACTGCATTTTTAATTTCATGCAGTAAACTTTTCATCTGAAGGTTTCTGTTTTAAGATACTAATTACTTCTACCTATCAATTCTTTTTGTTAGAATATTAAGTCATTTCTCTGTGTTCTCTTGAAATTCATGAAGTTTTGTTGAAGCAAGTATTTTAAAATCCTCATGTGAACACTTGAAAATTTCAATTCCTAGGTGGTTGGTTATTGGGAAATTATTCTGATCTGTAGCTGTGGCCATTGTTCATTAGAAATTCTTTTTTTAAGGTTTATTTTATTTATTTGAAAGAGTTAGAGAGAGGGGTAGAGACAGACAGAAAGATCTGCCATCCAGTGGTTCACTCCCCAACTGGCTGCAATGGCCAGAGCTGCACCGATCCAAAACCAGGAGCCAGGAGCTTCTTCTGGGTCTCCCACATGGGTGTAGGGGCCCAAGGACTTGGTCCATCTTCTACTGCTATCCCAGGCCATAGCAGAGAGCTGGATCAGAAGTGGAGCAGCTGGGATTCCAACAGGCACCCACATAGGATGCCAGCGCTGCAGGCAGAGAATTAACCTACTGCACTATAGCACCAGCCCCTAAAATTCTTGACATTTGTTGGTATACAACATTGCCTGTGCATTGAAGGATGAATTAAAATAATTTGGCTTCATTTATGAGTGTTCTAGAAATTCTAAGCAGTCTGTTTTGTTTTTCTCTGAGTTTACGGACATTTCCATCATTTCAGTATGAGACGGCACCCTAACTTGAGGTTTGCCCCACGCCTGCCATTTCTGTCTTTGCACTTTTCCAGCCACAGAGTACACCCCAAAGTCAGGTTTCTCACAATCCCACATGGATTTGTTGTTCAGTATATACTAAGCCTAAAGGGGAACAGTCCATTCTAATGCACCTCTTCCTGAGGGTGAGGTAAGTTTAGACTCCTAGTACTCCGTCCACCAATCCATAATGCAGACCACACCTGGAGCCCACAGCCCATCAGACCAACGCAGCCTGATGTTAAGACTACAGCCTACCCTGCTATGGTCCATCTGCTGCTCAGATGTGCTCACTGCTGATGTGGCTCTTACCAGCGGCTTGTGATGGTGGCTAGGCTACAACTGATCAGCTGTGGTCCAGAACACCACCTCCTTTAGATGCAGGTCCACAGGCTCTAGAGGCACTGGCCTAGAAACATATTAGTGAATCATTCAAAAGGAAGAAAAAATAAACTCAACTGAACAATGGGCAAAAGACTCAAGCAAACACTTCACCAAAGCGGATATATAGATATCATAAATAAGCACAAGAAAGAAAGATCAATACAATTAATCATCACAAGGATGAAAATTGAAACCACAGTGAGATACTAAAGGATATAGAGCAATTAGAATTCTCATATATTATCAGTGAGAATCAGCCTGTTAGAAAGACAGTTTTTCAATTTCTTATAAATGGATACACTTTCTATGTGTTCCCATAGACCCACAGCTCTCTATTTAACCTTCAGGAATGAAAACTTAAATTCACACATAAGCCTTTGAATAAATATTTACAGTGGCTTCATTCTTTTTTATATAGTAAGGTAACATTCTCTTTTTAAATTTTTCATTTATATAAGGTGAAAATTTTCACATATTTCGTACATACAGATTTAAGAGCATGATGATACTTCCTACCCTAAACTCCTTCCCACCCATGATCCCACCATCCCTAATCCTTCCTTATTTTTTCTCTTAATTTTTACAATGACATACTTTCAGTTTATTTTATAATCACAAGCTTAACCCTTAACTCAGAAAAGAATTCAACAAGTAGTAAATAGGAAAATCACTGTTCCTCAAGAGTATAGACAAGGGTTGTAAATAACAATAAAATCACAAAATGTCAATTTTGCTCATATATATTGCATTTTTGTGCTCTGTAAATTAATTACATCTTTTTGAGACTCATTTATTTCACTAAACAAAATGGTTTCCAGTTACGTCCTTTTTTTGTTGCAAAAGATAGAATTTCAATTTTTTACAGCTGAGTACTTTTTCATCATTTACATATACCACATTTTCTTTATATAATCATCAGTTGATGGACATCTAGGTCAATTCCATAGCTTAGCTATCGTGAATTCAGCTGCTATTGATAAAGACGGGAGGTAGAGATAACTCTTTCAAATGCTGATTTAATTTCATTGGGGTAAATTCCCAGGAGTAGTATGGCTGGATCATATGGTAGACCTATTTTCAGATTTTTGAGGTATCTCCAAACCTGAAACAAGCCAATTTTCTTTGAGGGGTGAATGGATGAGCAAACTATGGTATAACCAGACAGGAGGATAATACTCAGGAACAAAAAGTGATGAATTATTGATGCACACAATAGCCTGGATAAATCTCAAATGTGCAGTGTAAGACGACAGCTTCAAGAGTTTGAATCTACACAGTGCCACTTAAAAGACATTCTTGCCGGCGCCGTGGCTCAACAGGCTAATCCTCCGCCTTGCGGCGCCGGCACACCGGGTTCTAGTCCCGGTCGGGGCACCGATTCTGTCCCGGTTGCCCCTCTTCCAGGCCAGCCCTCTGCTGTGGCCCGGGAGTGCAGTGGAGGATGGCCCAGGTGCTTGGGCCCTGCACCCCATGGGGAGACCAGGAAAAGCACCTGGCTCCTGGCTCCTGCCATCGGAGGAGCGCGGTGCGCCAGCCGCAGCGCGCCGTCCGCGGCGGCCATTGGAGGGTGAACCAACGGCAAAAGGAAGACCTTTCTGTCTGTCTCTCTCTCTCTCTCACTGTCCACTCTGCCTGTCAAAAAAAAAAAAAAAAAGACATTCTTAAAAAGACAAAAATATAGTAATGTTTAGAAGAGTGGTTGCTAGCAATTACAGATAGAGAAACATGACTGCAAATAAACAGCATGGAAGAAATTCTTTAAGGTGTAGAAATTTTTATTTTTCCTGGTTGTGCTAGTATTTTTATGCATATTAAAGTTCATAAAATTTAATACTAATATGAATAAATTTCATTTTTCTATCAATTTAAGAATAAAATAAAGTTAAACAGTTTAACAGAATAAAGATAACATATAAAGATAACTTCCTGGAATTGCAAATAAAAATTTTAACTCATTAAACTGGCTTGTTTGGATGGGTTAGCATTCTGTTTTATTTCATGCACTTTTAAATTGTGTGCATATACTAACATGTATATAATTATTTCAACTAAGAAAAAGAATAAAGAGACAATAATAATTGAGGAATTAGAATTATAAAATCTTGCAGATATTTACAAGTGATTGGTTCTACTTATTTCAAGCTAAGTTCCTCACTGTCTTGATATCAAGTTGCAAGCCACAAACAAAAAGGTAAGAGAAAGCTAGAGTGAGTAATACGTACTCAAACTGCAAATGATCACTGACAAATGTGAAGTGGTTGCCCTTGGTTGGATAAGGTCAAGTTGACAGCTTTGGAAGCATTTGTGAAACAAGAAAATCAATAGTTGTGTGTATTTAATGTATTCTCTGAAAGCAAAGTCACAGAAGAAAACCAATACTACTTTGTATGCAATATTCTACAGCCAAGAGATAAATTCTTTCAGATGATCTGAGCTGCAGGTATACATTATCTAAGAATTGGCAATTTAGCACGAGCTAATAAATCATTTCATTTGACTTGAAAATTGTAAAGAAGATGTGATAAAATGGTACCCAATGTACACTCTCTTGACATGTGTAGCATACATGGGTGACTAATGACTGTTTTTACACCTTCTCTGTAACATAAATAAAATATATTACTTGCGATAGGAGAATCAGATGTCTTCTATTCATGATTCAACCATGTTGAAAACCTTAAATGTCAATGAGCTGTTTGTTTGTTTATTTATTTTTCATTTAGTAACAGCGATGCATTTCCAATGTGGTTATCCCATATCCAAGTAAAAGGCACATGCATATTCACTCCAGAACTTACATTTTGAAAGGTAGTTATAGATCTAACATATTTCTGCAAATACAATCCACAGGCTTTTATGTGTATGTAGTCTTCCTTTACAATGTAACATCATAATATTTATGGTATCCTTTATGTTCCAACTCTTACCTTCTTAATCCAAGTCCTAGATGCATTCGTCCTTTCTTAACAGGAC
The DNA here is from genome assembly GCA_949820135.1 of Sylvilagus floridanus. Classification (NCBI taxonomy): domain Eukaryota; kingdom Metazoa; phylum Chordata; class Mammalia; order Lagomorpha; family Leporidae; genus Sylvilagus; species Sylvilagus floridanus. The sequence goes on from OX463235.1 coordinate 58,417,482, forward strand.
AAGGGACATTTCTATTCTAGTCTGAAGGGATGTTTCTAGTCTATTCTTTCTCAACTTCATGGTAACTAAAATGTAAATGCCAGATTGTTCCTGTTAAACCTCTGATTCATTAATACCATACCCTCTTCAAAATTATTAATGAGTCTTTTAAAATCAATCATTAACACCCAAGATTAACATTCAAAACCATATTCAATTCTATCGCTTATACTCATATACCCTAAATTTGGTCATATTGGACTCTTATTATTTCCTGAACATATTTGGAGCATCTGAACATATTCTTAACGTATTTTAAAATGTTATCCCTTCTAATTTAATCACTATTAAGATCCTTAATTTCTTTATTTCTTTTATAAGAAATGTTTATTTTATTTTATTTTATTTGAGAGACAGAGAAGATTCCCACTATTGCTTCATTCCCCAAAATTCTTAAAAGCCAAAACACAATGTAGGTCTCCTAGGTGGGTGACAAGGACCCAACAATTTGACTGTACACCTGCTGCCTCTAGTTGTCTCCAGGTACACAACAGTAGGAATTCCTGAAGGCACGGAGAGAGGGAAAGGATTAGAAGGCCTTTTTAGTGAGATACTTGCAAAGAACTTCCCAGGTTTGGAGAAGGATGGAGACATCCTAGTACAGGAAGCTCATAGAACCACTAGTAAACATGACCAAAAGAGATCCTCACCACGACACATTATAATCAAACTCACCACAGTGAAACATAAAGAAAAGATTCTAAAATGTGCAAGAGAGAAACGTCAGATTACTCTCAGAGGATCTCCAATTAGACTCAGAGCAGAGTTCTCATCAGAAACCATCCCATAGACCCAGCTAACTAAGAAAAGAAGAGAAAAGACCCAAATCAATAAAATCAGAGGTGAAAAAGGAAATGTACCAACAGACACCACAGAAATAAAGAGAATCATCAGAAATTACTGCAAGGACTAGTATGCCAGCAAACAGGGAAATCTATCAGAAATGGATTCCTGAACATATGCAACCTATCTAAATTGAACCAGGAAGACATAGAAAACCTAAACAGACCCATAACTGAGACAGAAATTGAAACAGTAATAAAGGCCCTTCCAACAAAGAAAAGCCCAAGACCAGATGGATTCACTGCTGAATTCTACCAGACATTTAAAGAAGAACTAACTCCATTTCGTCTCAAACTATTCAGAACAATCGAAAAAGAGGGAATCCTCCCAACTTCTTTCTATGAACAACACATCAGAAAGATCATCCACCCAGACCAAGTGGGATTTATTCCTGGTATGCAGGGATGGTTCAATATTCGCAAAACAATCAACATGATACACCACATTAACAGACTGCAGAAGAAAAACCATATGATTATCTCAATAGATGCAGAGAAAGCATTCAATAAAATACAACACCCTTTCATGATGAAAACTCTAAGCAAATTGGGTATAAAAGGAACATTCCTCAATACAATCAAAGCAATTTATGAAAAACCGATTGACAGCATCCTGTTGAATGGGGAATAGTTGAAGACATTTCCACTGAGAACTGGTACCAGACAGGGATGGGCACTTTCACCACTGCTATTCAATATAGCTGTGGGAATCTTAGCCAAAGCCATTAGGCAAGAAAAAGAAATTAAAGGGATACAAATTGGGAAGGAAGAACTCAAACTATCCCTCTTTGCAGATGATATAATTCTTTATTTAGGGGACCCAAAGAATTCTACTAAGAGACTATTGGAACTCATAGAAGGGTTTGGAAAAGTAGCAGGATATAAACTTAATGCACAAAAATCAACAGTCTTTGTATACACATGTGTATACACATGGCTGAGGAAGAACTTCTAAGGTCAATCCCATTCACAATAGCTACAAAAACAATCAAATACCTTAGAATAAACTTAACCAAGGACGTTAAAGATCTCTACAATGAAAATTACAAAACCTTAAAGAAAGAAATAGAAGAGGATACCAAAAAATGGAAAAATCTTCCATGCTCATGGATTGGAAGAATCAATATCATCAAAATGACCATTCTCCCACAAGCAATTTACAGATTCAATGCAATACCGATCAAAATACCGAAGACATTCTTCTCAGATCTGGAAAAAATGATGCTGAAATTCATATGGAGACACAGGAGATCTCGAATAGCTAAAGCAATCTTGTACAACAAAAACAAAGCCAGAGGCATCACAATATCAGATTTCAGGACATACGACAGGGCAGTTGTTATCAAAACAGCATGGTACTGGTACAGAAACAGATGGATAGACCAATGGAACAGAATAGAAACACCAGAAATCAATCCAAACATCTACAGCCAACTTATATTTGATCAAGGATACAAAACCAATCCCTGGAGTAAGGACAGTCTATTCAATAAATGGTGCTAGGAAAACTGGATTTCCACATGCAGAAGCATGAAGCAAGACCCCCTACCTTTCACCTTACACAAAAATCCACTCAACATGGATTAAAGACTTAAACCTATGACCCAGCACCATCAAATTATTACAGAACCTTGGAGAAACCCAGCAAAGACTTCTTGGAAAAGATGCTGAAGGTGCAGGGAATCAAAGCCAAAATTAACATTTGGGATTGCATCAATTTGAGAAGTTTCTGTACTGCAAAAGAAACAGTCAGGAGAGTAAAGAGGCAACTGACAGAATGGGAAAAATACTTGCAAACTATGCAACAGATAGAGGGTTGATAACCAGAATATACAAAGAAGTCAAGAAACTCCACAACATCAAAATAAACAACCCACTTAAGAGATGGGCCTAGGACCTCAATAGACAGTTTTCCAAAGAGGAAATCCAAATGGCCAACAGACACATGAAAAAATGTTCGAGATCACTAGCAATCAGGGAAATGCAAATCAAAACCACAATGAGGTTTCACCTCACCCCGGTGAGAATGGCTCATATTCAGAAATCTACCAACAATAGATGCTGGAAAGGATGTGGGGAAAAAGGGACAGTAACCTCTCTGTTGATGGGAATGCAAACTGGTAAAGCCACTATGGAAGTCAGTCTGGAGATTCCTCAGAAACCTGAATACAACCCTACCATACAACCCAGCCATCCCACTCCTTGGAACTTACCCAAAGGAAATTAATTTGGCAAACAAAAAAGCCGTCTGTACATTAATGTTTATTGCAGCTCAATTCACAATAACTAAGACCTGGAACCAACCCAAATGCCCATCAACAGTAGACTGGATAAAGAAATTATGGGACATGTACTCTATAGAATTCTATACAGCAGTCAAAAACAATGAAATCCAGTCATTTGCAACAAGATGGAGGAAAGTGGAAAACATCATTCTGAGTGAATTAAGCCAGTCCCAAAGGGACAAATATCATATGTTTTCCCTGATTGGCAACAACTAACTGAGCACCAAAGGGGAAACATGTTGAAGTGAAATGGACACTATGAGAAACAGTGACTTGATCAACCTTTGTCCTGACTGTTGATGTACAATGTAATACTTTATCCCTTTTGGTATTTTTTGTTGTTGTTGTTCTAGTACTATTCGTTGAACTCTGTAATGAACACACAATTATTCTTAGGTGTTTAAATTTTAACTGAAAAGTGATCGCTATGAAATATAAGAGTGGGAATAAGAGAGGGAGGAGATGTAAAATCTGGGACATGCTCAATTGTACTTGTCCCAAATGGTGGAGTTAAAATGTGCCAGGGGATTCCAATACAATCCCATGAAGGTGGCATGTGCCAAGGCCATCTCACTAGTCCAAATGATTAATTTCAGTTCACAATTGATCACACTGATAGGTCTAAGAGTCAAAGGGATCACACAAACAAGACTAGAGTCTGCTAATACTAACTGATAGAATCAAAAAGGGAGCAGACTCATAGAATGGCAGATGTCTTAAATAGTACTCTGGCCTCAGAATCAGCCCTTAAGGTAGTCTGATCTGGCTCAGGAGCCCATGAGAGTATTTTAGGCATGGAAAGCCGAGACACTCTGGAAAAAAAAAAACACCTAAATGAAAGATCTCTGTGAGTGAGATCCCCATGGAAAGAACAGGGCCATCAAAGAAGGAGGTACCTTTCTCTGAAGGGAGGAGAGAACTTCTACTTTGACTATGACCCTGTCGGAATAAGATCAAAGTCAGAGAACTCAAAAGGCCTCCATAGCCTTGGAAACTTATGACTAGAGCCTAGGGAGATTTCTGACACCATTAACAAGAGTGTCAAATTGTTAAGTCAACAACAGGAGTTACTGTGTACTTACGTCTCATGTGGGATCTGTCCTTAATGTGTTGTCCAATGTGAAGTAATGCTATAACTAGTACTGAAACAGTATTTTACACTTTGTGTTTTTGTGTGGGTGCAAACTGATGAAATCTTTACTTAATATATACTAAATCTGTATATAAAGATATATATAAAGATATATATAAAGATATATTGTATATAAAGATAATTGAAAATGAATCTTGATGTGAATGGAACGGGCGAGGGAGCGGGAGATGAGAGGGGTGCGTGTGGGAGGGAAGTTAGGGGGTTTGGAAGCCATTGTAATCCATAAACTGTACTTTGGAAATTTACATTTACTAAATAATTGTTAAAAAAAAAAAAAAAAGAAAGTTGGAATAGGAGCAGAGCTGAGGAACCAAGACATCCTGACTTGGAATTGGATACCTCAATGGTTATATTAACTGCTATACCAAATGCTAACCACAGATCCTTACATTTCAGAAGTGAAATTTCATACTCCTCTTTCTCCAGTAAGCTATTGTACATTTCACAAAGGTTATCTTTTGGGCTTGAGGACATCCATGATACTTATAATTTATGATCTGTGGTAATCACTGACCAAATACTGTACAAAATCTGATTCCTTCCAATTTTCTCTCTCTCCTAGCAAATATAAAGGATACAGTCTCCTCCTCAGAATCTACAGAATGCCTAGTCCCTACCTGGTACACAGCAAATCCTCAATAAAAACCTACTGAATGATGGAATATAAAATCAGATTTATAGTGTATATGATTTCTTTAACACCAAAAATACTCTCATTCGATAAGTATATCTTTGACAAGTTGTCTATCTCTCTCTCTCTCTCTCACACACACACACACATACACACACAAATACACATATTTCAAACTACACATATCTTTAACAGGAACAAAGGATTAAGCATTAATTTCCTTAGATTTTATTTGTGAAATTTCTTGGTCTTTTGACTAAAGCTGAGTGTCCCCTAATGGGAAAGCTCTTACGGGCATATGAACGAGATCAAGTGTGGGAGAAACAAGCTCTGAAGACAAATGGCTTCTGATTTCAGTAGTAATGGAAGTGGTGGTAATCAACAAAAATCACAGCAGAAACCGCATAAGGGAAGATAGAAAAGGATGGAATGTTGGTTCCCGAAGGAAGTTACTAGCAGAGGTAAGCCTGCAAATCTATAGATGGTCCACTCATAACAGTCATCCTGAGAAACATTACTTAAAACTGAACTTAAAGAGAGCTTATGTTAACCAAGTTCAAACTATATGCTTGCATCAATTATTTTATTTGACCCTTACTTAAAATATTCAAAATAAATAATAACACCTTCATTGTATGGAGACTGTAATCATAATGCACTTTTAAAGCACACAAAGACAGAAATGATGTGGCAAGAATTTGGTGTCAGCCCTGTGCTTATTTCACTATACCATAAGGTTCTAAACAAGTTTTTAGTTTTTTTCCAGGGTTGTTTACATGTGAACAAATTTTGGCACACTATAGAGTCCTCTCTCATCCTAGATTAGAAACTAGTAGTTGATCACAGTACTTTTTTTTTTTTTTTTTTTTTTTTTTTTGACAAGCAGAGTTAGACAGTGAGAGGAAGAGACAGAGAGGAAGGTCTTCCTTTTCTGTTGGTTCACCCCCCAATGGCTGCTATGGCTGGCGCGCTGCACTGATCCAAAGCCAGGAGCCAGGTGCTTCTCCTGGTTTCCCATGTGGATGCAGGGCCCAAGCACTTGGGCCATCCTCCACTGCCTTCCCAGGCCACAGCAGAGAGCTGGACTGGAAGAGGAGCAACCGGGACAGAACCAGCGGCCCAACCTGGACTAGAATCCAGAGTACTGGCACCGCAGGTGTAGGATTAGCCTAGTGAGCCATGGCGCTGGCCCAATCACAGTACTCTTAGAGGCCAGATTCTACGTCAGCATCCTTATCACGGTAATCTGAGAGACCTCTAGAAATCAGAGTTCTTTATCTGAATTGAAACTCACTGGGAATCACTAATACCAGTGACTTTAACCTTTAATTTTTAAAGTGTATTTATTTGAAAGGTAGCATGGGAGAGGGAGGGAGTGGGTGACTGCGGGAGGGAAGAGAGAGAAAGAGTGAGAGAGATTACTCCCCAAATGCCTACAACTGCTGTGGTTGGATTAGGCCAAAGACAGGAGCCTAAAACTGCATCCAGGTCTCCCACAGGTGGGAGCGACCCAAGTACTTGAACAATCACCTACTGCCTCCATGTGAATTAGCAGGAAAACAGATCAGAAGCAGAGCAGCCAGGGCTTGAACCAGGCACTCTGACATGGTGTACAGCCATGGCAAGCAGTGGGGTATAGCCTAATGCACCACAATACCCACCTTCCAATGACTTTTTTGAAGGAATAGTGTGATTTCTGAGATTTTTTTCTGGACTAGAAGTTATATGAAGAATAGTAACAATGAGCTAACCAAACATTTAGTCATTTATTCCAAAATAATGACAATTTTCATTTTCATATGGGTATTTCAGAAAAATAGTATGGAGGCTTTTTTTTCAATATCTAGCTAACTTTAAGACTAGCCCCTCTTCCAGGCCAGCCCTCTGCTGTGGCCCAGGAGTGCAGTGGAGGAGGGCCCAGGTGCTTGGGCCCTGCACCCCATGGGGAGACCAGGAAAAGCACCTGGCTCCTGGCTCCTGCCATTGGACGAGTGCGGTGCGCCGGCCGCAGCGCGCCGGCCGCGGCGGCCATTGGAGGGTGAACCAACGGCAAAAGGAAGACCTTTCTCTCTGTCTGTCTCTCTCTCTCTGTCCACTCTGCCTGTAAAAAAAAAAAAAAAAAAAAAAAAAAAAAAAAAAAAAGACTAGCTTAAGAATTCTCATTTGAGAATTCGTAACAATCACTATCAGTTAATCAGCACATTCCAAGTACCAAGTACTATATCAGAGTTAAAATGTATCAGTCTTAATAAAATTAAGTCTAGTTCCAAAATGTGCCACTCCTAAAACTCCAGATCACAAGGGTTTATTGAACAGCCCAATCATACTGCAAAAGTGTGTTAAATCTTCCAAGTCTGTCTGTCTATGTTTTTCCAAATCTACACAGAATAGGAAGGGGAGGAAGAGGAATAGGAAGAGCAGGGGAGGGTAGAGGAAGAGGAATAAGAGGTCCTCCTGAAATACAGAATAGTTCTTTGATCAAAACTGCATATTGTTTACCTGAAACCCTCACGTAGGTTCGTCAGGTTTACTTACCTAGGACATCAAGCCCACAGCAGCACTTTTTACAAAGGTGCTATTCCAGAATAGTAAGTCATTTGACAAATGCAGAATATATGACAACTAAAAATGGGCCCGTTAGTTCATTAATCAGTGTCCCATTACTTTTTTTAAAGATTTTTTTATTTTTCTGAAAGAGTTACAGAGAGGCAGAGAGAGGTCTTCCATCTGCTGGTTCACTCCCCAGATGGCCACAACGGCCAGAGTTAAGCAGATCCCAGCCAGGAGCTTATTTTGGGTCCCCTCATGGGTGCAGGGGCCCAAGGACTTGGGCCATCTTCTGCTGCTTTCCCAGGCACATTAGCAGGGAGCTAGATAAGAAGTGGAGCAGCTGGAATTCGAACTGGCACCCATATGGGATGCTGGCACTGCAGGCTGGGGCTTTAACCTGCAGTGCCATAGCATTGGCCCCAGCCTCCCATGAGTTTTTCCCCCTTGTAGGTTTAATGGGATTTATCAGACCCCATTTCTTAATATACTTAATGGGCTTTCAGTTTTCCCACAATATCTAGCACATAGACTATTTTCCTGGTCTAATATCCACTGGCTCTTCTACTCTCTCTTTCACCTTGCTTTGCCATTCTTCACATGGCCCACAGTGGCCTCATTTGGTGGTTTGTGCCACGCTGCCATCGCTTTCCCACTTCCTCTTCACTCCTCATTCTCTCTGCCTGGAATATTCTTTCCTCATTGCTTCTCAGCAATGGCTCTTCCTCCCCATTGGATCACAGCTTAAATAATGCCCATCCTACCAGTCAACCTCTACCTCACCACTGTTCATGGCCTCCAGTGACCGCATCACAACTGCGTCATTAATTGCTTTGTTTACTAGCTTACTGGGTTTACCACACAGTGGAATTATCTCTTTCCTCCTTTTATTACATCATTAAATATTCATTGAGCATTTTGTGCCAGGCATTTTCCTAAGTATTTTAATATACAAGGGTAAATATAGAGTCTTTGCTTTTATAAGTTAATGTTCAATGGGGAAAATAAAGAAATCCAAAGGCAGATATAAACAATTCTCATTACTTACACTTATGTTCTAAAACGTCACCACAAATATTGGATGAATGAATAGTGAAGCATTGTTCTGTATAGGTTATATTCCTACAAGTCTTTGGTCAAAATATTTTCATCAAGCAGTTGATATATAACTTTGTTTTAAAATGTATTTCTATTTAAAGACACTTTATTTGTTATGTTGTTATTAACAGTGAACTCACAACGTCCAGTAGCACTTTTACTAATGCCCAAAAAGTATCTCATACACATCTTCTCCCTAAAGTGTGCCACAGTCTTGTTGTGCTTAGGAACTCAAGCAACAAGTAATATAGTATGGTCCCTTTCAACATCCAACTCACCAACAAAAAGCACAAAAATGAGAGAACAATGACTCTAAATAGACTACAAAGAGCACATGTTTGCAATGTGAGAACTCAAATCAGGCAGAATGTCCCCTGGTTATACCTCAGCTGGAATGTGTACTTTTAGGTTACTGAAATTTCTCATCACTCTGTGAATGACCATGACAGTGTCATGCATACTGATGGTGAAGATACAAATAGATTTCAGCAAATAGGAGAATTCATAAACATTGAATATCTAAATAATGAAAATCAACTGTTATGATAACTGATCAGAAGTATGAAAAATAGAAGAAGTAAGATTTAAAAGCAGAGTAAGAAAGAAAAGTGAATGCCTTATTCTAAATACCTGGTCAAGGAAGGCCACTTGGATAAAGTGAAACTAAAATAGAAAGTTAAGTAAGGTGTAAGAATGAGTTATACACAAATTTGTGGGAAATAGCATACCAAATAATGTGAAGACCAAATTTAAAAAAAGCTCGGTAATAAAATGTGCTTGAAGTGGAAGGAAGTGGACAGAAAAGTAGATGACATGAGAGAGTTGCCTGGTGGAAAACAATACAGAGCCTTGGGATTGGCTTTGGGGGCCTTGATTTTCTAAGTCTACATGGCAAAGCACTGGAGCGTTTTTAAGCAGAGGAACATCAAGATACAACATTTTTAAAGATCCATTCTACATGCTTTCTTGGGAAAACAATGTAAGGATTAGCACTGGGAGCTAAGAGACCAGTTGGAACTGGTTATAAACTTTTCGGTAAGAAAACTGGGTGGCTTACTGTAGCATAACAGTAGAGAAAATATTTAGAAGTCATGAAACTGGATATATATGCACGGTTACCATTATTATACTTTGTCATAGGGTAGATCTGGCCAAGTGCACAAGATAAAGAGAAGTCAGGGTTGGTTGTAGATCATTTCCAGATTTTTATCCAGATGAATGAGAATGACAAATGACACTGGAATTTTGTCAGATGGAGAAGGAAAAAGGAAGACTAGATTAGTAGAGACATGGGTTGTGAGAGAACAACGGTTCCATTTTGGGTGATTACTTTGAGGTGCCAAATAATCATCCCAGTGAAATGTCAACTGAGAATCAAAGATGTGGGTAGGAAATTTAAGGGACAGACCTGTATTAAAGTTAATTTGGGAGTCAACATCTTATATTTAATATTAATAGGGAGGTGACCAAGGAACACCTGGAGGTGAAGATATGAAGAAATCTGAGGACAATGGAAAATAATATTAAAGAGGGCAGCAATCACATCTGTCTTGTTGATCCTTACAAACCTAGCTCTATCTTCAGTGTGTGCACATATCCCCAGTTAATAACGAATTCTTTTTGAGAATACATTAAAGCTTTTATACTGATAAAAGGTGTACTCTGGCTCTTTTGAAATTAACTTTCAAATATGTTTCCTGTCTAAAGAGCCAGAAAAAATATTTTTTTTTATTTTTCCTTTAATACTTTTACTTAAACAGACTGTTTCTTCTTAGAATTTGCTTTTGATTTTTCAGAGTGAGTTTTATGTGCATGTGTGTGTGTGTGTGTGTGTGTATGTGATTCTAAACTCATGATTAAGATAAAAAAGTAATTGTTCTCAAAATGTCAAAAAAGCAGAGGAAATTTATTCTGCAGTTTGACTTTCTACACCCACTCTAAGACTAACCGCTTTTGGATATAAGGATGATAATTACTGTTGTTGTATCTGTTGTGAGCTGGTACAGAAGCAAGTTCTAAATGTTAATTCCTATGTTGGTTCATCAGCATTTCATCTTTTCTTTCAAAGGTTATCTTATCTCCATAATTGAGCATCCCTCTCAGGAGCACGAGCACAAGGATTCATGATGAGACTACAATCTCACAGACATCAAAATGAAAAACAAGAGACAAGGCAACATATGGTCTTGTCATGGGCTTTTCCCCTGTTGTATTGTGTTCATCAGCTACTTAAATTTTCAAGAATAAAAGTAGGTGTTGTCTTGAGGATTTTGACCCCAAATTGATATTAAATCTCTGTATTTGGTCTCTAAGTTTGGGCACCCAGGGACTTTCCATCACAATCCAGACTTTCACTGAATAACTACATTTTCAGTGCAGATCCACTGGTGTCTATGTGTTACTTTTTCTAGGGCCATTCACATTGAAGAAAGGTCCCTGGACAGTGTTGGAGACTCAGTACAAAAGATTCTGTATCTGTAGAAATGCAGAATCTTTTATTAATCAAGTTGGTTTATTGCTATATTACATGAAATTTGTCTTCATGTAATGTCTCAGTGTACAACATTTCAGTATTTCACCCATAAAGCTCATAACACAATACTCCCAAAAATGTTTGTCAATCAGTGTATCTTCAGATCACCTGTCTATTGAGTGTTCCTTATCAGAAATGCTGGAATCAGAAGTGTTTCAAGTTGAGTTTTTCAGATTTTGAAATATTTGCAGATATTTTATCATCTGAGTTCCCCTAATAAGAAAGAAATAAAACACAAAATGCTCAAAATGTTTCCAACTTTGGAGTATTTTGGATTTTAGATTTGGGATGTTCAACCTGCACATTGGAAAATCACTTTTAAATTTCTGATTTCTTATGGAGAGAGAATACCCCAGTTAGCATTTCCCAAAAATTCCTAGTTAATTGCATATCTCTAAGATCTCAAGAATTCAGCTAGCAACTTGAGACAGATAAGCATGACGATTACTTTTCATTTCTTTTTTTTTTTTTGACAGGCAGATTTAGTGAGAGACAGAGACAGAGAGAAAGGTCTTCCTTCCATTGGTTCACCCCCTAAATGGCCGCTACAGCTGTGAGCTGCGGCCGGCACACTGCGCCAATCCAAAGCCAGGAGCCAGGTGCTTCCTCCTGGTCTCCCATGCGGGTGCAGGGGCCCAAGCACTTGGGCCATATTCCACTGCACTCCTGGGCCACAGTAGAGGGCTGGACTGGAAGAGGAGCAACCGGGACAGAATCCGGCGCCCCAACCGGGACTAGAACGCGGGGTGCAGGCACCACAGGCGGAGGATTAGCCAAGTGAGCCACGGCGCCAGCCAATTACTTCTCATTTCAAAAATTCTTGAAATAATATGTTGGCAAAGTAACTTTCACAAATGCTAAATCAAGATCTAGAGTGGGGTATCACATGATGATTGCCTAAAGATGAAGACTTTTTTTAAGTGGAGCCAAATGGAGCTAAAAGTCCAAGTAGTCAGTAGAGTTGAAAGTAGGTATCTACAAGCAAATGAAGTAGATGTAAAATGAACAAGTGACGAATGTTCAGACAACAGGAAATAGGATGCAGAATTCGCAAAAGGAAATCATTTGCTGGGAGGAAAGGAAACCTAAGAACAGAGTTACAAATAAGTTCTAAGTCCAAAACTTATGCTAGCAGGATCTTGTGCTGTATAAACTTATCTAACCATATGACTCTCTTATTTTGTGTCCTTCCTATAGCTGCTTAGTTTTTAAAGGAATTCTTTTTTTCAAATTCCAGCCTCATAGAAACAGAACGAATGAATGGAAAGAGAATGGGCTTGGAGATGCAAATAAAAAGAAATGGGAGCCCTATACCTACTTGGGTGCCTTGTTAAAATACATTTTTGGACTTCCCTCTTGACATATTAACTCAAAATTCATAAAGGAGAGATTTCAGAAATTATGGTTTTTAAAAAGTATATTAAGGAGGGCCGGCACTGTGGCTCAATAGGCAAATCCTCCGCCTTGCGGCGCCGGCACACCAGGTTCTAGTCTCGGTCAGGACGCCGGATTCTGTCCCGGTTGCCCCTCTTCCAGGCCAGCTCTCTGCTGTGTCCCGGGAGTGCAGTGGAGGATGGCCCAAGTGCTTGGGTCCTGCACCCCATGGGAGACCAGGATATGCACCTGGCTCCTGCCATCGGATCAGTGCGATGTGCCGGCCACAGCGCGCCGGCCGCTGCAGCCATTGGAGGGTGAACCAACTGCAAAGGAAGACCTTTCTCTCTGTCTCTCTCACTGTCTACTCTGCCTGTCCAAAAAAAAAAAAAAAAGTATATTAAGGAATTCTTGAGGTTACTAGAAGTTGATCCTATTGCCCAAGGGAAAAAACAAAATCCGAAAGTATTACTTTCATCATTTTCCCTTTATATCTAGAGATTCATTACAAAAATCTCTGCCTAGTAGTCTAGATTAAATGTCTTCTTTACAAAAATAGGTGTTTTTCCTCTTGTAAGTTAATTCAATGGTTTCATTTTACCACATTCCTTTAATTAGCAAGAGGCCATTCTAAGCTCCAGTAAGGAAACTTATAAAATTTTTTAGCTACTCAATATCTAGCTACTTTTTCATACTAAATGATTTTAAATTTTTAGTTGATTTGATTATTTAAAAGACAAAGAAACAGGGATCCCCCAAACAGTGGTTCACTCCTCAAATGCCTACAACAGCCAGAACCAGGCCAGTCAGAAGCCAGAAGTTGGGTTCTCAGTCCAGATATCCCATTTGGGCTGCAGAGATTCAAACACTTGGGGTGTCACCTGCTGCATCTCAGAGCGTGCATTAACGGGGAGAGAGCTGGGACTCAAACCCAGGCAGTCTGATGGGGGAGTGCAGACATCTTAACTGCTGTTCCACACACTCGTCCCTCAAAAGTCAATTCAGAGAGCACCTTTTCCTGGATTCTTTCCTTATCCCCCTGCCTACTCCAGTCTAAAATAGGTATCCATCCTCTGGGTGCTCCAGAACATCCTACATTTAGTATTGAGTCATTGTGGCTAAAATCATCTACTTACATATATTTTTCCTAAACTGAATCACCTTTAAATCATATTTTATATTATTATCATTCATATTTTTCTAATATGTCAACTAGTACTTGGATTGTGTTAATATCTCAATAAATACTGCTTAAAAAGAAATATGTATGCCTGAAAACATGGTTCCAAAATGAGCACTAAACCAAGTAAGCCTGAAGTTGTAATTTTAATTTTATTTACTTGAAATACAGAGTTACTAGGGCCAGCACGGTGGCACAGCAGGTTAATGCCCTGGCCTGAAGCGCCAGCATCCCATATGGGCACTGGTTCTAGTCCCGGCTGCTCCTCTTCCAATCCAGCTCTCTACTATGAGCTGGGATCGCAGTAAGAAGATGGCCCAAGTCCTTGGGCCCGTGCACCCATGTGGGAGACCCGGAGGAAGCTCCTAGCTCCTGGCTCCTGGCTTTGGATCGGCACAGCTCCAGCCATTGAAGCCAGCTGGGGAGTAAATCACTGGATGGAAGACTTCTCTTTCTCTCTGCCTCTCTTCTCTCTGTATAACTCTGACTTTCAAATAAATAAATAAATCTTTAAAAATAGAGAGAAAGGAACAAAATACAGAGTTACAGAGAGAAAGTGAGAGAGAGAAAGAGATCTTCCATCCACTGGTTCAATCCCCAAATGGTAACAATGGCCAGGACTGGGCCAGGCCTGAGCCAAGAGCGCCAGGAGCCAGGAGCTTCATCTGGGTCTCCTACATGGGAACAAGGGCCCAAGAACTTGGAACACCTTCCACTGCTTTCCCAAGCACAGTAACAGGGAGCTGGATTGGAAGTGATGCAGCTTGGATTTGAACTTGCGCCCAGATGGGATGCCAGTGTCACAAGAGACAGTTTAAACCTGTATGCCACGATGCTGGCTCCAATGAAGTTGTAATTTTAGGAACTACAGTTGATACTTAAGCATTCAGACAGACTTATCTGGTGAACAGTTGAGATTACCTGAGTCGTAGGACCTTGAGAAGATGAAACCTAATAATTATCTTGCCACCACATATATTTCCCAATATAACTGAAGAGAACAAGCAAACCTATTATTATTTTCTTTGGTTCCAAAGCAACTAAGGTCTTCAGTATTTTACCAACAACAGTGACTGACGGATTTCTTTTTTTTTTTCTACTCAATGAGTCTCCTATTTGCCTGGCAATGTACCAACTAGAAAAACAGTCAATCAATTTAATAAGCATAGAACAATTAAGAAAAACCTATGAAACACGGCAAGAAACAGAATTATTACCTTTCCATAAACTATAAACTTCGTGTGCTCTTAGAGCATATGTGTTACCAAGTAAGATGTATGGGGATTTTCCCAGCAAGGCGAAATAGATGTCAAGACTATATATATATATATATATATATATATATATATATATATATATATATATATACATACTGCTGCAGTATACTTAGCTATATATAAACATTTAAGAAAAACAAAGCATTTGTCCCAGTTGTTTTGTTTGTTTTTCCATGCCAAAATGCTGGATTGTGCTATGAGAATAAGCTAGCAGTGGAGGGCAACTTCTTAGCTCATTTCCAATGAGTAGGCTCGGAGTCACTAATGAGCCCTGGTCCAGTTGCTTTCCCACAAATCACCAATTAAAGGCAGCCTCTTGTTAGTCTGGGTACAGCAGAAGAAAACAAAACAGACTCCCCAGCACTAGCGTGCTGAAAGTAAGTGGAATATAGATGGGCTCACAGTGGTTCCTTGAATAAATCCATAAATAAAGGATGTCTGCACAGCATCCAGATGAAAGGCCTAAGCTGGTCACCTAGCTGAGGACTGTACCTTCGAGAATCTAATTTTTCTGCTCTCAATTCAATGTAAAATATATAATTTTATATAAAAATTAGCCCAATGCACAACCTGAACACTTTGAAGCTATGTGCAGTGGATCTGGTTTTGCTGGCACACTGCTTGATGGAAACAACCCAAGGCTTACAGGAACTTTTCCCTTTGTGATGTTTTAGTTTGGAGGACCAAAGTTTACTTGTATATAATTAGTTTCAAAACATGCATCTTCACCTCTGAGAATTCCTTCCTAAAGTGAAAAGTTTTGCCCAAACCCAGAATGGGACTGCAGGTGCCCGAAGGAGCTGATTTGCAAACCTTGGGTCAGTAAAGCTTTTAGTTAACAATCTGAGGAACACTGGGAGACCTTTCTGTTACCTCTTTCTAGAATGGTAATGTGGTCATCGATGCTCTGCTGTGACTGCCGGTAATAAAAAGAGTAATAGGGATGAGCTAATACTCACCATGTATATGAACCACACCATAGGAAGCATGGTGGTCCTACCCCCAGCAAGAGGAAGCTAAGCACCAGGAAGCAAAGGACACTTTATTTGTTAACAGTAGTAAAAACTAGTCAATGTTTTAATTGCCAGGCAAAATGCTAGCTTTCACATAGTATCTCTTCTATCCTTGTCAACCTAACGGACAGAAGCTATTCTTACTCTGTTTTTATCATTTCATTTCATTTTTTAACCTGAAAGTAATATGAACAAATGACAGCATTTCAAATATAACAAGGAGAAATAACAGCAAATTGTGCGTCTTCTTACCAATGCTTGTTATTTTAGTAACTGCTCATAGTAAACACCTTGCTTTATCATTGTATGAAGAACTACCAGGTTCTTCTTAGGGGACATTGTTGGCCAAAAGTACCACGATTTATTTAATCATCTCTTGGAAGATGCACAATAATAATACAAGAAAAAAACTAAAGGCTTAGCATATTAGCTAGTTTAAATTGCATCCTAATAAATGAGATAGCGCCATTATTGACCTCACTTTATGAATAGGGATGTAGCATCTTTGGAAAAGTTGGTAATTTACCCAAGGCCACCCAAGGCCACTGTGTACTTAACAGTGACGCCTACTCATCCTTTCATTTTCCTGTTTACTTTCTCTCTTGTCCCCGCTCATCCCCTCCACATACACCTACTCTCAGCTTTCTCTTCCTTCTCCCTTGTTGACTGGTTGAGTACCCTGATATAGCTCAGAGCAAAGCAAGGATCCCTGTTTGAGAAGAAAGTACAGGGTAAAGGCTTCCCTCCACCTTTCTGAGAAAGTCTGAGCAGATGTCTTATTCTCAGCCACTGGGCTGGTCCCCACACACTCCTCCTCCCTATTGTCTTTGTTGTCCCTTGTCTTCTCAACCTTTTGCTTTTTATTCTTCCTCTTATAACTGTTTTCAGTTATGGTCAATCCTGTGTAGTAAACAAATAACTTTAACTCAGGAGAAATAAACACATTCAACCTTTCTCTTTCCAGTATTTCCATAAACATCTGGTGCTACTTTCGGCATCATAATCCCAGAAATAACTCTTCCCATCCATCCTATACTGTCTTTCCCATCCTATCAAATTCTCTAACTCCTAAATAAAGCCTGATCTTCACTTCAGAATTGTCTCTGATACCAGAGACTTTTCCAGACTGTATTTCCTGACTCTCCCCCTACACTCATACTAGATCTGATTCTCTTCCTCAGATCCTGTCTAAACACTTCTCATATTTTACATCATTGTTGGTATTAATTTATCTGCATCTCTTACTCAGTTACAAACATCTTGAGTGCAGAGAATCAAATGTTCTGTACCTGGCACTAGATTAGTGCTTTTTTTTTTTAGTTTTTAAAGATAGAGTTACAGAGAGAGGTAGAGACAGAGAGAGAGGTCTTCCATCCGCTGGTTCACTCCCCAGTTGGCTGCAATGGCCAGAGCTGCACCGAT
Source organism: Sylvilagus floridanus (assembly GCA_949820135.1). Lineage (NCBI taxonomy): Eukaryota > Metazoa > Chordata > Mammalia > Lagomorpha > Leporidae > Sylvilagus > Sylvilagus floridanus. The sequence continues at coordinate 58,434,876 of OX463235.1, forward strand.
CCAAAGCCAGGAGCCAGGAGCTTCTTATGGGTCTCCCAAATGGGTGCAGGTGCCCAAGGACTTGGGCCATCCTCCACTGCTTTCTCAGGCCATAGCAGAGAGATGGATTGGAAGAGGAGCATCTGGGACTAGATCTGGGACCCACATGGGATGCCAGCGCTTCAGGTCAAGGCTTTAACTCGCTGCACTACAGTACCAGCCCTGATTAGTGCTTGATAAATGGTAAAAAAAAAAAAAAAAATTGAATCGAGCATCTCTGAGCATCTAAGGATGATATTTGAAATGATTTTCTAAAAAAATGCAATCTGGGCCGGCGCCGTGGCTCAACAGGCTAATCCTCCGCCTTGCGGCGCCGGCACACCGGGTTCTAGTCCTGGTCGGGGCGCCGGATTCTGTCCCGGTTGCCTCTCTTCCAGGCCAGCCCTCTGCTGTGGCCCAGGAGTGCAGTGGAGGAGGGCCTAGGTGCTTGGGCCCTGCACCCCATGGGGAGACCAGGAAAAGCACCTGGCTCCTGGCTCCTGCCATCGGAGGAGCGTGGTGCGCCAGCCGCAGCGCGCCAACCGCGGTGGCCATTGGAGGGTGAACCAACGGCAAAAGGAAGACCTTTCTGTCTGTCTCTCTCTCTCTCACTGTCCACTCTGCCTGTCAAAAAAAAAAAAAAAATGCAATCTGATGCTTAATCAAGTGAAACAGAAGGTCACTTGAATCCATTTACAGGTTCAGCAAAGGCAAATTTAACAACAGAAAAAGTGGGAGGATACTTTATCAGCTAATTTCAAATTTCATTTTATATAAATCTCATATTCCTCACGTAGGAGTTCTGAAGTGGATGAAGAAATTTGTCATTTTACTAAACAACAGGAGTGATTCTTAGGAACACTAAAATATTAGAATAGTTGCTACAGGTCTTATAATAACAATATTAATTGCTATTTCTCTGACTACTTTTTTTAAAAAGATTTATTTATTAATTTGAAAGGTAATGTTGGGGGAAGGAGGGAGGGAGAGAGGAGGAGGGGAGGAGAGAGAGTGTGAGAATATCTTCCATCCTCTGGTTCACTCCCCAAATGGCCACAATGCCTACAACTGGGCCTATCTGATGCCAGGAGCCAGGAGCTTCTTCTGAGTCTCCTATGTGGGTGCAGGGCCCCAGGCACTTGGGCCATCCTCTGCTACTTTCCCAGGCTCATCAGCAGAGACCTGGATCAGAAGTTGAGCAGCTGGGACTCGAACTGTTGTCCACATGGGATGCCAGCACTGCAGGCAGTAGCTTTATCTCCTACGCCACAGCACTGCTCCCATTCTGACTACTTTTTAAGACGCATTACAATTTAAAACAGCACAGGGACCTTAGCTGTTGTATCCATGTGGTTGCCTCCCTCTCACACATCTCCACCTTTCTTGATCAGAGCCCGCCTACGTGATTTCTCCCCCCTCTCATGCAACACAAAGCCCTCCTTAAAAGTCCGCATTTCATTATCTGCCTACATGTCTTAGATGAGAAACTCACCTAAGTTTATTTTATTCAGTCATCTTAGAATAAAGAGAGATGATAGCTTAAGTCTTGGAGCTTATAAAAAATCAGACAATGAATGCCAGCAACTATTTCCCATTTTTAAGTAGCTAATATAAGTATCTTTTCAAATCTGATTTCATTTAATGCTTTTTTAAAACTTATTGTTTGCTTTAATAAAAAAAAATCTAGAAGCAAACATACAAGGACACTCCTTCAAATAATACCATGTTTAAAAAAAGAAGAAAAAGGATCCAGCCTTGTGTTGGTCAAACTACTTAAGCTTTCATCTCTTAAATGCCCTACAAATTCTCTTTTAACAGTGTTGAAATAATCAAATTTGCTCCTTGGATGAAAGATAGAGCCATAAAATGAGAAATCCCAGGTCCCAGAGGCCTACCTCATCTCCAATGGCTTACTAGTTTTATTGTGTTAAAAAATCACCTAGTACTTTCTCCAGGTCAGTGATATTATCTGAGAGGATTTTCATACCCAGAGAATTGAAGAGAATTAGGAGCTACAGCAACCTCTCTGGTTATATGTCCAAAGTAAAATGAATAATCTTTCAAAAACCAAAAATGCCTATAGGAATGAATAGACCCTATGAAAGATTAAAAGTCTATCAAAAGAGTATATTGGCCTCATACTCAAAGGCTTCCCAACTACTTCAAGAATTTTTGCAGTTTGTAGCACAGCAGGCTGACTCTTCACACACTCTCAAAGCTGGGTGTTTGCCTCTTAATATAGAATACAGGGGCACTCTCCACAACTCATTTATGGGCAGGCATCTACCTACTTAAGACTCGAACACCATAAAGATTGTTGAGATTTAAACCGTTTGATTTGAGTGGTTCTAAAGCAATGAATGCTGCCTATTTTAAAAACTGACATAAAAATATAAGCCAAGTATAACAAAGAAACTCCTTAGAATTAAAGTAAAAAGAGCCCTTTGTATATTAACTCTCTTAATCCGAGTAAAAACCCCAAGTGGGCACTGTCACCATCTCCTTCTGCTCCCAGTCTCCATGGATGGAGCAACCTGTCCAGCATTGCACCACCAGGACCAGCAGACCTTGAATTCTGCCCAAGCACCTGTATGTTATTGCACAAATGTTTAACCACAGTGTATAATGCCTCTACCTACCTCTGATGAGTGCCTCCCTCTCCTCACCTCCTTCACAAGAATAAAAAAAAACTGAAAAGTGAGGCTTGATATAGTGAGGAAATTTTTGATAGAAATTATAGTTTGTTTATAGCATTTATAGAACACCCTGTTGGACTTGAGTTAGGAACGGGAAAAGCAAACGCAAACCACAACAAGAAAAAGTAAGCTCCTCCCTTCCGCCAGTCAACCCGAGCACATCTGTGTGTAACTCATTCTCACTCCTGAAACTCTCCCTGGCCTCCTCTCTCCAGGGCAATGTGACAGCACTGACTCTGACAGAAGCCCGGTGAGCCAACATGCAGGTGCAGCACCTACTCTTGAGGCGATTCTCCACTGACCAGACCCCTGAGTCACTGAACCCAGCCCATCCAGGAACAGTGGCAATGGAGCTGCTTGCTGCTTCAAATCGGCAGTGGTGAGTTAGCGAAGTTTACTTTCTGTGATACACATGGGTAATTCCAAGCTCCTTGAGCTTGAGCCCTGGAATTAAAATTCACTAGAACCTCTCCCAAATGCTAATAGTTTAGTGAATCTTTAAACACAGTATAAAAAAGAGTAAATACTCCTTATCATTATCATGTAATCCAAAGAATGCTAAGACTTTCTACATTCTATGTCTTACTGAATGGACAGGTGTATTAAATCGTTAACTCTTATGAAATTGGTACAGGGACTATAATACAGAACTGAAAGTTCTGTGTGTGTGGGTGTGTGTGTTAATGAGTAAATGAAATCCAAACTTTGCTGGTATAAATGGCTTTCTAATCACTACCTTACCAGCAGATATCTTAAATTTGTCTCTAACATTTTTATCGTTATTAAAATAAATTTGTTTTATTTTTCTATTACAGTTTCCATTAATTCTTTTTCCTTGACACTAGGAACTATTAAATTCATGTTTAACTTCCCATTTCTGGTAACCACATCTTCTTTTGCAGATGAATTAAGAGCTACAGTGTTGCCAGCGTGCTAGCAAAGCATGTTAAGACACTGCTGTGACGCCAGTATCCTATATCGGCACTGGGTGCTGTCCAGGCAGGTTTATTTCTGATCCATCACCCTGCTAATGGCCAGGGAAAAGCAGCGAAAGATGACCCAAGTGTGTGGGCCTCTGCCACCCACATGGGAGACCTGGAAGAAGATCCTGGCTCCTGGCTTCGGCCTGGCCCAGCCCTAGCCATTGCAGCCATGTGGGGAATGAACCAGTGGATGAAAGATCTCCCTTATCTCTCCTTCTCTCTGTAATTCTGATTTTCAAATACATAAATAAATCTTTTTTTAAAGAGTTACAATGTTGCAGTTTGTTTCAGAAGCCATTTCTAGAAGATTCCAGACACAGATATATTGCCCAATTTCTACAATATATTTGGGTGGAATAAATCAGAATTTTATTTTTTTAAAGATTTTATTTATTTATTTGAAAGTCAGAATTACACAGAGAGAGGAGAGGCAGACAGAGAGAAAGAGAGAGAGGGAGAAAGAGAGAGAGAGAGGGAGAAAGAGAGGTGTCTTCCATCTAATGGTTCACTCCCCAATTGGCTGCAATGGCGGGAGCTGCAACGATCTGAAGCCAGAAGCCAGGAGCCTCTTCTGGGTCTCCCATGCAGTTGAAGGGGCCCAAGGACCTGGACCATCTTCTACTGCTCTCCCAGGCGATAGCAGAGAGCTGGATCAGAAGAGGGGCAGCCTGGTCTCGAACCAGCGCCCGTATGGGATGCTGGCACTTCAAGCCAGGGCATTAACCCGCTGCGCCACAGAGCCGGCCCCAATAAATCAGAATTTTAAAACTTAAACATGACAATGCAACTGGCTCAGAGAATATCAAATCAAGTTCAGTAAAATTCAGGTTGTTTTATGTGTAATATCCTCAGGTATTAAACTCATTTGATGAAGAATTCAGAAGCAAGTGATGATAACCTGAATCCTGGGGCCGGGGCTGTGGTGTAGCAGGTAAAACCACCTGAAACAGCAGGTGGAAGACCGACCTCTCTGTCTCTACCTCTCTCTGCAACTCTTTCAAATAAATAAATGGATAAATAAAATAAATTCAAATAAAAGGAAGGGAGGCAGTGGAGGATGGTCTAAGTGCGTAGGACCCTGCCACACACATGGGAGACCCGGGTGAAGTTGTATGTTCCTGTCCTCTGCCTGCCCCAACTCTGGCCATTGTAGCCAACTGGGGAGCGAACCAGGGAACTGAAGATATCTGTCTGTGTAACTCAAATAAATACATAAATATTTCTAAAATATCTCTAATGTCTGGCCAAAAAGCCAGTTAATAAATTGTTCGAAACCACCCATGTCTATGTTTCATTATTTGCCATTCTGAGACTTGCTCAATCATTCTGTTTGTTCCCATGGATGAGATCTCAATGCCTAGAACCTTTTGTGTTGAGAGAACGACCACATTCAAAACCTTCCTAGATTTAATCCCTGTGATATGTTTTAAATAGTAGCAATTGGTGATCCTAATGAACTTTAGTCTTTGAAGAGTTCTTCATGTATTCTTCCTCATTTCCAAGTTGTATTCCTGAAGGAAGTATGGCAACAAGAAGCAATGAGACCTCTTTTTCTGTTCTTTTAGTTTTCTATTAATGCAGAATATTTCCGGGACCAATGCTGAAATGATCTTGGGCCTAGATTTTCCACTTTCCTCTTTGTCTATCTTACTAATTCTTTAACCACATCCACTTGTCTTCTCAAAAAGGGGGACCAACATAGAAGGTAAAGCTGTCACCTGAGGTACTGACATCCCATATAGGTGCTAGTTCATGTCCCAGATGCTCCACTTCCAATCCAGGTCTCTGCTAATGGCCTAGGAAAAGCTGCAGAAGACAGCCCACGTGTTTGAGCCTCTACCATCCATGTGGGAGACTAGATGAAGCTTCTGGCTTCAGGTTTAAGCCTGGCCCTGCCCTGGCCACTGCTACCATCTAGGGAATAAAACAGTGGATGGAAAAATCTTTGTCTTTCTCTCTCTCTCTCTCTCTCTCTCTCTCTCTCTCTGTAATTCTGATTTTCAAATAAATAGTCTTTTAAATAAAAGACTATAAAAGCAGACATTTTGACTGAGTAACAGAAAGCTCAATTCAAAACATCCTTAACAATAATAATAATAGAAACTCCAAGAAATCTCAAACTAGGGCAACATTAATGTGGTTCATTCATCAACTCAACATCAAGAGTTTGTTGAATTTGAGCTCTATATTTCAAAAAATATTTATTTATTTATTTATTTATTTGAAAGTCAGAGTTACAGAGCAAGAGGGAGATAGAAGTCTTCCATCTGCTGGTTCACTCCCCAAATGGCCCCAATGGCCAGGGCTGGGTCAGGCTACAACCAGGAACCAGGAGCTTTATCTGGGTCTCCCACACGGGTAGCAGGGACCCAAACACTTGGAGGCCATCCTCCCCTATTTTGCCAGGCCATTAGCAGGGAGCTGGATTATAAGTGCAGCAGCTGGGACATGAACCAGCACCCATAGTAGATGCTGGCATCAGAGGCGGCAGCTTCATCCGTGTTTCTACAATGCTGGCCCTGTATCAGAGTTCTATGGAGAAGTAGAAGCAATAAGCGTTATACAAAACTAGAGAGAGAAAAAAATTTACTATACGGGATTGGCTCACAGTTTTATGGAGGCTAAGGAATCCTATGATCTGCTGTTTGCAAGCTGGCAGTCCAGGATACTGGTATTTCATTGTCCCAGATGGAGCCCACGGGCTTTAGTGCAGACATCCAAGGCCAGGAGAAGAGGGAGGTCACCATCCCTGCAGAGAGCGTATCTGGCCTTCCTCTGCATTTCTGCTCTGTTTGGGCTATCAACAAGTTGGATGGTGTGTACCACAATGTGGAGGGTAATATTTACTGTTTTTTTTTTAAACATTTAATTTATCTGAAAGGCAGAGTTATAGAGAGGAGGAGAAACAGAGAGAGAGAGAGGTCTTCCATCTGCTGTTTCACTCCCCCAAGTGGCTGCAATGGCCAGGGTTGAACCAAACCAAAGCTAGGAGCCAGAGCTTTCTTGGGTCTCCCACATGGGTATAGGGGCCCATGGACTTGGGCTATCCTCCAGTGCATTCCCAGGCACATTAGCATGGAGCTGGTTTGGAAGCAAAGAAGCTGGGACTGGAAGCAATGCCCGTGTGGGATGCCAGTACTACAGTCAGCAACTTTACCTGCTATGCCACAATGCAGGCCCCCTTTACACAGTGTTTTCATGCAAATGCTAATCTTTTCTGGAAACATCCTCAGAGACACACCTATCTCAAAGTCATTCATAAAGAAAAAATGATGAGATTCCTGCAACAAGCTTACTAACATGTATGGCTATGCTTAGGAGAGTGATTTAATCAAAAAACAAAAATAGTTCTATTGGAATATATTGGCCAGATAACAAGTCACATCTATATGTCTATTATACATGGGACAGTAGAGATGGGCACAGTGATTTCACTAAATAGCACAGAAGCCACGTTTTGTTAAAAACTTCAGAAAAAAAAAAACACCTAAACCAATGAAAATCCCCAACAGCAACAAATAAATCTGCCAAATTTTAAAATCTCATAAAATGAATGCTTCTGTTTTAATTAGTGAAACATCAGTGCAGTCTAAGGAAGGTGAGAGAAGGTAATTCATTTTAGATCTTGAAAGCTTAGAGTCAATAGTTCTTCAGGCTACTATAAGCAAAATCCGGATACAGATGTCAAAACCCCAGAATTTCTCTCTGAAGAGACAACAGATGGTCGATTCCTTCCCAATCCAAAGGACATCGCACATCTATTCAGACTAAGTGCTGGCCCTAAATGCTGATCATCAAGTGCTCAACACTCTAATAATATGAGATTACAATATCTGCAAACCTACGTGATACCTGGCTAAGAAATTCTCAGCCTTTGTTTTGTATCCACCTAAAGTTTAAAGCACCTTCCTTCTAAATTGTTAATAGTTTCAATATAGTTTTTAATGTAAGACTAAAATACAAGGAGGACAAAGTGGTTTCCACAAATGTTAGAGATCCATTAAAAGAGTGTTTTAGTGTCACGGTTTATTACACCTGCATCAGCACAAGACCTTTAGAAAGATAGAAAATTAAAGCAAAGCACAAATATGACTATCATCTTGAGGAGATACTCACCACCACCTTCCCTACATTTGCATAATCCCAATGCTTCTAATTTTATCAAGAAATACTTAGGGCTGCCATAAGCCAAACGATTCTAGAAAACTACAGCAGTGAAACATACACTTGTCCCCTTAATATAATTTCCCTTATGTAGAAGAAAGAGATAAGCAATAACTTCATAATCTATTTCACAAAGAGCTGTTTTACATCTTTCATCTCCTTAGCAGAACAGAATTTCTTAAAAGAATGAGTGAGTTAGCTGAACAATTGTGGGAAGTCCAAATTCTTTTGAAGTTGCAGTATGAGAATTACATTTTTCTATAATGTATATGGTCTTAGCAGACCATATGCAAGAATTGATTAAACTTGACAAAGCCCTCTAAAATTCATACTTAGATTTGTTAACAATTAGAGGTTCAAAGTATTATCTGAGGAGTAGAGAGTGAGCTAGAAGAAAACAATCCTCAATGCCTGCTTTTCATTGCTGTCACAGTAAACCTCAGACTAGCTTGTAACAGCATAATTTTTAGCTTCAACTACCATTAAGACCCTGCATGCTACTGATTTTTCTATTATTTGCTAAATCATATCTTTTCTAATTTTAACTTTATAGTAGAGGGCAATTCCTAGGCACTTTGTCCATTTCCCAAATGAATGAAATTTTCAGTTAATCCTCTGCAATGGGGTCTTGTAACTGTTATAATCTTATTACTTGGGAACAATTACAATCTCTTTTATTTAGGAAACAGATGCCACCCAAATCCATTATCAAAAGTCAGATAAAGCCGGCACCGTGGCTCAACAGGCTAATCCTCCGCCTTGCGGCGCCAGCACACCAGGTTCTAGTCCCAGTTGGGACGCCAGATTCTGTCCCGGTTGCCCCTCTTCCAGGCCAGCTCTCTGCTATGGCCCGGGAGTGCAGTGGAGGATGGCCCAAGTGCTTGGGCCCTGCACCCCATGGGAGACCAGGAGAAGCACCTGGCTCCTGCCATCGGATCAGCGCGGTGCACCGGCCGCAGCGCGCCAACCGCGGTGGCCATTGGAGGGTGAACCAACGGCAAAGGAAGACCTTTCTCTCTGTTTCTCTCTCTCTCACTGTCCACTCTGTCAAAAAAAAAAAAATTCAGATAAATATTGTCCACCATTCAGCTAATGAGATATTACTTAATATATAATATATAAATACTATATAATGTCATATTTATATAGAGTGACTTCTCTTATTTTGAGGTTGTAGGGATTTTATAGTGTCAGACAGAGGTGCCAAGCTCCTATATAACTATTTACCTTCTCATATCTGGTTGTTTATTGTTTGTATCCTTGGCAACAGCAGCAACTGGGAAAGCTTGGCCAAATTGCTTGGCCCTGAGGACCTATTTCTTATCTATAAAAGAAGAGTGCCACACTAATTTCAAAGCTCTCATCTACCTCTAAAATGTGGGGTGACATGATGAAATGACCAACAAAAACTGTCTACTAATCAAATGATTTGGCAATTGGTTTTACAAATGACATTGAAAATAACTGAGAATAGGGAGCATAAAGGAAATATCAAAACACAGCCTCCAGGAAGTCTCTACAGGTGATATCCTTTCGTGTCCTCAGACTGCAGGCAGGGTGATAATAACTTCCAGAGAGATCTTCACAGTTGTACCAAGCACATTTATGTCTGTTACATCAACAGAATCTCACAATTAGCATGAAAGATTGTTGTTTTAATTCCCCCTTTACAAGTACATGAATTTGGCCAAGGTTTAAGATTTTTCAAGTTCAGCGTCGTAACAAGGTTTTCCTCAATCTCACTGTGATGATGGAGGTTTTCCAAGGCTCTTTCCCTGGGTTGGGCTCTATTTCTTCTCTGAATCTCTTTTGTTTGTGAAGTCCTTATATAACATTAGGGATCTGGCATTTTACAACAGTGTTTCCCCATCAAAATATGCAGCCTGTGCTTCCATTTTTCAGTTTTCTTCCTCATCTATCAGCAGAGTTGTATATTTTTCTCCATGTAGTGATTGTGTATCAGCTTATATTTATACTTTCTTGGAAATATTATGGATTTTTCCATTATATTTTATAATTTATTACATGTATACAGAAAAGCCATGTATTTTGTTTGTTCATGTATTGTTGCTAATTTTAAGGAAGTATATTTTTATTCTTATTGATTTTATTCCTTATTAATTTTTATAAAATATATTTTGTCTGATTGTTGCGAACATTTGTAGAATGATCCAGCACAGGGAAGATCTCTGTGCCTTTCTGTCTCTGTCTCTCTGCCTTACAAACAAAATGAAAACTTAAAGGTTTCCACTGAATGCATGTCACTTTCCCATCTTAATAAATTTGAAAAATCACAAGTGAGACCATTTTAAATCAAGAACTGTGTACTTTCTGGGTTAAATGGCAGTCTTCAAAAAAATGTCTTTATCCAAATCCCTGAAACCTGTGAATATTATCATATTTGGAAGATATCTTTACAGAATTAACTAAATTAATGATGCTGAGCAGAGATCATCCAGGATCCTAACTCCAATATTAAGTATCTTGTAGGAGAAGACATCATAGAAGAAAAGGGCATAGGACCTCATAGGCGAAAGCTGCAATGCCACAGTCTACAAGTCAAGGAATGTTGACAGCTACAAGAAACTGGAAGAGGCAAAGCAGGATTGTCCCCAGAGCCTCTGGAGGGTTATGGCACTGTCTGAACTCCAGAGTATAAGAGAACTTTCTGCTGCTTTAAGTCATCAAGTCTGTGTTGGGAGAGAGGACAAAGCCAGAAAAGTTTGAGTTAATATAATCTCATCTGAACTAATGGGATAGTTAGTCCAGGAAAACTCAACCAACATGAACACCATTCCTCCATGAAGCTCTTCCAAACACAGGAAGGGAATGTGTCTATCCCGTACTGGCCAATATCCTCCAATGCTGACCAAAGAAAAGATTTGTTGTGGGCTAGGATCCATAACTCTTCTAACAAAACATAAGAATGAAGTATAAGAGACCCAGGTATAGGAAGTTGAAATCCTAACACAAATATATACACAGATAAGTTAGTGTCATGCCAAGTTATAGGATCTTTGCAGGGATGGGAATCAATAACACCAAATATTTCACCAGAACAACTTTATTTTATGTATTTTTAAATCAGACACAAATAAACAAGGTATTATCCCTCTTCACTTTCAGTAACCACTTCTTCCATTTTGCTTAGGAGCCAAATAAAACATCTGGGTTGGACTAAATGGTTCATATTTTAAGGCATTATCTATATTATTTGGAAGAACAAAATCACTTATTGTTCCTTTTTAACACTGGAAATATCTGGCAGACACTGATCTGTGACATGTTAGAAATGAGCCACTACATTGTGGAAGCATTCTTTCCACTGGAAAGATTGCTCTTTCTCTCTGATGGCTCAAAGAATGCTTTTCAGGAAAACCATGGTTCCCAGCTGGCACCTAAAAACCCAAAACATGGGAAAACTTCTGCTTCCTCACAGTTCTCTGCCTTACCTATATATTTTTTGGAAGCCAAGAAATTTCTATATCAGGATCTCTTGTTATCGAGCAGCAATGAATAGTTTCCTACAAATGACAGGCACAGTTGAAGACACAGGGACCTGTGTCTTCCACAGCATCAAGTCATAAGCATTTATTCGAGATGCCTTTTATCTGTTTGAACAAATTTGTTTCTGGCCAACTTGTAATGATTGTCAGAGATAAAAAATAAATTGATCTTTTGTTAGTGTACGCATTTTTGATCTCTTCCTTCTAGAAATTCTCTCTTCCCTTTTATAGCATTGAAATTTCCTTGTATCTCTTCTGTGACTTATAATTACTGTTTCTGTTATCTTCACTAGGTACTTTTCTTATTTCTATTCTCAAAATGCAGACACTGTTCATTATTTTCTTCCCAACTTTTCATTGTCTTCTTCCATGTCTCCTCCTAACCCTCTCACTGGTCCTACAGATGCTCTCACACATTGGCATCCTTCCTTGCAGATACCTGCCAAGTCTGTTACTCCAGCCCACATGACTATTTCTAACTGCCTGCTGGCAACTCCTCTCAGAAATCATCCAAACAAACTTTAACGCTCTACTCTGGCAATTTATTTGTTCTTTTATGTTCTTTTCAGTTAGCAGAACTACCTTCTTCTAATCATTGATTAGAAAATTACAGTCATTCATGATCCTTCACTCTCTTCCATCAACTGCCATTCTGGTTACTGAGATTTGACTTTAGTATACTTTCATTTCTGTCCCCTCTTACTATATTTACCACAAACCCAGAATTAAAATAATCACAGACCATTGTAATAGCCTATAAACTAGAATTCCTACTTCCTTCAACATCTCCTAGGCAAAATGAGCTGCTGGTATCCTGCCACCACTTGTCCTAATACATGATTTTGATTTCTTGTTTTCTTTTTGTTTTCCTTCTTTTTCCAGTTCCTGTTCCCATCGTATCTACTAACAATTCATTTGCCTAAGTAAGTCCCTTAGTCAAGACTAAAGTAAAGGGAGGCTACATCACTCACTTTAGACCATAGCATGCATGTAAATATATAAATTTATTCAAGAAAGTGAAGAATTGGAACTTCAAGTTCAGCTCCCCTGCGTTCATGTGTATCCTCCCCTCATCCAATATAAAAAAACAAATCAGAACATTGCCTTCTACAACTTAGGTAGTCAGGATGGAATTGAGTTAATGACCATGCCCAGTTCATCCAAGATAGCTTTGCTCTTTCCTGATCTTTTAAATATTAATCCCCTTTGTCATATACCTATATGCTCTCATTTATTCTCAGTCCATAACTTGTTTCACTTATGGTTCTCAACATTTGTTTTCAGTATATGTTTTACGTCCCCCAGAGAAGTAATGAATCCCAAAAGGACAAACTCTACTTCATTTGCTGATTTGAAGGCTGCTACACAGAATCTAAGTAAATCAAATAAAACCAAGCCCAGATAAATAACAGCAGACTGCTATGTCCAATTACAAAGGAGAAGTCATCTTCTCTGGCAGTTTTCATTAGGTGTTGCCTGTGTTACTATACAGGAAACATCAGTGGTGTACGTCTCACTACAAAATTGAGTCCTACCAGTAGCTCTGTTTTATTTAAAAGTACATGATGATATGCAAAAGCTCTCACCGAGCCTTGAGAAGCTGATATGTGACACTGTCTGTCAATCAGGCCTGCTTGGTCAGCTCTTTGGCACTATTTTTCAAATTTCTACTGACAGAGAGCACATTTGAGCTTTTGGGGGAATTACAGAAGTTTTGTCTTGCTTCTGTCATTTATTGGTGGTAATCTAATGCTATTATTTGTTTGGTTACTGGACACTGGTGTTAAGAGAGCAGAAGCCAGAAAGAAGGCTTGAAGGCAGGAGGAGTGCCACTGCTGCCGTTGATTACATCCTACAAGATAAAACTGAGGGCAAGGGAAGCTCTTCAATACGCTCTTTCTGCTGCAAGGCAATATGGTCTCCTTGGCTGCATTATTATCCATAGATATGCCTCTGACAGGTTAATAAACCGTTGCAAGAGGGCTGCCGCATTTGGGTTCATGCTATTAAGAAGAACCATGACATTAGAAATTAGGCTGTACACATTTCTTAAGAATCTCTGGCCGGTATTACCCTACAGCAGTTATAGGTGATTCTAAGGCACGCTCTGGCTTCATCACCACAACTGACACCAGAGCCACTAGCAAAATAATCACTTCAGCGTGTATGCAAACCACATGGATCTCCAAAAACCAAAGAAGCTGTGTCCCATGGCTCCAGGGCTCTCAGAGACATATCAAGGTCCAGTGCCCAACTGAATAGATTCCAGCGAACCATTATTATATAGTCCTACAGTTACTACGGAGAGAGGGGTGGGGGATCTCTTTAATGAATGATTTCCAGCTTGCCAACCTTTTGACTATAGGAAGACAGAAATTTTATAATCCTTTATATGTTGAGAAATTCTAGAAATCATGGTTTAAAAGTACACAGGACTTTATATTGCAAATACTACATTTAAATCATAGCAATACACAGGAGCCGGCTCTGTGGCATAATAGGTTAAGCCTCTGCCTGCAGCACTGGCATCCCATATGGGCACTAGTTTGTGGCACAGCTGCTCCTCTTCTGATCTAGCTCTCTGCTAGTGTGCCTGGGAAAGCAGCAGAAGGTGGCCCACTGCTCCCATGTCAGAGATCCGGAAGAAGCTCTTGGCACCTAGCTTCAGATTGGCCCAGCTCCAGCTGTTGTGGCCATTTAGGGAGTGAACCAGAGGATTGAAGACCTGTTTCTCCTAAGTTCTTGCTTTTGACTGAAACAATGGTGCATACTCTTTATAGACCAAAGCCTAGATTAGTTATTAAACATTTAAATATCCTTTCCCTCTTTGTCAAAGTAATAGTCTCCATAATTTAATCCATGATAGCATTGCTTAAAAGCTGAAGATGGTCAGGGAATCTAAGATTTAGCATCTATGCTATACACATAGATGGATACATAGAGTCAGTCACATAGTAATTACTTTGTATGATATTGTATCATAGGCTGAACAACTAAGATATATATTATATAACCATACAGAAGGAATCATGTTATATAAACATGACTATTAATATTTTATTTCTGTTTGACAAAGGATGGAATGTGTATGTTCAAGTGACACAAAGTGGCTACACTACAGATCAGTCACAAGAATCCTTGGCATATGGCCACATTTGTGCTGACATCCAAATCTGCAATTCCCTCCTATATCATCTTTCAGTTTTTGTGGAATATCTACATGTACCAAATTTCCTAGGTAAGTGTCAAACCTGTAGTCATCACTTTTGTTTTTAATGTGCCTAGCACATTTTCCCTTCCTTTTTGGATCAGGATTGTAGCATTTATTTGAAGACTCACCTCTCCCTAATTGCATGTGGTAAAGCAGTGACTTTCTAATCATGGGGCTTTGAGCATTCTTTGATGACTCCAATGAGTCCAGGAGGACTCTATAATTGGAATAAGACAAGGACAGAAAATGTGTAGAGCGGATCGATCCCAGCTGTGAAGACCTTAGTGGACTCTCCAATAAGTTGTTATCTCTACCTAGACTTGATCCTTCCTAAAAAGCACTTGTTCCATTGAAACTTTATATCCTCTAGCTTCACTTTATCTTCTTTTAACTTTATCTAGCAGTGTTGTTTCAAATAAAAGGTAAACATCATAAGCAGAGACTTCAAAAGAATGACTGCAATGGAGTAAGGAGAAGGGGGAGGACAGTGTTAAGGAGAGGGCAGTAAGGGGAGAGATCACACAGTAATAAGGAGGAAGCTCTGCCTTCTCAGAGATTAAGCAAATGGAGCTTTTCTTTCGTAATGAAGAGTAAACAAGATTAGATAGAGTGGAACAGCAGGGTGTGAAGGTTGCAAAGCAGAGGGAGGGCAGGTCACAGTCTATACCCTGAGGCCATCCACTTCTCCTGGGCTGTTAGGAAGTTACAATTTGCTGCCTGAGGCTTAGGATGGGTCAAAGTTTATAAGCTTAACATTTTATTCACAGGAACCATTGGGAACAAGCAGGTCAACTAATCATTTTTGAGGCAAAAAGAATAGGAATTCAAAAGGTCTGCATCTCATTACAGGTAAATGGTGGGCAGCAGGGAGGGCTTCCTTTAAGTCATGTGATGACGAATTTTTCTTTCAGGTTGAGGAAGACTGAATGAGACATGGGATGGGAGGTAGACAAGCATGCTAACTATATCCACCTGATGAAATCTGCAAGGAATGACATGTTCATTCTGAGTTCATAGGAAAAAAAGGCCTACTGCTCATCATCTCAAAACAGAAAAGGCAAACAGGGTCCCAGGCTGGTTTATCCTCACCTGTGAAATCTTTAGGGCTGTCTGACCCTCTCTATCATAGAGACAGTCACAGGAAATCAATTACCCCCAGCATTCTCTTCCAAGACTGGATGCACTTGATATAAGGAATCCTAATACCTCATCCTCCAAAATAAGGAAGGAAAGGACACAAAGTATGAGGTATATTGATAATTAAAAAAAAAAAAAAAACTTTCTGTTGTCTTCACTTCCTACTCTCTGCTGCCAACCCTTGTAAAGGGCTTTTGTAATTTTTCAGCATTCTTCCAAATAGGAGTACACACTAAATAACCACAAAGAACATCTGCCAGGAATACTACAGAATGATCCATCAACATTCTAGGAGCAAAGCAATGACACTTATTCCCTTCCTTGAAAAGATGGATCTTAATACAACATTGTCATTCAAAAACCAACACAGGTGAATCTCACCTCTGACCATCACTGTGAATGTCTTTAGTAGGGCAACTGGTCAACAAAGAAAATACTTTGTTAGAGCATTCCAAGAACCAAGTTAAGGTCAATATAAAAGAAAGAAAAGAAAGAAAAGAAAGAAAAGAAAGAAAGAAAGAAAGAAAGACAGACAGACAGACAGACAGACAGAAAGAAAGAAAGACAGACAGAAAGAAAGAAAGAAAGAAAATCATACTTGACTTAAAACACCTATAATTTTCTCATTAAGATCTCAAAATCACGTTATGAATCTTCATATTTCTCCTAGAATGTTACTCAATTGTTTCTGGCTTGTAATTGATCATTACCTCTTTATGTCTATTTTATGGAGTCCTTTTCTGAACAGCAATCAACTTCTCTTAACAGCGCCTCCTTTATTAGGCACATCATTTCCATTTACCTCCTCTTGGCCTGTGTGTTAAATCCAACTAAATCAATTTTAACAAGCCCCTTCTTTAATTGTGAAGAGGTGATTAGCACCCAGTGATGTCACCCCAATTCCTGTAATTGTGAAGCAAATGTCTTCCATTCTTCTTCATAGGTTTTAAAATTCTGACAACTTGGCATTGCTACTGATGCATTTGTAAAAGGAATTTAACTTCTCTTTCTAAAAAGGTCCTATTGTCCTTAAGTTGTCTGAGTGAAGAAAGAAAAGAAAATATCCTGACAGCCAAAGAGATATGCATGAAATATCTTATCTTAGCTTTTATGAAACTCCTGCCATAAGAATTCTCTATGAAGGATAGGATTGGTTCTAAGAGAATATGGTATCTGGTTGACAGGAATTCTCCAACCCTTCTCTCATATCTGCCCTGATCCTGTTGCCTAACCAAAGAATATTTTCAGTGGCCTCTTTTTGTTTTCTGGTTCCTTAAATCTTGTCTCATTACATTATGCTAATCCTCATCTTGCTGAATTTTTTGTCTATTAGACTACATGCTGAGATAATCAGAATTCCTCTGTGTTATAAAGTCATGATCTTTTCATCACTCTCTTTGCTAAATCCTTCGTAGGTCATTTCAGGACACAGATCTTTCCAAAGACTGGAAATCTTTCCCATCTCAGTGCCTCTTTATCAGTTCATATTGAGAATGTTGACAACTTCCTTGAAAATTAGTGAACTTTCATTACTTAAAAAGACACCTGTAATAAAATTCCTTTTATGTTGAAAAGATAAAATTTATTTCAAATTGGGAATGGATTTGAAATTGCCTCAATTCCACATCCAGGTAAAATGGCCCATGTTGTAAAAGCAGATCCTCAAGTTTGTGTATACCTTCTTTGGAAACTTTCCTCATTAAATCATAGATAGATGGCTGTACACAATTGTTAGGTAGGAAGTCAGATATAAGCTTATGTGTGTGTGTGACAAAGGTCTAAGGAGACCTCTATGTCCAGCATATGCATCTTAAAGTCATCCCGATAACCTTCTAGTATCTGCATCCTGCCCTGCCCCTTCTACCCCATAACCTGCCAGGTGGGGGTCCCCGCCCCTTCACCCCTTCTGCCTGATGAACTTCCAGGTGCAGCCCGGTATCTGCATTTCAAATATCCTGCCCCATCCTGACCTTCCAAGGGGGTCCTGCTCATCCTTCCTCTAACCCAGGGCGATACCAGCCAGGCTTCCTCCTGTCTGATAACTTCAGGGGGAGAACTCAGATAGGAATTTTTCATATTTACAACCAAAAAGTACTTTGTTCCAGGAGGAGCAGAGATAGGGAGGCAAGACCCATCCCCTTAAAAACCCCCAGCCTCAACCAGACTGTGTGCCCAGCCCTCTGCCCCTCTGCTGAGTTGCCCGCCTGGCCTGCCCAGGTATACTCTCTCCACTCAACCATGTAACCTTGCTCTCCCCCAGTCTGAGCAACTGGGCACTCACTCTCAGGTTCTGTCTGGAGAGGTGCCCATCTGTTCTAAAGGATGTCCCTTCCCTAATAAACCTTGCTATTGTACTTTCCACTACTCTCTGTCTCAGGTCTGAATTCTTTCTTGTGTAAAGACAAGGACCCTGCCATTCTCCAGTAACACAATGACTTTCTATTTTTAGGAGAAAAACTAAAGCTATGCTTTCTTTTCTTCAAAAAACAGTAACAAAACATTTTTTAGAAGGAATATAGAGAAAATGTATTATGCATTTAGTGGTTTCTACATAGTGAGCACTTATTGTCAGATAGAGACAACAAGGTGGAGGAAAGGGTAAAAGATCATGAAGATGATTTAACATGGTCCCACCTTCAATGATCACCAGTCTAATAGGAAAACAAAATATAAATAGCAGAAATCCTGCTAGAAACGTATATAATTATTAGAAATTCATTGGATAAAATAATTAATATCAGCACAGGTTACTTATAAACAGAGAAAATTTGGTCTCCATGTTCACTCGGACTCCAAACCTGCCAATATTTCTCCTCTATGCTACCTAAATTTGTTCACTTATTTTTAAACCATCTAAAATTTATAAAGTATATTCTGGATTAGATAAAATAGTTGAAAAATAGAAACGCCTTTGGGAGTATTCATATTCTAATGGTAGTTTGGAGTTCTGTGTATTTAGTCTATATTTGTGTTATGAAGAGGTAAGATCAGAAATGTGGGTGAAACACAGAAGAAGGTGGTTATATATTTGGGGCATGATGACCCTTACAGTGAAAACTGTTCTGGAAGCTAACATTTTGCTAAATGTCTACTATGTGACAATCAACTTATTGATGTTCTATGTATATTACTCATATAATTATCAGATCTGTTAGCTGTTTAATATTATCTCCAATATTGAGAACCTGAAGGTCAAAGAGATATCTTGATCAGAGACAATAAAATTTTAATGGCATAGCTAAAATTACAATCTAGTTCTTCTTGAGTTTGAAGTATCTGTTAGTTCTACTGTACCACAGTAGTTTGTAGAGATTATAAATATGGACCACCTCACACAATTTGAGTTTAGAATACAGAAATGTACAGAAACTAATATTATGAAATAATTGGCAAGCATTCAATGCTAGTTAAGCAGGAATATCAACTTGACTTTGCAAAAGTTTTTCCCATTTTTATATACTGTTTCTTTAAAGTAGACACTCATATTGTAATCAATTAAAAATATATATTAGTCACAAAGATAGACGGTTTTCAGGAGATCTCACTTCAGATCTATTCAAGTCCTCTTCTGAAGCAAGGTTCCACATCCAGTCTACAATGCACCCTAATAAAGTCTGTAGCTCACACTGCTGAGCCCTACACGTATCACCTTACCCTCTTCCATTCCAGTGTTCATTGGCTAGAATTTCAGTTGCCAGCCCATGAATGTCCTTGTTTTGTGTTTCGCTCTTCTGGCCTCCAGAGTCTCTTTGCCTTTGTGCACTGAAGTGATGTGTCAGGGAATTAATGGCTACCAAGCAGAGCCCCCAAATAATGACTGATGTAACTTGGTATATAAATAGGCCAGCTCCCTCATCCTTCATCGGACCTGACTCCTACTGGAAATATGACATGGACAACAGATGAAAAATCATGAGTCTCTGAGGATACTGCCTTAACAGAGGGAAGAGAAAGGGGCTGCATGACTCATACCAAGTTTTCCTTCACCCTTAGTAAATGTATTTTCATCACTCTGGGCAGATTGAAGAAAGAGGAAAAGAAAACTGAGGAGTATCATAGTAGCTGATAGCAATCCACATGGAAGGAAACATCAAAAGTAGAGAAAATACTAACACACCTACTCAAAAATGTAAATTTCATTAATATGTAAGACAACATTTTGAATTCTGATTCTAAAATTCCGTTTTTAAAAAAACAATTTTACATTAAAACATTTAATCTAATATTTTAAGAGTAACTGCATATTAAGGACAAATTTATATTACTAAAATTTCTCTATTCCTTTAACATTGAGAAAATGATCAAGAACAATAAATATTATACTATTATATAGTCTCTTGTCAGCCACAGATTCAACAGACACAAGCAAAACCAAATATTATAATCTTAGTACAAATCCTAAACTAGTAATGCATTTCAAAATCTACCTATTAAAAATTTATCATAAGCAGAAAAGGATAAAACTTCACATCTATAGGTTTTATTACAATACAAAATGCCCAACAAGTTTATAAATAATCACCCATGTATTCAGAATCATGTTTTAAAAATTTATAAAAGTATGCTTCTAACTATACTAAATAAAATAACATTTTTACCATTATTTGTATTTTTATAATTATAATCTTAAGTTTAAAGATGTCATATTATGTTGGACTTTAGATAAATCAGTGAAACAAAAAATCATGATATTTATCATATTTAAACAAAAACAGTACATAGCAGATATTTCCCAAAAAGCAAATAACCAGTTAAGTAATTTAATAGTAATAGATGTAATTTTACATCTGTTTATTGAGAGTCTAATAGTGATAAAAATCAAGTTAACAAGTGCAACACAATTCAGAGTTCTCAATATTGTATGTTCGTTTTAGACCATACCAAGAGGGAACTGTTTTTACTCAATGGCAAATTCTCACATGTCCCTTTTACTTAACTAGAGAGTCAGTTGCCCATTGAACTCTAACACAGCCACTATCGTCTCTTGAACCAAGTCATTATTATCTGTGACCAACTCTATGATATTCCTCTACCATACTTTCAGTTCTCTGATGACAGACACTGTGTTTTACACCTTTCATCAAGCACCCTTTATTAGAGTCAGAAAATTAATAGATAAACAGTAAACATTTTCAGGGATCATACAAGCCTCCCTAGAGACATCTATATGGTCAAGGTAGTGAATTTGAAACATGTATCTTTCCTAGATTAAATACCTAAAAATTTGAATATCAACTGTGTATTTACCCAGCAAAATTTAAACTACCCCTTTGATCTCTTTTGTCTAGTCAACTAAGAATATATAATGTATATGAATGGGATATAAATTTGTTCTGCATGTAGAGATGATACTCTAAAGCATGTAGATCTCTGTTTAATCAAAAGTGGAGGATACAGGGTATTGAGATGCTCCTGAGATACATG
Source organism: Sylvilagus floridanus (assembly GCA_949820135.1). Classification (NCBI taxonomy): domain Eukaryota; kingdom Metazoa; phylum Chordata; class Mammalia; order Lagomorpha; family Leporidae; genus Sylvilagus; species Sylvilagus floridanus. The sequence goes on from OX463235.1 coordinate 58,456,015, forward strand.
TTTCACTAACTGACATGATACTTTCCTTAGCTTAAATCTGAGCAGAATATCTAGTATTTAGGTCTTCTGTTTTGTCGTTAAATTATTATAGAATGTTTTAAGATAGTCACTATATTACTTAAATATTATTCCTGTATCTTTGGAGAGATATAGGCAAATAAATTATCTATTGACTTCCTATGGAAAGTAATAAAATAAAAAAATCCAAGAGTACAAGTCATTATTAATGTAAAATACCACTAATTCAGAATTTGCAAAACCTGGGAGCAGGTGTTAATTTGTACTTTACAAAGCATGATATAGAATCACACAGACACACGCAGGTGCAAACATACACACACAACAGGATAGTTGTCACAACTACTATAATACAGTAAACATAAATAAAAAACCAAATAACTCTCTACAAATTTTTTAATCCTGATGTTTATCCAACTATATAAAGTATACCTGTGGTAGAAAATTAGGACAAGAAGAACTGCCACCTGTATTCATCTTGGACTTTTGATATTTTAGTTTATATCACAAAAAATATATTTATCTAGGGTTATTTCAGCCATTTTGAACTGTACAATGGGTTTTCTTACCTTCTGTTTCTTGCATGTCATAAATTTCAATGGGATCTTACTAACCAAATATATAATGGCTCTAAAGAGCTCCAAAAGAATACGAGGTAAGATATGGCATTTCAAGTTTCTCTTGAATGTGTGTTGTTAACTCATTTATGCTTGATGGAATGTTGGTCACATTGTATGGCTGAATCCCTCATATTTACAGCTGTAACCCAGTGAGAATGAATATCCTTCTTTTACCCCAGTGTTATTCTAATAAGATTGGGTATATAAAAACTTAAGTGATGTGAAGATATGAATAAAGAACATTTTAGTTAACACAGATAATAGATATTGTTCTATAAAGTGAAAGGTGCCTAACACAGACTTTCTGGAGAAGGTTGCATGATTACTGATGTGGTTATTGAAGATATAAAGTAAAGTAAAACACACTAGTAAGTAACACATTCTCAGGGAAAAAGAAAACTTAAATCACCCCAAGACAAAAAAGAAAGGAAGAAAAAAACAACTCACCTCTAATAGTTTGAGTATAGGCAAACTATCATTATTCCATGAACATTTACTGAGGCACAACTATGTGGACATTGTTAAAATTTGGATGTGACTAAAGTAGAAAAAGGAACGGGTACTTATACTAAATCTTTAAGGAACTCATTTCTGAGCAAGATGTGAAAGGAAATAGTAATACCAATTATAACTATATGACAATGTAATAAAGGTTAAGGTCAAAGCACTTTTGAGTGCCATGAAAATGCGAGGAGTGATGAGAGATTTTTCTCCTCCCCAGGATGAAAAGAGGCTTTGTTCCCAAAGGAAATCAAGACAACTCATATCAATATAAATGGATGCCGGGCAGATACGGAGATTGTGTCTGGTGTCCATTCATCCAATAACTGAGTCTGACATTTCAACAGAACCACGTCTCTTCTTCCACTCCAAGTTTTTAAAAACTACCCATGCCTGGCCAATTACATGTGTTCCACACAATCCAGTTAGCGTATCAGATTCAGAGAGAGGTCTGGGACCCAAGCCAATGAAATGAAGGTATAGGAATTACTGGTTTTGTTCAGCTGATATGAATAAAAACCTGTGCTCCACTTACTATGACAAGATAGAAACTTAAGTTCTAATGGATATTACGTGAAGCCTTGAATGTGGCTGTGAATAAAACAAACTCCAATAGTGGGATTCTTGATGACATGGTTTAAAAAGGTGAAATGGACAAGCGATTTCCATTTGTGGTAGGTTGCATTCAATTGAATAGTAAGAAATGCTTAGTGTTATACATTGTTAATGATGAGTTTATTAATCTCAAGGAGGAGTGAAAATATAAGGAGATGTTATCCCTAAGAAAATAAAAAATACAATTTTCTAAGAGAGAACATATCTTTATATAGTACCTTCACCACCAACACCTTGCAGGTGGCAGTATATTCTGTTTTTATAACACATCTACTAAGAATAAGACCCTCTTTGGATACCAAAAAATGGAGAAATCTCCCATGCTCATGGATTGGAAGAATCAATATCATCAAAATGTCCATTCTCCCAAAAGCAATTTACAGATTCAACGCAATACCAATCAAGATACCGAGGACATTCTTCTCAGATCTGGAAAAAATGATGGTGAAATTCATATGGAGACACAGGAGACCTCGAATAGCTAAAGCAATCTTGTACAACAAAAACAAAGCCGGAGGCATCACAATACCAGATTTCAGGACATACTACAGGGCAGTTGTTATCAAAACAGCATGGTACTGGTACAGAAACAGATGGATAGACCAATGGAACAGAATAGAAACTCCAGAAATCAATCCAAACACCTACAGCCAACTTATATTTGATCAACGATCCAAAACCAGTCCCTGGAGTAAGGTCAGTCTGTTTAATAAATGGTGCTGGGAAAACTGGATTTCCACGTGCAGAACCATGAAGCAAGACCCCTACCTTTCACCTTACACAAAAATTCATTCAACATGGATTAAAAATTTAAACCTACGACCCGACACCATCAAATTACTGGAGAGCATAGGAGAAACCCTGCAAGACATAGGTACTGGCAAAGACTTCTTGGAAAAGACCCCAGAAGCACAGGCACTGAAAACCAAAATTAACTACTGGGATTGCATCAAATTGAAAAGTTTCTGTACTGCAAAAGAAACAGTCAGGAAAGTGAATAGGAAACCGACAGAATGGGAAAATATATTTGCAAACTATGCAACAGATAAAGGGTTGATAACCAGAATCTACAAAGAAATTAAGAAACTCCACAACATCAAAACAAACAACCCACTTAAGAGATGGGCCAAGGACCTCAACAGACATTTTTCCAAAGAGGAAATCCAAATGGCCAACAGACACATGAAAAAATGTTCAAGATCCCTAGCAATTAGGGAAATGCAAATCAAAACCACAATGAGGTTTCACCTCACCCCGGTGAGAATGGCTCACATTCAGAAATCCACCAACAATAGATGCTGGAGAGGATGTGGGGAAAAAGGGACACTAATCCACTGTTGGTGGGAATGCAAACTGGTGAAGCCACTATGGAAGTCAGTCTGGAGATTCCTCAGAAACCTGAATATAACCCTACCATTCAACCCAGCCATCCCACTCCTTGGAATTTACCCAAAGGAAATTAAATGGGCAAACAAAAAAGCCGTCTGCACAGCAATGTTTATTGCGGCTCAATTCACAATAGCTAAGACTTGGAACCAACCCAAATGCCCTTCAACAGTAGACTGGATTAGGAAATTATGGGACATGTACTCTACAGAATACTATACAGCAGTAAAAAACAATGAAATCCGGTCACTTGCAACAAAATGGAGGAATCTAGAAAACATCATGCTGAGTGAATTAAGTCAGTCCCAAAGAGACAAATATCATTTGTTTCCCTTGATTGGCGATGACTAACTGAGCACCAAAGGGGAAACCTGTAGAAGTGAAATGGACACTATGAGAAACAGTGACTCGATCAGCTCTTGTGCTGACTGTTGTTGTACAATGTAATACTTTATCCATGGTAGTATTTTTTTTTTTCTCTTTATCCTAGTACTAGTGGTTGAACTCTGTAATTAACACACAATTATTCTTAGGTGTTTAAATTTTAACTGAAAAGTGATCTCTGTGAAATATAAGAGTGGGAATAAGAGAGGGAGGAGATGTAAAATTTGGGACATGCTCAATCGGAACGGCCCCAAATGATGGAGTTAGAATTGTGCCAGGGGTTTCCAATACAATCCCATCAAGGTGGCATGTACCAAGGCCATCTCATTAGTCCAAGTGATCAATTTCAGCTCACAATTGATCACACTGATAGGTCTAAGAGTCAAAGGGATCACACAAACAAGACTAGTGTCTGCTAATACTAACTGATAGAATGAAAAAGGGAGAGAATGATCCAACATGGGAAGCAGGATACACAGCAGACTCATAGAATGGCAGATGTCCTAAATAGCACTCTGGCCTCAGAATCAGCCCTTAAGGCATTTGGATCTGGCTCAAGAGCCCATGAGAATATTTTAGGCATGGAAAGCTAAGACACTCTGGAAAAAACAGAAGACCTAAATGAAAGATCTCTGCGAGTGAGATCCCAGTGGAAAGAACGGGGCCATCAAAGAAGGAGGTACCTTTCTCTGAAGGGAGGAGGGAACTTCCACTTTGACTATGGCCCTGTGGGAATAAGATCGAAGTCGGCGAACCCTAAAGGCTTCCATAGCCTTGGCAACTCATGACCAGAGCCTAGGGAGATTACTGACGCCATAAACAAGAGTGTCAAATTGTTAAATCAACATCAGGAGTCACTGTGTACTTACGTCTCATGAGGGATCTGTCCTTAATGTGTTATCCAATGTGAAGTGATGCTATTACTAGTACTGAAACAGTATTTTTACACTTTGTGTTTCTGAGTGGGTGCAAACTGATGAAATCCTTACATAGTATATATTGAATCGATCTTCTTTATATAAAGATAATTGCAAATGATTAAAAAATCTTGGTGTTAAACTGGAAATTGCATAGACAATTAATCAATTTTTTTTTTTTTAACTTTTATTTAGGATATAAATTTCCAAGGTATGATTTATGGATTACAATGGGTTTCCCCCCATATTTTCCCTCTCCCCCCACAACCCTCCCCCCTTGCCCGCCCCCTCCACCCTTTTGTTCACATCCAGATTCGTTTTCAATTCTTTTTGTATACATGTGATCAATTTAGTATGTGTTAAGTTATGAATTCGTCCCTTTGCCCTCATATAGTAACACAAAGTGAAATATAGTCTTTGAGTTCTCATTTTAGCATTGAGTCACTTTGTATAGCACATTAAAGACAGAGATCCTACATGAGATATATATATATATATATATTTGAGACTGATAAATTTTTTTTTGATGCAGTTTCCAATGTAACACTGAGTTTTTCTTTTTTTTTTTTTTTTTTTTTCCCTTTTCGATTATCTTTATATAGAGTAGGTCGGTTCAGTATGTATTAAGTAGGAATTTTCATCAGTTTGCATCTAAACAGAAACACAAAGTGTAAAAATACTGTTTCGGCACTAGTTACAGCGTTACCTCACATTAGATAACATGTTAAGGACAGATCCCACATGGGATATAGGTACACAGTGACTCCTGGTGTTGATTTAACAATTTGACACTCTTATTTATGGCGTCAGGAATCTCCCTAGGCTCTAGTCATGAGTTGCTGAGGCTATGGAAGCCTTTAGGGTTCGCCGATTTTGCTTCTATTCCGACAGGGTCACAGTCAAAGTGGAGGTCCCTTCCTCCCTTTGGAGAAAGGTGCCTTCTTCCTTGGTAGCCCCGTTCCTTCCACTGGGATCTCGCTCGCTGAGGTCTTCCCTTTAGGTCTTCTTTTTTTCCTTTTTCAGAGTGTCTTGGCTTTCCATGCCTATAATAATCTCATGGGCTCTTGAGCCAGATCTGAGTGCCCTAAGGGCTGATTCTGAGGCCAGAGTGTTATTTAGGACTTCTGTCATTTTATGAGTCTTCTGTGACTCTGCACCAAGATTAAAAAATCTTGGTGTTAAACTGGAAATTGCATAGACAATTAATCAATTTTTTTTAAAAAAAAAATCATGTAGGATCTCTGTCCTTAATGTGCTGTACATTGTGAATTAATACTATAACTAGTACTCCAACAGTATTATCATTTTGTGTCTCTATGCGAGGGCAAACCGTTGAAATCTTTACGTAATATGTACTAAATTGATCTTCTGTGTATAAAGAGAATTGAAAATGAATCTTGATGTGAACAGAAGGGGAGAGGGAGCGGGAAAGGGGAGGGTGGGGGGAGGGAGGGAAGTTGTGGGGGGGGGGAGCCATTGTGGTCCATGAGCTGTTCTTTGGAAATTTATATTCTTTAAATAAAAGCTTTATAAAAAATAAAAATAAAAATAAAAATAAAAATTAAGAATAAGACCCTCTTTATTACCAGCTCTGTGAGTCATAATCACTGAACTGATAATGCTTATGTTGATAAAAACTCTCAGGACTATAAATGCTTAGTTTGTTCTGGGACACAGCGTGCTGTTTTTTCCACCTGACATTTCCTATTTACATTGACATGCCGGTGGTGTTAGAGATGGATTGGTGTGATTCCATTCATCGCTACCTTCTGAAATGAAAACTGCCACATCATAATTACTGGTGAAAAGGTGCCTGCTTGTGGAGTCGCAGGCTGCAGCAAAAGATGTGGGTTTGTTTAATCTCTTCACAGGCTACCTGTCTCATCATAGAATCCGGAAGCTCCTTTTTTAAGGAAACAAGAGTAAGCCCCTGTTAAGTAAGGATTTGCATATTTTGAATGATAGAACTGGAAAATCCTACAGAACTGAAAACCTACCAGAAAAAAACACTGTTTGTAAAATAAAAACTGATTGGAAAAGGTAACAGAAGGTATTTGTTACTATCAAATACAATGTGTTTCTTCTCACCCAGTAATAAATCCTCTTGGGGAAGTGCAAAGTGCTATAAGCTACTAACACAAATGTCTTAGTCACTAACACGGATGTATTAGTCAACTTTCCCAGAAGCTACTTATGAAGGAAGGACATTTGGTTCTCAGTTTTGGAAGTTCACAATCCAAAGTTAGGTGGTCTGGTGAGGCTGGAGGATGGCAGTAATCAAGCAAGTGCAAAGAAATGACAGGAAGCAGAAGGAACAGCCAAGTACCACTCAGGGTTATAAAACCAACCCTCTCATGTGAACTACTTTGCAAGGGCAGGCTGCCAATCACCTGAAGACTCCTCTACAGGCCCATCTCCTAAACACCAATAATTAGATTAAGTCCCTATCTTTAATCCATCTACTATTAACATTAATCCATTAGTTGCCAACATAAAATTCTAGGGACCAAGTCAGAGAACATATGGCATTTTGGATACAACAAATTATCCAAACCACAGTATCTAGTTAATTTAGTGATATATTTTGTAATTTTTAAACTAATTCAATAACCATTGTTAAGATGAAACTAGTAAAGTCATTGTTGTAAAAGATTGTGGAGACAGGGATTTGGAAATTATATATTTCAAAGTTCATTTTTCAGAATGGTCAGAGAATGAAACAGAATTGAGTGTAACTGAGAAAAGTGATTATAGCAGCTAAATTTTCATACTCAAAAATATGCTTAGTATAAATAAAGATAAAATAAATTACAACCTAAAAAGTGAAACTAATAATACTAGTTGACTTCTCTTTTTTCTAAAAACCAATCACTAATTACTTGGTGAATGTCAAGTGGTCAATCATGTATGGGATATTCTTCCTGGGACAAGGGTTTATTAGGGAGACTCTTTGTCTTGTAGTGTTGCCTCCTAAAAGTTGAACTCAAGATATTTTCTCAGGATATTAAAACTTAGAATCCACTGGAACATATAACCAGTATGTCAGCCAAACAAAGGCATCACTTTTCCTGTTCAAATCCAGCCCAAGCCTCTTCCTTTTCCTAATCATTCATTCATGATTCATTCATGATCACCTCGCCTCTCTAAATTTCTTTAGTATATTGTTTCATGTTCATGTTCAAAGCTCTCCCTCCTCCACAGCAAAGATCAAAACCACACTTCCTTCTAGCTTTCCTGGTTTTCTCAGGCCACTCAGGCTTAAAAAATAATGTGGTAGCCTTTGATTCATAGTTCTCACTGCACCTTTCGTTCATCTAATCATTTGTTAAGCATTATCATTTCTGCCAGTGCAGTGTCTTTCATACATTTTTCCATTATCCTGAATCTCATGTCCCACTTCATGGGCTTCCAAACTCATCTGTCTCCTTTTAGTCTGTTCTACTGTAATATTGTATATATCACTGCTTTAAAAGAATCTAGCTGTGCAAAGACTTATCTCAGGAACTTTTTCTGACTCCCAATCACTCCCCAAAATTACTCCTAGTTCCTCAAACTCCTCTCATATCTGCACTGTTTCTTATGAAACAAACATTCAGTGAAAACAAACACCTAAAAGAAGCTACTTATGAAGGAAGGACATTTGGTTCTCAGTTTAGACTCTATCATTAATAAGCCCATATAAAGATGTACTGTGAAATATATGGGCATTTGTGGATTTTCTCATCTTAATATTTTATGATCGATTGCTTTTACTCCTTAAAGTATCTGTTGTTCATTCTGTTCCAGAAAATTTTTTAAAAGTATCATATATATATAATGATGAAGTGGAAAAACATGAAAAAGTAACTAGGTTACTGTGAAACACATATCTGTTGGAGAAATGTTGAGTAAAATTTATTTAAACAGTAACAAATTGCAAAAAATCATACTGTAGACATACAGTTCAAACAGATAATTGATTTTCTGGAGTGAATTAAGCTTCATGCACAATCAAGTATATCTTTTATCAAAAGCTTAAGCCAGTAAGAAAGGTAGGATTTGTTTCTGTACAGAAATGTGCTCATGGTTTTCAGTTATCCAATTTCGGTAAATATATTTTAATTAACTCCCACATACCCACCTGCCTGCAAAACAGTTCTCTGAAAACCTTCAACTGAATGTAGTCAAATGGAATCAACTCCAAATCCTCCACATATGTTCCATAAATTATCTCTTCTTGAAGACTTCCTTAGTGTTACTAATACTACTACTATTTAAAGACATCAATGCCAAACATTTTCCTTTGTTTCCTCCCATTCAATAATCCTCTTCTTAGTAGTTTGACTTACCAATGTCTCCTTTACAATTCTGCTATCATGATTAAGATCTTTACAGCTCCTTAGCTGGAAAGCCTAACTGAACTCGGGGTTCCTACCTCTTCTCTTGAGTCCACTGAACACTCCACTCCACAGCCACACTTGCAGGTGCATGGGGATTCTGCTTTTGCTCAAAGTTTCTTTAGCTTCCCCTGCAAAGATATTAGGTGTAGCTTCAATAAACTATGGATAGGCCTATTAAACACTGTACAGATAGGACATTAACAGAATCCTTATCACCTTTATTTCCAAGTTTTGGCATGCTTCTTAAACCAGAAAGAATATATGTCACACATATATCTTAGCCATCTTTTAGAGTTATGTTAGACCAAAGTAAAAACAATAATAAAAATAAGAAAAAGTTTTATCTTTTATGGAACCACTATAATTCCTAACAATTACATAGTACTTAATCTTTTCTGTGATTGCTCTAAGGGTTTTACCTATGTTAACTCATTTAATCATTCCAACAACTCTATGTAATGACGATAATAAAGGGAAAAATCATAGTTCCTTCTCTCTTCACTATATCCACCAGTGTCAAATGAATCTTTCTAAAACATGGCTCAGAGCACAGCACTCATCTATAATAATTTTAAATATTTCTCCATTGATTTACAAAGAAGTTCAACAGCTTAACTTGAAATGTAGCATCTTGCATGTTCTGACTCTATCTTTCCTGCCTTATCACTCTCTTCTCCACTATCATATACTACAGGCTTCCATTTCTAATCACTTCCCATGCTTTTTCACTTCCATATCATCTTCCATACTCTTCCTTCCTAGATCTGCAACGTGAGATTATACACAGCCTTGGAGTAAGAGTTTTTGTTATCAGTTATTTTTGGAAGAGTTTAATTAACCTATTTATATGAGATCTCTCCATCTCTGACACAATATAGTGCTGCAAGTCTCTTCATATTTTCAGTATTCCTTCTTGAAATGTAGCAATTTATGAATATATTTTCTGTATTATAATGAAAATTCACTGAAGACAAGTATGTACAATTTTTTATCTTGATTCTGCAGAGCAAAATGAAACAAGTTGGTGAATGGAAAATGATTAGAAGAGTGCATAGCCCATGGTAAAATGCTCAATAAATGTCAGGTATTATTAGATAAAGAAACAGTTGACTTTGCATGCAAAATCCAGCAGCACTGTCATCCTTTAAGTATCATTACTACCATTTTAGAAGGGCAGTTAGGTGACAGATAGGCTAAGCGAACTTCCCAGTATTTTTACAGCAAGCAACAGCAGTGCACGTGGAGTTTCACACCTAGGTCTTTTTTACTGTAAAGTTAATGTTTTCTCATAAATTTTGTTCACAGTAAACATGCTGGTGTTCATTCACTAAATTAACTACTGGATTCTGAGGTTAAAATCCAGGATTCATTGGTTGTTAATTCAAATCCCAATATTTGGATTAGTGCTTCTGGTTATAAATAGTTTTATTGGGACACAGTTATGCCTGTATGTTTGTTTATTGTATATACTCAGGTTTGTTTTGAGAAACCCTTACACAGAATAAATTTTCCCCTCTGGCCCTTTCCTGAAATTTTTTTTCTGACTTTGGTCTACGTCATTGATCCCCAAGTCTGGTAGACATTAGAATAACTTACCAACAGGTGCAGTATATTTAAATTCTTATTAAATTGATTTGGAATGTGGACTCAGGAATTTACAGGTTTTGAAAACCTCTCAGGTACTTTAATGTGCAGTCATGTTTGAGAACCACTGGCAAAGAAAAACCTTTACAAACCTATTGTTTTGCCAATTGACGCCACTAGACAAAAAGTTAGAAAATGGGGCCAGGTCATAATTCAGAATTTCATGGTATACATGGCTGATAAAATACTGGCATGATTAACAGTGACTGCCTGACATTTGCGATGTATATGCACCAATTTTCTGACTCTGATAACAAAGCCATTGGAAAGAAAAGAGAGAGGTCTTCTGATAAAGGCTGGGATGATTCTCATATCTACTTCATTTCCCTAAACAAATCTCCATTTACACTAGAGGATCTGACAAAAGAAGTTAATTAAAAGATCATTTGTGCCTTGATTAGAAGCCTCACTTTCTGAAAAATTCAGAACCCACTTAAATTAAAATACAATCGAGACAAGTGGTACACAACTTCTGTGCTCTTGTGTTGTCAGTTATCTACCTAATTGGCTTATAATTGTAGCCACACTTGTCATGTCTCTCTCGCCTAATAAATAGTCCTTCAATAGGTCCCTTGTCTACACACACCATCTCCAGCTGACGTTTACATAGGAATGTTTACAACTCACACAATCATAATTTTTGGCTCTGTGTGTGTGAAAGACAGACACACACACAGAGAGAGAGAGAGAGAGAGAGAGAGAGAGAGAGAGGATGGACACACAGATGAACAAATGACCTAAATACTACTAATATTAAAATATCTAGCTATGTCCTTCTGATTTATAGCACAGTGATGGTCGCTGTGAATTGTGAAAAAGTTTCAAAGGATTATTCTGGGAAGAGGATGTTGTCACAGTGTTCACACTCATGAAAGGTACATCCACAGAAATTTTCCTACACGATTTGGTGAGTTTCAAGGGAGGTAGATTTCCAGGAAGAACATTCAGAGTACAGAACCACCAGAGTTTAGAGTTTGGTATCTAGCGTCATCAGACATGGCCACGGCACACAGGGAGGAATCATGTTAAAGCCCACACCACTACTCCCCTATCTCTGTGAGAATGTTTGCACTAAGCATGTATCTATAAGATTCTCCCAGAGAGTTGCTTCCTGAATCCCCAAAAAGTGAGCAAAAATATAATAGGATAATATATGAAACAATGTTAATAGAAATAATTTTTTTACCCGAATTCTTGCCCATCTGTATATGAGGAGCTGCTATATCTCAGAGGTAGTGGGAGAAAGAATCTACCCCATCTTTTCCTCCGGTAGCTTAGAGGGGAATTGTTCATCTTATCACTGCCACTATCGAAGTGCAATAGCCGTAGGTCTTTATTCCTCTCTTGGGCAAGACTCATGAGGGATCAAAATGTCAACTTGCACCTTGGATTCTTGACATTCTGCATTAGATGAAGTATGAGGTTGACCCTCTCTTCCACAAAGCTATCTGAATATGTGCTATGCAGATCCAGCCTCCGCACTGGAATTCAGACTAGGAGAGGAAAGAAGATGCATAAGGAAGTCTGTCCTCAGTTCTCATTCCTACTGCAGTCTTCAATCAAAACAGGTAGAAATGCTTCCTTCCCCACTGAGACAGAATTTGGAGGGCAGAGACATGTGATTGACAGTTTTAAACTCCCAATAGCAGTTTCTGGCATATTTACCGTTCTGCACATGATTCACAGCATGGGCCCTTCACAATAACCCAGTGAAGCCACTGAAATAGGTACTCATTTAAAATACCTTTTGAAAGTCTCTTATGTGGCTGTCAAATAATCCACTTCAACTTATTGGTCACCCTGTCCATCCTTCTATCACACCTCCAAAAATTTGTCCATTTGAATAACATAAAGTACCCCAGACTTTGGTGTTCTTCAACGACAAATTCCAATAAAGAGCCCAGTGATCACTCCTGAGAAGCTTTTAGTGCTTTAACTAAGCAGTTATAAACCTGTTGTTTTTAACCACCCCTCGATGTAGAGAGTGAAACTGAATGCCAGCCTCATTCACTAATTATTGACCTTTTACCAAGTGCTAGGCACTGGAGATAAAATAGCAAACTATCAGTAATCTCCACTTTCCGGGAGTTTTTAGTCCAATGGCAAACCATTGGGTACTACAGAAGCCCAGTTTTGTGCTTACACTTTCCAGTATCTGGTGCTGCCCCAATCCTGTACCATGTAAAGGAGGTTATTCTCGTAATAGCACAGATACAGAGATGCACAAAAGCAATGAAAATGCATTCAGGAAACCATCATCAGAGGGGTCCATTTATTATCCCTATTCTTTGCCTTGACTCAAACAATGACATGAAATGGATTTGTGAAATGTGATCCTCTTCTTCCTCAAAGAAAACTACTCATCCACAACAACAAAGCAGTTCATTCATCCCCATGGCAACCAATGATAAAAACAGAATTTATAACTTCAGGTGGGAATAGAGTAGTAGGAAGAGACGAACTTTTAAAGAAGAATTGTAGGGGCAAAAATGAACTCTATGAAGAACTCTAGATGCTGAAATTAGCCACAATATCATGAACAGTTTTCTAGAAATGGCCTTGAAGTGCCAAAGACTGTTCAAGATTCAGCAATCAAATAAGTACAATTTGCACAACACTCTGCATTATTACTTCACTAATGACAAGCATTTTTCAGAGACTGGTAGCACCACCATATTGAAAGGCAGATGGTCATCACCATTTTAAGAAGAGCATGAGTTAATCTTGGCCTCGCCTGGCTTCAGGCATCACAAATCAAATATCCTTAAAATCTGCCAGTTTGAGTATGAATTGTATCTTTTTATGTCCATTTTTTATAAAAAAAAAAAAAGTTCCCAAAAGTTCTTTTTAAAAGAGTTCATGTCTTTCATGATTTAGAAAGTTGAAAGGAAATCTAGAATAAGTGTGCTCAATTTGGGTATTTGACAATTGCAGTGAATATTTCATTCTTTGCTAGTCATCATCATCGATATGATTTTTTAAATGAACTAAAAAGCAATTGTTAAATCATATAAGTCCACAACACATTGACATGTTAACACTATATTAATATAGATTTTGTATTATTGGTAATTATTTGCTGCATAATTTTTACTATGACTCTCTTTGTATAGTTTTTACTCAAGTTCTGAAATCACTAATGCTGCATCTCAAAGAACATGTAAAAATGATAGAATCGATTCTGAAATGTTAACCCTGTGATTTGTCAGCTGAATGTCCTTATATAGTAGCTATCTAAAAATTCAGTGTAAAAGAGTGAAATAACTTATAATACTTCTTTTCACCTCTCCAAACATCATTCTAGTCCTAGCAATGATTTCATATTCACTGCTTTCCTAAGTACTCATTTCTGACAAGTGTGTTAGTCCTTATATAAAGAAGGATAATTTTTCTAAAATGTATGTGGGCTCTGGAAAAACTCTGGAACCATGATTATCTTTGGTTCTCTCACTGAGTTCAGGATTTTTTTTTGGATATGAGATGCAAGTTTTGGCACTGGTGTGAGAACAGTTAATATCGGCCAAGAAACTGTTGCTGTACTCCAAAAAATATTATCCAGTGCCTGTGTGAACTATCTCTTCATGTTTGTTGAGAGAACAGTGCTTACCTGAAATGCTGCAGTATCATAAAATCATTCCTCAACAATACATTCTAGTTGAAGGGGGATATATCAGTATGACAAGACTCTTAGGCCATAAGGTTTAAGAAATCAAGTCAATTCATCAATGAGTTTTATAGCCTATAATGGGTGAATTTATCTTTCACTTAAATAACCTAACTACAAGCTTTTGATAATTTTCTGTTTATAATATTCAGTTATTTAAAAGACCAACTATTTTCTAAAATTGACCAAGCATGTTCTATAAATCACAGTTTCAGCACATTGCTATTACATTCCCATATAAATATCTTCTTTTCTGAAGTAGATTTTGGTTCATGGAATATTCATTTGTGTGACTGGACACTCTATCAATCAAAAAATTTGCATGATTAAATGGAATATATTATTGTCTCCTCATTTGCATAATAAATCAGACCTATGCTGTGAGTCATTGAGTGCTTACAGCACCTAACAAGTTACACCTTCAATCTCACTCTCAACTTTCAAATTAAAATAATTTTCAGGGGGGTACAGTTTCCCACACTATGAAATTGAAAATGGAATAGGTGGCCTCTTTGAATATGAATACTGAAGCCATATGATGCCAAGCAGATAATTATTAATTAACAAGTTTCAGGTTTCACCCACTGCCTAAAGGCCAATATACCTAATTCAAAGACTGAATGCTGCATTAGGGTATTCTATGTACAAACTTTTCTCGCAATCCACATTCACGTACAGCAATGATATATCTGCTCATATCACTCTGAATTCTCCCCATTTCTCATTTTTGGTAAGAACATTAATTACATCATCCTCAATGTAAGTCCATACCAAGATAACCAGACTGAAATTACAAAAACTCTTGCCATAAGTGTTCAAATTATTAAAATAAGAAAACAAGTAACAATTATCCATATGTGATTCTCATTCTGTTCATTACCCATTAAATACATTATAAATTTAAAAATCTATCATTCAAGCTGTAGCAAGGCTACAATTGAAATGTATTCTACATCTAAATGTTTGAACACAATGGAAAACGTATTGAATATAAAATGCATTAATTAATACAGTGTATCAACATATTAAGGTGGTTGCTCTCACACTGGAAAACAAACTACATCCTTTGAGTGTTTCAGATTTGTCTGGAAATATCTCAACTTAATCGGATCTGCTCCTCCACAAAACTTTTTTTTTTTTTTTTGCCAGGCAGAGTTAGACAGAGAGACAGAGAGAGAATTAGACAGTGAGAGAGAGAGAGAAAGGTCTTCCTTTCATTGGTTCACTCCCAAATGGCGGCCATGGCCGGTGCTGTGCCAATCCGAAGCCAGGAGCCGGATACTTCCTCCTGGTCTCCCATGTGGGTGAGGGCCCAAGCACTTGGGCCATTCTCCTCTGCCCTCCCGGGCCACAGCAGAGAGCTAGACTGGAAGAGGGGCAACTGAGATTAGTATCTGGTGCCCCAACCAGGACCAGAACTCGGGGTGCCGATGCTGCAGGCAGAGGATTAGCCAAGTGAACCGTGGCGCCGGCCCACAAAACTATTTATAAATGGATTGAGTATAACTAATGCTGAAGAGCAACAGTTATCTCAGTTTTAACATCAAATTTTGTTAATTTAGTCCTGACAATTGAGTAAACAGGTTAGAATTTTTAAAAAGTGAGGAGCCAGCATGTGGTGCAGTGGGTAAAGTCTGAAACTTGGCATCTCCTATAGGGGCCATTTCAGCTGCTCCACTTTTGATCCAGCTCCTGCTAATAGCATGGGAAAGCAGTGAAGGAAGGCCAAGTGCATGGCCTCTGTCACCCATGTGGGAGACCCTGATGAAGTTCTTAGCTCCTGGCTTCATCCTTGATCAGCCCTGGCTGTTGCAGCCACTTGGGCGGTGAACCAATGGATGGAATATCTCTCCCTCTCTGTGTCTTCCTCTCTCTGACTTTCAAATAAATAATAAATCTTATAACATATATATGTATATATATTTATCCTTTCCTGACATGTGCTACTGTCATACAATTTAGTTTAACTTGTTTTATAAACCCCACTTTAACAGGCATGTAAAGTCCGACTTTAAACTAAATAAAAAATAACTGTTTAAAAAAAGGAATTTAAAAAAAATGAATAAAAACAAGAGCTATCTTTTTAAACATTTTAAAAATATTTTGAAAAAATGAAGTAGTTCTGTGTAATCTGCCAGAATAAGTCAAAAATTGATGCCATCTTCTTGGCAACAAGTAATAGAAACCATAAAATGTGGAAGTTACTGTGAGCAAAGATATAGACTCATGCCAAGAACTTTTTGATGGACTTAGCAGAAAACAATGGAATAGATAAGAAACAACAAAACAAATAAAAATAATCATGAGTTCATGAGATTACCCAGATGTCCCCTGGGGATTACAGTATCTATCTGTGGTAGATAAATTCCCAGCTAGGTCCTATTGTAGGGTCCCTATCTGCCATTTGGAGATGGGTGTTGCATGACCTAAGAGCAGTCAAACAGTTGGCTTCTATGAAGGGCTTCCATGATTGGGGAATTCTAAGTGCCTCATTTGTATCTTTCCTGAACCAATCAGGCTCTGCTGACTCCCTGATTGGTTTGTATTCAATGCTTCATTTGCATCTTCCCTGACCAATTCTGAATACTTCCTTTTTATAGCCTATAAAACCCCCTATACAATCAGCTCTCAACAATTTCCTTCTTCAGGGACCCTTCCCAACTGCTGGGAACTTCCTTAGTTTTTTTTTTTTTTTTTCTTTTCTTTTTTCAAAAATCTTTTTTCACTTTGTTCATTGTTCCTTGTCAGTACTCCTCATTCTTCATGGATATGAGAAGAAGAGCCCAGCAGAGAAAAAGAATTGTAATCTAAAAGAGCTGTAACATTTCAAAAATTTGGCAGGAAGAAAGATCTGGTACATTTCTTGGGGACTGGACACAAATATGAGTGAATAGAACAGCCGGCTCCTGCAATACTTCCTGGGTGCTCTGCTAGAACCACAGGAACTGAGAGTAATGACAGACTGCCTCTGTAACATTTGTTAGAGATCTTTGCTCTGCGCCATAGTCCACTATCAATTAAAAACTTCAGGACTCGTCAGCCTGTTAGAAGCAATTAGTGCGGTGGCCAGTCTTAAAAGACTCCGAGAGCAGGCTTTCTGGGGCAGACCTGAATAATCTCTTTCTGGCGCTTGGAATGTTGGTCTTGTTCTGCCTGTTTTCTTTCAAGGAAATCCAACCAATGTGTGCGACTGGAGTAAGGTGCTGGAGTAACTGAAGGTTTCTGCCTGGGGTGGCTTCCTGGTGTTGCCTGAAGGGTCCCTGATTGGATACAGACTCTGACGCCCTCTAGGGTATTGGACTAAAATCTGCACTATTCACTCTCTCATTCTCCTTACTCTGTCCCCCTCCCCTCCCCTTGTTCAGTCTCAGACATTGGGGTGGGGCAGGGGAGGAATGCTTCCAAACAAATCCGGAAGTGGGCAGAGGCAGAAACTTCAGGATGCCTTTGTTTCTTGTCCTCTTATTTCAGAAGGGTAATAGGGCATCTTTGGCATGTGTCACATCAGGTACTAGGAATCTTTTGATCCTCAAATCTTGAAGAGCAAATACCTTGTGTTTTTCTGTTCCACAGCATGGCCAGGATACAACTGGAAGATGGAGAGACCTGATTACAAATAGGAAAGTGTTAGCTATACAGCCATCCTCCAGCTAGACCTCTTCTCTAACAGAGCAGGGAAATGGTATGAGATCCCTATGTCCAAGCACTTTTGCCCTGTGTGATAAGCCAGACGTTTGTCAGCTCTGTAAGGTACACCCAGCACTTCTAGAAGCAGTCACCCTCAAGACCCCAGCTGACCATTTCCCTGCTGTGGAGCCTGCTACGCAGTCTACACTGATCTCTTCAACTCCCACTCCCAGTCCCTCATGCCCCTATCTGGGCCTACCTGACCATTTACTTCTATTTTACCACTCCAGGAAGTTCCTGGGGGTTCAGCAGCCCTACATGTGTCCAGGTCCCCTTTTCCCTAGAGGATCTTAGATAGATAAGGGGGCACTTAGGAAGACTTTGATGACCCTGATATATTGAGGCCTTGCAGATGTAATGTAAAAATGTATGTTACTCCTGTATCACACCCTAACAGGAACTGAAAAATGATCTATTTCTCCAAGCTGCAGAAACTTTCAACAATCAATTTGGTATTTCCTTTACATTGTCACCTGATTAGGGAGGCCATGAACAAATATATCCTATAGGAAAATAGGCTGTTCTTTAGCAAGAGCCTCAACCTGAATGAACACCACATAACCCTGCAGGTAAAGGATAATAGTCCATTGTTCATGTCCTGGAGGGATTGAGTAGTACCAGAACCAAGTCTCTAAACCACTCAGACAGTCCATGACACACCAAGGCCCAGAGGAGATCCCCTCCACCTTCATGGAGAGATCGAGCAAGGCATTAGTCAAGCGTGCTTATCTATCTCCTGATTCCAAAGAAGACAGGCAATGTTAAAGAATCCGTTCATTACTTAATCATCATCAAATATTAGAAGAAAGCTTCAAAAATAGGTTATGGACCTGAGAGTACACTACAAACTCTCCTGAAAGTTGTCACTTGAGTCTTTTACCATCAGGACCCAGAGAAGACCAAACACCACAAGAGAAGAGAAAAGAAAATAGGTCACAGCTCTGGTAGCAGCCCTGTGAGCACACCAACCTTAGGGTCCCCAGAGGTCTCTATAGTGCTATGGCTGTACTCAGGCAAGGAACATCAAGAAGAAATGTCCACATTCTCATCAGCAGAGAAAACACCCACAGCCCTGTCCTATTTTAAATTGGGATCCTTAATGGATTGACTGCCCCCAGAGACCAAGGCTTCTGGATTTGGACCCCTTTCTGTGGATGGCCCAACAGGAGTGGAAGGGTCTGGGGCTTTTCCTACATGCTCCCACCAACCAGAATCTCAGCACACAAGAGCCCTCAGATGGTCCTAACCATTGAAAGGAAGGAGGTCAACATCCTCGTAGATACTGGTTCTCCTTTTCCTGTCCTCTGAAATGTGGGTATTTCTTCTTCCAATGGTATGACCACAGAGGCAGCTCGGGAAAGCCCTTAGATATTTTATATAGTCCCTAAACTGTAATTGCGATAACTTGTTTTATTATACATACCTCCTGATCATACCAGATAGCCCAACACCCCTTCTAGAGAGAGATTTCTTGCCCCAAATGGGAACCACTGTCCTCATGGCTCCGGGGCAATCCTTATCCCTTCTCTTAAATTACACAAATATTAATCCAGAGGTATGGGCAATTAGGGAAAGACTAACCAAGAAATAACTGCCCACGCAGCACAGACTCATCTCAAGGATCCTCTTTTCTCCAAGAAGAAATAAAATCTTGAAATATAAAGTCCAATGCTGCCAACTTTCCATAAAGTATTTAGGCTTAAACTTATCTGAAGAAAATTGAGCACTGGGAGAAGACAGAAGCAAGCCCACAGTTGGCTTTCCACTTCCTAAAATCCTTAAAAAGCTTAAAGACTTTTTAGGAACCGCAGGTTTCTTGTCAACTGTGGATATCCAGGTATGGGGAAATAACTCATTCCTTGTAATGACTCATAAGATACCGAAACATCAGGGACCCATATTTTGACATGTAGCCCAGACACCTGAGAGGCCTTTAACCCACTTAAACAGGCCATACTTAAGGCCCCAGGTGTGGGGGAGGCTGAATCCAGAGAGGCCTAGAGGAACTTCCTAAGCCTGCCTCGAGTTTGAAGACCTGCCTTTAAGTTTCAAATTCCTGGCAGCAAACAACCCAGCCCCAGGGCGCTTTTGCCTAATGATCACTGAGGTGGTATAATAGGAGCGGCTAAAACCCTTTTGCGTTATATCACCCCACCCCTTGCCCGCATCCGCTCTGTACCCTCAGTACTGCAGCTTTATAAACACCTCCCTTTTACAATAAAGTGAGATCCTGCTTTGACTCGACTCCCTACCGCGTCTGATTGTCCCTGGGTTCAGGGAGGCTGAGTGGCGGGTGGCGCACTTCCCCTCCTCAGCCAAGACTGGCTGCAGGCAGCCTGCCTAATTCTCTGGCGGTGAAAAGGAAGAGTCACCGCACCCAGGTTTAAGCCTCCCAGTGAACAAAGTCTTTAATCTGTATGTAACAGAGGATGGAGGTGTGGCTTTCAGGGGTGTTGACGCAGCTTAAGGGACCAGCTCAGCAGCCTGTAGGGTATCTTTAGCAAGGAACGTGACTTGCTGGCCAGGTGGAGGCAGCTATTGCCCTCCTAACACCTCAAGCCACCAAACTGACTCTGTGATAAAAATCTAATCAACAACCACCCATAGTGTGACAGGGTTGCTAGCCTTAAAAGGATGCCTCTGATTATGAGAAAATATCATTTTAAATATCAGACATTACTACTGGTAGACTGCAATTAAACCCAAGATTGATCTTTTATTAATCCTCCCAGAAGAGATGGAGGCCTTATGCTGGGGAACCCTGGACAAAAATCTCAAGGAGAAACCCTGACTGCTATCTCCAAGGTCTCTCCTTCCCAGCTTGAAGTAGCCAGAATGGTTGTCACCCCTTCTCCCTAATGGCAGTTAGGGTTATCTCTTCAGAGGGGAACTGATAGAGAGAGGATTCCTGGCTGGGTAGATAGGGACCAGGGGAGGGGCCTTACCTCACCATATGGAGATGAGTCTCAACAGACCTAGGAGAAGTTAAAAAAAACAAAAAACAAAAAACAAAAAACAAAAAAACCTGGCTGCTGTGCAGGGATGCCACGATTGGAGACTTCTGAGTGTCTCATTTGCATCTCTCCTGAACCAGTCAGGCTCTGCTGACTCCCTTACATCCGAAGCTTCATTTGCATCTCTGCTGACCAGTCCTGAGAATGGTCCCTTTTACAGCCCATAAAACCCCTAGACAATCAGCCCTCAAAGGTTTCCTGCTTCAGGAACCTTTCCAACTTCTAGAAGCTTTCTCTGCTTTTGTCCAAAACACTTCCTTTACTTTGCTCACTCTTCTTTGTCTTTGATCCTCATTCTTCATGGACATGGAAAAAAAAAAAAAAAAAGAATCCGGTGGAGAAAAAGAATTATAATCTAAAAGAGCTGTAACATTTCAAAAAATTTGTCAGTAAGAAAATCCTGCATCATTTCTTGAGGACCAAAGACAAACATGAGCAAAAACCACAGACTGTTGCAACATTTAAATTAAACAACATGTTTGTAACCTTCTCCTCAATTTGATAAACAATACATAAACAATAATAGGAAAAGCCAAATGAAACTCACTCATGAATCCATCAAAGTCAGGAAGAATTACAGGAAAGTGGAGCTCTTTTGGGTAAACATCACAAAGATAATCTCAACAAAATTCTGTTCTTACTGCTATTGCAATCTCATGACTATCCCTGAGTAGACTTTTTAATTTCATGTGAGCACATTAACATACTATAGATAACCTATGCATTATGACTCCTTCCTTAAGTAAGCCTCGTTACTAAAAATCAGTCTTTCATGCTATTTTTATATTTGCAAAACTAGGCAAAAATATCCCTAGAAATATGGAGTCATCAGGCCAATAAAGCACCTAGACTGGCTTAAATGTATTTGTTCCTCTGGTATTTGAGCGCTAATGATTCTTGGCTCACTTTCTTACTTTTCTTTGGATTGCCTGAATAAATCCTACAGCAGTCCACCTTCTCCAGAAGAAATCAACACACAGTGATTAATATCAACCTTTAGGATATAATTTCATGTCGTTAACAGAGTGAAATCAGTTGCAGTAAAGTGATGCATATTTTAAGGTTCTCAGTTCAGCTACATTTCTGTGGTATTTAATGTATTATTCAAACCAAAGTTTTGTCATTTTCTCAGAAAATTGAATGTTCTAGAATAATATTGGCTTCGTTCAGTGTTACTTTACTATTCACACTTGTCTGCAAGGTCATCAGACAGGACCCCAGTAATTTTGTGGTTACAGTCTGACAAACATCACTAAAGAAAGCCTGGTTCCATATTTTAAAGGCACAACTTATTCTTTTTCAAAAGGAAATGCCATTTAATTAAAAAAAAAAATTAGAGGTAAAATTAATTAAGGATTTGAGCTAAACATATTAAGGCTCCGTTTTTTACAGCTCCAGATCACTAATTAGTTTCTGGACATTTTAATTCAGTAAATGCATGTTTCCAGGCCCAGCATTGTGGTATAGCTGGTGGCTTAACTAACTGTGATGCCGGCATCCCATATGGGCACCAGTATAAGTCCTGGCTCCGCCTACTTCCCATCCAGCTGGTTGCTAATGCACCTGGGAAAGTAGTGGGAGATGGCCCAAGTGCTTGGGCCCCTGCCATCCATGCAGGATACCTGGATGGAGCTCCAGTTTACTGGCTTTGGTTGGGCCCAGCCCTGACCATTGCAACCATTTCGGGAGTGAATAGTAGGTAAAGATTTCTCTGTTTCTCTCTCACACTCTATGTAACCACGCCTTTCAAATGAATAAACAATTCTCTTTTAAAAACTGCATAATCCCTTAACATGATAGATATTCATGAAACATATATTGAAGAAATGATTGAATGAAATGCTTAATTTTGGAACTGCAGCTTCCAAAATTAACAGTAAAAGCAAAACTGTACCAAGTTACAGAGTTAAAAATATGTGGAAAGAATGGGTAAATGAATAGAAAATATACTGAAATGTTCTCTAAAATGTTAGGTGTCCTTTTAAAAAATCAAATCCTACTATTTTTCAACTCCCTTACCAACTACATGTATATAAGTGAATAGGCTAAGAGCCAGGAGCCAGGAGCTTTTTCTATGTCTCCCACGTGGGTGCAGGGACCCAAGCACTTGGGCCATCTTCAACTGCTTTCCCAGGCCATAGCAGAGAGCTGAATCGGAAAAGGAGCAGCTGGAATTCGAACCGAACTGGCATGCATATGGGATGCCCACACTTTAGGTGGCAGCTTTAGCCACTATCACACAGCATGGCCCTCTCTCCCACCCTCCCCTCCTCTTTTTTTTTAAAGCTCCAAGGACTTTAATGTTTATAAAAACATACCACTGAAGTATCAGGATAAACACGTTATTCAATAGTTTTTTCATAGGATTACAGCATCATAAAAGCTTGCAATTTCAAAACATACCTACTCCTGCATTGATAAGAAAGAATATCTACCTCCTTTGTGGAACTTTTTCTGGCTGACTTCACTCCATGCCTTGTGCCTTGGGGTCTGACATTGTGTATGTAAAGGAACTGTCTGAAGCAGTGGATAGATCTTAGACTTTGACGGACCTCAGTGTCACCTCCGCAGCTAATTTTGCATAATCATTCAATTTATTTTTCATCCCTTTAGATAGAGACTAATTTTATCTACCTGGCTGAATCTTCCTGAAGATCATATGTGATTTTGTATATGTAAAGATTAAACATTGTGGGACCGGGGCCATGGCACAAAAAATTAAGCCTCCAATGGTAATGTCCACATCCCATATGGGCACCAGTTCAAGTCCCAGCTGCTTCACTTCTGATCCTGTTCCCTACTAATGCACTTGAGAAAGCAGCAGAAGAGGGCCCGAGTGCTTGGGCCCCTGCACCTACATGTGAGACTAGAAGCTCCTGGCTCCTGGCTTCAGCCTGGCCCAGCCCCAGCCATTCTGGCTATTTAGGGAGTGAACCAGTGGATGCAAGATCTCCCTCTATCTCTGTCTCTCCTTCTCTGTCTCTTCCAAATAAATAAATCAATCTTTAAAGAAAAAAAATGCACATTTTTGGGCATATAATTATCATTTACTAAGTTATAATTGTCCATTTTATTGATGCATTGCACTTCTTACATCTATTTTTTGATTCTCTACTAACCTAGTTTTATTTTTTAATCATGTCTTCCTGAATCATCTCTGCGAATTTAGAGAGCAGGAAACAGAAAAACTTATTTATCATTTTCAGTCTGTAAATTTCTAAGTGCACATGAATACTAAACATATGGTAAACGAATGAATGAATATATGAATAAATACAATGCTTGGTATGGATCTCACACAAAGAAGTGAATAGAAAACACTAAATCTGAAATACTTTATGGGTGCATCATTTTAAAACCATGAATTTTGCCTTACTATGTACCTAATAAATTGTATATAAATCCTTGAGAAAACTATTCATTTCTTTTATCAAATCTTAAAAAGAAAGAAATAAGACAAACAAAATGAAGGGTTTACTTAATCTTAAAGACTGAGGGCATCTTGTAAGATTTGAAGAGGTTAGACAGTATAACGCTTCATTAAATATTGGATGGAAAATGATCAGATCTAGCCAAGATGTTAAATTAAGTTTGATGTGCAAATAAAAGAAAGTACATTTGCTTGGCTAAGTCTTTTCCCATCCCCTACTAGAAGAGTAAAACATATTTTCTATCAAAAGTAATGCTCAGACTACTGGTTTTAATATTACTATCACTTAAATTGCCCATCCCTAGTAGAAGTTCCGGGCAGGTTCCCCAGGTTTGGATTTCCCAATTCATTATCTCTAAGTAAGATATATGAGCTATATATTTAAATGAGTCTAAAGCACTAGATATAGGGAAAGAAAATGAGGACTCTCTTCTTGAACACAAAGAGCTTAATTTCATGCTTTGTTCTAGTTGGCAGTAGGTTGAAGAATGGTAGCTGATTTTCCATTCTACTCCCCTGGGGCACACTTGGTATGAAATGCAAACAGTGAACTTGCCTATAAAAAGCATTTTATATATCATGGAAAATGTCTAAACTTTGGATCAATCCTTCTGAGGTAGGCATTATTACTCTAATTTTTGTGAATAGTGAATTAGAGATGCATTTACATTATATTAATTTGGCATCAAACAGACCAGGAATGGAAACATGCTTTTGTTACTTTCTAACTCCGTATCTTTGATAGTCTTTCCTCTTTCCAGTATAACATATGTCCAATCTCTCCTCCAACAATCCATGTCAATGCAGTTCATATTTTTTTTTTCTGACAGGCAAAGTGGACAGTGAGAGAAAGAGACAGAGAGAAAGGTATTCCTTTGCCATTGGTTCACCCTCCAATGGCCGCTGTGGCTGGCACACCGTGCTGATCCGAAGCCAGGAGCCAGGTGCTTCCTCCTGGTCTCCCATGCAGGTGCAGGGCCCGAGCACTTGGGCCATCCTCCACTGCACTCCCAGGCCACAGCAGAGGCTAGACTGGAAGAGTGGAAATGTTTTGAGACATTTCCTCATCTTAACTCTTGGCACAGTCAGGATGGACGCTGATCAGCAAAGAGCTCTCTGTAGGTTTACCCCTGACACTTAAGGATGCAAACTCCTGCTTTTACTGTGCCAAGGGAACTTAGAGAGATTATTGTTTTGTTTATGAAAAACTTCAATTTGTGAGTCAGGAAATTATTCCAACTTTTTATAAATCATTTTTCTTTTTGATAAAATTTTACCTGATAATTTAAAAAAATGAACAGAAGCTATGGCTCCAGGGCACCTTGAGTAGATCACAGAAACTTTTCTCCAATCTTTTCAGATCATCAAGCTAAATAATGAATCTGAAGTTTCCTGATGTCTTTCGTGCCATGAAGTTTAAATTAGATGTGCTATCCCCCGGGTACCATTCAAAAGACTTCTAATGACAGTGTAAAAATATTGAAAGAAGCTAAACGAGATTCTTTTATTTAAATATACATAACTATGTACTAACTCTACTTCATTGAAATGAAAGGGAAAGAGCTAACTTCAATGTTAATATCCTTCTCTTACTGCTTGACTTTATATATAAATGCCAATAATTCTGAGGTTTTGCAAGATGGATATTTATAATTACTGCAGATTTCATTAGCTAAAAAGCAGGCATTAGAAGGTAAAAATTAGATTTTAATGAACAATTCTTTGGAAGGATGTCATGAATTGGTATCTGGAGGATATAATCATGACTTAAAAATCAAGTAGATTAAATGAGTCCAGGAAAGGAACTAGATAGAATAAAGATTAAAATAACTTCAAAGACAGCCTCTTCTTGAACCACTTTTTCTACCCCCTAGGGATAAATGAAGTTAAAAAAATGAGAAAGAATAATAAATGTATGTTTTAAAAATGCAATTTGTATTTTAATGCTTTATAGTTGATGGGGAAAATTTGGGTTGACAATTTTCACAGTTGTGATTTAACACAGTAAATGAAAGGCACTGGCAGCAAGCAAATAGATTCATAGTGCTTGGTGCCGAAATTCAATGGCCTTGCACCTGTTATCGTCCAAACTCTCCCTTCTTAGACTTCACGAGTCCACCAGCATCTCAGGAGAGGTTAATGACTAATATAAATTGAAGTCATGGGTTTTCCAATATAGC
Source organism: Sylvilagus floridanus (assembly GCA_949820135.1). Lineage (NCBI taxonomy): Eukaryota > Metazoa > Chordata > Mammalia > Lagomorpha > Leporidae > Sylvilagus > Sylvilagus floridanus. The sequence goes on from OX463235.1 coordinate 58,482,454, forward strand.
CTGGGAGGAGATCTGCTACTGGTGATGATAGAAATAATAAAATGTAACTTTCAAAGTCAAATGCATAGAGAAGTTTTTCATGATATGAGCTGTGTTAAGCACTATATACATAGAACATCTTTACTCAAATAGATGGTTTAATAAGATAAATGCCAAAATTCAAGAGAAACTTGGATCACAGTTTTTATTTATGTTACTAGTATATACTATATCAAGTTAGCTTCACATTAATTCAATCTGAAGTTGTATTTGTTTTTAAAATGTCAATATTTTTAAAATTAAAAAGTATCCACTTAGTAGTAAAAATTGAGCACAAGCATTTGATTCTGGAGGTTTGCAAGTTCTGAAATTGCTGTGATAACCTAATAGTATTTTTCTTCTATTGTTCTTGCAGTAGACTACAGAGAATATGCGTTACTATGGTAGTGGAGCAAAAATTATAATTTACAATGCTAGAGGTCCAGTAATCCTCAACTCTCATACCCATGATCTGCTGCTCTTTCCTTTTGTTGAAATCTATCTTCCTTTTTATGGTCTCATTCTGAAATGTTTCTGTCTGCTATGATTTCTATTTTATAAATTAAACAAGGAAAGGGAATTATTTTTGGTTCTGTCCTTGGTTGTTTACAATTCTGTTGTGGGGCATCAGAAGCAAATCATTTCAAAAAAGTGACCATGCTGAAATGTTTGCATTATCTTGAACATTATGAAAACTTCAACCTAGTTGGGTGTTGTTTTAATGAGAGTGTGTGTGTGCATGTGTGTGTACACACGTGTGTGTGTGTTTCCTGGCTCACCATGTGATCAGATGGTTCCTCTGCCTACTCTGCCATTGCCAAACTCCACCAGACAGCAGACTATGTGACCTGAACTGTGAGCCTAAATAATCCTTTTCGCTCTCAAACAGCTCTGCTCAGGTATTTTAAAGCAATAAAAAGCTGACAAGGAGAGATAGAAACATGTACCTTGATTTGAACATTACACATCATACACATATACTGAAAAACCTTGTGGCATCATATATATGCTGTGTGTGTATGTGTGTGTGTGTGTGTATTTCTGTGTATCAGTTAAAATAAAATTTTTAATTTTTTTTTAAAAATTAACTTGTGAATATATGACCAAAGATTACCTAGAGCAAAATGATACGACCTGGATGTGAATGTTACTAGTGTGAAGACTATGATGTTCACCAATACCACAAGCTAGCATTTACTCAATACCCATGATTTATCAGGAACTGTAATAGATACTTCATATGAATTTGTATTCTTTACTATTTTTAAAATTTTTCTTTCTTTTATTTTTTATTTTATTTGAAAGGTAGACAGAGAAACCGATAGACACAGGGAAATCTTATATCCATGAGCTTATTCCCAGCTGCATAGAACAGTTGTAGCTAGGCCATACCCAAACCAGGATCCAGGAACTCAATATGGGTCTCCCACATGGGTGGCAGGCATACTTGATTCATCATCTGATGCCTCCCAGGGTATCAAATGGCAAAAAATTGGAATCAGGAGTGTAACCAGGACTTGAAGGCAAATATTCTGAATTGGAATATGGCCATCCTAAGCAGCACGCAGGAAACTACATGTCCACCCATGTCTCTACATACTACTTATGAGAAATGTGCAGGGGAGGTATGAACAATCTGTTTATTTTGTAAGTAAGGAATCAAAGACTCAGTGAAATACTGAACTTCCCCAACTTCAGTCATGGTGTCAGTAAGAAAACCAAGTACTATCTGGTTCCAAATCCACTGCATTTCCTCATGTTGACTGCTTGTCCCCTTGACAACCTTCCTGGCTTCTCTCACTCATTACATGCATTACATGAATAGGATGATTTTAGCTCTATTTCACCTACGAGTAATGAAATCATAGGCAGAGTGAAAAGGAAGAAACTCAGAGAGGTAAGTAAACATTGCTGGGACAACTATAACCATTGTTTATTAGAAATATCATGAAAAAATAACCAAGAAAAATCTTGCCCCATCTATCTACAACCAATTAGTTAGAATCCTCTGAAGGGACACAAAAATTTAAACTTATAAAATTTCAATTGCTGATGCTCAGCTCTATTTTAAAAAATATAAAAAACTACATTTTGATAACATAAGAATGCCTTTCTAACTAGGCAAAGAAATTGCATTTCCATTAATGATACAAAACAGTAAGTGCATTTCAAGCAAGGGAAAACTTACTATGTCTGTGTAAATCATAAATTAAGTAGCCATTATTCATTCTCATTAGGGTGCATAATAAACAGTTTCATAATTTTACCAAAATAATTTTTCAGTTGCTCATTAATTTCTGTTTATAGTTTCACTGAGTTCTTTGGAGTTTAAATTACTATTGTTTTGTGGGATCATCTATAATATTACTAGGAATTATACTGTGTGACGTCTTTTAGAGAAAGAGGATCAACTTTCATGCTTCTCAATTATTTCTACCCAGTTCTACAGTAACAAAGTATTTAACGCAAGAAGTCAGTTTCACAATAAATTATTTTTGGTTCCCTAAAATTCTGTTCTGCTTTCTTTATTTCTCTGGGGGAAAAAGAAACAGGAAAAACAAGCCATAAATTTTCTTTTTTTTTTTTTTAGCCATAAATTTTCATAATAATTGTTAGGTGACTCTGATAGCCAGTTATCAAATTAAATTTATTCTTATATGAAAGATATTTTTAAGAAATAACATTAAATAGACATAGCTGGACAATGCATATGAGAAAAGAAATAAAAACACATTGAAAGATTGCAAAGAAATATTTTAAAGATCAGAATTGAAACTAGAAAATTTGTCAGCTCTTAAATGTCAATGGGTATTCCACCACGGTGCTCACTACATAGTTTCACCAAAATTGCCTCCAAGAAAACAAGCTGTTGCCTCAGAAAACGGAAAAATAGGTTTCCAAACACTTTATATCTATTTTGATTTCCTTTCTTGCTCCAAATAAACATAAAAGGAAAAATGTTGGAAACACTCATAAATAACATAAGGGAAGGATGCCCCGATCACTATTGAAACCACAATGAGAATTGGAAACCATAAACAAATTAAACGAACAACCAAGCTCTGGACCCTATTGGAATTCACCTAAACCTTATTCAGATTTACCAGCTCATTGTATAGCAATTGAAGAAGTCATAAAAATAATGCCTCTTTTACTGTAGTATAAAATTAGCAGTTACTGTAAATAAGGAATAATGGAGTTCAACTATTTAAAGAGTAAATCACAATTATGCTATTTAAATCTACATATATATATAGTAATTTATCATTTATGTAGCATCCCCTCCCTTGAATGTGTCAATACATCAACAAAGCTTTCTGTCTTTCTGCAGGTTCTCAATCATCTTTACATTAGCAAGCAGTCACACTGTAAAGCAAGCAAACAGTCTAATATATATTCATGCTATTATTGTTCCTTGGAAAAAATCCAGAGCCTCAATAAGGCAGTGATTGGAAATGCACAAAGTATTTTAAATCCTAATTATTTTGATTTAACTTCCTCTAATAGTTTAAATTGATACTGAATTTATTTAGAACCCATTAGAGCTTTTTTTTTCCCAACAGATCATAAACACAAGCTGAACTTAATCTCAAGACAAAATTAATTATTCATGTTTCAAATTGCCAATACACTTTCCCAAAAACCTGCCACCCCCTTCTACATTCAGGCTTTCATTTTAATTCCCTTTTCATTTCAGGAAAGTATTTGTCATTCATTCATTCATTTCAGCAATGTATTTGTCATTCTGTGGAGCACTAAGGCCTCAGTGATCTGAACGCAAACTAGACACTCAGAGCTCCAGGGAAAGATGCTGCTCGATGATATCAATTTTGATATCACCATCAAAGGCCATCTCCCCTTGAAACTGGGCTACCACCAAGAAAATGCCAAAAAATCACAAGAACCATCTCTCCTACACTAATATCAAGAGAATCAATCATTAATTTGTCTCAGACACATTATATGAAATAAAGGCTGTGTCTTGAAGGAACACAACACACTTCTTTTTTAAGTTAACACTAATTTTTTCATCATTTTGCTGAGTTATAATGGTTGGTTGCAAGAGGAGTGAGTTTCTGTGATTAAATTAAACCATTACATAATGAGACTTGTAACCCACAGTGGCAATGCAAGATCTGTTGACTCTTATCTTTCCAAAGCTAAGGAGGATAAAAGAATAACAGGTATAATTAATCAAAAACCAGCCAAAGCTACAAACAGGGCTAAGCATTTCACATTCATTCATCCATTTCTTCTCAGAGAACCTTATGAGGTAAGTTATATTAGTATTCTCATTCTACAAACAAAAAACCCAACTTTCAAAATTAAAAAGTTGATCGAAGTCGGCTAACCCTAAAGGCTTCCATAGCCTCAGCAACTCATGACCAGAGCCTAGGGAGATTACTGACGCCATAAACAAGAGTGTCAAATTGTTAAATCAACATCAGGAGTCACTGTGTACTTACGTCTCATGAGGGATCTGTCCTTAATGTGTTATCCAATGTGAAGTGATGCTATTACTAGTACTGAAACAGTATTTTTACACTTTGTGTTTCTGAGTGGGTGCAAACTGATGAAATCCTTACATAGTATATATTGAATCGATCTTCTTTATATAAAGATAATTGCAAATGATTAAAAAATCTTGGTGTTAAACTGGAAATTGCATAGACAATTAATCAATTTTTTTAAAAAAAAAATCATGTAGGATCTCTGTCCTTAATGTGCTGTACATTGTGAATTAATACTATAACTGGTACTCCAACAGTATTATCATTTTGTATCTCTATGCGAGGGCAAACCGTTGAAATCTTTACGTAATATGTACTAAATTGATCTTCTGTGTATAAAGAGAATTGAAAATGAATCTTGATGTGAACAGAAGGGGAGAGGGAGCGGGAAAGGGGAGGGTAGGGGGAGGGAGGGAAGTTGTGGGGGGGGGGAGCCATTGTGGTCCATGAGCTGTTCTTTGGAAATTTATATTCTTTAAATAAAAGCTTTATATATATAAAAAAAAAAAAAAAAGTTGAAACAGTGTGCCTCATATCCCACAAATGGTAATTCACAGATCCAGGTCTGTTTATCTCTTAAGCCTAATGTGACTCACTACCAATAAGCTGCCTTTTGACTCCAGAGGTAGATGGATACTTAGCTGTTCTATTAATACACAACACAAGACATTCTTGTATAGTGACTTCATACATTTTGGACACTGTGAGAAGTACTGAGAAAGTCAAGACATGGTCCCAATTCAGCAGAAACTCCTAATGTAAAAAGGAAGAAGAAACAACACACACTATACATTGTAATTATGAGGAATCAAAGTGGCAACTTTGAAGAAAACTTCTTTGTTCTTCAAATAAGAGACACTCATGGGCAGGTAACAAGGTGTCTGATCTAGGTTAGACACCATAGTTTAGAATACAGGTGGTGTAGTCAGTTCTGTCACTAACATTAGGATCAGTTTGACAAAATATTTGACTTTCTCATCCAAGATTCCTCACTGGTTGAGAGGAGGATAGATTACCAGGGCAAATATAAAAATAAGCTACACCAAAAGTCGCTTAAAATAGTACAGTGCTTTTCAAAGGGTATTATCTCTATTTCAGCTCTGAAAGTCTTTCCATCTATCTTCTATTGTACAATTAAAAATATTTTTAAAAGCAGAACAGTAGATATGTGGGGTATTTTTTTGATAGATAGTATCTTTTTTGGGCGAAAGGTCTAATTTTTATTCTTTGTTATTTTCTTCTTTCCAGGTTGCATTTCCTTGGGTGGAAAGGATCTAAACAGTGTTGTTATCTAAAACTGAAGGCAGAAGAAATTATGAAGTATAAGACAAAGAGGATAATTCTAGAGGCTCATATTTCTTTTGTTTTAGGATAAGTGTCAAATGGAGAGTAGCTCCATAAGTCATCTGTCCCCGGATGAGATATAGTTTACTTCTCTGCTCTCAGGTTGCAGTATTACAAGCAATCATCTGTTGGTCACTACTGCAGCATAACACCAACACACCAAAGTTATGATCTCAAAAGACAGAACTTGGCATAAATTATAAGTGTCTTAAATCATAAAGCATTTTCTCTCTCTCTCTCCTCCTTATTTCCACCAATAATTTGCCCTTGTTTTTCATCCTTATACATAAAAGTTGCAAACAAATTTTGGCATACTGATAGGCCTTCCATGTAGTCTTCCTTGAAGAAAAATTAGATGTTTATTTAAAATCCCTGAAATTGATTCTCTAATATATTAAAACTATGTGAGTTTGGACTAGATATCTAAAACTTACCAAGATACTTCCTTAAAAGTTTGGTAGTGGCCAGCACTGTGGCTCACTAGGCTAATCCTCCACCTGCGGCACCAGCACACCAGGTTCTAAACCCCGGTTGGGGCGCCAGATTCTGTCCGGGTTGCTCCTCTTCCAGTCCAGCTCTCTGCTATGGCCCGGGAGTGCAGTGGAGGATGGCCCAAGTCCTTGGGTCCTGCATCTGCATGGGAGACCAGGAGAAGCACCTGGCTCCTGACTTCGGATCAGTGCAGTGCCCTGGCTGCAGCACGCTGGCCACAGTGGCCATTGGAGGGTGAACCAACAGTAAAGGAAGACCTTTCTCTCTGTCACTCTCTCTCTCACTGTCCACTCTGCCTGTCAAAAAAAAAAAATTGGTAGAATTCAATGGTGAAGCCATCCATTCCCAGGCTTTTCCTTTCTTTTTAAAAAAAAATTATTTACTTTATTTGAAAGATAGAGTTACAGAGAGAGAGGGATAGACAGAGACTGAGAGAGCTCCCATCCAGTGGTTCACTTCTTGAATGTCCACAATAAATAGAGCTGGGCCATTCCAAAGCCAGGATTCAGGAGCTTCTTCCAGGTTTCTCTTGTGGGTACAGGGGCCCAAGCACTTGTGCCATCTTCTGCTGCTTTTCCAGGCCATTATCAGGGAGCCAGATTGGAAGTGAAGCATCCAGGACTCAAACAAGTGTCCATGTGGGTTGCTGGCACTGCAGGCAGAGGCTTAGTCTATTACACCACAATGCCAGGCCTTGGTCCTAGGCTTTTCTTTGTTGGTAGAAACTTAATTACTGATTTGATCTCTATCTTGGGTATTGGTCTATTTAGGTTTTCTATGCCTTCATGCCTCAGATTGGTAAGTTGTATGTGTTCAAAAATCTACCCATTTGCTCCAGATTTTCCAATTTCTTGGCATATAGATGTTTCTGTTAGTTCCTGATGATTCTTTTTATTTATGTGGTATCTGTTGTAACATCTTTTTCATCTCGTATTTTATTAATTTGGGTCTTTCCCCTTTGTTTTAGTTAGTTGGGCCAATGGTTTATGAATTGTGTTATTTTTTCCAAAACACATTGCTTTATCTCACTGAACATTTTTTTAAAGATCACAATCTGGTACAGGAAATATAACTGCATACCTAGTGGAGAATATGTGTTCTGGGATACCATTAAGCAATCTCAATGCAATAGCTTTCCTAGCTCTTATTGTTAATGGTTGTTTTGCAGTTTTATTCTTTTTTTATTGACTTGAACTCAAATGTCCAAGCCAACTTTTTTTGGAGAGATATGTTTTATTTATTTGAAAGGCAGAGCTAGAGAGAGACAAAGAATCTTCTATCCACTGGTTCATTCTCCCAATGGATGCAATGGCCAAGGTTGGGGCAGTCCAAAGCTAGGAGCCAGGAGTTTCCTCTGGATCTCCCATGTGGGTGCAGGTGAACAAGCACTTGAGCTTCCTCAGCTTTTCTCAGGCCATTAACAGGGAGCTGGATCAGAAGTGGAGCAGCTGGGACTTTAACTGGTGCCCATACAGGATGCTGGCATCAGAAGGACTGGTTTTACCCTCTACACCACAGTGCCCAACCTTCACTGGTCTTTTATATAGTTTTCTTATTTCAATTTTGTTTATCTCTTCTCTAATTTTTATTATTTCTTTCTGCCTACTACTTTTGGGTTTGATTTGCTTTTGTTTTTTCTAGGTCCTTGAGATGCATTGTTAGATCATTAATTGATACCTTTCCAAACTCTTGATGTAGACACCAATTGCAATAAACTTTTCTCTTAACACTGCTTTTGATGTATTCCATAAATTTTTATAAATTGTTATCTTCATTCATTTCTAGGAATTTTAAGGAGGGAATCCTCCCAAACCCTGAGTATGAAGCCAGCATCAATTTAATTTCAAAACCAGGAAAATGATACAACAAAGAGAATGATAGACCAATATCCCTGCTGAACACGGATGCAAAAATCCTCAACAGAATACTAGATAATACAATACAATAGCATATCAAAAAGATTATCGATCCAGTCAAAGTGGGATTTATCCCTATGATACTTCAACATATGCAAATCAATAAATGCAATACATCACATTAGCAAACTGAGGAATAAAACCTATGATTATCTCAATAAATACAGAGAAAGAATTTGATACAATATGGCATTCTTTCATTATAAAAACCTTAAGCAAATTGGGTATAGGAGAAACATTCTTTAACACAATCAAGGCAATATATAATAAACTAACAGCCAGCATCACATTGATGGGGAAAAGCTGGAAGCATTTCCACAAACATCTGAAATCAGATAAGGATGACCACTATCCTTATTACTATTCAATATAGTTCTGGAAGTTTTATCTAGAGCCATTAGGCAAGAAAAAGAAATCAAAGAAACACAAATGGAAAAGTAGGAAGTCCAATTACCCCTGTTTGCAGATGATATGATCCTATGAACCAAAAGACTCCACTAGGAGACTACTAGAACTCATAATAGAGTTTGACAAAGTTGCAGGATATAAAGTCAACACACAAAAATCAAAATTTTTTGTGTACACAAACAATGCCATAGGTGAGAAAGAACTTGTAAGATGTGTCCCATTCACAATAGATACAAAAAATTTAAACACCCTGGAATAAATTTAACCAAGGACTTGGAAGATTACAATGAAAATTACAAAACATTTAGGAAAGAAATAGAAGAATACAGAAAAAAGAAAATATCTTTATGTCATGGATTGAAAGAATTAATATCATTAAAATGTCCAGACTACCCAAAGCAATTTAGAGAAACAATTCCATGCTAATCAAAATGCCAAGGACATTCTTCTCAGGTCTAAGAAAAAAACAACCTTAAAATTCTTATGGAAACAAGAGACCCCAGATAGCTAAAGCAATATTAAGCAAAACAATCAAAGCTGGAGGCATCAGAATATCAGATTTCAAGACATACTATAGGGTAGTTATAATCAAAACAACTTAGTACTGGCACAAAAACAGACATATGTGGACCACTTAGAAACCTTAAAATTAATCCACACATCTACAACCAAGCCATCTTTGACAAACAGGCTAAAATCTCTCCCTGAAGAAAGGACAGTCCTTTCAACAAATGATGTTGGGAAAATTGGCTGTATGCACGCAGAAGTATGAAACAAGATCACTACCTTATACCCTATACAAAAATTAACTCACAATGTATCAAGGATTTAAAACTAAGACCTGGGCCAGCACTGTGGCTCAATAGGCTAATCCTCCACCTTGCGGTGCCGGCACACAAAGTTCTCGTCCCAGTCCAGGCACCGGATTCTGTCCTGGTTGCCCTTCTTCCAGTCCAGCTCTCTGCTGTGGCCAGGAAATGCAGTGGAGGATGGCCCAAGTGCTTGGGCCCTGCACCCCATGAGAGACCAGGATAAGCACCTGGCTCCTGCCATCGGATCAGCGCAGTGCGCCGGCCGTGGTGGCCATTGGAGGGTGAACCAACGGCAAATGGAAGACCTTTCTCTCTCTCTCTCTCACTGTCCACTCTGCCTGTCAAAAAACAAACAAACAAACAAACAAACAAACAAAAAACTAAGACCTGAAACCACCAAATTACTAGAGAAAAACTGGGGAAACACTGCAAGAGAGTAGAATAGGAAAAGCCATCCAGAAGCATAGACAACAAAAGCAAAAGTAGGAAAATAGGATTATATCAAGCTAAGAGGCTTCTGCACAGCAAAGAAAACAGTCAACAAAATAAACAGGTAACTGACAAAATGGGAGAAAATTATTTCCAAATTATACATCTGATAAAGGATTAATAGCCAAAATATATAAGGAGCTCAAGAAACTCAACAACAACAAAGCAAACAATCCAGTTAAGAAATGAGTAAGGACATGAATTGGCATTTTTCAAAGGATGAAACACAAATGGCTAATAGACACATGAAAACATGCTCAGGATCACTACAAATAAAAATCATCATGAGGTTTCACCTCACTACAGTTATCATCCAAAAATCAAAAAATAACAAATGCTGGCAAGGATGGAAGGGAGAAGGGCCCCTAAAGCACTGTTGATGGGAATGTAAACTAGTACAACTATTATGGAGAGCCCTCAAATCTGAAAACAGATCTACCATATAGCCATCCCACCTGGGAAATTTACCTAAAGCAAATGAAATCAGCACATGAAAGAGTTATCTGTACTCCCATGTCTATAGAAGCTCACTTCACAATAGCTAGGATATGGGATCAACCCAGATAACCATCAACTGATGACTGGGTAAAGAAAATGTGGTATATATGCATGATGGAATACCACTCAGCTGCAAAAATGAATGAAATCCTGTTTCACAACAAAATGGCCACAATCAGAGACTACTATGTTTGTTAAATAAGCCATTCCCCAAAATAAAACTATCATATATTTGTGGTAACTAATATATAGAAAGTATGAAAAAATGTAATGTATATGAGTAAAATTGACATCCTGAGATTGATTATTTTTATAGCCATTGTTCATCCTCCTGAGATACAGTGGTCTTTCTATTTACTACTTATTGAATTCTTTATTTAGTACAGGATCAAGCTTATGATAATAAAGTAAATTAAAAATATACCACCACAAGAAATAAGAAAGGAAGGAAAAGTAGGGTGAGAAGAAGGGAGGGTGTGAAACATCATTTTTTAAGACTTATTTATTTGAAAGGCAGAATTACAGAGAAAAGGGGAAGGAGGGGAAGAGAGAGAGGGAGTCACAGAGATAAATCTTCCATCTGGTAGTTCACTCCCCAAATGGCCACAATGACCAGGGCTGGGTCAGGCCAAAGCCAAAAGATGGGAGCTTCTTTCAGGTCTGCCACATGGGTACAGGGGCCCAAGCACTTGGGCCATCCTCCACTCTTTTCCAAGGCATATTACAGGGAGATAGATCAGAAGTAGAGCAGCCAAGAATTGAACCAGCACCCATATGAGATGCTGGCACTGCAGAGCTTATCCCACCACGCCATAGTACCAGCCCCAATATCATGTGCTTACAACTATATATATGAAATGCATAGAATATGTTCTTTTTATAAATACATGAATAAATTTCCAAGTTTTAGCCAGCCAGTCATCTCAAATAAACTAATGCATGTAAAATTTTTAAAATATATTAATTTATTTTGAGCAGAGAGACTGATAGAGAGCTCTCCTCCACTCTGTTAATCTCTCCCTCTTTGTTTCTGTCACTCTCTCTCTCTAGCTTGGTGTTTGGCACATGATAAGTGAAGGATAAGTGTTAACCAGTGCTACAGTTTAAAATTAGTAGACTCATTCCCTAAGTGGAAATTTCATAAGAATTTTTGCTGCATCTCTCATTTGGTTGTTAGCAGAAAGTTTTCCCATTTAAAAAAGGTTATTTATTTGTATTTGTTAGAAGAGCAGAAAAACAGGCAAAGACCAATATAAATACATATACAAAAAAACCTCCTCCTTCTGCTAGTTCACTCCCCAAAAGCCCCCCAACACCCAAGGGTGGGCCAGGCCAAAACCAGGTGCCACATGTGCAAAATGTACTCACTCCACATTCAGGATATTCTAAAGAAAACAAACAAGGGCTCTGAACTGGATATAAACTCTGCACTTGCTTTAAGAGACAGGGCTGTCACCAGCACAGGGACCGTGAGAACAAGGACTAGACTTGCATCAGACTCCCTGTGCTGGGTTGGTGAGCAGCATCTCTCAGGATCTCATCTTCCCTGCGCAAAACAGAAGGAATCAGATATTCTTTCAGTGTTTCCAAATGCACAGTATATGAATAAAAATGTATAATATGGAGAAAAATATATACATGATAGACCAAACTAGCATGAAGAAGGAGGGGAGGTTAAAACAGGAAATGCATTTGGAAGTGTACTTTAGGAAAAAAAAGTCCCATTTAAATGTATTAAGCTTATATAGTTCAGCCAGATTTGACATTATCAGAGATAAACACTTGATTTGCAGTCAGAGTGAGGGAAATAGATAAATTTTAGATTCCAAGGGAGACAACTTAGAGCCTATTTCAGAACAGTGCTCAACATGAACCAAAACAGAAGTTATTTTTTCTTGATTTTTAGGCGATTTTCCTTAATGCAATAATGCTATTAGAGAAAATACAGTCTGGATCTTTAGGGAGTATGACCTAGGGAAATATTGCAGGTGTTTAGTCTTCTGGATAATACGTTAAGACATCTAAGACACACATCAGAACGCTTGGCTTCAATACCATGCTCTGGTTCCTTCCTCCAACTTCCTGCTAATGCAGACCATGGAAGGCAATGATAATGGCTCAAGTAATTGGGTTCCTGCCACCCACATCAAAGACCTAGATTGCATTCCTGGCTCCCAGCTTCAACCCTGTCTAGTTCCACTGTGACCAAATCAGTGGATGGGAGCGCTTTCTCAGTCTGTCTCAGAGCCAGAGAGAAAAAATTTTTTAAAAATCTGGGAACGGAAAGTCTCATAAAAAACACAGATTATAAACAATCTAAAAATCTCCTAAATTACCCCAGATTCCTTTGACATCTGTCACTCACACTCACACATACACAATCAGTGTCTGTCCCATAGGAGATGCTATCGGGGAGAAGGCAGGAGAGGTGGAGAAGGCGGGGGAGGAAACTGTGCCATTTGTAACTATTTCTCAACAACCTGCACATGTTCCAAGTTGTTTGGCAGTGTGCTTACACATGGAATTGAATCTGAAGTGCTAATTTGGCACAATTTTTTATTCATAACATCGATTCTCAACATTAATTTTGACGTGTTATTTTTTCTTAAGATTTCCCAACTGGAACTGAAAAATTACTTGGCACAGTACTAGTGGTGAGAATTATGATAGAGTCTCTGCTTCTGACTATAGGAGCTCAGTATTCCTTGACCTTCCTAGGTAGACAGGAATTATTTCCTTGCTGGACCTAGCAGCCAGCTTTTACCCCAATCCTATGCTATTGACTTCAGCAAGCTGATAAATGGTGCTTATTTACTACTGGTGACCTAGTTTATAAGCTCATAAATCACAGAAAACTCTGTGCAACCCATATGTTTGAGCCCCCTTGATAAACCACAGTTAGGCATCTGCCAGAGATCAGGGGATCAACTTAGAGTTTTGGACTCCCCTCCTACTCCATTACCTACTCCATTAGGTTCACAGTCACTTCAGCCACTACAACTCTGCTGGCTGGAATGTTTACTAATGCAAGTGCACATATGCAAGTAAGTGATTGTAGCAAGGAGAGGGAGTTTGTATTGGCAGCAGGGAGAGAGGAAGGCAGGTGCAGAGGCTGGCTATATATAACGCAACATTGTAATTCTGGGAACTTTGATTCAGGTAAAAATAAAACCAGTGTGTGTGCTAAAGCTGCTTCTACCACTCACGAAATTCAGAAATTTCTGTACCACCATTATATTTGCAGTATCTTTTTATTCCATAAGATGTGAATTACTTTTTTATTAACATCTATTTTTCAACTCAATCTCTACGTGAAGGCTTGCTTTTAAAAATATCATCTGTAAAACCACAGGATTTATATTCTGCAAATGTATTTTATAATATATGTTAAACTTCTAGAACTACTAAAAGTTTTTTAAAAATCTGTATAGTGTCTGATGGAGCTATTAAAAGTTCAAGATGGTCTGTGTAGGATCCGAAATAGTATACTTTGCATCAGGGACTCATATAAAACACCTTGTAAACTGCTCTGCCAGATTCAGTGATAAAGAACAGTGAGCTAGTGAAAAAAAAAAAAAAGCCAAGTTCTTGGAGCTGGTGTTGTGGTGCAAAGCAGGTTAAGCCACACATCAGATGCCTATACCCCAGACCAGAGTGCTAGTGAGTCCCAGTCGCTCTGCTTCTGATCCAGTTCCTTGCTATTGTGCCTAGGAAGCAGCAGATAATGGCTCAAGTACTTGAGTTCCTGCCACCCACTGGAGAGATCTGGGTGGAGTTCCTGGCTCCAGGTTTCAACCTATCCCAGCCCTGACTGTTGCAGTAACTTGGGGGAATGAACCAGCAGATGACTGCTCAGGTTTTCTCTTTCTTTCCCGTCCATCCCTCTCTCATTTAACCTATTGTAAACAGAGCCCTGCTGTGGGTTGTAGACATCTTCCTTGGAAGGGACCTCTAGGAACTTAAGGTTCAGCAGGGACACAACCGTCCCATCTAGGAGACAACTAGAGTGCATTAGTGAATCCACAACAAATGGTTTATGGTTGAAAAGGAAACACACTAACACACAGCAATGTTACCACCAAATGGTCTGGGACTGTGGAAAGAACTGAGCTAAAAGTTCTTTTCTCTTTAGGAAGGTGAGAGACTAAATGTTTCCTTTTTTAAAGATTTGAGAGACAGAATTACAGAGAGAGACATAGAGAGACAGGTCTTCCATCCACTGGTTCACTCCCCAAATGGCCACAATGGCCAGAGCTGAGCCGATCCAAAGCCAGGAGCCAGGAGTTTCTTCCGGGTGCAAGGGCCCCAGCACTTGGACTATCTTTTATTGCTTTCCCAGACCATTAGCAGAAAGCTGGATGGGAAGAGAAGCAGCCCGGACATGAACTGGTACACGTGTGGGTTGCCGGTGCTGCAGGCAAAGGCTTACCTTACTATGCCACAGTGCCAGCCCCAAGATTAAAAGTTTTCAGACCACATTAGCAGGTAGCTGCCTCAGAAGTGTGGGATAGCTGAGACCCAAACCAGGCACTCTGATACCGGATGTCCATATCCCAAGCGGCAGCTTAACTCACTGTACCACAACACCAGCCCCAAGAATGCTTTTATCAAACCAACAAGTTCATCTGCCTGTCAAAACAAACTTGTCTTCAGGGCCCAGGTAGTTCTGGTCTGTTTATGTCTCTGTGGAGTAGATCTGTCCTTTTCAGACTTTGTGTAAATGGAATTATATAGAATGTGCTCTTTTATTTATACTCAGTACAATGCTCTCAAGATCCTTCCATCTATAAAATTCTCTTCAATGAATACATCACGTTGTTTATTCATTTGCCTATTGAAGAGCATTAGGCTTATTTCCACTCTGCAGATTATAACAGAGTTCTGCATTGATGTGTCTACATGTGTTCATTTCTCTTGAGTAAAACTAAGAGATTCCTGAATTGTAGGGCTGTGTACAGATAATTGGATAAGTAACTAACAAACTATTGTACCACGTAACACATTACCAAGTTTAAACATATCAGAGTTACAATTGATCCTCATCCTTTCCAACACATGATATTCTCAGTCTAAGTTCAGACATTCTTATTAATGGCTATTTCTTTGTGGGTTTCATTTTCATTTTCCTAATGACTCTTAGACTCTTTGGCATTTATAACTTGCCTTCCTGTATCTTTAGTAAAATATTTTTAAATATTTCTTAAGGAGAGGAAGATTCATTGAGTTATTAGTGAATTTTGAGAGTTCTTTTTGCACATTTTGGATATGAAGTCTTTAGCAAATATAGGGTCACTAACTTTCTACTTGTTTTACCAGTGATTGAAAAAGAAGTGAAGCCTCCAGCCGTAACTGGGAAGGTATCTGTCATCTGCATTGTTCAATATCCAAAGCTCTGTAATTTACCATGTGTGGTGATCTCCATTTTTTTTTTTTTTTTTTTGACAGGCAGAGTAGACAGTGAGAGAGAGACAGAGAGAAAGGTCTTCCTTTTGCTGTTGGTTCACCCTGCAATGGCTGCCGCAGCCGGCGCACCACGCTGATCTGAAGGCAGGAGCCAGGTGCTTCTCCTGGTCTCCCATGGGGTGCAGGGCCCAAGCACTTGGGCCATCCTCCACTGCACTCCTGGGCCACAGCAGAGAGCTGGCCTGGAAGAGGGGCAACTGGGACAGAAACTGGCGCCCCAACAGGGACTAGAACCCTCCCAGTGTGCCGGCTCTGCAAGGTGGAGGATTAGCCTATTGAGCCCCGGCACCAGCGATCTCCATTTTTCATGCAAATTCAAATATCTTCCTGATGTCACTCCCTTCCACTTGAGGATCTTTCAAAATATTTCCCATGCCATATTACAATGGGATGAAAAGTTTTAATTTAACCTCAGTTTTTGAAGGATGGGGGGTGCTGCTGGGTATATAAATTTAACTTAGAAGCACTTTCAAAAATTTCCTAATTATCTTTTGGTTTGTATAGCTTATGATTTTTTAAAATTATTATCTTTATTCCTCTGCATTTGGAGTATACTTTTTCACTGTGATTAATCTAACCTTTTTTACTCAATATTTGATACATCTTTAATCTCCTGATGCTCATCACTGTTTTTACTCCATTTAATCAAATCATAATGTGATTTTGTGTGATTTTCCATAACCTGTGTGTTTGTAGTTTTTATTGAATTGGAGAAAATAGGATCATTACTTCTTCACATATTTCCCCCCTTTTTTTCTTTAGAAAAAGAATTTATTTATTTGAAAGGCAGAGAAATGGGGGTGAGGGCACATCCTTCTGGGTGAGTTTTATTATCTCTGTGATTTCTGGTTCTGCTTTCAATAACTGGTCTTTCTCCTGATTAAGAAATTCATTTACCTGTTGCTTTGAACTCTTGGAAATAGCTGAATACTGTGAGTGCTATGCTTTTCAGTATTTAGAGTTGTATCTTCCTTTGATGAGCACTGGGTTTTGTTTTGTCAGGCAACTGAGTTATGTATGGATCTGTGTGATTCTTTTGTGGTTCATTTTTAAAATTTTCTTAAGTCAGAAGGTAGGGTAATCTTTGTTCCAGGATAGGTCAGCTCATTACTGAAGTGTGAAATTCTGTAGAATCCACAGAGTGCTCTAGAGATCATAAGGAATGCTTCCCTCCAGGTGGTTGAGGTATGAACATCTCTGTATCATCCGTGAGCTTAAGGTGTTACTCGGCTTATTGTTCTGTGGCCCTACTTGGTTCACACTTCTGTAGTTCTACCCTGTGAGGACTCTCATGCAGATGTCTACAGCTCTTTTTCTACATTGCCTTCTCTTTTCTAGAGTTTTCCCCCATACTTGCAGATGCCTTTGATCTATCTCCTCCATTCAGCAACATATCCAGCCGCTGTTTATTCTTCCTGTCCGCACATCCATGGTTCAACAACTGCCCTTACTTAGAACGCTGGAAAAACTTTAGCATGCACATCATTTATTTCCCCTCTCTCAGGTATCATATCTCAAAAAAGCTCAGCATTTCCTAGTGTCCAAGTCTGAACAGTTAATATATTCTGCTGTTTTATAGTGGCTTATGGTGGTTCCTTATATACCATTATGGCAGGAGTGGAAGGCAGCATCTTATCCCTTATGTATTTTAAATGTTGATAAAAGATACTATGGTTGAGTATGTCCATGGGACAGTTTGAATTTTCAACTTTCTACATCTCATATAAAACACTTAATTTTGCATTTATGCAATGCTAAATAGCTAATAAAGCATCAACTTTTTTTGAAAATCTATAAAGAAATTTTAGTGTTAGAAGGAATTAAGGGGGTTTTTAACTTAATCCTTGCAAGATGTATGAGCAAAATCCTGCAAAGTTATTTTATTTTATTAACAGCTAAATCTGAATATCTGAAAGGCGAGTAGCTCACGGCTGTGTTACATATGCTTCCTGAAATCAGCCTAATTTCTTTCTTTCTTGCATTTTCCAGTGATGACCTTTAAGTCAACCACTGGAATCATCAAGAATTTATGAGGCTATAATTTAATAATTCACATTTTACATGCTCCCAAATCAGAGTTGAAGCATCTGTATAGAAGATATACATGGTATTTTCTGCATGAGTCTAGTCTCAAGTCTGTTACTCTAGTACTTGAGTAGTCCAAGTCAAATCAAGCATTTGCATTGGGGCTGCCACTGTGCTGTAGTGTACTGTAGTGTAAAGCCACTGCCTGGAGTATCAGCATCCCATATGGGCGCTGGTTCAAGTCCCAGCAGCTCCACTTCTGATCCAGCTCTCTGCTATGGCCTGAGAAAGCAGCAGAAGATGACCCAAGTCCTTGGGCCCCTGCACCCATGTGGGAGACCTAGAAGAAGCTCCTGGCTTCAGATGGGCCCAGTTCCACCCATTGTGGCCATTTGGGGAATGAACCAATGGATGGAAGACCTCCCTCCCTCTCTTCTCTCTCTTTGCCTCTGCCTCTCTGTAACTGCCTTTCAAATAAATAATAAATATTAAAAAAAAACAAATAAAGCATTTGCAATGACAGTATAGTCCAAATTAAGCATTCCTGCTCCACTCAATTACTTCTCAAATGACAGCAGTTGGTATATTCTAGACACTTTGACTTCTCTTTGAGACACAACCTGTGGGAACTTTCAGCATTTCCTTTTGTCTAAGTACAAGCATACTGTTCATAATCAGTGGATTTTCACACAGATAGCCATGTGTGAACAAACAGCAAGTCTTTCCACATGCCCAGATTGGGTGTACGTTTTGTCACCCTCCAAGATCAAGCCCATTCAGTTTGGTTCCAGAACGTCATGAGCCTGGGCTGTGCTACTTCCAGCATGCCAGGATTCCTGGAATCTTGAACATTAAAGAGGGGAGTAGGTGAAGGAGCTTTTTTCACATTAGGTAAACTTACCAACGATCCCGCATAGTTCAGATCATAGATGAGAATTACTATTGCTGGGTGCTAAATCGGGGACATAGCAAATAATGGGCATGAATAGTCATTCCTGGATGACATGTTCCTGAAAGAAGATGATGGAAGTTATCAATGAAGCTAGAGACAATATGCTTTGTGGTTGCTGGATCAGCCCTCAAACTGTGGTGTCAGTTCTGGTTGCTGACTTATCCTAGTTCTGTGTATTCCTGCCAAACTAAAAGCAAGGCTTGAGCTCCATTGCCTTTGTTTTTTTGTTTGTTTGTTTTTCTTGTCCCATCCACCTCTCTGCTTCTCCAAACACATACAAAACATCTAGGTTCAGAGTCCAGAAATATTTTGCTTTAATATATCTTATATTCAATAAAAATCTCTTGACTATGCTAAATTCTTCTTGCTTCATCGAGGACTCGTTTTATTTCTTGTAAACCATCTCAATGGTACAGCTGGATTAGCTGATTGAGGATAAAGATTAAAGGGGTAGAACAGAATGTTATATCTACAATCAAAACTATAGTGTACTTTTGAACAGGAGTTTGGCATAGCAGTTAAATTGCCATTTAGGATGCCTGCTTCCCATATCACACACAGTTCCTATGTGCAAGTCCCAGCTCTACTCCCAATTCCAACTTCTTGCTAATGCACATCCTAGAAGACAGGTGATGGCTCAAGTAGTTGGATTCCTGCCATCCTCAGGGGAGACTTGGATAGAGTTTCTGGCTCCTGACCAGTTCCTTGTTGTTGTGGACATTTGGGGAGTCAATCAGTTGAAGGGTGTTCTCTTGCTCTCCCTCTTTCATTCTGCCTTTCAAATACATAAAATAAATGAAAAATTTAAAAAATATAGAGTGCACTCTGAAAAACCATATGAAGAGATACAGAACATCTCTAATCATCAGGAAAATGCAAATTAAAACATAACAAATTGTCACCTTACAGTTTGGATGATTTATATCAAAAATACAACAAGTGATCATGAGGATGTAGAGGAATTGTAACCATTGTGTGTTGTTGCTGGGATTGTGATATAACTCAGCCACTATGGAAAATAGTATAAAGTAATTAAAAAATATAATCACTTTATAATCCAGAAATACAACTCCTGAAAATGGGCTCAAACATTTTCCCATCCATTGATGTGGACTGTATTGTGGCTTCCCTTCAAATTTATATATTGAAACTGTAGCGCTCAGTGTGCTATTATTTGAAGATAGAGCCTTTGGGAAGTAATTAGGTTTAGAGATAGGTTCAGTTAATATTAAGAAAACACACTAAGAACATGCCCTTCTCATTCTCTCTATTCCCTTCCCCCTGCCCGCCCACCCTTCCTCTATTCTGCAAATCTGAATGAGAGCCCTCACCAGAACCTAACAAAATGGGTACCCTTAACCTGGACTTTCAACATCCAGAATCATTAGAAAATAAATTCAATAGTTTAAGCTACTCAGCTATGGCAGCCCAAGCTGACTAATATACCCTTGTTCATGGGCAGCATCACTATCAATAGACACCAGGTAGAATCAACCTAACATACAAGAATTGATAAAGGGAAGTCCATACTGCAATGGATTATTAATAGTATTTTTAAAAGGAAATCTTGTTGTACACTATAATATGAGCAAAACTTGGCATTATTGTTAAGTGAAATAAGTCACAGAAAGATAAATTTTATTTGATACATCTCTAAGAGAATCAAACTGTTAGAAACAGTAAAAAATGCTTGCTTGAATTGGAGAGAGAAGTAAAGAGGAATAGTTGGAGAATATAGAGTTTCAGTTTCACAAAACGAGAAAGTTCTAGTAACCATTTGAACAGCAATATGTATATGCTTAACACTATTATACACTAAAAACTGGCTCAGATGATAAATTTTGTTTTATTATTGCCACA
Organism: Sylvilagus floridanus; assembly: GCA_949820135.1. Lineage (NCBI taxonomy): Eukaryota > Metazoa > Chordata > Mammalia > Lagomorpha > Leporidae > Sylvilagus > Sylvilagus floridanus. The sequence continues at coordinate 58,503,242 of OX463235.1, forward strand.
TCAAAGAATATAATGGATGCATGTAATAAAGGCAATTGAAGCAGTAAACAAAAATGGAAGTCTTTTCTATAACTCAGGATGATGTTTTATTCTATTGATTCCAGTGCTAGATTTTTCCATCAATGAATATGTCTTTATTCAAATCTTTTTTCAGAGCTCTGTTAAGTGGGAGTCAGAGGAAAAAAGGAGTTAAGATGCTAATAAGGGTTCTAGAAATGTGGCTATAATTTAGCCATCAGAAAGAGGCAGTTATGTCTCCAGAACCAAAAATGCAAACTTTACTGTTGTCACTACAGTAGCCATGGATTTAGGGGTTTTTACATTGGATTAAAATCAACAACATGACTTGAACTTGGAAGCTGACCAAGAGGCAGTGTAAATTGAAAAGTTAATGTCCTGGGTTGGAGGTCAGCCAGCTATCTCCAGATGCTGCACACTAGGTTCAGCAAAAGAATGCTTCCAAGTTATCTACAAAATGAGCCATACTTTCTGAAGCTAATGTTGCTGTCACAAGTCTAAAGGTCACTGAATATAGCCACTTAACGCTACACACCAAAATTCTGTAATCATATGAGAAGATTCCATTGTTCATGCCCACACAATATCATGTCTCCTTCACCTAGTTATAGAGCATCCAATTTTCACTTTGGGAATCACCAGTCCTTGTTCATGTGGTGTGGATGTTGCTTCTCCACCCAAAATGGCTAGACAAACAGCTAAGCATTGTCAACAAGAAAATCTCTTCTTACTGTCCACAGACATGCATTCAGGAATTGCATATAACCCAAGCTTAACATACTAAACTGAAATTTTCTGCAATTACAAAGAAAGCCACATTTCTTCAGCTATTTATTAAGCTGAAAGAAGCTATGATCTAGAAGACATTCCAGATACAGAGTATAATAGAACCAAGATACAGGGAGTTTCTAATGATAATGAAATCCTGGACATACGTGTGCTAGGAAATGCCCTTTGTGCCTTGGTCACATCCAAAAGATACCTCAAAAGAGTATTAAAGCAAGCTGAATAATCCATGAATCTCTCATAATGTTGTATGTCAACATCTAATATCCTCATCTGATTTTTAGGTCTCTTGAGGGTTATCAAAAGGGCCCTTTTTATTTTACCATGATACATAGTATTATCCCTGCAATATAGGAGGTGCTCAATTACTAATTGGTATTAAACCCTATCTCCTTCAACCATTCCTAGTTTTCTTGCACCATTCCTGAACGTAGAAGTCTGGAGTTACAAGAAAAATGCTAACTAATGGGATGTCATTGTGTTTTATTTTTTGTTTCCTTTTTCATGGAAGTTTAACTCTGAGTGTGTATTTTCAAAAAGATATAAAAGTTTCCCTCTGGTATTAAAACCAACCCCCCCCCCCCAAAAAAAAAAAAAAAAACACACACACACAAGCAATCTCTAGATATCTCAGTATTTCAATGTGTTATCTTTCTGCAAAAATCCTCAGTACCTGTATTCCAGACCTTATTTTGCATACATGAGTGAAACATTGTCTTCTGTACAAGAGTTTAGGATTCCTGACATGAGTATACCAAGTCCTTTACTCTTTAAATGTGCTAGATATTTACATTAATGCTCTGAATATTTAATATTAGAACACTTTGTTTTCTTATATCTCTGGGGATAAGTAGAAGATGATAGAGTGATATTTGAAGATCCAAAGGAAAGAAGACCATGAGCAGGTGGCTTGCTCAGACCACATATAAATTTTCTTACTGCTTCTAATAGGTTTTCTGACAAATTTCATGCAGGACAAAAATGCACAACCATTGTCTTGGGTGGTAAATTGATCTAAGCGAATCACTGGGGTGTGGAGTGGGAGTGGAAGACATACTTGATCCTATCCTAGTCTGGTGAAATGATTAAATATTCAATTTCATGCTGCTAGGGTTTGAATCAACATTAGCTGTACAACCTTCAGTAAAGTTGTGTAACCTCCACGTGACTTGGTTTTTTCATATATGAAATGGATTCATAACAGAACAAACTTCATCAGATTATTGTGAAGGTCAAGTAATCCAACATATAAAGTACTGAAACAGTGCACAGAGTAGGTACTTAATAAACACAGCTTTACATTGTAGGGAAATAAAAAGGTCTGTGAAGACTCTTCAGAGGAAGATAAGATCTCCCTAAATAATAGATGACTAAAATAAACAGAACAAAACAACAAACAAAAGAAAATCTCATACTTTCTTCCAAAGTGTTCCGCCTTGCTTTTTCTCATATCAGCTAGGGAAAACCAAGTCAGTTCTGAAAGTAAATAAGCAAGCCATGTGTCTCTGTGGGTAATTTCTGTGTACATTTGCCCTAATTGCAAAGAACCCCAGTGGTGATGCCTCAGAGAGTGTCCTTTCAAATCAGTGTTGACATATCACATATGTTTTTCTCTGCAGATTACTTAAGAATGATAAAAAGCCATTATTACTAGGAACTCTATTTCTTTTTTCATTGCTCTGGTAGCAAAATGCTTTTCTCTAGGAGCTAGAGAAAGTCACAGAAACTTTCAATTTTAACCTAAGTGACTACTGAGATGAGCAGGGAAATAGGCAGCTCATGAAGGCAGGGTAGATCCTCCATCACTGCCAGTTCCACAGCTGCCCACAGAGCTGTCAAAAGTTTGCACCACACTGGACCCTTATGGGCTCAGTCTTGGGAACTGATGGATCACAGGCTGAGGAGGAGCTTTGCTCTAGGAGCTCCCGTCTTACCAAGTCACCACAAAGGATCCATCTCTTCCCTTTCCCAAAGTGACACCATGAGCATCATTGCCCCTCTTCTTTTGTCCTTTCCTCATCCACGGCTTGTCTGGGTAGCCAGCACCTGCTTTTCTATTTTTTTAATTGCTTCTTTTTTCTGCTTTAGTTAGGAAAGTCCATTTTAAAATACAGGGTTTTTTTTTTTTATAGAAGAAATCATATAATAGATCAATAGTATCAAACTTCAGTTAAAAAAGTGTTTTTAAGGAGGACCACTGTCTTCCAAGGCTCTGAGAAAATATCTCACATCCTAATATGGAGACACTGGTCAGAAGGAAGAAGTTGGGTCAGAGAATTCATCCAGTTCCAGTCATTTCTCCTCTTGTTACATAACAGGGAACATTAGGAGATTGGTTTTGTGGCCTGGAGCCCTGAACGCCTGATCTGTAAAATATAAAGCTAATAAGGACCATCTGAGGGGGATGGTTGTGGTGGCCAAATGTGTAAACTCCTGTAGAATGCTCCTTTCCCCCACCCTTCCCCATCTATTCTCTCACTAGTGAAAAAGGTAATTCACCAGATAATGAATTTAATTGACTTCATACTCAATATTCTGTCTTGAGACTCCCTCAAACTTCTAAGTGATTGTTTTTAATTTGGAAGCAATACAGTTTAATTTTTTTCAATTTATTCATTTATTTCTTTGAGAAGCAGAGACAGAGAGAGAGAAGCAGGGACCGGGAGAGTGAAAGAGATAGAGAGAGCTCGCATTTAGGTTAACCCTCTAAACTCTGGGAAGCTGAAAACTCATGGCAGATCTCCTGCATGGGTGTCAGGGACCCAAGTGTTTGATCTAGCACCTACTACCTCCCAGAGTGCTCATTAGCAGGAAGCTGGAATTGGAAGTAGAGCAGGGACTCAAATTCAAACACTCTGGCATCCCAAGGGCATTTGAACCACTACACCAGCTATCAACCACATAATTCACATTTTGTATAATAAAATTCAAAGGATTTTCATAAATTTGTAATGTTATATTTTCACAACTGTGGAATTACAGAAGAGGCTCCTGGTACTCTTCAAACTCCTCAGACTTCCCTCATAAACTCTTGCTACTATGAACATGTGCATGTAGTTTTAAATTGGTGATTAAAATACCTAAGTGTGTGATTATTGGGCACAGCTAGGACTATGTCAAGTATTTCAGGAAACTGGCAAGCTGTCCATATGAAGAGCTGTTTTATCTGTTGGACCCTCTGGGAATTATATGATTCCATAGGAATCTAAGCCTTTGATTGACTTTGGTTATGTGGCCAACTGACTCCAAAGTGTATCCCAATTGTCCAGACTCTGGTTGGTGTTCATGCCCTCCTATCACTCCTCCCCTTTAAAGTAACTGGGATCTGTGACTTGTTTCTCATCAATGAACCATGACAAAGTAACAGTATGTCACTTCCATAATTACTTTATATTAGGCTCTGTCTTTGCTAGCAGACCTGTTCCAGAGGGTGTCCTCACAGGTTTGGTGAAGTAAGTGGCCACACTGTTCAAACTCAATTGGCAATGAACTTTGGACAACCTATGAAACCCACAGGTGGCTTCAAGGAGCTGGGGATAGCCTGGAACCGATAGCCAGCCAGAAGCCAAGGTTCTCAGTTCCATAACTACAAAAAATAATTCTAGCAGCAACCTGAGCTTCAGAGCTGATTATTCCCTAGCTCACACTTCATATGACAAACTAGCCATGGCCAACATTTTGACTGCAGCTTGCTGCGACACTAGCCAGAGCATCCAATTAGGCTGTATCCAGTCTCTTGACCCACTGAAACTCAAAGTGCAGTTTCATTAGAATCTGTCTTAACAACTTGCTGGTTCACTCATTAAGTAATGAATTAAATAAAATATTTGACACTTATTAATTTGATGTCATTATTAAATCAGGCTTCTCTAAAGAAACAGAACCAATAAGATGTGTATAAATATAGATTTATTATAAGAAGTTGAATTGCATAATTATGGATGCCAGAGGCATATGAGAGCCAGCCTTGCTTACCCTGTCTGAAAGTCACCTCGCGGAGAATCCCTCCTGCTCAGAGGGGCCAGCTGTTTCATTCTGTCCAGGTCTTCACTTAATTGGATGAGGCCAGCCCACATGATTGAGCACAGTCCATGTACTCAAAGTTCACTGATTTAAATTCCTCAAATTCAAAAGCATCCTCCACATGGACTCATAAATTCAACCTTAAAAATGTTAATATGAGATTTGTGAGTTTCTTAAAACTAAATTATCTTTGCGAGTGAGATCCCAGTGGAAAGAACGGGGCCATCAAAGAAGTAGGTACCTTTCTCTGAAGGAAGGAGAGAACCTCCACTTTGACTATGACCCTGTCGGAATAAGATCGAAGTTGCTGAACTCAAAAGGCTTCCATTGCCTCGGCAACTCATGACTAGAGCCTAGGGAGATTACTGACGCCATAAACAAGAGTGTCAAATTGTTAAATCAACATCAGGAGTCACTGTGTACTTACGTCTCATGTGGGATCTGTCCTTAATGTGTTGTCCAATGTGAAGTAATGCTATAACTAGTACTGAAACAGTATTTTTACACTTTGTATTTCTGTGTGGGTGCAAACTGATGAAATCTTTACTTAGTATATACTGAATCAATCTTCCTATATAAAGATAATTGAAAATGATTTTAAAAAACTTGGTGTTAGTGTGAAGCAAGGGGAGAGGGAGTGGGAAAGGGGAGGGTTGCGGGTGGGGGGGAAGTTATGGGGGGGGAAGCCATTGTAATCTATAAGCTGTATTTTGGAAATTTATATTCTTTAAATAAAAGCGTTATAAAAAAAAAAAAACTTGGTGTTAAATTGGAAATTGCATAGATAATTAATCAAATTTAAAAAAAAAATCATGTAGGATCTCTGTCCTTAATGTGCTGTACATTGTGAATTAATACTATAACTAGTACTCCAACAGTATTTTTCAGTTTGTGTCCCTATGTGAGGGCAAACTGTTGAAATCTTTACGTAATACGTACTAAACTGATCTTCTGTATATAAAGAGAATTGAAAAGGAATCTTGATGTGAATGAAAGGGGAGTGGGAGCGGGAAAGGGGAGGGTTGAGGGTGGGAGGGAAGTTATGGGCGGGGGAATCACTGTACTCCATAAGCTGTACTTTGGAAATTTATATTCTTTAAATAAAAGATTTATAAAAAAAAAAAACCTAAATTATCTTTTAAAAGATAGGAAGTATTAGCAGTCACAAAGTGTTATGATTTCAGAAGACCCTGCTGGGACACAAAAGCAGCAAACCTTGTGGATAACTGGAGCACTCCCTGAAGGGGTACCTCTGAGAGCAGAGGCCTGCAATGGGGGTGAATTTCTCTAAGAAGCAGGTAGGGGGTGCCCTGGCTGGCATAGTCAGCACAGGCAGGAGAGCAGGGGTGGAGGTCAGACCATAGACTACCAAGAAGGGTTGGGTTTTAGTCTGAGTGAGCCACTATGCTGTATGAGCAGAAAAATAGCAAGAGTTAATTTTGCAATACGTTTTCATTGCCATTATCCCAATTAAAATAGGCCTAAGTAGTTGAAGTGCAGATACTACTTCAGACATCTGTGAGATCCTACTGAACCGAAGTCCAAAACCAAGGTCACAAACAGGCAAGTGAAGGAGCCTGTTTCTCTGCGTAATATTCTCATGTCCAGGTGACTCTGACCCTTTCTATTGTCCATAGGGTCTCTAGGTCATTATTCAGTAATTTAGAGTCATGATTACTAGGGCCACAATTTTGAGTTTTTGGCAAAAAGAGTGAAGTGAGTCTATACAGGAAAAATTCAACTCCTGTGTTCTTTCTGGTGAGGCCAGGATTAGCATTTGTATGCCTTGATGGAAACCACTTCTACCTCCTACTAATGCTCTTTTGCTTAAAAATGTCAGCCTGTTCATTCTCTTGGATTTAAATCTACTCAGTTATATAAAGAAACATTTTTTTTTTCCTTTCTCCAGTCAGGAGGGTAAGAAATATTTCCCAGGATGATGCTATTATAGTATTCAACAGCAGCTCCCTGGAGAGAAAGGATAATTCAAAATTTTAAATAAGATATTCAATTTGAGATTAGTTAAGTGGTTATTTGGCTGAAATGGATTTGACAAACAAGAAGCACTTCTGTGTCTCCAGGTAGAGGAAATATGCAGTTGGATTTAATTAGCAGTGGGATTTTTCTGGCACTTCTCCATCATGAACCTTCAAGCATTCGAAGGATAATTAAAATTTCTTCGGGTTAATAATCACAATAAAGTTTCATTTCAAAAACAGGAATTCTAAGATCAAGTGCAAAATACTGGTGTGTGTTTCCTTAGAGATCGTAGTTAATATACAGACTGTAGTCATGCATTTTGTTAACAGTTGTGGTCTTGATCAATTTACTCTAAAATCACATAGCTTTCAAGGCTGGTAATTTTAGGCTTGGAAGAACATAACATGAATAAATGTTGGCACTGGGTTTCTTCACAACTCCCCAGTTAAGCATATTATTCTCTGGCAGGGAAGAAACACTTATACAGGTTAGAAGACAGCCTGTATGTCGTGTCTTTGGATCGTATTGTGGGAGGTGATGGCTCAAGACCAATTCCACTGACTAAAATCACAGTAATAGAGAAATACCAGTGTTTGGCAGAGGGATGTAGTGGATAACTACCTTGTTTGTTTGTTTGTTTGTTTAACAATGAAGTCCTATGTTACATATTCGGGGTGGGGGAGGTCATGATTTTTCCTCCTCTGTCCTGTTATTCCTGTTTTTGTCCCTGGTGTGGAAGAAGGCTACGCATATGCTAGGAGAGGTACGGGGTATTGGGAAGAGGTTTACTTGTTCTTGAGATATTTCATCCAGGAACGATGCCAGGGCCTAATGCAAAAGATTCATTCTGGGTAAAATGTGCTGCTGTGAGGTGAAGAAATCCCTAAGGGGAGAATGATGGAAAGGATGAAGGAGAGAAACTTAGGGAAAAATGACCCCAGGTGGCCATCCAAACTTAGGTGCTGATGTATCATGGATGGCAGATGCAGAGTGAGTGAAAAAAAGGATTTCCACTGTCCTCTGGATGCTGTGAGGATTACGGAGAGCCTTCTGAGAACATGTCTTTGTCCTCCACATGTATTGGCACAAATGTATTTTTTTTTTTGACAGGGAGAGTTAGACAATGAGAGAGAGAGAGACAGAGAGAAAGGTCCTCCTTCCATTGGTTCACCCCCCAAATGGCCGCTATGCCCGGCATGCTGTGCCAATCCAAAGCCAGGAGCCAGGTGCTTCCTCCTGGTCTCCCATGGGTGCAGGGCCCAAGCACCTGGGCCATCCTCCACTGCACTCCCGGGCCACAGCAGAGAGCTGGCCTGGAAGAGGGGCAACCAGTACAGAATCCGGCGCCCCAACCAGGACTAGAACCCGGGGTGCTGGTGCCGCAGGTGGAGGATTAGCCTAGTGATCCGTGGCGCCGGCCTTAAGTATCTGTTAATATGCTTATTTCCAAAAAATTCAAAAATGTATGTGAAGGTACTTCAAAAAGCTCATGGAAAATAGAATTAAAAGATAATTTTGGTGTAATATGTTTTTGAAATTCATGCATAGAGGAAGTACTTTAAAAGTTCATGGAAGGTATGTATTATGAAAAAAATCCAACATATTCCCCCAATCCCAAGAATCTTACTAGGCAGTTATTAAGTTATTGGTTAATATTAAGTCCTGACTTAACATTAGTCATGGTGGACATATTTACACCATGGAATCGAGAAAATGCTATGATTTACCATCTACCACCCATCTACCCACATGGATCACCTGCTCAACTACACACCATATAGTTTTCCTCACTCCTCATGCCATCTATAACCACCTTTTAGAAGCTACAGACAGCAAAATTCCTAAATACACTTATCATACTTCATGACCTCTAACAGAATTTTCCATTGAAAACTGAACCTACCTTCCCTTATTCCTACAGTATGGTTCCTTCTCAGGTCCCTTGCAATTCTGAACTTTTCTTGGTCAGTTTCATAAGTTCTATTTCTTACTGCCTTTGCTTTATTGGATCCAGTTCTCAGGACTCTGAACCAAACTTTCTTCAATACATTCATTGACTCATTTATATCATTGTCTATTCACTTCCTGGTTTGTGTTATTATTGGGCTTTTTCTAAACCTTGTTATTCATACTTATAGTTTACAGTTCAATAGCCTGATAGATGGTCGTCACATGGTAAGCCTGAAGTAGGCAGGCATACACGCTAAAATTAATTAGGTTTGTGAGCTGGAAGACCACACTTTCACCATGCCCCTGTGTGACCTCACACCCTGATACCTTCACCATGTCCCTGTGTGACCTCATCCCCCTACCTGGCCACACCTGGGTGCCCACTAGCCAATCAGGTTAGTTAACCACTCCCCTTTGGAAGTGGGTTAAAAGCCTGGGACACAGCGTGTCCAGCCCTTCTCTTCTTCCATGGCCTCTTGCCAGGAGGGGGCTGGCTGTAGCCCTGCATCTCCAGGGTGCATGGCCTTCGGGCCACGTGCTCTGGGCTTCCTGGCCTAGATGCTCCTCCATGTGACTGGTTCCTGTGCTCGGTATGAACCCAGATTTACATCTCTCTCTTAATAAAGCTCTCACTCTCCTATGCATCTTTCTCACTAAATAAAGGCTTAAAATGTACCACACTGCCTCGTTTATCTGTACTGGTCTTTAGAATTCTTCTCTAAATATTAGGCAAGAACCCTCTTGGGCTTATTACTATTGGGGATTTATTAATAAGGATATGGTGAAATCATATGGCATCCCAAATTCTGGTAGCATAGGTGGCACCCCAGATGGCACTTCTGGGGAACTTTAAAGGGCCACATTTTTATATAAATTTTTGGGGGTCATGTCTGATTTCAAGCCCACTGATAACACAAAATTAGCCTTTCCAAAAGCAAACAAATCATCTCCCCATCTCTTATCAGCATAAGACTTCAAAAAGTCCATGGAAAATACAATCCAAAGATAAGCTTACTTGGATATAGAAAAATTTAGACATCAATTTAAATAAATATGTTAAAGGGGGAATCCTCATCTTTTTCACTTTTATTTTTAAAAGTATTTATATTAAATTCTCAAGGTCACAAAAGTGTGTGACAATTACAACACAATTCTCATGTTAATGTGATATTAATATGAAGAGAACAGATTGAATGTAGTTCATAGATACAATTCTAAGAATATAATAAGTCCTTTTCTTCCTTCTTCCCTCTATCCCTCTCTCTCATTCTAATCTTTGAGACAAAATATACTTAATTTACATTACAAGCAATGAATTGAGGCTCCACTAAAGAGTTCAACAAGTGAGGCTAGTACTGTGGCATAGCAGGTAAAGCTACTGCCTGCAGTGCTGGCACTCCATATGTGTGCCAGTTTGAGTCCCAGCTGCTCCACTTCTAATCCAATTGTCTGCTATGGCCTGGGAAAGCAGTGGAAGATGGCCTAAGTCCTTGGGCCCTTGCACCCATATGGGAGACCTGGAAGAAGCTCCAGGCTCCTAGCTTCTGATCAGCTCCAGCCATTGTGGCCATCTGGGGAATGAATCAGTGGATGGAAGCTCGCTCTCTCGCTCTCTGTCTCTAACTCTGTCTTTCAAACAAATAAATTTTTTTAAGAGTTCAACATGTAAAAAGACCATGCTTCATCAGGGATATAGACAAGGACTATAACAATCAAATGAAAATACTTCTATTTTTTCATATTTGAGCAATACTGATACACACAGGCATTTTTTCTTTTTTGTTTTTGATATTTTTTATAATTTCCATGAACTTTTTGAAGATAACTCATAGCCTCTGATTTCCTTATTTTTACCAAAGACATTATCACCTGACTAGTACCATGTACTCTAACTTAGGAACACACTTAATTTATAAATAAGAAAACTTTAAATTATTCTTATAATCTAAGTCACTAGAATTGCTAAAATCTTTAATAATGTACTTTATATATATTGCCTCTGACATCCCCCTTGTCAGCACACCACCTTAGCTAAGATTTGTTGATTTTGTTCTCTGGACCACTGTACTAGACTTCCAGTTTGCCTGCTTCAAATACCTATTGAAATGGGAGTCACCATATGTTAGGTAAAAAATCTCTAGAGGACCCGCAGTGCAGTACAAAAGGTTGAACCACCTACAGGGCCAGCATTCCAGATGGGTTCCAGTTCCAGTCCCAGATGCTCCACTTCCAATCCAGCTCCCTGCTAATGAGCCTGGGAAGTCCATGGAAAATAGCTCAAAATTGAAAACTGATCTTAATAAAGAATTAGAAAGGGAAGAGGAAGGGGAAGGGGAGTGTGGGTGCAAAGGTAGGCACCATGGGAAGAATTACCAAGATCCTAAAGTTGTAATTGTAAAATGTATGAAGTTTGTAACTGAAAGCAGTATAGTACTGCATACATTCCTGTGGACTTACTTCTAAGGGTACAGCTTAACAACTTGCCATGGGACCCCAAATTCCCTTAAACTGGCTGGTAAGTGTTATAAAGATCAATGGAAAGGATTAAGTGGTAAGGTGACCATATAGACAGGATCAAGTGTTAAAGTGATCATATAAATAGGACTAAGTGTTTGGAAGTAATAATAGACAAAATTAAAAAGGAGTGAAGGCTCCAACATGGGAAGCAGTCTAGACAGCAGACTCTTTGAATGACAATCACTTTAAGTAGAGTACAACTCTGACCTCAGAATCATCACTTAAGGCATCTGGTATGGCTGAAAAGTCCAGGGGGACAATTTCAGACATGGAAATCCTTGACACTCTGGTAAAAAAAAAAAAGTCCTACATAAAGGATCTCTGTGAGTGACACCCAGTGGAAAGAAGTGGCCACCAAAGAAGGAAGTACTTATCTCTGAAAGGAGGAGAGAACTCCTACTTTGCTTATGTCCTTGATGAGCTAGTGGATCCAAAAGGCTTCCATAGACTCGGCAGCTCATGTCAGGGACCTTGGGTGATCACTGATGTCATACATAAAAATGTTATTTGTTAAATAAATAAGAGTCACTGTGCACTAACTTCCCATGCAGGACACCTGTCCCCAAACAGTTGTACCATGAGACTTAATAGTAAAACTCGTTCTCAAGAATCACTTCCTCCTTGTGTATTAAATGGAGGATATTATTATTGTCTCATCAGTAATAGTTATGTCTAAGAGCTCATAAAAGATGTATTATCCTTGGGTTCTTTTTAAAGATAATTAAGTTTCTAAAAGGAAAGAAGAGGAAGGAAGGAAGGGGAAGGAGGAAGGGGGGAGAAAAGTGAAATCACCTTCAAGAAGCAATAATGTAAAACAGCCCTTGTCTAGACTGTTGAATATTTTTTTAAATTTTCTTTTATCCTAGTTTTTTTTTTTTCCCTTTCTCTATCTTTCTCAGACTAAACAGGAGAGGGAGGAGGAAGCGGGAGAGTGGGTGGGAGGGTGGGTATGGTGGGAAAAATTACTGTGTTCCTAATGTTGTATTTATGATACAAATAATAATAATAAAAAAGATAGTCCAAGTTCTTGGGTTCCCCCCTGCACCCATGTGGGAGACCCTGAAGAAGTTCCTGGGAACTGGCTTCTGACCAGTCTAGCCTGGGCTGTTGTGGCCATTTGGGGAGTGAACCTGCAGATGGAAGATCTTTCTTTCTCTAACTCTTTCAAATAAATAAATATTCTTTTTTAAAAAATTCCCATGCCTAACCATAATATTGGCTTTAATTAATGTCCTTAAATTATTTGCTATCTTCCTTTAAGAAGTATTGCCCAATTTCCCATCCCCTACCCTTTTGAGTGTGGATGGACTGAATGATTCATTTCTAATGAGTACAGAAGTGAAAGTGAGCAACCTTAGAGACTAGGACATTAAAAATAGCAAGCTTCATCATCATTTACACTCCCTTGAATGTGCTAGAGGAAGCTGATTTCTATGCTGTAATGACATTCAGGCAGCCTATAGGGAAGGCCATATGGTAAAGAACTAAAGATACCCATTAAAGCCATGAGATTGACCTAGCTTGTCGAATATTCTTATGACTGTGGTCTTGGCAAGTTTTTTTTTTTTAAGATTTATTTATTAGAAAGTCAGAAATACACACACACACACACACACATAGAGAGAGAGAGAGACAGACAGACAGAGAGATCTTCCATGCTCTGGTTCAATCCCCAAATGACCACAATGGCCAGAACTGTGCTGATCTGAAGCCAGGATCCAGGAACTTCCAGGTCTCCCATGCATGTGCAGGGGCTCAAGGGCTTGGGCCATCATCTACTGCTTTCCCAGGCCATATCAGAGAGCTGGATCGAAAGTGGAACAACCAGGTCTCAAACTGGCAGCCACATGGGTTGCCAGCACTGTAGGCAGTGGCTTTACCCGCCACACCACAGCACCAGCCCCTAGCCAACAGTTTTGACTGCAGCCTCATAAGGAACCTTGAGTATAACTGCTTCCAGGTCTCCCATGCATGTGCAGGGGCTCAAGGGCTTGGGCCATCATCTACTGCTTTCCCAGGCCATATCAGAGAGCTGGATCAAAAGTGGAGCAGCCAGGTCTCAAACTGGCAGCCACATGGGTTGCCAGCACTGTAGGCAGTGGCTTTACCCACTACACCATAGCACCAGTTCTAGCCAACAGTTTTGACTGCAGCCTCATCAGGAACCTTGAGTATAACTGCCTAGTTAACTCAACTGTATTCCTTCCTCTTGGAAAATGTGTAAGATCCGATATGCTTGTTGTTTTGAGCTCCAAATTTTTGGGAAAAGGTCGAAAGTACCAAAAGGTAAGTAATATACCACCTGTAGCATACCCTGTCCCATAGTAAACTTAATAGTGTTCTAAGAAATGTCAAAAATTTCTAAAGACTTTATAATTAAATGTCCCACTTGGTAAAGACCTATCTTTTTAGTCTGACTTTAAAGGTCCTCTTCAATACATCACCAACCCATCTTTTCAGTTTTACATCCCAGAAGCGTCACTATTGCTGTTGAAGTTTCAACCAACCTAGAGGACTACTACTCTATGCATAAGATGTTCTGGTTTTCCTATGTTGTCCACATCCCTCTAGATAACTGTGGACCTTTTTATGGTGTTTACAAAGAATTAGCTTCATCATTGTGCTAAAGCCTCGTCCTCAAGCAAATGCAGACATTAATGCTTCTTTTAAGTATAGCAGAAAGATAGACCCTTAGAGTGAAGGTAGAGGTCAGACTATGCCTCAGGATCTGGTGTTTCCATAGATGAAGACACCTGAACAACTCTGCTTGGGTTGGTGAGGAATGTGACAGTGTCCTCTGCTGCTCTTTCCCTCCATTGACATTGGGACCTGTTCCTTCCAGAGTGCTCTATCAGTGTGTCAACCACCCTGGCTCCTGATTGGCCAATATGTTTTCTGCCAGTTTTCTTGACATCCTTGATATTAGAAAATGACTATTCCAGGCATCATCTGCCTGCAAAAATTTTTCTGTAATCATTTTCTTTCTTGCTTGGTGATATCACACAGCAAGACAGAGTAAGTGTGCCAGCTGGTGTCTCTCTTTCGTTCTTATAATTAAAGCAGCATGGGGGTCTTTTCCTAATTACTCCTCTAAGGTCCCCACCTCCAAAAAGCAGCACCATGTGTTTTAGGAACTAAGTTTCTAACACATGAATTTCTGGGAGACACATTCAAACCATAGTAATGCACTTAACAAAATGTTAATATTTTACCTGGAAAAGCTGTTGCTGCTATTGATACATAACATACTGCTATTACTGGTCTTTTTATATAAATATATATATATATATACATATATATAATTGACTTTTTGGAAACTTTAGCTGTGCTGTCAACTTTGAGAAAAGTATCCCAGTTTACCGTGTTGAGTTGGCATTGTACAGAAATTAACAGCCATATTGGTCTAGAAACGTTAAACTTAATTTTTTTTCCATTTGTACAGGGGTAACGCACTGTATTAAATATGTAAGGTCTTATCTACGTGGGTTTGATTACAGAACTAATAAAGTATTCTCTAAATAATGAAAAAAAATGTTAATATTTTTATTTTTACATTATTTATTTGAAAGGGAGAGAGAGATACAGAATTAGTTCTCATGTCCCCTGCAACAGCCCCAAGCTGGGAACCCAGAACTCAATCAGAATCTAGCACATGGTGGCAGGGATCACAGTACCTGAACCTTCACCTGGCCTTCCAGGTTGTATGTTACCATGAAGTTGAAATCAGAATTGGAATTGGGACTCAAACCCATGCATTCTAACATGAAGTGGAGGTGTCCCAAATAGAGTCTTAACCACCATGCCAAATGCCCTTCCCCAGTTAATATTTTAATCTTAGTGGAAAAGGTGAATCTTTGAGCGCTCATGCACCAGCCGCTGCTCCAGCAAAGGCAGGATTTGGGCTTTTCTTGCCTGATGTCTTGGAGTTCACAAAGGGGGACTTCAAGTTCTACTGTACTTCGTCTGTTGGGGCCATTTTAATTTATTCATAGGAACAAATTAAAGCCTATTCGTGCTCAACCCTCTCATGGGAACAGGGGAACAATCAGTCATCTGATATGTCCTTCAAGTGTGCAGTGACTGGTAAATGCTGCTAACCTCCAGAGTGACCAAGCAACACTAGGTCTATCCCTAGAAGAGAAAATATATTATATTTGCTCCTTCAAGATTGTGAGGTATGTGTGTGACTCTTCTTAGGCTATGAGCACGTACCAGACTGGCTATGTGACGAAAATCCTACTTACTACCTATAAAGGGCATTATAAATTGGATAAATAATATCTTCTGGCAGAGAAAAGTGAGACTCAGGGAAAGAAGTAATTTGATCAAGGAAACCAGGAGGAAAAGTGGAAAGAAAGGGACAAATTAAAGTTACTGGAACTGCCAGGCCATTGTGTGTCCAGGGTAATGCAGTGGATAAGATGGATAATTCTTTTTCTGCAGACCCAGGCCATAGTGCCCAGTGGTTTGGTAAAACACATTCCAGATGTGCTGTGAAGTTATTTTTAAAGATTTGATTAAAACTGAAATCAATATATTTTTAATAAAAGGTTATCCTACATGAAATGGGTGGGCCACATCTGATCAGTTTAAGGTCTTGAGAGAAAAGATTGATTTTCTAGGAGAAAGGAACTATGCCTATAGACTGCCCTATGAGTCAAGTGGGGAAGATCAACTTTTGGTGGAATTTGTAGCCCATAAACCTGTCCTGCAGATTGCAGTCTAAACACCCACAATTACACAAGCCAATTTTAAAAATAAATGTTTCTGTATATATAAACATCTTGGGGTTTTCATTTCTCTGGAGAACACAAACCAACCATAATACTGCACTTACGTCAAGCTCATCATCTATATAAGCTTACATGGCTTAAAAAGCAAATATAGAACATTTACACTATTGTATTTCTTCTTATTCTGCTTACTCCCACTAAAATTCCCAGACAGCACTTACTGAGTACTTCCTACTTACCAAACCCTGCACTAAATTATTTTAGATTTTATTTTTAAACTATACATTGACCACTTGAAGTTGCTGTGTATTTCCTTTTATATAGTTGGGTTGAAGGAAAATAAAAGAGGAAAGGAAAAAAATTGAGAGGAACAGAAAGATCAAGAAAATCTTGTCCATGCCCACACTATCAGAGGATCCACAACACTAATCTTGACCAAATTCCGAAAGTCTCCTTGATACCAGTACACAGATACTGAATGCAGGAAAAGGCATTAGTAATGTGTGAATTGAGGCTACAATATTAGAAACTCCAAACGTTGAAAAAAAAAATCCACTGCAGTAATCCCATTCCCCATGTTATTACTACTATGGCAAATTTTTTAAAATTAGAGTTAGAGAGAGAGAGAGGTAGAGATCAGTAGGGCAATTTCTAAACCAGCCCTGCTGAAAAATGAAAACTGAAAAAATGATGACCTGTTATCAGAAAATGGTAGAACACAAATCAAAACTACAGATTCGCCTGTTTCTTTGGGACAAGTGAAATACAGAAAGATCAAAGCACAGTTAGTTTATTTATGTGGCAGAATTAGGGCATCAGGTTTCCTACACAAGTTTTCTTCTTTCATCTGATAACAGGCCTATCACTTCAAATGCCAGTGTATTATTTAATAATTGTCAGTGGATCTAAAATATACTGTACTCGCCATAACAGCGCCTCTATCCCTAGCCCCCCCCCCCCAAAAAAAAAAAAGATTCAGAAAACAGTTCTGTGGTCTTTCTGAAGTGGGGTCACCATTATGACTGAACACTTTTATATACAGAAACTGCTTCTAGACTCCTGCTGTAGGCAGGACTTTTCCTCCTGGTTTAAAGAACACTGTATGTCCGAATTTTCTTTTTTTGCTCCCTCTTATCAAACTTTATTTCCTTATACCACCTGCTGGTACTTCTCACCACTGTGAACAGTGGTCCTTACAGCCTCTTTTGCTCAGTGGATCTAAATCTGAAGTCACGTTCTTTGCCAAGATCCTCTTTTCACAAGTATTATCAGTATTCTTCAGGCCCAAGTTGCAGACTGCAATTTAACTCTTCTTTATTTCTTATTTCTGATATTTAACATACTGCCAAATTGTATTGATGGCACTTGCTGTAATTAATTCTTTTTAATTTTTTTGACAGGCAGAGTTAGACAGTGAGAGAGAGTGACAGAGAAAGGTCTTCCTTCTGTTGGTTCACCCCCAAATGGCCGCCACAGACAGTGGGTGCTGCGCCAATCCGAAGTCAGGAGCCAGGGCTTCCTCCCTTGATCTCCCATGCGGGTGCAGGGACCCAAGCACTTGGGCCATACTCCACTGCACTCCTGGGCCACAGCAGAGACCTGGACTAGAAGAGGAGCAACCGGGACTAGAACCCCAGGTGCCGGCACCACAGGTAGAGGATTAGCCAAGTGAACCGCAGCGCTGGCCTCTTTTTAATTTTTTTAAAGGTTTATTTACTTATTTGAAAGGCAGAGATATAGAGAAGGATGGGGGAGGGTGGAGGAAGGGAGAGGAGGAGAGAGAGGGAGAGAGACAAAGAAAGAAAGGTATCTTCAGTCTGCTGATTCACTCCCCAAATGGCCACTATTTGGGCTGGGGCTGGGCCTGGCAAAGGACAGGAGAAAGGATTTTCTTTCAGGTCTCCCACATGGGTGGTAGGGGCCCAAGAACTTGGGGCATCTTCTGTTGCTTTCCCAAGCTCATTAGCAGGAAGCCGGATAAAAAGTGAAGCAGCTGGGACTGAATCAGAGCCACATGGGATGCAGGCACTGCTGGACGTCGCTTAATCTTCTATGCGACCATGCTAGCCCCCTGTAATTAATTCGTATGTGATATAATCATCTATCATTTTTCAACAAGATTTATTAGGTGTTAGCATGCTCCTACCCCATCTGCTAAAAGAAATCTTTCAGAATGCAGAATCAGGTAAATGAGTAGAGAACTGACCAGAGATTGGATGTAAGTGCAATCTAAAATGAATTTTACAATAAAGGCCTCCCAGGAGCTGGGTGCTGGCGAGGTAGAGAATAAAGAAAAAGCTGGAGAGGGTGCAGATTTGGCCACCAGACTCCAAAGGGGCACCGAGGAGAAAACTGGGACGTGTAAAAGGCGGATTTTAGAATTGTTGCTAGCGTTATGAATCACTTCCTCCATTGTAGTCCATGAAAACATTGCAAGGAAAGGATAGAATTCATTTTCTTTAAATTACTAGCCGATGACTACACTGCTTCTTTCAAATCTACACACTTCAGAGTCTGATTCACTGGTTGAATTCTGAGTGCATGTGTTTGCTGAATAAGAGGATGAATAGATACAAGATGAATAAACAAATGATTTATTTTTCATTGAAGGAGGGACACCTATGCCTACCAAGCAAGGATTTCATGGCAGTGATTTTTCTCACTGTTCCTGGATGCTTTTCTATTCATTCCAAGGATATTATGGGAAGGTGTACACAGGGGAAGGTGTCACAGAATGAGAATCCAGACTAGCAAAGGGACATAGAAAAAAGGATTCAATTTGCTTTGCTGCTAACTTGCAATGGGTCTAGGAGAAAAATACCTGAACCTAAGTCCAATGAGGTGTTTGGCCAAGTCGACTACTTAGCCTTCTGTATTGTGCATAATTAATGCTCAAAAAATCCTTAAGAGAATTATTTCCAATTTCCTGTTGGGCTCTAGAATTCTGTGAGTTTATGATTCTAGCAAAGTGGTTTTGGTAGGCTTGATTCTTTATCCAGATATCTGGCCCCTCCTCCCCTAGCTCCAAAACTTTAGACTCCTGCTGAATTACTTTCTGCTTCTGCTTCCCAGGAGACACGACAGTCCCATTTGCGATGCTGCTAAAATTACAGAGTGGGCCTCTGTAATATGCTTAGTAAACCATCCTGGCATTGCTTTTGCTTTGTTCCTAGAAATTGCCAACCACACATTCCAACCAAAAGAGAACATCTGTGTACACACAGAATACACAAACCTGCTGGTTCACTAAGAAGTTTTCCTGAAAAAGAATTCAAGGTGAATTTAGTTATATGTCCATTGACTTTATTTAAATCCCCTCAACTGATACAGAGCTAGGACCCAAGTCAGTGTTGATTACAAAGGGGGAGGAATAGTGTTGGGCAAAGTACAGACAAGACCCATTTGAGCCCGATTAAGAACAGGCAGTGACCTTGATTTATGTGACATCTTCTTCACATCAGTTTCTCAAGGACTGCCATAGAGGCTCTGAAATTACCAGCTACTCCATCCTCAGAGGTTTGGAGAAAGTGGAATCCACAGTGGCCTGGAAAACGGTGAAGAGTGTTACTAAGTCTCCAGCACACTTCCTCAGTCTGGGGGAAGCTGGGATGCTTCTGGTTGAGGGTCTGGTGTGCCGGGGATTAGCCCTGAACACTGTGTCTTGAGTGAATCCCACTTATTCCCATCTCCATCACATGGCTCAGTCTTAGGGATTTGACGTTTGCATCAGATTTTTGCTGAAATTCCAGTTCCTTGCTATGCACCAGAATGCTGATTTGTTTCTGCCACACCTATTCCTGCAGTTGTCTGCCTTTGCCTTCCTCACCTGCCAACATTTCTCAGTAGGGGCTTGCATAACACACTGTTTATTGATTATTGTGGACACTGAGAAAGCACTTGTGTCATGTCCACCAGCCTGACTCTGGTATCATCACTGATTAGAATCTTGAAGTACCCAATATCATCAAAATGTCCATTCTCCCAAAAGCAATTTATACATTCAATGCAATACCAATCAAAATACCAAAGGCATTCTTCTCAGATCTGGAAAAAATCATGCTGAAATTCTTATGGAGACACAGGAGACCTCGAATAGCTAAAGCAATCTTGTACAACAAAAACAAAGCCGGAGGCATCACAATACCAGATTTCAGGACATACTACAGGGCAGTTATCAAAACAGCATGGTACTGGTACAGAAACAGATGGATAGACCAATGGAACAGAATATAAACACCAGAAAGCAATCCAAACATCTACAGCCAACTTATATTTGATCAAGGATCCAAAACTAATTCCTGGAGTAAGGACAGTCTATTCAATAAATGGTGCTGGGAAAACTGGATTTCCACATGCAGAATCATGAAGCAAGATCCCTACCTTACACCTTACACAAAAATCTACTCAACATGGATTAAAGACTTAAATCTACAACCCAACACCATCAAATTATTAGAGAGCATTGGAGAAACCCTGCAAGATACAGGTACTGGCAAAGACTTCTTGAAAAATACCCCAGAAGCACAGGCAGTCAAAGCCAAAATTAACTATTGGGATTGCATCAAATTGAGAAGTTTCTGTACTGCAAAAGAATCAGTCAGGAAAGTGAATAGGCAACCGACAGAATGGGAAAATATATTTGCAAACTATGTAACAGATAAAGGGTTGATAACCAAAATCTACAAAGAAATTAAGAAACTCCACAACATCAAAACAAACAACCCACTTAAGAGATGGGCCAAGGACCTCAATAGACATTTTTCCAAAGAGGAAATCCAAATGGCCAACAGACACATGAAAAAATGTTGAAGATCACTAGCAATCAGGGAAATGCAAATCAAAACCACAATGAGGTTTCACCTCACCTTGGTTAGGATGGCTCATATTCAGAAATCTACCAACAATAGATGCTGGAGAGGATGTGGGGAAAAAGGGACACTAACCCACTGTTGGTGGGAATGCAAACTGGTGAAGCCACTATGGAAGTCAGTCTGGAGATTCCTCAGAAACCTGAATATAACCCTACCATTCAACCCAGCCATCCCACTCCTTGGAATTTACCCAAAGGAAATTAAATTGGCAAACAAAAAAGCCATCTACATATTAATGTTTATTGCAGCTCAATTCACAATAGCTAAGACCTGGAACCAACCCAAATGCCCATCAACAGTAGACTGGGTAAAGAAAT
Source organism: Sylvilagus floridanus (assembly GCA_949820135.1). NCBI lineage: Eukaryota > Metazoa > Chordata > Mammalia > Lagomorpha > Leporidae > Sylvilagus > Sylvilagus floridanus. The sequence goes on from OX463235.1 coordinate 58,524,437, forward strand.
TATGGGACATGTACTCTATAGAATACTATACAGCAGTCAAAAACAATGAAATCCAGTCATTTGCAACAAGATGGAGGAATCTGGAAAACATCATTCTGAGTGAATTAAGCCAGTCCCAAAGGGACAAATATCATATGTTCTCCCTGATCGGTGACAACTGAGCACCAAAGGGGAAACCTGTGAAGTGAAATGGACACTATGAGAAACAGGGACTTGATCAGCTCTTGTGCTGACTGTTGTTGTACAATGTAATACTTTACCCATTTTAGTATTTTTTTTATTCTAGTACTAGTGGTTGAACTCTGTAATTAGCACACAATTATTCTTAGGTGTTTAAATTTTAACTGAAAAGTGATCCCTGTTAAATACAGGAGTGGGTATAAGAGAGGAAGGAGATGTACAATCTGGGAAACGCTCAATTGGACCTGCCCCAAATGATGGAGTTAGAATTGTGCCAGGGGATTCCAATATAATCCCATCAAGGTGGCATGTACCAAGGCCATCTCACTAGTCCAAGTGATCAATTTCAGATCAAAATTGATCACACTGATAGGTCTAAGAGTCAAAGGGATCACACAAACAAGACTAGTGTCTGCTAATACTAACTGATAGAATCAAAAAGGGAGAGAATGATCCAACATGGGAAGTGGGATACACAGCAGACTCATAGAATGGCAGATGTCCTAAATAGCACTCTGGCTTCAGAATCAGCCCTTAAGGCATTCGGATCTGGCTCAAGAGCCCATGAGAAAATTTTAGGCATGGAAAGCCAAGACACTCTGAAAAAAAAAAAAAAAAAGAAGACCTAAATGAAACATCTCTGTGAGTGAGATCCCAGTGGAAAGAACGGGGCCATCAAAGAAGGAGGTGCCTTTCTCTGAAGGGAGGAGAGAACTTCCACTTTGACTATGACCCTGTCAGAATAAGATCGAAGTTGGCGAACCCTAAAGGCTTCCATAGCCTTCGGCAGCTCATGACTAGAGCCTAGGGAGATTACTGACGCCATAAACAAGAGTGTCAAATTGTTAAATCAACATCAGGAGTCACTGTGTACTTACGTCTCATGTGGGATCTGTCCTTAATGTGTTGTCCAATGTGAAGTAATGCTATAACTAGTACTGAAACAGTATTTTTACACTTTGTGTTTCTGTGTGGGTGCAAACTGATGAAATCTTTACTTAGTATATACTGAATCGATCTGTATATACTTTACTGACTATGTGACCTTGGGACAAGTAAATTCAATTTTCCAAATTGATTTTCACACTATTACATGAACATATTGCAGCCAGTGTTGTGACACAGGTTAGTACTTATTTCCAATTGCTTCACATCTGATCCAGCTCTCTGCTACTGCCCCTGGAAAAGCAGAGGATGGTGGCTCAAGTGTTGAGCCCTCACCACCTATTTGGGAGACCCAGATGGAGTTCTAAACTCCTGGCTTCAGCCTGACCCACACTGCCCTGTTGTTGTGGCTCTTTGGAGAATGGACCAGCAGGTGGAAGATATCTCTCTCTTTCTCTCCCTCTGCCTTTCAAGTAAGTAAATACATAAATATGCTTAAAGATATATTTTTTTGGAATGCAGAGTTACAGACAAAGAGGGAGAGGGCAAGGCAGGAGAGAGGAGGAGAGAGGGGGAGAGAGAGGGGGAGAGAGAGGGGGAGAGGGAGGGGGAGAGAGAGGGAGAAAGTGAGAGAGAGAGAAATAGATTTTCCATCCTCTGGTTCATTCCCGAAATGGCTGCAACAGCCAAGACTGGGCCAGGCCAAAGTCAGGAGAAAGGAGCTTCATATGAGTTTCCCACATTGGTGCAGGGGCCCAAGTCCTTGGGCCATCTCCCACTGCTTTCCCAGGCACATTAGCCAGAATGCCAGCAACACAGATGGCATATTAACCTGCTACACCGTAACACCAAACCCAATAAATAAATCCTTAAAAAATGGACATAATTATTGAAAGCATTTGCAGATTCTAAATCATTTTATTACTTTTTACAACACAAGATGTATCACACATTACCACCTTTAATTCTCCTTTCATATAACTCTGTTCTACCTAGACCAATCTCTTCACGTTCTCCTGTCCCACAGTGCCAACAGCCTCTATGCCTGCATATATTTAAGAGGCTAAAAAGAAATAATATTTATAGATAATTTGTAAATACATTTGGAAACTAAGAATTATACACTGTAAGAGTTTTCTCATGTCTGCCATAATGAAAAAATATTTCCTTCTTTATTTCTTAAGAATATTGATTTATGAGCAAAATCTCAAACCATGTTAATTACTTTCCCTCGCTTGCTAATTTACCACTTGTCCAGAAAGACAGGAAAAAGAGGAAAGAAAGTCATTCTACAAACTTCTTTCTGCATTCTATAAACCTCCCTCTCTGGATGCACAGATTTGATTCTATAAATCTCCGGGGAAATTTATTAAATCCCAACCAGGAGAGAAGCTCTGCAGAGCCAGCAGCAAGGATTGAATCTTTTCCGGGCATTCTTCCAAACAGAAACTTGGCCAGGCATATCATGGAAGACAACTGTGTCTGCCTTGTTTCTGAGCCATCTGAAATGCAACACAGTGAAGAATTTGGAAAAACACTCCACATTGTGCCAAGCGGCTTTCTCTTATTTAATCCAGCACACAAGTGGGCTATGAAATGGAACAGATCCAGTGGCGTTTCTAAGCTGCCCAAGCTCCAGGTCCACCCAGCTCTTGAGACTTCTTGCCACAGCCTTTGTGCCACCACTACCCATTGATTAACTATGTACTTCCTAACCATAAAGAGGGGTCTGGGACATTATTCATTTTGAAAGGAAGATAGCACAGAAAGAAGAGTGAATGTTTTCATGTCGTACAGACTTGCTACTGCATGGTCAACCCCGAGTCACTTCAGTTCTTTGGGTTCCACTTTCGCCAAATGTAGATGTAAAACCAGCATTTCTACTATGTGAATTTGTGTAGACTAAAGGAGATACTGGATATGCAGATGGTATGTAAAGTTACAAAATGGTACCTGCTTTACTGTCTTTATAATTGTTAGTTTATGTTCCATTCACAACTTCCTCATCCTTTTATTTTCATTTGTTAACTCGTGCATTGCGAATTAAGGTCTTGGTAGTTCTCGGTCCTTTGATCACAAATGTTTACACCAGTGCTTGAAGTTTCCTCTTAGGAATCATTCTGCTCACATCTTGGCTGTGAGCATTGCCTCTACATCCCAGGCTTGGCAAATGAGCACCTCCTGTCCCCGGGTAGTAAGCAGACACATGGCTAGGCCAGTCCTTACCATTTGTATGTGGGGGAGAGGGAGAGAGATATTACATGTTGGTGCCACTATCAAGAAAGATTGGCATCACGCTTGTGGCTGACAAGTGTCAAGAAAGCGAGCATCTGCTGGTTGGCTACGTACGCAGCGCTACACAAGTGAAGCAGAGGGCATCCTCCAGCAGGATCCACACCTACTCCCTATAACAGCTCTCTGCTGCACCTTCTCTCCTCACTGCAGCAAACAGAATAACCAAGCCTCCAGAGAGCTCTGGTTTAGACACAACAGGCTAAGCAATGGGTCTACACCAACTGATAGCATGTACTTCTGTATATTCATGGCCCATAACTCATTCCTATTATCTAACTATTATTTACATCCATTTTTAAGAGTTCACTTCTATGTATATGGGCATATGTCTAAATAAAAGCTAAATATGCATATTTACCTCATATTTATATCAAAATTTTATTAATTCTATATATGTATGCTATATAAGAGCAGTGCAACAAGTTCTTTGACAATAGAAATAATGGTATATATGGATAGAAATTTACAGCTTACAATTTTTTAAGTATTTGCAACATCATGAATTAAATTTCAGGTACCATGGTAGCAAGACAATATTTTCATCTTAAAATGGATTTAAATATATTATAATGAGATAAAATTCTCTTTTATCTAGAAACATTTTTAATTCATTAAAGGAGTTTAAATTTAATTGAATTAAATTAAAATTAAATATTCCTTAGAAAAAGAATTTTAATGGAAGTATTTATTTTATTATATGGATACATAGTATGGCAGTAACTGGTTTATATACACTATTCACTGAATCCTTTTTCCACATCTTCAGGCTGTTATTAGTATTAAAATAAACAAAATGTCATGAAAATGTTCACACATATGTTGAAATAACTTAGTGTCATATATGAAGTCTTTTTATTACCATCTAGATAAGCTCACCCTTAAACGTTCCAAAGCTTTGTTTTACTTTTTACCAAAAATCTCAGAATCTTAGTTTTTACAGCCTTTCTTCTTTAACAAGGATGTCTGACCACAGTTTAACATTTTTTTTTTTGGACAGGCAGAGTGGACAGTGAGAGAGAGAGAGACAGACAGAAAGGTCTTCCTTTTGCCGTTGGTTCACCCTCCAATGGCCACTGCGACCAGTGCACCATGCTGATCCTAAGGCAGGAGCCAGGTGCTTATCCTGGTCTCCCACGGGGTGCAAGGCCCAAGCACTTGGGCCATCCTCTACTGCACTCCCGGGCCACAGCAGAGAGCTGGCCTGGAAGAGGGGGAACCAGGACAGAATCCGGCACCCCGACCGGGACTAGAACCCAGGGTGCCAGCGCCGCTAGGCAGAGGAGTAGCCTATTGAGCCACGGCGTCGGCCAGTTTAACATTTTTTAAAGAAGATTTATTTGAAAGGCAGAGTTACAAAGAGAAAAGGAGAGAGACAGGGAGAAACAGAGAGAGATCTTTTAACCTCTGGTTCATTCTGAAATGGCTGCAATGGTTAGGGCTGGGCCAGACTGAAGGCAGGAGCCAGGAGCTTCTTCCCGGTCTCCCACATGGGTGCAGGGTCCAAGCACTGGAGTTATCTTCTGCTACTTTCCCAGGCACATTATCGGGGGCTGGATTGGAAATAGAGCACCCAGGACTGGAACCGACACCCATATGGATGCCAACATTGCAGGCAGTGGCTTCCCCAGCTATGTTACAATGCTGGCTCCCACACCTTAACATTTTGGGGGGGTCAAAGCCATGTTTCTAAATACCAGTTGGGGTGCTGGGTGGAAATGTTATGATGTTCCCAGAGAGGTTTTCCGTTAGCATCAAGACACTTTTGTTTCTGAGGACAAAGTGCTCAAAAGCGCGTTTCCGTTCGGTACCCACACTGTGGCCACTTTGCTGCGTATCACGTTCTAACTTTTCAATCCCCTTACATTTTGCTTATGCTAACACTGTATATGTAGAGTGTGCCAGGCGTTCTTCATTCCTTAGATCACATGCTTCAATGCTTCCTGGAGGCAGGCATTTCATGTGCCTTGTTCAGTTATAGGATCACCACCTACAGCTGTGTCCTATGGACGCTAAACACCTGTATTCTGTAAACCATGAGTCCCTTTCCACTGTGCTTAACACGAAAACTAGCGGACAGCCACTTCCTCGCCTATGTCCACCTGGGATTATTCTGGGATCCCCTCACTACGCAAGCTTCACCATAACACACAATTTCAAAATAGTATTAACTCCCTAAGAAATAAACAAATGATAAAACAATTTAGAAATCAGAGGTAGGGCTTTGTTTTTAATGCTACTTTCTAGTCTTTATTTTTTTTCCTGAACTGCAATTTCACTTAAATTCACGTCTAAGAATAGCTCCCTGAATACAGCAGCATGACTGGTAACAGGAAAAAAGGGCAGGGAGGTGTTGGTTCTTGACAAATACCAATTGAACGTGTAATTAGCGGAGCCAGCTGGGTTAGGTGAGTCGGACTGATGAAGCCACCTCAGAGATCCTCGCTAAATACAAGACTTAAAATGCGAAGCTGAAAATCATGTTATTTCATCAAACATTTATCTAGTGCCCCCTAATGGCAATGTCCAGTGCTAGATGCTGAAGGAAGGAAGTGAAAAAATAAAATGTACATAGAAATGCCACAGAAACAATATCAAGTTCTGAATACGTGCTGTTTAAAGGAAATTAGGGCGGAAAACATCACAGGAAAAGGGACACCTATCATTTGATTGTCTTCTGGTTGATTTGCTGTGGGCTGGGACAGTCACTTCTGATACCTGAAATCCACTTCCCACCCCTCTCCTACTCTGTTGTTAGTCAAGGATATCACCTAAGAATCACTGCTCATGGGCTTCTGTCTGGGTTTGGGAAGCGAGAAGCAAGGGCAGGAGGTAAGAGGACGAGGGCAAAGGATAAAGCAGTCTCCCCTCACCGCTCTCCTGTGTGCCTGGGCAGCACTGCTGGCGGGCGTCCCGTCTCCTTCACGTCTCCGGGCTCCAGCTCCTGCCACATCCGTCCTCCATGACTTCCACTTCAACCCGCTAACCCCTATGCCCCTCCCAGCGGGGGGAGGTGTGGCTTCCCTGTGAGGAGCCCTAGTTGAGGCCGATCTCAGAGTTGCCTCAGCTGCTACTACTTTTCATCTCAGCTCTTCCATTACTGAAGTAGCAAATGCCCTGTAAGGAAAGGGTGAAAGCCACCTAGACACCTGGAATTCGCACGCAGGGCTGAGACTTGCTAACAAGGCAACAGCATTCTGAGCCTAGTAGGTCTTTGGGGAGATAAAGGATGGTTTTGTGCTTCCTTATGTTCCAACCACTATAAGGACCATACAGTGCCCTTGGAGAGATATCACTTAAGTAGTCGAGCTACATGGCTGAGAGCTTTTGGATCCAGTCCATCTCTTTATTTCTACTAACTTTAAATAACTTATTAGGGACTCTTTGGAATGACTCACATACTCAGAATAGCAAAACTGGAAGGGGTCTTTTCCCTCCAAATTATATGCATGAAGACACAAAGCTTTTGAATGCTAAAGAGATTAGCTCAAGGTCACACAGCTGGCATAGCCAGAGGAGAACTTTTCTCTTTCCATTCCAGGTGCAAAGCAAAGTTGTGTTTACTCTATAAGCTGAGCCCTTCTTGTTTCCCCATTTTCATTTCTTACATGCAGGTTTTGGTCTTTGGTAACCACAAGGTCATGAACAAATTTGACAAATCTGAATGGGCTTATTCCCTATTAATAATTGGTGATTCTGAACTAATAAAATGATCATGTTATTCATTCCAAAGTAGTTTGGAGTAATTTATGAAAAGGGTAATGTAATTAAATGGAGCAAAAGACATCGTATAATCAGTGAAAAGCAGGTAGAACTCAGGTAGTCTAGATTCTGTTTTGTCATTAAACCTAAAGAAAAGCCCTTGAGTCCGTGATGTTTATCATATTCTCATGCAATTAGCCTTCTGAAATCCTGTAAATGCACCACTTTTATATATAGACTCAACACCAACTTTGGGGATAAAATAAACACCATGAGGCAAAGACTTTAGAGACATTATCTGTTTAATAAATATGATTGTAAAAGCAATAAACAAGAGCAATTATACTTTACACTACATAGTATTTAACAAAAAATACATCAAAAAAGTCATTTTAAAATTAGAAGTAGTTCCAATACTATAAGAAAACTTTCATTTTATTTTAAATTGGCTTCCTATAAAAATAAGTTGGCAAATGAGGGATTTCAATGCTCAGTTGGAATCCTGGAAAACACAGAACAGCTGCCAAGCACCCCATTGCTCTCAAAGTTGCTGTTTGGAACTTCTGAAAAAAAGCAAAGCAAATCTCTGCATTTTGGATAGTGGATCCAATTAGGACTAAGGCAAGGGAGAACATGTTGGTTGAGTAGTTCAGGGTAAAGCATGCACAGTTTGCCTTCTGGGATTTTGGACAATATTGCAGTATAAGCACTTTTAACTTTCCCTGAATCTCACCTTCCACACACATCCTTCCCCACACACTCCTCTGGCCTTAAGCCCACCACAACTCCTCACTGCTTTTGCACCTGCTATTAGTGAGTAGGTAGGCACTTGAGTCCCTCCCATTTGTAGGCTCTCATTACCACCTTCTCTTTGGGATTGAGCTGGAATGGCCCCATACTGTGGTTTTAAATATTAGTATGCATTGCAATCACCTGAAGGGTTTGTTAACCACATCACTGGACCCAGTGTCACTCAGAATACGAAATAGCACTATTAATTTCCTAGAGTTTCTGATTTAGTAGGTCTGGGAGATGGGCCCAGAATTTGCATTTCTAAGTCCAAGGTGATGCTGACATGACTTGCCCAGAAACCACACCTTCAGAAGCACTGACCTGGGCCATAAGAACAATGAGATACCCTCTGAGCAGCACCTTGCCTCACTAATCACCTGCAGGTGGAAGGGAGCTTTGAGGAGAGGCACATGAGGACAGTGGAGACGTGAACCTACAGCTGGCTATCTGGTCACTTTCCAAAATGCCAGTCCTCAATTAGGACTTACAGCCCATTCTTCCCCATGTCTTTTCATGCATGTGTTTCTTCAACAAATAATTCTCATAATACTATTCTTTGCAAGGCACTGTGCTAGATTAAGAATGTGATTCCATTTTTCTTCATTTTCTTTTTAAAAGGAATTGAACTGCAACTATGAGGGTACCCTGTGCTGGTTTGGGTGAGCCTCAGTTGGTTTCCAAATATTTTGTCTTCCAAATTTGGGAGGCTCCAAGTGATGAGAATCAATGAGGATGTTTCCTGTGAGCTAGGAAGCCTGGCAGGCTGGCAATCGGTTCAGGTCTGGAGATGGGTGGCTGCCCCAGGCATAATATATTTCCCAGATCCAGGTGGAGCACCCTCAACCAGGAACCACCTCTGCTCGATTCACTGCGGACAGCAGCTTTGCTACTTCTTCCTTGCCAGAGCTACAGAAGGACATGGAATATCAGGATCTTTGGGACACTCCCATCACCATCAGGGCCCCTACTGTATGTACACGGTTGTTGGTCTGGGGAGCACAGCCAAGAAGGAGGCTGAGTTTTCTCAGTGGTTTCTCAGGACTGCTTGGTCCTGTATTTTAGAGTGGGCTTTGTCCTGTTCATGTTATGGAAGGGGCTGCTGCTGGCAGGCTTTTGATTCCTTCCTTCTCAGGACTTCCTCTCACAACTGTCCTGGGGAAACTGGGATTTCTCCATGCTTTCAGAATTTCTTCTGCTTTGCTGTACTCAGCTAACTCCTCCCCTTCTTACTGACTGATTTGTCCCTTACTGATACTGTGATCAGAGAATACACATGTGAAATCACTAGGCTCATCCTAAATAATCAAAAATCTCATCCTAATGTAAGATAAGACCTCTGTATAGTTTATCAGACTTTTAGACTCTCTTCAACATTAAGTCCATTAATCTCCTTCTCCTTCTGGTTAAAGTCAGTTTTATTTCACAATTATTTTTATTCTGGGAGAGAGAAATGTTAACAGAAATCATCACAGGAGGAAACTGTCATGTAACATAGTCACATGTTCAAAACATTTCTCATAAGAATTTTCTGGAAGTGGACCACAAGAGATTTTTGCTAAGGTGTGAGAACACCATAGAGTATGGCCAGGTTTGAACTGCTTTGCATATGTCAACTCTTTCACACACATTGTATGTTTCCAGGTGAGAAAAGGCAGGGATACTTGGAAAAGGTAGGTTCTAGAGGAACAGACAAAGGATGCATGACACTGAGCCCTGCGAGGCAGGATGCAGCTTGGTCTCAGTGGGCACGGAAGCTGGCATGCTTGGAGTGCACAATACCAACAGAGATCCGAGATTGTGAGTGATGGAGGCAGGGTTGACAGAGGCTAAGCCAGTGTTTAGGATATGTCAGAGCTAGTGGTGAGAATCTAATGACAAGCTTGGGGAGAAAAAATGGAAACAACAGTGTCAGAGTAACAAGGGGATTGAAGGAAGAGATTCAGAGACATCAATACTTCATGTTCACATAGGGATGGCAGACAAGTGGGAAGGCAAGACGATGGGTAACTGTTGGGATTCCATTGTCCCCATAAGCTGGGGGAGGGAACAGGAGAGCTGAACGGGAAACAAAGGTCCATTGCCAACATGCTTTGCCTCCCTGTTCTCTATTCCGTCTGTATACATGGGTTTTCAATGCACATTTTTGTCCCTGTGGTCACAGAGAATCGAGAAGGTAGCCTCGTGGTCACTGCTGACCAACAGAGCTACCAAAACTAACTCAGAAGGAAAAATGACAGAGTAAGGAAATTAGAACAGAAATCAGCTCAGGGTTTCAAACTCCTGTGCATGTCTTTGTGTCTTATGAAAATGGCCAGGATGGCTAACCCACCCATCAGCCTATACCGCTAAAATAGCTGTTAAATCGAGAGCCAAGAATACTTCCAAAAATACATGCAGATTTCCTTGGCCTATATATGTTATGAATTTTCTACAAACACGACGGATCAGAAAAAAGAGAGAGAAGAAGGAAGGGGAGGGGAGTGTTTTCCATTAAAATAGAGCACCTGTACACTGCCCCTCCAAATGTGTTCTCAAGATATTGTCCACATGCACAGGCTTAAAGCTAAAAACCCTTGTTGTCTGTGTCTGAAGAATTAAAAAGTCCCGATGCAGTGAGTGTTTGTTTGTTTGGACTTTGATTGTTTTTATTTTATTTTTTGTTTTGTTTTTTTGTTTACTGGCGTCCTCCAGTCAAACATTTACATAGGTAGGGATTTCTTTTGTGCTTTGATTCTCAGCAACTATGGAAATACTTCCTGGCAAAATAGGAAACAGAACAACAAAGGAAAGAAAAACAAAAAAAAAAACAAAAAACAAAGTTAGTGGTCATGAAGGATGATGCACTTGACAAGAGCGAAATTCTTTCCTGATCAGCAGGTCGCCTGTAGCCTTTGGGGGTTTTCCTTAAATTGCAAATTGTGCCCCAGCCGATCCCCGCTTTGGCGTTGAAGGTGGAGTGGCGTGTCTTGCTCTTTGCAATCGGAGAGATGAGTCACCAGGTTGAGTAGAAGGGGAGGGAGGGGAGGGTAAAGCTACTCTCCTAAGAGAAAACGTGTAACACTTACTCATTTAATGACACTGGAAACAGGAAGGTGTCAGAGACTTTGCAAAGTGCTGTGAGCTGTTCCTGGTGAGGGAGGAATTGCTACTTTAATAAAGTAAACAGCGGCTGTGCTTCATACCCTGTGGACAGGGGACTGAGAACCAAATGATCCAAAAATCCCGCAGCATCTTAGACGCTTTAGAAGTGAATGCTTCTCTGGACTTGAAGACAGAAAAGCCTTTTTCTTTTTAACCCAAAGCAATTACACATTTTTCACCCTGTCTTCCCAAATCAAGAAAGCACACTGTGAAAATTGGACACCAGATGTGGCCACAGTTGTTATTATTATCTATGATTTGAGCCAGGCAATGCATTTAAATTTCCCCTCAATGCAGCCCCAGATCATTCCCAGAACCATTTAAAGAAAGGGCTATATTCCATTTACACACTCATATTTTTCTTCCATGTAACAGACTAAAAATTTTATGTAAAGGCTTTCTAGGTGGTTTGCCATTATCCCATTGGAGTGAAGCATGAATGGTTATATGATCATTTATCCAGCACAGTCAGCAGTGTGGGATCTAGATGCTAACATTTTCACCTTCAGCTTCTGATGCCGACTGACAGGAGGAGCTAGGGAGAGAAACGGATCGGCAATGCTGGCTTCATGAGATTTTCTAACTCCCTGGAACATTTTTTCTGCAGTAATAGTAGGATTTAGCCATTGAATTCGAGATTCTCTGCACCCAGTTATTGGATTACAAAAACTTTTGCTTACTGTAAAAGGCAGAGAGTACTCTATGGAAATCTGATGACATTATTTAGAAGACTTCTGATAAGACTTCTGATAAAAAGTGGAGGGAGTCTTTAGTCTGCTCTGAAATAGGCTAGCCATCCAGGTACTCTCCCAGAAGTCCCGTTTCCTGGATATGCTCTAAACTTTATGCCTCTTAACCTCAACTTCTCAGGTTTCATATTTCCTGGGAGAGGAGTTTCTCCATTAGTGCTGGATTAAAAAAAAAATCCTAGGTGATCAAGCTGCTCTCTCTCATTATGTCACTACTCAACTGGAAACCTCAGGAGCAGGTTTCCTTCCGTAGAGCTGTCTCTGGTTGAGGCTGCCATATTTTTTCTGGCCAACACATACTCCGCCCCTCAAACCTTGCCTGGCCCTCCAGCGCATCAGCCCTTGCCTCTGAGGCTCCTCCTTCTTGTGTACTATTAGAGTCACTGCTATGCTCTTTGCCCATAAACATCTGAAGTCCAAGGTTTTAGGGAGAGATTTACAAAAAGAAGAATAACATTATGAAATAAATTAATAAAAAAAACTAGATAGGAGCAAGAAAGAGGCATTGTAGCTGTTTATCTCATGGGTGTTAGAACAGACAAGGTTGTTATGTCAAGCCAGAAAGGGGTTAGAGAGAGTCAGCCATCAGCTACGAAGGCTCAACAGCAGAAGGCTACTGGGTCATTTACCTATGAGCTGTGATTCCACCTTCTCATCTATAAGCTGGCCAGGCCTCCTTAGTTCAGTCGGAGGGATATTGGGCCTGCTTTCAGTGTGACTGACTGGACTGATCATCTCTTGTTCTTTCTCATTCTGCATCTGGGCATATACATTAATCCCCGGGATCTTCCTAAAACATTAACAGAAACCATCACTGCTGTGCGTGGGAGATGTACATCTCGGCAACGTATGCTTCTGAACCTGTCAGGAGAAGGGAACAGGTGGGTGGATGCAGACGGAGGGACACGCACCTTTTAAACTTGTAGATGACAAACACGGCCAGCCCCACAAACACCACTGAGAGCAGCATCAGCATGGCAGATCCACTGTGGGCTGGAGTGAGGTCCACCAGCGGGGCTGGGGAAGAAACAAGACATAGTCATGAGCGGAGACTTGGGCAGGTGTCTGAGAGGCTCGCACGATTCACAAACAGGCATGGAGAGTCCCGAGAAACCATCTGGGATGCACAGACTAGAGGCACACCACACAGCTGACACACGCATGCACCTGCGTTTGTCCCAGCCTCCAGGATGCCCTGACGGCCTGTTCAGGCTCTGCAGTGCAGCAATGAAAAGCACAAGGCATCGACCCTGGGGTCAGACTGCCTGGATTCAAGCCCTGCTCTCCCACTCGACGGCTGTGTGATCTTGGGCAAGTTTCTTCGGCTTCATGTTTTTTTTTTTTTTTTTTTTTGTGATAAAATGAGAATAACAGTAGATACCTCATCTGGTTGTTAGAGGGAATAACTGAGTTCATGATCAGTTATCAAACCCTTTATAAAGATTAGCTTTTATTTCTATTGTTTTTCCTTTCATGATTAATCAACACATATGTGCCAAACCTTATGATGAGGTTACATCCTGATAAACCTATCTAAGTAAGTGGGACATTTCCTATGTTGAAAATGCATTTACTCCACCTAACTTGCCAAACATTAGCCTACCTTAAATGTGCTAAGAACACTTGTTTTAGCCTTCAATTTTGCCAAATTATCTAACATAAAATCTATTTTATAATAAAGTGCTAAATATTTCAAGTAATTTGTTGTCTAACATATGAAAAGGGAAAAACAAAGAAAGGTTGTTTTGGTATGCTTTTGCATCATTATAAAGTCAAAAAAATCTTAAATTGAACCATCAGCCAGACACTGTTTATATTTAGAATAAAGTAATACAAATGATTATTAAATTTTCCTACACTGCATACACTTTCCCCCCCTAAGTTAAGCAGGCAGTCAGTAAAAACCATCAAAAGGAATATTTTCCTGGCTTATCCAACCTCTCCACCTTGTGAAAGCAAGTGATGGAGCATTGCTGTATTTTTGTACCAGAAACTGCTGGCCAGGTAAATAGTTTACCAGGGCAACTGCTCTGCTGTTGAGAGAGGGAAGCACTAACTGGTTCTTCCTATGACATCCCAAGGCTCTGACAGCCATACCAAGAAGCGCATGCTCTTAAATGTAGTGTGGGCTCCTTTCTGACAAAAAGCAGACGCCTCTGCATTCATAAGTTCCCTCAGAGGGTGGTTCTGGAACCCATCTCTCTCTACCTCCAAATATTCCTCATCTCGCTCAGGGTCAAAACTGTTGCACTTGTAATGAGTGTCTTTATAACTAATGAGTGTCTTTACAATTAATTCCTCCCTCTCAGAAACAGATAATCTGCAAATACAGCACAGATCAAGCCTAAAGACAAGCCACAAGGCCCTGTGCAAGCTTGGATGCTGACCTTTTCCTTCCATCAATGTAAGCAAAGCCTGAAACCCAGAAACTCAGGTGACCTTTAAGCACCATTTTCTCTGCTGAGAGAAGAGAGGGCGAGGTTCTGGTCACCCAGGTAAAAATGTTCGGGAACAAGTGACTAACACTGATGGTGTCACACAAGACTCTGAGTGACTTCTGCTCTGCTGGGTTACTGAGAGATTGCATCCCAGCCACTTAGTAATCTCTACCAGAAAGCATGTTCTGCATAATGTCATAGGTCAGGAGAAATAGGAAAGCCAAGACCTCTTCTCAGGCTTAGGCATTTTCGTGGAATCGGCCTTTAGAGAGCACTATCCCCTTAGTGAGGAAGACCCGGCCAGTCTCTGTGTGCTGTGAATTAGTGCTCTGCAGTGAAACATCTGAGGGATATTCACTTTCTGTTCAAAATCAGAAAACAAAACTCTCAGTAACATCATCAGAAGAGTCCACAAATTCTTCAGAGCTCACCACACAACTGATATCATCAGGAGAACAGAACAAATGTAAGCATTTGACACAGTTATTATTGCAAATGATTTCACGAATGGAGCCACAGACTACGACCCTAAACTAAACAGATAAGAACAGTGAAGTCCTTCTTGGTAAATGTCATTCCAGAGGATTTAGAGCTGGTGAATGAAAGAACTAAGTGCATCCAACTCATCGCGAGCACATGTCCACACACTTACACACAACCCTGGCTCACTGCAGGAGATGTCAGAACTGATAAAGGTATTTCTCAAGATGGGGACCAGGGTCAGCTGATAGCAGAAGAAGGAACAGCGGAGGATGGCCTAAGCGCTTGGGCCATCCACCCGCATGGGAGACCAGAAGGAAGCACCTGGCTCCTGGCTTCGGATCGGTGCAGCGCACCGGCTGCAGCAGCCACTTGGGGAGTGAACCAACGGAAAAAAGACCTTTCTCTCTGTCTCTCTTTCTCTCACTGTCCAACTCTGCTTGTCAAAAAAAGAAGAAGAAGAAGAAGAAGCCGCAGGGGCTAAACTATTTTTTTGACAGGTGGAGTGGACAGTGAGAGACAGAGAGAGAGAGAGAGAGAGAGACAGAGAGAGAGAGAGAGAGAAAGGTCTTCCTTTTCCATTGGTTCACCCCCCAATGGCTGCTGTGTCCGGTGCACTGTGGCCGGCACACCACGCTGATCCGAAGCCAGGAGCCAGGTGCTTCTCCTGGTCTCCCAAGGACTTGGGCCATCCTCCACTGCACTCCCGGGCCTTAGCAGAGAGCTGGACTGGAAGAGGAGCAACTGGGACAGAATCTGGTGCCCCGACCAGGGCTAGAACCTGGGGTGCTGGTGCTGCAGGCAGAGGATTAGCCTATTGAGCCGTGGCGCTGGCCTAAACTATTTTTTTAAAGATTCATTAATTTATTTGAAAAGCAGAGTTACACACATACACACATAGAAGGGGGGAGAGAGAGGGAGGAGAGAGAGAGAGAGAGAGAGAGAGAGATCTTCCATCCACTGGTTCACTCTCCAAATGGCTGCTATGACTGGTGCTGGGCTGATTTGAAGCCAGGAGCCAGGAGCTTCCTGCAGGTCTTCCACATGGATAAGGGGCTCAAGCACTTTGGTCATCTTCCACTGTCCTCCCAGGCACACTAGCAGAGAGCTAGATTGGAAGTGGGGCAGCTGGGACTCAAATTGGCACCCATATGGAATGCCAGCGCTGCAGGCAGCAGCTTTACCCACTACAGAGCAGGCCCCTACACTGCTTTTTAAAGTTTCAAAAGATCACAGGTCATACACTCTTAAAGTTAACCAAATAAATACGTACCTATGAAAACGCTTCAGAAAGTCTGTGGAAATTGAATTTAAAGAAAAATAGTCCTGGGAAAAATTTGAAATCCATTCATAGGTTTTTCATACTAAGCATTTTTCATGAGATTTTAAAAGAACGCTTGTATGGACGATTTCAAATTGTCTTTTGGACCAAAATAAATTTAATTCCATTCTCCGTGTGTGTGTGTGTGTGTGTGTGTGCATGTATGTATGTATGTGGGGAGAGAAAAGAGAGGGAGACAAGGAGAGAGAGAAATGAAGTCTGAGGTACCCAACACCCAACTTCAACAATCATCAAGCCACACTGAATCTTGCTTTATCTCTACCCCCATCGATTCCTTATAAGCCTGACCACTGGAATATTTTGAAGCAAACTATGACATTATATATTTTTCTTAACTATAACTAAAAAGCATAACCTCCCCCTCCTTTCTTCTCCTTCTCCCTTAATACCATCATGAAACTAAAGACATAATGTAACAGGAAGAGATTTTAAATAGAATCTCCTAACACAAATCTTTAATTTGAAAGGGAAGAAATGGAGGCCAAGAGAGGGACCAGAGACCGTCAAGATGGTTTAAGGCAGGAACTTCTCACTACAACCTGAATGATCATTCAGCATACCCACAGCATCAGTGCTACAGGACAACCAAGAAGAAAACTAAGCTTGCATGAAAAAGTTGACATTTGAAATAAATGAAAAATGAAGAGAAGAGATTACTCTGGCCAGGTTCTCTGTAACACAGACAGCAAATGCAGACGCGTGCGCGCGCGCACACATACTCACTCACACACACACACTCTATTTCCCTTCTCTTATCTTCCTTATTGCATTCTTATCCCCATCCCAATCTGAAATCTTCACTTTCTAAATAATTAACAAGTCATTCTTAAACAAGTACCATTAACACTGTTATGTAATCACCAGATTCTTTTGGGAAATTGAGCTTCCGTGGACCAGGTTCTAAAAGGTGTGTTCCCCATTCTCTCTCCCCAGGTCTACACCACTTAGTGAGATCTCAGAGGCAGGCAAACAGCCAGCGGCACTCAGCAGCTGGAGATTGAGTACCATTGCCCTCCTCGTTCTTGGGTGGCTCCTGCTTGCTGATCTGTGTCTGAATATAAACAGGTCTATTATTGCTCCACACAACAGCAGCTGCATATCTTAGTTTGCTCAAAACTTAGGTGCATTTGTGTGCATTTTGCTGAGGAATGGAAACTTGTGATAAATGGGTTTTAGCTTGTTGTGTGGAATTAGCATAAATTAATCCCTCTCCAATTGCAACCTGGACAAGGTAGACGCGTGGGGGGAAGTGCTGAGTAGTATTTTGCAATTATTCATGCACAGAGTGTAAAATGGATACAAGCAGTATTCTGAATGACTCAACAGTTCTATGTCTGGATGCTGGCACACATCATTTCTACAATCCTGAGAGGGACTTGGAAATGCATTGGACAATTCTATTCATGAGAGCCTGGCTGATAACTTAAAAATGCATACAGTGATAACAACATTCTTCTTGTGAAAAGTGACTGACATGTAGTAAGTGCTAAATAAACAGCCAGTTAGGTGTATGACAGCAAACTCAAAACTCCCTAACTGATATGGGAACCCTCCAGTGATGAGTTTCTGGTTCTGCCACTTATTTGCTAAGTGATTTAAGCTGAAACTTTAATTTCCTCATATGTAAAATGGGGATCAAACTAGTAGTTGGTTTTCAAAGTTGTGAGAATAAAAGGAAATGGAATTTATAAAGGACTCTCATAGTAGCTTGCACATAGTCCATGCCCAATATTTTTATCATTGTCACGTTATTACTATAATATTTGTAAAAGTGTATTCTGTAGTAAAAAAAAATCCTGAAAGATAATGAAAGGGTTCCCATGGTCAAATAATTTTGGGAAGTGGCACAAACAGCATTCTCCATCAGGAGACCGATGGCAAACATCAGTAGAGTTAACATCAGCTATGCGGAACAGAAACTCAATTCAGCTGATCACAGTGTTTCACCAATTCATCTGATGACAGACCCTTTGCAGACCTAGGTACTAAACAGCTCTCTCCAGGAAAGAGCTTTCTTTGAGCACCACCATCCCCCTTGCTGCAGTTCTGTACCCTTTTGCTCTGTTTATTTCCAAGTTTTAAATTCGACATCAACAAAGGTTGCAACACTCACTGAAGCCATGTAGAACACTCTCATGGGGCCAATGCTGTGGCACAGTAGGTGAAGCCGCTGCCTTCAGTGCCGGCTTCCCTTATGGGTGCCGGTTTGAGTCCCGGCTGCTCTACTTCAATCCAGCTCTCTGCTATGGGCTGGGAAAGCAGTAGAAAATGGCCCAAGTCCTTGGGCCCCTGCACCCGCATAGGAGACCCAGAATAAGCTCCAGGCTCCTGGCTTCAGATCGGCACATCTCTGGCTGTTTGGGCCATCTGGGGAATGAACCAGTGAATGAAAGACCTCTCTCTCTTTCTCTCTCTGCCTCTGATTCTCTGTAACTCTGCCTTTCAAATAAAGAAATAAATCTTAAAAAAAAAAAAAAAAGACCACCCTTATGGATGTCTCATGGTCAGCCTAATTCTATCAAAGAAATTTTATGGAGAACTCCTGCACCTATCATGACCCTGAAACTGAGCTCTTACTCATTTCTAAACCAAGTCAGTGTTGTGAGAGAGTGGCACAAGCGAGGTCACCCACCACACACTGATTCTTCTTTCTCCTCCTGCTCTGAAACAGACTGGACACACACACACACACACACACATATACACCTTGAATGTAGTGAAACTTACGTGAGCTGAAATCTTTTTTTGGGAATGAAGGTGATGTGGAAATAGCATAAATATAACAGTCTACAGTGTAGAATGGAGTGCCCTCACTTGGCTAACAGTGGACCCCTCTTCCTGTCTTTCACAACAAAATGAATGCAACTGGAAACCATTTCACTTAGTGCAACAAGCCAGTCCCTGAAAGACTAATACCACATGTTTTCCCTGATCTGTGGTAGCTATTAGAGTACCAAAAAATGTAATGTATGAGAGTGAATCTGACATTTTGAGATTTGCTGATTGTTTACAGCCTTGTCTCTACTGTTGAGGAACTTTTTTTTTCTGATTACTATTTGTTGAATTATTTACTTAGTGTAGGGTTGATCTTATGAGTATAAAATAGACTGAGAGTAGATCATTTTAAAAATTAAAGGACAGAAAGAAAAGAGGGAAGGAAAGAGGAGAGAGGGTAGGTGTGTTGGTGGGTGGGAGGGTAGAGTAGGAAGTATTACTATGTTCCTGCATGGAATTTGTTCACCTTAAAAATTAAAATTAAAAATTAAAAAAAAATCCAAACCCAACCATTGGAGTCTCAAGGATTGACATACCTTATCGGGATAAAGCCAATGAAATTAAAAGGGAAGACTGTTAAAGTAAGTAGATCGAGGCATGTTGAGCTCTTGGTTCCTTTGCAAGCAAACTAAAACCCAACTCAGTGTAATGGTTGTATTCTGAGAAAAGAAAAGTTAAGCTTAACTGATCAGAAACTGCCAACTAATCCATAACTAGGGATTTTCCACAAGAATGATCCAAATAAGACTACTGATTCACTTTATCAAATCAAATACCTTCTTTGCTTTGTTTCTCATTTACCCCATGAAAGCTTTACCCCTGCATCCCTTTGGGGAGCTCTGGAGAACAAATCATTCATTGCCAAATAAACTCTTTACTATCTTAATGTGTTTCAGATTATCTTTTAGCAGCCCTCATGAATAGTGAAATCTTGTTACTGGACATATATTGAGGAAGAATCTTCAGGAGTATCTAGACACAGGACACTGATGTCACTTGGCCAAGTAATGAGAACCATGGTCTTGTGTTTTTCAAAATGTAATTTATAGGTTCTCTACATAAGAACTTGTGGAGTACTGTGAGAAAGTAGTCTTCTAGGCTTCACTTCAGGAAAGGTACACTAGTCTCTGAGCCTGGGTCCTAGAAATCCATATACATAACAGAGTCTACAGGGGATTGTTAGGAATAACATTCTAGAGCACCGCACGGAAGGCGATTCAAACTCACGAGCAATAATAAATGCTTACTCTCAAGGCACTGGTACTCTGCATGGTTTTTCCACAGCAGTGTCTTGCTGACTGTGTCAATCCTCTCTCTTTGAATTGGCTAAATATCCAATTAGCAACTGTCACCCCTGGGCTGTGTGTTATTCTACTCTTGGGATCGACTTCTGTTCCCATGGTCTTGCTGGCAGGATTCTCTTCTAAAAATGACACTTTAAGAATGACAGGGGGTGTGACTAAGGTTTACACTGAGACAGCCGATATCACCCAGAACAGTCCTCATCACTCGAGGTATAAGAAACTTGCTGTTTGAAAAGTAGCTCATCCCAGGCTCTGGTAGAGTTTAAGGATTTCATACGTGTTCTGTTTTCCCTTTGTCTTGAGCACCTGCCTTGTCTTTCTTGGGGAAACTGCCTTCCTGTGTTCTAACTACACTCACTCCGCCCTGTTCCTGAACCACTCATCTGATTGTTCTCCCACCACCTTTCTCTGACAAAGGGTTTCCAGAGACAATCTCAGGCCTAGCCAACTCAGGCCAATTATTCTAGGGTCATTTCAGCCAATTTTATGCACTCAGGTATTCTGAAAGAAAAATAATGAAGAAACAATCTATTGGAAATGAAAAAGCAACCTCCCTGATGGCTGCTGACAGACTTAAGAAAGTATCACAATCATGTACTCACATTGAGGGGAAGGGTATATTTATATCTCTTGCTCCCTATTGTCACATATCATTCTATCACAATGATTTAATACATCTCAAAAGTCACTCGGTCTATGTAACTGTGAAACAGCTTAATTACTACAAGAGAAAAAAAAGTCTTTACTTATGGGGAGACAGAGGAAACACACTACCAACTTAACTTTACTCACAAAAGACTCATAAATGATAACTTTATAGATGGTAAGATAACCAGACTACAGAGACAGATGAGTTTATTTGCTCTGGGAGAATTTCACTAGTACTCATTTCATTCCTAAATGGAAAATGTCATTGTAACAATTTATTTCAATTTACAGTTCAGAACCCCTTAACTGCTATTTGGCATTTGCATCATCTTGTAAATGTGATGGTTTAGGTTATTTCAGTTTCCAGCATTCTTGACTAATGCTAATTCTTTTCTCTAGTAGGAAATGTGTTCCTCAATGTGAAACTATATGGTAGAATTCATGACACATCATGACCCGTGTTGAAACTCCCACATTTATTCATAACATACTCAGTGGTGGCAACTGAAGCCTGAAAATATTAATTCCCTAATATCTCTGTGGTAATGTCTTTTTATTACACCTGAAAAACAAATTAAACCAGTCAGCCACAGCCATGGAGGCAAGATAACAGGTTTATTAAAAAGAAAATCTCATACTTGACAAAGCAACAATTTCCTAAATGTAGCTGCTTAGACAAGGCAGCTGATGGACAGGAGGGT
This sequence comes from Sylvilagus floridanus, assembly GCA_949820135.1. Classification (NCBI taxonomy): domain Eukaryota; kingdom Metazoa; phylum Chordata; class Mammalia; order Lagomorpha; family Leporidae; genus Sylvilagus; species Sylvilagus floridanus. Next base: position 58,545,866 of record OX463235.1, read on the forward strand.
GTAGGAACTGTGTTACTAGGTATTTTTTTCATGTTTTCATTTAACTTGAGAGATGAGTCTCTTCCCTTGAGAAATATTGTCTTTCCACCTTTTTTTTACTCATGTGTGTCAAAAATCCAGAAGAACAATGATCCAACTAGAAAGTTAAGGGTAGAATAGAATCCTAATTCTGAAATATGTACAGAAATTTATGAGATGCAGATGTATCATTTTCTTCTATACTTGCACATGAATAGCATCAAGACAACATCATTTGTTCAACTCTCATAAAACTCACAGCTATTCAATTACATCTGGCACTAAGATTCTAGCTCACATTTTAATAATTTTTCAACTGCTTCATGGCCACTGCTCTTGGCTGGCCTTCGCTGTTCATCTACATTATGGATATAGGCTATCCCAAATTCAAAGGCATATTTCATTTTTCTTCCCTTACTCTACCTGTCATCTACCCATTCTGCAATTAGGTTGGCTCCAAATATGCCGAGAAATTAGATTTTAATGCTTATTAATAATTTCCTCTTATGCTTAATATCACATTCCTCTCTTACTTAATTCATGTCTCTGTTTTAGCGGATGCTCTAAGTTGTAAATCAGATTTACTGCTGGAGAGAGTCCTTCACCTTTCCTTTTTATGCAGATGAACTTCTGTCTGTGGAATGCTCTTCCACCGTGGTTGTTAAGATTGGTGGAGGGGCTGCCTGCACAAGCAACAATTAGAGAACTTGCTAAGAAAGCGGGATCGTGGCTATCCTCAGGAATGGAGGGATTCCTCTGTACAAGCAGCGAAGCATTGAAAATCTCTGCTTTTCCTGAAGCTTCCTAGATTAACTGCAAGGTAGAGTCAAGATTCAGTCAAGATTTATAGCAGGTGTATCTCCTCCTCTGTGTTGGAAAGTTTCCACAACCATGAAAACAAGGTTTCATTCATCCTAACTGGTTTCACAGAACCACTCAGCTCTGGTCCTTCTAGTTACTCCGTGTTTCAAGTCCCACCACCCAAATTTCTGTTCGTATACCAGTAAACAAACTCTTGTGCAATGCAAATAGTCCCAGAAGGATAGTTGTTGCATTTGTATTCACTTAGGGTTCTTAGGCTTTTGTATTCCCAAATCCAATGCAATGTTGCCCCTGATTGATCTCTCTTCCCTTCTTCTCACAGACACCCTTACCTATTCTGCCACAGAAGAATCACCAACTGTTTAAACCACTTTCCACTCCCTAGCCTCCATCACAAATTAGGACTGAATTTACTCCTGACCATGGGATCTCACTGAATCAAACATCTAGAGTTGGCGGTAGCTTGAAAGATTTGGGCTAGCAATTAGGGCTGCCCTATCACTGACTAATCAAAGGAATATCACAAGCACTATGGAAACACCAGAGACCTGCACATGAACCAAACCTCACCTCTAAACCCAGTTTCAATCTGTAAAGTTCCTTCCTCCCAATCTCTTGGGGAATCTGAAATTAAGTGACAGATGCCTATATTCCTTGCTCTGTACTTTGCAAAAAATAAATCCCAGCTTTCAAGCACACTGGTATCAATGATTGGCTCACTGCCATTACAGGTGTGTGGGTCTGGGCTTTGAATTTGTGCAATAGTGACAGTGGCTGGGGTGTTGGAAACATTCCTTCAGGGACCAGAGCTGATCTATCATATATCAAGTATCAATAATATATCAGGGCTGATATATTATTTGATTTGGTTTCTTTCCATAACAGTTTCTTGCTCTTCACCCTTTATTTGTCTCTCTGATCTCTTTTTCTGGGACACAGGTCTGATTTTCTTTCTTCCTATGCATCCTCCACAATGAATATATCAACAATTATTAGACATATTACAGGGATACCTGCCATAATGAAAAAAAACATGAGTTTTGGTTGAATATTATTGGATTAATGAATGCAAAGCTCCACTCACCAGTTTTTTAGTGAGAGGTAACATGTCAAACAGATAGGTTGACAAGTGAATAAACTGGATCTGAAGGTTAACTGGGAGAATGAGATTGTGAATATATATCTGCAGGTTATAAATTATTTATGGGTCTAATTATTTATAAAAGCAACAATTTTTGAGCAGCAGATGTGTGCAAGCTCTGTGCTGGGTACAATGATGGCTACAACATAAAGATATGATGACTTGTATCCACAAGAAGTTAAAGATGAGTGATGAAGATGATATGATGGTCATGGTCATCATCATCTGACAGATTTAAATGTTAGTGCAAACTAGGGAGAGATATTACCCTGGCAAAGATCTCTGGGAAGATGTCAAGTAAATGTTGGCAAGCCTTAAAATTCAAAACAGATTTAGGGGATATAGATGGGTGAAGAAAAGAGAAGAACTAGTTCAGTAAGGAATAGCATGAGCAAAGGTACATTTTGGTCAAAACACCAATGCTTCTGGTACAACACCAAGCCTGAGGGATGGCTACTCCCCTTCTAATTCTGCAACATCATAGCTGTTGCTTGGTAAGGGTAGAGACCAGTAACCATCACCTGCTAAAAGTCAAAAGAAGATATGCAGGCTATGACCTTATCTCAACTTTTTTGATAACATGTTTTTTCATTATCTCTATACTATTACATAATTTCAAATATCTCCTTTCTGCAGAGAATTTCATAAGTATAGTTGTTGAGAGCGGATGGAAAGTCAAGAGCAACTGTCCATCTCTCCACCCCCCTCCCATGACTAAAAACAAAATAAGGACTGTATTCAAAACTGAGGTCAGCTTAGATATCAAAGTTAACGATGACAGAGGCCGGCGCTGTGGGTAAAAGAGAATGCATGCAGCGCTGGCAGCCCATACAGGCATGGGTTTGAGTTGCAGCTGTTCCACTTCCAATCCAGCTCTCTTCTATGGCCTGGGAAAACAGGAGAAGATGGCCTAAGTCCTGGGGCTCCTGCACCCACATGGAAGACCCGGAAGAAGCTCCTGGCTCCAGGCTTTGGATTGGCCCAGCTCTGGCCATTGTGGCCATTTTGGGAGTCAACCAGTGGATGGAAGACGTTTCTTTCTCTCTCTTTGCCTCTGCCTCTCTGAAACTCTGCCTTTTAAATAAATAATAAATCTTTTAAAAAAGTTAATGATATCTCAAACAGAGCATGTAGGGAGAAATAAGCAAAATCTCATCTCTAATGACCTTCAGGTATCTGCAAACATTTACTTTGTGTTGCCATGAGAGCAAACGAAGAACTGAATTTGAAACCCAAAAGGCCAGCACCGCGGCTCAATAGGCTAATCCTCCGCCTTGCGGCACCAGCACACCGGGTTCTAGTCCTGGTTGGGGAGCCGGATTCTGTCCCAGTTGCCCCTCTTCCAGGCCAGCCCTCTGCTATGGCCTGGGGGTGCAGTGGAGGATGGCCCAAATCCTTGGGCCCTGCACCTGCATGGGAGACCAAGATAAGCACCTGGCTTCTGGCTTTGGATCAGTGCGATGTGCTGCCGCAGTGTGCCAACCGCGACGGCCATTGGAGGGTGAACCAAAGGCAAAGGAAGACCTTTCTCTCTGTCTCTCTCTCACTGTCCACTCTGCCTGTCAATAATAAAATAAAAATAAAAATAAAAATGAAAAAAAAAAACAAAAGAAGGTTAGTAAACTTGTGAAAGGAGACAGCTATTTTTCCTTGGAAGCAAACCAAATTATGCATGGCCTCTCTCCCCAGCAACATACTCTGGCTCAAACATTTTTAAAAGAAGGCTGCTGAACATCTGCTGAACAATTAATAGAAAGCAGTGGTGTGCCATAATGGTCCCTTCGAAGGCAGTAGATATTTGGCTTATGAGACATGAAATGTTACCAACAGTGGTCTTTTTTTCTCCTTTAATTTTTATTTTCTCCTCCTTCATGGGCGATAAGAGAAGGGAGAAGAAATTGAAGAGTGAGTTCCACACCAACATTTCACCTGGCTTCTTCTTCCTTATCTTCCTAGCCACCCAAATATGAAAGTGTTCACTTAATAAAAGAAAATGTGGCAAGTAGCTCAATCCCCCTATCCCTAATCCATGTGTAAAAAGGAGAATTCTCTTCACTGTCTTTGATAGACATCCATCCAATATCCTATTCAAACAGTGCCTTTTTTATTTTGTTTTGTCTGTTCGATTTGTTTGCTTCAAGTCAGATACCCAGAGCAAATGTAAGACTCATCTTCAACAGGAAACTGCTGTCTCATACATTTTACTCCCTTATCACCACTCTTGACACAAGCCTGTTTTGCTTTATTTGGTTTTGTTTTGGTTTTTGTATATGCAAGTCTGGCCCAGAGTGATTGCTGCATCTGTGGATATTGCCAGTTACAACACTATTGTGACCAACATGGCCAAACTCAATGTAGCAAAATTTCCCTAGACTGTTACTCTGTGAGCCCCTGACTTTCTCTTCCTTTACTTTTCAAAGAGAAACTCACTATTATGTGAAAGTCCACATCCACTCCATTCATGGAGCCAGCCATGACGGAAGGTTTAACAATGCCAGCTGATCAGGATACTACCAAAGGACCATACTACCAGATCTGACAGGGCACTATCCTGAACAGTCAAATACATTTCTCAGTCTCTCCAAATCGTCCCAGTATTAAATTCAGCATTTGCCTGGAACTGCTATTTTTCAATCCTCTTAGTAACTCTGCATCATGCATATCTACACTGTAGGGGCTCTCCTTCAAATCTCAGTGTGCTTACGGAGATTTGCAGCAACGTATCTCCCTTCTGGCAGCTCTTCCTCCCAGGGATCTGAGTTCTGTGTCCCAAATTCCCAGCTAGGAAATGAACTAGGAACATGAATTGGAGAAAATGTTTAGGTCTTCCTAAGTTCGTGTTATTCTCTGTTGTCCCAATGGGATAAATATTTCCTTCTCATGATAATGATCCATTATCACTTTTGGATACCATTGTTGTATCAGTTTCTCTGGTATTACCCACCCTTTTGATTCATACTTTTCAACCTGGTCCCAAATCTAAACTTGTTATCATTCTAAGAAGACTTCTTAAAGAACATTTCAAGTAAGATTTCTTACTGATCAAAATAACCTAAGCCTTCTTTGGAGCATGATGCGAAAATAAGCTAAATAAAAAAACCAGGGTAAGAAACAGATGATCAGGATCACCAAATGCCCTGAGATAAGTTGGCAGCCTTTTCTTCCTTGCATCTTCATAAACACATACTCAGAAACACATTTTTAAATTGGCTTTCTGATAGGAATTGCCCAACAATGGAAATTGTGTGAAGCTAAGAGTCTATTCCCATTGCTGAGAACACTGCTTGGCCTGGAGATGCCAGATACTCAGTAAATGTCTATTCAGTGGATGAGTTAGGATGACAAGCTGCAGAACGGCAAATCACCCTTACTCAGTCCTCCTTGCTCTTAGGAGTCATCTTCCCAAATCATTCCTCTGCTCGGAGGTCTCCATGGCTTTCCAGGGCCGGATAAGTTAAGAACAGATGGCTCATTCTGGCATATGTCCACACTTCACTACCATCTATATCTCATACTTAAAAACAGTGAGTTTTAATATTTATTTGAGGCAGTAGAATTTTCCTGATGGAATCCCAACAAAGAAAAAAGATAAAACCCAAGAGGGGAAGTCAGTGCCAGCCTGCTTGGTCTTCCTCTAGATCTGGGGGAACCTCCAGGAACCCCAAGAATGAAGTTGGAAAGCACTGCTCTCACTCATTCAGCATCCCTGAAAATCTTGAGGACTTCCCTCCTTGGAAGATGCTTTGGTGCCTGGAATAGTCTCTTGAGTTCAACCTCACTTACACTTTGAGTTCTCCCCAAAGAATATCTCCTCCATGATGTACCCTTTATCATTTTGAATAGATACAATTCACTGCTGCTTTAGATTTCAAAAACAAAAGGATTGTTAATAATAAAATGAGTAAAAAGAAAGATGATTAGTTTACTCTGTCAGAAACTATTTAAGTGCACTAAGGGGATTAACTTAATCATGTACAGTCACACTGACATAGCTGCTATTACTATCTCTGAGGTAAACAGAAGGTAAATCCCTTTTCAGGTTACACAGTGAAAAATGTAATAAATACTGAAACCAATGATCCAGCTCCAAAAAGAAAAGAAAGAAATTCCAAGTGTTTATGTATGCTGTGTTGCCTCTGTGTATAAGAATGTATGTGCTTCACTCATTGAGACAGCCCTTCTGCCCATTCTCTGTGCCTCACAATGCCACCATCACTGCCACCTCCAAACCTGCCCATACCACAACCAGTTTTGAGTACAGAGACCATTTTCAAATGGCATTTGTATTCCATGAAATGCCAGCACAGTATTCTGCAAAAATCAGTACTCAATGATAGTTTATTATTAAAATACCATAATATCTACTTACTAGTATCTATTTTGCTTAGAATTACTTGTATGATTTTTGAAATCTCTATATAGCCTTAAAGGAGAATCCCCCTGCCACCCCTCCAACTCCTACACACACATTTTACAGGTGACAGAAGCTCAATGGCATTAAGTGATTTGCAAGATCATGGCCAACTTAATGCTTACTTCCTGGTAATGGCCCCGTACAACACCTAAGCCCACACTATCTCTACTCTGCTGCTTCAAATTTTAAAGAAAGCAGATTTTTGTAACATGAATGATTTGAAAATAAGGCTTTGCAGGAAGAACTTGAAAATCAATATTCATAAGGTTAACACTATTTTCAAAATTTCTGTTGAGAAATGCTTTCACGCACGATGTATCTTAGTGAGTCACCAAGAGCTTCCGCCAGGAATTAAGTAGGAAATATCACTTCCTACTGTTGCTAACTGGCTCTCCATAGGCAAAAACACCAAGCACAGGAGCCTCAAAGAACTGTACCTGATTTCTGCCTTGCAGAGGTATTAGCCTTGTTTTGATGAAGGAAACACCAATTAACATTTCCTTTTGCAAGAGCCATGGTCTACAACCCATGAACATGGAAACTGACCTGCTGTTAAGTGAGCTGCATGGACAAGGACTTGGACCCCAGGTTTCAGCTCAAAGTGCACCGAGTTTTGGTTGAGTTTGTGGATCAGTAGTTCTGACACCTGAAAGAAGAAGCATCATAGTTAATGCCACCCAAGTTATACTGACCATGAACAATCATGCAGAGAAATACCTACTATGATTACCGAATTATCACATATCCCAATATTGGTCAATTATATAAATGAGTTTTACATGATTTTTTATTACAGAATCTGCAGATATAATATTTTTAAGTGTGACCTGGCATTACATCCCAACTGGCCCAAAACAGAATAAATCAAATAGTTTTACTCCTAAAAACTGACCTATATTATTTTAGAAAATTCACTTCCAAATTTGTTATTCATGAGAACTTGAGAGAGGCAGATAAATGCAGCTCATACATTCTAGTGAGATTCATATTCATTTATTTTATTTCCTTCCGCTTTCCTGAATCACAAGCTTTCATGAAATAGGTATTATATGACTATATAATGGTAAGTGGTAATCTGCTAAAATAATAAATTACATAGTTGAAACTAAGCGCAACTACAACTTCATGAATTGGCATCTTTGTGTCCTGCGTATGGGTATTAGTTACACTGCCCCTCAGGCTAGCACATGTATAATGGACAGACTTAAGAAATTGAGACCATGGAATATTTAGCCCCAAGCATGAGACAAAGGAACTGGTTTGGGTAGAAACAGTCTTAGGTAAAACTATTAATTTGTTTAAAGAAGAAAACTGTGCTCACATTTTCTCTGTTCTACTTTAGAGGAGTTTTGGGAACCTATCAAGGATAACCACACTCCAGGCATTGGTCTCCTTTCCTTATTTTTCACATTCTATTACAATAATCAATTTCATATTTTGTTTATTAGATTATTGAAGTCTAATTAGATTATTTCAGACCATTATTTTGTTAACTAAATTCTTCACTTTCCAGCTTTTCTGTTGGTTGATCCTTTCCTTGGCTCCCTTTCCTAATTAAGCAGGGTCTAATGGATTAATTCTGAAGGAGCGAGTCCCTTGCAAAGACCCCTGATTGGCTGTGCAGCTGAACTGCCCTGCAGATGAACTTCTGAATGACAGGAACATGGACTAACACTCAGTGCCCTGTAGTGGAGCTTCTGGGATCCTGTACAAGCCCAGGCTTTTAAATATTTTATTGAACAAGCTTTGGGGGAAAAATCCTCTTATAGCTATATTGACAGGGCCTGCAATGTGGCGTGGCAGGTAAAGCCGCCGCCTGCAGGGCCGGCATCCCATATGGGTGCCAGTTCATGTTCCGGCTGCTTCACTTCCAATCCAGCTCTCTGCTATGGCCTAGGAAAAGCAGTAGAAGATAGTCCAAGTCCTTGGGCCCCTGCACCCACGTGGGAGACCCAGAAGTTCCTGGCTTCTGGCTCTGGATAGGCGCAGCTCTGGCTGTTGCAGCCATCTGGCGAGTGACCAGCAGATGGAAGACCTCTCTCTCTCTCTGTCTCCTTCTCTCTCTCTGACTCTCTTTAACTCTGTCTTTCAAATAAAATAAAATAAATCTTTAAAAAAAACTATACTGACAACAACTTTATTCTCCATATTGGACTACTACTTTTCTTGGATACCGAGAATCATCCACAATATTTTTTTTTAGTAGAAGTCTATTATAAAGGTTCTGGCTATGAAATACTTACACAAAACAGTTAATACGCATATATGTACACACATATATGCCTATTTTACATAAAATATAGTTGCCAAAATATTAAAATTCAAATATGAAAGACCTGTCATATTCAATTAAGAAATTGACCTGTTTTATTACCATGTAGAAATAGGGAACTATATATTTGCTGAGAAAAACTACTCACTTTCAACCAGGTTAAGTGACATTTACTTCTTGTCCCTGAACACTTTCTCTTGAAGTGAGAGATACATGTAACTAAACCAGAAACTGGAATTCATCAGAACGCCATACTTCTAATTTATAAGATCCAGAAGAGTCCATGAGAAGATAATTAACTTCCTGTATGTATTTTGCTTTATTACATTGCTTCATTGCCTTTATCTGAGTCATCTGCAAAATTAAGCAGACTGCAAAAATAACCTGGTAGCAGAAAATATGTTTCATGTATTTAACCTGCATCAAAGGACATTCAATAACAACTACATCCTGTGTGGAAAAGACAGCAGGAAAAGAAACAAAACTAAATGAAATTACATTCCATATCAGAATAACTTCAATTAGAACCATGTCCTTTCTGCTCAAATAAATGTGTTTGAAACTGTTGACATATTTTGACATTTTACATATTTACCATGCCTCTTTTGAAGAAGTGTTTATCAGATCATGCTATGTTACATGTAAAGTATATTTATATATGAATTCCATATGTTGGTAAACTTGCTTATTTCTATTATTTTTTATTAACAATGTTTATCTTGGGTTTTACTGTTGATTTTTCCATAGACAGGAATATAGAGATTACAAGACACATCTAAGTTTACCCAGTTAATATTTGAAGAGCTGAGAACAGATGGCAGCTTTGTTTGACTCCTAATCCTTGGGCATTTCCATTAAAAACATGTTCTTTGAACCAGTTCACAAAGAGAGCTAGAACAGAAGATACTGGAAGAGAAGTATGACTAAGTGGTTCAGGGGATGAAAAAAAACACAACAATGTAGCAATTCATCAATTATGCTGCCATCTCTTGTGCGTCTGTGAAGCACACATAGCTAAAACACCAGCCCAAACGCCAACCTATGGGCCAGAGGCATAGGTGACCCCTAAGTGTCCTTGGGATTGTCACGTTCTGTTCACCAGGTAATATAATTTGTAATGTTTTGGGAGGGCTTCTGGCCAAGAAAAGAATAAATCGCAATTTATAGAAAAGTATGGCATCAGCCTAAATGAGAAAATAAGAATTTGCTCAATAAGAGCTTAAGTGAAGCCATGTGTTGAGCCAGTTGAATTCCTTTTTTTAACCTTTGTCCTGTGAAAAGCGTGCTTTTTGAGCAAATTTCTTTTATCTTTTATACACTCATTCCTCTTCTGCTGTTCTCCTATGCAGTCTATTTTCTATTCTACTGCAACTAAACAGTCATGACCAAAGAAACAGCATCTTGGCTTTTGCCTATTTGGTGGAATATGCTTATGATTCAAATGGAGCCCACATTTCATTTAAACTACCAATTAAAGGGGCCATGGGGACACAATACAAATACCAGGAAAGCTACCACTAAAAGCATGTCCCAGGAAGACTTGTTATAGAAGGGACACCAATTCTCCATCTTCTTCATGGAAGTGTGAAGTTTGAGGATAACAATCAGATTCAACTAGGTTAGGCTGAGGTAACAGATGTTGAATTCTCAGTGGCTGGACATAACAAAGGCATATTTTTTGCTTATTTATCATATTTCCTGCAGGCAGGGAGTAGTGTTTCCCTCATTATGGTCACACAGTGATGCAGGCTGGTGGAGCAAGTATCTCCAACACTCCCATTCACCACAGTAGGGTAAAAGAGCTCCCCAAACTGTACATCTAGTATTTGAATTCTTCAGCTTCAAAGTGACACATGTCACTTTTGCCACCAAATCACTGTCCTCAATAAATCCTATCACTCTGCCCAACCAAAAGAGATTCACGCATATAATAACCCTATCAAATATCCAGAGGCAGTGGGCTGAAACTATTTAGTTAGCAAAGGTGATCATTACCACACACAGAAAACATTTAATATCTCAACAAGTTTCAGTGAAAGCAGCAGGGAAAAGCACATTTTCAGATGACTAAAATGAAAGTATTAATCCTTCAAACATGAAAATAGAGACATTTATGGACAACAGAGCAGTTGGTAGGTTACTGAAACATGTAATACAAAGAAGCAGAACAAGGTGCAAATGTGCTCTGGCAGCTACACTGGTGGCTCTTTTGTGCTTAAATACTAGGTTCTAGGAAACACTGGCTAATCAAATCTCATTCTTTTTTAGCACAAAAGAATCACCTTGATTAAAGTGCCTGAGGAGTTTCCCAGTGACATATACAAAGGATCAATCTGCCTATAAATAAGTCTTTCCCCACTTTCTCCACCACCAACTTTAAGTGTCTGTCTCCTTCTGCCATACTCCTTTGCTTCCAACTCTTTCCTATTTAATGGCCTCCTACTGAACTCAAGAATATTTTTGTAACTCAATTCATGTTAAAAATCTGGACTGACAGGGCAGGCTATGATAATACACAGAAAATAGTTTGAGTTGATTAATTACATTGTACAATGAATTTTAATTTCTTAGAACCCTGCCAATAGACCTCTTCATTTTCAGATCTGCCTCTCCTTTCTTCCTTGGATTCTGGATTATACATTTGTCAAGCGTGTATGGTGATATAAACAGCCAGGGAGGAAATCCATTGTTTCTGGTTGACATTTTTTTCCACAGTCCTTTTTGTTCCTTTCAAGTCTTCTCAATGCCCATTACAGATTTTGAAAGGCAACATGTGGGCTCCTTATCTCCTAACACAGCATCAAAAACAGCCTCCACAGAGCAGGCAGTCTTTCCTTCCTCCAAGACAGCCAAACCCAAATCTGCTCACCCTTCAGGACTCAATGAGAAGCATGGGAGTGTAGTGCCCAGAGGCAGGGCTTCTTCATACCCAGACAGCTGGCCTCCCAGGACAGCAGAGTGTGCTGCCCTTAATAATGAGGCCAGCTAAGGGCGAGGCAGCCTTTTCTCACATATCCGAGATCTGAAAGAAAGACTGTAGAACCCTCTAAGTCAGAGGTCCCTTGATTAACCCAGCCTGCAGCATACTGATAACAGGGCCAAATACTTCTCACTGTAAGCAGTTTTCTATTTATTTCACAGCCAAGATAGCTCAACCCAAAGCCAGTATTCTTGCTCCCCTGGGAATGACTGCAGAGTAAACTAAGGAAGGAGAGTCAGGGATGCTAGGCTGGGCCTTTGACCTCCCATCCGTCAAGGCCCATGGGCCAGGATCTAATGTTCTCTTGCTGGGGATTCTGTACCACGTATTTCTAAGAGAGGAGCCATAGCATGGAGAGAGGGTATACTTCAAACCATTCTCAACTTTCCTCTTAGTTTCCAAGCATAACCATCAAAGGAGGGGGTTCATTCTGTTCTTTGGATTTGATTTGCATTTATCTTCAATTTCCATAACATTTATTACAATGGGAGTCAATATCTTTGACCCGCCCAGCATTTGTTCTCCCTCTTTGAGGAACCATATCCTTCTCTTCCCTAAGTCCACTTGGTTCAGGAGTGCTAGCCTAAGCTCCTAATCCAAGGATGACTGAAAAATAACTGAGTTGTCATGGACAGCACTCCAACCCCAAGACTGCAGGGACTGGTTAGGAGATGCCCACTTCACCCTTGTAGGCCCCGTGAGCATCACAACCTGGGGCTCTTGCTGGTTTATCAGAGGAGAGCTGCTGTCTTTTGGTTGAAACCGATAAGCTGGATAAAATAGAAGCCGGGGCTTTCTGTATCCATCCTTGCTTTCCTGCATGTTGGCTTCATTCCTGGGCACATTCTCCATGCAGTGGCAAAGAGAACGGAGACAGAGAAAGGAGGGAAGTAAACTAGTGACACATGTAAGTAGTTCTGAATCCATCCCTGCCTGAAACATATCTCTGGATTTTCCCTACAATGCTGTCCACATGACTGCATTACAGAGAAGAATCAAAGGGCTTTTCCTTGATTGAAAACCAGAGGTTTCTGGTGGCCAATCCCTGCCTTCATGCAGTCTGGATGTATATCTTGGTTTTATGATGCGCTTTCATAACAGAACTTTTCAATCAGGAAAATAATGTCCTCCACGACAAGACACTAATGGCGCATGTACTCTGGTTAGCATTTATGTGGTCACTGTGATCACTTTTGTTTCAGTCTTAGAATTGGCTGATCTGTTGTCAGCTTCCTCAGATAGTGTTACATTCTCCATCTTGGTGCCTCATTTTCCCTAAAGTACATAAATCTGCATAATTTATATGAACTCATATTACTCATATTCATTCTTTCCTTTTCTTACTGCCCTTGTTTTCTTCTTTGTTTTGTGTAATTTCATTCATTAATCTTTGTTTTTTCTTACTCTTACCATAATTTCTTCCAATAAATGTCCTTGATTATACAAAATAGTCTCTTAGGGCATAATATTTTTCACATTTTTCAAAGTTTTTATTCCTATTATAAAGTGACCACAAATCTAATCATTACCTACTTATTATGTATTGCTCATCTACTGTAGTTAACTACTTTCTTGATCATTTTGTTAATCTTTTCATACATCCTATGGGATGGATGTGACTGTGACTAAATTAACTTTTCTGCTCCTCATGTTATTCATCTATAAAACAGACACGATGATTGTCAGAATGGAAACTAAAAACTGGTGCATATTTTTCAAAGCCTATCCTCTTTCTACCAAAATGGTAGACCCCTTACATGTATTCCAGATGCTAAACCATACTGCCTTCAAACAAGCCAGCTGCCTTCAGGTCTGTGAACACATGGTTCCCCAATGACTGAGACCGAGCAGCCTGGAAGATCATCACTCAGCTTTCTGAGAATGCCTCGGAAGGAAGCATCTAGAAAACAGAGATAATAAAAGGAAACAAGAGTTCTAGAGCAAAGCCACAGTCAAAGCAAGATTCGTCCCCACACAAATTTAAGGATTTTCATAGAACAGTCTAGTTACATAGTTTATCTCAGGGAATCTTCTAGAAAATATTATATGTTTGGAAATTATGAGAAATAAAGATGTACAGATGATTCACTGCTTGGGAAAATAGCAAGCTCTAAATCTGAGCTCTCTTTCACCCTTGAAAAGTCTGGATTTCATGGAAAACCAGTGAGGAAGAGGAGCAATTGTCCAGAGGAGGAACAACTGAAACCATCCGTGCATAAAGGCCTTGGATAGGGATCTGCTTCCCCCCATCGATCCTCAGCAGTGTTCTGATAAAAAACAATAGCTACCTTCTTGCTCCCACTCAATTGCAATGCAGACAATAATGTGCAGAATATAAAGGGAAGCGGAATCCCAGAGCAGGATCAGATGCGAATCTGATCAGTTACTGGCTGCCTGCTCTCCACTGCACTTCTCTAGGAAAAATGGCGCAGCAAGGTGTTCTGGGACAGTGCAGTGCTTCATACTTGCACACTTATGTGACAGAGGTGAGGAACGAGGCAGTTAAAAGAAGGGTGTACGGTCAGAAGTAGGTCATTCCACAATTCAGGGATGTTGTTCAATAAGGCTGTTATAGGAGGTTCTCAGGCCAGTTTGGAAGGCTAGAGATTGTGAGACTGGATTATGGGTTTATTCAAAGTAAACTGAAAAGCATCAAGTACTTGTGGGGGAAAAGCCAATATTTACTTAGTGGTTGAGAGAAATCCTGTTTTTAATCTGTCTGCCTGGAAGCATTGAGAATCCAAATCATAGGGTTTTTGAAAGGGTAACCAGACCAAGACTGATCATTTTAACTGAATGAATGAAAAGAACAACAACATAATCCTTACTATTAAGAGGTCTTTGAAGTTAAAATGAGGAAAGAAGACAAAAAGCACAAAGGTGGCAGGAAGGAGACAGAAACACACACACACACACACACACACACACACACACACACCCCACATCTATACAGCACACTAATATCCTACAAGGTGGTGGGAATGAGGAAAAAGTAAACCTCCTCATAGCTAGTAGAGGTACTCTGGAACTAATGGGACTCATTTGTTACACACATAAATCATCTTTCTTAGCACAGCGATGACAAAAAGATTGATGATGTGTATCAAAGTTATACTTTTTAAAAGTAGATGCCATGCATATCATGTCATTTGAGTCTCATAACACTGGTGATGACAGTGAGTAAAGTAAGATTAAATGATTTCTTCATGTACATATTGTTCGTCCTTGCTTGCTTGCTTTATTTTTTCCCAGTAATCTTGCACTGTTTTTCCCACATAGCACACATACCATAGTGTGAATCATTTAGCCATTCCCCACCATAAATACTGTTATGTGTGCTTTTTGATGAAGGTGTGGTTAGGGTCATCAGTTTATGGATGAAAAACCAAGGGACAGAAAGTCAAAGACTCTACACACAGCAGGTGCCCTAAGTCCAAGTCAATTCCTTAGAAATCTCTGCGAGCCGCTGTGCTGGTCAGCTCAGCAGTGGTGCGGCTCAGCCCACAGGAAGAAGCTGAGCTGACTCCTGGGAAATCCTTCCTGGGGACTCACCTGCTCAAGCTCTTCAGGCGACCTTCTGCTTTCTCCTGCTGGATCCTGATAGGGCAGGACAAAGAGCTCAGCGGCGGTGGGTAGGCCAGGGAGCACGGCCACCAAGATGTGCTGGCCTGGAATGCCTGTGGCCTGAGGGCGAGACAAAGGGACTGATGTAAGTCCTGTGGAAAAGAACAGAGAGCACCAGGTATTTGAAGGGTGGTGGGCGTCCAGAAGACTCAGTCGGGAGGCCAGGGATAGGAAAGCTGTGACCTAGGTAGGTGTATCAGGCAGGAAAGTGCACTGGAGACAGCACTGGCCCCTAGTGCCGCTCCAGAGTCGGATGTCTGAGATCAATCCCAGCTCCACAACTCTAAGACTTGCATCATGCCTCTTATGTTTTCAGTGCCTTTAGCCCTTAAAGATAAACCAGGGAAAATAGTAGTAACTGCCTTGTTAATGGATGAGTTTGAGAATTCAATGAGTTACACAATCCCTGGGGATTCGGATGTTACCCCTTCTTCCTCAAGAACATCTCCAGGAAGTGGTTCTTGCCAGTGAAAAGATGCCCATTTACTAACCTTTAGCATCTGCCCCTCCCGCCTAGACCTTTCCAGCCAAGCTTCCTGCTTTATCACTCCACTGGAATTACTCTTCAAGCTGAACAACAGCATCCTCATCACCCAACCTCCTATAACAATGTTCAGGAAGCATCTATCTCTTCTCCGCCGTGTCAAAGCTAGTGACCAACCCTGCTTCATGAAGCACTCTCATCTCATTCACTTGGCCATGCTTATAATAAAATCAAATGAAGTCATGTCAAAAATTCATAGAAAATGAAATTAAAAGATGTTTATTTTGGTGCAAGTTTTTTTTTCTTTGAAATTCATGCATGTGATGGATTTCATGAAAATACAAACTATGAAAAAATGATGCATAGATTTGAATATTTTTGCACCATCCTAAATTATCTTTTAATTCAAATTTCCATGAACTTTTTCAAGTACTCTCATACAGATCACTCAAGAACTTTGTGTTCATCTTAATTACCCTCCTTTTCTTGAGCTTGTACCTCAGGGTTTGTCTTGAGACCTTCTATGGATGATTCTAGAATCAACAGATATTATCCAAGGTTCTTTCTCTCAAAGACAGTCAAAACACTATTTCACTATGACTTCCAAAAAAGACACTAAAAAAAAAAAGATTTTTAATTTTTACCCCTCAAATCTTCATTCTACATTTAGGTGAGTGATCCAAAGCAGTCTCTCTCACATAACCTAGCTTGAAGATCTACATTTACCTGTGACACAACTCTGTCTCTGTCACATCTCAGCATTTTGTGATACCTTAACAATTTACCTTCCAACCCAATGGTCCTAATGGTTTCTGCCTGTTTCAATATTCATCATTCATATCACAATTCAGCCTTTATGTGCTCTCTTGTAAAGTTTTACAATTGCTTCCACACTCCAAGGGGTAGGTTGCTACCTCCTATCTACCTTTCTACAGTCCTACTCAAATGATGGTCCCTTGTCCCAAATGCTTGTAGTCATTCTCACTGCCAACCTTGATTAATTAAATTCTCAAGACCTTCTGCAGAGGGGTCCTGCACATTCCAAACAAATTACCCACAACTTACTCCCACTTCTTATGCTCTAGTAAATGGAAAAGGATACACATTTTCAGTCTCCTAGCCTTTTCCTTCAAGTGTAGCTCTGCATGACATCTTCCCCAGAATGTGTTTTCTAAGTCTGTTGCTAGAATTGTGTTTATCTTCTGATGAGCTGTCATGACTCCACTTATTTTAGTAGATATTTTATAATTTCTTAATTAGGGAATTGTTTCTGATCTCCACTTTGGTACCTTTTCTTAGAGTACCAATAAATCTATGCAGTGGATCCCTGTTATGTGCTAAGTAACTTAGTAATGTTATTTCATGCAAAGCCCACAACAACCCTTTGAAACAAGCATTTTATGCCACACTTTGCAGATGACAACATGTCACAGGTTGTGGTGCTCAGACACATTCTTGGTAACAACATCAATGCGAATGAAGCAGACTGAACTGTCATGTTGGCTTGATGACAGCCTCAAGAGGCAGAAGAATGGTGGCCTCTCAGAGCTCTCTTAAGCTGGGCTGTGTTGGCCCGGTAACTGGACCAGTCCATCAGTGGACATGGAGATGAGCCACTCTGGAAAGTGACAGGAAGAGGCAGCTGAAGCCTCTGCTCATAGCAATTTCAGCATCCAAGGCAACAAGTCTCCCTAAAGAGGGATTTGGGCAGTGCAGCTCTATTTCTACCATAAGAAAGACCATAGCCACAGGACCGTTAAACAGTGACTCAACGCCATCTAGGATGCGATGAATTATATACTTAGGAAGCTTCATTTGGCTGTGAAGCCAATGATGGTAACCCATGCTGGATGCACCCCTCTCCTGACACACTTCACACACTAGCTCCTACTGCAGCTAACTCCATATTGTTTTACAACCTTGCTAGATTATAAATTCAAATATTATCTCTGAATCATCTTCAATATACACAAAAAATTTTATTGAATGACATTAAATTAAGGATTTAATGGTGAAATGTCATTACCAAAATCCAATCTGATGAGGAAAAATGGAATCAATTTTTTTAAGCCAAAATTTTAACTGTTTTATTCATGAGTGTCCTAATTGAACTAAAAAGTACAGGAAGTGCATATGCTTACTATGGGAGGCAGGTAAGTATGAAACTTTTCCTTTTTTTTCTTTATTTAAAAATTTATTAATATAAAGAGAACAGATTTCACACATTCCTTAAGTACAGTTCCAAGAAGACAACCACATTTCCCTCACTCCACTGTTACCCCAAACCCCCTTATCAATTTTAAAAGCAATCAATTGTATATCAAATTCCATCTAATAATGACTAGGAAGAAAACTGCAAGTAAACTGATTCTAAGTTGTACCTTGTGTTAGGTACACTTGGCAATAAGTCCTCTATGACTTAAAAAGTGTCCGCATGTAATTACTGATTTCAAAGATAGCCTGGGGCACTAGGAACTATGTGCTAGGTCAGATGCCTCTTGGGATTGGGTAACTAAAGAGCCATGGAAACTAAAAATTGTTATAGCTCTACCACCACCATCCTGACCTGAGGAATGCTGAGCCAAACATTGTAGTCTGCACTTGTCTGAATATGCTATGTAGAAGTCTAGAAATATTGAGGAGTAGTAGTTTCTAGCCTGCTGGACAGCTGGTCAAAGGTACAGGCCCACGGCATCTGATCCCTAGACGCTAGTGTGAAGAGAAATCAGCCTGAAAGGCTGCCACTGCTGAGCTAATGCCCTGCTCCTAAGTCACCTGGGGAAGTTGTACAGCTGGCTGGGAGACCTACAGGGACCTGAGTCACAGCAACACTGTGGACTGAAGGAGCTGCACGGTGCATTCACTTAAAGGGAAAACTCTAGAGTGGGTATTTCGCACCGACATGAAGACACCACTTGGGACACGTGCATTCTCTATCTCAGTACCTGGGTTGAAGTCCAAGCTCCAATTCTAATCCTCTCTTCAAGCTAATGTGCACTCTGGGAGGCAGCTCAAGTAGTTGGGTCCCTGCTTCGACCTGAGACCTGGATTGGGTTCCAGACTCCAGGCTCCTGACTCCATCCTAGCTCAGTCCCAACTGTTCTAACAATTTGGGGAGTGAACCAGCAGATAGAAGATATTGTCTTTCTCTCTCTCTCTCTCTCTCTCTCTCCCTCTCTCTCTCTCTCCTCTCTCTAAAATGAAATATATATCTGGTAAAGTCTGCTCCCTCTTGTAGAGCATAGGAAAGAAACAAGGACAGATGACTGCACAGGCAGAAACTCATATTCTAGTTGGGCTTGAGGTTTAGTAGCTGTGTCTCCTGGTGGCCATCATATTTAAACGTCTCACTGATGTGGAAAGCCATGAAGACAGAAGTCAGATGAATTTTATCCAGAGACATGACAATGCTTCTGACCCTCCCCAGTATTCCATTCACCCCTGTTCCTCCTCCTCATAATAAGGCAAAGGATGGCAACAGGGTAGAGTGAGTAGGAAACCACAAAAACAAGAGTGCAAGACCTTGGTGCTCTGACTCCAAAACCCGAGTTTTGAGTGCATGACCTTAGGTAAGGTAGCTAGTAGCTCTAAGTTCAGTTTCCTCACCTGTAAAATAGTAATAATCATAGTACCAACATCATGCAGTTATTTTGGGATTACCTGTGTTAACTATTTCAAAGCACCAAAAAACTGTCTGGAATATTGTCGAGTGCCAAATATATACAAAAAGAAGTAATGGTATGAATATGGGAAGCCCAGCTGTTTGCCAACAGGTTGGATGTGAGACCTCTTTTCTAAGCAAGGGTTATTTGAATGCTTTTATCCCATCGGCTCTTGTATCAAGTGGCACCATGGGTTGGGAGCAGGGAAAACGAAACATACAACTAGTCTGAACTGATTTTCTTTTGTGGCTACAAAGATATCCTAGGAAAAGTTAGTTCATCTCTGAATGCCTCATTTTGTGCAGTAAGTCCAAGAAGTCCCACGAGCAGCAATCCCATATCTCTGTTCAGTCATGAAAGTGGAGTGGTAGGGGAAGACGCATGTAAAAGAAGGTATCTTGTCAACTGTCAGTGCCACTTGCTCAGAGAGGAACAAACCTCAACACTTTGATATTCCCTGATGTTAGGAGGCCATGACGCACATGTAAAAACACTGTACTTCAGCCCTTCCTTCTAATTTTGTGGCTTCCCTTTCTAATGGCTCTGAGTGTTTTGGAAAGTTACTTCTCAGAACCTCAGTCACCTGTTCCATGAAGAGATTCTAGTAATAGCTTTCTCCTGGCAATATTATAGGACAGAAAAGTCTTGAGAAAAGAACTGGGATACAGGATGGCGCCACGGCTCAATAGGCTAATCCTCCGCCTGCCGCGCCAGCATCCCGGGTTCTAGCCCTGGTTGGGGCGCCAGATTCTGTCCCTGTTGCTCCTTTGTCCAGCTCCACAGTCCAGCTTTCTGCTGTGGCCCGGGAGTGCAGTAGAGGATGGCCCAGGCCTTTGGGCCCTGCATCTGCATGGGAGGCCAGGAGGAAGCACCTGGCTTCGGATTGGTGCAGCGTCGGCCGTAGCGGCCATTTGGGGGGTGAACCAATGGAAAAGGAAGACCTTTCTCTTTGTCTCTCTCTCTCTCTCTCACTGCCTAGCTCTGCCTGTCAAAAAAAAAAAAAAAAAAAAAAAAAAAAAAAAAAGAACTGGGATACAGAACCAGGTCTAAACATCAGCAACTGAGTGCCCACCATATTCCTGTACTAAAAGTTGTGGGGGTGGAGCCCAAGGCTGCTGTTGCTATATACTCAGCCCTGAGGACTTACATATGCTGAGACCACTTACTCCACACTGCAGCTGATTCCATATTGACTAACGCTCTAGTCATGAACTCTGTTCAGTAACTGTCACAAGAGACCAAGTCCTTCTCTAAGCACGGTAAATGTCTTAGGGGGCAAGAGCCACAGGCTTGCTCATGGTTGCATTTCCTCCCAGACTGGGAGAAATATGCCTGCAGGTTTGGGGCTCATCTGTGAAGGTGTCAGTTGGCTTAACCAGACTTCCCATTGGTTCCAGCTCTTTCTTGTCTTTTCTTTGCACAAGGGCTCCCTCTGCAGAGAGGGAACAGAGAGAACAGAGAGGAGAGGTGTCTGAGCATGACAATGAACTGTTGGCACTCACTTCTACCAGGGACTTTTTGATGACTCGGCTGATGTCCCTCCTCCACTCAGGGATGTCCGGGTTGTAGTCATCCAGGTTTGGAGAAAATGACAAGCGAAGAGACCGGAATTCCTCTGGGGATACAACAGTAAGTGCATTACTACAAGTCAAAGAGTTCCTTCAAAAGTCTGTTCGACCTTGTATTTCATGCAAAGCCCTCATAGGAGGGTCCTTCCCTTCGTATTCATCAGAGAGACCCTTCTAGAAGGCAAAATTATTATCCCAAGATTGTTATTTCATTAATTCATCATTTGCTAAACCAAACCTTAGATTCTGGCCCTGGCCCAGCTCTGCAGCATTTGCCCCTCATACCAGTTCTAGACTCTGTATTGCTCGACATGAAATGATGCAGAAGACCTTGCATGCTGGGCAGGTTTAAGACCCCAGGCCTTTGCACAGATTATTCCTAAACCCTAGAATGCCCAACTCTCCCCACTGACTGTGCCCAAAACATTCAAACTCCAGTTCAATCACCACTGTGCTTTAGGCATACTTTTGCATTTTATGATTGCATAATAATAATTGTTATATGATTGCATAATTATTACTACAGTCATTCTATTGCTATCTTTTGTTTATGTGGAAGTTTCATTCAACAAAATTTTAAGCTCCTGAGTTTGGGGATTTTTTTTTAGTTGTTTCTGTAGTCCCTAAGGTAATCTGGGTACTCCAGGATGCTGGGTGGTAATGAAACATGAAAAACTTTTAGGAGAGGAACTGTTTGTGAAAGAAAATGGGGAGGAAGCCGGGGAAACTTGGGGAACCATTAGACCACAACACTCACGAAACAAATGGGATTAAATGACTGTCCTGTAGTCTGAGAAAGGCAACACACGACTATTGGGAGGTCTTGAGCCAAGGTCAAATAGCCAACAGAGGAGTCTCCTGTGTGCCAGGTGTGGCTCCAGCTGTTTGCCTCTGTCTTTGCTGGGCTCAGTTTCTGGAAGGTGTGGCCTTGGGCCTACCATGGTTCCAGAACATAACCCTGGGGACCTTGGTCAACTACACTCCCTGTATTTGGAGATTGGTGGAGCCCATTTTTTGCAGCCAAAACACCCTCTGACTCACTCCAGTGCTCACCTCATGGTATACGCAGATAACGTCGCTTCCCTAAAACCTGCTGATGGCTTCACAGTGCAGGTGAACAGAATCCAGATCTTTAGCACGGCTTTCCAAGGCCCACAAAACCCAAGGCAGATTTGTGTACCTGTGTGCCGACCTTATGTCCTCATAGGTTTCCCTGTACTCCTCATGCCCCAGGACCCTGTTCTTCCTTGGATTCATTCGCCTTGCTGTCCTCCTCCCCCAAGAGCCCACCTCCACTTCTCAGACTGCAGCATGCTCAGCTCCTTCTCACTGTCAGCCCAGCCTAAGAGAGGGCTTTCTGACCACCCAACCTCAGGTGGTTTCCCTCCTGCTGCCCCGACACCTTCATCACTGGACCACGTTTATCTTCTTCATACTTATTGCTATTGAAATGATTCTGTTTTCATTGTATGTCTCCCAAGCCCAGTGACAACCAACGCTCTGTGTTCCTCCCGAGAGACAGTGCCTTGCACATGGTTAGGTTTAAACTACTGTCTATGAGTCACTTATTCAATGCATGTTTGTTGATTAAAGAAATGCTTAAATTACAGTGGAGGCTTGCTGCAAGTCAGGCACTTACTGATTCAACACACATTCCTTGCTTTCAGCATGTCCTTGTGTCTCAGTGGTGAGCACTGACACTGAGCAACATTGGCAACACCAATATGCATTCAGGAAGCACAAAGCCTGCTTGTGCCTTTCCTAACAAAGCCAAGGAGTTCTTCAATGCATCCTTCAAGGACTCTTCCACTACAAGGTGTGCATTGATGGGAGTTACCCTGTTTCCAGAACGTGTTTTTTAAAGTTTGACTATTTTATGAGTCACTGGTCACCCACGTGAATATCACTGACTCAGTTCTGAAGGAGAGCAATGCAATGCATACGGTAAGCGGCACCGACGAATCACCCACCAAGTCCTGACGTTTCACGCTGAAGGTTAAGTTTACTTCACTCCCACTTTCTCCACAACTTCTGCCAAACTACAAAGATTTCATGTGCAAGGGGAGATGTTTATCTTAATAAAAGGACACAAATGAGTAACTAGGAAGCTTCCTCTGTAATTATTTAGCATAACAAATAACATGGCAGGATGAGGGAACAGGAGAGAAATGTAACACTGAAGTTTATTCAACAAGTAAGGGATGCTCGTGGTAGGACTGAAAAGGGTAAATACCAATCGGACATATTTTTGCAGCTACTGACAAAGATAAATTCTACATGCTTACATCATTTACAAATTTATTTAAGAGCAAACCTGTGCCCTGGAGTAAATCAGGGAGAACAATGCAAATGTTCTGGGAAGACAAGGCTTCCACCTTTCTAAACAGGATGCTTCCTTAGGTCTGATCTGGAGGCCTTCACCCTTTGACAGGTTTCCTAAGGCCTCCCTCTTCCTTCAGTGCCAACTTGCCAGGGTAAATCCTTTCCTTACCCTACCCTTTGAGATGTAAATCTTCTATAGGTTACCCAAGTCTTTCTTAAGGACCTGGGAACCATTCTTTGGAAATACAATCATCAAGAAAAAACAGTGTCTCTATCTCTCCATGGTTGGTAGGAAACCCAATTCCCTAAGCAGCAATCCACTGAACAAGTTCAATCCACTCTCTGGTCACTCTCACCCTGGGCAGCTCACTGGCTGCAGACGAATTAAGGATGAGGAATTTGGTGAGAGGAGGCCACCACTTCCCCTGCCCAGGTTTCTACTTTAGAGACAAGTGACGATCCACTCCATGGACAGTGACCACCCTTAGAAGACACCTTTAAAGAGACTGTTCAAAGAGGAAAAACTCGGCATAGTGAGGTGGGAGGAAGGTGCTGGAAATGTCCCCATTGGCTTCAGTGTTGCTCCACTCTGGTTTTTCTGCTTAGTGTTTTCTTACCTATAAATCATGGATAAGTACACAATATTTCTCCAAATCCATTCAGAGCACTCACTAGAACATCATCTCCATCTGTCGCTTAGAAATAGATGCCAGTGACTACTCAGTACTTCATCAATGTAATTACTAACGCTGCCACCATTATTGTTACCAGAACTGTCACTAAATAGGAAAATGACTTTAAGGCACCAACGTTTCATGTCTGGGCCACAATTTCCTACTGTTATAGGACAGGCTGCACTAGATAAACCTAAACACCTTCCAAATGTAAGGTTTTCTCTGGGATTCTAACTAGGTCATGGTCGACAGGCTTAAACAAGAGGACACCTTACGGGCTAGTGGGTTAGTGCATATTAGTGTGACCTCTGATATGCAGTACGGATAGACAGAAAAAAGAACATCGTGTCCATGGAGAACAAGTTGTTAGGTAGCAAGGCAGACATCAGCTTTTTACACAAAAGGGGCTGAAGAGCAAAATTGAATTTGGTGTGGTTGAGTGAGGGAAGACATAGAAGCACGCATTGAGAGTAGACCAGCAATTGTGCATTGAAAGTTTTGCCAATGTTCCACAAGCTTATTATGTGGGTCCCAACCCTCCCCTGTGGGTAACTAGGGGGAAAGTCCTCCATCCTCCATCTCTAATCACAGTCTTCTTATAGTCCTGGGCAGGATTTCATGAATTCTGCATCTAGAACGCCCAGCAATATCCCAGAAAAAGAGGTGGGGGGAGGGAGAAGACATGATGGATCCATATCTATAAAATTCCCATCTGAAAACAGACTGGGCATTCCCTTCTTTGCCGAGATGCCTGCTGGTCACTCAAGCATATTCTCTTCGTTGAACTCTGCTGTCTCTCTTACTGCTACTGTCTCACATCTGAAATTCTTTCTTGTGTGAAGACAAGGACTTCTGATCCAGTAACGAAATGAGAATTGAGTGGGGAGGACCATGTCAGAACATGGGCCCGGGTCTACATAGGCTGAGTTCAAAGCTCCTCTCCACCACTTACTAGTGGGGACAAGATATTTGCCTCTGAAAAATGAGGATGATGACTGCTATTAGATTAAATACATTCCTGTCACAAGAAAGGAGAAGGAGAATGAAAGAGAAGCAAAACCCCCTGCAATGACTGTCCTCTGCTGGCCCACTGGGCTGAAAGCCCACTTCATGGAGGGGACCCCACTAACAAAATCATAGTCCTGGCTTGCTTCCTCTTAATACCTGGACCAATCAAACCCCTTTATGAGAGAGGAAGAGAGAAAAAAAATACAAAACACAACACTTACCCATGTAAGGAATGGTGTTCTTGAGGACTTTTGGACCTTGGCGTTGTACAGAGTTGTTCACAAATTATTTTCTGGTTTTTAAGTTCAAATGGGTAACAGCAGACTCCCCACAAGAAAACCCAGCAATGAGTTAACTCATCAGGTTCGATTAAGTCTGGGACTGGGACAGTTGATATTATTTGGATCACAGCCAGCCCCACCATCTGGCATCCTCCCCTACTCCTTGTTGTTCTCTCACCATAGCACGTTCCTTATATAATTTAAAACTCTTGCTTTCCAAATTAAAACGTTCCATGACACAGATAGTACTTATATGTGCTTACCATGATTAAAAAAACTCTTTATATATTCACCATCCATTAGTAATACTTAGCTCATATCCACCTGATTATCTTTATGCAGAAATTTCTAAGTTAGATCAACCTGTATCACCTGCCTTTATCCTCCCATTTTCAATTAATGATTCTTCCTTTCCATTCCATTCCATGTAATCTTCTGATCATGTTCATGCTTCCAGTTGGTCAAAAATTGTCTTGTGTAGCTGTTTGTTCAAATAAATATCCAGTCTACAACTATGCAAATATCCAATTGCCATGGCCCCACCATCAATTTTTCACCTAGTACAGTTGCTTTCTTCTTCTTTTTTCAATGATATGGATTTGTGGAAGAAATTTTTATAGGATCTAGATAATCGTATATTTTCCTTAAAGTGAGGAATTTGAACACTGACCATCAGCCATTTTCTTTAATAAGTGGCCTTTGCTATGTAAATCCCACTGCAATCTCAAGCAAAAAGGAGTTAGTCTTCTAATGAAATTCACTCTCCCCTACCTTAGGTGAGTGAGCAAGCAGCAGACCAACTGTAGGAAAACAAAACAAACACTTATGGGATCCTGTGGCTGCAAACGGCTGATGGTTCCCATTTCACTTAAGGAGGGGACTAGACTGGTCTCAACTCTTTTGCAGCTACTGTCTTGCACTGTGTTGGTGAAAGCCACAATCCAGGGTGGTCCCTGGTCTTATCACAGCACTAGATCACCTCACACGAGCACGACGGGCACTCACCATACACCGCGATGGTCTTTGTGTCCTGCAGGATGGCATTCCCAGCTGAGACCTGCACTGTGATGGTATTCATGCCTTCGGAAGTAAACTTGAATGATATACTTCCCTCCAAGGTGATTAAGGGCTAAAATAAACAAGGGCACAGTGTAAGGGGAAAGCTGGTTAGTGACAGTCCACAAGGCCACTGGCTCTGAGCCAACCCCAGCTGGCAAACTCAGCAGCTGTTCATCCTGGTGCACCACAGTGGAACTGAGTCCACTTCTGCCTCTTCTCCATCACCTCCAGTGCAGGCCAGGAAGCAGGTGACAGAAGCAATAATGCTAAGTCACTCTGCCTCGTGAATCTGAAACCTCCGTCCTGGTGTCACCCTGGCTGAGGGCTGGGGACATCAATAGGTCTCACTTGCTGGTGAGATACACATGTCTCCTTCCACATAACCTACTTGTGTCAAGCAGATTCCTTAAGCCAAGGCAATATTCAAATCAAATGAGAACAGCAGACATTAAAATTATTCTACAGATTTAAGCAGTGAACGCTAGAAATCTATAAGCTGTCAAGTGTTCTTCTCCAGAGTGTAGCATTTATATAAAGTTAGAATGGAGCCTAGAAATTCTAGCCACTAGTGGTATAGGAGTGGCCTTGTGAGCTGCCTTCTTTTTCTTCTTCTTTTTTTTTTTTAAGATTTTATTTATTTTATTTGGGAGAGTTACAAACAGGGAGAAAGGTCTTCCTTCCATTGGTTCACTCTCCAAATGGCCACATTGGCTGCAATGGCCGGAGCTATGCCGATCTGAAGCCAGGAGCCAGGAGCTTCTTCCTAGTCTCCCATGTGGGGGCAGAGGTCCAAGGACTTGGGCCATCCTCTAATGCTTTCCCAGGCCATAGCAAAGAGCTGGACTGGAAGAGGGGCAGCCAAGACTAGAACCAGTACCCATATGGGATGCCGGCACTGCAGGTGGAGGATTAACCTACTGTGCCAAGGCGTGGGCCCCGAGCTGCCTTCTTCTAAGAAGACTCACCGATGGCCTTCTGAAATTAGCTGCTTTGGAAACACGCACTAATTGGATAGTGGTTTGAGGATGGAAAAAAAGATGCTTTGGCGTGGTGCCTGTAATGCAGCCAGATGCAAGTCTTGGAGGAAAAAAACGTTAGCTCACTGACCTCCCTGGACTCACTCCTCACTAACACTGTTCCCCAATCTTTTCTTAATTAATTTAAAAATCAAAACTCATTTAATTCTCGGGCAGAGAGAAGACTAAAGCCCAGCATAAGAAGTCTTCTCAGTAAGGTCTGTTGAGAATTTGGCTTTATTGTAAAAGATAAAGGAAACAGAAGTCCCAGGTGAAAGTTGTTTAGCACTTGCACCTTCTAGTAATAGCTTCCGGGCCAATAATTTAATGTTGTTCTTTGCCACTGTAGACAGTGGGCCTACTATGGGACAACTTTAAATGCTTCTTTTTAAATGCTTTGAACAAAGGCCCTTGGGTTGACACTGTGCCACAGTGGGTTAAAGCCCTGGCCTGAAGCTCCAGCATCCACATGGGCACTGGTTCTAGTCCCAGCTGACCCTTTTCAAGTCCAGCTCTCTGCTGTGGCCTGGGAAAGCAGTAGAAGATAGCCCAAGTCCTTGGGCCCTTGCACCCATTTGGGAGACTGGGAAGAAGCTCCTGGCTCCTGGCTTCGGTTCGGTGCAGCTCTGGCCATTGCGGCCATCTGGGGAGTGAACCAGCAGATGGAAGACCTCTCTCCCTGTCTCTACCTCTCTCTTTAACTCTTTCAAATAAATAAAATAGATTTTTTTTAAGGAGCCTCTTGGGGCCAGCATCGTAGCATATCAGGTTAAGTTGCCACCTGTGATGCTAGCATTCCGTATGAGTGCCAGTTTGTGTCCTGGCTGCTCCACTTCCCATTCAGTTCCCTGCTAATGGCTTGGGAAAAGCTGCAGAATACTGCCCAAGTGCTTGGGCCCCTGACAGTCATTTAGGAGACCTAGAAGAAGCTCCAGGCTTTGGCTTGGCTCAGCCCTGGCCATTGAGGCCATTTGGAGAATGAATCAGCAGATATAAGATCCCTCTCTCCTTCTCTTTGTCTCTCCCTTGCTCTCTCTCTGAAATTCTCTTTTTCAAAGATTTATTTATTTATTTGAAGGCAGATTTACAGAGAGGCAGAGATGGGGTGGGGGTCTTCCATTCACTGGTTCACTCCCCAGATGGCCACAACAGCCAGAGCTGCGCCGATCCAAAGCCAGGAGCCAGGAGCTTCCTCCGGGTCTCCCACGCAGGTGCAGAGGCTCAAGGACTTGAGCCATTCTTTACTGTTTTCCCAGTTCATAGCAGAGAGCTGGATCAAAAGTGGAGCAGCCGGGACTTGAACCGGCACCCATTCGGGATGCCAGCACTGCAGGCGGTGGCTTTATCTGCTACGCCACAGCACCGGCCTGAAATTCTGTCTTTCAAATAAGTAAATGGATCTTTAAGAAGATAAAAAGAAAAAGGGGCTTCTTATGTGCTTAGTTATGACAGCAACAGAAGTGAGAGGTTCTCTGCACTTTTCAGGAGACATAGGTTCAGGAGGGGCTTCCTCCCTGGCCCTGTGCAAAATTATGTCTCCAGTTGAAGGTAACTTTTAGCTCTAGGGTAGAAACAATGTCTTTATTAAACTAAGACACATTGAGTCTGAAGGGCAAAAGCAAAGGCGAAAGCATTCCACTGTAGATGCTCCGCCTTCCAGGCCGGAGCAGTTCATCCCTTCGGGGAGCGATGTCTGAGGACCTCAGCTTTCCTGCCCGTCTTACACAAGGAGGCACTGGGACTGTGGAGAACCGAGTGCGTTCAGACCACGAGGGTTTGGGGGAAGAAAACTTAAAGCAGCCCCAGAGCGCCTTGCGTTTGGCCTTATATGAGGCAAATGCAAGTGACTGCAGCTGCAGCCTCCTCATTTTTCTTACGTGCAAACGGAAGCACCTGAAGCAGGTGAGGTTTATGGGATTTTCTGGTTACCATCACGGCTGACTGTGGTGCACAGGGAGTACGGAGAAAACACAACAGTAAAGGTGATCTTAGCAAATGGCCACTTCTGTTTTAGAACAAGGAGGCCTTTAAGGAGGGGTACACGAGGTGTGAAGGCAACCAGTTGCTTTTGCCTATCCAGACCCATCTGCCTCTTTTTCCTTTTGGTAACCACTTCTTGCCTCCTCTTGTTCATGTGGTTCCCAGGAGGCTGACTTCAACACTTCCCTCTCCACTCCTAGCACTGCCATCAAGGCCTGGCCAGTGAGACTCAATCCCAGGATTTCGCTCAGAATGTTCAGGAAATAAAGCTAAACTTCTCTGCTAAACCAGGCTGCTAAGGATCACTGCAACAAAACAGTCTGACCTGAGAAGAATGCCAACCAAAGGGAAGGTGGAGAAAAAACAGTAAGATGTAGGAGAGAGGGAGGGAGGGGGATGGTATCAAGAGCCAGAGCCAGAGAGAATGCAAAAGAGAGGATGCTGGTGCCTGCATTGTTGTGTGATGGTTAAAGCCATCACTTATGTTGCTGGCATCCCATATGGGCAATGGTGAGATCCGGCTGCTCCACTTGTGACCCAGCTTCCTGCTAATGCTCCTGGGAAAGCAATGGAGGATGGCCCAGATGCTTGGGCCCCTGCACCCACATAGGAGACCCAGAAGAAGTTCCTGGTTTTTGTCTTTGGCCTGGCCCAGCAATGGCTGTTGCGACCATTTGAGGGTGAACCAGCAGATGGAAGATTTATTTCTCTGTCTCTCCCTCTCTCTCTTTGTACTCTGCCTTTCAAATAAATAAAACAAAGAGAGAAAGAGAGAAAGAGAGAGAGAGAGAGAGAGAGAGAGAGAGAGAGAGAGAGACTGATGAGATATTTGAGTACTGTCATCTCCTGTCCCTGTCATTTCACTCCCTTTTTTGCATCAGCCAATGGGAGATAAGCTTCGGCCCTTTGAACCCATTAGAAGGCAGACCCACCTCCGTGTTGTTTCCGTACCACCACACGTAAGTCAGGGTGCCCACTTGGCTGGGCCACAGCACTGCAGTCGCATTGACCTCTTTGTTCTTTGTGGTGACAAAGGGGAGAGACAGGTGCACGTGCTCCAAGGGACCTGAGACACAAGAGAAAGAGGGACCATAGAAAAGGAGGAGCTTCCTCGGCTCTGAAGAGAACACACGTTGCCTCTGAAACATGGCAGCCTGATGGGGTGCTCAGCCGCTTTCCTGCTTTACCGAGAAGAACACACTGTGAATATTGCCTTCCAACATTTTCCATCATGTCTGAAAACTCCGCTACATACTGTGTGAATATTAACAATTTCCAAGTAATTTATGAAGCCCTTAAATGAACAGGTATAACACGAAATTTCACAAGGAGATACTGAGTCTTTCCAAGAGGTTCCTCCCTGGGTGTTAAATCTGGATCATGAAGAACTTGTAGCATCCAAGTTATCGGGATGAGGAGAGTGTGGATAAATCCCAAAAGCATGTTATATGTAATAAGCCCTCACCACTTACTAGACTGTAAAGACTGGTATGAACGTGGAAGTGTGTGTGTGTGTGTGTGTGTGTGTGTGCATGTGTCTGCATGTGAGTGTAAAGTGGCCTGGTTAGGGGAGCCTGAATCACACTGTGCTTTGGTTAAGCTTGCCCAGGCTGGAGGCATGCAAGAGTGGATGGAGAGCTCCCTGTTAATATATTCCAGGTATTAAAAATGCACTTTGCTCTTGCTGTCATTTATTGCACAGCTCTTGCTGCACATAACAGTCAGCAGCAGCAGGCCAAGCCTTCGTCTGCCCCAAGGCCTCTGTTTATACACCTTTGTTACAGCACCTGTCATTCTTCAAGTCTCAGTGCCAGCATCTACAGCTCTGTGACACGACACTCTCCCAGACTCCCTGATCGGAGTTAAATGAATCAGTCAGCATACAAGAACAGATAAGCCATGCTAGAAATACAGCGTCCATCCTCGTCTCCACACATGACAATCCAATTATTTAAAAAGTCAGAACATTAGGATAGGGACAGTGTGGGTCTTTGTGGCAGTCACAAACACTGGAACAAGTTAGTGAAACGTGGCCAAGCATTCATTCAGGAGTTTCTGGGACTATGTGCTGGATATGATTACAGGTGCTGAGGAACTCACACTAGGTGTCCCTGAGGGAGGAAGGCACTGAACACACAGAGCAGGGGTAGGTGAGAGAGAGCTGTTTGTTAGGGTGGTCGCAGGAGGCATCTCAGAACAAATGAACTTGTAGGAGCACGTGAAGAAAGTGGCAGACTGCACCAGATGTCTCTTTGAAGCGCTACCTTGTGAGAGCAGGGGTAGGGCTGTGCAAAGGCCGTGAGAAGGAGGTGTGCCTACCAAGTTGTGTGACCGCAGAGGGGAAATGGAGGGCAGGGGCGGAGCCAATGAGGTCTTAGAGTTACTGAGGGTGCCTTATATGTTGTACGATGGCCTTGTAAACCATGAAATGTGTATGCATGTGTCTGCATAAGTTCATGTGCACATACATACATGTCATAGGACATGTGCAAAATTTATCTTTCAAATCCCTGCAGCTTCTTGTATATACGTGTACTTTACATGGATTTAAAACACCTGGCTCCTGCTGGCCAAAAGATTACCTTTGAAGCATCTATTCTGCACAGAGGGTGCAGGATGCCAAATGCCAGCCTTGGCAGGCCCCCAACTGGCAGGCTGTGGTAAGCATAGAGTTGCACAAACTGGCAGATGCTGCTGGATCAGACACACAGAATGGACAGCAGGTGGCGCTGCGTCACTCCATATGAATCTTCCAGGCAAGGTGATAGTGAGAACTCGATTTAACGTGTATTCCTGTGAACTGGGATTCCCTTCTCTTTTCTTGTTCAGCCCTTTTGTGCTGCAGGAACCAGCTGACATCTGTGAGACTGCATACTGTGTGTGCATGTGTGTGTATTGACTGCCCTGGTCTGCCTCTAGTATTTATGTTCGGAAGACCCCTAATTACCTAACACAAAATTGTGTATCTATCATCCCGTTATTTGTCTGAAATATTAAAAAGCTTTCAGGAGAAAGGAAAGTGAAAACAAGGACCTGATGCTAAAGCGGAGCTCCTCAGGCTTCAGGGTACCAAGTCACCCGAATCTGATCAGGGCAGGTTAAGAAGCCATCCTTCCAGAATTCTAAATCAGTAGGTCTGAGATTGGATCCAGAAAACTACAGTTAAATCATTCATTCAGGGAGAGGTGATTCGTTAAGCCACACGTTACAAAACCCTAAGCTGACATTTGCCAACCAATAGAATGATTGTGCATTCAGGTGCAAAGCTATGGGCTTCTCAACATACATGGATCATTTTTACCCTAAGAGGAGTTCAGAAGGAAAAGCACATGGTTCCTATATGTAAGTGAGGAGTTAAAGAGAGGGGTTGGAGAAGGACTAGGCTATCTACTTCGCCCTTTCTCACTCCCCATTCTGTAAGTTTATAGAGTCTTTAAGTGAGTTTTGTCTGTGAGTCTGGCTGCTTTTTCAGCAGAAGTCTGAATAACCTCTAAAATCTCTGTCCCATCCTGCCAGTGGCAATGCTAGTTGCGTCACGTGTCTCATTAGCTTGCAAACTAGCAGAGCGCAGTGAATGCTGTCCCTGCGGAATGTCCGACTGTCCGGCTACGACAGATTACCCCGTTACCCAGGGAGAGCTGCTGTCCTGCTCCTGGAGACATAAGGCGGGAACAGAGACTCCATTTGTTTCCGGTGACCTTTGCAAACCCATATTATAAAAGCCTTTGCTTTGGAATCAAACCACCTTTCTGCACTGGTGAGCAGAGGGAATGTTATGTAGAAAAAGCTTCCTAGGGGAGCTCAAGGGAGTGAGCAGAACAGAACAGGACAGCAGGCCAGCCTGGCAAGTTAGGAGCTGTTGTTAATTCTGTATGTCAGAGTCCACTCACTTCAATTGTATGTGCTACGTTGTCATGATGGGAAAATCATGTTTCACCAGTCCACAAGGCACTGTGTATTTCGCTCTATGGGGCCTTCAGGAATCAAATGTACATCGATTTGAAAGGCTAAAATCTAGGCTCCGGGAGATGGAGTGGCTTGCCTAGGAGTTACAGACGGGATCTGGACCTGATCACAATGCTTGCTCGACTCAGTACTTCTCTCTCTCTCCTACAAAGCCCCCCCCCCCCCACTCCCTCTAAATCCTGGAACTTTGGCGCCAAATGTTGTGAATGACACCTGCAGGATGAAGATGCCTGGAGGAGTGACACCATTACATTCCTTTCCTGTGAAACAGCACAAAGGCAAGATGCTGCTTTCCCAGTCCTTGTTTCCTCCAAGGGGCCTGAAGTGAAGTGCTCTACCGTGGCACAGATCTGAAGATAAACAAAATGAGTGTGTGTGCATAGTAAAGCGGTGACACTAGTTTTAGAAATATGTGAGCTAACAGCTTAAACCATGATCCTGTTTTAATACAATTAGTGCAAAAGCCTTATTTCTTCTCCTTAAGGGAGGCTTAGGAAAGGGCTTCATGATATGCCATGTTTATCCAATTACTCAGCCCAAGATGGGTCTTCAAAATTAAAATCAGAACACAAAATATTCCATTGTAAATCATCCATTAAGGTTCAGGCAAATATTTTTCCCAATCAAGTAGGCTAAGCACATGAAAACAGTGCACATGAACAAATACATTCATTTCTTTAGGAGTCGTGGCTCCAGCAGCCCCCATCTTGAGAGACGCGAGCTGTTTTTTCCTTCTCAGGATTCAGTAAATCTTGGGGGGGTTTAGGGTGAGCATGGGGAGCAGTGCACCCCTCAGTGGATAATAATGAGGAAGAGCCCACAGGGTGTTGAGAAGGTCAAGCCATGGATGACCCCACGAGAAAGGGAGGACTTCCTGAGAAATGTAGACCAGAAACTGCTGGGTATTGATATGTGCTTGGGGTAGCGTAGATGCAAAATAAGTATATAGGCTATGAGATACAATTATCATTGCCATGAATGGTAGCTATTTAACACCCCCCTCCTCCAGAATAAGCCATGGGAAATGATGGGCTGCTGCTCTCCACACATGCACTGTCATCTGTATTGCACGTTTATTTTTGCTGCTAATTATGCTTGTCATTAACTTTTAATGATTTTAAGATTGCTTTGTATCGTCACTTTCATTCCTCTGAATACAGATACACAGGGGGATCGGATGTCTTAGTAAGGGGAAATTTCTGAACACATGTATAGAAGGGTGGTGTGAGATGAAGGGAGCCTATACAGTATCTGACGCAGTTGTATAGCAAGTACACTATACTGAGTCCACGTCCACCTAAATATTCACATGTCTATGAGATGACTAGAAAACCTGGGGGGTAGAGGTATGGATAAATCTAGTGGAGACTTAAATCTTCCAACCCCAAGCTACCCTTGGCACCGACACTCACCTACAGAATCGCAGAGCTGGAATTGCTGACAAAGGCAGACCTGAGTCTGACGCCCGGCTCTGCTAGGCAGTAGTTCTGCCACTTCAGATGAGTTGCTTGAGCTCTCTGAACCACAATGGTCTTTATACAGTAAGGATTCTAATAGTGCCCACTTCATCGGATTGTTTGAGAAGTGAGATACTACACACAAAGAGCTTGTTTAGTTCAAGGTCTGACACACACAGGGAAAGCCCTAAAGGAGAGACCAGACTGACAAGCTAGAAATTAAATATCACTTTGTGTAAGCCCCTGAAGGGCCATATGTATTTCTTCAAAGCACTTCTGTCCTGAGTGCACAGGAGCTAAAGATCAACAACCACTGATGCATTCTGGAAACTCAACAACCAAAGTGTCTCTTGCACATTCCTGCACAGCCTTGTCATTTCACCTGACCCCAGCACCTTCCAAAACAAACAGATCTAGGTGGCAGTATGTGTTCTCAATTCTGTTCCAGAGGCAAGGCAGAGGGGAGAGGCAGGCAGTAATACTGGATGTTAATACTCTTGGTCTAGAACTTAAAATATGAGCAAGGCCATTCATGGAAGGGGACACTTTCATTTTAAACTATTTCTCTGGTAAAATTACATCCTGTTACTGTTGGGAGAGGCCCTCCCCGCTAGCATATTCATGACTCACACTGTTACCTGACACAGGTCAGAAGTTAATATTAGTTTATCGTATTTATTCATTCTTTTAGATTCCTTAAAGGGAGAAATGGTTCAGCATGGCTTGGGAATGTTTCCTCATGCATCTCTTCAGCATCGTTTACACTTATTTCCCTCTACCTCTTTCTCTCTAACACTCAATCATCCACAGAAAGAAGCTCAGGAGATTTTTTTTTTTTTTAAGAGAGCAAAGGTTTGAAGGATTATTAACAGGGAGACATAGCATGGGAAAACAAAAAGTAATTAGAAGGAGAAGAGATCCCTTTAGTTGTCTCATTCCCACTGCATTACACGGAGCTGTGCCTGTGCAGTGTTTTTCACTCTATCTGAACAAAGCAGAAGCAAAATTCAGGTTTCAACTAAACAGCTCTGCAAGCTGCTCAGGTCCAACCCCCAAGCACAGGTACTGTCTACACGGAGGTAAAGTGAATACAATGCGAACCACTGGATGCAATCCAGAGTCCAAGACTATCCTATTCCCCTCACTGATTTTCCTCATTCTGTCTTCCTGCTTCACTCTTCCACTCTCTTACTTCCCGTTCCTCTCCTGCTAAAAGATAACTGCTGCATCCCTCTAGATATGAAATTTGGGATTAGATTTTAAAAGGACACAATACTTAAGCTATGTCATAAGTCAACAACGGTAATAACATACAAGTTACATGTAAGTACAGGACGGCGCTGTCAGACCCCAGGCTGTTGTCCACCTGCACGGTCACTCGGAAAATGCCCACATTCTGATAGACGTGTTTGATGCCGTCTTCCATGGAGCTCAGGTTGACATAAGACACTGCAATACCATCACCAAAGTCCACTTGGATGAGCGTCCGCTGAACATCACCCTGAAAAACAGCCCAGAGTCAGAAGGAAGAGAGTTAGTGCTTGGCTGCTCCTGCCTACGGGGTTGAGGGTTGTCCTGGGACCCGGCTCAGGCATCCTAGCAGCTCCAACTCTCTCCTACAGCTGGAACAAAGTCTGTATGATACAATCCCTCTGACAGTCCCTGCCAGGGAAGAACTTGCAAAGATGGATTCTCTCCAAATATGAAGAGGACCATATACCAAAGTCCCAGCATTTGGTTACCAGCTTTAATTTGACATTCAATTTCGCTGCAGGTTTTGTTACTGTCTTATCATCTCCATGATTAACAGGTATACACAGATGGCTTTAAAACTCCTATCTAAAGCAATTTACAGATTCAATGTATTCCCATTTAAAATACCGACAGTATTCTTTACAAAGTTATTAAAAACAATTCTAACATTTGTATAGAACCACAATAGTCCAACAATGAATAAAGTGATCCTGAAGAAAATAAAGAAATAAATAAAGCTGGAGGTATTACAATAACTTATTTCAAAGTTACAAAGCTATAGAAATAAAAAAAGCATATAGATCAATGGAACAGAATAGAGAGCCCAGAAATTAATCCACACACATAGAGCCAATTGATTTTTGACAAAATTGCTGAAAACATACATTGGAGAAAGGACAGACTTTTCATTCAGTGGTGCTAATCTATTCAAGATTGATCAAATATCAAAATGATTGACCTGAAACTATGAAGTTGTTAGAGGAAAAAACAGAGGGGCCACTTCAAGACATTGGTATAGGCGATGCTGTTTTGGATAAGACCCCAAAAGTACAGGCAGCAAAAGCATGACTAGGAAATGGAATAATATCAAATTCAGAAGGTTCTGCACAACAAAATAAACCATCAGCTGAGTACAGAGAGATCAAACATAATGGCAGAAACTATTTGCCAGCTACTTTTCCAATAAGGATTAATATATCAAGAACTAAAAAAAAATCAACAACACAACAATAATCATTGCAATTAAGAAATGGGGGAAACATTATGCTGAGTGAATTAAGCCAGTCCCAAAGGGACAAATATCATATGTTCTCCCTGATTGGTGACAACTAACTGAGCGCACAATTTGGGACATGCTCAATGGACTTGCCCCAAATGGAGGAGTTAGAAATGTGCCAGGGGATTCCAATACAATCCCATCAAGATTGCATGTACCAATGCCATCTCACTAGTCCAAGTGATCAATTTCAGTTCACAATTGATCACATTGATAGTTTAAAGAGTCAAAGGGATCACACAAACAAGACTAGTGTCTGCTAATACTAACTGCTAGAATCAAAAAGGGAGAGAACGATCCAACATGGGAAGTGGGATACACAGCAGACTCATAGAAGGGCAGATGTCCTAAGTAGCAGTCTGGCCTCAGAGTTTGCCCTTAAGGCATTTGGATCTGGCTGAAGAGCCCATGAGAGTATTTTAACCATGGAAAGACAAGACACTCTGGAAAAAAAAAAGAAGAAGAAGAAGAAGAAGACCTAAATGAAAGATCTCTGTGAGTGAGATCCCAGTAGAAAGAACAGGGCCATCAAAGAAGGAGGTACCTTTCTCTGAAGGGAGGAGAGAACTTCCACTTTGACTATGACCCTGTCGGAATAAGATCGAAGTCAGAGAACTCAAAAGGCTTCCATACCCTTGGCAACTCATGACTAGAGCCTAGGGAGATTACTGACGCCACAAACAAGAGTGTTAAATTGTTAAGTCAACAGCAGGAGTCACTGTGTACCTGCTCCTCATGTGGGATCTGTCCTTAATGTGTTGTCCAATGTGAAGTAATGCTATAACTAGTACTCAAACAGTATTTTACACTTTGTGTTTCTGTGTGGGTGCAAACTGATGAAATCTTTACATAGTATATACTAAATTGATCTTCTGTATATAAAGATAATTGAAAATGAATCTTGATGTTAATGGAATGGGAGAGGGAGCAGGAGATGGGAGAGGTGTGAGTGGGAGGGAAGTTACGGGGGGGGAAGCCATTGTAATCCATAAACTGTACTTTGGAAATTTATATTTACTAAATAAAAGTTAAAAAAAGAAATGGGGGAAAGGATCTAAATAGACAATTTCAAAAGAAGAAATAAAAATGGCCAATAAATATATGAAAAATGCATAATATCACTAGCCATCAGGGAAATGCAAGTCAAATGTGAAGTAATGCAATAACTAGTACTGAAATAGTATTTTTACACCTTGTGTCTCTGCGTGGGTGCAAACTGACAAAATCTTTGCTTAGTATATACTGAATCAATCTTCTGTATAAAGATAATTGGAAATGATTAAAAAATTGGAAGTTACATAAAAATCAATCAATTTAAAAAAAATAATATCATGTAGGATCTCTGTCCTTAATGTGCTGTACAATGTGATTTAATGCTATAACTAGTACTCAAAGAGTATATTTCACTCTATGATGCTATGTGAGGGCAAATGGTTTAAACTCTTTTCTTAACACATACTAAACTGAGCTCCTGTATATAAAGAGAATTGAAAATGAATCTGGATGTGAATGAAAGGGGAGAAGGAATGGGTAAGGGGGGAGGGTAGCGGGGGGAGGGGAGGTATGGGTGGGGAAGCCATTGCAATCCACAAGTTGTACCTTGGAAATTTATATTCTAAATAAAAATCAAAAAAAAAAAAAAGCTGCCACAGGATATCAAACAATAACAAGCAATCAAGGCTCCCCAGGCTTGAATCCTGGCTTGTCTTTCATAAGTTAGATGACTTCATTCAAGTTATGTGGTCTCAATTACCAAATCAATGAAATGGATAAAATATTCTCTTACCATCTAAACTCAAAATATTTCTACTTAAAAAAACACATGTAATAAGTCATCTATAAAATGTTACACAAAAATAAATGATGGAAAAACAATGCAGCTGTAAAAGACCTACAATGTTCATTTAAAATTTTCTCAGAATCTTATGATTCTATATTTCTCATGGGTAGGCAGGAGATTAAGTGTACATTATAAACCGCAGGCTGTTGAAAACAAACAGAAACTAAAGGCTGATGGAATGCTAGATTTTATTTTTAAAGAACAAAATTGCTTAGCCCTAATTGAGAAAACCAACTTCCTTCACACATAGCCCACTTTGTGTGTGTGTGTGTGTGTGTGTGTGTGTGTATGTATGTGGCATGGACTTTGAGTATTTCTCATTTTGGGGTCAAAACCTTTGAACTATATGTATTTTCAATTAAGTAAGGTTCACTTTGTATCATATTTGTTGAAAAGGGTAAGTTTAAAATGCTGACATTTAAAAAATTAATTTACAAGGAAAGGAAAAAGCAGTTCAAATCTTACAAATCCATGTGACCTACTCCCCTGTTCTGTGGCCATCTGAGTATTGTAGGAGGGGACACATGGCTGCTAGCTCTCAGTAAGCACACAGGCAAAATTCTCCCTTGGGCTGAAAAAAAAAAACTCCATTAAAAACTACAAAAGAAATATCCACAAGCCCAGACTTTGTGCAATTATTTGAATTCCCTGCACTAATAAATATAAATGTCAACCAATCTTGCTTTCTTGTCCTTCATTTGGACAACCAAAGTGGACTGATCAATTTCTTTTTCTATTTCCGCTGAGTTCCCTCTCCCATGGTCTCTGGCCTTCCAACAGAGGTTCCAGGAAGTTGCCCCTAAGGGTGGGTATAGAGGTAGAGCACAATTTTAGAAACAAATGTCTGAGAGAAATATGATAGCTAGGTAGCTAGGTTTATTCATGGATTAAAACAAGCCATACTGTGTCCAGTAGCCACAGAGAGGGGGCCAGGGTGAGGGAAGATGGGGAACTATACAGTGGGCATCAGGCATGGGCCATCATTTGCAAGAAAGGAGCCATATTCACACTTCACTCAATTATGTTTCAGCCTTCACTAAAAGAGCAGTGACGCACAGCTGGAAAGAGTACAACTTTGTCCTTCATGTCTGGTATTTATAGTTTTCCTTACATTGGTCTGAATTTAGACCTTATGTCAGTTACATAAGACACCTCCCATATTCTGACTGTATGTCTACCACCTGTCATGCTGGTCTTTGGATTTAACAGCATTCTTAGGCCGGCGCCGCGGCTCAATAGGCTAATCCTCCGCCTTGCGGCGCCAGCACACCGGGTTCTAGTCCTGGTTGGGGAGCCGGATTCTGTCCTGGTTGCCCCTCTTCCAGGCCAGCTCTCTGCTGTTGCCTGGGAGTGCAGTGGAGGATGGCCCAAGTGCTTGGGCCCCTGCACCCGCATGGAAGACCAGGAGAAGCACCTGGCTCCTGCCATCGGATCAGCGCGGTGCGCCAGCCGCAGCGCACTGGCCACGGCAGCCATTGGAGGGTGAACCAACAGCAAAGGAAGACCTTTCTCTCTGTCTCTCTCTCTCATTGTCCACTCTGCCTGTCAAAAAATAAAAAAAAAAATTTAAAAACAGCATTCTTAATTGTCTATTCATAATAATGACCTGTATGCATATAACAGGTGAAAGGAAGCAGCTGTTCATTGTACAAGTGCATCCATTACATTGAAGAGTTAGGCACAGATATAAGTGTGCATATGCATGTATGTATTAGGCTTATCACACACCTGAGTACCCTTGAAGTTAACAGTATTGGATACTCCAGTTAAATATGAAGTCTCAGGCCCTTCTGATATGAAGACAAGTCCCTGGGTTTGGACTCTGCTCTAAGTGATATGAATGTCAGGGAGCCATGTCTTACAGCTGAAGGCAGGAGATTATATTGCTACCATTGTTGCTGTGCCCACTCAAATGGAATGAACTGGATCCCATGTGTACGTCTTCAAGAGCTCTCAGTAAGTGGTAACCCTAACACTATTGTGACTGAATCACTTTGTGACTTATCTGTCATCAGTCTCCAGGTTCTTTGGGAATCTAATTTTTCACTGTTAGCAGAGGTGTCAACCCCTTTCAGAGAATAAGAAACAGAGAACAAGACTGACATCCTAAGTCCTTGATAACCAATGACCAAGCATGCTTGCCATATTTTAACTAGGTTTCTGGTCATTCACTGATTCACTCAACCAAGTGTCAGACATTGATTCAAGGTTTATAGTGAGTATGGTACTAAATGGAAAATGTTTATAAGTAAATAATTAGTAAACAAACAAAGCAAATATGGTCTAGGCTTCCATGAGCTTGCAGACCACTA
Source organism: Sylvilagus floridanus (assembly GCA_949820135.1). Taxonomy (NCBI): domain Eukaryota; kingdom Metazoa; phylum Chordata; class Mammalia; order Lagomorpha; family Leporidae; genus Sylvilagus; species Sylvilagus floridanus. The sequence continues at coordinate 58,587,296 of OX463235.1, forward strand.
GGGAATCAGATGTTCTTTAAATAATCATATAAATAAGTTTAAATTTGTTTCATGGGAAAATATGAAGGAGAGGTGCATGGTTGTGTAATCTTGTGTAACAGACAGAGCTGATGTGATTGGGAACTTCTGGGAAGGCTTCCCAAAGGAAGTGATGCCTGAGCCGAGAAGACTGGAAGGTGTAGAATAAGCAAAGCAGATGACAAAGATGAGTGGATGAGTCCAAGATAAAAGAATCCAGGTAATGGGGGACAGAGAAAAACAGATGTGTGCATGTCCCATGATGGAAAGGAGATGGTACAATTTAAAACATTGATGGTGACTAAAGAGAAAGAAATAGATAATACGAACATGTTATAAAATGACATTAGAGAGAAGAGAAAAAAAAACATCTTTTGGTCTTGTAGGTTAAGTTCCGGATTTTGATTTTACTCCTAATAGCAACAAGTAAGCATTGAAGTCTCTTATGCAGGAGACTGGGCAAAGACGGCACCACAGCATTTAAATCCAAAATGATCCCTCTGGCTACCATATAGACCAGGAATTAGAAGGGGGCCCTAAACTAAATATGTTGGAAAGGCAAAGAGGAAGTATTCCAGGCAGAAGATTGAAAAACCAGCCACAACAGGAAATTACATGTGCCCTCCCATCAAAATGAACTCACAGTTTATTGGTTTTGAAATCGGTGAATCTGAGCTTTGGATAACAGCAGCTTTTTGGAAACTTCTTTTTAAAACGCCACAGCCCAACGATCATCTAAGCCCTGTCGGCTGTTTCAGTGCCTCTGAGATGTGCAGTCCTGTTTCAGTCCAAGATGTTAAAATCTGGAGCTGGGCTGTGGGGAAGGTGGAGGCCCTCTAGTTCCCACAGCTGAACATTAGATTTTTCTTTTGGCTGGATTCATCTGAAGATGAGTGAGTACAGCACAAGCTGATGGATATTCCTAGTCAATTTTAAATCAAGGTAAAGCTTAGTAGGATGCTTCAGGACTCCAAATGCTAAGGGTGAATTAATAGAGGCAAAAAACTAAACTCACTGTTAGTTGACTGGAACATAGTCACAGACGAAAATTCCATGGCACACAGAATCCGTGTTAGCTAACTTCCCTAGGGAAATGACCTTCTGGGTAAACTAGGGTAGTTTGTTGTAAACTCTTAAAGGCTGTGTTTTGTAATGACTTTTGTGTCCTGGGTGCCTGCAGATAATTCCTTTTAGTTTAATACAATTTGAATATTGTGAGTTTCAAATGTGTCAACTCATCAAAATATTTTCTTGTATCTTTTATGTCTACTGAGATACATGGGAGATAGGAAGGAAATATGTTTCTATTTGATATGCCTGAAACACCAGGGCAAACAGAGCCTGAATCAGGTGCCCAAAGTCATGCTGCTACTTACAGACTTAGGAAATGGTTTACGATTATTTATGAGTTAACTGTATTCAACTCTACTCAGTCCTGGTTGAGTTTCCATAACTTCCATAACTAAAAGTTACTTATCATATTTTTCAGAGTGAGAGAAAAGCTGCAGAAAAGCCAAGGCATCACTGTCCTTCCCTGTTTGACTCCACTCCAGTTTCACCTCTGTAAACGTTTTTTTTTTTTTTAAAGATTTATTTGAGAGGCAGAGTTACAGAGAGAGGAATAGGCAGAGAAAGAGGTCTTTCATCCACTGATTCACTTTCCAAATGGCTCAAATGGCCAGAGCTGGGTTGATCCAAAGCCAGGAGTCAGGAGCTTCTTCCAGATCTCCCGCGTGGGTGCAGGGGTCCAAGCACTTGGGCCATCTTCCATTGCTTTCACAGGCCACAAGCAGAGAGCTGGATCAGAAGAGGAATAGCCCAGACATGAACCAGCACCCATATGGATGCTGGCGCCACAGGTGGAGGCTTAGCCTACTGCACCACAGTGCTGGCCCCCATCCTCTGTAAACATTTTTACTGAGACCCTTATATTAAAAGATGAGCGGGCAGGAACTTCCCACTTCACCTCTGTACTGTCTGCCCTCTGGTTAGGCATTCTCATACTTAAGCCATTCTCACAGAGAACATGAGAGATGATCAGTATTCATAATCCATAGTCAGGAAAACCATGTGTATAACTGAGGGTTACTGCAATTTAACGCATCAAAATTCATCTCTCTCAAACTGGCAAACATCTATCTATCATGTAAAATTCCTCAGATGTAACGTCCTTTAGACATATGTACTCACAGAGACAAGACTGAGAATACCAGCTCACCAAACAAGTGCCTGGGAAAGTCACAAAAACCACATGAAATCCATATAAAGAGTCTCCAAGGGGGCACTGACTTCTGTAATAGAAAAACTAATCCATCAAATGGCCGCAATGAAGCCAAGATTAACCTCAGCAATGAAAGGTGTGTGAACCTATCAGTCCCTGTAACATGGGTTCAGAGAAGAACTGGAAAATAAATGTTACAGTAACTCAGTCCTGGCAGTCTCTGTCCAGGAACCAGACTCCCAGACGCCCCTGAGAGCGTCAGAGGCCCACCACACACAGAAACCAGGCTCTCCTGTCAGATCCCGGGCCATGCCAAGTTCCACAGTGAGTCTGACTCAGGCTTCGTCGACATTTTGTCTTGGAAAGGAGCTTACGGGTCATGCAGCAAAAACTACATTGTAGGGAAATTACTAACACTACCCATTTTCGTAAATAGCACACAAGTCCGTGTGTGTTTTACGGGTATGGAGAAGTGTGCTGGCCAATGCAGCCCAGGCTGTTGACATGGGATACCCTGGGGGTGCAGCGGAGTCAGGGACAGGAAGAAATCAGCAGGATGGAGAGAGGAGGGGCACATGAGGGGAAGTGAGGAGTTCACCAAACATACAAGGGAGCTGGAGTGCTCTGAAACACAAGAACCATCACAAAAATGAGAGTCCAGTCTGTTAAAACGTGATAAGGGGCCTGAAACAGAAATTGGAATTCTACCCCAACGCAAACATCTCCTGCTTATCTTACTCAGGTTTCTTACATCTCTGGGAAAGAGACCTTTACATTCGCACGTAGGTAAACACAGAGGACTGGCCTGGGAAATCAATTCTTCCAGAAAGATCCAAGAAAATTCTCCTTGTTTTTCTTTTTTTTCCCCCACAAAGGCCTAAATGTAAAGTAGTATATTTCACATAAATGTCAAATAAAGTTTTTATTGAGTAATATATGTTACAATATAGAAATCATTAAATATATAACTTGCTTTTTATAAAATGAACACATTCATTAGCTACCAGCCATCTCAAGTAACTGAAAATTCTTGTATTCCTGAAATCCCATCACTCGCTCTCATGAGGTAACAATTATTCTACCTTCTGTCACCATAAATTAATTTTACCTATTTTTGCAGTTTAGTTAAATGCAGTCACATATTATCAATTTTTTCAGTCTGAGAATATATATGCATAAACACAAATATTTTAAGCCCTAATTATATGTTATATTTTTATATACATACATATATATTAAAAAGTTTAATAAGTTAGGCATAGCAGAAATTAGTAATAAAAATATTCTGTGGTAAAATTTATTTAAAATTTTTATTTCTTGATTTTTTTTCATTTAGTGTTTGCTTAGCTGACTATCAGTAACTGATACTGTAGTAGAAGAAACAGCAGCTAAGGCACAATTCTTAGATACAATGAGAAGTGGAAGACAGTTTGGCATTGGTTGTACAGATATTTGGCTACAGTAGTTAATGTCAAATGTCAAGTCAGTACCAATCAATGTATACTCCAAACAGCAGTGTATGAAGGACCAGTTGCTACACATTATCAATACTTGATATTCTTTTGTTTTCAATATAGATCTTCTTGTAGTACACAGTAATAGCATACAGTTTTAAGTTATATTCTATTGATAAGTAGTGATAAAAATTTTTTAAAATGCTTATTGTTGGCTGGCGCCACAGCTCAATAGGCTAATCCTCCGCCTGCGGCGCCGGCACTCCGGGTTCTAGTCCCAGTCGGGGTGCCAGATTCTGTCCCAGTTGCTCCTCTTCCAGGCCAGCTCTCTGCTGTGGCCAGGGAGTGCAGTGGAGGATGGCCCAAGTGCTTGGGCCCTGCACCCCATGAGAGGCCAGGAGAAGTACCTGGCTCCTGCCTTTGGATCAGCGCGGTGTGCCGGCCACAGCATGCTGGCCGCAGCAGCCATTGGAGAGTGAACCAACGGCAAAGGAAGACCTTTCTCTCTCTGTCTCATTGTCCACTCTGCCTGTCCAAAAAAAAAAAAAATGCTTATTGTCTAATTGGTTATCCTTTTGGAAAAGTCCCTGTTTAAATAATTTGTGCATTGCAGGGGTAAGTTAGTTATCTCAGGAGTGAGTTCCGGATAAAAGAATGACTTTAGCCCTGTGTGTATATGTGTGGGAAAGTGTGTGATACTCCCACCTTTTCACTTTTTGCCATAGGATGGCACAGCAGGAAGGCATTCACTAGATGTGGGTCCCTCAATCTTGCACTTCCCAACCTCGAAAGTACAAGAAATAAATACCTGTTCTAATTCTTCAGAAAATAGTGCTGTAAGAGGATCTCAGTATATCATACCAGTTTCTATAAAGTATCAGGGAAGCTGCCGAATGTATTTGCGAGGACCCCTGGAAGTTGTGTATCTACCAAAGAATGAGATGGCTCTATTCAGGAAACAACAGTGGTAGCGGTGTTGGATCCTCCCATGTGACTCTGTAATGGGAACCACAGCGCTATCAGCACAGGACAAAACCAGTCTATGATGAAAGGCAGTTGCACATGTCCTATTTTCAGCATCCAAGTAAGTTCTTGGTCCTCTCTGAAGTCCCTTCCAAGAGGGGCTGCACTGCTACAAGCTGAAGCTATCCTACCAGACCATCTGGAAGACACTATTCCCAGGATATGTGGTGTCAACTGTGCCCCATAGGCTTCTGTTCATCTCAAACCTGAGTTCAGGGCAACTTTAAGACATACAGATATCTGCAACATGGCAGGACATGGTGAGCCTCCTCCCCTTATCTGCTCAGAGATGTTTTACTAAAGCACAGGCATCTACCCAAAGATGTGGATCTGGGCCTTCCTGCAGGCCAAGGCAACAGCAACCCTGGGTTTGCTCTCTGCTGGAGGATGACCAGTCATCATGGATAAGAGAATGCTGCATAAAGCTCTGGATTTTCCAAAAACTCAGGCCTGTCAAGGCCAGATGCCAAAGAGACTAGACTATAGACTACCAAATCTTTTGTCTAGGCACATGGTGTTTGTCAGATGAAATGCAGATGGCTGGTTTTCAGATCCAGAACTTCCCATAATGACATCACAAAATGATTTTATCTTTCATTTGCAAATGGGCCATAGTGCCATACAATTTTCAGTTTATGTCCTCTGTACTTAGTACAGAACAGTATATACAAGGCAGGAGGGACATCTGGCCTCTGCAAGCAGATAAACAACTATAAGCTGGGGCCTCTTTATGCACGTAAATATGGTAGTAGAGAGAGGCTCAGCATCTTGACACATTGTGTTTTGGATGTCCTGTTTGGATGACTAAGGGCACTGTTAGGCTGTTACCACTCTATGGTAGCTCTAGGAACTGCCTTGGCAGGCTTTGGCAGGAAAATTCTGGAACTGCTAAATGGCACACATCTTTTAAGTAATTTTGAACGACTTTTAAAGATCACTCAAGGCTGGCACTGTGGCTCACTTGGCTAATCCTCTGCCTGTGGCACCAGCACCCTGGGTTCTAGTCCCAGTTGGGGCACCAGATTCTGTCCCGGTTGCTCCTCTTCCAGTCCAGCTCTCTGCTGTGGCCCGGGAAGGCAGTGGAGGATGGCCCAAGTGCTTGGGCCCTGCACCCACATGGGAGACCAGGAAGAAGCTCCTGGCTCCTGATCAGCGCAGCGCTGGCAATGGTGGCCATTTGGGTGGTGAACCAATGGAAGGAAGGCCTTTCTGTCTCTCTCTCACTGTTTAACTCTGCCTGTCAAAAAAAAAATCACTCAAAAGATAAAACATCCAGTTATGTAATAAGAAAAAAAAATGCTTTTGTTAAAGAGTAGTAGGAAGATTAGGAATAAACCTACACAACCATTTTTTCCTGGTAGCAAAATATGTACTAGCTTTGTTAAAAGGGAGAAAAGGCATGATACATTCATTGGAAAAATAAAGAAGTGCATAAAATGATAAAAAATAAAGCCATAATAATTTTCTTGTCCAGCAATTTAATTTTTAGTAGATTGATCAACACGATCTTAATAAGAACGCACATGGACACATACACACTGTCACTTCCACTACCACACAACACTGGGATCACTGCCCTGTTGTAGCACTTTGCTGTCAATGTTTTCAATACCTTTTGAAAATTTTACAGCTAGCATCACTTGGTAGACTTGTCCAAGTCATTCAACCATTTGTTTGAAATTGATATATGATCCCTTGCCTTAGATGGCTATGTCATCCCCTTTACAAATTTTTAGGCTGTTGAAAATCTAAGGGGTTTCACAGAAGTCTGTCGAGGTGCTCTATGAAGAAGAGGTACCTGAAAAAAATCCAGGCAGTCCCCTGGGGGTATGAGGCCCAGTTATATGTTTTTGGAAATACATTGTACACCTGGATCTCGATTTCTTTACCTGTAAATTAAAGGTGGGCAGACCTGATGATGCCAGTTGATACTTCTGGTTCAGAGCATGGTATTTTTATGATTCTATTAAATATATCATTGGTATTGCTGAACATCCATGCATATGTACTCAATACGTTTGGCCTGTGGAAATTATTTCAGTTCTCAGGAGAGGATACAGCATGCATTCAAGTGCAGCTGACTCCTAATGGAAGACTTCTTACTACACTTTAGTGGTGGATGAGGTTGAGGACTGAGCTGCTGAAGCAGAGTCATGGAATAACATAAGATAAAATGAAAAACCAGAAGCCTGTGGAAGTTCCTGGGGCAAGGCTTGCACGGTACAGGGAAGCCCTGACTCAGAGGTGGTGGCTGCTCATGCGGGCGACGTGCGACGTTAGTACTGAAGGGCCTGGAGCAAGGATGTTAAGAATGAAAACCAAACCAGAAAACTATTGCATGGCTGTAGGGCCTGGGATGCTCACTGGTCTGGAATTCTCAGTAATGAGCCATAATCTCTCTTTGATTTTTAAGGCAGATCAAAGTTCTTGGAAAACACCTTTTTTTTTTTTTCTAAGACCCTAAAGAACAGCAAAACCCAAGGCAAGCAGACCAGTTTTGAGAGGGAAGTGCAGGTTTCGAAAGAGTTGCTAAGAAATCCAATTTGAGCTTCAGACACTAGACCTCAGGCTAAAGACAACCTATATTGCTGCCTCATTTCCTATTTCCTTTTTAACCTCAAGCAACAAGGGAAAGGAAATGAAGTGTCTCAATTACCTTGTTAGAGTAGAAGAGAATAAAGCAATGGAGTAAGGGATGACACAGGAGAAATGCTCTTAAAACTCCATAGTTCCTTGAAATCAGCCTCTAGTCCTCTGTTTGGAAGGAGAAACAGCTGAGGCCTCTGGTCAGACCTGAGCTGGCTTGGAACCTGATCCCTGCCTCAAAGTAACACTGCCCACCTAGTCTTTGTTCCATCCTTCAGCAGCCACAGTCTTTTCTCCAGGTGAAAAATAGGTCAAATTCTGTCACGAATTCAAACGCAGAAGTGACTCACAGAAAGAAGTACCAAAGGCCCTCTTCTGTACCATCTGACACCAGCCTCCTGCAATATTTATGAAGTGTTATTACACTGTGGGCACTTTTATGCTTCCTTAAGTCTTTCAATGTATGTGAAATTACAGATCACTGAAATCCATCTAATGAGGATGCGACTCTCACATTTTGGAGTTAAATCTCCCAAAAGTTATAATCATGAATTCTCCTTATTAACTTCCAGTCTTTGTATGTAAATTGAAGCATTAAAAATGAGATACAGATCAAAGTTTTAATTTTAGTCCCATGCCTCAGATTTAATTTAAAAGTCTTAAATTATGCAGAGAATTGCATCTCTTTATTCTTACAGCTGTTTAAAACAGATTTAATTATCTTCTGTAACATGCAGACACTACTTATGCTAGCAGTTCTCTCAGATAAATGCCTTTCAAATTGGTTTTGTTGAGTTCTTAAGACCTATGAGGGCCTTCTGTATCCATCCTATGCCTTGAGGCTCTTACACTGGACTTCTCTAGGAAACTTCTCTAGGAAGCTGATTTATTATGTTGAAAGTTTATAGGCTCATTAGGGGCTTATTAGTGATCCACAGGGCATACATCTTGAGAGTATCCAGAATGAAAGATGCTACTCCTCATTGTAGGGCTGGGTCTCGGGACAAAACACCTTCAGCTAGCTCCCTAAAATTCAGGTGTAGATTGAAAATGGTTTCTTAGACACAACTTCTTGGACTCTTCACTCCCCTCTGGGTTGGTATTTGGATCAGTTGTTCTTTATTGTTAAGGAAACAGTGATGTAGAGTGCATTGTCTATGCATGTGTGCATGTTCTTGAATTTGTGATATAGATCTAGCGTGGAAGCAAGACTGATCCTTTGCCTTGTTACTTCTAATAAAGTTTCTTTCATGAGCGCACACTTGGAAAGAATCTGCAAAGCAGCAGGAATGGAATTTCTGCAATGGAACTTCAGCAGTGTCACCACAGTTGCATGGTTCTCGCAGTAACACATCAGGTAAGGTATTCTATGAACCTCTAGAGGAGTTGTGTTATGAATTCACGTTTCTCACGTTGATTTTGAAGTGACTTCATACAGTCCATTTCTTGGGTATGTTATACTACTAGAGGCATGTGAAACCATGAGCTAATTTCAATGCACCTAGCATTTGATTTACTTCTGTCTTTTCCTTTGCTTTGTTTTCATTGTTATTTTTGTCTTAGAATTAGGACTTGTACTAGTAAAGGAAGATACCAAGATTTCAGATAAAGACTTCTAACACCTTTTGGATGTTATTTTAACTTTTAAGGTTTTTGGCTTTTAAGTGGACTTGAGTTCTATACTCTTAGAGAAAGCCTAACCAAATCCACATACATTTATTGAGTTTCTATCAATATGTTAGGCACATTTATCAGAGATGCTAAAGCTGCAACCGGGAGTGCATGATTCTATTAGTGATAATTACAGATTATTGGGAGATGTCTCAAGATATAAATTGCAATATAATGAATTGGTTTTTACTTTTTAATGTTCAATGAATACAAATTTTTCATACTGTCTACTTTATGTGGTTATATTTTTACTTAAAACAATATAGTAGAGGTCCTATTTAACTTAAAATGTTTTCTCACAAAATAAAGTGTGTCAACTTGTGAATGATTCACTAGTGAATGATAACTGCATAATAAAAATGGATACTAGATAAAATATTAAAGAATAAATACACACACACACACACACACACACTCCTCTCTAATTATTTGACAAGGCAGTTTATCCTTTAGGTCTCTAAGGCTTTAGTTGATATGCACAGGAGATGGAAGTACACGAAGGGGTTTGTGTATAAGTAACTGAGAAAAAAAAGGTAGGATTTCATCAGTTCCTCACCCAAGCCAGCCCCACAGATTGAAGAATAGACGAATCAACCACGGATCAGAGGCACAAGGATTTGGTTTCCAAATGACAAAATACAAACATACATTATCTATAAGAATCTTTTGCCCAGTTCTACATTAAGCATACTATGGTATCATATCAGAAGAAAACAGGGACCTCCGGGTACCTTTGGCATATGGGACTTGCTCTATTGCAGGTATCAGAAGCATGTTATAATGTTCCCACAACTATGAAAAATTGGTCACAGGTATGCATTAAGAGTCAGACACTTATTTCCAAAGTTAGTGTAGCAGCATCAAGTTCAAGTGATGAGTACACTTGAAGGTGTCATGAAGAATACAGAAATTAAATATGAGGTGTTTTTTTTTGCTTTGGGTTTGGATTTATTTACTTTTAAAAATTATCACACTCTAATTGATACCCAAACTGCTGGAGAAATTTGGCAAACTATATACAAATTCTATATTCCTTGGGTGCTGCATTCATTCCCCAAGTTTTGCAATATCATTTAGCATGAGTAAAACAATGCCAGACAGAGTTGGCATTCAATAAAGGCACAGTGTTTGCAAAGAGGGGGAAACCCTAAAGAGGATTTAGCATCTCTCTTCTCCGAAAATTTTTTGAAACAAACTGATGCCAAGCCATAAATATTCTCAGAAAATCCAGAAGAAAAATGTTGGTGGAGTTATTGATGAGCATCTAAGCACACAGAAGCAGCCTTAGTGAAAACTGGCATAGACAGAGCTGAATTGGCCTTTTCTTTCTATTCCTTGGTCTTTATCACTAGATGCTCTTAGCTAAGGGTTTTTATGGAGGTTTAGAAACTACATTCGGTTTCTTCCAAGAACTTGATCCTTGTGACCACAAAAAGCAATAGAAAATGAAGATGTCAGAGTCAAGATTTGACTCCTGGCTCTATTAATTAGTAGCTGTGTGACCAAGGATGAGTCCCTTTGCATCCACGTATCTCAATTGGGTCACCTCTGAAATGACAATCATGACAAAACTTACTGGCCGATGGCTGCCGTGACATCTAATTGAGATAAAGCAGGTAGCCTTACAGATTGAAACAGGTTGCTCAATGAATGTTAGATATCTGAATAGTTACTATCATTGAGTAAACTGTCAATGCTCCCCAGCTTCTAAATGACTCTACAAATGTTTATTCTGCATCATTTGTCACATGCACTGCCCATGCCTATGTGTGTAGTCCCAAGAGCAGCAGAGAGACTTGTTTCTGCGAGAAGTCTGAATCAGTAGCACGGAATCCCACAGTCAAATGTGGTGTCCCCAGAGTCTATTCATATGAGGAGGATTCTTTGATTTGGCTCTCTGCACCAGGAGACAAGGGACTCCACAGACCACATCTGACAGCTGAAGGCAGCACATTTTATCCCTGCTGTTGTAACTTTGTCCAACCAACCGAAATGAACAGGCTTATTATTTGTGTTTACCTTCTTGAGCGTAGAAGTCATGAATTTACACATCTTTGAACCAGATCCCCCAATCTGTTCCCACACTCCCTCAACCCAGTATGAGATGCCTGATAATTTATGTTACATGGAAAGCATGGCCCATGTCCCTGGTGCTTGTCCTGCATTATCTGTGCAAAAGCTGGAGCTGAATGGGAGTCAGTGTTCTAATACCAGATCTTGCTCTACTGTGTTCTTAGAAATGAAACAAAACCTGGTCTCTGCCTCCGTACAAACACCTGCTGCTTCAGAAGATGATAATCAGGAAAGGGCTCAGGATGACCATACAGCGAAGTCCAGGGTTTCCTGCCTCTTCCACCAAGTTGCTCCAGAGCAGCTATGTCTACAGGTCAGCCTGAGGAAGAGCATCAGAAGTGGTGGGAGAGAAGCAGGAACATAGCGGGACATCTGTAACAGACACAGTCGCTTAGAGTGAGGAGAAAGGGGAACGAACTCTGACAAAGGCCCTGGGGGCAGAGGATTCCCTGTTGCCAGGCGGAGGGTGAATAGGAAAGAGCCCATCTGATAGATCTGTTGTCTCGGTGATCCTCTATCCCGGGTCAGCATCCGAGTGAGCAGTGTCCCTCAAACACTCTGGGCTCCCAGACTTGAGCGGAGGAACCCACATGGTTCCCTCATCCACTCGTCAGAGCAGGGACTGTGGTGGGCAAGGCGTCATCTTGAGAGGGCAGTCGCTCACAAGAAGCACTTATGGATCCTCTTTCAAGGGGCCCTGCAGATGTTCCTACAAGCCAGCAGGACGGAGTGAGCCCCGGGGGTTCAGCTGGGCCCAGCAGGGCAGCAGCATCCCTGGAGCCAGTCCCACACAGCACTCCGTGTTGTGGGTGAACAGCTGGGCAAGGCGGCTGGGGCAGCCCCTTGTACTCTGGAAATAAGGAGGCATGCTCTGTCAGAATCGAGAGCTAAGCTCTTTCCCGTGACCTCCTCTCTCTATTGCCACTCTTTTTTGAAAGTTTCTATTTACTTCATAATTTATGAAGGATTCAGATAGAGAAAGAAGGAGAGAGAATGAGGGAGAGCTCCCATGTGCTAGTGCACTGACTCAAATTCCTGTAATGGCTGAGACTGGGATGGGCCAGAGATGGGAGCTGGCTCTCATAGAGGTATAGGACCCCAGTAACTTGAGCCATTGCTGCTGCTGCCCATGGTCTGTATTGGTAGGGAACTACAGTAAAAGGAACCAGAACAGGACTTTGATGTGAGGTGTGGGTGTTTTAACCACTGTCTTAGGGTGGTGCAGTGAGTTAAAGTCCTGGCCTGAAGCGTCGGCATCCTATATGGGCAGTGCTTCTAGTCCCGGTTGCTCCTCTTCTGATCCAGCTCTCTGCTATGACCTGGGAAAGCAGCAGAAGATGGCCCAAGTCCTTGGGCCCCTGCACCCATTTGGGAGACCTGGAAGAAGCTCCTGGCTCCTGGCTTCGGTTCGGTGCAGCTCTGGCCATTGCGGCCATCTGGAGAGTGAACCAGCAGATGGAAGACCTCTCTCCCTGTCTCTACTTCTCTCTGTAACTCTGTCTTTCAAATAAATAAAATAAATCTATTAAAAAAAAACCTGTCTTAAAGCTACACTAAACATCTGTCTCCATCTTGTCATTTTTAACACACAAAATACTGGAGATTTTTATGGAGATTGCATTGAATTTAAGATGAACATGGAAAAAACTGACATATTTTCATAATATTGAGTCTTCCAATTCATAATCACAGTATGTCCCTTTATTCATTCATTTATCTTCAAATTTCTTTTTTAATTTATCCACTTAAAAATATTGTAGTTTTTTGAAAATAAGTTGATTTAACAGAAAATATTTGTTGATTTTGCTGTAATTTTAAGTTTTATATATATATGTACATGAGCATATACATATATGTATATATGAATATATACATATATTTGATTTTCTATTTGCTTTTAAAATTTTTAAGTCCACATATCCAGATTTACTCTAATTCTAAAGCAAATAAGATGTGTTGTAAATGAATTAATACTGAAAATCATACCAAAAAATAGAATATAAAGTTTAGGAACAAATCCACACACATATGGCTAACTGATTTAGGACAAAGTTTCACAGTAATTCATTGTGAAAGAATGGTTTTTGATTATATTGGGCCAACAGGATAGGTGCGTAGAAAAATATACAAACGTTAGATTGTCCCTGAGAACTTTCTTCAAGATGAATCACATTCATGTAAAAACTAAATGGAAAATTTGTGGCATGACATGTTCATGATCTAGAGTTAGACACAGACTTTTTTTTTTTTTTTGACAGGTAGAGTTAGTGAGAGAGACAGAGAGAAAGGTCTTCTTTCCATTGGTTCACTCTCCAAATGGCTGCTATGGCCGGTGCTGCGCCGATCCGAAGGCAGGAGCCAGGTGCTTCCTCCTGGTCTCCCATGCGGGTGCAGGGCCCAAGCACTTGGGCCATCCTCCACTGTCTTCCCAGGCCACAGCAAAGAGCTGGACTAGAAGGGGAACAACCGGGACTAGAACCAGGTGCCCAAATGGGATGCCAGAGCTGCAGGCGGAGGATTAACCAAGTGAGCCACGGTGCCGGCCCCAGACAGACTTCTTAAGCAAAAATCACTAGTTTATGAAATGTAATTGCTGACAGTATGTGAGTTTATAGTCCCCATTCTAGTATTTGTTTTCTATTTATCTAACCATACTATGTTTCTTTCTCCCTTTTTCTTGCCTTATTTTGGATTAATAAAAGACTTATTTTTGGAAAATAAAGGTGAAGAAATTTCTTGGCTTGATGTAATCTCATTTGTCAATTTTTGCTTTAATTGCCTGGGCTTCTGGGGTCTTTTCCAATGAAGTCTTTGCCTATTTACTTTATTCCAATTTCCCTTTCAGATGAATAGCTTGATAATTAAGCATTCTGCTATTATTCTGCTAGTTGTTGCTCTAAATATTAAAGTACATATCACAGATATGTTGGAGTCTAATAAAATTAATACTTTTAATTCTTCACAAACATTTCATGGGATTTAAACTACCTTAACTCTCTTTAACTTCCTCCACATACTATGTTCTTATTCTAACATAATTATTTTTGCATTTTAAATCCCGTGGCTGATTATCATTTTTGGTCTGCAGAGTGGTCATTTACTTCAATTTGTCTACGTAGATATCTTCATTCTTGCTCTTCATTCCTTCTATTACTGTGTCCCTATGTGTGGCATGTGGATGGGTGGGTGTAGCAGTATGACTAAGCAAACACATTTGCACATGGTTTTATCTGGGATCATTTTCTTTGTTATCCTTCTTAGAGTTTGCTGATTGTCTTAAACAATTTGTTGATATGCTGATCATCATCAATTCTGAAAAATCCTTATCTATTATTTCTTCAAAAACGATTCTCAACTCTTCTCTCCTCCACTTCTGAGATGAAATTACATTTCACTCCACCATTTGCCTTTTATTTTGTCTCTATTTTCTCTACTCTTCTTCCTATGCTCCAGATGCTGTATTTGGTTTTTACTGTCATTTCTTCTATTTAACTGATGGTCCTCACATGTGGATTCAATCTGCTGTAAACTCATCTGTGTTTCTAATATCAGTTTTTATATCTTTATTTCTACAACTTCCATTTGATATTTATTATTAATTGCTGCTCTAGGGCTTAATTCTCCATATTGTCTCAAATCTTGAGCATATGAATTGTTAATTTTAAAGGACATTTTTAATATGTACTACATCTCAGCCCACAGTTGTATGTTTTCTGTAATTTTTTTTCCTTCTTGATCTTATTCTTTGATATAGGTAGATTTTTTTTAATGCCTAACATTTTACATGAAAAAAAAATCTCTAACCCCTGGCTTATCCATTTTTCTGGGAAGAGAATTAATTTTAGTTAATAACAGACATCTCAGTGTTGGCGAAAATCACTTTAACCCATTTGAGATTGGATTTTTAAATCAGACTGGATTTTTAAAAAGATTTTATTTATTTATTTATTTATTTGAGAGGTGGAGTTAGAGAGAGAGTGAGGGAGAGACAGCCACTGAGGTCATCCATTTGCTGGTTCATTCCCCAAATGGCTACAACAGCCAGAGCAGGGCTGATCTGAAGCCAGGAGCCAGGAGCCTCCTCCAGGTCTCCCACATAGGTGCAGGGGCCACGCGCTTGTGTGATCTTCTACTGCCTTCCGAAGCCATAAGCAGAGAGTTTATGGATCAGAAGAACAGCAGCTGGGTCTCGAACCAGAACCCATATGGGATGCTGGCACTGTACAGAGAAGCTTAGCCTACTATGCCACAGCACTGGTCCCCTAGATTGGATTTTTGAGGGACTTACTGCCTGGTCTAATTCTGGCTAAATCCTTATGCCTAGCATAGAGCTTCTGAGGAGTCCCAAGAAGCAAGTCTTAGATTGTTCACTGGGGTCCTCCTCCTTGAAATGCCTTGAACATTTCTATCTCCCCAGAACGTAACACCTCTGAGAACTTTGCTTAACTTCTCATTCTCTTAGTGACTGCTTCCTATTTTGCTGTATTGCTTAGATACTGCCAAATACCGCAGGGATCTTGTGCCACTTTTCACACTTCCTCTGCTCTGTAGAATTTGACCTCAACATACTTCAAACTTTGAAGTCCACTTTTTTTCTCCAAAGCTTTCTAAGTTCACTAAAGCTCTTTAGCTAACACTTTCTGGCTACATTCTCGAGGAGAAATACAGCATAAAATGTGAAACTTAATCCAATGACCTCCCCATCCCCCAAAAGAGAATTTCAGCTTCCCAATCATCTTAATAGTTCTTGCTTGCTCCTCTCTTCCCTTCCCTTCCCTCTCTTTCTCCTTCTCTCTCTCTCTCTCTCTGCACCTAGGCTTCTCCTTCCAAATATGTACACACATATTTAGTTTGCTGCAAGCTAATCTATCATAGCCTCAGGCAGATCCCCAAAGAATTTACTTAACGTGAAATACAAGTAACTCCAACTGGCCTAAATCGATCTGTGTCTTTCTAGCTCCAACTGAAGACTTTTTTAGTACTTCGAATGTGGGAGTGGCTGCAAGGATCTCAGTCAGGAGACAAGTTATGAAAGTACACTCAGCGACAGCAGTGTCTTCAAGAGGCCCTTTGGCCACAGCATCGCAGCATCTGAACTCGTTTCACAATTATTTTTCTTCTAAAAATTAAGATACTCATGATACAAATCCTAATTGCTTCATCTTCTCTCATTCAATTCACACTCCAGAATCTGTGAATTCTCTGTCCCCCAGCCTTAATCTTATTTTTGTATTTTTAATTATTTTCCTCAAAGCACAATGCATAACTTGTGAACTTGTTTAGAATGCATATTCTGGGGCCAGCGCCGTGGCTCACTTGGTTAATCCTCTGCCTGCGGCGCCTGGTTCTAGTCCCGGTTGCTCCTCTTCCAGTCCAGCTCTCTGCTGCAGCCCAGAAAGGCAGTGGAGGATGGCCCAGGTGCTTGGGCCCTGTACCCGCATGGGAGACCAGGAGGAGGTACCTGGCTTCCTGGCTTCGGATTGGCACAGCGTTGGCCATGGTGGCCGTTTGGGGAGTGAACAAATGGAAGGAAGACCTTTCTCTCTGTCTCTCTCTCTCAGTGTCTAACTCTATCATCAAATAAAAAATTAAAATAAAGAATGCATATTCTTGGGACCCACCTTTGGGGATGTGGCCAAGAAAACTTGTGATTGCAACATACTCTACTGTGATACATGTTAAAGACAGAGCTACTGGGCTATCAGGAAAGGAAATTGGAAGTCAATGTTATTTATGAATCCTCAAGTCAGTAGGAGGATACTTGAGGAATTTCTGGGAAAATGGAAATAAAAGGTAAGTTTATCATGGGACAAAAAATTTTGAAGTCCAGGAGCGAGTGTTTGGTGCAGTGGTTAAGATGCTGCTTGGGGGCCGGCACCACAGCTCACTTGGCTAATCCTCCACCTGCAGCCCTGGCACTCTGGGTTCTAGCCCTGGTTGGGGCACTGAATTGTGTCCCAGTTGCTCCTCTTCCAGTCCAGCTCTCTGCTGTGACCCGGGAAGGCAGTGGAAGATGGCCCAAGTGCTTGGGCTCTGCACTCGCCATGGGAGACAAGGAGGAAGCACCTGGCTCCTGGCTTTGGATCGGCACAGCGTGCCAGCTATAGCAGCCATTTGGGGGGGTGAACCAACGGAAGGAAGACCTTTCTCTCTGTGTCTCTCTCTCTCTCACTGTCTAACTCTGCCTGTCTAAAAAGAAAAAAAGATATTGCTTGGGCTGCCTGCAAGCCACGCTGGAGAGCCTGGGTTTAGGTCTCAGCTCCGTTTCTAACTCTGGCTTCATGCTAATGGGCAACCCGGGAAGCACCAGAGGATGGCTCAAACGCCTGTGCCCCGGCCACCC
This sequence comes from Sylvilagus floridanus, assembly GCA_949820135.1. Classification (NCBI taxonomy): domain Eukaryota; kingdom Metazoa; phylum Chordata; class Mammalia; order Lagomorpha; family Leporidae; genus Sylvilagus; species Sylvilagus floridanus. The sequence goes on from OX463235.1 coordinate 58,604,685, forward strand.
ATATGGGAGTCCTGGATGGAGCTCTGGGTTCCTGTTTCAGTCTGACCTAGTCCATGTCTATTGCAGACATTTGGGGAATGAAGCAGTGGATAGACAATCCCTCTGTCTCTGTCTCTGACTTACTCTCTTTTCTGTCTCTCTGCCTTTCAAATAAAATGAAAAAATAATTTTTGAAGTCCCTGCCTATTAGGGATCTCAACAAGCTCATGAAAAGTGCCTATGAGGGTAAAAGCTGAGGGGGGATTTCAAACATTTAAAATCAGCTGACACGGGGAAAGTGGGACTCCTTTGTTTAACAGCTGAGAGAACGTCATGAAAGCACTTTTCCTGTGGCCAATGTCTTCCTTGTTTACAAGATGACAAAAATGTTTACATACACTGTACATCCTACAATACATAGGATGCATTTCATCTTATTTACCATCTAAATAGTGAGATATTACAACCATAACTTGGCAAATAATAATTGCAGCACCTCATAATTATATCCCTGAGGTGTTACAAAAAAATCTCAAGTATTGAAGTGAGAGATTATATTCAGTTATGGTTACATTGGCCTTAGTGCTATACTCACAGGTATGATAAACATGTGTCCTTTGGAAAACAAATGTCAAGACTTCAGGCTGAGAAGGGGAATAATCATTAGCATCTTCTAAGGAGGGCTGAGTACGTAATTTTTCTAGGAATAGCAATAATGTCTTCTGAGAATTCATTTTCTTTTCTTTTCTTTTTTTTTTTTTTTTTTTTCAGGCAGAGATAGACAGTGAGAGAGAGAGAGAAAGAGAGAGAGACAGAGAGAAAGGTCTTCCTTCTGTTGGTTCACTCCCCTAATGGCCACTACAGCCGGCGCTGCACCAATCCGAAGCCAGGAGCCAGGTGCTTCTCCTGGTCTCCCATGGGGTGCAGGGCCCAAGCACTTGGGCCATCTCCACTGCTTCCCGGGCCACAGCAGAGAGCTAGACTGAAAGAGGAGCAATCGGGACAGAATCTGGTGCCCCAACCAGGTCTAGAACCCGGGGTGCTGGCACTGCAGGTGGAGGATTAGCCTAGTGAGCCGTGGCGCCAGCCAAGAATTCATTTTTTTAAATGTACAATGAGGAAAACTTAAGTATAAACTGAATCCCAAGAAGAGATTATGTAGGAGTGAAGAACCTCCTGCAGTAAAAACAACGAACTGAGGAAATGTGAAATGGTAATAACAACAACAAGCATGACACTAAAAGCAGAATAAAACAACAACATTAAACAGCGTGTAACATCGGGAAAGTTGAAGTATGTAAAGCAAATTACAGTTTGCTAAGAAAAATCACTGGCTCGGGAAAGAAGGCCAGAGGGGTGACAGGAATGACTCTACCTCTTCCAGCTGCACCATCAGAGTAACGTTGTGTCCCTGCTCTGCCGTCAGCTTGCCGTCAGCGGTGATGATCCGGAGTCCCCGAGGGGCCTTCCCTGGGCACTTCTGTGGCTTGGCAGTGTACTGTTCTCTCACCCCATCAGTGCAGTTATTGGAAACCACCTTTCTATACCTAAATGGAGAAAAGTTCAAATTATAAACCAGATCATTACAATGCAAACCATTCCCAAGTTTTTGAACCGGACATATTGCCCAGCCCTGGGAACCGTCAACAGGCACTCAATCATTTTCCTGTTTCTATAAGGGTAAGGACTGATGCATACAGAGCACCTGGCAGACAGACAATCACAGTACTACACTGTATTATCTATCTATGATTAGCATGTTCATTCATTCCCTTTATTTATCTAATCAACACATGAATCATTTCTTCGTTTTAGAGTTTTGAAAAATGTACAAAAGTAGAAGACGTGGTCCCTGCCCTCATTAAGTTGATAGTCCTGCTGAAGAGACCTACATAGATAATTTAGGAGATAATACAGAGATTAAATAATTTTTAAATGTTTATTTACATGTAATTGAAATGTAGGGTGGGGTGGGGAAGAGAGAGAGAGAGAGAGAGAGAGAGAGAAAGATGGATGAAGGAAGTCGGAAGAAGGGAGACAGGAAGAAAGACTGATTGATTGTCCATCTACTGGTTCACTCTTCAAATGCACACAACAGGCAGAGCTGGGCCAGGCTGAAGCCAGGAGCCTTAGAATGGATAATCCAATAGTTGCCCCTTGTCCACAGAAGAAAAGTTCCAAGAATCCCTATAGATGTGTGACATGGAAGATAGCAGCAAACCTTACACATATCTTGTTTTTTTTCCTATACTTGCATATCTATCATAGTTTAATTTATAAATTAGCACAGTAAAGGACTAACAAAGATAAAAATAAAAATATAATAACAATATACCATTATTAAAGATACGTGGATGTACTCTCTCTTAAAATATCACACTGTACCGGACTCACCCATCTTTTTTTTTTTTTTTAATAAAGATTTATTTATTTACTTGAGAGAGTTACACAGAGAGAGGAGAGCAGAGACAGAGAGAGGTCTTCCATCTGATGGTTCACTCTCCAAATGGCAGTAATGGCTGGAGCCAAGCCGATCTGAAGCCAGGAGCCAGGAGATTCTTCCAGATCTCCCACATGGGTGTTGGGGCCCAAAGACTTGCGCCATCTTCTTCTGCTTTCCCAGGCCATAGCATAGAGCTGGATCAGAAGTAGAGCAGCTGGGTCTTGAACCAGCACCCATATGGGATGCTGGCACTTCAGGCCAGGGTGTTAACCTGCTGCACCACAGTGCTGGTCCCTCACCCATCTTCTTGAGATGGGGTGAGATAATATAACTCTTATGTGCAAGGTATTGAGAGACAGCATTAGGCTGCTCCATAAGGGTTACTTTATTGTAGGCATAACAACACTACCATGGTTGACCTGGTAATCAATATTGCTGTTAAAAGACTAATGGGTGGGTAGCATATACAACATGGATACATTGAACCAAGGGATGATACACATTCTGGACAGGAGGAGTGGGACAGTGTGATGTTTCATCACGCTACATAGAATGACACACAACTTAAAACTTACAAACTGATTGCTTCTGAAAAATTGCATTTAGTATGACTCTGATCAATTTAACTGAAATCATGTAAAGTGAAATTATTGATAAGGAAGGTCTTGTTGTATGTATGTGAGTAAGAACAGAATATGATGGATATACAGCATTAGATCTCAGGGAGGATGTTAGAGTAATGGTATAGTACAGAAAACGCTGGCTAAATATGATGGAGTCCACTCAGTATTTTGTAAGAAGATAAACTGGTTAAACCACTGAAACCTCACGTTAAGGAGGCTGCAGTTTTTGCATATTGAACAAATCGTCCCTGCTCTTTTGTGTATTTCTTGTTTTACCGATAATAGAAAAAAATAAATTATCCTACACGTTTTCCTATAAAATTTACTATTATGATAAGTTAGAATGTGGGTAAGTTAGAAGATGTCAAAGCTTTAAGATTTTGAGTGACATTTTCAATGTTAATTATTTGCTAGCTTTTTTACTTGGGGTCCACAATAACGATTTTATGCATAAAATATTTGTTCCCAAAGACATTTGCCTAAAATTACTTAGTAGGGCTCAGACAGGAGGTAAGGAAAGACCACATTCCACTCCTTTAGACTGAAGATCTACAACCTTTTGATAGAAAGGCCGGGCACTCCATGTTTAGCTTTACAAGCTCTACAGTCTGTCACAACTCAGCTCCATGCCGCACCATGAAAGCAGACAGAGACGACACATGAAAGAACAGAGTTAGCTCAGATTCAGCACAATTTTATTTACAAAATTGGCAGTGGGAGCGGGAGATGGGAGGGGTGTGAGTGGGAGGGAAGTTATGGGTGGGGGAAGCCATTGTAATCCATAAACTGTACTTTGAAAAAAAAATTGGCAGTGGACCAGATCTGGCCTGCAGACAGAATTGTGGATTTCTAATCCTTTTCCGTCTAGCCATGCCTTCTCCTCTGCTCCTCACTGTCAGGACTGAATGCCTGCAGAGGAAGTCAAAGGAGAAACTGCCTGCACTGAGCAGGCTCCGAGCACTACGGATCAGCACAAGGTCAATTACTAATATTAACTCACCTCATAGGGTAAGTGTAAGAATTAAGTAGATTAATGCACACCGAGTATACATTAAAACCGCCCTAACACTTAGAAGTGCTAGTGAAATGTCACCAATTATTTTTATTTAATATGATTATTATATCTCTTCTCTGCTCACAACCTTCATGGCTTTGAAATGCAGTTAGGATAAATTGGAAATCCTGCCATCCTATCCATCAACCCCTGCACAAGCGGACTTCATGCTATTCTTCTGGATTCCTCCTCTCTATCACACTGGTTCTGCTCTAGCCGGATCTGTTTTTATCCTCTGGAAAGTAATTCATTTCTTTGCCTCGTTCTGCTTTTATGTTCCTCTGTATGTGCTTTCGGCTGCTTGAAACATATCTACCCTTTAAGCTACTAGCTTACCTCCTATCTTTTCTAAGACAATTTCCCTATGACACTAAAAAAGTAAAACAAAAAAAAATCTTAAGGAGTGATACTATGTTCTAGCCATTGTGCTAAGTTCTCTACAGAAATTATTTTCCAAATAACCCTAACAAGGGAGGTACTCTTATTATTCCCAGGAAGCAGGTCAAGTAGTTAAGATTCATAGATGTTGACAGCTAATCACATAGCAAGGACCTGTGTGGATCTCTGCTTACTACAACACTGCGCTGACCCTTTAAATAGAATAAGACTGTCCCTCCTCCAAGCTCTGAAAAGATACCTGATGAGTTAAGAACGCTCTGTGCCTTGTATGATTTTCTTGTGTGAGACTGAGTAAAGTTCAACCTCCTTGAGGGTCCCCTTGTGCTCCAGACATGCAATACTTGTAATCAGAAGGTCCACACTGGTTAAATGTTGAAATACCTGCATCACAAATGGTAATTGCCACTGTCACACTCTCTCCATGCACCTCATCCACCAAGCTAACTATGCTGATCCCTATATCCCCGAAGTCCTTGCTTCTGTTCACAATTCAGCAACTAAAGAGTTAATAGTTTGCCTATCAGGGGTCCTCAGAAACCCTGCTCCAGCACTAAGATCTCTGCTCAGTCTGATTGGTCACTGTCAAGTCCAAGCATTTTAATATTATCCCATCTGATTTTTTTTTTTTTTAAATCATATGTGCTTGCGAGTGTGTGCTCACAAAATGAGAGGATAAAGGCAGGTGGGAGACAGATGGAAAAACAAACCGAAGTGCAGATGCTGCAGAATGGTAGCATCCTGGTACCAGCAATGGTAGCAAGGAATGACCAGCCAGTACCACCCAGGATAATTACAGCATCTCAGCGTGTTTAACTGCGTAGCAAAAACAACCTGCAGGTTTCAAAGGTGCTATGCAAACTAAAGGCAGCCTGCGGTTTTTAATCACTTGGCATCCAAGCACACCTGTGGTTCTGTCTTGGTGAGCAGCTCGAGAAGCCTGGGCTCACCATCACCTGGGCTGGCATCACCAGCTACCGCGCATCCCGTTTGTTTGCCGCTGCTCTGACCAATCATCGCCTCAGGATTTCCTGAATTCTGCAGCAACCGGAGTTCTGTTTAAATCCAAAGCACGAATCTATCCTCCTGGGATTCTGCCACAGAGAAGACTGTTGGTAATTTTTTAAAATGCTCATTAAACACCATTCTGAAACCATTTTATTTCTTGGATGAAAATGGCATCACATTAGCTCTAGCAGACCTGTCCCTGAAATTTAGAAGAAAATTGTGCAGAAATACAGAGTTCATTTACTCCAGGAAAGCACACACCTGCTTTCCGCATTACAGAACGCTTCTATTTTCATCCCAGCAGCTGTCCCTGGGTCTGAGCTACATAAATGAATAATGCATTTAATATGTTATTAAATGGGGCTGCTACCTTCGTAATAACAAGGCAACTTATGATTATGTTGGACCTGAGCTTTGAATATTACTGAGATGCATTTAGCTGGTAAAACATTCTTCAATCTGCCAAGAAGAAAAGTGCTTTGTAATGGCAAGGGAGCCTTTGTACAATTACTAAGAAGGAAACATTTTGCAAATGTGTCTTTGATATCCCCTAGGCTCATCAGGAGAGAGTGTCTCATGATTCCAACAACCTCGACCTCAGCTACTGTCTTCCTTCCTATCTTGATGTGACTCTGTCACCTTTTCCTTTTTACTCATACTTTCTTTGATTTGTCTTCTGCGTTGCCTGGCACTCTTAAAAAAAGATGAAGGCTACAGTTTTCCTCTGTGATAGTGAAACTGAACAAAAGCATTGAAAGTCTTCCTGCTCAATGATTTTTCTATTTAGTAGATTTTTCCCTCTCTGTGATTGTGGTGTGATGGTGGTGGACGACAGATGTTTATGACTATTCAATGTACGCTCAGGAGGCAAAAGAGATTGATTCAGTTGATCTCCATCCCCATGTACCCTTTATTAATTTTTTAAAATTCATTTTAGTGGACAAAGTATGTATATATTTATGGGTTACAATGTGTTGCCATGATATATGAATTCACTGTACTGTGATTCCATCAGACCAATTAACCCACTTATCACCTCACCAATTTATCATTTTTTGGCAGAAGGGGGTGAAAATGTTAAAAGTATATCTGAAAGAAACAGACAATACATTTTTATTAACTGTGATCACCACACAGTGCATAAGTCAGTAAAACACATTCCTGCAGGCTAACTGAATCTTCGAACCCTTTGATCAACATCTCCCCAGCTTCCACTTCCGTCAAGCCTCTGGTGAAAACTTATCTACTCTCTGTTTCTATGAGACTGTCTGGGATTCCAGGCACAAGTGAAATAATACAGTATTTGTCTCTCAGTGCCCAGCTTATCCCATTTAAGGTGACGCCCTGTAGTTCTTCCATGTTGTCACAATTACAGAATGGTATAGTATTCCACCATGTATATGTCACATTTTCTTTTTTTTTTTTTTCAGTTTTTTTTTTTTTTTTTTGGACAGGCACAGTGGACAGTGAGAGTGAGAGATAGAGAGAAAGGTCTTCCTTTGCCGTTGGTTCACCCTCCAATGGCCGCCGCGGCCTGCGCACTGCGGCCAGTGCACCGGGCTGATCTGAAGCTGGGAGCCAGGTGCTTCTCCTGGTCTCCCATGGGGTGCAGGGCCCAAGCACTTGGGCCATCCTCCACTGCACTCCCGGGCCACAGCAGAGAGCTAGACTGGAAGAGGGGCAACCGGGACAGAATCCGGCGCCCCGACCAGGACTAGAACCCGGTGTGCCAGCGCTACAAGGAGGAAGATTAGCCTATTGAGCCGCGGCGCCGGCCCACATTTTCTTTATCCATCTTTCTGGTGATGCACACTTAGGGGTTGCCTCCATGTCTTGGCTACTGTGGTGGACATGGAAGTGCAGACACGACTTTCATATGTGGTAAGATCTAACAAACCCACTTGTATGCCCACCTTACGATCTCTCAGAGGCACTTTTAAAACATATGGGTGCCCAGGCCCCATCCCCAGGAATTCTAATTTGAGAATTCTGGGCATCACTTTGTTTTTAAGTACCCTGATGCAGCTACAATTAATGTTTACAACCCTGAAGGTTAAAATCGGTGCACAAATTGTTTAAATCCAAGCTCTCAGTTATTAGATGAACTTGGGAACTCTTGTTCAAACTGTCCGTCATCTGTGGTTATGTTTCCTTTAAAAACAGGAATAATCATTGGATCTTTCCATAAAGTCTTAGGAGAATTAAATGAGATAATGCTATGTAAAAGGCTTAGCACAATCTGACACAGTGTAAGGACTTAATAAACTATCAAATGTTAATAAAAAGTCAGTATTTACATATTAAGCATCAAGTATTTCCTGATGGAAACTGTGTTTCATTGCTAAGATCATCATAAGATCCAATCTAATCATGTCAATTCTTTTCTTAAAATCATTCAAGACATCTCATGGGTTTTTCAAAGGGTAAACTTCACATTGAAAGCAAAGATCCACGGTCTGGGCTAACGGCATTCAGCTTCCCAATGCCTTTCATGGTTCCTGCACTTGGGCCACCCTGACAACCACATGCTTCTGTTCATGCTACATGGGCTGTGCTTCCTCCTATCAAACCTCTACTCTTTCCTTAAAAATTGGCTTTGAGATCATGATTTTCTGTGAAGCTACCTCTTCCCTTTTTTCACAAAAGTTATCACATGCAATTGCTGATGGCAGAACTGGACGGTAACCCCAGGTAGGTACTGTTGTCACTGAGCTGCGGGGTCCCTCATCTGCACTCAGATTGAGAAATAAATCATTTTGATCCTTGGCTTGCACTATGTGCTTCTGTTTTCCAGGGAATACCCTGCTTTGTTACAATGGACCAAGGACTAACGAAGCATGAAATCAAAGAAGACGTGAGGCTAGAGAAGAGCCTAGCTCTGGGTACAGTGAATGGATGAGACTTAGAATCTTCTTAGACTCACCACCTTAGCAATGCAGGTATGCAGCGGGGGAAATGGTGACATGTGTATGTTCATGGATGTAAATTAGAAGAGCTATACACCTGTAGGTGTCTGACATTAGAGATACAGGGCTACAGCTGCATAGCTTAACACCTGGGACAGAGACAGATTATTCCACTCCTGCACCCTGAGAAAGTGTTTCCAGGAAAACAGTCGTAGTGGGGGCCCAGACCTCCTGATGTCCACTGAACAGGGATTGAACCAGACTTCCAGACTGACAGACCGCACGGGTTGTTGGACATCCATAAACAATTGTGACTCTTTGTGAGTGGGAACACGTGGCCTGACGATGCCCATTTATGCTTCAAATGGGATTCCACATGACAAGGTGTCCTCAGGGATGGCAAAGTTCCCATACATCAGCGACAATTTAGCTGGTAGCCTTAACATCAGCATCCAGAAAGAATGGGATTCCATGGATGACTAAGCAGATTTACCTCATCAGTGTCCTCAAGGCAACATCTCTGAGGACTTCTGCCTTCAACTGAACAAGCTAACCCAAGGATGAGGGGGGCTGGCACGAGACTGAAGACCAGGTGGAGAGAAAAAAGCTTTGCCTTGAATTAAACAGAATGGGAACACAGGTAATTGGATTTAAATATTAAATTGAATGTGACTTCATTTAGATCACCAGCTTGATGAAATGGGACACATGGTCACACTTAACTAAACGACTTAATACCAAGAATCATAATGGCTCATAGAATCCACTATCTGTGTCAAACGGCTGTATAAAGCAGTATATACATTTATACAAGCAGTTATATAAGGAAATTTCCATGCAGTTCATGGAATCTGAATATTGAATCATTTCAGTTGAGATCATGGAAATGGCAGTGCTCAAAGGGATCTTAAAGATCATTCTTATGTGTTTTGCACATAAGGACAAAAAGACACAGTTAACAGTTGCCCAAGGTCATGCAGGGGACAACTAGAAATTCTGAGGGGCCGGTGCCATTGTGCACTAGGTTGATCCTCTGCTTGCGGCGCCAGCCTCCCATATGGGCACTGGGTTCTAGTCCTGGTTGCTCCTCTTCCAGTCCAGCTCTCTGCTATGGTCTGGGAGGGCAGTGGAGGATGGCCCAAGTGCTTGGGCCTCTGCAGCCACATGGGAGACCAGGAAGAAGCACCTGGCTCCTGGCTTCGGATTGGCGCAGCACTGACTGTTGTGGTCATTTGGGGGGTGAACCAACGGAAGGAAGACCTTTCTCTCTATCTCTCTCTCTTATTGTCTACAACTCTACCTGTCAAATAAATTTAAAAGAAAGAAAAGAAATTCTGAGCCTCTCAACTGAGTTTGATGCCCTCTTACTACTATGCTTTAGCATCTGGAAGAGAATCATTAAGGCCAATACTACTGATGTGTGAAGAACCGCCACAGAGGAAGATAGGTATCCACACACAGGGACAGGCAACTTTTTCATTGTGCAACTCCAATTCCATTCCATGCAAACTGCAATAACCCATCTGACAAAGAGTCAAGTTCATAGCAACAAAGAGTTATTGGGTGTCTGCTTTGAGATTGCACCATGTTTGCCTGGGAAACAGCTACACAGACCCCTGCTTTGTTAAATCTGTAAACAAAGCAAATATTTTCCCTTCTGTGGACTTGAAATACATGCATGAATTTTCGGGTCAATTATTGTCCTTGATGCACACTGATGAATCTCCTTGAAGGCATATCAGACTGAACTTCAAAATCCCCACAGGACCCCCTCAACAGTCACCTGGAAAGAGATTGCAGTCCTCAAAGACTTTGGAAATAGAGAAGCCAGGACATTGGCAGGGTAGCCAAGGTTTTAAGTTCTCTATGGGTGATGTAAGGATGAATATGTTTACAGAAAGCTTTTTAAAAATACTATAAAGATACATTGACAGTTTTGAGAGTATTAATTTTGTTAGAATTTATTTTGGGGGGCTGGTGTTGTGCAGCAGGTTAAGCCACCACCTGTGACATCAGCATACCATAAAGGTACCAGTTCGAATCCTGGCTGTTCCACTTCTTTTCCCTAAAGATTTATTTGATTTATTTATTTATTTGAATGTCAGAGTTACACAGAGAGAAAAGGAGAGGCAGAGAGAAAGAGAGGTCTTCCATCCGCTGGCTTACTTCCCAGTTGGCTGCAATGGCCAGAGCTGTGGCAATCTGAAACTAAGAGCCAGGAGCTTGTTCCAGGTCTCCCACGCAGGTGCAGGGGTCCGGGGACTTGAGTCATCTTCTACTGCTTTTCCAGGCCATAGCAGAGAGCTGGATTGGAAGTGGAGCAGCCAGGACTAGAACTGACGCCCATATGGGATGCTGACCCTGCAGGTGGCAGCTTTACTCACTACACCAGTGCCAGCCCCAGCTGCTCCACTTCTGATCCAGTTCCTTGCTAAGGCACCTGGGAAGGAATGGAAGATGAATCATGAACTTGGGCTCCTGCCCATGTGAGAGACCCAGATGAAACTCCTGGCTCCTGGCTTTGGGTTGCGACCATTAGGGAGTGAGTCAGCAGATGGAGATTTCTCTTCCTCTTCACTTTCTCTATGTCTCTCTCTCTCTCTTTCTCTGTAGTTCTGCCTTTCAAATAAAGCTTTTTTAGAAAAGGAGTTTATTTTTTCCTGGACCCACCAAATATTTTATATACTAAATTTATGCTATTTTTAAAAATTTATGCTTCTTGAGTATACATCCCCATTGTATATAGGGGAAAGTAAATGAAGCACAGAAAAAGTTGTGTGAACTTTTTCTGAACATTCTTCCCGGAGGAAATTAACAACTCCTGTAAAGAAATTCCACAACAGAAATCTCTACACACTTTTAAAAACACATCTAGAAATACTTCCAGTTTAATAGCAAGAACAAATGTGTCCCTTGAGAAGATTATCTTGGCATCTTAGAATAAACCAACCCAATGCTCACTTTATATTTACAGAGTCTTTTACATGAAACAAGTGACATCCCAGTTAACTTAGCAACTTAAATTTGAGGCATGTTCCCTGTTCTGAAACAGAATAAACAGGATGAGCCATACATAAGCACAGCCTCAGGAGCTGGTGTTTACGTATGTGCGAACTGAGATCTTCATAGACACTGATGGAGGAACAAGGAGGAGTGAATTTGGAGGCTTTTCAGCAGGAACACGTAACAAAATGCACAAATGAGTACTGATCGCATTTTATTTGAGCAAAAGGAACTTGCTCAGTCATCACATGAGTAAGTTATCTGGCCAGACTAGCACAGAGGGATGGACATGTGTTCTGGTGCACAATGGTCCTGTCACTTTGTAATTATGTGACGTCATAAGCCTATGCAGGTTATTATTTTTTGTTTTACAGGTGAGGGAACAGGGGTTAGATCCAATGCTTCCTCTAACTCAGTACTTCAGTAACTAGTAAGCATCAAATTCACGTCTGGACTAAAGAAATACAAGAAAAGGAAACGCTTCCCCTCTTTTTTCCTTCACTCTAGAGAAGCCCTTAGGTGATAATTGTTGGTGATGTCATCTGCATTTTATAATGTAATGGCCATGTGGTAGGCACTTTCACAAATTTCATATATGGTATCATGTTTAATAAATGCTGAAGGCAAATAGCTAAATTGTATAGGTTAAGAAGCTAAGATTCATAAAAATATTCCACTCTATTGTTAGAATAACAGTAAATGAAGAGCTTGGATTTAAATTGTCTGAATTCCAAACTATTTTCTTTTTCAGCAAACTAAACATGCTCAATTATATTTCACTCTTGATACGTAACAGGTGGAGGCGCCTGCATCAGCCTCCTTACACACGTGAAAAGGCACATGGACAGTGTAAAGGGAAAAGGTGTAGGCGGTAGGAAGCAGACAGCAGAAACACATCAGGAGACTTGGCTCAGACTGTTCCATGCAGTGGACCCTGCATTCCTGCCACCACTGGACTGAGGCACAAGGGCTATTGGTCACCTGGAGGGAGATCCACTACCACTCAGCTCACGTTCGGACTGCATGTCTGCACCATGTGCTGTGCTGAGGAGGTGAGGCACGTGAAGCTCCCGGCAGCAACATGCACAGAGGCACCCACTTGCAGGCAATCCCTCACTTGCGGTCCTACTGCTCTTCATCCCAACCCTAAGGCTGATACGGATTTTGTAGACAGAATAAGGTGGCCACGGAACAGTTCAAACTGGCACTGGAGAGCCTTGAGGTACAGGTGGTTCCTTAATTCTAAAAGATTCAAGACACATGTCACATTTTGTCCCTGAGAAAATCACCAGTGTGGCGCTTACGACACAGTCATCTCGTATTCTTTCGCCTGAAACAATATTCCTCATTTTACTATTGTGGCAAAATCCTACTGCTTTCCCCACCTCTCCACTTATACAATCCAGGCATTTGTATTTCAAAGAGGATAGAGGTTAATGCAGGTGAATCTCTAACTTGTGGGCCTCATAGTAGCCGGTGAGCAGGAAGTTATTGTCTTTTTTTTTAAAAAAAGATTTATTTATGTATTTGAAAGGCAGAGTTACAGAGAGGCAGACGTAGAGACAGAAAGAGAGAGAGAGAGAGAGAGAGAGAGAGAGAGAGAGTGAGTCTTTCGTCTGCTGATTCACTCCCCAGGTGCCTGCAACAGAGCTGTGCCAATCTGAAGCCAGGAGCCAGGAGCTTCATCAGGGTTTCCCATATGGGTGCAGGGTCCTAAGGATTTGGGCCATTTTCTATTGCTTTCCCAGGCCATAGCAGAGAGCTGGATCAGAAGTGGAGCAGCCGGGTCTTGAATCAGCGCCCATGTGGGTTGCTGGCACTGCAGGCGGTGGCTTTACCAGCTGTATCACAGCAGCGGCCCCAGGAAGTTACTGTCTTAATCCTTCTGGGGGGAAGGATTTGGCAATGCCTGATACTCAAGTCTAAGAAGAAACCAGTTGGCTGAGTGGAACTTTCTTCATGAGCTAGCTGAAACATCTTCATTTGCTTAAAGACACTTGAATATCTTTGTGGGTTTTAAATAACAAGTATTATGGGCTAGGGAATACTCACTGCAGCATTATTTATGGTAGTAGAAAAAGACAAAAAAAGCACAAGTACTTGACAGAGGATAACGAAATAACCCTTTAATATTTAATACAACAGAATGAAAAGAAATAAAACAGAAGGTAGCGCTACGTATTCTTTCATGTTTTTGAATGAAAAAGTAATTAGAACAATATATCTAGAAGGAAATCACATATAAAGTAACTCTCCAAATAACTTTGTTTTCTCTCAGCATAATTACTCTCCCGCAAATGGGAAGGAAAGTGGAAGCATGCATATCAGGTAGATCACAGTAGTACAGCAAAGGGAGCCAGTACTTGGAGGATGATCTCAATTAGTATTTTACACATGAAACTTATGTATTTTTTGAAATTAAACATTTTAAGTGAAAAGCTAAATGTCTAATAGCAGCATTGCAGTGGATGCAGCATTGAACATGGAATTTGTGCCTATGAAATGCCCAGAGTCAAGATATGGCCAAATGACATCTGGTATGAGGGGGTGGAGTGACACGAAGAAACGCAGAACATTCTCCTGCTTCTTCACTACATTTACCTCTTGTCAACTCTTGCTTTGGTTTCAGATCCCACAGATGGGAATTCAGCAGTGTGAAGTTTTCTTTGAAGATTTCTTCAGGCTCTAGTTCCAGCTAAGGGTCTTCTTATTCCTAGAGCCAAGGTGTATTTAACCACAGTGCTAATCATTGGGGTTACTACTGACACCTCTTCTTTTGATGTTAACCTGCATGACCTTATTTGGGTGGTCCCTTCTCCACTTATGAGCGCCTTATCTTGAAGGCAGGACAACTGTCATTCCTGCTGATGGCTGGTATTTGTCATGTGTACTCTTTAGATAATCTTGGTCACAATGATGATGCTTTCTTGCAAAGCGTTTGAACGGAATACATGAAATGAGTGAATGTGGCAACTTAATAAAAACTACTTCATGTCAGATGCTATCAGGTATACCCATGGATAGAAACCAACCCCTGGGAAAGGCGGTCCATCTCTGGGACATGATATGATTTCTATGACTACGCAACATAACTGCATTGACAAGCCCTGCTATGTCTGGACACTTATTGATGAATCATGTTTTTCAATAAAATTGCAGTTTTAATCTTAAAGGACACAGATAATAAATCACGTTAAACAGAAATCATAATTTGGCTCACGCCATGGCTCACTTGGCTAGTCCTCCGCCTGAGGCGTCAGCACTCCAGGTTCTAGTCCTAATTGGGGCGCTGGATTCTGTCCCAGTTGCTCCTCTTCCAGTCCGGCTCTCTGCTGTGGCCCGGGAGTGCAGTGGAAGATGGCCCAAGTGCTTGGGCCCTGCACCCACATGGGAGACCAGGAGGAAGCACCTGGCTCCTGGCTTCGGATCGACGCAGTGCGCCGGCCGTAGCAGCCATTTGGAGGGGTGAACCAATAGAAGGAAGACCTTTCTCTCTGTCTCTCTCTCTCACTGTCTAACTCTGCCTGTCAAAAAAAAAAAAAAAAAAAACAAACCCCGAAATCATAATTTAATCATTTCTGGTGTTTTATTTTATGTTAGGATTCATAAAATTTCAATAAACTGAAAAGTAAGGGTCGACTGCATTGCTCCTATAAATTGGGTAGCATCTAAAACAATTCTGACCCTTCTGTGCTTCAGTCTCCTCTCATTAATACTAAAAAAGGAAAAATATAACTTCTTTGACTGATGGGCTTGGTAAAAAAAAAAAAAATCAATTCTTAAATTAACTTTAGGGGATTGCAACGTTCTTTCTGATGCCTAAACGCTTAGAATATGCAAGTAACAAAATTCTGTCCCAATAAAGTTTAGCTATTTTTCACTTGTTTTTTTTTAACCTCTGACTAGATGCTTAAGATCTTAATGACCCGTTGTTGTAAAAATGTTATGTGCGTTTTTGTCATATTTTATCGTTCGAATAAAAGAGTATTCCTTCTTTTGGAGGTTGTAGGAATTCCCAACATCACTAACAGGAATAATTGAAGTCTATTTCTATTGCTTCTTGGCCTTTTGGCTAAGATCAAGTGTAGAATCCATTTTCATGTCTTTTTCCTTTTTTAAAATAATAGCATATATTATTTTGGTAATCTTTTTAAAATTAAAATAAATTAACATTTCCAAATACAGAAGTACATAACTAGAAATTTCACCTACCCTGTGGATTCCCTGGGCTGCATCTGGTGTGAGAAATGCAGTTTTGACAAGCAGATGTAGTTCACTGAGGAAGTTTCCCCTTTCCCTCACTTCCCCCTTCCTCCCTCCCTCCTCCCCTTCCTGGCTTCCTTCTCTCTCCTCACTCTCTTCTTTTCTTTCTAACTTTTCAAAATCAGAACTTTCAAAATACACACAAGGAAAATTGTGTAGCAAACCTCGATGTGCCTATGAATTTATCTCCAAAAATTATCAATACCTATCCCTTTTTAAAAAATTGTAAAACTAACTCATATTATGTATCTCTAATGATAAGGTTTCTTATTCCTTAGCCTAACCAAAATGTCTTTACCACAACTAAATATGTACTGATGTGTCAGCTTCACTGGGCCATGGGGGGTGAACCAACGGAAAAAGGAAGACCTTTCTCTCTGTCTCTCTCTCTCTCTCTCACTGTCCACTCTGCCTGGCAAAAAAAAAAAAGAGAGAGAGAGAGAGCAATTAGAAATGACAGACTGAGGGAATATTTGGTCCAATGTTATTCTGGGTGTTTCTGTGAGGACAGTTGTAGATGAGAGTAATTAGAGCTTAGCCGGCGCCATGGCTCACTGGGCTAATCCTCCGCCTGCGGCACCGGCACACCGGGTTCTAGTCCTGGTGGGGGCGCCGGATTCTGTCCTGGTTGCTCCTCTTCCAGGCCAGCTCTCTGCTGTGGCCCATGAGTGCAGTGGAGGATGGCCCAGGTCCTTGGGCCCTGTACCCCTTGGAGACCAGGAGGAAGCACCTGGCTCCTGGCTTCAGGTCGGTGCAGCGCGCCAGCCGTAGCGGCCACTTGGGGGGGGGGTGAACCAACGGCAAAAGGAAGACCTTTCTCTCTGTCTCTCTCTCTCTCTCTCTCACTGTCCACTCTGCCTGGCAAAAAAAAAAGAGAGAGAGAGAGAGAGCGCGCAATTAGAAATGACAGACTGAGGGAAGCAGGTTGCCATCCTTAGTGTGGGTGGGCCTTGTCCAATTAGTTGAAGGACTGAAAAGAACAAAGATGCTGGCAGTTTGACAGTGTCCATAGTGAGAGACAATTCCCTTTGCCTTGACAACATTCAAGCTAGGACACTGGCGCTTCCCCTGCCTCCAGACTGAAACTGAAACATCCACTCTTGGTCTCCAACTTGCTAGTCACTGGATGGCATTGTTGTTTTGGTTTCAAGGAATTAATTTCCAAAATGCACTGAATCGGGGCCAGTGCTGTGGCGCAGTGGGTAAAGTCGCTGCCTGCAGGCCCAGCATCCCATATGGGCGCCGGTTCGAGTCCCAGCTACTCCTCTTCCGATCCAGCTCTCTGCTATGGCCTGGGAAAACAGTAGAAGATGGCCCAAGTTCTTGGGCCCTGCACCCTTGTGGGAGACCCAGAAGAAGCTCCTGGCGCCTGGCTTCAGATCAGCGAAGCTCCAGTGAATGGAAGACCTCTCTCTCTCTGCCTCTCCTTCTCTCTCTGTGTAACTCTGACTTTCAAATAAATAAATAAATAAATATTTTTTTAAAAAAGGAAACAAAAAAAAAAAACACACACACAAAAACACACACAAAAATGCACTGAATCATCAGCTCTCCTGGGCCTCTGGCTTACTAACCTGGTCTTCAGATTGTGTAGTTTCTGTCTCCACAATCAAGTGAGGCAACTCTCTGCAAGCCATCTTTTCATATTGAATACACATCCTATTTGTTCTTTTCTCTGGATAACATTACTACATACATCTCCCGAATCAGTTCATATTTGCTTTTCCACAAGGGCTCAGAAATGTCTTTTTACAGATTATTTCTTTAATCAGAAACCAAGTAAATTCCATAACTATAGTTAAGTCTATAAATATCAATTACATTTGTGGTAAAGCTATGGAATGTTGACCCTTTTAGCCATTTCTTAAATAATATTCGATACACCCATGACACAGAATATCAAACACAACATTTTCAGATCTGAGTCCAGTTCCATAAAGATCACAATACGTGCTTTACATGTAACACTAGTGTACTCGGTGAACTCCTTTCTGCCTTCAGGTTCCACGGCTATAAGACAAGAGATGCACATGTAAAATATCTATTCGGGTGTCTCACAGGGATGTAGTGTAAATAAAAGGTAAACTCACATGATTAAATAGATCAGAAATAAAGTTTCAAAAAATGAAGAAATTGATGTATAATCATCATCTTCATCCAAGGAACTTTTCTCATTTCTTTACTTGAAAGATGAAATTTGCACTAACCATGCAAAAATGTGTCTCATTATTTAAATGAACAAAAGCAAGTACCTTGTACTTTGAAGTAAGAAGTCTAGTCTGTGATCAGAAGTGGCTCTGTTAGTACAACACATGCTCAGAAGCACCCCAGGCTGGGCGTCTTCAGGTCACTGCCTCAGAAACTCACCCAGTGCTATTGAGATAACTCTTTCCCACACTGCAGTCCTTTGACAGAGAGGATGGATTGAACCAAAAAGCTGGCAGGCATTGTCCATTGCTGTGTCTCTCATAGCCATAATCACTGCAGAGAAAGAGCCAAGAACAATTGTTCAGGAGGTGGCAAAATCACTCAGAACAATTCCTTGTTAAACCACAGTCTACTTCCATTCTATTCAATTAGTCACAAAAACAAAACAAGCAGTCCTTAAAATCAATGCTTTCTCAAACTAGAACTATTTCACATAGAATATCTACCAATCACCCATGAAAATATTCTGTAAAATCAATAACCCTACATAACTACCTTTAAGCTTAAAGAATAGATTATGTTACCATAAGAAAGATACACATTACTGATTCAGGTTAGGTCAGAGAAGACTATAGAGGGGGAAACTCTCGGTGAACATTTCACTGTAGGATTTGACACAGCACTTGTAGTACAATTCTCATTACTAGTGATGTCTTTGGTGTGCTCTTCCAAGACATCTGGATGCACCAGGCAGAGCTGAGCCAGGTCTCTCTGTGCATAAGCCATATGCTTCAAAGTCACAGCCAAAAAGGGAATGTCCTTCAGGGGTGTCTCCAGCATTCCTCTAAGGCAAAGTTTTGCCCTAGTTAGTTATCGCTGCCAATTGGGACTGATGCTTTAAATCTTTCTGCTTTGTAGATAGTCACAGACTTACATCTCTGCCTCTAATTCTTGTTTCCAGAGTGCTCACAGTGGTCTAATGCTCTTGGCTTTTGGAAGTTGAATCTGGACACAGAGAATGACAACAAATGGCACCTCCACATGCGCAGGCAGAAACAGCAAACAGGAGAATGAGTTGGCCCATCTATGCAATGGAGGTGAGATGCTGGCATATGGGGGTCAGGAAGGAAAAATAGTTTCGGTGCAGGGACCAGTCGCCAAGCAGCTGTTACTCAGTGTTCTGCATATACCAGGTGGATTTGGTGCTGGCTCAACAGATGGGTAGGAGGATTTCCAAACAGCTGCTTAGAGGATGCCTAGTGTTCACTTCAGAGAATTACTTCACAAGTACTGGAGAATGAAAGTCATGGTCACTTGGGGACTGTCCAGGGGTGAGCCAAGAGAGAATATTCAGTGACAACCACGTTTCTCTTAACTAAAGCCAGGAGAAATCGACCAAACTCCAGCTGCTGCTAGAAAGTCATTACCATGAGCCTTCTAAAATGTTCTAAACTCATGCAGTTACAAAAGTCCCATTTGACCAGGAAATTTTATAAGGACCCTGGCTCATGTTTCATTTCCTACTTCTCAGGATGCATTTCAACTAGGGCGATGCGTAGCAGACTCCAATCACAGATGAATATAATGATTGGAACAATATTAAGGGGAGTGAGAGATGGGAGATGAGAGAACCCAAACTGCCTCCCTTAGCTAGTGTTCCCCTTACCCTGGACTAGCTCACAACTGAAAACAAAAAGCAACAATGACAATGATGACAACAAAGGACTATGCTTATTTTGGCACTCAATAGAAATAATTGCCAATGAAGCAAATGTTTCTAGAAGTAATCAGAAGATTGGACATTTCACCTCACTCTTTCTATTTGATTTTTCTGCCACAGAATAAATCTGCTCTCTGCAAAAGAATGGCTGTTTTGAAAAGCCAAGGATAAGCCACTATGTAAAATGCTAACTTTATTTGCCAATCCTCCTTGAATAGAGTGGATGAAGGAGAATCCGCCAGGCTTCAGAAAGAAGGATGTGGATGAATGCCTCAAATCTCATGGTAGTCTTACTTGTGAATGTATTTTAGGGTAGGTAGGATAAGCATAGAATATTGTCGTCACTGTAACAAGGTGATGTTGCACTGACTACAGCACCAGCCATGGCTGACGAAGTCCCTGCAGGATTCCTTGTGAGCTGTAATGCACCTGAAGCTCTGCTGCTGTGGGATTCAGCCCAAGGATGTACAGCCCTGGCCCTTGGGGTGCCTTGTTCATCAGCAAGAGGGGAGCAGCCATGGGTTTTTTTTTTTTTTTGTCTGACTATTGGCACCTAATTTTGTCAGGCTTTCCCTGTACTTTTTATGCAGAGCACATCTCCAGAGGTTTACCACGAGTGAAGGTTTACTTTTTCTGAGATGCATAAGGTGAACTTATATAGTCTTTGAGCCCACCCACTGACAGCTTCATGAAATGTATGTTGTGACTGTTACACAGCAGGAAATAAGATGCTAGAGCCAGCACTGTGTCACAGCAGGTTAAGCCGCCACCAGCGATGCTGGCATTGCACATTAAGTTCCCTCTCGACTCCTGACTTCTCCCCTTTGAATAGAGCTCCCTGCTAACGGACCAGGGCAAGCAGAAAATTGTGCAAGTATTTGGGCCCCTGCCATCAAAGTGGGAGACCAGAATGGAGTTCCTGGCTCCTGACTTCACTCTGGCCCAGACCCAGTTTTTAGGGCCATTTGGGGAAGTGAACCAGTGGATGGATGACTCTCTCTCTCTCTCTTACTCTCGCTCTTGCTCTCTCTCTCTCTCTCTCTCTCTGTGGGTGTGTGTGTCTTTCCCCTCTCTCTGTCATTATGCCTTTCAAACAAATAAACATCTAAGAAAATAAAACACTAAGGAATGATTTTAGGTCTTAAACAGGTCAAGATTCAGTTGTTTAACATTATATTTACCAACTGCTTTCATTAAAGTAAAAATATACTCATAAATTAAAAAATTTAAAAAGAAGAGGGGGGAAACAATAGAAAATAAGACAGAAACTACCCAAAGGAGGTACCACCTACTCATCCTCATCATTTGTCACATTTACCTGAATACTGAACATCTACCAAGAACAAGACAAGGCCATGGCTGGCTCCCCCAGGCTAGCTTTCTGCTTAGCAAATTTTCTAGGAAGAACTCTACAGCACTCTGAGTTTAGTTTAACCTTCAAATGCCTCGGTTTTTTTCAGTTTACACTTGTTTAATCCTAGTAAAGAAAGAAGCCTCCTTTATCATCAGGTTCACAGAGTCACAGAATAGCAAAGCCATCAAATCCATCCTTGCATGGAGTTTAGAAATATCTTCCACAGCTCTCGTTAACTGGACAGCTAAGCGCTGACAGAAAACTTCCAGGCACAGAAAACTTCCTGCCTTATAAGGCCACTGTTCAATTACCAGGGACCCTGAATTCTAAAACGTTCTATCTGGAGTGCAAACACCTTTGTTCTCCGAGAAGCCCATGGACTGCTTTCAGTGATGTTCCTTGAAACAGCCCATCGTGCATTTGACTCTTTTTTTATTTGAAACTCTATCAAGAAGGTGACAATAATTATTGGAATCCTTTTAACCTAAAGAAATGCCAGATTCTCCGTTATGCATATGTATACAGTTAGTAGCCATAAAGTTCCCAAGAGGTAATGTTATAAAAATATGGGGCCTGGGGACAGGGCCATGGCTCACGTGGTTAATCCTCCTGCAGCGCCGGCATCCCATATGGGCACCGGTTCTAGTCCCAGTTGCTCCTCTTCCAGTCTAGCTCTCTGCTGTGGTCCGGGAGGTCAGTGGAGGATGCCCAAGTACTTGGGCCCTGCACCCGCTTGGGAGACCAGGAGAAGCACCTGGCACCTGGCTTCGGATCAGTGTAGCACGCCAGCCATAGCAGCCATTTGGGGGGGTGAACCAACAGAAGGAAGACCTTTCTCTCTGCTCTCTCTCTCTCTCTCTCTCACTGTCTATAACTCTACCTGTCAAATAAATTTAAGAAAGGAAGGAAGGAAGGAAGGAAGGAAGGAAGGAAGGAAGGAAGGAAGGAAGGAAGGAAACAGAATATGGGGCCTGCCCCTTAGCCCTGTGCATGTTACTTTATTTCAGTCTAAGCTTTCAGGAAGGCCTATGTGGATCTGAAATACTAATGACTCCATGGGATAAGTGCAAGCTCACCAGTCGAAATCAGCCTCTGTGCAGACACAGGGTTCAGATTCCATAGCTCCAGCGTACTTCCCTTGCATACACTTCCGTTCTGATTTTCGCTTCTTATATATCCTTTTTGCTCCCATGATACATGCTTCCCCCTGGAAGGAGACAGACAGTGATCACAGTTGGGCACAGAGTCGGGATTTTCCTTGTTGCATATCCAGGCAGTTCAGGGAGATGGCCCCAAATGTTGGTGTAATATGGGAGCACACTTTGGACTAACAGCATTTTCTTTTTTGGTGAATAGAGATCTATTACAGAACATGACTAGGAAGGCAATCCTAAGAAGCACTGGAGGTATGTCAAATTCAGACCTAACTTTTCAGGCATTCAGTAAAACTGTATTTTGCTAGGTGTTAAGGACAGTGCCATGAGAGACACACAGATAAGCAAGACTCAGCCTATAACTGGTGTATTGCCAACAAACCTGCAGTAATTAAGTGTAACTCTTCTGTAATGAAAGACTGACACCGTTGGTCATTTATAAGCACAAGGAAGAAGAGGATTGCTAGGAAATATAAAGATACATTTTGCCCCGATTTATTATGCTGCTGCCCATACAACTTTATAGCACTGACTTTATGCTCGTCTACCAGACAAGCAAGAGAGCTAAATTCATTGCTTTCCCATGAAATAAATAAAGGCTTTGCATATCACCATGCTTATGCATCCCATAGAGGAAAATTCAGCAATGTAAATGAGAGACTATTTTATTGCTGAATCTCTGAATAAAATGAGTTTCTAGCTAATACAGTGCTGAGAACCAAACACAGTTCCCTTTGTGTTTCTGAAAGATCAGAGCAGAATTTTGTTTAATCTACTATGTACCACCTTTCCTAAGGAAACTCACTGTAATTGGCTCCATTACACACCCAGCTGCAAATACATTTCTCAGTCTAGGGTCAGAATATATGATATTTCCCTGATTATCGTGGTGACTTTGCAGCAAGAAATTCTACTAGATCCTTTGAGAGGGCTGCAGGATGACTTCTACCTTGGGAAATAAAAAATAATTGCTTTATCTAAGCATTTTTCTATTTGCTGAATAATTGAGAGTACAGGATATAGGAAAATTTCCTATTAAAAAAATCTTCATTTTTGTACCATGAGTATCTGGGAAGGAGGGAAGAAGCACTATAAAATCCCAGGGAATCAAGGCAACAGGGAGGAAGGATTTTCTTGGCACTGCTCACCCAGCATAATTTTGTTATTTTATGCCTCACCTTTGCATTGCTAGATAAAATTGAAGATCGTCTCTTTCCCCTCCCCTCACCACGGGACATGCTCCAATAAATTATATTTGGATCTTAGTGCAGTGCTGAGTTGGTATTTCATTTTGGGTTGTAAGTTTAGGCCAAGCACATTTGAATTTTATCTCATTATATCTTGCCATAATAAAAACAGAAATAACTTCACAAGCAGCTACAAACATTGAGTTTGTTCACTGCTGTGAAACTCAAAACATGTAGATGGGTATCCTGGTCTGGAGAACTCCACCTCCCACACCTTCAGGATTTGTCATCCCCCAACACCTCCCATGCCTCTTGCCAAAGGCCCAGAGTCAGGTATTTCCCTCCTACCTGGCTGTGCAACTGCCATGGTCTGTAGTCCTCCTCGGCACAGCGCCTATCAAAAATGGACTTGTAGTCCACTTTGACCAGCTGCCATTCGGAGCGGTGGCTGAAGTGTCCAAACACTCTACAGGGTTCACGATGAGAAATATAATCACAATAATAACAACATAAGAACAGTAACTGCCGTGTGCGGCTTATTGTGAGTTGAGTGCAATGCTATGCACACTACATGCTTTATGTCATTTAATCCTCAAAATACATTTATGGGAAGGATAATATTACTGGCTCCATTGCACAGATGCAAATCTTTAGGCTCAAAGAGTTTTGTCAACATGTGAATGCCACAGTCTAGCCACTTATCACTGGTACAGCCAGAACCCCGGTGACTGAATCAAGAGCCCGACTGTACATATTTTACCAAAACAATGGTTGAGAAAAGTTACAAATGGTGTGACATATGTGGTTCAAGTTGACCACTCTAATGCACATGGTTCCTGGACTGCCCATTCCATTATAACTTCATGGTACTCACGATATTGTCGTGGTTTCTGTGGTTTTCATGCAAGTCTACCTTCCTACCAGTCTGTAGGGGAAGCCGGCAGCAGAGTCAAGTAGTAAGAGCTATTCCTACACTGTGCATTCTACTCTCCTTACTCAGGGAGTCTCTGGAATTCAACGAGGCATTTGAATCGCCAGTCATAGGAGCGGATAAAAGCCACAAACTGGCCTTTTTGGTCAGCTTCTTAAGTCTGTTTGTTGCAAATATAAACATTGAATAAAAACAAATTGCAGGCTAAACTGTTATCTAGCTATATTTTCCTTGGGCCAAAGTGTAGCTATTAGGCATATTAAATTTTTATTGTCATTTTCTACCATTGAAAAAAGTGTAGAGGCAGATGTTTAGAAAATGTGACAACTATTCTCTTTGATTTTAAAATTTTCATTCATGATGAGATCAACTATTTAAGAGCCTCCTCTTGGTGTTCTCCATGTCCAGTTTTCCAAAGAAAGGAAATATCAGTGTTTCATATTTCAAATTCAAGGTCCATATTTTGAAACCCGCAGGCAGCTGAGTCATTAATCAAGTCTTTCACAAATTAATGATCATCAGTTTCCAGACAAGAATGAGCACAAATGCAATTTCACGAACAGATTGTTCTCATGGCTTTCCTAATATGCCTCACAATTGAGTTAGGTAAAGAGCCAGGGAAAAATAAAATTCTTTGTGGGGTTTTGATCAAACATTGTATTCTGACTTAAAGTGAAATCATTCTCATATGCCTAAGATTTTCTAAATATTGCTTGTTTATTATTAAAGTTGCAAATGTATAGCTTTATTTTCCATTGAAATAACCTCTTCTGATTTCCCTAACTCACTGAATATAGAAAGAAAATAGCTTTGCCCTTCTAGTACTCTTTATTTGGGTTTCCTAAAAACAATCAGAGTCAAGAAAGGAATTGCCAACATTTTTGTTTCTTTGCTGGATACTCTTGCAGTAAGAAGCAATGATTTTATTAACAACTTCAGACCTCAATGACATCAAGTCAAACAGGCTTAGCTATAAAAATGGCTTTCTGGGTTTACCCTCTTAGATGATGGAACATTTCATCATTTTCTACTTACGTCATGATTAGAGTCTCTTCCCCAGGCTCACCAAGAACCCCATCCACAAAGAGTGGAATAGATGTGAAACTGTATTTGCTCCACGATCTCCCTTCATCGAAACTCAACCTAAGGACAGAAAAAGTCAAGTCTCAAAAGAGAAAAGAAGTCTTTTCAAAGAGAAGATATTATCAAGGAAGAGAGAATACATTTGGAAAGTACCTGGGGCACTGTCACAGTGAGCCTTTCATGTGAATAAATGCTCTTAATTAAATCAGACAGTAGAATCACAGTTAGCCAAGCCATTGGAACCCAAACGTGCTAAAACATCAATAAGGGAAGAGTTGTATGAAACGGAAAAATAAGTCTTGGCAAGAATTTTGTAAAATTCTTGTCCTTCATTAGGCCTTAGACTTCCATGTGACACTGCTACCTAACAGGTGATCCTGAAGAGCAATGACCTTGCAAGAGTTACTTAGATGACTTTATCTAACCAATCCCCACGTAACTAAGTCCTCAGCATGTCCTTCATACTTAAAATCCTGGCTGACTTCAGTGAATGAATTGGAATGAATGAATTGGAATGAACTGAAGTCAACTAATTGATCTTAAATGCAAGAAAGGTCTGTGATTCTGATAGTCATTGCTGGGCTCTGAATGTTTAGATCCTCTCCCAAAAATCCCTATTTAAAACTCAATTGCCAAAGTAATTACATTAGGAGGTGGCACCTTTTCAGGGGTCAGTGACTACATCATGAGAGTGGACTCTCATTGATGGGGATTGAGGTCCTTATACAACAGAAAATGGCTTTGTCTCCTCCTCCTTGTGAGGACACAGTAGGAAGGTATCTATGAACTAGAAAGCACACACTAGAGTCACAGACTCCAAATCTGCCAACATCTTGCTCTTGCACTTTCTAGCCTCCAGAACTATGAAAAATAACTTTTGTCATGTGTAAGCTGCTTGTTTCATGGTGTTTTATTATAGCACTCCACACAGTTTAAGTCACATGGGATCTTTGCTTTCACTCTCTTTGTCTGTGGATGCCTTTCCCTAAGGTAACCTTTTGTTTCTCTTCTGCAGTTTCAAAGCAATTGACAGTAGAGGGAAAACTACAGTTTTTAGTTTGAATAAGCTCACATGTGGAGAGAGCTACTTTCATAAACACAGGTGGCCTGTGCCTATTGGAAACCTTTGAAAAGGCAGGCCTTGCACGTCTGTCTGTGGAAGACCCTTTGGCAGAGGTGCAGAATGTCACATCAACAAAGGAAGCTCAGAAATTAACATCTGAAACAATGATATGGGAGAATAGTCATGAATGGCTCATCTCTGTCTGCAATGTGCATGATGAACACAGATACCAAACTCCAGGAGATACTGACTGGGAGAGGTGACAACAAACTTTAAGACACTCAGAGACTACCTAATAGTGAACTATGTTCTACTGCCATTGTGCTAAGAGAAAAAAAGAACTGATGAAGGCACTGTCACATTGAAAACCATAATACAATTCCTCTCTCAGGGGAGAGACCTCTCTTTCTCCTTCTCCCTCTCTTCCATCTCCCCTTCCTAACTCGATCTCTTCTTTCTTCAAAATTGCTGTTGGTAATCTTATTTTAATGGAACAAAGATATAAATGATGTGCTAATAAGCTTTGACATTTTCCTATATACACAGTGCTGATCTGATAGCCCGACTCCTGGACTAGCAGGAGCAGTGCAGAACCAGCAGGTGCACATATCACAGCTACCAGGTGCCCTTACCAAAGATGTCGAATTGGGAGAGATGTGTGCTTCATAGCAACCAGGACACCACCTTGATCCAGGTACAAAACACTGTGCTCTTCTTCAAAGATCTAGATGAGGAAAACACATACATGTGGACACACGTCCACACCCACACACCTCAGGTTTCAGAGAAGCAGTCTTCATATGTAGACTAAAATCCGGCCCATGTATCTTTTTCTAAATCTTTGGGAAATAGAGAACAATGCTCCTAAATGTGGACTACTTACCCACAGTGTTAAATAAAATAATTTTAGTTGTATGCGAAATAAACTTTAGAAAGAATAGTATGTATCCATGCTTATATTCTCCTATATTCTACTATTATATTCTCCTATATATTCTATTGAATATGTCATGAATGATTACATCTCTAGATGAAAGGAACCTTAATGATAGAGTTTACTACCAAAATTCTCATTTTTGCAGATGAGAAAACTAAGATTTACAGAGATGTGCTGACTTAACTAAAATCACACACACAATAATTGATAGAGCTGGGGTTTAGTGCATAAGGGTACCATATCAAGACTTGATTAATTTGAAGAGTCCAAGTATTATCAAAGAAGAATATTCTTGTTTAATTCATGGATGTTCTACCAAGCCTTTCATAGCTCTAATAAAAATGGAATTGTCATATTTAGGCACAAGTGTCACTGAATGCTTTTCCATGTGTAGAAGAACAAATTTGAGGTCAAAAGGAGACATGTAGGAAACAATATTTAAATCCTCTTTATAAAAGATGCACTCTGTTTTCTCAAATTGGCATAGCCTCATCTGGAGTGACATTACTGACATATTCCCCCCCGAAACCTACTTTGTTTACATCTCATACCCCAAATGTATCCCAGGAATATAGCAGTAGAGACTTCCTTTCTTCATTTGGGGTACTGGAAGGCAGAAGATGGGTTCCTGGTTGTCTAACTTCTCCAGAGGTAGCTTACTTAGAACAATCCGTTCTCCTTCAATTGCCAAGTTCAATCTTCCTGGGAATTGTTAAGAAAATTTCCTCTCCATCCTTCTCTCAAAATGTGAGAATCTCACTGAGGACCTACAAAGTATCTAAATCTAAGCAATGGCAACTGAACTATAATACTTGAATCTCTGTTCAGAATGTAAAACAGTGTGCCCTCACTGTCAAGTGTGATTACCTGTTCTTTAGATTTCAATTTACAGAGCTAGGAAGTATATGATAATTAAACGTCAGTGGGTAATTAAAACATATTTATTGAAATGTTACAACCATGCATTAGACACATATCTTGTTACAGTTGCTAAAACTCATTAAAAATGTCTGTGTTATAAGCTATGGGTATCTACCTTTCATTCAGAAGAAAGACAGCATTTAAGCTAAACACATTGGTTGAAAGCGATTCCATTTCTTTTCTGTTTAACATATGCATCCCAGATTATTACTCTGGCCTTTGCATATGAGATTTAAATGTCTCAAAATAGCACCTGGGTAACAACTATTTCTTTATTACTAGATTCCCTCTATTTGGAATCCCAGGCAATGGAAATTTATGGAGGAAGCTCAGAGTTAGATATGCAACTACCCTTCAGGCTCTAAGTTCCCTATAACAGAAAGCCCTAAGGTTCTGGTTCTTTGTTGCAGGAAAACTTAATCCAACTTAGATTTCATTGTCACTTATAAATGTTCTTACATTCAGTTTCTGAATACAGGGTTTCTTTATTAAATGACCCAAACAATCAAATTGCATAAATATTAGCCAATTTCAAAGGTTGGCCTAAGACCCCCCAGTAAAACGAGAAAATAAACGCATTAGGTAGTTTCAGGATTTATATAAAGCACTGCAAATAAGTTCCCAGAATTGAGGCAAGTTTGATTTCTTTTTTCTATTTACACGTCAGCAACTTGACCCTCCATATTTTCTTACCTGCCTCCAAGTGTTCCCTGCATCGGAAGAGACAAACATGCTGATATCACTGTCTGACAACTCAGATCCTATATTACCTAGAAACAACACATTGCCATTAGTGAGAGGAACTTCTTGCAAAAGCCAGTCATGGGTTCCACCAGGGTCTGCAATGCTGGAGAATGGCTTTCACGGCCAACTTTCTGTCTGAACAGGGCTCTTCAGCATACTTGCTTCAGGGCCAATGGTTTAGGAGCTTTACAATAATATTTTTATATTGGTCATTAAGTTCCAAGCACAAATATTTAGCTTCTTAAAAGAAATGCAATTTACAACAGCAAGCGAAGCAAGGAAGCTTCTTACCTGAAGCCACTATGATGCTTGGAGCTGTGTCTCTGCTGGCAATAATCCCTGAGGTGTAGGGATTTTCAGAGACCTTCAGGTGAAGGTGTAGTGAGCAATATGGCTGAGAAGAGTAGAAACGAGCATTAGAAAAGCGTAAAATCTAGATGGTCATTTACATTCAGAGCACCTACCCATTCATGCATCCAAGCAACTATCCCAACTATCCACCAATTTATGTACTTCTCCATCCTTTCACCCATCCACTGCATTTCATTCCAGCGTATCTAAATGTAAGATAGCTGGGAAGTCAGTAAAAAAGAGAAAGCCCCATTCATTTTAGTTCCAACCTACTAACTTAATTGCCATTTGGTTACTTAACAAACAATTTGTACAATAAGCAAGGCTTATGAGAGAGTCACAATCTAAGTGGATGACATGAGATCTTTCTGTGGATCACCACAAAAGAGACTATATCGACAGCTGTATGATATGTAGAGGTAAAATGTAGATTCTAGAAGGTGAACTGACTAGATCCAACTTGGATTACTTGATCCAAGTAATACTTGTGTCTGCAAGGTGCCCAAGCAGAGCTGGGTAGACTTTGAACTGCAGGTGGGATGTTCAAGAGGTTTAAGGGCATTTTATGCCTGAAACACATCAGTTACAAAGAAAAAGAAGGCAACGAATTAAGCAGTACGGATGTAGTCAGGTAAGACTGAAGAGGAAAAAAAGTGTGAGCTCACAATGAAGGTTCAGTCAGGCTGGGAAGACTTTGAAGGAGTCAGTTCACATTTCTTAGTATCTATTTGAGACCTTAGTCTTTGCTGTATAGAAAAAAATATATAACTTGTAGAATTGTCCTAACACCCCCAACAAAAGGCATAGTATTTACCAGCGTATCATCAGAAATAGTATTATTTAATATCAAAAACATACTTATAGACAAAATGCACTGATAATAACAATTTTAATGAAAAATTAAGGGACTTGTTTATCTGTATGTAAAAGCCTCAATCAATTCTCTAAGATACCAGCATTTGACCAAAAAGAAGCATAATCAATCTTACATGAATTTTGTTTAAAATAGTTCTTGTACTGAGTTGTCAAAACACAGAGTTTGTATTTGAACCTACATTTCTTTTCATCTCTCAGGAAGATTACTTTCTAATCTTATCAACTTGAGTTTTTGGAATCACCAATGTATCTCTGTTATTACTTTTATTCTGCTCTGTAAGTTTCAGCCAGCAGATATTCAGAGAGCTACAGAGATACAATGATTAAATTTATATAGGATGGAGTAAATGACAAGCCAAAAATGAAACTCAGGGACAGAATCAGCGAAAATGCTAGCAAAATAAAATAGCAGATCACAATAAGGTCTTCTCACTGTCAACAGAAAGTAAAAACTTTCGAGGAGTAATAACAGAAATAAATTATTGGCTTTGCCTGGAAACCTCATGTAAAACTTTCAAAAATGGTTTGCACTTTAACTATTCTGTGTGAGTAAGGAAGACAGCCTAAATAAGAAGAAACATCATACTGCAACATGTGGCTTTGCTTTGTCCAAGAGGAAGACGAGAACAGGGCTTCAGATCCCAGCACAGCATCATGCAACACTCAGCTGATGCCAAGACAAGATAAAGCAGGGGTGTAAAGCCTTTTATTGATAAAGTTTTCCAGATGACAATAGGATCTCCTTTTCTCTGACTTACTACAATATATTTTTTCTATGCACAATTCTGTATTACCTATTTGAGGTATGTACAGTTTTATCAACCTAAGAGATACACTCCACAAATAAAAATAACATATCAGTACTGAAATGCCAATAAAAGACTGCAATATCAACCAATGATTTTTTTATTAGGTCATGAAAGACATTGCAATTTGACAGAGGGATGCCAGGAGCACATGGGATTGATTAGGAACTATACAATGTCAGCAGTGAGTAACTCCACAGCAATCCAAGAAGTGCACTACTGTTTGGGGATGATCCCTAAGCACACAGGCTAAACGGAGGGCATCACCTGGTAGAGTAGGGCATTCCTGCCAAGGGAGCACCCAGCTTGCAATCTTAAGTCAGTTGCTAAGCACAGATGAACACTGTGAAGCTCAGTGGCCACCAGAGCCAAGAACTACTTAGTATGGGTGTTTGTCATGAAAAAGGAAAGAGGGCATTTTCAATAGGCCATCTCGGCACTGCACTGTTGCTAAGGTTTTAAGAGACCGGAGATATACTAATCTGCAGAGAAACACCACCAATTCTTGCAGTAACAGCGACATTAGAAATGGTCTTTTCGGCGCACTTTTTCTCCACTCTCACATTTGTAGTACTGGATTGCCCCCAGCTGGTACAAGAAGAATATTCTGTGGCTTTTTATTTCTATCGACTTTTTCAAGGAATTCACACACGTCTGTAAGGTGACTCATCTTCACTATTTTCACTTAAACTTTCACACCTGACAGTTTTGGGATGTTTGTCAAAGTGAAATGACCAAACGTTAACAGACAGGTTTATTATGGTGGATATCTGGCAATCCCAAACGTCTGCAGGACAAAGGATAGGGCTCTGCGATTCTTGTGTACCCATGGCCCAGGCAAGGGGCACTTTGTAGGCTTTTTTCCTTTCACTTAGCCTGCCTTCCCCCTTTTCTTTCATTGGCAAACACGCACTGAATACCTACTGCATACTGATAGTCACAGCTGTCACTTTTATCCTCTCACAGTTGTCTCCAACTCAGAGTCAAAGCACAGCCTGTTCCAGGTAAGGCTCTCTATTTTTCAGTTCTGTTCACATGAAGAAAATACAGGGATGTATAATGAAGCCACTAGTGGACTAGCATCTGATGCACAGAGGATGGAGGGACCAGCCCATACGTTTGGAAGCTGCACTTTCATTGGAGAGTGGCGATGGCGGAATAGGAAGCTGCACTTTGTATCGTTTTTCACACACTGTTATAGACCATGGCATGTCCTCAACCCACAATTTGAGGAGCAATAAAATTCCTAGTCTTCAGTATTTCAAGGTCAGACACAAAGTTTGAGGATCTGATAGGAATTAAGGACAAAAACAACTGAACAGTGCTTTCCATTTAATTTCCAAAATTTGTAGATCCCTGAAGTCCACCAGCAGACCTGTAGATCATAACTACTTTCATTTGCCTAATTCTTTTTTAAAATTTATTTGTTTATTTTAAAGATTTATTTGTTTATTTGAAAGTCAGAGTTTCACAGCTGGTTTATTTCCCAGATGGCCACAACAGTAGAGCTAGGCCAGGCAGAAGCCAAAGGCTTCATCTGGGCCTCGTATCTGGGTGGCACAGGCCCAAACATTTGGGCCATCTTCCACTGCTTTTCCCAGGCCCTTAGTAGAGAGCTGCATTGGAAGTGGAGCAGACAAGACATGAACTGGCACCCATAAGGGATGCCGAGGTTGTTGTTGGTGGCTTTACCTGCTACACCACAACACCAACCCCTTCCTAATTATTTTATATTTTATTTTAATCAACAAAATCCTTTGGCCATTCCAAGTATTTATTAAATGTTTGCTTGATTTAATTGATCCGTTAACTTTTTCATCTCAAATGTTTACCATTTATTCCTCTCGTGTAACTGAAACATTGTATCCTTTGAGCAACATCTATCCTCCCCAGTACTCTGCCACTGTTCTCAGCTGTTGTGAATTTGATTATTTTAGATTCCACACAGACATCAAATATATGGTATTTTTCTTTCTGTACCTGGATTATTTCACTTAGCATAATGCTCTCCAGGTGATTCACTAATTATCTACTGCATTTCTAGCACTGTGGATGACCAATGGCAACTAACCAAATGATAGAAGACATTTCCCTACCAATAAATAAACCGAATTTAAAAATTATTACAGTCAATCAGATTCAAATTCCACTTCTTTCTTCCCAACTTCTGTATCAACAACCTTTAGATTCCATCTTTATTGTATTTTTTATCTCTGTGACTGTCAGGCTGAGAGTTGTATTGGAAAGAAAGATCAGAACTCTCCGAAATAAAAAAACAGTAGGTAAGTTTCCAGGTAGTATTCCCATTATCACCCCTCCTCCAAATACACACACACACACAAACACATACACACACACGCAGAATTACTGACTCAAAACTGGAGCTGGGAATCAAATAGATTCTCCGAGAAGGGTCAATGGGAAAGAACGGGGAGGCACCTGGTCCAGCCAGCTGGGTATGAGGCATTCAAACCCCACTCCAATCTGGCACTACATTTCCAGTCACAGACAGTGCAGGGAAAGTGGAAAACAATGTCAAGAATCTCCCGGGGCAGCTGCCTGCTCAGATCCAGTAGAAAATTGTCACATGAAGCCATAAAGACGTTGGGGCCTCTCTCCACGTAACACTGTTCTTTCCCCATGGGCCCAAGGATTTGTCACAGGCCCAGCTTAGCTCACCTCTTGCCTCTTGGGAGCCCAATCCTGAGGCTTTGGATGCAGGTGGACCATGACCTGTAATACCTTACCTAATTGTACAGAAGAAAGAAATCCCAGCTGAGCCCTCCAGGCAATCAGTCTAAAAGTCCTAAAAATACAGCCTGAAATTACCCTGGATGTCTTATTTCTATAGAATACATTTTACCAGGAACATTCCATTTGGGGCTGTAATTCTGAACTTGTTCCACATTTCTAACAGCCCTGCTGGAAAACCTCTTTTCTAATCACTAGAGGCTGTGCTTTCAGCGATACTGTCACATTCCAGGGACTCACGATCTGAAATCACTTCTCATCTCCTCTCTGCCGCCAGTTTCCAAGTCTCAAGAAGGTTTTTAACAGCCTGAGTCGAGAGTGGCTCAAAGATTTTCTTGCTTATTTTGTGCCTTTGGCAGATTTTTGTGAAGTGATTTTGGTTCCTTGTCATTTTCCCCTCCTCACCTTGCTCCCTGCTCTCTAAGGCTCAGATTGAAACTACATTAAGCAACAGAGTTAATAAGGGAGGCAGGCCAGACGACTCCTGGACACCATACATCTATCTCCCAATAATGCATTTTTTTCCATAAATCTTAATGAAACTCCTGACTTTGTTAACTCCAAGGTCAATTTGCACCCATGAGCTTCAGAAAGTAGCGATTAGGACAAATCCTCCACTGTAACTGCCAGAGGCAATGAATGGGTTCCATTCCTGTGCATATATTCTATATATGCATATAATATATATGTAAAATTCACCACATGGCAGACATGATTCTTGAAACTGAAACTTTGGATTGGCCAAAAAGATAGACACAGTCCCCATGGAGAGTTCATGGAGCTTACACTTAGCAGAAGATGGGCAATAGTCATTGAACACATTGGCTGATTTTAGGGACTTGATAAGGGTCCCAAAGATAAGAGTTGGGACAAATACAATGGTAGAAGATGCTCAAAAAAGCTCTGCAATTAAGGGAACCAAACGACAATCTGAATGCCAAGAAAAAGTCTAACTAGGACAACAATGGCATTTTAAGAGAAATAGTAGGAAGTGCAAAGATTTTAAGATATAAACAGTGAAATAAAAATTTGTACAATCATTGCTCATTGTACAAAAGGAAGGAGAGAGTTGCTGGAGACCACACAGGATAAGCAGACAGGGCCAGATCACACGAGACCCTGCAGAGGAGGACAAAGTGTTTGACTTTATTCTACCTGACTTAGAAAGCAATTACTAACTACAGAGGGACATGATCTGATTTTCTGGAAGTCCAACTTGGCAGCATTTACTCAAAATTTTATAAAACAGAAACTTAGCTTGTGGTAAAGAAAAGCTAATCAGTGGTTGTCTGGGTCTAGAAATATGGGTTTTAACTGACAAGGAATTAAATGAAATTTTTAGGGTGACAGAAATGTCATGCCTTGACTGTGATGGTTGTTACATGGGTATACGGAGGTATTCAAAAAAATAAATGTAAAGTGAAATTAAAAAATAAGTTCAGTTTGGTACATAACATTTTAAACCCATAGATATGAGGGGATTTTCAAAAACTGAGTGAAAAAATGTATGTGAATTTCAAAAGCTTTGAAGCTAAAATAAATTTACTTTTTAGTGCCACCTTTTTTACAAACTTTCCGAAGCACCCTCATATACAGTTGTCAAAATTCATCTAATTGTGTAGCAATGCAGTAGATGCTTAAGATGCCCATATCCCATCCAGAAGTGCCTGGTTTGAGTTCTGCCTGTCTTGCTTCCAGTCCAGCTTCCTGCTAATGCATCCTCAGAAGAAGCAGATAATGGCTCAAGTACTTAGGGTCCTGCCACCCACACAGAAGTTATGGATTGAGTTCTGGACTCTTGGCTTTGGCTTGGCCCAATTCTGGTGGTTGCAGGCATTTGGGGAGTGAACCAGAGGATAGAAGACCTGTTTATGTCTCTGTCTTTCAAATAAAGTAAAAATTTTAAAAACTTCACTGAATTATAATTAAAATGGATATTTTTAATATATAAATATTTTATCTCTGTAAAGTTGATTTTCTAAAAAGTCACACTGGCTACTCTGCAGAGAATGAATTCCCAGGTAGAAATGGGAGATTCAGTTAGGAGGCCAACACTCTAGGCCAGGTGAGAAGTTCTGGTAGTTTGGATTAGGGCAGTCCCCGTGGAGATAAGGAAGTAAGCTATTATGTCATTTATATTTTGGAGGATAGCAATAAGACTGTGACACTGAGTTGGGGGTGCAGCAGGAAACACAGTGCTAAGAGCTTTATTTAAGAGTCAGTTTTTTTTTTTTTTTTTTTTTTTACAGGCAGAGTGGACAGTGGAGAGAGACAGAGAGAAAGGTCTTCCTTTTGCCGTTGGTTCACCCTCCAATGGCCGCCGCGGTCGGCGCGCTGCTGCCGGCGCACCGCGCTCGTCCGATGGCAGGAGCCAGGAACTAGGTGCTTTTCCTGGTCTCCCCATGGGGTGCAGGGCCCAAGCACCTGGGCCATCCTCCACTGCACTCCTGGGCCACAGCAGAGGGCTGGCCTGGAAGAGGGGCAACCGGGACAGAATCCGGTGCCCCGACCGGGACTAGAACCCAGTGTGCCGGCGCCGCAAGGCGGAGGATTAGCCTGTTGAGCCACGGCGCCGGCCAAGAGTCAGTTTTAAGGATCCATTCATGATGTCAGAGTACTCAGGCAAGCCTATTAGGTGCCATGGTGAATTCCCTATTATAGGCACTTAATTTCAAATGGGGCACCATATTAAGATTCTGGTACATTGCATGCATCTTTGGCTAAATATCACCATGCCTCCAACTTGGAACAGCTAAAATAGGAAGGCAACTCTTTTTTTTTTTTTTAATGCCACTGCACTGTGCATTACATACAGTAGGTATTCAATAAGTTGCTGTTACATTTACTTCTTCTGTCACGGGCTTTGTGTACTTACTGTAACAACTGGCTGTCTTCCCTCTGTAAGCTACTAGTCATAAGGATGGAAGCTGAGTGCAAGGCTGAAATTTAGACTGCTTCCCTGATGCACAGTGACAACTGTGATATCCTCTACAACTAATAAGGTCAAGTTATTGCTGCCGGCATCTTCTCAAGTAGCAGGGTGACCCACCTACAGTTGTGTGAGATGAACCTGTGAAGTGACTGTGCACACTTTGTCTAGCTGAGTTTGGATAATGACAAAGTAAGAGTTGTATGAAGTGTCAACTACACACACACACACACACACACACACTTATCAAGCTCTTCTTTCTAAAATGAATTGGTCTTTCCTCTAGATTTACATACTGGTTTCTCCCTTTTCTAAACTTAAAAACAACTTCTGAACTGTTTTACAGAAATTAATAACAATACTTTGTTTTGCAATTAATCTCCCTCCCTCCTGCATTCACTCTGTATTTACTGGTATGTCAAGCATGCAGCAGACATCAGAGTTTCTGTAAGTGAGATGCAACTCTATAATATTTCATTTATTAATCTAGCCTCATTCATATAGACAGTAGACTCTAAACTCCTTATAGACAAGACCCAACTTCCTTCCTCCTCTGGGACACCCCTCCCATCATCAAATATATAAATAAGTTCATACAGAGAGATTCATTGCTCAAATGTAAGATTACTAAAAAAACTCTACACTGCTTCAAATCAGGGGTAAACAAAGTTTTTTAAAAGGATAAAATAATAAATATATTAGGTTTTTTGGACCATCCACTTTAGAGTGAAAGTGGACGTAGACAATAAATAGACATAAATGGATGAGCATGGTTGTGTTCCAATAATATTTCATATAGAAAAACATGTGGTGTGTCGTATTTCCCCCATAGGTCACAGTTCTTTTTTAAATATTTTTATTTATTTATTTGAGAGGTAAAATTACAGACAGTGAGAGGGAAAGACAGAGAGAAAGGTCTTCCATCCACTGGTTCCCTCCCCAAATGGCTGCAACGGCCAGAGATGGGAAAATCAGAAGCCAGGAGCCAAGAGCTTCTTCTGGGTCTCCTATGTGGGCCATCTTTCACTGCTTTCCCAGGCCACAGCAGAGAGCTAGATCAGAAGAGGAGCTCCTGGGACTAGAACTGGTGCCCATAAGGGATGCTGGTGCTGCAGGCAGAGGATTAACCTATTGTGCCACAGCGCCAGCTCCCAGGTCACAGTTCTTACCAATCCCAGCTCCATAGGGTAAGATAAATCAATATATAACATAAGTAAAACAAATAAAGGTTGAAATCAGTGGTTCCTATCTTTTTTCTGTCATAAACTTCTTTGAAAATGTGATTAGACATCTCCACATGAAAATACACCCACACAGTTCTATATTCAGTTCATCAGTTCTACAGCTGAGATTATGTATCATTAGATCTGAACAGGTTAGCTAGGAGAAAGTAAGGGTGCTTAGTGCATATCTTTACCAGAGATGGAAATTATTGTATTCCTCCTCAAATCATCATTGGAGATCTTCTTGAGAACACGGGTTAGAAATGAAGATGTGAGAAACAAGCAAGATACTTCGCCATATTCTCTTATCTCATTGGCCTATCACAGAACAAGCACTGTGACCCTTCCCTATACACTCAGCCTTCATACATTCCCAGCCCATTTTGTTCAGCAGTTGAGAAACAGTCAAAGGGCTCCCTTGACCCCTCCTGCATGAGACATTCTACTCTCACACGAAGACTCACCAGCAAGCAGTGCACAGGGTCCCCCCTCAGATCCGTGTCTGGAGCCTGCAGCAATCGCCAGTCTCTGCCTTTGTTGTATGTGATGAAAGTTTTCACTTGGTTGTCAATCTTCTTGTTAGCCAAGAACATTCCCTTTATCCCTGCTACCTGGGAAAAATTGACATGGCTGAAAAATACATCAATTTCACAAAGGATATATTTGCTTACTTAAAAAAATTAGACTGCCAGATCAGTTGAAAGCCCTTGTCTTGGAAGAAAGAGAAGATGAGTTGATATGATGGAAGTGGGGGTGCGATGCATATCGGGAGAGGGTCACTGTACAAGTTTGATAGCTTAAGTAGGTTGGTAGTAGCCTGCAGTTGCCAGGGGATAACCTTTGGTTCTTCAACTTACTTTTATTATTACTATTATCACTGTATTTATTTTGAAAGACAGAGTTACAGAGAGAGAGGGCAGAGAGGTCTTTCATCTGCTGGTTTGCTTCCCAAATGGCTGCAACTACAGAGGAAAATAAGCTACATTCTGGCCAAAGCCAAGAGCCAGGAACTTCTTCTGATTCCCTACATGGGTGCAGGGCCTCAGTACTTAGGCCATCTTCAGCTCTTTTCCCAGTTGCATCAGCAGGGAGCTGGACTGGGAGTGGAGCAGCTGGGACTTGAACCACTGCCAATTTAGGATGCCAGAGCTGCAGAATGCTGCTTAGCTCACTGTGTTTTAATTTCTGTTGCTTGGTAAATGATAAATCGATAGGAACTGCTTTTATTATATGCTAGCATAGCACCTAGAGTCTTAAATACTTTATCTCAGCTAATCTTTATAATAGTAGCTTGGGTAAGTATCACTTATTCTATTTCACAAATGAGTAAAAGTCACATTCATCCAGATAATGCTTTGCCCAAGGTCACAGTAACCAAGGACATCCTGGTAGTAAGTACCAGACCTGGGATTTTAACCCCGAACTCTAAGGCTTCACAGCTCATGCTCCTGAAGAGTATCTGAATTACTGAGCTTGCTGTAGCCATGGGCAATTCAAAGAGGTCAGTTGGAGCTCCTGATTCAATTAATACCACTCCCCCCCCCATAAAAGATAATTCTGTTAAGCCACAAAAATACACCGAACACAAGACAACAGCTTTTAAACTTGACAAACAGTGGTTTCCCTAATTCATCGAATAATCCCTTTGCCATTCTTGTAATACTGTTGTTCTCACCATCAGCAGTTCTTAATTATTTAACTCTGAAAATATAATTATTTCTCTTTTGTTATTTGTTATGACAGAAATTACAATTAATAAATTGTCAAAATCACCCACAAACAAATAATTAACTTGCATTTTATTTTTTGGATATTTTAGAGTACATTAAACACATGCATGTGTATTTTACCATGCTTCAGATAATCATAATCCAAAAGAACAGGGGGATATTGGGGAGAAGGAATGAAAGGTATTGAGTAGTGCATTCTCAAACTACATAAACATTAATTCATTTAATGATCACAATACCCATAAGATAGAGTTATCATCACCCACAATTTGAAGATGAGAAAAAGGGGACTTAGATTTAACAGGTGTTTGGAATATACACAGGGAGTAAGTGAATAGGAAAGCAGGCGTATCTGAGCCCATTTATCTGAACTCAGGCCCTTTAGCTCATGATTTGAGAGATTGTCAGTAGAAGAGTTCTTGTTAAATACCAAGCCCAGTGGTTCAAATTTTATATATAAAGCATCCAGTATACACTACAAACCTGTGTAACAGCCTTTATCCCAATGTGGGAGGAAACTGTGGTATAGGCAAAATTTAATTGCTTAAGATCACACAGTTGGGATTCCTATTCAAA
Source organism: Sylvilagus floridanus (assembly GCA_949820135.1). Taxonomy (NCBI): domain Eukaryota; kingdom Metazoa; phylum Chordata; class Mammalia; order Lagomorpha; family Leporidae; genus Sylvilagus; species Sylvilagus floridanus. The sequence goes on from OX463235.1 coordinate 58,644,844, forward strand.
GTTGCCCAACTCCCAATCTTCTTTCAACAAATCCAGCTCTGAATTTGTCAATGCAAAGAGGTTAGGTTTCGATCAATAGAGAACACATAATTTGCCTTTGCTTTGACATAGTCAGACCTCATTATATTGTACCTGCTGATTTGGCATCTGGGGTAATTTAGAGTTAGGCCAAATTTGTACTCTATTGGAATGACAACTTTGTTAAGCAAATAAATGCTATAAGCGAGTTGCTGAAGGAATACTTTGAACTACATAGGAAAACAAGCCACATTCTGGGCAACCAGCAGTAGCCAGAACAATTCCTTGTGCATTATTGATTCTCAACCAGTGTGCAAGGGTTTATCTCCAGGAGCCCTACCTCCCGACAACAGTGTGTTAATTACAAATACTATTTAGTTGTTCACTACTGCAGCTCCACAAGGGCTGCTCACCAGGGAACTGAGTTTTAGTTTTGTATATGTTCAAAAGGTCGTTACATACTTAAATACGATCAAAATACCAATTGTTTAAAGCTTAAATTTCAGGTCAGAGTTCTCAAAAAGTCATACAATTTTTCTACATCATACGCACAAACCAGCAAGAACTCTAGCTGTCTTAGCCATCTGCTGCTCTAGAGGGTTACAGTAGGTGCAGAAGGAATAAAAATGGCACTAATTGCAGTGGTTTCATTGCCATTCTCCTTCCTGCCCTCTCCCTCTTGTGGCAAGGGTGTCAGCACAGGGTTATACTTGTTTAGGAGCTGGTTCATTTGATTTGCAGAAGTGGTGACTTTATTGGCCCCCAACTGCTTGGCATTATCAAATGCCACTTGAGCAGAGAGCTGTGCTTTGTAATTCATTGCTGGCAGCTTGGCCTTCAGGTTTATCTTGAGGAATAAAAGCTTGGCATAGAGAGGGAATGTGTGTCAACAGAGGACAGAGCTAGACAGGGTCGGCTTATATCCATCGCAGCCAGTGAACTTTATCCATTTCAGTTGTCCTTCTTTGTTTCTTTATTTCGCTCCTTTGACCTGGTCTGCAGAGATGATCACCCCTGCTCTTAGGCTTTTGCTTTTATATATTTTTTTAAAGATTTATTTATGTATTTGATAGGCAGAGTTACAGAGATAAAGAGGAAGAGGAAGAGGAAGAGAGAGAGAGAGAGAGAGAGAGAGGTCTTCCATCTGCTGGTTCACTCCCCAGATAGCCACAATGGCTGGAGGAGCTGTGCCGATCTGAACACAGGAGCCAGGAGCTTTCCCGGTCTCCCATGCGGGTGCAGGGGCCCAAGGACTTGAGCCATCTTCCACTGCTTTCCCAGGCCATAGCAGAGAGCTGGACTGGAAGCGGAGCATCTGGGACTCAAACCGGCACCCATATAAAATGCCAGCACTGTAGGCAATGGCTTTTACCTTGTACGCCACAGTGCTGGTCCCTGCTCTCAGGGTTTTGTATCATTCACTATTGCTTTTGCTCTGAGCTTGAGAATTCCATCTTTCTGCGTGTCTCACTCCAATCCCGAGGCAGGACGCACTTTCCTCCAGTACTCTAGTATAGGATCTTGTCATTTCTTTCTAGGAACCTCTATCCTTTCATTGTAGAACTTTGAATATCAAGTAGGCAGCATTAGTGCCCAAAGTACACGTGTGTATGTGTGAATGCATGTGTGCGAGTGGAAGGTCTGGGGTTCCTCTGAGCATGAGAAGCTGGGTTAATGTTACCTGACAACTTCTCTCTGTATATATACCACATATAACTTACAGAATGGGGTAGAGCTGAGGGATGGCAAGAATAGGGAAAAGCCTTCACAGAGACACAGAATTTCCTAGGGAAGATATTCCTATGGGAATAATATATCCTGCTGCTGGATGTCTTTCTTCCTGTGTGGAAAGATCTGGTGTCTTGTCTGTCTTCTGAAATCGTCATTACGATTTTTTAGAATACCAGCCTGCTGGGAAGCTACTTTTGTGTTTTTCAAACGGAAGAATTTGCTACCAGAAGGTGATCAGTAGATACTTCCTATTAGGTAATAACATAGAAAGCAGGGGCCCATGTTGATTGGTATTTAGATGTAAAGAACTCCAGCTCAAGCCTGAAGCCTAACAGAAAGCACATCGGAAAGACGATGGTCTCAAGGCACCGCCTTCTCTCGTGTCGCTCTCTCTGCCATAGAGACCCACTTCCACTCCCGTGGACAACATCCCGATGGGTCTCTACCTGTTCACCCTTCAAGGTCCAGCTGGCTCAACGACCCTTTCCCAGCAACCAATCTCTTTTCATAACAATTGTCTCCAATATTTATCTGCTTTTTTTTCATTTTTGCCCACATACCTATATCTTCATTCTTAGCAACATGGGCATAATCTTCCCATAAGCTTCTCCAGTACTACTTATACTTCTTATTACAAGTTAATCTGAATTTATCTTCTCCTGTAATCTTACATTACAGTCTCTCACGCTAATATAACCTTTGGATAGTCACTCACTCAATCATATTGCTTCTTTAAAATTAATGATAGTAAAGTGACTTTGTACCTGTGGCTGCATTAATTTTTAATAACCTAGGTAGTAAGAGTCCTACATTTGAAGATAGAAAACCAGAATGCATAACCCAAATTGACTGAGCACTTATGAATTATCAGGTACAACAAGAAATGTTTTGGAAGCATAATCAAATGAATCTATTCATGCACTTGAAAGGCAAGAGGCAGTATTATCCTCATTGTGCAGAGGGAGAAAGCAAAGTTGAGATGTGACCAATCACTTGCATAAGGTAATTCTAGTAGAGAACCTTAGATCTGGATTCAAGTCAGTCTGTCTAGTTGCGAGTACACATGCTTAATCCTGGGTCTGTACTATTTCTTCAGGCTTCTATCTAATCCTATAATATTCTGAGGAAAAACAGCATATTAGGATGCCATAGTGACAGAAAACCATATTTCATCCATTGTTGGTACACTTATTCAATTTCATTAAAGAAACATTTTGAGGAATCTACTACATATCATGCATTCTTCTAAACACAAAAGACCTAACACTGAAATATCTAATCAAGCTTACTTTGATCCAACAGATATTTTTGAGAGTTAGACTGTACTAGGTGCTGAGAATTTGAATGTCTTCAATGATTTAAGGGAAGAACTCAAATACATCTCTTGGGTTTTTCATGTTTACTCTCTAGATGGCTCCCTCTTGCACAATTCACTCAAATGTTCCATGTACAGGCTAAGTTGAGGGGATTTTTATATAGGAATTTTTGCCTGTGATGTTGATGGGGAGATGATGGTTCCCATCTTTTCAGTCTCAGATTTAAATTATAAATCTTAATTATCAAAATTTGAAGAGAACAAAGATAAGGTAATTGTGCAAAGAAAGAGAACCTTTTCATGACCACGATGTCTTTGGGCTTTGAGAATGGAATATTTTTCCCTTCTGAAGACATGATCCCAGTCAGGACAGCCATATACGCAAAAGGAGCTGGGGGTGCTTCTGAAATCGGAGAATCCTTTTGCCAAAAAAAGTCTGCATGTTCCTTCCTTCACCATTGTCTTCATCAAACATCACTGGCCTTCTAGAACCTGTAGTCTTCCGTAAGTAGATGGCACATTCCATATCCTGTAACAAATATGTCTTGGATGGGAGAGCATTTCACTCCTATTTTATATACTGTCTTGTAAGAGGAAGTCTTTCCCTAGGAAATCAGGGCATAAGTTACATCCGTACAACTACTGAGAGGGAACTCATAATGTTCAGAAGGAGACACCATGTACGTAACAGAACGTGCCCTGGTTACGTTACATCTCTTCTAAAGCCCACTGTGGCTCACTCACACACATACACATTCTGCACCTTCTGAATCTGGCGGCATTCCTAACATGCAATGGACATTATGAGTATACCAGAACATACCATGGCTACTACTCATATCTTTCATGATACCGACTATGGCTCTCTCATGTTATATGCATAGTCTTGTGCATCATGAATTCGTCAGCCAGGTGGCTTCACTCCCAATACAACTTTGTGTCATTGTCTGTTAAGCCAAAGTATTCTTCATCATCATTAATTAATATTTCCTTCTCAAAGGATGTTAGATATTGTCCAAAGCTGTCAGACTCCTTATCATCAGCACCACACAACTACACTAGGAATCATATGTCTCAGACATGCTCTTCATTTTTCTGCTCTAGTCCCCATCAGGTATGCAGTCTTCTGTGCCCAAATCCACAAGAAGCCTCTGGAACATTTGCATTATTCAAAAATGACAAAGTTCTAGGACACTTGTTTTTAGGCTTTTCTTACACAATTTAATCCACTAGACAAGATTGGGAAAGTTTAGCTGTAACTCAAGACATGATTCAGAAAGTAGTATGTAGGGGGCTGGCACTGTGGTGCAGCTGGTTGACACCCTGGCCTGAGGCACTGGCATCCCATATGGGCACCGGTTCTGGTCCTGGCTGCTCCATTTCCAATGTAGCTCTCTGCTGTGGCCTGGGAGGGCAGTGGAGTATGACCCAGGTCCTTGGGCCCCTCCAGCTGCATGGGAGACCCGGAGGAGGATCCTGGCTCCTGGCTTCGGATCAGCCCAGCTCCTACCGTTGCGGCCAATTGGGGGGGTGGACCATCAGATGGAGGACCCCTCTCTTTCTCTCTCTCTCCCTCTCCTTTCTCTGTGTATCTTTGACTTTCAAATGGATAAATAAATTTCTAAAAAATAAATAAATTTAAAAAAAGAAAGTAGTACGTAAACCAGAGCACTCAACTATTGAATCTCTTTGTGCTGACTTTAACCCCAGGCCCTTTTCTTCATTCTGTCTGGTTTCTGTCACCACTGTACAAAGTCCAAAACTATTTATCCTGTATTTCAGTGTCTTTCAATCTTGGTGCTACTACTTATCAAATATAAAATATTGGTTATTATTACTATGATATTCATCAACAAAAAATCTATTTCTAGTACTTTTGCTCCTTAGACAACTTGCCTACCTTGCATTCTTGACTCTTTGGAATGAGTCTGTATGCAATAACCAACTAACACTGAGAGAAAATTCCAGTATTTCAATAAATAAATCTTGGGCAATAGTCCCCAAATACTTTGTCTCCAACATTTTGCCATCTCATCCCATATATCCCATATGCATTTATAGCTCTAATGTAGACAGCATCATATTTGTATCCAGTTTTCAATGTTGTGTTCAAAAAATAGTTGGTTTTTAATAAGAATTATGCTTCCTTCTCCATTTCCCACAAAGACCGTCAACTATGCCTATCCTTGAGGCAGAGATACATCTACACATTTACACATTATATAGTTTGCCCCTCTAAAAGAGCTTAAGGAGCACACAATGCAGAAAGTAGGGATTTGGTATGCAGAAGCAAAGAATGAATGTCATTCTCCTCAGTCACCCCAAATGTGAGCAGACATGCCCTCCAAGTATTTTATCACAATCACCCCCATCTTGTGTGCTGTTCATTCTTGCTTCTCATTAATTCATTTATGGATTTTCTTACTTTTCGTTTATCTCTAAGCTCTCATCATTCATTGCAATTCTACTGGGAAATTCTTACTGGATGGCTTTCAGATTCCTGCAAGCCAGAACAATCAGATTTAAGGGAAAATTTGTGCCAGGCTCTGTGTCAGCCAATATTCTTTCTATCTATGTAATCAGCAGATACGGCACTGCCGTTCTGATCACATCAATTTCAATTCAAGTTGCTATGAACTGTCAGGGTAATAAAACAAAGACACTTCTGCCTCAGTCCCAGAATGCAGAACACCTTTCCAGAATGCAGTCACACCACTGCTCAAAGTGATGCTAAACAGAGCCAGCAGTTTCCTACAAGTAGCCAACCACAAGAGAGATGCAAAAGGGGACAGGATTAACAAAGGGATGGTTGCCATGTAAAGAGGTCACCCTGCTTCCTCTTCTCACTCCATATCTGTTACTGATGTTTGAATTCAGAAAAGCATTCATGAAAATAGTTGCAAATAACAGAACACTGCAAAGTCATTCTTGCCCAAACATGTCATTTTTTCTATCATCTAGGGACCAATTAAAATGATCTCTATTTTTGGCAGAAAACAAAATTTATCCAGAGAATTCATTCCATGTTGACTCGAGGGGCAAGGATAATCAGTAAAGAAATAAAGCAACCTAAAATCAAAAATGTTTTTGAGAGACCAAGGACAGAATCAGGCTCAGGAAAGCAAAGGGTATCATTAAGTCAGGGAAGCTGCTTTGTCTTCACATCCGCCAGATACTGGGAGCCAGCTTCTTCCATTGGTAAGCACTGAATCAAGGCAACACAGTGCATAGCATTTCAATGAAGTATATATCAAATTTAAACGTTTTTAAAGAATTTACAAACGAGGAAAGAAATGTGGCAATTTACACTTGTTTATAAGAAGACAAAGAAGTGGTGTTGAGAATGTCATATGGCAAGGCTAATTGCAATAAGGAAAGAAGCAGAAATCTAAAACCATGGAAATGTATTGCACATGGGCAGATTTTAAGACTATATGAATAATGCATTGGTGCTTAGACACACTAGAACATTATATAAATTATGCTATCTTTAATTTGTTGATATTGCTGTATTTCAGGCATAGTGTTCAGCACTTTATAAGTATAAACTCACTTCATTTTCAAAGAAATCCTATCCAGCAGGTACCATGTTTATCTCCATATTTAAAAACTGGAAATCAGAGTTTAGATGATATTGAACTTTTCTCAAGAACATATACAAGTAGCCTAGCTGGGATTTTTTTTTTAAAGATTTATTTGTTTTAGTCAGCAACGCTGCTCAATAGGCTAATCCTCTGCCTGCGGCGCTGGCACCCCGGGTTCTAGTCCCGGTCGGGGTGCCGGATTCTGTCCCAGCTGCTCCTCTTCCAGTCCAGCTCTCTGCTGTGGCCCAGCAGTGCAGTGGAGGATGGCCCAAGTCCTTGGGCCTTGCACCCACATGGGAGACCAGGAGGAAGCACCTGGCTCCTGGCTTCGCATCAGCGTGGTTCGCCAGCTGCAACAGCCATTTGTGGGGGGTGAAGCAACGGCAAAGGAAGACCTTTCTCTCTCTCTCTCCCTCACTGTCCACTCTGCCTGTCAAAAAAAAAAAAGAATTAAAAAAAAAAGATTTATTTGTTTATTTGAAAAGCAGAGTTCCAGAGAGAGTGAGTGAGTGAGTGAGTGAGGAGGGAGGGAGGGGGGAGAGAGGGAGGAAGGGAGAGAGAGGGAGAGAGAGGGAGAGAGGGAGAGAGAGAGGTAGAGAGAGAGAAGGAGGGAACTTCCACCCATTGGTTCAGTTCCCAAATGGCCACAACAGCCAGGGGCATATGAGAGTTAGGAGACAGAAGCTTCATCGGAGTCTCCAATAAGGATACAGGGGCCCAAGCACTTGGGCCATCTTTCAGTGTTTTCCTAGGCACATTAGCAGGGAGCTGGATCCGAAGTGGAACAGCCGAGACTCAAACCAGTACCCAGATTGGATGCCTGCATTGCAGGTAGAGGCTTAACCTGCTGCACCATAGTGCCAGTCTCCTAGCTAGGATTTAAAGCCATGCAGCCTGAATCAAAAATTAAATAAAATTTTATCTAAAATAAATTGGAAACAAAATCATCAGAATATGTAAATGTTTTCTAAAATGCATGTTCAATTTGAGGGTGAGATATATGATACTATATTTATCTGAAACATGGGCAATAGAGGAAGTGGGAAAATATGTGAAAGTATTAAAAACTCTGCAGTACATTTTTCTAAATATATACATACAAACTGTGCCAATGCTAGTCTGTTGTAGTCTTCATTACAAGTACTTGGACTCCAAATTGGGTAGAGTTTACTAACATGCCATTAACTAGACAAGAAGTTTAAATGCTAGAAGTAAATCCTGACAAACTCCAACAGGAGAAGGAAGATACAAAGCTCTAAAAGGAATTACAACAGGTTTACATCTCCTAAGTGAAATTTGATTCTTTTACACTGAATATAACTGACTTCTTGAACTTCATACTCAGCCAAATGGAGGAATCATTATGTTTGCGCATAACTGAATCCATTTTAGATTTTTTTTTCACATAGAATATAGGTGTATGATTGCACTTCCCAAATTCTGAATATGTTTTTAAATGGCTCATTTTAATTCCTTTGTGGCACATGACAACACTGACAAGTGGCTAAAATCTATCGCAAAATCACAGCTTCCTTTCTACCTAACTGTGCCTCCAGCAGCAATTAAAGTTGGTGTTTGTCCTGGAAGGTCAATGAACCACCACACATGGTTTTATTTTGAATCCTGGTAATTTTGAGAAATAGGTGGAATGTGGTAAACTTCATTTTTGTTTTTGTTGTTACTGCTGTTGTTATTGATTTGTTTAATTTTCCAGATTTAGGAGAAAAGCAATCACTCCCTGTCCCTAAGGGAAAAGATCATGAGCAAGGGGAGGTTATTTAGTTAGAGTTGTCTTCACATCCAAAGGGTGTGACTACTTATGGAATGGCCATAAACCCCTTTCTCCATTCTTTCTTCTGAGAGAGCAAGGCAATGCTGTTTACCACCCCTTCACATAACACCCTGTCTACCTTTAAAAGCTGTTTTCAAATATGAAACACACATGATCACTCTTGTTCAAATGCTTTAACTAGGGGGCCGGCATCTGGCTCACTTGGTTAATCCTCCGCCTGAGGCGCTGGCATCCTATGTGGGCGCTGGGTTCTGGTTCCAGTTGCTCCTCTTCCAGTCCAGCTCTCTGTTGTGGCCCAGGAGGGTGATGGAGGATAGCCCAAGTGCATGGGCCCTGCACCCCATGGGAGACCAAGAGGAGGCACCTGGCTCCTGGCTTCGGATCAGCGCAGCGCCGGCCGTAGCGGCCATTTGGGCGGTGAACCAACGGAAGGAAGACCTTTCTCTCTGTCTCTCTCTCTCACTGTCTATAACTCTACTTGTCAAATAAAATAAAAAAAAAATCCTTTAACTGTCTGACAGTCTCCCAGAAACTCCAGTTTCTCTGGAGATTCATGTCCTATAGATACGGTCAGAAAAGAATCCCTCTTAGAGACATTCTGTGGGTTCAAACTAATTAAAAATGTGCTGCAAATCTGTCCCTGTCTCCCAAGTGCAATGAGTTCACATAGGAACTGACATTAAAATGGTCAGTGTAACAGCCCACGTTGGCACTTCACTGGCCAGTGTGAGTACTGCTGTCACTGGGGACCAGGTACGCCTTGTGACATACCTCATAGAGGTCGATCATGACGTTCCCCTCAGGGCCCCTGCTGCTCTGGACATTCTCCAAGGCCAGGGTGAAGTAGACTCCACGCGTGTCTGAGATGTAGAGGTTGTACGTGTCATTCTGGTTCCACTCTTGAACTGCTGCGAACACTTGGTTCTCATCTGTGCTGATGACGTGCATGTCCTGAAAAAAGACACAAGACAGGAAACAAAGAAGAGTTTTATACATTAATCTGACAGGCATCCAAAGAGTGTGGAGTCCAATAAGGAATATCAGAATAAGCACTTTAATGGGAGACAGTTTCTTTTTGCATATGTGAGAAATAATAATTATTTGGTTAAGTGTCACTTAAGGCATTAGGCAGAGAGGCCATGAGAAAAATAAGAGGGATAAGCGTAGCTCAGTTGTAATCTAATTGACTCAGCAGATGATTTAAAGAATATTTTCCTGAATATTTATGACAGTGAAGGATCAATCATTTTTATGTATTTGCCAACCACAGACAGTATTTACTCAGAAGGCCTATGTGGGGCACATATGAGGGAAAGCTGGAGAGACAACCAGAAAATAAACTCTGCTTCTTGCCACTCGGTCCATACCACCAGTATGGACATCACCTGAAAGCTTGTTGGACACATAATACTTCAGGCCTCTATTATCAAATGAAATTCTTAATTTTAGTAAGATCCCTAAGTGATTGGTATGGATCCTGGAGCTTGCAAAGCACTGCTGCAAGGTTCAGCTGACCCCACTGAGCCCACTGGAGGGAAATGTTCACCCAGGAATCCCAGCACTGATCTCATGTCATGTTCCAGAACTTGGTTGCTTATTTAAGTTTGCACTGAGATGCTCTGCAGGAAACCTTAGGTAAAGAAGTGTGACAATTTTAAGAATAACTGATGCTTTTAGAGCCCTGTTTTCCTGGAAGACAGAAACAGGGCATGGTAGCAAGGTAACAGATAGAGGACGCCTTGAGACAGATTCCAAATCCCTTCTCCTCCCACTCAGAACCCCACAAAAGTAGAGGCCAACACAGACCACAGCTTGCTGTCTCAGACCAAGGCTTGCTGTTAGGAGATGATTTTTCATATCCTCTTGGCTGCCTTTTACCCTTTGACCAATGCATTAGACATGGGGTAACTTCCAAAACAAAAATAAAACAAAGCAAAAAAAAAAAATCTCAAAAACAGTCAAAAACCTCAGAGTTGTTTCTGACAAAACGACAAACAACAATAACAAAGCAGAAGAATCATTTAGAAAGATTCTTTTCCTTTGTGTAGCTTAGAACTCAATTCACCCAGGATGGGCACGAGTGCATCCTCGAAGAGCTTCAGGAGATTTGACAGTCCTCCATAGTACCAATCCTGAGGAGGTCTATCTGACTTAACAATTTCTCATTCTAATATACACCTATGCTCCCTCCATGAGTCAGTCAGCAATTCAGCTCTGACTCTGATCTAGATATAGAGACACAAGACTCTCCCACATCTTTAGTCTTGAACACAGTTAACTCTATGATTCCAAAAGGAAGAAGTCTCTCACAAGGTTTGAGTTTCTCACCTTTATTCAGTCTGCACACGACATATTCTAGAGTTTGGTAATGTTTTCGTAGAATTAATTCCTAGCAGAGAGGCCCAGAATGAATCATACCCATTAATTTCATGCTATTAATAATGCAAGCAAAGGTTTAGTATGGAAGTTGGCTGCTGCTCATATCAGCCTAGTGTCTATTTATGTTTCTTCTCATAATTACAGCTTGATGTTCTTTGAGAAAGAACCTTACCCCTTTAAGACCTATGTTCTTCCTGTATCAAATCTAAATTCTTCTGGTACTTTTTCTACCCTCAACACCAGAAGTGAGCTTTTATGCCTAGCATCCAGCATGTTCAATTTTCCTAGCAACAGTAACCAAATCAGGGATGGGTCTGCAACACAAGCAAAAAGAGTAAGACATATTTCTAGAATAACTAGAAAACTATTGGTGGGGGCCACACTTTTAATTAGTTTGTAAGCAGTAAAAATAAGAATTTTTTCTGACTGCTTACAATCTATAGAACTGCTGGAGATGTATCTTGGGGGCAAAAGGACATCAATCCTGAAAATAGCATCACAAGATAGAGACTGGCACAAACCTGTGACATTTTTTGGGTCCTTGGATGTAAACATCTAAGACACCCATCTCACCCTCTTCCTTATCAGCAGATGCAGCATAATCCCTGAATTCAAGTTTAATACTTTAACACTATCCTGGCTCATGCATTTCTATCTTTGTGTCTTTGGAGTAAATTTTTGCACTAGCGAACCTCTGGTATCCTCTCAATAGATATTTGATCAAATAGCATTAGGTTGGAAGACTAAAGTAGCTCGCCTGCACCAACTCACCTTACACAAACCTTAATTTCATAGGTTTGAAACTTAAAATACAGACACATTGAGCTTTTTTTTTTTTTTTTAAATCTGGGTCACTTAGAGAACTGGTCATATCATGATAATGGAAAAGATGACCATCTCCAGATATGAGCTGATAGTCAGTCTCTCTCTCTCCTCCTATAATCTAACTTTATTGAACAGACTTTTCAAAAATGATATGTCCTGGGGGCCGGTGCCATGGCTCACTTGGTTAATTTTCCACTTGTTGCACCGGCATCCCATATGGGTGCCCGGTTCTAGTCCCAGTTGCTCCTCTTCTAGACCAACTCTCTGCTGTGGCCCAAGAGGGCAATGGAGGATGAAGCACTTGGGCCCCTGCACCCACATGGGAGACCAGGAAGAAGCACCTGGCTCCTGGTTTTGGATTGGCACAGTTCCGGCAGTAGCAGCCATTTGGGGAGTGGACAAACGGAAGGAAGACCTTTCTCGCTGTTTCTCTCTCTCTCACTGTCTTTAACTCTACTTGTCAAATAAATAAATAAACAAGTAAATAAATAAATAAATGATATGTCCAAATATTTCAAATGACATAATTAAATGCATTTTTATTTTTTCTTACATAAATCCTCTTCCTCTATCAGGAAAATATGTTTCTTCTCCTTTATGTTGAATGCTTTCACTTAGTCACAAAAAATTTTTAGCAAATGTGAAATTTTATAGATCTTCCATCAGAGAATTTGCTAAAGTCTGTTCTGTAGAACATTATTAGAATTCAATAAATTAAAAAGGGGAGCCAGGTCCTTTCTTAACTGTTTTAATTAATTCTGAATTAAGGAGCTTTCTCGACCATAGGACATCCCAAAACCCTTAACACCCTACAGAGCTGCAGTCACAAGGAATGAACACAGAATGGAGTTGGTTTTTTAGGACTTAAACCAAATTTTCAAGAAGGATCAGTAAAGACATTTTACTCCGAGTAAACACTGCTGAAAAAATATTGTTGTGAACATCAATTCCTTATTCAAGAAAAATGATAGAAAGAAAAATTGGCCAAGCAGCTCAAGGTTTCAAAGCAAGTTAGTGACAAATCCTGGTCCAGAATCCGGGTCATCTGCTGTAAATTGGGCAGCCTCTGCACCACTGGTATCGCTGTGCCCATCGATCTTCCACCACGGAGACAACCAGATCCATACTAATAATAATATTACCTTGCTTTTATAGAGTAGCTGTCCTCCAAAATGCTCAAAGCACTTTCATATGTATTGCCTCATTTATCTCACTTGAGTAGCTCAGAATGAGCTCCAAGTAAGTTACAAAAGGGAAGACTGTCACTCCGTCTCCCTAGCTGGAGTGCCACATGCTCTCAGAGGCATCAGTAACATTAAAATTTACCCATCACCTTCCCTGGTCATTCTTTACCACTATCTTATGAAATTGTTGGCACAGATCAGAATAACTCTTCTTTCAAGAGCTGATCCAATAGCAGTTGATGATTAAGGAAATTTGACATTAATCTGTCTCAGTTCCTTTGGCCAGCATGAATTTTTGCTTACTTCCAGTTGCAGCAGTTCTGCTCTGATAGAAGGCGAGGAAATATGTATGTCTTTACTACAGATCAACACCACCCAAGGCTGGGGTTTCTCTTTGTAGGTGTAATTGCATTGTAATGAAGAATCTCACTGTCTTAATAATAAACCTGGACCAGATATCACATTTTTTGCTGGATTGGCTCCTATTTTATGAAAACAAGCTAAATTATTCACTGACTCCCACCTTTATAGCACACATGAAGCTGAGTAAAGGGATGCACTTATCTGGGAGAACAGGGGGATGGGAGAAGACACCTATTTCAGGTTCAAAGTAAAATTGTTCCTTCCAGATTGGCAAGATACCACTGAGGCTAACTGTCAGCAGTGATCTGTGTGATGGCTGCGAACAGGCAATACAAAGCATCTGTTTCCAGAATCTATGAAAGCTTCTTTGATTTTAGCCTACCAGTCCTGGGACATTTTGTATTAAAGCTCCTGCTAGTATTTCAAATTTGGGGTGGGATAGAAATAACTGCATGTTTTAATAACAGAAGTTTTTAATTTACCTTGAAGGGATAAATACATAGTATAAAAACACTAGCTTGGAAGTCAAAAGACTTGAGTTCTAGCCTCAACTCTGCAGCAAATAGCTTTTTCTTTGGGCCAAGCCTTGTTCCACTTCAAGAGTATACTCATTCAAAAGTGAGCATGACGTCACTCAATTCTGCTCATTCCTGATTTTGTCTCAGTTTCTACACACATCTTGAACGAGAGCATCTCACTGCAATGAGTATAATTCTGGTTTTTAAAGGTGCAAATCTTGCAAGTCAACTACTTCATTTCAATGGTCAACGGAGAAAATACCAGCTCTGTTACATTTACAAAGGTCATGCGTTCATCTCCCCACAGACCTTCCAAGGAGCTCACCAAAGAGAATTTCAACACTTTCCCTTTTTTATACTGGCTTCCTAGAATTTAAATCTCAGGTACAACTTCAACGCTGTTACACTCTTGTCTTATTGGGTAAAAGGCAAACAAACAAAAAAACCTAAGCCAAATCAAGAGAAAAATGCATTTAAATGTATGTAGACACAGCTACAGGACATACAGTCCTTGGAAATTACTGGTAGTTAATCTTTTAGCATGTGAAAATAATGATTACTAAGATCGATGGAATTCTTTGAGTCAATAGTTCAAGTTTATGAATGTTATTGCTTCTTATGGGCTGAGGGGAAAGGGGCGTTCACTGTGTTAGGGTAAGGGTAACACTGAAAATCAAGATAGAGAATTCTGTCTGGAGAAGCCAGAGCAATCTGTGGCCATTGACTCTCTCTTGTGTATGTCTATCATATAATTTCCTGGTCAGCCAGCTGTTGTCACTCTAAGAGTGCATACTACAAAGTCAGGCCTGAAACTATGAGAGAAAAAGATACAACCGCCCCCAAAAAGAACAAAAAAGTTCTTCACACTATTTTGCCCAATGAAAAGTTGAGCTAAAATTCTCTTTAAACTTGTAGAGTCTTCTATTACAAGCCATATATATTTCCTTGCTCTAAGATGAAGGCATATGAGGTTAAAATACCTGGTCATTAAGTAAACTGAAAATAGATCTCTGTAAAAATTAAGAGAATATGAGAGGGAAGAGGAGGAGGGATGGAACATGGAAGTGTCACTATGTTCCTAAATCTTCATATTTGAAATATATGAAACTTGTATGAGTTAAATAAAATTTTAAAAAATTTACAGTTAAAAAAAAAAAAAAAAGCCACAATGGCAACACACCACATACACGGCTTTGAGCGCCAATATCAGCTTGACCTCCACTAGGTGGCGCTCAATATTAAGGCAGTCTTTCAGTGTTTCCCAAAACTTAACTAGGGATGCCAACAGTGAGGATCTTTCACTTTTCCTTTACAGCTGCTTCCAAAAACCTATGTCTTTAGCGAAGTTTTTGTTTTAGTTTTTTTAAATTAGCTGTGACTCAGAACTCTGATGCTAACAAGCCTTGTGAGCTCCAATGAGAAAAAAAGAGCCATGTTGCTGCAGCAATTCTCAATAATAACGTAACTCGACGGAAACAGATCCCTGCTGATGCACTCACTGATAGACCATGAATTCAAATATTTTTTCTGTCTTGATATGCACCTAATTTATATGGTTTGGAAGCCTTTCTATTGAAAAGCAAAATCAAAACAATGATTATTTGGATGCTCTTACAGAAAGAATTCTAAAGAAAGGAAGAAACAAAAGGATACTGACGGGGGAGGGAGCTGAGAGATAAAGGTGAATCATGTGACTGGCAAAAAAAAAAGCAGCAGAGTAGTGGAGAAACATAGGTAAGATAGACGATGGGAGCCTGACAGGGCCCCTGCGGAGGGGGTGGACTATGTGAAGTCAAAGCAAATGGTGCAATGCAGAATGCGACTCAGGCCATACCTTGGGCAGAGCATATTTTGGAAGTTTCATTTGGGCAAAAGCATTCCTTCGGTAGGACACGTAGTAGTGAGGTCTTCCTCCTGATGTCAACTAGATCAGAAAAACAAGACAGTGAGAGGAGCTACTGCAATGGTCACAGGTCAAGAACAGTCCCCCGAGTGCAAGGGGTAGCTGTCAACAAAATAACAGAGATGCCTATAGTGGACAAGCATAAACAACTGGTATTCAGTTCAAACTCACTTCAACAGTGTATGTGAGTTGGTCAGAGGGCCCAATTACAACCCCACTGGATGACAGCACAATTCTTTAATGTGAACTGTCTCAGAATCCAGACACATTCTCAGCTATTTTTCAAATGATATAAGCCTCCGGGAATACTGGCTCATTGCCTATCAGCAGGCCAGCTCCCAGCTCCCAGTCAATTATCCTACAAACGGGTCCTCATGCCAATTGCAAGGAAATGGTCCAGATCAGAAAATGGCAGAATGGGTTCCAGTTTAGTGGTATCACACTTGACTGTGCACTTGTTCCATACACAGCAGTGTCGGCATGTTAATTGTAAAGCCAAACCAGGGTCCCACTATAAATCTACTCTTGTGCTCCAACTCCCAGAACAAATGTGTGAGCCCACTCTCCCGATTTTGTCCATGACATACAGTGTAGGTGGGGGCAGGTGAGAGAATGCAGTCTCCACCTTGGCATGACAACATGCAAGTCATGACGTCAAGGGTATACCACCAATTCGCTCTCCTTGGAGCCACTCTCAACCAGCACAGATAGGGAGACCTGAGACCTGAGCCTAGGTGTGAAGAGGGGTGGAAGATGAGAATATTTAGAGAAAATGAGGAAGCAAGCCCTGAAAGCAGACCAGCGTTTCTACCTGAAGTCACTGCACTTGGGCTATTACCCTGTTAGATGAGGTTAAGCCCTCCCCCTGGGGATAGCTCAGGGGACTTTTCCCTGCCCTGCACCACAGAGGCTATCAGGTCCAATAACCCCATGCTGAACACATCCTGGAAGGATTTTCTGGGACTCTACATCCAGAAATCCCCTACTCACCACAGGGAGGAGGGGAGAAGAAACAGGGGACTCCTACTCATGTCCATAAAACTCCAGTCTGAATACAGACTGGGCTCTCAGCCTTTTCGTGAGGTGCCCGCCTGGCCTATGAGGTGTACGCTCTCCTCATTATTTCTCTTCATTACACTTTGCTACCTGGCTTACCTCTGTCTCAGGTATGAACTGTCCCTTGTGCAAAGCACCCCTGAGCAGCCGATCTCTGGTAACGTCTTTGGCACCCACTATCAGCTGCAGTCTTGTCTTCTCAGAATGTAGACACATGCTTACAGTGAATGTTTATCAGACACTTGGGGATATGACTGGCATGAACAGTCTTCCCCATTGGGTAGCAGGTCTCCACTTAGCCCTAGCGATGGCTTCCAAGATCATATTCATAGTGGCATGGGTAGAAAATATATGAAATTCCAACTGTTGAATTGATTCTTGTTTGTAAGTCATATATCTGAATTTTATATAAACTGTCACTAGAAACCAGAAAATATTCCTGGGATAGAGAAATGAATTATAGACAGAACCAACCCTTGCAGCTGTTTGAATGTCATTTGATAATTTGATACTGAAATTATCAGAGTACTTATTACTCATTTCCTTGAAGAAAATGGAAATGAGGTAGGCATGTGTGTATATAAAACCACATGTGAAACAATTTAAAAGTACACAGGCTAATGTCAGGCATTTGAAAAATTTGCTTTCCAAAAACATGTGATTACATATTGTAAATTGCAATTTCTGATCCATATAATACAATCACGTGTGCTTTAGTTGTAGTGAATATGTATATGTCAGCTACTTAATGATTCTACCTTTGTCATTTTTAAAGTGGAAAGCAGTGAGAAATTTTAAATGCACTGTGCAAGCAAGGCAAAATTCTCCCTAAATGTTGAGAAGCAGCAAAGCATTCTCGTTCCCAGTACTTTTTAAGAATCTATGAAACTTCAGTTCCAAAAACTGTTTCCCACCCTTTTTTAGAGGTAAAATGCCTGGCTGAACACATCTCTGGAAAAGTCCTTTTACCACTGCAGTCGGTGTAGGACAACAGAGGCTGCTCCCCCTCTCTCTTGCAGGGGCCTTCCCACACTGGTAGCCACCTCACCACTTTTGCATGGCGGTGTCGGGGAGGAGGCTGATCTGACTACTGCCCTGATAAGCACAGATTGCCACACCTGCTCAGGCCTCTCAGTGCCCAGGAGCTTTTGTGGAATGCAGGTGAGGGGCTGAGTGGGACTGTGCACCCCTCTGAGACAGTCTTAACACTCAGTGAGGCCACCACGACCCCATGTTGATAAGGCCTCCGGACTCTGACCGAAGCAACTCACTACTATTCGACTGGTACAGAATCTTCTACCCTCAGTAATGCTCCTTTGCTGAAAAGGGAACACTTTATTTTTACTTCTGCTTTTCCTTCTTCCACTTTTTGGGGAGTGTAAGCAGCAGAGGCAGCTGCGATAGGAACAGAAGTAGGAGACACGCATGGCTTTGAGATGAGCAGAAGTGGCTGTGTCATACCTGCACAAACACATAATCATCCTGGACGATCAAAGAGTCTGGGTCAATGTAGCCTGGGAAAGGTTTATTCTTGTTGGTCTCGGTGCAGTTCTGCATTCGGCAAGTTAGGTATTGTGAATCTGAAAAAGCAAAAAAAAAAAAACAAAACAGGTGGTTAGGGAGGGCATACACACAAGTGAGCCTTCAAGAAGTTCAGGAGAAGTGATTATTACGAGAAGCTGTATGTGGATCTCACCAAAAAATATTTGCACCAAAATACACATCTGTGAATTCATTTTTTTCATGAACTATTTGAAGTCCCCTTGCACAGAGCTTTAGAGTCAAAGTAGATATTTTCAACTTCCCTTGCTATCTCCAAGTCTTCATACAAACTTTACAATCTGTATTTAATACATTATAGTTATCATTACTGCTAAATAATCTCACTCGTATTGTCCTCCTTTGCTATCACCATCCGCTCCCAACGCTCACACCAACTCTTGTCATTCTAGAAAACTAAAGTTTTCCCAACCAAAAAAAAATTAATTTTGTTTATTGGAAAAGCATAGTAACAGGGAGAAGGAGAGGGAGAGAGAGAGAGAGAGAGAGAGAGAGAGAGAGAGAGAGAGAGAGAGAAAGAGAGAGGCAGGGGTAGATCTTCTGTCCTCTGGTTCCTCCCCAGATGCCTGCACCAGGCAGGGCTAGACCAGGCCAAAGCCTGGAACCTGAAATTCAATCCGGGTCTCCCACGTGGGTGGCAGAAACTCCAGCACTTCAACTGTCACTTGCTGCCTCCAAGGTGCACATTAGCAGGAAGCTAGAATCAAGAACCAGAACCTGGACTTAAACCTAGGCATTCCAGTACAGGATGTGGGCACCCCAAGTCATGACCTAACCTACGGTGCTAAAAAGCCTGTCCTAGTCAATGACACATATTTTGAAAGTCTGGCAGTAATATTTGTGACTTTATAGTCATTTTTTTTCTCATGAGTAGACTCGGTACCTCCCCTAACTCTGATCTTTGATAGACAAGTAGGGAACCACACATACATGTATCCATTTCTCAACCCATGGCAGAAGTGCTGCTTCCAGTAAGACTCTATATTATGATATAAGCTTTTCTTATACTCTTAATTAGAAAGGACACAGAATCCAAAAGCTTTGCTGTCATTTTATAAATAAGTAACTCTGACATGGATTTCACCCGAGACTGTACACCAGCCAATAAAGACAATATCGGTGATGATAGCTCTTAGATTGGTTTGTTCTCTATTGCTAGAAGTAGAATGTATCTGGGAGGCTATCTCTGTTTTCCATCCACAAATATTCTGGCCTCTGTCCAGTCAGATTATGTCACTCCCTTACTTAATACTCTTTTGCCTCATTGCATTTAAAATAAATTCAGGCCCTCCACTGCCTACAACAATTTGCCCCTCCACCCATGCTAAGCTGTTTTAGCATCCCAAGCCACCTCTAGCATGGCTGTTTCACGTTCAGGCCTTGGCCAAATTTCCTTCAAAATCTGCATTTGCATTCCCTCTGCTTACAATGGTTCTCTCCGGGTTGTACACAAAGATGGTTCTGGATTTCAGCTTACTGATCTTCCACTGTACTCTCTAGAACACACCGTCCTGTTAATTCCCTCTATGGAATTTATCCCAATATAGAATTACCTTATTCATTATCTATTTCCGATCTTGTCATGATTAGAATTCAAGCTAGATTAAAATGGGTACCTCCTTATTTAAATTTATTTCCTTTTTTCCCCTTAATCTGTACCCTGGATCCTAATACCATACACACAGTAGACAATGAACGAGTATCTGTTACAACACATTTCTTTATTGAAATATATCTGTTAAAATTTATTTTAAAGTGAAAGACAGATAGACAAATGGAGAGAGGTGTTCATCTCCTGGTTCACTCCCCATATGCTCACAATAGCAAGGGCTGGGCCAAGCTGAAGCCAGGAGCCCAGAACTCCATCTGGATCTCCCACATGTGAGGCAGGGAACCAAGTACTTAGGCCATCATTGGCTGCCTCTCAGGGTGCACGTGAGTGACAAGTTGGATGTTAAGTGAAGGAGCCAGACTCAAACCAGCCACTCTGATATGGGATGCAGACCCTCTTCTATCTCCATATGGTACTTTGTTGCAATGCAATACTTAGAATTGCCCTAGACTTCATGTTATACAAGAGTCTATCTTTCAGTGAAGTTGAACAGTGTGATAAAGAGAAGGAAAAGATCTGTTCCCTGATGATATCATTGAGCCATTGCACTACCTCTGTGATTCCTATGTGAGATCATGAACAAAACCACTGATTAAAGAAAATTTAATCAAATGTTCTTGATTAAGAATCTTTGGACCAGCACTGCGGCTCACTAGGCTAATCCTCCTCCTGTGCGCCGGCACCCCGAGTTCTAGACCCCGTTGGGGCACCGGATTCTGTCCCAATTGCTCCACTTCCAGTTCAGCTCTCTACTGTGGCCTGGGAAGGCAGTGGAGGATGGACCAGGTCATTGGGCCCTGCACCTGCATGGGAGACCAGGAGGAAGCACCTGGCTCCTGGCTTCGGATTGGCGCAGTGCCGGCCATAGTGGCCACTTGGAGGGTGAACCAACAGAAAAAGGAAGACCTTTCTCTCTGTCTCTCTCTCTCACTGTCTAACTCTGCCTGTCCAAAAAAACCAGAAATCTTTGGTTTCATATTACAAATGCAACTCCCATTACATTTCTAGGAATGGCACTTAATGAAGACTTCAGATGGGTACCATTCTTGTCTAATTTATAATGGTTTCTAATAGTTTCTTTCTTACAACTGCAATCTCCTCTTCAGAGATCCATAAAGAAACACAAGGTGGAAATATAAACATATACTTTTCATATTTATAACTCATTTATGTATCAATTATGAATGTGAAGGAATTAGGGAGGAAATAAAGGAATACAGAAACCAGTATTTGTTGACCATCTGTGTGCCAGGCACTCTACAGCATGTTCATTTTATTTAGTATATTTATAACAAAACAAAATACAACAATTGATTTTGCAGATAAAGAGAATGAAGCTCAAAGTGACAGTGATTTGTAGAAATGGCAATATGGGATTTACACTTCATTTGCATAGCTCACTTACTTCTACTACAGTATGTTGCATGAAAAACTACTGTAAGCTTGGTGTCAGATTTTGTTAAGCATTTTTGGTTTCCATCTAAATCAACAGGCTCGCCAAAATACAAAACAAGGCCACCAGCAAATTAATAATTTCCATTGAGTGATTTGGCATTATGGATCCAGATACTTAAAATAATATGTTTTTATCTCAGATTAATTACTTAGAATTCTACCTAAGGAAATCATAATCTGGCAAATATATAGCTACTAGTATTGGTTGTAATTTTCTTAAAGGCAGTGGGTGTTTTATCTAGCAGTAAAACATCTATGTTCCATACTGGAGAATCTGGTTCAATTCCTGGCTCTGGCTCCTGACTCTACTTTCCTTGCCATACAGACCCTGTGAAGTAACAGGTGGTGGCTCAAATAATTGTGTCCTTGTCACAACGTGAGAAAACTTGGATTGGGTTACTGGCTCCTGGCTTCATCGCCCCTCTAGATTTGGTCATTTCTGGTAGTTTTGTTGTGAACTAGTGGATAGGTGCTCTTTAAATCTCTCTCTCTCTCTCTCTCTCTCTCTCTCTCTCCTAAGTAAAAAAAAAATGTTTGAAGTTCATGGAAAAATGGAATTAGAAGATAAAGTGTATTCAGAAAAACAGAGCTTGGAACAAACAAAATGGCCAGGAATAGAGAAATAACTAAAGAGTGGAACAGCTATAGGTTGTGTTAGTTTTAAAAAATTCACCAAAGTTATCCAAAATGTTTATATTATCAGAAGCTTGGTATAGAGTCTATGTACTCTGAACTCTCTCAGAAACTTTCCTGTTTATCAAAAATTATTCCAAAATAAAAGTTTTCTTAAAAGTAGGCTACCAAAATATGCATATTATGAACCTGAAATTCACATTTTATATACATATATATCCATCTCTATATAGATATATTTACATATGTATGTCTGCACAAGAAGATATCTATCTATTTCTAATGTCAACAACAGTGGAGATGCAGTAATGTGAGAAGTTAGGCAACATGAGTACAATTTCCCAGTCCAGTACCTCTCAGCTTGCTGAGTGGCAGGGAGTCCCAGCGGGTCTGTGAAGCCAACTGTCTCTAATTCCTCTGAGGTTCTATCTTCCTCTATTCCTTTTATTACATACAATGGTCGAGCTGTGCAATGAGCCAGTCTTTGGGCTGAGAATTAGGGCTGCGCTAGATGACACAAGAATAACCTTTGCAGGAAGTCTTCAAACCAATTCTTACTCATAGGGGCTGTAAGTGAAATCTTCAGGTTGAAGAGGAGATGATCAATTTGGAGTAGCCTATCCATGGAAAAGTGTTCCTGGTTTGTTCCCTTTCTACTCTTAAGGCAAACAGAAAGAAATTGGCTGCACTTCATAATGAGGGACCAATCACTCTTATTACCCTAGGGGCTTGCTGTAATAGCATTAAGCATGATGAACTCTTTCCACATTCAGTTCCAGTGAGTGTATGATGCGATTCCATAGAAAGCATACTGTAATTTGGCATTAATTAATGTCAATTAATGTATGCAACTGCTAGATGTTAAATTAATTTCATTACCTTGCCTACACAGATGTTTTCCTTACCATAGGTAATTAGGACACTGTATTGCTCCTTTCAAGCGTGCTCACTCTTTGCAAGAGCTGCTGCTCTGAAAAATGCAACTTCCATGCATCCAAAACCTGTGTTAATCTAGAGAAGAAATCTTCCTTTAAATGGCCAGGTTTTGAGCAAAAGATCAAGAGTTTCAGTGAAGGTCCAGAACCTGGCAGCCTGGTGTACCTAAGCTGATCACTCAGTCTCTCCACATTCTGAATGACAAAATGAACATAAATCATGTACATCTTGCTGGTGGCTATATAGACCAAAGGTCTCAGCCCTGAAATGTGGTTAGACTGGTGGCTGGCTAGAATACGCTCAAATAAAATATTAGCTCTAGTTGTAAATTAAGTTCTCCCTCTGAATCACCAATACTGCTGACTGTATTTCAAGGCTTTTTTTTTCTTTTTCAAGCTGAAGCACAAGACACCTCTAGCAGCCAAAGTAATCTTAAAGAAGAAGAACAAAACTGATACGTCACACTGCCTGACTTCAAAATGCATTAAAAGTTATAGTGACCAAAACAGCATGGTACTTGTATAAAACAAATGCCTTGATGAAGAGAATAGAATGGAGAGCCCAGAAATAAACGCACACATGTGTGGGCACTTGTTTTTTTTTTAAGATTTTATTGATTTTATTTGAGAGTTAGAGCTACAGTGAGAGGGAGAGACAGAGAGAAAGGTCTTTCTTCTGCTGGTTCACTCTCCAGTTGGCTGCAACTGCTGGAGCTGCGCCAATCCAAAGCCAGGAGCCAGGGGCTTTTTCCTGGTTTCCCATGTGGGTGCAGGGGCCCAACGACTTGAGCCATCTTCTCCTGCTTTCCTAGGCCATAGCAGAGAGCTGGATCGGAAGAGGAGCAGCCAGGACTAGAACCGGCACCCATATGATGCCAGAGCTGCAGGCAGAAGATTAACCACTGTGCCATGGAGCCGGCCCCAGCACTTGGTTTTTACAAAGGTACTAAGATCACACAATGAGAAAGGATAGTATATTCAATAAGTGATATTGGGAAAGCTATGTAACCATAGCAGAATGAAACTGGACTTGTTCCTCATATACAAAAATCAACTCAGTATGGGTTAAAACCTTGGGGTTGGCGCCTTGGCTCACTTGGCTAATCCTCCTCCTGTGGCGCCAGCACTCCATATGGGTGCCGGGTTCTAGTCCTGGCTGCTCCTCTTCCCGTCCAGCTCTCTGCTGTGGCCCAGGAAGGCAGTGGAGGGTGGCCCAAGTGCTTGGGCCCCTGCACCCACGTGGGAGACCAGGAAGAAGCACCTGGCTCCTGGCTTGGGATTGGTGCAGCGCCAGCCGTAGCAGCCATTTGGAGGGTGAAGTAACGGAAGGAAGACCTTTCTCTCTGTCTCTTTCTCACTGTCTAAACTCTGCCTGTCAAATAAGTAAAAAATATTTTAAAAAATGGGTTAAAACCTTAAACATAAAGCTTGAAAGCGTAAAAACACTAGAAGAGAACAGGGAAAACATTTCACAACACTGGTCTGAGAAAAGATTTCTTAGATATGACCCCAAAAGTATAGGCAACAAACACAAAACGAAATTGGATTGCATCAAACTAAAAAGTTTCTGCAGAGGAAAGGAAATGAAAGCAAATAGACTATCAAAGATTACGACAAACTATTTGAAAATCATACATTTGATAAAAGGCTAAGTATGAAATGTATAAAGATCTAAATAATTCAATACCCACAAGGAAATGCAAATCAAAGCCACAGTGAGATATCACCACATGCATGTTAGAATGGCTAGTATCAAAAAGACTTAAGATAACAAGTGCTGGTGAGGGTGTAGAGAAAAGGGAACAGTTGTGCACTGTTGGTGGGAGTGCAAATGAGTACAGCCATTATAGAAAACACTGCAGAGGTTCCTCTGAAACCCTAAAAATAGGATTACCATGTCATTCAGCATTTCCACTTCTGGGTATACATCCAAAAGGAACTGAAATTAGTGTTTCAAAGAGACGTGTGAGGACCCATGTTCACTGCAGCATTACTCACAGTAGCCAACATATGCAGTCAATTTGTATTTCCATCAGCAGGTGATCAGTAACAGGAAATCTGGTACATACACACCGCAGAATATCACCCAGCCTTTACAAGGGAGAACTCCTGTCATTTGTGACACCATGAATAAACCTGAAGGACGTGATGCTAATGAAATAAGCCAGGCAAGGAAGGCCAATGTCACATGAAGTCACTTAGACTTGGAATCTTAAAAAGTCGAATTCACAGACTAGAAAGTTTGATAGTGGTTACCAGAGGCTTGGGCTGGGCAGTAGATGGGGAAAGGGAAGATATTAATCATAGGGTGCAAAGTTTCAGTTAAGCAGGAGGAATGAGCTTTAGTGATGATAATAAATAATAATGCATCATTTACATTTCAAGATTGCTGAAAGAATAGACTTAAATGCTTTCACCAGAAAAAAAAGGTATGTGAGGTGATGGATCTGCTAACTAGCCTGATCTCTTCATTCTACTATGTAACTACAAATTAAAACTTAACATTGCACCTTATCAACATAGAGAATTATTTATGAATTTCAAATAAAAAATTAAAGTAATTTTTAACATACTCTGACAAATATTCTTGTATAACAAATACTTGGTGTAGGCAGGTTGACATAGCAGCCAGTGGTAAGAACCGGGAAATAAGTAGGACTTAGAGGAGGCAGTGGCAGTCACCTTGGTGTCCGGCACACAGGGCAGGCCAGCAGACAGTCACATAGTTGGACAGGTGTTCCCCACCTCTGCTGGAGTGATCTTCTGAGCTCTAGCTCCCTGCCAACAAGCCCTGTGACTGTGCGAAGGTCATTTTCTTAGCAAGCCTTCAGATGCCTTCTCTATATAATGAGGGTTATTAGATTTTAGAACTATAAAGGTTGCCAAAAATCAGACTATTACTTGAAGACAGAACAGGTCATTACCATACCTTGACTACTGAAACCTGCTTCCTTCCCACTCCTGCCAAAGCAAAACAAAGCTGTGTGATGCTGTGGCTGAGTCTGTGTCCGGAGGGCTTCTGTTATTTCCAGACAGCACGCTCACTCCTGGCTGTCGCCCTGTGCTCATTCCGAGAGTCCTGCTGGGTTGAGCTGCCATACTTTTCCTGACACGCTCTCCCAATACTTCCTGGGTCTGGTGTGGACTGTTCCCTGAGGCTCAGGCAGATCTGTCTCTTCCTAGAACTTCTCTACTGATAGCAGCAGCAGTACCATTATTGCCCAGGTAACCAGAGCAACTTCTCCTCTGGGTCAGGAGTTATGCTAAAGGGGTCACATGTTTGTTTTCCCTCTTTCAAACTTTGTAAGAAACTATCTAGAGAGAGGTATTTCTTACAAATGAAGAAATCCAGACTTAGTGGGAGATTTGTAAATGTTAGTGACACAGCAAAAAATGTATCAAGATTTTTGGGATGCCATTCTATCACTCAATAGGCATTTATTTAGCAATAAATACTCTAATACCCTAATAATGTTGAACTAAAATTATGAACAAAACTGTAAACTATGTAGGCAAACAAGTATTTTAAAACTCCCTTATCCCCCTACATTTTAAACTTTAAAGAAAAATGCTTTTTAAATTCCTTATATTTGTATATGAACTTCTCTTTTTTTCTATTATTATATTACTTCCTTAATGCATCCTATTAAATTCCTCAACTCGTTACACACATACACATACATACATATGTTTCAACAGCTGCTGTTCACATACAATTTATTCCAGGATTCAAGAGCCCTTTGTAGCATGTACTAATTAGAAACTGAGGTCTTCAAAAGTGAGACTCTAAAGTTGGCCCTTGAAAATCTATGTAGAAGATAAAATATCTCTGTGAAATGTACACCCTAATACCAAACGTTCTCCTCTGCGATGATGAGTTGGTGACGTAGCATTGATTTTGTCTGAGCACTCTCTTGATTTGTGGCCAGGGTAACTTATTAAATGTTGTGTTTTATTGTTGGCCTTTGGATACTTAGGAGGCCATGGCTATTACAGGGAACATTCTGAGATCATAAATATTTTGCCAAGCTTCAGACTAGGATTTGGGGACATAAGAGAGGACAACAAAGCATAACAACTAATGCATATGCAGAAAAGTGCTGGCCAATTACAATGGAGTGCATTGAGTATATCCTAGGAGATTTGTAGCTGTAAAGAGTCCAGAGCTTACATACCTCTGTATAGACGTTCTAGCCTGTTCCATAACAGAATGGTATGTATGTTTAAGATTTGTTTATTTGAAAGAGAGAGAGGGAGAGGGAGAGGAAGAGGGGGAATGGGGAGGAGGAGGGGGAAGGGGAGGGGGAGAGGGAGGGAGAGGGAATTTTCCACCTGCTGGTTCAGTCCCCAAACTGCCACAAGAACCAAGGTCTGGACAGGCCAGAACCAGGAAGCAGACCCTATCTGGGTCTCCCACATGGGTGATGGGGGCCCTAGCACGTGGGCCATTATCCACTGCCTTCCCAGGAGCATTACAAGGAAGCTGGATTAGAAGTGAAACAGTTGATCCTCGGCTCAACAGGCTAATCCACTGCCTGCGGCACCCGCACACCAGGTTCTAGTCCCAATTGGGTCGCCGGATTCAGTTGCAGTTGCTCCTCTTCCAGTCCAGCTCTCTGCTATGGCCCAGGAGTGCAGTGGAGGATGGCCCAAGTGCTTGGGCCCTGCACCCACATGGGAGACCAGGAGAAGCACCTGGCTTCTGGCTTTGGATCAACACAGTGCACCGGCCGCAGTGCGTTGGCCACAGTGGCCATTGGAGGGTGAACCAACAGCAAAGGAAGACCTTTCTCTCTGTCTCTCTCTCTCTCATTGACCACTCTGCCTGTCAAAAAATTAAAAAAAAAAGAAAAAAAAGAAAAGAAGTGAAGCATCTGGAATTGGACCAGCACTTGGATATGGGATGCTGGAGTCATGAGCAGCTGCAAAGTCCACTATACCACAACATCAGGCCTGAAATTGTGGATGTGTTATACCCAATGATCCACAGTACTTTCAAGATTAGAGATTATTATATTATTATTTAGTCTATCCCACTGAGGGAAAAATTACCTGCAGGACAGGCATTTAGCATAGTGGTTTAAAACTCTGCTTGGGATAACCATATCCAATATCAGAGTGCCTGGGTTCAAGTCCCAGCCCTGGCTGCTGACTCCAGGTCAGCAGCTGGGAGGCAGCAGGTGATGGCTCAAATAGTTGGATCCTTGCCTCAGACATGAGAGACAAGATTGAGTTCCTGGCTCCTGAATCTGGCCTGGCTCAGCCCTGGCCATTGCCGGCATTTGGGGAACAAAACAGTGAGTGGGAGATGTATGTCTGTGTATATGTTTATGTATGTGTGTGTGTGTGTGTGTCTGTGTGTCTTTCAAATAAACAAATTTACTGAATATAGCTGTTGTCTATATTCCCACTAAGGTCTTTTTGCTTTTTACTTGTTAAATTTCTTATTAGGTGATGCATTAAGCCCTTTTACTGTAATGTAAATTTAAAATATGTTCTCTTAAAAAGTAAAAAAAAAAAAAAGAAAGAAAGGGAGAGAGGGGGAGGGTTGGTGAGATGAGGGGGACAAAAAGAGAAAGGAAAAATAAAAAATAAATAAATGAAATTAGACAGAAGTTATCTCTGTCAGGGGTGGACATATACATGCAAGAGTGAGGAAAAGTCCAGAAGGCTGCTGGGAATGCTGACAACAGTAAGTATCATTCCAGAAAGAGGGATCCGTGGGCAAAGCACAGACTCACAAGACAATGTGAGCTGTGTTTGGGAAACATTAGCTGTGTTTGTGAGGAAGCTACTCTAGAAACTAGTTTAGTTGAGCGAAGACACAATATACAAATCTCACACAGGCATGAAAAACTGACAAGCACATTTTTTCCTGCATTTTCATAACTTTTCCAAATTCAGTTTACAAAGAAAGTGGTAAGGGGTTACCTGCCCCCCTGCCCTGCACACACACACTCATATATGTTGGAGGGGGGGATATAGGGAGAAGGAAGAAAGAAAGGAAAGAACGCAGGAATGAAATTGGAAAAGAGAAAAGTATGGATTGGAGGGAGTAAGAAAAAAAATAGCTTGGTAGCATACTTGGAATACAGGAGATGCTCAATGACGAACAATCTGGAAAATCGCTGTCTTTCATAACAAATTAAGTGTGAACAGATGACGCATTCTCCTGTCCCTCTTATCTTCTGGCCACCTGCTCTTCCTGACATGCTTCAGCCACGCCAAGAATGCTCACACTCCATATCGTTTGCATGTGTGATTTCAAGTGCTTGGCATGTTCTACCATCAAGATACAGGGCTCTCCCTTACTTCCACAGGGACTAGGCTCAAACACACAGTGCCACTTTATCAGAGCTTTCTTCCCAGACAGCTCTCTCTTCCCCAATCCCTCCCTATTCTGCCTACTCCGTTTTATTTTTCTTACACATTTGTATGCACATTTCTTGGGCAAATTCACTTTGTATTTATCCATACTCTGTTTCTCCTAAGTCGAATGAAAATTCTGTGAGAGCAGGGCCTTCACAACGTTCCTCCTGTTCAAGCTCAGAAGAGCACCTGGTAGATTTACAACAAGATTTATTGAATGAATGAAGGGCAGAGCTGGACTAAACAGACCTGATTCAAGTCCTAGTTCTGAAATGGTGAGAAAAGGATTTTATCTTTGTAAGATTCATTTTCCTCATCATTTAAATAAGGAAAATCACAATAGTACCCACCTTCAAGGATTACTGTTAGTAATGCATCTGGACATTACCCATAGCAGCAGCATCAGGCAAATAACGGAACTATAATGTATGACATTAGCATCATTATTGTTTGCAAATGTGCAGAACAAAGGAAGGAAATGCATGAGTAAGTTCCAAAGTCTTTATGATGCTACTTTAAAAAAAAACAAAATGTAAAAAAAAAATGTCAGAAATATTAGCATTTTTCCAAACACCTGGAAATTCCCACATATCTGGCTGCAACATCCTGAGGGATCCAGGAGATCCAACAGATATCTGGAGTGAAAAGCGACGAGTTTTCCTTGTGCATCTCTGTTTTCTCATCCTAGGATGGGAGGTCATGGAACAGATCTGCTGGCAGGTGGAAAGGTACAAAGGAAGTAGAACAAGCAGAGCACAGTGGCCACGAAGGTCCCCATGTGAAGGCTGCCCAGTTGAGCCTGTTACTGTGCTCTTTCTGCCAAGGTTTTCATTGCTGTGTGGGGAGGTCTGTGCTATATTATTTCACACTTTTTGGTTTGATTTTTAGGGGCACCTGTGGATTATTAAACCAGAAAGGCCAAGAAGAAATCACTAGTAGATGAAATCAAGAGACTTTCACAACATGAAAAAGGGAGTTGAGATGACACCACTAGAAAGAAAAGCAGAGTTTAGGTGCTGTTGTACCCCTTCTACCTTGCTGCTTGACTTGAGGACAGAAGACAGGAGCGCCTGTGGTTGTTTGGTGCATTGGGAAGAAGTGGGAATCTATCTGAATCTGACATTGCCCAGAAATGGCAACTTACAGCGTGTTCCAGGGCTCCACTCTGGAAGCTTTTAATAAATTGACTGCAAGAGAAAGTAAATGAAGACTAAAGTGTGGCATCTGATAATGCCAACTATTGTGCTAGGGTTAGGACTTCGGCTGGAGTGAGGATAGCAAGTTTGATCTTTTCTAGATTTTCATATAAATGTCAAGGTGTGATTCTACTAAAGTATTAAAGAGATTCATTGTCTTTGAAGTTCACCAAGGAATCAAAATAGTAAAGAAAAAATTTTAAACTCTAAATCTCAATCATAAAGTCATCTAGAGTTGTTATTTCAGAAAGCCTGTGACTGCATTAATGGAAATAAATACTGCACATGTTCTCTGAACCAGGGATTTCCTTCAGCAATTTCTTCTAGTTCTGATTGCTGTTTGCATGAACTTGAACACTTACTAACTAAATACATGATGTGTGTTCATATATAGGTGTTCACACTGTTTGAAACAGCTAAAGGTCTACACACCTAATAAAGAGATACTGATTATTAAATTATTGCTGATTATATTACAGAGTTCTTTGTAATGATTATTTATGAAGCTGCTAAGTTTATATGTTCTGATATGGAAAGATTTTTAACTTGCAGCTTTACAACTTAAATGTTTCGTGGGTATGGATGTGCCTGTACTCATCCAAATGAGCCAAAATAATGTCTGTAGAAATACAGCTATACACATACAGAGACAGACACATGTGTGTTACATGTGTGTGCGTGTAAACCACTATGTCTTAGAAACTGTAATAAAGGTCAGGAAGTTGATTTTGCTTTTCAGTTGATTCATTGGAGGACTGCTTATCGTTTTTATTCTGCTGCTTTTGTTGTTAGTATAAAAGTAATCTACACTCATAGTAAAACCTCCACAGCACTCCATAGCTTATACATCCAGGACCTTGAGCACTGAGTTCTCATTCACCTCCACACAGTATTCCGTCCAGTTTGCCTCATCCAGAAACTGACACACGTGCTGTTAAATATGGAAAACAGAGGACAGGAAGCAGAAATGAGATTTCTAGTTCTTACTCAAGATCAGAATGAATGAAGTAAATAGTTACATAAAATTGCAATGTTCATTTTACGTTATTTCAGCTTGTAAAATGCTACTTTGAGGTTCATTTCACAAGAATTTTTTGGGCAGTCACTTTCACATTTGGTTAAAGGGTCAACATTTTTTTTCCCCAAGTGAAAGAGATTAGTCCTTGAGTGAGTTGTTGCAAGGTTATTTACTCATGCAGATAGAGACACTGAAGCCACTAACTGTCTCCTGTTCCTGCTGGCATGGCTCATCACCAGTACACAAACATTCAGGTCATTGGCTAGGCCTTTCATTCCATTTCAGAAGGAAAAGAAAGAAGTAATAATGCCTAACTTTGTTGTAGGTTCTCTTACCAGACCTATGCTTCAAGATGAGCAGATATATGTGTGTATATATATATATATGTATATATCTCATATACATCTATATATTAGTACTATGTGAAAAATTATTATAAAATTAATGTTCTTTCCTCCAAAGCTACACAAATACAGACTGTAGCACCCAATTTCAGGGAGTTAGTTTCTTGTGCTCCTCTGTTTGCCCTGAAGGGCTCCACATCCCTAACATGGTTAATGAAGACTTGCCTTTAAGATGATATACATGTGTGGTTACACACACACATATTAATCCAATAAATACTGTGTGCTTCAGGCTTTAAACTATTTTTGAACCAAGATTAAACAAGATATGATTTCGTATGGAATTTTCAATACAAGTTTGATCAACACTCTCTAACTATATACACTGTATTTATATATAAATGTACTTATGCCAGGTAAATCGTTAGGATGTAAGTTTTCATTGTAGTATTTTAACAACTGGATACAGATAACACACATACACACACACACACACAAATACACAGAAGATATTTGGCCACTGAAATCTCTCCTGATAACAACTTATCAATTTATGCTAAGTTCAATGTGGGAGCCAATAACAAATTCCACAACTGATATATAGATTCACAATTTTCTAATAGTATTCCCTGTGATTGACTGTAATTGAGCTGTGTCTTTTCAGCTATCCCCCCAAGGCAGAGTATGACCAGAAAGAACAGCGTCCTTGACACAGGTCAATGGCAAGACACCCATATTTCAGAGTAGAGGTAAGAAATGTCTGTGTTGTTCACAGATTCTCACAGAACAAAAGCGTTCCAGAGCTCACTCTCCCCTCAAACAAGCAGTTTTCAAATATATACAGAAATAAACTATAAAAAGAAATCTAAGGACATTTGAAATGAGATCAAGGCTAAACTAAAGAAAAATCCCAGATAAGCACTAGCACCGCATTCCCCTGCCTGCCTCGCAGTCATATCAGCAAGTGAGAGATTTCTCCTGACTCAAAGGTTTCAGTATCTTGCCCACAAAATTCCTGAACACATTAACATCGTAAAACACATTTTGTGTTCAAAGTCAAAAATATTATTTTAGCATATACCTTACAAGATATATGACTCAGAATATAAGTAGTGGACCCAATGTCTTTGAATTTTATATGAAACAAGAATGAAGAGATGGAGAAACAAGGAATGATCACAATTAGGAAACAGGTGGAAGATGATGAGAGATACAGGAAGTCTTGGAACCACTGACCAGCCTGGAGCCTGATTTTGATGAATATACTCTCAAATCATTATCAGTTACATTTGCTAACTTCTTGCTGTTCTGACCTCCCTGTTCTCTTTCTTTCCTCCTCTCTGATTCTCTTACCTGGAGCCATAGTTACTGACTGCTTTAGAGAAGGTGTGTGTTGGGGGCCTGATTATGATCCTGATAAAATCTCACTGTTTTTTACAGTCAGGTTAGGTGTTATGCTTAGATCTTTTATTTCGATTGGTAGGCAATTTTTTCTCTTTTGTTTTGACAGGGATAACTTTCCAAATTAAATCCCTTTATTGAATTTTCACCCTTGGATAGTTTCTGAAGATGCTGCCTTTGCAAAAAAAAAAAAGGTAAAATAAAATAAATAAATTAAAACTGATATATTTCATGCCTTGTGAAAGCTGAGCCCGAGATGACAGTTTGGCATTATCAACTGCTATGCCTCCAGGGAGCAAGGATAATGTTAGGTGTAAGAAAATGGCAGACCAGGAAATGCAATGGCCTTTTTGCTTTTAGGATGTGGGGTTACGTGCATCACACGCCACAAACCAGAAAGCAGCATTATCCCCCAAAAGCTTGACAATGAAAGCAGTCTGGATGCTCTCAATTCCACCTAGAGTCTTCATAACAAAGGGTGTAGTCACGGGAGACAGACCCGAAAGCTCTTTCATCAGTTTTCTGTTGTGGGACTTTGCTACTCAGTGAGTGTTCTGCAGATGGGCAGCATCGGTATCATCTGGGAGCTTGTTAGGAATGCAGAATCTCAGGGTCCTCCTGAATCAGAATCCACATTTAACAAGATCCCTGGGTGGCTCACGTGGCTGCTCACGTTTGAGATGCAATGTCTAAAGTCTTCAAGCAACTTGGTGAAGGAGGTAAGATACCCATCCAACAACTGCTCAACTAGGCATTCATTCAAATATCTGCTTAGCAAGCTCCCTCTACATGAAGACACTGTAGAATGAGCTGGAAATATAATATTTTTAAAGATTTATTTATTTATTTGAAAGGCAGAGTTACAGAGAGGCAGAGGCAGAGAGAGACAGAGAGGTCTTCCATTCGCTGGTTCACTCCCCAAATGGCCACAATGGCCAGAACTGAGCTGATCCGAAGCCAGGAGCCAGGAGCTTCCTTCAGGTCTCCCACGTGGGTGCGGGGGCCCAAGCACTTGGGTCATCCTCTACTGCCTTCCCGGGCCAAAGCAGAGAAGTAGAAAGGAAGTGGAGCAGCTGGGACTCAAACTGGTGCCCATATGGGATGCTGGCACTGCAGGTGGAGGCCTTACCTGCTATGCCACAGCACCGGCCCTACACATAGGCCCTACTCTCACAAAACTTGGAGAAGGTGAAATGTGATCAAATAATCAGGTAAATGGAATGCACACAATTTCAAGCTGACATAAATACAATAAAGGAAAACTTGGTTGCACAAAAGAAAACAAAATAACAAACTGGTTTAGATTGGGAGCTCAAGGGAGGCCTTCCCCATAACCTGAGGTGTGCACAGTCCACCTGAGTAACTACACTGAATGGTTTCGGGTGAGAGGAACGGAGAAGGGCATTCCAGGCAGGGACACAGCCGGTATCAGGTCCTTGCAGCTCAACATAGAACCCTGCTTGTTCAGGACCTGAAAGCAAGCCCAGAATCCTAGAGGAATGTGGGAGGAGAGGTCAGAGTGAGCTCAGGCTGAGGTCAAGGCAATAATTTTCCCTTTATCACAGAGCACTGGAAAGTCAAAAAGAGCTTTAAACCAGGTGAGACATTATTATCATTGCTTTAGGAAAAAACTGCTCTGACTGTTGCGTGGTAAGAAACAGACATTGGCATGGAAGAGAGCATCATCTGTTCCAGGAAATGGAGGGGTCACTGCAAGCCTTCTGCCTGTAGAGGTGGCAAAGACGCTCTAGACTGCTGAGCTCATGTGACAGCAGGCTCAGTACTAGGAATAACTCCTGTGGCAGCCACACCTGCGTCTACAGGACACAAAGGTTATGGCCAGCCTTAGACACCGACTCTGCCAAGGGACATATTCATGCCCCCAAAGGGAAGGCAGAACATCTAGAGATGAAAGTCTCCTGGTGTGTGCGCAAAGAGCATGCATGGTTTCTGGGGGGCCTGGGTTGCAGAGGTAACCTGCTTCCTTTAGTTCTGAGCTGGTGAAGCCAAGTGTCTTCTGCCTTTGCATTCTGAAGACTTAAGAACACGTTGTGAGGTGCAAACGGCAGTGGTAGGACGCTTGAGAATTGTGAGGGGGATAGTTTAGAAACAGAGAATAACTCAACAATTAGATTTCCTCTCTCTGGCTCAATGCTGGGCAACCTACATGTTTATTACTGCATGGGAATTGTGCATAGTCCATTCTCTTTCTCTCCTCTATACTGGATAACTCTTTCTCCCCTTTCTTTTCTTCCCATATTCCTCCTCTTCTACATACTTCCTATTTTTTCTTGTTTTCTCTTGTCCTTCTCACCTGTGGGCTCTACATCAGCAGCAGGGATATTTGCTCAGTCCTTTTGAGGACCCTTCTGGGCAAAGAAGAGGTAAGAATCTTAAACTGTTGTTGAAGTGTGCGACAGGTCAGGTGCTCTCTGCTGCATTTTATATGCATTGGCTTTTCTAATTCTCACTGGCATGGGTTTTACTGTCCTGACATATATCATATAACCTGAGGTGCATTATTATAAGCTCTCTACACCTTCATTTCCTAATCTGTAGAATGGAAATAACAATATGCGAAGGTGCCATGAGGATTAACTGTGTTAAAATATAGAAATTACTTAGCAGAATGGTACCTGCTTAATCGATGTTAGCTGCTAAAGTAATCATTGTTATCAACAAATTTAATGTGTAGCTGAAGCAATGGAGGCAGAGTTTAAGTAGCTTTTCCAGGGAGATCATTTAGTGAGTTGACTAAGGAGACCTTCAGACATGGGTAACTTTCTTCCCTCCATATCTCTACCGAAAGCCACACTTTGCAGCACACCCAAATCGACTGGGTAAGGACTAACAAAGGGTAAGCCATGGACTCAAACAACTTCCTCTGCTGTTTCTTAGGATGGGGATACGACAGGATGCTTCTCTCTTTTTTCTGTCCTCCCCCCACCCCTGCCAACGCCATGTATTTTGTGAATCACCAAATGAGACAATGTGGCTCTGCCTGGATGATATTTGACAAAATGCAAAAATAAAGCACAACAACAGTTGCAAATAACAACAATAATTATAACAAAAGAGCTTAGAAATCAGATATGTAGAATTTTGTATTTACCTGGAGAAATATTTCAACTGGGTTATAGGGTTGTGCTTGATGGAACAAGGACATAAGCCTCAGTCAAGAATTTATCCCTTGTCCCTGAATCCCAATTCACTCTCACACCCTTTCATTCCTCACCCTACCGTTGCATTCTTCTCCAGGTTTGGAAGGCTGGTCCAGACTTCAAGAACTGCCTACTGCCTCCCCAACCCCAACTCCTGGCCAACTTAAGATATAAAAAGGCCCAGCCTGCTGGGGTCCAGGCCCTCAGTTCAATCTGCATGCACGCTGAAAGTTGGTTGACCTCTGCAAGTTTATTTTCTTTGAATAAATCTGGTCTGGCTGTGAGTTTGTTCCCTCTCTTGGATTCTGCCCTTACATTTTCCTTACAGTTGGTGCCTGGGTGAGGAGGCACCAATCTATGCCCTTTTTCCTTACCCCTTTTCCTTATAGTGCTCATATCACCACTATCCAAATATACCTGAAATATATATCCATATAAGTGTATTTATGAAAATTATTATGATAATCTAGACAACTAGATACAGGAGAAGTCCTCATCCCAAGTGACTTGGATCACTGCTACTATGATGAAATACTCAGTGCATGACAGACTGATAGAAATACCATTACTATAGACAGTGGGAGAAAGCTGATTACTTACGACCGTCCACAGTTCTGGCCTCAAGATGCACGAGGTCTGGCTCCTTGTTTGATGCCATCACAGACCTAAACATAGAAGAACATGAAAAGGAACATTCACATTATAGACATCACACACACTCCCAGGGGACCCCACCATTCATATTCCCACACTCCTAAACCACAGTCCTTAGAATGTATCTACACTGTATATGTATATAACCTGATAGCAAATTTTCACTTCAAATAACAATAATAATGGAACCTGTTCTTGATGAAGGCCAGTTTGAATTCAGCTAAAAATAATGTATGTTATTAGTCAGAGATGCAAATAAAAGTCCAGAACATGGAGCAAATGTACTTTCCTAATAACTCCACTGATAGCATATTAAGCTTTCATACCAGTTATATACCAAGCATATAGCTTTGGCTGGGTGACTTGAACAATGATTTACACAGCAAAATGATGAGATTAATTTTTTCGATTGACATTGTAAGACTACCTACACCGGCCTATGAACCATGAACAAACCCTGTGACCCAACCAATGCAGCAGCACTAAACAGAATGACCATTCTCTGTATTGTTTAAACCAGAGCACAAGAAAAACACAGGTGCATTTTACTTCATGATGTGTATCTGAAGCCCTATGTGCAACTAATATTAAAGTTGATTAAAAATGCCTTGGAGGCACATATTATTTTGTGTTATCTTGCACTGAGCCATACTAAATAGAAAATAACTATTCTGTTACATAAATAATGTATTCAATCATACTCTATCTATGTAATTTTTATACTGCAAGATTAATTGAGCTTGGGACTTTCTGTACTTTTATAAGGTCAGGATTTGCAGAATTGTAATTAGCTCCATTTTTACATGGAAAGTAATCAAATGCCTCCACATTGGTTCCTCTGCTGCTCCTCAGTCACTCAACCACACCACCCAGCGCACACTAGAATAATGCAGGTGTTGAAAGCACTCATCACATTTAGGACTCCGGTATCTGAATCCCGAGACTGCCTCAGTTTTTGCTGCCCCTACTCATGCCACACTCGGAGACGCTGCCATTCACTGACAGTGTCACATCCCTTTCCTTGTCCCTTCCCCCACTCACAGCTTCTGTCCTCAGCTCCTTCTACAGCGTCACTTCATCCTCTTTTACTCTTCTTCAAGTACAGCTGAGAAGTTACTTTCTCTGTTGAAAATGTGCTATTAGCAACAAGGAAAGCATTTCCCTTCAATCCACAAATCCTCTGACACATACAGCATAGGGTCAGGTATGTAGCAGAGCAGTTAAGAAGTCTCTGCCTTTTATTGGCATGCCTGGGTTTATGCCCAGCTCCAGCTCCTGACTTCAATTTCCTGCCAATGCAGACCCTGCAGGACAACAGTTACAGCTCAATAATTGTGCCCCACTACCTACGTTAGAGACATGGATTGAGTCACTGGAGCCTGGCTGCAGCCCCTGCCTAGTCCAGGCCACTGAATACATTTGGGGAATAAAGCACTGGATGAGAGTCTCTCTGTCTCTCGCTCTCTCTCTTTCTCTGTGTGTGTTGTATCTCACTCTCCTTTCTTTTCAAATAAATAGACAAACATATTTTAAAACATATTAGCAGAGTTTATTGAAAGTCATTGTTTCTGTCATTTTCCAAGTGTGAATATATCCCCTCCCTCAGCACAGACACAGATACACAAACTCACAGTCACCAGATAAAGCTAGCAGAGGAGCTCCACTGTAAACACTTCACACTGACACTTACAAAACTACATACATACATACTGATAGGGAGGCTGACTGCAGGCAGGGACAGAGGAAGGAACCAAGGAAGATTAAAGAATAGAAGGAAGGAATCAAGGGAGGGAGGGTGGGAGGAAAGAAAGAAAGGGAGGGAGAGAAAGGAAGAATGTATAAAGGCGTGAATTCCACGAAATAAGTATATTAATCTTTGTCCCAGGGTAGTTTCTAAAGCTTTTTCCCAACACAGGGTCTGAGGTTTAGCAGCCCAGTCACTTTTCATCTGTAGAAAGGAGGTCTCCTTCGGGCTCCATTATTTCTGTCAGTAAGTTTTCCCTGAAGATACAAGGCCTGACATTCAGAGTCTATGCTCAAAATGTTAAATCCTGCTTTTTCTTCTTCTAAAATACAGAGATTTCCTAATAAAGGTTTTGTAACTTCCCCCAAAGAGACATGTGGCATCATTTGGACATTTCACATCAATGGGATCCACTTGGATACAGCAGGAGGTGACTCTTTCACCGTCATTCCAGTTAAGGGCTGCAGTGACTCTGTTTCTGGGAGGTGGCTCTCCATCTTCCCACCTGCAAGTGCTGATTAGATTCATGGGTGACCTCTTCTGACAAGGCCACAAGCCAGGAGCATTAAATAGAGAAAATGAGCTGCCTGAAAAATGTAAACTAAAAAGCTCAGCAATTAACTGGTTTTTCAAAATATTAATGCGTAGTTACACGTTATCTATCTGCCTATTTGTCTACTGCTCTGAATTGCTTCCTTAAAATGACTACCACCTTTTATAACCAGGAGAAATCTCGCATCCTGGAAATACAATGTTAAACACTAGCAGATCAGGGCAGGCATTTGACCTAGTGTTCAACTGCTATTGGAGTATCTAGATTTCAAGTACTGCCTACACCCCAAATTCCAGCTTCCTGATAATGCAGAAGCTGAGATACAGCAAATGATGGCTCAGTTAGTGGGGTCTCTGACACTCATAGGAGATCCAGATTGAATTCCAGGCTCCTGTACTCAGTCCTGTTACACCCATTTGGTGAGTAAATCAGTGGATAAAAGTTCTCTCTCTCTCTCTCTGTGTGTGTGTGTGTGTGTCTTTTTCTCCCAGCTTTTCAAATAAATTTTAAAAAT
This sequence comes from Sylvilagus floridanus, assembly GCA_949820135.1. Lineage (NCBI taxonomy): Eukaryota > Metazoa > Chordata > Mammalia > Lagomorpha > Leporidae > Sylvilagus > Sylvilagus floridanus. Next base: position 58,684,661 of record OX463235.1, read on the forward strand.
TAAAAAAAAATAAAACTAGCAGACTTTCTGACTTGGCTTTGCTTGCTTTATGGCTAGTGTCACCAGGGGATAAAATGACTGCCTGGATCTGGTCGCAGCTTTGTAAAGGCAGACGTTGTTGTTTGAAGTAACATTCACTCCCTCCCCCCTTATCAATTAAAGTAAAAGAATAAAACATAAAATAGAGTCCTTTGTTTTTCCAAAATCTAGTGTGGCTGATCAATCTGCTTACTCTGCCTAAAATTTTTTCCACCTACATTAAAACAACTACGACAGCAAAATAAATTTTAAAAATCAAAGTCAAACTCAGCGTATCCAACAATTTTTATTTGCCAGTGTGCTCACCCTTAGATCTAGCGTTCTAGGAGAATCCTGAATACTCAAACATGCCATAGCATGACTTATGCTTTTCCTGTATGGCTCCCCTGAACTCTAATTCCCGAGGCCACGCAGTTCTAAATGTCCGTCTACGGTTCTGCTAGTCTGACGTTGAGTAGGCACCTTGGGCAAGAACATTACTATAGTTCACTCAGATGGTGTACTTTCTCCAAGCCTGCATATACCCCCATGTTTTAGGTGCAGTGATGGAATCATGTAGTTTTCTGTGTGTTTTAAGACCAACTGTTGGAGTTCATCGTGATCATCATCATCACTGTCATCAAAAGCAAATGGAAACATAACATTTATTCCAAAAAGAATTCCAAATGGTCTTATTTTCAGAGTGAGATCTTAAGACTGGTTTGAAGCATCTCTATCCAAATATGTTATTAAGTTTTACTTCTAGCATTAAAAAGAAAGTGTTAGGGAATCTTTGCTTTATGCTTCCTGATCATTCTGCACACATTGTTCATCATAGTTTATTGGACCTCTGCACAAATGACTCTTACTACACTGCAGTACAAGAAGGCAGGTGCTCTGGCAGTACTGGATTCTCTGTGCATGCCACAGCACAGACAAGTGTGCTGCATCAATAGTATATTGACAACATTTTTGCACTAGCAGGTAATTACTATTGTATCTGCTATACCCTGTTATTCAATTCTGGGACTTAGAAAAATCTTTCCATACAAATACAAAATGAAATTTTGGTTCAGAATTCTTTAATTATACAAAAAGGTGGGGCCGGTGCCACAGTTCACTTGGTTAATCCTCTGCCTGTGGCGCCGGCATCCCATATGAGCACCGGGTTCTAGTCCTGGTGGCTCCTCTTCCACTCCAGCTCTCTGCTGTGGCCCAGGAGGGCAGTGGAGGATGGCCCAAGTGTTTGGGCCCCTGCACCCACATGGGAGACCAGGAGGAAGCACCTGGTTCTTGGCTTTGGATCGGTGTAGCTCCAGCCATGGCGGCCATTGGAGGGTGAACCAACGGAAGGAAGACCTTTCTCTCTGTCTCTCTCTATCTATAACTCTACCTGTCCAAAAAAAAAAAAAAAAAAAAGTCAAAGGTAGCTGTGTCTTATGTATCTTTATATTGCATTTATGTCTAACTGGGAAATTGAAATCCCTTCTTGAATTGAATCTCATGGAAGGATTAAAGGGTTCTCATGCCCGTGCATATCCTGGTGTCTCTGCCTGGAATTCTCTCTCACCATCCTTCTGCTTTCACGAACTCTTTTTACTACGGCTCAGATGCAGATGACTAACGTTGAAACTATGCCACTTACGCAAGTTAGTTATCCCTTGTGAGACTTCTACAACCATGCATATACTTGAACACAGCATAAAAATGATGAAATAAATTTTCTGGGAAGATACAACTTCAAGTACCTAGATAATTTCTGAAATATAACAAGAGTTCAAAAATTCAGCTAATTCCTTTCTTCTCCTCTTCCTCTTTATTTCAAGAGATGGGTGGGGAATATTAGTACTTATGTAAGAAACTAAAATTAATCTTGGTATTAAAAACTTCTTGGTATGACACCATAAAGTCAGAAATGATTTATAAAAATTATTATAATCATAAGTCAATGGACAAAATATTAATGCCGCAAAGATCAATTATATGAAAATATAAAATTCAGATATTTATTCACTCACTTATTCCATGAGACATTATCAACCCCTATTACATGATGAACACAGGAGTTACAGATTCCCTACTCTTAAGATCTGTAGGGCAGCAGATGAGCCAACAGTCCAAGGAAATGGGCTGCAATATTTAAGGTGCTATTTGAAGATATAGAAAGAATGTCATTCTACCTGCAGATAGAGATGGAGGAGAAGGAAGGGCCAGAAAACTTTAGAAGCAAATAGAGTGAATCTTCAAGGATATGCCACAATACACTCAATGGACAGAAGGGGTGGAAGGACATCCTCTGTAGACATAAACAGCGAGTACTAAGACCATAAATCAAAGAGAAGAGAAGAGGAGCCAGTGGCCCCTACTAGTAAGGCAATAGGCTGGATCTAGAAGTGGAGCAGATGATAAAATGAAAGTTAACATTGTCCAATCATGAAGCAACATTTGTACAGTGCTAAGGTTTTAATGATCGCAAAAGCCACGGAACTGCACCAAACAAAGTTAAGCATCTAAGTTTATCAACAGCTAAAAATAACTTTAGGAACTAAATTTCTCTCTTTGTGTTTCCCATCAAGGGACAGTCTCAGATGAAGTGCACAGGCCAGGCTGGGTCAGCCCTGTTGATGAAACAGGAAACAGCTTGCTGCAGCTTCATGTACCCCGGCTTCCACTATCTTTAGATGGTGTTCACATTTAGGAGTTATTTAGGAATAAAACCTAAGGCTTATCAAAGACAGGAATACGAATAAAAATAAATCATGCACTGATATAGTGCGCCGGTGATGTGAGCAGTGCAGCCTCAGCCTTCTGAAATACAATCAGCACGATGCAGCCTTTGCAGACATTTTCTACAGAGAAACTCAGAAATGTCACCAGTTTATCATTCTCCTGGCATTTCGTCTGAGTTTATACCAGTTTAATACAGTGCTCAATAAACGCTGCAGATCCACAAAATGTCCTGATGTAGATAACCGCAGAGCAAGCATTAAAAAATAAACACCGTGACGGGATAGCACCTATTTATTCAGATTTAGAATTGCCGTTAATGGCACTAGGAGGCATAAGGAGGTATCTGCAGAGCAAGGCAGGCCGGGAGGCTGGGCGCCGCTGCCTTCCCCCTCTCTGAGATGGAGCCTTCATGTTCCCTCAGGCCTCTCCAGGAACAAGTCAGCAGGTGGTCCTGTCAGCTACCCAAGGAAGAAACCAAGTGCTTGACAGGTATCAGCTTCTGGATACCTTGATTTCCTCCTCCACAGTCAAGGGTTTCCCCTTCACCTGCCATCCTAGTTAGGTTCTCAAACAAACATCATCAGGAAAAACCCGGCTAAAGCCACAGCTTTTATTCGTGAACAAAGCAGCTTAGCCTGATGTCTCATCTGCTGCATACCCAGGGCAAACAGGTTAGGTAAAATAAAAAAGTAGTGTAGAGGTGTAGTTTTAAACTTTCTTGAGCCTAAAAACCACACTTGCTTTCTCTTTCTTTTCTTGTGGTCCCCACCTGTCACACTGTTTCTCCAGGACCAAAGTTATCCATTAAACAATAATAAAAATATAGACAAATAAATAAACCAATAGAAACAATGCTTAAGTGTCTTTGGTGCAAAAAGGCAATTGAGAAACAGCATCACCTACAACGTGAAGCCAACCACAGTCTGTCCAACATTATCCCAACATTATCCCAACATTTTCCTTGTCTGACATCTGCAACACTGTGTGTGTGCGCGCGTGTGCATGCCTATGTGTGTACATGTGACTGTGAGCATTTGTGCATGCGTGTTGACTGGAGATAAGTGAGGAGGGAGTGTGAAAGAAGGTATACGTACAGCTTACAAGGGCAGGAAGGTGGAGAGGATGTGTGCTGCTTGGTAGAAGTGAACTTGGAAGTGTGAACAATAATGCTGAGAAACAAGCGACACGTCTCTGGAAGCATCAGTGCCCGAGTCTACCTCAGCCAACACAAATCTTTCTGCGGCAATTCTCCCCCCTCCCCCACTTTCTCTTCACTGAATTGAAGGGGTCTTCTTATTCCATCTTTGTCTCCATTTTTTAATTTCCTTCTTATGCCACCTTTTTTCCTTTCTTCCCCATCTCTGTCTTTTTTGACTCCCAAATCTGAATGTGGAGGTGTAAAGAGACTAAGGGGACCATGACCTCATCAACAGGCCTGAGTCCACACACAGAAATCACAATGCCAGTGGAATGCAGGGAAATTCAGTTAACATGATCAAAGGGGAGAGGACTAGGCTTGTAGTATTGTTTTTGAAAGATTTTATGTATTTACTTGAAAGTCAGATTTACAGAGAGGCAGAGGCAGAGAGAGACAGAGATTGAGAGAGAGAAAGAGAGAGAGAGATGTCTCTCAAAATGGCTGCAATGGCTGGAGCTGAGCCAATCCAGGAACTTCCTCAGAGTCTCCCTTCTCTCTTCTACTGCTTTCCCAGACCATAGCAGAGAGCTGGACTGGAAGTGGAGCAGCCGGGGCCTGAATCTGCGCCCATATGGGATGCCGGCACTGCAGGCAGCAGGTTACCCACCATGCCACAGTGCCGGCCACAGCTTGTCATATTTTTAAATAAGGTGTTTTTTTTTTTTGCCTTTTTTAAATTTATTTTTTGACAGGCAGAGTGCACAGTGTGAGAGAGAGACAGAGAGAAAGGTCTTCCTTTACTGTTGGTTCAACTTCCAATGGCCGCAGCAGCCGGCGCACTGTGGCCGGCACACCATGCTGATCTGAAGGCAGGAGTCTCCCATGTGGGTGCAGGGCCCAAGCACTTGGGCCATCCTCCACTGCACTCCCGGGCCACAGCAGAGAGCTGGACTGGAAGAGGGGCAACCGAGACAGAATCCGGTGCCCCGACCGGGACTCGAACCTGGGGTGCCGGCGCCACAGGCAGAGGATCAGCCTATTAAGCCATGGCATGGGCCTCTTTTTACCTTTTAAAAATTAGTGGTATCATACCCAAATGTTTTAGCTAGTTTGGGTCAATAATATATCTAGGAGGATTTTCCATACTAGAACAATAAATTAATGTAATTAATATATAATTGCCTTATTATAAACTATTGAATGAAAATATCCAATTTATTTTGCTATTGTAAAGAAAAATGTATATAAATTTGGGTAAAAGTACTGAAAATACACACAAAAATACATGATTGTAGTCACTTCTAGAAAAATTTTGCAGTAAAGAGGATAATCCTAGGGAAACTTAGCCTCAGCAGTGATTTTTAAATTTCTATAAGGAATGGGGCCAGCATTGTGGCGTAGTAGGTTAAGCCTCTGCCTGCAGTGCCAGCATCCCTTCTGGGCTATGGTTCGAGTCCTGGCTATTCCACTTCCGATCCAGCTCCCTGCTAATGTCTGGGAAAAGCAGCCCAAGTCCTTGGGCCCCTGCATCCACGTGGGCGACCCAGAAGAAGCTCCTGGCTCCTGGCTTTGGATCTGTCCAACTCTGGCTATTGTGGCCTTTTGGGGAATAGACTAGCAGATGGAAGACCTCTCGCTCTCTCTCTGTCTCTCTCTTTCTCTCTCTGTCTGTAACTCTTCCTCTCAAATAAAATAAATAAATCTTTTAAAAAGTTTCTATAAGGAAGATCTACATATGCAATACCCTTAGAAGTAAAATATGTGTATTATTAATTAAAAAACAAGAAAATCTATTCTATCTGGAAAATAAAGTCTGTGGGGACACAGTGAACGTGTGTACATCATAGAGAGAGGTGAGTGGGATTCATGCAGGACGAAACCTGGAAGGCTCTCAAATCTTAGAATAATTGGAATTCGGTCACCATCTTACTAAGAGTTCTTCAAAGACTTAAGACTGGCTGTTTTGCGGAAAAAAAAAAGACACCAATGCTAAGGACTATGGGGGAGGAGGGTGGTATTTGTGCGGATGTTGAGGAAGGGGCTGGAGGCCATGTTTGGGACAAGAGGGGTCTCATGAACAGAAGAGAAAGAGAAGACAGTACCTTTCTACTTCTCCTTTGCAATTCTGTCAAGGACAAAGGACTTCAAACGAGAGAGTGGGGAGCAAATACAAGTTTAAACATTGGAGATAATCTCATCTATGGAAATTATATTCTATTAGAGAATTCCCAGAAACACCTATCTCCAAAGTTTTTGTCTGAATGCATCAGACAAGGAGAAACAAGAAACAAATTCTCAATGTATGATGATTTGTTAGTTGTGAATTGTGGGAATGCACCAGAGTACTTATATATCAATTTCAGAGAAAACAAACAAAAGAGAAACTCAATTGTAAGCCAGATCCAATCAGACATTCTAGTGTCACCTACCCACACCTCAGTGAACCCGCTGTGCACCCACAGCGGATGCTGCAGGTAAGTCAGCGATGAAAACTGTTGCTTGAAGCTGAGAATTCCTGGGGTGCCCTGAGCATTTCACACCAGGCAGGGCAGACGACGAGCATAAGCTATTGCTTTAATGGAATAATGAATGAATTTCAAAAACTTACAGAATATCCACATTGTGCTTTGCATGTTTCTAGGAATCAGCATTGAGAAAGACAGAAGACAATCCTTTTACTTCATTTGAATAGTGAAGACAGGGAAATTAACAACTTATAAATAAGCATGTATCTCAGATGTTTGTAGCATTTTTGAAAGCTATGTGGGAAGAATGTACATATACTTCTCCCAAGGGATTTAACTAATCAAAACAAAACTGTTGCCATATGGTGTTGACCAATGGCTGGTGTCCATCTATTAAGTGTTGGATGGATGTCACGCAGGGCTCCAAGGCTGTGCCCTTGTCAGTGTATGGCTCATCAGCTGTTGACAACTTGGATAAGAACACATTCTGTGAACCCAGAACATTCGCACATGACACACATTGAAGAAAAATAATGACAACACAGAGGCAGTTTTAGCTCTGAAGGTAATTTACTTGCCTAATAGTGTATACCTAATAAATGATACAATCAGACTGCAGCTCAGGCATTTTAAGTCCTCTCTGGCCCCATCTATTGTCTATACAAAGGGTAATAATAATAATAATATGTTATATGTTATTATATGTAATAATACATAACAACAATAATAGTACTTCAGAATGAGATTGCTGTAAAGAGTCAAAGAAGGAGTATGTGCAGCTATTGCTTTCCTCAACAGGGCGCATTAAGGCATCCTTTAGAGGCGAAATCTGTTAGGTGTCCACTGTCCAATCCTCTTAAGCTACAATTAAGGAAGCAAAGACTACAAAAGATCAAATATCCTTGTCCAAAGTCACACCACTCAAAGGGCATCAAGGTTGAAACTTTTGGTTCAGGTCCTTCCTACTTCCAGTGATCCTTCTCATAAAAATAACACACACACACACACACACACACACACACACACACACACACAGAGAGAGAGAGAGAGAGAGAGAGAGAGAGAGAAAGAGAGGAAGGAATGAAGAAAAAAATTCCCTTTGTTTTACCTTTCCACGTCTCAGAAACAACTATTACCTCATCAGGTAGCCTTGTGGTTTGCATTAAATACATGAGAAATAATGGGGAGACCTCAGACATTTCAACCTGCTGCAAGGTTGCACGTAGTGCAGACTATGGGAGCATAGGCCCCACTTTATTGATGGTGTTCTATGTCCTAGAGATCAGAACCAAACTGAATCTTAATTTCTTGGACCTTCAAAGATTAAAGCTTCTAAATTTGAGCATCACGTCTCTGGAGAGCAGCAAAGTGACTAATACACTGTGACACATGTCAGAAACACAGTGTCAGTGTCAGGCTCCACATGGACTGCCAGGTGCTGGCCCTCAGGCAAGGCTGGTTTAACCATCCTTGCAGTAGCCTCTCCATATTTTATCAGCTTGTTACTACACAAAAAGCATTCTCTTGCTTTACTGCTAGATGAGTGGTACTTCTGCAACACTCTCCCCAGAGAGTACTGCCTGTAGCATGTTCACTGAGAAGGGAAAGGGATCAGTCAGTACAGCCTGGAGGAGAGCAAGGAGAGAACGGGGTTAGATAGAGGAGGAAATGAGATTCATCTCCACCACAGAGGCAGACATTCCTGGTGTGTCAAACAGCTGCCATTCTCTTTAGTGCTTTGTGTACCTATAAAAGATTTCTGTTGTTCCAAATACCAGTGTGATGGGATCTGGAGCTGGCCAAACATAAGGATGCTACTCTGAAAATGCTTTAAAGTCCATGCCGGTTTGATTTTGAACTCATATTAACTGTGCAGCCAGGGAAAACAGTGAGATAATGTGCAATGAGAAACAGGCCTTTCATATCTTTTAATTGTTTTTCTAAATTATCATTTCACTATAAATGTGACTTTCTAAATTAGACTTTAAAATCTTAGTGTGACAGAAAGAAAGGATAGTGTAGGGTAAGGGGGGGGAGTTGGAAGTTAGAGGGAGTGGAGAAGGTGACAGGGAAGAGAGGGCAGGTGAGTAGAGGGGTAGATAAAGGGCCTACACACATGATGACGACGATGAGAGGAGAGGAGGAGCAGAGCTGAAGGCAGCCGAGTTGCTGTGGCTATTTTACTCTGGTCACAGTGCATTCCTATTGTTTCTCTCCCACCAACTGCTGAAACGGTGCCTCAAATAACTGGGCTGTTATTTTATTGGGGGGGTGGAGATTTATTTATTTACTTATTTATTTGAAAGTTAGAGTTATAAAGAGAAGGAGGGAGGGAGGGAGGGAGAGAGAGAGTATGTGTTATCTTCCACTGGTCCACTTGTCCATGCCCAAGATGGCTGCAACAGCCAGGACTGAGCCAAGCCAAAGCCATGAGCCAGGAGCTTCATCTGGGTCTGTCATATGGGTTTCCAGGGCACAAACACTTGGGCTATCTTCTGCTGCTTTTCCCAGGCTATGAACAGGGAGCTGGATTAGAAATGGAACGGCTGGGACCTGAACCAGCACCCATATACTATGCTGCTTTCGCTGGCATCAGCCTCAGTACTAAAATGCTGGCCACAATGCTGGCCCCAGGGTTGTTCTTATTGTCAATTTGTTTAGAAGTAGAAAACGATTCTGAGTATTTATTTATTACAGGACTGCCCTGACAACCGTGGGAAGAACCTGCTGTCAGGTGGCATCACAAATACATTCAGCCCTGAGGCTGTTGACACTGAGATCAAATGCCAGGTTTGTTCCTGACATGGCTGGCCGTGTGCTGAGTGGCTGTGGGATTCCTCACTTAGGTAACTTGCCTTCCTTGGCTACTGAATTACCCAGAAAGGCAAAGTGCTCATAGGAGGCACAGAAAGGGCTGCGTTGTTCCCCGGGGTGGTGATGCAGAAGCCATCTCAGGCACATAAATATTCTCACAAGTTTCATCTTGTCACAATAGAGTCATAAAGTTGCTCTGTTCAGTACATGATAATGGCTTTGTAATTCAATTATTGGTAGTATTTGTCTTCTGGGATTTATCTGCCTTTAACTTCAGCTCATGTAAAACCCTTTGCCATAAATCTCACAGATACAGGTTCTGTCCCCTACCCCAGGGCACATCTCGCCATGCCTGTGAAAATCTCGACAGCTTTCTCTAAATTATGGAATTGTTCTGTTTAGAGGTGTTGCTGTTTTAAGTGCCAGAGCCAACAATAAAAAAACTACTGGGACAGGTCCATTTACTCTAGTTATTCTCTTCAGAGGAAGACAAATCCTGACAGACAAGTTCCATTCTCATCCCATAAGACTCTTCTCATCCAATTCTTTGGCACTGTTTTGCAGGGATTCCTGCAATCCACAGGAAGTCAGAACGTGGCTTCTAAATACTTCTTGAGTACTGAGATCTTTTTTTCTTTAAAGATGTATGTACATATTTGAAAGGCAGAAAGATCAAGAGACACAGACAGACATAAAGACATCTTTCATCCACTGGTTCACTTCCCAAATGGCTGCAACAACAAGGGATGGGCCAGGCAGAAGCCAGGGTCTGGAACTCTATCCAGGTCTCCCACGTGGGCCATCTTCCACTGCCTTCTCAGGTGCATTAGCAAGGAGCTGGGTCTGATGTGGAGTAGCTGGTACCTAAACCAGCACACCAATGGGGGATGCTGGCATCCCAAACAGTAGATTCACTGATTGCACCAGAATGCCAGCACAGTAGATTCTGATACATAAATACATTAGTTCTAGGCGTTCATAGATTTGCTAGTTTTAGAGCTGATTTTAGGAGTTTTTTCCTGTGTACTCTGAACTCCTTCATTTTTCAGTCTTCTCTTCCCTCCAATATCAAATTTGCCATTCCACACCTAAATGGTTGTCTCTAAAAAAATCCTATCTAATCTTAGAATTGGGGATTAAATCTGGCTACCTCATCCCCAGTATTCATTCCTTATTTTTATTTCCCATTCTTATTTTTTACTGAGATCTATTTTCAACTGACTTTATACACATATGATTAACTCTATGTTAAGTAAATAGTTCAACAAATAGTATGAAGAAGAGGGAAAAAAAAAACCTGTTCCTTAACAGTTAAGACAAAGGCTCTTCAAGTCATTGATTCTCAAAGTGTCAATTTCACCTCCACAGATTCCCTTTAAGGCATTCTATCAGCTATTTCAGATCAGGGAAACATTTGGTATTTGATCCTTTGGGACGGGCTTATTTCACTAAATATGATGTTTTCCAGATTCCTCCATTTTGTTGCAAATGACCGGAATTCATTTTTTTTTTTTTTTACTGCTGTGTAGTATTCCATAGAGTACATATCCCACAATTTCTTTATCTAGTCTTCAATAGACAGGCATTTAGGTTGATTCCATGCTTTAACTATTGTGAATTGAGCTTCAATAAACATGGGAGTGCAGATAACTCTTTTATTTGATATTTTATTTCCCTTGGTTAAATTCCCAGGACTGGGATGGTTAGGTCATATGGCAGGTCTATACTCAGATTCCTGAGATATCTCCAAACTGTTTTCCACAGTGGTTTTACTATTTTACATTCCCACCAACAGAGGATTAGGGTACCTTTTTCTCCACAGCCTCACCAACATTTGTTATTTGTTGATTTTTGTATGAAAGCCATTCTAACTGGAGTTAGGTGAAACCCATTGTGTTTTTGATTTGCATTTCCCTGATGGCTAGTGATCCTGAACATTTTTTAATGTGTCTGTTGGGCATTTGGATTTCATCTTTTGAAAAATGTCTGTTTAAGTCCTTTGCCCATTTTGTAACTGTGTTGTTTGTTTTGTTGTGGAATTTCTTGATCTCTTTGTACATTCTCGTTATTAATCCTTTATCAGTTGCATAGTTTGCAAATAATTTCTCCCATTCTGTCAGTTGCCTTTTCATTGTCCTGAGTGTGTGTTTGCAGTACAGAAGCTTCTCAATTCGATGCAATCCCATTTGTTAATTTTGGCTTTGACTGCATATGCCTCTGGGGTTTTTTCCAAGAACTCTTTGCCTATGCCAACATCTTGCAGGTTTCCTCAATGTTGTCTAATAATTTGATGATGTCAGGTCATAAATTTAGGTCTTTAATCCATGTTGAGTGTATTTTTCTGTAAGGTGTGTAAGGTAGGGTTCCTGCTTCATATTTCTGCATGTGGAGATCCAATTTTCGCAGCACCATTTGTTGAAGAGACAGTCCTTGCTCCAGGGTTTGGTTTTAGCTCCTTGGTCAAATATAAGTTGGTTGTAGATGGGCTTGGGTTGATTTCTGGTGTTTCTATTCTGTTCCACTGGTCTATCCATCTGTTTCTGTACCAGTACCAGGCTGTTTTGATTATAACTGCCTTGTAGTATGTCTTGAAATCTGGTATTGTGATGCCTACAGCTTTGTTCTTGATACATAGGATTGTTTTAACTATTTGAGGTCTCCTGTGTTTCCATATGAATTTCAGTGTCATTTTTTCTATATTTGAGAAGAATGTCTTTGGTATTTTCACTGGTATTGCATCGAATCTGTAAATTGCTTTCAGAAGAATGGACATTTTGATGATATTGATTCTTCCAATCCATGAATGTGGAAGATTTTCTCATTTTTTAAAATATTTTTATTTATGTATTTATCAGGTAGAATTATAGACAGTGAGAGAGAGACAGAGAGAAAGGTCATCCTTCTGTTGGTTCACTTCCCAAATGGCCACAACAGACGGAGCTGCGCTGATCTGAAGCCAGGATCCAGGTGCCTCCTCCTGGTCTCCCATGTGGGTACAGGGGCCCAAGCACCTGGGCCATCCTCCACTGCTTTCCCAGGCCATATCAGAAAGCTGGACCGGAAGAAGAGCAACTGGGACTAAAACTGCCATCCATATGGGATGCCGGTGCTACAGGTGGAGGATTAACCTAGTAAGTACGCCAAGGTGCCGGTCCCCTATTTTTTGTATATTCTTCTATTTCTTTCTTTAAGATTTTATAATTGCCATCACAGAGATCTTTGACATCCTTGATTAAATCTATTGCAACTTATTGGATTTTTTTGTAGCTATTGTGAATGGGATTGATCTTATTTGTTCTTTCTCAGTCTTGGCATTGTCTGTGTATATAAAGGCTGTTTATTTTTGTGTATTGATTTTATATCCTGCTATTTTACCAAACTCTTCTATGACTCCCAATAGTCTCTTGGTGGAGTCTTTTGGATCCCCAATATATAGAACCATGCCATCTGCAAATAGGAATAGTTTGACTTTGTCTTTCCCAATTTGTATCCCTTTGATTTCTTTTTCTTTCCTGATGGCTCTGGCTAAAACTTCCAGGACTACATTGAATAGCAATGGTGAGGGTGGGCATCCTTGTCTTGTTCTGGATCTCAGTAGGAATGCTTCCAACTTTTACCCATTCAATAGGATGCTGGCTGTGGGTTTGTCATATATTGCCTTGATTGTATTGAGTAACATTTCTTCTATATGCAATTTGCCTAGAGTTTTCATCATGAAAGGGTATTGTATTTTATCAATTGTTTTCTCTGCATCTATTGAGATAATCATAAGGTTTTTGTTCTTTAGTCTGTTAATGTTATACATCACATTGAATGATTTATAATTGTTGTACGATCCCTGCATACCAGAGATAAATCCCACTTGGTCCAGGTGAATGACTGTTCTGATGTTTTATTGGAATTATTGGCTAGAATTTTGTTGAGGATTTTTGCATATATGTTCATCAGGGAAATTGGTCTGTAGTTCTCTTTCTCTGTTGTGTCTTTTCCAGGTTTAGGAATTATGGTGATGTTGGCTTCACAGAAAGAATTTGGGAGGATTCCCTCTCTTTCAATTGTTTTGAATAACTTGAGAAGAATTGGAGTTAGTTATTTAAATGTCTGGTAGAATTCAGCAGTGATGCCATCAGGTCCTGGGCTTTTTTTTTTGGTAGGGAGAGTGTTGATTATTGATTCAATTTCCATCTTGGATAATCAGTCTGTTTAGGTTTTCTCTGTCTTCATGGCTCAATTTAGGTAGGTTGTATGTGCCAGGAATCTATCTCTTTCTTCTAGGTTTCCCAGTTTGTTGGCATACAGCTCTTTGTAATTCTGATAATTCTGTTTATTTCTGTGGTGTCTGTTGTTACACTTCCTTTTTCTCCTCTAATTTTATTGATTTCTGTCTTCTCACTCATATTTTTGGTTAGTTGGGACAATGGTGTGTCAATTTTGCTTATGTTTTGCTGATCTTCTGCACTATCTTTTGTTTCAACTATGTTGATTTTTTCTCTAATTTTAAGTATTTCTTTTCTCCTATTAGTTTTGGGATTGGTTTGCTGTTGTTTCTCTAGATCCAATTTTTTGATGTAGGCACCAATTGCTATAAACTTTCCTCTTAACACTGCTTTTGCTGGATCGCATAAGTTTTGATATGCTGTGTTTTCCTCTTCATTTGTTTCCAGAAGTTTTCTGATTTCTCTTTTGATTTCTTCTATGACCCACTGTTCACTCAGGAGCATATTGATCAGTTTCCATGTGTTTGCATATGTTCTAGAGATTCCTGAGTTGCTGATTTTCAGCTTCATTCAGTTGTGGTCTGAGAAGATGCATGGTATGATATCAATTTTTTTTAATTTGCTGAGACTTGTTTTATGGCCTAGCATGTACTCAGTCCTAGAGAATGTTCTGTGCACTGTTGAGAAGGATGTGTATTTGGAAGCTATAGGGTGAAAAGTTCTGTACATATGTTAGGTCCATTTGGTCTATATCTATATTGTCGATTAACTCTGCTGTTTCCTTGCTGATTTTCTGTATGATTGATCTGCCCATTGATGAAAGTGGGGTATTGAAATCCCACATTACCATTGTATTTGAGTCTATATCTCCCTTTAGATTCCTTAAAATTTCTTTTAAATAGCCAGGTGCCCTGTAATTAGGTGCATTATACGTTTACAATAGTTACATCTTCCTGTTGAATTGATTCCTTAATCATTACATAGTGTCCATCTTTGTCTCTTTTAACAGTTTTTGTGTTAAAGTCTATTTTGTCTGATATTAGGATAGCTACACCAGCTCTTTTTTGGTTTCTTTTGGCATGGTGTATCTTTTTCCATCCTTTCTCTTTCAGTGAGATGTCTTTCTTGTAGGCAGAAAAATAGATGGATTTTGTTTTTAATTCATTCAGCCAGTCTTTGTCTTTTAACTGGAGAGTTCAGGCCATTTACATTGAAGGTGACTACTGATAAGTAATGACTTATCCAGTTTGCCCTGCAATTTTTCCATAAATATTCCTATTTTTTACTTTAGATTTCCTCTGTACTACTACTGAGAGATTTCCTTCCTTTAACTTCTTTGTAGTGATGACCATGTTTCTGTGTTTTTATGTGCAGCACATCCTTACGCATCTTCTGCAGGGCTGGATGGGTGGTGACAAATTCTTTCAATTTCTCTTTGTCATGGAAGGTCTTTATTTCACCTTTGTTCATAAATGAGAACTTTGCAGGGCATAGTTTTCTGGATTGACAGCTCTTTTCTCTTAAGACTTGGAATATATCTTGCCCTTCTCTCCTGGCCTATAGGATTTCTGATGAGAAGTCTACTGTGAGTCTAATTGGAAATCCTCAAAGTAATCTGGCATTTTTCTTGTGCACATTTTAGAATCTTTTATTTATGTTTTAGGTGAAGAGTTTGATTACAATGTGTCATGATGAAGATCTTTTCTGGTCATATCTTTTATGGGTTTCCTGTGCTTCCTGTACCCGGATGTCCCTTTCTTTCTCCAAATTAGGGAAATTTTCTGTTATTATTTCACTAAAAAGGTCTTCTAATCCTTTCTCTCTTTCCACACCCTCAGAAGCTCCTAGAATCTGTATATTGGGTCATTTGGTAGTATTCTGTAGATTACCAACAGTGTTATATAGTTTTCTAAATTCTTCTTGTGTTTTGTCTGACTATATAATTTCCTGTGCTTTGTTTTCTAAGTTGGATATTCTTTCTTTTGCTTCACTGATTCTGCTGTTAAGGTTTTCCACTGATTTTTAATTTGTTCTCCATTTCCAAGATTTCATTTTGATGTCCCAAGATCTCAATTTTGTAAGAGAATTTTTTTTTCCTTTTCATGTATGTATTACATTAGTTCATGTATTCGCTTCTGAATACTTCTAAGTTATCTTATGATGAATTTTTTGAATTCCATTTCTGGCATTTCTTCAATCTCATCATCTTCACAACCCAGTATTGAAATGTTGTGTTCTTTTGTCTTCCTTATTCTTGTTTCTTGAATTGGTGCATTTGTGATTTGGCATTTGTGGAGATACTCGTTGGCTTTTCTTTTTTTTTTCACTGTGGTGGCTTTTATCTTTGTCTGTTTCTGTGTGGATTAGTGGAGTGTCTGCTTTCAGGGAATACCTAGAGTTGTGTGGTGGATGTGTCCAAGGAGATCTGATTAGTTCTCCAGGATGAATGGTATGTCTGAGGTGACACATTCAGATTTGGCATGGTAAATCTCTCTCTCTCTCTCTCTCTTTCTCTCTCTCTCAGAAGGGAGGTTTGTTCTTGTCTGTTGGCACAGATTCAGCTGAGCTCCTCTCCTCAAAGGAGACCAGTGCCTGGTGCTAGCTTCAGTGATATATTATTTTTCTGCTCTGCCACAGGCACCACACTGTGCAATCCTTGGGGTAAGCTCAGATTCCCCAGCAATGTCTTTTGCCAGGTAACCAGGGAGCCCTGATTGTGTGTAGCCTCCCACAGTGACTGCCCAATGTCCGAGCCACACCCTGAGTTCTCCCACACAGCCTCCGTCTTTTCACAATCCCATTACACAAGCCTTCCATAGTCACGAGCACCCAGCTACCTTTCTGTTCTCCCCACCAGACTCAAGAGTCTCAGCTTGGCTGGTTGCTGGGTGCAGCCACGAGCTGGCACAGCTATTACATATATCCAAAGTGGAGCCTGCTCTCTGTCAGCTTGTTACGGGATGGAGAGAGAAAATGTGTTCCCCCTTTGATTTTTCTCCTCAATTTTGGCAGGTACACTATCCCCCATAGAGATTCAAGTCGGATTTCCTCTAGGCTCTTCCTGCAGCGTTTTTTCCAGTGACTGGGTCTGCTGCAGTCTGGTCTCACTCTCTAACACTGATGCAGAGGCTCTCAGCTACTGGAGTTCTAAGTTGTATGTGTCCTTGCTCTCCACGTAGGTCCACTGTGTCCCTCCAATTTGTGTAGAGTTTCCTCTGCAAGTTTCTCCCTAATTCTTCTGTCATTCCTTATTTTTAACTCATTCACTAAATATTTACTGAGCACCTGTTTTATCCACTCTTCTTTTCTTCATTTTAATATCTTTTAAATCAGTGGGTGTGTTATGATCATTAAAACATTGTAATTTGGAAGTTCACACTTAGCCTAACAGTTAAGATGTCACATTACACACCAGAGTGAGTAGGTTCAATTTCTGGCTCAGGCTCCTGATTTGAGCTTTTTGTCACCCATGTGGAAGACCTGGAGTAAGTCACTGGATGAGAGTGAGCCAGTGAATAGGATCTCTCTCTCTCTTTCTCTCTCTCTCTGCTTCTCAGATAAATAAAAATAATATAAAGTAATTCTAAAGATCTTATACTTTAACTTGCAGCAGCTTTTGGGCTGACATAAAATAACAGTACATATTCATTTGATGAAATTTTAGGTTTGATGATATGTGGTATATTGACTTTAGTCAATTTCTTCTCATCTGCATGGACGTGGATATGTGTATGCAGACCTTTTATTTTTCTTCCTCCCCGTTTCCCTGTATTTAGCATATATATAAGATTACTGATTAATTTTGAAAAGCAAAATTATAAAGACAGAGAGAGAGGGAGAAACAGAAAAAGAGACCTTCAATCCACTGGTTCATTCCACAAATGGATGTCATGGCCGAGACTGGGTCAGGCTGAAGTCAAGGGCCTGGAACTTCATGTTGGTCTCCCAGGAGTGCGGCAGGGGTCCAAGCACTTTGTTCAGCCTCTGCTGCTCTCTTAGATACATTACCAGGGAAATGGATTGGAAGCTGAGCAGCCAGGAGTCTAACCTATGCTTGTATGGCTCTGGCCCAGCAGGATGCAGCTCAGTCTACTGCACAACAATGCCAGCCCCAGCATAAGACATGCTACAAGAGTTAATCCTACCTATCTGTGTCTGGGTTACAGGTTATAGAAAGGGGAAGTATGACTCAACCAGAAGAAAAATATCATCTAAATACAGATAATGTGATATATGAAAACTCTTATTTTTAAACATTTATTCAATTTACTTGAAAGGCTGAGAAGCAAAAGGGGAGAAAGAGAGGGAGAGGGAGAGGGAGAGGGAGGGGGAGGGGGAGGGGGAGAGGGAGAGGGAAGGGGAGAGGGGGAGAGAGAGAGAGAGAGAGAGAGAGAATGAGTATCTGCATCTGCTAGTTCATTCTCCAAATGCTTACAATAGCTGGGGCTGGCCAGTCTGAAGTCATGCGCTAGAAACTCAGTCTGGATTTCCTACATGGGAGACCGGGAATCAGCCACCTGAGCCACCACCTGCTGCTTCCCAACATGCACATTAGCAGAAGCTGGGATCAGGAGCAAAGTGGGGACTCAAGTCCAGGTACTCCAGCTGATACAGGATGCAGGCGTCCCAGGCAGAATTGTAACCACTATTCCAATGGCCAAGCTTTTCACATTTTGGGGAGATATTTATCACATTTCAAGTTTATCACACATTTATCACACATTTCATATTTATCACATTTCAAGGGAGCTCTCATGATGCTAGGTAGAAGCATAATTTAGTTTGTGTTTCTTTAAAGATTTATCTATTTATTTGAAAATCAGAGTTACACAGAGAGAGAAGGAGAGGCAGAGGCAGAGGCAGAGGCAGAGAGAGAGAGAGAGAAAGAGAGAGAGTGTCTTCCATCCACTGGATCACTCCCCAGTTGGCCACAACTGCAGATGTGCCGATCTGAAGCCAGAAGCCAGGAGCTTCTTCTGGGTCTCCCATCTGGGTACAGAGGCCCAAGGACTTGGGCCATCTTCTACTGATTTCCCAGGCCACAGTAGAGCTGGATTGGAAGTGGAGCAGTCAGGACTCTTGTGTTTTTATGGGAAATGATATATGGTCTGAAAAGATGCGGACTGGTGAAAACTTTTCAAAGTATAGACTACAGTGATTTTTGTATCAGATAAACTTGACTACACTAGAGCTATATTTTCCAGAGTCTGTACAATTTCACTTAAAATTGATGAAAAGGAAACATGGGTGAGGTTTGGGAGTCAGGAGAGAGACAGTGATCACTCCTCTCTGAAAGTGGTTCCGTTTACAGGTGAAGCACAGGTCAGTGGAAGGCAGGTCCTAGTTTGTCCACGCTCTTCCCTTCCCATTGTCATGGCTGACTTTTCTTCCAGATTGACAGCCTTCTGGCTTTAGGTTCCAAACATGTTTGGTTGAAATAATAGAGCAATAGCTAATTAGGGGTCTATATCTGTCCGTGTACTTCTGTAAGAGCCCCTTTTACAGACCTATCAGGCAGCTGTAACTTACACGAAGGTAGCATGGTTTTCCAGACCACTGTCATCAAAATAGTAGCTTTTAGAGTTACTGAGTTAATGTTTTTGTTTATTTTTAATAAAACTGTAGTTAATGTTAAATGAATGAAGTAACACTATTGAGAAGTTACAAATAAAACAATAAGCTTATTTTCTACTCATTATTCCTGATTCTGGAGTAACAATACAAATTGTATGAACACATTAAAAATTACCATTGAAAATGTAAATTATTAAATCCAATAAAAATGAGATTATAACATTTCAGAACACATTAATATTCTGTTCCCTAATCCTATTTTTAAAAAATTTATTTATTTTACATTTTTTAATGGTTTTGAAGGGACGATCATGAAAAGGAAACACACATACACACACACTCATGCACACAATATTTGGTCTATTCCCAAAATGTCCACAACATTCAGGGCTGTGCCAGACCAAAGCCAGGAGCCAGGAATTCCATTTGGGTCTTCTACGTGGTAGAAGGGACCCAAGTACTCAGGTCATCATCTCCTAATTCTGCTGACACCTAAGGTGCATATTAGCAGAAAACAGAATCAGAAATGAAGGCTGGACTCCATCCTAGCTACTTCAATTTGGGATATGGGCATCCTAAATCGTGGCTTAACCCACTGCCACAATGCCTGCCTCCCCTAGTCTTCCTTTGAACAGTAGTTACCATTCGTTTACTACATACTAGATTTGCTTAAACTGAGTTAACTAGTTTTAGTAAAACTAAATACACTCATATGAAGAAGATACTGCTTCAATGACCATTTCATTGTTGAAGACTATTAATTAATAAAGAAGTTAAATAGTCCCATGCCATAATCCTGAAAACAGAAAACAAGGTTCTAGAAAAGGCATTCAGACCCCAGAGCTCTCTATCTTTAACATGATAGATCATTTCTTATTGGCTAAAGACAATACTCAAAAACAGTTCATGATTAAGTGAGCAAGGATAACCAGATACAAAGCCATAACAAAAACCCAGAGGCCCTTGAATGTGAAGGCTAAGTGAGCTGGGATCACTACTGCCAAGTCAATTTCTTTTAATATAATTATAAATTAGGAAGCCATAATTGCGAGGATTATTCTTCCTCTCATTCACTCTCATACCCATAATCTCTTGGACTCTGCCCTCATGAGAATTCACAGTTGAAGTGCACAGAAGGGACTGAATTTCTGTTGTTCAAAGATAAAGGAGCTGCAGTCCATGGAGACAGGAGATCAGCCAGATAAGGGGGACAGGAATCAATGCTGGCCATTAGTGAATGAAGGGTGCAGAAAACGTGAGGCACTCACACTGAAGCAGGGGACATGTAACTTCATTTCTGGAGAAAGCATGCTAATCACAGACAAGATTCAGAAGTGCAGGATAGTGTAAAAGCTGGGAAAATGACTCACATAGGGATCATTAACAGGAAAAGACAAACATGAAATTCCAGGTGAGGGTAATGAACATGCTGCTCTGTGGCACTCCTACTTCAGGCACTAGCAGTGCCCTCGCTGAGCTCCAAAGATGTGAGCTCAGGAGTCAGTTTCTGCCACTTCTCTCTGCTCCTGACCCAGCCTGTGTGCCATTCGGTACAGAGGGTAGGGACCTCAGAACCAGAAAAGACTGCCAGGGAGGATGAACAAAGACAGCATAAAACATAAAAAAGTGCCTTCTATTGGTCTAGAATGTTCTTCCCTTCATATATTCTTCAAAGTCTTACAAGTCTAGCTTTTTCGTGATGGCTGGAGAAATCATCTATTATGGCCTCATAATTCAATAAACGAAGTCTAAGATGTATTTCAATTCATATGTTCATGGGCTTATGTGGGTGCATATACATGCATGAGTAAACTTTAAAAAATTTTAGTACTGTGTGTGTGCATGTGCACATCTAGGTGGACAACTTTCTACTGCTCCATTCACTATAATACACAAGGCAGAGAGAAACAGCACAGTTTTGGCCATTCTGGAACTTGTCTTCTAGTAAGAGAGGAACAACAGGAAATAAAAAGATACACTTGTATGTGGAGAACACATTAAGTGTTAATGATAGTAATCATGTCATTTGTAATTCTCACAATAAGACTTTGTAGAAGAATATTAAAGCTCAAGTGAACCAGGATTTTAGCATCACTCAATTCGAGCTTGTATACACTGAACTGAACCCTATATTCTTCCCTCCGACCCCATACAGAGACCTGTAACACAGCTCATGCTGTGGTTCATTAGATATTGTTTGTGACATAATCAAATTTGAATTCATGGGAGAGATTTCTCATGCCCAAGAAAGCAGGAAGAAGCAACTATGTCTCCATCATGATGTGAACTTTGGCCTAAGCCAATAAGTCCAACATTGTTATCCCATTAATGACAAGGATTCTTACGTGGCATCTTTGTTCCAAAAACTAAATATGTTCTGGCACATATTAAGTGCTAAAACATAATCACTGCTAAAATGAACAAGGACTATTTATTTCCAGGTAGGATTATATATAAAACCATCAAAATCAGAAGTATGGACAGGTCTATAGACCAACTGGTGCTTAGCACTATTCATCTTGCCTTCTGGAATTTAACATACGGAATCAGGGAGAGCAGTAGGTCAGGAAAAGTACACTAAAGTCCAGGTGGGCAAGAAGCTAGCTAGGTTCTGACTCTTTTCCATTTTATAGTGTAAATAAGGAAGAATGAAAGAAACAATTTATTAAGAAAACACAATTCCTGGCCGGCGTCACGCCTTACTAGGCTAATCCTCTGCCTGCAGTGCCGGCACACCAGATTCTAGTCCTGGGGTTCTGTCCGGGTTGCCCCTCTTCCAGGCCAGCTCTCTGCTGTGGCCCGGGAGTGCAGTGGAGGATGGCCCAAGTGCTTGGGTCCTGCACCCCATGGGAGACCAGGAGAAGCACCTGGCTCCTGGCTTCAGATCAGCGTATTTCCAGCTGTGGCGGCCACTTGCAGGGGTGAACCAATGGAAGGAAACCTTTCTCTCTGTCTCTGTCTCTCTCTCTCTCACTGTCTAACTCTGCCTGTCCGAAAAAAAACAAAAACAAAAACAAACAAACAAAAAAACCCACAATTCCTTAGGCAGGATGACAGTAAGACGGACAGATGGAGAAACATGTTCATTACTGTGAGTAGTAAGGGTTGCTGAGTCACTGCAATGCTAGGAAGAAGTGGGGTGCCATCACAGCGGAAGGCAAACCTGATGGGACCTGGAAACCAAGGGTTTAAGTAGTGAACAGACAGAGTTGAATATCACTCTGAAGGGCTAATGCTGGGATGCAGGGAATACAGAAACACAGATTCTTATTTTTAAAAAGCCTGATTCTAAATGCTTGGGCATTCTGCTGCTACTTCTGGATAATTTGAAAGTGAGTGAGGCTGTGCTTTTAGAAGTTCTTGGCAGATGATGACCTGCTCTAAATCTCTGCATAAAGGATAAGGCAGACTATCCTGACAGATTAAAATATAACACTCTCTTCCTAATACGTCACCAAGATACTTGGCTATTTTGATGTACTTCTGTTTCTTTCTTTCCTCCCCTCTCTCTCTCTCTCCCCCCACTTCCCCCCATAACATCATCATGACATCACCCCATTTCTATTCACAGAATTTGGGAAGCCACTAGTTACTCAATCTTGGGGCTGGGGGTAAATGTGGTGCCATGGCATAGTGGGTAAAGTGCCTCCTGCACTGCCAGCATCCCAAACAGGTGCCAGTTCGAGTCCTGGCTGCTCCACTTCTGACCCAGATCCTCTGCTCATGCACCTGGGAAAGCAGCAGAGGATGGCTGAAGTGTTTGGGCCCCTGAACCCACATGGGAGACCCAAAAGAAACTCCAGGCTCCTAGCTTCAGATCGGCCCACCTCTGACCATTGCAGCCATCTGGGGAGTAAACTAGCAGATTGAAACCTCTCTGTCTCTTTCTGCCTCTGTCTTTCTGTAACTCTGCCTTTCAAATAAATAAATAAATCTATTTTTAAAACTCTGGGGAAAATAAAAGAGTTACAGCCATCTTATGCCACATCTCTTTGGTGAGGGAAGAGCTTAGAAGACAAGGTGCTGGCTAGCACTGAGGCTCAGTAGGCTAATCCTCTGCCTGCGGCACCGGCACCCCAGGTTCTAGTCCTGGTCGGGGCACCAGATTCCGTCCCGGTTGCTCCTCTTCCAGGCAAGCTCTCTGCTTGGCCCAGGAAGGCAGTGGAGCATGGCCCAAGTGCTTGGGCCCTGCACCCCATGGGAGACCAGGAGGAAGCGCCTGACTCCTGGATTCGGATCAGCACAGCACACCGGCTGCAGCGGCCATTTGGGGTGTGAACCAACGGAAGGAAGACCTTTCTCTCTGTCTCACTTGCTCTCACTGTCTAACTCTGCCTGTCAATAAATAAATAAGTAAATAAATGAAAAAAGAAGACAAGGTGTTGTGTCGAGTGGCTGGTATATGTGAACAAGAAAGAGGAAGGGCCACGGTGATGGGGTGTAAATAAAGAAAACTAACCATCAAATGACATCAAGGTGAAAAACTCCATAAAGTTGGCTCAGCAGCAACATTCAACAAAGATTTGAGAACAAATGGTAATATGGTAGTGATATACATCACAATCAGAAAAAGAAACTATTTGATTTATATTCTGGGGTGTTTTCTGATCACTGACAGGTATTTAGCAAAATTGTATGTAATCACATCTTCTATGTAAGGCTCAGAATCTGAGCTTAGAGGAAAATAGGGCAGGATTGCAGAAAAATGTGACTGCAATGATTGGCTTTGAGGCCAGTGGCTATGCAGCCAACAGGAAATCTCTGCCCAAACAGGAATTCTATATAAATAAAGAACCCGAGCCTAATTTTCTTGGTCTGGAGCCTAGGGTGGTTCTGAAGGTGTATTGAAGATTGAATAACAATAAGATGGTGCATAAGCAGCAAGGCTCTTTTTAAAAACTCTATCACAACAGCTGAGAATGTATAAAACTAGGCAAAGTGATGAAACCTTTCTTGGATTTTGTTTATTTATTTCATTGATTTCCCATCAGAAAATGGGAGTTAACCCATCCACTGATAACAGGTGCCTCTTCTTAACGCTTTTCCTTGTCCTTTGGTGAGAGTACTTCGGTCTTCCCTGGAGCATCACCATTTCTTGCATCCCGTCCTTGTGGTTTACTAGAGTAGATTACGTCCATGTCTGTCCCTGGACATAAGCTCCATAATTAATTCTGAGAGTTTTGCTGGCACAAGTAAGAAGGCATCTTCTTTTCACCTGGATTGAATCTAGGAAAATGTACCAGCTAGAGGCCATCAGAAAGAGAGCCTGCCTGATAGTGAATCTAACACAGAGAAGAGGAGAGATGAATGGTGGGGAGACATAAAGATCTGGTGCATTTAAAAGCCCCCAGAACTAGTGGAGTCTAGATTACGTTAAACCTTCTGACTTTCCAGATCCATGAGCCAGTGTGGCTTTTCATGTTTTTTTCCTATGCCAGGCTGCATTTATCTATCACAGGTCTTGATAAAGTCTAGATCAACAAACTGCAATTGTCCCTTGGTATTCCTGGGGAGTTGGTTCCAGGACCTCATGTACACTGAAAACCTAAGATTCCAAAGTCTCTCAGCTAAAACAGCAGTGTTTTAAGTTAATCTACATACATCTTCCCTGAATACTTAAAATCATACCTAGGGTATTTATAACATCTAATACAATGTAAATGCAATAAAAATGGAAGTTGTGCTGTATGCTGAAGGAATGACAAGGAAACATATGTGCATGTTCGGTACTGACACAATTTTTTGATACTTTTGATCCAAGGTTGTTTAAATCCAATGACGCTCAAGGGCCCACTTGTCGTCCTTGATATCAAGGTTTATTAAAATAATACATGTAGAGTACTTAACACAGGGTTTTGCACACAGTAAGTGCTTAACAAATGAACTGTTGACAAAGATGTGGAATGGGAAGTCAATCACACGACTGGCATTGAACTGTGGCAAAGAATAAGTATGTGTATACATGCTCCAATACACTGATTATGGAATTACAAGTATTTATTTTTTATTTTTATTATTTACTTAAAAATTATTTCACTTATTTGAAAGGCAAAGTGACAGAGAGAGAAAGAGATTGTCCACCCACTGGCTCACTCCCAAAATGGCCACAATGGTCAGGGTTGAAGTCAGGAGTTGGGACTCTATCTGGGACTCCTGTGAGAGTGGTAAGGACTCACTTACTTGGAGCATCTTCCACAGCTTTCCCAGGCACACTAGCAGGGAGTTGGATAGAAACTGGAGCAGCTGCAATGTGAACCAGTGCTCCATTATATGATGCCGGCATTGCACATGATGGTTTAACCTGAGGCACCACAATACCGGCCCCAGAAAAAAAATGTTTCACTCTGCTATAAAATACAGCTGTCATCTACCCCTTGAGGAACATCACTGAATGACAGCTGGCATTCCAAAATAACAAAGCTACATTTTGAGATGACTCATATATTTTCCATGTATGAATTAGTTATAGAAAATACATAATCACCATTCAGCTCTCCTTGGTTCCATCCAGTTCATGCATGTCAAAATAACATAATCAATAAGCTAAGTCTGAAACCAATTTCTAATGACATGAAACATTCCCTAGATTGCCTTGTTTTTTTTTTTTTTTTACTTAATAGCTTGTGGAACAGTTTATAATGAGAACTGCTTTCCACTACTTTATCGTAAACTTGATTCATATTCCAGTAAACCACCTTCTTCAACCTCTACTACAGAATTCGGCTTTTGACAGGAGCTGTCATTCCAGGCGTTTGGGTACCACTGACCCTCCAATTCCACACTTGTCTTCAATGTCAAATGGAATACCTTGGCTTTTAGTTACTGAACTGTTTTAAACTAAACAGTATATCATTTTAGGATTTAGTGGGTTTTTTTTTAACATTATGTTCTTTATTGGAGATGGAGGTGGGATACAAATCTTATTTTGGGTTTATCTTTACTGCTACAAGAAAGGGCCAGGGAGACAAACTGAGCTCAAAGCCCAGCTGTTGGGGTGGGCATCATTTGGCCTAATGGCTAAGATGCCAGAGGGAAACTCAGGTCCAATATTGGAGTGCCTGAGTTTGAGTCCCAGTTCTGGCTCCAAACTCCAGCTTCCTAGCAATGCAGATCATGGGAGGCAGTAGATGATGGCTCAAAGGGCTGAGTCACTGCCACACACAACGGTGTTCTGGATTGAGTTCCTAACTCCCACCTTTAGCATGGCCAAGTCCTGGCCGGGTCCTAGTTGTTGCAGATATGTGGGGAACATGCTAGTAGGAAGAAGCTCTCTATGTTTGTCTTTCTGATTGTGCTCTCTCTCTCTCTCTCTCTGCTCCAAATAAAAAATAACTTTTAAAAACCCTGGCTGTTACATATTATGTATTTTATGTTGGATAACCCATCAGTTTTCTGTTTCATCAAAATGGGTAGTAACTATGAGTTCAAAATCTTGTTATGAGACTCAGTGGCAGGATTCATCTTGTGCCTAGACCACTGCAATTACTCAATAAATACAAACCACCTCCTGGACCTTCACCTTGCTGAACTCAGCTCCCCCATCTGTGTTTTATGAGAATTCATCCTCTCTTCTTACAACAGGATAATTGTTTCTTTTTCTTTGTAGAAATGACATCTCTTCCATCCTTGAACCACACAGTTTGTGTCTTAAACCCACTCACTATCTCAGTTCCCAGGGTCAGTATCTGTCTGACCCACATAGGTAATATGTCACGCCATATATCCAAGCCAAGCCACTCAGATTCACTACCTAGAAATACAGGGAACAAGAAAGACTAGCTGGACAGGATGTCCAAGCCACTGGAACGTAAGCCTAAAGCTGAGTGCCCCTCATTGCCACAAAACAGGGAAAGCAAACTGAGAATGAAGCCAACACAGGAGATCAAAAGTAACAGAGATACAAAGCCATTCATTATTAACATAATTACTACAGCTAGTTATTGAGCACTCAATAAAAGTCTTAGGCGGGGCTGGCGCAGTGGCACACTAGGTTAATCTTCCGCCTGCAGTGCCGGCATCCCATATAGGCACCGGGTTTTAGTCCCGGTTGCTCCTCTTCCAGTCCAGCTCTTTGCTGTGGCCTGGGAAGGCAGTGGAGTATGGCCCAACTCCTTGGACCCCTGCACCCACATGGGAGACCAGGAAGAAGCGCCTGGCTCCTGACTTCGGATCGGCATAGCTCCGGCCGTGGTGGCCATTTGGGGAGTGAACCAACAGAAGGAAGACCTTTCTCTCTCTCTCTCTCACTCACTGTTTGTAACTCTACCTGTCAAATAAATAAATAAAAATCTTTAAAAAAAAAGTCTTAGGCACCAGCACCAGGTATGTAACCAATACACAAGAAGCATGTAATTTAACAAAGTAGGTATTAAATATTTTACAGTGGAAAAAAACAGAGACCCACAGAAGTTATGTAACTTCCCTCATGACCCCTTACTCAGTGCATGGCAAATGTGGAACTTAGACCTCAGAAGCTCTCAGCCCTTGAAGCTCCAGGATGTACTGCTTCTCCAAAGCAGAAAGAGCAAGACTGCTCTTGCTGTTAAATAAAAAGGACATCTACTCATTAATGGCAATATTGTCTAAGATGTGTCTTGTATGATACCTTATGGATGTAAATCAGTTTTGGAAACAATATGAGCTCCGTGCAGGAAAGTTCATACTTTGGATAGTTACAGCAATATTAACAGAACTGAGTGTAAAATAATAAGAAGTTATATTCTATAGTTATTTTACAATTGCCACTGATTGCTTCCAGGGATAGTATGACTATTGCCACCAAATATAAAGATAATTCTCCACTGTGCTAGGTGATCAGGAAAAGATATGAGTTAATTTGTACCTTTTCTCCATGGAAAAGCCTCTTTCTTACCTACGGTCACTTAACAATTGAATTTAACTCTAAAAAGTATCTCTGAGTCCCATTCACATCCCCACAGCCAAGCTCCAAGGATAAGTGTTTACAGAGGTTTTTTTTTTTTTTTTTAATTAATCGTGCTTAACAATCGTAGCTAGCCTCGTAGTTCCTATGTAATTTATGGCAACTCACTCCTATGGAGTGAGTCTGATAATTATTGTTCTGATCAACAACTTTGCAGCCAGTTGCAAGAAGTTTCTCAGAGTCGGAAAGCGCACACTTCATAGGCAGGGATCAAGAGACTTTCATCAACACCAAGGCAACTATGCAATCTACAAAGTTTTGTCCCTTCAGTAGTACAAGACAACCAAGTTTGAAGCACCCGGGGGCCCTTCTGCAAAGCCCAGGTATAAAGACAGGCAGGCAGGCACAGTGGCCACAGAGCCTTGGAATTTTGCCTTTCATCTGCCTTGCAGGCTGGATTTCCAGGGCTCACAACACAACCCAGAAAACAAGGCCAACCTACAGGGAAGCAACAGCCTCCATTGATTTAGTAAAGCTTGGACTTTGAAGATAGCCATCATTTGAATCCTGGCTCTGGCACATTCCAGCTGTGTGACCTTGGCAAAATTACTTAACCTCCCTGTCCCATAGATCCCCCAGCTATTAGTGATAACCATGAAAAACTTACTTTGGAAGGTCTCCATAAGGAATAATGCCTTAAATTTGAATAGTGCTTTTTATGCTGTTAGGGATTGAATTGGCAAGATGTGTTTTCCTGTTTCCAAAGACAAACAGAAGAAGTTTTATTTATTTTACTTAACAGAGAGATTAATTAGAACTCACACATAACAATGTGTCAGGCTTATAAAGACAATAATTTCATGACACTGGGTAGCAAGGGCTTTGCTAATCAAGTTTCCACCACTCTTCAAGGAGTAGATAAGAAAGGATGGTAATTATCACTGGCTGAAGGAGGGCTGAGGTCAATTCACCTTGTAAGAGTGTCACGTGTAAACAAGAGGTCCAGTGACCTGGAGAATAGTGTGAATCATGTTCCTCTTCAAGGGAAATATTCTCATCTCAACCCTTTTTCCTTGTCCCTCCTTTTAGCCAATGCCTTTCTTTGTATCTATTGATAGGAACAAGCTTCTGCAGTCTCTGAATTGCAATCTTCTACTGTCTGTCTAGTTCTAGGTACCACGGGCAGATAATTGTAGTCATTCAGAAGCAGAATGCAAGGAATGACTTGCCTCCCATAACCTTCTCATTGGCAAAACACAAGGTCCGTTTCCATGACAAAGAGGTCTATATGGGAGGACTTCATTTGTTGAGATTCCAAAGCCTTTCTATGCACTTACAGCATGAAGAAGAGAACTGGAAAAAAATAAGTGGCTCATCTTCTTCCCAAAACTAGCTTGATAATTTGTAGAGAAAACATGCAGAGACAAAGAGGTCTCATAAGTAAAAGACAAAATGAGTAAGGGGAAGAGTGCTGACCACAGAGGCAAAGGCAAAGGAGAGCCAGAGGTGAATTCCTGGAGATAAGAGACATTAATCTGGATTCTGAAGCAACGCTAAAGTCTTTCCCTGAGCAGGAGCAGAAAGAGGAAGGAGGTACATAAGCATCTATGCAAGGTTCTTTAGTTATAAAAGTCTCATTACGATAGGGGAAATTGGTATCATTCCATATAGAAGTCTTTATATATTATCTTGGAGCCAGTTTGTTTGCTAATGGCTTGTCTTTAACTTTTTCAGGCACTTTCACCAGCTTTTCCAGAGATTTCTCTAACATACTTCTCTAGCTTTCAACTCCCACAGGGGTTTTAGGGCAGTGTTTGAAAATGAGAAAGATAAAATGCATTCCTCTTAGAAGTTCATATGAAAGTAAGAGGTGGGGAGCTATTATGTGCCTTGGAGATCTGTTCTGCATCTAAGTCCAAAGGCTGGTAAGAGCAGTGTGATATGAGGAGGTGTAAAGGCAACACACTTTGGAAAAAAAAGAGATTTATTTATTTAAAAGCAGAGTAGCAGAGACAGAGTGGGAGAGAGAGAGAGAAAGAACTTCCATCCACTGGTTCACTCCTCAAATGTACACAACAGGAAGGTCTGGTCCAGACTGAAGCCAGGAGCCAAGAACTTCATTCTGATCTCCCATGTGGGTGGCAGGGTCCCAAATAACTAAGTCATCTTCCCAGGTACATTAGAAGGCAGCTGGATCAGAGGCAGAGTAGTGGAGACTTGCACCAGCACTCTGATATGGGACGCTGGCATCACAAGCAGTGGCTTAACCCACTGTACCATAATAGCAGCCAAGAGGGAGGAACGTTCACTACCCCGGTTGCAAGATGTTAATTGGCTTCCAGAGGCTCACTGTCCTGATCATTCTGAATGACTTGAATAAGGGAAATTTAAGCCATTGTCTCAGCTACTTCCTTGTAGCAAAAATCTGGAAATGGTCTAAATACCTTTTCCATAGGCAGTTTAGATAAATTAGAGAAAGGTAAAATACAATGTCTTGCTAGAGATTATGAAGTACATTCAAAAGGTATTGACAAGTAACACCAAAATAACATGAGAATGTTCCCTACTGTGTTCTTTCTTTAATGTTCATGTATTTTCAGCAATGTGAAAGCAGAGCTACAGAGAGAGAGAGAGAGAGAGAGAGAGAGAGAGAGAGAGAGAAAGAGAGGAGAGCTAGCTTCCATCTGCTGGTCTACTCCCCAGATGATAGTAGCAGTGGCCAGCCCAAAGCCAGGAGCTCAGAATTCCATCCAGGTCTCCCTCACGGATGGGAAAGTCTCCAACAATTATGCCAGCCTCTGTTGCTTCCCAGGTGCATTAGCAGAAGGCTGGATCGGATGCGGAGCAGCTGGACCCAAATCAGCACTCACATATGGGATGCTGGCATCCCAAGTGGCAGCTGAACCTGCTGCGCCACAATGCTGACCCCATGCTTTGTTCTTATTTAAAGCTAGAATGTAAGCCTTTCGAAACTTGAAACCAAAATTAACTTCTATTATTTCCCTTCTTTTCAATTTTAGCCACCCATTTCCATGGACAGAGGTCATCTCATGTTTAATTAGCAGTGTGGGCTGAGGTGCTTAAAAAAAGGATATTATTTTCTTTGCCTATTTTTTCTCTATCTTTTCTTCTCTCCTACTCCTCCCTCCTTCTCTCTCTCTCCTATATTTCTCTTAGACACATCCTAGCAAATGAGGAGTCTTCTAAAAGTTCATGGAAATGTATATAATCAAAAAGCTATACAAGGATTTCAAAAAATTTTACAGTAAAATAAATTTATCTTCTAATTCCATTTTTCACAAACTGTTTAAAGTACCTTCATAAACAGTTCTTTTTATTTTTCTCAAAGAAAGCTTTTATTTAATGCATACAAATTTCATAAGTACAACTTTAGAAATATAGTTATTCTTCCCACCATACCCCTCCTCCCACCCATACTCCTACTCCTTCTCCTCCTCCCTCTCCTTCCAAGTCCCATTCTCCATTAAGATTCATTTTCAATTAACTTTGTTTTTTTTTTTATTTTTTATTTTTATTTATTTATTTTTTTTGTGACAGGCAGAGTGGACAGTGAGAGAGAGAGATACAGAGAGAAAGGTCTTCCGTTGCCGTTGGTTCACCCTCCAATGGCCGCCGCTGACGGCGTGCTGCGGCCGGCGCACCGCGCTCGTCCGATGGCAGGAGCCAGGAGCCAGGTGCTTTTCCTGGTCTCCCCATGGGGTGCAGGGCCCAAGCACCTGGGCCATCCTCCACTGCACTCCCGGGCCACAGCAGAGGGCTGGCCTGGAAGAGGGGCAACCGGGACAGAATCCGGCGCCCCGACCGGGACTAGAACCCGGTGTGCCGGCGCCGCAAGGCGGAGGATTAGCCTGTTGAGCCACGGCGCCGGCCTCAATTAACTTTGTACACAGAAGATCAACTCTATACTAAGTAAAGATTTCAACAATTTGCACACACACACAAAGAAACTGTTTGAAAACAGGTTTTACAGTTAACTCTCATAACACAGCTCACTGAGGAGAGAAGTCCTGCATAGGAAGTTAGTACACAGTGACTCCTATTGTTAATTTAGCAATTAATACTCTTATGTATAATGTCAGTGACCACCTGAGGCTCTTGACATGAGCTGCCTAGGCCATGGAAGCCTTTTGAATCCACAAACTCTCTCAGTATTCAGACAAGGCCATAAGTAAAGTGGAAGTTCTCCCTTCAGAGAACAGTACATCCTTCTTTGAAAGTTTTTAAGTGTAATATTTATCTTCATTCTATGTTCTTAGAGTAAGATGATATGTGGTTATCTTAAAATGATATAAGAATTTTTCTAAAATTCTATGGAAAATAGAATCGAAAGACATTTATCTTGGTTTAGAAAAATTTTAAAATATTTTAATTAGTTTGGAGACAGAGAAAAAGAGACAGAGGAGAAGGCAGACAGGCAGAGAGAGATCTATCATCTGCTGTTTCATTCCCCAAATGCCTGCAATGGTCAGGGTTGAGTCAAGGCTGGGCCAAGCTGAAGCCAAAAGCTGGGAACTCAATCCAGGTCTCCCTTATGGCTGGTAGGCACACAAACACCTGCACCATTGCCTGCTGCCTCTTTAGACTTGCCTTTCCAGGAATGCAGACACAAGCTGGCGCTTGGACTTGAATCCAGGCACTCTCATATTGGATGTCCTGTCTTAATGGGCATAGTAACTACTAGGTCAAACATCAGCTCCAGTTTTTTGGTACAAAGTTTTTTGACATTTGCAGTTTTTTCATAATATTTATTTTCCAGGAACATTTAGAAGACTCCAATATATGCATAATTAACTGAGTTGCCTTCAGTGTGTATAACTAACATTTATGCAAATGAAAGTATCTGTATCTACATATGTTATATATTGGAAGCTTGTGTTCTCCCAAATTCATATGTTTTTTTTTTTTTTTTGACAGGCAGAGTGGACAGTGAGAGAGAGAGACAGAGAGAAAGGTCTTTCTTTGCCGTTGGTTCACCCTCCAATGGCTGCCGCGGTCGGCGCGCTGCGGCCGGCGCAACGCGCTCATCCGATGGCAGGAGCCAGGTGCCAGGTGCTTTATCCTGGTCTCCCATGGGGTGCAGGGCCCAAGCACCTGGGCCATCCTCCACTGCACTCCTGGGCCACA
The DNA here is from genome assembly GCA_949820135.1 of Sylvilagus floridanus. Taxonomy (NCBI): domain Eukaryota; kingdom Metazoa; phylum Chordata; class Mammalia; order Lagomorpha; family Leporidae; genus Sylvilagus; species Sylvilagus floridanus. The sequence continues at coordinate 58,717,643 of OX463235.1, forward strand.
GCAGAGAGCTGGCCTGGAAGAGGGGCAACCGGGACAGAATCCGGTGCCCCGACCGGGACTAGAACCCGGTGTGCTGGCGCCGCAAGGCGGAGGATTAGCCTGTTGAGCCACGGCGCCGGCCCCAAATTCATATGTTAAAGCCTTAACTCCCAGAGTTGTGAAGCTATGTGTACTTGAGGCCTTTCAGGTGTACTCAGGGTTAAATGCTGCCATGACAGCCAAGTCCTTAGGCTGGTACTGGTATCCGCATAATAGGAAAAGAAAACTAAGTGCCCTCTCCTTTCCTACCACGTGAGGACACAGACAGAAGCAGCCATCGGCAAGTCAGGATAAGAGTCCTCACCATTACCAAGTCTTCTAGCACCTCGAACTTCCCCGTCTCCAGAATTGCAACATGTCCACTGTTCATGCAACTCAGTGTTAAAAGTAGTCTGAACAAAGTGAGACACCACACACACACACACACACACACACAATGATTTCTGGTATGATAAGTAAAACATTAGGAATACTGGTTGTGTTCCATATGGCACGGAAAATATCTAGAACTGAAATAAGGATTGGGGGGTGGGAAAGAACTACTTTTACACTAAACAAGGCTGACAGATCTGTACTGAAAACCTTTACTTGGATATATAATTAATATATGTGTATCAGATGCCTTCAGTAATAAAAAAATACAATGTTTTTTTAAAAATGACCATCTTAAAGTTCCATCAATATATACAAGTCACCACTTAAAAAACTTCTACTGTTCACTAACCTCAATAATTCACTTTAGATTTGTTAAGGAATTTGTGGGGCAACATTTAACATCCCATTAAAATGATTACTACTCCAGTGTCATATCCTGACTTGTGGGGAGGTGTGCACGTGCCAATAAGAACAGACCTGATATGAGAGCCTGGGATAAAGAGACACCAGCGCTCATTCCTAGGTGGTATCTTCTGTGCTGTAAGATAAGGTGAGACTTACCAGTAAAACCTGTTGGGTACAACCCCTTCCTGGATAAGCTGCCATCTTCTCCCAAATTCAGCAGAGCTGTATAACTGAAAAGAAGAGAAAGTTCTCAGCATCCAGGCTCTAGGGTACATTGAATGCACAGAATCATTTCTCTAAATCAGTAACAGTAGTACCACTTATTGAACACCTGTCATTTCTCAGAAATAAACCATATATACATTGTCTCAATTCCTCACATAAATACTGCAAGGCGGATCCTAATATTCCCGTTGTACAGTTGAGGACTTGTTGAAAATCACATGCCATGTCAGCAACAGAATGAACCCTGTGCTACCTGGTGATAAAAATCAGCTGTCTGACTTGACCTAGCACTTGCAGAGAATTGTGGGAAATGTAAGGTGTATAATCTGCATCTACAAGAAGTAGAGGATATAACCTGCACAATGAAAAACAAATGATAAAAGCACAGGGCAGCTACCGGCAAAGGAATGCTGAGGGCTCAGGAGGCAAGCAGGGAAGCCTCACAGATGTGGAGGATCAGCTGGGACCTGAACAGATGACAGCATTCAGACTGACAATAGTAGTATATTTCAGAAACAGAAGAGCACGGCTCCAAGTGGTGAGACAGGCAGGTCCAAGATATGAACAAGCCTGCCTTAGCTAAGTAAGTTTGGATGCATATGATGAAGGCAACTTGGAAAGGGCTTTGAATAGAAAGGAAAGGAGATGGGAAGTGATCCCGCAGGCAGTAAGGAGCCAGCGTTGCTCTTTATAACAGGAACCCAAGGAACTTCAGATTATGAAACAGCCGTCTACACCAACTAAGCTCTTCGTATAAATCAAGTGTTTTGCATGCACGATCTGAATCTATACACCATTGCTGAGATATAGGAAGTGATTGCGGTTATTTATCAAATGTCTACACAGCTGGTAAGATTTCAAACCCATTAGTTACACAGTTTTACTTCTCTCCAAGATCAACTGCACAGACTCACTGTTGATGAGATAGGGATTGACCCTCCACTTCCCCTACATCCCCTAAATGCCTTCTTGCTCTTCTGTCCTGTTCTTCATTGCTCCTTGTCAACCCTAGAGGTCTCTGCTAAATGACATCTTCTGCCTCCAAGAGTGTCCTTTGAGGATGTCCAGAGTATGACACTAGACGCTGTGATACCCAAAAGGCATTAGGTTACTGATTTGAAAAACATCAAGTCGTTTCTTTTCATTTTATATGCTTGGTCAAAAATCCATTCACCTGTCCCTCAACAGTCTACCATCACATTTGCCAACTCCCACAGTGAATGGACGGCGAGTCACGTCACATTGAGTACCACTCCTTTTCTCTTTATATTCAGCCACAACATTCAGTGAGGCGTCAAATAACTCACCAAAGCTGCAGAAGCACCAGGCATGACCAGAGAATTCAACTCAAGTGAGTGTTTACTGACGCTTGAGAGAACTTGCTATGACATTGTGTCCATTTTACTAAAACATGTACTGAAACCAAAAAAACAAAAACAAAAAAACCTAAAATATCTAGCAACCAAAGTATACAGCTCAATTGGCTGCAACTACACAGCATTTGAGCACCCAGCCAAGGAGAAACAATTGCTTTTTCTAAGATTTTCTAAATTATTTTTTCTTTGCCCAACATGCCTGAGGGAGAAAGATTTCCTGGGTACATTTCATGTTGGGTATATTTTAAGAGTGTCAAGGAGAGAAGGGGAGGCAGCAGGGGATAGCACAATCCACTCCTTAACTCAAGCAACTGTTCCCCAACACTTCCTGAACGCCTTGCATTTTAACACACAGTCTTGTATAACAGCAAGACCCAATCTGGGATTGAATTCTATTTCTCCCTGTCTTATCTCTTTTTAGACCCAGAACTGCACTTTTTGTATCAGCTTAAAGGGAACAGAGTTCAGTTCACTGCCATGTGCATTTGCACATATATACATGAATGCATGCAAATATCTATATTCATATAGAAAGATCAGTGCACATGTAACAGAATGAGGGCAGTATGAAACCATAATGATGGCAGGCGCCCCAGCTCACTAGGCTAATCCTCTGCCTGTGGCGCCGGCACACCAGGTTCTAGTCCTGGTCGGGGCTCTGGTTCTGTCCCAGTCGCCCCTCTTCCAGTCCAGCTCCCTGCTGTGGCCTGAAAGTGCAGTGGAGGATGGCCCAAGTCTTTGGGTCCTGCACCTGCATGGGAGACCAGGAGAAGCACCTGGCTCCTGGCTTTGAATCGGCACGGTTCACCTGCTGTAGCGCACCGGCCGCAGCAGCCATTGGAGGGTGAACCAATGGAAAAGGAAGACCTTTCTGTCTGTCTATTTCTCTTACTGCCCACTCTGCCTGTCAAAAAAGAAAGAAAGAAAGAAATAATAATGATAATTCTGTGTATGAAGGCTGGACTCATATATACCCCGCAAGAATCATACATAAATTCGAAGAGCTCATGTCAGACCAAGGGATTGCCATTGCTGCTCCTATAGAGAATTCATCTCTGTGAGGAATCCTTTGGTGCTAGTATCTGTGTTCCGTTTTGTTGTTTCTCTCTTTGTAAATTTATCCCTTAGGCTGGCATTCAGAATCTGCAACCCAGTCAGGTGTGTCCCCTGCCATTTATTTATTTCTTCAAAGGGCTGCTGTGTTATTTGTGAGCACCTCGAGGCCTCTGGAGCAGTGGACATACAAACTAAATCAAGCCTCTCTGCCTCAGCTCCATCCCACCTCTGGAAAGGTTCCCTCTGGTCTTGGTGGGCTGCCTTCTTGCTTTTCCACTCCCAGCCAGGGGCATTGTCTTGGGTGTGCCTTCACTGATGTACCTACTCTGGCGGAGGTTGCTTCAAGATGTGCCTGCTTCAGTGCCAACCTACTTTTTAGACAAAGATCAAAGGTTACTTCCTCCATGAACGTTCCCTTACTCCTACAATTCCCACTAGACTCATCTCCAGAGAACCACAGTACAGTAACAGATTTTGTCAAATCACAGGCTACATACTTATATTTAATTTTCTTGGTCATGTTTCGAGAGAGTCCTCTAATAATGCAAGGCAGGAACTCCTTTATAAACGTATCATGCTGGAATACCTAATACTCTCTGCCTGTTTTATGAAAGTGCAGTTTTGAGATGTTAGGAATTCTATACTTCTACATCTATTGGTTCCTAGAACATAGTACGTGACCAAAGAAAGAAGTACTAACTTTATAACACACAAATCCCCTCGTCGTGAATTCAGATAGTAAGGAACTCAGAGTCTTCAATGATAGGATGAAGGCAGTTTGTCAGGAAGCACTTTTTGCTTTTCTTGATCTATAGCTAGAGGCCCGTACCTTAACAAACAACTTCATGGGGCCGGCACTGTGGCATAGTAGGTTAAGCTGTCTGCAGTGCCAGCATCCCATATGGGTGCCGGTTCAAGTCCTGGCTGTTCCACTTTGGATCCAGCTTCCTTCTAATGTGCCTGGGAAAGCATTATAAGATAGTCCAAGTTCTTTGGGCTCCTACACCCATATGGGGGAAGAAGCTCCTGGTTCCTGGCTTCAGATCGGCTCAGCTCCTGCAATTGTAGACATTTGGGGAATAAACCAGAGGATGAAAGATCTCTCTGACTCCCCCCCCCCCCCCCCCCCGGATAACTCTGCTTTTCAAATAAATCTAAAAAAATCAAACAAACAACAACAAAATTCACAAATGTCATTACAATTGAAATTTCCAAGGATTTGCCAGCAGGGCCCTACATATTTACCCCTAGACAAAACTTCTCTACATATGTCACTTACTACTTCAAACACATTCTCCTGCAAGAATTTAATTGTCCAGCCTTGTGTTATACCAAAAAAAGAAGAAAACAACTCAGAGCTGTTCCAGTTAACGTGTTAATTAAACCTACAGACCCTGACAACAAAGTTGGGAATGGTATCAAAGCAGTTTACCCACTGACTCCGTCTCAGCTTTTTGTGTACAATGCGTCAATGTCCTTTAATAAATTTTATAGTGTTGGCAGCACCTAAATAAGATTTATTTCCCTCCCTGCCTGTCTCCAGCTCCAAGGTTTCTTTTGACCATCAGAACACAGAACCAAGAACTATCATTACTATCTGTCATATCTGAGAAAGCAACAGCCTCTCTCCAGCCTCGCCAAACCTAGAAAGAAAGATGAGGGAGAAGAAGAGAGCGTGTTTGCACTAGATTGCGGAGGGGAGTATTCAATGATGAACCCTCTGTCACACACCACCAATGCGATTCTTAGAGTTTTGTTTGCATTCTGCAAAATAAGGGAAAAGAATTAAAGGAGCAGAAATTTTAGGAAAGATTCTGGGTAACTAGGAAAGCAAGATGGAAAATTCTTTCTGTCTCAACTATCGGAGCCCTCTTCTCTTCCTTCATGAATAGGACATAATGAGCACAACCCCAACACTCCTCTGTGTTCAAGATCTATTTGCAGTTTCAGGGCCTGATCCTCCTCCTGGTCATTATGCTGGTCTGGGCTGTCAATACTTCCTGCCGCTCTCCTCTTCTAAAGGTTTTTTTTCCCAAGTCTCACATAGGCTTCTTTTCCTGTCATCTGCCTTTGTCTGCTCCAAGAACAGTACAGACAAAAATACACTTAATTGTGAAGGATGCAATTCCAAGAGTTAGTTTTGTTATTGAGTGTTTAACCAACTGTCAAGCATCTCTGTCGCCCTCATCAGGACGACTGAGAAGCTGCAAGTTGGATGCTGGACACCAGGCAAGGGGTAAGAGAGGAATACTTGGGGCGGGAAAGAATGTCATGCGTTGGCTTTGCTCAGGAACGGGATTTCCTAATGCAGAGTAGATTAAGATGCAGTGAGAGGAGCTGGAGTTGTGCTGTTGCAGATAAAGCCACCACCTGTGACACCAGCAACCCATACTGGTGTCAGTTCAAGTCCTGAGTGCCTCACTTCCAATCCAGCTCCCTGTACCTGCACCCACAATGAAAGACCCAGAAGAAGCTCCTGGCTTCACTCTGGTCCAGCCTTGGCCATTTGGAGAGGGAACCAGCAGATGGAAGATCTCTCTGTTTCTCTCTGTCTCTCTCTCTCTCTCTCTCTAATTCTGACTTTTAAATAAATAAATTTAAAAAAAAAAGTGAGGTGAGAGAAAGAAGGTAAAAAGAAATTCTGTGTCTCTTCAATCTTATCTCTTTTTAAAATATTTATTTATTTATTTAATTTTATTTGAAAGGCAAAGAATCAGAATGAGAGAGACAGAGAGAGAGAGAGAGAGAGAGAGAGAGAGAGAGAGAGATATCTCCCATCAACTGGTTCACTCTCCCAATGCCCTCAACAATGAAAGACAGATCAGGTCAAAGCCATGAATAGGAACTCAACCCAGGTCTCCTGCATGGTTGGCAAGGATCCAACCACCTAAATCATTATGTGTTGCCTCCTGTGTGCATGATCAGGAAGGTGGAATGGAAAGTAGAGCTGGGATTAAAACCATGGCACTGCAATACAGCATGCAGACCCAAGCCGTGACCTAACTGCTGCACAAAACTTCTAACCGCTCACATGCTAATTAAATTCCTAGAAGAATGCCATCTTTCTACTAGTAGATGAGAAATTCAGTTTCCTTGTGCTAAGGCAAAACTGCACAACTGTCTTTATCTCGGAAAAGTCTTTTTTGTATTCCTAACTTGGATGAAGGTATCCTTTCTTTTCAGATTGTCAGCCAGGCATATATAAGTATTATGAATTTTCTTTAGCAGCGAGGAAACTGATGGGAAGCCATGAATTCCAATAGAAACTGGAGCGAGAACAATTCCATGGAAGCTAAGCATTGTGATGATATGATTTAAGTCTCTGGTTGATGGAATCAGATGCTGTTCTCCACAAAACTTCCCAGTAGGACCTCTCTGCCTGGGCCGGGAGCTCTTTCCTGGGTATTCTCCACAAAGGCTCCTGAGAGGTCTCCAGGTGGTGAACACTTCCTGCTGTCAGCTGTTTTCAAGCTTGCCTGCTCACTCCTCTTTCCTTCTCTGCCCTTAACATTTAGGAAGCAGGGGGCCTGCAAATTGCATTTCTTGAAAAGGCTGACAGAAAACCCTGCCAGTTCTATTTATTTGCCTCATCCTAATACAGCCCTGGGGATGGCTTCAGTACAAAGCACTCATCCACCTCATGGCTCTCCAGTTCTCACTGCTGTTCCTGAATTCTTTTAGCAAGAAAGAGATGGTACCTTAAGGACTTCAAATAAATTCCTAATGCTAGGCCTAAGGCATTGCAAGTATTAAGCTCTTTTTCTCTACCAGCCTCCATAGGAAGAAAGAGAATCAGTCCAGAGAAACACATGGTCTTCAGAAGGTGTTCTTACGCTTAGGTTCCAGCACACAGGAGGGGGCCAGAACTCAGGCTAACGGGAAACAAAATTCTGCAATACCCAAAATGATCCCACAAAACTTTATTAAGAGCTGAAGAATCTTCATCTTGGCTGCTTAGTGCAGAGGATAAATAAGGAAGGAACCATGATGACCATCCCAGAATCTACACCCTTTCCTTGTCCCAACAGATGTAAGATTTTTAAAGAAACAGCTAGCTTGTCATAGATACCACAGACAAGGAATAGCAATGCGCAGTATTTGGTTCAGTGTTAGCACAGACTGTGTAGGAGAGAAGATTTAGGGAATTTTTAAAGGTTTTCAATGTGGGCCTTTGAATATAATTGACATTTCTTAGTACATAGACATGGAGAAAAAGTATTCTGGGGGAATGCATCAGTCTGAGCAACTAAACAGCAGCAAGGCTCAAACTGGTGTTTTCGTGATTCTTTGGCCAACAGTAGGAGACTCAGTTTAGCTGTGATGCATGAAGGAAAGCAAAGCAGGAGCTGTGACTACAAACGGAGTGTGGGACCAGGTTGTGTAATCGCAATCCTACCAAAACTTCTGGGTAACTAAAGTAGACTGGATCCAAGTACCAACAAGGTCAAAACTCAACAGCACCAAGGCTGAACATTCAGGCTGTGCTGATGAAGAGTGAGCACAAATGATGACATGCTGTTGGCTTCATCAATCTCTCCTGTGGCAGGATTTATCAAATCTGTCACTGGCCATTCCTCAGCTGTCACTGAAGTCTGTCACAAGTCCCAAAATTGGACTTCGTATTTTGAGGCTTGGGGGATTAGACATATGGAACTAGAGCTGGCTGGAAAAGAGGGGTCAAGACTTGACCATGGGCCAGTTTGATATGTGGACACTTCCTCTGAATTCAGGTCTGGAGGTACATAGGAAAACGATACGGTAGAATCTTGGCTTTACAATTTCTAAAAGACAAGTGTTGGTGGCATAGAACAGATCAAGAGTGGGCTAAAAAGTTATATATACAAACACAGAGCTCACTTCAAAGCCTAATAGCCACCTAATAGTATAATTGTGCTTATTTAAAATTTAATCCCAATCACTTATTTTTAAATGTGCATTTCTCCTTATTCTTAAAGTGCATTTCTTTCAAATCCTTAGGAACAGGCAGATTGAATTGCTGCAGGTAGCAATTGAAAAATAATGATACAAGCGATTTAAACATGGTCTCTAAGTTGAATGCAGGCCTTTCTTGTTTGCATATGATGGCATTTCAGCTTGAGAATTTGTTTTATAAACAAGCATTGGGGTTGACATTTAGCAAGATCCCTGGTTTCCACTCTAATTGCCAGTTTTGTACTTGGATATTTAAATTATTTACATATTCATAAGATTAGAAATCAGCTCTGACACTGGGAAATTTCAAGCACATGGAAATCCTGCCAACCCAGCATGGTATATAATGATCACCGTATTTCTTATAAATAACAGAGTGCCTTTTTTACTTAATGCAGTGCCTTGGGGAAACGTGAAAGCATTAGGTGGATATCAGTTTCCTAAGTGTTTGTGGTTGTGCAAAAATCATTTGAATATCTCAAGGGGCTTGAATTTCAATGATCCATTTGTTTTTTTTATCTCAATCTTACCCTTTTGACATTAAGGCACTGCTGGGCCTATTCAAACATGAATAGAATGGCTATGAAGATAAATATTTCAACATTTAATGGGTTACCATTACTACAATCAATAATATTTTCCAGACGAAGAACATCAGCTCTTCCTTGTTGCATGGTATCGTCCAGTGAGTGACTATAAAAGCATTTAACATTAATTAAAGTACCTGTATTAATTTCCCATATTGGAAAGACACTGGATTCAGGCAGTTTTTGCTAAGACTATGACTATTTCCTGCCATAGCATGTAAGACCTGCTGCTTCTCAGGTCACTGGATAATACAGTGGGTGCATCTATGTTTTGTTTTCTCTGTGCCAGCCTCTGTGTCAAGTGTTTTACAGACATGATCTCAGCATCCTCCAACAATCCCAGGAAGCAAGAATAACTTCTTCCACTTACAACCTGAGAAACTACCTAGTGAAGCGACCTACTGACGGTCATGCAGCCGGGGACAGGGCCTGGCGGAGTAAAGAACGGACGCCCTTACCAGCTTGCTCTGCTGTCTATTAATGGTGAGAAAGCACTATGGCTGAGATTCTGAAATGCTGACATCTATCCCCTAATCAGTCACTGTTTTCAAGGAACACCCAGCATTCAAAGCAGTCTTGATAAACATTGCCTCTCTGCTACAGTGCAGTCAGAAATCGGAAGTAGTGATTATAAATGGGAAAAAAAAGGAATTTTTAAAAACATATTTATTTAAGTATTTGAGAGATAGAGTTACAGAGAGAGGGAGATCCAGAGAGAGAGGCCTTCCATCTGCTGGTTCACTCCCCAGATGGTCACAATGGCCTGAGCTGGGCAGATCCAAAGCCAGGAGCCAGGAGCTTCTTCTGGGTCTCCCACTCGGGTGCAGGGGCCCAAGGACTTGGGCCATCTTCTGCTGCTTTCTCAGGCCATAAGCAAAGAGATAGATTGAAAGTAGAGCAGCTAATACTTGAACTAGCACCCATATGAGATGCTGGCACTGCAGGCAGAGGCTTAACCTACTATACCACAGCTCCTGCCCCCAAAGAAATTTTTTTAAGGACAGATTTTGAAACTGTTTTTAATTAAAAATCACAGGACTAGTACAGAGAGAAAATTGAAAGTATTTTTTAAATTTACTTATATACAAGTTTCTAAAATTTTAACATTGGCTATCAAACACATTGACAGGTCCAATTTTATTTTTCTGCCAATACACAATTTTTACCCAAAAGGTATTCTGCACGTATATTGAGAATGCTGACTGCTAATATTTATGGTGTCCATGCTTTGGTTTTGTATGTATCTGACATTTATACAGAAATGCTAACAGGGAGGTCAACAAGACAGGATTTCCCATTTTTACCAGGAACAATGATTCCTGGAATCTACAGACCAGAAATGAAGATTTCTGGCATGACTGCTGTTTCTCAGAATTCCAAAGTAAGTGAAACAATCTATTTATTTAATATTTACACACAAATATTCTATAACTGCCACAAAATAAAAGGTGGCCCTACAAACTCTATTAAGGTTTTCTCCTCCTTCCAAGAACTGGTCAATTGTTTGTATTTTTTTAAATTGTGAAATAACATCTCTCAGAGTAAAACTGATAGATGGAGGACAATAAAGGTTATAGGAACAATGGGAGGAAAAAGAGAAAGGTAATTTTAGAACTAAACAAGGCTCGAGATGAGGTGTATTTGACTTAAACAGTGTTCCTCATTAAGTTTCTGAGTTAGTTGTGAACAATTAAAATAAGAAAACATCACATTACATACAAAGAAGTATTACTTCTCAAAAAAAAAAAAAAAAAAAAGGCCTGACAGATGACATGTGGGCCCTGCCATCCTCTCTGGCGTGAATGCAGGCTGGAACTTGACATCTCTCCTCACGTCTAATGAACACCTGCTCTCCAAGCTCCCGCAGCCTGAACTGCCCAGCAACACCCCTAGCCTGTCAATCTAGGAACGGAGGTCACGGCTAGATGGTTGGATGCCTACAAGGGTAGTGAAGGAAGCAGCGCACTGCACAGCTGCAGAGCGCTGTCCCTCTGCTCCTGGCTGGTGGCCGCGGCAGTTCTCCAGAACGAGCCCAGGTAGACCCTGGCAACCCGAGACAGCAGGGCAAGGGCCTTTCCTCCTGAGCTTCTCAGGAGGATGACTGTGAGCAGTGTTCACTTGTTTCCTAACACTGTCCTCTGCCCCTTACAAATCAACCTCACCCCCAATGCAAACCCTCAAAGGGACAGTGCCTCAGCGTGGTCTGCAAGGTTGGGGGAGACACGTCTTCTTAGACTTTGCTCCATTTTTTTTTTTCTTACAGTCACATCTGTTCTTTGTTTTCTCTCCTTTCAAATGTTTCCTAACACATCATGTTTAGTGAGGTGTTTAAGACAGACTGAGAGATGCTGTTAGAGGCAATGTTTTATAGCACAGTTTGTACACTAGTTTATTGCCAAATTAAAATAAAGATGTAATCTGGCAGACTCAGCCTGCTGCTCAGCCTTCCTTGGGTGGTTTCCTGTACTGAATCAAGAAGCAGGGGGAAAATAGCAAGGAAGAAAAGCACTGTGCACTCTCTCCTACTGCTCCGTCTCCAAGTGTGAATAAATAACCACCAAAGAACAGACAGAACGCTCTGCCTACTCCTCAAGCCCCAGAAATAAAATAAATAAAGGTGGCCAAGATGTTGGTGGGGGTTTTTATATTATCCATAGAGACAATTACAAGAAATACCAGAGTTGGAACTTTACATGAATAGTATACCTCTGTCCATTGAAAACAGAATTCTTATAGTCTCTATAATGTTCATTTTTCTGGGAATTCCAAAGATTTCCAAAGGCCTGTTCTCACAAACATCTTTCAAAGACCAAGGAGTTTAGCTCCTATTTCCATACTGGGTAAGTCTGAGGACAGGGCTTCCAAGTACTAGGGTACTTCTTTAAGACTTTTAGTTGGGGACTGGGGCTGTGGCATAGTGGGTTAAGCCACCATCTGCAGTGCTGGCATCCCAAATGGGTACTAGTTTGATTCAGCTCCCTGCTAATGCAACTGAGACAGCAGTGTAGGATTGCCCAGGTGCTTGGGCCCCTGCATCCATGTGAGAGACCCAGGTGAAGCCCCCAGCTCCTGGCTCAGCCTGGCCTGGCCCTGGTCACAGTAGCCATTTGGGGAGTGAACCAGCGGATAGAGGACATCTGTCTCTCTCTGTCTCCCTCTCTCTAACTCCACCTTTCAAGTAAATGAATAAATCCTTTTAAAAAAGGAATTTTAGTAGGAAAAAGGCTCCACTCATTTTTGCTTCAGTCACTCTAGTGGTGCCTGGACATGCCCACTTGAGAGTGTGTTGATCTACTGAGAGCCACAGAGATGGTGGGTTTTACGACAGCTGACTGGGCCAAGGTTTGCAGGAATAGATGGCAGACATTATTTCTGGGTGCACTCAAGGGTACAGAAGTTACTACCATTTGAATCAGTAGATGAGATTCATATTTTTCAGTATGGGTAGGCATCAAAAGGCCAACGAGGGAGGGCGGGTATGGGGGGAAGAACCGCTATATTCCAAAAGTTGTACTTATGCAATGTATATTTATTAAATAAAAGCATTCTAAAAAAAAAGGCCAAGGAAGACAAACTCATTCTCCTTTTGGGCATTTCACTCGTCCTGCCCTCAGACACTGCTGGCTCTTGGATCTTTGGACTTGAATCAGGACTCACCTTGAGCCAGGATTGACCCCATTAACTCTATTAGTGCTCTGCATCCCAGCCTACTCAGTTCTTAACTTTTTGGATGTGCACTACATTACACCACTGGTTTTCTTCATTCTCCATCCTACAGAGCTACAGATGGTAGATCATGGGACTTCTCGGCCTCCTTAATTGCATGGCCTAATTTTAGAAATCTCCCTCTCTTTCTCTCCTACTTCTCCCTCTTCCTCTCTTTCTCTCCCTGTTTTCTTTTTTAAATTTTCTTCCCTTTTCAATGACCTAGATACTGAACATCCCCAAATACATTTCTCTCTCTAGAAAAAAGTCCATTACATCAAATCATATCGAGTTGGTGAATTCTGAGGATATGCGGCCACAAAAATTTGATTGAGGAGGAGGCCATTTATTATTATTATTATTTTTAAAATGGCCTCCATTGGAAATGATGGCCAATAAGACTCCATCTTAGATGCGAAAGGCTACTCTACTCCACACATTTATTTGAGTCTTCCACAATGCTCATGTCAAAAAAGACTCTACTGGGAACCCAGGAATCCAAGAAGACACACACAGCAGAGCATTGTAGCCTGTGCAGTCTCTACTCTGAAGGCCAAGATCCAATCTCCTCCAAAGGGCCTTCAAATCCCCATTCACTTAAGAAGATAAAAAGAAATGCCAGGCAAATTTGAGTGCAACAAACGCGGCTGCATGTTCTGAGAGAGACAGTGTGCCACAGACACAGGGCGGGCAGCAAACAAGGAAAGAGGCGACCGGAAGCCTCTGTTGTGAGGTGAAAGCCGAAGAGCTGCCAGCCTACCAAGGTGTGTTTCTACAACAGGTGCACCTTTACCTGAGGATTCTGTTCACCAGAACCTGATGCATAACTGCAGCCAGCAAAGTGGGTACAGGCACTGGGCTGGAAATTCTGCAGCAGCAACACCAGCATCTTTCACAGAAAAACTCCTAAGCAGCACTTAAATGAAAAAAGGAAACTCTTATTTCCTAGGAAAATATCGTCAGCGGGCATCAACGGCAACACATGACCCTCTGTGGAAGCCCACAGCTACATCTCATTCCATGACCCCAGGTTGATGTCAGCCATGGTATCCATACCACTGACCCACCTGAGTGCCACCGCCCCTCTCAGCTAGGTTTCCAGTCAGCACCATCAGCTGATGGTTCCTGTAATTCCTAAAGCCCATTTTCTTCCAGCTAATGCCTCTTCTCAGTCTGTGACTCAGGCCTGGAGACACAGGAATCTCCTTTGATCCACTCATACTAACTAACAGGCTATCTTTATTTTCCAGGACGACTTATTCTTCATTCTCTCTTGGAAAAACAGAAACAGTAGTAGAAAGACTGGCTTCTGTCCAACTATCTCCAAATAGCACCCCCGGGAAGGGGAACCCTACCAAATTTCAGGTACGGCTTTATTCCATTCAGAGAACATTCACATGTGATTTTCTCTTTGAGAAAATTTATTAATCTCTCAAGACTTCATATCTTCGGCTCCCTACTTTAAATGGATGAATGAAGCTTCTCCCAGGTCTGAAATCAAAGGATTTATTGGCTTGTGGTTGCAAAGTATCTTTTGGTCCTGACCATCAACATCTGAGGCCAGACCTCCTGCAACATCATGCTAAATGGTTTCCTTTATGTGACCTCACGGTACCACAGTTTAGACACCTGTTACTACCAATAGCATTGGTAACCTAGGGGCATTCCCGAAGGTTCCTAGTTTCAGCGAAAACTGTAAAAATCAGTGTGTATATGTGTTGTAATTAGCTTTACCAAATTTCCTCTTCAGACAAATAAACAAATCAAAACTATAAATATGTTTTTTCTCAACTTATAATACTATTCACAGTATTCCTCTTGTGAAAAATATGCCTCTTGTCAACAGAAACCAAATATATTTATGAAGGTTCAGGTGAACATATTTTATAAAACCTTCAGAGCAAACACAACACTCGATCCCTATCTTCTGAATTTTGAACTCTCAGTTTCATATAATGCATCCATCTCCTTTGTTTGTTATCTACTTCAGATTAGCGAGAGGACTGCCTTTTAGACCACTCTTCAACCATTAGTGAACTCATGTCTTCGTTTTCTGCCTCTAGACAGACTGAAAACTCCCTGATACAGTTATTTTATACCAACACTACAATGTAGAGCCTTTACGACAGACATGAAGTTTAATACTTGGGCTTTTTTTTTTTTAAGAAGCCCTGAAGAGACCCTGGCATGACGACTAGACCTAGAAACACCATTTAGGGTCAAGGAAGCCAACACTGAACACTATTCACCCTGAGGGGCTGAGCTGCGGCAGAGCCCAGGTGACCTAGCTCCTTCTAGGTTATTCCCTACGCCATAGAGATTGCCGAAGTGTTGGGATACAAAGGGTTACATTTCGGGGGCCTCCGCCTCTCAGCAGAATTGCGAAGATGCACAGTTTTCACTTAGCCAGGTAAATCTGGCCTTTGCTGTGCCTCTGGCATCAGGAGAAAATAATTAACCAACTGTCGAGTAAAATACAATAACCCAGTGGATTAAACCACTAATGCCCTGTGTCCTGCGCTGCTCAGCTTCTCCTCTGTTAATTGTGCTATCCTAGACCAGATGCACAGTGGCTCGACTCCAGGAACAAAAATGTACGTTCTGCTAAAAGGATAGCCAGGATGCTCAAGGAGGTGCATGTGGGGTGGGGGGAGCATTACCAATTGTACGTCCCTTCTAGTCTTAGGTTTAAGGTGCATTTCATTTCACAGTAAGGACAGCATGAATAAAACTCCAATCCCAAGAATCTCAATCTCCCTCTTTCAAAATACTTCTGTCACGGAGGTCTCAGGAAGCTGCGTACATCACTCCCTCACCCTTGGAGGTCCCCGCACGTGTGTATTATATCACACAGAACCCTAGAAAAGCCTCCTCACTCATGTGAGACCAGCATTCCTTTAGATATGTGCAGTTTCTGGGGCCAGTGCCGTGGAGTAGTGGGTAAAGTCGCCGCCTGCAGTGCCAGCATCCCATGTGGGTACTGGTTTGAGACCCGGCTGCTCCACTTTTGATCCAGCTCTCTGCTATGGCCTGGGAAAGCAGTAGAAGATGGCCCAAGCCATCGGGCTCCTGCACCCATGTGGGAGACCTGGAAGAAGCTCATGGCTCTTGGCTTCAGATCAGCTCAGCTCTGGCTGTTGCGACCATATAACGAGTGAACCAGTAGATGGAAGATCTCTCTCTCTTTCTCCCTCTCTCTCTCTGCCTCTGTCTCTCTGTAACTCTGCCTTTCAAACAAATAATAAATAAATCTTTAAAAAAATACTTGTAATTTCTAACACATGATTCCTCGAAGCAGCATTCTCAGAACAACTTTTCACTGAACAATGCATTTCAGCAAGTGTGTTAACAATATTTCATTATTCTCCCTTTGCCTTTTATGGCCAGAGTTGAAAAGAATACATTTGTCATGTATTTGTTACTTATTTTTATTTTAATTTAATTTTGTTTACTGTGTCCAGCTTTACTTCTGCCTAAGAAGGTAAATTACTTAAAAGTAGAGACTTTATATCTGCTTCTTAAAATATGTATCTGGTGTGTGTGTGTGTGTGTGTGTGTGTGTGTGTGTGTGTGTTGGGGGTGTGTGTGTGTATGGGCAGTAGAGAGTATATAAGATATAATATAGTATTACATTTTATGAGACAAATACATATGTGTACACACATACAACAGCATAATAACATCTAACACTTTCTTAAGTCAAATTCCAATCCTTCTCCTGCTCTTGGTAGGACTCAAGCACACTGAATAAGTGACGAGAAGTGTCTCATGGAGAATGTGGTTCAGTTCCAGGGGGCCGACAGGGTGAAACTGCAGCCAGCACCAGTCTTCTGCAATGCCCGCATCACAGTGAAGCTGCCTCTTGCCCCTACCACGATTCTCCTCTCAGAACGAATCCGCAGCAACACTGCGGCATCCCAGAGCCAGCCTGAGGAGTGCAGCTGCCTCCCAGGGTGAATCCAGGCTGTCCTGATGACGAGACATTCTTCTATGTGCTGTCCTTCCTGTGGACCACTGAAACGCCTTCAGAGCAAAAATGTACAATCACCCATAAGCTGCTCATTGGCTCACACAGCCAACACTTGGGAGCCCAGCAATGACTTCAGGAAAACTAACCAGTGTTAGAGTTCAGGCTAGTATACAGAACAAAAATTATGGAAATAAAATGTAGAGGTGATTACCTAGAGGTCTATTCCTGGAGAACCACGCACCACTGTTTCTAACAAGGCTGGTGTGCTCACCTTTTGGTCTTGGCTGTACGCCAGAATCCAGTCCTCTTGCTTGGGGTGGAAAAGCAGGCTCTGGATGTAGAAGTTCAGCCGGTACTTTTGATAGGTCGCCCCCTCATCTGAGCTGATCAGCAAACTGCTCTCAATCTCTGGGTCTGTGAGCAACATAATCTGCAGCAAAGAATAATGGAAGAAAAAAATAACAGAAAGTTAAGTTTACAAATTTATACAACTTGAACACAAGCTAAAATTCTGACAAGGCAGGGACAAGGGCAAGGAAAGAATGGTTGCCCAAACAAGAACCCTGACTCTGTCAGCTTAATTCTCCTACCTTGGATCAATGAGTGTCCTAAAACTATCTTCATTGAGAACTGAAAAGGGCGGGAGAGGTTGGAGAGAAGACGAGACGGAAGACTGCGTTCTCTTCTCCTCTACAGGATTCCTTATCTTTACCAAGGTAATTTCATTAGCCTGGAACATTTCCTACTGTGACCCTCAAGCCAATGCTTCCTGCTTTGTGCCCTGTGTCATCTCCATTTTGGAAGAATTAAAGAACAGGAATGGGTACTTCCACTGTGGGAAAGGTAGAAATAAAACAAATGGAGTCCACTAGTTTCTTTTTCGACCTCAAGACCTTTTGTTCCTCATCAGCCAGATCCCATGACGTCCTAACTTTTATCTGATTTCTGAGTCTTGAGTCAAAGTCTGGATTCTGAAAAACCTGAAGAATTCCACAAAGTCTATTTTGTCTCCCAACCTTCAGCACCTTCTAGCCTGCTGTAGAATGGACTTAATTTGCTTCTTGTCTGTGTATCTTCTACTAGAACAGAAGTTCCCTAAGAATAGGGATATTTGCATGGTTTATCTTTTTTTTTTGTCCTCAGTACATTCTGAAGAGCTGTACTACAGCCAAGCATGTATTATATACTTGCTAAATGCTTGTCAAGTGAATGAACAATATATAAATGAATGGAAAGCATTTTCAGAGCAGTCACATGGACTTGGATGACCAGAACAGCTTGTGGGAAGATGAACAGAAGTTCCTTGGACAAAGTGGTTGAAGTCTCTTCACAATCTTCAGCTCACAGACCCGAGAAGAAGCTACAAATATGTAAAACTACCCAGCTTCAGATGCTGTTCACTGTCTCACTGAGAGGCCTAGTTTAGGCCAGAGCAGTATGACCAGTCCACAATACGTGCAAGATGGAAGAACTGCCCAGAAAACTGCTTTGTATTTCTTCATTGTATGCCCCTAGGAATGCGTGATAAAGCACCTCACCCTTGACTCTGTGTGGTCTCCTTTCACTCAGAGTACACACTTCACACCTCCTGAGAGGTGGGTGGGCTACCCATTGACATTCCCCATGAACCTTTTACTCAGTACTCTCTGAGTTTGGTTGAGGGAAGCAGGGAAAATATGCTCAAAGTGTGACTGCAGGAAGAGATATCCCTGCAGTCCAGAATTTAAAGATTAGCAGATGAGAACAAGAGACAGAGGGAGAGGGAGCAAGAATGCACATAGAAGCATAGAAGGTTAAAGCCACTGCCTACAGTGCTGGCATCCCATGTGGGCACCAGTTCCAGGCCTAACTGCTCCACTTCCAATCCAACTCCCTGCTAATGTGCTGGGAAAGACAATGGAGGATGCCCCAAGTGTTTGGGCCCCTGCACCTACACGGGAGACTTTGCACAAGCTCCCGGCTCCTGGCTTTGGCCTGGCCCAGTCCAGCCATTGTGGTCATTTGGGGAGTGAACCAGATGGAAGATCTCTCTCTCTCTCCTTCTCTCTCTGTATCTCTGCCTTTCAAATAAATAAATAAATCTTTAAAAAATGTTTAAAAATAAATAAAACTATGATATAAAAACTCAGAAAGCCCTTTAGGAAGAGGTTTTTCAAGAATTTGAAAACACGCTTATTAAAACTTCAGAATTCTTAGAGCCATTTTTGAAGGTAGTATCCAGTCACTATCAATGGCACGCAGGGGGTTTAACAAACACACTCTGCCTAAACTCTCTTGATTATTTCCAGAACCAGTGCAAAGCTCCTTGCTGCTCTTTCAACATCCTCTTGCTGAAGAGGAGACAAGGGATGTGGTGGGTGAGGGAAAGCTATGGCTGCCAGCTGCACTCAGGACAAGGTGGAAAGCACACACAAAACAAGCAGCTAACTGTGAAACCACTGCCCACCAACCACCAACTGGCAAAGTCTGGGTTTCTCTGTCCCACATCCCCAAAGCAGACAGTGTCTCTTCATTGGATGGCTGACAAAGAGGCATCAGGAGGACTGCTAAGCACAAACATTCATGGCTTTATCAAAATCCAGTGTATGCATTAAGCAAGATGTTTAGATGGCACCTAAATTCACGGAATTATTTCCAGGTGATTTCATATTTATTGGCACATAAAAGCTGTCACTTTTCAAGTAACAAATAAGCCATCAAATAATCATATTGCTTTGTGTCTCCAACTACAATTAACAATAATGTATAACAACCTTTCCTGCACTACTGCCAACAAGTAATTTCCATGATAATATGAAGAGGTTCAATTTTATACAGCATCTATTGTCTGAGGCCAGGTAATTTTTCCCCCTCTGATTTTTTAGTTCCCTGTTAACCATTATATGCTTTCATCTCTTCCCATGAGTACAGATCTCACCACCTGCTTCTGCTGGCTGGCTGCTTCATCAAAATAAAATTTCAGAAAAAAAAATCAGAAACAGAGCCTACAGAATATCCCCCAAGCCAAAATAATTTAATTTATCATTTGTTTAAAATATTTTTGATAATCATTTATATTCCAAACTGAGGAGATATACTGTAGCCAGGCAATACTGGGTGAGCACGGGAGAATAAAATGTAAATACTTTCCAGCATACGGACACTTAACACTTAACACTGTATAAATAAAACCACAGTTTCCTTGACTTTTCTCCTGGACCCTGAAAATATGTAGATCAAACTCCTGCCTTCTTCCCATAGCGTAGCCCTCATTCAAAACCCTCCTTAGGGAACTCGGTGTTTTAGAAATGATAGAGCCAGCAGGAAGTTCCCCTGGTGTTTTTTAAGTATTTCTCTACAACACAAATAATTCAGTGGCTCCTCTCCCAAATTTCTGCTCAAATCAACCCAAAACAAACAGGTCAATATGGATCATTCTTGTTTAGCTATTTTTATTGCACAAAGAGCATTGGAAGGCCTCCAGGAAAATTCAAAACAAAAGAAAAATAAATTTCTGTTGACACTATCACCCCAAATTAAACTATGTTTGTGTTCCCTTTTACTTCTTTTTTCACATTTACATGCCACATCACAGATGAATATTTTATTTTTATAGTTTCTGTCACTTAAGCTCTGTATTCATTTTCAGCTAAATTATAAACACATAAACAAATGCATTCTCATTAACACCAATATGTATACTGTATTCCATTTACTTAATCACAACCTTCAAAGAAATTAGGTTATGCTTGGTGCAATGTTTGAAATGTAGTAAGTATTTAATGAATTATTGTTAACTGAGTATGTACAATCTTATTATTTCACTCTTTAATTTTACAGTGATTTTAATTCAAATGAATTGAGGTTTGTGTTGACATTTGTAGGTCATAAAAATAAGTAAATTAATAAGTTAATAAAAAACATAATGAGATCTAAAAAGAAGAGATTTAACCTACTTGAGATTAATAATAACAAATATGTTCCAGTAGCTAGACACAGATAATATTTGTAAGTGTTACCATTAGACAGAGATAATATTATTTATAACTAAATAAATCCCATCTTTCCAACAGGATGATCTAGAAAATATTTTTAAAATTGTAAATTCAAGTTATACTCTGCAAATGTAATAGAAAATATTTATAAATATTTACAACGACCTGAGTTTAAAAAGGTTTTTTTTTTTTTTTGCTGAGTTTAAAAAGTTCTCTACTCCCATCTGATATCTACATGTGACTTTGAATGCATGCTTGTTGTGTTTAATCCTCTGTATTCTAGAGTATGAATAACAGTAATAATTCTGGAGTATGAGTAACAGATTTTTAAGAGGACTTGGTAACTACACACAACCTATCTTTTTACGTTCCTGAAGTGACCGCTCTAAAAAAAGGACGCATTGTTTGTCTGGTAAAAGTTGGTTCCATATCAGATCCATTATCTTTGGAAATCAGTGAATGGATCTTTTTCCATCTTCTGGTGAATGCAATCTGGGGATTCCTGAAACAGTGGGTTTTAATAAATACATGTTGTGCCACTTGGAGGCATGGAGGGAGAAGACAAGAGGAAGAGACTGCTTTTAACAGGAAAGCAATTAATCTATGTTCAGATCAGCCCATGAGTGATTAGCGCCAGTTTATTTATGCTTTGCAAGGTGTGCAGATGCTATACCGACTACATTTGCAGATGAATTGTTTTCTAGAGAAAGTCAATAATGGCTACACAGGCTCTCACCACCCAACTGTAAGCAATCATTCATCATCCACCTCAAGAGTAGGAAGAAACTTTATTTGTGTTTCCTTCAGGTGACAAATGAACATGAAATGCAATTTATAGATTTCAAATACGTCACTTTTCCACCTTTTTATTTTGGTATTATTCCTTTTGACAGCTCAGTGCCATCAAAAATTAAGTGCATCTTCACTCTCTTGACTTGCTGCAAATACAACATATGGCTACATGATGTAATGCTACAAAGGCTGGCAGGCAGCTGTGTGATCCTTCCAGGTGACTGCTGCCTGCCTTCTTCCCCGAGGAATGCTGCTACATTTTAGTTTTCCAGATTATTTTCCTAGGTGTGTTGTACTTGGTATTCTAGCATTTACCTGTTTAGATGATGTGGAGTTAAAAAGCATCATCTCCTCACCTTTGAACATACACATTTCCCCATAATTCCTATGGTCATAAGGCAAAAATGTATTTAATGCATTCCTCATTATTTTTTTTTGTTCCTTTGTCTATTCTTGCTCATTCATGGGCTGGAATCAAGCAGAGGTAATGTGCTGTGGCTACAGATAATTTCTCTTTCTTTGCTTAGGGCTTAACTCAGCTGCAGATGCCCATATTGCAGGTGCATAATAAATGCTTCTCCCATTGAAAATGACAATGGCAAAGAAAAATAGCAACAGCAGCAATGAAACACTCCAGTTATCTACCCACTTCATTCAAACAGTAATAATTCTATCTCTAACAGAATAAGTGGTTATTCGCAATCTTCTGGCCTCAAAATTAAAAACAAATTAAACAAAACACAGTCAGAGCGAAGTAAGTAATTTGTTGACCAATGTGGGCAGAAAGGCCACCTATTCCCAATGGGAGGTAGCATTTATCTGTCTTAGATGAGCAACACTTGCTTATCAGCTGTCAACAGTCTGGAGGACAGCAAGCATTAGGGAAAGGTTCACAGGACCCCAGAAAGACCTGGAGGGAGGAAGTCAAAGAGGAACAAACAATAGTGAGGTAACCCTCAAGGATGCACCTTAAAAACGGACATGATACAACCAGTCGTCCTAAATCCTATCTTTAAAAACTCAGTGAAGCTCACCTAATCCACCGTCTTTGTTCAATTACAGAAGACAGTGCCATTCAACAGTAAGAGATGAAAAGAATATTTGAGAAACAAACCATTCACCTGAGCCCTGAAAAGGGATTCTGTGAAATCACTGAGAAACTGTCCTTTTATTCTAATGAGTTAACTCTGTGAGTTTATTTCTAAACTATTATTTAAACAACAGTCAAAAGACTTGAACCTTTTAGGAAAAAAAAAGAATTTTCAGAGTACGTAATATAATTTCAGTTCTTCACATGCTTCTTAACTGCCTTTTTAGAAGACCACACCCCTTAATTATTATTTGTAAAAATAATGACAGTTGAGTCTACACTCCCTTGACCAATCCTACAGAATACATAGGAGATAAATAAAGCTCACCAGGAATGAGAACATACAGGTTGCATTTCTTGGAGGGCAGTTTAAGAAAAGAAAATTTACCAGACATCTCTGCTAATGTCTCTTGGGGCTACTGAGCACAATCCTCTTCTTTTTTATTTTTTTAAATTTTTTTTATAAAGCTTTTATTTAAAGAATATAAATTTCCAAAGTACAGCTTATGGATTACAATGGCTCCCCCCACACACAACTTCCCTCCCTCCCTCTACCCTCCCCTTTCCCTCTCACTCTCCCCTTCCATTCACATCAAGATTCATTTTCAATTCTCTTTATACACAGAAGATCAGTTTAGTACATATTACGTAAAGATTTCAACAGTTTGCCCTCACATAGAGACACAAAGTGAAAATACTGTTGGAGTACTAGTTATAGTATTAATTCACAATGTACAGCACATTAAGGACAGAAATCCTACATGATTTTTTTTAAAGAATTGATTAATTATGTATGCAATTTCCAATTTAACACCAAGATTTTTTAATCATTTGCAATTATTTTTATATACAGAAAATCGATTCAGTATATACTATGTAAAGATTACATCCCTTGATTGGCAACGACTAACTGAGCACCAAAGGGGAAACCTGTTGAAGTGAAATGGACACTATGAGAAACAGTAACTTGATCAGCTCTTGTGCTGACTGTTGTTGTACAATGTAATACTTTATCCATTGTAGTATTTTTTTTATCCTAGTACTAGTGGTTGAACTCTGTAATTAACACACAATTATTCTTAGGTGTTTAAATTTTAACTGAAAAGTGATCCCTGTGAAATATAAGAGTGGGAATAAGAGAGGGAGGAGATGTACAATTTGGGACATGCTCAATCAGACGTGCCCCAAATGATGGAGTTAGAATTGTGCCAGGGGATTCCAATACAATCCCATCAAGGTGGCATGTACCAAGGCCATCTCATTAGTCCAAGTGATCAATTTCAGCTCACAATTGATCACACTGATAGGTCTAAGAGTCAAAGGGATCACACAAACAAGACTAGTGTCTGCTAATACTAACTGATAGAATCAAAAAGGGAGAGAATGATCCAACATGGGAAGCGGGATACACAGCAGACTCATAGAATGGCATATGTCCTAAATAGCACTCTGGCCTCAGAATCAACCCTTAAGGCATTCGGATCTGGCTCAAGAGCCCATGAGAATATTCTAGGCATGGAAAGCCAACACGCTCTGGAAAACAAAAAAAAAAAAAAAAAGAAGACCTAAATGAAAGATCTCTGCGAGTGAGATCCCAGTGGAAAGAACGGGGCCATCAAAGAAGGAGGTACCTTTCTCTGAAGGGAGGAGAGAACTTCCACTTTGACTATGACCCTGTCGGAATAAGATCGAAGTCAGCGAACCCTAAAGGCTTCCATAGCCTCGGCAACTCATGACTAGACCCTAGCGACATTACTGACGCCATAAACAAGAGTGTCAAATTGTTAAATCAACTTCAGGAGTCACTGTGTACTTATGTCTCATGAGGGATCTGTCCTTAATGTGTTATCCAATGTGAAGTAATGCTATAACTAGTACTGAAACAGTATTTTTACACTTTGTGTTTCTGTGTGGGTGCAAACAATCCTCTTCTTTGAGAGAACTTTATTTATTTATTTATTTTTTGACAGGCAGAGTGGACAGTGAGAGAGAGAGAGAGAGAGAGAGAGAGAAAGGTCTTCCTTTGCCACGGCTGGCGCGCTGCAGCCGGCGCACCACGCTGATCCGAAGCCAGGAGCCAGGTGCTTCTCCTGGTCTCCCATGGGGTGCAGGGCCCAAGAACTTGGGCCATCCTCCTGGAAGAGAGGCTACCGGGACAGAATCCGGTGCCCCAACCGGGACTAGAACCTGGTGTGCCAGTGCCGCAGGTGGAGGATTAGCCTATTGAGCCACGGCACCAGCAGCTTTGAGTCAACTTTAAAATACCACTTCACAAGAGATTGTGCTTCCACTGCTGTGCACAAAGGAAGTACTGCAGTGCTGACAGGTTGATTTGCAGGATTGCACCTGGAGCTGATGCACTACAGCCTTGTGTGCCAAATCACAAACCTAACTTTAATCAGTATCTTTCTGCATGTGTGCCCTTCCTCACAAGGCACTGGTCTAGCAGTTAAGACACCAGTTAGGACAATCACACTTCAGATTGGAGTGATTCATTCTGTAGTTTCAGCTCCTGACTCCAGCTTCTTGCTAATGCAGAGAACACTTCGAGGCACCAGGTTGTGGCTCAAGTGTTGGCCCCTTGCCACTATGTGGGAAACCTGAATTGAGTTCCTAGCTCCTGACTCCAGCCCAGGGAAAGCTCCAGCCTCAGCTTTTGCAGGCTTTTGGGAAGTGAGTAACTATGTGAGAGCTCCCTCTTGGTCCTTGCTCTCCTTCCTTCCTCCCTCTTAAACAAATAAATAAAAATTTAAAAAAAAGAATGAATGTTCAGTAAAACCATTTATACCATGAGAAGGAAAAAAATCAAACCCTAAACAGAGACTAGTCACAGGAAATATTGCAGAGCCTGAGCCCAGAGACTTGGAAGTGAGTTTCTGTCCTATGACAGTTTGAATATCTCATAGTTTACTTAATATGTTTTTGAGCCTGGGTTTTCTCATTAAAGGCAGCAATGCTATAAGTAAGTTGGTACTTACTGAGCATCTGTTGTGTATGAGGCTCTCTGCTAAAGCTGTTATCATTATTTCATTATATTTGTTTTTAAAAAACTATTTCTAGTAGATACTGTTATGCTCATTTCACAGATAAGGAAATGAGGCTTAGAGAAATGAGGAAATTTTCTCAAGGTCACACAGTCAGTCAGTGAGCTATCCAAGACACACATTGCATAGGTTTGTGCGAAGATCAAGTAAGATCATCTGTGAGAATGCAGTATTCATTTTTGTGCAAATGTAACGATTATTGCCTCGCAAAGGATGGCACATTTAGTACTATATGTTCTACTGAAATATGATAGTTGAATTTCAGAAAAGAAAGAGAAAGAAACCTTGCATTACAAATATCTCATGGAAAGTATTGCTTAGGTGGGGAAAGGAGGGGCCAACAAGAACCTGGGAACAGTATAACACAGACTTTCAGGAATAAGATGTTAGTATAAAGATGGTTTTCATCTTTACATATAAAGTATGGTGTAAAAATACACAGTTCTAGTTCACATCATTTTACACAATGCCCCCTGCATTTTTTGTCATTCTAGCACTACTCCTCCTTCAGGCTGATTTTACCCTTTATTATAAAAATAGACTGGAAAGGGATGATATAAATCAACCAAAAGCTTTTATCTAATTATCATATAGGTGGTGAAAAATTTCTCCAAATGCTGGTTCCCAAAGCAGTTATGCTAAAACCAATCAGAATCATTATAATGTAACTGTTTTCCCAATAAATGTATCCTCTATCTAATTGGCATCTAAAAATATAGATGCATTTTGCTGGAGAAACAGCTGTTACACTTCGGTGGTAGAAGGGAATTTGGAATATTGATTAATGCTTAGCATTGAGTCATCTGGTTCAAAAACTTAAACATGGTATTTTAGAGAAAAAAATGATGTACAAATTCAAAGGGCATTTTTATTACTGCAGTCACTATGGAAACTGATTAAATACCTTGAGAATATTTGAGCCACCTTTAAATCACAGCATTATTCCACAGCCTCTGTTCAAATTCAATCAGAACACACTTCCATGGTCATTACAAGTCCTGGAGTAACTTCTCTCTTAAATCCCCCAAGATTTATAAATGCCAATAGGTTACATCATTTTAAAATGTGTGCGGCTATCAGAAGGAGCCGTGATGCTGGTGGAAATGGACATTCATCTTCTTTGCTCTTGGGAAACTTCACAAGAAATGATGTTCATTTGATGATAAGAAACGTCTTTATTCCACCAGAAATGATAACGGAAGGCAGGTGGGGAGGAAGCAAGAAGACGAAAGAGAATCTATGAGTATGTTTTTTAACGATGATTTAGATGAGAGAAACACTATTTTTCATAAAATCTCCAAGTTGTGCACTTGATTTTTAGAGTTTGATAAGTCTCAAGTTGAAAGTCAGAAAATGAAAGGGAGAACTCATAGGAATAAATCAGTTCTAAAAATTAGTGAAAAGAATGTATCTCCATTCTTTATCCCCTAATCTAGTTGTACCATCATCCTGATAAGCATGTTTTAGTTTTATTTCTTCATATTAATGCTTCCTGGTAAGCTAGCAAATATACAGGGTGTATTGGGGAAGATTAATGAATCTTCAATAGCAAGAAACTTTGATAATGTATTTGGCTATTAAAGGTTTCCTGAAAAAACTATGAAAGACCACCGAGGGTTTCTCTCAAACAGGATTTGTGGATTAGTGGAGTGCGAATAGCTTCAGAGAGCTACAGCTGCTCCACAGCAGAGCTCTCAGGAAGAATCAGCCAGGAAGTGCCTCGTGTTAACAAGGAGATCTACTGCATGTAATTTTTCCTTCTTTTCTCAAGTATTTAAAGACTGGCATTGATAATCTCAAAATTGTTCCTGAGAGGTGAAAAAGGGTGAATGTGTTTAACTGACATGCTCCTGAGTATAACTTTATCACTCACCACCTTTCTTTACCTTCAGTCGGAGCAAACAATGCTGTAGTACAGTGCTCTGTGAAGAGGATTCCTGGCTCATGATTGTGTTTTCTATGCAGTTTGGGATTTGGGGAAAATTCCAAAATTCTCAAAACACGTATCTTAGAAACAGTAAAATGACTACAACATATTAAACCCAAAAAGGCTCCTGTTCCACTTCCAAATTGTGTGACAAACTACTGAAGAAAAGTGGCTTACATCAATCATTCTGTTTTGCCTAGGACTAGGTAGTTTGCTAGGTAGTTAGATCTACAAGATGTCAACGGTGGGGCCAGAGCTAGGCACCCCTCTCTAACGCATCTGACTTTAACCTCTTTCTCCAATCATGGTATCCCATTCCAGGTCCTCTCCTTGTGACTTGAACATCAAAAGCGTGAGTTTTGTGTTTGTTAGATTTCTAATTTGGTGCTTTTTTCAGGGTGAATGCCCCATATCAAACATTCCAAGGGATTCAAGTGGAATTCAGAGGATTCTTATGATCTGTCCTCAGAAATCCAAGGTCATCAATTTTGCAGCATTCTTTGGTCATACAAGTCACCAATTATGGGCCACATTTAATGAGAAGAGAAAAATAGACTCTACTCTCACGGGAGAAAGCATGCACTCGGACACATACACCCACACACATACAAACACAGACAAGAAGGGCAAGGATTGCTGGCAGCCATATTGGAAATATATGGCCACACTATTTTCTTTACAACATGTCATACATAATTTTTTAAAAAAGGATGTGCTAAAATGTTATTACAATATTCAAAATGAATAAGAAAATCCTTATAATCAAAGCATGCTTGAGATACAGATAACTAAAGGTTGTCAGATCGTTTACTGGTTTCTACTGTAAAATAGCTCTGCTAACTTTAAAGTCTGTAAATTCTTAATTTTGTATCAATTCAAGGTTAGTATAAGCACATCTACTGAATACCAAATGAATTTTATTGTCGGTCTGTGTCAGAATCATCAAGGGACCCAAGGTCAAGAAATTCCAGTCTCTGGATTTTCAAGGTACATAAATTTCCCAGATTAAATTATAAGAGGCTAGATCTGTTAAATGTCACTAAAGTGTGCATAAGTAACTCTCTAATAAGAGAACCTATATCAAAACATTCCAACTCTTTCAATTAATCAAGGTCTGATGCCATAAAAATGGATTTGATAAGAGCAAAATAGGCCTTGTCCCTCTGTGTTCATATCAAAAGTATCAGTATCAATTACAACATAACACTGAAATTGAAAACAGGATGCTAAATGTTCTCTTCAGAGAACAGTCAAGATTAACTCACTGACTTGAAGGCACCCTTGGGCCAGCAGCAACAAGAGAAAGACATTTGGGGCTCAGTATGACTGGATCAAAACTCCAGAAACATTCCGTAAGTTCAATTTTTATCATATCCAGGCCCTTGTGAAACCACCCAAAATTTTTGTTTTATATATTTTCAAATTTTATTTGCATCCTAATACGTTGCTCAGTTCCTACCACTGCTATGCTATCCCTGTAAAACATTCAACTGCTCCAAGTTACCACCAACAGGAATCTATAAGAAAATGATGACAAAATTTAGTAGCATTTCTTAATATCCTAATATAAGCATTTTGTGTTTAAAATGAACAAAAATTTTGTGTGTCTGGGCTAATATATTTTATGTAACTAGTTACCACAATAGCTCAGAGGTTAGCAGAGGTCTGGATTTTCAATAATCAGAATGATTTCTGCTCAGGGTGCTACCATGCAATCTAATTCATCTCAGGGCACCAACTCAATTTTATGGCTTATATTAAAAAGCATTTTCAGACCAAGGTTCATAGCCATGATGGGAAGAATAAGCCCAGAAACATACCATCATTTCAAGGTTGTCTCAGAGTGGGTGTTTAGCCTAGTGGTTAAGATGCACGCATCCCATATCAGCATGCTGGAGGCTAATTCCTAGCTTTGGCTCCTGATTCCAGATTTCTGTCGATGCAGACGACCCTGAGAAGCAGCTGACAACTTAAGTAACTGGACCTGAGGCACTCCAGTTGGACACCTGGATGGCATTCCTGTTCCTAGAGCCAGCCCTGGCCCATCTCCAGCCATTATGGGCATTTAGGGAGTGAACCAGCAGATGGGAGGGAGGGCTTTTTCCCTCACTGGCTTTTACTCTCTTGCTCTTTCAAATAAATTCTGAAAACATATTTAAAGGTTGGCTGATCTTGATTCAGAGGCAGACAGTACCTAGTAACAGGAAGGTAATTTTAAAGCCACTTGTGAGGTGTGTAGGGTTTACTAAATACAAATGTCTATGCCAAAGACACAATGATTCCTTCTTCTAACTTACTCATCTTGTTTGTTTTAAAGTGTAGTAACTGTGTCCCAATATGAGCAAGAATTTATGCAGATTCATTACAGAAATTTTTGAAATGTTCCCTGAAAATGTACTTAGTAAAAAGAAAGAACACTTAAACATTATCACTAAAATGTTGATGTTTTTACCCAATCTCTGTTTCTCTCCCTATATACAGACCCAGGCACAAGCATATGGAGAGTCAGAGAGCGATCTCTGCAGGCAAAGCATATTACATGACACTGGCTCCTTTTCAACTTGCTTTGCCCACTTTAAAACAATTCTGCACACACTTTCTAGGTTATTAAATCTTCTTCTGTATTACTTTTTATTGGCTCCACTGGATTTGATTCTAGCACTTGATGGATACATTGCTATGTAATTAATCTTTTACTAAAAGGTTTTCAATTTTCATTAGTATAATCTTATGACCTAATATAGATTAATATCTCAGTAAATCAATTATTTCTCTTCAAGTAATTTCCTAGAAGTGTAATTTATAGATCAAAGAATATGAATTTTGTTTCTGCTGTAGATACTCTCAAATGTCTTTTAGGAATAAAAAAAAAAAAGAGTACTAATTCAAAGTCTCTTGGCCAGGACTATGGAAGTGCCTATCACTGACAAAAGGTTCTGTCTCTCTTTGTACAATGTTTTTTGAGATAACTAGGAAAAATGTATTTTTTAATACAGACTGATTTCAATGTTATGAGAAGGATTTGTTTCTTCATTCCTCTCTTTCATTCTTCTGTCATTTGTGTTTAGGTGCCTGAATATTCTCATTTGATGAACTGCAAGTTCATATTTCTTCACTATTTTAAATAATAGTCATTTCCCTTTTTTGATTTATATAAACTTTCATTCCTACTTGATAGTCTATTTATAAAATCTGTTTATATATTTTGTCTATATTTATTAACATTCCTGAAAAAAAGAAAATAAAGTAGCATTCTGTGCATATTGTATATTATACACATGGGTGAGCCCGAATGAATATTTCAAGGTTGAAAACAAAATACCAGAAGTTTTAAACTGTACAAGAGTTTGACAATTGTGTTTCCTGAATAAAGAACTGCAGAAAATTTTCCTCCATTTTTTACCATGTCATCAATTCACAGTGAAGCTTTTCTTGTCACCCAGTTATCATAAATTGAAAGATGTTTTAAAAAATAGTTCACTGCACAAGATTTTCAAATTTTTCAAACTGCTATTTAAGATTTTATACTCACATGACATCTTTCATTTAAGCATTACACAGCACTTCACAAATGTTAATTAGGTTATTACAATTGGAAATTGAAGCGAACCTCAGGAGAATTAAATTAGACATTGAGGAGCACATAATTTCTAGATACTTCCAAAGCAACCTTCACATTTCTAGGGCTCACACCCAAGAACCACATGCCAGAATTCTAAGCATCAGCTCACATAATATGTAGGTCTTCTAACCAATGACCATGGACTTCGCTATTAATCACTATATTTAAATGTGTCTGAAACACAAGAGAGAAATGTAAAATAAATAAAAATGTATTTAATTTATTTATTAAACTTACATTTAATTTGCAAGACACTAAACAGAACCTTGTAATCTGTTTCATCTACAATTTATTTCAACAAAAATATAAGAATATCCTCAAAAAATTGAAATTCCTGAAATCTCTTTTTAGCCATTTCAAGAACAAATAGAAAAACATACCTTTAAGAGAACAGAAGGCTTGGGGTTGATGCTAGGTTTTTTTCTATTATTATTTATGAAGCAGAGAGAGGAAGAGAGAGCTCTCTCATCTGCTGATTCACTTCTGAAATGCCTACAACAACTGAGGCTGAAAGCAGAAAACTCAGTCAAGACACCAGGGAATCCTAACCACTTCACCTGTCATGCGTTGCTCCCCAAGGTCTACATTAGAAGGAAGCTGGAATCAATAGCATAGCTGGGCTGGCACCATGGCTCAATAGGCTAATCCTCCGCCTAGCGGTGCCGGCACACCGGTTCTAGTCCCTGTCGGGGCGCCGGATTCTGTTCCATTTGCCCCCCCTTCCAGGCCAGCTCTCTGCTGTGGCCCGGGAGTGCAGTGGAGGATGGCCCAAGTGCTTGGGCCCTGCACCCCATAGGAGACCAGGAGAAGCACCTGGCTCCTGGCTTCGGATCAGTGCAGCAGCCACGGTGGCACTGGAAGGTGAACCAACGGTAAAGAAAGACCTTTCTCTCTGTCTCTCACTCTCACTGTCCACTCTGCCTGTCCAAAAAAAAAAAAAAAATACATAGCTGGGACATGAACCAAATTACTGTGATATGGGATACGGGCATCTTAATCCCTAAGCCAAATGCTCACCCTGGGAAGTAGAGGTGTTTGGAATGAGTTTTTCACTTTGTGAGGTGATCAGCTGTTTTTTATCCAACACTCATGCATGTTTTTTGCCTCTAATTACATTGTTTATGGTGCTCAGTGACAGTGCCTGTGTCTGAGACTAGTGATGAAATGACGAACAAGACTCCAGAAAGTTCAAGAAAAATGTGTATTATTGAATGCAAAAAAATGCCCTTTTCACCCATATACAGTAAATTGTAAGGTAATCACAGAAAATTAAAACTGCAGTAGCATATTTTTTCATTCAATTATTGCATTGTATACATTCCCACTAAACTGGGGTCTTTTGTTTTTTAATGTTAAACTGCTTATTCAGTGAAGTATTAAAACGTTTTACTGTAATATAAATTTAAAATGTTATCTCAAAAATTCCAAGGACGGTGGGAAGGGGAGATGGGGAAGAAGGGAGGAAAGGAGAGAGGGAACATCATTCTGTTCTTCAAATTTTATCTACAAAGCACATTGAATCTGTTAAAAACTTACAATGAAAATTAAAAACAATTTTTTAAATAAGTTTAAAATCTTAAAAAGATCAGACATTTAACTTTAAACAAGCTCCTTGCTGTGGTTTGAGTATTTGTCTTCCAGGAACTCAGTAGTTTAGTTCCCAAAGTCTTATGTTAATGGTGGAGGAAAGAAAATCCAATTATGGTGTTTAGATGTAGAGACTTTGAGGAGTGAGTAGACTGCATTAGGTCATTGGGCAGGAGTGTCTGTGACTGAATCCTGGTGGATTTATGAGGTTAGAGACAGACGTCCTGAGGTGCAGGTGCTCCTTGTCTCTTGTCATGTGATGCTGGGAGCTACCTTGAGACCATTATTAGAAGCTAAGCTGGTGGGCCTGCCAGATTTTGGAGTGTGAACTTTCAAGGCTGTGAGCATAATTACATCTCTTTTCTTTATAAAGTTAAAAAGAAAAACGAGTATGAAGAAACTATGTATGCCTTTCAAAATGTTTTGTACCAAAACAGCCATCTTTTAATTCCATGTTTCTATGAAATATTGTGAAGTACCCTCACAAGTTCAAGTATGGAAAGTTACCCATATAGTAGATGTTAAGGAAAGTAGTCTATAAACAAGTCGAGGGAGCTGTACTAGCCTACTTAAATAACAGAGGTGATTATTACTTCTGAACCACATATACAGAATGTGGATTTTGAAGCAGGGACATGGAAGATTTTAGCTCATTTAGAACAATGATTTTGAAGGTAATATAGAGGTTGTATTAATGGCAGGACAATGTGGAAGCAGGAAGCTCAGGTAAGAGATTATAATTATTCAGATGAGAGAAGTGCTTCAGAAATACACAATGGCAATCTTAGACCAAATAAAAATATTTCTGAAGTTAAGTAGCTGACCAGTTCAGTATTATCTAAGATACATCCATGAGGTGTTAAGCCATTCTTTAGAGTTATTTCCAGTCATATTTCTAAGTACTGGAGATTCTGAAAAGACTTTTTCCAAGCACACCACTTGGGAAATCACAGCTGAGTCTGACAACCAGGCTCTAACAGGATGGAAGAATAAAGAAAACATATGTCTCCCCAACTTAACACTTGCCAGTGTAAATGAGCACATGTGCCTTTTTAATGTTCAACAAATTCTTCCAGCCACAGAACGTGGAACTGTCACAAAAGAAACCATCAGGCTAAAAAGAATAATTTCATTGAGAGATTATTTTCCTTGGAAAATGTATAGTCAAATGCAGACACTAAAATCCTATCATCCACAGGTAGATTCTGACCAGAATCCAAGCTTTGTTTGATGTAGATATTGTTGACCCCAAGCCTTCTGTTTATCAGTAGATTCTCCAATCATGTCCAAATGCACTGGTCAGTGTCCCTGTATGGCCATAATCAACAAGACCTCTAGAGCCACTATCCCATACTGAGAGGTCATTTGCTCTCCAGTTTACTTCATTCTCTGTATATTCTTAAATTAGAAGTTAACTGGTAGCATTTCTCATAAACATAAGGGTACTTTAAAAAGTCTGCAGAATAATGAAATAAAATGTTTATTTTGATGCAAAAAATTGAAGTATATTTATAGCTTTTTCATGATGTTTTTCTATGAACTGTTTGAAAACCCACCCACATGCATCAATTTCAAATTTTTACAGCAAAATAAACTTATCTTTTTAAAAAGTTTATTTATTTATTTGAAAGACTTAGTTATAGAGAAGGAGAGACACAGGCAGAGAGAGAGATATCTTGGATCACTCCCAAAATTGCCTCAATGGGTGGAGTTAGGTCAATAAAGCCAGGATCCAGGAGCTTCTCTGGGAACATGGGCCCAAGCACTCGAGCCAACCTACACTGCTTTCCCAGGAGCATTAGCAGGAGGCTGGATCAGAAATCAAGCAGCTGGGACTCGAACTGATGCTCATATGGGATGTCAAAGCTGAGGCGGAAGCTTTTACCCACTATGCCACTGTGCGAATTCTAAACTTATCTTTTGACTCCAGTTTTAATGAACTTTGTGAAGCATTCCCTGTATAAAGTAAAGCTAAAATAAATAATCTAAGATAAAGTAAAATATCCTGGACTGTATTCTTGTGGCTGTTCAAAATGAGACATCAAAGAGTAGTAGATCAGGAAAGCAAAGAACATGGTAGACACAGGTTACATTCTTTACTTCCCACAGTCCCTAAAATCAATTTAATTTTAAAAAATGTTTTGATATAAAGTACCTATGCCCAAGGAATCAATCACTCATCCCTTCACTCATCCACAATTTTCTATTCAAGCCAACAGCTATTTGAGCTGAGTATCTGTTGGAGTTAAGATCACAAACTTAACATTGGGTCTGAGCTCTTTCCAGTCATGTTGCCTTGGCAAATCACTTATTATGTCTGCTTCTTTATTTCTGTTGCTATGAAATGGGGTAACAATGCTCAATTCACAGAGCAGGTGTTTATTATGATTAAATGAAGCCAAAGTAATGAACACAGCATTTTCTAAGTGAAATTAATAGTCATACATCATAAATATTCATGCAAGTATGAGGAATAGCAGAATAAAGAAAAAAAAACTAGTCCTTAAAGTTCTTTTGGTTTACCAAAATCTCTAAAAAAGGGCATCCTCGGCAAAAATTGGAAAAACAGAACTGAGAGAAACATTTATTTTGGTGTAAGCATATTTGAATTTTATGCATACTTTTTCATAATATAGAAGACCCTTTTGAAGACCCTCTCAAATGTATAGATTTACAAAAAAAAAAAAAACTCTTGCACCAAAAAGACAACACTTTAACTCAATTTTCCAAGAGGTTTTTATTTTTATTTTTTTAAGATTTATTTATTTGAGAGTCAGAGTTACACAGAGAGAGGAGAGGCAGAGAGAGAGAGAGAGAGAGATAGAGGTCTTCCATCTACTGGTTCACTCCTCAACTGGCCGCAATGACCAGAGCTGCGCCGATCTGAAGCCAGGAGCCAAGAGTTTCTTCCAGGTCTCCGACGTGGGTGCAGGTGCCCAAGGACTTGGGCCATCTTCTACTGCTTTCCCAGGCCACAGCAGAGAGCTGGACAGGAAGTGGAGCAGCCAGGGCTCAAACAGGCACCCATATGGGATACTGGTGCTTCAGGCCAGGGCGTTAACCCACTGTGCCACAGCACCAGCCTCTCCATGAAGTTTTTAAAATGCCATCTTATATCTGCCAAAAGTTTTCAAACACAGAATCCATTTCTACTCATGAAGTGTCTAGAGAAAAATGTGTCTGGGGAGCATACTCTAGAAACTAAGGATCCCGTTTAGCAGGGGCCACTGGGGGGGTGAACCAACAGAAAAGGAAGACCTTTCTCTCTCTGTCTCTCTCTCACTGTCCGCTCTGCCTGTCAAAAAAATTTAAAAAAAAAAAAAAAAACACAAAACAGTTGCTGAATTGACCTTGGAAGTGAATCTGTGATTTCTTTGTCTTGAGATTAAGTTTAGTACTTACAAATTCATCTGAAACACTATTTTTACACTTTGTGTTTCTGTGTGGGTGCAAACTGATGAAATCTTTACATAGTGTATACTGAATCGATCTTCTGTATATAAAGATAATTGAAAATGATTAAAAAATCTTGGTGTTAAATTGGAAATTGCATAGATAATTAATCAATTTTTTTTATAAAAATCATGTAGGATCTCTGTCCTTAATGTGCTGTACATTGTGAATTAATACTATAACCAGTACTCCAACAGTATTTTCACTTTGTGCCTCTATGTGAGGGCAAACTGTTGAAATCTTTACGTAATATGTACTAAACTGATCTTCTGTGAATAAAGAGAATTGAAAATGAATCTTGATGTGAATGCAAGGGGAGAGGGAGTGGGAAAGGGGAGGGTAGCAGGTGGGAGGGAAGTTATGGGGGGGGGGGAAGCCATTGTAATCCATAAGCTGTACTTTGGAAATTTATATTCTTTAAATAAAAGCTTTATATATATAAAAAATAAATTAAAAAAGAAAAAAAAAAACAGATTCATCTGTGAGAACACTGAGGTGACATGTTTTGTTGACTGAAAGAGTGGCAAAATGTTCTGGCTCCAACAGTCCCTTGTGTTTGGAGAGATGACCAAATCCATATTATTGTTATAATGGGCTTCCCTGTTATTAGTGGCATTTACAAAGATCAAGGTATTTGTTACCTTACTGAAGTTATTCAACACGACTACATTTAAGAAAATGTGTGCAACTATAAAATTAGGAAAGAATGCAGCGTTTCAAATGCGAATGCTCTGTAAGCACAGGTCTCCCTCCTGAGAGGTGGGTGACAGGGGAGGGAGTTTGCAGCAGAATGCGAAAAGGAACCATGTCTGCCCAAAGTTTCCGGGACATTCAGAAAGTCACCTAGCCTCTGTGAGCACAAATTTCATCGTTTTAAAGTACTGGATTGGAAAAGAAAGATAATCCGTGGTGTTCCTTTCAGGTCAAATGTTGTAGGAAATATCCTGGGGTGAAAGATACATTCCAGCAAGGTTATGGGCAAGTCAAACATTAGTGAATCGAATCACACATGTCCATCCAATGTGAGATTTTCCAAAACTGCCCTTGTTCACCTTTTTTTATCATCACATGGCACTGAATCTCGGCATTTGTGTTCTAAGTTTTGCAGTCAGTTAGCAAAAAAACCTATGGTGACACAGACACAGCAGACAGGAAGTTGGTGTTAAGTGGAAGCTGCCCATTGTTGAAGCGTCAGCATGCTCCTCAATCTAAGTGTACAAAATTTCCAGATTTAGATTTCCTTAACACTGCAGCATCTCTCACTGCTCCCTTTATCAAATTTGTTTTTCTTCCTGAAGAAGTGCTGCATTATACTCCTACCTCTCACCCCACCAAAGCTCAACTGCCCACTGTGCCTGTAAGATTATGTTTACTTATTTTGGCTACAATGTAAAGGTCACTTTGTTTATTAAAGCTCAGCCTTGAGGCTAAACAACCTTTTTTTTTTTTTTTGTACTTTTCAAAAGGAGGAGAGAGAGAGAGAGAGAGAGAGAGAGAGAAGGAGGGACATAAACTTGGAAAACAGAAAACTGATCTGAAACTGAGCTCCCTGGATACTAACCAAATCTACTTGGGCTCATCCATGGTTTAATTAGACATTCCAACTGAAACCAAGAAGAAATCTTACCTCGAAGAGACAGCACCTTTCTCAGCTAGGAAAACCACTTTTTTTTTCACTGTTCTGTTCTATCATTTTTAAGAGATTCAGTACGATTATCTACTGGGGAAAACAGTTTTATTTTGTTCTGGTTCATTTTGTCTGTTTCTAGAGCTTTAAATACGTCCAAGCATTTTGGATTTTACCAGCAATGGGATCAAATTCCAAAAAACCTATATTTTTCAAAGACATCATTTGGTTAAAGGCTGTTTTTCTCTAAGACTGAATGAAAAGTAAACTATGTATCACTCTTAACTCCTGGGAATCTTAACCTGAAAAGCACCCTCTCTTTTCAGTCCAGCATCTATGCTTTGGCAATTTTCGTGAAAACTGCACAGATTTTCTTCCAAGCTACGAGTACAACCCTTTTCCAATTTAGTCTCTCGCTGAGGAGGTTTTCAGCTATGCCAGAATATGTGAAAAACACAAAGCAGGAACAAACAACCAGGTGCAACCATGAATTTTTAAATCGGGTCTGCCGAAAACCATGCAAAACAAAACCCCTCCAACCACCCTTGGGGTAAAACATCAATCTGAATACTATCCAGTCTCATCTCTGTTATGTGTCTACACCAGCCTCACACAGATGGCCAATTTGCTTTTACCAACTTCAGTCCACGCAGCCAGCCACTCCCATCTGATGGCTCTTCCCAGGTTGGGAATCTGATTGTGCAATCTGGGTACTCAGGCAGCAGCTCACCCCAGAATGGCACAAGGATGTAGAAGGTAAAGCTGATTCACAAATCCCCAAAATAAAATAATAATAATAATAAAAGACAATGGACACAGATGAATGGAAAAGTAAAACTCTCTAATCCAAAACTTGACCTTTGAAATATGAGGGACCAGTTACTCAGGGTCCTATAAAGGGAATTGGTTTCTGTCATTTTATTCTTCAGTTTCCTGTAAGAAAGCTGAGGTTGCTTAAATTTAACAGTGAATTTGTAAAACCAGAAGTAGAAATATTATACGCATTGCCGCAAACGTAGCGTTTGGCTAAAAGGATCAAGCAGGACCTCTCACATGGAATCAGAACTGTCTGCTTGCACTATTCTGCTGCAATTCACACAGACCAAGCTTCCAATTTTGATGCATCAGCACAATTGGGTATGTTGTCATTTCTGGAACTGACTTAAGTGTGTGGTGATTTCTAACACTTTAGCTCTAAGCTATGGTTTTGATTGCTCAAGCAAGAAAAAATAGTCTGTGAGTAAATAATTAAATGCACCAGTAGGATTCACAGACCACATGAAGTAACTGCTTGCTTCCATGAGTCATTGTGAAAAATGAAAAAAATATTCCCTAGATCATGCTTACATAAAGCCAACATATGAATGTAAGACTTCCTAAAGGCTATGTCTATTTTCTAGAACATTTGCAGGATTGTGTACAAACCAGATACAAAGGGCTACTCTGTGTTTGTGTTGTGGCTTACCAGTGAACCACCAACACTACAGACTTTGGGGCCAAATAACTTAAATGTTCTAGGTCACCCATGGCTCCTAACTCCAGACCTGGATCTTACAGGCATTTGAGTACTGAATCAGAAGATAAGAGTTTCTCTGTCTCTCTGTCTCTCTCTCTCCATCTCTCTTTTTCTTTCTTAAGTAAAATAAAATAAAATAAAATATAATATAACAAAAATCCAATTGAATTGCTGGCTTAAATACAGAGATGGAATGAAGTAAGGAATGATCCTTCTTCAGGGACTGATACCTCCTGTCTTCTGTTCAGACTGGCCACTTCTCTTTACACTACATCAAACGTGATGTGCTCACTGTTGGCAACACTTTAAAATCTATGCATGGTTTTTGCATAATACACATTTTCCCATCAACAAGACCTGTTATATGCATGGATTTCAAATCTTTTTAGCACTAAAGTAAACTTATCTTTTCTTAATTTCCATGAACTTTTTGAATCTCCCTTCTATGATGAAACCAACTTAGAGACAGATCTTAGCTGCAGACCTCTGCTCACCAAAGCAGAATCAGTCAGCTTGCAAGATCCAAAAGGAGACGTTTAACCAACAAATACAACTCACTGTTCAAGAATGAGGGTAGCATTCCTGTTGAAACAGATTTACAAGGACAGAATCATTCCTCAGAATACCTTCGCTTTTACAAAGAAGCACATTTTACTGTGTAAAAGAACCACATACTGGTTCAGAAAATATGGAGAACCGGGGCACCTAACCACACTTGTAGCATATCTAGTGGCTAAAAATTGTTTATCTACACAAGTACACATAGAAACACACACAGTCTCCTTGATATCCAGCACTAGTGCTTACTCTCCAAACAGTTTAAACATTTGAGTGATTAGACACCCTCTTGAGAGCATCAGTGAAGATTTTCACTCAAAAGCCAGGCTGTCTTGGACCTTGGTAATGCTCAGTATCCCCTCTTGAGCACCTATCAGCTCTTAAGGTCTTATTATCTCAATGACACATTTTGGCCTCTCTCCAGCTGGTATATTGCTTATTGATTGATGTGAATAATGTAGGGAGAGTAGAACATTCTCTGAAAGCAAGGAACAACTGATAAAAAGGGTTCCGAATGTGGTGTCAATTGGAATGCAAACAGCCACAGGATGCAACGAGATGCATTACTGTGCATCTTCTCTCAGCCTCCCAATCTAGGCTCACAGCAGACAACTGCCAGGGAAAGTTTCCTATTACAGCTGATTTCTACAAAGCCATTTTTCATATCAAAATCTCCAAACATCTACTGAACAGATGACTCCATTTAGTGACTCTGACATCAAACCATTTAACAATCAGCCTATCTTAAAGGCTAAATTTGAGCAGGATACGGGACCAATTTATGGGAATAGCATTGAAAAAGGAGGTATTTTGAAACCTGAGTGTTTTGTTAGAAAGAAAGTCAGCTGGGCAAGGCACAGGTAACCAAAACACACTGATGGGAGAGAAAGAGTGAAAGAAGTATTTGTCATAAGCATTGCCACAGAGAAAATCCCTTCTTATTTCAAGGACAGTGTGCTTGGGGACTAATTTGGTTAGTTGCCATATCAGCTGCAGTTTGGAAACGTAATTAACAACTGTGCATGGAAATAATTAATCCCGTGCTCTTGGGGGAAATTTATAGCGAAATGTTGTTTTTCAGAACAGACAATGGAGGATTATGTTTGGGGATTCAGACATCTGTAAACATCACTTGAAAAGGAGAAACTTCTAGGTCAGGGACACGATGGAACGAGTTTTCATGTTGCTTGTGTGTCTTGCTTCAAGCGATGGACAGAAGGTACACTAACTACACACACCCTAAAACCACAAAAGATCTCTGCTCTAGAAAAGCAAAGCATCCACAAATATCAGGAAACCCCTCTGAAATCTAAGGGCAGGTAATACTGTTCTCTTATTTGGGTTTGGTTTAAATCACAAA
The DNA here is from genome assembly GCA_949820135.1 of Sylvilagus floridanus. Taxonomy (NCBI): domain Eukaryota; kingdom Metazoa; phylum Chordata; class Mammalia; order Lagomorpha; family Leporidae; genus Sylvilagus; species Sylvilagus floridanus. The sequence continues at coordinate 58,758,863 of OX463235.1, forward strand.
AGCAAAATCCTTCCACAGAAGTCTTTGTGTACATCAAAGGTTTTATCAGTAGGAAACGGATGCTTCTTTCTACATCTGAGAATGACAATGTACGAATCTGAGGACACTAGAAATTCTCTATGGCGCAGATTTCCTGATTCTTAGCCATTTACCACCATTCTTAGCCTTTTATTGAACATATGGTGATTTTATTCCTGATTTTCCTGAACCTCATATTTTTTTATCACAATATCAAGTTCCTGGTTCCAAAGCGATGGCTCTGATTACTTCATGTCTCCTCCATGATAGATGATGTAGACCTGGAGTTTCCACAAAGCAGAGGGTTTCATTTGCTGGTTCCTTTCTCTTAAAATGAGATGCTTAGTAAATGGAGATAAATCCTCTTTCGGAGGTTTCTGCACCAAGTTTCTGAACATTTTCTGCATCTCCACTCCTACCCCTCTCAAACTCCACAAAACAGACATCTCATCATATCCACTTGCTGCTTCAAGTTTCCAATGCATTTTGTCATGAGAGACTCCTCAGCACAGCATAGAAAATCTTTGCGATCTGATTCTTGCCTCCCTCTTTGAGGCCACTCTATTCAACCATTTATAAATCTAAGTTACTCTCACGGACAACCAATGAAACTTTTCTCTCTCACTGCTATATGCTGAGCCTTACATAGTTTCTCACCCCCTTCTAAGAGTAGGCTGATTCTTCTGTATTTTCATGATCCCCTTTATTTTCATCCCCCCATGGAATGCCTCCCAGCTATCTGCCTACCTTAAATCTGGCCAGGTAGTCCACTCATGTGCTTTTAAGGAACTCTGCCTCTGACTTGCAATAACCTTTAGGTATTAAACATTTAATATACATTGTATTATGCATTTCCTACCAATTTGCAAACTATGGAGAATATGTATATTTTCTGTCTCATTCCATATATAGACTATTTCCTCACTTAAAGGAGATATTCAATCAATGCTGGTTGAAACAACTAAAGAGTACAGTCTCATAGGAGATACAGTTGGGGACCTGGGACAGGACCATAAAACCCTGACAAATGTTGCTGAATGCCTAGGAGCAACTAGAAAACTCCTGGTAGGAGCTGTTTCCCTCTTCAGATACATTTTGTATTGTCCTTTCAAGTGTCATCACCCCCACCTCAAAGTGGAAGTCAAATCAAAACACCTTGCCCATTGTTGCTGGTACAGGAGTGAAGGGGGTGTGACTTCAGGTCACATCCCTTCTTTGAGGGAGGCTCTCTCCCAATCTAGGAAACCGCACTGACAGTGGCAGGACACATCTCCCTGGGGCTCAGCCAGCCCCTCTGCAGGGAAGAGGTAGAGGTGGGGAGTGGAAGCAGACTCGGCAACAACGTGGTTGCTTGTTCTCTCTTCTTTTTTCCCAGATATGAGAATATATCCATTTTTACTCTACTCCAGGAACACTAGGCAATTCTATTCTGAAGATTCAGTACGCAGCATCACATAAAGATATGACTTGTAAATTTTCATTCAAGAAATTTGTGTGAATCAAGCTGAAGTTTCATTGGTGAGGCAACAAGTGGTAGGCAATTGCCATCATTTAAAAGTGCTATGGATAGGAATCAAAAGTGAGGCAGGGAAAATTTATGGCATTTACTCATAATAAGAACGAGAATCCATAACAGTCAGATGCCACAAGTTACCATGGAACTAGTTAAGAAATCTGCAGAAGTCTTTGACTTTCATCAAAGGCCAACTAAAAACACAAAATATAATTTTTGGGGAGATGGCATTTTGGTGCAATGGGTTAAGCCACCTTTTGTAATGCTGGCATCCCTTATTAGAGTGCCAGTTAAAGTCCTGGCTGTTCCACTTCTGAACCACCTGTCTGGGAAAGCAGCAGACGATGGCCTAATTATTTGGGCCCCTGCCACAGACTTGGGAGACCCACACGGAGTTCCTGGCTCCTGGCTTCTGCCCAGCCCTGCCCCAGCTATTGTTGCCATTTGGGGAATGAACCAGGAGAAAGATGATTGATCTTTCTCCTACCCTCTGTCAACTCTGCCTTTCAAATAAGTAAAATAAGTGTTAAAAAATACAATTTTTAAAATTTAATTCTTTATACAGGTTCATTTGTTTCTCATTTTGGATTTGAAAATTCCTCATTAGAAGTAGCAAAATGAAAACTTTAGCAATGTAGCTGCAAGAAAGCATTTATCTAAGAACGATTTGTCATCCACATGGAAAACAGATACAAGAAAACTATGTTAGCCACAACAATATTTTTTAAAAATCAATAAAGAAAATACAAATATATTATTTAAATACCACAATCATTACAAAGAAAAAACATTTAAAATCATATAGTGAAAGAAATGCCAGATATAGACAATTTTAATAATGACAGTGAGAATATAATTTTGAAATATTTAAATAAAAGATCAGCTTCTGTTATTTAGAAAATCCACTTAGAGCACATATATCCCTTAGCATGGTATGCCCACAAGCAATGCTGAAATATATGAATCTCTTAGTGACTGTGCATTACAGCCACCCCAGCACAGAAGTGTACTCAAAATTGAAGCAGGCGCCATCACAGAGAATAGCATTATTTCTAAACATACAGCATCCATTTTATAGGAAATAACTGCACTGATGTTAGGTTATTCGTTTAAATTTACTTCTGCAAACTATCTTTTTGTTACTCAGTATTTCCAGAACAACCTTTCACTGATGTGCTAAATAATATGCAAACTATGAACATGAGATTGAATTTCAAAACTATTTGTTTCACTTAGAATCCAACTGTCATCCCTTTCAAGACTTCCTGAGAACTACAGAGTTATCACTCCCCAGGCCTTCCAAAGTCTTGAAAATGTATTTAATCTCAACCTACAACATTCAAATTCATTCACTGTAATTGCTTGCTAATGGATATCACAGCTGCAAATTAAACTAAAATGGTGTTTAGATGTAATAGATCAATTGGTCAGATTAAAGGATATTATCAAAAAAGCATCAGAAACCTGATAAGGATGATAAGGAACAACTGAAGAGATTTGAAAGGATTAACTTACTCCATGAAAATGTACCTCTGATCTTAGAAAGCTTGGAATCTATTACATTCAGGGCCCCCATGCAGGAAGTCAGCAGTTGCAAATTGCCACTTAGTTTTACAAAGTAAAGGTCAGGTAAAGAGAGCAGACAGCACTAGACATCAGAGGAGCTAGAATATGTTAAGTAGAAAAAACCCTGTAGCATTAGATCTTAAGGTTAGTATCCATTTAACTCATTCAAAAGTAAAAAGATCCTGTGATGCCAACCAAGCATTTTATTCCCACATGCCAGGAAGGCTAGACAAGTGGCTAAAAGCCACTCAGCCTGTTAACTGGCTTACCATTCATACTTCCCAGCGCTGGGCTCATGCCATCAGAGAACTGATTTACATGTGCTATCTGGGAAAACATTTATTATATATATGTTCTCTCTATATATATATGTTTTATATATTATATATGTTTTATATATTATATATATATATGTTTTATATATATATATAACAATGATCTAATGGAAATACAGAAAAGGATGCTCTATGGAACAATCTCTTCTGTCATGTATTCAGAATAATACTAAAACTACAAATTAGTTAGCAACCAAAGTTCTGTGTGACTAGAGCCCATCTGATTAGAGAAGAAGCCATTCAAATGAAGAAAACTCCACCTCCCCTATCACCCGTGACAAATGCATAATTGCTTGGCTCTTTTCAACATCCTGTCCCACTCACTTACTATCATACAGTAAAAGAATCTGAGATTCTGTATTTTAATTCCCACAGTCCTGAGCAGAATATCAATAAAGGCATGGGAGAAAAGCACATATGTTCCCCATCCTACTTCTCTGAATTTTAGCACAATGAGATTAACTCAGGAGAACCCAAGGAGTCTTCCCTTTCTTTCTCATCTCTAGATTACTTCTGTAGCTACTTAGCTTGTACTGCAATGTAGGTCAGCGACACCATCAGAAGGTTTTCTCTAACATAATGATCTGCTTTGGAGAAAGAAAGAAGGAAAGAAAGATGCAGAGACAGGGTTTACATCAGTCAGGAGGATTCAGGAACTGCAGATAAAAAAAACTTTCTCCTCCTAATGTCTATGTCTGGATAAAGATCAAATAGCAGCACTGAATGCTAAGCTGTCTCTTGACAATATAAAGTTCTGTTTAAATGGCACTTAGGACATGATACAATAAATGGTTCCATTGACTAAGCACCAGCTCTCTGGATTACACCTGTCCTTCAAGAGCCCCTAGACCCTCCTGTCTGGCCCTCCCCTTTGAGTCCAGATAATGAATTTGCAGATCCACACAAGAAAAGTGATTTTTCGTGGCTGGTGATTTCTGCTGTGGTCTTGCAGGATTTTCACTGCAATGTAAAACAGAGTTTCTGACCACTTAGAGTCATTAAGGCTCCCTGGAAACTTTCTGCAAGGGTAGTGATATTAACAGCAATTGCCCTGGCCAGATTCCATTCCAAGTAATTGCATGCACCAGGCGGTTCGTTACAAAAGCCACTTCCCAAGCAGTCTTCTTCAGCATCTCTGCCAGTAATACCCAGCAGCTGGGTCAAAACAGAATTTCGGAAGTAAAGCCATTTGGAGACTCCATTTAAACAGCCCCGATCACCACAGCCTCCTTTGTCATCTGCAATGATTCCCTCTTTATGTTGCAATGTCAAAAAAGTCTTGTCTTCTTCCCATTGTCCAAGATCCAGTTTAAACCACTTCTCTTCCAAAGAATCCTTCCAAAAGCCTGTTCTGTTGGGATCAATTGTATCTTCTCCCATTTGCTTTACCTGGAGTAGTGCAGTTTCTGAATATTGAATTAAACTCGATAAGTGCACATCCTTTTGTATTTCTGACTTCCTGCCATTCACTCCCACACAATGAGCTAACAAGATAACTGTCGTTATCTGTGTTCGCAGAAGCAGAAAGATACCCAAAGCTGTATGGTTTTGCATGTATATGGGAAAATGTATTGAAGGCAAAGTGACCAGACAGCTTTCCTTAGCTGGGGTAGTAATTAAAACCAGAAGATCCTGTGGCTTACATCACAGTTAGAGATCTCTGCTTTTACTTTTTCTCAAATTCCTTCTACTCCAGAGTGGCAAATTCTGTATATAAGTCAAAATAATGACTGCAAGATGTAAGTCTCTAAGAATTTATTCCCTATAGCTTTTGTTTTACATCCATCCATGTTTCTCCATACCTCAAACAATGCCTCTTCCAAAAACAAATGCACCTTTTACCCTGGAGTGATGGTTTTCCATAGATGCGACTTGGAAATAATTTATTAATTGGATCTTATATTCAAGTCTGGCTGCTCCACTTCTTTTTAAGATTAATTTATTGATTTGAAAGGTGGAGTCACAGAGAGGCAGAGAGAGAGAAAGGGAGAGACAGAGAGAGAGGTCTTCCATCTGTCGGTTCACTCCCTAAATGGCCGTTTGAACCTGGGCTGATCCGAAACCAGGAGGCAGGAGCTTCTTCTGGGTCTTCCACGCGGGTAGGGTTCCAAGGACTTGGGCCATCTTCTACTGCTTTCCCAGGTCATGGCAGAGAGCTGGATCAGAAGTGGAGCAGCCAGGTCTCGAACAGACATCTATATGGGATGCCAGCCCTGCAAACAGTGGCTTTACCCACTACTCTACAGTGCCGGCTTCTGCTCAGATTCTGATCCAGTTCCCCGCTAATGGCCTGGGAAAAGCAGCAGAAGATGGCCCATGAGCTTGGGTCCCTGCATCCACATGAGAGAACTGGGTAAAGCTCCTAGCTCCTGGCTTTGGCCTGGCTGAGCCCTGGCCATTGTGGCCACCTGGGCAGTGAACCAGTAGATTTAAGATCTCAGCTCTCCCTCTCTGTCTGTAACTCTGAATTTCAAATTAATAAATCTTTTAAAAAATTGATCTTGTACATAAACCAAATTTTTCAAATCCACTTTGCTACAAATTTTCTAAGCAGAAAATAAACTTGGTTTCTCATCAGTTCTGTCAAATTCAACACATTTTTGTTAAGCAAAGACTTCCTAAAGTACCGTCATAGACCATCTTTCTTAAGAATTGAGAAGAAAGGCCGGCGCCGTGGCTCAACAGGCTAATCCTCCGCCTTGCGGCGCCGGCACACCGGGTTCTAGTCCCGGTCGGGGCGCCGGATTCTGTCCCGGTTGCCCCTCTTCCAGGCCAGCCCTCTGCTGTGGCCCGGGAGTGCAGTGGAGGATGGCCCAAGTGCTTGGGCCCTGCACCCCATGGGAGACCAGGAAAAAGCACCTAGCACCTGGCTCCTGCCATCGGATGAGCGCGGTGCGCCGGCCACAGCGCGCCATCCGCGGCAGCCATTGGAGGGTGAACCAACGGCAAAGGAAGACCTTTCTCTCTGTCTCTCTCTCTCACTGTCCACTCTGCCTGTCAAAAAAATAAATAAATTAATTAATTAATTAATTAAAAAAAAAAGAATTGAGAAGAAAAATTCTCCTCTTTTGCAATTGTAAGTTGAGTTTTTATTCAACAGGAGCTTCTGAATTTAACCAATGGATTTTGAGTTTGGAAAAGGCAAAACCTAGCACTAGATAAAATCTTGGTGCTGAGGGCTAGTTATTTCATTTAGGGCTCACCACACCCTTCATCCATGCTATTGTTTCCACTGCAGAGGGAAGTGCACACTCAAACTTGCACACCAGTGTTCCCGAGGCTGAAATCTGAGTGGAGCCTGACTGCCCCAGAATCTATGCCCTTGACCAAGGTTCAGCACAGCCGAAATGCAGGTAGAAGGAAGTCAACCACATTCTCAGATTCATTCAGCTCTTTCACCCTGCCACAGACTAGTGGTCACACCGCTTTTTCCTGTTTCCTTACAAAACTTTAAAGCTAAATCATAAGAGCAAAAGGAAATAAAAAGGGTATTGAACTTTTTCAGGGGAAAGGCAAGAGTGTCTCATAGCAGTTGTCTGTTTTACTTCCAGTCATAAAGAAAAGAAGATGTGAGATGCAATTCAAGATGTCAAACTCACATACAGTCTGCACTTTTATTTTATTTTTTTACCAAGACAGTATCTCCTTTTATTTATTTATTTTTTTATTTTTCAGTGTGTTTAGGGACCATACAGGCATACAATTAAAAAAAAAAAAAAAAAAAAAGCTCCCAGACTAAAAGGCTCCTCCAAGTTCTTGGACATTGGAATTGAAGCTTGACCTTGGGCTTGGCACAGGGACAGATGGAGCCAGGGATGGAGGAACTGACTGCTCTCTTGGCTGAGATGCTCTGTAGCCAGGCTTCCCTTTGGAGAAAACAGCATGATCTGATCTGCACAGTTCTCCCAGGAAGGCCCTCTCCTGTGCCAGGATGCCCTGAGAGCTCTGTTCAATTCCACTTGTCACTGCAGGAACTTGAAAGACATGACAACCAGACTGCAGAATGGAGATGAGTGACAACCCAGCTTTGGCAGCATTATGGCTAGGGAAGGCTGCGCTGCTGAGTGAAAAGGGAGGGGCTCAACGAGCAGGCATCTGGTGGTACCCAAACCATTTACTCTTCCAGTAGCTCTACAGTCTTCATAGACTCCTGGATGAAACTATAGAATGTATCTGGTAGACCGATATTAAGGAGAAAGAACCCTCTATTCATTCATATCTGCCTCTCCAAATAAGAGGTTTTTTATTTATTTTATTTGTTCATTTTTTAAAAAGATTTACTTATTTATTTGAAAGTCAGAGTCACACAGAGAGAGGAGAGGCAGAGAGAAAGAGAGGTCTTCCGTCCGATGGTTCACTCCCCAGATGGCCACAACGGCCGGAGCTGCACTGATTCGAAGCCAGGAGCCAGGAGCTTCTTCTGGGCCTTCCATGTGGGTGCAGGGTCCCAAGGACTTGAGCCATCCTCCACTGCTTTCCCAGGCCATAGCAGAGAGCTAGATTGAAAGAGGAGCAGCCGGGACTAGAACTGGTGCTCATATGGGATGCTGGAGCTTCAGGCCAGGGCGTTAACCCACTGTGCCACAGTGCCGACCCTTCTTTATGTTTTATTATTTCATTTTAAAGTACAGCTAGTGCCTGTGGATGGGAGAGGAGAGGCACTATAATCATGAAACTAAAGAATGTCCACTGTTGTTGCCATCTTTATTTGGGAGGTAGGAAGACTCAACTTCAAAGACAGACAATGGTTTATTCAATAGGTAATAGCTCACCCATCCAAGCTGCCTTAAAGCTGTCCTTTCAATAGCCCAAGCTCATTCACTTTTCGGACAATGACACATGTTAGAAATTATTCTAGAATTGGTTTATTTTTAATACCTGCATCTTTTATATTTTTTTTCATGTTTCTCTCTGCAGAGCTCTCTGAATAGCAGTTGGTGTCTAATAAGCCTGTATGGGATGCCTGTGTTATATATCAAGACAGAGCCACTTGCTGTGCCAAGGAATGAAGAAAGAACCCTGGAAAAATGGAGTAAAACTTTCAAAAACCAAAATTCCAACAAGCCTTCCTCCCTGGGCTAAACAAAGGCCTTTGCACACACCATAGTAATGGCACCCTAGGGCTCTGCAAGCTTCAACTGCTGGCAAGCGTGCTATGCCAGAAATGAACTGAGAATCACTGATTCCAGCCCTGATGTACCCACCTTCCCTGTGGCGGAGTGGCAGGCACAGGGGCTACAGCTGCCTGTACCTTGTGCTTTCCTAATCTACAGCTAAAGGCTTTGGCCACTTAAATTTGAAAGATATCTTGAGTATGTCCACATGCTCTCTAACCCTCACCCAACCCAGCAGTCACACGCACAATACAGCTGTCTTTCTGGGAGAAAGAGAATGATCCCCAGATTTATGTCTCAGAAACAAATGGAGAGAAATCCTCTAATTCCAAACCAAATCGTCTACTGTCCAGTAGAGGGCAGCTGATTACAAACATATAACTCCAGTATTTTATACTTGCATCACCAACACCAAGAGCTTTACTTATTATTTATTTTTATAAAGAAAAATGAAACAGCTTCATTGAAAATTATGTCTTCCTGTTAGCAAAGCTCAGCTCTGTTCAGCAAAGTACAGACTTTTTTCTACATGTATTAGAATTCTGGGGAGATGGAAAGGTGGCACATGATTGTTAGAATGCAGATTCTCTGTGCACTGATCCAGAACTTCTGAAAAATAAGCCCTCAGAATCTATATTTTAACAGGCTCTATAGATAATTTTTATATATTCTGAGGTTTAAAAGTAAAAAAAATTTTCCCCTTTGTTCCTGAAGAGCAGCTGTGTATATTGGGAAAAGCCAAAAGTATCAAAATATTTGGGCTACAATAGTCTGCTATTAATGACTACAAAACAAAAAATTGCTGTTATTGCTTGTTCCTTGAGCACATGCTAGTATCTTCCATGCACGCTGAGGGAGGTCGTACTCTTCAGTTACTCTGTAGGAGTCTGGAGGCAGGACTGTGGCACAGTGGGTTACGTCAGCACTTGGGATGCCAAGATCCTATGTTGTAGTCCAGGCTCTTCAGGTTCAGATCCAGCTTCCTGCTAATGCACCTGGGAAGGCAGCAGATGATGGCCTAAGTATTTGAGTTCCTGCCACCCATGTGGGACACAACGATAGAGTTTTTGGCTCCTGGCTTTGGCCTTGCCCAGTCCCAGTGATGCAGGTATTGTGGGAATGAATCAGTAGATGGAAAATTGATCCATCCCTATCTTTCTCTCTCTGTCTCCCCACTCCCTGCTCTGTGCTACTCTCCCTCTCAAGTAAATAAATAAATACATCTTTAAAAACAATGCAGGGAATGTGAATGTTAATCCTGAAACTTTGAGACAATCTCCGTCTGGCCAGGTCCCTGTGCAGTTACCAACTACATGAACAGGACAATTCACTATCTGAATTTAAGATCCTCAACTTTAAAATAAAGTCTATATTCTAGTGGTTTCAGAGTTTTGTTTTGCTTCCACAACAACTATCATCATGCATGGGAATGTTGTCAGTACAATTCACATACAAGCACTGATTTGAGAAGCAAGAACAACTGCTGCTCTGTTTCTTCTATGAGATGTGTCTGGGTTACTTCAATTCCAAGTCAGCTTAGTAGGCATCCCCAGCTCCAATTTAGGTCTAGTTGTAAGTAACTGCCTTTCTAATATTTCTCTTTATATCTTTCTTTCCCATAGTTTAAACAGTTTTTTTATATGTTTGATGGATAAAGGAGATGGAGAAAAGGAGGGAGCTTTTAATAGGTTTGGTGTGTCCAATATTTAACAGAGTAAATAATGTGTGAGTGTGTATATGCATGGGTTCCTCCTTTTGCTACAAAGGAAATTGCTTGGAAAAAGAGTATCTCTTTTCTAGGAAATAGAGAATGCTAGTACCAACAGCTTCAATGATGATACATCTCAAAGACTAAAGGTAACTGTCAAGCCACAATGTTTAACAAGAATCTAAGAATAAAGTCATACAAAAGCAACAGCAAGTTCTGCCCATCTATTTGGATGCAATGATGGAAGAGCCATTTATCAGTTGTGACTTCTCCCAGAAGCATGATTCAGAATGATGGAATCTATCTGCAAGGAGATCCTTACACTAAACTATGGCCAGTTGCATCATTTCTTGTGCCACCGGCCACAGGTGCGAGAAGTAGGATAGATATGTTTCTGATATGCGTTTCCTCCAGTGCAAATAAACTACCCAGATATAGAAATGAAGATCGTGAATAAATAGAGACAGCTTACTAGGCTTTCAGGAAAATATAAAAGCAGAGTAAAAAATTATGCCCAGTTAGAGGACAGGCATGTCAGAGTTGAAAAGTACTATGAAGGCCATTTTGTCCTTCTTCCCAGCATTGAAATCTACCCTGATTACTGTTGGCTATTCTAATCTTAGAGATATTGAAAAAAAATCCACTAACTTCTTTTCATGCTTCTATTCATCCACTTATTAATCATTTTATTAGTAGATACTCCTCAAATTCTTCCTAGAAGCCAGTACCAGGATCTGTAGTTAAAATGAAGTTTTCTTGGGACCCTCTATATGAAGCCCCTTTTAAGTTTAGAAAAGCATCATGCTTATCCTATAAAGCTGTCAAGGCTGTTATTAGGAAAGGATTAGTCGGAGGCAGAATGATTTATAAAAGCAGATTTAAAATGCGACATACAGTTTGCCTTTGCATTTTCTGTGTGCCTTGCATTTTATCTGAGATTACATAATTCATATTTAAAACATGAAATTCACTGAAGATCTATCGAAGAATCAGCACTTAGCCTAAGAGCCCTAGTGAAAGTATCTCCCACAAAAGAAATCTAGATCACTGTTTAAAAAATAGCAAACTGACAGAGGGATCTGAGACCAGAATTGCAAAAACTGGGTTCTTCTTCAATACCATCAGTCACTAACTAGGTCTCAGGTATAAAACAACAATGCTGTAAACTCTCCTGCCCATACCAGTTTTGCAGTAAGGATGAGATGCTATGCACATATACATATGCATTTCTGTGATCACTGTGACAATATACTATGTCGTAAACACAGAAGGTGGTCTTATCCCCTCCTTCACATAAATGATTTTTAGAAAGGAAGGAAGGGAGGAAGTAAGGGAAGGAGACGGCAGGGATGACAAAAGAAATAAAGGAAAATGAACTAAGCAGTGGTAGATAGGTAATATCCAACTTTCACATCATTCTCTCCCACTTATTTATTTCAGAGTTCCTTATAATTCCCTGGAGTCAGGTTTGTATGGGAGGAACATAATGAACCATGGGCAAAACTCTGTATTTGTAATAAATGGTGCCAAATGGTTTGGACTTGATAATCTTCTGGGCTTTAGCCTATATGCGTAACCAGCGTCCATTGGTTGCTGGGTAATGAAGTGCTGACTTGGATCTCCAGGGAGCCAGATGGCTTCCAACTCACCATGTTACACTCCCAGTCTGCCCTATCAAGGACTGTGGGGTGGGAAAAGTGAAATGTTGCAGGTCTTGGGAAATTTTAAGCCCTCATACAAATATTATCTCCACAGGTCTATAAAATTTCACATAGCAAAGAGGGAGGAAAGGGGGAGTAATATAACTGCAGGAACCATTTTCTCCACAGATCAAAGGAAGAACTGCATTCTGTCAGTCTAGCTGCCAGCACTAACGGTGCAGGGAAGAGGTGGGAGAACCATTTTTTCATGAGGAGGATAGTACTGTCTAGCTTCAATCTGCTTAGATCTGGAATTTTAAAGCAAATGGAGAAAGGCAGATTTAAAGCTCTATTTACTTTTTGCAAACTGGGACTTCTTGTCTCAATCTGAGTATAGTCAGACTTTTTACTGGGGCCACTGTGCTCATACTAAGATCATTCTACTTAAATTACTTGGTTGGTAGACTTTGGGTTCAAAGTCCCTGAAAATGTCCACAGCATCATACCCCTAGCAGAACAGAAGATGGGACAAAGAGTTAAAGTGTAAAAAGACTACAAAGGTGACGATATGACTTTGAATGCATTTCCATGTTCACTCTCCTAAATTAGCACATCTACAGATTACTATTTAGTCAGAAACACCAACTTTCCCATGGATGAACATCTGTGATTTTAAACAAACTACATCCAATTCTAAATGCCCTGATCCCAAATTTGATTATAGGGAAGGAATATAAATTTACCCAAAAGTCTACCATCCTAGCAAGGTAGTGGTAACTGATATAATTTGACAGACAGAAGGCCTCCTGCCTGACTGTCCACACTCTGGGATTAGTCTTCAGCAGTCAGCCACAGAGAAGGTCCAGCTATGCCTAGGGCAGAATGGTCCTGCAGGAAGTAATTTGAGAGCTCTGCTGCTAGGTGAATCTGGGGTAAACCTGCAGGCAGTGTCCCAATGTTTTCCTAATTATTTTATTTATGTACTCTTCATTTATATTGACATAAAAGCTCACTTACTTGGAAACTATTGTCAATGCTGGTGGTCTGCCCTTTCTTCTTCCTGAGAAAGCATCCATTAGCATTTACAGGTCATTCTTCTTGTATGGAGAAGCAAAGACAGAGGATGACAAAGAATGCATCCCACCAGTTGCACTGGGCATTGAGCCAGAATTACAGCAAGCATCCCAGGGGTAAGAAACAATAGATTTTAATTGGTGCCGAGGGGAAAAGGTCAGTGCTCTTGGAACAATGGGCATCTATGGTAGTATTTGCTGGAGTCCTCAATGGGAGTCTGTAAATATCAGCAATGCGCATCCAAAAGGAAGCATGAAGAGCTGGGGCCCAAGGAACAAAGACAGATGAGTCAATAAACAAAATATGTAAATCCCTTGGTTAAATAATACAGAAATACAGCAGAAGGTCTAGATTCACACACACATACCACCCAACATAAATTCAAATGAAAGTGGATTGCTTCCAGTAGCAGGTAAATGCTTCTGAAGATCCAGTAATTCTGTCTCCAGCATAAGGGAGATCTTTTCCTAGAAGGTCAGCAATACAGACGTTAACTGTTGGGTCAAATTGGATGGGTTTGTCTCCTAGGAAAAGCTACATTGCTCCCAGTGAGATGTCTTTAAAAGTTGTGGAGGGGCCGGCACTATGGCAAGGTGGGTAAAGCTGCCGCCTGCAGTGCTGGCATCCCTATTGGTGCTGGTTCAAGTCCTGACTGCTCTAATTCCCATCCAACTCTCTGCTAGGCCTTGGAAAGCAGTGGAAGATGGCACAAGTCCTTGGGCCCCTGTACCCGCAGGGGAGACCCAGAAGAAGCTCCTGGTTCCTGGCTTCGGATTGGCACAGCTCCAGCTGTTCTGTTGGTCTAGATGTCTATTTTGTGCTAGTACCAGGATGTTTTGAGTATAACTTACCTGTATTATGTCCTGAAATCTGGCATTGTGATGCTTCCAATTTTGTTTCTGTTGTTTCAGGTTGATTTAGCTATTCAGGGTTTCTTTGTGCTTCCGTAAGAATTTTAGCATTTTTGGGGCCGGCCCTGTGGTGCAGCAGGTTAATGCCTTGGCCTAAAGGGCCGGTGTCCCATATGGGTGCCGGTTTGAGACCTGGCTGCTCCACTTCCAATCCAGCTCTCTGCTGTGCCTGGGAAAGCAGTGGAAGATGGCCCAACTCCTTGGGCCCCTGCACCCGTGTGGGCGACCAGGAAGAAGCTCCTGGATTGGCGCAGCTCAAGCTGTAGAGGCCATCTGGGGAGTGAACCATCGGATGGAAGACCTTTCTCTCTGCCTCTCCTCTCTCTGTGTAATTCTCACTTTGAAATAAATAAATAAATAAATCTTTTTTTTTTAAAAAAGAATTTTAGCATTTTTATGTGTTCTGGAATCACTGTATTTCCTCTAGACTTTCTAATTTGTTGGCATAAAGCTGTTTGTAGTAATTCCTGATGATTTTTTTTATTTCTGTAGTATACATTGTTATACCCCCTTTTTCTTCTAAGATTTTATTTGGGTTTGTCCCTCTTTTTTTTTTTTTTTTTTTTGGTTAGTTGGGCCAATGGTATATCAATTTTGTTTATTTTTGCAAAAAAACTAGCTCTTTATTTCACTGATATTTTGTATTTTTTTTGTTTCTTCTCTAAATTTTAATTATTTTTCCTGCTACTAATTTGGGGTTTGGTTTGTTGTTGTTTTCTGAGGTTCTTGAGATGCATTGATAGCAAAAACAGACAAATGAGATCATACAGAGCTAAGAAGTTTCTGCACTGCAAAGGAAACATTCAGCAAAGTTGGGAAGCAGCTAACATAACAGGAGAAAATATTTGCAAACTACGGAACTGATAAAGGATTAATATCCAGAGTTTAAAAAGAGCCCAGAAACTCAACAACAACAAAACAAACAATACAGTTAAGAGAAGGGCAAAGGACTTGAACAGGCATTTTTTCAAAAGAGGAAATGTGAATGGCCAACAGACACAAGAAAAATGCTCAGGATAACTAGCCATCAGGGAAATGCAAATCAAAACCATGATGAGGTTTCATCTCACCCCACTTAGAATGACTCATAAACAAATAAAAAAACAATAAATGTTGGCAAAGATGTAGGGAAAAAGGTACCCTAGTACACTGTTGATGGGAATGTAAACTAGTATAGCCATTGTGGAAGACAGTATGGAGATACCTCAGAAATCTGAAAAAAAGATCTACGGTATGACCTAGCAAACCTACTCCTGGGAATTTACTCATAGGAAATAAAATCAGCCTATGGAAGAGTTACCTGCACCCCATGTTTATAGCAGCTCAGTTCACAACAGCTAAGATACAGAATCAGCTCAAATACCCATCAACTGATGACTGGATAAAGAAAAAGTGGTATATATACACTACGGAATATTACTCAGCCATAAAAAGAAGAATGACTTTCTGCCTTTCACAGCAAAATGGATGCAATGGGACAGCATTATACATTCTGAAATAAGCCACTCCCAAAAGCAAATACCATATGTTTTCCCTGATTTGTGTAACGTATAGAGTACAAAAAATACAATGTACAGGAGAGAATCTGACATTCTGCAATCTGACAATTGTTTTTCAGCCCTTGTCTGATCTGTGGAGATGCAGGGTTTTTTTCTTCTTACTATTTGTTGAATTCTTTATTTAGGATAGAGTTAATCTTATTAGTAGAAAATAAACTGAAAGTAGATCATTGTAAAAAATTAAAGAATAAGGAAGGAAGGAGGAGGGAGAGTAGGATTGTGGGCAGGACGGAGGGTAGGGTGGGGAGTATCACTATGTTCCTAAACCTGTGTATATGAAATACAAGATATGTTCACTTAAAAAAAAAAAAAAAAACAGTTGTGGAGAAAAAGCTGCAGTACCAGCTATAGGAACTCCAGAGGCCCTGGTTGTTCTGACTCCCACACAGTGTTTGGCTGCTCATTTTACTGCTACATTTCACTCCATTCTGCTCATTTCCCTGCCTCTCCCTATTCCACTTCCTGTACTGACCCAGAGGGCCTCCTTGGCATCCAATAATTTTACAGAGACTTCATTTATTTTCTTTCTTCTATTTAGCTTGTTTATTTGAGAAGCAGGGACAACTGAAGAGGAGGCAGAAAACAAGGAGTGGGAGAGAGTAATGGAGGAGGGAAGAGGAAAGGCAAGAGAGATCAGGAGATAGAGACAGAGAGAGCGAGAGAATATGAATGAGACCTTGCATCCCTTCATTCACTTTCCCAAACCTGGCAACAGTCCTGGGGCTAGAACCAGGCTTGAGCTAGAAGCTTAACACTCAATCCCAATCCAGGTTTCCCAAGTGGGTGACAAGAACCCAATTACTTGAGCCATCACTGCTGTCTCCCATGGTTTGCACGGGCATGATGCTGGATTCAGGCACTCATGTGTGGGATGTAGGCATCTGAACTGAAAGGTTAAATGTTCACTCCCAGGGGCTGAAGTAGAATACAGGTTAAAACTGATTAGCTTTCTAGAAAACCAAACCACGCCTTCACTATACCCCGTGTGATCTCATGCCCCTACCTGGCCACACCTGGGTGCCCACCAGCCAATCAGGTTAATTAACCACCCCCCTTTGGAAGTGGGTTAAAAGCCTGGGACAAGGTGTGTGCTGGCCCTTCTCTCTTTGGCCCTAGCCTCTTTCCAGGAGGGGGCTTGCTGTAGCCCTGCACCTCCAGGCCGCATGGCCTTTGTGCCATGTGCTCTAGGCTTCCTGGCCTAGATGCTCCTCTACGTGGCTGGTTCCTGGTGCTCGGTATGAACCCAGATTTACCTATCTCTCTTAATAATGCTCTCACTCTCCTATGCATCTTTCTCACTAAATAAAGGTTTAAAATGTACCATGCTGCCTTGTTTATCTGTGCTGGTATTTAGAATTCTCTGAATATTAGGCAAGAACCTTCTTGGGCCTATTAATATTGGGGATTTATTAATAAGCATATGGTGATATCATATGGCACCCCGAATTCAGGTAGCATACGTGGCACCCCAAATAGCACTTCTGGGGAACTTTAAGGGGCCACATTTTTGTATAAATTTTAGAGGGTCATCTCCAATTTCAGGACTATCATTTCTTTTTAAGATTTTTGTATATATGTATGTATGTATTTGAAAGGCAGGGCTAGAGAGAGAGAGAAACAGAAAGAGACAGAGAGACATAAAGAGAGAAAGAGAAGGAGAGAGAGGAGACAGAGAATCTTTCATCCACTGGTTTATCCCCTAAATGGCCATAATGGCCAGGGCTGGGCACTGGGATTGTAGTCTCTAAATCAACAACTATGATAAATGGTGTATCAAAGGAGCAGTTGATAAGCTTAGGAGTCAAAGAGTAGGATGTGTAATAGATAGTATCCAATTATTAGGAGTTCAGGAAATGAAAGGTTTAGGTTCTGTGCCAACCTACACTGCACATTCATTTCTATCAACATCTTTTCTCCCTTCAATCTGTGAGCTCTCTGTTATGTATGTTATTATTCCTACTGCCCAGAATTAATGTCTGTTCATCTAAATTCTTTCTTTCTGCTGTGAATGCCATGATACTGTGAGGTGGCAGGTGGACTAATAGGCAGTTAGGTTGAGTCCAGGTCAGAATGAGAAAAGGGGAAGTCTCTTTTAGAGGGTGCAGAATGCATGCTTCTCCCCCAAAGCTGCCTTTAGCAATACAGAAGGCCACATTCCTCTGTTTCCAGTTTTATCCCAAGAACAGCAAGAAGGAGTGATTCCACACTTTTGAGTTTTAGTTTATCATGAGAATATAAAGGAGAAGTTACCAACCACACAATTCTGATGGCTTTTTTGTTTTATCATGAACAAGCTAGATGGGATTAAGATTCTGGTTGATTGTTAGCTGCTGTTCTGTTTATTCCCCACAATTCTGCTTAATCTCAACTCCTCAGGTTTGCCTCTCTTGGAGCTCTCTCCTGGCTGCTGGTGCAGGAGGTTTCTGACTTAAATAAATCTTGCTTTCCTCACTGCCTTGTCTGCATGGTAATTCTTCTCTCACGTGAAAAAGAACTCTGGTTGTCCTAGTTTTCACCATTTTACCATAACAATACTATGTCACACCAGCCTGTTTTATTGACCAAATTAAGTTCTTTCCTATTACAGACCTCCCAAATTCTTTAAGCCTTTGTCAGCCACACCTTGAAACCCATTGCCTTATGTTATTTAAATTGCATTCCTGCAAGGGGATGGTAATCTTTGTAAAGATAGTACAGGGTCTGCTGTGTATCCCGCTTTCCAAGTTGGATCATTCTCTCCCTTTTTGATTTTATCAGTTAGTATTAGCAAACACTAGTTTTGTGTGTGCGATCCCTTTGACTCTTAGACCTATCAGTGTGATCAATTGTGAACTGAAGTTGATCACTTGGACTAGTGAGATGGCATCAGCCCTTAAGGCATTAAGATCTGGCTGAAAAGCCCACGAGAGTATTTTAAGCATGGAAAGCCAAGACACTCTGGGAAAAAAAAAAAAAAGAAGACTTAAATGAAAGATCTCTGTGAGTGAGATCCCAGTGGAAAGAACGGGGCCATCAAAAAAGGAGGTACCTTTCTCTGAAGGGAGGAGAGAACTTCCACTTTGACTATGACCCTGTCAGAATAAGAACAATGTCGGCGAACCCTAAAGGCTTCCATAGCCTTGGCAGCTCCTGACTAGAGCCTAGGGAGATTACTGACGCCATAAACAAGAGTGTCAAATTGTTAAGTCACCAACAGGAGTCACTGTGTACTTACATCTCATGTGGGATCTGTCCTTAATGCGTTGCCCAATGTGAAGTAATGCTATAACTAGTACTGAAACAGTATTTTTACACTTTGTGTTTCTGTGTGGGTGCAAACTGATGAAATCTTTACTTAGTATATACTGAATCGATCTTCGGTATATAAAGATAATTGAAAATGAAAAAAAAAAAAACTTGGTTTTAAATTGGAAAATGCATAGAAAATTAATTAATTTTCAAAAAATATCATGTAGGATCTCTGTCCTTAATGTGCTATACATTGTGATTTAATGCTATAATTAGTACTCCAACAGTATTTCTCACTTTTTGTTGCTATGTGGGTTCAAACTGTTGAAATCTTTACTTAATATATACTAAACTGATCTTCTCTATATAAAGAGAATTGAAAATGAATCTTGATGTGAATGGAAGGTTAGAGGGAGCGGGAAAGGGGAGGGTTGCGGGTGGGAGGGAAGTTATGGGGTGGAGGGAGGAAGCCATTGTTATCCATAAGCTGTACTTTGGAAATTTATATTCATTAAATAAAAATTAAAAAAAAAAGAAGTCAGTGGCTCTTTCTAGCTAATTGATCACTGGGGAAAAAAGGCTACAATATTGCATACCCATGAATAAACATTAAAAGCTATATAAAAAAAATATTACAGGGTTCACACTCCTTTTATATTCACCATTGTACTTGCAAAGAACCAGATACAAACCAGGTGTTCAATAAAATACATGTCAATTGATTTCTCCTAAATATTGTACCTCTACATCTCATCAATAGCTCTGTCGAATCACCTATAATAAACGCTAAATTTATCAAATATATAATAAAGTGAATTTTAATTTTATGGATTCAACATTAGTAATGCCACTACTGCTCATTCATTTTTATAAGACAGGAAACATGTCAGTAAGAAAATAAAATATTTGATTATGTTAACATCATAATTCAAATGAGTTATACAGACATTGGGGGTGTGGTTAATCATTATAGTCAGATATTAATATGAAATTAGTATGCTTTCACAGTCAAAATAGACATGCTTAATCATTTTTATTGACAAATCACTCCAAGTTCTGCAGTGTACAGTACACATGCTGGTTTCTCATGGCTCATATACTGAAAGACAGTTCCATCGTCTTTTTCCCTTCTCTTCTGACAAATATTTGCTTCTCTATGAAACCTTTCTGGAGTCCCCAGAGTTCTATGTACACAGCTATTATGCTACATGCGTTCTACACTATAATGGATTGTTTACACATTCATCTCCTCTCAGACTCTACAATCCTTTTTTTTCTACAATCCTAAGAGCAAGAACAACGTCTTGTGTTTCTATTCTCTTCCTAGTTCTTCAAAAAGATCTAGCACAAAATAGGAATGTTATAACTTCTAGTTGAGTTGACAAATGACGGCAAAACAAATAGCCATATAATTCGAAACAGATAATAACAACAATGAGGCTAGCAGTTATTGAATGCTTGCTTATGGGTCTTTGCTTTTTTTCTCACAGCTGCATTCTGGTGTTGATACAATCATTATATCTTACTTTACAGAGAACATTGTACCAGGGAAAGGTTCAGAGCCAACAAACCAGCAACAACCACCAAAGGACCTAGTCTGATGGCAGTCAACTAGGAAGTAGCTTAGCTGGAATAGAAAGCCAGGCAGATTGTAGGATCCATTATGTTAACCACTCTACCACCACCAATAAGCCACTGAATGAAAATTCACATTAACCACTTTTAATTAAAGTATAGCTCCACAGTGACTCGAAATAGTTGCTGATTGAGTACCTGTCAAGAGCAGAAAATACAAGATTTTGCCCATAAATACTAAAGACCATTCCAAGGAGGGATGGGAGAGTAGCAAAGAGAGGAGAGAGAGTGAGCATGTTAGGGGGTCTGGCACTGCGGCATAGTAGGTAAAGCCAACTTCCTGCAACACTGGTTTTCTTTAAGGGTGTTGGTTCCTGTCCTGGCTGCTCCACTTTAGATCCAGTTCTCTGCTAATGTTCCTGGACAAAGCAGCAGAAGGTGGTTCAAGTGCTTGGGGACCTGCCAACCATGTGGGAGACATGGATGAAGCTCCTGGCTTCGGCTTGGCCCAGCCCTGGTCATTCCAGCCATTTGGGGAATGAACCAGCGCACGGAAAATCTCTCTGTGTGTATCTCCCTCTCTCTTTGAATTATCTTAAATAAATAAATAAATCTTGAGAGGGAGAGAGAGAGAGAGAGGGAGAGAGAAAGAGAGAGGAAGAGAGACAGCATTAAAAGGAGAAAGGTTCACTACGTGCAGGCAGCAGCAGTGACGTTTGAATCTGCCACTGGGGAGCTGGGAAGGCTACATCTAGGCCTGCCACACCTCCACACTTGAATCATAATTGTGTTTTCCTTCCTGGCAAAACCAATTTCAGCTGCAGCCATCAACATCTTTTACCTCTGAAACCACTCAGGGAGAACAGAGATAAGGGTAAATTGCACTCCCTCTGAAAGTCTTAATAAGCTCCTGGTAAATTAGCCCTCCTCTCTCTGAGACATCTCAAGAGATTCTTAAACTTGTACTGCTAAAAATATTTATGATTTTATTACTTTTTTCTTCTACCCACTGTCTTCTTTGTGCCCTTTGTATGAGCTTTCTCTCAGCCCTACTGCGCTACTTTAAACTCATTATGTATCTCTGCCATCTTCCCTCTTGACTTCACATGTGTGCTGTTCCTACTCCTCCTCTTCTCTGATCTGATCAGTAGGTTTTCCTTTGCCCTATTCTTTGTTTTTGGGATTCATCCATATTGTCCTTTTGTCCTCATTTAGGCATACTGATTTCCTGATGACAGATGCTGTCAATTATGGCAACACTTGGTATTCTATTCCCCAAACAAACACACACAGCCCCAGGCAGCCAAAGAAGAGCAGATTTCTCTCTCTCAGCCTGCTAGGGTTTAGATGTGGTTTGCTCCCCAAGGACTCATGATTTGGAAGTTTGCTCCTCAGGGTGCCAGGGACATGATGTCATTAGAGGATCTGCCCACAGATGGAACTGATGTAGTTCTCATGGGACCCTGGTTAATTCTTGCAAGAACATTGTTACAAAAGAGCAAACCTGGCCTCTCCCTGGCCTCTCTCTAGCTTCCTGTCTTGCTGTGTGATCTCTCCCTTTTGTACCTGTTCCCACCACGTTGCCTTCCTCTATGATGTGCCATACATGAGACTGCCAAATATACAGTACAGTCCGATATTAGAACCTCAGCTTCCAAAACTGTAAGCTTAAAAACTCCTTTTCTTTCTTTTTTTAAAAAGATTTTATTTATTTATTTGTCAGGTAGAATTATAGAGAGAGAGAGGGAAAGACGAAGAGAGATGTTCCATCTGCTGGTTTACTCCCCAAATGGCTGCAACAGCAGGAGCTGGGCCGATCTGAAGCCAGGAGCCAGGAGCTTCTTCCAGGTCTCCCATGCAGGTGCAGGGGTCCAAGCACTTGGGTCATCTTTCACTGCTTTCCCAAGTAACTAGCAGAGAGCTGGATGGGAAGAGGAGCAGCCAGGACATGAACTGGTGCCCATACAGGAAGCTGGCGTTGCAGGCAGAGGCTTAGCCTACTACGCCACAGTGCCAGCTCCCAAACTTCCTTACATATCATCTTGCTCAGGTATTTTGGTATAACAGCAGAAAATGGACTAGTACACAGTCATTGCATTACATATCCTATACTACACACATTTTTACCTATGCAGATTTAAGCCTGCTTTGTTAATTTCAATCTATAGTTTTCTTTTCTGAAAATCCTCCCATTTCAATTAATAACAATTAATTTGATAGAGAGAGAGCTTCTATATATCATTCACTTCTCAAATTCTCCTATGGTTGGGGCTGGGCCAGGCAAAAGCCAGGAGCCAGAAACACCATGAATGGCAGGAGTCCAATTACTTAAGCTATCATCTACTGCCTACAAGGGTCTGTATTGACACAGGAAGTCAGGGTACCAGATTCAGGTATTGAACCCAGATACTCTGTTATGGGATGTGGGCATCTTAACTGCCTGTCCCTGAAAAACTTATTTGAAGTTGTTGACTTGAAAGCATACTGATGTGTTAGAGAACCAGTAAAATAGGGGAGTGGATGCCCAGAGGAACACAAGGACAAAACCTTCAAAAGATTTTGTCAAGGGGAAGGTCAGATCAGCAAAAGGAATCTTTCCATGGAAACTATTTAGTCCCTGAGGGTGGTAGCATTCTTTTAATTTCTCCAGGGAAGAAAAAGTGATTTTATTAAAGATTTATCCATGTTGACTTTGTTTTCCTGACAGCACCACAAGAAAGCTTGGGGCAGATCTGATATATTGGAGTGAAACATCCCACCCTAGTAAATATGGCAAATTTCCTGTAGCAGCCACATTCCTCTCCATCCATCATGAAAGCAGCACGGGCTATTCACAAGAAACAAATGTTCCAGATACAGTATGTCAAACACAAAATGATGGAAACCCCTGAGACCACAGGGAGTGTGCTGGGAGCAAACAGACCAGAATGCCGAAGACACCTCTGACCATTCTCCACAGCACAGCATAACTTGGATCCAACCTGAAATAATACATTTGACCTTCATGAAAGGGTAATGGATGGGCACTTAACATTAGGTCAGCCAGACTTGAGAGAACATGAGCTCTCATTAAGACAGATAATGAGGCAAAATAAATAAAAAAGTAGGTAGATAGATAAGTAAATTAAAAAATCCACTCGTCAAAGAGGTTAATCAAATAGCCAGTTATGCATATTTAAAGTACTGTCAGCCTTTGAAAAGCATGCTTTCATATTTGAGTATTTTTGATCACTTGGTCACAAAGACAGCCATCTTTTGAGAACCAGGAGGTAATACAAAAAATACATATTTTTCAGATCAATCTTACTTCATAATATCTAGAGATTAAGGGGAAAAACAAAAAAGAATTCCATTTTGGTTGACACAAAAGCACTATCTAAACTTAGGAAAGAATACTCTATGGACCCATCCATCACTTTTCTACCAATTTATAAAGTAAGCAACATATACCTTTTTAAAAAAAAAAAACACAAATGTGGCTAACAAAGTTATGAACTATAACTTCTAGAGCTTATAAACTTGATCCTCAAGCAGACACTACTTGGTTTTTTTAAAAATCATCGATACATGAATAATACTTAATGTACTGCTTTTTATATGTGGCAGATATAACATCTTACAAATGAAAAATAACAGATAGGTGATGTTAATTATGCAGGAAGCTTCTTTCCAACAACAACAACAAAATATACTTAGTACTAGTTACTGTGGCACGACATAAAACAGTGCACTACTGATTAATCTGATCAGTTATGAGAACCCAGGCAATTCAGATGATATGCCGGCTAGACAGAGAAAGGGGGAAGGCAAAAGTAAGTGTCTGAAACTCATGTACATTTCACAGTTCATTTTTTGAACTTCCTTTTTGAAAATTAAAAATTTTTTACAAGACCAGTTTTAAAGAGACATAGACAATATCTAATACAAATCAACTGGGTACGGATTATTCAAAGTGCTAAAACTGAAAGGAATGTAGTTGGATTAGGATTTCTTGATTTATGAACAGTATAAAGTGCAATTGCTTGATTTATATACAATAGGATAGGGTTCACGGATGTTTTGGGTTTAGTTAGTGTACAGAGAGAGTGGAGTGTCCTAGATCCCTGTTTTTCTTTTCCAACTGTGTTTCACAGAGCCCAGTAATTCCAGATGGCTCCCCTGGGGCACTTTGAGGCTACCAAGGGATACCCAGTAGGCACTGCTCCTGGCATTCTGCCCCTGCTTCAAAGGTAGCACTCGGCATTACTATTCTGTTGCTTGTTTGAAACCCAAGGGCCTGGATAACTATTGGAAAATCAACCACAGGGAAAAAGAAATACAGATGTGATATCCTTTCTTCAATTTTATTTTTTTCATGCTCAAGAAGAGAACTGAACACTGTTTGATGGGCCAAAACAGTATAAACTCCCAAGCGTACCCAAGAAGGATCCAAGGATATGATCTTTCCCTTTAACCACTGTTAAATGTAGGGTAGTAAGAATTTATTCACTAAAAGAAAAAGAAGTTATTTTTACTGAAGTTCAGAAAATGCCACTCCCACTATATGTCTGTGTTCATGCATAGTACTTCTTTATGAATGAAACATATATTCTTTTAAAAAGATTAGAGGCAAACGGATGATTTTGTATACAAAGGGACAGATGAAAGAGTTAGGGTAGAATGAGCAAGCACTGAGCGTATGCCAAGGGAAATACCATGCACCCCTTTGATGTATTATACAATACACGGGTTCTCCTTGGCCTCAGCACATAATGTGGAGGGAGTGCTATGCAAAGTCTTGGGATTTTAAATATTAATCACATTATTCTGGGTTAGAAAAGATAATATTATACATTATGGCCTAGAAATGACTAAAACCTATGGGGATTCTTTCTGTTCTTGTTTATTCACTTGAAAGAATTAATTTTATAATTAGGGAAAGTAAATGAGTCATTGCTGGTTTCATGGGGCACTTCCCTTTTCAAGTTTCAGCCAAGGAGTCCAAAACCCAACCTGAGTTCAATTCCAACATTCAGTTTTGTGTTAGACACATACTGTACACTAAGATCCATAACCAGCCTAATAAAAATTGTAAAGTTGCCCAAGGCACTTTATCCCTTCCATGACTTTGCATTCTAAAGAGAAGACTAGAAATGGTCAAAAGGAATTATAGTGCAACATAATCAGAAGTGGCAGAGAAAGGAAACAAATGCTTTGGAATTAAGAGGGAGGAAGAATATCTCATTAGGAGCACTGATCAGATTTTATGAAAGAGGTGGCATTTAAGGTTTATGTTCGGGGCCAAAGCTTTTCACTCACTAGTTAAAGATAACCACAGGCAGGTCACCACATTCTCTAGAACTCAATTTCCACATCTTTTACATGAAAGGATAGATTCGGAATATTCCCAATATCCTTTTGGTTCTGATTTAATGATTCCATGATTGTTCCTAAGAAAAGCAGACAGATGCTATCAACCACACCTCTTCTACGTCTCCAAATGTCACATACACGGTGCATGAACTACTCAACCAAATGACAGGATGAATAAACCTCCCCAAGATCTGAACAGAAGAGGTAAGGCGTCAAAAATCAAACCCTTAGTTAGTATGGTAACTGAAACCCAAGCATGAAAAAAATGCAAACAGTGTTTAATGCTGGCATGTACTAAGAGACCTGCAAGAATGATCAAGGTGTTCTGAGAAGCGAGGGTCCTATTTATAGGATGAAAGTCTTAGAAGACTCACTCGGCAGGAATGATATTAATTACATAGTGATAACAGACATGAGAAGGAAGTGGGGTGCAAAAGAAGCATAGGAAACATAAAAACTGTCAAATTTTTTTCTTTGCAGGGAAAAGAATGTGCAGAGATGTAATAAATAACTAGATATATTGGCTATTCCAAGTTTAACACACACACACGCACACACACCCACACATACACCCTTTCTTTTTTCTTTTCTCCTTCAATGAATTCCTTTTTTTTTTATTTTTTTGACAGGCAGAGTGGACAGTGAGAGAGACAGAGAGAAAGGTCTTCCTTTGCCATTGGTTCACCCTCCAATGGCCGCCGCGGCCAGCGCACCATGCTAATCCGATGGCAGGAGACAGGTGTTTCTCCTGGTCTCCCATGGGGTGCAGGGCCCAAGCACTTGGGCCATCCTCCACTGCACTCCCGGGCCACAGCAGAGGGCTGGCCTGGAAGAGGGGCAACCGGGACAGAATCCAGCGCCCCGACCGGGACTAGAACCCGGTGTGCCGGCACCGCAAGGAGGAGGATCAGCCTAGTGAGCCGCAGCACCGGCCCTTCAATGAATTTCACTTGGGGTTTTTATATTCTTTAATTCTTGAAAATATTTTACAATACCTCATGAAGCGAGAACACTAAGGTTGGTTTGAGGTGATGGGAAAGGTATTGCTGATAGATACACACAGAGTGTAAAGAAGTTTTCTTTTTAGGCAGAATACAAATAAACTAGCAGGTAACTTTAGAGGAAGACTGAGATTTCAAGATTCACTTTTTTCTTTGCTACATTTGTGTTAGTTCTTCCCATCATCTTCTGTATCTTAGCTATTCCTATCACATACAGGTTCAATCTTTTTGCATTGAATACTATACATTTGTGTCTGATAAGCCTCTAATATGCAAGCAAGACTTGGGATGTGTCATGAACTGCAGATGGGTGTTCTAAATCTGAGACAAGGTGATGGATAGCTAGCCTGCCCCTCTTTTGGCAATGGACCCATATTCTTTTGGCCCTGCCTCATTTATCAGAGGGCAGGTGTAAGGCTCCTCTGATACAGAGTATGAATGAGCTGGGATAATACCCAGGAGCAGGCTCTCTCCGTTTCCTAGTCAAGATTTTCTAGACTGACATCTGATGAGATTTCTGTTATAGACCTATCTAAGGAAAGCTGCTGTCATGTATAGCAGGCTTGCAGAAAAAGAGCCAGCCAATGGATGATCATCAGTTTCAACTATAAATAAGGGCCTGCTTTACTCTGGACTCTGATCCAAGTAATGCCCCTAACAAGCTGCCTGCAAAGCCAGGGCATGATGCCTGCTGTTTGAGACAGGATGATCAAAGAACTGCTCTTGTCCTCACAAACAGCTAAAAACAGCAGCATGACCAGGAAGGCAAAACAGGTTCCTGGGAACATACAGAGTTGCGCTGATGTCACTTTAATTCCAGTTGCTCCCACTGTTGTGAAAAGCAACAAAAGATGTTAACTTGTTAGATAGCACCCTGGAGACCTGGAAGAATTAATACAATCCTTTAAAGGAGCCTGCCCTTTTCACTGGAGGATAGGAGAAATCTTAGGAGAATTGAAATGAACTTGAGTGCCTGTGTCCTGCATAATTAAAAGAGCCTGATACTTCTTCCTTTCTTTTTCCTCTTAATACATAAACTCTCATTGATTGGGGAAAACATATTCACACTCTAAAATGTCTGCAGCTCCTATCTCTTTGGTTCAAATATGTCCCTTTCTGGGGAAGTACATATTTCACGGTGATAAATTCACCACATAAGTACAAAAACTGTACACAAATATACTGCTGTGTCAACTTTATTGATTTTTGCACCATTGTAAAGACCTTCATCGTCCTCCAATATATCTTAAATCTATCAGCATCTCAGAAAGTGACCCTGAAGGCCTCATTTATCTGTAGAGGAAAAGATCCCTTCGTTTGGGTTCACTCATAAACATTGTGATTTAAACGGCTTGCGACCACCACAGCTTCTGGAAAGTAACAGACTCATAGTCACAAAGAATGCTTTTTTTTTTTCTTTCTGGAACTAGGGTCTGCCAAGTCTTAATTAACATCAGCTGAATACCCATGGCCAAATGCCCTTTTAAAAGTCCTCCAAATAATGATCAATTAATTATGCAGCCTGATTAATATGGTATATTAAGTTGTGTGAATTCAATTGCGGGGCCCTTTACAATTTTTGTCCATAGCTTCCCTTCAGCCTCTGGAACTACATCTGGACTTGAGAATCTTGCTTTCAAGTTCAATTCCTCAAATCATTTGAGTTTTCAGAGTCTCACCCTATATTCTGCAGGTACAGAAGAGCTTATAATCACAGTCAATATCTGACCTCTTCTTTATTATGCACCTCTCTAACAGCATCACTAAAACAGAGACTACCACTGGTTTGAATGATTCTAAAATTTCTTCCAGTTGTAAATGCCTTTGTCCTTGTTTCTATCGCTTTAAAGATAGAGAAAGTATAAATGACTCAAACTCTCCTGCTAGGTGGAGGCAAGCTTCAAGGCAGATTTACCCCTAAATCTTTTAAAAAAATTTTTTGACAGGTAGAGTTATAGACAAAGAGAGAGAGAGAGAGGGAGAGGGAGAGGGAGAGGGAGAGGGAGAGGGAGAGGGAGAGGGAGAGAGAGAAAGGTCTTCCTTCCATTGGTTCACTCCCCAAATGGCCGCTACAGCCGGAAATACACTGATCCGAAGCCAGGAGCCAGGTGCTTCCTCCTGGTCTCCCATGCGGCTGCAGGGGCCCAAGCACTTGGGCCATCCTCCACTGCCCTCTCGGGCCACAGCAGAGAGCTGGACTGGAAAAGGAGCAACCGGGACTAGAACCTGGCGCCCATATGGGATGCTGGCACTGCAGGCGGAGGATTAACCAAGTTGAGCCATGGCGCCAGCCCCTAGACCCCTAAATCTTAATCCAGGGATCTTTCAAATATATAAATCATACAGAATTCACCACAAGACAGGATTCCTGAGTGTGGGGTGCTTGCTTCTCCTTGTATCCTAAGGTGCAAGCATTTTGTTGATTGCTAAATTAAATTTACTAAAAATGTGAAGCAGAGTAAAAAAAAAAAAAACCCAACAGAAATTACAAGAATTGATTCAAAGCCAACCAATAACTGAACCTCATTATAAAAATAAAGGGTATATGTTCAATTCCTCAATTTGAGTCTGAATATAGCAGATCACAACCATTTCGATGTAATTACTGCTGACGCACCAACAAGTAGCAGGTAAGCAAAAGACAGGGATGTTGAGGATACAGCTCTAAATATGTGAATCTGATGTCACTGTGTTGTGCTGTCAGACATATGAGGCTTTACAAAATTAAACTAGTTAAAGTTAAGTGAAATTTCAAATTCAGTGACTCAGTTACACTAGGCATATTTCAAACACTCCACAGAAACAATCATTAACGTCTAGAGTACTGAACAGCTTAGAGAAACATTTCTATCATCACAGAAAGTTCCACTGGACACTACTATACAATCAGTACTCTTCCTTCCAATAATTATACGAAGCAGGAGAAACAGGGAGATAAGCAAGGAGAATACAGTGAAGAGAAATTACTGATTAAGGCTTTGCTACCCTGTGCTAAGCACTTGAAGTGTCTAATTTCATATAATCCTTACAACTTTCCTCATGAGATAGGTACTATAATTATCCCCATTTAAATTTGATGCCACTGTGCTTGTGAGATAAGTAAATCACTGCACTTGTACATGTGATAATTGGCTTAGCTGGGCTTTAACTCAAGTCATCTAACTGCAGAGTCTATGTTCAACTGTCAAGTTATGCTGCTTCTACTAAATAACTTGAAATGCTTGGAGACACAGGGAACATTAAACTTTACATCACTGGTTCTTAATCCTTAATACATATCAGAAGCATCTGGGGAGCTTTCTCAAGATACAGCTACCTGAGCAACAGGGATGGGACCAGGGCTGGCATCTTCGAGGACCATCTAGTGATTTCTACATAGCTTGAAAGACACTATTATCCACTTCCTACAGACTAGGTGTATAAAATGCAGAATATAATCAAGCTCATTAACAGTACCTAGTGGCAAATCTAAGATGAGAATCTAGGTGTCAATGTTAACTTCATACAGTATATGGTGTAGGAGAAATTAATGAGCAGAGCTTTTCTAGTTCCTGATGGATACTATTAGTTAATATAACTTATATGCTGCTTAGAAATTACATGTCAAAATTCAGAATTTGATAAATGCAAGTTTATAAAAATAAACATATGGATATAGTGCCAAACTCCTCCTGAGACAAATGCGTTTCCCATTTAAAAGCAAACATTTTCTGCCTGAGAAAATCACATCTCCTACGAATACACAGGACTGCTTATGCATGTGGTATGACACAATAGAAAAAGTATGACTGTCAACCTAAACACGTGATAAACATTTGATTTCAATTTTAGTCCTGATTTTGCCTGTAACTGCAATGGGAGCAAACCATTTCCCTTATAATTCCATTTTTCTCCTCAGTAAAATAGAAGTATTTTATGTGATGAACTCCAAGGCTCTTTGCAGCCAAGACCCATGTTCAGGAGGGAGTAATCTCTCCAGTGTTTGCAAGGCACTCATTTCTGCCATAAACAGTGCCTCCATTCTGGTATGAATTAACTCAAATTCCACGTAAGTTATTCATTCCATGTCAAGGGAAAACAGTGGCATCAGATGAAAACCCAACTTTCTTCTGAGGTGTCAAGGTTGACCCTGATTCTGTTGACTGACTCACCAGAGTCCCTAAAGAAGGTCAGTGGCATCTACTCAGTAAAACGCATTCTCTGCAGCTGCCTCTCTGAAAGGACCATGATCTACCTACCTGCACACTTCTAAATGCACAGCTGCTGGCCTGGAAATCATGAGGTGTCAGACATTTTACCACCTTAGCATCCATCAACTTTCTTTACATCTCTACTCCCAGCTTAACTGTAATGCATTTTACATAGCTAGGAAAGTTAGTCAACCAAGGCAGGAGTCACCTCATGAAACAGCATGCTGATCGTACAGTACTTACCTTACGCTTGTTGGTAGGACACACATACAGATAGCTCAAAATTGTTTTCAAACCAACTTTATCATTTAGCTTCTCATAGGTGGTCCCATAATCAGTTGACCTATAATTCAAAAGAAGCATTAATGAGGACAGAGGTATACATCATGGTTGTCAGTACAATGCATGTTTTTCATAGTAGAATGGCTCTCAGGAGGATTCTAAATGATTCATGTGGTATATAATGATGCTTAATTATGTACACAGTAGCATCATGTGAATGGTTAACATTTGCATTTAAATTGAATTGGTAAAAATTAAAACTCCATCTCTCCACTGCCTCTTAATGTACACACATTGCTAGAGGAAATTGTTAATTTTAAAAGACTAAGGAATGAGAATGTTCTCTGAATTAATGAAAGAAATAAAGAGCTTTTAGTGAGATTTGACATTTCCAAACTTTTGCCTTATTTTTGGCACAGCAGAAAAGCAGATTCTTTTGATTTATCTACAAATTGTGTTTTCTTTCATGAGTCATAGAATATATGGTGGGTCACTCTCCTCAAAGGTCATTCAGTCTTGTCCTATTATTTAAGAGCAAGAAAATGTCTTAATAATAAGTGAAATTTCACAACCTTACTTGATGCCCTTTTCTGTGGTAAGCAACCTAGAATTGGGAGGCATTGCTTCTTGACACTGACTCTGTTACAGATTATCTCATTTTCAATTATGCATTGGTCAATATGTTATAAATTCAGATTGAATAAATCAACTTCTCTATGAAGGTCCAATTTTATAATTTTAATCTTATTAGATCATCATGACAACCATGTATAACAGTACACATTATCTGTATTTCAGGAAAGTGGCCTCAAAAACTAAAGTGACACACTGAAGGGAAATAGCCTAATAAATAGGCCATCTAAGGCCAAGGGGAATTTGAATCCAGGTATCCTGGGACTAAATTATTTACTGCTTTCATTATACTGCGGGTCTTATTCTTTCAACTTAAACAGGCTAGATATAAAATTCCTTCTCAGGCTTCTTTTCCTTCAGAGGAGATTCCCAGTGAAATTCATCCAATCGTTCACATTTGTGGAGCACCTAAAATGTACTAGACACTATGATGAGTCCCAGGATACAACATTCAGGTCCTCTTCTCAAGTATTTAACTGAGAGACAGAAATGTAAACAATTTATAATAATGTATTAAGTGCAATGATAGAGATATGAATTAATGTTCAGAAGATAAAGTTGTTTTAAGTAGAAAAATACAAAAATGTGATTATTTTAATTCATTATTGATAAAAGTCACAAATTCCTACAGGCCATAATGACTAAAGAGAAGATGTGTTAACAATCTCATTACCCTCTAGTAACAGTCTTCCTGAACCAGGTCCTGGAGTAAGAAAACTCTAGAAAAATGATCCCAGAACTAAAGATTGATTCTGACTGGGAACTCAAAACATCGTTCTCATAAAATTTATATACAGATGGTAAATATGAAATAATCAATTCTTTAACGAGTTCAAATGACATTTCAAATCATTATGGAATGGGGCATTATGATAAACTTCTTCACACACACATGCAAACTATAACCCTAAAAGTGAGTAGGAGTTTAGAAAAGGGAAGTAGGAAGAAAGCTATAGACTAGAAGGTGTGGAAATACACAACTGGCATTCTTCAGGGCCACTGTGCAACAACACAGTCAAACCTGGGCTCCTTGCTGAGAAAATCTGAAAAGCATTGCAAAGGAGACTTTTCATGAGCCACACACAAAAATTCTCTTAAAATCTTCCTTCTATATACATCTTTTTCTTTCCAAATTCACTGCTAATGTGAGATTTCTGGCTATTCCTCTACTCACCCAGTCTATTCTTGGTGTTTGGCCCTTATCCTCACTCACCCTAGCCTTCCAAGGTCAACATTCTCTTTCTATAATAACTTGATTGTCCCCAAAATTCCATTAGTCTTTTTTCTGCCTCCCCTTATTGCGCAGGTTTTTGTATGCACTTCTCTTAACCATAATCACAAGTTCAAAGCCAAACAAACAGGTGCCAGTACTGTGGCACAACAAGTAAAGCAGCTGCCTGCAGTGCCGGCATCACATATGGATGCCAGTTCTAGTCCCGGCTGCTCCACTTCTGATCCAGTTCTCTGCTGTGTTCTGGGAAAGAAGTAGAAGATGGCCCAAGTCCTTGGGCCACTGCACCTGCATGGGAGACCCGGAATAAACTCCTGGCTCCTGGCTTCAGATTGGCACAGTTCCGGCCGTTGAGGCCATCTGGGGGGTGAACCAGTGGATGAAGATGGAAGATCTCTTTCTCTCTGTCTCTACCTCTCTGTAACTCTGCCTTTCAAATAAATAAATAAATCTTTAGAAAAAAAAGATGCAAAGTCTACCTAGGGGTCAGTGAGAGGAAGATAAAAAGGAAGATAAAAAGCAAACACTATTACATTAAAAAATTTTGCTTAGTGCAAGGTGGAAATCAATAGGACTTCATTAGATATGAGAGAGCAGTTAAATTTTCCTAATGGAATAATGGGAAAGAAGCCTTGAGATGTAGGAACCAGTCTATAGAAGGTATGATCATGAGTTTCTTAAAATTTCAACTAACATTGACCCCTGAGCTACTCAATGAACACACTTACATTTCAAAAATACTCTACAAAAGCAAATGAGAATTTTTCTATAAGTGTTCTATAAGGAATCATAATCATTTGCGTACTTGTGTGTGTGCATGTGTGTGTACATTTAATTCTAATTCCAATATGACAAGATAAATCAACTGGCTCACATTTACATTTGCAACCATTTTCTCAGAGAATTCACACTATGTTATTATAACAGTGTTTGCCCACTAATCCCGGTGCCTCAAGTTATCTGTGATTGTGTGTAGGTGACATCTTGCTTGTTTGTACTAAATTCTATAAAAGTTTAGTTTTGATTTCACAAAGTTCAAAACTAAAATATAGTTTGTAAATTCTCAATTCCAGCAGATCTACATATTTAAACATAATGGCTTTATAATAAGCAACTGATAAAGAAGAAGTGTTTTCATGCATTCAGATGGTACAGATTAGCAACTGTTTACGGTTGTCCCACAGAACTAGACTCTGACAAAATATTGACAGATGTCATGGTCTGGTGGTGTACAGGAGAGAAGAAAGTTCTCCAAGTAGCTGCTTCTATTAGCCTCATTGTCATGGCCTCTCTAGCAGGCACCTCTGCAATATTTTCCGAATCCAGCATTCAAAAGAACAAGGGCTGAGGTCCTGAAGAAACTTGCTCCACTGTCCAGACCAGCACTTGTGCTAAGTCAGTCAGCCTGTACCCAACTCAGGGAGATAGTGACTTCAAGGTGGCATAGAACCCCAGGAGACAATGCCTTAGACTTATCTGCAAACCACAATTAACAGCAAACAGACACTGCCAGTTATTCCTAAATGGCCAGTTGTGGGAGTCGTTGTCTCCCACAATGTGGGTTATGAAAGAACAGTGGAGGCTGTCAGGCTGAGTAGCAGGCCGAAAGGAGAAACCATGTAACCATTGCTAAATACTTTAAGTATTGTCTCTAGGTTTAGAAGAGAGGAATATTTTCTA
Organism: Sylvilagus floridanus; assembly: GCA_949820135.1. Classification (NCBI taxonomy): domain Eukaryota; kingdom Metazoa; phylum Chordata; class Mammalia; order Lagomorpha; family Leporidae; genus Sylvilagus; species Sylvilagus floridanus. Next base: position 58,793,473 of record OX463235.1, read on the forward strand.
AGATCAAAAATATTGGGAAATTCTCCACTAGATATAATTTAATTTCCTTTAAAACATTTCACAAATTGTGCTTTTCTAATATATACTCAATTACTTAAACTGTGTATTCCATGTGGCATTTTTTTAAAAACAAGTTTGGTTATAGAATCCATTGTTGAGGGCTAACTAATGAGATTAGTGTTCTGAGTGTCACACTTTGGAAATACTATATCGGAGAAAAAAAACAAAATAGCTAAATAAAAACATTGATCCTGGCTTCACAAGAAAGCGGTAAAAACAAAAAGTTAAAATGAATGAAATTCACAGACAAAAATGTCAGCATGTGTTAAACATAAAGTGACTACTGTTGTAAAAACTAATATATATATATATATATATATATATATATATATATATATGGAAGCATTGGGGCCAGCGCTGTGGTGTAGCAGGTAAAGTTGCCGCCTGCAGTGCCAGCATCCCATATGTGTGTTGGTTCATGTCCTGGATCAGCTGCTCCTCTTCTGATCCAGCTCTCTGCTTATGGCCTGGGAAGGCAGTGGAAGATGGTCCAAGTGCTCGGGCCACCTACACCCATGTAGAAGACCTGGAAGAAGCTCCTGGCTCCTGGCTTCGGCCTGGTGCAACCCCAGTCGTTGCAGCCATTTAGAGTGAACTAGAGGATGGAAAATCTCTGTCTCTGTCTGTCTGTCTCTCTCTCTCTCTGCCTTTCAAATAAATAAAACAAATCTTAATAAAAGGAAGGGCTCTTAAAATATGTATAACATGTAGTCGTATTTAGCGATATAGTATGTTGTCTTCATTTGTCAACTTTTTAACATACTACAAAGCAAGTTTTTTTTTTAATTTTCATTCTTTGCTTACTGATTACTTGCAGATGAAAACCAAACTTCTATCAACACTTACATTGTGCTAGAAGAAGCTGAAAGCTTAAAAAGTAAGCATTCCAGGAAAATAAATATGGAACTGACTTGCTTTGGATTTTTAATCCTTATTCTACCCTTATTTATACCTTAAACAATGACTTTTAGAACATTCCAAAGCATCTATTTGCTATTTACATGGAGCTGAACTAGGCTGCCTGGGGAAGTGGAACAATCATATTTGAGGCATCCTACCTGCCTTCCTAGAGCTTATGATCTCTCAGAGATGGCAAACTCCCATTACATCCAAACAAGGGATTAATACAGGATATGACTACTTTCTATAAAGAGTTGTAGAAATAAAATGTGTGATTAGATTTCTTCTACTACCTATCAAGTGAGATACTAAATAAGCAAAGGATACACTGTAAACTCAATTCATAAAAGTGCTTAGAACAATAATGGACTCACAGTAAGCAACCTATAAAGATTTTCTTGATTTTTTTTGTATTCTTTGCCAAACACTTATTAAAATTCATAACAGGAATCCTCAAGGAAAATACCAGCCGCTAAAGATTTCCTTGATCTCATTTGCTAAGAAGAGAAGCCATTCATGAAGCTATTACGTTTTCAAATGTATCTGTGTTAGTCTACTGTGTGTAGAAGGATATGTGCCACTAGCTGCACATGTGATTCAGATCTCAGAGTTAATGGTAAGAACCGAAATATGAGAGTTAAAGATTCTGCACTGTGCTTCCATAATAATTGTGTCAGAATTCTGTTGCTGAATAGACTACTATGTTTAAGAAATCTAAGAGATAGGACAATAAAAAATGTACATTGATAGGGTGTTTACAGAGTGATCCAAGTTTTTCAAATGCAAAATCCTATGAGACAGACACTGATATCAATCACATATTACAAATAAGGAAGACCCAATGGTATAACAAATTTACTGAAGGCCAAAGTACTTAGAAGGTGCCTGGTCCACCAAGAGCCACCACAGGACCTGTATCCTTAACCCTTTGCTGTACTGCTTTGATCAAAAGAAACCAAAAGTAATTCACAGGCAAAAAAGGAGTTGTATTTAGAAAACCTAGCTTTGAATATTTAGTAAAAGGAACGTGAACTGAAACTGTTTGAAGTTCTACGTAGTACAGACCACAATCTGGCTTTCTTCAAACGTACTAGCAGGACAGAGAGTCAGTTCTCAGGAAAGTACATGCAGATAACCCTCACAGGGCTCTAGGAGACCAAGAAGGCGATCTTTCACCTGCTCTGCGCTGGCTGCTGGGAAGACCAGAAACACTGAGAAGCAGCATCAGCCTGTACATGATTTGATGACACCTCATCAAGGTCACTGTATGTCTCAGCCCAATAGGAAAGGCACGTTCTCTCTGTAAGGAGCAATTCAGTAATTTATGTGAAAGGCAAAGCTATAGAAAGAGAGACAGACAGAGATCTCCTTTTTCAGTTGATTCATTCCCCAGTGAACCATTCCTGCAATAGCCACATCTGGGCCAGATTGAAGCTGGCAGCCTGAAAATCCATCCTTGCTATTCCACGTGGGTGACAGGAGTTTCTGTTTCTTCTCTCCTTCTTTCTCTCTCTCCTCTGTCTCTACCTCCCTTCAGTTCATTGATGGTGCTGCCAAGTTCACACTGTCCATTTCTGATAGAAGGATGTTAAAGTCTTTAAACGTAATAGTGATCCCTGTATCTCTCATTGCATTTACATCAGTTTTTGTCTCATGGATTTTGACACACTGTCGTCTGGTCTACCCACATGAAGGACTGTCATGTCTTCTGACTCACTCCTCAGTATGTGGTAGTCTTCTTTATACCTGATAGTGTAACTTACTCGGAAATTTGTTCTGTTTGAGATTAATATCCTGCTCTATGTTGATTACTGTTGTCATGTCTTATCTTTCTCTATCAATTTATTCTTTATATATCTGTATCTATAAATGTCTTTACATTTGAAGCAGGTTTCCTATAGACAACAAATCATTGAGTCTTATTTTTTATCTACTCTAATGATATTTGTGTAAGTGGGTTTTTTAGAATGTTGACATTTCAAGTAACTCTTTCGTTTATTTATTTATTTTTTGACAGCCAGAGTGGACAATGAGAGAGAGAGATAGAGAGAAAGGTCTTCCTTTACCGTTGGTTCACCCTCTAATGGCCACTGCGGCTGGTGTGCTGCGCTGATCCAAAGCCAGGAGCCAGGTGCTTCCTCCTGGTCTCCCATGCGGGTGCAGGGTCCAAGCACTTGGGCCATCCTCCATTGCACTCCTAGGCCACAGCAGAAAGCTGGCCTGGAAGAGGAGCAACTGGGACAGAATCCGGCACCCTGACCGGGACTAGAACCTGGTGTGCTGGCGCTGCAGGTGGAGGATTAGCCTATTGAGCCATGGTGCAGGCCTTTTGTTTAACTTTTATTTGTTCTACAAGTTTCATGTATTTCATATATACAAACTTAGGAACATAGTGATACTTCCCATCCTACCTCCCTTGCACCCGACCTCTAACACTTCTTCTTTCCTCTCTTATTCCCACTCTTAATTTTACAAAGATCTATTTTCAGTTTACTAAATACTTGTAAGGTTAACCCTACACTAAGCAAAGAGTTCACCAACTAGTATGAAGAAGAAAACAGTGTTCCTCAACAGAAGAGGCAAGTGTTGTAAACAATCATCAAATATCAACCTGTCCATTTCACTCCAATACATTACATTTTGGATACTCTATTAGTTGCTCCAGATCAGGGAAAACATATGGTATCTATCTTTTTGGGATTGGCTTATTTCACTAAGTATAATGGTTTCTAGTTGCATCCATTTTGTTGAAAAAGACAAGATTTCATTTTTTCTTTTTTTGCAGTCAAACAGTACTCCATAGTATATATCATTCTTGATATAGATGGATTAGCATCTACCACATTTCATACCATTGTCTATTTTTGCCCTTGTTCTTTGTTCCTATTTTTCTTTCACATGTTTCCTGTTTTTCTGGTTTTAATTAAACTTTTTTTTTTCTTTTTTTTACAGGCAGAGTGGACAGTGAGAGAGAGAGAGAGAAAGGTCTTCCTTTTGCCGTTGGTTCACCCTCCAATGGCTGCCGCAGCCAGCGTGCTGCAGCCCGCGCACAGCGCTGATCCGATGGCAGGAGCCAGGTGTTTCTCCTGGTCTCCCATGGGGTGCAGGGCCCAAGCACTTGGGCCATCCTCCACTGCACTCCTGGGCCACAGCAGAGAGCTGTCCTGGAAGAGGGGCAACCGGGACAGAATACGGCGCCCCGACCAGGACTAGAACCCGGTGTGCCGGCGCTGCAAGGTGGAGGATTAGCCTAGTGAGCCGCAGCACCAGCTTTAATTGAACATTACATATGATTCCATTTATTTCCTTTATCAGTTATACTTTTTAAAAATTATTTTAAAAAGTGCTTGACTTTGAGTTTACAAAATATATTTGCAAACAACCCTACTCCATTTTTAAACAACACTACATCATTTCATGGGTAGTATGTATATCATTTAATAGAAAATTATTTTTATTTAATTTTTTCTGTATTTAGAGCCAATCCGGGGGTCAAACCCAGGTATTCTAATATGGAACACATGAGTTCTACTGCAAGGTTAAATGCCCACTCCAACAAAACCTTCTTAATTCCTCTCTCCCATCTCATCTATCATCGATGTAATTTGTTTCACTTATATATAAACATACATAATAATATATTTATGTAAATAAATAAATATTCTCTATTATCTGCCACAAACCAGTATGTATTACATCAATTAAGAAGAAAAATAAGTGTTTTTGTTGTTTCTCCACTCGTCATCCACAGATGTTCATTCTTTCTGATGATCTGAATTTCTGACCTATATCATTTCCTTCTCTCTGAAGTATTTCTTTTCATATGTCCTTCAAGTCAGATCTAGCAATAAATATCCTAAGTTTTAACTGTCTGAGAAAGTCCTTATTTCTCCTCACTTTTAAAGGATAATTTTGTAGGATAAAGAATTCTAGCATTCTCATACCTTACATATTTTACTAGCTTCTTGCCTGTATGGTTCTGAGAAGACATTTGATATAATTAGTATTTTTTTCTCCATAGATAACATGGTCCCCCACTGGCTTGTTTTCAAGATTTTCCCTTCTTTGATTTTCTGATGTTTGATTATGATTCTGTACATGCAGTTTTTGCTTGTTTGACTTTTATCGTGCTTGGTATGTTCTGGATCTGTGACTTGGTATCTTATATGAATTTGCATAAATGCTCAGTTATCTTTGCTTCTATGTTTCTGTTCCTTTCTTCTCCTTCTGGTATTCCCATTGCCTGTACATTGCATTTATATTGAACTCACAGTTTGTGGAAATAGTTTGTTTCTTTTTTCCTTTGTCCAATATTTCCCCTCCCTTTTAAAAAAAAAAATTTTTGTCAGGCAGAGTTAGACAGTGAGAAAGAGACAAAGAGAAAGGTCTTCCTTCCGTTGGTCCACTCCCCTAATGGCCGCTAAGGCTAGCACTGCGCTGATCCGAAACCAGGAGCCAGGAACTTCCACTTTGACTATGACCTTATCTAAATAAGATGGAAGTCAGCAAACTCAAAAGGCTTCCATAGCCTTGGAAACTCATGACTAGAGCCTAGGGAGATTACTAACACCATAAACAAGAGTGTCAAATTGTTAAGTCACCAACAGGAGTCACTGTGTACTTACTCCTCATATAGGATCTCTGTCCTTAATGTGCTGTCCAATGTGAAGTAATGCTATAACTAGTACTGAAACAGTATTTTACACTTTATGTTCTGTGTGGGTGCAAACTGATGAAATCTTTACTTAATATGTACTAAATCAATCTTCTGTATATAAAGATAATTGAAAATGAATCTTGATGTGAATGGAATGGGAGAGGGAGCAGGAGATGGGAGGGGTGCAGGTGGGAGGAGAGTTATGGGGGGGAAAAAGCCATTGTAATCCATAAAGTGTACTTTGGAAATTTATATTTACTAAATAAAAGTTAAAAAAAAGAAAAAAAGAAGAGAGAGAGGGAGAGACAGAGATCTTCTTCTGCTTGTTCACTCCCTGGATGGTCACAATGGCTGGACCTGGGCCAGTCCAAAGCCGGGAGCCAGAAGCTTCCTCCAGGTCCCCCGCATGGCTACAGGGGCCCAAGCACCTGGGCCATCTTCAACTGCTTTCCCATGTTACAGGCAGAGAGCTAGATTGAAAAAGGAGCAGTGGGTACTTGAACTGGTTCCCATATGGGATGCTGGTGCCAGAGGCTTAGCCTACTACAACACAGTGCTGGCCCCCCACTGTTCACTTCTATACTCCCAATTGCCAGGACAGTCTCCACATGCATGGGGTATGGATGCGTGAATATGTCCAACAGACACACTTTGAACCATGGGTAAGCCAATTGATCCTTCAATAGGACTTTAGAAGGTAACCAAACGACCTGTCCTTCTCGTTCACCATCCTAAACCCCGAAGAGTGAAGATGGCCTATTCCAGAGACATAGCACCATACTGCCCGAGTCACAAAGCAGAGACTTGACATACAGAAGAAACCTTGGGAAGGGGAACCATCGAGACATTACTCAAATCACTAAGAGAAGCCCTGGAAGTGCAACAGTGTTTACCTCTACATCAAGCAGCTCTAGCATCTGTGTTTTGTTTCCTTCTTAAAATCATTAAGAACTTCTCCTATTGAACTTGGTGGCATAAAAATAGCTTCCCCAGTTAAAGACGTATTGGCTGCCTCACAGACTCTGCTCCTTAATAACTTAGGATGCATGAGGTTAAAGCAGTGAGAAGAATTTAGGGTTCGTAAAATGTTTGCGAGTGAGTCGAAATTTAAATAACTTCATTATCATTCATTGACAGATTTTTTTAACCTGTCAGTGCAATTGATATTTCTATTACCATGTTATAACAAACCCCTGCACATTTTAAATACAGTCACCGGATTCCATTAGTCTACCCACTGTCAAGAAAATATCTCCAAATCCATTTTTCATAATACCTTGAGAATATAATAGGCAATCTACATCAAACGATGACGTGGAGCTGAAGGAAATTGTCTCCTGCTTTCTAAGGATTCTGCCCTGAAATATGTTTGCCTGTCAGCCTAAATGTATAATTTAAATCTGCTGCTCAGATGTTATGGTGCATCCAGAGCTGAACAAGTTTCCTACAAGTTCACTTGCACACTCAGCTAAGAAGGTTAAACATTTGGCTGAAAGGGATTTATGTAAATTTGATAGAAGTATATTTCTACCCTGATATGTATCACAAAACATGTAATATCACTCAAGTAACATTTTATTTGTTGATATAGGGATAGATATTTAGGTGTTCTTAAGTTGTAAAAGTTCTCATCTTTCTGGCCTTTCATGCCATTTTTTCTTCTCCCAGTGGTATTTTTGTGCTGTGATTTTGATGTTTCCAGGCATACAGGGCAGCTAAGATAAGAATTCTGAATATATTTCACTGGGCTTGTGTGCATATGGCTCTAAGGAAAAGGTGGCAATACATGACATGACACAGCGTGGCAGCAAATTTTCTGCTATAGGTAAAGTAGTTTATCTATGGTACACACACCAGTAAAGACAGAAGTCACAATTATCTGTGACATGTCTGCTAGTCTATTTTTTCCTCTCTTGCTCTCTCTCTCTCTTTCTCTCTCTCTCTCTCTCTCTCTCTCTCTCTCTATATATATATATATATACACCAAAAATAAAATTGGCACTGATTCTTAAATCTCATTATCTGCTTAAGAAAGGAAGGTTAAGATAATTTAAGCGGAGGTCTGCTGTTCAGCCTGTAAGGAGCAGGTAGAGGTAGAAGTATCACTCATGGGGCCAGTCCTGTGGCACAGTGGGTTAAGCTGCCGCCTGCAGTGACATCCCATAAGGGCGCTGGTTCGAGTCCTGGCTGCTCTACTTCCAATCCAGCTCTTTGCTATGGCCTGGGAAAGCAGTACAAGATGGCCCAAATGCTTGGGCCTCTGCACCCACGTGGGAGACCTGGAAGAAGCTCCTGGCTCCTGGCTTCGGATCAGCACAGCTCCAGCCATTGCGGTCAGTTGGGGAGTGAACAAGCGGATGGAAGAGCTCTCTCTCTCTCTCTCTGCCTCTCCTCTCTCTGTGTAACTCTGACGTTCAAATAAATAAATAAATCTTACAAAAAATAAAGAAAGTAGGACACATTTATGCTCACCCTTTTACATCTCTCCATACAACATCGGTTGATTCTTATAGTTGACTAGGTGCTCAGTGTTGCTGAATTGAAGATCCTACCACCAATTTCCCCTCTGTCATCAGAAAAATCTAATTTGAGAAATTTCACATTTGGTTTTGTCATTTCTTCCTGGAGGGCAGCAGAGCAAGAACATGTTCCCATTTATAAAATATAAATGTAAGGGAAAGTAGGGATCCACTAAGGAAGTATTCATACAAATATATATGTAACAGGCAATATATATTAAATTCTTAAAACACCAAGTTTTTTTTTTCATTTTTAATTATCTTTATATACACAAGATCGATTCAGTATACACTAAGTAAAGATTTCATCAGTTTGCACCCACACAGAAACACAAAGTGTAAAATACTGTTTCAGTACTAGTTATAGCATTACTTCACATTGGACAACGCATTAAGGACAGATCCCACATGAGACGTTAAGTACACAGTGACCCCTGTTGGTGACTTAACAATTTGACACTCTTGTTTATGGAATCAGGAAAAAAAAAACTTGGTGTTAAATTGGAAATTGCATAGAAAATTAATCAATTTAAAAATATATATCATGTAGGATCTCTGTCCTTAATGTGCTATACATTGTGAATTAATACTATAACTAGTACTCCGACAGTATTTTTCACTTTGTGTTGCTATGTGAGGGCAAACTGTTGAAATCTTACGTAATATATACTAAACTGATCTTCTGTATATAAAGAGAATTGAAAATGAATCTTGATGTGACTGCAAGGGGAGAGGGAGCGGGAAAGGGGAGGGTAGCGGGTGGGAGGGAAGTTATGGGGGGGAAGCCATTGTAATCCATAAGCTGTATTTTGGAAATTTATATTCTTTAAATAAAAGCTTTATAAAAAATATTAAAAATGTTGTGGAAAGTATAATAAACATTTATCAGCTATATATGTAAATATAAATTTGGGAAGGAAGAGGCATATAAAATTGTTTCTTTTTTGATACAACACTAATCCACAGGCACTTCTGCACCAACATGTAGACCATCCATCACCATACTGAGGAAAAATCTTCCCAGAATGCCTTAGCTTACGCTTCTGACTTACTATGCAAATAGCTCATGAATAGCAATAATGAACTTTATTGAATAGTTAAGACACAGCACACTCTAATATTAAAATGATTCAAATATTCTCAACACCCTCAGTGTTATGGTTTGAACAGGATTAGGCTCCCCAACTCATCCAGATATTTAAGTGCCAGAGTCATGGATTGACGGTACTGACAGGATGGATAGAAGCTTAATCTAAATATGAAGCCTAAAGGCGGGGTCTTTGGGAGGAGATAGGGTTAGACAGTTGCTGGAATGGAACCACACGGCAAAGATATGATGCCTTTCTAAGGAGAGGCTATAACGACGAGTATGCCTCCTATCCCTCTCTGCCTCCTGGCTCACCGTGTGACTGATTGTTTCTCCACACGTGCTCTGCTACTGCCAACCTTCCCCTTCCTCAAAGTCAGAAACAAGGGGGCACTGGACCCTGGGCTGTGAACTCCAAAATAATGAGGTGACATAAACCTTTCTCCTACTGAAGTAACTTGCCCCATGTAGTCTAATTGTAGTAGTGAAAAGCTAACTAATAAACTCACTTGTATAAGTTTTTCTCTGGATATCATGTTCGAAGGTCAACTTAATAGACTTTTTTCCATAAATGATGGGATGCTCATTCTCATGTGATGAGTAGTTAACTGAACTTCTTCTACTTTTATTTTCTAAAGGTTAAATGAAGTGGAAAGTATGGATTATTCCATCCTCCTTCACTGGAGAATACTGAACGAGCTGAGTTCTAGCCTTCACTCTAGTACTCATGAATTCTGGCATTAGAGGAAGTTCTGAGAAACTAACTTCCATAGGAAAGCTAAACATATTTCTGATGAGTTATGCTCATAGACAAATAGCATGCCAACATTGTTGGCACCAGCCAGGGGCTAGAGCATCAAGGGAGAGCTGAACCCTCTTGTATTTTTTTAAGATTTATTTATTTATTTACTTGAAGGTCAGAGTTAGAGAGAGAAGAGGCAGAGAGAGAGAGAGAGAGAGAGAGAGAGAGAGAGAGAGAGGTCTTCCATCCACTTGTTCACTCCCCAGTTGGCCACAATAGCTGGAGCTCCGCCGTGTCGAAGCCAGGAGCCTCTTCTGGGTCTCCCATGTGGGTGCAGGGGCCCAAGGACTTGGACCATCTTCCACTGCCTTCCCAGGCCATAGCAGAGAGCTGGATCAGAAATAGAGCAGCCGGGACTCAAACTGGTGCCCACATGGGATGCCAGCACTGCAGGCGGTGGATTTACTGGCTACCTCACAGTGCCAGCCCCAAATCCTCTTTTTATTTTTTAATTTTTATTTATTTATTTTATTTGAAAGGCAGAGATAGAGAAAAAAAAAGAAGACGACAGAGATCTCTAATCCACTGTTTCACTCCCCAAATGCCTGTTAACAGCCAGGGCTGGGAGAGTTCAAAGCCAGGAGCCAGAAACTCAATCTAGGTCCTCAACATGGGTGAAAGAGATCCAACTACATGATCCATCACCTGCTGCCTCCCAAGGTATACATTAGTGGGAAGAAAGAATCAGGAATAAAGCCATAACTAGAACCTGGGCACTCTGTTATGGGATACAGCCATACCAAGACCATCTTAAGCATAATACCAAATATAAACTTCTAAGAAAACTGTCTCTGATAATTGCAACATTATTGTTTTCTGTTTTATACTTGATATGCTTTTTGTGATATGATTGATCCTGGTCAGAAAACAAGGTTTATCCATTACAATATTTTTTTTCAACTTTTATTTAATAAATATAAAATTCCAAAGTACAACATTTGGATTATAGCGGCTTTTCCCCTTATAACCTCCCTTACCCCCTTAACCATCCCATCTCCCACCCCCTCTCCCATCCCATCTGCATCAAGATTCATCTTCAACTATCTGTATATACAAATCAACTTAGTATATACTAAGTAAAGATTTCAACAGACCACACCCACACAGAAATACAAAGTATAGAGTACTGTTTGAGTAGCAGTTTTACTGTTAATTTGCATAATAAAACACATTAAAGACAGAGATCCTACATGTGGAGTAGGTGCACAGTGACTCCCATTGTTGATTTAACAATTGACACTATTATTTATGGTGTCAGTAATCACCGGAGGCTCTTGTCATGAGCTGCCAAGGCTATGGAAGCCTTTTGAGTTTGGCAACTCCCATCTTATTTAGACAAAGTAGGTCGTAGTCTAAGTGGAAGTTCTCTCCTCCCTTCAGAGAAAGGTACCTCCTTCTTTGATGGCCTGTTTTTTCTGCTGGGATCTCACTTACAGAGATCTTTCATTTAGGTTTTTTTTTTTTTTTTTTTGCCAGTGTCTTGGCTTTCCATGCTTGTGAAACTCTCATGGGCTTTTTAGCCAGATTGAATGCCTTAAGGGCTGATTCTGAGGCCAGAGTGCTGTTTTGGGACATCTGCCATTCTATGAGTCTGCTGTGTATCCTACTTCCCATGTTGGATCGTTCTCTCATTTTTAATTCTATCAATTATTATTAGCAGACATTAGTCTTGTTTATGTGAACCCTTTGACACTTAATACTATCCTTATGATCAACTATGAACTGAAATTGATCACTTTTACTAGTGAGATGGCATTGGTACATGCCACCTTGATGGGATTGAATTGGAATCCCCTGGCACGTTTCTAGCTCTATCATTAGGGGTAAGTTCAAGTGAGCATGTCCCAAACTGTGCATATCCTCCCTCTCTTATTCCCACTCTCATATTTAACAGGGACCACTTTTCAGTTAATTTTAAACGCCTAAGAATAATTTTGTGTTAATTAAAGAGTTCAACCAATGGTATTAAGTAGAACAAAAAAATTCTAAAAGGAATAAAATAGTAAGTTGTTTCTCAACAGTCAGGACAAGGGCTGATCAAGACGTTGTTTCTCATAGTGTCCATTTCACTTCAACAGGTTTCTTTTAGGTACTCGGTTAGTTGTCACTGATCAGGGAGAACATATGATATTTGTCCCTTTGGGACTGGCTTATTTCACTCAGCATGATGTTTTACAGATTCCTCCATTTTGTTGCAAATGACTGGATTTCATTGTTTTTTACTGCTGCATAGTATTCTATAGAGTACATATCCCAGAATTTCTTTATCCAGTCTTCTGTTGATGGGCTTTTAGCTTGATTCCATGTCTTAGCTAGTGTCAATTGTGCTGCAATAAACATTGAGGTGAAGACAGCTCTTTTATTTGCCAATTTAATTTCTTTTAGATAAATTCCAAGGAGTGGGATGGCTGGGTTATGTGGTAGGGCTATATTCAGGTTTCTGAGGAATCTCCAAACTGTCTTCCATAGTGGCTTTATCAGTTTGCATTCCCACCAACAGTGGGTTAGTGTCCCTTTTCCCCACATCTCTGCCAGCAACTGTTGTTGGTTGATTTCTGTATGTAAGCCATTCTAACTGGGGTGAGGTGAAACCTCATTGTGGTTTTGATTTGCATTTCTCTGATGGCTAGTGAACCCAAACCTTTTTTCATGTGTCTGTTGGCCATTTGGATTTCCTCTTTTGAAAAATGTCTATTTAGGTTCTTAGCCCATCTCTCTTTTTTTTGGACAGGCAGAGTTAGTCAGAGAGAGAGAGAGAGAGAGAGAGAGAGAGAGAGAGAGAGAGAGAGAGAGAGAGAGAAAGGTCTTCCTTTTTCCATTGGTTCACCCCCAAGTGGCTGCTACAGTTGGCACGCTGCACCCATGTAAAGCCAGGAGCCAGGTGCTTCCTCCTGGCCTCCCATGAGGGTGCAGGGCCGAAGCACTTGGGTCATCCTCCACTGCACTCCCGGGCCACAGCAGAAAGCTGGACTAGAAAAGGAGCAATCCAGACAGAATCCAGCGCCCCAACCAGGACTAGTACCTGAGGTGCCGGTGCCACAGGCAGAGGATTAGCCTAGTGAGCCGCGGTGCTGGTGGCCCATCTCTTAAGTGGACTGTTTTGTTGTTGTGGAGTTTCTTGATCTCTTTGTAGATTCTGGTTATTAAACCATTATTGGCTGCATAATTTGCAAATATTTTTCCTCATTCTATCAGTTGCCTCTTCACTTTCCTGACTGTTTCTTTTGCAGTACAGAAACTTCTCAATTTGATGTAGTCTCAATTGTTAATTTTGGCTTTGACTGTCTGTGCCTGGGGTCTTTTCCAAGAAATCTTTGCCTGTGCCTATATTTTGCAGGGTTTCTCTGATGTTCTCTAATAATTTGATGGTGTTGGGTCATAGATTTAGATCTTTCATCCATGTTGAGTGGATTTTTGTGTAAGGTATAAGGTAAGGGTCTTGCTTCATGCTTCTGCACGTGGAAATCCAGTTTTCCCAGCACCATTTGTTGAATATACTGTTCTTGCTCCAAGAATTGGTATTAGATCCTTGATCAAATATAAGTTGGCTGTAGATGTTTGGATTGATTTCTGGTGTTTCTATTCTGTTCCATTGGTCTATCCATCTGTTTCTGTACCAGTACCATGCAGTTTTGATTACAACTGCCCTGTAGTATGTCCTGAAATCTGGTGTTGTGTTGCCTCCAGCTTTGCTTTTGTTGTACAAGATTGCTTTAGCTATTCGAGGTCTCCTGTACCTCCAATACAACATATTACTACAATGCTTTATGCTATCACCATTTTTTCTTGTTGTTGTTTTATACCTAGTACACTTTGAGGGAATCTGAAGAATTCTAGAAAGTTAGAACTTCAACAATACCTTAGAGATAACTTCATTTTTGTTCATTTTTTTTAATGTGGTAGAAGTTCAGTCTCAACCTCAATTGTATATTAGATGGATATGGAGTTATCCTCATTAAAACATCTGTCCTCCACCCCAATGTTGACACACATAGACTTTGTTATGTCTCTTAGTAAACTCTTATCTCCTTCATAAAATCTCTTCAAATTGATGAAATAATTTCTACAGATACATTAAGTCCAGCCTTCTGATTCTGTATATGCAGTAGTTAAGACTTAGATTAAAATAAGTCAAGCATTTAATTAGTCTCCAAGTCATGAGAGAAGCCAGATTTTCTGATTACCATGCTAAGATACTTCTTAGGATTATGGGGTATCAAATATGCAAAATTACCTTCATCTCATCATGAAAAAGCTTTTTAATATAGTCCAGTCATATTAGAATTAAATAATGCTTATTCCTTAAGAAAGTAAGATAACACTATTCCTCTCTCATTCACTCAAAAAATAATATATCCTCCAACTCACCTCTCCTGAACAGAACTTCAATTTTCAATAGCTGGATCCAATTATTAATTGTGCCAACAACTCCTTTAATTCAAGCACTTTGTACTTTTCTCACTCCAGAACATTTTATGTTTATATGCCTACTTCACAAGACAAGTGATTAGGGGTCACCCTTCCTAAAGAGTCAGTGCCAGCGCTTGTCACAGTAATGGGCTCTGAAGTCGCCAATGTAGCCTTTGCCAGTGACCTGCTGGGTGACCTTGGGCAAGCTGCCCAACCTCTCTGGGCTGTGTTTTAATACTGCTGATTGACCTTACAAGGTTGTTGGGAGGAATCACTAATCAACTTGATTGTGAAACACTCTGTCAATACAGAGTGCTTTATAAATATTTACTAATATAAAATGAGCTCACTGCATCTGAGCACCAAGAGATGTGAATAATCAGAGAAAACTCAAGACGCCACAACAACAGTCAATACCATGCCTGGAATGGTTCTTTTCTACTAAACACCATTTGCACTCTTGCATGGTTTAGGATTCTAGTCCTAAGTGAGGGGAATGAATCAGATCAGAAAAGCCTTAGTCACCAACTAGATAAAAAATGATTCTAGGACAGTAAAGTGGTAAAACTGCATGTAGGGGGTTAAGGAGATCAATATAAAACGCTTAAAATAAAATTTGTACAACTGAGCTTATCACTTAACTAATCAAATTAATTGGGAACAATATAGACCAGATTCTGCTCTGAGTATCGTGGAGAAAATAGTCAATGAAATAAACAAGGATCCTAATCTCTAGGAGCCTACATTTTAACATATGGAACAATCAATCCCACCAATAATATTTTCTTATGTATGTTAGTATTAAGCTGAAAACAGAACAATGTTGGTAGTACAGTAGCTACTCTCTTTTGGATGGCTCTGGGAGATCCAGCAGAGCAGATGACATAAGCTGGGAATGGGGACGGCTTGGTATTGAAAGAGGAGACTACAAGTGTAAAGGCCATGAGATATATTGGGGGAACCAAAAGAGAGTTGTGTGCTTACAGCTCAAATGGATGGTGATTAGGAGACACACAATATTTGGTCATACACAGCCTTCCATGGCATATGGGACAAGAAGTTTGAGTTTTATGATGTGTGGGATGGAAAGGCATGGCATGAATTTGATCAAAGACATGTCAGAAAACTGGTAACATTTTTTAAGGAACATTTTGGCTGCTGTGTGGAGAATGAACTAGGAATTGGTACAAGTAGAAAAAGCAGGAAGATCAGCTAACTGATAATGATGGCTTTGATTAGGGACTTTCCTGGGTATGATTTTCTTAGATAGGATATAACTTCAATGATAAATAAAATTATCAAGTTATCATTCGCATGAAAAGTCTTTTATAATTATTTCTATTCCTATTTCATAATAATTTCTATTTATAGTCTTTTCTAGCTATAACCTACAATGCTATCTTCAATTCATGGTCTTTTTAACCTCATCCTGATTCAGTGCATGAGTCTCTGCTCTCCGAGCTAGGCAATCCCTGTGACACACTGGCTGAAGGTACGCTGTGAGGAATGCAACTCCTCTGACATTGAGGGTGCGGTTTTATAATCAACATGAATAATTCAGCAGTATATTAGTTGTGCTTTATTATTATAGTTTGCTTCAACCTGAACTATAGCTGGAGAGTTATGGACTTTTTTTTTTTAATCAGCAGAAGCTCATCCATCACTGCGCATCTCTTGGGTCCACCAGGTTATAAAATTTGCTATTTATAGCAACAATTGTGATGTGAAATGAGAATCAGTATTTTGTTCCTGTGACGTCTAACCCTAGGTCAAGTACAGGATCTGGAGATAGATTTCTACAGGAAGTGAAATGAAAGCACATAGCTGGAGATTAATGCTACTCTGGGAGCTCAGGGGAATGTCCTCTCTGGCTGCTTCCCAGAAGAAAAATGGTCAGTAATGTGGATTGTGTGTCACAGCTACACAGACCGGCAGCAGCGGGATGATGGACAGGATGGCCTCATCTTTCAGTACCAGACAGCATGAGTCTAGTTTTCTCAAAATGAACGATGATCTCCCAAAGTCCTCTTTGAGATTCCCTTGGGAAAGGAGTGTCCAGGAATCATTACTTAATTCACTCAATCTTCAACTTTTTATAGGATACCATTTATGGGGGTTAGTTTTGCTCTGAATTCCTCTCCCATGTCACAATGTCAGTTTCTATTTCTCTTGCAAATGCCACCACCAGGCACACCCACCTTGATGTGTCTTTCCTCCCTGGTGCTGAAGATGGGTATTTTCCTGTTACGAAGAGGTTGTTCTAGAGCGAGGCCCTGGAGGACAGAAACCACCCTGTGCAGATTCCTCAGAACAAAGTCCATGGTGCAGCCTCCGGCACACACACATTTACCTGATGTTTCTGATAATGTTAAGGCAAAGGAGAACCCACTGGTGTTTCCATACACCTCCAAAGGCATTTCAACTCCAGTTTGCCTTCAAATCCTTAGGAAGACCTTTATTGTGGCCATAGCTGGATTTTTCTACAAATTATGAATAGTACCCAGCCTCCCTGAAACTCACGGAAGAAAACTCAGGTTGCTTAATGGGCTTAGGTGGAAATTTATGCATCAGTTCCTTTTGAACTAGTAGAATTCTCTCTTTCCAAAAAAGTAGACAGTGGACAGTAAAAAATTGAGCCATTTGATGAATGATAGGAAGATTAAAAAAATTTGCTCTAGATATGCCAGCCTTGGGATCTTTTAATTTTTTTAAAGATTTATTTATTTATTTGAAAGGCAGAGTTACAGAGAGGCAGAGGCAAAGGCAGAGGCAGAGAGAGAAAGAGAGGTCTTCCATCCACTGGTTCACTTCCCAGATGGCCACAATGGCCGGGACTGCGCCTTACCAAAACCAGGAGCCAGGAGCATCCTCTGGTCTCCCAGGCAGGTGCAGGGACCGAAGCAAGAGAGCTGGATCAGAAGTGGAGCAGCCTGGACTCCAACTGCCACCCATATGGGATGCCAGCACTGCAGGCAATGGCCTTACCTGCTATGCCACAGCGCAGGCCCCTATGAGCTTAGAATTTTAATGTGGAGGGGCTGATCTTATGGCATGGTGGGTAAAGTTGCCACCCACGGTACCGACATTCCATATAGGTACCAGTTTGGGTCCTGACTGCCCTATTTCCAGTCTAGCTCCCTACTAGTGTTTGTGGGACAGCAGAGGAAGATGGCCCAAGTCACTGGGCATCTGCCACCCACATGGCAGACCCAGAAGAAGCTCCTGACTCCTGGCTTCAGTCTGGCCCAGCTCCAGTGTTGTGGCCATTTGGAGAGGAAACTAGTAGATGGAAGATCAACCTTTCTCTCTCTCTCACACTCTCTCTTTCTCCCTCTGTGTGTGTGTGTGTGTGTGTGTGTGTGTGTGTGTCCTTTTCTCTTTCTCTATAACTTTGCCTTTCAAATAAATAAATAAATATTTTAAAAAGGAATTCTACAGTGGAACTTCATAATACACAGGTGGCTCTGGGAGGCCAGCTTGACTGTGCAGCTCCAGGGAACGACCTCCCTGTGAAGAGGAATCCTCTTTAAAATGCAGAGCCCTGTGGTGGTGCTGTAGTTCAGGGAAGAGAAGCAATGGGCAGAGGCATGCCAGAGAAAAGCAGGATTCTCCTACAGTTCCTGGCCAGCTTCTCCTACACATGATTTCTTCTATTATACATGATTAATTTAATGCTCCATGGATTGGGTAGGGTATTAAATGTCGACTTTCCAACTACAATATCCTAGCTTGTAACCTCTATTTTAGGTTCTCTCTCCAAGAAGCTGCCCAAGAATGAACAGAATTTTGCTAGTCCCTTAATTCTTACTCCTAGTCTATGAGTATCTCCATGGGACAAATGGCCAGGTCATATGTGACTCAGTGACTTTGTTCTTGGCAAATAATTGAACTTTCTGAGCAGACCAAGAGCAGACAAGGATTCTTTGGATGATGCAGACAGAAATAATCTAAATTCTGAAGCTGAAAAATCTCTCATACTGCCAGTGTTTCCCAGTTGGGGTGCCATTATCCTGTAGGGGACTCTATCAAGCTGTGGGATATTTAAAATTTTTCATAACTGTGGATATACAGAGCAAGGGGCCTGGGTATATGCTGTGCTCTGTATGTTTTTCTTTGAAAACACCCATGTTAAAACAATCACTGTCAAAACAATCACTGGCTGGCGCCGTGGCTCAACAGACTAATCCTCTGCCTGCAGTGCCGGCACACCAGGTTCTAGTCCCGGTCGGGGCACCAGATTCTGTCCCAGTTGCCCCTCTTCCAGGCCAGCTCTCTGCTGTGGCCCAGGAATGCAGTGGAGGATGGCCCAAGTGCTTGGGCCCTGCACCCCATGGGAGACCAGGAGAAGCACCTGGCTCCTGGCTTCAGATCAGCATGTGCGCTGGCCACAGTGCGCCGGCCGCGGCCATTGGAGGGTGAACCAATGGCAAAAGGAAGACTTTTCTCTCTGTCTGTCTCTCTCTCACTATCCACTCTGCCCGTCAAAAAACAAACAAACAAAAAAACAAAAAACTGAATTACTGGGGTTGGCACTGTGGTATAGCAGGTTAAGCTGTCACCTGTGGCCGAACATCCCATTGGGCACAGGGTCAAGTCCCGGCTTCTCTACTTCTGATTCATCTATCTGCTAATGTCCCTGGGAAAGCAGTGGAAGATGGCCCAAGGACTTGGGCTCCTGCACCCACTTGGGAAATCCAGAAAAACTCCTGGCTTCAGATAGCCTCAGCTCCAGCAATCTTGGCCACTTGGGGAGTGAACCAGAAGATGGGAGATCTCTGTCACTTCCTCTCTCTCTGTAACTCTGTCTTTCAAACAAATAAATACATCTTATTAAACAACAACCAAAAATCACCAACAGGATTGAACAGGGCAGAGGGGCCTTTGGGCAGTGATTGGTTTTTAGTGTGGAGCCCTTGTGGATGGGATTAGCGACCTTGGAAGATGCTAGAGAGCTGCTTTGTTTCTTTCCACCACATGATGGTGCAGCCAGAAGTCACCATCTACGAACCACAAAGGGGCTCCTACCAGACACTGGATCTATCGGTATCATGACTTTGGAACTTCCACATTCCAAAACTGTGAGAAATAAATTTTTGCTGCTTATAAGATACTTAGTTTCTGGTGTTTTGTAATAGCAACTTGCGTAGTTCAAGACTAGAAGCTAGACGCCATCACACAGAATTCCCACGTGCCCCAGCAGACTTTCATGGATCTGAAAGTACATATGCAGAAATAATCTCTATTTTACATATGCACACAGCTAACTTTATTTTGCATTTTAAGCATACACTAAATTCTGTAGAGTATGACTTCATGTAAACTGAAGGAACGCTGTACTCTTTTTACATTTTTATTGATATCTTTATCAAGGATAAATAATGGTGAGCAGGTCATTATTGACAACCAGATAACTCATGACCACATTGCTCATGGAACTTGAGTTTCCAACCCTACTCACTTGTATCTATCATCATCACATATGTGATGTCTGAACATATTAAAAATACATTTGAGGGGGCTCTCACTGGCATTGCAGGTAAAGCTGCCTCCTGCAATGCTGTCATCCAATATGGGTGCTAGTTCAAGTCCCCACTGCTCCACTTTCAATCCAGCCCTCTGGTAATGCATCTGAGAAAGCAGCAGAGGACGGTCCAAGTGCTTGGGTTCCTATACCTAAGTGGGAGACCTGGAGGAAGCTTCTGGCTCCTGGCTTCAGACTGGCCCAGCTCCAGCCATTGTAGCCATTTAGGGAGTGAACCAGAGGATGGAAGACCTCTCTCTCTACCTTTGCCTCTCTGTAACTCTGTCTTTCAAATAAATAAATCTTAAAAAAATAAAAAAAATACATTTGAAACACATTTAATTATTAATCTCTTATTACAGTTACAGATTACTTATTTATTTTTAATTACATGTATCAGGGACTATGATAAGCTTAAAGATACCTTTCCCTTAATGAACATGTTAGGTTAAAAGACAGAAAAGACTCTGAATTAAACTGGGGTTATTAATAGGTTTTCTTTAAAATCAAGAGATTATGCTGGATTTTCTATGTAGACCCAATATAATCCCACATGATTTTAAAAGCAGAGGGGAAGTTTAAGAAGAGTCCAAGGGTGAAAAGGATACCACCTGCTGTTGCTAAATTGAAGACAGAGATGGTAAGGAGAGAAGAAATCTGAGCAGTGTGCAGAGGCAGAAGACAGGCCTTAGGGAACAGCCAGTGAAGACACAGAGAACTCAGGCCTACCGCCTCGGGGACTGGACTCAGCACTAACCCAAATGAGCATTCCTCAATGCTCCCAGCCTTGTGAAAACCTAAGCAGCAAAAAGCCAAATCCACCTGGACTGCTAATATTGTGTATATGGATGCTCTTCGAAGCTGCTGAGTTTAGGCTAATTTGTTAGGCAGCAACAGAAAAAGATTACAGTTTCAAGTGAGCAACTGGTTCTAATAAGACTGATACTGATGGGCAGGAGGCGGTCTGTGGCTAGGCTGGCAGGAGTGTAACATGTCAGCATCCTGATTTACTGCCTATGACAGACACTGATCAAATTCTAAAGGTGGTCCAAAAGGAATCCTTTGCATTCATGTGAGAGTTCTATTTTAATTCTTATACAAGTGTACTCTCTTCCTGTTGACAAAGTTATGAAAAGTTATTGTACTCCAGCCATACATGTAAAGAATTGTAAAATAAAGACTAGCTAAAGCACTATAAAATAACACATGCTCAATCAGACTTTCCCCAAATGGTGGAGTTAGAAATGTGCCAGGGGATTCCAATACAATCCCATCAAGATTGCATGTACCAATGCCATTTTTATTATTATTTTTTAATTTTTTTGACAGGCAGAGTGGACAGTGAGAGAGAGAGAGAGACAGAGAGAAAAGTCTTCCTTTGCCATTGGTTCACCCTCCAATGGCCACCGCGGCTGGCGTGCTGCAGCCGGCGCACCGCGCTGACCTGAAGCCAGGAGCCAGGTGCTTCTCCTGGTCTCCCATGGGGTGCAGGGCCCAAGCACTTGGGCCATCCTCCATTGCACTCCCTGGCCACAGCAGAGAGCTGGCCTGGAAGAGGGGCAACCTGGACAGAATCTGGTGCCCCGACTGGGACTAGAACCTGGTGTGCCAGCTCCGCAAAGTGGAGGATTAGCCTGTTGAGCCGCGGCGCCAGCCCCAATGCCATCTCACTAGTCCAAGTGATCAATTTCAATTCACAATTGATCACACTGATAGGTCTAAGAGTCAAAGGGATCACATAAACAAGACTAATGTTTGTGAATGCTAACTGATAGAATAAAAAAGGGAGAGAACGATCCAACATGGGAAGCGGGATACATAGCAGACTCATAGAATGGCAGATGTCCTAAACAGCACTCTGGCCTCAGAATCAGCCCTTAAGGCACTCGGATCTGGCTCAAGAGCCCATGAGAGTACTTTAGGCATGGAAAGCCAAGACACTCTGACAAAAAAAAAAACCACACACACACACACACACACACAAACACCTAAATGAAAGGTCTCTGCAAGTGAGATCCCAGTGGAAAGAACGGGCCATCAAAGAAAGAGGTACCTTTCTCTGAAGGGAGGAGAGAACTTCCACTTTGACTATGACCTTGTCTAAATAAGATCAAAGTCAGCGAACTCAAGGGGCTTCCATACCCTTGGAAACTCATGACTAGAGCCTAGGGAGATTACTGATGCCATAAACAAGAGTGTAAAATTGTAAAGTCAACAACAGGAGACACTGTGCACTTACTCCTCATGTAGGATCTCTGTCCTTAATGTGTTGTCCAATGTGAAGTAATGCTATAACTAGTACTCAAACAGTATTTTACTGTTTGAAAATGAATCTTGATGTGAATGGAATGGGAGAGGGAGCAGGAGATGGGAGGGTTGCGGGTAGGAGGGAAGTTATAGGGGGAAAAAGCCATTGTAATCCATAAACTGTACTTTGGAAAATTATATTTACTAAATAAAAGTAAAAAAAACCACTTTGTGTTAAAAAATAAAATAAAAATATCTACAAGCATATTTAGGAAAATATTTCTCTGTTGAGGATCTCCTAAATGCTGTATTACTGACAAGCATTAAAAACTAACTATCCCAAGGAGAGGCAGGGAAGCCTTTTAAAATTCAGATTCCTAGGTCTCTTACTAAGAACTAATTCAGTAGGTCCAGAAAGTGCTTAGAAATCAACACTTTTGGAGCGGCGCTGTGGCATAGCAGTTAAAGCCACCGCCTACCATGCCGGCATCCCATATGGGTGCCAGTTTGTACCCCAGCTGCTCCGCTTCCAATTCAGCTCTCTGCTGTGGCCTGGGAAAGCAGTAGAAGATGGCCCAAGTCCTTGGGCCCCTGCGCCCATATGGGAGACCAGGAGAAGTCTCCTGGCTCCTGGCTCTTTTCTTTGGATTTGCACAGCTCCAACTGTTTTGGCCAATTGGGGAGTTAACCAGGATGGAAGACTTTCTCTCTCTCTCTCTCTCTCTCTCTCTCTCTCTCTCTCTCTCGTAACTCTTTCAAATAAAATAAATAATTCTTTAAAAAATAAATCTATACTTTTATAAGCTTTATAAAATTAGGACTACCTACTTAGCAAAAAAAAAAAATAGTAAGGGAGTTACATATAGGGTGTTTGATACTATGTAGGATGACCACGAAATAGGCTAAAAATATTAGGAAACAAAGCAGAAGAAAGAAAACAGAAGGCTGACATTTGGGGTAACAGTTACACTATTTGGGACTCCTGTACCCCGTATTAGAGTGCCTGGGTTCAACTTATGAATATGCTCCCAATTCCAGCTTCACACACTGGAAGGCAACAAGTAATGGCTCAAGTAGTTGGTTCCCTGCCACCCACATGGAAGATCCAGTTGGAGTTCCCAGCTTACAGCTTTGGCCTGGTCCAGCCATAGACATTGCAGGCCTCTCGGGAATGAACTAATGCTTCCTCTCCCTTCCCTTCTCTCCCCCCTTATCTTCCCTCTCCCCCTCTTCCTCCTCTGCCTCTCCATTTTTCAAGTAAGTAAAAGTTAAAAAAACCCACAAATATCAGAATATCTTTTTGTACACATTTGCAAAATCAGCTACTAACTTAAGATCAAAGCAATAACCCTTTTAGAAAACCAGAATCATTCTCCTCAAAAGACAGGACAAAAGAGCCAACTGCTTTTAAACAGAAAAGCTACATGGTCCAAAACAAGACCTTGGGCTCTGGGGACAACAAGAGTTTCACTGATGTTCTGGCTGCTTCACTCACAAAATGACTGTAGGTAATTTCTCCACCTTATAGTG
Organism: Sylvilagus floridanus; assembly: GCA_949820135.1. Classification (NCBI taxonomy): domain Eukaryota; kingdom Metazoa; phylum Chordata; class Mammalia; order Lagomorpha; family Leporidae; genus Sylvilagus; species Sylvilagus floridanus. Next base: position 58,817,206 of record OX463235.1, read on the forward strand.
TCTTCCTCTTCATAGTGGGAACAATAGTACCTAATCCTAGGTTAGTGTTGAGGATGAAAAGAACTTCTATGATGTTGGCATACTATAGTTCTTTAATAAATAGCCCCTCTTTTCGTCTGATCTTGGTTGCAAACAAAAGCTCTGGGAGTGATAAATATATTCCAAATTGACAAATTCCACCCCTAGTCTTTAACCTTTTCACAAAGAAGAGCCTGTATCCCATTATTTTTAAAAGGCCAAAAAAGGAAATTCATTAACATCACTTAGTCATTTGTTCCAGTAACATCAAATATACCCGGAATGCCTTCTTCAATACCTACCTAATAAAATTCAAGCCTATTATCCTTCTACAAAATGTACTCATGGATAAGAGAAAAAATTGAGACAGTTGATGTAATTATGGATCAACAGACTTAACAGTGAGAGCTGAGAAGATTAAAATTTGCTGCCATACTAAGCTATCATTCTCAGAAGAGATTTCTTTTTTTATCTTATTTATTTTTTATTTATTTGACAGGTAGAGATATAGATAGTGACAGAGAGACAGAAATGTCTTCTTTCCATTGGTTCATCCCCCAAATGGCCGCTATGGCTGGCACTGCACCTATCCAAAGCCAGGAGCCAGGTGCTTCCTCCTGGTCTCCCAGGAAGGTGCAGGGGCCCAAGCACTTGGGCCATTCTCCACTGCCCTTCCAGACCACAGCAGAGAGCTGGACTGGAAGAGGAGCAACCAGGACCAGAACCCAGCGCCCATATGGGATGCTGGCGCCACAGGCGGAGGATTAGCCAAGCGAGCCATGGCGCTGGCCCCAGAACTTACTTAATTAGTATCCTATCCATTTCCAGTGGGCTGGTTAATAATTATGCTACTATTTCCCCTTCGATATGCCTTAGTCATTTAACCAACATGTACTAAACATTCTATTGTTTGCCATGGACCCTGTAAAATACAATCAACACAAGCAATGAATATCAATCGTCTAACTGTACTGGAGGTCTCAGAGGCCAAGCTCACCTAAAGTGAACTGTAAGGCATTGCCTCTTTCAGATACTCAACAGAGGCAGCAAATCCTGACCTCTGTGCCTTTGAATTTGCAGCAGGTGCTTCTTAGTTATCAATGCATCATTCTCAACAAGATACCTGCAGAATGGCTTGTAATTCTCCTGTTAGGCAAACTGCTAGGATGTTTAGATCAAGATTTAGCAAACATCTTCCTGCAAATGGCCAAACACTAAATACAATTGTCTTTGTGGCTCACAGGGTCTTTCTTGCAATTATTTAATTCTGTCATTGTAGCATGAAAACAACCATAGACAATATGCAAACAGGCACATCTCTGTCCTAATAAAACTTGATTTGTAGAAGCAGGTGGTGGACAGAATTTGGCCATAGTTTACTGATGCTTCTTTAGATTCTTTGTACTAGAATTCTTATGTGCTCAACCTTAGCTTGCATCCTGAGATTACACAGAATACACATTTGGGGTGCTAATAGGTAACATACGACAAAACCAAAAGCAAAAGATAGTGGTTGTCCTGAAGGAGGACCTCCCTACATCAGATGCAGAAGTAGGCAGAGCTGGATTAAGAGGTTTACACTCAGCAATCTCCTGAAGAAAGCTGAAGTAGAAATTTTAAAGATTCAATTTTAAAACAACAAAAACAAAATTAAAAAAAAAAGACCAGCAGAACCCTCATCAAATCAGATTCTGTTGATCATACTAAATGGCTGTTATCATATACTTCACCTTTAAAAGTCTTATGCTATGGAGAGATAATTGTGGAAAAATCCAGAAGAGAGTCTACGTAATTTGTCCCAAGCATCCTTGGGATATACACACCCAGACTGCACTTTTATCATTTGTAGGAAGCCATTGACATTTCAGAGTAAGCAGATGTCTTTAAATTTGATTTGATTTTAGAAGAGCCACTTGCACAACCTGACATATTCACCTGATCTACATAAGCATGCTATAAGCCTTAAAAGTGCTTCTGAATGAGGGGTGAGGTGCGCGAATTTAGAATATATTATCAGCGATGTTAATAACACCTTCACATTTTTTTCTTTTACCCTTTGAAAGGGTTTTCAGGTCTCTTTCATCTTGCAGATTCTGTGCCATACTCAAAGACTGAAAGGGGAACACAGGAGTTAATGTGCAAAATCATAAAACAGTAATTAGCAAATCTATTAACCAATGGTCTTGGCTCTATTGGGGTTGCCCGCTCCATACATTTCTTCTGCTTAAGCTTCTCTGACTCACCAGGATAAAGAAAATAATGATGTTTCTGACCTTGCACAGTTAAATTGACCTTTCATATAGAGGCACAGCAGGAAGAACCTGGCTTGTTCACTATTTTATGTGTTGGCATCTGTAATCATGAAACAAAGTCCTGCTCAAACTTCATAATACACCCATAGCTGGAGTTCTGGGCCAATAAATTATTATTTTCCCTGCTGAGAACCTCACTCATTTCTTCGGCCACAGGATCTAAAACTATGCCTCTCCCTAATCCAGCCAACTACTTAACATGTAGGAAAGTTGTCAAAATGTGCTCCTTCCTCCCTTTCTCTCTCCCCTTTCTTCCTCTTATTCTAAATTTAGTTATGGCACTGCACAATGTGATGCTAGCTCTTGGGTTCCAATGATAAAAAAATTAAGCATTTGGCCCCTTTAAAAAAGATTTTGAATACTATCAGTGCATGTTACTGTGGAAAGAACAACAATCTTTCAAATAAAGTTCTGAGATAACACAAAGTTTACTTTTCCCTGGAAGTATCAAAGATTGTCCCTTGTCATATTCTGGAATCGCTTTCCCACTTGGTTGATGAGACATCTTAACTTTCATGTATGTGGATTATTTTTCTTTTACTTTTAAATTTATGGACACCATTTAGGGAGATTTCAATACCCATTAATAATATGGGCAACTGATCTACATTTAAGAGAATTTAATCATGTCTTAGCGACAAATTTAGCTTAAAGCGGAGTTTCACTTAGGACTTCCAAGTAAATTTCCGTTGAAAAGGTCAATTTCTAACATTTGTCAGTTAAAGTCCACACCAGACAAATTAAATTTTCCCCTTCTCTTTCTGGAGCACAGTCCCAGGGCTGAATATCAGCAGCGGTTGTCAATTAGGAAAATCACCCTAAACATCAAGGAGTGAGGACTCTTAAAAAAAAAAGACCTGAATATTTATACAAGAATCATGATTTTGTTTCTTACTAAAAATCTATCTCAGAGTGGTAATGAAAAATAAAACATTATCTTCCTGGATAATTAAAATCAGTTCGATGCTGCAAGTATTTGAATATTGATTATTGTGGAAGGAGGTGGGGGAGGTGTTTCAGTCTCTGCCGAAGGTCACGAGCCGCGCTAGGGATACAGGTGTTCCTAAACAACTGCAAGTTAACATGCAATCCTCCAGGACAAAGTTTGATAAAATCGCAGTCCCTGTGATTTACAATAAAGTCTGGCGAAAATCTGTTGTTTTGGATTTAGAACAAAGAGGATATTGTAAACAGTTCATGTAGACAGAGATGTGAACACAACCATAGTAATTAGATTATAGGGTTTTTTTTGCCTTCTGCTTGTTTTCTAATTTTATTACATTATATATAAATCTTTCATTAAACCAATAGATAAATTGAAAGAGGAAGAGAAACTGGAGTAGCAGAGAAAGAGTGAGCAAGTGACCCTGAATAAAAGGGAATGAAAAAAATGATTTTTCTATTTCCTCTAGTCAGCCTCAGATCAAACAGCACTGAATGTCCTAGCTTCTCTCCCTTTTTGCCCTCAATTATTAAATGCTTCATAATTTATTCTGAAGGAAAAGATTCATGGCCAAACATCTAAAAATGACTCTTGCCCATGAGGTCACCAGCAAACAGCAGAGACCTGGCAGGTTTTACAGGAAGACTGCTTCCACCGCTCTAGTACATCTAAGCAACCAGCCAGGCCTTCTTGGGGATAGAGAAGGAAAAGGTAGTCTCAGACCAGGGCAGCAGGGATCCCCTTTGGATCTTTTGGATGCTAATCTTCTAATTGAAAGTAGATAAAGTGGTGGTGGCCCTGGGAGAGTTATTTTTTTCTTTTAGAATATCTTAGAATCAAACCTCTATCTCCTTCTTTTCTCTCCCCTCCCTCCTCTACTCTCTCTCTCTCTCACCTGCCCACCAATAAACCTCACAGCACACACGCACCCCATATTTTTTTGTATTTTTAGTATTTTTATTTTAGTATTTTTAGTATTTTTTGTTCTACTTAATACTTAATATTATTGGTTGAACTCTTTAATTAACACAAAATTATTCCTAGGCGTTTAAATTTAACTGAAAAGTGATCTCTGTTAAATATAAGGGTGGGAATAAGAGAGGAAGGAGATATACTGTTTGGCACATGCTCAATTGGACTTGCCCCTAATGGTAGAGTTAGAAACGTGTCTGGGGATTCCAATTCAATCCCATCAAGGTGGCATGTACCAATGCCATCTCACTAGTCAAAGTGATCAGTTTCAGTTCATAATTGATCAAAATGATAGGATTAAAAGTCAAAGGGATCACATAAACAAGACTAGTATCTGCTAATACTAACTGATAGAATTAAAAAGGAGAGAAGGAGTCAACATGGGAAGTGGGATACACAGCAGACTCATAGAATGGCAGATGTCCTAAACAGCACTCTGGCCTCAGAATCAACCCTTAAGGCATTCGGATCCAGCTAAAAGGCCCATGAGAGTATTTCAGGCATGGAAAGTCAAGACACTTGGGCCAAAAAAAAAAAAAAATGACCTATGAAAGATCTCTGTGAGTGAGATCCCAGTGGAAAGAACAGTCCATCAAAGAAAGAGGTACCTTTCTCTGAAGGGAGAAGAGAACTTCCACTTTGACTATGACCTTGTCTAATAAGATGGGAGTTGGTGAACTGAAAAAGCTTCCATAGCATTGGCAGATCATGACAAGAGCCTAGGGTGATTACTGACACCATAAACAAGAATGTCAATTGTTAAGTAAACAACAGGAATCACTGTTACTTACTCCCCATGTAGGATCTCTGTCCTTAATGTGTTGTCCAATGTGAAGTAATGCTATAACTAGTACTCAAACAGTACTTTACACTTTGTGTTTCTGTGTGGGTGTAAACTGTTGAAATCTTTACTTAGTATATACTAAATTGATCTTCTGTATATAAAGAGAATTGAAAATGAATCTTGATGTGATTGGAATGGGAGAGGGAGCGGGAGATGGGATGGTTGTGGGTGTGAGGGAGGTTATGGGGGAAAAAAGCCACTTTAATCCAAAAGCTTTACTTTGGAAATTTATATTTATTAAATAAAAGTTAAAAAAATAAAATAAATTGTGACCCTGATAATCTAACATGTTATAAATTACTTAACGAAACTAAAAGCATTAAACATCTACACAGGGGATGAAAATGAAATTAGGATCATTTATGCTATTTTGAGATAGCATCACTATTTTCAACTCAGCAATAATTCATATTATCATTCTTATAGCATTTTGAGTTAAAAATAGAGATCAAGGTGGCAAAATCACATGTGACATTCTGTAATCTTAGACAGATCAGAGGGTTATTGGAAAATGAAAAATTTTATTACTTTGACACAGAGTTGCCAGACCATAAATTTAAATAATTTATCAATAAGGGCACAGATATAATGTGCTTAGCACATAGGATTTCACCAAATGGTAACATTTATTAGTAAGACAAACAATTAGCTTGCAAAGTACCACCCCAATTGACACAGAATCTCTCTAAAGAAAGAAAATAAAAACAGGGTTCAGTGTTGAGCACTTTAAAGCTCTTTTTCAGGCTACATTCTGTAATGTTTAAATGACTATAATTTTCATTAAAATGCATTGTTTCCTAAACTATAGGCAATTTCCCGGTACACCTTGTATTTCTGTTCTTCTCTTGCACACAGATAACATTGTGTATCTGTGAAGGTGGAGTGGCTGCGTAGAAACAGCTGCAAACTGCATTATCACCTGGACAAGCTTTGACTCTCCCTGCTATCAGTGATGGAGAACACCCAAACCCTTTACGCCTCAGTTTCATCTCTACATGGGGACAGTGTGGGCTCCTTCCTGCCTCCCATGGAGTCACAGGAGTAAGTGAAATAGATCAGATAAAACTTTGTTTCCATTTTTCAGAAGCTGGTTTATGGTACATAGGTTACAGAATGCATGGAAAGGAAAGAATAAAGCATTTGTGGGCTAATAAAGACAGCCACTTCCTCAGCTTTCTAACTCCAAGGCCACCTCGAGAAAATGAAACTGACCAAGGTCTACTATACAATTAGAAGGTATCCGGGGCTTGTCTACTCATTGAACACAGTATATTTTCATGAAAAAGTTGAACACGGGAGCTCATGGGCAACAAACGCATGGAAATGATAAGGAGATGGCAATGTTAATTACTTGACTTTATGACTTCATATTGTATACATGTATATTCCAATATGCCCTATAAAATGTACAAGTATTATGTGTTAACCAATAAATATTTTAATGAGTATAGAGCTTTCTTTATTTCTTCTGTGGTAGAAATAGCACAGTCACAGAAGCTAAACTATCAAGACCATGAACAACACAAAGGAAAGGAGCAAGTCTGCCCTGTTTCCCACAGAGATGTAGGGTCAGTGTTCTGTCTGAAATGGTAGATAATCAATAAAAAATACTTCTTGAATGAAAGTCTTCGATTGTGGTTTTTACTCCAGGGAAATCAATTAGCCTTGGTTACATCACATGAAATGAGGGAGGGTGGCCTGTCAGGTTTTAGTTCATGAATAATTCAAGTGTCATTTCAAACAGAAACAACCTACAGTCTACGAGACTCAGTCTTCTCTTTGCATATCAACAGAAAAATATAACTAAAAATACAAAGCATGAACTGTCCTATCCCTCAAGTAGAATGTAGAAGAGCCCACGTTCTAGATCGTGTTCCAAACATTAAACCACACACTGCAGGAATGGAATCGAGCTTGTGTTCAATAAAGTAATTAACTACAGATGGGACAGCTTCTGGAAAACGCACAAGTATGTAAAATCGCAAGGCACTGTTTTTAGGGAAGCTTTGGTGGCACAAAAACTACTGGAGAATAATTACTTGTGAAACCTCAAGTTTATTCCAATGAACAAGTTTTTTTTTTTTTTCTTATAGTAGGGGATACATTTTTTAAAATATCTCTTTATGTTACATATTCAGAGATGCGATATAATTTTCTGCAGCTTCAGAGGATCATGGGGAAAGTCAAAATGTTAAATGCTGAGACAGTAAGCTGAAGCGTCCTGCTGTCTGCTTCCCCAATAGGCAAAAAGCCCAATTTCCTTGCCACACGACATTAAGTAGCTCTAATGGACAGACAGCCTGGCCACTGCCTCTGCCAACGGTCCTTTCAGCCACGATGCCACAGCTCAAAGGCTTTGCCAGCCCGGTGAATTCCCCTGACCTAGCAGCAACAGCAGCTTCCCCTGAGAGCTTGCTAGGAGCACAGAATCTCTCACCATGCAACATCCATAAGAAAAAGGTCCCAGGTGTTTCGTGTGCCAAAGAGAGCACATAGAGCACACCCCTCTGCCTTGCTTGACACGGGATGTTTGCTCCTCCAACGTTGCTTACACCAACGTTTCTCAAAGTGCGGTAGGCAATGGACGGCACTGTAGGGTGAATCATGTCAGATGTTTGTAAAAATGCAGATTTCTGGGCTTTACCACTGTTAAGGAGATGAAGTTGGAAGATGCTGTTTATCAAGTTCCCATGCTTTTGTACATGCCACCTAATCTCTGTGCTCCCATATATCTGTCTATGGTAACTGATGTAACGGTAAACCAACAGGTCCACCTGCTTGTATAGCTGCCCACAAGACTGTTAAGCAGTGGTTTGGCTCTGGGCCACTCTTGTCTGTAAACCCATTGAAGCAGCTGGGGTGCATGGCTAAGCACAGTTGTCTGTGTATAGATGTAGACATGTATGCGGTTGCCTGTGGATGGATGTGGACATGTATGTGGTTATTGGTGGATGTAGTTGGATGCAGATGTGTGGCTTTGTGTATATGTAGATGTCTGTGTGTGTGAAGGACCACCACTACGGACACAAAGGCTGATACCTTCTGTGGCCCCACCACCTTTTGGGCCAAGTGGCTGTTTCTTTTGTAGTGCTCATGCCACTGTGAGTAAAGGAGATATAAACCCATAAACAGCTCTGAGTGTTCTTGGTCCTGTCGCAATCTGAATCTATTTGTCCTGGACCCTAATATCCAGGCACACAATCACATTCCTCTTGGAGTCACTGGGGTAGAGAGCAGAAATCTCACTTTAAAAACAATCACTCCAACTGATTCTGGTGCACACATGATTCTGGGGACCACTGGGCTACTGGTCCATGGTGGATGACACTGAAGATGGCTGGCTGTGCTTTCCATCTCTCCATGCCTCTAAGAACACTGACCTTTCAGGTTATCTTTCTTTCCCTCCTGCTTAGATAGATTGTAGCTTTTTCTTTCAAGTCATCTGAGGATTGCGTTCCTCTAATAAAATGGCTACACTCCTTATTATGGAATGTGATAAACCTGCTGTCAATTACTTTAATTGATCTGACAACCTGATTAGACCCAGAAAGGGGAAGATTTCCTCAGCAGAGCCTTATTAACATCGGGAAAGCAAAGGAAAGGCCCGTGTAATTAAAATGTGATCGCTGGCAATGAGTATGTAAAATCAGGCTTGAGAGGCATTAATGATGGGAAAACTTTCCTAAATTACATCTTAGGAAGACAAAGGGACGCAAAATGGTCAAATAAATCGGTGAGCTACTAGTGGAGAAAGCTGAACAGAATGGCAAGAGACTTTTCTATATCCTTAAATCACAGGTGGTTTTGAAATTAATGAGATCCATTCCTAGATTATGGTAGGGAGAACCCAAATACTGGCTGCATCTATGACATGATGCACATAAGTGGGATGACAGTTACCAGCACCACTCTTGGGTTTTGGGTTTTCTTTTCTGGACAACTGTACTGAAAGTACAACCTGGGGTCCATACCAACAGGAACTGAATAATCGGTCTTTTGGAGCAGAGTTCACAGCATCAATGCAACATCAATGACTGCTCTAGCAAAAAACTTAGCACTCAACACGTATTCCTGAATCTAGGATAATTCCTTTCATAGTGTATTTATGATACACTTTCTTCTTTGACACATTCAGGGGGACAGAGCTTCTGAATTCATCCCACTCTTTAATAGCCCCGGGTCTTCAAGAACGGGAAGGCAATATGGTGACTGTTACTTACACAACAAAAATTTCTAGGTCCCAAGAGTGCTGAGAAATAGAATATTATTAGCTAATTAGGATGAACTGCCACACTGGAGTGCTTGATTAAATTAATTAATCAGGCTGATGATTGGTCTGGAGGGGGTTGGAAGCTGTTTTTTAGAGTGCACCTGGTAAAATATGCTATTCATCAGTATGCCCTTAGAAATACAAAGAAACAGTATTTTTAGATGAGAGATAAACAAGTTAGCACAATGTGGACAGAATTATCAGAATGAAAGAACATGCCTTGTGCATAGATGTCAAATACATGAATGAGTACAAAGGTTTAAGTTTCCTGATCTCTTGACCCATATCAATAAAATAACCTGAAGTTTCCATTGAGATTTTCTTTAAATTGGGTATAATGGTCCTATTTGACAATGACATGGAATAACAGATTAAAAGCAACCAAAAAAGAATCAACAAAGACTTGGCTTAATTTAGGGCTTTGGATAAACCGATCATTCATTTTTTCTTAAGGAAATAAAGGAGAATTAAAGGACTTCTGGCCTCATTTGAAAATCTAGTCCATGCCTAACTCACTTAAGTGATATATTGGACTTTGGTTTCCTTCTGTATAGGAAATAAACCATTCCCTCCACTACAGCCTTCCAATTTGGTAAGCAGCAACATTATCTTAATCCTGACCAATTCACTCCAAATATCCTACTGTATGATACAGTAAGTTTGTGCAAGAACCCAATTATGCCTCACACAAAGCCTTTTCCATATCTGCAGGAAAAGGTCCCTGGCACTTTACATCTACGTCAATTTGCTACTAGGCTAATCTGCACATGTGAAATTGAATAAAATGGACCAATATTTCCCCTACAGCCAAACCGACTGGGATACCTGTCAACAGGTCAGCAATACTCCTAGGTGACTCTAAAGTTAACCAATAGTTCAACTAAGATTGCAGCTGCATCCCACTTCTCTGATTTTAAACAACTTTTAATCTAAACCACCTACAGTTTGAGTTCATTTAAACAGTTCTGGCTCTTTACCGATTTCAGATAGTCCCTGGACAACGCCCTCAATCACAGCATATCATTAAATGGAATACTCAAATAACGTGTTATTCTAATACTCTGTAAAACATCTTGCATGTTTCACTATTCCATGATAGCATTTAACAAAGTATTTTCAGGGCTCAAAGACTCCACAGTGAACAACTGTTGCAGGTACACATGTTGGGATTTATCAAAGTCCATAATTCAACCATTCATTTACTTACTCAATTTTTTCCAAATTTACTTATTCACTTATTTAAAATCTTTGTCTCTTTTAAGAAAGACATAAATATAAATAAGCATAGTCTTCTTTCTATACTTCATAGCATATTAATATTCTAGAGGCCTCTAAAAAAGTTAAACACCATTTAACAAAATAGATTACCTAAGGTCTCTGAATTTCCAATGGAAACAATATTTTGTCCTGTTTTAGAGTTTCCATAATTCCTCCAATAATATAAAAGGAAAATGAAGGGGCATTTGAAAGCTTTTTAGCAACTCCCATTCTCTTAACACTTTTTTGGGGGATAGACCTTTTGTCATTTGATCAAATTTATTCACCTTCAATAACCATTTTTAAAAAGTATAAAGGATGAAGTCAACAAAATGAATGAGAAAAACTTCTATTGTTCTAAAACATTTAATATGGCTCAATATTTCATAATGAAACAGCCTTGAAAGCGATTTATTTTTTTCCTCTATCGGCCTATAAGCTCCAAGAGGGCAAGGGCTCTTTGTACTTGTGACCACTGAAGTATTATCTGTACCTAGCACAGGACTGCACTCAACAATTATTTATGAACATAATGAAATTAATAATGAAGTAAATAACTGCAACATAATCTTATACTGCCAAAATTATGAGCATCCCTAAATAAACTTATAACTAAAAAACACTGCTGCTATACACTGCACACTTTCTAATGAAAAAAAAAAATAAAAAATGACTGCAGATAATTTTAGTGCACTAGTATTTGTAAATTTTTCCCTTGAAGCTTCATGGGGAAACATAACTGAATGGAAAAAAATAGGAGAATAAATGAAAGAAGAATTCATTTCAAATGACAAACTAAACATTTTTATTCAACATTTCATAGCCTTCAAAAATGGGTAATTATTTCTCTACTTCTTTGGTCCAGCAGCATGAGGTTGAATACATCATCCGTTTTGACACAAAACATGAGTTTGCAAGTAAACAAGAAGTTTATCTCATGAAACAGAGCTTTATATTTGCATAGAAGCTTTCACTAATAACAGAGATGGACTTTCAACTAGCTGCTCCAGCTGTGGCTCTCTCCCTGACATATGGAGGTTCTTAAAAGAAAAGAAATACAAATAAGGGAAAATTTTCAGCAAATTTAATTCCTTTTATCTCTCAGAGGGGCGGGTGGAAGCAGCAGGTGGCAAATTCATTTTTATCTAATAACATTTGGTCATGTGACATATTTTATTTCCACAGTTGATGTAACTTAATGAACAGCAAATTGGGCAAATCTGTCACCATGTGGGAAGTTAGCAGGGCGTCTAGATGGAGGATGTGTGCGTATGTGGGGAGAACAGCAAGGCTTTGGTGGGAGAGGTAAGGGAAGACAAAGTTTACTGTTCCATGTCTTCTGTAGGAAATCTTTTATGTTAAGTCATTAATTCCAAACCATGTTGACAGCAGTCTAAAGTAATTATAAGGGCTGGAAAGACAGTCTTTGTTAAATAAGACATGGTGATTTCAGGCCAGGTCCTTAAAGATTAGACTTAGAAAATTAAACCACAAAACTTATAGCAGCAATGCTGGATACCTCCCAAACTGGGTTACAACAGTTGTGTAATGTCTGTAGTCTATAAACTTAAAGAACAGAGGTGCCATCAACATGAAGATTCCCATCGATACACTGCTCAGGAGTTTCAAACGTATACCTAGCTTTAGATATATGTGATGCCAACAAAACAGTTTTCTAAGAAAGTAACAAAAATGACTTGTTATGTCATAGCACTACAGATACTACCAAGGACACTAAACTACAAGAAAGCCGAGAGTTCTAGCAGGATTAAGAACCTGCTCACAGTCGTTCTGGGCAAACTGTGTTCCCACAAGGCTCAGCTTTCTTAACCCACAGAATGAGGATAATCAGACTATGTGCTTCACATGACTGCTTGGAGAATTACATGTTTTTTTTTGTAATCATTCCAAAATATTGCCTTTCTTCATCATAAATGTAACCCAGAATTCATCTGGGAGAATTCCTAATGGGGAAACCAAGCAAACTCTGTCTAGTCAAGCTTTCAGACTAACCTCATTTTGCTTCATTTTTCAAAGCAGAGTTTATTCTAAACTTATATGGTTTCCTATTCACCATTCCCACATAAATCACTCTTGTGCCTTCTCTGCCTATTCTTTTGCTACATGGGTTTTGAAACATCTGGAGCTTCCAGAAAACTTAGGAAATTACTGTGATAGGCATTCATACTCATGCTAAACATTTGTACATGGTCTGGACCTTTCAGGTAGAATAAGTTTTGTTTAAAGGATAAAAATGAATTTGGAGAGTACGTGGAAAAAATGGAATAATGGAATAATATTGTTGAAACTGTAAATTGTACAATGGTATGGAAATAGTACAAAAATTAAAAATAGGAGCCAGAGGCCAGCACTGTGCTATAGATTTAGCTGCTATCTGCAGTGCCAGCAACTCAGATGGGCAGGAGTTCAGGTCCTGGCTGCTCCACTTCTCATACTGCTCCCTGTTGATGTGCCTAAGAAAGAAGTGGAGGATGACCCAAGTGCCTGGGCTCCTGCACCCAAGAGGGAGATCTGACAGAAGTTTCTGGACCTGGCTTCCGCCTGGCCCAGTCCTGGCAATTGTGGCCATTTGGGGAGTAAACAAGCAGATGGAAGATTTTCGTGCTCTCTCTAATTATTTATAAATAATCAAAATAAATCTTTAAAAAACAAAAATAAAAATAGGAGCCAGCATTGTGGTCCAGAAGTTAAGCTGCTGCCTTCAACATCAGCATCCCAGTGTGCATCCTGGCTACTCCACTTCTGATCCAGCTCCCTGCTAATGTGCTTTGGGAAGAAGCAGAAGATGGTCCAAGTGAAAGACCTAGATTGAGTTCCAAGCTCTTGACTTCAGCCTGTACCAGCCCTGATTGCTGTGGCCTTTGGGAAGTGAAACAGCAAATTATTTCTCCTTCTCTATCATTATGCTTTTCAAATAAATAAATGAATGAACAAATAAATATTTTAAAAATTAAAATTAGAATTATATATGATCCAGCAATCTCACTTCTGGGTATATAACTGAAAGAACTGAAAGCACAATGTCAAATAGATATTTGCACGTCCACGTTTATAGCAATACTATTCACAATAGCCAAGAGCTAATGTCCACTGATGGATGAATGGATAAACAAAATGTGACTATCCATACACATATCAGTATGTATATATACAGACTCTTCTCAGCTTACAAGACTACGCCCTGATAAATCCATCATAAAATGAAAATATTTTAAGTCAAATACCACAACTTAGACTCGCATACCTGAAATGCCCTCAGAATACTTCAGCTAGGCATCGTAAGAGATTATCATACTGAATATCAATAGCACAGGTGAAGATCAAAATTCAAAGTGCAGTTTCTGCTGAATATGTGTTACCTTTAAACCATCACAAAGTAAACAACTTTTAAGTCCTACCCATGCCTTCATCCAATCCCTCCATCCATATTTCTAAAATTTAATCTTAGAAGGGAAGGAAATAGTGCACCATGGGCTTTAGGTGAGAAGAAAAAGGGTAGCTGTATAATGAGTATAGAGTTTAAGATTTGAAAGATGGGACATATCTAGGGATCTGCTTCACAGTGGTGTGTATGTACTTTCCACTACTGAAATGTATAGTCAGAAATCACTGAAATCATAAATTTGATGTTATATATTTTACTATATGTTAAAGATACAAGGGACTAAAATGAACTTTGTAGAAGTGCTATATCTGACTTCTATAGAAACTTTCTCCAGAGCCTATAACCCACCACAGATTCCGACGACCTTGTGTATTCTAGCTGGAGCTCAGTGTTCCTGGGGCTCATGGAGAGAGGAGGAAGGACTTGAAGTCATAGGTTTAGACACTCACATACACTGCTCACTTGATTTACACAATTCATGACCCCAGAACTTTTTGTTCAGGTGTCTGAGCCCAGAAATGAAAGTGGTCTTGCGAATATGCAGTTGTCCATGGTTGACCTGCCATTTTCTTTCATAATCTTTATTTTTCAGTTTATCCTTAAAGTATGTCCTTAAGAAAAAGAGATATATCTCTCTATTACTCCCCCTTGACCTGAAATATTAATATTTCACAAACCCATCATTAAAAATTCAGCTTTTATTGATGAGTTTTCCTAAAATGTCCATGCTATTTCCACACTGGAAATCTGACCTCTGTACCTCAGTGTGTGTGTGTGTGTGTGTGTGTGTGTGTTATGGGTATGTGTGTTGTGTGACTCAAAATCCAGTCATCCTCCCCTACATCCAAATTTCCTTTCAGAAAATTATCTTTCTACTAGTGAGAAAGGTCTGGAAGGGCGCAGTTTAAAACCGATGTCTGTTTCTCTCTGCTGAATTCAAAGGTGTTGGGATCGTTTTCCCTCCATTCTGCAGAGCTAGAAGGTGAATGAAGTTGAGCTGAGGGGATATAGTAGTCCAAGGCTTTCATCTTTAAGTGAGAAACATAAGAATGGAAAAATATACAGCTGGAGTTTGGGCATTTGTTGCAGCATCTTCAACAATGGTTGTTGGGGTTCCTATTTTCTATCTCCCTTGGAGCATCCTTGGCCACTGGCTAATTCTAAACTAGAGTTTTACACAGGTCAATTTCCTGAATACCCACTGACCTGCATATAAAGTCCCTTTAAATCAAATTGTACACAGAGTTGGCTCATGTAGCTTTCAGCCCGAAAATATTACCTGACAAGGTTTTTGTTTTGTGTTGTTTGCATCCACAACCTCTTCAAAATAGCTACGTGGCAGACATTGCCTGAACAAGCTCCCAGAACAATGTAAAAGCCTCTCATTTCTTTGGTTCTCTCTGGAACAGTCCTGAAAACCTCCCGATGATTTTACTCTGAGTCTTGTCATTTTGCTCTTTAGATTTCTTTAAATCTATACTGATCAGCTGCTTGTCTGCCCAATGATGTCCCAAACAGTATTAAAATAAATCCACCCACAGCACTGAGCCTGCTAATCATCCTCCCACCCTAATAGATGTCAGACAGCGAACTTCTTTCAGCAGGATCCCTGTCCTTCTATTGGGCTTCCAGAAGTTTTACATGTAGATTAGCAACTTGTTAAGCACCCACATGCATATTCTTCCTGTTTAGACTAAAAGAACAACCATTCCAACAATTCCAAAATTTCCATGGCACAGGAAGGTACCCTCCCACTGACCACTGACACTGATCAAAAGATGAATTTCTGCTAGGAAGGTGGGGACAACACAGAGTGCTGTCAGGGTGCAAATCTAGGTTACACTGCTAAGAAGATGTGGGTGGTATGGATGACGGGAGGTACAGCCAGACTTGTGGGGGAGTGAAAGACACAGGCTGCAGGCTTGATTACATCATTCTTATTCTCTTGTGATTTTCCTTTAGTTTTTTCCTCACATGAAATAGCTCCTGATTTTTATTTATCAATTCTGATGGTTCTTTTCTCTGTGCTAAGCCATTCACTAATGGTTTTATCTTCCTTGTCACCTTTTCTCCACAAAATTTTAAAGCCCACACATTCAAACTCCGGTGCCAGCTCATAAGTAAAGGAACCTACTGCCTGGTCTCCACTTCTCTTGTCAGGGTGGTGCTAGTGTTTAATATTTGTTAGTTTACAGATGTACAGATTGTAGATTTTGCATGTTCCCTCATAGTTTACCAGGTAGTTTCTAAATGTACATGCCTTTCATTTCTCACAACAACCTTTTCAGGCTTTAGAGAACCCAGACCAAGGCCCTACTTGTAGAAAATGGAACTGCAGAGATGAGAATGCAGAACCATGTCACATTGTTTTCCCTAATAGTAGAAACCTACTCTAACACATTGTTCTTCCTGTCAGTCATGAACCCAAGTGCCGGCCATCACTTCCCAGTCTAGACTGCCTACCAAGTTATGGGGATTAACAATACGGGGGTTGCCTATGAAAAGTAAAACAAGCTCTGTCCAGACTGAGAATGTTAACTACCCACTGCTGAGGGAAGAGGTGGGAATGAGCAGCATCCCACCTCACTACGTCCCCTCTCCATCCACATCCAAAACTGGCCATCTTTCTCTCCAGGACTCACATGGATTAATTACATAAATGTGCAGTCATGTGCCTAGTCTCAGACTCTGAGAACCATGGTCTATCCTAGGCTTCTTACTCTCACACCCTCATAGTCTACACCATGTCCCCTTCATTCCACCTCTTTACTGTTATTTAAATCCATCTGCCACCAAGACTCGCTCCTTTTTTGCCAAAATTTTCATAGTAGCCCCTGAACTCTACATCCTACTTCCAGGATCACGTTTCTACAAATATCTTCCAAACAACACTCAAAAAGTATTCTGCATTAAATATTTCAATGACATCCAAAGCTTTCAAGATAGATTCAAAATCTCTTAAATTCATTCGCAAAGTCCTCTAAAGCCTGGAATCAGCCGGGCTCCCTGCTTGCATCAGTTACTAACTGACCAAACCAACTTCCCTATATGTATGTGAAACTGCCTATATGCACCAGAAGAAGCCATCTTTTAATCATTTTTCATGACTCATTTTGTGTTTCATGTAAACCTATATACATCAGTGTGCATGTGTGCGTAGTCCTAATTATTTTCTCCCTAAGGTAGCCATCCCTTCCTCTTTTCAAGGCTGTCACCTACTCCCATTCCTAAAGGAACCTCAATGGACAACTGCCTTGGAGCCACCTGACTCCAAGCCACATAGCAAGCAGACAGAACATCCCTTTCTACACCATTCTGCTTTTCTTCCTAAGAAATTCCACTGTACCCTGTTTCTACATTAGAGATAATGTGCACCTATCATGCTGTTTGTCAGCTCACTCTTGTGTTCATAAAAACCAAACTGTGAGCTACTTGAGTTCAAAGGCCAAGTCTTGGTCATTATACCCCCCAGTGGCTTTCACAGTGCCTGGCAACAATATCTGTTGAGTAGAACTGAAATCAAAGTTATTCTGCTTGTTTTTGAGAAAGCAGACAATGATCACAGCAACATGTAGGTACTGCTGTTGCAGGGATCTTTAGTCTCTCTGGTATTAGAATGGTGCTCATATCTCCTTACCTTCAAGACTATAATGAAGGGGCCAACACTGCGGCATGGTAGGTAAAGCCACCACCTGCAACACTGACATCCCATAGGGGTACCGGTTTGAGATCCCACAGCTCCACTTCAGATCCCTCTCCCTGCTAATGCACCTGGGAAAGCAGCATAGTGCTTGGGCCCCTGCAATCATATAGGAAATCCTGATTTTGGGCTTTCCCAACTCTAGCCGTTGCAGCTATTTGAGGAGTGAACCAGTGAAGAGAAGATCTCTTTCTCTCTTTCTATCTCTATCTCTCTCTCCCTCCCTCCTCTTCCCTCTCCTTCCCTCTCACTAACTCTCCCTTTCAAATAAATAAATAAATCTTTTTAAAATGAGAATTATGAATGGTTTCTGCTCTGCAGAGCCTTGTAATTTTTTATTTTTAAAGATTTATTTATTTGTTTGAAAGGCAGAGTTACAGAGAGGCAGAAGCAGTGAGAGAGAGAGAGAGAGCAGTCTTCCATCTGCTGGTTTACTCCCCAAATGGCTGGAGCTGGACCAATCTGAAAGCAAGAGCCATGAGCTTCTGGGTTTCCCACGTGGGGACAGGAGCCTAAGGACTTCGGCCATCTTCTACTGCTTTCCAAGGCCCTATCAGGGAGCTGCATCGGAAGTGGAGCAGCTGGGTCTCGAACCAGCACCCATATGGGATGCTGGCACTGCAGGCAGTGACTTTACCTGCTACACCACAGCACTGGCCCCTAATAAATCTTTAGACATAAAAAGACTATAATGTAATAATAGCCCTACTTCAAAAAATATATTTATTTATTATCATTTATTTGAAAGAGAGAGAGAAAAAAGCTCTTCTATCCTTTGATTCCTTCTGCCAGTGTCCAAAACAGCCAAGGCTCGGCCTGGCCAAAGCCAGGAACTTAGAACTCAATCCAGGTGTCTCACATTGCTGGCAGGGCCCCAAGTACTTGAACCATCATCTGCTGCTTCCAAAGGTGTGCATTAGCAAGAAGCTGGATCAGAAGTGGAGTGGCCAGGACTCAAACGGGCACTGCAGCATAGGATGCAGGTGTCCTAACCTGTGCACCAAAAGCCTTCCCTTAACAGTCCTGCTTTTAACTGGCCTTTCTCAAATAACTGAAAGCTTCCTATCCTTAATGATTACTCTGGCAAGATACGTTAGAAAATGCATATGCTCCTGTGACAGCTCTCAAGCACTGACTAACAAGAGCTAGTGTATATATAATCCAATTCCCTCATCTCTCATATGGCACAATTGAGAGATGTGTGTTCTATACCACCTCCCCGACTTCCCCAGCAAGATTAACTCTAATTACCCACAGTAGACGCCGGCTCAATAATGCTCATCTCTTGGCTGATTTCCCATCTCCGTCTAAACCTCCCCACTCCCCAAATTTTGTTTCCAGGGATCATTTCTCAAAAGATCTTCTCTAGAATCGTACTCCTGAAACCTATTTCTGAGAAAACTCAGTTTAAACAGTATCCAATAGTATTGTTAAATTTAAAAAAGTTATATAACTCTATGAAGTAGGAGCTAATATTATGCTTATTACAAGAAAGAAAATGGAGGCACAGGGAGTTAACTTTGGAGTATGTAATTGAACGGACATGCTACCATAAATAGGGCTCATGTTTCATTCTGTATCACCCCCATCTCCCACTCTCTCATCTCCCAACCCCACTTCCTCAGCTGCTTAGTTCTTCCGGTCTTTTTAGCATCTCTGATGAACAAGCTCACTGATGGTGCCCTTGATTCTCAAGGCGATCTTCTCTGGGGTAGGCTTACAGGCCAGGAACTCAGAGAGTTGAGTCTGGCAGCTCACTAGAGTTGCATAGTGAACCTTGAAGAGATTATTAGGGTCTAAAGAGATACCATTCAAGAGAGCCTCCGTATCAGTGCTGTCATCATGGCAATCACCCAAATATGAAAAGCCTATTCACAAAATTAGCAAGCAAACAATATGATATGCAAAATAAAAATACATTACTGTTGCTGTTTCTTTTTTTACGGACGCCAGATAAAGTAAAAGGACAGAGACTTGTCTACAATATGATAGATGGGGAGAACACATTAAAATGTTCTTTATAAGCAATCCAAGATACACAAAGCTTTAAAAATGAGGTTTTCATTATTCTAGCATAATACTAGCAAAGATTAAACTGTGATAAAATGGAAATATCTATGTCGCCTTAGTAAAACAGGTACCCTAGTTTAAAAATCAATGGGAGCATGATCATAAATTGATGATATCTATTTGAATATTTATTAAGCATTTTATAGCAGATGCCTTAATATAGACCCTAAACTTTGACCCAGCACTTTTTTTAAATAGTCCCTAACCTATGGACTTGCCTTAAGGATGCACTTACTCACACATGTATACATGCAACAAAAATGTGTCCTAAAATATCACAATATTATTTAAAATGACCAATTAAAAAGAACCTAAATATCTACCAAGAAAAATAAATATCCAACATATATTAGAATACTTAATATAAATATTAAGCCTTGAGATTTTGTTTTTTTTTAAAGATTTATTTATTTATTTGAAAGTCAGAGTTACACAGAGAGAGGAGAGGCAGAGACAGAGAGAGAGAGAGAGATCTTCCATCCAATGATTCACTCCCCAACTGGCTGCAATGGCTGGAGCTGTGCTGATCTGAAGCCAGGAACCAGGAGCTTCTTCTGGGTCTCCCAAACAGGTACATGGCCCAAGGACTTGGGCCATCTTGTACTGCTTTCCCAGGCCATAGCAAAGTGCTAGATAGGAAGTGGAGCAGCCAGGTCCTGAACTGGCATCCATATGGGATGCTGTTGACACAGATGATGGCTTTACCTGCTACCCTAATGCTGACCCTAGGGTAGGCACTGATTATAAGAACTCATGGTCCCGTATGAAGATATCTGTGTTTCCAGTTTCAATTAGCAAGGCAAATGACAAGCATACAAAGCAGGGAAGTTGAGGCCATACATCTGGTAATGAATTACTTTCCTGAATTAAGAAAAATGAGGTTCACTATGAGTGATAGTGGCTTCTCGTAATACTCAAGAGTTGCAGTAAAGCCCTTATTAGAAAATGCAAACCTACAATCCCAGATAATCCTGTTGTGACTTGGCTATGTGTTCAATTGCCATATTACCATCTCCACAATCTTTCCCCCAGAAACTCTGTAAATAAATGAATGAATACTGTTTGCTTTGGAAGAACAAACTGACTCAGCAGGGCTTTCTTAGAGAGAAAAAAGTGTAGAAATTTTGAGGGAAAGTAACAACTAAACCAAATGCATTTTTAATTACCTTCAAATTGCACTGATAATAACATTCTCAGTGGGATGGAGGGATCAAATCTTACTCACTATGAGATTTTTGTGTCTTTTCTTCTTTCATTGCTTTTGTTCGAGGAACAAATTTAAGATTGTAGATATTTATAAATCTTAGTTTTTGTTCAGGTTTGTACGCATGAAATGAGATGGCTTTATTTGTCTAGTTCTTGTATTCTCTTTGAGTCATGTGAGGGTTACATTATTACCATGGTTCTACTCATAATGACTTAGAAAACTCAATACTCTTCTCCAAGCCCCGACTCAGAGCACAGAAATCGAGATTCTTAGCTGTAGGAAAACTGCACTCCTGTGTTTGCAGATGAAGCAGAGAGAAGCTATGCACCTAAATTCACATAATTGCTAAGAAATTGTGGAAGTGATCCAGCTTCTGTACATTTGTCTCCAGAATTTTTTCAGCAGTCAACGTCACTGAAAAGCTCCATCCTGCAGAGCAGCAACTCTGCATATTTCTGCCAGTCTCAAAGGTGGAGGGACTTGCCAACGGAAGTAGATTTACACCAACTTTAAAATGTAGACTTACTCTCAACATTTATTCAACAACCTTTCTCCAGCACTTGTGATCATGGTGTATGCTCTAGTCTACATCAAGATGTGAAAGAACCCAGAACAGCCTTCTAGGAATTTACTTTTTCTTGGAAAAGAGGAAAAATACACAACCAATAGTTCAGCTCCAGAATGAGGAAATGGAAAAAGTGAAAGTAGAGCACACTGTAGTACCACCAGCATTCACAGAGTACACCAATCACATCTCTTTTTTTTTTTTTTTTTGACAGGCAGAGTTAGACAGTGAGAGAGGGAGATAGAAAGGTCCTCCTTCTGTTGGTTCACCCCCAAATGGCCGCTATGGCTGGTGCACTGTGCCAATTGGAAGCCAGGAGCCAGGTGCTTCCTCCTGGTCTCCCAAGCGGGGGCAGGGGCCCAAGCACTTGGGCCATCCTCCACTGCCCTCCAGGGCCACAACAGAGAGCTGAACTGGAAGAGGAGCAACAGGGACTAGAACCCAGCACCCATATGGGATGCCAGCGCCGCAAGCGGAGGATTAACCTAGTGAACCACGGCGCTGGCCCAATCACGTCTCTTGTGTTGTGTGAGGACTGTGGAAGGGGCTTACCCTGATGCTTAAACACAAACTTGAAATAGATTGCTGACTGTTTATGATAGAACTTCAGGACTGTGATGGCATCCAAATCTCCCTCTCTTCCCTCGGACAAGCCCATAAAAGCATGCAAGCTGCCTAACCTTAGAGGTGGGATTTCATAATGGCACATTTGGCAAAACCCTACCTAATATCCAGATGAGCCCAACCAATAGACCCCTTTTGGCCAATTTATATGGAAATACCTTGTCTAGAATAGGGAGAAAAGTTGGAGCCTAGGACTTCTGTCCTTGAAGAGGAAATCAGGCTGTGACCAGAGACAAGGGGGAAAAACAAGATTCCGAAGGAGGGCAGGTATCCTAATCTCAGTTTTCTGTAACCCCCAATCAAGTTCCCCGTAAGTGTGGTCTCAGGTTCCTCACGGGTGTTCCCGAGTCAACCAAGCCCATCAATGCTGTAGCTGTTACAGCATCTTGCTGATGAACCTTTAAAAATTGAAACAAACAAACAAACAAAACAAAAACCTGGGCTGGATGCTCAGTCTTGGGAAGGAATTCTATGTTAATAAACTGCTTTGGATTTTCCATTCAGCTCTGGTGTCTTTTGAACTAAGGGAACTTCCCCAGCCCAGCTTTCTGTAACATCCTGACCTCATGTGTTGCCAGCTTAGTAAAATTACATAAACAAATTTTAAATGTTATAGTAAAAAATTGAAAATACTCTCCAAAAAACAGAAAAGAGGAAATCAAACTACAATTACGGGCTAATTAGAAAATAATGAAAATTCAAACACTGTTATCAAAACAGGATACACTGGGGCCAGCACCGTGGCTCACTAGGTTAATCCTCCACCTGCGGTGCCGGCATCCGTATGGGTGCCAGGTTCTAGTCCCGGTTGGGGCACCGGGTTCTAGTCCCGGTTGCTCCTCTTCCAGTCCAGCTCTGTGCTGTGGCCCGGGAAGGCAGTGGAGGATGGCCCAAGTGCTTGGGCGCCTATACCCATGTAGGAGACCAGGAGGAAGCACCTGGCTTCTGGCTTCCAATCGGCACAGCGTGCCAGCCATAGCAGCCATTTGGGGGTGAGCCAACGGAAGGAAGACCTTTCTCTCTCTATCTCTCTCTCTCTCATTGTCTAACTCTGTCAAATAATTTTTTAAAAAAATATACACTATAACTCCACTGTAAAGATAAATATTTTATCTCAAACACTTTCACAATTAAAATGGAATTAAAAACTGTAAAATTTTAAAAGTAGAAAAAGAACTATGCTGTCATGAAAAGCATGGGGAAGAAAATACCACAAATAAAAGCATAAAACATTGACTTTGAGAAGACAAAGAAAAAAGAAAATCATTCAGTTGCTCAATAAATCTAGGAGTTGTTTCTTTGGAAAAACATAATTAGCATATTAACAATAAGCATTAATAAATGAATTTGATGAATTAATGGAAAAATCAACATATAAGATTGAAGATGGAAAAGACAAATGCACAATTTTTTTTAAAGGTTTTTAAAGCATGTACTGTAAAACACTTTTTTGTAAAAGGTTGATTTATTTGAAAGGCAGAGTTACAGAGAGGGGGAGGCAGAAAGAGGGAGGTCTTCCATTTACTAGATCACACCCTAAATGGCTACAAAGGTCAAGGCTGTGCTAGGCCAACACGAGGAGCCAGGAGCTTCTTCCAGGTCTCCTACTTGGGTGCGAAGGCCTAAGTACTCAGGCCATCTTCCGCTGCTTTGTCAGGTACTTTATCAGGGAGCTGGATCAGAAGTGGAGTAGCCAACAGCTTTACCCGCTACACCACTAAGCTGGCCCCAAAGCCCAATGTTCTAACATCAAATCCCTCTGTTCAATCTAATGTTATATTTTTGAAAATTTCAAAATTTATGTGCATAAAATGATGTAATTAAATGTAAAACAAATTATTTTACCAGAGTACCAAGCAAGACCATTAAAAATTAGCAAAATATCCTCTCCTCACTATTGCCTCTGTTCTACATGAGGCTATTGTGTATTATTTTATGTGATGCACACACACACACATACATACAGAGTCTTAAAAAATTTCAGAGAAAAATGCATATTATAAAAAACTATATGGAAGCTTAAAAATTTTTTCTTCCAGTAATTTTATAATTAAAATGAGTTATTATTATGGAAAGGTGAAGATCTGTATAAATAAGACCAAAGGGTTGGAGTTCTTGTTTTTCAAATAATAAAGTACATTATTCCACTTTGGTTAAAAACCTCCATTCCTTGAACCTCATTTTCCTCCTCTGTAACAGAAGCACTAGGTACAAGTGTGCAACAAAAGGATGGGTTATATCAAATCTGATGCTAACTCTATTAGCAACCATCAAAACATCAAATTTTAGACCTAACAGGCTTTAGAATGATATAAACAATCTCACAATTTGTTATCAGTCTCTCACATAAAATACTGCAAACTCTTCATACAATCTCTGAGATCATAAATAATTACTATCTCCTTATCTACAAAAAAAGGATTTATTTATGGATTTGAAAGGCAGTTACAGAGAGAGAGGGAGAGACATACGGAAGTAATCCTGTGGTTCACTGCCCAAATGACCTCGATGGCTGGGGTTGAGCCAGGCAGAAGCCAGGAGCCCGGAATGCCATCCCAGTCTTCCACATGCATGACTGGGGCCCAGGCACCTGGTCATCTGCTGCTGCTTTCCCAGGCACATTAGCAGGGAAGCTGGACTGGAAGTGGAACACCCAGGATGTAGCACTGCAGAATGTGGCTTTCTCTGCTGTACCACAATGCTGGCCTCTCAATTTCTATTCTCTTATAAACTCCATCTTAATTATTCATATCAACAACTTTTTCCCCTTTGGGGAACATTCATTTCCAATAAATAAAAGTTATAATAACAGCCAAATCTGGTTTAAAATACAGTGTCAGTGTCTAGAGAGCATGGAAATTCAATGTTCTGCTTGGCTTCCAAAGCATCCCAAATCAATACAATGTATAATATTTAGCTGTGACACCCTGGGGAAGGGGAAGAGTATGTGGCTGAAGGATGTGGGTAGTGACTTAACTTGCTGCAACATAAAATAACCAGAGTATGGATATTATAATGGTCAAAGGGCCCCCCCCCAAATGATATTTCACCATGTCTTCTTTCCAGGCTAACAGACTGAAAAAGAAGGATAACACTGTAACATTTACGCTGAAAGGTATGTGGGAAACAAGAACTAGTATCTGGCTAGTAGGTATGGGCTCATTTTGTCCCAACAGAAACCTTGGTAAGGCAAAAGATTTCATTTCAGTCTTATATAAAATCGTAACATATTGAACAAAATGGAATGGATAATTTAAATGAGAGAATTGGTAAATATTTGCCATATCCCTTAAATAAATACTGTCACATGATAGAATCATGATGTAGATTGACACTGATTAACATGGACATAGGAAAAATAAAGAATCCTGTTGAGATATATTACTAAACTAGCTATTTAATTGTCTACACATAGAAAAGAAAAAAGAGTACATATATTTATATACAAACTTAAAAATATTAACTTTACAATCTTATGGTGCTGAGATTACAGTGGATTTCATATGCCTTTGTTTCTAGTAGCAAAAAGTATGAAAAGTAAATATTTTCATGATAATCAGCAAAGTAACAAGGATATTACCACTTTGATAACAAAAAATGAATATCCACAAATAAGAATAATAGACACAGACCATTGTCTTTCCTTGTAAGACTTGAAAACATCCATCATTTGTTTCTCAGTATAAGCTGCTCTTGAGTCCTTGTTAATCATTTTCTGTGTTATAGTTCTCCCTGTAGAAGTCAGGACTATGTAGCATTATTCATATAGGAGGCTTATACTTTTATGTTTCTCTACATATTAGTATCTGCGGTCGCCCCCAGAGACAGAGCACGGAAGCTTACAGACTGTCATTACTAAGTATTTGCATTTGGTCTATAATACCAACGTAGTGGTATAAGACATATGCTAATGTAGATATATGCTATTACTCATTGTCCTAACTTTCTGCCAGTCTGGCCAATATTTTAAATATGGAAAAGTTGCTGGAATTAGTTTCATGAACACACAATTCTGTAGAATATGGGTACCAAACATGAAGCTAATGAAACATGTCTATCAACAATGCGGACTTCCTGAAGTCCTAAGCTGCATTCTCTTTTATTCAACCGATTATTTCAGTTCCTCCTCCAGACTGGGGAGGACAGTCTGGGAGGTGTTTCTCTAATTCAGCTGCACAGCTGCACAAGGTCACTGCTTGAGGAAATGCATCCCTCTAAGACCCACACCTGATGCCTACTCAGTGGGATTCTTTCTGAAGGGCCCAATGGCTCCTGTACACTATTTACCCTGAACAATAGCGGGGCATCCCAACCTAACTGCTCGCCTAGAGGCAACGGAAGCCATCCGAGGGGAGCCGGTTGCGGTTGCACTACTCTCTGCTTTTCCAGTCACTCCACAAGAGATCATTCACAACTTCAAGAACTATCATCACTGGAGTCTACAGAAACCGAAATCTTCTGCATTAGCTATCTTCAGGGGCCACTCCCCAACTTCTGTATCTTCAGCCATCTTTAACCATTCCATTTCTCCATGTTGTCTTCATCTTTCTTTTATCCTGTCTGGTTTGCCCCTTCAGATACTGCAGAAGAAACAAGCTCTGGGGTCTGCCCTTCCCTGAGACACAAGCCTCAGCTCACCCCACAACAGCCACCAGGTAAGCAGAGCGTTGCCCTACCCAGCTGCTTCTTTCCTGGGCATGCAATCCTAGACCCCTTTGTATTTCAAACGGAGGTACACAGCCTTTTGAAACATCTACAGAAAACACAGTCTTTGAGGACTGCATTCAATTTTCCGCTGGCTGCCTGGCTGCCTGGTTTGCCCTCAATCCATCCCTCTCATGCTGAGTACCCTCGCTGATTTCACTGGAGTGAGAAGAATGCATTCGCTTTTGTCAGGAGTCACCATCTTTTCCAAAGTGGCAATAGGTGTAGAGTGGAAGAGGAATACAAATGACATCAAAAGAGGGAGAAAGACAATATAGTCAGGAATAGAAAAGCAGAGGGAGAAATGCAGACACACACAAAGACAGCTACAGACAGAGGGACTCTTTGCCCCCAGACCATGCCATCGCATCAACTCTGAAATCCACACTCATGCCCCTACTTCATCTCTGCCAAACAGCATATGACTATGCACTGAATTACTCTGCCTTACTGCTTAACTATCCCAGTTAGCTACTTAAAATCTCTTTATCCTAGATCTTTCCCAAAATTCTTTTGTATTCCCTGAATGCTTACTTTTAAAAATGACTCTCAGTTGCAATCTGGTTACTACAGCTGTCTTACAAGTCACCTCCAATGGCTGGTCTCCTTCCTCTGCTCCATGAAATTCAGCCCCTTTTCCTTGACAATCTACACATATGGAAACACACACACACACACAATACCACAAAGCAATCCACAACTGTCATATACACAAGCCAAAAAATACTTGACCAGATAAAATATTGGAAAGTATTTTTGTGCTTGTGGTTGCTTGGCACTGTGGGGAGGAATCCAGGTTGTATATCATGCAAGAAAAGTAAGGATGGTTCTGTTTGTTTCAGTCTATACCTCCAAATTTATATTGAATTCTACTGCTCTTCCCATATGCAAAAAGTCTGTAACATTGATTAAGATGGACAAAAGCAAAGGGGAATTGGGCTGAGAAACAAGGTGCATGACTTTTCTACTAATGTGAAAATTGGGGGAAGCCACAACAATTCTGAGCCTCCATCTCTTCCTATATTCAGTGTGTGTAGTTAATGACAGTATGGAGTCATGGGGCTGCCTGAGGTTGAAATGAGATGACACAGGAAAAAGACTCATCCAGGGTCCAGCAAAGACTAGATCATCTTAAGTGTCCACCTTTAGCAGAGGGTCACATATGAAGTCTCTTCCTGTCAGTTGCTGAAGAGGAATGCATGGTATGCAGATGTGTTATTACCAATGACATCAGATAACACAAGGACACACTATAGGACACACAAGGACTGACTCCGATAGAAGACACACAGGGCTCCTATAGAAGACAAAAGCAGCTTTGCTAATTTGTTGTTTTTAAACAGCAACGTTTTCTTTTCCCCTTAGCAAATCAAATTATTAGCTACAGAGCATAGGTATATATATCCAACATTGGTGGGACTGGAGCCATGTTGCCCAATCACAGTCATTTACATGCCACCACTAGGATTCTATCTGATTCCAAGCCACGATAAATAGTGTTATTGATTTTTCTCTCCCTCTCTAAATTGACTCACTATTCTTTTTTCTTGTTCTAAGATAGTATCTATGACATGATGGGTATGATTTACTTTTAATCATTGCTTAATGTACATAAAATCAGTTGCAATAACTAACATTTTAAATCTGTCTAAGCAAGTTCCAACTATGAAGATTACTTGAGTATGGAGACAGACTTTTAAGACTTCAATTACTGTCCTGGGTCTGATATATTCTTGATGTGTGTCCTTGGATAAATCATTTCAACTCTCTTAGACTCAGATGCCTTGCTGAGTCTAGATCACAGTTAGCTTGTAAAGATCAAAGGGGAAAAAATGTGTGAACATATTTTGCAAACTGTAGAGCACTGTACACCTGCAGGGTGTTAATTTCCAGTAGATGTGCATGAACTCCCTGTTGCTGCTATCTGCAGTTAAGTTTCAAAAACCAAGAAACTGGTCCTTCAAAGGAAACTGGGCTTTCGTCACTCATCAGCTCACTGGCTGATGTATCACCCACAGTATAGTATACTGCCAGCCAGTAACACACTGGGATTCCCTTGTAGTTTTAATGGGGTAAGTGATGGTACAGATAACATCACAATGGAGTTAAGCATGGGAATGAAAGCTGTAAATATCCTTTTGTATTCCAACCTTTTAATTTTTTTTTTCAGTGACCCATCTTCTCAACAGAGCAGCTTCATATCATCAATACCAGGGATGCAGGATCCTGAACTCACGACTATAGAGTCAAAATCAAAATGGAGTGAGTGTGGCTAAAAGCTAAAGGCAGATCTCTTGCTTCTGTACATATCAGCTTTGCTTTCTAACAGCTAAGGGTGTATCTTGTGAAACTATATGGGCCCAAATTCTAAGGAACTGAGAAGGGGCACAACCCACGTATTCTGCCCAAGTTGACAGAAATGCACCCTGCACTGTTATCTTATAACCATATCTTGGGGTTGTTATTATTCCTGGGTTTGTTATTGTAAACTGTTATCTTAGAACTATATTCTGGTTTTTTTTTTTTTAATTGTTCACTGCATACCAGGGGTTCAAACTGTGAGCCCTAGTGGACAGAATACAATAAAAACTGTGTAACTCGCTGTTGGGAGCCACACTGTGGTGAGGAGTGTCGGTCCTAATTGGTTCCCTTGCTTCTCATTTTCAATAAAAATTCGTGTGTGACTGTCACTGGTTTTTATAATATTCTATTTTAGCTAACGAGTGGGTGCAAAAACTACAAGACAGTATGTCCCCCACAGACAGAAAACCTGACCCCCCTCGCACTGTCAGTACCTGCACCCACAGCCCAGCACCGCACATGCTGGGCCAGTCTGAGAACTAACTCATGCTTCCACCAGTGGTTCTCAGTCCTGGTTATGCACTAGACTCACAGGGAAAATTTCAAAAAGTATTAACTGGGGGGCTAGCATGGTGGTGTGATGATGCTAAACAAGTACCCCATTTGGGTACCAGTTCTTTTTTTTTAATTTTTAATTAATTTATTTATTTTTGACAGGCAGAGTGGGCAGTGAGAGAGAGAGAGAGAGAGAGAGAGAGAGAGAGAGAAAGGTCTTCCTTTTCCGTTGGTTCACCCCCCAGTGGCTGCTGCGGCTGGTGTACCACGCTGATCCAAAGCCAGGAGCCAGGTGCTTCTCCTGGTCTCCCATGTGGGTGCAGGGCCCAAGCACTTGGCCCATCCTCCACTGCAGTCCTGGGCCATAGCAGAGAGCTGGACTGGAAGGGGAGCAACCGGGACAGAATCCAGTGCCCCGACCAGGACTAGAACTAGAACCTGGTGTGCTGGCGCAGCAGGCGGAGGATTAGCCTATTGAGCTAAGGCAGCACCGGCCCTGGGTACCAGTTCTATTCCTGGCTGCTCCACTTCTAATCCAGCTCCCTACTAATGTGCCTGGGAAAGCTGTGCAGGATGGCTCAAGTCCTTGGGCTCCTGAATCCACATGGGAGACTCAGAAGAAGTTCCTGGCTCCTAACTTTGGCCTGGCCCAGCCCTGGCCAGTGTAGCCATTTGGAAAGTGAAATCAATGGGTGGAAGATCTCTTTCTCTCTCCATCTCTATCTCTAACTCGGCCTTTCAAAAAATAAAATAAATCTTAAAAAAATCAATATGGGCCCCATCCTAAACCAACTTATTTAAGATCTCATAGTGGGTGTGAGGGCACAGGAATCAATGTTTATTAAATGTTTCTCCATGAAGGTTGCTTGGAAACCCTGGCTTTAGGTGGGCTATGGAAAGAAACAGCAGTGAAATCCAATTATTGTGTTAATTTTTCAAGTCTCATAAATCAGAATAAACAAAATAGAAACAGCAAAACAAAATTCTAACAACTCCTAGGAGCCTGGCTGCACCAGCTTTGTCTTGAGATGATCCTTTCAGTTCTTACCCGCTAAGATCTTGTGAAAGTACAGATTCTTGATTCTTACCCCCAAAGACCAGAAGGAGAGTCTCTGCAGAGCAGATAATTTGCATTTCAACAGGCTTCCTGGAGGATCCCCATCCCCACAAGTGCAGGACCACTGCTCTCTGAGTGATTGCTACAGAAACCTGTGCAATTCTTTTCTGGCAGTGTAATCCTTTGGGGTCTTCTACAACACAGATAAATATAAAAATGAATTCCTGGACTCCACTCCGGATATCCAGCTGTGATACCTGCGTTTCTAAATAGTTTTCAAAGCTTCATATACGATTCTGACAGATGCTGAACCTGTGCTAATGGCTATGCCAGCAGACCATAAAAAGACAAAAAAAGGTAGGGAATGTGTGGTTCAAGTATCTTTTTTTTTTTCTTTTTGGCCAGGTATCATTTCCAAAACAAACTTCTCCATGTCAATTCACGTCAGAAAGAAAAAAAAAGTCTCTTTCCTGTCAATTTTCCCTTTGCACACAGAAAGGAACACACGTTTAGAAAGCATTTAAAGCAGTGGGCACTCTAAATATTCATTATTCAATGCCGGAACCAAAGGCTCCCCAGGCATTATTAAACCAATTGATGAACACTGTGGCTGGATTTAAACAGAGGAAAATGATGCTGGAAGTGAAATATGCTGATTTTTCATCTAAATGTCTTGTAAGACTCAGGAACTGACTTCCAGGATTTTCACATGGACAGTATTTGCATCTCAAAAGCCCGCTCTGTGGCCTTCTCAGTTATGCTACCTACTAGGGATCTGCAGAATATGCACAGGATGAAATGCAACTGCATTCTGTTATAGCTCACCCCGCTGGGCGCTGTGCATGGTGAGGCAGTTATCCCGACCTGAACAAATGCAACCCCATGCCAATTACTGCTTCTGTCACTTGGTTTGCTTTTCTGTAGAATTCTGAGGCATACAAGATGGAATACTCCTCTGAGCTCATGACTTAACATACAAGGATCACTCTTCCTGTAAATGATGAAGGCAGAGGGAAGGCACAAGAAAACCTATGCTATGCACACTCAGCAGGTGGTTATTGGAACTAACCAGTTGAGGGAAAGAAGCCTAATAAATCCCTAGTGTTTCACATTCTTTTAGGAAACAAAAAGGGGGAAAAATTCAGAGCCACCTGCCTGTTCACAGAAAAGAGGAAATACAGGTTGAGTCTTTTCTTCCAGTAGGTTCTCCCCAAACCAAACCAAACCAAACAATGCAAAATTCCAGTCGGTGGGCACAAGCTAGTGAGGCTTCCATCTGTTCCCAGTCTGTGACTGGCTTACAACCATGTTTTCAATGATCCTGATAAGCTCTAAGTGAAAGGCTAGCTAATACTTTTGACATTGAATTTGCTTCTTTAAGCAAACCATAAATGGGCAAATTTACATTTCCAGAGGGAAGGAGGAGAATGCTAAGTTTTAAAAACCAGTTTTATTAGTTTGCTTTTATGCTGTTTTATTTTCCTTCTCTCCTTGGGACAGTGAAAAAATAAAACTAGTGGGTGCTATAAAGAACTTCTCAACTCATAGTTTAAAACTCATCATTTTCCAAGCTATTCTTGATTTCAGTGGGGTGATTTATAGTATATGCTAGCAAAAGCCATGGAAGTTTTTCTCTAACGAAGGA
This sequence comes from Sylvilagus floridanus, assembly GCA_949820135.1. Classification (NCBI taxonomy): domain Eukaryota; kingdom Metazoa; phylum Chordata; class Mammalia; order Lagomorpha; family Leporidae; genus Sylvilagus; species Sylvilagus floridanus. The sequence continues at coordinate 58,849,656 of OX463235.1, forward strand.
GGCCTAGGGCTATTGGACCAACATCTATACTTAAGGTGCCAGGCAGCAAAATAATATGTATGTCACTCCCTTCCCATCAAAATTTCCTCAGGACAGAGCCAAGTAGGGCAGTGAAATGAACTGAGGTAGATGGCAGACAAGCTCTGTCATTAGTGTACAGGGTGACCTTGAATAAGTAATTCATCCTCTCTGGACTGGTCCTCAATTTCAACTGTGAAAGGCATGTGCTGATTTAGATAACTTTAAAGGCCCAATTCCAAGCTACAGCCCCATCATCCAGTTAGCTCATCAGTTAGCACATAATTCATCAGCTACTTCAGGACTTCTGTGAATGACTAATTAGAGTCTCCAGTTCTCTTGTCTCCCAAATATGTGTGGTAGGAATGCCCCCCCCATACACCTCATGCTAGCAAATCTGATTTCTAACCTTTCTCTTTTTCCTTCAACACATGCTCAACATTGACCTTGGATTTTTTTATTCTTATTTATTTACAGATTTATTTATTTATTTGAGTTCCAGAGAGAGTTGAAGAGACAGAGCAAGATCTTCCATTCTTTAGTTCAACTCCTGCATTGGCCGAAAACCCTAGCTGAACTCAGAAGCCAAGAGCTTATCCCCAGTCTCCCATGTGGATACAGGGGCCCACATGCTTGGGTCATCTGCTGCTGCTTTCTGAGGCACATGAGCAGAGAACTGGATGGGAAGTGGAGCAGCCGAGATTAAACCAGCTTCCATTTGGGATGTGTCACTGCAGGACTGCAGGTGGTGGTTTTACCTGCTGCACCACTGTGCTGGCCCCAGAAGTTGGATTTTACTGTCTTTGACTCCTTGCTCAGGTTTGGGTAACTGGTGCTGCTGGCTGGCAAGAGTAGGCAAGAACCAGCATCCCATATGGGTGCTGGTTCAAGACCTGCCACTTCCAATCCCACTTTCTGCTATGGCCTGGGAAAGCAGTGGAAGATGGCCCAAATCCTTGGGCCACTGCACCGATGTGGGAGACCTGGAAGAAGCTCCTGGCTTCAGGATCAGTGCAGCTCCAGCTGTTGCAGCCAATTGGGGAGTGAACCATTGGATGGAAGACCTCTCTCTCTCTCTACCTCTCCTCTCTCTGTGTAACTCTGACTTTCAAATAAATAAATAAATCTTTAAAAAAAAAAGAGTAGGTTCTATTCATTTCCAAGGGTGCAGATTAACAGAGATGCGACTGTGATGGGGCAAGAGGGCACTTTCTGCGGAAGGGAGAATGCGGATCATAAATTCTGCAGGAACATAGCGACTGCTTAACATCAGCTCAGACCTCTTCTCACAGTTCCACACCTGCATTAAACTCTTAGATGTATCAAACTAACCTCAAAATCAACTTTCCTGAAATTTAACTTGCAATTTTCTTCTCCCAACATGGTCCTGTTCAGGACTCTATTTTCTGGCAGTAAGTGGCACCAGTGTGAATCGTGCTAGGCATACCAGAAATGTAACCATCCTTGACATCCTCCCTCCTTTAACTGGCTTATCCCCAAGCCTGATGGTTTAGCCCCTGAGGATTTTCTGAGTGTGAACAAACCATTGCTTTACCACTAACACTATCTTAAAGTACACACGACACATCTCCTTTTTCTGTAACATTCTCCTACATGATCTGACAGTATTTCCTCTTGGATCTTTCAAAATATGTACTTGCCTAGTCTCCCTCCTGCCTCCCTACACTCCTCTCGTTCTGCCCATCTGCCTCCTACTCTTCCCTATGTGGTCTCATTTCTCTCGCTGCTCCCTTTGACCGCTCTCCATTCCTGTCACATGGGAGTCATTTCGGTTCCTCTCTCTTGCCATGCTTCCTAGCTCCACAAGGAGCATCTCCACCCAGACATCTTTACGCCCGTCCTTCCTGCCTCACTTCACCTCTTGGTCACCACGTTGACGAAAACGCCTTGCCTGTCACTCTTGCCTGTGTGGAATCTTCTAATCATAGGCTTTCATAAAGGCAAGGATGTGTCCTTCACCGTACTTAACTCTGTGAATACTTTGTTGACTTTTTGCTTTATTTTACTAAGTAAAGAGTACTAAAGTGTACTCTTGCCCACTAAAACTAAACACCCTGAAAGCCGAAACCACTTCTGATTTTGCTCACTTAATATGTTTCCAGGGTCTGGTTCATCAAAGGCACTCAAACATGTTTATTGAGGGAATGAAGTGCACAGTTGCTGCTGGCAGGAAGTTTTATTCTTCCTCATCAAATCACCAGTCATTTCAGGTCCAATCCCTTGCATCTCAGTGTATGATATTTTTTCCTGCTGGAGAGCCCATCTACCTAAAGTTGCCTGCATCACTCCTTTTACCAAGAAGGCTTCATCTTACAAATTTTGTTTTTTGTTTCTTCTTACCAGCTATTTCTCAACTTAAACATCATTTTCTCAGACCAATCAATACAAGGAAAGTTTTTCTGCTACTTTCTCCCAGGGTTTGTCTGACCTTCCCCTACAAATATGACGATCCAACACGCCATGAATTCTGTGTATGTTTGCCTTCTGAACTTGTGTCTTCTTCAGTAAACTGCAAGCTTCTTGGGATCATATGTTCTTCTATTTTGCCATCACTATGACTGATTAACATCAAAATCTTGCAGATTCCCTGGTACACAGTAGGTCCTCAATAAATGGCACTGCATGAAGAATAATTTCCATTAACTGGCCTATTGTTTTGGTCTGCTACACATCAAGGCTTTACACCTCGTGAGGCCAGAGGTCATATTTCTTGTTTGCTAGGTTTCCCCTGTAACCCTAATCCCACAGTTAGATCAGACTGGAGTTTCTTAACCGTACAGGCCAGCAAGTCTTCTTGGTGCAGGGCTGCCCTTTGCACAGTATGCCTCGCAGCATGCTGGCCTCCCCCCACTAGATGCCAGCAGCATCCCCAGCTCTCAGTCATAAGAACCAAAATATGGTCCCCAGACATTGCCAAATATTCTCTGCGGGCAAAAGCTGCCCTCTCCCAACATTCTGCTGAGAATCACTGTATTTAAGTGTTTAATTCAGTAGATGTTAATTAATCAATTGCAAGCTGGCTTGGCAATCTCTGGATTCTAAAGAGTCCCTCAAAGTCTTGGAGAAATTGCTCCACTGCAGCCAAGGTATAGAACAAATATCTAAAAATACCTGACAGCTCCTAAGAGTGGTGCTCACTTCAAGTGCTAGAAACTGAAGCCAACTTGGCTTAGAGCCTATACTAACTTCTTTCTTCATAATTGTTTTCTCAATAGCTGCAGCTCATGTTGAACATCCTTGGAACACTAGGTGAATTTATATCTTGTTTACTACTCCCTGAATGCACCAATTAAGTCCTCATCATTGTGACTATTTTTTAAATCTGCTGTCCACTATGTTCTCCTGAGTAGGAATCTGCACGTGCTTTACTACAGACAGAAGAGCACCTGAAAAAAGTGGCATGTTTAATGTTCTCTCACCATTTTGCCATTTGCCATGCACTGCCACACACATAAGTTGACCAGTGTGGGGGGAGGGAGGCAGGAGAAGAAGGGAGAGGGAAGGGTAGAGAGTGGGAGAGGGGACAGGAGAGAAGTTATTTCAGGGGTCTAAGGAATGAAAAATAAGCAATTTGCTCTCTACCAGAAATTTCAACACGTGCGCTCAGATGTAGATAGTAGAAGAAACAAGACTGAAAAAGTTATCTACTACTCATTTTTGAAAATTTATTTATTTGAGAAGCAGAGAGACAGAAAGAGAGAGACAGAGTATTTTCATTCACTGGTTCACTCCCAAAATGCACACAATGGCCAAAACTGGGAGCCAGGCACTCAGTCCACAACTTGCATGTGGGTAGGAGGAAACAAACTCCATGAGGCATCCCTTCAGCCTCTGAGGATCTGCATCAACAGGAAGTTGCAATCAGGAGCCGGAGCCGGTAATCAAGAGGGGTACTCTGATGTGGGGTGCAGGCATCCCCATCAGTGACTCAGCTGTCAGGCCAAACACTGTTCCCTCTTTATTGCTCTTCAGTGTGGTCTTCCTGGTAAGAGAATCTGCCAGGCCATTGTACAGGAACATGCGAGGAGTCCTGGAGAGCCCCAAAGTCTGTAACTCTGGCTTAACAGCCTTGGCTGGATTCTGACCAATATGTGCTATCCACAGTCCCAGGGAGCATGAAGCAAATATGCAGTAAATTCCCCGAGTTATTCATGGACCACTTAATGAAATTGCATAGTAAATGTCATTAAGCTGCCCAAAAGTAGGCTATGCTTTTAGCTCCTGCTTCCTGCAAAAAAATAATAAAATACCCTTTTTTTGTATTAACTGGAGCAGTAAAATATGGGTGGGGAAACCAGGAGACCACATAGGTATATAGTCTGGTTTGCTCAGAACAAACTTAATTTATTCCTGTCATCTCTGTGTGATTATTCATCATGACCATTTTCAACGGGTTCCAGTTTGAAATATAAATTATGTAGTCATGCCAAATATAGTTTGAGCTTCAAAACACACATGCATGATTTAGTGTGATACCAGGTTTCAGAATGAATCACATTTAAAAACAGTTATCTATTTCCTCCCCACACATTGTTCAAGATATTAGAAAAGTGTTAGGAAGTGGGTAGGAAATTCTTCTCCCCTCTTCCAAACTCACAATGCTACTTTCCATAAAAAGGGCTTTCCCTCCGCAAACCATTTCCTCCTCTTACCCCTCCATAGGAGCGCACAAAGACCCCTGCAAAGCAAAAAGCAGACACTGAGATTAAACATCCAGGAGCCACAGCACATTGTGCATACACATGTAAGTGCAGCTTTAGACAAACTCTGTTAATGACTTAAAACATGGGATTTTCCTGTCTTCTCTGAACGTTTATTCTTTGGGAGCAATTGTCCTTTGTTCCCGGGTATCACCTGCGGCAGTTCCTGGTCTTTCTGTTTGTTCTTAATAGATAGTCCCACAGTCGCTTTAAATCACATCCACTGTCTTAATTTAGAAAATATAAGGTCCAATTGAAGATAGTAATCAAAGACACATATTCCACTGAATTAAATCCACTCCTTCTAGCAGCCTCTCCAGCTCCATACCCACACCAACCCTGAGCTCCCAATCACACCTATTCCTCTGACATCTGCCCTGCAGAAAAGGTGCACAGAAGGGCTCCACCCTAAGCAGTTTAAAGGACCTTCCTGACTCTGCTTGTTGCCTCCATCCAGGAAAGCAGAAGGGTGAGGGCAAGGAGTAAGTGCTGTTCTCATGTGGCTGGTGGTTTCCAGCACTCCGAGACTGGCAGGTGGTGAATATGACTTGTTCTTTTGGGAGCTCTTCAGAGCACCTTGTTGAGTCTTCTCTGTTAAATATTGCTACCTGGATGCATCTCCAGTCTAAGCAATAACCAGAGACTCCCCACCCAGCTATCATTACCTGGCAGCACTGCTCCACCCTTTCTACCCTGAGGTCTACTGACTCCTTCAGACAGGTCTGCTAAGAAGACCCCAGCCACACTCTGCCTGCACGGTCCTGGGAAAACACTCCCATTTCTCTGGCTACAAGATAACAAAGCAACAGCACCCTCCATCATCTACCATTTGGAATTAGTGACCACTTGACCCTCTCTCTAGGTTTACCAGGTGGGAATCGGACCCCAATCCACAAATCATTTGATAGTCTCCAACAAGAGTCAGGTTCTAGCCTTCACAGCCCCAAATTTGTTCAGGGTGATTCCTTTCATGGGGTGGAAGACGACATAGCCCCAGCACTATGATAACTCCATCACAAGAAATCTTCTTGGCTCAGTTCCTAACGAGCAAGCCTCACAGAATGTCTCTGCTCTCCTGACCCTTACCAGGCTCAGCTGACAAGACAGGCATCAACTCCAGAAATGGGAAGACGGAGTCCAGAGCTCAGCCTTGTGATTTACTCTCACCTTCTTCTTACTTGCTCCGCTTTTACATTCTTTTCTTTCTTTTTTTTTTTTTTTGACAGGCAGAATGGACAGTGAGAGAGAGAGAGACAGAGAGAAAGGTCTTCCTTTTGCCGTTGGTTCACCCTCCAATGGCTGTTGCAGCCAGCGCACTGCGGCCGGCGCACCGTGCTCATCCGAAGGCAGAAGCCAGGTACTTTTCCTGGTCTCCCATGGGGTGCAGGGCCCAAGGACTTGGCTCATCCTCCACTGCACTCCCTGACCACAGCAAAGAGCTGGACTGGAAGAGGAGCAACCGGGACAGAATCCGGTGCCCCAACCGGGACTAGAACCTGGAGTGCCGGCCCACAGGTAGAGGATTAGCCTATTGAGCCATGGCGCCAGCCAGCTTTTACATTCTTGATCTGACTCTGCTCTGGTTGGCAGAAAGGTTCAAATGTCCTGAAACATGTTGCAAAAGTCACCTGCCTTATAAAGCAATGCAAGGGAGACAGGGTGGGAGGAAAGAGAATGTTCATCTCACTCTTACCTGTGCTGCACTGCTACCTCACAGGAAAAAAAGATGGAAGAACTCAGTAGGAACTATAACTCCCATTTATGAGCATTCATTTTAAGGGTCTGGTGCCCAGGAAGGCAAAACCAGAGAAGTAAGCCAGCATCCCTCCTCCACCCATTACATATTCACCCTGAACAATGCTTATTTTTTTCTTGTTTTGCCTGAGTTCCCAGAAAAGCTCTCTCAAGGGCCCTACCTCATACATTCAAAGCACCTTACTCCCACAAGGGAAATCTAAGAAATTGCTTTCCTATGTGCTATATCTTACAGTAAGTTGAGAAATCCCTTCTGATCTGCTGAACTTTTGAAGTCCCAAAAGTAGAAAACACTAAGAAATATATAAAAAGGTCAAGAATCTGAAAATGCCATTTGTAAATGGACAATCTTATTGCATAGACAGGTCTCCTCAGGTGGTGTGCAAAGCTTACATTAGGGCTTAAGAAAGAAATAAGGCTGTGGCACAGTAGGTTAATCCTCTGCCTGCAGTGCTGACATCCCATATGGGTGCTGGTTCCAGTCCCAGCTGCTCCACTTTCAATCTAGCTCTCTGCTTATGGCCTAGGAAAGCAGTGGAAGATGACCCAAGCACTTGGGCCCCTGCACCCACGTGGGAAACCCAGAGGAGGCTCCTGGCTCCCAGCCATCCGGGGAGTGAACCAGCAGATGGAATACCTTCCTCTCTTGTCTCTCCCTCTCACTGTCTGTAAACTCTACCTTTCAAATAAATAAATAAAATCTTAAAAAAAAAAAAAGAAAGAACCAAGAGGATCCGTTTCTTTTGGCATTTTAATTTTGAGCCAAGGACTGTTGCGATTCCCTCTATGCAGGTTCCACTTGCCATGTGCTAGACATATAAGCTCCACTGAGCTAATGTAGAACCTCAACAAAGAAACAACAGGGTTGCCTCACTAGAAATATGAGGGATAAGACTATTAGCTTTAGCTCAGGGTGAACACTACAGCTGGCTGTAGCTGTCACCCTCTGAGGAAGTCAACAAACAACCTGTTGATCAGAAAGGCAAAATTTAAGACAATCACATAGCGGGATTATGCAGCCTTTTTAACTTATTTTTATTTTTAGTGTTATGTTGAACCTCTTCTTTTAGAGTGGCATCTTGAGGTTCATGACAGAATTTAGGAATTAAGTAGAAAATAGAGTTCTCATAAGCCCTTTTCCTCACCCCAAGCACACACAGCCTCCTCACTGCTATCATCTGTCCCACAGAAGTACATTTGTTACCATCCTTGAGCCAGCAGTGACCAACATATCATTATCACCCAAAGTCATGATTTATATAAGGGTTCATCCTTAGTGTTGTATACTCTATGGTTTTGGACACATGTACAGTGACTTATGTTCATCATATATAATACAGAATAGTTTCACTGCCCTAAAATCCTCTGTTTCCCATTTATTCATCTGTCTCTCCAACCCAGAACAACAACTGCTGCTTTTCCAGAATGTCACAGAGTTGAAATCACCTATTACGCAGTCCTTTCAGACTGGCTTGTGTCATAAGTAACAAGCACTTACTTTTCCTCCCCACATCTTCATGCCTTGATGACGCATTTCTTTAGGGCTGAGAAAATATTCCATGGTATAGGTGCACCAAAGTTTGTTTATTCATTCCCCTATGAGGGGACATCTTGGTTGCACCCAAGTTTGGGTAATTATTAATAAAGCTTGCTATACAGATCCAGGTTTTTGTGTAGACCTAAGTTTTCAACTTGCTTGAGTACATACCAGGCAGCATGATTACCAGAACTTATGGTAAGATTATGTTGAGTTTTACAAGAAGCTGCCAAACTGTTTTGCAAAGTGTCTGTACCATTTTCCATCCCCATCAGCAATGAATAAGAGCTGTCATTGCTCCACATCCTTGCCAGCATTTGTTGTATGTGGATGCTAGCCACTCTAACGAGTGTTAGTGGTATATCATTATTTCAATTTAAAACTTCCTTGCATGTTGTTGAAAACCTTTTCATATGCTTGTTAACTGAATATCTTTCTAGCTATTCAGTTCTTTTACCCATTTTAAAAAAACAAGATTGTTTGCTTTATGATTGTTGAGTTTCAAGAGTATTTGTAAATTTTAGATAATAATCATCTGTCAGACACATCTTTTACAAATATTTTCTCCCAGTCTGTGGCTTGTTCTCTTCTTGACAAAAGCTTTTTAAATTAGCATCTATTATTAATGAAAAACAATTTCATTTAATGAGAAATACATCACTGGAAGTTCCTGAAGAATGGCTCAATGATTGAAAGGAAACATTTATTACTGGGTATGATAAAACAATACGATAAAATAAAACAAATAAATATGACATTTACATTACGAAATCTCTAAAAAATTATTCAACTATCATCTATCTATTTATCTAGCTATTATTTATTTACCTATTTATCTACCTCCTTATTATTCTACCTGCCTTAGAGGTATTACACAGGACATACTTGAAAAGGTATGGAGGCAAAAGACAGAAGAAGAAATTGAAAACAAAGGGAAGTACAGGAACCTGAGGATGGGTGCTGTGGTAGAACCTTGTGACAAGCACTGCCTACCACCCTTCTATTCCTATGATTGCAGATATTTGTGCTGCAGTGGGATTGCTGCATATTCCCTGAGAAACAGGTGAACAGGCATCCCTTAGTCTTTTCATTTTTCTTTTATTTTTCATATTTAACTGCTTGGATTTGTTTTGCATTTTAAGGAATGATGACTATATTGTGAATTAATGTTTTCTTCTATAAGTATACACAAGCAAAATGTATTACTGTGTTACTCTGGTAACTAGGGTTTTACATATTTTTGTCTCTATTTTGTCAAGCATCAGGTATCAGGATCTATGCAAAATGACAATTATTTCACTCACTCTCAAGATATATTTATCCTAAAATGTACCTACTACAAAAATTGTTTTAAATTGTACTTTTATATGCTATATTATGCGTCATACCTCATGCACTAAAATAATTTGGAATCACTGAGCTTTCACAAAATAAAATATCAAACTTGTGGCAGTTCTGCTAGTTTGGAACATGTGAGAACTCACTATCCTGGGTAAAGTATTATCCTCTATACATTGTTTTTTTACAGCACTAAGGCCCCTTCGCCTATCCTGTCTTCCTCTGCCACAGCCAGGAACAGCCTGAGTTTACTCTCAGGGCTCATTGAGGAGCCTCACTCATGTGGTGCTCCCTGTATCATTAACATTCCACAAAGCAGAGCACTCACTCTGTGCTTCTGGATTCCTGGATAGGACACTACCATACTGAACGACTCTGAAACTTCACACCCAAATAGCAAGGGCTTCCTGCTTAGCATGAAATCGGCTTGAAATGCAGAGGTTAATAAGCAGTCCCTCTTGAGGACCTGTAATCCCTTTAGACCCCAGGACAAAGCCAGAGGCCTTTCCAATCCAGAGTAACAATTTTCTCCCTCACTGTCCCCTTGGTTTAGCAATTGCTTCAGGGAAGTGAAATGTTCCAGTTCAGTCAATTAGTTTTTTTCTTTTATATCTAGACAACCTGAAACATGCAGCATTTCACATATAATTGCTTCAAGCCTAGATCTGTGTTTTTAGGATGAAATTCTCCCTTCCAAGCAAAACAGCACAACAGAAAACAAGCACCCTATGTCTGTGGGGGTAATACTAGGGCCCAAGAGAAGGTACAATCCATGGAGAACTGGCCCCAGGGAATTTGTTAAGATTCTCTTAATGACAGAAAGGAGCTTCACTGACTGGTTTATCTGGCTCTTCAAAATAGCTGTGTATCTGGAAAACTGAGCATAAAGATACATTAAAATATTTATGATGCTTCATAAAAATGCATTTCCAGAGAGCTGCTATTTAAATGATTCTAAAATATTTCAAACGTAAAAAAAGACTTAAAAAATTATTTCCTAATTGGTAAATCACAAAACTCATTTTGGATTGTATCCATCTATGTAGATCACAGGAGTAGACCAAAGTATAGAAACATATCTTATCCTAACTGAAATACATAGTTATTTGTATCCTATGAGTTATATTAACCGCAGCATTCTTCACGGCAATGAAAAAAATAGAGATAATCTAAATGTTAAGCAGAGATTAATATTTTAAGATAAAAATAAATTAAACCCATATAAGAAGCTATTATACAGCTATTAAAAATAAGTTCCTTTCTTTTTTTTTCAAGGACCAGCAATAGAAATTTTTATGCATAAATTCTTGCTTAGTCACTAACTGCAATGAAAAACTTTGGCTCGTAGAAGCAATGTCAGACATGCAACATTTTAAGAGTGACAGATTTAAACAGTATAATTTATCCCAAGAAATTCACTTAACAAAGTATTACAACTAGAACACAAATATGCCATATATTACTCTTTAATTGGATTTTTGTTTTACAATGTTCTTATCATTGGGACACTTCAACATGCTTAAACCTGATAGAAAGACATTTGTTTAAAACGTATCATTCAAAGAACAAAGCTTCAGAAAAATTCCTGTCCTGCATATGGTGTGGAGATGAGAAATACTACCATATAAACTCTTATTGCCTTCTTCTGGTGAGCACTTTCTCAAAATTTTTACTTGGGTCTTGTTCTTTAAACAAGACTTTTAAAGCAATTTTAGATTTACAATCTATATTTTGTTCCTAAGTGAGAAGTGTGCCCATTTTCATGACTATCTTCTCCATTTTATTTTTAGGTTGTTGCATTCCGGGCAATTCACTTGGGCTGGCACATACCACAAAGTAGGAAATCCTATCTCACAGCTGACAACGTGTGTTCAGTGTTCACAAGAGGGAACATGGGAGTCGAAATGCTGACTGGAACACTGCACTGGGGAAACAGCCCCGGATGTGACCTTTTGGAAGCTCTTTCCCTCTGAGCAAAGAGCCTCAGAACACGGAGGAGGAAATGGCTTTTCAGCTAAGCACGCTGACCTGTCAGTCATCCTGTTCAATCATGCCTATGAACATATCTACTACATGAGCTACGAACCTGGCCATCTTGGCCTGGGCCATGGATCTGTCCACCAGGCTGTACCTACACGGAGGGAGTGGGGGACTGAGTGGCCATGGTGACCCCAGAAGTGAAATACAGGGATTAAGGAGCTAAAATTCAAGTACCTCTTAAATATCACAACAATTTCTGGTGGATGACAACTTTGGGCTGTTGGTTTTGGAGAAGAAGCCAAAAGAATATAAAGGCTCTTCAAGGCTTCTTTTAATGATAATGTAAACTTAAATTTATTCATAAAGAGTACAGGTTTAGGTGGAAGAACTCCAAAGAAACAAATCAGGGATAGGCCTGTGGAGTCAGCCTCATATGCCTAAAGAATACGTTCCTTTGAGGGCCAATCCAGTTCTATCTCTGCTTATGGTCTGGGAAAGCAGTGGAAGAAGGCCCAAGTGCTTAGGTCCCTCTATCCACTTGGGAGACCCAGAGGAATCTCCTGTCTCCTGGCTTTGGATTGGCTCAGCTCCTGCCATCATGGCCACTTTTGAGTGAACCGGTGTGGAAGACCTTTCTCTCTCTCTCTCTCTCTCTCTCTCTCTGTGTGTGTGTCTTTCTTTGTGTGGCTTTACTTATCAAATAAATAAATAAAATCATAAAACAATAAGAATGAATATGTACTTTTAAAGTAATTTGTGTACCTTGAATTAAAAATATCTAGGGGGCGGCACTGTGGCATAGCAGGTAAAGCCACAGCCTGCAGTGCCGGCATCCCATATAGGCACCAGTTCAAGTCCCGGCTGCTTCACTTCTGATTCAGCTCTCTGCTACGGCCTGGGAGTAGTAGAAGATGGCCCATGTCCTTGGGCCCCTGCACCCATATGGCAGACCTGGATGAAGCCCCTGGCTCCTGGCTTCGGATCAGCTCAGCTCTGGCCATTGTGGTCACTTGTGGAGTGAACCAGCAGATAGAAGACCTCTCTCTCTCTCCCTCTCTCTCTGCCTCTGCCTTTCTATATAACTCTTTCAAATAAATAAAATAAATCTTTTAAAAAAATCTAGAACAAAAAGAACTGAGTTTTTGTAGTAGTTCGCCTCCTTACCAACCATTTAATACTGAACTAACACTTTTTCTTCCCTGAAAAGTAGGATTAAAAACAGTAACCAGGTGGGTATTTGGCACAGCAGCTAAGTTGCCAGTTGGGACTCCCACACCCCATACTGGAGGACCAGAATCTGAGTCCTGACTCTTTTCACAATTCTAGCTTCCTGCTAACGTACACCTTAGGTAGGAGCAGGTGATGCTCAAGTCCCTGAGACCCACATGTGAGACCTGGATTGAATTCCCAGCTCCAGCTTTGGTCTGGCCCAGTCACAGCCACTATAGGCATTTTGGGGAATGAGGCAGCAATGGAAACTCTTTTTCCATCTTTCAAATAAATAATATAAAATATGATCTACATCTGAAAAGTCCATATGATTAAAATTAATATAATAAAATATTAAGAAAGAAGACAGAATACAAACTAGAGCATAAAAATCTCACCCAGAGATACAAACAGGAACAAATATGGCAGTTTGTTCTGAAGAAAGATAATTATTTATGGGCTTCATAGTTGTAGAATGATAGTAGATCAAGTCTCAAACCCACAGCTGTATTCCTCCAGAATTTCTAAGGAGATACATGTACTCAAGAGAAATGACCAGTGCCCTAGTGAGTCACAGTTTATCCATCCAGGCCTAGGAGTGTGACAGAAGAAGAAAAATAATACATGGCTCAAGGTTGTAGCCAGGGTTTTCCCAAGCAAAGAGGAAAAGAGTCATGACTCTGTACAGATCAAGATTGATTTTTGACTTGTGAGAGCATGTGCATGAAAACACAATAATATTTCTGTTACTTCAGAATTAACAACAGTTATACTTATGCCTATTTATACCTCTGGTTGAAATTTTATATCGTACTCGCATGCTGTCTTCTATTAAATAGATATATACACTAGTGTATAGGAAAAAAACTTAAATATCTTTCATTGCTGTTCTACCCAGTTAAAGCATACTATGCAAGTATACTGACAACAAGACATGCAAACATCCCTAAGAGGTGCACAGGACCTCACAGGTAAGAAATCAATGGGTCCTCATGTGCTTCTTTGTCTCCATGCATATGTGAGACTGGTTAAGGACTGCTTCATGTTCAAGTGGGGCTTAGTCTTAGAATAGGATATTACAAGGGGATTATTCTTGAAGATCAGAAAAGAAGAAATTTTTCTTGTAACAAATGATTTCTAAAATCCTTAGAAATTGTGCGTTACTCATCCTATTTCCATCTCTTTCCCACTATGCATTATATGTAGGTCTCCTTTTAGCAGTAATAGAAACATTCAGGACATAAAAAAGAGAAAAAAGGGGAAAGAAAAAAAGGCATGTGAGAACCGAATACAAAAAGATGTGAATTAGCCCATTAGAGAGAACTGAGATTCCCAGTTATGGCTTACATTTATTTTCCCTTGCTCTTAAAATAGTTTTTTTGTTAAAAGAAAGAAAAAAAGAAACCTCTCCATTTTCCCCTCTTTTCTTCTCTCTAATAATGAAGCCACACAGAGACAGGTTAGAGTCCTAATCAGCTTCATGAAAAGCAGATTACCCCAAAAAGGCAGTACTGCAGGCTTCTGGCTCATTTTCCCTCCAATGTTTCAGTATCCCAAGTGGATGGAAAATCAAACTTTGTCACTTAAGCTGCTGTTCTTGGTTGAATTCCGGAACAGTCACAAGGTTCCTTTAACAAACAAATCACCATACACAATTGCTAGGGTTCACACATACATACACACACACACACACACACACAAATACACCACAGTATAAATTAGGGCACTCACTGGCTGAGACGTTACCAAGATGGATGAAAATAAATGGTGTCTGGTCATTAAAATTCTTGAACTAATAATTTTAAGTATGATATAAAATGAATGATGACTAGGGAAGAAGGGGTGGGAGGGCCCCTTCTGTTTAAGAAAATTAATTAATTAAGGGGTTAAGACCGATCGGTTAGGAAATCGCCAGGAAAGGTCACTCCAAACAGAGTCATTATGCTGAGAGTAAACAATCATCAGCTTACCCTGCAAAATAAGTGGCAGTGCTGCTGTATATCTGAATACAAATTATCTGCAGAGCCCTCTGCTACCCTTGTCTCATTTTGCTACTAGGGATAGATGGAAACTAGCATGTGAATGTGTGCATTTTGTGCATTTCATCATGAACTGCTGCCTTCACGTTACATTAAACAGCCGGCTCCTGGGCACAGCGTCAGCACGGCAGAGCTCTACGTTCTGCATGCATGGATCAGGAGGGCCTTGTTTCACCTTGCTTGGTTTTGCATTTTCTTGAGTAGAATTTGGGAAGACATATAGTCCTGAGGACTTGGACTGCATTTTTTTTTAATGATTTGGTTAGTAGGGTAAAGCTCCTGCATGAAATTTCTATCAGAAATTCAAGAAGCCTTGTGTCCTAAGGATTCACCACAAACTCCTCAAGAAACCACATGTGCTCAGAAGCCTTCTTAACCAAGGACAAAGCAAGGAGGGATATGGCCTTCCAAAAACAAGAGGCTTGCAGCAGATCTCTGTGGAGTTCTGCAATCAGAATTCTCTAAACTATAACTGTGGTGGGACCAGCTAGGTGATGGAGAAGTACAGACACTATGGCCTTCTGGTCCCCACAAATTGCAATTCTGAAAAAGCTTCGTGTGGTGGAGTAGAACCCTGGGACATATAAACCAGCTGTCTAATTTCTTTCCCAACTGTGAGAAGGCTCATGACAATGCTTCCCTTACCCTTACTCTCCTGATAGACTCTCAAGAGTCAATAACATTTGAGTGGCAGCTTTACTTAGACCCCATCACGAGAACTCCAGAAATATTCCTTTGTATCTTTACTCATTCACTGATTCATTCATTCACCTAATTATTATTAATGAGCCTACTTAATGTGCAAGACACTCCAGTAGGCTAGAGATATACAAAGAAACCCTGTCCTGCCATCAAGGGGTTTGCAGCAAAAGCAGGACGGAAAAGTGCTGAAATACATTCAACGAGATGAAGCTAAAAGCAGTTGTAAGAGCGAGGTCTCAGAACTCACTGAGGATAGCACAGAAGGGGGTCTGGAAAATACTTGGTAATAAGGGCAGAAAACTCTGTTTCACCATGCTGGACTCCAGTGCAGTGTTCTTTCTTGGAAAATTGGCCATCTCCCCAAGTGCACAAATACAGATGTTTGCTTGTTTCTAACTCCTGAACCGGAGAGCCACCAGCTCAGAGGCATCATCGAAGGACGGCCTCCTGCAGTTTTCATGGACAGGGCCTTATGAATAATGGAAACATTCAAGAATGATTTTGGTTTAAGAACAGGTATAAGCGCTGCTTGTGGAGCTATGCATGCCAGTACTCTGCCCTGGTAAATTATCAGCAGACAGCATAGTCTATCAAAATGAGCACACTGTTGTTCATTTTTTCTTGCCTGCCATGTAGTTTATTAACTAACATCCATTATTTTGAAAACATTTCTGGAATTAAAGGTAAGAGCAAAAGGAGAAACAAAGGGTGATAGGAGATAAATGCACAGCAAATCCTGGTTGCATTTACAGGTAAGACATGGAAAATGTCTGAAGGGGAAAAGAGGAAAAAGCAAGCAATCAAATTCTTCCATAATAGCAGAGATATGTTTTATTTATTTGAAAAGCAGAGTGACAGGAGAGGGAGAAGTGGCAAGACAGCACACTTGAATCCACACGTTCACTCTCAGTCCTCAAATGCCTGAAACAGCAAGGGTTGGGCCAGGTACAAACCAGGTGCCAGGAACTACAGTTAGGTCTCTCACATGGGTGGCAGGAACCCAAAAACTCTGGCTATCTTTTGATTTCTCTCAGCTGTGCAGTCACATTGAAAGCAAAGATGAAACTCGATCCCAGGTTCTGGGATATATGGAACATGGGTAATCCAAGCAGTGGCCTAACCGACTGTGCCACAACACCTGCATCAAAACCCATGCTATCCACAGGCTTTCATGCATCTAGGAGGCTCAGGAAAGTAAGGGCCATGGAGACATTGACAGTTATACCTGTGTGTTGGAGGGGGTGCTGTTCTCATGAGGAAATGATGTGTCAAAAGGATCAGTAGTCCATTTGATCCCCCATTTATAAAACAGTGACATTACATGTACTTCTACCCACTTCCATACTCATTGGTAATGCCCACTATAGTAGGAAGTACTCCATATCACTGATTTTGAAAATTGCATGAAATATCTACAGATATCCTGAGGTTTATGAAAAACAGCAGAAATCACTGTCTTGAGTGAAAAATAACTTTGCATTTGGCTGCTGATAGCTCCCCTGATACCATACATTTGACATCTAATCCCCCTTCCTTGAAGTATCTCACATAACCGCTGCCACCCTGTGTTATTATAGGAATCTTGAGCTGTTATTTCACTATGTCACCAGTGACAAAGCAACAGTATATGTTGTTGCCTGAGAGTGACAGAAGTATTTCTCCCCATTTCCCACCATACACATGCATTTCTGTCTGTGGCACAGCTTGTATTTGTTTCATGGACAAAATGACACCTTCGTGGGACTCAGGAAATAAGGAAGAATGATAATGTCAACAATCTGAGAAAAAAAAAAAGCAGCGTAATTCCAAGGAATCCAGACAAGGTTTTGCTCTAAAGACACTCTCAACAAGCACAAAATGAACCTGTCGACTCTGCCCTTAGAATCAGAAAGACCTTCAGGATGAGCACTCTCAGAACTCCCCTAGCAGCAATGGCAATTTCTAGCTGGTCTGTTCCAAGATAGTTGTAAAACAGTTAAGTAGGCTTAGATTCCAATGCAAACCACCTTCTAGGCACTGCCTTCTCATTTCATAGTGTTATAGAGTTATTACTAAGAATTTTGATTTTCAAACAAATCTGAGATATAGGGCTCTGTACTTTAAAGCATTTCAGTGATCTTTGTCAACATTAATTTTTGCCATTCTGATTTACACCTTTTCTTTTCCATATAAAAGGATCTAGGTTTATGATTTACATGGACAGCATGACTGTGTTTCAAGACTGCATGTAAAAGAGATCACACTCTTACTATGGATGATAAATTTGCACTGTTGTTTTATGCAGAATATTTTAGCCATGACAAAGAGCTAGATAGGAGAACATGTTCACTGCGACTTGGATGCCCAGAAATGACTAATCAGCAACATAAGTGAGCATCTTAGTAAAGCAAGCCCAGGAAGACAACAGGCCAAAAATCCATCGACTCTATCTCTGCTTCACATATTAAAATCACCTAAGCAGCTTTTAAACTACCTGTTTCCCAGTGTCCTAGGCTCACTTCCAGACATTCTGATTCAATTATCTAGGGGAAGAGTATCATAGATGAGATTTTAAAAGTTCCCTAGGATATTTTACTGTGCCTAGGTCAGAGAGGCATTGAATATGAAATGTAATTAGCATATTGCCAGGCTTAGATCAATAGATTAGCAGCTAAAATGAAATCAACAATTTATTAATTAACTCTTTAAAGAGATAGTAACTGGGTGCCCACTATGTAGTAAGCACTGTTTTCTAATCCAGTGCTATAAGGCAGAGAAGTTGTAAACTAAACACACTCAAAGAATCCAATATCAAATGAAAACTTACAGAGAGTTCACCTCCATTATAGTAAGCAAAGCACAAAGAGTGACTTTCTCCTGCTCCAATTTCCACATAAGGATATGTAACATGTACAGACCATGTTGCAATCTGTGGTGTACATGGACCATCATACACTAATTAGATATTAGGGCACATATTTGACATAGTAGTTGACACTTGTTGGGATTCTGCATCCCACATTAGAGTGTTTGGGTTCTAGTCCCAGCTCCACTCCCAATTCTAGCTTCCTGCTAGTACACATCCTGGGAGACAGCAAGTTATGGCTTAGGTAATTGGTTCCCTGCCACCCACAGGGGGAATCTGGATTGGCTTCTGGCTTCAGCCTGACACAGTCCTGGCTGCTGTGGTCATTGGGGAAGTGAACCAGCAAATGGGAGCTCTCTCTGTGTCTCTTTTCACATCTCTCTGTCTGTCACATATATACACACATACAGACATACAGGCATACAGTATTAATTTACCAGGTATTTACAGCAACTCTAATTCAGGAAAGAATTCTTAGATTCCACATTTTACAAAGGAGGAAAAGGAGGGCCACAGAGGCCTTTCAGTAAATGGCAGTTAGCGTTTCTCCTCTTCACCTTTACAACCAGAAGTCCTGAGTCTCAGTTATGTTCCTGCCTCTTATAATGTGCATGACACATCTTTACACTATTTTATTTACTCTTCTTAAAGAGTAAATAAATGGATAGAATTCTTTTTATCCCAGGTATATGATATGAAAATCAAGAATCACAGATAGAAAGTAACATGGTTGAGTTAATTCTCTGCTCTCTACAATTTTAACTTTTTTTTTATTTGACAGGCAGAGTTAGCGAGAGAGAAAAACAGACAGAAAGGTCTTCCTTCCATTGGTTCACCCCACAAATGGCCACTACAGCCAACGCTGCACCGATCTGAAGCCAGGAGCCAGGTACTTCCTCCTGGTCTCCCACACAGGTGCAGGGGCCCAAGCACTTGGGCCATCCTTTACTGCCTTCCCGAGCCACAGCAGAGAGCCGGACTGGAAGAAGAGCAACAGGGACTAGAACCCGGCGCCCATATGGGATGCCTGCGCCACAGTTGGAGGATTAACCAAGTGAGCCACGGCGCCGGCCCCAGGGCCACAGGGTCTCTAATATAGTGGCCAAGAAATATAAGATGTCCCACCTGCAAAGTCATAGTGAATTCATTTCCCTTTGGCTACTTCTAATCAATTAATAGTGAGCTATGATGGACACATGAGAAAAAAAATTCTAGAACAAAGAGGGATAGGGATATTTTAGGATTTCAAAGAATCCTATTAGGATTTACAAAGAAGGCAAATATTTGGGGCAACAATTACTGTAAATACAGAATGTTAGAGCTCATCTGACAATCAGTTTGTCTGGTACAAAGTTTTTCTCCTTCTAAATGATGAGGCCAATATTCCATGATATAAAACAATTGCCTAAGATCAGAAAATTAGTGGCAGTGCTAAGATTAGAACAGCCTGACATCTAGTCTCAACACACACTATTTACTTTTCATAGGATCTACCAAAACAGTGATCTAGTCAAAAGATTTACTGCTTTGATTGTATTTGAATAAGTCTCAAGTGGATGATGGCAGTTCAATTTCATTTAGCATTTCCAACATTTCCAGAAAGTACTTTGAAACTTAAGAATTAAATTTAAGAACTGGCAAAATTCAGTTCTTTCGAATAAATAACCCCCATTATCAGCTGATTAGGGCGTATCTGAATGTTAACTATTCTTCACAGGTTCATGAAAGTCTGCAAAAGTCATTTCTGCAGTAGGGTACAAGCAGGTAACTATTCTTAAACACTGAATCACTGCTGAAAATTATACTTCCCCTCTTCTTGAATTTTTGACTTGGCTTCAAGCCAGGAGCTATGCTTTGCTTTTGTGACATAAGCCACCCAACAAGCTTATTCCTTCCTATTTCCATGTGGGTTTTAGCAGGAGTCTCATGGCTACTCAGTTGCACCATCCTCTAAGGCAGAACAATAAGACAGTTACTACCTCATTTCTCCAGGATACTAAGCCCAAAAAATAGAACAAAACGGAAATGAATTGTAGTAAAGCTCCACTCAAGTACAACATAAGGATGAGAAAGATGAAACTCAGAGTGGATAACGTTAACCAAGTCTTGGGGAGATTAACCATCTCAAGTCCAGCTTCTGCATAAAGATAAAGAATCCACAAAGAAAGCAAGGGAGGCATTATCCCCAGGGGTTGTAGCAAGTAGAGAAAATGGGCAATGTAAGATCAGTAAGGACAGCAAATCCAGGAAGTAGAGGAAAGAAAAACCAAAATCCACAATCTCTACCTGTTCTACTTAGTAAGGCCTAAGTTAGGGACATCAGCTTGATGTCTGTCATTAAAAACTAGCTTGGTACCTGCACCTTGATCATTGCCCTACTGCAGTGAATCTAATACAAGAAAGAGCCCTAATTTTCAGCCTGAATATATCCTGTAAAATTATCTGGAGAATGGGGGACATGGATAAATTAGTTCCCAAGAGCAAAGATGTCAAACTGATGAACCTCAGCCCACCACATTGGCTAGAAAGGCTATGCTAATCAGAACTTTAATAAAAGGAGCCATTGCAGTGTTAAAATCTGCCTGGAATCCAGAGAGTAGCTGAATTCAAGGTCTTCCTCCATGGTCCTACACGATCCCTGGGGATTGAAGGGGTGATTATATCATGTGTTTAGACTGCCCAATGAGTACATTAACACGGTCTTCCAATTCTATAGATACTGTAAACTGACCTAAACAACAACCAAAACAGGAGTATTTTTAAGCAGAGTCCATGGGTTCCTAAGTCATATCAGCACCAGAGCATCAGCCTCTGTGAACTCTGGAAAGCTGCCAAAAAAGGGGGTAATGCAGAGGCTAGACCCCTGTCAAGAGTGCAGCACTAACCAGAAGCACTCGGTGTCAGCAAAATTCCGAATACCACGTTATTATAGTACAAGACCCATGGCTGCCAGCCAAAAGCATAGCCTCCAAGTTATAATATTAAAGTTTTTTCTTTAATATTTCACTTATTTATTTTATTTATTTGAAAGACAGAGAGAGGAAGAGAGGGAGAGAAGGTGAGAGGGATAAAGAGAGAGACAAAGATCATCATTTCACTCCTCAAATGCTCAAAACAACTGAGGCCAGGGTAGAGCAAAGCCAAGAGCCTAGAACTCAATCTGCATTTCCCACAGGGGTAGCAAGGACCTAAGTATTTTTTTTTGACAGGCAGAGTGGATAGTGAGAGAGAGAGAAAGAGAGAAAGGTCTTCCTTTTGCCATTGGTTCACTCTCCAATGGCCGCCACGGCTGGCGCACTGCAGCTGGCGCGCTGCGCTGATCTGATGTCAGGAGCCAGGTGCTTATCCTGGTCTCCCATGGGGTGCAGGGCCCAAGCACTTGGGCCATCCTCCACTGCACTTCCGGACCTAAGTATTTAAGCCATAGTATTCTGTCTGTCTGAGTGTACACTAGCAGGATTCTGGTATTAGGAGCAGAGCCAGGACTGTAACCCAGGCACTCTAACACGATGAAGGAGTCCCAAGGGATACCCCACTGAACCAAATGACAGCTCCTTGTTTTAAAGAGACAGGTGGTTGGACTGCTCTCTGCAACCCTAAAGAAGACATGTCCCATGCAATATAGAAAGAAAAAGATGTTTTAAATTTCCACACGATGTTGAGAACATAACAGATGACTACCTGAAGAAGGACAATAACAAATTGAAGAACAGTGATCCACAAGTTGGAAAATGATGGCAAAAAAAGTGAGAAAACAGCACAATAAATATTAATCAAGTCCCAGAGTTTCTGGACACAATTTTCCTTGTTCCACCAAGGAGAAATTACTATACATCTGCAAACATGGCTAATCCAAGACTCCACATTATGTCAGTGAGTTTGCATTTGGCACATTGCAGTGAGAATAAATTTCCCAATTAATTTGGTTTAAGATTGAGATGGGCAAGCCAGACTTTTATAGTTATCTTACTTCTTTCAAACTCAGGGGTAAAGCTAAGTTCACACTGGCCTGGCTCAATACTCTCATTTGAAAGAGGAGATGAAGCAGGGCATTCAAAGATACATCCCTTTCAAACAGCTCTTTTAAGTCTCGGTCCCCAGAAATACTGGTAGAAATAAATATACATTTTTTTAAAGAAAAAAAATGTCCTATGCCTTTCATGAATTGATTGCATCTCCTGCTTCTGCAAGCAAAGAAGTCATAATCCTCTGCAATCATAGATTGTTTGAAGCCAATAAACCAAAGGTGATGACCTTGCTAATACACCCCAGCAGGAGAAAGAAATAAAGCCGTGCTGAGGAATAACTCTTCAGCACACTATTTCCCTTTGGAAGGAGGAGAACAGAGCCAAGAGTGTCCCAGCTTGATTTATGGATGAATGGTATTTTGGAAACTTCACCTACAATAAGAAGAAAAGGGTTTTCTAAAGTTCCAGGGTAACATTTCTTTCATCTCGCTTGTCCAACAAAGCACAGGGCAAAGCCTCCTACTCCTGAATACCAGCTTCATGGTCACACTGAGCTCCCACGACCTTTGCTCAAAGTTGAGCCAGGTTCATAATGGTGTCTCATATCCCCGTTCCTAAAGTATTTGCTGAGTGACATCACAATGCCCAATGCTTGAAATGAGGGGTTCAGTGGAGTGGGCATTGGATTTGCACCTGAAAAATGTTCTGCTGCTAACAGAAGGAAAAAATCAATAGGAAAAACTTGCCTCCACTTTATCATCATATTAGCTTTCAGCATTCATGGAAGAACCATTATGGACTTACAGCATAGCAGTGTCAACCTGCATGCTGAAAATATAGTTGTCACCTGCTTAGAGTACAATGATAATAAATTAGAGACCAGACATTAAACTACTTCCTGGTAACCTTTGATCTCCTTAAAGCCATAGTATGGGACAAGCTTTAGATCAACTAATTAAATCCCCAGATTTTAACTTTAATATGCTTTCCCCAATAAACTTTTCCTGGAGAACACCTACTATGGGCTGAGAACTGTCCTTGGTGCTGAAGATATTCCATAAGCTAACATAACCTTCAAAATGCTCCTGTAAAGATCATAAATGTACAGGAAGTGCTTATGTTTTGAAATAAAACATCCAAAAAAGGAAAATATATTCAACATAAGGTTATCACATGCGCAGTAATTTATTCTCTGTGTGTAAGAGGGCAGTTAAGGATGGGATTCCACAGGAGATGATCCCTGTGAGGACCGTCCGGGCTCTGGAACTGGACATACTGTGTTCGCATCTCTTTTCCACTGCTTGGTATCCTTAGACCCCTATGCAGGTTTCTCCACCTCAGTTTCCTCAAGGCTCATGTACTTGGGTTCTTGCCATCCATGTGAAAGACCCAAATTGAATACTAGCCTCCTGGCTATAACCTGGCCCAGCCTTGGTTGTTGCAAGAATTTGGACAGTGTCCTATTGGATGGAATGTCTCTCTTGCTTGCTCACTCTGTCTCTATATATGAATTTCTTCCCCCCTAAAATAATAAAAAATTAAAGAGTATAATTGTAGTACCCATATTATGGACTTGCTTTTAGGATTAGTTTAGTTAATATATACAAAGCACAAGAGAAGTGTCTGGCTTACAGTAGATAATATAAATGACCATCATTTTTATTTATTAAGCTAATCCATTAGTGAAGAAAAAGCATGTCAAGTGAAGGCCTCAGAAATAAAAGATTTAAGGTTGTTGTTTGTGTTTTGTGTTGGTGCGTGATAAGTAGGCAATACACACTAAGAACAGGTGTCACCATAATTCTACAAGATAAATACTTTATAAATCTCCTCCATTTCAGAGCTAGTGAGTAGACAGAGTCTGAATTTCAGCCCAGATGGTCCCACCCCAGAGTCCAAGAACTGACCCATGACATAAAACAGCCTTCTAAGAGCAGATGTTTCAATTGAGCCTACAAGTTGTTCACCACAGTTGGAACATATGATACTTTTTCACTTATTGACAATTTTAGAAAATAAAGTGATCAATGTTAGGGAATATGAGAACCCAATAGGATAGGAACAGAAGAATCCAAAGCAAGGTCAACTGAAACCCAACGAATTAAACTCTAAACAATGGCTTTTTACATATAAAAAGAACAATTTTGGCGTGGTGCCACAGGAAGTTATGGCATAGAAAATAGTGACCAGAAAAGAAATTGGCACTACTTCCACATATCTGACCCAGGCACTCTAATCTTAATAAATGTCACACTGACAGACAACTGTGGTTAAATATGCAAGTCTTAGGGCTTGAAGTAAGAACTACCTGGAGAGCATCTACCATACCCAGAACAAAGATGGCTACTTAGTGCACCCCAGCAATGTGGAGATGGGTTGTCACCGGTACTCAAGAACAGAGAGGCACCTGATAAGCAGTTCCAGCTGTTCCACAAACAAGCAGAAAACTACAGCTCCTTCCCTTACGGAATGGATTTCTTAAGAGCAGCTTTAACAAAAGACGTTTCTGATTAACTTTGCCTACTCTGGCCAATTCCCTTTCACAGAGTCCCTCGGGGGCTTAGATACGTTCTGAGCTTTCTATTATAAAAAGGCAAACTCCTCTGGATGCTATTTCTTAAGTGTTCTTTAGGCTTTTAGACATTCAGGTATGTATGGGAGGTCTTAGTGCCTCACTGTTTGTCCTGTTCCCCACCCCTGAACTTTACTTTCTTCTCTTTGAGGACAGGATCTCCTTATCTACCACTCAGCCCCCACACACTTTTGTCCTCCCTGAGTAATTCCCAGAACTACAGGACCAACTGCTTTTTGTGTATTACACCAGGCTCACTGGAACAAAAGCACAGTCATGCCCACCCCAGCACGTGATCCCAGCTTGGATCTCAGCATTACTCTGCAAAGTGTCTTCCTGCCCCTGCCAGCCCATCTCCCACTCAATGTGCACCTACATGGCAAGTCTTCCCTCAAGGCCTGGTCTTTCAGAAAAGCCAATCTACACGAGCTCCTACTGTGGCCTTCCATACAGTTGAAGAGATGCCCGTGACATACTCTCCCCACTCCTTGCCCCACCCTACCATGGCTGGGTAATTCCCTGGTCGGAACTCTGATTCTATGCCCTCCCTAGGACTCAGTTCCCTGTCAGTTCTATTCTTTCCTAAATTTTCCTATTTTCAGTCTCTTTCCAATGATTTCTTTGTTGAAAATATAAACACAGTAATGTCTGTCCTGATGGACAGAAAGGAAAATGCGCCTTTAGTCTCTGATCTTCTTTATGCAGATCTTTTCCTTTCCTCTCCCTTCGCGTCTTCCCTGAAAGTTGTCTCTGCATCCTTTTCCCCATTTCCTTCCTTCTTATTCACTGGGCATAGGTCCTTGGTGGCCATCAGCAGAGCAGGTGTGTGCCTGTTCTTAGCCCACTGTAACCCAACTTTGCCTCCACACCTCCATTGAGCCAGTACCCTTTGCAGATACACAGAGTGACCACTTCAGAAACGTCTTCTCTACTTGACTGTTCTGTATTATTTAATGCTTTTCCCATATTCCCTGTATCTGCCTGATTTTTTTAACTTTCAAGCCACAGCTACTCCCCCTCCTTTTCAGACTCCCTTCTGTCTAGAAACTGGAGATCTTTCCTGTTCTTCTCTCACTTTTCTTCTGCCCCTCTCTCTAGAGTAGAAGTAAAGCAGTTTCTATATGCAGTTTCTACCACTTATACTATGCCTTCTAAATATCTGTCTTCACACCAGTCCCACTGCTTGGACTCCAAGTTCATACACATTACACCCATGACTGAAAATTTCCATATGAGTTGTCTAAATCTACCCCAGCCTCAACATGTTACAAATCAAACTCGGGATCTCTTCACTTCAGCCTTATCCTCCACCCCTAACTTCTTTTCTTTCTAACTTTCTTCTTTTAGGAAATGACCTCTCCACCCACTGGAATAGTCAAATCACAAGTAGGAAAGTCACTGCATATCCATTTCTCTCTCATTTTTGCACTTACCTAACTGATCCCATTCATTGTGTGTCTAAGATATTATATTTCTGGTTACACTGTGATAATTTCATGTGTGTATTCAATGGGTGATGATCAAATTAGGTTAACATTTACATCTCCTTAAATATTTAAACAATTTGATTAACAAATGATTATACATATTTATGGGTTATAGTGTGATTTTTAATTTTTTAAAAATATCCAAAAAACATAGAACACATAAATGAATCATATCAGGCAATTAGCCTTTTCATTTCCCTTATGATAGACTTCAATTATCCTATTGTTTTGTGATATACCAGAATCCATTACCTTCACCCAACTGTGTTTGGGTACCCATTATCCAATATGCCACCATCCCCTTAAGCTTCTCAGACTCTAGAAATGACTACTTCAAATTCATGTAGAATTTAAATACATAAATATATTATATAGATTATTAACTATAAATTTAACTCCCACATATGACTGAAAATATGCAGCATTTCCTTTGTGTCTGGAATATTTCACTTAATATAACTACTTCTATCCTGTCCATCTTAATGCTAGAGTCAAGATTTAATTCCATTCTATGGCTGAGTAATATTTCACATTTTCTTTATCACTCATCTGTATATGAGCACTTATGTTGATTCCGTATCTTGGCTATTGAGAACAGCACTGTAATAAACATGGGAATGCAGGTTTCTCTTCCATATGTTGTTCATTTTCATTTTTATTTTACATAATTTATTGAACTCACCTTCCTACATCCCATACTCCATTCCTGCAAGACCTAAAAATGTCCACCTCTTCCACCTCTTCCTACTTCACTCATTATTGTTCTCATGGTAACCATTTTTGTTTGTTTTTTCAGTGAATGCTCAACATGACACTAAGTGACATGGTGTAGATTACAGTTGAGTGTGTTGCCAAAAGTTTCATGTGTTCCAGTATGGTCTCCAGGGTGGTAATGTTAGAAGGTTGTGGAACTTCTGAAAGGAGAGGGACCTATCAGCAAGAGCTTAGGTCACTGAGGGTGCAGCCTTTGGAAGGGACTAACATAGTTCTCATGGGCTTCAATTTGATAAAATAGCAAGACTGGTGCCTCCCTGATATCTGGGTTCCATTCTTGCCTTCCATTCTTGCCACCCTTGTACTTGCTCTTGACATGGTACCATTAGTTTGAGTCCCTTACCACAGGCCAAACAACCAGGGCCACTCCATCTCGGGATTTCAGCCTTCCAAACAGTGAGCTAAATAAATCTCTTTGCTTTACATACAACCCAGCCTCAGCTATTTTGTTATAGCAAGGAAAAATGTAACAACAGACCATCATAACTTTTCCCTGAAATTCATATTTTAGTAACTCTTTCCCTTGCCCTCATCTTTCACAGATGCCTTACTTCCTTTGGGATACATACCAGAATACTTGGCACAGAAATGGAAATTGACCACTTCTACTCACAGACTGTATAGTGATGTGGCGCGGTTTCCTCTGAAGAAACCATGCTCACAGTACTACAGGTGCCTGAATGCAGTGTGTGCTGAGGAAGTAAACAATCAGCTTCTTGCTGATCTGATTCATCCTCCTTCTTTGATGTAGAGCTCAGACCTCCTGTCCTCCAGGAAGTTATCCCTTCCCCATCCCAGTGGCAGCTCTATTAGGACACTTGACATAATCTAATCTATCATTCATTTATCTGTCTCCCCCATTACTCTGTGAATTCCTTCAGGGCAACAATCAGATCTTAGATGTTATTCACAGCTGTATTCATGCCATTGAGCAAGAGTCCAGGTATGTGTCTATTTATACATTCAAATAATTTGTCAAATCTCACTTGAGTGCCTATGTGTCAGGTACTTTCCTGGGAACTGAGAAAAATAAGTCAAATAAGGTCTCTGCCTTCAAGGTGCTAATGTTTTAGTGGTGGCATCAGACAACAGACAAGTAACAAGATCATTTCAGATCATGACATGCACAGTAAATGAAAGAAGAGATGGCAGAAAGAAGTAAGGGTTCATTTATAATAATGTAGGTATAAATGGTTTTCTAAAGTAAGTATGTATTCAGGCACAGCCCTGGAAAATGACAGGGAGCCAGCCATGCTGAATGGAGAATGATACTTATGTTCCTAGAGGGAATAAAATTGTGTCCTGGCGACCTTTTGACTTGCTTTGTGCCTAGTACATAACTCTATTCAAAGAATGCTGAATTCCCACTGTTTGATCTCTTAATAATAAGCTAATTCTGACATAAAAGGACAAATATCACATGAGTAGGAAAGTCCTATGAGGGGCTCTGAGGATGTGGAGACATTTGGCTTCTATCAGGAACTGAATGGCGGTAATCTATATCTCAAGATGTAAGATTTCACCATGTGGTGATCCAAGGCACTGCAGCAAAATGAGAAGCATTCTAAATGCTTCCTGAATGCATAACCAGGTTGGACATCAGAATGCCAGTTACTTTGCTTTCTCTAGTAAAAATGGCCACAGTTGCTTCCTTAGCTCATATTGATAAAGTTATTAGAACATCAGTACAGTTTTGCTTAACTGTGTAACTCACCCATTATTTGCTAAAAAGAGAATTGGAGAACTCAGCAGAGAAGCAATCACTGAGACAAAAGAAGAATGCAGAGGAATAAGATGAGGAAACACTCCCACAGAGTCTCATAGACCTAAGAAGATATATACAGCATTTTGGGCAGATGGAGGCAGATCCTTACAGAAGCGGGCTTTGCATGGTATGCAACAAGCCTTTGCTATAATCAAGGGGGCTGCCAAGAGTGCCCAGGACTCTGTGGACATAACCAGATGCCTTGATTTGAATATCTGCTTTCTTCACATTGGCCACGGGTCATGTTCTTCCTCCATGAGTGCAATGTGATTGTGTTTGACTAGATAATTTGGCATTGTATTCAAAATTGAATCTCCTACACATAGGGCATTGATTGAAAAGGCAGGATGTAAACAACTGCTACTTTCAGCAATCCTAAACCAATTCTCAATATAGAGCTTCAAAGCAAAAAGTTTTGAGTATTTAATAGGATCCAGGCTCTATTTTGGCTGTGGAGCAAACAGAAAGCTAAACACAGGCATGGCCACATTCTTTACATTTCCAGGTTAGCACAGAAACAGAAAGATGTCTTAAGTAATACGTGCATAACCTTTCTACACATTTACCACACTTTTGTTATTATCTACTATCAGCCCTGTAGTGAATTTTGAGTTTGTGGAAGCAAGGATGAATTTCTTCCTCACAGGACTATTACTTCTGATTACCTTGCACAGTGCCCCGTGCACAGTAGTCTTCTTGTAGATGTTTGTTGAACTGACCAAGATAAATATACAGTTGATACATATAAGACAAGGACTGATACACAAAGCACCGCAGGGTTAATGAAGAAGCAATTATCTCTCCCTGAGAACTACATTGCCATAGACATGAAAAGATGCTCACCACAAATATTGTTTAGGGAATGCCACAAAAGTACAGTGAGATCAAGATAACGTTTTGACCCAAAATACTGGCAAACAGGTTAAATATTTAAAATACCCAGTTCTGGTTAAAAAAATCTGATGAAACTTGTGATCTATTATTGCCTGTGAGTTTAGCAACTGTCCCTACCTCATATGAAAACACTTTCAGGTATCTATTTGTATTACAAGTATACATATTTTGGATACAACAACATCATCTTTAGGATTTTATAGTTCTTTATAAAGTTATCAAAATGTAAGGGCACATTAACAAATGGGATTATTGAAGCATTGAATATAATAGCAAATATTGAGGGAATTAAAGATCTGGCAGAAAGGTAGAGAATAATGCATCATAGGCATTAGAAGCATAGATTTAGCATACGTGTCTGCATGACCACTGGGCTTGGTACTTAATTTTTCTAAACATTACTTCTCACATCTTGATACCAGAGACATTAAAAAGACTATTCCATAGGTTTGTCATGAGGATAAAAACACTAAGAATACTTCCTGGTATACAGGGAGCAATTTATAAATTAATTAAGCACACTGTTCTTCAACTTACTATGCAGCATCCATAGGGTGGGATGCTTATAAAATGACCCATTTTTGAAAATGTATTTCTCTGGTCAGATTCATTGTTTTCTTTTTTTTAAGACTTACTTTTGGGGCTGGTGTGCTGGTTCAGCAGGTTAAGCCACCATCTGTAATACTAGCATCCCATATTGAGGGATCCTGGGACCAGAAACAGGCCCAACTAACTCCATTCCACAGCTCCTTGCTAGCAC
The DNA here is from genome assembly GCA_949820135.1 of Sylvilagus floridanus. NCBI lineage: Eukaryota > Metazoa > Chordata > Mammalia > Lagomorpha > Leporidae > Sylvilagus > Sylvilagus floridanus. The sequence goes on from OX463235.1 coordinate 58,880,020, forward strand.
ATACACACTAAACAAAACAGGGTGGAAGCCCACTGTAACAAATATTTGCCAATAGAGAACAAGACTTAGGTTTTGACTAAAACAAGTTAGGAAAGATCCCAGTAAAACTGCCCCTGCCTCACAATAGCTAAGGTATAACCACAACACTTGCTTTTTGGAGGTGACAGGTTAGAGATATACAAAGACCCCACAGACTGCGAGACCTCAGTGGCTTGGTCTCTTTACCTCTCTCTCTCTCTCTCTCAACCCCGCCATTTCCTCAGAGCTTCTCTGTTTCTTACTCAAATTAAACATTGCTTCTTGTTTTTTCAACACAGTGTCTGGTCTTATAAATTGTCACTGACACCAGGACACCAACCCGGACTCATCTCACCAGTTTTCCTGCAACAATATGAGCACCAGTTCAAATCCTGGCTTTAACATTTCTGATCAAGCCTCCTGCTAATGCACCTGGAAAAGCAGCAGATGGCCCGGGTACTAGGGTATCTGCCACCCACGTGGGAGAACCAGATGGAATTCCTGGCTCTTCACTTCGCCCTGGCCTAGTCTTGGCTATTACGGCCATTTGGAGAGTAAAACAGCAGACAGGATCTCTCTCTCTCTCTCTCTCTCTCTCTCTCTCTCTCTCTCTCTCTCCTTCCCTCCCTCCCTCCCTCCCTATGTAATTTTGCCTTTCAGATGGAAAAAAAATTTTGAAAAGATTTACTTATTTATTATTGGAAGGTAATAGAGAGAGAGAGGAGAGAGGAGAGAGGAGGGAGGAGAGAAAAGAGAGGAGGGAGAGAGAGAGAGAGAGAGGTATCTTCCATCCACTAGCTCAGGCATCAACAGTACAGCAGGTGGGGATGGATCAGGGTGAAGCCAGTAGCCAGGAACTCTATCCTGTTCTTCCACATGGGTGAAAGGAATGCAAGTACTTGGACTATAAGCTGTTGTCTTCTCAGGAACATTAACAGGAAGTTAGGTTGGAAGTATAGCAGTCAGAACTCAAACCAGCACCTGGTATTGGGTGCCAGCCTCAGAAGTGGTAGCTTTACCTTTTGTGACACATGCCAGACGCCATGACTCACTTTTAGAGAAAAAAGCAGGTGTCAGCATCCGGTGAATAGTATGTTCATATATTCTTTAACTAAGAAACAGAAAAATAGTGCTACTACTCTTGCAGCTGGATCATAAAGGGAGGAAGAGAACCACCTCTAACTGTGAACATCACAGACATCAGGAAGCTAGAGTTGTGTGAGAAGAAACTATGAACACTTTCCTAAATTTGTCACTGCATTTTTGAACTCACTGTAATGAGCACAACACTACCTTTGTGATTTTCTAATAAAATAATACTACGAAACCAGGAACTGCAAGCAGCTCCATGCAATATAAACCTGGGACAGGAATGGGAGTTATAAAAGTTACAAGAATCCAGAACCCAAAGGCCACATTCCAGAATTTCTCTTGACCCAGGATGGAAGCTTGATTCTTTCCTGAGGGCTGCTGAGGAGGCACTCCACATCTGGATGCACAGGTGGGAGTAGCATCACAGGACTCCGGTAACACGAAGAATCCCACGCAGGAAAATCATCAACCCGGGTTTTATCCCTTTTATTTTGGGGCTGTATGTCTCCATCCAATAGTCTGGTGTTCAGAGCTGAGTGAACACTGGATTTTGTAGCAAAATACCGTTCAAAGCAGGGATGAACAATCAGACTCAGACCACCGCTTGGGCTTCCCTCGGATGCAGAGTTGGGAAGAGAAAAGATGTTTTCACCCACGAGGCTGGAGAAAGGCTCACAGCATTCAGGGCAGCTTCCTTCAGTCTGAACCCCAGCAGCACAGAGCACCAGCCCCCAGCTGCTGCCTCAGGGCACCCCTGACCCAGTCTGGGCAAACTCTCTACAGAGGCCACTCTCTTGAGGAGCACTGAGTAACATCCAGCTGACAGCAAAGCATCCCCTGGGAAGATGGGAAAACAGGACTACTAGTGCAGAACCGCATAAAAAGCCCAACTCACTGCCTACTCACTACTCACTACTCACTGTCCATGCTCCTGTGTGCCCCAAAGCATGTTTTGCCACCGAAGAATCTCACAATTTCAGATATTTAGTCTGCAACTTGCTTGTGCCTTACGTGAATCAGAGAATGGGACAGTGAATTTGAGAAGTCAGCTGCGTCCGTCAGCCTCTAAGACAGAGAGGTGCTGTGAGTTGTCTCCTTTTAAAGAGAACACAGTATTTTCAGCTCCTTCCAGAACTGCCCAGGGCTTTCTCACCAGCTAGGCCTGTCTCAGCAGAGGGCTGATTATACTGTACAAGGAGGAGAGGGATGAATATATTTCTTCTTGGAGATACTGTATCTAGATTTTGACATTTTATTTATCCCCACTTTTAAGCTTATCTTGTTTCCATATGGTAAAACCACCACACTCTACAAATCTCAGAGATTAATCTGCTATGAGGTAAAAAGGGTTTTAAGGCGCAGTTAATTGTTTGGTGTCAGATCAGCCCTCTTTCCTCTCAGTTTGACTCCCTGAGTGAACAGCATAACACAAAACAAAATCAGCAACCTGCTCCAGGATTAAGGTGTAATCAATGACAAGACCAACTGGGAACAAATGCTCATTAATTTGGTCCAGCAGCTTCCTGCTCTGTCATCCCTGTCTTGTGGATTCACAGAAGGTTAGATTCCCAGGACATCAATGCAAGGTCAACCGCATGCTGGCCTCTCACCACTCTGACACCCCAAAGGTACCTGCCACTTGCCTGCATCTGAATGCTCAGCTGACAAAACTTTTGAAGACTAAGAACTGAAAAGTACATGTAACTATTTTTTGGATAAAAAGTAATTTATCTGTTGCCCAGTTTTTTGCAGCAGTGGGGCAATTTACAATGCAGTAATGCTGGGGCAGCACAGCCATGAAGACACCACTTGGGAGGCCAATATCCCTTTTCAGAGTCCCTGGAGTCTTGGGTCTGTTTCCAATTCCAGTTTCCTGCGAATGTATACACCAGGAGGCAGCAGTGATAGCTCAAGTTCTCCAAATGGGAGACCCAGATTGAGTTCCAAGTTCCTGGATCCGGCCTGGCTGAGCCCTGGCTGTTTTAGGCATTTGGTATGTGAATCAGCGGTTGAAAGATTATCCCTCTCTCTCTCTGCTTCTCTGACTTTCAAATGTTAAAAAAAAAAGTCACAGTGATTTGAATCCCCTATTCATATTCACTGGATATGTGATATTATATACACACTATATAAAATAACATAAAATGATATATACATATTTTTGTATTGTTTATTTGCTTAGGTATTGAAATAGCCTTCAGAAGACAGAACTCTGGAAAATAAATAAGCAAGGAACATATGGAATTTTCTAGCATGTCTATCAGCATGTGGGCTACTTCTTATAATTGTGTGACCTTGAATATACTGTAAAAATAAGATACAATAGCACATGTCTAGCACTAAGTTCCATGACTGACACACTGTGGGTGCTTCATAAATTTTTTTAAAAATGATTGCTGTCACTCCTATCATTATCACCAGCAATATCACTATTATCAGTAAACAGCACGCTGGATTTAAGGACACAGAGTCTATTCGAGAGAGAAAATACACACATGAACAAAGTAAAAGCCAACACTCTTATTTTTATTGTAACACTTATGATTGGATGGCAGATTGTGTATTTGCATTAGATTTATCTTCAGTGCTTTGGCAGTTCTAGATGGTTGCTTAAATACATTGTTCAGTAGAAGTATATAAGGCAGGTTACATGTAAGAAAATTTCTCTCACCTGAACTGTCCTCCTCCAGAAATTACCATGTAAAGGACAGAGCTTATATTTGTGCATCTGTGCCTGCCCTCACCTTCCTTTCCCTAACCAGAGAAACACAAGGCATAAAGAAGTGCATCAAGATACCTTTGGTAAATAAACGAAAGATAAAGCAAAGTCATCTTTGATGGCTGAGCAGTAGAAATACAATTGTATTCACTGGTCTATTCAAAAAGACTTCCTGGGTGACATCTCCGTATTAGGTTCTATCCTCAGTGCCACTTATGCCATGAGGATGTCTATTCCACTGAGGGTTGCAATACTGAATTTTTGACCCAGGAAAGATTTCTGCATAAAATGTACGCATCATTGCAGGAGAAAATGCAGCCACGCTCAGCCATCCCGTTTCCCTGAGGCAAGGACGAACCAGATGACTCAGAACCATGGCAGGCTCCCTTCCTGGTCCTCTCACCATCCACAATGGCTCCACTCCTCCTGAGTATCATCATCCCCCAATGCTGAGAAGGGTCACCACGAGTCATCCAACTGTGTGAGTCCCACCAAAACCTTTGTCATAAACATTTTCCTTCTCATTCTCTCATCTCTGTACTAAATGGCATTTTAGGAAGATGTACACTCTTCTCATTCTTTCAGGGAGCTTTTAAGAACATAGGGCATCCAGAGTAGAAATTTCTAATACACAACATATATGGAATGCATGACAAATGGCTAAAGTGGGTATATTAGAAAAGCATATTAAATACTTGTGAGTGTAATTATACATACTGAAAAGATTGCAAAGTATTCTTGCTGCATCTTCCTGAGTTTCAGCCCATGACAATTGCTGCAAGGAGGCTCAATGCTGATGCAATGTGGTGTTGGTTTTATTTTACTATTAAGATCAGAAAGAATGTGCTTCCTTAGCCACGATGTGAGTAACAATGCTCCATCAGAGAGAAGGCTGCATACTGAACCTGGGCTTCCATAGGCAGGGCAACTAGTTACTCATCTCCTGCTAGCTCACCTGTCCCATGGTGAAGGCAGAGACGTGGCTGCTAACAGCCTCAGTCCCACTCAGACAGAATTGCCTTTTAATGTCCTAATACGCAGACTACACTTGATATGGTTGATGCACTCCAGAATAAGAAAAAAATGTTGGCTTTTATTCTTATATATGTGCATACATTAGAGAAACATATCAAGGAAGCATCAGCTTATTCAGATGTGGAGATTCTGGTGAAGGGTTATTGAATTTAAATAATATCTTGTGTGCCAGGCCCTTTGATGCAGTAAAAAATTACCGTACTTCATTGAGGCTCCTACCAAACTTCCCACACTTTCAGTCATACCACTGAATATGATCCCTGGGGTTGTCTGCACCCTATCCCTCGCTCAGAGCTACTCATGTGATCCAGACCTAATCAATCAGAGAAGGTGCTCTCCTGGGCATGGACAATTGATACTGGCTGGTAAGAATGACCAATCAGGAGTAAGATGAACAACACAGATTTTCAGAAGCAAAAAGAAAAAAAAAAACAGAACATATTCAGTTTCTGATGAGTTTCTGATCCCTGGATTCAGACCCTGGGCAACCCAAGAGCACATTCATGCTGGTATTCAACAAGGTCCTCTGCACACCAAGGATTTGTACCCATTCATTTGAAAAGGTGTTTATTGCATATTCAATGTGCCTAAGGCAATGCAGCGTGCATCCCAGACAGTGGTGTGCATACAAGTGTGCAAGTGCATCTATGTGTGCTGCTGGTGACTGCAGAACCACGGAGAAGCAGCAGTGAATGAGTGGCCCTGGTGGGGAGCCTGTGTTCTACAGGCTTCGAGCCTGAATTGTTCCCTTCTCCAGAGACCTCTGCTCTCCTGCTCCAATTAGCTCACTGATGAGTGACAACTGGGGCAATGAACTAATAAACAGTTTGGCAGAAAGATCTAACCGACTGAAAGAAGGGAAGGCTCTGGCCTGCCTGGGCACTGAACCCAACGCACTGAAAAGGGAAGAAGGGAGCAGAGGGAGGAAGGGGTGCACACGACCAGGAACCTTTCCACTAGGCAAAAGGAGGTGGGAGAGCGCAGTGTTGAGCGTGCTGCTTGAATAACACAGTCATTATTAACTCAATTTATCCACGTACCTCCAAAGTGAGCTCTCAGTGATGCTCCCCAGGTTGTAGTCATAGAGCTTTGTCAAAATGAGAATCACCTGAAGGCAAAAGGAAAAAATCATGGTTAGTCTCAAACAATTACAATCTCTTAGAACGGAAACGGCCCAAGGGAGGGCTTAGGAGTCCTTTAATGGGCGCTTAACATAATTGAATGAATTGTTACAGCATTTGCTGCACTGGCTGGGGAAGGGTGAGCTTGCCTTCCGCTGGAATGTGCACACACACACACACACACACACACCCACCCACCCACCCTCTCACGGAGTGGCCTGCATTTCTTCCCCTGATGTGTCTGACCTGACATTCAGGAAAAGCTGGAAGACCTGTCAAGTATGCCGGCCACAAGGCAGCCATTGAGCAGATGGTTGTGATGGAGGAGGAGCAATGATGCAGCTCCCAGTCTGAGTGGCTGGGGCACACTGGGCTGGTTAACTTCGCTTCTCTGAACCTCAACAGCCCCATTTATTAAAGGGGCCAGGGAAAGGATAGTGCTATCTTCCACAAAGTGTTGTTGTGAGATGTCCAATTAGGTAATAAATGCAAATTACATGTCAAATAGCATGGCGTTCTTAAATGTTTATTCCTCTCTTCTCTCCTGGTGACTTTGGGTTTTAACTGTTTCTTCTGACTTTCTAACTTCCAGAAAAGGAATTAGATAGAAGACATTCAGAGTCATAGCAAGGCTAAGCAACAATACTTTAGCAGGAGCAAATTTGGATTGAAAGTCACTTGGGAGCCAGCACTGTGGCGTAGTGGGTAAAGCTGCCACCTGCAGTGCCGGCATCCCACATGGGAACTGGTTCGAGGCCCGGCTGCTCCACTTTCAATCCAGCTCTCTGCTATGGCCTGGGAAAGCAATACAAGATGGCCCAAGTGCCTGGGCCCCTGCACCCATGTGGAAAACCCGGATGTGGCTCCTGGCTTCAGATTGACGCAGCTCTGGCCATTTCGACCATATGGGGAGTGAATGAGCAGATGATAGACCTCTCTTTCTCTCTGTCTCTGCCTCTCCTCTCTCTGTGTAACTCTTTCAAATAAAATAAATAAATCTTAAAAAAAAAAGAAAGTAACCTGAACCTTATAGAATTCAGGGGTGGAAAGGCCTCTATTAGATACAAATTATTAAAATAAAAATTAGGAACAACTAAAAAGGTATCTGTGGAATTTCTTTTTGGAAACATAAGCTATGAAACCCTCCTCTGTTTTAAGCCATCATGGTTTTTGTCATCACATAGAGAACCCAAATTATTTAGTTCATTTTTTTCAGAATCCAACAAACTTTTATTAAATGTTTATCATCAAGAATCCAGGATTTTGCCTGGGCTACTTGGGCAAGAGACTTGGGAGTGCATGATCTAGTTGGACACAAAGTGCTGCTAGAGAGAAAGGAGTGCAGTTAGCGCGGGGCTGATCCACTCCTACTCTGAACACTCACTCCGGTCCCTCGCAGTGGCTTGAAAGAGCTGCTGTTTTAGAGCCAACAACAACAAGCAGGGGCCACCTTCTGACCTCAAGTCCAGGGGCACCAGGACACTTGGGGAGATTCCACAGGGCAGCATCTTCCCAGCCCCCACCCACGCCTCCCCCACTCCCATCCCCTGCTTCTCCACAGGCAAGGAAGGAGCACGATGGGGCTGTGGAGGTTTCTATCTTCCTCCTGGTACTCATCACCTAGAACACTGGCCGGGCTCTGCTGCTTCCAACTCGGCAGAAGAATGTTGACATCGATTTCCTGGAGCTTTTCATACAGCCGAGGGCTCAGTCCTAGCTACAGCGAGCACAGAGCCCCCCAACCTTGAGTGCTGAGGCAGCGAGCTGCTGGCAAGTGCTGAATCCTTCCAAGCTCCACTCTGCCAGCGCAGGGCTTGATTCACCAAAGACAACATCAGGGAGGAGATTCTTAACACTTCTTTCCAGCAAGCAACCTCAACTCCGTGACCTCAGATTTGTCCTGAGTTCAAGGAAATGAAGAACCGCAGTAACCTCCAGACAGCAGAGCTCCGTGAGGACACATCCCGCAAGGCAGCCACCCCTCTCTGAAACCACAGCGCAGGTTTTCTTCCAGGACCTGCTCAAATACTGCTCCTTTAACAAAACGTGAGCATGTGCGAGGTGCGGGGCACCCTGTGGGCACATCAGATGGCATGCCCATAGCGGGGGCATATGCTTAACAGAGCCGTGTGCCAATTAAGTCACTCTAAGTGCTAAATTTCCATCACCGCCATCCCAGGAACGCTGATAGTGGCAGCAGGGGGGCTGTTTGTTCGAAGACACAGAAAGGTGTGGCTGTTCCACCTCGGTATGATTTTGCCCGACAGGGACTATAAATCCCCCACCAAGAAATTGGGGGTGGGCATCACGCAGTTCTAGGTAGCTGCTCCTGTGACACTGCCGGCACTAAGCTAAACAGTGTAGTTCTGCGGGTTGCAAGCCTTGTCTGCCATTCATCCAAGGAGGGAAATCAAAGGCGCCCCAGGGAAGGAACCTTTTAACCCAGCATGTAATGGTGTGGAGCCACCAATGCAGGCACACGGAGATTATTTAACCAATTCCCAAGGGCGGGCAGGCAGGCAGGCAGGCAGGGAGGTAGCAATACTTGCCAGGCTGGTAAAACTAAAATGCCAGTGATACTTTGAGGCAGTTTATCAATACTGCACCAGAAGAGGCATCCTTTATGGCATTTCAAAACATATCTTCTTCAATCAATCTATTTAATCTTCCTGTTTGCAGAATGCAAGCAAGAATGAAGCGAGAACTGCTAACCTTTAGTTATGATTTCGATCAATTGTTTGAGATCTCTCCCCCTTCCTTTTCTCACATAACTGCCTAAGTGCGTGACCTAACACCTTACTCCTGGACCATCATTGTATTAGATCTGTTGTGTGGATTGTTGGTTACCTTTTCTGTTCTGGTTAATTAGCAATACTATTTAACAGAATCAGCACCTACTAAAGAGGCCACAGCCAAATTTACTCCTTTTAAATGAGGAAAAGTTAAAGAGGCAATTGCCTGCCTTGTTCTTATCCTATTGTCTACATTTTTTTAATTTCCCAAAATATGTTATTTTGAAAGGCAGTGGGACTGTTTAATCAAATGAAACATTATATTTGCTTAACTAATATAAAAATAGTCATTCATTTGGTAAAAACTTCATGTACAGACTTAACTATAAATGTAAGTGTATGGCAACTATAAATTCAGAGAGAAAGCTGTTTTGATAAATACACACATAAAATAGAGTACTCACCAGCATTCCGTTCATTTCTATATCTTATTTTTATTATATAGGGCCCAAAAACTCCTGTTTCAAAACAATAAGTGCTGAATGTATGCTAATAATACTTTAAGATTTCAATTTCAATAACATTATTTTTAATAATATAATCTAAATATCCATGGCTTGATAACCTGCATGTTTGTTATACCAAGCCTTCGGATTCCAGTTATTTCCAGAACTTTGCACAATGTGTGATCTCAAGTACTTCCCTAACCTCTCCAGGAGTTGCTGTTACCACATGGCATCTGCAATATTCTTTGGCTGTGGTGCTTATTGCCACACTCCTTGCTTACTGTTTCGGGAGGAACTTCACTTTGTCCAGGTGCTATTTTCAAATCATCCATTCCTTACAAGAGAAGATACTAGACCAGTGCCAGGTTTTGTGCAGCAATAGGTGAGGGTATCCAAGGGAGTGAGCAAGGGCTTCCACCCCCGTACGGAACAGAAGTTTCAAATCATAGCCTCACGAAATATTTTATCACCTTTCAGCCTGGGCCTTCCCAGATCCCTACTGAATAATTCCATTGACTCTGTACTGGGGTAGGAAACCATCATAAAAGACTCTGTGAGAGGAAAATATCAATTCACTCCTCCCTTCTGGCCCCAATCACTTTCCGCACTGGGCTAACAAACAAAAGCACTGGTGAAGATAAATAGACACACTGGTATCAGAGGATTAATAAGACAGTTCTACTGTGAATCAGCAAATGCTCATGGAAAATGTCCTGTTCTATCAAGATGGCAGCACAAGCCTTATTTCTAGGCATGCATTAAAATGGATTAACCTGGCAGCAGTGTAAATTAATTGATAGGCAGTCTCTACTATAAAATGATCAGTAATGTTACATCTTTGAATAAGACAGCATTTTTTCATTATTAATATAAATGTAATTTTAAAATGAAACTCCAAACATTTAAGGAACCCTTATAATGATTTCCAGATAATCTAACGGTATATTTTGAACATGTCTGCATTAATTAAATATTAGATTGTGAAGAACAAAATTCGCCTATAATTTTTAAATGAAAGCACAGGAATTTCCCATTTCTTTTCTTAAGGAAAAACATAGGCTCTCCTGCCTTACCTTTGCTAAATTACAGCAATCACCCTAAATGGGAATTGGGGTGTCCTTGTATTTTGTAAAACACTTGAACTGGCCACTTCTCTGCACCATATCTCAACTTAACCTCAAAGAAATGTTAGAAAAAGTGGACAAAGCTCCTCATTTCTCAGTTATTAGTGATCTGCATTCTGTTGTCCCTTCTCTGTGTCCAATCATGGCAGCAGCATCTCAAGGAAAATCAGAAGTGTGTCTTTAAGGCTGTTTTCTCGTGAGCAATTTGGGCTACATGATCTTATGGCTTTTTCACTTCCTGTGCTCTGCAGTTCCAAATCCTCAATAATGTAGATGACGACAAAATCCTATTCCATAAAATAATCTGATTTCTTTTTTTTTCTCCCATTCAATAGTGGTTTGAGGCTGACTTGGCAGGACTTGTATCACATGTGGAGACTTCACAGAGTTCAAGCACACTGATGCTCACAGGTCCTCTCACCTGCAGCAGGTCACAGACTGGTTCAGATGAGCACAGTGGGGGGAATATACTAAGGGTGCCAGCACATTGGGGCTGCTGGTAAGCTACCTACTCTCAGATTTCTAGCACCAGCCTCCAGCAGTCCTTGAGGCATCTTCATTTTACCTGCTCAAATGGTCACCCTCTGTGTATTGCAGCAGCAGCTTGCTAAAAACCATTGAGTTGGGTGTATTTACAGATGTGGATAGAAGAAACATGACAACAGAGAACAGTAAGAGGCCTAAAGATGCTGGCTTTGTGGCATAGAAGGTTAAGGTACCACCTGCTACGTGGGCACCCCATATGGACACCAGTTGTAGCTGCTCCACTTCTGATCAAGTTCCATTCTAAACTGCCTGGGAAATCAACATAAGAATGGTCCACATACTCTGGCCCCTGCCATCCACATAGGAGATATGAAAGGAGTTCTAGGCTCCTGTTTCTGGTTTGCCCAGCCCTGGCTGTTGTGCCATTAGGGGAGTGAACCGTTGGATGGAAGACATTCTCTCTCTGTCTCTCTCTCTCTCTCTCTGTCTCTCTCTCTCTGTGTGTGTGTATGTATGTGTGTTGTATAACTCTGCCTTTTAAATAAAAAAAAGTTTAGATAAAAATAAGGGGGCTAAAAAGACCTGGAATAACATTTTATTGGTACTATGAAGAGTTGGATAAAAAAAGAGAGGTATTTGATAACCAGAAATTTGTTTTGTTTTTGTTTGTTTTCTTTGTAAACAAATTTTAAGGAAAAAAACAAACTCTCATATTGGGTTTATATAAAAATATGCCTATTCCAGAATGTCTTTGGTTCAGGAAGCATTTATTCAGCTTTCCAACTTAAGGGTTTTTTTTCCTTTTAGGGAACCATGATTCTTTTAAGAATCTAATCTGCTAGAATCTATGAGCATAAAACAATGAATATAACTTTAATGATATCACTGATCTCCTGAGTCCAAGGAGCTCATGAATCCAAGAATAAGAACTTCCGTAATTCCTAGAAAATGAGAACTTTGTTCAGAAGAAAGGACTTCTAGATATAAAATTCTGTACACTTAATTCAATAAACATAAATTAAGTCTTGTAAAAGGCAGGAATAAAACATATATGCTGTGAGGACACAAACAGAAAAGAGCACTGATTCCAGTTCCTAGAACCTCATAATCTGGTAGAGAGGCAGTTGTATGTACAAACCATTAAAAAATAAGGAAGAAAAATGTATCAATCAGCAATCAAGAAATGTCACCAGGTTGCAGTAGTCAAGACTAATCCCATGAGATGTGTGTATTCAGACGGAGACGGAGGGTATAGACAGGGAACTTATTCTAAGGGAAGGGAGTATAAAAGTAGTGAGATGCCTGAAAGTTCAGAGAGCAAAAAGGGAAGAATAAGTCTTCACAGTCATCTAAAACTTAGTCTATGAGTCGAGAAGTATAGACTGCCCAGATATATGAAAACGAGGGCCTTATATATTAGCCACAGCAGTGTGCTCTGGTAGAAACAGAAAAGACTTTCAATCAGTACAAGATCAGCTTTCAACTCAGAATTCAGGCATGGTATTTTTGAAAGGCAACAAGAAGCAGTATACTAAAAGTGAATCAAATAAATAAAGGGTGTGTTATCTCTTATAGCAGAAAGTCCAGAGTTTGTGCTGTTCCAGGACTAACTTAGGCTAACAGCGTCATCAAGGACCCAAGTGATGGCTATGTGTCCACTGTGACAGTATTGACATGCAGTGTTGGGCACCCTCTTCATTTGCAAGGCAGGTGCAATCACAGCTGCCTCCAATGGAGAAAAGAACGACCTCTGGTGTGTACACATTTTACTTTACAGTTTGGGTGGATATTCTTTCCCATAGCCCATTCCCGCCAGCTTCCTTTTTTTTTTTCTTTTTCAGTATGATTATCCCCAAAAGAAACCTTTGCTTTAAGGAATATATACTTCATACATTTCATTTCTTAAGTACAACTTTAGGAATATAGTGATTCTTCCCACCATATCCTCCCTCCCATCCACTCTTCCACCCCTCCTCCTCCCTCTCCCATCCGCAGCCCCATTCTACACTAAGATACACTTTCGATTAACTCATACACAGAAGACCAAGTCTATATTAAGCAAAGAGTTCAACAATTTGCATGAAAAAAAGCAAAAAAATCAACAACAACAGGGAAAAAAACTATTCCTCAACATTCAAGACAAGGGCTGTTCAACGTCATTGCATCTTGAAGTTAATTTCACTTTTTTTTTTTTTTAGAAATGTAATTAACTTTAAAGAAGCACCTAAGAAAGATACATCTTTTGCAAGCATTTAGACATAATTATAACATAACACGTTGAGGACAGAGGCAGAGGTCCTGCATGGAAATTTGGTGCACAGTGACTCTTGTTAATTTAACACTAATACTCTTATGTATGACATCAGTGATCACCCAAGGCTCTTGACATGAGCTGCCTAGGCTAGGGCATCCTTCTGAATCCACAAACTCCATCAGTATTTCGACAAAGCCATAACCAAAGTGGAAGTTCTCTCCTCCTTTCAGAGAAAAGTACCTCTTTCTTTGATGACCATTTCTTTCCACTGGGGTCTCACCCACTGAGGTGCAGGTGCTTCATATAGGACATTTTTGCCAGAGTGTCTGGTTTTCCATGCCTGAAATGCTCTCGTGGGCTTTTCAGCCAGACCAGAATGCCTTAAGGGCTGATTCTGAGGTCAGAGTGCTATTTAAAGCGATTGTCGTTCTATGAGTCTGCTGTGTGGACTGCTTCCCATGTTGGAACATTCTCTCCTTTTTAATTCTATTATTACTACCAGTCACTCAATCCTATCCATAGGATCACTTTAACACTTAAGATGGTATTTTACCATCTGGCCTAAGGGCATGTGGGGTCCTATGGCAAGTTTTTAAAGCAAACTTACCCTCACTAACAAGATGCAGCCATAGGCCCGGCATTGTGGCATAGCAGGTAAAGCCACTGCCTGAAGTGCAGCATCCCATATGGGCACCAGTTCAAGTCCCAGCTGCTTCTCTTCTGATCCAGCTCTCTGCTATGGCCAGGGAAAGAGTAGAAGATGGTCCAAGTCCTTGGGCCCCTGCACCCACATGGGAGACCCAGAGATGCTCCTGGATCCTGGCTTCTGATCGGCACAGCTCCAGCTATTGTGGCCAATTTGGGAGTGAATCAGTGGATGGAAGATCGATCTCTCTCTCTCTCTCTCTCTCTCTCTCTGTGTGTGTGTGTGTGTGTGTGTGTGTAACTCTTTCAAATAAATAAGTAAATCTTAAAAAAAAACACACTGCCACACCATACTGCAATGAAGACTGGGAAAACCAGGAGCTGGTGTTTTCACCTGGCATGTTCTCTGTTAAGAAGTATATTCTGCCAGCACAGAAAACATGGGGACTGGCAACCATGTACAACTTAATAGGGTCCTCTACTGTGTGATCATAAATAAGTCACTTGAATTCTGAAACAAATGCCCTTATTAATGACAGGTAGCATTTGTTTGGTGTCTGTTCTATGTGCCAAAGTCCATTAGTAAAGACAGTGCAAGTATTTATCTTCTTTTTTTTCTGATGAGGAAATTGAGGTATATGAAAGCTAAAATAATCTGAATCACTCAGCTAGTATGTGGTGAGCAAGTCTAACACAGCACAGACTGAGTCATAATCACTGTGCCAGATTGTCCTATAAGGCCTGCTGTCTGCAATGAGTATGATTATTAGTGAAGGCAAGGCAGATCTACTGAAGTGCCCTCACTTTCTGTTCACTCCAAAAGCATCTACTGAAGACCTGTTAGCTGTCACACTTGTGCTAGTCACGAATCCCTTCCTCTCACTCTGCCTGCTTCCAGACACTTCTGGAGGATGCTTTCCTTATAACAGACAGGCTTGAGTTTTAACTCTTTACTGACCTCAGGTTAATGACATTTAAACATTTTATCTATTTTTTAAGTTTTTGAATCCTAGCAGGATCCTCTTTGGCAGCTGATCCTTCTGTATAACTCATTCCAGAACTTGGCTGGCCTCAGTTCATGATTCCTCATCTGGAATGTCCACACACTTAACTACAGATTTCAACAAACTATCTGACAGCTTCATCATCTTAGCAAGATTTAAGTGAAAATATCATTGTGCTTCTTTCAACTGATCAAAGAGGTGAGAAATCAGTAATTGCTCACCTGGATTAAGGTGCCCCTGCAGGGAGTTGAAATGTTGGTATGATGTGCATGCATATACATATACACAGACAAACATACATGCACTTGTAGTTATTGCACACAAGTGACCTAGCAAGTACAATCGCAACTGGAGGAATGAAAACCCAACAGAAAGAGTGGGCTGAATATGGCGTTTGAGTTCATCTAGTAAATAATAGGATTTCCTTTCCAGAAAGTATTGAATCTCCTAATGACCTTCATTTTTCACAGAAAACCACACATAATTTAATGCAATGTGTAATTATGTTATATGCTCTGTATGACACTGAAATTGACTGCGTTAACCAGCCACTGCATCTCCTCTGGGGAAATGAAATGACAAGACAACCAACAGTGATTCAGACAGAGACAGGGGCACATAGATAAATAAATCAATACCAGGTATACAGCAAATTGTAGCATACACAGGCTTTGTGGAAAAATGTAACATTTTTTTGTAAATTTGTTTGATCCTCCCCAGAATTTGCTCATCCATAGAGCCAGCAGTCATTTGCAGCTAAGACAAAGACATAAGGCCACAGTGCACACAGGAGTGATGGTGTCTTGTCCCAAACTGCAGCTCTAACTCAAGACAACCTCTCTCTCTTCTCCTGTCTACTGAAAGCCAGATTCTTTGCTATTAATAATCAGTAAAAATATGATTTTGATAATATACAATTACACTCCTGTTCTAGAGCCAAGTCTTGATAGTTAGCAGAAAAAATATTCCAATTTAGTTTGTCATATCCATTGTACCTAAGGTGGCTTTTGATGAAAATATTTTTTAAAATATTTATTTATTTATTTTGAAAATCACAGTTTTAAAGAAAGAGAGACAGAGACAGAGAGATCTTCCATCCACTGGTTCACTCCCTAAATGGCTACAATGGCCAGCTCTGGGCCAGACAGAAGCCAGGGGCCAGGAGCTTCATCTGGGTCTCCCACATGGGTGGTAGGGGCCCAAACACCTGAGCCATCTTCTACTGCTTTCCCAATCCACTAACAGGGAGCTGGAGCAGAAGCAGAGTAGCTGGGACTCGAACTGGTGCCCCTATGGGATGCCAATGTCTCAGGAGGCGGCTTAACCTTCTGTGCCACAATGCCAATTCCTTCATGAAAATTTTGAAAATATGAACTTTGGGGGCCACAACTTCCTATCCTGCTCCCTGATAATGGCCTGAGAAAAGCAGTGGAGGATGGTCCAGGTACTTAGGCCCCTGCCACTCATGTGGGAGACCTGGAAGAAACTCCTAGCTTCAGCCTGGACCTAGCCCCAGCCATTGAGGCCATCTGGGCAGAGGACAGAAGATCTCCCTCTCTTTGTCTCTCACTCTCTACTTGTAACTCTGGCTTTCAAAGAAATAAACAAATTAAAAGAAAAAAGCAAAGAAAGAGAAAATACTAACTCGTTTGAAAGGTTCTATTACCCAAGTTGAGGGATGATATAAATAAAAATAAATTACACTCTCTCCAAAATCTGTTAACATCACAATGCCAAATTAGACAGACCAATGACACTTCCATCCCATCTTTTTTCTTCTACCTTCTCTTCTTTTGAATAATAAAATGCAGGGTAATTCACCAAACATATATCCATATCTAGTGGATAATGTTGACAATTTCATATTCTTCTTTTTGGCAAATTATTCTGTCCCAAATAATACTATTCTAATCCTCTCCAACAAACCACAACAAGGAGGGGAATACTAATTTATGATACTTTTTTCTAGACAATAGGCAAATAGCTGCACCAACATAATCCCAAGAGTACCAAATTGATATAATTATATAAAATATGAGGAAAATGCATATTCAATATATTTCTCTACATATGAATGTTAAAATAAAAAATTAAATAGACCAGGGGACCTAAAGCCAAAGCATCAATACATGAAGCAACTGTGGTTAGGGAGTAGAGTGAAGCAGGCAATACTTGGTAAGGTAGAGTTCATGGAAATCGTGTAGAACATCCTGTCCCAGCCAACTGTTTTACAGTGAAAGAGACAAACCATATACCCTCTCCTCATGCTTTTCTGCAGTGCTTAGGAGGAAGGGAGACTATATTCAATCCATCTTCCTTCTCTATTCAAATTAGTTCACCCTCTACACAGATTTAAAGACACAGACAAAGCACAGCATTCTCAATTCAGCATTGTAAAAACAGAAAGATAACCTTTTTGCATTATCTTCTCTCTGGAAGTCTAGAAAGCAAAGGAAAGAGATGTGCTATATGCTTACGTCAAAGGAGTAGAACCTGGGTTTGGTAGGAGAGCGAGGTAAGGGATGTGAGGAATGCGGATTCCCTTTCAATGTCCCAGGTGCAGCGATGTGGGAAAGACAGATATTGAGTCTCTCAAGTGACTATCTGTCAGAATTACAAACACTATCTAAATATTAAGATTCCTCCTATATGAGAACCCATACACCAAGTAAACACTCTATTAAGCACCAAACTGTGTGTTAACGATGAGAGGCCCTTCTGTTCATAGGATTCTTTATATTTAGCTACAGTACAAGGAAATGAAGCAAGTTATTCCCTTTGCTCTTCTCCATCTTGGTTTTTATGTTATTATTTATGAATCTAAGGATGTCAACTCACTCATAAAAATATTATTTTTCAAGGTTAACACAAGATACTCACAGCAAGCTAATAAATAAAGGCATGCATTATTATGCTGATCTAAGTGTTAGAATATTAACCCCAATTTAACACTGAAATAAAAAATTGGAAGAATAAAAACTTTTTTTTGTATTTTATTCTCTTACCATAAACTAAAAGAATCAATTAAAAAAAACAGATATCTGATAAGCTCATATCAAATCTTTGCTTTTACTACAGAAAAATCTTAACATGGACCAAGAGAGGAAGAAAAGCATTTTACTAAAATAATTTAGTGATAATACCTGCTTTCTCTATTGACAGAGCTTTTCTTTGCCTTTTCTGAGTGCCCAGATATGGTGAGACTTAAGGGGAGTATAAGAAAATTCAAAGTTAAAAAACCTAGCTTAAACCTGAAATCAAAATAACACCTGGAAATCAGAGGTAAAATGCATTAATAAGTAACAAAGATTTCTGTGTGGAAAAAATCTCAAAACGGTTAAATGATTCTTATAGTTTCCTTGCCTTTTAGTCACAGAACCAAAATATTTCAATAAGATTCTATTTCTAATTATTTGTAATGGCATGGTTAGTAAGTAAGTATAAAAATTAGCATTTGGCCATTAAAACAAAAAAGAAACATAAGGCAAAATTGGAAGGGACTGGAAAGGTCACGCAATTCCACCTAACTCCTTTGAGGAACCATACAGGTTATATGATTTAGAAGAACGTAAGAAACATCTGAGAGAATAATCTTAATCTATTATACTGATTTGTGCCTGAGGCAGAAGTTCCTACTTAGAGAAGGAAGGACTAGAACAGGCCAGAGCTGAGAGGGAGAGTTGAGAGAGGTAGACTTAAGATTAGAATAGGTAGAACCAAGAACAGACTCCAGTTTTATGGGAAAAGAATTATACAGTGTTGACCTACCCTTTAAAGATACATAAAAGTGTGAATACAATGAGATTTCAAAGTGAATATATGTATTAGAATAAGAAAGTAGATTAAAAAAAAGTATTAGTGCCTTCAAGATTTAGACTTTTCTTCTAAGATACCTTCAGGTTTTTTAGCAGGAAGAAGTACATAGAAAGGCTTTCTGATTGCAATTTGGCTCCTCCTTTCCACCTGGAACAATATACAGCTTGCCAAATCTCCCAGCAAACTCAGGGACCTGTGTCCATGAAAACTCGGATTTTTAAGCTTCATTTATTTCATGGTAAATTTACCTTTGGACAGGATTCCTCATTAGATGCTCATTAAACCTTTTCAATGGAGCTACTCATATGAGCTGTCACAAAATATGAATCAGAAGGTATGAATTTGAGACTGAGCTCTGCAGCCAGCACATTATGATAGAAGAAGTCCAGGAACTTTTATGAGTGTCAGTTGCCTCCGTCTTTACATCACGTTTGCTGGGCTCTTTACCGACTATAATAACATTCAACGCTGACTACCTCAACGACTTACTCTACCTTCAATGCTGCCAGTCTCTGTAAACGCTGTTGTCAGTGCCTAAGCTGAGAATTCAGTCTTCCTTGATTCAACTGTCCCCTTCTTCCCTCCCAATATAACCAATCACTAAGCTTTCCACATGTGTCCTGCCCCACCTCACCTCAGCCACACCAACTGTCACCTGGAGAACTGAAATGCTTCTGATGCCTCTAGGAGCATCTCAGCTTGCTTCGCTCAAGTCAGCCTTCACACCTCTTCCACAACCTCCTTTCAAAGTAATCGTCTGTCTCCACTCTTTAAAACCTGTCTGCAGCTTCCAAATGACATGGAAATGAAGTTTAAATTTCATAATATGGCCAAGAATGACCTGGTCCCTGAACTCACATTCAAATCAATGTCATGCAATGGCCCCTGTGCTCTCACAATTCCATATGAACATAAACATAATATTCTCTTCCTGACACTAGGAACTTCATATCTGTTGATGGTCTGACTGACTTGCTGATTGCTGAAGGGCTTTTTCGGGCATCAGCAACTTGCTTGAGTTATTTGGTCAATTACTGGTATTTTAGCTTATTTCTAGAGTTGAGTCAGATCCCAACACCCTGAGTAATTACAATACAAGAGCACTGTCATTCCATCAAATTCCAATTTTAGGAAAGATATTCCAAATACCTGGTATTTCCTCTTGAGAGCTTAGGCTGATTAAAGGATTAAATGCTGCATGTAATTCAATGCTATGTATCTCTTTAGTGAGGGCTGAGTAGTTGTAAAACATGTCTCTGATCCAAGCCAAAGGTTTATTGATTTTTCTGCCCTTTCATTCAAGAGCTTTAGCTTTCATGCACAGATTTGCAGGATTTCTGAAGGTTGGCCAGGACACTGCAGAGATTCACTTCCCATTCTGTGAGTCTCTTCTGTCTAGGAAGGCACAGCCATGGGTAAATGCAAATATATTAGGGTGCAGATGTGGAATCTAAGTCTGAATTCTAGGTGTTTTCCCCTGTCTCCTAGGAGATCTCTGAAATCTTCCCCCGCAGAACCGGAGCGGTCAAATGTAGTCTGCATGGTGTAAGGCTGGATCCTAAAGCTGGGAGCAGACAGGACTGGACATGGTTACAAAACTAATTCAAATACATTTTATGACCTTCATTAATTCATTTAGCCTCTTTACTTCCTTTATCAACTATTGATGAAATCAGACTTCCCTTTTCCAACTGGATTATTCTTGCTAATTTTTGAGTATTTTTTATTTGTTTCATTCTGTTAAGCATTTTGAATAACATAATCTATGAAGCTTCTCAACTACCCTATGAAGCCAATATTTGTTCTTTTTATTCTTCCTGGCCATAGAAGAGAAAGTTTAAGTGACTTGCCCCAAATTAGCTACCATGTAAGTGGAAGACTCGGGATTAGAAGCCGAACAGTGTGAATCCAGAGCTCATGTGCTTGACCATCATGTTGCATGTCCTCCTTGGAGAAAAAAAAGACTTCTTTAAAGCATTTCAAAGTTTCAGATCATACTTTTTGCTTTCAATCAGCCCAATGCCAGGTTCTGTCTGTCCTTTTGTCATCTCTAATCTATTTGTCTATCTCTCTACCTATCTACCTACCTATCATCTACCCAACTGGTCTCCTAAGTACTCCTACAGCATATATCTGTTCTGCTAAGCGCTATCAAGGATGCAAACAAGAGGAAAGAGAAACCTGCCCTTACTACATATCATGGCTGGATAGAAACTCACAGAACTGCCAGGTATGAACTGAATTATTTAGAGACTTACCACTGTAGGGAAAAAGGGAAAGTAGCTATCCCTCACTAGGTGAAGATGGGGACCTTTTCAAGAAATTACAAGAAGCTAAGTTGCTTACATAAAGCAGGTGTGAACAGGTTGTGACATTAGTTCTGCATACTTAGGTCTAGATCTTTTTGGCTTCTGATCTGGAACTGAGATCTTGATGGCTGGCCTGCATGAGCTCGTCTAACCATCCTGGGCCGGGGGATAACATCCATATGGCACTCACAGCATGTGCAAACTTTGGAGGGATTATGTTCAGAAAAGGATCAAAACTTCCCACAAATGCATAATCAACCATTTATATGCTTCTCTGCTATTAGAAGACTTCATAAAATGAAAATCCTCCAAACGTCCTTAACTCAAACAGGGAATGAGGCTTCCAGAAAGCAAGCTTATGAAAAGCCAGAACAGAATGATATTTCTATTCCTTGTGGGAAACCAGATTAGAAAAAAATGGGTAAGTATGTCACTGCTGCTGCTTTCACTTTATAATCTTTTAATCTTAAATCAAGACACCAGTGAAATTTAGAAACCAAACACCCAGTCTGCTCCAGGAAATGCAAATCTCCCTGAGAAGAACCCAGTTGCATCCCCGCCTTGCAATAGGGTCTGGGCCACTGTGAGTCACACTCTGCCAAGGAAAGGATTCCCACTGCAGTGCGAAGAGTGTGAGGGGTCCTTGCTCAAAGCTGCTTCAGCAACTCACACAGTAATGGGGGCGGGGGAGTCAAGTGAGTCTGCTAGAACTCTCTGCTGTGCAGGCTACTGTAGGAAAAAGGGGGTTTATATTCTCAAAAATGGAGCCACCTCTTTAGGCTCCCTCCTTTCCCCCTTTAAGCTGCCCAAGATTAATGTGGCAAAAACAAATTGCCCCACAGGCTGCTTATTTTGACGCTTACTACAGCACATAAAAGTGAAGAATTAGCATGGAATGAATAATTTATTTAGCACTTTACTGTTGTTTTAAACAAATCACTTCCATGAAAGCAATGTGTATTCAAGCAATAAATCACTGTTTAGCACTCTGTCACAAGGAAAAGATACCATTTGGCAGAATTATTGAATGGCAGTGCCGGAGGGGGAGGCAGGCACAAGAAAGATAAAGGTAATGTCTTTGCATAACAGGACTTTGGATCTGCAGCATGGTGGATTAGAGTGAGAATCAGTGCTGAGAATCCCTTCTTTGTCCACAAGGGTTAAATGAATGCCCACTTGGGCTGCTGTTGCTGTTATTATGGCTAGGACAGAGTAAGTTATCATATCATAGCTATTATTATTTTATGATTACAATTTCTGTGGGCAAATCACAGAGCCTAAGTGTTGCAGATATTTTAATGAAACAGAATAATGAGTTCTGTGCTCTTGAACTGATCCCTATCTGGAAGCTTCTGATAATTTTATATAATGTGATAAGTATTACGATGAAGGTATATACAAAATGCTGCCAGGACGTGCCTTACTGGAAGACAGGACTCTAAAAAGGTTTTATAGGGGTGGCATCAATGAATACAGACCTTGGTTTAGCCCAGGGGCCAGGAAAAGGGAAGAACACTTAGCACAGAAGTCTTATGGGAGCAGAGTAAGGCAAGAGTGAAGTCCATGTAATAAGTGGATGTGGTACAACTCCGTGCAGGTGGAGAAGGAATTGAGCGAAGGCTGCAGATGAAGAGGCTTCGGAGGGAACCTACAAAGCTGCAGGATGTTCACAGGCTCCATACATGGTGAGCCCTAGATAAGTCAGCCCCAGACACCAGACACCAAGCCCTGATTCAATGTCCAAGGCAAGACTGCTGCTGCTGATACCCACGAGCCTTGCTAACTACCAGACCTATCTGCCACAGGAACACAGATGGCCAAACTGATTCAGGTGAAAGGGCAAGATGACTCTGGCAGTCTTCCTCCAATCAAATCTGAGGAGGAAGTGCTCAAGTGCCCCAGCTTTGCAAAGTGCTCAGGAAGAAGACAGAAAAAATCCTGGGTTTTCGCTAAGAAGGAAACAAAGCAGTTACCACAGAGCCAACCAACCTCAGATCACAAATTGCAAAATGTCTCTTCTTTTTTAAATGCCAATGTCACAAACACTACTGAGATCTGCTATTCAATGCCAAAATGTCCGTGGCCCTCCCTGACTCCTAGCTACTCCTGACAATGAGTACAGGATGATCATTCTTGCTATTTAAAGTGCAAACACCAAAGGCTTGGTTTCCACACATCTGGAGGAAGAACAAAATCCTTCCATTCGATCAGGTGTGACAGAAGTTCCTTACATTATCTCACTTCCCTGTGGTTTGAATAATCATAGCAACAGCATGTCACCCTCAAGGAGTTTAAAGAACAGATACTTCCCAACTCCACCTTAAACGGTTTACATGAGAAGAAACTTTCAGCCTCTTTAAGGTAGCTTCAACTTTGCCAAAATTTTGCTGAAAGCTGAAAATAACACTTCTGGCTGCGGGAGTGAAGGTGACAGGCTCTCAGAAATGTCAGGATTTGATGCTTCTCATCACCTTAATGATATTTGCTGCCTTTTTAAAAAACTATCTTCGTGTCAGCATTTTCAAGCTCAGAGAAAACTCAAAATGTTGTTGGCTACCAGCCAGACAGAAATGCTTCACCCTCAGGAAGAAATTAATCAATGGACAACCATCTATTGAATGTTTACTCTGCTCAAGACAGAGCTGGCAGACCCCATGGGAGAAAAAAGATGCATGGAATGTAATTTCTGCCACCCGGGAATTTACAATCTAGGCAGAATCTGATTGTCACTCTTCTGTTCAGAAATACTCGAAGTTCCCCTGTCTCTAAAGGATTAACTCTTATTTCTCAATAAGACAGCCAAGGCCTTTATTTATAGCACATATCTCCATCTGGCTCTATCTATGGCCACTTCTTTAGTCCTACAATACTAAATCCTCTTTGCTCTTCTCTGAACCACCATGAACATTCAGGCCCCCAAGGTTTTCTCAAATACAATACCCAGCTCAAATATCACCTCCTCCATGAAGCCTTTCTAACCTGTCTAGGCAGAATCTGTTGCTTCATCTTTGTTTCTTTAGTACTGTGTACTCCCATTATGGCCAAGCCATCATTTTTACTATTTTATTATTTTTTATTTCATTGCAATGTGGATTCTTTGCAAATTTATCTGCTTATCTTCAGAATTCCTTGTGCTAGGATACAGTGTAACATAAAGGAATCATCAGTATACTATCAATGAATTATTAAACAAAATACATAGACATGTGTTTAAATAGAATTCAATGCAGGCCAAATGAAATTATTTTTATGTGCAGGCCTAATAGCATACTTGACACATAGTAGGTCTTTAGTAATTATCTTTAATTAGAATCATAAATGCTCAATGAATATCATGGTTCAAAGATGAACTACAAATTACATGAATGTTGCAGAACTGTAGCACATTCTCAAAAGGTCAGAGGAATCAAGAGCTTGGTATACTTATGATTCATCATTTAGACTGGATTACAGATCACAATGATATTTTAAAAATTTGACTGGAAAGACAGAGGGCCATTTGTGGAGTTAAGTGAATTTCCCAAGCTCACATTGCCAGTTAATGGTAGAACTAGTAACATTATTCATAATTTCAGGGTGCATTCCATCAAGAATACAATGACGATGTTGGAAAACCCTAACAAATACCAGTGTGCCATGAACACAGATTAAGAGATGATCATGGGGTAATATGTGGAACCATTTTTATGGGTTAAGCCCAAAACTGCCACACTCAATCTGACAAAATAATTAGACATCTGTGGCTTACTGTTTTGCTGATATTATATAAAGGTATTCTGAACGTGTATACCACCAGTGGTGACAAGAGAGTAAAACACAAGTCATATGTCAAAGTAAAGTTTCTTGACTTTTAGCTATATTCTATCCTGGAGAACAATGAAAGGTAAAAATATTGGCAAAATACACTGGAGAAACTTTGTCCTGTTTATTAATTCTTAGTCCCTGCCTGTTTCAAAAGTGGAGGAGAAAAAGTGCTAGGTCAACCAACTTCAGCTAATTAATTCTTTCTATTTGGTGACTGTAAATCAATGACAAGCAGACTTCTAATACTTTCACCCTGGCTGAGAAGTTTTCTGCCACTCACCATCTATCACTTCTGTTGTAAGTGGCCTTGCCGAGCTCTGTCTAAATAGCATCTAGTGCTCTGGTTATATGCATTCTCTCCATTCTTCAGCCTACAGGAAAATATGCTGGTGGCAGCTATTTGTAATAAGCTAAAACCTTCATGGGACCAATTGTAATGCAAAGGTCATATTTTCTAAGCTGTTTATAGATTGCAATTTGTAAGGTTATAATGTCACATGTTGTCAATAATTCAAAGTGGAGAATTACAACTGCTAATAGGTCATCAATTCTTCATTCTTCTCGTTCAACATTCATTCCCCTAAGAGCTTTAATTTATTAAATTTAATCTTGATTCCTTGAACTCTGACTAAAGGTTTCATTTGTTCATGAGAAAAAGAAAAGGGACTGGTACAATCCCTTAATAAGTTTCAAGGGACCTGAATCAATCATATGACTACAATCTAGATAGAAATGATTCACAAAATCTGTTTTCTGGGAGTAAAGTGTTCCAGAAAATGAGCTTATGTTGTTAGTATGCAAGAGGTTTAATGTCCAATCTTTCACCCCCAACCCCTCAAAAAACAAATAAAATGGGAGGCAAATGTTGCTAAAAAGCACTGAATATTGGAAGCTGTAAGAGTTTCTACCTATTTGCAAGAATGCATTTGTGGTACCCGTGCACTGCCAGGAGTCTGCCCAAGTGCTTTATTTGGGAAAATAAATCTGTAGTACTTATTCTGTAGTACTTATATCTGTAGTACAATTTCGAGCATAAGCATGGCATTTGTTGTGTTTGGATGTTCTGGGAGGTTACAAAATTTTAGAGTATCTACTAATAAATCTGAATGCCACATTCACCACTGCAAATGCACAATGCCAATAAACTAAATTCTGGGACATCCTTCTAATACTCATTTATTCAACTGGTGATGAACTAGGATTATAGGTTTGCAGATAATCCTGCTCATTAAACCAAGGTGCTTTCCAAACAGTCTGAGGACAGATGCAGAGGATGTCATGACTTCCCTTGAGTTCTTGTAATTTCAGAAGCTTCTAAATAATACTTGTTTTTGTCATTCTTTGAGTTCTTCTCTTTTCTGTCTCTAAGATTAAACACACACACACAAAGATACATAAATATATATGTATATAAATATGTATATCTCAGAGTATATACAGTGGCCATCTTGAGGCCAGCATTGTGGCACAGAAGGTTCAGCCATTGCTTGCTTCATCGGCATCCTACATCAAAGTGCACGTCTGACTCCCAGCTGCTCTGCTTCCAACCCAGCTCCCCGCCAATGTGCACAGGGAAAGCAGAGGATGACAACCCCAGCACTTGGGCCCCTGCCACCCTTGTGGGAGCTCGGATGGAGTTTTACAGTCTGGGCCTCAGCCTGGACCAGCCCCAGCAGTTGTGGCCATTTGGGAAGTGATCAGGAAGATGAAAGATTCTCTCTCCTTCTCTACCTCATTCCCTCCATCCCTCCCTTCCTCCCTCTCTCCTTCCCTTTTTCTCTCGATAACTCAGAAATCTGTTTTTAAGAAGTGGCAGTCTCAGGAAAATAACCAAGTATCAAAGAGAATGTCAGTTGAATGCTCCTCATTTCAGCACCAGGGAGCATATAAAAGACTGTTCTATTGTTTGGTTGTTCTTCCTCTCCGTCATTCAATGTAAATGTCCTCCTAACTACTTCATTCTTCCAGTGGATTTGAGCACTTTTAGATCCTGTGTGAGAAGTGCACATCCATTGAGGCTACTTGAGTTTCTGACCCCAAGGTCCATTGAAACCTATGGGTTCTCACTGTTTTCTTGAGCTATAAGTCCCAGGTTACTAAGAATCAGACATCAATACGTTAGCTAAGGCATCGTATTTATTTCAGCGAGGATTTAGGTATTTGGAAGTAGTCACATATCACGAAGAGTTAGAAGGTGATCTTTTATTATATTGTTAAAATGTTGAACTGAATAACCACAGAAAATCCATTACTGAAGTCTAGTCAAAGAAAATATAATCTTTATACTCAACCATGATTTAACGTCTGTGATTTACACTGTGCTGAATTAAAAGTATAACATTAATTTGCATATATACATAAAATAGATATAACTAAATAAATATTGATATAGAAGACTTGCTAACAAAGTTTAGCTTCTGCCTTCCAAGGTAAGGATCATTCTTTTTCAACATGCTGTATATTCATCAGCCAAGACAGTTTAGCTTGAGATTTCACAGTATGTTAATCTGTAGAATGTGGAAATGTAAACAGAGAACTGTGCCCGGTTTCAAGGATGAGCAAGCTAGTTTAGACTGGGGGGAGGGGTAGAGGATCACGTCTTTCCTCAAAGTATTACCATTTCCAGAAATACACCCAAATGCAACATTTAAGAAAAACATCTTTTCAAGACGCTCAGCTGTTAAACTCTCTCTTGCCCTCTGTTTCTTATAGGTTTGACTTTAGCCTCAGTTCCTTACAGGGATCAGTCTCACAGATAAAAGATACAGCCAGGATTGTTATTAATTTTCTAGAAAAAAGAAAGCTCTGACTTGCTGGCTGCAATTTATTAGAACTTCTTGTCAATATTATCAGAGCTTTGTTAAAATTCACCCATTAATATGTTGTTCCACCAGTATTAATTTCTGAGAAGAGGAAATAACCAAGTAAAGAACATTTGATTAGTCCTGAAGGCAGACTACTGAGAGCTCTTTGATGTCAGAGATCATTTTACATTCACATTACTTCACAAAAGCATAGCTTCCTAGAACAGGAGGAAAGTAACTGTTGGTCAAATCAATTAAACACTAAAGGTGCTAACAGAGGACATTCAAATTAGTACTGATTTTTAATATTTATTTTGGCAAGATTACAGTTTATCACATGATTTTTTCAGCAGAAATATATATAAAATTGCATTTGAATTACTTTCTTATATTATATACCTTATAGGGGGTAAACAACCTAATGTATAGAATTCTAAAATTCAGAGACAATGGTTCTATTTTTTGTAGAGAACAGTGGGGACTCCACAAAAACAGCTCTGCATCTTTCTGTGATGTAATTATTGAATGTAACTGCCCATCCAAGCATGAAATTTTTCCAACTTTTCTAGGATTTATTTGCCTTTTTGTTGCTACCAGTGTTCCCATGCGCGAAACTCTTCACAGTCTTTGAAAACAACAGATTGTGCCCATATTAGCAGCCATTTTTTTTTAACTGTTTTTCCTGGTAAACATGTTTTAAAGTTCATATAGTGCATTGCCATCTCTGTATTTCATTTTACTGCACAATTCTGAATTGAAAAACCTAATACAAAACAGCAGCAATAGCAAAACAGAAGCTTAAATTACCTTAACTGCAGAAACTGTGCGGAACTTTGAGGAGGAAATGACATGACCCTTGATGTCTTTGAGCATTCGGAGCCCTAATGACAATCTGCAAAGGTCATCTCTGCCTTGGAGCTCAAACAGAGTAATACTTTAGTAAGAAAGCTGGGAAAAGATCTGATTTGTTTATAAGATTTAGTTACTGATTTATTTATTTGAAAGGCAGAGTTACAGACAGAGGAGAGAGAGAGAGAGAGAGAGAGAGAGAGAGAATATCTTCCATCTGTTAGTTCACTCCCCAAATGGCTACAACGACCAGGGCTAGGCCTTGTCAAAGCCAGGAGCCAGGAGCTTCTTCTGAGTCTCCCTTGTGGGTGCAGGGGCTCAGGGACTTGGGCCATCTTCTGCTGCTTTCCCAGGCACATTTGCAAGGAGGAGACCAGGAGGAAGCACCTGACTCCTGGATTCGGATCAGTTCAACACACCGGCAGTAACGACAATTTGGGGGGTGAACCAACGGAAAGGAAACCTTTCTCTCTGTCTCTGTCTCTCTCACTGTCTAACTCTGCCTGTAAAAAAAAAAAAAAAAAGAAAGAAAAGAAAGAAAAATTGCAAATACAAGAGCTAATAGCTTTTAATAATTCCTGGATTAATGGGAATTAGTAATGGCATATATAACAGAGGACCAGAATCACATATTTGTCCAGGCTGATATATTTTATTTATTTTTTATTTTTTGACAGGCAGAGTGGACAATGAGAGAGAGAGAGAGACAGAGAGAAAGGTCTTCCTTTTCTGTTGGTTCACCCCTCTAGTCGCAGCTGCGGCCATTGCATTATGGCCAGCACACCACGCTGATCCAAAGCCAGGAGCCAGGTACTTCTCCTGGTTTCCCATGCGGGTGCAGAGCCCAAGCACTTGGGCCATCCTCCACTGCACTCCTGGGCCACAGAAGAGAGCTGGACTGGAAGAGGAAAAACCGAGACAGAATCCAGCGCCCCGACAGGGAATAGAATCTGGAGTGCCGGTGCCGCAGGCGGAGGACTAGCCTATTGAGCTGCAGCGAAGGCACAGGCTGATATATTTTAAACAATTATAAAGGAGGGAGGAGATGTACAGTTCAGCACATGCTCAATCAGACTTGCCCCACACAGTAGAGTTAGAAACGTGCCTGGGGATTCCAATTCAATCCCATCAAGGTGACATGTACCAATGCCATCTCACTAGTCAAAGTGATC
This sequence comes from Sylvilagus floridanus, assembly GCA_949820135.1. Lineage (NCBI taxonomy): Eukaryota > Metazoa > Chordata > Mammalia > Lagomorpha > Leporidae > Sylvilagus > Sylvilagus floridanus. Next base: position 58,909,510 of record OX463235.1, read on the forward strand.
AGTTTCAGTTCATAATTGGTCATAATGATAGGATTAAGAGTCAAAGGGATCACATAAACAAGACTAGTGTCTGCTAATACTAACTGATAGAATTAAAAAGGAGAGAACGATGCAACATGGGAAGCGAGATACACAGCAGACTCATAGAATGGCAGATGTCCTAAACAGCACTCTGGCCTCAGAATCAACCCTTAAGGCATTCGGATCCAGCTAAAAAGCCAGCCCGTGAGAGTATTTCAGGCATGGAAAGCTAAGACGCTCTCGGAAAAAAAAAATAAAATAAAATAAAACTAAATGAAAGATCTCTGTGAGTGAGATCCCAGCAGAAAGAACGGGCCATCAAAGAAGGAGGTACCTTTCTCTGAAGGGAGAAGTGAACTTCCACTTTGACTATGACCTTGTCTAATTAAAATCGGAGCTGGTGAACTAAAGAGGTTTCCATAGCCTTGGCAACTCATGACAAGAGCCTAAAGTGATTACTGACGCCATAAACAAGAGGGTCAATTGTTAAATCAGCAACAGGAGTCACTGTGCACTTACTCCCCATGTAGGATCTCTGTCCTTAATGTGTTGTACTATGTGATATAACGGTTAACTAGTACTCAAACAATACTTTATACTTTGTGTTTCTGTATGGGTGCAAACTGTTGAAATCTTTACTTAGTATATACTAAATTGATCTTCTGTATATAAAGATAATTGAAAATGAATCTTGATATGAATGGGATGGGAGAGGGAGCGGGAGATGGGATGGTTGTGGGTGTGAGGGAGGTTATGGGGGAAAAAAGCCACTGTAATCCAAAAGTTTTACTTTGGAAACTTATATTTATTAAATAAAAGTTAAAAAATAAAAATGAAGTAAAAAAATTATAAAAGAGAAGCATAAAGACAATGAAGTTTCAAGCAGGCATTATTCTAGTAATCAAAAAGTAGGACTTTTAGGGGTTATAACTATTTAAAAGTGAAAGTAATTTTTTAACCAGCTAAGAACTATTTTTAGCAACACTAGCTTATTTACCAACATGTAAACTGCCTAACCCAGGTCTCAAATGAGTCTGAGAGTGCCTCACAGAGTAGGCAGAGCTAACCTATTGCTCTCAAATTAAGTTGCAATTGTGACTTTTAAAAAAGATTTATTTATTTATGTGAAATTCAGAGTTACAAAGAAAGAGGAAGAGACAGAGAGAGAGAGAGAGAGACATTTTCCATCCTCTGGTTTATTCTCCAGGTGGCTGCAAGGGCCAGGGTTGAGCCAGGCTGATGCCAGGAGCTTCATGTAGGTCTCTCATGTGGGTGGCAGTGGCTCAAGTTCTTAGACCTTCTTCCCCTGTTGAGTAGGATCAGAAGTATAGCAAACTGGTACCATCTCTAATACTGATGTCACAAGTGGCTGCCTTATACACTATTCCACAATGCCAGCCCATGATTGACATTCTTAATTGTAAAAGCTACCAATCTTAACATGTTAATGTGACAATAAAAAGACATGAAAGTGAATTTTATCTTTATGAGCATTATCATAGTCTTATCATCATATGCACTTTCCATGAGCTTTTCAAAAGTCCTTGTACTTACGGATTTCAAATCTTTGTTACATGAAAATAAACAACTTTTAATTTAATTTTTCATGAACTTTTTGAAGTTCGTTCATACTTAACGAGTTTAGTTCATAGGTGCCTTCCTTCTTGAAAAATCACTGACACATGATCATGATGAAAACATCAGTGAACATGAATCATCTTCTCATTAAGTTGTTTAAAACTATGGGTCAGCAAATAATGTAACTTCAGAGTTTTCTGGTTGCCAAGTATGTCCCCACAGTAGTGCAAATGAGTATTACATAAGTATTTTCAAGAAACAAATAGAAATGACCAGAGACCTCTGCTAAAAATTGGAAGGTGGACTTTTTTTCTCTCATGACACATACCCTGTGTCTTAAATTCCATAGGGTATCTCACTCATTTATATTCAAAAGCATTCTGAATGACCAGAAAGGAATAACTTAAAGAATGAAGGAGAAGACAACGTATATATAGCACCATGTAGGGGCTAGACACTACAATACAGTAGTGTCTAGATACTTATTAGATACTTACAGTACAGTAAGTACTATCATCACATTTAAGCTTCGTAAACAGCTCTGGGGTTACTGACAATCTTACAGATGATGAAATTTAACACATACGGTCCCTTTTCTCCAGAGTTTACTCCTTAAGCATAAAAGCCAGAATTCAACCTTTTTCTAGCATGTTTCCTCTGCAACTGTACGTCCTAGTGGTGATCACAGTGTAACGAAAGTTCATTAAAAACTAACTCAACATTCAATGACAGTCATGTTTCAAATCATTTTGGAATAATGAATACTATTCTTTAGCAATTTGCCTATTATATGGATAAGTGTGATTTCCTTTATATTTTTCCCTACTTGGATTTTTCTGATTTTCTTAAGTGTTTAAGATCCTAGAAATCAAGTGTGAGAAATTTTAGCATATGTATATGTATAAATTTGTGTATGTATATATACACAAACATGTATAATTATTTTGTACACATATTCAAAATTGCTTGATATTGTCACACAGGTCACTGAAATTCTTCACATTTTTAAATATTTATCCTTCTCTATTACCTCCAACTGTTTATTTCTCTTCCCCATAGTTCATAAGTATCATCCACAGAAGGACAGTCTAATACACACTACTCCAATTACTCCAGGACTCCTTCTTAAAATAACAACAACTCTGACTTTTCAAGTGCCATTTTAAACCCTATTTTAAATAACCTTTGGAAGCTAATTATTATTACCTTTATTACTATATTATAAAATCATTTGCTCACTTATATTCTAGGAAGACAGTTTTTCTTTTCTGCTTTTTTCCCATGGTGAATTCCCTCAGAGCTAACTTTAACAAAAAGTGATAAAAATAGAAATATATTGATACAGTTAGAGGAAAGGCCATTTCACCAGGCTCATCCTCCCCCATGCTATATTAAAGAAGAATATGAGAAGCTATCAATCTGTCATTTCCTTCCATGCTCAGTGACTTTCCTGTATTGTGTCCAATTAAGCCATCAAAAGAAGTAATGGGAAAGGCACAAGTTCTCTATGTCACAATCAACTTTGGACAGCACCTTTATTCTAGAAAATGAGTGTCACACCCTACTCACTTTCACCTGTAGCAACAGGATCTATCCACCTACTCCCAAGATCTAAAATGGGAGTGGGTTTAAAATTACTAAAGGACAGAATCCACATCTTAGCTGACAAGTAGGCTGGTAGATGAAAAAATACAATCTCTCTGAATACCACTGACTAAGGTAAGACTGCTTAGGATAACTTAAACCAGAGGGTTAAGAACTATACCAGTGCCTCAGTTCATCTGTTTAGTGTCCAAGAAAATCCCTATACTTCTGGAGAGAATTCCATTTCTAGGAAGCCACTGGGTTGAAAACTGGAAGTTAACTATTTTATATTTTAGTATTCTTGGCAAGAGAGTATCCTTTTAAGGATAAAGTAGGACAGTTCCTAGGCAGCCTTTGACGGCTTTTCCATACTTATACACTCATATGGTGTCTGGGTATCAGTAGAGTACAAAAATGCATTAATATTTAACACTCACATAGCACTATAAATGGTTGCAATGCTCTACAACAAATAAAATCAGGTTTCAGAGTGCACCTTTTTAACACAATTATAATGTAGAAATATCTTTAGAATCTGTAATAACCTCCCAGGGGAGAAAAAGCCAGCAGTCCCATCTTTTAAAACCATAGCATACTCAGCAAAGTGGTGGAGAACATTCTATAAAATCTTGTACTGATAAGACAAGGATTAAATGTCCCTAGGAGGGGCTTTTTTCCTCTCATTTGAATGATGTCAGAATGTCTATCACAAGCACCTTTCTTAAAACTTCCCTTGAGGCTGTACATCTCCCTTGGCAGTGCCTCATTCTGTCAAGTTCACTAACGCTAAGCAGGAACCTTGGTTACGGAAGTTAACAGTCTTTCACACCCCTATTTCTACTGTCTGTAGTCAAGTGTGGTGTAATCCTTGTTTCCATTTAGCAGGGCATTCCAGACACTAGACACTGTGGGGCACACTCAGAATGCAATTTGCGCAGCACATATCTTCCCATTAGTCGCCATCACCACCTTCTTGCTTATTGCACACGTCTTTCAATTTAGAGAACTTGGTATTGGGTATTCATTAATATAATGCATTCTAAACCAGGACCACTCGTTTCGTGGTCCTATTTTCTTAATTCAGACTCATTCATGTTGCTGTTCATTTCAAAGTTGCTCAACATTTGCAGAAATGGTTACCTTGTAAGTATATGGTAATGCAGATAGCTCTGAGCTTATGGAATTGTTTTTGGAGAATATCTGCTGGAAGCAAAGGAACAGGAAGAGATAATCTCATCAGATCTGTTCCAACTAAATCATCACTTATGTCAAAACCAGTCAAAACCTGACTGAAACAAATTTTCACCCTACTCTGAAAACAAATGCTTCCAACAGTCTATGGAGCTGTGGATGTCCACTGCATATTTCAATTTCATTTTTTTTTCCTTCTGAGACCCAACACTGCTACTTTTGTCAGATTTTTAGTAAAGGAATGACTATAACAATCGCAAGGGCCAGTGGGGACCATAGAGTCATAGATGAGAATGACAAAACTTAAGATGACTGAAGGAAACTAAACCTTAGTCTGCCACTTCCCGTTTCTACCTTGATCCTATTCACTTTAGATTCATGCATCCTGTTGACGCTGTATGTCTACTTATGAAAAGTTGCCAGTCAATTGATTCCTAAAATTGAATAAATAGAAACAACTAAAGATAGCAAGACTATAATTTCATTAAAACAGTTTATAATTTAAACACATTTATATTTACTTCTTCTTTTTTTTTTTTTTTTGACAAGCAGAATTAGACAGTGAGAGAGAGAGAGACAGAGAGAAAGGTCTTCCTTGCGTTGGTTCACTCCCCAAATGGCCGCTACGGCTGGCAAGCTGCGCCAATCCGAGGCCAGGAACCAGGTGGTTCCTCCTGGTCTCCCATGCGGGTGCAGGGCCCAAGCACTTGGGCCACAGCAGAGAGCTGGACTGGAAGAGAAGCAAAGAGGACAGAATCCAGCGCCCCAATGGGGACTAGAACCCGGGGTGCCAGCACTGCAGGCGGAAGATTAGCCAAGTGAGTCATGGAGCTGGCCATATATTTGCTTATTCTAATTCAGACACATTACCCTTTACAGAATGAATAGTGACCTTTCAATCTATACTCTTTATGGTTCTAATATTTGCTAAAATACATTTGCTCCCAGGGAATCTCATCCATAGCCACTAAAGACTGGAATTCAATTCATCTACATCATGTCAAAAAGAAAGCTCCCAATTATTCACCTGCTCCGTATTCCATGAGACTAACTAATCTGACTTATGCTTATGTTCAGCCATTTGTCAAACACCAGGTACAGCATACAAGTTTATGTTCCACTGCCTTTGACTTACGTTTTATATTTGACATGAAAAGCCTTCAAGATTTAAGAGAGTTTTCCACCCAACCCAAATGCCTATTCAGCACGTGCCGCAGAAGTGAGAGTGTTATTTTAGCATTCATGTTTCCTGGATGCAGAAGTTAAATGGCCCAATAATTCTCTCCACAGTAACATGTTTGATAAGCTGGAGAGGGAGAGGGTACCTGCATCCTAGCTGTTTTGTTCCTCAAATACACAAGTAAAACCTCAAACAGTGAGAACAGTTTTTATTTGGATTCAACTGGTGATCTGGGATGAGATGTTTGAAAGTACACAGATCTTAATTGCAGTGGGAAAATTCTTACTTGAAAATTGATTTTTCTCAAGACACGTGTTCTCTATGTCACTCCTCAGCTTAAGCTTGCAGCGCCACTGACAAAAATAGCCATGCTATTTGGAAGAAAACCAACAGAGCCAAGGAAGGGTGAATCCATGATTTTCGGGCCTGAACATCACTAAAAATTATTTGTCTTTGATTAAAAAATCATAACCCCTGAAGCAGAACTGGACTTTAACTTCCAGGTATGTTACAAAAAAAAAAAAAAAAGACACTAGAAAGAGGAAAGGGAAAAGAGAACAGACAAAGCAGAAAGAGAAGAAATAACAAAAGTAAGAGACCATGAAGTTGAGGCTGTGAAAAGTCATCTTTTGCATTTTCTTTCTTTATGTCGCTTCATTTTAAAACTATGCAAACGTCTCATTAATTTCTACATTTAGAATCTGATTCTGAGGTGAAAGTAAATTACTTTTTTGGGCCTTTTAATCTCTACTTCTGTCAGCAACAGATCTGAAAGATAAAATATTTCATGCAATTAAACATTGTGTGTTAGAATGTGACTCAGTGTGAATACTGCCTCAATAACTTTGCATAAGAGAAATACAGGAAATGAAAAGGCGAGGATTGAGCAAGCCACACGGGATCACAATGGACGGGCTGTTGGATGTTTGTTTGTATTTTCTTCTATGCACTTCTGTAAAGAACTCTAGTCTGCGTGAACTTAATAGCACAGGCAGTGACAAAGAGCCCCTGGTTTCTCCTACATTCATGGTGCTCAGCCGTCCTGTTCTTGTCGTGACAAAGAACTGGAGCAATCCTCTGTATGGGCTCAAGCCAGGAAAACGAGACGGACTCTGGACTTCATTATCAAGTCTATCACAGAGTGAAAAACAGCATTCATTTACCATAGATTTTTCCAAGGATAAGAAATCTACAGAGTAGCCCTTATGATCTGTATGGCAGACCCCCTACTAAGCTTTCTTCTCAACTCTGAAAGAATTAACTTCTTTAGATGCTATGTATTGGGCTGAGACTCTAGACCTCCTCAGATCCCCATGCAGGGCTGGAAACTCAACCCCATGTGTCTCTTTTCAGGAGATCTCCCTGCATCATGAATTCTGACAGTAGGCTCCTCACTTGCTTCAGTTTTTGACATCATTTTTGCATGAAGCTCCACTTGTGGTTTTGGTTATATTTAAGAGCAAACTACACTCATGATTTAATGTAACCCTCAAAGTGGCTCTATTACTATTTATCATTCCTATTTTACAGATGAGAAAGTCAAGGCTAATGAGATAAATGACTTGTCAAAATATAGGAAAATGATAGAGGCAGAACTTGAATTAATTTTTTTGACTTCTAGAGGACTAAACAGGAATTTTTACTTCCTACAAATATGTTTTTAACATCAAAAACTGGATAGTAGTTTTCACTTATTGTTATAAATAGGATATGCTATCTTTCAGTTCATAGCTGAAACGATCAAAACTTTATTTGAATGTATGTATGGGAAAATATTCTTCTAGAAGCTGAAAATAAACCAAGTAAATTTTATTTTTCTGAGAATGAGTTATAAGGGAAAACTTAATATAAAGGAGGAAATGTGAGAATCAAACATATACTTAATTCATAGTCCTGATGAAAAAAATAAAGGTTATATTAATATAAGCTTCTTTTAAAAATATTTACTTATTTACTTAAAAGGCAGAGTTACAGAGAGGCAGAGGCACAGGCAGAGAGATGGGGAGAGAGAGGTCTTCCATCTGCTGGTTCACTCCTCCAGATGGCCGCAATGGCTGCAGCTGTGCTGATCTGAAGCCCAGAGTCAGGAGCTTCTTCCAGGTCTCAAAGTACTTGGGCCATCTTCTACCGCTTTCCCAGGCCATTGCAGAGAGCTGAATTGGAAATGGAGCAGCCAGGACTCGAACTGATGCCCATATGGGATGAAGGCACTGCAGGTGGCACCTTTACCTGCTATGCCACAGTGCAGGCCCCAATATAAGCTTTTTCAAATTTTAAATATAATACTAAGGAGTTTCAAAGAACCTGTATAATATTGAAATTCTCCTACCCACAGAATTTTTTTTTTTTGAAATCAGCTCTTTATGTAAAATGATCACAGCACAACAAAGATCTTTTGGAAATATGTAGAACATCTGAAAAATTTGGAGTCAGACAAAAATAATATAATGAGGTATGTGTTTCTTTATCACTATGTGTTACTATTCCATGTGTAATTCAGTTCTCAGTAATCAGAATTATATCATACATGTAGCAAATAAAGACTGTATGAGGAGCCAGTGCTAAGGCGAAGCGGGTAAAGCCGCCACCTGCAGTGCTGGCATCCCATATGGGTGGCGGTTCAAGTCTCAACTGCTCCACTTCTGATCCAGCTCTCTGCTATGGCCTGGGAAAGCAGTAGAAGATGGTCCAAGTCCTTGGGCCCCTGCACCTACATGGGAGACCCGGAAGAAGCTCCTGGCTTTGGATGGGTGCAGCTCCAGCCATTGCGGCCATTTGGGGAGTGAACCAGCGGATGGAAAGTGGAAGATCTCTCTCTCTTTCTCTCTCTCTCTCTCTGGATCTACCTTATGTAACTCTGTCTTTCAAATAAATAAAATAATTTGCATAGGTACAATTATAGCAATTGACCCATATTTAAGCCAGCAGACAATTTGGGAACAAACTTTGAAGACTTGCTTCTTGAAAATGCTATCAATAATGATGACTTTTATTTTAATAGCTGATTAAAACTATTTCAAATAGTAGTATATACCACCAGTCTGTTTTTGCCTTGATGTAAAAGCAATGGCTTGCCGGCGCCGCAGCTCACTAGGCTAATCCTCCACCTTGCAGCGCCGGCACACCGGGTTCTAGTCCTGGTCAGGACACCGGATTCTTTCCCTGTTGCCCCTCTTCCAGGCCAGCTCTCTGCTGTGGCCAGGGAGTGCAGTGGAGGATGGCGCAAGTGCTTGGGCCCTGCACCCCATGGGAGACCAGGAGGAAGCACCTGGCTCCTGCCATCCAATCAGCGTGGTGTGCCGGCCGCAGCGCACCAGCTGCAGCAGCCATTGGAGGGTGAACCAACAGCAAAACGAAGACCTTTCTCTGTCTCTCTCTCTCACTGTCCACTCTGCCTGTCAAAAAAAAAAAAAAGAAAGAAAAGAAAAAAAAAAAGCAATGGCTCAATATAAATTTTGGTGACAACCGTTCTATTTATTTAGCATTACTTGAATGTGAACGTCCTGGTGAAGCTTAAACGACTGAGGATATAATAACTTTCTGACACAGTGCTGAACATATTGAAGAGAAAGGAAGATGTGGAGGTGAGACGGCATTAATAGCAATCTGGCAAAACATTGGCAGATAACCCAGGGGCTGGCACCAAACAAAGTTCAATGTGCCTTCTCTTCCTCCACTGTGTACGGAAAGTGAAGCCAACTAACCTGTCAATGTCATAAAGGTTAACTGGAAACCTTGCAATAGAGTGACTATTAGTAGTAACTGAAGGGAGGAAAATAAAACCTGTATGGGAGGAGTGGACACTAGTGGTTGAAAAGGTCAAAATAATAAAGAAGTGAAGAGGAGATTTAGGAATGGTTTAGGGTTTTGAATCAAAAGATACTGCATCTGGGAGTCAGTCATTCATTTGGGTGGGAAGGAAAACTAATGGGATGAGTTCAGCAAGCTGTATCAATTTTTTGTTTCGTTTTGCTATGGCTTGATGCACATTCCCAAAGTACAGCTAACGTCAGGGTGTTCTACAAGTTGTGTAGAGACTGCATCTTCATTTCACCAGGTGTGGCATGGTAACAAAAATTTCCTGAAGAGTTGCTTTTCTGGAGCACCCACATGCTCTTTTCTTTTTAAGTTAGAGATACAAGAGAAGTTGGGAACCAACACTGTCAAAAATAAAGCAATCCAAAAATATACCAGTGGCTATTCTCCACTGCAGCAGCAATAACACAATGTTAAAAGATGTTTTATTTAAAAGAAGATAATTCATGACTCTCATATGGGTATAAGAGACCTTCTTATATTTATAACAACAAGACCTGATAGATGTTATAACCAACCAAAGAAGTCCACAGAGTACCACTTAATATACATGAAACTAATGTTGAATAAATGTGTAATGTGGGGAAAGTTACTTTAAAGGTATGGAAGGAGTCAACTGAGACTGCCAAGGATGGAACAGAGATTATTTGTCCATAGACAAAAATTATTTTGCAATACTATCTTTCAGCTATAAAGAGTCAGAAAATAAGACTCAAAAATTCAGAATCAGAAAATCACCAGGTGTGCTATAAACAATGCAGAGTTTCTCAATGAGGCACAATGGTTTTCCTACACCAGTGTATTATTTCAGCTCAACCTGGAACCCTAGGATTCTTAGAAATCAGTTAGAAATTCATGTTAACGTCACAGGCATAACTTTCGTCAGACATCGACCTGACCACTACTCTTGGTTCTTTGTACCAAGAAATCAGAAGCGTATTGTTTCCAGAGCTACAATTTCCTCATTGGTGAATGAGGCATCACAATGACAAAACAGGAGGCAGGCAAGGTGCTGATCACTCTGGTTGTGAAGAGTGCGTCACCAACACGATATGATTAGTGCTGATACTCTCTGGGGAACATGACGAGGCTCAATTTGTAAAGGACTCAACTTTGAGTCTCTGATGCTCAGGGAACCTTGCCTATTGCCTGGATGTCATGTCCATAATGTTTTCTAAAAATGAAAGGAAATGGGTTTAAAATTACAAGAACATATGGGACTTGATTTCCATTGCTATTTTTCTCTTGGATTTTCTCTTCATTTAGGAAAAAGGAAAGAGGTAGGAGGAATGCATAAGGTTCTTTCTACCTCCTTTTTTTTTTCCTTATAAATCTGCATCGGAATAGCCTGGTGCCTGTCAGCTGCTGGGTACAGTGCTTCAAACATAAAATTGCTCTCTAATATTCTTTCTGCCTGGAAGTTTAACTCCTCAGAGGGTAAGACTGTGCATTCCTCAGCATAGTGTAGCCACACAGTGGCAGCCTGCACCCTTTTCTCACTGTCCATCGGGAGATACTCTGTGTGCCTGCCCTTGCCTGTTTGCATTCTCTGTGCCTGGATGTCATTGTTTCTGAACGTCCAACTCATTTTCCCATGCCAGAAGCTTTGATACACTCCTAAAACTTCACTGCTGGCACCAGTTATCTGATTTGACCTGTTGCTTTTTTTTTTTCCTAGTCTATATCAGAACCATACGATTCTTGTTCTGCTGCCATAAGACAATATTTTAACTCAGCTCCCAGTAAAATAACTGCCTCAATCCATCTTATCTCTAAGCATTCTACACTCATGCAAAATAGAAGCCAAGCTTCAAATTATCTAAAGAAAGGTTATAACTAAGACAGAGAGGATTCCCTTTCGCAAGGAAACCTCCCACAGGAGCATCAGGAGTTAGAGAAATATGCGCCACTCTACTGAAGGTGTTCCCTAAGTGTCTATACAGACACTGAGACTTAAAGGGTGAGAGTATAATTTAGCCATGTTGTAGGATAGAGAGATCTGTAAGTTAATTAGAACTGTGCTTCAGTTTAGTGAACTACCTATCTCCACACCACACTAACCAGGACTCTCTTCCCACTGTCTTCTAAGTGCCCTCTCCACTACCTCAAAAAATCCTCCTCAGCTGCCCATTCGCCTTACCCACAGCTGCTGCACGGGTGCAAAGAGGAGGACTTTGTGTTGGAGATCATTTATTCTTCCCAGAGAAAGTGCAGATACTTTCACTGTCTGCTTTTAATTAAGTATAAAGCCTTAACTGAATGCAGCGGATGAGCAGCCTTGCAAATAGAGAACAGAAACTCAGGCTCATTGTTAACATATATACCTGCCACACATGTTACCTCCACGGCTTCATATAGTCTGTCTCCTATTAAATTGTGCCTGAACCAAGGGCAGTATAGAACTATCCATGCAAATAAACAGCTTACAATAAGCTCAGCATCTGAAAACATATGCCTTCTTACTGTCAACACAACAGCACTAATATAACTGGCCCAGCCACCTGAACTTCTACGGTTATTTGTGTCAGCCTTTCTTTTCATCAAGATTCCCAACTTCTGGCTTCTTCCATGCCTTAAATGTCCAATTCAGAAACATATTTTGTTTTTGCAAGAAGACCTGGGGGTAGAGGTGGGGTGAAGGAGCAATTGAACATGATTTTCTCAGACTCCCTTTATTTGTAAAAGTGCACTTTAATATGACAGTCTTAAGCTACTTTTAAAAGCTGGCCTGATCTGAAGTAAAAATAAGCTGTAGCAGATACTTTCAGAAATACCGTTGAAGCGAAATGGTCATTATCTTTTTTGCATTAAGAGAAGGGCAGGATGCCATCCCCTTCATTTCTCCAGTAAATCAAATTGAATTATTCATTAGCACTAAATGTTTCCAAGCCACTCCCCTCCCCTGCACACACCATTACCTCATTTTAAACAAGGAGTAATTTTTGTCTCTTCTAAAAATAACCTGATACATTGAGCTTAAGTTTTGGACTTTGCAAAAATTAGTTTCTGTGGGGGGTTAGTAAAGCTAACAGTCTCTAGAGTAGAATCAAACTGTAAAGACAATAAACAAGCTATTAAAAAGCAACTCCTTGTATTCTTTGTTACTTTGCCCTTTTGTCACTGGGTATAGAACTTGGTGATAAATAATAATTGGGATCTAAATTGCAAGGGATGACTCTCAGTAAAATTGTGAGAAAATGACAATTGAAAAAAATTCTGAAGTAGTGTGTTTAGTCAAATGAAGTCAGATCCTAAAATACTTATATTTACAAAATATAAGCCTTACATTACATAATTCAAGTTTAATGGGAATACACAAGCAATGACCAGACCAGTAAGTATACAGGTTCACATACCCATCAGACCACATGAAGTGCCAAGAACACACACAGAGAAATGGAGAGAGAGGGCGGGCGAGAGAGAGAGAGAGAGAGAGAGAGAGAGAGAGAGAAATTGTCTTCCTGAAGATCAGATCTCCAGGCACTGAAGTCCGTATTTCATATGGAATCCCATCTCCTGTCTTTTAGTCTGAGGATTTTGCATCAGTGCTGTCCTGTTTCATTAAGAGGAGCTCATCAATGCCACATCAAAAAGTGAAGATGTATTGTTTCTATTACCACTTATAGCACCATTTGTTTCATTTAAGAAAATGTGCTTAGTTGCTGGTCTTAAATTACATACCAGAAGCAGGATGCTTGTGTTCACGGTAAATATTTATTCTCCCATCTCTTCACTTTGTCAGAAGAGAAATCAATTTGAGTTGACTTACAAGACAAACTGTTTCCATTTGCTCTAGCAGAAGCTCAGCTCTATCGAACAATAACTTAGTTTCAGGGACTTTGGAGCCATTCTGGCGCTTCCCTCTTTAATTCAAGCCTCACAACTGCAGCCAAGGCTGAGCTCAAATGTACTGTTATGTGATGAGAATGGGATTTCCCAAGTGTCACATGACAGGGAAAATGTTTATTATTTTTAACAACTGACACCAGAATTTCTCAAAAGAGGAAAACTAAAGTTTGTTCAAAATATATCTGGGTCATGTTTTTTGTTTGTTTTTACGTCTGAAAAAGACCTCAACATATATCAACTGTGTCAGACATTTCACAAAAGAAATTCCAGAGTTTCTGGAAGAATTTCCGGAGAAGCAGGTGAGGAGGAGAGGAGTGGCGAGGGAGAGCAAAAATGATCCCACTTGTGATAGGGCGCCTTGTGCCACCCTTTGTTCCCCAACCACTGCTAAATCTTCAACTGCGATTTGATTATTGTTTAGGGCCCTTGTCTATACTCCTAAGGAGCAGTGGTTTTACGTGTGAAATCATTTATTTGGTGGAGGGTTAAGCTTGTGATTACAAAAAAAAAATTGAAAGTATATCAGCGTAAAACTTAAAAGAAAAACCAGAAAGGAAATTGGAGGGAGGGTAGGAGTGAGGGAGAGAGGCTAGGGTGGGAAGGATCATTATCCCCTTAAAACTGTATATATGAAACACATGAAATTAGTTCCCTTTATATAAATAAAAGACCAAAAAAGTTCGCAAAACTAACAAAAGATTTGAAATAAGTTATTCTATGGTGCTACGGTGGATCTCAGAGAAATATTTGTATGAGAGGACTTCAAAAATGCACACTACATTTAATTACATTTTTCCTAACAAAATTTTCAAGTCCCTTTGCGTCTCATTGTAGGCAGTACACACATAGAACTGAATGCCGCAGTGGTCCTGAACCCATTCTGGTGCTTTTCTCCAAGAAATGACAGGAACCTTGGGAAAGTCTCTTAACTATAGGAGCCTATTTTACTTCCAACTTAAATTTCTGTAAGCATCAAACTAACACGTGGCTTACTCAAAGTAAATGTTACGATAAATTTGTACAGGAAACACTGAACACAGTTCAGTTATTAACACACTTATTAACACAGTTAATAAGTCTAACTCAGCTCAGAGCTGCACTTCAGAGGATCCGTGGGATGGACATCCAGTCTCTGCCCGCAAGGTGTCTACAGTCCAATAGGCAAGACAAGATATGCATTTAAGTACTTCCACTGTGAGCAGAAGCTGAAGTATGGGAGCAGGGATGGGAAGGGGAGAAAGGTGTTTGGGGAAGCCTTTGGGAGAGTCCAGTGAGCACTTTGAGAAGACACTGGAGAATCAATGTATTCGTGGAGGTGAAAATAGTAGTGGGTGGGACAGCAGCATTGTGACACAGCCCATATGAGTACCGCCAGCTGAGCCCCGGCTGCTCTACCTCTGATCCAGTTCCCTGCTAATGCACCTAGGAAAGAAGCATAGATTGACTCAAATACTTGGGCTCCTGCTACCCACACAGGAGACGTGGATGGAGTTCCAGGCTCCTGGCTTCAGCCTGGTTCAGCCCAGCCATGGCAGCCATTTAGGAAGTGAACCAGCAGATGGGAGATCTCTTTCTCCATCTCTCTGCCTCTCTCTTTCACTCTGCCTTTCAAATGAATCAATAAGTGTTTTTTGGTGGAAGAGAGATGATTGCTATTATTGGGGTTCATCTTCCACATTGGACTGCAGGACTGTGAATACGCCCTAATTCCTACCACCCCAGTTTCTGCAGGGCCTGCCTGATGCCCTGAGCACAATTACTTCCTTAAAAAAATGTCTAACCAAATTCCAGGCTGCGGCTCAGCACCTCCGCAAACAGAGACAGGGGCAGAGCATGGGCATTTCACACAGGAGAGTTTGCCTAGAATTGAGAACGTGTTTGAGGAGAAGGCTGCAAGGAAAATGTGATGATGTTGAGCCGGGAGGAGACGGAATTTCACTGTTTCCGTATATAAGGGCGCACATTTCAGACCAGTTTTTCCAACAGCCCATGCAGACCACGTGGGGTGAAGTTTGCTAGAGAGAAAGCCTAGTAGAAGCCATTTCAGTCATCTGCTATTCGTGAAGCCAGGGAGGTTCCACTGGGTTAGGGGTAACAGGAATGAAAAGACAGAAATCAGCTTACCATAAGCCGGAGCTCTCCTCAGGTCAGTTTAATAGCTACTTACTGGGTATTTACTGTGTGCTGTCGCTGAAGCAGCTACCCTGGCTCTAAAGGACACATGCCAAACTTCTTACTGGTGATATTTTAGATTTCGGTAGGAAGAGAAGGAATTTATTAACTTTAACTTTTTAAATTAATTTATTTATTTTTAAATTTTTCAAATTCAACTCTTAAAATTTATTAACTTTTTAACTTTTTTCTTTTCTTCTGGTTTCTTAGAGTGGTGATATGTCACTGTTATGATATCGAAGGGAAAAAGAATCCAAGACCGTAAGAATTATTTAAAAGGTGTTACATAGCAAAGGAGCACTGGGAAGACCACTGGATCTGTATGCCAAAGAAAGGAATGGCTTCCAGTGAATGACAAATCACCCTTATGTCATCATTAAAGCAGGCCCAGGGGCATCACCACAAAAGGTGTTAAGCTGGCAGTTTGTGGTTTTGAATACAGCCCCAAGTCATAAAGCCTTGTTTCAATGTAAAATGTTACATTTTTTCATGCCTCTCATTAAACCAAACTAATATCTCTCTCAGTAATTCTGAATTTGTAAAGTTGGATTATGTTGGAACTAAAAATAATTATGGAGTAAATGACTCTTCCCAATTTTCTTTAATTACTGTGTCAGACCAGGGACCTGGGAAAGCTCCTACCTGCGGACTAATTTAGGAAGCATGAGCAGCAGTTACCCTGTCGGGCTATTAGATGCCTGTCTCTCCCGCCATTGTCTCTGAGTGTGATGCTGCCTCCAGCCCACACAGCACACAGTGAAGCAGAAACTAGAGTTAATGAGTCCTCATTTCTATAGCTGCAAGCACCTGGAAGAATTTAAGAAAACACAGCAAAACTTCCCTGAATATGCTACATTACACAGATTGTATGTATGCTGGAATTGCCTACGCACGAACTAAGTTAATTACATCTAGCTGAGGCAGGCCATATTGTGGACAGACTCTCATCTGTATCTATCAAGAGCTCAACCAGTAGGTTTCACTATTGTCTTTTCATAATGCAAAACGTTTGATGTTAAATCCTAGAGGAAGTAACATGGACTAGTTTTACAAGGAAGTGTAAAGGTGCCATTGGACTTTTGTCCTACAGTTTGTTAGCATGCATCATTCAGTGTGGGGGCTGCTGCTGAGGTTCCATTAGGGAACTGACACTGTGACAGAAATCAGCTTCAGGCTGTATCACTAGGCCCACTCATTACTATAAAAAGTTGTTTTACAAAAGGGACCTAGCTACATACATAACATATCTGTACCCTGTATGTACATTCTTCCCATGAGGTGACCATACAAGAACATGATGCATGTTTATGTATAGCTAGTGTGTGTGTGTGTGTGTGTGTGTGTGTGTGTGTGACAGTGTAATAATCTGGAAAAGACTCACGTTCTGCTTTACCTATTTCATAAAGCAAGGATGCTAACTGTTTAAACAAATGCCTGGGAACAAATATGGGATCTAATGTTTTCTTAGGGTCTCTTTCAGATCTTAAATCTAACCATAAAAATGCACTAACACACTGTACTGAAATCCTCAGAGAAATGCCATTATCTGCAGTATCTGGAATTTGGGATGCAGCACTGGCCTGATGCGCGGGCTGCTTGGAACGGCGGGCATCGTAGGGAAGGCCACCTCTGACTCAGGTCCTTTGCACCTCTCATTACATAATCAACATGGCCCAGAAGTGCTGGGAGGGAGGGAGGGAGGGAAATATTATGACTACAGAAACTCACATTTCAAAAAGAGCGCAGCAAATTTCTTTGTAAAGTAGATAATACTATCGGCATCATGCGTAATGACTGGCAAAATCCAAGTATGCCGTTTTGAACAGGCCTTTCCAATCATTCTTCAGTTTCTTTATTTCCTGATTATAGATTATGAGTTAGTGGAAGTGCTCCCCTTTCTGGGAAGTCTCCCGCAGATTTAATGGAACCATCACTGGGTATGTAGGCAGGACATGTGTAATTGAGGCGTTTATAAAGGATGGAATACAGTGAGGATGTTTGCTCTAATGGTTAAGACACTGGTTGAGACACCTGCATTCCACATTTCAGCACACGGGTTTGATGCCTGCATCTAGCTTCTGACTCCAGCTTCCCAGTAACGCAGACCCTGGGAAGCAAGGATGACTGAAGTGACTGTGTCCTTGCCACTCACATGGAGACCCGGACTGAGCTCCTCTTTCCAAGCTTCAGCCCCAGCAGAGGCCTGATCAGGCATTTGGAGAGTGAACCAGGAGATGGGAGAACTTTTTCTCTCCCCCTCTATCTATTTCTGTCTCTCTTCCTCTACAATATATTATTTTAGATAACTATGCTGTGGGGTGTGTGTGGGTGTGTGTGTGTGTGTGTGTGTGTGTGAGAGAGAGAGAGAGAGAGAGAGAGAGAGAGAGAGAGAAAGTGAATTTCTAAATATTACATAAAGTTCTAAGCCCTTCCCACTAGGTCTTTAAGTCTTTGAAAATGATCTTCAGCCAGTGACCCAAAACAAACAAAAACACCACCTCATCCAGCCCTGAAGAAACTCTTTCCTGTTGCTTTACAAGAATTACCTGAAAAGCTGCGTTAATGCAAACTTCTGAAAGCAAAATGCCTGTCCATAGCAAGAGCCCTAGAATATTCATGATTGTTAAAGAAACCCTAGATAGAATAACTGATTCTAAGGTAGTAATTGAGATATGGTAAAAAAATATGTGCATAAGGCAGTTCATTTAGCACAGAAAATCAAATGCTGAGTAACATGAAACTTTTAAAAGCATAGATTGATCCAAGTACAGAAAGTTTATATAATGGAAAAATTTAGACATCAGAAATAATGATTTCTGGAAAAGTTATAAATGAAAAAATACTGAAGATAAAATTGTAACTGAATGATGTTGGAATTTTAAAAACCATGTAAGAAGCAAGAACCTCAAATTGTATTTTCTCTCAAATTTTCCATATGATTACATATACAAGTTTATATTTTTTATATATATAAATGTCAACATCATTATCTCTTGATGAAATTCTAGGGTATTTTACTTGACTTTTTATACTTCCCTGTGCCTTATGTATTTTATTTTTTAATTTATTTGAAAGGCAGAGTTACAGACAGAGAAGGGGAGAGACGGAGATAGAGGTCTGCCTTCCACTGGTTTACCCCCAAGAAAGCTGCAATGGCTGGAGCTGCGTCAATCTGAAGCCAGGAGCCTGGAGCCAGGAGCCTCTTCTAGGTCTCCCACCTGGGTGCAGGGACCCAACCACTTGGGCCATCTTCCACTGCCTTCTAGGGACACCCAGCAGAGAGCTGGATAAGAAATGCAGCAGCTGGGACTCGAACTGGCTCCAATATGGGATTCTAGCTTTGCAGGTGGAGACTTAATGTACTGTGCCAATGCAACGGCCCTGCCTTATGTATTTTCTACAACGAGAACATTTTACTGTTTGTACTAATAGGCAAGTTTATTAATGAGATAGCATTAAAAATAGATAGAAATGGCCACAACTGCCAGAGATGGGCCAATCCTAAGCCAAGAGCCAGGAGCTTCTTCTGAGTCTCCCATGTGGGTATGGGGGCCCAAGCACTTGGGCCATCCTCCACTGCTTTCCCAGTCCATATGTAGGAATCTGCATCAGAAGTGGAGCAGCCAAGACTCGAACTGGCACCCAAATGGGATGCTGGCACTGCAGGAGGGGCTTAGCCTACTATGCCACAGGGCCGGCTCCGGCAAGTTTTAGTTATCCATGTATATCTGTCTCTTCTACTACATTTTGAGTTTATTAAAGACTGAACTTTCATGTACTCATTACATCCTGATTGATTTTATAATAGACTTGGTAATAAAATGGTGGGGGAGAAAAGGACAATGATCTCTAATTTATTTCTTATATCTTTGTTGCCCATCTAGCCATATACAATGTACCTAGTAATTTCTAAACAAGCATTTGTGGAAGAGAAGGAGAGAGAGGGAGGGATGGAGAAAAGAAAGAAGGAAGGAAGGAAAGAAGTGAGAGAGGGAAGATGGATTGAATTAGAGCAACAAAAGAGTAGCCGGAACAGACACAGTATATCACATAAGTACTGAAGATGAGCCCAAGAAACCCAGACGGATGACAGGAACTATAAGGAAGTTCAAAAAGTTCAAGGAAATGTGTATGATGTACTAAACTGAGCTCCTGTATACAAAGAAAATTGAAAATGAATCTGGATGTGAATGAAAGGGGAGAGGGAGTGGGTAAGGGGGGAGGGTAGCAGGGGGGAGGGAAGGTATGGGTGGGGAAGCCATTGTAATCCACAAGTTGTACCTTGGAAATTTATATTCTAAATAAAAGTCAAAAAAAAAAACAAAAAAAGAGAAATGTGTATGATGAAGAAAATTATACAGAGATGTCAAAAATTGTTGCAGAAAAATAAACTTATCTTTTCCATTTTCCATGAAATTTTTGAAGTCCCTTCGTATGTATTTGCAGAAATAAAAAAGAAACAGGTTTTCAAAAGAGTCCATGAAAGTAACAACTTTAAATAGTTTCACAAAACACCTCAAAGTCTTCTACTATACTCATCCCTTTTAAAAAAAAAAAAAAAACTCTACTTTTTATTTTATTTTATTAACTTTTATTTAATAAATATAAATTTCCAAAGTACAACTTTTGGATAAACTCTAAATATCAAACATTTTTCAATAGCTATCCAAATGTTTTCTACCACAAATATTAACATTCCAGAGACAATC
Organism: Sylvilagus floridanus; assembly: GCA_949820135.1. Classification (NCBI taxonomy): domain Eukaryota; kingdom Metazoa; phylum Chordata; class Mammalia; order Lagomorpha; family Leporidae; genus Sylvilagus; species Sylvilagus floridanus. Next base: position 58,929,610 of record OX463235.1, read on the forward strand.
AAAATGTTCATTTTCTTCTGAATTAAATCTTTTTCCTTGTATTTCTGTATCCCAGCTATCCCTAGGCTTTGTACCTCATTCCTTCTTGATGTTGTGGTAATTAGCTTTTGTGTTAACCTCAGTCTAAGATTTCTCTCCATGTAATTACTTGGAATTTTTCCAAAATATTCATTGACTACGAAGGTGACATATATGGGTGGAAATTAATGATGCTCACAGGGGTTGGCACTGTGGCACAGCAGATAAAGCCGCTGCCTGCAGTGCTGGCATCCCATATTAGGGCTGGTTCAAGTCCTGGCTGCTCTACTTCCGATCCAGCTCTCTGCTACGGCCTGGGAAAGCAGTGAAAGATGGCCCAAGTCTCGGGCACCTGCACTTGCATGGGAGACCCAGAAGAAGCTCCTGGCTCCTGGCTTCAGATCCAGACAGCTCTGCCCATTGTGGCCATCTGGAGAGTGAATGAGCAGATGGAAGACTCTCACTCACTCTCTCTCTCTCTCTCTCTCTCTCTCTCTCTCTCTGCCTCTCAGCAACTCTCCCTTTCAAATAAATAAACAAATCTTTATTTATTTAGTTTATTTTTTTCTTTTTTTGACAGGCAAAGTGGACAGTGAGAGAGAGAGACAGAGAGAAAGGTCTTCCTTTGCCATTGGTTCACCCTCCAATGGCCGCTGCGGCCTGCGCAGTGCGCTTTCCGAAGCCAGGAGCCAGGTGCTTCTCCTGGTCTACCATGGGGTGCAGAGCCCAAGGACTTGGGCCATCCTCCACTGCACTTCCGGGCCACAGCAGAGAGCTGGCCTGGAAGAGGGGCAACCGGGACAGAATCCGGCACCCTGACCGAGACTAGAACCCGGTGTGCCGGCACCGCAGGCGGAAGATTAGCCTATTGAGCCACGGCGCCGGCCAATAAACAAATCTTTAAAAAAAAAAAAAAGATGGTCACAGATTCTTTTTCCCAAGGAAAAGGAGGCTCTTGGGTGCAGGTTCTATGACTGCTTCAGCAACAGAATGTGATGCAACAGAAGTGACACTACGCCATTTTCCAGACAAGGAATTAGCAAACTGACAGCTTTCACCTCCAGCCTTTTGGAACACTCTTTTTGGAACCTCAGCTGCCATGATGTGAGGAAGGCCAATAAACACTATGCAGAGGGGCCCAATGGAGAGGAACGAAGTCTCCTGGCTGTCAGGCCTGCCTGAGCTCCCATGTGACAGGCATGCGAGTGCACCACAATGAAAACGGACCCTCCAGCACCACGGAGTCAACACCTCACAAAACTCCCACTGCCACACACACACAAACTGCAGATTTATGAGCAAAATAGATAAATGCTGGATTTTTTTATTAATTAACTTTATTTGAAAGACAGAGACACAGGGAAAGAGAAAAAGACAGACGAAGCTCTCCCATCTGGTGGTTCATTTCATTGGACAAAGCTGGAAGCCAGGAACTCAACCTAGGTCACCTATAAGGGTGGCAGGGATCCGACTCCTTGAGCCACCTGCTGCCTCCCAAGGTGCACTTCCACAGGAGGCTAGAATGGAGAGGTGAACCAGGACTTGAGCCTAGGCACTTCCTTATGGGAAATGGGCATCCCAAGCAGTAAGATAGCTACTGTGTTAAATGCCGGTCCCTATGTTGGGATTTCAAGTATTTTGGTAGTAAATAGCCAAGAAATAGATTTTTAGATCATTCTGCATGAGTCTTGAAAAAAATCTTTCAAAAACTCAGACCTGTGCTTGGCTAGTACACAACTGTCTCATTAGTGAATGCACATTTCAGCACACTGTGCTGTATCTAGGTAAGTGTCATGCACGACGCAGCACTTTGTCATGCATGTTCATAGTTGTATAAAAGGCAATGAATCCACCAAGTATTCTTACAGCATTTCAATGCTTTTTAAAATCTCAATTCCTACTACGATGATATAAAGTTTGTTGTATGCTGTCTAAATTTATTTATTTATTTACTTATTTATTTATTGTGGGTTAAGTAATTACTCACATTAGAAATAGGCCACAGTTCTATGGAGAATTTTTAAAAACATAATAATGACTGCAATGATACTGATCAGCTTCAAAATAAAAAAGCAACCTATCTCATATCAAAGGCAACTTCAATAGTACATAAAATAGTAGTGTCCTCAATAATTTTCATAAAGTCTTTCAAGAAAAGATAGTACAGTGAGTGCTTGCCATCAGCTTCACTTTATAAGGTAATATAGGCGCAAGTCCTCAATGTAATTTATGCAGTTTGATTTTGCAAAATATTTCAATTTTGCAAAATATTGATCCAGCAAAGTCACACAGTCATCTTTATGAAAAGTACAAATATTTATTCTAAATTTTCTGCAAGACAACTAAACATGCAAACAAACAACATAATTCAAATATATTGATGAAAATGAAACAGGAACATTGTTCAAGACAAACTGTTCCTTTCATGTTAGAAAAAAAAGTTAGCACCTCTGATACCAAAGCTGCAATAAGTAAACTGATGAACAGTTTGCATCAAATAGTACAATTAGAAACTACTGAGCAATATTATCCAAGATGTAGCTAAGAAAATGGACTCTACACACTGGACAGGTTTGCTTAAATCTGGGATATAAGGGGTCATCAGAATTCACTGTATATGATAATGCTTATTGTGAGTATCTTTCTGTTTTGCTTGTTAAGTTGTATTCACGGAAAGAGATACAAGGAAGAGGTGTTAGTTGGTTAAAGTATTCCACATCTATATATCAAAAATTATTAAAGGTTTGTGTTAGGTTTTTAAGCATAGCATCAACTACAGCAAAAATGCAGTTATACCTGTAAGTGGATATTAGGAAAATAACAATAGCAACAAAGACCAAGATTACAAAACACTGTGGCCCTTGTAAAACTGTTCCCCCAAATACAACCACAACAGTCTTTGCAGGTTGCATGGAAGAACATCACTTTTTAAGAGGGCATCTTCTATCAGAACTGCTTGGATGATATGATGTGTACTGCTTACTGAATTATAGATAATTTTGAATTATCAGCACAGTGAATCCCAGATTTTTGGGTTTTAAAAATTTATTTATTTTACTTGAGAGACACAGAAGTCCAGACAGACACGGATTATGAACTCCCATCTGCTGGTTCACTCTTCAAATGCCCACAACAGTAGGGGCTGGGCCAGACTGAGCTGGGAGCCCACACGGGGGGCAAGGACCCACCTACTTGAGCCATCATCTGCGGCTCCCAGAGTGCTCAATTGTAGGAATACTAGAATCAGAAGTGGAGACGAGATTTGAACCCAGGCACTCAAATATGTAGTGTCCCCAGGTACTGTCTTAACTGCTATACCAAATACATACCTCAGATCTTCAATTTTTAAGCAAAGTTTTCAGGTCGTCTTATTAATGCAAGGTGCAATTTGTTCCTCTCTAAAATGAGCCAAAATTGTAATAAGATTCCCATGAATCTTGAAGATTTTAGTCTTGAGAATAGGCACAGCGCCAGGCACATTCTTACTGAGTTTAGAACTATGCATAAAGTGGGTAGACTAACTAGCAAATTTAAAGTTTGCATTCAATCTACTTAAGGAAAATAAATGTTCCTGTTGTGAAATGTTTAAGTCACTGACACACAAAAATATGCAAGATTTAAAAATTAATGTGTTTGAAAAGCTACATCCTCAGAATATAGAAAAATATTTTCTATAAAAACTTTTCAACTTACTGAGGGGTCTATTTTTTTAAGTTTCTTTTAAATTGGAGTTTCATCTACTGAGAGATACAAATAATTCTTAAGGGATGATAGTGATTCAATTTAGAAATAAGGCTCACAGAAAACCTAAAGCATGAGACTGAGATGTGAACTGTTGAAAAACTTATGATGTGTAACTATTTAACTCTGTGAGCCATTATAATCTCAATTCTGGGAAAAGAAACTAAAATAAATGACTACAGCATCGAACATTTCTAAAGTCAGTAATAGTCATAAGTAATGCCTATTTTCAAGTTTCTGTTCATTAAAATATGCTCCATGCTTCAAGTTACAGATTTTATAAGTACATGTAAATCTGTATGCAGAAGTTTGTTAAATGAAATGTTATTTTAATCAGTTTTGAAGGGTGGAGTAAGGGAGATTTCACAAAAGATTTCATTTATAAAATCAGTTCCCTGCTAAATGAGTTTGAAAACCCACTGGGCCAGAAAATTTTTCACACAGTTGCTCAGTAGGACAGAATACGAAAGAAAGCCCCAGCCACACTTGATCATGCTCCACTGATCTGCGGCCTCGCTCCTTGCTCATAAGGCAGAGCATTTTTTCCCTTCCAGATTCTATGAATGACTCTTGAAAAGAAAATGCCATTCACTGAACATCCTGCATCAGTGAACATTCATCACTCCAGGCTTTTCTCCTGCAGACAATTTAGCCACAGCTCTGTGATGTCAATTGTGTGGCACCAGCCTCTACCAGACTTCCCTTATCCACAAAACACAAAACTTGAAAGTCAGCCCCTCTTAGAAAGGTGAATCAGATCAGCTGGAACCACAGAGTTAACCTTAGGACAGTGGCCACTGAGGGAGGCCCCAGACCTCCACTAGATTGGCTGTCCCTTCCCTCCTCGAAGGTTCAGCTCACAGCAGCGTGAGGTGTAGAAAAGGGCCAATGGCAGCCCCACTGGCAGAGCCGTCCTGTATGGTTTTTTCCACTGAATCGAACACATCTTGCAGATAATTTTAGCCTCTCTCATGCTGGAGCTTTCAAACCAGATATTCCCAACAGAGACAGGAACACAATGATTTTTCACACGCCCCACCAGAAAATGCATATGTCAACTGAACCATATGGAGCCGAGCCTTGTTATTCTTCGACACACTCTAAGATCTGCTTAGGCTGACAAGGGCAATTCTCACACGCTGGGCTGAGCAAAAGGGACAGGAACCTCAGCAGGAAAATGAAACAAAACAAAACCAAAAAACAATAACTCTGCCCTAATCACCAAATAATGCCAACAGGTGCATAATGAATAGTAGATCCTTTTATTGACCCTTCAACATTTTGGCCATGAACAAAATGAAGTTCTCTTTTTAGCTTTGTTTTTATACCATCACTCTCAAGGAAAAACTTCTACAGTGGAGAATTTGCCAGTGGACATTTCTCAAAGCACTGTTAACTCCTTATTCAAATGTTACCTTCAACAAAAAGCAGTCTTGCATGCAATAAAGATCTCAAACTCAACAAGGGCAGATCACAAAGAAGGAAACCTCCTACAAGGGGTGGACATTTGGCACAGCCGTTAAAATAACGCTTGGGATGTCTGCATTCCACATCAGAATGCCTGGCTTGAAGTCCAGCTTTGCTTCTGACTCCAGGCTCCTGCTAGTGCACATCCTTGGAGGAAGCAAGCGATGGCTCATCTACTTGGGTCCTAAATACACACCGGACACACCAGGATTGAGTTCCAATTTCCTGGCTTTGGCTGGACTACCTGCTGTGGGCACTTGGGAAATCAACTGGTAGATGAATAATCTCTTCTATGTCTGTCTGTCACTATGCCTTTCACATGAATAAATAAAAGAAATGAAATCCTTTCAAAATAAGAGAATTGCATGTTATTGTCTCAATATAAATCCATGTAAGCCTCATTTGAAGCTGATCTGTGTGTGCTCTCTTTCTCTCTCTCTCAGCCCTGTTGTGTCCTTGCCTCCACCATGTAAGCCACTTGATAAGCATTTCCTCAGATGACACATGGACCCTCATCCACCATCTGCATCCACAACAGTAACTTTGCAGCTATTGACAATTCTGTGAGAATTCCAGTTTTCTGAGGTTCTTGAAAATCCTTCCCTCACCTCTCACATAGTCCAATTACATGCTTAGAGAGTCATCAGATAAAACAGAATGCAGGGAGAACACAACTGTCTCCTTCAAAACTCCTGTTTAGTTGTTGTTTACTTCTCCTAATGCAAAAAGCCTCTGATGTGTCTTCCTTAAGCTACTTTCAGCACAAGTCATGGAGGTGTACACCTAGACTACTGGGGTTTAGAAAATATTATTTAATATTTACAAAGTCCATAAAGATAAGATCTTCACTTCTAAAAATAAAACAAAACAAAACAAACACAACATTTTGGTGATGTTTAACATCAGAAGAAATTTCTTCTGGATGGCATGTTCACCGTGTGGCCAGACAACAGGCAGAGGGAGAAAACTGTGAACTCAAGGGATTTTAGATCGTGAGTTCCTGTTATAGGGACATTAGCTCAGCTGCAATTCCAAACCCACCTTCCATTTTGCAGACTGTGGTCTGGTCTCAAGCCTAGACACTTCAGATTGGCCAACAGAGGCTTGTGGGAGTGCACTGTGGCACAGTGACTAAAAGTCGCAGTCCTGAAGTCAGGCAGGCTTGCAGAGAAAACCTAATGGGATATTTATAGCTCATAGGATTTTGGGAGGAGTAACAAGGATGATGCATATTAAGTGTTTCACAATAATAATAATGGTGGCTATGGATTACTTAGTTCTTTTTTTTTATTTTTTTGACAGGCGGAGTGGACAGTGACAGAGAGAGACAGAGAGAAAGTGTCGTGTTGTCACTCCCCCGCCTGCAGAAGAACGACCAGGAACGCTGTTGATTCCCCTTCAGTGGGGCTTAATTATAAAGAACAAGAACAGCATATAAAAGGTAAAAGAGAGAAAGCTGCTACGCCAGTAAGAGAGAAAGTTGCTGCGCCACTCCTTTGTTTGGCATATATAGTCTGCTCAACCAATCAGTTCTTTGATCCCGCGGGCGCCATCCAATTATCTTCCTGTCCACATACTGCTTCTACATGTCGCATACATTGCTTGGTATTTCCTTATCATGTCTTTGGTATGTTCTTCGCTGCCTGTTAATGTACAAGTTCTTATCTCTTGCGGCCAGAAGTCAGGTTGACCAGCACTTACACTGTCCAGAGGGCTGTGGGAGAGGGCCCAGCCTCCCACAAGAAAGGTCTTCCTTTTTCCATTGGTTCACCCCGCAAAGGCTGCTGCGGCCAGCGTGCAGTGGCCGGCGCACCGCGCTGATCCGAAGCCAAGAGCCAGGTGCTTCTCCTGGTCTCCCATGCAGGTGCAGGGCCCAAGCACTTGGGCCATCCTCCACTGCACTCCTGGGCCACAGCAGAGAGCTGGCCTGGAAGAGGAGCCACCGGGACAGATTCCAGCTCCCTGACCGGGATTAGAACCTGGTGCGCCAGCACCGCAGGCGGAGGATTAGCCTACTGAGCCACGGTGCCAGCCAAGGATTACTTAGCTCTTACTATGTTAAGCCCTTTCCATATATTAATTTAATTTGTTTTCATAATAACCATGAGATAGCTATCATTATCCATATTTTACAGGTGAAGACAGACACAGAGAGGTTAAAGAACTCTTACTGGAAGGTAAATTACTTAGCCAGGATCACAGAATGAGTTCATGGAAGAACGTGAAGTTGAATCCAGGCGATCTTCTAGTGTCCATGCATTCTATCACATATAAAACACAGGATCTGGAGAAGAACAGTGACTGACTGGTAACTCACTGGAATCCTGTCCCTCCAACACTTTCTTAATGTTATACTTCCCCACAGACACCTGGTAATTTATCATCTTTATGTTTTTATTTATGACATCTTGTCTGTACTTGGCAAGCTCCTCTGTTTCCCCACTTCCCTGACTCACTGGCAGCAAACATTAAGGATGTTTCTCAAGATATCACTTGCTTTAAGAGGCCCTCACCTGCCTCTTCCAGGCTTACCTGCTCATTCCTATTCTATAACCCCTTACACTCCTTTATTTCCCTGCCAATATCTGTCAAAGTGCCCAACTTCCTCCATTGATTGAGCTCTTCTGGGGTAGGGGTAGAACAACAACCAGCTCCATATCCCCAGAAATTTGCAGAGTACCTGCCACACAGTAGGAAGCCAATTAATGTTAAATGAATGAACCAATAGAAGTGCAGGCACTAGTCTCTGACTTCTGGCAGGCTCTGTTCACAAACTAAAGTGCACCTGCTTCAAGTGCGGAGAATGGAGGGCAAGGAATCAAACCATGAAGAAAAACTGGGTAACATGGGTCACATTTCACCTAGAGCCCAGGTCTCCTTGCAATTTAACAAGAAGCCTTGCAGAAGTTAAAGCAAATGGCATAAAAATGTTTCAGATCCAGCCGGGAACTCCAGAGAGCACTGGAAGACAACCTGCACCGCACAGAAGGTAATTAGAGCTGAGGTAACCTGGAATCACAGGTAGCCAGCAGGAGACCCACTTTTACTTTGGATAGGCTAATAAGAGGCCATTACCCATCCATATTTTATTTCATTGCTATTCTCTCCCTTCCTGCATTAGCAGTAGGGTTAACATCAATAATGGGACTCTCTTCGTATTTACACATTGTAATTAAGCATAGGTGAAACCCAAAGAGCTCTTTAGAGATATTTATTAGCATGCAGAACCACCTCAGCTTGCAGACTTCCTTTGGCTAGTAGTCAGAAGACAGAATTAAATAAAACATCATCTGAGCAATGACACTATAAATCCCCTCCAGATTGCCTCCCGCTAGCCAGCCTGACCTCCTCACTCTAGGAGGATGCGGGTCCAGGTGGCTGAAGATGTTGTTCCTAATAAGCTCTTCAGGGCTGGAAGGTCTGCACAAAAGACTAAGCCATGTGACTCCTGACTCCAGCCCTTGCTAACTCAGACTCCCTGGATCCCCACACGAAGGCCCACCTTGTTATTTCTGGCTATCCTTGGAGGTGACTCACGTGGAAAGAAAAAGGAGAAATCTACAGAAGGGAAAAACGAAAGGGAGAAGGAACTACCTTTCACTCTTTCTCTGGCCTTTGCTTACTGCTGCAGGACATCAAAGCTCTCATGGGTGCCACTGTCCACATCTCTGGATGCTTTGCACCTGTCAACATGCTTCCAAGTATCAGAAAGTATTTCACGGCACAGTGGGACTCGGGAATGCCCGAATGCTTCTTCCTTCCTAAATGTCATACCCAAAGGGTACTGAAGCTGAGCTCTCTTGCTTTCTAATACCTCAATGTACTGATTCTCAGAATCTGCACAACCTAGGGACTTGTAAGAAATACAAATTATCTGTCCCAATGATAAAAAAAATATACCTCTTGTGGCACCCAGGAGTGTGCATTTTAACAAGTTTTCCAAATGATTCATGTATACACTGAAGTTCAAGAACCACCATTTTACAGAATTTTTGCATGAAAAACTTAATTCTAGTTTAAGATTTATTTATTTATTTGAAAGGCAAACCAACAGAGAGAGAGATCAGAAAGAGATTTGCCACCCGCTGGTTCATTCCCCAAATGGCCATAACAATCAGGTCTATGGCATTACAAAGCCAGGAACCTGGCACTCCATCCAGTCTCCCAGGTGATTGGCAGGGGCCCAGGCACTTGGGCCATCATCTGCTGTCTTCCCAAGCATGTTAGCTGGAAGCTGGATCAAAAACAGAGAAACCAGGACATCACTGGCTCTCCAATATATTGCAGCTACTTAACCCTCTGTAACGCAATGCTGGATCCTATCTTATTTCTTTTTTACTGCATATATATTTACTGTATACAATTTAATGAGTTTGGACACATGCATGTTTTTAACCTGAATTGTTCATCACTCTTAGAGGCTGATATGAACTCCTATAGAAAAGAATAGCCAGTGTCCAAATAAGGTCAGAATCACCTTTCCTTTGCAACCATTAAGATGAAGTATCACTGAATCAAGATGCTCTGCCGAGGTCAGAAGGGGTCCTTTCTGGGAGCCTTTTCAGCTTTTCCTGCACACTGACCAGCTTCCCTAGGGCAGCTGCACCCCTTCACCTCGCTGTCCCCTGCATGGCTAATTCACAGGAAGAGATGCATTAGTCTTAATCCTATAGTTCTGTGCAGGAAAACTTTCATTCATTTAATTCATTGTACAAATATTTGTCAGCAGCTATTATGTTGCAAGGTAGTGTTCTCCCAATGGAATGTATGAGCTAACAAATCCAAGACCTCTGCTACTGTGATGAGACAGAAAACAGATGGACTCTAAGTAGTAAGTACATTGCATGAGATGTCAGAAAGTGGCTCATACTTTGGTGACAGCACAGAATGCAGAGTAAGCAGGTCAGAAGTTACCTCCACAGGTTTCATTGAGGAAGTGATACTTGATTAAGGCCTTGAAAAAGGTGAGAGAGATATATCTGCCAATAACTGAGGGAAAAGCATTGAAGAAACAGGACACAGCAAGTACAAACGTTCAAAGATCAGGGACAGTTTCCCTAAATCAAAACAGTGAGAACTGATGTGTTATAGTTGAAAATAATATGTAGACACACAAATAATATTGAAATGGTAACTATAATAACACAGTATCATGTAACACAAGGCTTCTTGGCTTTCTGAATGAACTATGGTCTTCATCAATGAAAACAGATGTTTTGCAAGGAATCTTCCCACTGTCTTGGGAACAAATGCAAAAGAAAAAATAATTTCATTCCTTTTTTTAAAAAAAATATTTATTTATTTGAAAGGCAGAGTTGGAAAGAGAGAAAGAGATACAGAGATGCAGAGAGAGAGAGCGAGATCTTCCATCCAATGGTTCAATCCTCAAAAGGCCACAACAGCCAGGGTTGGACCAGGGCAAAACTAGGAGTCAGCAGTTTTATATGAGTCTCCCATATTGGGGTAGGGGCCCAAGCACTTGGGTCATCTCCCACTATTTTTCTCATGCACATTAGTAGAGAGCGGGATTGGAAGTGGAACAAATGAGATTTGAATCAACATCAATATGGGATGCTAGCATCACAGGTGGCAATTTAACTGATGCACCACAATGCCAACCCCAAGAGTTTCATTTCTATAATTTTGACTAAGTTGACACATTTGTAAAGGTATCAAAGAAGCAACTTTGGACTAGAAAATACCCAAATCAAAAACAACTCCAAGGGCCAGTGCTGTGGAGCTGTGAGTTAACCTGCTGCCTACAAAACCAGCACTGGTTCAAATCTCTACCGCTCTACTTCCTATTCAGCTCCCTGCCAATGTGTCTGGGAAAGCAGCAGAAGATGGCCCAAGTGCTTGGGGCCTTGCACCCAGGAAGGAGATGAAACTCCTGGCTCCTGGCTTCAACCTGACCTAGCCCAGGCTGATGTAGCTATTGGGGAGTAAACCAGCCGATGGAAGATCTCTGTTTCCCTCTGTCTCCACCTATCTCTGTGTAATTCTGCCTTTCAAATAAATAAATAAATAAATGTTAAAAAAAGAAATTAAAACAATTGGCAAAGAAGATAGAAGACTATTATAAATAATAAATTTTTTTAAAGATCTATTTATTTTATTTGAAAGGCACAGTTGCAGAGAGGAGAGACAGAGATCTGTCATCTGCTGATTCATTCCCCAACAGATGCAACAGCCAGCACTTGGCTAGGCAAAAGCCAGGAGCTAATAGACCCACTCATCCAGATCTTCCATGTGAGTGCAGTGGACCAGGGACCTCGGCCATCTTCTGCTTCTGTCCCAGGAGAATTAGTAAAGAGCTGGATAGGAAGCAGAGCAGCTGGACTTGAACCTGTACCCATATGGGATGCCAGCGTCACAGGCAGTGGCTTAACCCATTACACCACAATTCTGGCACCAACAAGAAAAATTTAAAGCACCTATGATACCAGAATAAATATTTATTTAGAAACCTACAACTACAATAGTGTAATAACATAGGAACGTAGAATGATATAAAAGCCAAAAAATTCAGAAATAGGATCACATTATACAATTATGTGATTTATGACAAAGACTGCACTGCAGGATCAGTGGGGTTGGGCAGAGAAAGCCTCTTCAATACATGTGGCGGGGTCAACTGGAAATATCCATATGGAAATAAAACGAATTTTGACCTTTAACTTGCCCTGTACACAAAAATCAATTCTAGATGGATTGTAGATTGAAATGTGAAAAAGCAACATGATGAAATTACTAGAAGAGAATATAAAAGAACACCTTTGTGACCTATAAGTACACAAGCATTTCTTAAATATAGCACATAAAGCACTAACCACAAAGGCAAGGCATGATAAATTGACTATTATAAATGAAAACCCTCTATCTTAAAAAAGAAGCATTGGCAGAGTGAAAAGAGCAGGTGTCTTATGGAAGAAGATATTTGAAGTACATGTAACTAACTGATAAGGGACTCAGTACATATGACTGATAAGGGAAGAATATCTAAAATACACAAAGAACCTTTTAATCAAAAGAAAAGGTAACCTAACAGGGAAAGAACAGAGAATATAAAGAAGAAATTCACAGAACACCATGTAAATAGCTATAAATCAATTGAAAACTACTGAATTTCATTATTTTTACATAAATAGAAATAAAAAACATAGTGATATTCCTGCACATACTCACTAGAACAGTTATTTTAAAAAGACATGAAAATAATGTGTTTATAAAATGTGGAGCCACTGGAACTATCTTACATAACAAATGCAAGTGAAAATATATTTACCTACTTTGGAGAGCTGTTTGGTGGTGTTCATTAAAAGTAAAGATTGTGGGGATTCTAAGATGGTGTAACAAGGAAAATGCCTGCTGGTTTTGACCAGGTGAAGATTACAGAAGAAAGATGGAGTAAGTGCATTCCCAGGGGAGAGCTGGAGAGAAGTTTGCAGTAGAAATTCTACAGAAAGAAGAGAGACACCGTGGAGCAGTGTGGAAAGTGCAGACACACAGCATTGAGCGGGGACAACTCCCAGGACTCCCGCAGCAGGGGATGGAGGAGAAACCAGCTTCTGAAAGACGTGAAAGCAGACTGCAGCAGCCTGAGCTACTGCTGATACTGCCTGAGGGAGAACCTTGCAGACCACACTTTGGAACGGAGCCCTAGTGGGGGACAGGATACCCACCTAATCCAGTGAAGGAAAAACACATTTTTTTCTCACCATCCCCTGAGAAGGGCACAGAGAAAGCACCATCTTAACACCAGCAGAGGCTGCAGTGACTCTCACTCATCTGCTACCAGGGCCAGAGGAAAAAAATAAACCATGCTCTTCAATGACTTTGAGTCTGGTCCAGCTGAGTGCTACCCTGGATTCTTACCCCACCCTTGAGCACTGATCAGAGCTCCCTGGCCCCACCCAGCACACACCTCTTGATATCCTCTGAAATAGACACTCCACTAAGTCACAGAGGCTAAGATCAAAGACAAAATCCATCAGAGGACAAAACCAACAAGTGTTCCTATAAATACTTAAAAATAAATATAGAAATACAAGGAACAAGAACAAGGAAGACAACATGACTCCCCAAAAGGAACACAACAATTCTTATATTAGATTGTAAAGACAGAGATAAATGAAATGCCTTAAAATGAATACAAATAAATGATCACAAAATTGCTGAGAAACACAAAGAAGGAAATTCATGAGATAAAGAAATTCATACATGATGTCTATGAAAAATTTCACCAAGTGTTTGAGGTACTGAAGAGAAATCAAACTGAAATATTAGAAATGAAGGATTAAATAGGTCAAGTATAAAATACAGTGGCAAATCTCAACAACAGACTTGACGAGGCAAACAAAGAATATCTTATCTAGAAGACAAATTCTTGGAAATATCTCAGAAGAAAAGAAAAAAGAAAAAAAATGGAAAAACTTGAAAATAGTGGTTGAGATTTCTAATATACTATCAAACATACAAACATACGTGTCTTAAGTGTTGCTGAAGGCATGGAGAGACAGAATGGATTAGAGGGCCTACTCTAATATAAGACCAGAAACTCTCCTAATTTGGAGAAAGAAAGGGACATCCAACTATATTAAGTATATAGAACTCCCAATAGACACGATCAGAAAAGATCTTCACCACAACAAATTATAGTCAAACTTTCAACAGTAAAATATAAAGAAAACATTCTAGAATGTGCATGAGGGAAATACCAAATAACTTTCAAAGGATCCCCAAATAGACTACCAGCTTATTTCTTATAAGAAACTCTACAACAGGCTAGGATAGATGGTTAGAACATAGTCCAAGTCCTAAAAGAAACTGTCAACCCAAAATATTATACCCAGCAAAGCTTTCATTTATAAATGAAGGTGAAATAGAAATCTTCCAAAACAGAAATTGAAAAAAATTTTTATTACTCATCCAGCCTTAAAAATGATGCTTAACTATATAGTACACACAGAAACAGAGAATGGTGGTTGTCATCGTGAAAGAATGTGAAAGCATAATATCCCTGTGTAAAAATACAAAATAAATTCAAAGAAATCAATCACAATATTTATGGGAAAATGGCAGGACTAAGTTGTTACTTAGAATAGTATCCCTGAATACAAATGATCTAAATTCTAATTAGAAGATATAGACTTGGGGCCGGCACTGTGGCATAGCAGATAAAGCCATTGCTTGCAGTGCCCGGCATCCCATATGGGCACCAATTTGAGTCCCAGTTGCTCCATTTCCAATCAAGCTCTCTGCTATGGCCTGGGAAAGTAGTGGAAAATGGCCCTAGTCCTTGGGCCCCTGAACCTACATGGGAGACCTGGAAGAAGCTCCTGGCTTTGGATCAGCACAGCTCTGGCCATTGTGGCCATCTGGGGAGTGAATCAGCAGATGGAGGACCTCATTCTCTCTCTCTCTCTCTCTATCTCTCTCTCTCTCTCTGCCTCTGCCTCTCTGTAACTCTACCTTTCAAATAAATAAATGAATCTTTAAAAAAGATATAGACTGGCTGAATAGATTAAAAAACTAGGCCCATCTACTTGCTGCCTATAAAAAGCACACCTCACCAACAAAGATACATTCAGATCGAAAGTGAAAGGATGGAAAAGGATATTTGATGCTAAAAAAGGAAAAATGAGCAGGTGTAGCCATTCTGTTATCAGGCAAAATAGACTTTAACATAAAAAATCTTAAAAGAGACAATGAAGGCCATTATGTGATAGTTAAGGGATCTATTTAACAGGAAGATGTGATTACTATAAATGTATGTATACACTATACCAGGGCACATGGTTATTTATAACAAATGTTAATGGATCTAAAGGGAGATATAGACTCCAATTCAACAGAATAGAGGATTTCAACACCCTACTTTCAATAATGGACAGATCAATTAGACAGAAAATCAACAAAAAATGGAGCTAATCTGCACTATGTTCCAAATGGACCTAACTGATATCTATAGAACATTTCATCTCACAGTTGAAGATTACCCATACTTTTCATCAGGGCATGGAGCTTTCTCGAGGGCAGAATATATGCTAGGCCATAAAGCAAGTCTCAGCAAATTCAAAAAAACTGAAATCATACCAAGTATATTTTCTGACCAAAATGGAATTAAGCTGGAAATTAAAAACTTATAAAACTAGAAAATTTTCAAACACATGAGGACTGATCAACATGCTCCTAAATGAACAGTGGGTCATAGAAGAAACCAAAAGATAAATCAAAAAATCCCTGGAAACAAATGAAGATGACAATACAACATATCAAAACTTATGGGATACAACAAGAGTAGTATTAAGAGGGAAGTTTATAACAATTGTTATCAACATCAAGAAACTGGAAAGGCATCAAATAAATGAGCTATTGGTGCATTTCATGGACCTGCAAAGACAGCAACAAACCAAACCCAAAATTATTAGGAAGAAAAAACAAATTAAAATTAGAGAAGAAATAAAAAAAATTGAATAAAAAATACAAAAGATCAGTGAAATGAAGAGCTAGTATTTTTGAAAAAATAAAAAAAATTTTAAAAACCATTGGCTTAACAAACCGAAAAAGAAGAGGGAGATGAAAAAAAGAGATGTAAGAACAGATATCACAGAAATAAGAAGAATCATCAGGAATTACTACAGCTATATGCCAACACATTGGAAAATCTAAAAGACATGGATAGAATTCTGGATACATACAATCTACAAATACTGAGTCATGAAGAGATAGAAAATGTAAACAAACAATAACCAAGACAGAGATTAAATCAGTAATATAAAAACTCCCAACAAAGGAAAGCCCAAGACTGGATGGCTTCACTGCTGAATTCTATAAGACTTTTAATGAAGAACTAATTCCAGTTTTTCTCAAATTATTCAAAACAACTGAAAAGAAGAAATCCTCCCAAACTCCTTCTACTAAGCCAGCATTACCTTTATTCCAAAATGAGAAAAAGATACAACAAGAAGGAGAACTACAGACCAATATCACTGATGAACACAGTTGCAAAAGTCTTCAACAAAACAAAATACTAGCTAATTGAACTGCAAGAACACATAAGAGAGATCATTCACCTGAACCAAGTTGGATTTATCCCTGGTACTCAGGGATCGTTCAAGATACAGAAATAAATCAGTGTGATAAATCACACTAACAAGTTGAAGAATAAAATATGGTTATCTCAATAGATGCAGATAAAGAATTTGATAAAATGCAACATCCTTTTATGATAAAAAATTTAAGCAAAGTAGGTACAGAAGGTATATTACTCAATACAATCAAGGCAATACAGGACAAATCCACAACAGGATCCTATTGAATGGGGAAAATTTGGAAGCATTTCTACTATGATCCGGAACCAGACAAAGATGCCCACTGATGTTATTCAGTATAGTTCTGGAAGTTTTAGCCAGAGCCATTAGGCATGGAAAAGAAATCAAAGGGATACAAACAGGAAAGGAAAAGGACAAAATATGATTCTGTATATAGGGGAACCAAAAAACTCCACAATGAGACTATTGTAACTCATAACAGCATTTGGTAAAGTTGAAGTATATAAATCAAAACACAAAAATCAATAGCCTTTGTATACACAGACAATGTCATGGCAGAGAAAGAACTTGTAAGAACAGTCCCATTCACAATAGTTACAAAAAATCTAATACCTTAGAATAAACCTAACCAAGAAAGTGGAAGATCTCTATGATGAAAATTACAAACCATTAAAGAAAAAAAAAAAAAAACAGAAGGAGACACAAAAAGGGAAAAAACTTGCATGTTTGTGGTTTGGAAGAATTAATATAATCAAAATGTCCATACTATTGAAAGCAATTTACAGATTCAATGTGACATTCATCAATATACCAACAACATTCTTCTGAGATGTAGAAAAATGATTCTAAAATTCATGTGGAAATACTAGAGAACTTGAATAACTACAGCAATCTTAAACAACAACAAAAAAGCTGGAGGCATCACAATATTGGAGTTCAAGACATAGTACATGGCATCTATAATCAAAACAGCCTGGTAGTGTCACAAAAATAGACATGTAGACCAATGAAACATAAGAGAAACCGCAGAAGTTGATCCATGCATCTACACCCAACAAATATTTAAAATTAGCTGAAATCAATCCCTGGAAAAAGGACAGTCTCTTCAACAAATGGTGATGAAAAGGTTTAATATATGTTGGAAGTATGAAGAAAAGTCCCTACCTTACTTCTTACTCAAAAACCAAATCAGTGGATCAGGGATTTAAATCTATGACTTGATACCATCAAATTACTAGAGGAAAACATCAGGGAACCAATGCAAGATATTAGCATAGACAAAGATTTCTTGGAAAAGATCCCAGAAGCATATGCAATTAAAGCAAAAATGAATAACTGGGATTATATCAACCTAAGAAGCTTCTGAACTGCAAATTAAATACTCAGCAAAATGAAAAGGCAACTGGCAAAATAAGAAAATATTTGTAAACTATACACCAGATAAAGGATCAATATCCAAAATCTATAAAGAGCTCAAAAACTCAACAATAACAAAACAATCCAGTTAAGAAATTGGCAGGCTGGCGCCGGGGCTCACTTGGCTAATCCTCCACCTACGGCGCTGGCACCTGGGGTTCTAGTCCCAGTTGGGGCACCAGATTTTGTCCCGGTTGCTCCTCTTCCAGTCCAGCTCTCTGCTGACCAAGGAGAAGCACCTGGCTCCTGGCTTTGGGAGGTGAACCAACGGAAAAGGAAGACCTTTCTATCTCTCTCTCTTTCTTTCTCTGACTAACTCTGCCTGTCAAAAAAATAAAAAGAAAAAGAAATTGGCAAAGGACTTGAATAAGCATTTTTTAATAAAGAAATTCAAAGGCCAGCAGACACATGAGGAAATGCTCACATTAACAAGCCATAAGAGAAATGCAAACACAAACCACGATGAGGTTTCACTTCACCTCAGTTAGAATGGCTTTCATCCAAAAATCAAAAAACAATAATTGATGGTGAGGATGTGGAAAAAAGGGTACCCTAATGCACTGTTGGTTAGAATGTAAACTAGCACAATCATTTTGGAAGACAGTATGGAGATTCTGCAGAGGTCTGAAAATAGATCCACCATATGACCCAGCCATCCCACTGCTGGAACAAATGCAATGAAAGAGATATTTGTACTCCCATGTTTATTGGAGTTTTGTACACATAGCTAAGATATGGAATCAACTCAGATGTCTGTCAACCGAGAATTGAATAAATATAATACAGTATATATACACTACGGAATACTACTCAGCCATAAAAAATAATAAATTCCTGTCTTTTGAAACAAAATTGATGCAACTGAAAACCATTACGCTTAGTAAAATAAGCCAGTCTCAAGAAGTTAAACATCATATGTTTTCTCTTATATGAGGCAGCAAATATAGAATACAAAAAAAAAAGTATAGGAATTAAGATGGTCACTTTCGGATATGATTGTCATTTTCATCTCATGTTTATACTCCTGTCGAAATGTGGTCTTCCTAATTTTTACTTGTAATATTATGATTCGTGATTAATTAATTCTGTGAATATAGAATGGATTAAAATTATGTCTTTGCAAAAACTCCTGAAGAGAGGTGAGGGAAGCAGTGGATTGAAAGGGAACAGGGGAATGAGGGAATTGTGGTTTCCTTTTGGAACTGTACTTGTGGAATTCATAAAATCTATTCTCTTTTTATTAATAAAAATAAATTTATTCCTAAAAAAGTTAACATTGTTTACAACTCAGAAATTCTACTCTTGTATTACATAAAGGTATATGCTCATAACTAAGCACTATAAGACATGTAAAAATAAGCATTATTTGTAGCAACTAAAAACAGAGAAACTGATAAATTGTGCAATATTTATACTGTTAGCCCTCCGTGTCTATTAGTTCCATCTGTGGATTCAAAGTATTGAAAAAATTAATGTGTCCAAACTGAACATTTACAGACTTTTTTTCTGGTCATCCTATCCTATAGAATATAGTATAATAAATATTTACATATTCATAATGTGTTAGATATTTCACAAAATCTAGAGATGATCTAAATTACACTGAGGATATGCACAGATCACATGCAAATACTGCACCACTTTAAACAAGCAACTTGAATATCTGCAGATTTTGTTACCTATAGAGGGTCTTGGAACGAGTCTTTCTCAGTTAATGAGAGATTACAGTACAATAAAATACTATAAAGGAATGAGGTAACCAAACTACATGAAATAACTGACATGGAAATACATTTCAGTAACACAAACTGAGCAAATCAAAACAGACACAGCATAATACAGAGTGAAATTCCATTTAAGGAGAAGACAACAAAGAAACTCAATCCATGGAGCTGAAGTCAGGAGAGTGGTCAGCTCTGGGGAGAAAGGCAGTGACGGGTTCAGAGTCCCTACACCAACATGTGGTACTCTGGCATTTGAGGAAACAATGGATGCAAGGAGGTCACTCTACAGCCTTTCCCTAGTCTTCTCCCCTAAAATAGGCCACAAAAGTGTTTTTGACCTTTCGATAGTGAACGATAAGACCCTCATCCAAGAGGTGGCCATCCTGTACCTGGAGGAAAGGATCATCCTTATCTCTGGGAACACAAAACACAAAGAATCGGAACAATCCCAATCTGCCCTGTTCCCCACAGTTTATTACTGTTAGCTCACACCCATTGCATCCAATCATACTTCTCCCTGACTATCCATTCTTCAACACACTTAGGCATAAAAATACACAGTCTCCCCTGATCTGGTGGGGGGATCACATTTCTAATGGCTGTTGTGTTACATTAAATTTGAATTAAATAAACTTAAACATAGAGCTATTCTTGGGGTACAATAGGTTAAGCCACCACCTGCAACTCTAGCATCCCACATGGGTGTGAGTGGGAATCCTGGCTATTCTACTTCCCATCCAGCTCCCTGCTAATGCACCTGGGAAAGCAGCAGAAGATGGCCCAAGTACTTGTGTCCCTGCCACCCACGTGGGAGATCTGGATGGAGTTCCAGGCTCCAGCCTGGGCCCTGCCCTGGCCATTTTGTGGTCTTCTGGGGAATGAGCCAGTTGATACTGGAGATTCTCATTCTCTGTCTCTCTGTCTCTCTTTCTCTCTTTTCCCCCAATGCTGCCTTTCAAATCATTTTTTAAAAAGTTTTAAATATTTATTCAAAAAATTAACTTCTATTATTTTCTCTTCTGGATCTGTCTTTTGTGACAGGTACCACTGCCATTAAACTAGTGACACATTAGAAAAGAACATACTCCCTCCCACAGAGGGGATGGGGCTTGCTGGAGTGATGGGAATGTAGACCTCTTGGTAGGGGTGAGAGTTGTATAGGAATGTTCCCTTTGTGATTACTTGTTGAGCAGTGAATTCATAGTCTGTATATCTTTCTCTGTGTTTTACTGTAGTAAAAAAGTATATTTTAAAAATTGAAAGGAAAAAATACATAGGCTTGTAATAACATAGGCTGGCCAAAAGGACATCAAACAAACAAACAAACAAAAAGTGGATTTCCAGGTTCTAGTCACAGCTGTTATTTAGTAGCTCTATCATTTTAGGGAACTCACTTCGTCACTCTGAGCCTTGGTTTCTGCAGCTGGAAAGGAATACCAATCCATCTCCTGTAGCTGTGAAGATGCGATGAGCTAACCAACAGTGAACTGCGTTGGAAACTCCTGAGCATCACTTATGAAGAGAATTCAAACAATCATGAAAATGCATTTTATGAAAAAAATTTTGCATAGATTTTAACATTTTGTTGAATCAATATACCCTGTTTTAATATTTTTATTTTTTGAAAAATAAAGTTGTCTTTTAATGCCATTTTTGACAGACCTTAAAAGCGTTTATTTTTATTTATTTGAAAAGCACACTAATAGGGTATGAGGAGAGAGAGAGAGAGACAGAGAAACAGAGACAGAGAGAAACAGAAGAGAGACGTCTTCTATCTGCTGGTCCACTCCGTAAATGCCTGCAACAGCTGGGGCTATGCCAGGCCAAAGCCAGGAGATAAGAGCTCCATCCAGGTTTCCCATATGAGTGGCAAGGACCCAAATACTTGGGCCATCATCTGCTGCCTCCCATGGTGACACATAAGCAGGAAGATGCGACAGAACCAAAGGCAGGACTCAATCCCAGCACTCAGGCATGGGATGCAGTGGCCCAAGTGGCTGTTTGTACTACAGTGCTCACCCCTGAATTTGGTTTTCCCTTTCATAGATATAAAATGCACACTGGTGACCACATTGTAGATGTGGATTGTAGATCTGAACTACAGACTTTATCTATGGCCAATTGTTTTTGTTTGAGAGAGAGAAAGAGAAATATCTCCCATTTGCAGGCTCACTCCTTAAATTCTTAAAATGACTTGGGGGCTGGGAGCCAGGAACTCACATCTTCCACTTTGGTGACAGGAAGTGAACTACTCGAGCCACCACCACTACCTCCCAAGTCCTGCATTAGCAGGCAGCTGTAGTCAGGAGCTGAAAACTGAACGAGCGTTTCCAACATAGGTCATGGGTATCCTGACGGACATCATAACCACCAGACCAAATGCCCACCCTTCTACTTGTTTTTTAATAAACATTTTTGTAAAATTAGTTGAAAAATACTGGTTTCCAGATAATCATGGTGATGATGATTTATTTTCTGACATTTGCAAATTTTGAAATCCTTGGCTCAAATTCCTGATGGCAAGGAGTGAGTGATGTTAAGCAATAGCTGCTCCTTTTCAATGGACCATATATTCATTTATTCAACACTGCCCCTCTCATTCATTTTGTCACCAGAATGATTATTGTAGGAAATTGAATTTGGGATCCACAGAATATATTACTAAGATTTTTTTTAATTGTCTAAATCAAAAAAGAAAAAAAGCCTATCGAATTGCAGATTTCCAGACTAACCCTTTGGTTCATAATCTGCTGAGAGAGAGAGAGAAAGAGAACCCTTCATTTACTATTCCTTTCCTGAGCTGCACAGTTCAAGTTCATGCATCTTCTAGAGGGCTTCGCTTTAAAGCCCTAACATTCCATGCAGAGAAAATGCCATTCAATCAAAATGTACAGCTGGAATTTTGCAAATGCCAAAGACAAATGCAGACGGGTTGTGCATTCAGTTCAAACGGCAGGTATCTGTCAGCCTTGTCGGCCATGCACTGAGTGTGGTGTGCTGTACTGAACTCATTGGGACATGGCTATCTCTGCCCATTTGGAACATATAGTCAACTTACGGAGGCAGCTCCAAAAGGAGAGTCTATTGGACAGCCAAGAAAAGCAAATGCCAGAACAGGAGCTGCAAACAGAGTGCTCTGGGGCTCCAAAAAAAGAACAGTCACTGTGAACTGCTGAAAATCCGAGACGGCTTTTATGAAGTAATGGAATCACTGATGACATTGACCTAAAATTCAATGAATCAAGGCCATCCCATGCCTTCCTCCTAGGGACAGTCACCTCATGTCCCCTATGACAATGACCACAGAGTTTAAGTCAATTTCAGACAAGTGCTTTTACCTAAAATTGTCCTAGTTACTCTGCCCAGAAAAGAATGATGAGAACAAGATATGAATGGGACAGATGCCTATACCTTTTCTGTTAACTAAACGTACAGCCTCTAATCTTGAACATTCACTCATGGGCTTTTAGGGTAAAACATACGTTTCTTTAGAATTCATACAATAAATGTACAGTAGTGTGGAATCAGAACAATGTCAAAATGACTTGGCCGGTAGGAATCTCTTCAAAATGAATCCCAGGAAGTGTTCTATGGAAAATCAGTGCTCTGCAGCGCTTTAGGGAGGAGGCAGGAGAATGGAGTATCTGGAGTCCGACTTCTGTTCCTGTAGGTGTTAGCATATTAAAGACACCAAAGGTACTACAGAAAGGAAACCGCTTAACCTGGCATTTCCAAATGTGTTTGTGATTAAAGTAATCTATTAACATTCATTTGATCAATGTTCCTCAAAAGGTGCTTTAAGAGAATTCTGTTTCAGAGTTTATTTTTTGAGCTGAAGCCCTCAGACAGTGTGAAAAAATGCACTTAATTTGTGGTCAGGCTTTCAACAAACAGACCTTTCTAATAGATTTTGAAAGCTATACAAATTTCAGATTTTGTGTAGCTAATACAGGGAAAAAAGCTATTTAAAGTAATTTAGGACAACACAGAGCAGCAATGCCTAAACTTTCAGATAAGGGTTCCCCACCACCATCACCCTGAGGAACTACATTTTCAAATCCCTCTCACTTTTTCTGCCTTCATTTTGGTATTTAAGCTTTCTCCCTTCTGGATTAAAATAAGTAAAAATGGGGGTAGGCATTTGTCTCGGTGGCTAAAACACAGTTTAGGATGCCCAAGGGCCCATGGCAAAGTGCCTCAGCTTGAGTCTCTCCTCTACTTCCAATTCCAGCTTCTTGCTAATCCAAACCAAGGTGGACAGCAGCTGATTGTCCAAGTACTTGGCTCCCTGCCACCCACATGGGAGACCCAAATGGAATTCTAGCCTTCCAGCTTCAGACTGGCCCAACCCTGGCTGTTGTATCTGGAAAGTGATTCAGCAGATCAAAGATCCCTCAGTCTACACCTCTCTACCATTCTTGTAAATATATGAAAATATTAACATTAAAAATTAAATTATTTATGTAAATATTATATAATATGAAAAACTAAATACATTTTTAAAAGGGAGGGAATCTTCCCTTTTATTGAGCACCTAAAATGTGCCATATTTTGCATACAAAATCTCTATAAAGCCTGGTAATTATTTAGTAAACAAGACAGTTAAAAAAAACAGCAACAAAAGGAATGACAAAACCCACCAGGATCTGACTTTAGGTTAAAGCTCAGGATAAGGGTGTGTGTGTGTTAAAAGCACAAGATTTGAGTACACACACAAATGATTTCCACAGGGGCCGACAGCCCTACATTTTGTAGAATGTTATCAATGCAAACATTGAGCATGGCCTGTCAATAGCAACACTTCACAAAGGGTAGTTAGCTGAGAAAACTGCAGATTTATTTTTAATATAATTAAATGTGCATTTAACTCTCTCCCACAATACTCTAGCTTTATTGAGGGGGTAAGAACTAGGCCTTGATGTTTCTTCTTTTTAATTAATTAATTTATTTGAAAGGCAGAGACACAAAGAGAGAAGGAGAGACAGAGACAGAGAGAGGAAAGAGAGCGATGTTTCAACCATTAGTTCACTCACCAAATTGGCCACAACTGCTAGGGCTGGGCCGGGCCGAAGCCAGGAGCCAGAATTTGAGAGATTTGAGACAGAGACACACAGAAAGAGAGATCAATCTTCCATTCACTGGTGCACTCCCCAAATGGCCACAACTGCCAGCGGATGGGCCAGGCCCTAGCAAGGAGCCAGGAGCTTCTTCCAGGTCTTCCATGCGTGTGCAGGGACCCAAGGACTTGGACCATTCTCTGCTGCTTTCCCCAGCGCATTAGCAGGGAGCTGGATAGGAAGTGGAGCAACGAGTACTTGATGGCATCCATATGGGATGCTGACACTGCAGGCATCAGCTTAACCTTTTACACCACAGTGCTGGCTCCTCTTTGCAGATTTAAGGATAAGCATATTTTCCCCAACTGTTTCTTTCCGTGGCTATGCAGTTTTGAAATTTCACCTTTTTTTGTGACTTCCTTGGTGTAAGAATTGGTTAAGAACAACAGCATTAGAGTCTTGTAATTTTAGTGTTGATAACTAATTCTACCACTTCAACTTGTATGATGAGTAATTTATCACCTAAGTGTCTTATCTAAGAGTTAAAATATCCAGAAATAAAATTGCACAAGCTATTTCATTAGCCCATTTGACTATTTACATGGCTTCCGGATGTTCATGCTAACCACCTTTTGCTTTAAGAAAGTGTCTTCTACTCTACTTTTTATGATTGCAAAAACTATTTTTATAAATACTATATTAAGATTTTTAATGAATGTAACTGTTTAGCAACCAAAAAAGAAGGACATTTTCATGACACAGGAGCAGAACAGTTGGCAGATCCCTCCTGGTGGAAACAGTCCTCATCTCCCATATTTATGCCACCAGCACCTGAGTTCTCCCTCCATGAGAAAAGTGTTGATGGCATTTTGATGGGTTGTATCTCTCCCTCATTTTCCTGATGGAGAAACGACAAAGACACTAAATGAAGGACAGCAGAGGTTTCTGAATCCAAAGCAAAGGGTTCATGACACTCCTTCAGCCATATGGGTACTGTAGGCCTTCCTTCTTTTTTCTACTTGGGATGTTCACCTGTTTTAAAGAATTTTGTGAAGGCAGGATTAGTTTATTTGAGATGCCATTTAGATCACTTAGAACACTAGAAATGATGACACATGTTGGTCCAGAATTTAGACTCATGCATCAGCAAGACTTCAAGTTGGACCATGACTAAGGTTAAACGGTACCTCTAAAGGAAAAGTGTGAGATGATTTAGCAAAATTATCAAAGGTGAGCGTTAGTGAGGGCCTGGAATCGACATGCATGGAGACTTCATATGTTTCAGGTCGTAGGCACTGTGCTTATAGCAGACTTTAAATCAGGTTCACAAGAGAGTAGAGTCACGGATCTCCCACAGTGATTGGTTTATGTCTGAAATCTTCAATGACACAGTATAAGAGGAGACACAGTTGGCAGGGAAGCATGAAACAACTGATTTACTTAATTCTGTACAGAGTACTCAAGGTTAGAACTCAATGATTACATGGTTTAACCCTACCTTTACTACTTTACTTAGTCTATGGGATAGCCGAGGCCTATAAAAATGCCTGGCAAATTGATCAGACAAAAGAATAACACAGCAATAGGTTAGACTTCAGGACAAAAGCCACACCTGAATAATGTGTTAAAATGCATATTTCTGGGCAACACTTCCCTGATTTTGATCCAAGTATATGAAGAGGGAGGAGTTTAAATATCCCAGGTAGTCATCCCTCATGTTCAGAAGACCATGCCTCAAACATGAAGACTGACTTCCAGAAACAGAGGAGGCCTGGATTTAAATACTCATGTTCAGAGAATTTAAGCAATCTGTCCATGTTCACAGTGAAGCATGCATTCAGGAGAAAGAGGGTAACCATAACTACCTGCAGTGTTCTTGTCTAACATCAGATAATATATATACATTACGGAGCCAATGTAATTTTAGCCATCATCTACAAAGCTTTACCATTAGTGGCAGGACATGTGATTCATGGCTGCAGAGAGGGGACTCAGCCCCAGATCTCCGGATTCTCAGTATTGTGCTCTTTCACCCCTAACAGTGGTTTCCAGGAAACACTGCTCCTCCCGCCCTAGACTGTAAAGATCAAGGACACTCCTTTATTCTAACAAGAACTTTTCTTCCATTTTTCTACACTGTTTATCCTCAAACTACTTTTGTGATGTTTTAATTGGTTGTGTTTTAACATTTCATAATTTAAGCAATATCTATCTTTTTCTCAGTCAAATTGCACCACATAAATGTAAAAGAATGCATATGGATACAAAAAACCTAAGGCATAGGGTCTGAACATTTTTAGGCACAGAAAAATGATACAGACTCAAATTTAAACAAACAATTAAATATAGTACATGGCTATAAAACTATATAGAAATGAACAAAGGGTCTAGCAATGCTTTGAATAATGAAAAATAAATTTGTACAGAAATGAGAGGAAAAAACTTCAAGGAGAGCAGGGAACTGGAATTAGGCAAGGAATGATGGGAGGAATATGTTGCTGTTGGTTTGGAAAGTTTCAAATATTCACAAAGAAGGGAATATTTAACCCCTCAAAGCTTTCAAATGTGTGGTCAGAAAACCAGCCACATCAGTGTCACCTGGACTCTTGATAGAAACACAAAATTCTATGTTGAATTTTAGATTCCCCTGATTAGATGCTGTATTTGACAAGAATGTCAAGTGATTTATGGGTGTTAAGAATTGAGACATATTAGTATAGTAATGCTTATCATCCAGTTTCAACAATTATTTACATAGTCAAGCTTAATTTATTTGCATCTCTGCCCAATTTCTCCGCTTTGTTAGGATTATTTTAAGCCCTATCATGTTATCAGTAATTGTTCCATGAGTGCATTTTTAAAAGATGAGGTCTCTTCAAAAATTATAACTAGAATATATTTACCATATTTGAAATGTAATAATTGTGAAATATCATTAAGTATTCCAGGAGGGTTTGAACAAGTAAGGGAAAAGAAGGACATTCCATTTTGTAAAGACCAGTAGAAATTCTAACCACCTAGATTGCAAGTGTGGGTTAGTATTACCAGTCCTAGAGAATTATAAAGCCAAATTATCACCCAAAACATCACCTGATAGAAAGGACAGTGTGCAATCAACGATATATCAAATGACTTCTGCAGGTATTGTAGAAGCATTCACAAAACCAAAATCTAAAAAAACAAGTGACACATTCTTAAAACTGGCTTACCAAGGGGGAAAAAAAGGCATTTAAAATACCAAAATACTAAAAATAAATATTTGTGAATAGTCTGCAAAGACAAATTTATAATATTCCAGCTTAAAATTATAACAAAAACACAGATTTAGAACTTTTAGGGTATAGTAAAGTCTGTCTAAAACAACCAATCAAAGCCAAGGAATGCCAGCTTATAAAAAGTTTCTGAAGAATCAAGAAGACTCCAGGTAAGGTTTGTAACCTCAGAGGCTTAGAAGTTTATTGTCCCTCTTTTGAATCAGTTGAGTAAAATTACAACAGAAGCTTAATCATGTAAACCATCAGAAACTATTTTGTAGAGAGGAAGGGTTAGGTGAGAGAGAGGTGTAGTGCTATTATTTTATAATATTTAGCACATTTGTAAATAGAGAAGATGAAGAAAACTGGGTACACAGGACATACAACCCAAAATAAAATCAACTGATGATAGAGTATAACAAAATAGTCAGTTGCTGTGTCTCAAGGTTACTCCAAGGAGAATCTAAAAATGTGGTTTCAGGAAGATAAACTCAGATAGGCAAAGATTAACTTTTGGAGGGCCCAATATGTCAAACTGAGGAGCTGGAACTTAATTCTATGGCAGCAAGAATCCACAGGAGTCTTTGATGGGATAAAAACAGCCCTTCAGAAAGGTGCATCTGCCAACAGCAGTAAGCAAGAGCAAGAGCCTACAAGTGGGAGGACCAGTGAAGGGATTGCTGAAATAATCCTCACATGAAGAGATAAGCCCTGGAGAAGAGATAAGCCCCAGAATGCCCGAAGAAGGTCAACTGAATGTCAGCTTCGAGGGATACATCAGCCTCTCCACCCAAATCAAAAGCTGTTCTCACTCCCGTCCATGACCCCCAAGATTGCCAATCTGAAAACCAACCATCTAAAACAGGGATGATACCACCCACAGGCAAAGGAAGTCTCAGGCATCATGGTAAGGAACAAACAACTCTAAGTCCTCAAAGACTTTCTAATGAGTTTGACTTAAATTTCCTTTCCACACTGGGACACTTCTGCAAGTACAAGCACAACCATATGGAGGAAAAAAATTATACTCCCCTGAAGAAATTCAGGAGAATACATCAACAAATTCACTGGGGAGAGCAATAGATTTGTTTGGAATGGGTGCTTTCTGTAGAACTAGGAGTAGAGGCTACCCCTGAAAGAGATCTTTTGTCTTCAGAAGGAAACAAGCTCAGGTGTTATGAGTCTAGTGTGACGTGACAGCTCATCAGGATTCTTCATATAAGTGAAGTAGGTTGACTTGCACATCTCTGGTATAAACCAATTAAACAGCTCAGCGTCAGCAAACCTGAAATCTAGCTTGTAAGTGCAATTAAATTTCTATAAGTCAAATATGAGATCTTTACTTAAAGGAACTAATGAGTTCTTTAAAAATATGAATAAATCACGCCCCAATTTATCATGTTAGTCATTAAGGGGCTTGTCTGCCGGGTGTTCTTATGGTGGGGTGGTTCTGCTTTTCCCTCCTGAAGACATGGCAAGCAAACGCAAGCCTGGTTACACGACTTGTAAAATATTCACTCTTCAAAACAGGGCCGAGGTGGGGGAAGAAGGGAAATTTGGAGGCCTTCCAGGATCTGGCTGAGTGATGCGCCTCCTCTCACCTAGATAATGATATTGTCAGGGGCTGACTGAGGAATGGGCGAGGGGACGGCGACTCTCCATTCCTCACCAACGTCCCCGATGGAGCATTCATTTTCTCATTTACGATCTCCTTGACACCGACTCTATTTACATGGCATCGGGATTAATCAGCCAGGAGTTTTTTAGCTGCAGGAATCAGGCAATCCGTGTAACTCAGCGTGACAGTGTGACATTATCACCAGCTAAGCAATATTCCTTCTGTATGATCACCATCTCCAGGGAACTTCCTGTGTGATAGGACTTCAGGTGCTGAAGTCATAAACCATTACCCTCATCTCCCAAGCAGCTGTATGACACCCTTCCTCAAGGACAGCCACAGGAAGACACACAGTGGATCCTCGCTGATTTATCAGCAGGATCAGCAAGGGCACTGCCGAAGCTTCGGTCACCATCTGCTGCAGGGAAAGGCCCCCGTCCTCAGTGCCTCCGGCAGGTCGTCATATACAAAAACAGTGAGGGCCCAGACACAACCCACGGGCTCTGCAGCAAATGGACTTCTGTCAAGGTACCCAAAGCATGGCTACACAAGTAGTTGTTGGGCTATCACCCTTCAGTGAGAACATGGACACCTTGAAGAACAGAGATCTATTCATTTAAATCCTAAGTTCTCCCCCTGAGGTTTGGCACAATAAAAGTCTTCCAATATGTCTGGTGCCTGAAAAAAGGATTAAATAAATGAGTTTCAGTGAATTATGTGATGGCTATTTTACCAAAGACAACAAGAAGTTGTAGTTGAATTTACTCCTTTCATTGTCTTATTCCATCCCTTAATGAACTAATCAACTCTTATGGATAGGATGGAGGTGCTTTCTAAATAAACTGACTCCTGCTAAGTGGATCAGTGATCACTCAGAAAATAAATTCCGGGTTTCAACTAATAGATATCAGAAGTAAGTGCTAAATAGGTTCTCATCTAACTTTGAATGCTGAATTTCCCATCCCTTCCTCTTAGGAAACAGCAGACAGCGAACAGAGAGGTTCGTATTTCAAATATCTAAGCTAGCCTCTTCTCTTTCCTACTTCCTATTTCTTTAACCTTGGCAGCCTATTGATTTCTTATGAGTGTAGTTTCCTTATCTATAGAATAAGAATAGAAATTTACAGCACACGCAATGGTGATCGCTGCATTTTAAATGAGATATTGAATGTGAAGTTTTAGCATATTGCCTAGGACGTAACAGCTGCTTTGTTAAATAGAAGGTAAAAGCGTTCATCCATTTTCTTGAGACAAATTAGCAATACTTGGTTAGTGGGAGTAGTTAACTGCATTGTTTAAATCTTCAGAACAACAATAAGACACAACTGAGTGTCAAACAACTAACCAACCATTAAACAAACCATGGGAAATGTTGGTATACCCCAAGGTTCTCAGCTCTAAGTAATTCTACCTCATCTTCCTCTTTCTTTCTGTCCTCGTAGAAGGACATAACAAATAATATATGCTTACTTCCGAATTCAGGAATAAGACATGTCACCTTTATAGGTCATTTCAATTGACCTCTCTTTAGTCATAGTTAAAATAAATCAAGTGGACCAGACAATTTCTTCTGGCTCAATAGTCTATGATACTAGGAAATCAACACTCATTGTTCTTAAATAACCAAATCAAAAGTCATCCCAGTTAAAGATATTTAATCAAATGAAACTCAATAAATTCCATAATTTTAATGAGGAAAATACTAATATTCATTAAACACATAGGATGTACCGACATTGGGCAAAAAGCTGTGATATGAAATTTCAACCAATAGTTACACCCAATTAAAGTAAATTAACTAAGGAAAAACCGACTTTATGTTTCATTATATAAGATGGTGTTTTGGTCGTTAACTGGGAAAGTGGTATCTTTCTGTAATTTTGCAGAAAGTACCAGAGAGACTTTTGCATTAGGATGAATACTACCCTTCACTATTGAGGAGGAAACACGCTCTATTTCAGGAGCATGTTAGAAAAAAGACCACCTAATCTACCTACTCACAGTCTCATTCAGGCATTGATCTGCAAAGCTCAGACTTGGTCTTCCTCACCAGCAATTCCCCCAAATCAAAATATGTAGTGAGCAAGCATTCAAAATCTGTTAGCTCACTCACTAGCAAACCTCAAGAGTGAAAGCTGGGTCTCTCCTTTTTAAGCCTACTACCTAAATTCTCAATGTGTCATTCAACTGACTTAATAAATATGTACTGAAAATTTTCTTTGTGTCAGACCAGAATTATGTACTCTGGACATGAAAGGAGTAAAAAAATTAGGTCACTGACTTTGCAGACATTAAGATTATGGGTGGGAGACAGACATTAATCAAATATTCACATGCATGCATACAATACAGAGTTGCATGTATGCATACACATACCAACTACATTTGCCTCTAAGCTACTCTTACTCATGCTCTGGATTGGCAGCTAGGCTCTTCTTCTTTTCTTGTATTATGATCCTATTAGTTTTGCAAGCAGAAGGTACATTTTGGGGAGAAAGAACAGCTTGTGTGACATCTAAGCAGGAAGGAAATCATAGCGTTTAAATAGGCAATGGTAGGTGTGTCCAGAGACTAGCCACAGGAAAGCAGAGGAAGATAAGGTGAGCTTTGGAGGAGTGTGCAGGTCTAGGAGTACCATTTCCTGTAAGAACTTAAGATATTTTAAAATTATTTCAACCATTTTGTACTTGAAAAATTAAAGGTAAAATGAGAGGTCTATACCATGTTACTCCATTTAGTCATAAGAATATCTCTCCTGCTGGTCAAGGGCCAGTCTCCACCTTCGATACTTAGATACAAGATGACCTCAGCAAGCCTAATAATAGCATTATTAAAAAGAATGGCTGCCATTTATCAAAAATGCCTAAAGATCTGGGCTAAGTACTCCACATGCATCACATATTCATAGTACTTCATCTTCCATCCACACCATGAGGAAGGCAATATTTTTATCCTTAAGTGACAGATAAGGAAATGGAATTAAATATCTTGCTTGAGGTCAAACAACTGTTACTAAGGAATTGAACTACATCTCAATAAATCGCCTGTAAAATTCAAGAGTCCTCTGTGCTTTTTCACCTGTGCCTCACTCTTCGCATCTCAGTTCTCCATATCCATAGATCTTCTGCATGGATAAAGGAAGATCACAAATATGACAAGTACAGATATGTAGGAGGGTACTTTAAAAGATTCATAGAAACTGGGATTAAAATACATTTATTTTGGTGCAAAAGTGTCTGAAATCCACGCATATGAGTAGTTTTTAAAAACTCCTCGGAAAATGCATATTTTGAAAA
This sequence comes from Sylvilagus floridanus, assembly GCA_949820135.1. Taxonomy (NCBI): domain Eukaryota; kingdom Metazoa; phylum Chordata; class Mammalia; order Lagomorpha; family Leporidae; genus Sylvilagus; species Sylvilagus floridanus. The sequence continues at coordinate 58,962,255 of OX463235.1, forward strand.
ACAAGGGGGCTGGGCATTTAACCTATGGGTTAAGACACTAGTTAGGATGTATGCATCCCACATCCAAGTGCCTGGGTTAAGTACCAGCTTCACTCATGAATCACCTTCTTGTTAATATGTACCCTGGGAGGCAGCCTGTGAGGGTTCAAATAGTTGGCATTCTGCCCCACACAAGGAAGGACCAGACTGAGTTCCTAGTTCCTGGCTTTAGCTTGGCCCAGTCTTGGCAACTGTAGACATTTGGGGAGTAAACCAGGAGATGGGAGATCTTTTTCTGTCTGTCTGTCTGCCTCTCGAATGAAAGACTAAAACTTTAAAAGAAAAGAAAAACTATGTGTGGTTTTCAAAATATTTGCACTAAAATAAACCTAAATTTTAATTCAATCTTCCACAATGTTTTTGAAGTCACTTCATAGTAATAAAATATTTGAAAATTGAATTTCATGGAAATGAAAAGCTAACTTTCATTATACAGTGTTATTCTTGATTTGGCATGATATTGAAAGGTTTAGATAAAAGCACAGTAATGACAAAATTCACTTGATTTTGAAAAGAAACAAAACTCTGCTGCATTAATACAACAATTAAATGCAGATCTCATCTTTACGATATAATGTTTAAAACTTGAGAGATTTTTGAAAACATAAGGGAAGAGAAGTAGAAATAAAGGAGAAAGAAAATACACAAAGAGAAAACAATTAGATGGCAAAGAACTAAGGAAGAAGTCAACAATCACAAAGAACAAGGAGACACAGAAGTAAAAAGTGTCACTTTGCTCTATGCCTGAGTATCTGGGCATAAAGAGCCATAACAAACCACCCTGCTCATATCCTTTGTTTTAACTGAAGATCATGGGAACGACTATTGTTGCCAACAGTTTCTCCTTTCATTTATGGTTAAGCTGCCTCATTTGGTTTAATCAAAAAGTAGCATTGCATTGATCCTCTCCAACCCCAACCAGTTTTTTTTTTTTCACATTTCTAATGCACCATTTTTCTAGCCATGGTTCATAATACTTGTCAAATTAGCAATCCGAAAGCAACTGATCACACCCATAGTCATTTTAGTAACCAATGCCTAGAGTTTAGAGGCACAGGGTAAAGTCATTTGGCAAATTGCCTTGGATGACTTTATTTCTATTCTTATTGAAAAGGACTGATTTTTCTGGATGGTTTCCATATGTTGATATAAAAGAGGAAAATTGCATTAACAGTCTTAAAATGTAAATGACACCCAATCTATATTCTGAGCCATGGTCCTTAGGTCACTATTTTTAACTGCTTAGATATCATCCTGTCTGGGCTTCAAACTTGAATTTTTTTCTACATTAAACTCAGCATTTCCTTTGCTTCTTGTTACTTTCCATTCTCATATTTTTTTTTTTCTTCAATCGGACCCTATGTTTCTGCTTTCCAAAGTCAGAAATCTGGACTTTGTCTGATATGTTATTCTTCCCCATGTCATCCCATCATGTTAAAACTCACAGACAGATGCATCCTCTGGTGGTGCCCATGGAGAGAAAGGAAAGCCCACAAGAAATCAGCTACAACCTCTTGAAATTTGGAGCTGAAATCAGAGAGCCCCACTGCTTCTCTGTGGGACTAAGACTCTGAGGGATTGCATTCTGAATTGGATCTGTTGCCCTGAGCTCCATTGTACATGCATAAATAAACATGAGACACAGAGACACATACATCTATTAATAAGGACTCTTGTGGATGCAACAATTAACAGGCATCAGCTGGAAATAGTTCAGGCAGGAAGAGAAAATAAAGTGGAAGTTATTACGTGCATAAGGAGACATGGCATGGATCAAAAGCCTTGTGGGCTGAAATCAGGATATGAAAACAATCAGGATCCCAGAAGGGCTCCTTGACCATGCCTTTTCCTGATTTCTCTGTGATTATCTGCATATCTCCCTTCTTCTGCTCCTCAGGCTACATGCTGGGTGGATAATGGCACCCAAAAACTCCTATTGCTTCTACCAGTTATAAACATGGCCACTGCCCTTCAATTCCAATTCCTGTTTCCTGGGATGGGAAATCAGATTGCCTTCCACAAGCCAATGAGGTAGGAAACAAGAGTCATTTCCTGGAACCAAACCTGCTGGTAACCTCCACTGGTTGCCCCATGGATACAAGAAGATACTTCTTGAAAAGAACTGGCTTGTGATTGGAGTCCTTCTCCACAGTGTCTCACAACAAAGAAACGACAACAGAGCTGTTGCTGAAACCGGTCACTGTCAGAGGCAGTCACACTGAGCTGAAATAACATAACTAAAGGCTTCCTCTGCTCTCTCTTCACTCTGCACACCTCATCTATGTGACACTCTCACACTTGTTACTGCAGTCATCAGTCTAGAAACAGGAGTTGATGATTCGAAGGAATTTGGCCACAATCATCACCAAGCCTGTCCATACAGACGTCTGCCTGCAGAGCAAGCTCACCATCTTTCCTTTATCTGGAGGCAGGTTTCCAAGACCCCATAAAATGTACTACACTTTCCCAGTCCTCAACTCTCATCAAGCCTCAGTCTCACCACTATGAAAAGGCGGTAGCATGATTCTTGTCTGAGGCATAGACACAGCTCATTTCTAATCTCTACAGCAAATAGGTGATAATGAAGACCTTAAACAAAAGGAAGGATTTATTTAAAAATAAATATCCATATGTATGTGCCAAGAACCATGGGACCCTCTCACCCCAGGCAAATTAGCAAATTATCGCGAAACAACTCAATTAGGTAGAGACAGAAAAAAGGATCCATCAGAGTTTAATACTTCCATCAACAATATAAAGAAAATTTTGAAGAGTAGCTGCATGGTTGTTATTCCCTCCTTTAATTTATGGAGATTTTCCTGTTTTTCTTACATCTTCAATCCTATTGCCTTATTTTCAGAGTTTCTATCTTCTAGAGTACAAGCGTGTTTCTGTTTCCAGGAAACTTTCTGCCATGTGGAGTGAGGCAGCCTGGAGCGGGAAGCTTTCTGATAATGAAACACACAGCTAAGCAAGGCAGCTGCATGTGGCACATTAATCACTCCCCATGCTCTGGGAGAAGTGAGATACAATTATAAATCAGTTAATCCCCTCGTTCACTGGTAGTGAGGTGGGGAAACTGTTAATCAGCATCATAAACACATTTGGAAAGAGATTTCCAGAGGACAGCCCAAAGAGAACAGAGATAGGCAGATCAATTCAACAGGAAAATCTCTTATTTGTCACATCTGGAAGCACCCTGGTTAAGCCTTAATTAGATTGTGCAGTAAAAAAGATCTCATAAACAGAAATGGTGTTGAAGGCTAGGGAGGGAGCGCACGGCGGTTGAGTCAATGCAGTTGGCCATGCTCCAAGGATCAGAAAAAAGCTGTGAAGGAGGAACACAGAGGCTCCAAGTGTGGGACAGAAGCATTTGTGAATCTGCCACCTTTACTTACTCCACATTTCAGTAAAAAAGCAACACCAATCCAGATGTGTCTTTGCTTACCGTTGGGCTATGTCCTGAAAAACTCCTAAGTCGGAAATATTGTTAGTCACAACTACCGTGAATCTACAGGACAGTATAGCTTGTCAACCCAGCACACTGCAAGTTACTGGCTGTTGACCCTTCTAACTGCAACACTTGCTGGGAACTGGGGATCACCGTGGCTTCCTAGCATCACCAGAGAGGACTGTCACTAGTGGGGAAAAGATCAAAATTCAAAGTAGAGTTTCTACTGAACATCTATCACTTTGACACCATTGTGAAGCTGAAAACTTCTAAATTGAGCCATTGGGGACCATCTGTAATTTTAACAAAAGAAACTGAGATTCTCTGTTGCTGCACCCAAGATCTGAAGGGGCCGAGTTACTCAGACATGGACTCCCAGCTTTTGTTCCACCAGAGTTCCTTTCATGATTTTGCTCCATAAACACCATGTTTTACTTCACGGGCAGGAATTTGGCCTAGTGATTAAAATGCTAGTCGGATGCCCTTGTTCTGTATTCGAGTGCTTGCGTCAGTTCTGATTTGTAAGTCCAACTTCCTGCTAAAACAGATCCTAGCAGGCAGCAGTGATGGTGCAAGTGGTTGGACTCCTGCCACCTGCATGGGAGATCCTTACTGAGTTCTGGCTCCTGGCTTCGGCCCAGCCTAGACCTAGCCATCATAGGCATTTGTGTAATGAAACAGTAAATGAGAATGTTCTCTCTCACTCTGCTCCTCAAATAATTAAATAAATATTTTTAAAAAGTTAAATACAATAGAATCGATCTATTTACTAACTTTTCATTAAATGTATCAAAATGCTAACCTAAACTCTAGATTACTATGATATAATCAATGTAATCATCATCATATTGAAAGAATATCAGCCGATGCTGAATGATACAGCTTTTGAGTATAATCAAGAATACAACTGGACAACTTCAACTGGGTATTTTTAATATCCAAAAAAAAAAAGCTTAGGATACATACTACTATCTTTTTTATTCCAATCAAACTGTAGACTGGATGGAAGATGCTGTCCCAGGTGAACTTCAGGCTCCCTAAATATTTGTAGATTTGGGGCCCTAGATTCCACTCTAGTGTAATTTAAGGCATCTGAGAGCATCCTTCTTTATTGAATTTTTCCAGAAAAAAAAAAACACATCTGATGTTTCATAATATAAGTTATTCTTTGAGGCAAAGCACAATGAATCAAGTGTTTTGTTTCCCACCAAGAATGTCTTTTAGTATGGATAAGTAAAATACCTTGACCTGATGCCAGCGGCTTAGTCTCACTGGTCAGCCAACTCCCACCAGCAGGACCATGCTTTAGGAGAACAATGGAGTGAAAACCTCATATTTACCACTAGTAACAGATCAGAAGCTAACAGGAGCACTGTGCATAGTGTTTAATCATCTGCAGCTCCATGGTTGATGAGGTTTTGTATGGGTAAGGCCTTGGGCTTCTGATTGACTGCAAGCATCGCGTACAACTTGGGGTTTTCCTTCTTTAACTTGTTTTGCCTGTCCATGGTAAAGCTCATGTCTCCCTTAAAAGCTCTTTCACATCTGAGAATCATTAAACCTCTAATGTGTTTTAGAATAGACTGATAGTTGCAGGGATAACACTTCTAGAATACTGACACTCTAAGTACTTTACCCCCACTGGAACTGACCTCATCACGCTGAGTTTCTTGGCACAGAAGTTCATTTTCACTGAAATGGGTCCACATGACTGTTCTTAATGGCAGCTTCAACACAGGAGAGAAGTACAGCTGCCTTAATCAGCCATTGCTTCGAGTCCAAAGTATAAGGGACCTCCTGAGGCATCTTCATCCCCTTTCTACAACTCCTGAATATTCCCCAAATATTTCAGACAACCTAAATATCATTTGAGTGAAGGAACCATTTTTAATGAGTATTCATTTATTTATTTTCATCTACATGAAAGGCAGAGCAACAGAGAAAGAGTGCGAGAGAGAGAGGAAAAGACAGAGAATGAGATTCCATCAGTTGGTTCACTCCCCAAACGCCTGCAATAGCTGCGGCTGGGCCATGCTGAACCCCGGAGCCCAGAACTCCAACTTGGGTCTCCCACATGGGTAACAGGGAACCAAATATTTGAGCTATCATCTGCTGCCACCTGAGATGCACTAGCGAGGAGCTGATTCAGAAGACAAGATGCTGGGATGTGAACTGGTACTCAGATGTGGGATGCAACAGTCCAAGAGGTAGCATAAACCACTATACCCACCTCAAGGAAAGATTTTGCTAAGAAAATTATAAACTTTTAAACATTCAATTGAGTCCTGTAATAATTCCATGTTCATATTTTATTTATTTTTCGACAGGCAGAGTTAGACAGTGAGAGAGAGAGAAAGAGTGACAGGTCTTCCTTCCGTTGGTTCACCCTGCAAATAGCTGCTACGGCTCACACGCTGCACCGATCCGAAGCCAGGAGCCAGGTGCTTCCTCCTGGTCTCCCATGAGGATGCAGGGCCCAAGAACTTGGGTCATTCTCCACTGCCTTCCCGGGCCACAGCAGAGAGCTGGACTAGAAGAGGGGCAACTGGGACAGAATCCGGCACTCCAACCGGGACTAGAACCTGGGGTGCCAGCGCCACAGGCAGAGGATTAGCCAAGTGAGCCGTGGTGCCAGCCCTATGTTCATTTTTAAAGAAAAGTCTATTCTGTTGTTTTTCTGTAGGTCATTTATGTATTAAATTAAGAAACAATATGAATCTAGTCTTCCAAAGATCTTGAAGTTGATTATAATATCTTCCATGGCGAGCCACATATGTAAATAACCATGAAGTACATGAGGGCATGCTGATATGCAAGCTCTTAGAGAGAAGGGAGGGGCCATTTGCTCATTTCAGGGCTATGTACAGCCCCAGTAGTAGCTCAATAAGAATTAAATAACCATAATATGTTTGCATTTCCATTTGGCTCCTAGACTCAAAGAAGCTTGAATAAATGCTGGCATATTTTATACATGAGCTATGAGAGTGGGGAATACCCAGTGTCTGTCTCAGATAAAATCAGTTCCGGGTGAAATTGTGAGAAAAGTTGGTCCAATTCTCAAAATATTGAACATTGTATTGTTTTTTCCCATAAATGACTCATCTAATTCTTTTTAACATCCTTATGAGGTAAACACCAGAAAAGAATCATTAGTCCCAATGGCATTAGCTAGGAAGCTAAAAGGGGAAACTTGGTCATCAAATCCCATAGAAAATTTTCAGAGAGAACTTTCTATATGCTTTGTTCTCAGGACACTTTTTTATTGTTAATTCTTCCATTTAGTTATTTATAGCAAAGTGTCAGCAATCAAAGCAATAGAATCAAAAGGTAGATTCATCCAAGAGTACCAAATCGAAACTTCATGAACTTCACTTAGATGGGAAAATAAAATAGGAAAACAAATTTCTCCTTCAGCTATAGAAAGTGTGTGGGGGGAAAAATGGTTGGTGGGGACAGGGAAGGAAAATTAAGCACTCAGCAGTGTAATGCACATAGGTCACTGCTGAGGAGATGAACCTGGGAAGATGAAGACATCAAGTTCCCACACCTTTTGCCCCGCCCCTTTATCTCTGTGCTCCCAGATCCCTATCTCTCTCTGGTATCCAGTGTCATGGTAACCAACAGATCCACCTACTTGTCTAGCTGCCCACAGTCCTATTATGTGATGGTTTCTTTAGGGCCTCTTTTGTCTTTAGGCCCATTTAAGCAACAGGGGTCCTGGCTAGATGTGGCTGCTAGTGGATGGCTGTGTGGATGTGTGGCTGTATGTGGCTATGCATGGCTGTAATTACATGTCTCTGCTTGTGTGTCCTGCCACCATGGACACAAAGGCAGTTACCTCCGTGGTCCCACCTCTACTGGGGGCAAGTGGCAGTTCCTTGAGCATTTCTCACTGCCACTGTGAGTAAAGGAGAAACAACCCCACAAATGCTTCCGAGCTGTTCTCTGACCTGTTGGAATCCAGATCTGCTTGACCTGGGCATACAATCCTGGAGTCAGAAACAATGGTGTTCTAGCTTAGTCTCGGGTGCCTAAGAACTATTTGGTCCCATGCAAACTCTTTAACCCTCCTTTGCTTGTAACAAGTGAAATGGGGATGAGAACCAAAGCAGCACCTCCCAGGCATGGTGGGAAAATGGTGAGGATTAACTGAGATAATACACCTTTAACACTGCCAACTGTATAACACACATTTTACATGCAGTACTGGTAGTAATGTAAGTACTTTTAGAAATCAGTTATACATTTCCATGACAGACTTTGACAAATAAACTCCAACTAAATAGGCACCATCTGTGGGAGGAGAGCTGGCTTTCCATCTGCTGAATCATATAAGATGTGTATACTATTTACTGTTGGGCTCACTCTTCTGATCCCTGATAGTAGGTCAGTGAAAATTGTTGTTTATTTGTTTAAGGATAGTAGCAAAGACACCAAAGTTAAAGTTTGATCAGAATCCTTTTAAAATGCTATGGAAATGCCCTATGAGTTTATGCAAAATGAAGTCATTTATAAAAGCAAAACATGAATAAACTACCAAACACACATAAATTGCTCAATATGAAGGTAATCTAAAAACTGAAACATCAAAAGGAGGCCAAAGTTGTGAAAGGATGCCACGCTGAATGAAAAGTCTATCACTCTAACAATATAATGCTTTCATTTTTTCTACAGAAACTTCTACAATTTAAATGAATCAAGAATATTTTAATATTCTGTAGAGTACGCCATGGTAACTTAAATCCATCTGGCCCAATTCTTTGCTGATTCTGAGACTAACCAGAGCTCAGCCCCCCCCCCCCCCTTCTGGAATATTTGGAAGCAGCTTCCTTGCTCTCTGGCTCTCCTCTTGGTTCAGCTGGGCGGCACAGGTGCCTTTCGGTCTCAGCAGCTACCAATTAGCCACCTCCTAAGAGCTCAGCAGCTGGCCTACTTTCTAAAGAGACCAGACCATCTTCCACCACTGCCGTCTGTGTTAACTAGTGCTAAACATCTGACCACAATAACTGAAGGTTAAATAAACACATTTCCTTATTGGATTAAGTAAAATAAGGCTGCTTAATTCCAGCAGAATCTAGGAAGCTCACGCCCACAATCACGAAAAGTATGCGTGGCTTTAACTAATGGGCCAATTTTTAAATTTTCTCCTTGCCATGTGAATTTTCTCTGGATGCTTATGCTCATATCAGTAAGAACCTCTGTAGCAATTTTCTTTTATGTACTCTGCATTTTGTTCCACACTTAATTATGCCAGATAATAACTAGAAATACTGCCTGGAATTCAAATCACAGATCTGGAACAGAGATGTAACATTTGGAAATCCATCCCTTATCATATTTAGCCTAAGACTCAGGGACAGATTTCTCCCCTGAGCAGTTGGGATGTTCCAAGTATGTACTTCCTAACACTAGTAGGGAAATCCCATTCCAACTATGTACTTCCTAACACTAGTAGGGAAATCCCATTCCAACTATGTACTTCCTAACACTAGTAGGGAAATCCCATCTTTAGTTAATAAAGGCAAGACAAACACCTTTCCAAATTGAGGCAAGAGACTAGAACTCTCTAAGCTTTAGTGTCCTCTTTTGTACAATGATAATGAGACTCTTATTATGCACTTCATAAACTAACCTTATTAGGACTGTCATCAGGATTAAATGAGATGGTGTAGACAGAACACTTAGCAGAGTACCTGTTGAAGTGACAGAGTATTCAGTAAAGATTTGTAAGCAGGGGCTGGTGCTGTGGCACAGCAGTGGTAAGCCATTTCAAGTCCCAGCTGACCCACTTGCAATCCAGCTGCCTGCTAATGCACCTGGGAAAGCAGCAGCAGATGACCCAAGTGCTTGGGCCCCTGCACCCATATGGGAGACCCAGAAGAAGCTCCCGGCTCCTGGCTTCTGTCTGGCCCAGCCCTGGCCATTTTGGCCATTTGGAGAGTGAACCAGAATATGGAAGATCTCTCTCTCTCTCTCTCTCTCTCTCTCTCTCTAATTCGGCCTTTCAAATAAAATAAATACATCTTTTTGAGGTTTTTAAAAGATGTATTTATTTATTTGATAGGCCGAATTAGAGAGACAGAGAGAGAGAGAGAGAGAAACACAAAAAGAGGGTGATTTGCCATCCACAGGTTCTTTTCTTGAATGGCCAAAATGGCCAGGGCTGGGTCAGATAGAAGCCAGGAGCCAGGAGCTTCTTCTGGGTCTCCCACATGGGTGCAGGGGCCCAAGCACTTGGGCCATCTGCTGCTGCTTTCCTGGGTGCATTAGCAGGGAGATGGATTAGAAGTGCTGCTGCCAGAACTCCAACAGGCTCCCCTATGGGGTGTCAGAGCTGTAGGAGGTGGCTTTACCTACTACATCACAGCGCTGATCCCAAAATAAAAAAAAAATATATATAAACAGCACTAGCAGCATTACCACCTGGAAAACTAATGAGGCTGGAAAAACTCCTTGGAGGTCAAGTGATACTTATCAAAGCTGGAAACGCCCGTAGCTTTTAATGAACAGCTCCGCCTCCTGGTATCTATCCCAGAGAATTGATCTCATAGAAAACCCAAGAGGCATGCAAAAAATCATTACTAAGATATATTATCTGATAGAACCAAAAAAACTCACATAACTCAGACATGCATTATTGGCATAACTGTTAAACAATTAATATTATTCAATGTAATATTCTGGAACAGTGTAAAAGAATAAGGTATATATATATATACACCTTATATGGTATATATACATATATATTATATTAATACATATAAAATATTTATATGACCTTAATTGGGGAGGAAAAATGCAGGCTTAGATCAAACTGCAGTATGAAATAATCCATATCTATGGGACAAACCCACTAAGATACAATATATTTTCCCACATATATTCCTACATAGTGATTCACTGGAGCAGCACACGGTCCTATCCAATGCATGGAAGGCAGTCACAGATCATTAACAATGTCTATGGGAAAGAGGGTCCAGTCCTTCTGCTTAGGTGAAGCATTTCATGACTTTGTTTTCTCTGGCCCCTTCTGGGAACACACCTCATTTAGAGAAACACTGCAATGAAAGTGGAGAACGGTATGATGGGCATGTGAACTAACCAGTAAGATGCCTGCATCCGCTACTGCAGTACCAGAGCTCATACCTGGCTCTGCTCTTGACTCCACCTGTCAATGCAGCCTGTGGGAGGCAGCAGTGGCAGCTCAGGTTCTTGTGCTCCTGTCTCCCAGAGGAGACCTGTATTGCATTCCCAGCTGCTGGCTTCAGCCCTGACCTAGTCCAAGCCATTGTGGGGATTTGAGGAGTGCACTAGTAGAAGGGGTCTCTCTCATCTACTTCTATGTTCCTCTGCCTTGCAAATAAATACATTTTTAAAAAGTGGGCAAAGGATATTTCTGATGACTTTAGCACCAAGAGACAAGGAGGCCTAAAGTTAGGTCCATCTCTTGACATTTCAGTCACAAGAGCAATACTTCCCTATTAGGGAGTCCGTTTGAGTCCTATTTGTATTTTTCATCTGCAAATGAAACACACCCAAACTCCTACCTTAATTTTCCTTCAACTAAACCAACAATTTTTAAAGATTTTAGGCTTTATATTCAAACATAGATTTATATAAAAGACCAGTTACACAATAAAGGGAGAGTAGGCTGAGATCATACCTGCAACACTTCATTAGCCAACTGCTCTGGGTGCTGTGTTTCCAAAAGGGCTATCAGGGTAAGTATCTGTGTTTTTCTAGACAAACCACCTACACTGTCAGTGCCTTGATTTCTTCATCACGTATGGGAATAATAATACGTCCTCTCCACCTGTTAGGCTTTGATCAATCAGAAAATAACAGCTCTTAAGTCACTTTGGGAAAACGCAAATCTTTCCTAAATTAGAAATTGTTCCAGTTTCACATCTGAGTCCAGAATAAAAGTTCACTTAACTCTTGAATTTTTAAGATTTATTTATTTATTTGAAAGGCAGAGTCATAAAGAGGCAGAGGCAGAGAGAGAGAGAGAAAAAGAGAGAAAGAGACAAGTCTTTCTTCTACGAGTTCACTCCCCAAATGGCTGTAATGTAGCTGGGCTGATCGGAAGCCAGGAGCCAATAGCCTCCCGTGGGTCTCTCACAGGGGCCCCAGGACTTCAGCCATCCTCTACTGTTTTCCCAAGCCAAAGCAGAGAGCTGGATCAGAAGTGGGGCAGTCAGGACTTGTACTGGTACCTACATGGGATGCTGGCACCATAGGGCACAGGATTTACCAGATATACCACCGCGCCAGCCCAGGTTCACTTAACCTTAAAATGCACCATTTCAAGTAAGGAGATGGCAGTCTTCAACACTTTACGATGCTATCAGCCCCGGAGTATATCAAACCGTTAAACAAATTTCCTGTTAAAAAATGCTTGAAATAAACATAGCAAATAAAATAAACAAAATAAAATCAGACAGCCATGCTCTCCTGTTGTGGTTTACAACTTATATAAATCTTACTTTGTCTTTGAGTCTGCTGTAATCAATTCTGGTATTATGACGGGAAAAATTATCCAGGATCAACAAAACCTAGAACTAGGATGACAATAATAAAGGTAGCTCTCTGGAAGGAAAGAGCCTGACCTCTATCCAATTCCGAAACAAAAGCTTCAAGGTTCTCACGTCATCTAGACTTTTAGAAGAGTCTTGGCTAGAATCTAGAAGCTGCTGGCAATAAGTTTTTTCTCTTATACTCACTTGGATCTATTGGCAGAGAATACTTTCTGAGGCTGTTATCTTGGGTCCACGTAAATGTGGTGACACGGACAAACACCACCTGCCTTTGGCGGTATATGAAGAAATTTCCTAGTTAGCCCAGTCTTCCCCTTTACCAGTGGGAAGGGATGACTGAAGTACTAAATACAGACACAGCTGTGGTGGACAAAAACTCCATGTTGGAGATTCTGCAGGTATCCCAAAATAAAACTTGTTTGTTAAAATATTTGTCCTAGATTGCTCAACGTATCCCAAAGATAAGGCAGGCTTTTCATTCATTTCTCATCATCGGCTATCACCCTTCACAGATAGAATTAAATTCAGTAAAGAAATCTTTGTCAGCAGAGGAGAAAAAAAGAATTCTGTGAGACAAGCCTGTCTGACAGCAAGAAAACTATTTCCAGGGAAATAGGGAGACCTCTGAATCCTCACTCGTTAAAATATGAATTGGGCAGAGCTTGAGAGCATCTTAGAAGGGAAGATCCTTTCTCCACAGTTTCCATCCTCAGGGAGGGGGACTCAGGAATGGACCATTTAATCGATCTTTCTCTCACAGGTTTTCATTCAACCTACAGGTTTCATGTTGGAAGATAAAGCTTATCATGTCGGTTTTAACAGTTTAATAAATGCATGTTCTCCCTTGCTAGAGGAAGTGACACTCTTTCTGAGGTAAGGAGGGTGGAAATTCAAAGAGAAGCTGAGGATCATCAGCACCTGAGCCACAGCCTCACCTACACTGGGCCCCATGTGCACCACCCCAAATTCCACTTCCTTTCAGGCAGACCAGAGCGCAGGGTACCAAGTACAAATATCCAGTACAGCTGTAGGTAGTGTCCTACTGACGACTTTCAGTACAGTATAATGAAATCAGGATGGTGGACACTCCCAACTCCTATCATGCACCTGACACCAGGACATTTCTGATATTTCCAGAAAAGGGCAAGGAAGTGAGCAGTAGTCAAGCCCCACCCCATTCTCCATCCTTTTTGAATATTTAGCCTCACTCCAGACACCACCTACTATGCCTCTAGATCATATAAAAAGGCAACCCTGAACCTTACTGATTGTAGCTCACTCTTTCTGGAGCTTGCTCTTATTATTCCTTGAGTGTGTACTTTTGCTTTAAATAAATCTTGCTCTTCTATGTCTTTTTCTATGTCTTGTTCTTGAATTCCTTTTTGTGATGGAAATAAGAAACCTGACCTAGTACACGAAAATAGGAAATAGCTGCACTGAGTTTATAGGAAGAACAACTCTCCAGCAAACTAAGCAATAAAGTCTTTCTTAATTTCTTTAAAATTATTTAGTAAGTTGATGAATCTTTTTTAGCACTCACTGTGGTAGCCATCTTCTCTTCAGGGGTTCCCCAAATTTGCCAAGTACCCAATTTATTCATTGCCTTCAACTATTCTAAGATATCAAGGCCTTCAAGCTAAACCCCTACTGTGAAATTCTGGTTCCATTTTTATTTGTTCAGCCTCATGTTTCACCACCACCAGCTAATTTGGCCGAAGCTTTTCTGTTAAAAAAAAAAAATCAAAAACAAAAAAACTGATTGCCATGCTCAGTGAGTTGGTGTTTAAAGGCGGGATTTGATGATTCATGTCTACCTAACTCTGGACTAAAACCCTCCAGGAAGGAAGGTCTGTGTCTTTGGGTTGATAAATACTCATTGAACTCAAGTAAACAGAAGCTCCAAGAGCCCTGCCCAGTTTACTTTCGGGTGCTTGGTGAGGACACCTGCACTAGCATGAGTTCCATGAAAGTCTGCATTCAACGGCTTGTCCATTTTTGTATTCTCCAAGCTGAGCACTCACATTCTCATGGCAGGCTCCCCACTTCTACACCAACAGGTCACCCACAACAGTGAGCACTGCTGTTTGCTTTCTATTTGCCACCTTGCTGAAAAAATAACATACCTGTGATGGAGAACTGTCTACAATGAAATCAAGAAATACTCATTTTTAACCATTTAGTTTCAGTATCTTTCTGGTGATTTTCATCTTGCTTGATAACCACAATATTATTTAATTCAATATATGCCTCATCATTTGCTACTTGAAGAGAGGTGAGAAGAGGGTGGAAAATATGAAACAGCAGTGAGGGGGAGAGAGATCAATACACACTGAGGGGCCGGCGCCGAGGCTTACTTGGTTAATCCTCTGCCTGTGGTACCAGCATCCCATATGGGCACCGGGTCCTAGTCCTGGTTGCTCCTCTTCCAGTCCAGCTCTCTACTGTGGCCTGGGAAGGCAGTGGAAGATGGCCAAGGTGCTTGGGCCCCTGCACCCACATGGGAGACTGGGAGTAAGCACCTCGCTCATGGCTTCAGATTGACATAGCTCTGGCCGTAGCGGCCATTTAGGGGGTGAACCAACAGAAGAAAGACCTTTCTCTCTGTCTCTCTTTCTCACTGTCTAACTCTATCTGCCAAATAAATTTTTTAAAAAGAAGATATCCTGAATGATTAACACTGGCTAAAGTTTGTGATTAGCCTTTGAAATTGAAAACATAAATACACACATACATATAGACCAAAATAAATACACAAATAAATATTCCTTGTTTTTGAAAAAGAAAAAAAAAACTAAGCATTATAATTTGGTTTTTTTTTCTTTTTTTTTTTTTTTTTACTAAAATGGGAAAAGATTTACATTGTATATCAACCATCCAGACAAGATTTGATCCAGTCATAGTTTCTCATAGAGTTCATTTCACTTCAACAGGTTTCCCCTTTGGTGTTCAGTTAGTCGTCGCCAATCAGGGAAAACAAATGATATTTGTCTTTTTGGGACTGGCTTAATTCACTTAGCATGATATTTTCCAGATTCCACCATTTTGTTGCAAATGACCGGATTTCATTGTTTTTAACTGCTGTATAGTATTCTGTAGAGTACATGTCCCATAATTTCTTAAAGAAATTAAGCATTATAATTTGTAAAATAAACAAATAACAAGTAGGCTCTACTTTAAAGAAATGATCCTTGGGGCTGGTACTGTTGTATAGCTGGTAATGCCATAGCCCACAATGCCAGCATTCCATAAGTCTACCAATTTGAGTCCCTGCTGCTCCACTTCCAATCCAGCTCCCTGCTAGTATCCTGGGAAAAGCAACGGAGAATGGCCTAAGTGGGC
The DNA here is from genome assembly GCA_949820135.1 of Sylvilagus floridanus. Classification (NCBI taxonomy): domain Eukaryota; kingdom Metazoa; phylum Chordata; class Mammalia; order Lagomorpha; family Leporidae; genus Sylvilagus; species Sylvilagus floridanus. The sequence goes on from OX463235.1 coordinate 58,977,621, forward strand.
CCCTGACCCATATGGGAGACCTGGACAAAGCTCCTGGCTTCCGCATGGCTCCGTTCTGGTTGTTGTCATCATCTGGATAGTAAAGCAGCAGATGGAAGATCTCTCTCTGCGTGTCTCTCCTGCTCTCTTTCTGTAACTTTGACTTTCAAATAAATAAATCTTTATAAAAAACAAAGAAATGACCCCTATAATTTGTAGGAGAAACCTGGCAGCTAAACAGATGCAACAGTGTATCATAGATGCTGTATAAGATCTATGGGAAGGCACAAAGTAAGAGAGGCCAATTTTACACCCAGAGTTCAGTGCAACCTTAACAGAAGCAGTGACATTGGTGCGAGTATTTAGGAACGCGACTGAAACTAACACACCCATGTAAGAAGGAGAATTTAGGTCCAAAGAGAAGAACAAGCCTTCAGCATGGTTAGGGATTAGGACATCATGTTTTGAGGTGTGCAAGACCTCCGGAGGAGCCAGATCTCCTGGGAGGAGGAGCCCAATCATACATTTGTTTTGCTATAACGTCTTTAAAGACTTACAGGTCACAGACATTGACAATCTGATCTCAAATGCCTGCGGTATTAGGAAACTGAATTTTAATTGAATCTGGTGGTTCTCATGGAGATACTCTGAAGTCAATATTTTCCTAAGCTTACTGAAAATAGGAAATTGCAGCTGCCACTACTGACCAGGATGAAAAGGTCAGTAAAATGAATCTGACCTTTCCCCATATCCCTGCTGTACAAATGGGAGGCATTTTCAAAGCACGCAATATCTGACTTGAAGTCCATATTCGCAGAGTCTTATGGGGCATGGACAACTGTGGGCCCAGCCATGCATCCTGGTTTTCAATTCAGATTATCACCAGTTCTGCACAGAAAACAGAAAGGGTGAACCTACCTGTTAGGCACAGTACCGGGAGTGCCTAAGGCTCACAATACCTTTAGGAGACCATGTCAATATTTTACCTGAAAATCTGAAGAAAAAAGTTACGATTGAGAAAAATGTTTAAAGAAATAATATATTTGTCTCCCTGTCAATAGCTTCATATATTTTCATACATTTTTATGGAGAAACAGGGCCTCAAGGCAAAGGGGCATAGGATCTACAAGAGTCAACATGCAGCCAAGGCAAGAGAGAGCACACAGAGAAATTAAAACCCTTTACACTGGGCTTCAACAGTGGACATTTCTTGCATGTCAGTGTGTGGGAAAGGAGACGTTCCCACATCAACAACAAGGAAAGGATCTGAAAAGAGGGAGAATCTGATTCCAGAGGGGAGATCATTTGGCATTCTAAATTCCTATATTAATGGTTGGGATTCAAAATCCTTCCAGAAAATGCAATCTTTAATTAGGACCAGACTCCTCTGAGGACTCACAATGCTCTAGGTCTATCATTTCGAGTAGAAGATGTAAGAAAGATAAAGAAAAAAGAAAGATTCATGTCTCTCAAACTGTCCCTAACACGTCGTGGTGACTACAGATTTGGATTTCACAAGGTTTCCGGGAAAGGGCCATCTGGAATACAATTTTATTTTAGGTAGACCCAGATGTCAATAGAATAAGCAAGTGAAAACAAAACACAACTGCTGTAGGTGATGTCAGTAAACTTATATAATATTGTGCAACTCTTCATTCTGAGATGGTCTATTTCATTACTGTAACTCTTATTTTTTTATTTTTAAAAATATTTATTAATTTGAAAGAGTAACAGAGAGAGGGAGAGACAGAGATAGAGAGATCTTCTACCCACTAGTTCACTTTCCAAAAGGCTGCAATGGACCAGGTTAGGCAAGGCCAAAGCCAGGAGTCTGAAGCTTGGGCCCGAACACTTGGACCATCTTCTACTGTTTTCCCAGGCACATTGGCAAGGAGTTGGATCAGAAGTGAAGCAACTGGGACATGAAGCAGTGCCCTTATGGGATGCAAGTGTCACAGATGGTGGATTAACCCACTGTGCCACAGCACTGGCCCTTGTAACCCTTATCAACTCACCTTTTGGCCTGAAACCTTATTGTTGAGATCTTGAATTTTACGTAATGAAAATGTATTATTTTTCTCATTAAAAATGCTTGTTTCTCGAAGGTTGCTCTTACATTCAAACAACTCACTCTGGCAACTGAAGCCCTTCAATACTTGGCTGCAATCTAAAACTACACTGCTCTGCCAATCAGATGCTTCTCTTTCACTGCACTCTCGCCAAAACGGACCATTTATTATTTCAGTGCACGGCCCAGAGTCTTCTCCCTAATCACCTCCACCTGTCTCCACTATCCCTCTTCTAGGAAGCCTTCAAATCCTGCTACCTGGATGGGGCCTTTTCCTCTCCTAAGGCCTTTTAATACCATTCTGTACTCCTCTTGCTGGCTCAATCATTTTCAACATTGTGTTTCAGTTATTATCATATATTCCCTATCTCCATTAGCAAACTAAACATGAATTACAGAGAGTGGCTTTAGTCCAAAGAAGTGATGTTCAGCAATGCCCACTAACCTCCTCTTTAACAAATGCAAATAACTTTGGCATTATCATCTCACTGTCTTTCTACCTATTGTATCTATCTTTTCTTCAAAGCACTGGACACCACTTGAAAACTTATACTCTATATGTTTTTGTAAATGTGTGTTGCAGTCAGGGTGTAACCTCCATGATTTCAAGAGCTTGCTGTTTCATTTACTATTGTATCCTCAGTGCCTACAGCTTTCCTGGGATGCTATATTTGCAAAGCAATGAATAACTGATAAGTACTTATAAATAAGTATTTTATAGGATATGTGAAGACAAGACACTTTAGGATTGCGCTGTCTCCTTTATGCAAGCTTAGTTAACCATAACTTTTTACACCTACTTACATTGGAGGTGAGAACACTCTCTGGATGACGTGGAAAAGTAATCTATACTTCTATACCAAGGTTAAAGGAAAAGCCATGCAAGTACACACTAGCAAACAGAGTTAGCTTTCATGTAGGAGTTGTTTTGATGAGGCCAGCAGCTAACGACAAGAGCAGTGAACTGAGTTTGAGAACCCTAAGTCAAGGAATATTAAAAATGGAGAAAAAGTAACAGAAATCCTGATTAGATTACTGTCTTATTTAACCCGGTAAAGATCAGCTACTTTAGGCACTTTAGAAGTCTGTGGGTCTAGAGATTCTTAGTGTGCAGATCCACCCAGAGAAAAACAGGAGGAATTATAAAGTACACTCCCATAAAGCCTGTGATAACGAAAGGACACACACAGCTGGGAATCCACGAGACCAGGAGTCAGCACAGCAAAGGAATTTCCATTCATGGACTGAACAACAGCCTCCCGAGTGTCTACTTGTGTCAGAGATGAATTGCACGAAAGCTACAATCCACAGCGTCAATGAACTGTCCTCTCCTCGAGTCCTTCTTGGCACACAGAGTATGGACAACGGGATGAGTGAGATGAAGATACTGAGGTCAAGGGGGTATGGCTGAGAGAAGGGCAGGAGATAGGCGCCCCAGGGCAGGCGGCAAGCTCTTCTGGTTGAACCATAAACTTCAGTCATCGAAGCAAATATTCTGCCTTTGACACATCTGGCTTTGGGCCTGCGGTGAGTTAAGTGCTAAAACTTAGTCATTTGTACATTTATATTGATAGGAAACTCCATCTTCGATAACATGAGAAAACTTTCTTCTTTGTTTTTTTGCTAAGCATTGAAGTTTATCTTTAATGTATTATTCAAGTTGGGGCAATGATTAATTAATCAGAACCCTTTTGTACTGGGAGAATAGAAGTAGGCTCTCGACTAAATAACACCAGATGCTCCAAGTTACACTCTGTCAAGAGGATGACAGTGTCAAACATTATTATTAATTATGCAGTAAAAATTATAAGAATGCAGAGAGGAATGTAGATTTTTAGGAATAGAACATTTTCTAGTACCTAGGGCATATATATTATGATGCTAAAATTTAATGTGTTAAGAAGTAATAATCAATAAACAAATACAAGATAAACAAATACAGTTTAAGATTCTGGCTTTAGGCCCATTTAATAACGGATATCAGAATATAAAATTGACTTGTTTTTCCCTGAGAATACATGCACATCCCTAGAGTTTCAAGGAACCTGGCCCACTAATGCATGATCCTGAAGGAAGAGTTCTAATCAACCAGAAACTATATCTCTGCCTGTGGCACCGGTACTCCAGGTTCTAGTCCCAGTTGGGGCGCCAGTTCTGTCCCGGTTGCCCCTCTTCCAGTCCAGCTCTCTGATGTGACCCGGGAGGGCAGTGGAGGATGGCCCAAGGTCTTGGGCCCTGCACCCGCATGGGAGATCAGGAGGATGCACCTGGCTCCTGGCTTCAGATCGGCGCAGCGCCAGCCATAGCAGCCACTTGGGGGATGAACTAACGGAAAAAGGAAGACCTTTCTCTCTGTCTCTCTCTCACTGTCTAACTCTGCCTTTCAAAAATTAAAAATAAAAAAAATAAAATAAAAAAAAACCAACCTAACGCAGAGATTCAACCAAACACACACACTTCTTAATCGATCTTTCTGATTTGTAAATATTGGTGGATTTGTCTCAATAGCTGATGCTTACACATAAGAGTCAGCTTCCTTTCTTTTTCATTCTTCTCCTTACCATCCAGGACTGACAGGCTTTTAGAGAAAATGGTCACTTATAAACATTTGACAGTGAAAATCAGATGCAAGAAATGAATCAATCAAATATGAACAGGAACGCAGGCTTCAGTCAAAAGGAAAATTCCTTTCCCCACTCATCAGAGGCTCCTTCCTCTTAGGAGGAGACTCTAAGACACTCAGTTCTGATTTTGAAGGATGTATTTTGATTGTAGAGCAGTTGAATAGAAGCCCTGGGATAGGAAAACACTGCATTTAGGCTGCACTTCAGAACCATGTAGCCCTGCTAAAAGGAGGTACCATCTGGCTTCAGTGGAACCTCTCCTCAAAACTCAACTCCAGATAGAACTCAACTTGCCAAGAGTTCATCTCGTCAACAGCTGAACCAAAGCTCCTGTGGGTATCCAAGACATGGACCAACAGACAGCTCGGTCTATTTTTACAGTTCAGGCGAAATGTGCCTGGGCGTTTCTTTTTCGGAACCAAAAGCATTACCCAAGATTACTTAAGGAATGCACTTGTATAAAAGCACTTACAGGCTACAAAGTAAGGCTGTATTGTGCCACAGCAGAGAGGGGCGGACTATCCCATTGCTCAGCCATCATTCTTCTTTCCACATTTTTACAGCAGTCTGAATATGTCTTACTTATTCATTCATACATCCTTTACATTTTTCACTCAGCAAATAATTTAATACATAATATGTGAAAGTTGGTGTAAAATAAAGCTCCTTTCTTCCTTTCTCTCCCTACTTTATTTTTTATGTACTCCCTTCTTTTTTTTCCCCTTCTTTCCTTCTACAAGCAACAAAACACCTGCTCATGATCAAGCACTCTCTCGTATATATAGGAGAGAGCAAGAAAATCTAGGACACTGTTCTCAAAGAGCTTAATGTTTAATACACAACAGGATAATAGTAAATAGAAATAATGAATAAAAATTTCAAATTTCACAGTCATATGTTTTGAGGATAACAAAGCAAAGTACTATGATTAAGATTGCCTGAAATTGATGTACTATATTAGATCTGTCCAAGAAGCTGAAATTTAACCAGTAATGAAAATATCTGGTGGATGAGAAACTGCTTAGGCCCTGAGCAGAAAGCCATCTGGGCATGTTGAACATGCAGAAAGCTCAGAGTGTGGCTACAATACTGAATAGGAACTTGCAAAAAACATCAGAGTTAAGCGCAGAGGATTTCAATGGATTTATAGTAGTCAACACCATGGGATACATGGCACAAGGTTCTTCATTAAACACCCAGGCATGCACCTAGACACGTAACAGATACTACAGTGTCTCAGGGATTCCTTGAGGTCCATCTATCTGTTAGCTGAAGATTCAGACAGTTTCTCCAGTGAAAGATACAGTGACTTTTAGTATTACAATGCTATTCCTAAAATGACTGAACCAACTGATATTGCGTTGCATATCTGTGCCAACTATTTTCATTTAATACTTATATCAAATATTTATTAATTTAATATTTACAAAAGAAAAACTGTGAATCTCAGAGATGCAATGTGTTGCTCAAGACAGGCTAATTCATGAAAGGTCCAGAATTCGAACACAATTCTTTGGATGCTAATCCTGTCTTGTCACTATCCTCTCCCTGATTTAGGATCAAAGGAAATTGTTGCCACAGACTTTCTAGTGACAGTAGTCATTTCTGTGCCCACCCCTCCTTGGTCTTATGAATGCTGAATTACTGTACAATTCATCCTAATTTGACTTTTACATTCAGGCCTCTGCTTATATTGTATCCTTTGTTATTTGTGCTTCAATTGTTGCTTCCCACTCCTAACAATTTGGAATCCAGTGTCATGTGCAGGTTTCCTCGGCAAGCTGCTTATCACAGCTCCTCCAGGTCATTAATGGAGCTATTAAATAAGTCTGGTCTCAGACGTCCCTGTGGAGACCTGCTGCTTCCCTAGGAAAGACTCATTTATCATGTCTCAGCAGCAGAAATCGATGGACAGCAACAGACATAGATATTGGCCAAATCAAGAATCATTTTCAGATTTCAAAATTGTTCAATCAGTTACATCCCAGGAAACCACGCTTTGACAGGAAGGACTCATTGTTTCCAAGGAAGAAACCATGTAATTTACCAGTCCACCAGGTAGTTTTTGAGAGAGATATGGTTGCTAACCTGACAACAGAAATAGGTTGAAACCCTACAGAATAAACCACCTTACTTCTGTGCATCTTCAGATTCAATTATCATTTACCTCAGTACCCACTGCTTGGCAGGTGCAATTGCTATATCATATCTTCAAAGGAGAATGAAAAGTTGCAGTTTAAATTCCAGGATCCACACGATTCCATTTTTGTTATATGCCATGACTTCATTTTCAATTTTACATTATGAAATCCTGCCATTGGCAAAAGCATGAATTGAACCAGAAGACATGTTAAATAGAATAATCCAGGCAAAGAAACACAAATATCACATGTTCTTACCCATATGTATAATATTAAAATGTTGATGTTAAATAAGTTGAGATTAGAACAGTGGTTATCACAGGCTGAGGACATAAAGGGGAGAGTGAGGGGGGAATGTTTGGTAAACGTGTACTAAGTTATGGCCAGGTTAAATAAACTATGATGTTCATGGGGCCGGCACCGTGGCTCACTTGGTTAATCCTCCACCTGCGGCACTGGTATCCCATATGGGCGCTGGTTCTAGTCCCGGTTGCTCCTCTTCCAGTCCAGCTCTCTGCTGTGGCCCAGGAGGGCAGCACAGGATGCCCAGGTGCTTGGGCCCCTGCACCTGCATGGGAGACCAGGACGAAGACCTGGCTCCTGGCTTCAGATCGGCACAGCACTGGCCGTAGAGGCCATTTGGGGGGTGAACCAAAGGAAGGAAGACCTTCCTCTCTGTCTCTCTCTCACTGTCTATAACTCTGTCAAAAAAAAAAAAAAAAAACCTATGATGTTCTATTGAACAGTAGGGTAACTATGGATAAGGAGGTACTGTATATTTCTAAAAACCTAAAAGAAAGTATTTGAATTATTGTACAAAAAAGTTGCAAATATTTGAGGATATAGGTGTACTTACCCTAATTTGAACATTGTACAATGTATATCTATATTGAAGTATCACCTGGTACACCATGAGTATGTACAACATTTATATGTCAATTAAATAAATGAGAAAAATGTCTAGCTTCCATGGTCACAGAAGCACTTTCAAAACAATGGTATTACAGAATTATTACAATTTCCATCATCTTCTAACTTACCCCTGTGAAGACTTTCCTGCTGCCTGTCAACTTCTTTCCTTTCATGGGCATTTTTTTTTTCATTGAAGCATTTAGATTATATTCAAGTAAAACAGACCCTTGTTAGACCATTAGTGACTTCAGTATTTGTACCACATTATCTTTCCTTTCTCCTTGAATTCTACAGAAAACTCCCATCAAACAAAGGAACACTGGCCCCTCTTCTCAGCAGTTTCACTGAAAGTCATGTGGCTCACCATTATTGCAGGGATAAATCGGTACCCAGCCAGATGTCATCTGCCTCTGAGTGCAGGAAAGTCATGAGTCAATGACATATCTAATGTGTGAGTACATTTTATATCTGTAAATTAAAAGCTTACAGGAAAAACCATTGCTTTTCCCTCATGTAAAACCACTCACTCACTCACTCACTCAACTGCTTAAGAAACCCTGTACCCAGTCAAATTCTGCTTTCTGCACTCTTTAATTGGGATTTCCACTAGCAGAGAGGCATTAGCCTGCCTAAATATGGACACTTAAATTAAAAATATGCATGCTTACTAGGGAATCCATTCACAAGTTTATGATTTATTATATTGAAATAAGAACAGCTTTTAGCAGGCTTTTTGTCATCACTGGAAATCTTCAATTTTAAAAAGAAATCACATCACTTTTTTCTGTAGGTAAATGAAGTTCAACAAAGGGTTAAGTAGTTGTTTGTGAACTGTAGAATGAGTCAAACTTGAATATTTACTCCGTGTCAGTTTGTATATCTTCTTGAATAAGAAAAGATGTTTTAGTCCATTGAAAAAGTGACTCCAACTGGAGAAGAGGGTTGACTTATGATTTTGAAAAGCCATAATATTTGAAACTCACCCATGCATGGCAATACAAATTTCTCCTACTGAGTTGACTGAAAGTACTTGAAAAAATCTGCCTTGGGCAAAAGAAAAGGCAAATCAAATGATTCAAAGAGGCTTCATTAAAAATGCAAATGAACAGAAATGATGATGTCTCATACAGATACTGGTTTCTTATCTTCACTTCTAGGGTGTGTAAGAGCTTCTTCAGTATATACATTCACCTCCTGCTGCAGGCTCCTAACTTGCATTTCTGAAAAGCTTGTACCTCTTTGACAAAGTCCATTTCTGTACAGAGCTCCTATGGGTGCAATTATCATTTAAGTTAGTACTTCTCAATTTTCAATGCACTCTGGAATTCCTTAAGGGTATTAAAGAATGCTGATACATGGTACCTACCCCAAACAGATTCAGATTTAATTGATCAGGAGTGAGACTCGGTTTTCAGAATTGGCAAAAGCTCCCTACTAGGAAATGGAAACCTTCACAATAGGTAGGATTCAAGTGGAATTGTGAACAAGAAAATAAATATTTTTAACTTTACTGTTTTCCCTGTGAAAGGTGGTAAGGACACAATTATAAGTGAAACAGCTATGGATCCTGGAACAATGCAGAATTCTAACAGCAGTAACTCTTGTTAAAGAAAAGGTGCATGGTGCTGTGGCCATTGTCCTGGAGGTTTTTCTGGGGGCATTTCCTCAGGAAGAATCAGCTGAGATATTGAGAAGAAATGAATCCTCTGAAGTGAGGATTCCAGGCAGCTGGATCAGCATAATTTATCACTTGCGTGACAGAAAAGTGTTGGGCAGGTTTGGTGGACAGAAAGATAGACTGGTTGAAGCTGAATGAAAAAGGGAGAGATTTTAACTGGGAGGCAGGGGTAACCAGGAAACTGTCACCACCAGTGCTTTGCTGAAAGAGTAATTTGACAGCTTATGGTAGGGAGTTAACCGGTCGGCTAAATGCTGAGAACTCTTCTCCCTCAGACGTTTGTTAATCAATACCGAAGCAGTCACTGTAGGGCACAGCTATAGGCACTGACCAGACTGAGTTCTGAGTTCTCAGACTCATCCCAATATTTATTTCCTGACTAATTTGAGAGAATTATTTACCATCTCTTTGCTGTATATATAAAATTCAGTATCCGGTGGATATCCTGTAGGGTTACAAGGTGAAGATCATAACTGATGAGCATGGTTATTAATAAGATTTCCTTAGTGTTAGCTACTCTTACCAGGACTGAAATCAACTAGCAGGTAGTCCAGGGACACACAATAAACACAGCTACCTGATCCAACAAAGAATGCACTGGGGACTACAGGGAGCTGAAAGAAAATGCTGTGTGAACACAGAGAGAAAGAGGATTAATTCTGAATCATTGCAATAGAGGAAACTTCATGGGGAGAGAAGATGTCTGAGAGAAACACTGAACAGTCAGCAGCAACACCTTCCTGTTCTCATTTATTTGTCCTGTATCGCCAACTCTTTCATCTCTATTACTTTTGGGTCCTAAACAACACTAAAATACTTAATAACAAAACTTAGGCAAAATAACAATAATAACAAAATAGACAAAACTTAGATGAGAAGAAGGTATCTGGTATAGGAAAAATGCAGACCAAGCAGGGTGACAGGAGACTAGGCAAACAACACATTTCTAATTAACACCTGGAGTTGCTCATAGTTGCTTCAGATAATAACAGGATACCCTAGTCTGCTGAGAGCACAGCCTACCTCAACCTGGCCCATGTCGGGACAGAAAGAAGCAGAAATATTCTGTTCATAAGAGCTACTGTCACAGCCAGTCCGTAACTACCTTCTCTGTTCTGAAGGCTGACGTTGCCTGAGATGGCTTTGAGAGTTGATCCTTTTTTTTCACAACCCTCTTTAAGAATTTGAGCTGTCATGCAGAAACAAACAAACAAAAAAGATATTTAATTTGAGAACCCCATAGTTTCTTTATTACATTTGGCAGAAAAAAAGTGAAAGGCTATAGAATGAGCTCCTTGTAGACACTGGTTCTCCTGAGGGCTTTAATCATGATAAACACCCCATGGGCCATTATTACAAATGCACTCAGGAATGAGAAAGAACCTCATCAAAGAGACTAGATAAAGTGATGAACTTGCATAGTTCAGTGAGCTGAGCAATGGGCCACGACTCCAGAGACTCCAAACCACCACTTCTTCCTGAAAGGAAAAGTCACTCGTAGAACTCTGCTCACTTGGCTCATTAGGAAAGCCTGCAGCATGACTACAGACCATCCCCTTGCAGGGTGACCAGAAGGAGAGCTATGGACCACCACTCTCCAAGACACACATACCAGGGATCTTGCAAAAATTCATGGAAAAGGCATGAAATAGATTGAATGTTATGAAATGAATGAATGCTATGAAAAACCTTCATGGACTTCAAAACATTTTGCATCCAAATAAACATCTTTTAATTCCATTTTCCAACAAGCTCAAATACATTTGTATAATGTCCTTTCTTCCACTGAGATTTTCTTTTAATTTTAATTGTTCTCTCCCAATTTTAGGAAAGAGAACAACATGCCAGGTATTCTAGTGACAAACTTCACTTGGCAGAAGAAAGTAGCTGATGATGGGAAAACTATTTTATGATTAGTACACAGCCATTGATATCTAATTCAAAGTTTACACAAAGTTAAAATGCTTCTCTTTTATTTCAACTCATTTATAGATGGCAACAGTCAAAAGGACAAGAACTGGAGTAAATAAATTAATCAAATTCATGGATCCAACAGTAAAGTTCACTCTCTGCTCCCAAAAACTTCTTCCAGGGCAGAGAGAAAATGGAAATTGTGACTCAAATTTTGCTACAGTTTCAGAGTAAATACCCTTAGCCTAATAATGTAGAGGAGGCTCATGTCATCAAAAACCCGTAATTAATCGACATTCCTGCAAGAGGACATTTTAAATTAAATTGATTTATATTTTCCATGTATGCTCTTTCTGTCCATGTCTCTTTCGCCATGCCTTGGGTGGCTTTCATTTCAACAAGGTCTTCCTTGGCAGTGCTAGCATCCAGTCTCCCCTTCCCAAATTCTCATTTGCTTGGCCACTGACTTTTCCTTGTTCTAAGTATCAGGGGTAAAACTGTCAAAGAACATGATTGAGAAATACAGAGAAATGAAGAACATTCCAGCAGAACACAAAAGTCAGTGGAAGGATGAAGGCAGCATTGATTATTCTTAACTAATCAGTAAATTACCAGGTTATTAAAAAGATGTATCCCCAGAAAAAAAATAGCTCATAAAATGAATTTCTGGAATACAAACCTTGTTTTCAAATACCAAATGTATTTTTCAAATACCACCAAACATACAATTCAATAAATATTTAGTGCAGAGAGAAAGGGGTAAATGATGGCCTGTCCTGTATATGCCTGGAACTATAAAATGTTACCAGTCTCTGCCTCTTAGAAATCATCTCTCCAAATCAGAGACTCATCCCTCCCACTATGTCTCTTCTCCAGTGAGGGCCCAACTGAACTGAGCTACTAAACTGAAAAAAAAGTAATTCTTTCTTAATGCTTAACTAGAGTCAGGCACAAAGCTTCCACCCGGGAGCTATCACTATGTCTCCTCTCTCATCTGTCCTCCTTCTGTGTCCCTTCCACTCTGTCTAAATCTGGGTTCTTACAACGCCTAACAGAACTAAGCTGCAGCATCTTAATTTGCTGACAGAGTCCACCATTTAACAAAGGGAAATCAGAAAAATATTGAAATGTGACAATATTTGTTTTCAATTTGGAAATTCCAAATCCAAAAAGTCATTTCATTTTACAATTTTGTACTTGCATGAAACACAAAAGTAGAAGTCTATGAAATCAACATGCCACTATCAATTCTTTCCTCTTAATCAGAATTGCAATTTGGAATGAGAACTCTACATCAAAGGAAACAACAGATTACATCCCTTGTTGTTGAATTAATTAATTAGTTTTACTGTACTTCCTCAATAATCTAGAACAATCATTTGCTAAGCAGATACACCTCAGGCATCTTCCATCAGTCAGAGTCCCAGAATTCACATTTAGCACACTTTATACTTTATGGGACTCAGACACCATTTGACTTGAAAAACACTTCTGCTATAGTTTGATGTAAACAAGAGTACACATATACTTACTACAATGTAATTATCAGGGCTGGTGCTGTGGCTTAGTGTGTAAAACCACCGGCTGCAGTGCCGGCATCCCATATGGGCACCATTTCATGTCCTGGCTGCTCCACTTCCGATCCAGCTCTCTGCTATGGCCTGGGAAAGCAGGAGAAGATGGCCCAAGCACTTGAGACCCTGCACTCACGTGGGAGACTCGGAAGAAGCTCCTGGCTCCTGGCTTCAGATTGGCCCATCTCTGGCCGTTGTAGTCATTTGGGGGGGCGGGGGGGAACCAGCAGATAGAAGACTTCTCTCTGTCTCTGCCTGTACCTCTCTGTAACTGCTTTTCAAATAAATGCAATTATCATAGGACAGGAACAATAATCTTTCTGTACTGAAAATATGTCCACTGGTACTCTTTTAAAGATATTTGAGAGACCCACAGCCGACTTTAGTTAAACATGACAGAAAAGTAGGGATTTTGGTTAATTGATAGTCTGGTTAATATATTTTTTTACTTAAATACTAGACAATATTGACATTTTAAAAATAGAAAGTGCTGGCCGGCGCTGCAGCTCAATAGGCTAATCCTCCACCTTGCGGCGCCAGCACACCGGGTTCTAGTCCCAGTCAGGGTGCCAGATTCTGTCCTGGTTGCCCCTCTTCCAGGCCAGCTCTCTGCTGTGGCCTGGGAGGGCAGTGGAGGATGGCCCAAGCGCTTGGACCCTGAACCCCATGGGAGACCAGGAGGAAGCACCTGGCTCCTGCCTTCGGATCAGTGCGGTGCGCCCTCCACAGAGCGTGGGCCGCGGCGGCTATTGGAGGGTGAACCAACGGCAAAAGGAAGACCTTTCTCTCTGTCTCTCTCTGTCACTGTCCACTCTGCCCTTCAAAAAAATAAAAAATAAATAAAAAATAGAAAGTGTTATGGTATTATCAACAATGGAATTATCTTGACTACAGTTTTCTTTGATAATTCAAGAAGCACTCCAGGCTGTTGTACCTGTCTCTGGAAGAACTCCCAGTTCACAAAGCTGGAGTTTGAATCCCAGCCCTGTAACTCAAGTGTGAGGGCTTGAGCAAGTTGTTCACAACCTCTGTGCTTCAGTTCCTTCTCATTAATAATAATAATACCTCAAAGGGTGATGTGTTAGTGTGTATAGCACTATGCCTGTCACATAGGAACCAGAAAATAAATATTAGCAACCGTAAATATTGTACATACCAAATATCATTATACCAATTGTCCAAGACTTTTTTTCAAGTAGTACAATTCAAAGCACTGCAAATATTAATCTGTTTAATATCAAATAGTACTGGGGTAAAGATTATTTTCCAATATTTTCCAGAAAACTAGTGAAATCCCAAACTATAAAAGCACAGGGCTATTAACATCGCTCTGGTGTTTTAGCACATACTGAAACTCCTCCCTGTAATGCATTTTCTGGTGGGAAACCAGTAAGTCATTTTTATATTTTCATTGATCTGAATTTGTTTCCTTTGATTGGTGTCTATACAAAAATTCCTTAGCATCATCTAAACTATCTCTAGTGTAGAACATAAAACCTGTCTTTGTTGTTTTCTTGATGGGGCCTAGGGTTATAGGCAGGCCAGCCAATAAGCTCAAAACAAGAGACTTCACTACACAGAGCTAGCTCCTACAGCGAAGCCAAAAGCAATCCCACGCACACATTATAAAGACACTCTTTCAGCAGAAGTGACAAGTGCAGGCAGTCTAGTTTCACTAACACTGTGACATGATACGGCTGCAGTTTCCCACACGATCTCATTTTTCCATGTTTTCTATTCCAAGATAAGGACCCTAAAACAAAAGCAATGACTCTGCTATGTTTTACACTATTTAAAAGGCATTATCTCTGGTTGAGACAGAGGCTCAATGCTGCCTGGTAACCACTCAGACGGCAGAAAACACACAAAATCCCAGTATAGCAAAAAGCCCCGATTTCCTGTGAGGTCACAACCGACAATGAAGGGAAAAGTCACAGAAACACTGTGGATGTCAGAAGCAAGGACCTGCGGCTCTGTTGTAAAGAATCCAGGGGGCTGTGCATAAAGAAGGGGCCTGTTTAGTGCTCTGACTGTGAGCTTTATTACGAAAGGACCTTTGGAGTGATAGGAAATGAGACAACAGTGGATTCTGTAAAATGTAAAATTCTGCTCCTCAGAAGTGTGTCAGGCCCATGACTGCACCAGTAAGCAGCAGGGTTATGATGCACAATCTAGACAGTGAAGACCTTATTCTCATTTACGGTTTTGGAAGTTAAGAAAAAAGAATAGTAGAAACTCAGTAATCTAGCAAATGAAATAAAATTCAATTACAAAGTACGTTAGGATGCCAGAGATTTGTTATTATGAGCGTCAAAGAATGCCCCCTCAGAAATAGGGATCTTTACGTTATCATTTGTCCTCATACACAGAATCCTTACTGGTGACAGCACAGAGCTCTACTGTAGCTAACAAATCTCTTGCCAGAACTCTTGTCTCTCACACACACACTCCCACATGTACACCTGTACACTGGAATATCAAATGTAGACACAAGGACTGAAATTGCAATAAGTGTTTAATCTCTGCATTCTACTGATCTCCAGTACATTCTATCTGATTCTTGATAACTGACAGCCTATCCAGAGGTACGTTCTTTCCCCATCTAAAAGAGGGATAATGACCTGAGGAGGCCTCCTGTGAGTGCACAGGAACGTGAGTGTCTCTGAAGTGGTTCTCAGCGTCATGCACTTGGTGATGTCTCAGGTGGAACTGGGGGCCCCTGAGCTCCTCCACCCTCAGCCCAGACTGTTCAGGGTTTCCGTTCCCCAGCATGGCCCCTGCCCTCCAGCATCCCACTATCATCAGGCTCATCCCACCCTGTGCTCCTAAGAGGAGCTGCCCAATCCACATCTTTGCAACAGTGCTTTTCCTTCCCTTCTGGTATTTGTGACCACAGGCTCCAGCTGACAATTTCCTCTCTCTTCTGACACCTGCGGTGATGTTTACTCTGACCTAGACAACACTTTTTACATCAGAAAAAAGCGATGAATGTAACTCCTTGTGGTATTTCCTTTACTGCCTTGCATCATGTCTTACTTTTCCAGTAGATTTTAAAGGAGCTTAAAAAGTCGTAATTATATAAAATTGCTAGCATTTAGGCCAAGGCCTTGAAAATGATCAATTCATTTATAGTGAATCACGTATTCACATTTTCAAATATTCCTTCATTACTTGTTCCAAGTTAAATCAAGAAAATGTATCTTTCCTCTACACTCTAGCCAGATACATCTATGAGTAAAAATTAACAGAACTCTGGCTTGACAAGTGCAAGAGGTACGCCAGTGATGTACTCCATCAAGAAAAGGAAAAGAGAACTTTAAAGAAAATTAGACATAAAAATGAGCTAACTGAAACTGTCTGCAAAATAATGTGATAGCATTTAGCAAGAATTGTTACCAGTTATAATCTATTTAAGGGAAGAACACACACAAGTAATCAAGGGATAAAAGAAAAGGTAATCTGTTGAAAAACATCCATAATAGATGCCTATAACATGAAAAAGAAAATGCCTATGTAAATTCCTGAGCTGAGATTAGTATGGCATCATAACAAAATACTCCATATCTCATTAAAGTGTTTACTTAGTTTATGAAAGATAGGGGAAAAGAACAGCAAAATTTAAAACAAAGTAATATACATATATGTACATACAGTAAAATTGATAATGAAGATATACCACCCATTAGGTTTTCCAACATTTCTTATTTGTAAAAGCCAATGCAATAGATCTCATTTAGATTGTAATACAAGAAAAAACAAAGCACTGTTTAAAAAAATTATACTTCCCTTTGAGAGTAAAAGCTCCACCATTCTTATATTTTTTATCTTGCCTTTTTGTGGGCATTACAAAGCAAAATTCAAAGTGTCCATATAATAACAGCTTTTCTTCTAAGTTCTGGTAAAATTAGTCTTTCTCTCTTTACTTATTTCCTCATAGTTTATTTCCCTTGTCTAACCTATGGTTTCATTTCAACTCTATCATATTATAAAATATCTTAGTTATTTTGGCTTTAAGTAGGGTATAGTAAATACATGAATCGGGCTGGTGCTGTGATGCACTGGGTTCATCCCCAGCCTGCAGTGCCAGCATTCCATATGGGTACAGGTTAGAGTTCCGGCTGCTCCACTTCTGAGATAGCTCCCTATTCATGTGCCTGGGAAAACAGCAGAAGAAGGCCCAAGTCCCTGGGTCCCTCCCTGACATGGGAGACCTGGATGGAGCTCCTAGCTTCTAGCTGCAGCCTGGCCCAGCCCTAGCCGTTGTGGCCATTTGGGGAATGAACCAGCAGATGGATGATGTCTCTCTCTCTGTTTCTCCTTCACTCTGTAACCCTACCCTTTAAATAAATAAATAAATATTTAATAAATCCATGAATGAATCATTAAAATTGCAAATATGCTGATTACATTGTAATAAACAAATACATTAACAGAATAGTTATGTGAATGATGTATGTGAAACAAATATTGGAACCTAATGTAAATGGATACAGTATCTAATTTTATTGAGATTTTACTCTGTACCAAACTTTAAAAATATTTATTTATTTGAAAATCAGAGTTACAGAGAGGCAGAGGCAGAGACAGAGAGAAAGATCTTCCATCCACAGTTTCACTCCCTAAATGGCCCCAACTGCTAGAGCTGGGCCAATCTGAAGCCAGGAACCAGGAGCCAGGAGCCTCCTCCAGGTCTCCCATGTGGGTTCAGGGGCCCAAAGACCTGGGCCATCTTCCACTGCTTTCCCAGAGAGCTGGATCATAAGTAGGGCAGCTAGGACACAAAATGGTGCCCATATAGGATGCCAGCACTGCAAGTAGAGGCTCCACCCACTATGCCACAGTGCTGGCCCCCCAGACATTAGTAAATGTACTTTAATTTATTATACCAGTCAATCTTCACAGTCTCTAAGTTGGTTATGTTCCTCATAACAACTGAGGAACAGAGAAATTAATTAGTATGTACAAATTCACGCAACTGAAAGGGTACAGATATAAACTTCTAGTGTGCAGTTATTTTCTTAAATTTAAGAAAGCTGATATTTGTGTAACAATATTTATTGATATCTATGGAAAGGTGAAAATTTTTCTCTTTATGTTTTCAGTATATTTTGTTAACATTAATGCATGTTAAATTCAATGGTATAATTTCCTTTCATTTTAAACACAAGATGCAGATGAAGAGGTAGGTAAAATTATTTTGTTGTGAAGCATATTTAGGTTACAATTTCCATAAGCCACCTTTTTCATTCAAATACTAATGAAAGCAGGAAATGTGATGTTGGGAGCTAGAATTAGTGACAAGCCACCTGCTACGGCTGGGTTGGAATTTCAGGACAAAGAAAGCAGAAGTTCTTCAGACATTGCAGAGAGACTCTGCAATCGGTCAGTGGGAGAGATACTCTCCTTGTCTCACAAGCACCTCAGTAGATGAATATCCATAAATACCAGAAAGAGGCTCAGAGAGGCGTGTGCGTTTGTGTGTGTAATTCTATTCCTACACGTATGTTTCTGCACAGATGTAATGAATACCTATAGATGCAAATGTATACAAACAAAGAAGTATATCAACATATCAGAAGTTAAATGTATACAAATAAAGAAGTATATCAATATAGCAGAAGTTATTTCTGAGTTGTGAAAATATACGAGCTTTTGTTTTCTGCTTTATTTGACTCTATTGTCATGGTCTCTAAAAGAAGTAAGTAGCAATTCTATAATCAAACTGTTTTAGAAAAACTTTTGAGGAAAATCAGCATTTTAAAAGTTTTGTATTATGATTTCTATCACTCCAACCTTATAGTTAGCTGACAAAGTTCTGCTGAATGTGTCATTTAAAACTATTTAAAAGCAGGTGACTTTTTCTATTCTGGTTAATAAAAAGTAACCATGTACACCATATCCAGAAAATCAATTCTCAAAAACTAGGAGGTATGACGCTAAAAGATGTTTAATGTGATTTAAAATATCCTTTTGATAATTTGAAAGGTAATTCAAAATCTCACAGTTCCTCATGGCCACAGCAATAAACATAAATTATCTTTGGCCATGAATCTAAAGTAACCCTGGTTATTTGAGTTTTCATGTTTACATTCTCCCTGAAAAGACTTAGATTTTATATATTTATTCATATATTTGAGCATAGATGGAAAAAATTTTTATATTAATCCTTTTTGTTTCTCAAACCAAAGTTAGCTGAATAAATTTGTAACTTCTTTACTCAAGAAGAAATTTCTCTGTATTCTCAACTAAAAATAGAAACGTGCTGGGGTCTTGCATATAGTCAGGACAGTAATTCTCTGGAACAATATCTGAGTGAATTTTAAGATTTTGAAATGAATATAGAATGTGAAGAACAGTAAAGATATCAGTCAACTGTTCAATGGAATTCAACATTTGCTAATCCTTGCTGAGCCAAGACATTAACTGGCTGTCTTCATAATTTATGACCCTATTTCTTCAGTATTTCCTCTATGATTAGTTTTTGTTCACAACGTTTAAAATCCTTGTAGACTTGTAGACTAAATACTGCACCAGCAGTTAGACCTTACCATCCTGGAATCCTGAACTCTAAGCTGGAAGGGACATGAGAAACGCTGCAGCTTTATCTGTCCTACCCCCATGTCCCCCAGTCAATTTACACATTTGGCTTAATTAATTCTAAGTTTTCAACAACCTCTGGCTGGAAGATATACTTTTCCTACCTGAAGCTACTAGTAAACAGCAGCAAATCTACTCCAGCTAACATTTCCATCTGCTCCCAAGGGAGCACCGGGATCCAGCGGTGATAAACCAGTAAAGTGACTGCTCTTTGAAGCCTTTCCTTCCACCTACTTCCCATTGCTGCCTGTGTATTAATCTGCATTTTATATGCTGGTATTTTATTCATATTTATTTCTCTAAAGTGTCTTAACTGAAGACTTAGCCAATGTGGCATCTACTTTCCTGGTTTCACCCAATGCTCCACAATCATAAATACTTTCCTCTTTGCCTTTTTCTACAGCAACTTGTTATGGTGTTGATGCGTGAGGTTCTCTTTGTTGCTTAGTTCTCTCATCTCTATAAGCCCTGTCTACAAGACTTTATTGTATACTCCCAGCGGTCTTGGTGCAGATTAATAAAAAATGTGTTAATAGTACAGTGCTTGAAAAGAGCTTCCGTCTCAAGGATCTTAATCTGACTTCAAGGCAACCGTGAGAGGAGGCTGGTTACTGCTTTCCACTTTACAGAGGAAGAAGGTGAAGTTTAGGGTTCTTGCCGAAGGACACCACTTAGAGAGTGGTAAAGCAGAGGACAGGACACAAATGAAGGCGATGCCACTTGTGAAACCCTAGAAATGTCTGTAACTTGAACGAGCACGCTCTACAACTCCACCGAACTAAGAGAGCTCTGCAAATGGGCACAATCCCTCAGAACCGTGTTTTCATGCAGCAGTCAAAGTAAGGCACAAGAGACCTTAATAGGGAAATGCTAGACATTTAGTGACTGGTCCAAAGTTTCCGGGTCTGTGCTGGACATTTTCACACACGATCTTTTTAAATCCTGTAAGAAACACAATGGATGAGTTCTATTATCTGCCCTCGTTTTATAGCTGCCACAACTGAGGCTGAAGTTCCCTCACTCAGAAACTTGCAGAGACAGCATTCAAACCCTCTCTCTGATTCTGGAATCAAAATATCATTGTAATACAAACCTACTTCTCATTTTTCATAAAAGAAATTTCCGTCACTAGGAAGACTGCATCCTTGAAGATAAGTGAAAATATTAATGATCATTATTACTTTATGACTTTTTTTTTTACTAGTCTTCAGATTGCAGCAAATCAATATGGATGACATCCTTTATGGAAGGAATCGGTGATGGACAGGGCATTCATAGCTCTGAACCTACCCCGGGGTTCCAAGCATCATGGCCACTTTCTACTGCCATTTGGCAATGAAGCAGCTTCCATATTTCACTCTGGAATTGCCTCCCAACCCTTCAGGCAGAAAAGTACTCTGAGTTGGTACTATGTTCATTATCCTCCAGTCACTTAACCAAATAAAATGTTTTTGAGGGAAATGAGAATGTGCTATGCAAACCGTAAGAAAATCTGGAAATATCATTTAGTATCTTTAGTCTTTCTATCGAAGAGATTATCTGAAAGTGAAAAGCTAGCCATCTGCTACAAGGCTCCACAAAAGAATTTATTGTGCTAGACAGAGGAGACTCAAGGCTAGAGAAGAATGAGATGCAATGATTAGAGTCATTTAGTTAATTCTGTTTAAGACTCAATTCTTACATCATGAGATTCAAATGCCTACTTTGTTATAATAATTTAATCATTTCTACTAATTTTTGGAATGCTGTTCAAATCCTTCCGGGGAAGAAAGTCAAAACGGGACTGAATCCTCTAAAAAATTCAAGAGATATAAAAGGAAGAAGATTAAATTGTGCATTCCAAACCATGTAAGTGAAAAGAGAATTATCTATCACCATTGGAATACAGAAAATCCTGTCTAGTTGTAATTGGGCCATCTGTAATATAATTTTGCTTACCTAATTTGTGAACCTTAACACTGTGGGTTAATACAGAGATGTTCTGGCCTCCACTGTATTAACCACAGATCTTGGCTAGTTAAGAAACTCAAACAACCCACAGAGGAAAAAATGAGACACAGTGCGTATGATCCAACTGCAGATGTTTCATGGGGAGCATGGTTTTCCGGGAGCCGGCTGCAACTCAGTCACTCGGGAGATGAGGCAGCTCCAGAGGTCTCAACCTTCTTCTCTCGAGCAAACAGGTTACTGCTCATTCTTGGGATAGACTTCTAATGATCATCTTGACACCTGCCTTGTGGTCTAGGAGAAGTTAACATTTTCTCTCAGATCCAGAACAAGACAAAGATGTCCTCTTTCACCACTCTTAATCAATATAGTATTGGAAGTTCTAGCAAGAGCAATTAAGGAGCAGAAAGAAATAAAGGGCACCAAAATTGGAAAAATGGAAGTCAATTATCCATGCTTGCAAATAACATGATATTGTACATGGAAAAATCTAAACACCCCACCAAAAAAAAAAAAAACAAAAACCTGTTAGAATTGATAAGCCCACTGAACAAAGTTGGTGGTTACAAAATAAACATACAAAAACATAGTAGCTTTTTTTAAAAAAATGATTTATTAATTTATTTGAGAGGCAAAGTTACAGACAAGAGAAGGAGAGGCAGAGAGAGGTCTTTCATCTGCTGGTTTACTCCCCAAATGGCCATAACTTTTGGAACTGAACTAATCTGAATCCAGGAGCCAGCAGATTCTCCCTGATATCCCACAAGGGTTCAGGCCACTTTGGGCCACCTTCCACTGCTTTCCCAGGCCATTAGCAATGGGCTGGATAGGAAGTAGTTTAGCCAGGACATGAACCAGCACCTATATGGAATACTGGTACTGCAGGCAGAGGCTTAACCTACTATGCCACAGCACTGGCACCAAAGCAGTAGTGTTTTGGTGTGCTAATAATTCACGCAAAGAGAAATGAAGAAAGAAACCCCATTCACAATAGCAACAAAAAAATCAAATATTTAGGAATAAATTTGACTAAAGGACTGAAAGCTCTCTACAAGGAAAACTATCAAACACTGATGAAAAAAATCATCAAGGACACACACCAAAAATGAAAAGGTTTTCCTTGCTTATGAATCAAAAGAATCCATACCATTAAAATTCCATACTATATAAAGCAATCTACAATTCAATGCTATCCCTATCAAAATAACGACAGTCTTCACAGAATTAGAAAAAACAATCCTAAAATTGATATGGAATCACAAAAGATCCAGCATAGACAAAGCAATCCTGAACAAGAAAAATCAAGCCAGAGCCATCACAATACCTGACTTCAAAGCATATTACAAAGGTCTAGCAATTAAAACAGCATGGTACTGGCATAAAAACCTAAACATAGATCAATGGAGCAGAATAGAGAGCACAGAAATTAATTCACATACATTCAACAAACTGATTTTTTTTAACTTTTATTTAACAAATGTAAATTTCCAAAGTACAGCTTATGGATTACAGTGGATTCCCCCCCCCCCATAACTTCCCTCCCACCCGCCACCTTCCCATCTCCCGCTCCCTTTCCCATCCCATTCACATGAAGATTCATTTTCAATTATCTTTATATACAGAAGATAACTTTAGTATATACTAAGTAAAGATTTCTACAGTTTACACCCACACAGAAACACAAAGTGTAAAGTACTGTTTAAGTACTAGTTATAGCATTAATTCACACTGTACTACACATTAAGGACAGAGATCCTACATGACAAGTAAGTGCACAGTGACTCCTGTTGTTGACTTAACAAACTGACACTCTTGTTTATGGCGCCAGTAATCACCCGAGGCTCTTGTACTGAGTTGCCAAGGCTATGGAAGCCTTTTGAGTTCGGCGACTTCAATCTTATTTAGACAAGGTCGTAGTCAAAGTGGAAGTTCTCTCCTCCCTTCAGAGAAAGGTACCTCCTTCTTTGATGGCCTGTTCTTTCCACTGGGATCTCATTGCAGAGGTCTTTCATTTAGGGTTTTTGTTTTGTTTTGTTTTGTTTTTGCCAGAGTGTCTTGGCTTTCCATGCTTAAAATACTCTCATGGCCTCTTCAGCCAGATCCCAATGCCATAAGGGCTGATTCCGAGGCCAGAGTGCTGAACAAACTGATTTATGACAAAAGCACTTGGGCAATACTGTGAAGGGAGGATAAACTCTACAATGAACGGTACGCACAGAACTAGGTATAGAAATATACATATAGATAGACAGATAGAGGAATGAAATTAGATACATACCACACACCATTTACAAAACTCAACTCAAATTTAAGAAGTGAGACTATGGGGACAGCTCCATGGCACAGTAGGTTAATACTCCTCCTGCGGCACTAGCATCCCATATGGGCACCAGTTCTAGTCCCAGCTGCCCCTCTTCCAGTCCAGCTCTCTGCTGTGGCCTGGGAAAGTAGTGGAAGATGGCCCAAGTGTTTGGGCCCCTGCATCCACATGGGAGACCAGGAAGAGGCTTTGGATCAGTGCAGCTCCGGCCACTGTGGTCATCTGGGCAGTGAACCAACAGAAGGAAGAACTTTCTCTCTGTCTCTCCCTCTCACTGTCTGTAACTCTACCTCTCAGATAAATAAATAAAATCTTTTTTTTAAAAAAAGGAGACTATGAAGTTGCTGAAAGAAAACACAGGGCAAACACTCCAAGACACTGATATAGGGGACGACTTATAGGACAGGATCCACAAAGCACAGGAAACAAAACCAAACTAAACAAATGGAACTATATCAAATTCAGACGCTTTTGCACAGCAAAGCAAACAATAATAGAGTGAAGAGACATCCAACAGAATGGGAAAAATATTTGCAAACTATCTGTGTGACAAAGGATTATTATCCCAAATATATCAGCAAATTAAAAGACTTGGGAAAAAAAAAAAACAAGCAACATGGTTGAGAAATGGACAAAGTTCTTCAATAGACAGTTCTCAAAAGAAGAAATACAAATGGCCAACAAATATATGAAAAAATGCTCAACATCTCTAGCCATCGGGAAATGCTAATCAAAGCTACAATGAGATATCTCCTCACCCCTGTCAGAATAGCTAAAATCCAAAACACAGAGAGTAACAAATCCTGGTGAGGACATGGATAAAGGTGAACATTTATACACTGCTGGTATGAAATTAAGTTAGTGTAGCCACTGTGAAGAACCGTGGCGATGTCTTTAAAAACCAGAAACAGACTTGCCATGTGATCCAGCAATCCCACTCCTGGGTATTCACCCAAAAGGCCTGCACACTGGATCTAGCAGATGCCTGCACCACCATGCTTACAGCAGCAATGTTCGCAATACCCAAAACCTGCAATCAGCCAAGGTGTCCATCGTTAGACAGGTAAAGAAAACGTGGTACATATACATAATGGAATATTATTCAGCTATAAAAGGAACAAAATACTACCATTTGCAGTAAAATGGACACAAATGGAGGACATCATTTGAGTGAAATAAGCCAGACCCAGAAAGATAAATACTGCATTCTTTTCCTTGTATGTAGGAGCTGAAATTTTAAAAAACAGAGAAAAAAAAAAGAAAGGAAGCAAAAAGAAATGCCTTAGTGTATCAGTACTGCTGCAAATAAAGTTTTGTAAAACTTTTATACTTTTGTGAAACCAGTGGTTAAGAATGTTATACTTCTATGGTTTTAATGATCTGTGATTACTTCAAAATTTACTGTATATGAGTGAAATGGTCATTTTCCCATTCAATTATTGTTTATAGCCATTGTCTATATTCCCACTAGGGTCTTTTTGCTTTTTGCTTGTTAAACTTTTTATTCAGTGAAGTATTAAGCCTTTTATTGTAATATAAATTTAAAATATATTATTTCAAAAACTCAAATCAAGACAGGGAGAAGGAAAGAGTGAGGGAGGGAAAGAGAAGTCAGGGGAGAGAGTGAGGAATGGAATATCATTAAGTTCTTTGAACTGTATCAACAAACCACACTGAATCTATTGAAAACTAAATAAAAATTAAAATTAAAAATCAAAAAAGATGTATGGAATGCTATGTGCTTTTTGGAGGATCAGGTATGAAATTCAGAGCATAAATATGTTATACGAACTATCATTTCACATAAGATTTAATTTATTATTAAAAGAAGCATGCAGCATAGTGCTTAATAAGAGTAACTGGAATCATTATGTCTGGGTTTAGACACCTGTTCTCTCAAGGATTAGCTGGGTGGTCTTAAACAATTCACAGTAATCTCTGCTGCTTTGTTTCCTCATCAGTAAAATGTACATAATAAATAGTCTACACCTTATTAAGTTGCTGTGAGAAGGAAATAGTGATACATGCAAAGTGCCCAGAAAACCATGAAACAGTAAGGGAGCTATCTTAAGTGCTGTGCATAATGATGATGATGTTCATGATTCGAAGTCCCTAACTCATAAAGCTGTCAAGAGGAAAATGATCTTGAAAGGAAGATAGACTGGCTCTGTGCTGGTTTCCATTGGTACAGATAATTCTGCTAGCCCTCCTAGGACCCCCTTCTCTAATTCCCTCTCAAAGCTCTTGCTTCTACTACCACTAATGCTACTGATGTACAAATACTACTGACATGTTGGGGGAACAAGTGGGAAAAGGGCTTTTGTAACCATAATCTTCACTCCCTTCCCGCATGTGGAGGAACTCTTTCTAATCTGCTTTAATCAAGTCTTGGCCACAAACCCAGAGTTCACTCTGGGCTTTAGGAAAGAAAGACCTGGATGTTTTGTTAATGACACTTTTTTTTTCCTACCAATTTCCTCATTGAAGCAATAGAAAAGGAAGCAGGAAACCTGAATGGATTCAGTGGAGCAGTAGAAGGAAACAAGGAACGACAGGTAATTATTCAGGATACCATGAAGCCACACGTGCATTTAACCAGTGATAGCTTCTGATTTAAAAAAAATGAGGAACAAATACTAATGCGGGAAGTACCTCTGGGAAGGTCAAGTCATTGATAAGTATTTGAATAATCAATACTCTGTCATAAGTCTACCTGACTCTAACCCTTGGAGGTTATTTCCATTTATCTCAGACCAGGATCTTTTTCTTTCCTTTTTTGTTTTTTGTTTGTTTGTTTGTTTGCTTTTTGGAGGCTACGGGATATGGGGAAAAACATCATCCCTATACAATAAGCAAGCCTATATTAAACCCAGCTGATGAGAGAAAGCATACTGCTACACATTCTCAGGAGTCTGTGAGACACGCACTTGCTACTGTACAGCTGAAGCTGGTAATTTCTTCTTCTTCTTTTTTTTTTTTTTTTTTTTGACAGGCAGAGTGGACAGTGAGAGAGAGAGACAGAGAGAAAGGTCTTCCTTTGCCATTGGTTCACCCTCCAATGGCTGCCACGGACAGCGCGCTGCAGCCGGCACACCACGCTGATCCAATGGCAGGAGCCAGGTGACAGGTGCTTTTTCCTGGTCTCCCATGGGGTGCAGGGCCCAAGCACTTGGGCTATCCTCCACTGCACTCCGGGCCACAGCAGAGGGCTGGCCTGGAAGAGGGGCAACCGGGACAGAATCCGGCACCCCGACCAGGACTAGAACCCGGTGTGCCGGCGCCGCAAGGCGGAGGATTAGCCTGTTGAGCCACGGCGCCGGCCTCTTCTGTCTTTTTGACTGTAAACCAGGTTCGCAATCCAAAAACTCTTTAGTTTGGTTTGACAACAACAGTAGAGCTAGAGGTCGGTGCCATGGCATAGCGGGTAAAGCTGCCACCTGTGGCACCAGCATCCAGTACAGGCACAGGTTCATGTCCCAGCTGCTCCACTTCTGATCCACCTCCAGGATAATGTCCCAGAAAAATCAGCATAGGATGGCCCAAGTGCTTGGGCCCCTTCTACCCACACTGGGAGACCAGGAAAATGCTCCTGGCTCCTGGCTTCAGCCTGGCCCAGACCCGGCCATTGAGGCCATTTGGGGAGTGAACCAGTGGATGGAAGGTGTCTCTCTCTGTTTCTCCCTCTCTCTCTGCAACTCTTTCCAATAAAAAAATTTTTTTAAAAAAAAATGCAGAGCTATCAATCTAGTAAGCGCTTGCAGAAGAGCCCCACATTCTCCAGCTAACGGGATTTTCCAGTGCACACTGAGGGAGCTATGTGCTGTGAAAGGGGTGTGATCACAGAACTAGGAGACACTCATGCTGACTCCGTCTCGTATGTATTATGTTGGGGCTTCTGAGATTCCACTGCAGACTACATTTTAAAAATCATGTGCTATCCAGGAAAACCACATTTGAGCTGGGTAAACTAAAAAGGCTCGATTAGAAAAAGTATAGAAATCAAGCAGTGTTTCATGCAATGATCATTTCTTTCTGTGCAACTAATTTTTATCAACCATTTCTTAAAACAATAAAATGAGATATAATTTACATACCCTAAAACTCACTATTTTAAAGCATGCAATTCAGTGCTTTTAGTATATTCAGAATCTCATTCCAGAAGATTTTTATTATACCAGAAGAAACACCACGTGCCTTAGCAGGCATCCTGAATTCTCCCCACCATCAAACCCACAAAAGCATTTACCTATTCTCCATATATATCCCCTATAAAACTGTCTTTTCTGGATATTTCATATAAATAATCATACAGTATATGGCCTTCTGTGTCTAGCTTTCTTCCACTAGCATACTACTTTTAAGGTTCATTCATGCTACAGCATGGATCTCTCATCCATTAAATGGCTGAATAATATTCCACTGTGTGGATAGAGACCATTTTGTTTATTTTTTCACCAGTTGATTTACATTTGGATTGCTTCCACATTTTGCTAGGTAAAACAATGCTGCTATGACAAACATGTACAATTTTCTGTGGGGGACCATGTGTTTCAATTTTTTTTTTTTTTTTGCTATAGACCTAGGAGTGAAATAGCTGGGTCAAATGTTAACTCTATGTTTAACTTTTTGGGAACTGTCAAACTATTTGCCCAAGCAGCTGCATCATTTTACACTCCCACTTAACTGCCTCTTTTTCCCTAGAATGACAGAATAAGAGTTAATAAAAATGACAGATTGAATTACAGAATTTAAAAACTCAGTTTCAAGCACTTATCTTCCACTAAAAGCATTTTTTCCTAGGTCTCCCACTGTGTTCAGAATTGGTGGCTGCAAAATCAGAGTTTCCAAAAACACAAATAACTTACTTTTCCCTCATCATTTTTATGAAATTATTTCTTTGTATTTTTTAACCCAGTCCACTGGCTCTCATATAGCATGAGTAATACAGAAGAATAATACATGGTTTGTAATAATTTTACAGCCTGTAGATAAATTCAACAAATTAAAATGATGACTACAATTTATTGATAATTATGTCATTGAATATTCTGGAGGACAAATATATATAAATACACACAAAATTATCCTGTGAATATATATGCTATATAAAGAGAGTAATATATGTCTCCCAATGATTATTTCAACAGAATAAGATGCCTAAAATATATATGAGTCACATAAATGAGGCTTGCTATTAAACTGAATCCAGTGACCAGAATATTTTCATTTGGCAACTCCTAAGTGCTTTACACTGGATAGTGCAAACATGCAAATGCACACATTTGCTCTGGTTACATCCAGGCTAAGGCCAGCCCAGCAGTCTGACCAGCCCGAGTTACAGTTACAGCCCATCTGCTTCACAATCACATTGCCTGAGAGGGTGCATGATGGACATTGGCAAGTCCATGTGCTTATCTTCCCCAGAGTCAGCCTTTAGAGCAGGGGAAACACTGGTATTTTAGCAAATCTGTTAATTTTACTTGTGTGTATTCCCCAGATAAGTCTCAGGTAGCATTTTTTAAAATCTGTCTATAAGAGAACTGTTCCAAAAGTTCATGGAAAATGTGTACCATAATAAAATTATGCCTGGATTTCAAAATTATCTGCACTACCATAAACCTGTTGACTCCATTTTTCACTATTTTTCCTCCTTTTGTTTTAGTTTTTAATTTTTTCTTTATTTGAAAGGCAGAGTGACAGAGTGAAAGGGGAGACAGAGAGAAAGAGATCTTTCATCTGTTGGTCACTCCCAAAACGGCTGCAACAGCCGGGACGTGGTTAGGCTGAAGCAAGGAGCCTGAAACTCCATCTGTTCTCCCGTGTAGGCGGAGGGCTCCAGCCTCTGGGCCATCCTCCACTGTTCTCCCAGGCGCAGCAGCAGGGACCAGCACAGGCCTTAAACCAGAGCTCCAAGGAAGGAGCTGCCCCACAAGGCCAGCCCCTCCATGAACTTCTCAAAGTCAGCCTCTCATCTCCTTTCCTAACAAACCCTTCTATATAGTGTCTCAAGCTTTCAGGGCTCCATTGAAAACTTACCAGAAAAAAATGCCTTTCCTCTAAAAGGGTTGTGCACTTATCTCTTACACAGAATTTTGGAAGCTTATGTCAATCTCCAAAACCAACCTATTAAATCTATTCAAGGATACCTACCTGCCTTATGGTGAGTCATTTTACCCCTTTAGTATTTGCAATGGGTGAAAGAGCATCCCACAGATTTTTCATGTTTGCATGATAAATGGGATCATTTTTTGTTTGTTTATATATCATTGAGAGACACCTTATCCCTAGAAAATCCTTCCTCTAATAAGCCACTTCCTTGGACCCAGCAAACTACCACACAACTATTTTGCGCACCTGGTACTCACTCTGCACTATTAGGTTCACATAAAATACTTATCATGCAGATTTCAAAATGTTTCATAACAAAATAAACTTAACTGCATTTTTCACAAACTTCGAAGTACCCTTGATACGCACATAGTTATAGGCATAGACAGACATAAGAGAGCACATGAATTATTTTAATCAACTCCAGAGATCCAATATAACACTAATTTCTGAACAAATCAAACAAAAAAGCAAATAAACAAAAAAACTTCCAAGTTACCAAAACTAGGAAATATGAGTAATTATTCCAGAACCCAAATACTGTGCTCTTACTCCATCTATATTACTACCCACAGTCAGCAAGAGACACACCAGACCTCTGTGTAAAGGCCACTTTCTCAGTAGGAAGCTCACTGACACTCAATGACACTGGTACAAAGGCCCTTTGTCCCTAACGCTGAAGGGTTACTGGAGTTCATGGGCTGGGAAAGCACCTGGAAACTGTCTAGCTGGTGTCTGCCCTGCTGTTGCTGACACTTATTCATGGTGTGGTCTCAATTACATTTAATTACAATGAGCTACTGCTTCAATGGCGTGGAGCTCACATACTTTCACCTAAGTCTTTCCTAAAGATACCATTCTCATCAGAGAAAGAGATTTGCAGAGATAGGATTAGTCAAGGTTCAAAGGCTATGAGTAACGAGATAGAACTACTTTTCCAAGGAGCACTTACCTGACCTTCACACTTCTTTAAAAATGTGAAAATACAGCAAAATACTGTGAAAATCTCCACAGACATTCATATAACTCATTTATTTAATGCAAATATTTATCCAGTGCCTATAACTTGCCAGGAAGAGGTAAATCAGGTATGGTTATTGTCCTCAAGGAGTTTGCAAGCCAATTGGGAGTAGATTCATGAATCCAACAATAACTACTGTTATGTTACCTGCTAATCTCAACCACTGGATCACTCATTGTTCAAAGTGTCCCATGTGTCCTAACTCACAGAACACTCACAATGCATAAGGGAAAGATTCTTAGTATCCCCATTTTACCAATAAAGAAGTCAACGCACAGAAAATTTAAGCTACTTTGCCTAAGTCATGCAAAGACAGAAATACAGGCTTTTTGATTACTAATCCTCTGTGTCTACCCAGAACACACTGCCTCTTATAACAACAAAGAAATGTTAAACATCAGAAAGCACTATTCACACTTAAGGCCAGAGAGATATCTTCCAAACTGGGAGACAAAAGAGTACAGTAAGAAGGTAACATCTGGGGGGCCGGTGCCCTGGTGTAGCTGGTTAAGCTGCTGTCTGCAGTGCCGGCATTGCATCTGGGCACTCTTCAAGTCCAGGCTGCTCTACTTCCAAGCCAGCTCCCTGCTAATGCACCTGGGAAAGCAGTGAAGTGTGGCCCAAGTACATGGGCCCATGAATCCACATGGGACACCTAGACAAAGCTTCTGGTTCCTGGCTTTGGCCTGTCCCAACCCTGGTCATTGCAGACATTTGGGGATCTTTCTCCTGTCCTCTCTCTCTCAGTCTTACCCTCTGTCGCTGTAATTCTGGCTTTCAAATAAATGAAGAAATCTTTTTTTAAAAAAAAATATAACATTTAATCTGGGCTTTTAAAAGTTTATATATACTTGAGCCAGCGCCATGGCTCAACAGGCTAATCCTCCGCCTTGCGGCACGCCGGCACATTGAGTTCCAGTCCCAGTCTGGAAGCTGGATTCTGTCCCAGTTGCCCCCTCCTTCAGGCCAGCTCTCTGCTGTGGCCAGGGAGTGCAGTGGAGGATGGCCTAAGTGCTTGGGCCCTGCACCCCATGGGAGACCAGGAGAAGCACCTGGCTCCTG
Source organism: Sylvilagus floridanus (assembly GCA_949820135.1). NCBI lineage: Eukaryota > Metazoa > Chordata > Mammalia > Lagomorpha > Leporidae > Sylvilagus > Sylvilagus floridanus. The sequence goes on from OX463235.1 coordinate 59,009,563, forward strand.
CCTTCAAATCAGCACGATGCACCAGCTGCAGCGCGCCAGCCATGGTGGCCATTGGAGGGTGAACCAACGGCAAAAGGAAGACCTTTCTCTTTCTCTCTCTCACTGTCTAACTTTGCCTGTCAAAAATAAAAATAAAAAAAATTTTTAAAAAAGTCTATATATACTTAGAAATTCTATATATATTTAAATTATATTTACTTCTATAAGTCTCTATGTAAAATATCTTATTTAAATATGTATGTAATCTTACAACATATGTAGAGTTTATTTTTAGAGTGATTTCATGTTCACACAAAATTGAGTGCAAGGTACAGAGATTTCCCTTATAATCCCTGCCCCCACACTTTACAGAGGCCCATTATAAATATCTCTCACCAGAATGATGCATTTGTTATAATCAATGCACTTTGATCACACATCAATCTCCAGAGTGCATAGTTGACATTAACATTCACTCTTGGGATTGCACATTCTGTGCACCTGGATTAATTTTTTTTCACCATCAATTTTTTAAAATATTTATTTATTTATTTATTTTGACAGGCAGAGTGGACAGTGAGAGAGAGAGACAGAGAGAAAGGCCTTCCTTTGCCGTTGGTTCACCCTCCAATGGCCACCGTGGCTGGTGGCTGGCATGCTGCGGCCGGCGCATCGTGCTGATTTGAAGGTAGGAGCCAGGTGCTTCTCCTGGTCTCCCATGGGGTGCAGAGCCCAAGGACCTGGGCCATCCTCCACTCCACTCCCGGACCACAGCAGAGAGCTGGCCTGGAAGAGGGGCAACTGGGACAGAATCCGGTGCCCTGACTGGGACTAGAACTAAGTGTGCCGGCGTGCCGCAAGACAGAGGATTAGCCTGTTGAGCCGTGGCGCCGGCCTACCTGGATTAATTTCTAATAACATGTATCCATCATTATAAAATCATACAAAGTACTTTTACTACCCTAAAAATCCCATATACTCCACTTACTCATCCTTCCCTCTCTCTCTCAATCTTGCCATCCTTTGGTGTTTCTAGTGTCTCTAGTTTGATCTTTTCGAGAATGTCAAATATATCTGCATTTGGAATCATATGCTATGCAACATTTTCAGACTGCTTTCTTTCTCTTAGTAACATGAGTTTAAGTTTCCTCTATGCCTTTTTGTGTGCTTATAGCTCATTTCCTTTTTAGGCCTGAATAATATTCCATTGTCTAGATATACCACACTGTATTTCTCTCTTCACCTAATAAAGGAAATCACGTTTGCGTCCAAGTTTTGGAAATTATGAATACATTGGTTAAAATATGCAAGTGCAGTTTTTGTATAGACATAAATATTCAACTCCTTTGGATAAATTCTGAGAAATTGCTGAATCATGTGGTGGGAGTATGTTTTGCTTTGTAATAAACCAGGAAACGGTTTTCTAAAGTGGCTGCACTGCTTTCCATTCCCAAGAACGAACGAGAATTCAGGTTGCTCCACACCCTCGTGCGCACTGGTACTGCCAGTGTTCTAGACTTTGGCCCTTTGGACATGTGCATGCTATCTTACAGTTTTAGTATGCATTTCCTTATGGTATATATAGGAAACATCTTTTCATATACTTGATTGCCATAGTCTATCTTACAGTTTTAGTATGCATTTCCTTATGGTATATATAGGAAACATCTATGCATTTCCTTATGGTGTATAATAGGAAACATCTTTTCATATACTTGATTGCCATAGTCTATCTTATAGTTTTAGTATGCATTTCCTTATGGTATATAATAGGAAACATCTTTTCATATACTTGATTGCCATAGTCTATCTTCTGTGGTGAGGTATCTATTAAGGTCTCTGGCTCGTTTTTCAACCAAATATCTTTAATGTTCAGTTTTAGATGCTTTTTATGTGTTTTTAAGTAAGACATATTCTATGATAGTTGTCACTGATGATGGAAATTCACCTTTATTGAACATTAAATATTTCTTTGGAAATAGATATTTAAGAGTACCTATCCAAAAATGGATGGCCTACGTCTATATGCAGCAACAATACTGATTTTTATTCTTATCAAATACGTTCATCTTTAAGAAAACACCAGAACAATCATAATGGATTTTGTAAACTGCGTAGAGTTCAGTTTATATCTAATCTTAAAATAGTGAATTTCAGACATGTAAGACCTGAGATGTTGACATACAAATCAGAAATGGTGACTCCACAATTAATCCTAATTTAAAAAGCCATTTACTCAGTTGCAAAAAGCTTCGTGTCGTGGAGCAAATTTGGAAGTAGGCAAGCTTTCCTTTGAATCCCTGGAATCGACTTCTCTGGACTCCAGTCTATTTGGCTGTAATGTGAAAGTTCAAAAATTCTTTAGAATTAGTCTTAACAAAGGACATAACCCACAGTACCTGAACAGTACTACCTTATGTAAGTGGTATTATTATTATTATTATTATTATTATTTTGCCAGGCAGAGTGGACAGTGAGAGAGAGACAGAGAAAGGTTTTCCTTTTGCCTTTGGTTCACCCTCCAATGGCCGGTGCGGCCGGCACGCTGCAGCCAGCGCACCATGCTGATCCGATGGCAGGAGCAGGTGCTTCTCCTGGTCTCCCATGGGGTACAGGGCCCAAGCACTTGGGCCATCCTCCACTGCACTCCCTGGCCACAGTAGAGAGCTGGCCTGGAAGAGGGGCAACTGGGACAGAATCCAGCACCCCGACTGGGACTAGAACCCGGTATGCCGGTGCCACAAGGCGGAGGATTAGCTTAATGAGCCTCAGCACCGGCGGAAGTGGTATTATTAATATTCTTATAGAACAAATCAATAAGACTATCAGAAATGCCCACATTCACCAATACAGATACTCTTCTTCAGGCTCCTGAACTTCCCCATTCATCTGTCTCAAGCCATGTGCTCTCTGTGCATATATCTGCAGGGAAATTATCCAGCTTTGTCACCTTCCAGCATTATTCTTCCTTTGTATGGAAAGCCACGTTTGCACTGGCTAGAGAACTTAGTGAAATCTTCTTGAATCATTCTTTCCTGTGTCCACACAAACCACGGGGTAGGCATGCTATCATCAAGAAAAGCCATAGCTGAATTAATTTTCCACCTTTTAATATCCCTACAGTTTCCATTTTTTGGCTAAGATTTTCTTAGGTGGCTCCATATGCACTTTATTATTACCAACTGTATCAGCTGACTTTCTTTGGTGCTCTGTTTTCAAAAAGAAACAAAGCTATACTACTTCAAAAAGGGTAACGCCACAAGAAAGAAAAACCAAAGACGTGGGAATAGCTAACTAATCCAGTTACTTTCTGTACAGTGCCTAAAATGCAAATGCTAACTTTGACAAAATTACGAATCATCCCATATTGTGGGTTTCTGAGGGTTTCCCACAGGTTAGTGGAAGTGTGACTATCACAGATTCTGGCTAGGTCTCAGTTGATGTTGGGTAGAACATCTGGACTATGAAGTACCCTAAGCTGCAGTTAAATAAATGTAGCAACATAGCCATCTTGGTGTTTCACAGATCACCCTTGAACATCAAGTTTACGAGGCCCTTTTTTTTTTCAGAAATCTACTTAATACTGCAAGGGCCAGCATAACCCAAACATATCTGACTATGCTTTTTTAACATTTTCATCAGCATGTATTAATATCCTGAAGCACTGATATTCCCCACAGAAATCACAGCAATCCCTTGTAAACAGGAAGATATCATGCCAAAATACTAATAATTAATATATGAAGGCGAGTTGTTTATTCACAGGGTTCAATTTAAGCACAATTCACTCTGCTCATCTCAGAGTCAACACTTAATGAGCCCAGAATTGAGCAGCATGTAGTTCTTTGTGAAAAAATGAAAGAAATGATTTTGCTTTAGCTCTCAATGAGGTGAACATCAAGGTGAGGTGGACTCTATTAGGTGTTCCTGGAATTGACTGTTGCAATTGTTTTGGTTTTGGATGTTAGTTCATTCACATCCATGACATCATTTCTCAATTTAGTGTATGTCTGGAATCTTGCAATGAATGAAAAGCTTTCATCATGAGGATAGTTGATTCAATACATTTAGCTCCTTTGTGTAAAACCATATACAGCAGTGCTCACATGTGACATGCACACGTTAACTGCTATGCATTCTCAGGATGAAAGTGGTTTGGTGATCATTTGCCTCTATTAATTCTAATGCCTCTACCTCAGAGGGATTTGCTATTTTCTGACATCCAATTCTTCTCTTCCTTCATATTCAACTTTCTCCATTGACCTAGAATGTCAAGGGTTTATGTTCTTTTCCCCTGTAATGTTCTATTACATTATTATTCTTTCTTATCTTTCATGTCTTATTTATGGTTTAGCTATTTTTCCAGATCTATTTTTCTTTATGTTGAGCTCTTTATTGGGAATACAGGTATTGACTTATTTTATTCTATTTTATTTTTTAACTAATACATAAAAACTGCACATATTTATGGGACACTATGTAATGTTTAGGTATATGTATATATTGTTTAACATACTATCTTCTCAAATAGTTTTCACTTTATGCCAAATATATCCAAAATCCTATCTTCTAGTCTTTTTTAAACTGTATATTACATTATAATTCAACAGTCACTTGACTGTGCAACAAGATCCTACTTCTTTCCCTCTGATCTTTTTGGGGTTTTTCTCTCATAATAACTCTGAGGTCTTAAATATGATATAGTCAGTTTATTAAACAATTAAATATTTAATTAAGTAATCAAATGCTCAACACTGAATAACAACATTTTTAGTTAAAAACTCACTCTCAAATGTTTAAAACATGCTATAAAAACATACCATCCGTATAAACTACTACTACTTTCCTAGCACCAGTTATTATCAAATTTATCAATTAACAGGCATGATTTTACTGCAATATTTTCTGGATGTTTAGATGAACACGAGTACAGGATGAATCATAGGGAAACACACAGAGATCTTTTAATTTATACAGTTATTGCTAATTGATGATGTTTATTTAACACTTATTGCACAGCAAGCATTTTATTAAGCATTTCACATATCACATTTCATGGAATCCTGACAAGAATGTCTTAGAGAAGCAACATTACTGTATCCATTTGACACTTAAGAGAACTGAAAACCAGAAGAGTTGCGTTATCTGGATCCAGGCCACACTGCTGAGAAATACAGAGCCAGGTCTCAAAATCAGATCTCTGTGACTCCAGAGCTCTGTGTCTTCACCACTAGGATTCATTGTCTCCAGTTAATGATAGTTTGGTCTACTATGTCTATACAGAAATACATAAATATGAATATACAAATATATACATATATATCAAACAGAAAATCAGAGATGTAGACAAAAAGAGATTCATTAGGGAAGAAGGAAATGTTTAAGAAGAAGGAAGATAAAAATTTAGGAAGAGAAATTATCATGAGCATTTGGGAAATCAGGAAAAATCTTTCCAGTGATTTTATAATTCCAAACTATCACTTAATGTCTAGAAAACTCATGGTTTCCATCAATTAAAGAGAAATGCTTTTCCTTGATCACTTACACTCAAGATAAAGTATCATATGTGTAAAGGTAAATTAGATAATTTTAAAAATCTGTCCAATATCAATTTCAAAATGTCATTCCTATGTTATATTCAACATTAAATATTACTGTAAAATATTTTTATAACGCTTTTATTTAAAGAATATAAATTTCCAAAATACAGTTTATAGATTACAATGGCTTCCCCCCCCCATAACTTCCCCCCTACCCGCAACCCTCCCCTTTCCCACTCCCTCTCCCCTTGCATTCACATCAAGATTCATTTTCAATTCTCTTTATATACAGAAGATCAGTTTACTATATATTAAGTAAAGATTTCAACAGTTTGCCCTCACATAGCAACACAAAGTGAAAAATACTGTTGGAGTACTAGTTATAGTATTAATTCACAATGTATAGCACATTAAGGACAGAGATCCTACATGATATATTTTTTTTAAATTGATTAATTTTCTATGCAATTTCCAATTTAACACCAAGATTTTTTTTTCATTTTTAATTATCTATATACAGAAGATTGATTCAGTATATACTAAGTAAAGATTTCATCAGTTTGCACCCACACAGAAACACAAAGTGTAAAATACTGTTTCAGTGCTAGTTATAGCATTACTTCACATTGGGCAACACATTAAGGACAGATCCCACATGAGACGTAAGTACACAGTGACTCCTGAATTTGATTTAACTATTTGACACTCTTGTTTATGGCATCAGTAATCTCCCTAGGCTCTAGTCATGAGTTGTCAAGGCCATGGAAGCCTTTAGGGTTCGCTGACTTCAATCTTATTCCGACAGGGTCATAGTCAAAGTGGAGGTTCTCTCCTCCCTTCAGAGAAAGGTACCTCCTTCTTTGATGGCCCCATTCGTTCCACTGGGATCTCACTCACAGAGATCTTTCATTTAGGTCTTCTTTTTTTTCCAGAGTGTCTTGGCTTTCCATGCCTAGAATATTCTCATGGGCTCTTGAGCCAGATCTGAATGCTTTAAGGGCTGATTCTGAGGCCAGAGTGCTATTTAGGACATCTGCCATTCTATGAGTCTGCTGTGTATCCCGCTTCCCATGTTGGATCATTCTCTCCCTTTTTGATTCTATCAGTCAATATTAGCAGACACTAGTCTTGTTTGTGTGATCCCTTTGACTCTTAGACCTATCAGTGTGATCAATTGTGAACTGAAATTGATCACTTGGACTAGTGAGATGGCCTTGGTACATGCCACCTTGATGGGATTGTATTGGAATTCCCTGGCATGTTTCTAACTCCATCATTTGGGGCAAGTCCGATTGAGCATGTCCCAAATTGTACATCTCCTCCCTCTCTTATTCCCACTCTTATATTTCACAGGGATCACTTTTCAGTTAAAATTTAAACACCTAAGAATAATTGTTTGTTAATTACAGAGTTCAACCAATAGTACTAGAATAAAAAAATTACTAAAATGGATAAAGTATTACATTGTACAACAACAGTCAGCACAAGAGCTGATCAAGTTACTGTTTCTTTTGTGAGAGTAATTCTATTGTCATTTATTCCTCTATAAAATCTTCCACTACAACGGTAACTTCTTTGAGAAGGAAGCCAGGGTTAAATAACATACAGCCAGAAAAGGGATTCAACCCTGGGGAAGTCGAAGTGTATGGAATAATAATAATAAAACTCATTCAATTCTGCATAGTTCTAGCTCAGCTTGCAGAGCATTCAAAATAAGATTAGAAGCAAGAAGGTAATTTATCACTGAGAGAGAAACTTGTCTTTGACATTGAATTATGGGGTAAGGATTTTGCATGTGAACCCTTTCTGCTTGTAGCAGTCTTACCCAGATTCCAGACTGAAGCATTCTCTGGAGATGAAAACAATTCCAAAAATAAAGCCTTGGCTTGGGCACACCTGTCCCATTCAGTCCAGTTCCCTAGCCTCCCACACCATGGAATCTTCTAGCAAATGCTACTTTCTCCATTTTTCTCCTCCATCTGTGCCTAGGATCAATACACATTTCTAACTGTTTCTGTCTGAGACAGCAACACGCCTCACCTCTCAACATCCAAAGGGACTATAGCCCATATCCACAATCTAGCACTAAACATGTGAGGCCATTTATTGCTTTGCTGGGGTTGTACCTGTGCAAAGTACTCTGCGCAACTCAAAATTCACTGAGGCCAGCTACCCCATTTTACTTTACTGCATCCCTCACAATTGGTCTAAAAGATACTCAAGCAGTTAATTGATTAAAAGTGATGTTGATCACAGGGGGACACTCAGGAGGGTATGCTTCCTCTCACAAGAAATCTCTTTCACAACTGTTAACATCCACATTCTGTGATGCTGGTTAGAGTGCAGAGTTGGTTTGGATGCCTCTTCTCATCTTAGTACTTATTCTCCTTTGGGAGACAGCCAGGAAGTGAAAGTCACCATTCACTTCAGTAACCAGCTCTGCTAACTACTCCCATCTGCATCCTACCAGTGGCAGGTAAACGCCAGATACACAGAATGACCGCAAATGCTGCAATCGGAGCTAATTAAACCTCGGAAGAAACTTTGCCCTCCAATTCTATAAATGGATAATAAAAATTTGAGTCAGATATTTTCCAAAAACAAACCAGGCAGCTCCTGTGTGAGAAACTCATTCCACCAGACTGTGGATTTCAGTACAGATGCCACACAAACATCTCCAAAAGGAGGACGCTAAGCTGTCACAGCACCTGAGATTTACTGGCCAATAACAAAGGTACCTTGGATAGACCACAGTGCTTGCCTTTGGCATGATTACAACTTTCCTCATGAGCTGCTCCTAGCTAAAAGATTATTAAAACAAAATATATGATAAAAAACAAAAAGCGATTTAGCTCTCAAATTGTAACGTAATTATGCTCATGCAATCCAAATAATTCTCCCTAGTCTGAAATTCCTCAGAGACCCAAGTGAATATATTACAAACACTCCGGTCGTAAAGCCCATGAATCCTGGCAATAAAATTGCTGCAATAAACATTTGGGTTCTTTTCCATTTTTAGGACCATTTTGAACAACCTGCTTCTAATGTATTTTATTAGCTCCCTCAAAGTCTTCCAATGAATGACAAAACCCCCAGTGCTTTGTCTGAGTGGCTACCATTAAAACATAATGTTGTTTTTCAGCGTGTAGGCTTCCCACTGCCAAGTTAGAGCTTTCTCTTAGGTTCCCCTGCACTCAATCTCTCTCTGAAATATATTCTGCAATCTATAGCCAACTAGTACAATGAGATTATCTCCCTTGACCCCAAGTCATCCCAACATAAGCCAGAAGAGATTTTGAACACCAATAACATCTCCAATTTCAAAAGAATTTGCTTTTTTTAGATCAAAAATTCTTGTATCCTTTGAGCAACCACCCACAAATCCTTCCCCGAGTCCCTGTGTGGTCTGCTAACAACATACTTATTGATAAGATTGTCTGCTTGGTAATCACACAGTGTATCATTTTATAAAGAGCTTTGCTCATAAAAGGCCTTCAGCAGTACTATGATCAAAACATTAAGAAAATGTTGCACTTCCATCAGAAGTGTTTTACTTACAGGAGCTACACGTTGCTTCATTATTAACAAAAGTTCTGCTATTTGTTCAAATAAAAAACTTGATTAAAACAACAAAAACAATACACAGTCTCCTAAATTAATTTTAACCTATAGCTTTAAAAATTATATTTCCAATAAAGTAGTACAAGAAACTCAAAAGGCTCCTTTAGTCTCCAGGGTCCCAATCCTTACCTAGAGCCTTCTCTGTTTCCCACTTTTTATCTTTTCAGGATTTTAACTGAAGTATCCCTTAAGAGCTAGTATGTTAAATTCATTACATTGATTACATCATTTAGTTACATTAAACCCCTTAAGAAATATCATAGGTATTTTCATTTTATAAATGAATTAAAAGACTTAGAGAAGCCAATCAACTTGGTCACAAAGTTAGAAAAGTACTCACTGTGGTTCATTTTCTGGTTTGCCTAATCTAGAACCTCTACCCCTCCCTAAACTCTCTAAATCATCTCTTTAATTTTCCTGTGTGTTCTATGAAATCCAATCTCATCATAGCTTCATGATTCAGTGGATCACGCTAAAGTAGGATAACATCTGTAAATTTCTCTTGAAAAATTGTTTAACAATTCTCAGAATGATCCCAAATAAAATTCTCTAAGAACTCTTCATGAGTTTCTTCACAGTGAATTTTCTGTAATTCACTTAAATAGAGAAAGTTAATTTGATTGTTTTCATATTTGGTGTCTAGATTTTTACATATATTGCTTTTTATATAAGGTGTAAACATGCCCAACACTATTCTAAACCATCATAACACTGACCCAAAAGACTTTTAATTTGGAAAACTAGTCTCAACTACATCCCAGGGCTGCATTATGCAGGTAAAAGACTTGAGAACCCCTTTAATGCTGCATGCTTTGTTTGCATCCCTTAGGAATTGATTCCCGCCTTACTCAGAAGGGGTCAGTGCTATGGCTTAGTGAGTAAAGCTGCCACCTGCAGTGCTGGCATCCCATGTGGATGCCTGTCCCATCCCATATGGGCACCTGTCCAAGTCCCAGCTGCTCTACTTCTGATGCAGATCTGCTATGGCCTGGGAATGCAACAGAAGATGGCCCAAGTCCTTGGGCCCTTGCACCCACGTGGGAGACCCTGAAGAAGCTTCTGGCTCCTGGCTTCAGCTCAGCCCAGTTCCAGCCATTGCAGCAATTTGGGGAGTGAACCAACAGATGGAACACCTCTCTTTCTCTTTGTCTTTGCATCTCTGTAACTCTGCTTTTCAAATAAATAAATCTTTTTTTTAAAAAAAGTTAACCATATTTCATATATTGACTGCTCATAGCAATCACTTAGTCTATTTATAGGTACAGCGGATTTTTTAGGGTCAATAATTATGCAAAGACATACAAAGAGAAAGAGAAAAAACATGAGGGAAAAAAGTAGAATAAGATAACTACATGAGTAGATTATTAGCTCTTGGCTGGTGCCGCAGCTCACTAGGCTAATCCTCCGCCTGCGGCGTCAGCACCCTGGGTTCTAGTCCCAGTCGGGGCGCCGGATTCTGTCCTGGTGGCTCCTCTTCCAGGCCAGCTCTCTGCTGTGGCCCGGAGTGCAGTGGAGGATGGCCCAGGTCCTTGGGCCCTGCACCCCATGGGAGACCAGGAGAAGCACCTGGCTCCTGGCTTCAGATCGGTGCAGCGCGCCAACCGCAACGCACCAGCTGTATCGGCCACTTGGGGGACGAACCAACGGCAAAGGAAGACCTTTCTCTCTGACTCTCTCTCACTGTCTAACTCTGCCTGTCAAAAACAAAAAGGAAGAAAAGAAAAAAGAAAAAAAAAATATTAGCTCTTCCTATGGCTATCCAAGCTACCGGCTGACAACATGAACCAGACAAAAACAAAGAGTCCATGTGGTAAAACACTGCTGTGAGCTGCATGGACCAGTAGGAACATGCTACAAAAATCCTCTTTTTAAAAATCAACCCACGACAAAGATAACATGCAAAATGCTGTGCGTCTACGCCTGTGAAAGAAGAAATTGCAGTAAAGTTAACGGAAGAGGTCCCACACGGCCCGGCAGCGGTTTCCCACTGGGCAGGCTTCAAGCTGCCGCGCCGCTTCTAAATTGTTCTACTTGCTGTGGATCTCTACAGTTTTCTTTCATTTTAATTTCAGGGTTGGTTTGTTTTTTAATCACACCTACACTGCCAGAAACTCTCAAAGCAAAGATTTTCCTGTCCTCGAAGCACAGTTTCCCAGCTGTCAGAACAGGGCTTTTCTGCCCTCCGGGCCTCTGAGGTGGGAAGGAAATGGCCTAACACGTTTGGAACTTGACTCTGACTACTGTTTAGGAGGACTACTGCCTCCCCTTTCATTTTTCTCTACCTCTTTAAACGTTTTTTTTAGTTTATACTTTTCAATTACAATATTCATTTTATTTATTTTTATTTTTTTGACAGGCAGAGTGGACAGTGAGAGAGAGAGAGAGAGAGAGACAGAGAGAAAGGTTTTCCTTCCATTGGTTTATCCCCCCCCCCCCCCAAATGGCTGCTATGGGGCAAGGTGCACTGCACCTATCCAAAGCCAGAAGCCAGGTGCTTCTCCTGGTCTCCCATGTGGGTGCAGGGCCCAAGCACTTGGGCCATCCTCCACTGCACTCCCGGGCCACAGTGGAGAGCTGGCCTGGAAGAGGAGCCACCGGGACAGAATCCGGTGCCCCAACCAGGACTAGAACCCAGGGTGCCAGCGCCGCAGGTGGAGGATTAGCCTAGTGAGCCACGGCGCCTGAAACAGTGTTTTACTTTATATTCTGTGTGGGTGCAAACTGATTAAATCTTTACTTACTATATACTAAATCGATCTTCTATATATAAAGATAATTGAAAATGAATCTTGATGTGAATGGAATGGGAGAGGGAGTGGGAGATGGGAGGGGTGCGGGTGCAAGGGAAGTTATGGGGGGGAAAAAGCCATTGTAATCCATAAACTGTACTTGGGAAATTTTTATTTACTAAATAAAAGTTTTTTTAAAAAAAGTTGTTTCTTATTAGCTATTTGGTTTTACTTGCTTAAAATCCAAAGTCCAACAAATGGACGGTCTGCTCTGAGAAGCAATTCTTTCCATTGAGAACCACCCTCTAGGATATCTTCAAAGCTTTAATGTTTCTAAAAGAAACACGGAGGTGAGGGTTTCCTTGTTGGCTCATTATCACCATTGAGAACTACAGATTTTGATGGGGAAACTTGAAAAGAAGTCTATTTAAATCTAACGCAACATCCTAGGAAGTAAAATCTATCTAGAGGACTTTCAACTTATCATTCATATATTTCAAATCAGCTTTCTGGGTTTGTTTGGTTTCAATGTGTATCCATCATGTTTTCAAATGATCTTTGTCAATTTGCTTTTTTTCCCTTAGATTATTATTAGAATCTCATTTCTCAAACATGCTTTTTAGTTAACCTCCTTCATGACTAAGACACAATCATTTAGAAGATGAGTGTTATGGGTCCTACCTATTTTTTTAATCCTTATCTTCAGCATACTAAAATGTGTTCATAACCATTTTGTGAACTTACGTAACCCTTCAAACCAATTACCTCCCTAATTCTAAGAAATAAAACCTATTTTAAAAAGATTACTATCCTATCCCAGCTTTCAAGAAGAGTTAAAACTACTCTAAGTAGAATAGTTTATTCCTCATAAGGAATCTACACTGTTACAGGAAAAACAGGAGATATGCTAGGTTAGCAAATGGGGACCAGAGGGTGAAACATTTGAGGGGAGGGGAGTGAGAGATGCCATTCGATTTAGATTCATATTTCAAAGAGGTCACAGACATGAACATGACCTATACCCTCCTGCCTTGCTGTTAAGGGTATCATATAAGGAAAGGTGCTGGATATTAACCAAGGACTGGATAACTCTGATAGGCCATACCCTGCTCAGGCTAAAACAGCTTTTTAAAGTACATATCTAAAACTATAAAATATATTACCTAAAGCTAATATGAATGTCCATGGTAGGGGAGACTAAGGGATATGTTCTAAGTGAGAAGAATTATACTGTTCCTTATTGTTAGAAGCCAAATCAGTATCTAAGGCACAGTATATATAATGAACACAGCTAGTGTGTGTGTGTGTGTGTGTGTGTGTGTGTGTGTATGTGTGCGTATGTATGTGAAGAAAGAGTTAAAAAAAGAGGAGAAAGAGAAGGAAACATACAAAAGTATTGAATTTTCTGTTGTAAAAAGACAGGACTTAGAAAATTGAAATGTAATTTCATCTATTAATGGTCAATATTAGTCTACAATGGTTACAAACCCAAGCTAATCAAATCTACACTTTGGTCTATAATTTGAAAAGCAAATAGAAATACACTAATGAATTCTTCAGTGTGTTTCTTAACTAACTTCGTGCGCTACAATGAGAATAAGTAAATGCAATAAAACCATGAATACAAATTACTTGAATGTGCATTTATCTAAAGCAATACAACTTCCAAAATTATTAGGGGCCTCTAATCTATTCAATTTCCTGAAAAACACTGGAATCAATGGTTCATGAGAACTTGATTACAAACATTAAAACATTGATGATCCACCAGTTAGTACTGGCAGGGCATGTAACATTTCAAAACCAGGGCCTCTGTAACCAATATTCAAACTTACTGAGAGTTCAGAGCGGTATAAAGCCCTCAAGGTCTTCATTTTATTGAAAAGAAACCAAGTTCTCGAAATCTTGGGAGCGAAAGAGGCAAGTCCCTTAGTCTATTCACATGTGGGGAGAGAGACTGAGTGAGTGAGAGAGAGAGAGAGAGGTCATTCAAGGTCCTTTCTCTTTCTAGGCTCCTCTAAATCATTAGATCTCAAACAACTCTGAAAATTACTTATATGATTTTTAAGAAAAGCCTGATTTACTTTTAAGTAATCCCATTAAAACACAACAAAGAAAAACTGGCTGAAAAAAAAAAACACTTCACAGGTGAAATGGTCATTTTTCCATTCAATTATTGTTATAGCCACCATCTATATTCCCACTAAACTAGCGTCTTTTTGCTACTACTTGTTAAACTTCTTATTTGGTAAAATATTAAACCTTTTTACTACAATGTAAATTTAAAGCATGTTATCTCAAAAGCTAAAAAAAAAAAAGAAATGTAGAAGGAAGGCGGGTGAGAGGGAATACTGTTACATTCTTACACTGGTATCTACAAATCATATTGAATCTGATAAAATAAATTAAAATAAACAATGAAAAAGAGACATACTGGCTTGAGAATGAGCATACAATTGCTAAGGTGATTCCACACGCGTCTCCTCAAATTGAGGTGACTTATGAGAAAAAACAAAATGGCAACTCTTCTACAAGTAAACGTGAAATGTTCTACAGGAACATTATTAAAGCTCACTTTGCAGTCTGTCCTTCATGGACGATTCATATCATGCTTTATTTTATTAAATTGTTAAATAATTTATTTACTAACAAATGACACCCTCATTAGAGCCACAATAAGGGAGGCATGATGCGACTATGGGGGAAATGTGGGAGAAGTGCCAGAGGCTCTGTTGTAGAGAATCTGGCTCTATAAAACAAGTTCCCAAGAGCATGTACCACATTTCCTAGCCCGGAAGTCACAGAAGTTTGGTGACACCCAAAAGTATGTCACACAATTAAGATGTATGTTAAAGACCCTACTTGGCTGAGCATTGTAGAATTTTAAGCAGAATGCTTTTCAACAGCTATAAAATGGTCTTCTCAGGAGAAGCTGACAATGAGCATTTTGCATTACACCAAGATAACTGCATTATAGATAGCAGCTCTCCATTTTACAGTCACTCACAAGCAATTGGAATTTGACAATAAAACAAACCAAGGCCTTCTCCCCATTACCAAACAAATTTCTAAGCCATATTGTTCAAAAGAAGAATATGGCTGAATAAAGGAAGTCCAACGCCTGGAAGTGACTTGGGGTTTAAAGTACTTCCACAGATGCTGTCAAAATAAGGATTTTCAAAGTTGCTTCCACAGTGAAGAGAATTTGGGCACTGGAGAAGCATCTGTGTAATCTCATCTAAGCACAGTACCTAGAGGGCTCATTGCATTTCAGAGACACAGAACCATGTAATACTTTCACAATTCACACTGAAGTTCTAATCCTCTATTATAGTAACCCTAGCCAAGATCACAAAAAGGCCAGGAGGCAAATATTTAGAAGGAAAATTAATCCATTTCTCAAACATCTAATGGGAATAAGTGATGTGTTCAATGACGTAGGTGAGTTCTTTGAGGGGGTTGAGTGGGAATACCTAAACTCATTAAAGGAGTTAGTTTTTAATAAGTAAGAGAAGTTACTATTGAGCAGCTTAAATTTTTGAGATATACTAGAATTTTTCAGAGATATTCTAGATTTTTTTACATTTTCAAACAAAAAATTTATGAAAGTATACGCAATTATGGCATAGTGGAAAGACCAAGAATTAGTAATCCATAGGTCACTGTCAACATTTTGACATAAGCACTTTTAGCTGACTGATTTTAGACAAACTTAATTGATCTCTTGTTTTTTTTTTTTTAATTTTTCATTAAAGAAAAAAAGCAACTAAAAGGCACATATGGAATGAACAGTAGAGGAGAAAAAAATAATGCTCACTAAGGTCTCCTAATTGTTATCAGAAACCTATAGCCTCTGCCTGTTTTCTGTTGAGTTGTTAGAAAATGTTGAACTGATTTAAAAAAAAAAAAGTTTTACATGGTATGAGTTTCGCTGTTCCTCACCCTTTTTCCAAAATCCTATAAACAGGTTGCACAGTTAAATTCACCATTTTATCCCTATATCTTCAACCTTTAAGACAAGATTAATACTAACGTTAGGTAGGCAAGCACCTCACCAAGGAGACTCAGTGACTGACAAGCATCTTTGATTCCTTGCACCACATTGGAAATATTCTTGGATGGGTGGGGATGAGAGGCAGTTTGGTTGTCTGCTTGATAGCTGGTTTGTGGTAAGCTAGAGTGTCTTTGATGCATATGGAAAGTTGTGCAAATGCTCTTGGCAGGCCCAAAGTGTAATAAAGTAGGTAAACTTGTCTCCACTACCTTTTATCAGAATACCAGCTCTCATAGCCATTGCAAGGGCATCAGTAGTTGTTTTGTTCCTTTGTTTTTTTTTGTCCCCACCTCCCTGTGTACAGATCACTGGAAGAGATACAGACAATGAACCAAAGAGGGACAATTAAGAGTGTCTCTCACAACATTTAATTTAGATCCAGAGGTTGAAGCATATCAAATGGTAGGGCCCGAAAATAAACCTTGACTAACAAATTCTAACGCAGTCTCTGGTTTGCTATGTTTTCTCCTTTTCATGAAACCTTTCTTCTCAGTTTTCTCATGATTTGAGGGACCTAAAATCCTTTCTAACTAATGCCTCCTGTATCTAGGCTAATTTGAGCAAGTTACTATTAGTTATTCCTATTGTTTATACTACTATTATTTTCTGCTATTACTAATGTTAATACTTACTCAAATTTCAATTAGAATCTTATAATATGTAGAAGCCATTCCTGGAAAATTGTTTGGAACAGCCAATGGCCAAATTCTCAAACAACAACAGGTGTAATTACCTCAGATCAAAATCTTATTTTTCATTGATGTATATAACAAAGTTTGCCATTTTTAAAAATAAATTTACTTGTTGATCTATTTTTCGTCTGTTTATTAAAGTAAAATAAAAAGTAAAGTCAAAGTCTTCATAATGTTAAACAACAAATATGTGACACGAAGTAAGGATGTTCAAAAATGGCATAGATACTTCAGTTTTTATGTAATTTCCATACAAGTTATAAAAGTTGTAGGCATACTCTATTTCTCTGAACCTCAAGAAAAACCAGTGTAAATTATTCTAGATATACAGAAATCTACCTTGTCTTCAAAAATTTACAAAAAGTAAATTTGAAATCATCTAACACAGGCCACACACCTATATCTGAGAAATCAGAAAACATCTCTTCTTCCCACTGCTCTGTCCCCATCACACAGCACAGAGCCAAACCTTGAGCAGAGGCTTAACCTAGTGCTTAAACAAATAAGTTAATGAAGAAGAAATTTATAAGTCTAACAAAAAGACAACTGGACTTAAATTCAATGCTCACAAGCAAAGACCAACTGATATTAAATACAGAAAATGATTTTTGTCACCTCTACTCCTTCCCACACTCCATCTCCATCCACAAGAAGCACTGAACTCAAAGAAGACAAGCACAAAACTAGATTCCAGTTAATGTACATTCTTATAATCCTAAAAGAAACCCACTAATGACTAACCAATATGTATTCCATCTATTTTTGCACCTTTTAAAAGGATATAAGCTTGCTGGAGCTTTTTTTCAGACATAAAATCCAGAAAAAATAAAGTAGGAAAAAAATAATTATCCATAGACCCACAAAAATCCCTTAAATCTGTGTTTATTTCACTTCATCACTCAACTAACAATGACACAGGGGCATAAAAGAGTAAAGAGAAAGGTCGACAGCCCAGACAGCTCCCAGGCAAAGGAACTCAGGCCCCTCTCGGGGTGAACAAGTCACTCTGATTGCCTACCCACTCACTAGTTATTGTCTGTAACGAGCTTGGGAGCACGAGGGCACCATCCCTCAAAGCAACCTGTCAGTCTATCCATCCCTAGACACAGCCTGGATAAGCACAAGTCTAACTGGACACCATCAGGGAGGAGCTAGCATAGGGCAAAAAATGGGATGGGGGGGCAGTCTCTAGTTTCCATGTAAAATGGGGAGACATTAAACGTTTCCATGGTGTGGCTGATTTTTTTTATTTTTTTGTAGTATTGTCCCTGTAGGAAGAAGGAAGAATGGTTTGTGCTCATAATTGTGGCAGGGTCATTGCTTCGCTGAACTCCCTTTCTCGTGCATGAAATAATGGTAGTGCTAATGATGATAATGATGGCTGATAATAATAATAATCACTTCCATCTTCCAATATTTTGGAGGCAGTAAATGAGAAAAGGTAATTACTCCTATTTCAGGAAATTTAAATCTGTGGGTAAATGTTAGTGATTATTTTTCAACTATGTGGAACCTCCTGACTCTAAGCCTGCATGATTAGCTGGGCTTAGGAGATTCTAGGCATAGGGGAGATGGTACAATGATAAATACTAATAGCCTCATTGATCATATATATATATATATATATATATATATATATATATATATATATATATATTTTGGACCAAAGCCTTTATTCTGGTGAACAGGGTTCTGGAAGGGCTGAGCAGGAAGATGCTGAGGAGGAAGGTAGAACCCAGGTCTGCGGGACAGGCAAGCCAGGCTCTGCTCTCTGTGTGTGCTCCTGCTCTTCACTACCCCCAGATCTCACAGCTGAAGTGACAGAGAGAGAAAGACTCTGTCAGAAGAAATCCTGTAAGAAATCTTGTCTTGCAACTTTGGCTGACACAACTCCTCTACTAATCTCTTCCAGCCTGTGCAATGGAGCTGAGGAGTAGCTCCACTTGAGTCCTACGTGATAAACCCTTAAGCCTCACTACCTGCTTATGAGCCACCAGCAGCAAGATGACTGATGTTCTAGAATCCTAGGTAAATACTGCTCTCTCAATGGAATCAGTCTTCTAATGACAACAATTCATTGTTCCATCAGTTAATGTGGTCATATAAATAACAGCAGCATGGGTTAGATTAAGATGGGGCATTAATTTTCATTTCCTGGAGGATAACTCTTCCTGTGTTTCTAAATCTATATCCCTGGCCTTCTGACAGTCCACAAACTCAGGGAGATGAATGCAGTGTCTGTTTTAAAGTCATCTTCAGCCATTTGTTCAAGGGCATGGATTTGAACTTCTAAAGACTGACTTGAGTTCATTTGTGGCTACATTAAAGGAGCCAGGTTGAGAATAGGTCAGTGAGACAGAATCACTTTCTACAATAAGGCTTATCTTAGAGTCCCTTGCCTAAATGCCTTTGAATGCTGAAGATGTAGTTAAGCACACAAGACCCCCATCCACCTCTCACAGCTGGGCTTTGCTCCCTCAAAGCCTGAATGGTCTACATGTCTACATTTTGTTTTCTTCAACTCATTTCACTATCCAAATGGTGAAATAAAAAAAAAGCCTCCAAATGTCCAGTAATTGCCACATGGTTTCATGACCCATCACTTACTCTGTGATTCTCTGTATTTATGTATGAATAAGCCACTAAGTGATGTCATCAGAGTGCACAACATTCTGTACATCAGTACCTGTGAGAGCACCTGCAGAACCAAAAGATGCCAGTAAATCTAAGAGAATTCCGAGAAGAGCTGAAAACATGATTTAGGAATGTTGAAAGCTGATTTACGGAAGAAGATGAAAATATCTCTTGCTTAAGCCAACTATGAAAATACGGCAAGGAGAGCACATGCATTCATCAGAAACGCAGACAGGCTTTGTGAGAGGACTGGAAACACTCAAGAGGCAGATGGAAAACTGAAGTTAGAAAAGGCAGTGACCCACTCACTGTGAGATCTGTGCCCTGCTAAATTATAAAACACCAAGATCATTTCAACAGTGGATATTGCCTAAGACTGAAGTCAAGTACCTTTCATGAAAACCAGAGTTATACACAAGAAACTTCCAGGGAATGGCAGCTTTTGTGTTTAGAAGCTCAGTGGTGTTCAACCTCACTTATCTGGAAAATGGGGAAATATAATCAGTGTTCCAGGATGAGAGTTAATGTAATAACACAGAGCTTGGCATACCCTGAGCTCTGAAAGCATGACAGCTAGTAGTACCCTATTCTCAATGGTACCACCCTTCCTGACTTGAACATGAGAAGGCTGCAGCCCAAAATGTCTGACAGTCAAACGCTGAGAGCTAGCATCCTTCTTACTGATCTCCCATTCAAGAACTAAACTTCCACTAAGTATTAGCAAGGAATTGTCTTAAGGAGCAAGCAACTTGGCATGAGAGAGCAATCACAACCTTATTCTTATGTCCTCTTTTCTCAATAGCCATACACTGCCAAGACTGTCTTTTTTGTGGTTTTTGACTTCAGAAGCAAGCACAGGACTTTAGAAACAGAAGGCTCAACATTTTATTTCTAAGCACCTATGCCAGACAAATCCTGAAAGTACTTTCAGCTTTTTGGGAAATATTCCCAGATTCATGGGCTGAAAAGAAGACCATAAGGCAAGGAAGCAAACAAACAAGTCCCTAAATGCTTTATGATTCCAACTTAGCCTTTCTAAGGTTCAACAATAAAATCAACCATGACAATAGTAATGCCAAGTAATAGTTTGAGTTTTATTAGATAGGAACTGTCTTTCGTACATTGCAGTCCTTCTAACTTAATCTTCACAGAAGCCTCATGAGGTTTAGCTGGTAAGCACTTGAATTGCAACTTGAATCCAAGCAGCCTGGCCAGAGAGCCATGTTTTCTGCAACGTGATGCAGTACTGGCTCCTAGATTTCTATTTATATCCAGCATATATGCACCATCCTGGACCTGCAGGGCTACATCTCTGATATGAACCATCCATAGTGCTACTTTAATTTCTGAAATTGTCTCTTGAATGGAATCTCTTCTTCATACTTCTCCCTTCTGTGTATACTAAACTAGAGTAATTCAGTTAAAATGGAGTCAGTCACATCATTCCCTGTTTAAAATCTTTCATTGCATCCTCAGCATAGAAGCTACACTCCCTATGATGGCTGGCAGGATCTTACACAATCTTCCAATCACGACCTCTCCCACTGGGATCCCTCTGGCCTCATCCCTTCCTATTCCTTCCTTCTCTCATTCTGCTATAGCTGTTAACTCCATCTCCTTGTTCTTTCTTGAACACTGCACGGTCATTTCAGCTTCAGAAACTTCACGCACCATTCAGAGAGCCACATGGCTTACTCCCTAAGTGCCATAAAAAAAAAAAAAAAGATTTCTCAAACATCACCACTCTCTTTAAAACAACAAAAATCCTGCTTATCAAAATTTCTATCAGACATCCTTACTTTATTTTCTCCCTAAAAATAATAACCATATAATGTCCTGTGAGAGCAGGTAGTTTTGTTCTATTCTCTGTTCCTTACTTAGTACCTCAAACAGTGGTGCATGGTAAGTATTTATCATATGAAGGCACAACATACAACTTTGATATTCTAAGGAATATCCTTCAATCATATAGAGAATCTTAACTCACTGGGAAATCCTTTCCATTAAGTTTTCTTCCAAATTGACACTGTATTAATATTGCTAACAATGTTTATAAATATTATCCAAATCATACTCCTTCTTAGTAACTTTTTTATTTAAGCAATTCACTTCATTAATAATAGGCCATGGGGTAGAGAACATTATCTCAAAAGAGGGAGGAACAGATAGAAACTACAAGAAAAATAATCGATATTCAGCTATTCCTTCTAAAACACTTCCTTCTTCTCAAGACCACAAGCTACACAAGCCACTTTCATCCCAAGATATAGGCACTAAGTTGAAATTATTTGGAATTTTAAAAAGTTTTAATATAATCATTTATTGGTAGAATCAGAGGTACAGAAAGTACTAGTAGGAAAGGAAACTGGAATAGTTAACCAGACTGTTAGAAATAGTAGTATTCGAGCTGCTGGGAAGAGCCCAAAACACCTGAGAAGCAACATCTTTAGATAAAAGGACAGCCTACACTGCACAGAATGAACACCTTCGGGTGGGAAACAACAGGCACTCCACTGACAGGTTTGATGACATGCGGGCAAGATGTCTTTCTGAAACATGGGAGAGAGATGACAGTCTTTCAGAATTCTTCACAACATGGGGCAAGCCCACAGTCCCAACAAGAACTGAACATTTTCCTTGGAATAGTGTAGGATGAGGATTTTACCTAAGGGCTCTGGCTGGTCACTAAGGCAAGAGCTTAAGTGATATAGAGGAGTTAGGATGCATTGTTCAAGCTGGAAAAAAAAAAAAAAACTGCAGTCACAACAAGTCTTTAGGAAAATGTAACAATGGCAAGCATTAAGATAGGACTGAATATACCAAAGGGTTGATAACAATGAGTAGCAGAAAACAATGTATTTCATCTGCATCATCAGAGACAGAGTTAATATAGACTGAGGGTCAACATCCTTCTGTAGAAGCCTACAGCAAATCAGAGAGTACACCCTGACCTGATGCATGCCACCATTTCATCACACGCAGCCCATAAATGCTTTCATAGTCCCCTTGAATCTAAGATATAGGAGACATAGGCAAGGTAAGGGGGGAAAAACTCTGAAAGACTAGATGTCTGGGTAAAATGTCAGATTTAGTCTAAAAGCAATGGATTACAACTGAGAGAAAGAAAGAAAAATTCAAGTGGCATGAGTATTCCTTCTTAAGTAGAAATAAGGGCTGTTGAGCAAGCATTATTCAGTTATGGAGAAATAAAGTTGTATTTCTACACACCTAAGTCACAGTGTATAAATTTAAAATTCACTCTATATGTAAAGGTCTGTGATTTATCAGTACAGTTTTACAGTAAAATAAAAATTTAAAAAGTTATCAAATGGCTAAGTATAAGGCTGAAATCATGAGGAAAATAAAAAAAAGTTTCCTCTCATCCAAGGAGAAGCATGGTAAAAGTGATGCAGCTAAATATAAAAAACACTATTTGTCCTACTTATGATGAACCATAGGACCCAACGTAGTTATTTCCAAGTACTGTGTGGGATTCAATTTGCATAAAAACCCAAGAATAAAGACACATTTTACAACTTACCCAGGAATTTTCCTCCTGTATTTATGAAACACTCACTGCCAACCAAATGGAAACAATCATAGCCATTATAAAATATACTATGATGACATAGTAACTACTCCATATTTTGATAACAGATAAATCTCATCTTGTCCACTGTTGGCTATTACCTGTGTATGTGGATGATACTAATATTGTACTGTAGAAACAAGAAATAGACAAAGAAATATTTCATCTGCATTAAAGGAATAAGGAGTAAGATCTTGAAGACTTTGTGTTTTGCTTAAATAAATGTTAAAAGTTAGAAGGTACCAGCTATCAGGTCAAACTAAATGATCAGATTCAAAATCTTGCTATTTGACATACTGTTGATAGGCTTTCAACTTCTTTCTACTTTCCTTTTCTCACCTGCAAATGATTGAGTACTTAACTATAGCACACACTGATATCATGTACATAAGGACTTAGCTTGAGCAAAATGGCTTGCTATATGATCATATGCACTAGGTAAAGATTTGCTAATACTATCAACATTTTAAAAGTCAAATTCCTAGCATAACCAATCATAAAATTACTATTAACCCAATATTTCTCCATAAATTCTTTTCCCCTAAATTAATTTAGCTAGCTTTCATTTTTCCCACTAACTTTTCTAATCTGCCTCAACATTTGTTTTCCCCAAACTTCCATGTGGTATTAAATGTACTTTTAGGAAAATAACCTCTCTCAGCATTGAGATATTTGCAAAAAGACACTAAGAGATGAACTCACTCTGGCTGTGTTCATTTGTGATGAGCGAAAAGTTCTGGGATGTGATTGTCCAGTGTTCATAGCGACCTTCCGTCAAGAAACTGACTTGCTTAGGGGATGAAATCCAGGAGCCTAGCCCAATGTGAATTTTATTTTAAACAAGGGAAGCTGAAATTGAGAATTTAAAAAACAAAGTCTGGGGGGCCCAGCATTGTGGCCCAGTGAGTTAAACTGCCAACTGTGATGCTGTTATCCCACACTGGAGCACAGGGTCAAGTCCCAGTTCCTCTCCTCTAATCAATTCCTGCTTGTGCACATGGGAAGGCAGGGTACGTTGGGCCCAACTTCTTGGGCTGCTGCCACCTACACAGGAACGTGAGAGTTCCTGGCCCCTGGTTTTTACCTGGCCCAGACCTTGCTGTTGCAGCCATTTTGGGAGTGAACCAATGGATGAAAGATCTCTACCTCTCTCCCTTCTACCCTTGCTCTGTGTCTCTCTCTTTCTCTCTGTATGCGTCTCTGTTTCTCTCTCTTCCTTTCTCACGCTGCCTTTCTTTGAGAGTTCTTATTTATTTTATGCATTTTTGCACATTTGATACCACAAAGTACATCTTCAAAACAGTGACCCTGTGTGCATTATGTATGTACTAAAGTTTATCAGAGTTACAGGGAAAGAGAGAGAGAGACAGAGAGAGAGAGGCAGAGAGAGATCCTCCATCCATTGGATCACTCCTCAAAAGCTGCACTGGCCAGAGCTGGGCTGAAGCCTAGGAGCCAGGAGCTTCTTCCAAGCCTCCAGCGTGGATGGCAGTGGCCCAAATACTTGAGTCATCCTCCTCTGCTATTCCCAGGCCATTACCAGGGAGCTAGATTGGAAGTAGAAGAGCTGGGACACTGGAAGTGGAACAGCTGGGACATAAACTGGCAGCCTCCGGGGATGGCAGCTTAACAGGCAATGGTTTTCCCTGCTACGTCCCAACACTGGCTCCAATAAATAAAACATTTTTTTGGAACTACAAATCTTTAATTCCTCTGTTACAAGTCTTTAAGAAAACCATTTATTTAATCTGGGTCACAATTTCACTATTTGTAAAATAAAAGCCAAAAGCTGGCTCAATCATTTCCACCTGCCCCTCCAAATTCCTTCCAACCCATCTTCCTCTTACTGTGCCTCTAAGAAAGCATACATGGAGGCTGTTACCATCTGGCCCCTAAAGCTTCTGGCTGAGCCTATTGGAGGAACTGGTAGAAGCTCCAAAGCTGTAAAAAGAGAAACTAAGTTTTTATACCCCAAAACACTTCTACCGCAAGCCCCAGCCACCTACCAGGCTGCTGAGTAGTCACAGCCACATTCCTCTACCTGTAGCTCTTCTGATGTCTTCACCAAAAAACTACACAGATTCATATAAAAAAAAAAAATAAAGTACACATGAAGATGACTGATGGTGATCTAAAATCATTCCTTCATTTATTTTGATATGGATTTACCAAATACACATTCAATGCCCACCATGTGCCAGGCATCATCCTTGGAATATGAAAATAAGGAGAAAACAGACATGAATTCGGATCTCATTCAGCTTAAAGCCTATAGGGAATATAGAAAATATAACACATAATTTCAATAAAATATGATTATTTACTCTTACCTTTAATTTAATATTGCAATCACAATGACAGTGGCAACTCTGAATTTGCCCATACAAAGAGAAGCACACATTTCTGTCCCTGAGAAGGTACAAACTTTCTGAATCATATAAACTATGATGTAACCTAAAGGAAAATTTTCTTTTTTTTTTATAGATTTCTAAGGTCATGGTTAATTAATTGGCCCTTAAGTGATTTATTAATGTTTTGTTTATTTGAAGAGCACAATGACAGAAAAAGACAGAGACACAGAAAGATTTTCCATCTGCTATTTCACTCCCCAGAAGCCTGCAAAAGCCAGGACTGCACCACGCCAAAGCCAGAATCCAGAAGCCAGGAGCTCCACCCGGGTCTCCTATGTGGGTAGCAGGGACTTAGGTACTTGAGTCACCATCCGCTGCTTCCCAGGAGCATCGGCGGGGAGCTGCATTCGAATCACAGTCCTCAGGATTGGAGATTGGAGCGCTCAGACCTGGAATGCGGGCTTCCCAAGAAACCACTGGGACCCAATGTCTGCCCCTGTTTATCCGTGCTTCCCTCAAACAGAAATGTACCAAATATGGCCCTATTCTGTAAACTGTAGTAACAGGTAAGTAAATAGTCTCTTAGGCAAGTTTTATTATAAAAACAGGCTATCTGGCATCTAGAGACACAAGAAAAAACAACATTCAGTGGGAATCATAAAGAAAAGATTTGAAAAGCAGCCTTTGGCCGGCCTGGTTTAAAAGTCATCCTAGTCAGAATGGGACAGTTCTTATCTTGATCTATTCATGCTGAACATTTTTCAGAGGAGTGAGAACCAATTCTTTTTTTTAATAGAAAACTTTTATTTAATAAATATAAATGTTGAAAGTACAACTTTTGTTTTGTTTTGTTTTTTTTTTTTTTTAATTTTTTTTTTTTATTTTTGACAGGCAGAGTGGACAGTGAGAGAGAGAGAGACAGAAAGGTCTTCCTTTTGCCGTTGGTTCACCCTCCAATGGCCGCCGCGGCCAGCGCGCTGCGGCCGGCGCACTGCGCTCATCCGATGGCAGGAGCCAGGAGCCAGGTGCTTTTCCTGGTCTCCCCATGGGGTGCAGGGCCCAAGCACCTGGGCCATCCTCCACTGCACTCCTGGGCCACAGCAGAGGGCTGGCCTGGAAGAGGGGCAACCGGGACAGAATCCGGCGCCCCGACCGGGACTAGAACCCGGTGTGCCGGCGCCGCAAGGCGGAGGATTAGCCTGGAAAGTACAACTTTTGAATTACAGCAGTTCTCCCCCCTATAACCACCTTCCCACCCGCAAACCATCCCATCTCCTACTCCCTCTCCCATCCCATTCTTCATTAAGATTCATTTTTAATTATCTTTATATACAGAAGATCAACTCTATACTAAGTAAAGATTTCAAGAGGAGAACCAATTCTAAGCCAGGACTTGGTGGTTAGTGGGCTGGATACTAATTATCCTTCTGACATAATTTTAAGATGTAACTCCTATAGAAGAGCCACGAGACAGAATAAGGAAATAAGTAACAGCAAAAACTCATCTATTAATGTGTTTAAAAATATTTCAAACTTCTCCCTCCTTTACAAAATATAAATTTTTCTTTGGAAAAATAATGGATACATGTTCTTTATTAACAGAAAAGAACAGACATATGGTTTCTTACTTGAATGTCAGAGTGTGAGAGAGATGGACGCAAGGAGGGAGGGAGGAAGACAGAGGGCACCCACCTAGTGGCTAATCTCCCAAAGACTTGCAGTGGCTGTGGTGAGGCCTTGCTGATGCTTGGAAGGAGGAACTCAACCTAGACCTCGTACACGGACGGCAGGAACCCAATTACTTGAGCCATCACTGCTGTCTCCCATGGTCTACCTTATCAGAAAGCTGGAGCCAGGAGCTGGAGGCAGGCATTGAACCCAGACACTCTGATGTACAACACAGACCCAGAACTTAACTCACTTCAGATACACATTTTTGAATGAAAAAGCAGCAACCTCAATTTAAGAATGCTAAATAAATTATTTTCAGAAACAATTCTTTCATGGGCTAAATGTATGTGTGTGTGTGTGTGTGTGTGTGTGTGTGTATGTCTGCAGAAACTTGACTAACTGGGATGTTTTTAAGAATGACCTTTTTCAGTTAACCACAAGTTCTGTAATTCCCTCTAAATTCACAACTGACCCAATTTGTACAAATATATAGGTTACCTGGCCCCTTTAGTCTTCTGAGTTGCAATCCCTGATCTTTAATGAGTGTGCTTATTACCTCTGTTTGTTGTCATGAAATATTCAGGGTGTATCTTCAACAAGAACTGGATATACAGGAAGAGAGTTCTTGGGACCTAACAGTCTGTATCAATCTTACTTTTCCCTTAATGACTAGCACAATGCAGTACATAAGAAGCATTTGCTATACTAATAACTAAAGAGAGAATGAAGGCATATTTAGTAATAGTCATTGCATTACTGAACCTTCATAGTTTTATTATTCATTCAGACCCTGTGGAGCTGGTCCTGATATGACAGGATTTAAAAAAGAAAACTTGTGGTGTTTTTCCTTCAAAGCATACTGTGTGTCTCTCCTTCCTGGAGCTGGACTTCAGGGCATCTCTGCATATGGGGAAGTCAAGGAAAATGCTAACGTGTTCTGCACTAAGAAGAAAGAAGCAAGTTTTACCAAGTGAAGACTGCTTCCAGCAGTGGCACAGTATTGAACCATCAGTGGTTGATAACGTTAACGGTATCACCTCTTTGAGTTACAAATGAAAAGGAAATCTAACTGGAATTTGTTAAAGGTATTTTATTTTTCTTCTTATAGCTCAGTGGGCATTTCATTAGGGACTATCCTTCAGCACTAAAAAGTCAAAGAGAAAGAAAGAAAAAGCCTCACAAAGCCAGAGAAGTCTGAGCACCTACCTATTAGATGTGGAGCTATGAATTATGGTTCTTCAGCCTAACTCAGCCTTTTCTGACAACTGAATAAGTTAAAAACGCACACACAATTAGAGAGCCAAGTAAGGATATATATGCTCACAGACATGACTGATTTTTTAAAAGTTTATAGAAAAGGAGATTTCAGAAAACATTATGCACGAAATGCAAAAGAAATTTTGTACCAAAATAAATTAGTCTTTTAATTCCCTTTCCCACAAACTTTTTGACATAAACACATGTGTGCGTGTTGTGCATAGCTAAGAGCAATACAAAATTTTCATTTTGTGATCAGAAAAATATACTATTATTAGCATCTACAATATTTTATTAGCATTATGTTGAATATACAGAAGAGTCACCAAGATTGCCATAATATTGTCTCTAGATGCTTGTTATCAATCATCGTCAGCCTTTTTTATTCTTTTTATCACCGTACCTCTCTCCTTTCCACCCTTTGGCCCTGGTACTTATCCAAAGTTACAATGAGTTCACAGAATATTATCAGAAAGCACATGTAATTTTTAGAATTCTTTAATCATTACACCTTCACATAGTTTCACAACTTAGATATGGGCATTTTGATTTAAATCAGGGACAGAACTCAGTCTAATCTGCAATT
Source organism: Sylvilagus floridanus (assembly GCA_949820135.1). Classification (NCBI taxonomy): domain Eukaryota; kingdom Metazoa; phylum Chordata; class Mammalia; order Lagomorpha; family Leporidae; genus Sylvilagus; species Sylvilagus floridanus. The sequence continues at coordinate 59,038,266 of OX463235.1, forward strand.
AATCATGTCTACAACACATTTTCCACAAAACAATATAAAATACAATGAATAGGAGCTGGTGCTGTGGCGTAGCAGGTAAAGCCTCGACCTGCAGTGCCAGCACCCCCTATGGGTGCCGGTTCAAATCCCAGCTGCTCCACTTCCGATCCAGCTCTCTTCTATGGCCTGGGAAAGCAGTAGAAGATGGCCCAAGGCCTTGTGCCCCTGCACCCATGTGGGAGACCTGGGGGAAGCTCCTGGCTCCTGGCTTCAGATCAGTGCAGCTCCGGCCATTGCAGCCATCTGGGGAGTGAACCAGCAGATGGAAGATCTCTCTATTTCTGCCTCTCTGTAACTCTTCTTTTCAAATAAATCTTTTTAAAAATTAAAAAATGAATAGGAGTCATCTGAGCCCAAGCTTTGATGTGCAAATAATTGGTTTTGCCTGGCTTTTGTCATCTGGAGGGCAGTGGCCCTGGCTAAGGGTTATACATATGTGCTCTCTTGACAGAGACACTGGAAGCTCTGCAGTCCCCAGGCCCTGGGAAATTCACAGGGCATGCCTCAGCTTTTCTTGCTCATTCTTGTCACCACAGCTTCCTCTGCATAAGCACACTTTGTCCAAAAACACTGATTTTGATCTTCTTACTTTTAAATACTGTGGAGTGCCTAAGGCTTGAAAACTACATGTTTCTTTGCTCTTGGTTCAATATGCTCAGTGGGAGAAATTTGTCATCGGAGTTGTTGCTGTTGGAGAAATACAGATATCTCCTTTCCCCTCAGTCCCCAAAGTATCTGCTGCCTGGACTTCTGTTTGTATTAATGAAATATGCCATCTGCATTGTGCAGGCTTGACATTCCAGTGGAAGCCAAGAAGGAAGTCCCCGCGAGGAGTCTATTAGCCATTATAACGTCCCTTTGTGCTCCTTCATGCACAACTCACAGACCAAATCCCTCTAATCACCTGTGGTCACTGCCAAGGGTCCCACTTTAGAACAGGGGAAACAATGAGAAGAGGCCATCACTTCATTGTGAGTTAACGCAAAGGCCACTCTTCTATTTGGACAAAAGATTGCAGATATGGCTCTAGCTCTGTCTTAAAGGATGGCAGATTAGTCAAAAACCTTTTAGATACAAATGACAGAAACTCAACTCTATGATGCTCAAGCCCAGCAGGATATATTGCCTATGCAACTAAAGTTCAAGGCATGACTCTTCAAGTCTGCCTGCCTTAAAATGCTAAATGACACTGCTATGAATCACTTCCTAGCCCTCGGCTGCATTTTCTTTACCATTTGGTTATAGTCAAGCAAATTCTCATCAGGTAGTAATCCTCTTGCACTAGGCTTGTATCTCATCTGCTTGGCGAGTGTTAGCTGAAAGTAATCCCTATTATTCATGAGTTCCAGCAAAACGTCTGAAAACTGAGTATCTTTGCCTTGAAAGGACTGGCTTCCTCAGAAACAATGTTTCTGGCAAGTGGGATGCAGACTGTGTCACTCCAGATCAGACTGTGGGAGCCACTCCACTGTAAATACATGGACTGACAATGGTAAAAGGAAGGTCAGGAAAGCATTAGCCCACAAGGTGATATGTCATTTGAGATCTGAAAGGCATATAAAAGTCAGAGCACAGAGGTTGATTCAGAAAGCAAATAGTCTATACAAAGATCCTGTGGTAGGAATGAAAAGGTGGTGATCGAGGAATTAGTGATGGCTAAAGCAACACAGGTGAAGGTCAGAAAAAGGGAAGTCCATTGGGTTAGAAGAGCAAAAGCCACAGCCTTAACACACTGTACTAGATTTGAACTTGAACTGCCCCCCAGGACCTATCACAACCAAAGACAGCTGTGCCGCTGCTGATGAGCGCAGCTGATGAGAAGTTAGGATTAGGATCTCCTCATCAAATATTCTTTCCTGATGCTATGAACATTCAGGTGATAAAAATGGGATCACTCTTAAGATGATATTTCAGTGGACAAACTTGACCATCATTCCACAGGTAAGCAAGATGCTTTTCACAAATAGGAATCATAGCACAGGTCAATCAATCCAGCTCCAAAGTGAGCAACTAATTCTGGTGCTTCCCAAATAGCACAATGCTTAATGTACCACAGGCTCAATAAATGTTCATTGAATGGGTGTTATGAGCAAATGAATATTAAATCCCTTTCACCTGTAATCAAACCAGACCTGCAAACTTCCCATTTGTTCCACATTTATTTATCTTCTGAAGAAATACCTTGCCTGCACGAACCACACACTTAAATGTTGAATGGCATGATAGAAAAAGGACACTGCATCTGTTGGATACCTGGGGTGGTTTCTGTAGAGTCTCAAGGAAAGAATCACACTCAGCACTAAGTATCAGGAATAAATATTCTTTAAGTGTTTTTAATTAATCAAAATTGTTAATAATATGAATAGGTGCTTGCTATACAACAAATGTTTGTGTTTCATCCCGCTCTTCCCTCAGCCAAATTCGTATGTTCAAAATTTATTGCCAATCTCATAATATTAAGAGGCTGGGCCTTTAGGAAGTGATCAGTTCATGAAGGTGGATTCGTCACGAATGGGATTAGCAGGCTGACAGAAGAGATCCTAGAGTGCTCTCTCGCCCCTTCGCTGTGTCAGGTCACTGTGAGAAGATGCCCATCCATGAACCAGGAAGCAGCCCCACACCAGATGCTAAACATGAGGATGCCTGGCGCTTGTACTTTCCAAAACTGTGAGAACTAGATCTCTGTTTGTAAGCCACCCAGGATGAAGTATGTTGTAACAGCAGTCATAATTGACTAAGTATACTTTAGCTACTATAAAAGTTTTCAGTTAATTTGAGAAACAATAAATCCATCAACTGAATAGAACCATATCATATACACACAACTGACAAATTCATATTTGGGTTATATTATTTTCCTGCACTTATTTACCAAACACGCTTTTATTTTAAAATTATCTCTATGTCATTTCATGCATGTGTGCAAGAGTTCACAGAAATTATTTTTTACAGAAGGATAAACAGATGAATGGACGAATACACAGATGAGCTGACAGAAAGGTAAATCATCCTGTTCACATCTTTATACTCTTACCCATTTTCACTTCTTCTAAGTCTTTGAGAATACCTGGACTACTAACCATGCTTTTGCTTTATCAAAATAACCAGATACTGAGCTATCAGAATCTCACTAGTTTCCTCTATTTCAGGTCACCATAGGGGACATATGACTGGGACTGGAAAATAAAGCATGGATAAAATGTGACACGTATAATTTCTGGTCAGAATATTCTTCTGCAGTCTGAAGAGCCAGCAAAGAGGCTGATCATGAAAACCTTAACACTTGGGACCCTGAGTGATAATGATACACACAAGAGTTCCCCAAAGACCCACATCATTTGGAGAGTAAACACATGACAGGATTCAAACATTCACTGCTGGTTTTCATCAATATTTTTAATTCCTACTTATTTAGAAGGCTGAGAGAAAGAGTGAGATAGGGAGTTTTTCATTTGGCAGTTCACTTCCCAAAATGCCTACAATAGCTTGGAATGGGCCAAGCCACAACCAGAAACCCAGCACTCCACCCTGGTCTCCTACATGGCTGGCATGAACCCAAGCACTCAAGTCATCACTTTCTGCTACCTATGGTGCACAACAGCATGAAGGGAGAACCTCAAGTGGATCTGGGACTCAAATCCATGCTCTCCAATGTGAGATGTAGACATATCAAGTAGTATCCTTGATTCTGCACCAAACACCTGTCCAACTTCTGCCATTTTAAGCCACTGACAATTTGGGGTTGTCTGTTTCTGAGTATGAGCTGTTAAACCATGACAGCTATGTTCCATAATGAAATGCAACAGACAGGCAGTAAAATGGAAGTATTCCACTAGACTTCAAACTGGTAGAGTAGAAAATAAAAGAAGACAAAAGGAGAACTGATAGGGTGGAAAGTAAAGGCAAAATTATCAAAATTTCACCACAAAATTTGAAATATGCTTTCAAAGCTGCAGAGAAGAACTGACAAGGGATTAGAGTTGCATAATGAAATTGGGATAGATATAGATACAATAAGAAAGTTTACCTGCAGAATGTTGTTGCCTTGTATCATATATTCAGTTGAGGCATGCAATTTGTTTTAAAGAAAGTACATGGTGCATAAGGTTTGCATTGCAAAGGTCTCTTGCAATAATCCAATTTAACCCTTCAAGGGAATAACAAAAACATAGAATTTTGATTCAGAGTGTCTTATCAAGTCAGAAGCTTTGAAAAAGTTCTTTTGTCTTCCTTGGCTTCAATTTTTCTTTAGTAAAATGAAAATATTGCTGCCTTTCTACAGAAATGTTGAGACAATCAAATTAAATAATTCAAGTAAAACCCTCAATCAAGAAAGAAGTTCAGTAATTGTTAGAATCCTCTTCAAACTATTTATTTCACAAATGGAAAGTCTAATCCACAGAAAGGCTAACCTACTTGTCCATGTCCTGGAACTAGTCAGTAAAACAAAGAAAAAAGTCTCCTTATTATTCATATCTGCTAATTATTTTTCTAATTTCTTGAGGACTAAAGAAGGAGGTCTGAAATAAATTAAGTCTAGATAAATTTCAGGAATGTAAAAGAACCATTGTATTGATCATCCTACAAAAGCAGTGGTAGAAAATGTAGAAAGCTATTAAAGCCAAGGCATCATAGTCAAAGAAAATCTGCCCTCATTTACCAAAGCCTATTGTATCATCCAAAAATTATCAAGCTTTCCATCTTGACCTGCCTGATAATGTACCTCCTATGTTACTATCTATCGTATTAAGTTGATCTCAAATTGCTATTATCTTTGAATATCTTCAATGACAAGTAATTACAGCTCAAGCTTCTTGAAAGTCGGTATTGAATGTTAACTACCTGCATCATCATACATAAATGCATCAGACCTCATATTCCGATACATATATTACCTTGTAAGTATCTCTTACAGTGCTATGTAGAAGCAGGCAGGAAATTTGCATTTGTTTAATGAATAATTAAACTGATGAGTGAAGAAAAACTAACAAAAATAATCACGACTATATGCACATGCCTGGAAGAGATGATGTGTAGTACCACATTATTCTATTCTCTGATAGTACGAGTCTGATTTGTACTAGCATATTGAAAACAAGTAGGAGGACATTCAGACTAAGCAGATCACAGCAGTGATACTTATTAGTTTACAGAAAGAGACCAAAGACTTATAACATGGGTCACTTGAAATAGGGATCAAGCACAGGCCCAGAAAATTCACAGCAGTAGCAATTTCATAATACACAAGATAATTTAATAGATCTTCCCCACCTGTTATTCCTCCAAGGGAGGATTCTTTCCATGAAACCAGAGATAACTGACTTGAAAAGCAAAGCATGATTCCTTAAACCAGTTATGCATCATTGGCAATAAACTGCTACAACTGAAATTGCAGAGAGCAAGCTAACCACAGTCAGGAAACCCCATTTAATTTCCATAGAATATCCCTTCTTGCAACATGTTCTTTGTAGGGGAGACACAGCAAGGAAATCCTTAGGTTCCATATTTCAGGTCTCAAGTACAAAAAGCAGGAAGTAATTTAGTAAAGATGTATTTATTTGACAGGCAGAGTAACAAAGAGGGGTGTGTGTATGTGTTTGCAGATGGGGGGGTGAGGGAGGGAGGGAGAGAGAGAGAGGGAGAGAGAGATGGCCACAACTACCACTGTCTAGAACTCCATCTGGATCTCCCACCTGGGTGGCAGGGGCCCAAGGATTTGTGTCATCTCCCACACCAGACACATTAACAGGAAGCTGGATCAGAAGCAGAGCAGTCAGTTCTCCAAACAGCATTCTGACACGGGATAACAATGTTGCAAGCAGTAGTTTAACCCACTGTGCCAAGATGCTGGCCCAATCAGGAACTATTGATCTATATGGAGGAGGATAGACAAGATGGGATTGGAAATCTTTGCTTAGGGTTTGTATGCTGAAATAAAGATAGAAAACAAAACCAGCACTTGGAAAATAGTCGTTAGAATATAACATGGCGTATGAAAATCACAAATATCCTTGGAGCCAGAGTACTTAAATTTACAGTGCACCCCATTATTTAGTGGGTACCCTCTCAAGCAGGTGATTTCAGTTCCTGAGCTCCAGTTTCCCTTACAAACACGTAGGACAGCATCACCTGTTTCTCAGTATCGCCATAGGATAGCATGAGATCAGTCATTAATGTGCTTGGCTCATAGTTGGAGCTCAGTAAAACATGATGCCTTTTTATCTGCCTTGACAACCATATTTGATAAAACAAAAATATGTGGACTATTTAAAATAAATATAAAATGCATGGATACAGGCAAAGCAGGGACTCAGAGCTAGGGCTGACCATAAGGACATAGCATCTTCTGTATTCAATCAAGAACTCGGGATCTCAAGAGCAAAATTGATACTGGTGTATTTGGACTCATCTCATCTAGCTTTTAAGTTGTTCGAAGAGAAGTAAGACCAAGACGATGGAATGGTGTCTGGTTTCACACTATTGTTAAGTCTGGAGGGGAATCCATATAAAATGGTTAACTAATTTATCCACAGTATAAAATAATAGCACTCTAGTGTAAAAATCACAGCACATTATTTAAGAAGGAACATTATGGCAATTTCCCAGGGAATATCATCTAGCAAAAGAACTAAATTGTGTAATAGTACATATAATTTGACAATATGAAAAGGCCCACTTTATTTATTTTCCAATATATGCATTTCCATGTATAGCAAATGTAAAATGTCTTAAAAAATACACAATAGGGGCCAGTGCTGTGGCACAGTGGGTAAAGCCACTGCCTGCAGTGCTGGCATCCCATATGGGTACATCCCATATGGGTACATCCCATATGGGTATCCCAAGACCTGGCTGCTCCACTTCCAATCCAGTTCTCTGCTATGGCCTGGGAAAGCAGTAGAAGATGGCCCAAGTCTTTGGGCCCCTGCACCCGCCTGGGAGACCCAGAAGAATCTCCTGGCTCCTGGCTTCTGATCAGCCCAGTTCTGGCCATTGCAGCCATTTGGGGAGTGAATGAGCGGGTGGAAGACCTCTCTCTCTTTCTGCTTGCCCCTAACTCCGCCTTTCAAATAAATAAATATTTTTTTAAAAATACACGGTAGCTCTCTTTAACTCAGAAACTGTTGTTTTGGTATATTAAGAAAGGTATCATATGAAAGCAACATTTTAATCTATCAGTTTTATCTTTTACAACAAAAATGTGTCATCGTATTAATTTTATAATAAAAATGGAAGGAAAAGAAGACATGAAGGTGAGCATATCTACATTCAGCAACTGGATGGTGGGCAGCACAGGCCTTGGCGGCACAGGGGCATCCACTGGATGACTCCGTCAGTGCAGATGTGCCAGTCTGTGAACAGTGCCAGGTTTGAGGAGTGCTGTCAGGCCGGCACCACAGGTCGCAAAGAGGTCACCTCATGAAGGAAAATATCCTTTCAAGTGACATCCCTATTTCCATCTCTCTATTCTCACTCCTAGATCCAAACAGCCAGGTGTCAGCCTTTTCTGACCTTGGTCGACCCTGATAAATTTTCCATGTAATTTTTTTTCAAATAAAACTGTCAGATGTGTGGTTTTCATTTCCTTCCTCACTCATTTTTTTTTCTTCCAGAAAGTGAACTGCTGAGCAGAAAGTAACAGGAATTTTCCTCCAATGTTAGGGTTCTGTTGTCCTTGTATGTCTGATGGCTTAACTAGGAGAGGTGCAGGAAAGAAGCTACTTAAATTAATTATAGCTAAAAATGGCATGGTATTTGGCTAATTTTAAATGATGCAAAAGGAATAGCAGTAGTATTGATTTTACAGATAAAATAGTTTTTTAACATTCATTTTCATTAGCTTTGAAATGAGTGGCACAATAGCATCGTGGTACCTCTGAATCATTATAAAATGTCTATCACCTCCTTATCAACAGAAAGACAGTCCTCATTTCACTGTCCAGTAAGGCACCCACTTAGCACTTGTCTCACAGTCTGAAATTGCAGCTGGGGATCAGCTACCAATGGGACATGAAGAGGAACAGGAACGAAAACTCAAACTGGAATCAGGATAAGCAGATTCCTAGCGCTGTTGATGTCATCCTGGACACGGTTAGCGGGGGAAGACAGTATCAGTCACTGTGACAGCCCCTTCTGTTCACTGTTACTGCGTCCCATGACCGTTGCTTTCACATTCACAAAGAGAAAACATGTTCTTTTCATCTACAATTTGCTTTGTCTCTTTTTCTTTCATGTAACACCTAAAATTCATAGAGAAAAACAGGCAAAAAAAAAAAAAAAAGAAGAAGAAGAAGAAAGAAAAAAGAAAAGGAAGGAAACAAAATGGAGTGAGATTCACAAGTGCTTGAAGAACTAAAGAAGCCCCCAACTTCTATGGGAGTATGGTGTACCTTTCAAATGAAGTTGCACTGCCCTACTAAGTCATGAAACAGCTGCAACTTGGGTTCACAGTTTCGTCCACAAGTGGTGTTGAATGCTTAGAGGAACTCACACACATATATAATGAAGTAATACAGTAGATGACCACAATGTTCAATAAACAGTAAAAAAAAAATGGGGTGAAACCATCTGAATGCTAACTCTATAAAGTTAAGTTCAACTAGAGAACCTTGAAAAGGATTGATGAAAAGTCACAAGGCAGAACACCATGAGAGCAGGGAATAGGTTCAAATTCATTTGTATACCCCTAACAATTAGCGCAGCATGTAGCAGAAGAAACACATATGTAGCAGAAGAAACATAACCCAGAACCAAGTTGTAGCAATTATCACACATTTAATGTGACCTTCATTATCTAATGTATTCACAAATTCCTTAAAATTTATAAGAAGAAATTATAAACAAGAATCTGAGCTGTATACAGAGTTGAAGATAAATTACTGGATAATTTTTAGAATGTTTAATTCAACACGTGAGATCTAGGGCCGGCGCTGTGGTATAGGGGGTTAAAGCCCTGGCCTGCAGTGCTGGCATTCCATACGGGTGCCAGTTTGAGTCCCAGCTGCTCCACGTCCTATCCAGCTCTCTGCTGTGGCCTGGGAAAGGAGTAGACTATGGCCTTGGGGCCCTGCACCACGTGGGAGACCCAGAAGAAGCTCCTGGGTCCTGGCTTTGGATCAGCTCCGTTCTGGCCGTTGGGGTCATTTGGGGGAATGAACCAGCAGATGGAAGATTTCTCTCTCTCTCTCTCTCTCTCTCTGGCTCTACCTCTCTCTGTAACTCTTTCAAATAAATACAATAAATCTTTTTTTAAAAAAAATGTGAGATTTTACTTTAACCTATAAAACATAGCTCAGTATTCTAATTTGCAGGTCCTGGAGACAGGGAAATGTATGTTTAAATCTATGCTTTCCATTTACCAGCTAGGCAACTGGAACACACAACTCATCTAAGCTTTAGTTTCCTCCTTTGAAAAATGGAAATAACATAATCTATGAAGGTCAGAGCAAGACTTAAATAATATATGAAAACTCTAGTATACCATGCATCAGTGCTAGTACACTTACAACATGGGTTCCTTACTGTTTGTGCTGAGAACAGCAAATTCAAGGAGCAAGCAGAGGTATGCAGCTGGTCTCAACATGAATGACACACTCCCACCCTGTCTCCCAGTTTTGGCTACTGTCTGCAGTGGAGACAAAGCTCTCTGAAATGCACTTAAGTTTTGTTCTCTCCAAAACTGTAGTTCCAATATTAAAATCAGGTACGTTAGAGCAAACCCGTTAGTTGATCTAAGACAGAATCAGGATCAGTCATCCTTTGAAATTTATGTTGTTCTCCCAAACTGAAAAAATAGGAAGGTAGCTCCAGAATGCTCATAACTGAACACAGAAAACTAAAAAGGAAGAAAAATGAACCATTAACAGCCCTGTGCACTTTTTCCTGAGGCCTGGTAATCAATTTGATCTGAGCACAAATGTAGTTACTATCAGGGCAACAGAATACACGCACAGATACAATGTACACACACAAAGAAAATTTCACACACAGAAAGATAATTAATAACAAATCAGAGAACCATCAACTTGGGGAATTAATTATAGTAAAACCCAAATCCCAAAACAAACAAAACAGAAAACCAAGCAAAACTAGTAAATGCCCAGATCAGGTGTGGAGTGTGTAATTTTCTCTATACGAAAAGCACAAAGCAGATAGCATTTCTTCAACCTATTCAAGAGAGGTATCAGCATCTTGATCAGGAAATACAGGTTGCTGAGGGCCAAATTCTCCCTCACTGAGGAGATGTACAATTTGGGACATGCTCAATCGGAACTGCCCCAAATGATGGAGTTAGAAACAGGCCAGGGAATTCCAATACAATCCCATCAAGGTGGCATGTACCAAGGCCATCTCACTAGTCCAAGTGATCAATTTCAGTTCACAATTGATCACACTGATAGGTCTAAGAGTCAAAGGGATCACACAAACAAGACTAGTGTCTGCTAATACTAACTGATAGAATCAAAAAGGGAGAGAATGATCCAACATGGGAAGCGAGATACACAGCAGACTCATAGAAGGGCAGATGTCCTAAATAGCACTCTGGCCTCAGAATCAGCCCTTAAGGCATTCAGATCTGGCTCAAGAGCCCATGAGAATATTCTAGGCATGAAAAGCCAAGACACTCTGGAAAAAACAGAAGACCTAAATGAAAGATCTCTGGGACTGAGATCCCAGTGGAACGAATGGGGCCATCAAAGAAGGAGGTACCTTTCTCTGAAGGGAGGAGAGAACCTCCACTTTGACTATGACCCTGTCGGAATAAGATGGAAGTCAGCGAACCCTAAAGGCTTCCATAGCCTCGGCAACTCATGACTAGAGCCTAGGGAGATTCCTGACGCCATAAACAAGAGTGTCATATTGTTAAATCAACTTCAGGAGTCACTGTGTACTTACGTCTCATGTGGGATCTGTCCTTAATGTGTTGTCCAATGTGAAGTAATGCTATAACTAGTACTGAAACAGTATTTTACACTTTGTGTTTCTGTGTGGGTGCAAACTGATGAAATCTTTACTTAGTATATACTGAATCAATCTTCTGTATATAGATAATTAAAAATGAAAAAAAAATCTTGGTGTTAAATTGGAAATTGCTTAGAAAATTAATCAATTTAAAAAAATATATCATGTAGGATCTCTGTCCTTAATGTGCTATACATTGTGAATTAATACTATAACTAGTACTCCAACAGTATTTTTCACTTTGTGTTGCTATGTGAGGGCAAACTGTTGAAATCTTTACTTAATATATAGTAAACTGATCTTCTGTATATAAAGAGAATTGAAAATGAATCTTGATGTGAAGCAAGGGGAGAGGGAGTGGGAAAGGGGAGGGTTGCGGTTGGGGGGGAAGTTATGGGGGGGAAGCCATTGTAATCTATAAGCTGTATTTTGGAAATTTATATTCTTTAAATAAAAGCGTTATAAAAAAAAAGAAAATTAATACTGAGAAAATGGAATGTAAGTTAAAGATGTAGAGATTGTTAGAATAATGGAAACTGAATAAGGAGAAAAGAGAAATACTAGCAGGATTGGAAAATGAAGAAATATAAATAAAATAAGTATTGGGAAATGCAAAAAAAAAAAAAAACAAAACAAATTCTCCCTCACTGACCAATTTTCCTAGCTTTGTTAAAACACAAGTAAGCACTGACTTTATTTCAGAAAGGCCTGGAAGCTTCATCAATTTTCTCAGATAGGAAGTTATAAGGATTATAGTGATAGTTGAACATTTTGACACAAAGATGACTTTGGCCTTCTCACTGGAAGCTGGGATCAACCTAAAGATTTCTACCTACTTGTGCCTGATGCAGGAAGGCTTCCCTAGAAACATCATACCAGAAGAGCTTGCCTATCTGCACATTCTCTTTATTAATTACAGAGACAACTGATACTGGGCCTCATCTAAGCTTGCTAAATCAGCTTTTTACTTTATCAATGTAATATTAACCAATTACAAACTAATGATAACCAAAATAAATCAATTCTCCAAAGTCCAGGAGTATCATGATTAAATCCAAGCTGGATTTCCTACAAATTTAATATTATGACTAAAAGACATATACACAATGAAACAGGATGTTTGAAATATAAATTATCCAGAGAAAATCCACTGATATATCACATACAGATTCTATGGGGGTTTATGTATTCTTTGATTGTTTTGGTCTTTCCTGGTATTTATAGAACCACTTAGCACGACTGTGTTGCACAGATCTTAGAAGGATCCTTAGAAATCATTTAAGATTTCTATCCAATGTATGCAAGAAACAGACAAAAAGTGGTCTCAGAGATTAAGGATTTTGACCATATAGAATGTTAACAAAGCTGGTCCTAAAACACAGCATTGTTTGAGGGTAATTTTCTCCATTTTACAAAAAAATATTAAATTTTTAGCTTATTTGCAAAAAATAAAAAAAAAAGATTGAAGAGGCACATGATTTGCTAGCTTCTTAGAAGTTGCTAGTGAACTGAAACTGATCAGTTTGACTAGTGAGATGGCATTGGTACATGTCACCTTGATGGGACTGAATTAGAATCCCCAGGCACATTTCTAACTCTGCCATTTGGGGCAAGTCAGCATGAGCATGTGCCAAACTGTACATCTCCTCCCTCTCTTATTCCCACTCTTATATTTAACAGAGATCACTTTTCAGTTAAATTTAAACACCTAAGAATAATTGTGTGCTTAAGTTGACTTGCCCCAAGTGGTGGAGTTAGAAATGTGCCAGGATTCCAACACAATCCCATCAAGGTTGCATGTACCAATGCCACCTCACTAGTCCAAGTGATCAATTTCAGGTCACAATAGACCATAATGATAGGTCTAAGAGTCAAAGGGATCACACCAACAAGACTAGTGTCTGCTAATACTAACTGATAGAATTAAAAAGGAGAGAACGATGCAACATGGGAAGCAGGATACACAGCAGACTCATAGAATGGCAGATGTCCTAAACAGCACTCTGGCCTCAGAATCAGCCCTTAAGGCATTTGGATCCAGCTGTAAAGCCCATGAGAGTATTTCAGGTAAGGAAAGCCAAGACACTCTGGCAAAAAAAAAAAAAAAAAAAAAAAAAAAACCCAAACCTAAATGAAAGATATCTGTGAGTGAGATCCCAGCAGAAAGAATTGGCCATCAAGAAGGAGGTACCTTTCTCTGAAGGGAGAAGTGAACTTCCACTTTGACTACGACCTTGTCTAAATAAGCTTGGAGTAGGCCAACTCAAAAGGCTTCCATAGCCTTGGCATCTCATGACAAGAGCCTAGGGAGATTACTGGCGCCATAAACAAGAGTGTCAATTGTTAAATCAACAACAGGAGTCTCTGTGCACTTACTCTTCATGTAGGAACTCTTCCTTAAAGTGTGTACTATGTGAATCTATGTTATAACTAGTACTCAAACAGTGCTTTACACTTTGTGTTTCTGTGTGGGTGCAAACTGTTGAAATCTTTACTTAGTATATATAAAATTGATCTTCTGTATATAAAGATAATTGAAAATGAATCTTGATGTGAATGAGATAGGAGAGGGGGCGGGAGATGGGATGGTTGTGGGTGTGAGGGAGGGTTATGGGGGAAAAGCCATTGTAATCCATAAACTGTACTTTGGAAATTTATATTTATTAAATAAAAGTTAAAAAAGAAGAAATTGCTAGTGAGTGATACACAATTGCACCACACACATAAGTCAGGTAGCAGCATTCAGTTCTCTAGTCTCAGGAGGCAATATCTCAAAGCCTGGAAATATCATCCCATTTATTCTCTGCAAACAAAGGAGGCAGAGAGGTATGGATATTCACTCATAGACATTGTCCACCCATCTTGCTATTGGTGACCATATCATCTTTATATACAGAAGAAATTGTTTAATGCATTTGGACATGAGCTAACTCCCTGCAAAATCAAGCTACTGGGCCTGCATCAAAAGGGTAAGATGTTAATAATAAAAGTGAATAATGGCCAAAACAGGATTTTAGCCAACTTGAAAAGCAGTATTTCTTGGTCATAACAGGAAAACTAATTCAGTGCCACAGGCATCTGGTCGTTTGTGACTTAACTGAATCACTTAGGTATTTTTCTCTTTTTTTTGCTCCCTCTGCAACTAATAATGGAAGTTTAATGGGATTTTAACATATCTAGCAAGGTGGCACACCTCCCCAGCTCTGGCAGTAGAGGTAATTGACCAAGATTGTATTAAACCATCATTATGGGAAATGCTTCAGGTCCCAAAAGAAATGCTACCAATGCTTCTGAATTGGAATGCTCTTCGTCCTTTGTCCCTAAGGTGATTTGCCAACAAACTAACATGTTGGGTAAATGTCTAAAATACATGATTAAACATGATTCAATCCAATTAAATACCTAATTAAAGTCACATTTATCTCTACTTGGCTTTATTATCTCCTTTTTGACCTATTTGCCCGTTTTCTTTTCTTACCTTCCCATACATGTCTTTACTTAGAAAGAATCCTTTGAGTGACAAATGTTCCTTTTGATTTTTAAACTCACTTGAAGCTTATTCCTCTCCAAGGAAACCAGCAGTCACATCACCTCATGTAAAATAAACAAATAAGAAAACATCCTCCAATGTTCCTCCTAATTTTGAAAATTATATTTAAATAAAATACTTAGAAAAAACTGATTTTCTAAACTTCTAGGGCATTTGGCCTTTGAAAATTTACCTGTACCACCCAGAATATGGTGGTTTATAAAGAAGAAAAAAAAATCTTACATAGGTAGGTATCGTTTTATTAAAATTTTTAGATTCCAGATTACAATCAAATGAGAACCCAAAATAATCTGACTTCCTATCAACCTTTGAAGGAGAAAATCTGTGTCATATTTTGCATACCATTAACTTGATCTAAACCATTTTCAGCCTGTGGGATGAAGTCAGAATTCTTCCTTAGAAATCTTTCCTGCTCGTCTGTCTGTGGAGGGCCTGTCTCCATGCCTCCAGCTCATTATGAAACACCAAGGAGAGGGGAAACAACCATTTTGCTCATTGCCAAGGCACTTCTTTTGATGGATGTGGATTTTATCTCCTCTAATTGTGGGCATATCCCTGTACCACAGTTAGGAGGGAGGATCTGTGACCTCAACATAATTGTATTAATGAATCAATTCCAAGCAGAAGGGACACAGTCTGTCCACGACAGAAAAAAAGAGCCTCAAAGATTTGTTAGGAACTAATGAGCAAATTGGGAGAAAACTTGTT
Organism: Sylvilagus floridanus; assembly: GCA_949820135.1. Lineage (NCBI taxonomy): Eukaryota > Metazoa > Chordata > Mammalia > Lagomorpha > Leporidae > Sylvilagus > Sylvilagus floridanus. The sequence continues at coordinate 59,053,525 of OX463235.1, forward strand.
ACGGACTCAGCTCGCCATAAATAGCAACACAAGGGAAGGGTGTTTCACTGAGCGCCATGGGCAAGCAGCCTTTCCTCTCCTGCCTGCTCATTTGAGTCCAGCACTGGTTAACATGATTTACACATCTTTGGTGGCTCTGGCAGCAAATGAGATGCCAACCTCGATCTTGTCTGTGACAGGCTGATTATTCAGAGGAGATATGTAACCGCAAAAAAGAAAAAAAACGCTCATGGTACATTGACTCTTCAAGGAGGCTTGCTGATAATGAGCCAGATCTTGCCATTAGGTAAAAGAAATTCTGGAGTGAAATTAACTGATGCAGGATTTTAAGTTGTCACTTGGATCATTTCTTATTTTTATGTGCCTTGGACCAATGCATGTTATTTTCACTTGAAAATAGCTCCCTTCCTTTGTGCACCATATTTGAGATTCCAATTCTCCAGGTTACATCTATCTGGGCCTCCTTAGGTTCAGATTGTGCTATTACCTTGATGTGTTTAGAAGATGTGTTGTTTATAAGCACTTCTATGTCTCTGGCATACATTTCCGATTGCTTTCTTAAGTGTTGTTGTGTCCTTTTTGTTATCTCTTTCCCACATGGCATAATCTCACCTACTGTCTGGTTAATTCTCAAGATGATAGGAAAATGGGGTAATTTTTCAGGAGACAGCACAAGCACTTAAACAGAACTGGTCCTATCGAGGCCTCTGTATGCATCCTATGCCTGTCTCATCCCATACCCCCTCATTTCTGCTTTCTTGCTAAGCGAACCTCGCACTCCCACCCCTGTGCTCAAACTCTGCCTTTCCTTATAGCTCTGCCCCAAGCCATACAGTCTCCCCTTATGTTTTCCATATAAGCAGCGCTCATTTCCTCCTCTCAATCAGCACACTGCCTTATGTATTAGGAAGTGAGTGCAGTGGCAGCAGAGAATAGCTTTGGAGTCAGGCATAACTAGGTTTAAATCTTGTCTCTCTCGGTACTATGACCTTCAACCATCAATGCATCATCTAAAAACCTCAAACTCCTCGCTGTAAAATGAAGGTTACTGTGATTTGAGCTGTTTCATGGGTTGAGTAACAGCATTTCTGCAAAACAGCTATGAAAGTGACTAGAACTCAAGAAATTCTCAACAATATTACTTCCGATGTTTCCACTACACTGTATGCTCTTCAATAAGAAGACATCTTGCAAATCTTCATCTGCATGTAACAAATTCCACACATTCACACTTTTGCTTGAGTGTTAATCTGGTACTCCAGACAAACTAAGCCTAAATAATACTTTAGATGAGAAAGAAGTTGCATAAAACAAACAGCTCCCCTAAGTTCCATTCCCCTTTTGCAGTTAGGAAAACCTACAAAATTCAAGTATCAATTTTCTCGGGCCTTGGAAAAAGAGACAAAGGAGACTTGATAGTGTGGTTAAAATTTTTAGAATCCTAAAGTCTGTGTTTGCCTGCACCTCTGCCATCTACTGGCTGTCTGGCTTTGGATACATTTCTGAATCTTACAGAGCCTCAGGTTTCTCATCTGTAAAATGGAAGTAACGAGTACTCTGTGAGGATTAAATCTCATGAAGAAATCCACGCCAGGTGCTTACTACCAGAGCAAACAAATAGCAATCCTCACCACAGCTTATGGCATGAGTGAATGACTGCCACCATGATTTCCCTAGGACACAGGGACTGAGACTTCATGCATCCTCACAGCCTTGAACTTGGAGAGAGCATTCCCGCTCTTCCTTCCTTGCTCTGTAATGCTGACGCATACATGCTGTTAACATTGGTTCATTGGCGTTTTTCCTCATAGCCCTTTAGCTCTTATCCCAGTATCTGATAAGGTTTCCTGTTTTTCCCCCCTGACACAATCCTGCCATTTCTAGTCATGAAGCTCTAAGAAGGAACACATTGCAATTCTACAAAATTGTTAATAAGACAGGTGCCTATAAACAAATAAAACCCATTTCAAGCCTCATTTAAACCAATATATTATTTGCACATAAGGATTCTTTTTTGCACCACCAATCTTTGAGAATGGATTTCTGTAACTATCAAGGCAATATCAAAAGTTTCCGTTCATATTCAAGATGCCAGGCACAGGTCCTGCAGAAGCAGGCTCCTTTAGCTGGTTGCTACTGACAGCAGACAGGATAAAACTGTTCTGAAGTACCACATGCATGATAATAGCTGTCTGGATACAGCAAATAGATATAAGCAAATGAATGGTCTTGGAACTGTCTGCTGTCATTCATTTAAAAGAGAATCTCCTGGAGGCTGACTACCTTTGTTCAAAAATAAATTTAACTAGAATTTAGTTGCTGTGGGACGAAAGAACATGGAATAAATCAGTCAGGCTCAAGCAAGAGCTGCCAGTTCTTTCAATGTTAAGAGAAATACAATGATTGGGTTCAATTGCTCACTGGCATAAAGAGAAGGGAGGAAAAAGAATGTACAAATAATTCTGTTGTTATCAAAGGCTCCGCATGAGCCTGAGCAATAATGCAATTGCCTTTGCGCATTAGGAAGAAACCAGGTGGAGAAGGTTTAACTTATTAATTAGGGAACTGTTTCACATGAGCATGATTTAGGTTTCTATATTTTATCTACTTTTTGCAACTTGCGATTTAATTTGAAAATGGGCGTGTGTTCTTGTCATCTCATATTCCAGAGGATTCTCTGAACAAACCTCTTCAAAGGAAGATCTTTAAGGCCCTTTCCAACTGCTCCTCTAATTCCCCTTTCTCACTGCTCCTAATAACCTCTTTGATGCCTTGGTTGAAACCTCTTTTCTTTATTGATTTTAGTTTCCCCATCACTCATACGACTGCTATTGTTGGATTCTACGTGAGACTGTTGATCGTTTTCTCAACTTCACAAAAGCTTTACTTTGCTCAAGTGGGAGTTTCCAAGCATGACATTGTAAGCTATTTTCTGGAGGTGGAATTGTGATATTCTGCATTCAGAGGAGGTCACATCCCATAAAAGGAAAGTCGAGGCCTAGGAATGTCTTTGATATGACCAAGTGTCCTGCACATGCCAGAGAAAAGACCAACCTATCAAGAAAGAATGACTGTCAAAGGCAATAAAGGATTGTCCAACAGGAAGAAATCACACTTTTACAATCCTAACCTTGATGCTTTATCGTGAATTAAGAGGCTCCAAACAGTCTAGGTGGAACCACCAATACTGAGAAAATAAATCTTTTTTGTTTTAAGAAAATCTTACAGCTACTTTGACTTGCCCAGGGAGCAAGCCGACTCTACTGTAGAGTTACAGACTACATAGCAACTAATAATTGGAGTCTTGAAATCAAGCTTGATATTACATATTTTTTAAAGATTTTTTAAATTTGTTTATTTCAGAAGTAAAGTTACAGACAGTGAGAGGAAAAGAGAGAGAAAGGTCTTCCTTCCATTGGTTCACTCCCCAGATGGCTGCAATGACCAGAGCTGCACCGATCCAAAGCCAGGAGCCAGGTGCTTCCTCCTGGTCTCCCCCACAGGTGCAGGGGCCCAAGAACTTGGGCCATCTTCCACTGCTTTCCCAGGCAAAAGCAGAGAGCTGGATGGGAAGAGGAGTAGCCAGGAGTAGAACCAGCGCCCATATGGGATGCCGGCGCTGCAGGGGGAGGATTAACCTACTGTGCCACGGCGCAGGCCCCGATATTACATACTTAAAAATGAAAACAAAATATTCCCAGTGCAGAGTAGAAGTTAAATGACTTTGGATGAAATGATTAACCACAAACTTTCCAAGCTCAATCCAGAAAAGCAGTGGTTGGGAACAATGAGTTTGAAGTTGCAGGTGTTATCTAGCACCCTAACAGTGAGTTCCCGTGGCTAAGAAGAGTTTCCTTCCAACAATAATAATAACACAAAAAATATTACGTTGCAGAACTTCTCTGATATCAACTTTAGCTTCAATTTCTGGCCCTTACCCTATGTACGGTGAATGAATTTCTCTATGGACTCTGGACCTCAGAGCTTCAACAGAACAAGGAGTTATTCTGTTAATCCTGAAAAGACTAGATTTTTATTTTTCTCTTGCATATGTATATACACTTATATAAAATTTACCATTCTAGTCATTTTAAATGTATAGAGTGGTAGTAAAAGCATTCTCCAGGTTGTGTGACTATCATTACTCACTATTTCCACAGCTTTTTCATCATCCCAAACAGAAGTCCTGGAGCCATTAAAAAGTAACTTTGGGGACTAGTACTGTGGCACAGTAGGCTAAGCTTCCGCCTGCAGCACTGGCATCCTGTATGGACTCTGGTTTGAGACCCAGCTGTACCACTTCTGATCCAGTTCCCTGCTAATGGCTTGGGAACACACTAGAAGATGGCCCAAGAGCTTGGGCCCCCAAAACTGCATGGGAGATTTGGAAGAAGCTCCTGGCTCCTGGCTCCCGGCTTCAGATTGGCCAGCTCCAGCTACTGCAGCTATTTGAGGAGTGAACAAGCAGATGGAAGACCTCTCTGTGTCTCTTTCTTTCTCTCTAACTCTGCCTCTCAAATACTCAAATAAACAAATAAAAATATTTTTTTTTAAAAAAAGTAACTCTGTATTCTTCCCTCCCCCCACCCTGGGAACTTTCACTTTTGCTTCCTGTCCCTATGAATTTGCCTGAACTATAAACCTTACAAAAGTGAAAGGGGCTGCAGTAGGAACTCCTTCTGCAATGCCTCCTTTGTTGCACATCCCACAGTTTCCCAGGCTCTGGGTACTCTCTCCTGTTCCTGACATTACACTTGCTAGCTACCTTGCATTTGGGCTCTCTTGTTTAAAATGTCCACTGGTGCTGGCCTACATATTACTATTGGCCTGGTTTCCTTCCTTTCTTTGGGTTGTCTCCTGAGAGCTTTCTCGTAACTAACCTCTAACTCCAGAGCCACTTTTGTGATGGCTGCTCCCACAAGTCTGCCAACAGACCCTCTCTTGCATGCTGTGTCCTGAAAGCACAGACTCACTTCCAGCCTTTGGAATAACTCTACGCAGAATCTAGGCTGCACAAAGGGTGCTCTGTGACTGGGTCATCTCCCACCAGTCAGCCAAGGCACAATCATACTGAGAAAAAGCCCTTACCCTTCTTATCCCCTGTCTTCAGGCACCTTCCAACATGATCCACTGATGATGATAAAAAGGTAGAAAATTCATTCTCCATCAGTGTTTCTTTAACAAGCAATAAAATGAAACCTAAAAATTAAACCTCTCAGATGCAATTGAGTAATACATTGTGATAATTCTCTTTTGCCTAGCCTTTAGGCATAAAACTTGCAACATCTTTTGGTCTGGTGCTGCCAAGGCAACCGGAGACAGGACTCAAAATTCAATAAATCCATAACAGGCTAATATTTAAGTTATAATTTGTATGGCATGCATATGACGCTACAAATATCCAAATGGCCCTTGCTAGAAAAAAGGTTCCCTACCCCTGCAAATGAGATTTCCAATAGTGGTCAGTATGCCCCCTTTCTCCTTCTCCCTTTCTCTCCTACTCCTCTCTCTCACCATCTGTACTCCTTATTCTTATCTCCTCACCAGAGTTAAGTCACTACAAACTCAAAGTAATCCTATTATTAATTCCTTTACTCATGAGTAGAAAGCTACCCCGCCTTCCTATCGATCCCAACCTACCCATACACATTAGAGAACTGGCTCCATTCCTGAAAGCACTCTGCCCCCTTCTCCGCCCTCCTACACTCCTATGTTATGTGTTCATTTACAGTGTGTAGCTCTTAATTTTTAAATTAGTTAACATAGTCTCCTTCGTTCTAGACTCAAGGTCCTTGATGTCATACAGAGTTATATTTTACTTATATTATCTATCCGTCACGGTTCCTAGCAATTTTTAGCACACAGATTAGAAAACAAATACTTGTTGCTTGATTGAAAATTCATCCACAGCAGGGCTGAAACTTATCTCCTTATAGTCAATGAAATAACGGGCTGGCTAAGCAAATTAATACAGTAAACACCAAGAGTTTGGCCTACTTTAATGTGCAAATCAACATTCCATTTTAAGCAGCATTTGGAAGCCTGCTTCCATTCAAAGAATGAATGCACTGATTGTGATTGTCTGTGTGTTACAGCATTAACAAGACTCACTAAGATTACCATGTTCAACAGCCCTGTTGTTACTCCATGTATAACCATATTTCTGCTTTTTTCCCTTTCTCATATATTTGATGAAGAAAATCAAGGGGAATGAGCTCTTGTACAGCTTACTTCATCACACAGACAGGATTTTGCTTTACTTCAAAACAATAATCACAATTTTGGAAGAGTCCTGGTGAAGGTTTGCTGCCCCTGCTCCCCGCCTTGCTTAAGATGCCTTTAAAGACATTAGAAACCAAAGTGCAGGAAGGACTTTGTGGGATGAACGCCCCAACCCAGATCCACCACCTTTCTTCTCTTTGGGTCTCTATCCCATCAGCGTATCTTGAAATATGCCAACCAAAACAGAATGCAGCCACTTCCACGTCAGGAACGGCAGTTTTAAATGGATCCTTAGCTTTCAATTTTCGTGAAATAATTTTCTTCTGTCTTTTGTGTGTCTGTCTCTAACATAAACAGCTTACTCAGCCAGTCCTTTATACTAAGTGTGAAAGGGCTGCTGAAAGAAGGACGTGTATTCAGAACTATGGATTCCAACAACCTTTGCCACAAATTGCTAACATTTCTGTGTGAGTCACTGACATTCTTCTGCCTACATTGTTCCTGCTACTGCTACCATTAATAATAATTACAAAGGAGTCAGAGGGTCTTGCTGACCCTGGGCCAAATAACTAGCACTCTAACAGGGGCAGATGAGTGGGAGTGAAAAACAGGCAGGGTGGGGGGGGCACAGGGAAGATGTTAGGCAGGTACAACAGATTGCATGAAGAGATAACATTGTATTACAAATTTTTGTTGTTGTTGTTGTTTCTTATTTTTTAACTTTTATTTAATGAATATAAATTTCCAAAGTACAGCTTATGGATTACAATGGATTCCCCCCCATAACTTCCCTCCATCCACAACCCTCCCCTTCCCAGCTCCCTCTCCCCTTCCATTCACATCAAGATTCATTTTCAATTCTCTTTAAATACAGATGAGTTTAGTATATTTTAAGTAAAGATTTCAACAGTTTGCACCCACATAGAAACACAAAGTGTAAAGTACTGTTTGAGTACTAGTTATCACATTAAATCACAATGTACATCACGTTAAGGACAGAGATCCTACATGAGGAGTAAGTGCACAGTGACTCCTGCTGTTGACTTAACAATTTGACACTCTTGTTGATGGCATCAGTAATCACCCTAGGCTCTTGTCATGAGTTGCCAAGGCTATGGAAGCCTTTTGAGTTCACCGACTCTGATCATATTTAGACAAGGTCGTAGTCAAAGTGGAAGTTCTCTCCTCCATTCAGAGAAAGGTACCTTACAGCATTTTAACTGTGTACTTTTAACTCTTGCCAACTAGCTTTCTCTCCCACCACCTCTGACTAGCAAGCATTATTTAAGATTTATACTCCATCATTTCATAGTAGCTGAATGTGGATGGACCACAATGTGAGGAGTGGGGAGGAGCCGGAGAGGGTAAGGTCAGCAGAAGGGGAGAGGGTAAGGTCAACAGAGGACAGACCTTTAGTGTTCTCCACTACACAATAGGGAGCCCTGTAGGACATTAAGGGGTGTGATAAGATCAAGTTTATCTTTAGAAATCTAACTGTGGCTGCTCAGGTATGAGCCTTGGCCATTAGCTGGATGACAGCTGCTTTGTCTATAATGAGACAGCAAGGTGGAAATTTGGAAAAGAGGAGAAGGTGTTTTGGAAATCTTGTCCATACTATTCTTCACATAAATATATAACTATATACCTTTATCTAAACTGCATAAATTATACCTTTTCTCTAACCTCTCTCTGAGGAGCTTGTCCTATTTACCACTGTAAACCCAGCACTGAACACAGAGCCTAACACATAACAGATACTTCCGAAATATTTGTGAATTGAATTCAAATGGCTAAAAGAAGCCTATGAGAAAAAACTATTATATAACAGGTAACTCTTCATTACAGTAAATTCATTCTGGTGAAGGTAAGGTCATCAGCTTCTTTTAATCATATGCAACTTCTAGGACCTAGAACAACTGGAAAATTACTTGCAATATATACATATAATATAATTGCCTCGCTCTCTTATTGGAAAATGAATTTTACAAGACTGGAAACTATTTTTAACTCATCTTGCATGGCACTGAGCAGTGTTTTTCACATACTAAATTCAAAATGAAATGCACTGAAGTACAACAATGGTCTATATCCTCTTCTAATTAAGTACTCAAAAAACAGCAGAACCAGACACACGGTGTCCTACACTTCTCTCAACTAAGGAGAAAGATTCCCTGATAGTTATGTGGCCATACCTGACCTTAACTATACAAAATAAACCCAGAAGCTGCCAATCTAGAAGAGTTCTCCCTACAGGAACTCTAACATGGGTCGTGCGTTAGGAGTTTGCAGAGGTTCAGGCTATCTATAAGTTGTCAGATTAACACTATACTGTCTGGAAAGCAATTGCCCAGGCAATATTCCCTATATTTTTTAAAGAAAACAAATTACAGTTAATCGACACATAGGAAACACCCAGTAGGAGATCCACAACACTTGATAGTCACTGTTCCATTTATGATTCTTTTTCAAGTATTGTTAAAGTCATATGCCCTGTCATAAAATGATCCCTGTGATTTTTAGAATCAGAAACCAGAAGATATATTAGAGATGCTACTAGAAGCAAAGAGGGAAGAAAATACAGATATTACGTATGGTTGTTATAGCAACTGAAAGAGTACCCTGATCTCCCTCTCATTCTTTCCCACCCCTTGCCATGATCCTATTTCCAAATACATAACCTCTGGTGTTTCTTTTAAGTTTGTCATCAAGATGAAAGGAAAAGGTAGCCTGTGTTTAGCAGTAATGATTCTGCAGTCCTCGGGGAAAATTTCTTTTAAGAAACAAAAAAGGAATGAAAAGATGACTGTAAATCAAGGAGGCAACATCCAGCAATCTGTTAATGCAAAACTTAGGGGAGCAGTTTTCATCAAATACTTCTCACCAGAATGACTTTCAAACCCAAATGCTAGGGAGAGGGGGAAGAATCTTGGCTTTTCTTCACATAAGTAATCTGCTGAAATCTTAAAAACCAAAACGAATGAGAGAATAGAGCACAACAATAAATCTTTGTTTTCCTAGGCCAAGTTAGGGCTCCATGCAGTCTGAGTTGAAATCCAAATTCATCCCATTCAGATTACATGCTACCAAAGCATGAAGGCAGTGGGTTCTGCAAGACGGATTTGGGACTGTAATTGTCAAAACTGGGCATACACAAACATAATTCTGCATCAGGCTGGGTGATCACACGCCTTACTTTGGGAGAATCACAAATGTTACCATTAGGAGCTTTGAAGTTGAAATTGAATTTCAGAGAGGAAAAGTGACTTGTCTAAAGTTAGAGCTGGTGAGGGAGGGGCTACAACTAATATAACACCCAATACTTAGAAGATACTTTTGTAGATGTTCTCTAAATGCCTTGCATATATGAGTCAATCTTCACAGCCACCTTGATTATTTTGACAGGTACATATCAGATAACAGTATCAAGGAAGGGGGGGTGAGTTTAACATTATACCCATGATCACCCTGTAAGTAAACAGGAGTGTGACATTTCAAACAAAGGTTATGTGACCTCAGCATTCATATTCTTCACTAACTCAGTCCACTCTAGACATTTCCCTACACTCTAGTAAGCATCCTTTCATTCTCCCACTTTCATTTACAAAAATAATTTGGAAGAACCCATCAGCTCCATCTGAAATACATAGAAACCACTTCCCTTCATATCACTTCACCTTAAACAAGTCCAAGTCCAAAGTCTAGCCACATTCCCTAGTGAAAAAAGCACTCTCAAGCATTCATTTTGAATAGCAATTTCTTCCTGTATGGAAGATTCAAGAGTTCTGTGGCCATGTGGTTCCCCACAGCCCCTCTCATGCTGCTACCACCAGGGAATCCCTGTACTCTGCACTTAGCACTTGGAGCTCCAGCCATCATTCCTCCAGATGGAGAGGCAGAAGGGCTGCACGTAGAAATGGCAGAGAGGATGGAATAGATGGGGATGTTATATAAACAGCTAATGACATAGGGTCTATGGCCTTTGGAGACCCAGTGCACAAATGCCACTAGACCCCAGCCATTCTTGCTCTCCAGTGGCACATCAGTCCAATTTCCTCCAGGCCGCCAGTGTCAATAGATACCATAGTTACTGATGAATCCCCTCTTCTTGGTATAGCGACTAACACATTATTACTTAATGTAATTAAAATTAATACTTTTTTAAAATAAAAAGAATTATTTTAAATGATCTCTCCACCCCTTTCTGAACCTCATGCTTGATCACTCTGATTTTCATTATGACTTATCTTAGTTCACCCTGGACAGAATATCTTCTAACTCCCTAATGCTCATAAGAGAAGACAATATTTGGTGACTAGGATACACACTCTTTTACATATCTGTTATTTATTATTTCTTATGAAAATCAATCTGCCCAAATGAATGTATTTCCTTACTCTGTTCCTCTCACATGGTCTCCCCCCCTTCTAGCCTTCCCTGCCTGGTTCAACGCTCAATAATCCTACCTCCCTGTGAACTCTTCCCGGGGCTGATGGTCTACACCACTCATCAATCTTTCACCAGTCTTCCTTTTAAGACATGCAGGCAGTCAGAGACAGCAGTGCACATTTACATTTCATTTTTCATGTAGATTATGCACACTTTGAGGACAGCATATCTTCTTTCAAGCTTAAAAGTTATTTTTCCAAGTAAAGATTCTCATGGTGATTTGATTGATTGTGAGTGCACTTCAACGTACGTGGAGTATAGCTTAAAATTTAGGAGACTTTAGCCTGATGACAAAGAACATATTGTGAGCAACAGATATGTGCCAGTCTCCTGGGAAAGGGAAACTCCAGCGCCTCTGTCTGCTCCAGTGGCTGTCCCTTCCCTCCAGACTGACCCCCACACACAGGCTGGAACAAGAGCTCATTGCTGTCAGACGTAGTCCTGGGGACAGAAATGTTCCGTTCGCAGACTTCCCACTCTTGTCCCCTTCTCTCATCACACAAGATGGAGCTTTGTGTGGCAGGGAAATTCCTCTGGTGCCAAACACATGAGAGTAAACAAAATCCGTTTCCCCTGGCAAAGTTTCTCCAATCTAATTTGTGTAATTACCTATCTCTCTGATGGTGTGCTTGTTTACAGATTAAAGCTATGAATCTAAGCACAGAAATAAGATTAAATCTGATGAATTAAATTCCCATTTGCTTAAATCATCTGGATGTTCTTTTTTTCTTTAAAAAGAAATTCCAGGTGGAAAGAAGAATATTTGCGTGGCTGGTTTTGAGAAGACACAAACACAATTTTAGAAATCCAGCTAGTAACAGGCCACGGTATACACTCCTTTTTAGCCTTGCTGATGGAAGACAGGCTTATTTGGAAAATCTGATGAAAACAGGCCAAAATAGCGCACAACTTCTACTACTGTTTATCCTTCTAAAATCTGTTCAAATGAAATAAGAGCACTGCCACCCAGATCCCACGCTCTCAACCTGCAATCGATCGGCGACTTAGCAGTGAGCATCTGGCACATTTCAAGGTATGCCAAGGCGAATGGGGAGAGGGAGACTGAAAAAAAAATGGAAAGATAGGAAAAAATTGAAAGAACGGTGAGTGAAAACCCAAAAGTACTGTCAGTTCCTCACATACATACACAAGAATTAGAGACTGATGAAGCCTGTATCCATGAGGCCATCCCACTCCTAAATAGCCATTGCCATCAGTGTCGTCAACTCCTCCAGCAAGTTCTTCTTGGAGCTATTGATAGTGATTGCACAATCATTCCTGAGAAACCTGGATCCACCAAGACATACCAACAAAAACCCAGACACACAGCCAATATTAGGAACTGGCCAGGATTCAGCACCTCCACACACCTGGCCAAGACCTAAGGGTGTCACATATGTCAGTCCATTTGTCTGTCACACACTCCTGTGGAATCGCTGTTACTGTTCCCATTCTGCATTTGACATAATTGAGGTCTGGCATGTTAAGCTAATTTGTGCAAGATCACCCATGTAAAAGGCAGAGGAAAACTGAAACCCCAGGTTTGTGAGCTTATGTAGTGATTTTCCTAATCTTGACATTTTACTCTTCCATATGAACAAAAACTAACACAGAAGCATTCATACTAAAATCATCATAAAACAATCTGAATCTTGTTATCACTGAAGTCATTCATATTTTTCATTTGTCTACCATACAAAAAGAAAATAGGTCTATAACTATGTTTATCTGAACATACATTAAAGTTCTCTAGATGGGGCAATTCAATTTTCCTTGGAAAATATGTGAAGTTAAGTTTATCACCAATATTACAATTATTTCTTATATACTGATTCCAGCAATACAGAGTTTCAAAGAAGACTTTAAAAAGTGTGTTATGTTAAAAGCTGTTACAATTCAAACTTCTAATTTCATGACATATGCAGTTTTACTGTCAGCAATATTTTCACACTATCATTTTTGTGGTTTGCTTCTCCGTGGCTGACTTGTAAGTGTTGAGTTTTCCAATAAATGAACAAACATTTGCTCTTATTGGACCATGTTTTCACAGATTGAGCTAAAGCTCTGAATGATCTCAGAGCATGGTTATAATGTTGTATTTTTAAGTGAAATGCATTCTACAAGCTACCTTCAGTATAAAATTGTTACATTATAAAGTCAGCTAACTTATCAATCTTTGAAATGAATAAGTGTACATATATATGTATATATACATGCACATATACCAGTAACAAATTGTTTTTAATACATCCACTCAAAAGTTCATTCAATACTCCAACATCCAATATACATGGTACTTAATTTGGGCTGGGCATTGGGAAAAACATTTTACATACATGATCTCGTATAATTCACAAGCTAACCCTGTTAGGTCGATACAATACCAGCTTCATAAGGAAACTATCTTGGAGAAACTAAACCACCTATCCAGTGTTTCCCAACTAGCAAATGGCAGAAGCAGAAACCCTAATCCAGTCCTTAAGCATCTTATTACACTGCCAGTGTTCTGAACCCTTTATGGAAAACAAGGGCATTCATACCCAAGCCTTCACAGTCTATTTCCTTCCGTCTCTCTGGTCCTCAGATTTCTCATCTGTAAAGTGACGGCATTGAAGAAATGACCTGAGATCTTTCTGCTTTGTAAGGAACCCAACATTTCACAACATACATTTACCAAACTCAGACTGGTAGAAAGTCAAAAAATAAAAGAACCTAGCAAAATCCCATGTGCATACCGACTATGTTCATAAGAAACAATGCTAAGCATCTCCTGCAAAGTTTTATCCTGGCCACTTTTGCAGAGAGGAGCAACATGGAGAGAAGGGCACACGTTTATCTTATTTAACAGTGGGAAAAAATAAGATGATTTCTGTCTCCTCCACACTGCCTTCCAGAGCCAACGTTAACACCGTTGGCACTCTCCACCGCGGGATAGAATGCAGTGTGCTCAACGTGGGTTACTGAACTATTTTTCAAGAAGATGGTAGTTAGAGGACACAGACTTGCTTTGGAACAGTGTTCAGATCACTGACTAAAAACCTGTGCTTGGATCTTTATCATATTTTTAAAAAATAAAATTATTACTGCGCTTGCCAGTGTGCATGCAGAAGTCCTGGCAATGTGGAGCAGGGGAGGGCGCGGGGCAGAAGACTCCCTGGGGTTCCTAGTTAAGGGCTTAATTGGGCCTATTTTAAAGACTGGCAGTAGCACAGAAGAGTTTTTGCCTTTGAACACAACTCCCCAGATGCCTGGTTTCATGCTGAACACAGGAGCTTCCCCCACACAGTCCCAGCGGCATGGCCTGCTCTGAGGGAACTGTGCTGAGGCAGCAGGGTCATTTTTCCTCTGAGGCACCATCCGTTGACTTCGCTGAATACTGCACAATCAAAAGCACCAGTGGCCACCTTCTTGTAAAATGGCCCCATTCTTCCCCTGACTCGCAGTACTCTGGGAAAGCAGCTCCCGACTACTTAAAACACTTGCAGCACCTGCGTTCGCAGAGTAGGTGGAGGAGGTAAGGAGATTGGGGTGCCTTACATTGTTCATGTCAAGCAAAGGAACTGCTTTGTTTAATCTTCCAGAGCTTTTCTATAGAGATCTAGGAAAACAATCCCCGGTTAGCTCTTTCACTTGCTGCCTCCCACCTGCCAGTCTCCAATTTCTTCGGATTCACAAGTGAAGCCCTTGGCAAAGGTTTGGGAGAGGAAACACTCAATTCACTTCAGGAAGAAGTGAATTCTAGCAAAGTTCTTACTATGAACATCGAATTGGGCTGGGAGCTTGACTTCGTGGCACAGAGATACTGGGCTGTAAGAAGCACAAACACAAGCGCTGTTTTTGCATAAATGTTTGCTATGCTCAAAAGACAATTCAAGTCATCTTCATTAATTGACATTCCCCCAATACCAGTGTAGGAAAGGCCGTATGTTCAACATGGTGACTACAAGAAAATGGATCTTTCATGTTCGTTAAAGTTGCTTAATGTTCACTTGGACATACATGCTCAGCAGAGTTGCCCATTCCTATGTATAGGTTTCATTTTTGTACAATACTACATTTCTTGGCATAGTAAAAATCCATACTCTGTGCCCACAAAGTCATCTCAATCATCAGTGCTTCAGTCTAACACCCAGGTTCACCAACAGTCCTTCCCCCAGCTCTTCTTAAATGCCCTTTCAAGTCCTTCTCATGATTAAATCACAAGAAGGATCACCTTGGGACTGATGGCGTGGTGCAGCAGGTTAAGTTGCTGTGTGCAATGCCACCATTCTATACCAAGATGCCAGCTGGAAGTCGGGCTGCTGTGCTTGTGAACAAGCTCCCTGCTAATGTGCTTGGGAAAGCAGTGGAAGACTGCCAACGTGCTTGGGCCCCCGCCACCATCTGGAAGACCCTGATAGAGCCCCTGGCTTTGGCCTGGCCTACACCTGGCTATTGTATCCATTTGGGGAATGAGCCAGCAGACGGAAGATATCTCTCCTATCTCTACCTTGCTTTCATTCTGTCACTTTATCTTTCAAATAAATAAATCTTTTTTGGTTTGGTTTTTAAAAAGGAACACATTTGCAGGTTTATGGAACAGACAAGACTTTAGCTACTGTACAGCCTGGCATCTCCATTTTCGAATCAAGGAAAAACCAGAGAATTAAAAAAGACTATTGTTAGGTGCATAGGGCGTTCGTGGTGGAATGGAGGTCAGGACTGAGATGGCCTAACTCCTTGCACAGGCCTCCTTTCTATCAAGCTCCTGGCATTGCTGAGATAACATCTGCTATACTTGCAGAATCAAAGAGAGAAGTATAGCACAGACAAGAGCTATCACTATTGATTATCCACATTTTGTGACAGACTGTGTGTGCTGACCCTGCCGTCTAGAGTGCTAACTTGAAGGAGGATGGGTGGAAATCACAAAGCATCCAAGGTCTGACAGCTGTTCCCACCTGCCTATAAACATGCTCAACTGAAAAATGAACCCTACAAGTAGATTTTTTCTGATTTCTCCTTCTCCAGTATTTAGCTTATCTAACTCATAGTTTTTCCTGACTGGCACGCTGATCACATTGATCCCTAGTATCTTTAGAATGTTTGGCCCTTCCTGCCATGAGGCCATTTCACCCCTTCCCCTCAACCTCAATTCCCTCCCCACCTTCCACTCTGTGCTCTCCCTGCCCTTCAAAGGCCCCTCCCTCTTGTGCTCTGAGCTACTTCACATGCTTATCTTTCCATCTGGAATACTTTTTCTTCACTTCACTTGAAATATGCTAGTATCCTTCACATTTACCAAAGACATCTTATGTGACCTCTTCCTGCAAATCTTTGCTAATACCAGCTCCATGTACCCCACTACCCTCTAGCTGGAGCCTTATCTGTAAAACCCTAGGCATTACACTTGGCAAATTACATTTCAGCTATTTATTTATTTATTTATTTTTAATCTGTTAATGTATTGAATTACATTATAGATTTTTCTAATATTAAACCATCTGCATTCCCAGGATAAAAGCAACTTGGTCATGGTATATTATTATTTTTTAATTTTTAATAATGCTTTTATTTAAAGTATATAAATTTCCAAAATACAGCTTATAAATTACAATGGCTTCCCCCCCATAATTTCCCTCCCACCCGCAAACCCTCCCCTTTCCCACTCCCTCTCCCCTTGCATTCACATCAAAATTCATTTTTAATTCTCTTTATATACAGAAGATCAGTTTAGTACGTATTAAGTAAAGATTTCAACAGTTTGCCCTCACATAGCAACACAAAGTGAAAAATACTGTTGGAGTACTAGTTATAGTATTAAATCACAATGTTTAGCACATTAAGGACAGAGATCCTACATGATATATTTTTTTAAATTGATTAATTTTCTATGCAATTTCCAATTTAACACCAAGATTTTTTTCATTTTTAATTATCTTTATATACAGAAGATTGATTCAGTATATACTAAGTAAAGGTTTCATCAGTTTGCACCCACACAGAAACACAAAGTGCAAAAATACTGTTTCAGTACTAGTTATAGCATTACTTCACATTGGACAACACATTAAGGAGAGATCCCACATGAGACGTAAGTACACAGTGACTCTTGTTGTTGATTTAACAATTTGACACTCTTGTTTATGGCGTCAAGAATCTCCCTAGGCTCTAGTCATGAGTTGCTGAGGCTATGGAAGCCTTTAGGGTTCACCGACTTTGATCTTATTCCGACAGGGTCATAGTCAAAGTGGAGGTTCTCTCCTCCCTTCAGAGGAAGGTACCTCCTTCTTTGATGGCCCCATTTGTTCCACTGGGATCTCACTCACAGAGATCTTTCATTTAGGTCTTCTTTTTTTTCCAGAGTGTCTTAGCTTTCCATGCCTAAAATATTCTCATGGGCTCTTGAGCCAGATCTGAATGCCTTAAGGGCTGATTCTGAGGCCAGAGTGCTATTTAGGACATCTGCCCTTCTATGAGTCTGCTGTGTATCTCGCTTCCCATGTTGGATCATTCTCTCCCTTTTTGATTCTATCAGTTAGTATTAGCAGACACTAGTCTTGTTTGTGTGATCCCTTTGACTCTTAGACCTATCAATGTGATCAATTGTGAACTGAAATTGATCACTTGGACTAGTGAGATGGCCTTGGTACATGCCACCTTGATGGGATTGTATTGGAATTCCCTGGCATGTTTCTAACTCCATCATTTGGGGCAAGTCCGATTGAGCATGTCCCAAATTGTACATCTCCTCCCTCTCTTATTCCCACTCTTATATTTCACAGGGATCACTTTTCAGTTAAAATTTAAACACCTAAGAATAATTGTTTGTTAATTACAGAGTTCAATCAATAGTACTAGAATAAAAAAATACTAAAAAGATCACAGGGAATTCAAAGCATACATTTGGATAAAGAAATTATGGGACATGTACTCTACAGAATACTATACAGCAGTCAAAAACAATGAAATCCGGTCATTTGCAACAAGATGGAGGAATCTGGAAAACATCATTCTGAGTGAATTAAGCCAGTCCCAAAGGGACAAATATCATATATTCTCCCTGATCGGTGACAACTAATTGAGCACCAAAAGGGAAACCTGTTGAAGTGAAATGGACACTATGAGAAACAGTAACTTGATCAGCTCTTGTGCTGACTGTTGTTGTACAATGTAATACATTTCAGCTATTTATTTGTGCACTTAGACCATGGACCACTTCAGAGAACTATTTCTGTATTCTCAGCCTGACACAATGACTAAGCACATGGAAGACTCAACAATCCAACAACAAAAGGTGCAGTATTAGTAAACAGAAACCTTAGACCACTACAGCTCACATTTCTAACCCCTCTCCTTTCCTTTCTCCTATACGTCTTTTCTGATTTTCGATGTTCCTAAGTATCAGAATGGGCCACAGAGCTAGGCACTTAGTTTCCACATCTGATCATATACAAGGCCTAACCATGTGGAGCATCACCTGGGTATAAAGACAGAGCAGAGGATCCTACAGCCAGCAGGACACCATCAAATAAACAAGAGTCCCTGGCCTTGCCCCACTGGCAGGCAGTGGTGAGCAGCTAAGCCCTAACTCAGGAGCAAGGTTCAGCACAGTCTGATAGGGAACAGCTCCACCTGCTGAATTCCTTGTTACACCTCTCCCCTTTCAGTTTGGCTTTCTTCTAACCTACATAGGAGAAGACACAATTATTGAGGAACGACAGTATCAGGGTGGAGACAGAGACCACTGTGTAGTCAGATACTTGGCTGCATTTTGTACAAAATTATAAGGAGCTATATGAGACAGATATCCTCATTTCTTAAAAGGAAAAAAAAAGAATGGTTTTGCCAATATGCCAAGGGCTTCTATAGTGCCTCTTTTAAAGAATTAAACTATCAGCATGCAGAATGCTATTTAATCTATCTTCCTCTTCAGCAAGGTGGCAATAATCTGTCTTCCCATGGAGGAAGGGGGAGACTTGGAAGCAATCAGATCTCTGTGCTCACTGCCATCAGTAAACGATGGATAAACACCAATGTGGGTGGTGGGTGGTGATGAGGGCAAACAATGACTAAAACAGATTGCCTGGTGGGAAACCTTGGCCAAACCTATGAGGCATTTCCTGGTGGTGCAAGTTAGCTGAACTACCAGGAATACTGGGAGAAAAGCATAAATGAATTGAAATCACCTAAAGCAAATATGGGGACTGGAGAAAGGCCAGAGACCAGAACTTATGGGAAGGAGACATGTCGCTGGTCATCCCAGAATGGCAGATTAGAGAAATGGTCATGTTTAAAAGATGTGAAAGCCATTTATTATCTTGGTTTTCTGTCTTGATGGTGATCCAAATACTGCATTTTAAGAAACTCTGTCCTTTACTAAATCACTGTGCGGAAAAATTTACTCACATGCACTAAAAGTTTTAATGAAAAAAGAGAATAGATCTCAATTGTAAACTCACAATTTTGCAAACAATTTAACATAAATACAATTTAAACAACCCTAAAAATAAGAAAGTCCATTAAAATATAAACAAATTGGCTACGGAGTAGTTTTAATAATAAATCAAGGTCAGATAATTCAAATTTGTTCTGATTGAATTAAGGCAGCTTGGCTGTTACGGTGAAATATAGCAGGTTGTACACATGCAATGTAACTTAGTCCCTAATTAGGAAAAAAGGAACCAAGGATTCCTTTTTAAATAGAAAGATTTTTCAAGTGAGAGAAGGACCTACTGCAAAATGAAAGGATTCCAAATTCTTTTAAGTAACTATCACATTAGCTCTATTTTTAAGCCAGTGCGTTAGCTACTTGTGGGTTTTAATATTTTTATCATTTTTTCATGTACATATGAAATGCTTCCTTAATCACACAACTGGGGCCAAGGACTCTGGTTTTCACAGGAAAGCAACCCTACAGTTTTATTATATTTTTATATAACAGAAATTGTCTCAAAGTTTAAAGACAAAGCAGAGACACTGAATGAGATTATTCTGCTATCGGTACACGTTCAGCTGATAATATAGATATAGAGGCAGAAGTAGACTGTTTTTTATATATACATTTTCTTCAAACATCCACACTTACACACAAATTCCAGTTGGCAAATGTCCATGGTAAGAGAATCCTAACCTTTTTTATGTCTCTTTCGATAGAAATTTCTGTGAATGCAACTTTATATTACTTTGACCATGTCAATTAACACTTCATTGCCTAAAAATATTCATCTTCTCTTTAAAAATGATTCTCTTAAGTTGTTTTTCAATTAATTCCTAAAGAATGTGTAAGCTCTTGAAGTTTTGAAAAGTCTTCTCAACTCTCAATCCCTACGGAGAGTCAATGGGCGGGACACCAGGCTTGAAGCTCAAGCATGGCTTTTTCTGGTTTTGATCATGAATAAATTCTCAATGCCTAGCATGTATTAGATACTCAGTTAATAATCCTTAAAAACAGGTATAATTTGAGGCTACAAACATATGAAGTATGCCACATTGCCTGGAGTCTGTTTGGGCTTTTTGTACTCCAACTTCCCAACTCCCAATTCTATCATCTGCTGTATATTGTGACCCTAGTGAGTTACCCAACCTCTTGTTCTATGTAGTTTAACACTCAGTGTCTAAGGAATACTGACCACTCCTACTTCCTATTATGCTAGGAATACTACAGTTCCTAGTATTCATTTCTAAGGAACGAAATAACTTGCTATTCCCAATTGTTGATACGTATATCACCTTGAATAGTGCTTGCCACATAGTAAACACCCAAAAAGTGTTGGTTAACATTATATATAATATTAACTACTATCTCAGCCCTTAATACATAATCATCTTTCTCTACTTTTAATGCCTAAACTCACTTGGACAGCCCAGAAATTCACAACTTACCCATTCAGGTAAATGTGCCTTGAAGGAAAATGTAGGCTTAATCCATAATTCTTTTTTCATTGTCATGGTGCCCTCAGTTCAGTCCATTATCACAAATGCAATTTTCTCTCTCTTACAATGCAATATGTCCTCATCGTTTCTCAAATGCTCTGGCCCTGCTGCGGCTTTGTACCATGGGGGCTGGTTCTCAATTCAACTCTGTAAATGAGGAGCGTGAAGTTATTTTCTCCCTCAGGCCTGAGGCAATGCTAGCCTCTTCTAGCCATCACCGCATCCTGCCAGCTGGCCTCATCAAATCACGTCCCTACCACTCCTGCTACTCGGAAGCCATGGCTTCCAATGCAGTTTGATTTATGTGGCCTGGAAACCCCCCTTTCTTTCTCTCTCTCCTCTCTTCCTTCCTTACTCCTCTTATCCCTCTCTTCAGCTACTTTCCCCTATTTTTCTCCATCAAATTTGGGCCACTTTTGCAAAAAAATTTGGATGAAGCAGTGCAGATAATGCGTACTTCATGTATCAGAATAATAGGAAAAAATACAGAGGCAGCCCATCTTCATCTCAGTGCTGATCATTTGTTATCGATACCAAGCAATGCAAATACTTACACCGCTTTCATGTTCTGAAAAGCTGTGGTTAGGCACCTGCTAAGTGCTATACAGCGCCATATGACAATGAATCAGATGGAGCCTTGTCCTCAAGGAACTCAGCATTAATTGGAACACATATGAGATCACACTTAGTGCTTGGAGGGAGGCATAGAGAAGAATGACCTGGCTCATTCTTCCTATAACATCTAGGTACCCCTTTTTCTTGGAGTTAATGAAGTACTCAGAAAGGAAGGCTACCCAAACAAAGACTGGAAGAAGAGAGAGGACTTAACTGAGCACAGCCATGGCAGAGTGGGTTTCTGGGCAGAGGGAGCAACTTCAACAAAGGGAGAGGATCCGGGAAAGAATGAATGAGAGAATGGCCTACCTGGTAACTGACATTTGCAATGGTTCGTGGGACACACAACTGTGAGGCAAGAAAACCAAGGTCAAAGGACCACTCCCAAGTTGGCATGAGGATAACAACTATGTTATCTGTGCCTCCCTGCTGTATTCTCTCCAAACCCCTAATTCAAAGGTTAGCAAACGTTCCCTATTAAGGGCCAGAAAATAATCATTCTAAGTTTACAAGCTATTCAGTCTCTGTCATCAGGACTCAGTTTTATTGTAGCACCAAAGCAGCCATAGGTGATATGAAAACGAAAACTATGGCCATACTGCAATCAAACTTTATATTTTCCATGAGTTATAAACTATCTTTTTGATTTTTCCAATCATTTAAAATACAGAACCTATTATTAGATTATAGACCATACAAACACAAGCATTGGGACTGATGTGACAGCTTTGCTCTAACCTGCCTTGGTCCCACGTGCAATAGAAAGACTCAGTAGTGTCTGGACATACCCATTCTTTACAATTATTTTCAAGATCCGCATCGTCAAGAAAGAAGAGGCACTGGGGTACTTTTAGAGTTGGTGAGTTTTTAAGGCAAATTTAGTTTTCTCTTCCTTTGCCCAAGATTTTAATATAAATTAAATGAACATCAAGGATAGTCTAATATAGGAAATTAAACCAGAGCTTAGGTAATTGGAAGGGAGCTCACTCAAACTCTTCAGAAATACTCACTTGTAAGTTTCAGGGCAAATTTAGCAACTACTGAAAAGTTCCTCTCAAGTCACTTTTGTCCGCAAATAATCAAATTCTTGAGTTGATTCTAAAATGCTAGGCAACAGTTCCCTACTCACAATACCCCCAAAACAGATCTGGAATCTGCAACATGATCTCTAAGAGCCACCTGCTGAAAACTATGCACAAATAAAGGGCGGAACTCAAAGACCACAGAACTATCTCTTCAACTACTCACTGGCTACCAAGCCAGTCCTGAGAGCTTGTACCCCCAGCTCTCTGGCCATACTTTTCTATCTCCCCACTTCATGTTGTTGTTTTTTCCCTAATTTTAACTAAAATGTTGACAAGACATACAAAAAGGCCAAATGACTGAAAACTAAATTTTTTTCCTGGGAATGTCCTCTGTACTTAATTTACATATGCTCTTATTTGCAAGGCATAACTAATTAAGTACAGGTAATACTGGTGTAGAATACTGCACTGCATTCTTACTGCCTTGAAAACCAGAGTTCAATACTCAGTGACCATCCAACTTACACAGCTACATTCTGTCCCCTTTATTGATCTGAGATGCATGTCCAAGAAAAAGATATCAAAGCAAGTTTTAAAGGCCAGACACAAACAGAATGAACAAGAACCAAGAAGAAATCCTGTCACTGTTCAGTTAATCAACTATTTCTGTTAAGAGAGGAGATAATGTTTCAAAATTGTATATGTGTATGTGTGTGTGTGTGTGCGCATGTGTGTGGTGTGAAGATTTAGGGAAACAATTTATCTTTCTGGCAAAATCAGATTCCTTTGTCCCATTGAGGCCAAGAATTTACTTTAAAATATTGTTAGACTTGGTTCCAAATATCTCAGACACCAAGATGATGGATAAAAGGAACTGCAACCCCAATCACAGTTTGTTGATTGCACCAACAAGCTGAAATGAACCTAAAACCTGAGATACGGGGAGTCATAAACAGGTATGAATGGCCTTTCCTCCTACCCTATTCTGTCTGCAAAATTCCTAAACTTGTAGAGCATAAATGTCACTTCCTTTTAAAACCTTGCCTCCTACTCTTAGGCAAAATTAGTTGTCCCCCACTCTTCTTTGCTCCCATAGCACTTTGCATAAAACTCTGTTATAGCTATTATGCACTTATCACACTAAATTGCAATTTATCTGTTTATGTGTCTGTCTATTTCCACCAGAATATGCAACCTCAAGGGTAAAGATCAGGTCGTATTTATCATTGTATTTGCAGCGCTTAGCACAGTGCTGACACAACAGCCACTTAAAATATGTTTTAGTATCTTTATTATTAAAGAAATGCATGCCCATGATAAAAATTCAAAACAGCACAGGCTAGTATAAAAGGAAGGGTTAGAAGCTGTCATTTCACCATCAAAACCATCATTCGCACTTCCCAAAAGAAATTACTCTTAAAAGATTCTAAACAATGCATAATACTATATGCACTGCTTCCAGTCCACCCCAGCTAACCAATGCATATGGCTTTGAAAGCCATCACGTGTGCAAGAACGGCTGTCTCTGCTAAGCAGTTGATATGTGATATGCCTGAGTGCAAAATCTCTCAAAGCAAAAGGCCAGAAAAATAATGCACAGTAGGAAGGGTACAGTGGGCTTAGGACCCAGTTCTACTCTACACTTTTCTATGTCTTGATTATGTTCCAATACTCTATTCACTGCCACTTTTTCTCCCTTATTTTCATCCCTTCTTTCTTTTGATGGTTTCCCTCTCTGTATCCTTCTGTCTCCATCACAACTCTTTTTTTGGGTCTCTCAAGGTGCTTCTGTTTGTAGTCTTTCTGTTTGTCTTTTCTAGTTCCTCTGCTTTCTCAGTCGACATCTGCTGTCTGTCTTGCTCTCTGCCTTTCTCTGCCTCTGCAATGCTCACGTGTTCTCACTCTCTCCTTTCCTACCTCCCATCCTGTCTTCCTCCCCACTATCCTATTCGTCTCTCTCTCCCTCCACCTTTCTTTTCTACTGCTTCTCTATATCTGTTTTTCTCTCTCCTTGTTCTTGAAATCTTTCTCTCAAATCTCACAATCAGTAAATGTCTTTATCATGGACTTGAATGTCAGGTCTCGGTGATTAAGTTGCTAAGAACACATGCGGATATACAAGGGGCACATATTGTCTGTGTATGCATTCATATGCACACATGTGATGGACAGATGAAGATCAAGATACGGACTGAGATTTTAGTTGAAATTTATGTCTTTTACAGGGGAATGGAGGTCATTGGAATTTCTGGGACATGTAGTTAGGTTGGTAAAATCACTTCCAGATCTCTTTCTAGAATCAACAACCAACATGATACACAAAGGTCTGGTGGCATTTGCTGCTTCATATCCTGGGATACAGAGAGGTCTTCTGGATGGTTTGCAAAAGTTCTGTGCACAGACTGCCCCCAACAATAGGAAAAAGGCAACTGAATGTGGGCTCTTCGGTCAGATCCAGTTGCCTGGGATTCAGTTCTAATGCGGCCAAGTTCACAAACTCATTTTTTTCATTTTTTTTTCATTTTTCAAATAACTTCTTAAATATAGCTCAAGCAATATATATTTATTGAGAAACAACAAAAAATATGGACAAAATAAAAATCACGAACAATCCCAACATTTATCATAATCACAGGCAAACATTTTTAGTGATACTCTTCCTGCATTTTTTTTGCTAAAAATTTAATTTCATAGTATATAAGAGTTGGAAAACCCCTCAACCCCTATTATGCCCAAGGATACTTGTGGAGACTTGAGATACATGAAGAAACAACACAGGCAAAAAAATCCTTGATTCCCTGGGCACTCAGCTGTGCTATTTTACAATCTGTTTTATTTTTCTTTTTTGGTGTTTCGTGAGAAGCTTCCTGATTAAAAATGTATGTTTTCCCTATAATCAGTCTTTAGACCAATCTTTTAATGTCCTCATTATTCTATGACAGTACAAGGTCATGAGTTGTTGGTACTACTTGAAAAGCCAGTATTCCCCAAACTAACATCAAATATGATAGCAAATACTTGGTAAACAAGTGTTATGTGCAAATAACCAGAGATATTGAGAGAGATGCCAAAAACATCAGGGCAGTGTCCCTCATGATAAGAAAATAGAACCAGGCCCATACCATGGCTCACTTGGCTAATTCTCCTCCTGCGGCGCACGCACCCCGGGTTCTAGTCCCGGTTCGGGCGCCGGGTACTAGTCCCAGTTGCTGCTTTTCCAGTCTAGCTCTCTGCTGTGGCCTGGGAAGGCAGTGGAGGATGGCCCAAGTGCTTGGGTCCCTGTACCCGCATGGGAGACCAGGAGGAAGCACCTGGCTCCTGGCTTTGGCTAGGTGCAGCGCACTGGCCATTAGCGGCCATTTGGGAGGGTGAATCAACGGAAGGAAGACGTTTCTCTCTGTCTCTCTCTCATTGTCTATAACTCTGTCTTGCTCTCTCTCACTATCAAACTCTGCATGTCAAAAAAAAAAAAAAAAAAAAAAGAAAGAAAGAAAGAAAATAGAACCAGAGTGAAATAAACAAGAAAACAAGAGCAACGTGTTGAAAATATCTTTTAGTAGAACATGCTTGAACATTATTACTATTTTATTTAATATTAATGGGAATGATAATAACAACATCTAACCCTTATTGTTTACTTACTAAATGCTAGATGCTAACTTCGGTATTTTAACCCTCAACTAAGAGCATACACCATAAGAGCATAGTGTGCCATTCACTGTTACCTTAATTTTACAGATGAGGAAATTGAGGCACCGAGATACAATATTAATCGCCCAGGTTTACATATCAAAAAACTTCAAACCACTTTCTTAGAAAATGTGCATTATGAAAAAACATGCATAGATTTCAAAATTATTTTTCATCCTCATAAACTAACCTGTTTATTTTATATAGATTCTTACTTTTATATAAAAGGATATGTTTTGTGCAGTGTCATGTGGTTTTTGGTACATGTACATATTAAGTAATGTCCAGTCAGGACAAATACATCTAATTCATCAAACACCATTTCTTTATAGTGAAAATTTTCAAGATCCTTTCTTTTAGCTTTTTCTCTTTTTTAAAAAATCATATATTATCATTTTGTATAGTCACCTTATTGTGCAATGGAACACTGGAAATTTTTTCCTCCCATCTAGCTATAACTTAGTAGCCATTAATTAACCTTTCGTCATAAATGTATCTGTTAACTACATTTTCCCATAAACATTAGGAAGTAGATAGTGGGACAGGGCCTCAAACCAATTAATAAGGGTTGTGCTATATTTGAAATCACATACCCTTTTTGTTACTTAAAATAAATTTTGCCCATTGTGTGGACACCCAGAATATAGAATGTTTTAAAATACAATGAATACTAGAAACCTCAGGTCATACTGTCCACCAAGGAGCTAAGGAAAGCTGTGGGCTTTAAGTCCCCATGGGAAAAACTAAAGCATAGTATCATAAAATGATGTAGACAATGGGAGGGACTCCAGTTACTTAAAACTTATATGCAAATCTTAAGGAAATGATTTTCAAACATAAAGGTCCCAGAGAAATTCCTAGGGAATTTGTAAAACATAAAGATTACTGATTCCTGCTCCAGACCCCTTGGGAACAGTACTTTGAGAAATACTGCCCTATGTATCCATAAAAGAGCCCATAGAGCCCAGTTAACAATTAACACCATCATTTCAGGAAAATGCAAGTCGGGGCAAGAGGAGTTCAGATGATAGATTTTTAAACTGCCTGTAGAACACACCTAAAATAGCCTCCTTCTTAATGATTCTCATCTGGGGTGTGTGGTGGGAGTTGCTGAGCTAACAGGAAGACCTCCGCTTTTATCATGGTCCCCTCCCCTGCATAAGCCCTGGAGCAGAAGGATTAATGGCCCAGGATTTTGTGTCTCAACAGCCCCTGATACTCTGGTTAGGGGAAGATGACTAGAGGCATCAATCCGGTGGCTCAAGGGCACAACATGATTAGCTGGTGTCTGATAACATGATTCTGACTAGTACTTTCTTTAAAAAGTATACAAATTGTCCACACTGCTTCAAGAGGGTCATTAGCCAGCAGGGAGAAATCAAACAGCACATCCCATACACCCTCCCAGGATAACAAAATGACATGCATTGTTAACCCCAGTCCCACTGCTCAGGGGCATGGGCAGAGGTTAGGGCTTTGGTCAAGCTGCATCATGAAGCAGCTTATTTCCAAACAAAGGGTACAAGGCCAGTGACCTGAGAACAGGGGGATGGAAAAGGGAGAGTGCTAACATGAATCACTCAGACCAGGAGTTCCCTACCACCTCTCTGCCCTGACCTGTGGGGTTCTCTCCAGAGAAACTCAAAAATAAACCAATACAAAGGAGCAGCGTGCTTAGTGGGGAGAGCTTTGGTTCTAGAAAGGGTATAAAGCTCTAATTCCACTCTGCCACTCTCTAGCTGAATAACCTTGGGGACATTCTTTAAGCCTTGACTTCCACAGCTTTAAAATGAACCTGGCTTGCACAGGCACTGTGAGGACTGAGTGAACAATGTGTTGACGCTTTGGAACATACTTCGGAGGGGGCAGGTTGCTGACTTGGTGGTTATTTCACTGTGATCATCGAGAGGACCGTGACAATCACCATGTCTCACCTAGAAACACACCCCAGTACTCAGCAAACTCCCCTGTGCTTTGGTCTCCCTCCCATACTGCTACACATTGGAAGAAGTAGAGAAAACAACAGCTGGTGACTCGGGTACATCCTCCAGAAAGTCAAAGCCACTGGTGTCAACAGGCACTTCTTCACCTGCTTCAACTGAGACCAATATCAATTTTATTTTTAACTAATTTCATCTGCATAAGACAACTACAGAGGGGAAGAGGTCGGGTCGCTAACCCCCTCTAGCCTGCTATCCCCCTGGTGACCATGAGCCCAGCCATGCTGAAGTCCCTTAGTAGTGAAATGCAGGTGATACATAAATTACTGCTGGGAGCCTCACGTCCAACATGTCCCATTGTCTTTCTCTAAGGTCATGTTTTAAATGCTTAAATGATATCAAGAGTATGATTTTTCAAGAGGTTACTTGTTCAGAAGTCCAGGACAAATAACGTGGAGAGCTGAGCCTAGAACTCGCGAACTCCTTTGCCAATATTCACACTTCTTCCTGTGCTGGTGAACCTAAGCACAGGTACAGAGGCTTCAGACAGACCACAGGGCTAGGATGCACACGGATTTGAACTCTTACACTCTAAACAGTAGAGAGCCAAACCAAGAATCAGTTGTACACTGTAATCAAATATTTCTGGCCTTCTTCCTCCATTCACTTGCCTGGTGAACAGTGGTGTTTTAGTTCCCTTCTCTGAGAAATGCAGATGATATTTGTCTTTCCCATCTTAAAGGATAGTGAGGAGAATAAAAGTGAAGTGATGGAAGTAATGTTCCAATTGCCAAAAACGGAAGCATTTTGCAAAGAGAAAAAAGGGCCATAACTGATCTAAAGTGGTATAACAACATTTAGGAGTGCTACAGCAATAGACAGAAGATCTTTTATACACATGTAAAATTTCATGCAGGATTTCCTACAGAGCATTCACATCCTTTTCTTTCCTCCCTGATTACATTACAGAACAGGTGGTGTTTTCTGATGATAAACTTGCACAATAAGATTCCAGCTTGTTTCTCGTCATTCCACCTGGACAAAGGTGGCGCTCCCCAAGAGCAGTCAGGACACTCCCACGGTGCCCCTCACATTCTCTGCCACCCACTGCAACCATGGCAGAAATGCTGTCTGGACAGACTGCCCTTCAGGAACTACAGGCGGCTTTTCCACATTTTCTTGCTAGATACACAGGACAGTAATTGAAAGATAAACAAAGGACAAAAACTTTACATATACTTAACATAAGCAGGTATGGTGGTAAATATCCTCCAGGCAGCCAGGATAGTAATGTGTCTGACTAAGAACTTAAACAGAAGAAAGTCATTTCATTAAAACTGTGTGTATGGAAAAATGGCAAAGTAAAAATGAAACAATGATGACTCCAACTGAGTTTTCATGTGCAAATATGGGCAGTCACGTCTTTCAGTTGACTCTACAGGTTCTTATTTTCTTCTTGGGCTTGGAAGAGCTCCAAACTTCCTACAAGATTGCTGTGCAGATTTGGACTTAACTTGTATATTCATAACTATCTCTAAGCTTAAAACTTTAAACGCAGTTTTTAATTAAGTTAGATTATATTTCTGGTTGTAGACAGAAATGTTTACATCTCTTCTTTCAACCTCTACACATAATATCCAGTCAGCTCAGGAACCCCTTAGCCTGATTTGCAACCCTTACACTTTTCTCTATTTCAAGGTTCAGTGGGAGCACCCACTCTGCAAGGAAGCTGGAATAGCACCCCAGCTGGAAGCCACACTCCCTCCTCAGGAAGAGACAGCATGCCCTGCCTCAGAGGACACAGATTCCCTGTTGCTTCTTAGAATTCTTTGGGTACAAGACTGGGTGCTGATTGAAGGCAGGGATTATTTCCTTTCATGTTTGTGCACCACTCAGCAAATACTGGTAAACCAGTGACTGAAAAATATTAGGAGCTCAGAATATATTTGTGGAATTAAAAATAAATATGATAATTTCTGTAAGACTTTTAACATATGTTGGCACACAGAAATTACTCCTTACATGTCAGCCACTGTTATTCTCTTAAACAAATCAGATTATTCTATCTGCTTTTGTACCCTAGCCTATGTGTTTCTGGAGTTTCTCTTTAAAATCATGTGAACATAGTTCCAAAGATAGCTTTTCATTTGTTCTAAAAAATCCCATATCTAAGATAAATTTACTTCTCAATTTCACATAAAGCATTTTTGATCCTAAGACAGAAACTTTCTTAAGTTTCATGAAGATGTGATATAATAAATCTAATAAACTATGTTTGGCTGAACACCTGTTCAGATCTCAAATTTCTTGATTTTGCATAAGTAGACATGCATATAAACTGTTGGAAAAAGAAGAATCTGTGTGAAATGAAAGGTCTGTTCATTGATGTCAGGTCATTGTTTATATCTGCATACCTAACATTCCCAGGGCACTTTATTGAAATGTAGTAAGATCACAATAACTACAAATTAAACAAAGTGTAATGTTTACATCAACATGTAATAGTTTTCCATTAAGTGTCACTGCACAGAGGATGAAACTGAAGCTCACAAACATTCAACATGCCTGACTACCTATTTTGATGCACAACTAGCATTTTAACCCAGTAGTCTAAGTTCCTAGTACAGTACTTTATTCATCAAAAAAAGGAAATAGTATTTATTAAGCACTTACTACATACAAGTTAACTTGGAAACATAATGTCAAACCTTCAAAGGAAGCATACAAAAGACATACTATCCCTATATTTTAGATGAAGAGCACAAGGCTCAAAGAATTTGTCTTGCTCAAGGCAATGTGCCATTAAACAGGAGTGCTAAGATTCAAACTCAGATAGGTTTGCTTCCAAACCTATTACCTTCCATGGCAAATCACATTAGCATCCAGTACCAGGATACTGATCAGGAGAGGAGTAGTATGGGCTTATTAGAGAAAGCTAAAATATTTTATTGTACTTAAGAAAAAAAAAGATTCAGATAAAAAAAACTGTCAAAATACATGGCAAAATTAAGTGTTCATATTCAACCTTTCTATAAGATCAGATTTCCCCTTAAGTAAGATTCAAAAAGGAAACTACTGCTGAAGAACACAGCTTCGAAAGCTGAATGATAGCAGGGTGCATTGTGCTCACTGAATCACCAGGTGCAGATGCCATCTCTCACTAAAGATGAAGAGGTGGGTGGAGAACAGAACAACCAAATCACTACCTAAGGTAAAGAGTGCAATGTGACAGGCACATGTGAACATCCTTGTTTTCCTACAAGGAGATGGAGCTTCTAGCTAAGAGGATACTCTCCTCCACCATCATCAAAAATCAACTCAAGATAGGATTATTTATGCCAAAAGGTCAGAGTTTTTCTGTACTGCCTTAAAGTTCATAAGAAAAGCAATTCTGTGGGGTTAGGGAATAAGATCACTCTGGACACCAGCCCCCACCTTGCCTCTTAGCACCTGTATCCACTTGGCAATTCACTGAGCCTTCCAAAGCCTCAGTTATGCCCCGCATGTGATGGCAATAATAATAATACCTATTCATGATACTGTTGTGAAAATTAAGTGAGATGATGAATGTAAGGCATCTACCTAAAAATGTGACCCCTTGCGGGACTCAATTTATTCATTATGGTTGGATGAGACATGCCAAATCCCAGAACAAGGAGAGACAAAGTGGTACAGGAAAATCAGCCAGACCACCATGCTGATAATAAACAGAGCATTGAATACATCATAATGGCAAAATATAAGTCAAATAAAAGCCTCTGCTAACAAATATTTTAACACAATTGCCAGTGAGAAAGGAGCAAAGAAGTGGATTGAGATACTCAAATTAACTCCAGCACAAATCTTTTAAAATAGATAAATTAACACTTGCCATATACTTTCTACCTAAGAAGGATTTTATGAGGATTAGTGAATGTAACACTTTGAAACTGGTTGAAAATAACATATAAACACATATACCATTATGCATATATATGTGTATATATATGTATACAGGAAAATATATTTTTTAACACTCTAAGGATTACTACACAAATTTAGATCAGGGCACAGCAGGCCTGGGATGAGTAGGGTGGGAACAATATGTTCTTGCTTACGACACCAAGCTCATGACAAATGATTCATACCCAGCACCTTTCATGCCAGAAGATCCCCCCCAGGTGTTCCACCAACTCTAGCAACCGTTTCCATCAAGCAAAAAGCCTGCAGTCTAGAGGAATCACATTACACCCACGGATAGGCAAAACAGTCATGTCTTAACACAACTGCACAAGTCCAGCAGCTGAGGGGGCAGAAAAGAGAAGGGGCAGAGGTGAGTGAACAGAATCCTGCACCAGTTTGACAGGTGGCCTTTAATTACCATACGGCGCAGGTGTTATTGTAACCAGAGGCTCTTCTTACCAAAGGATTCTAGCTAAAGCTGAGACAGGCTCAGGTGATCGGCATTGCCTGTGGCCCTGAATGGGCGGGAGGGCAGATTTACGGGGAGGATATCTAAATGGGAAAAGACGGGGGTGCCCAATCTTGTCCTCAGGTTTATTTTAGTGAGTTTCTCGCGTAGGAGGACAGTGCAGCGCTCAGAATTCCAAAAAGGTGCACAGGGCTTTACAGCCACAGTGCCCTCTGATGTGTGTCCGGGCATGTAGTTTTCTATAAGGATCTGACAGTCACCGCCCCCTGCCCTCGCAGGTGAGGAGAGCCAGGCTCAGAGCACGATCAACTTCTCAGGTTTAAAGTTGAAGTAGAATAAGAACTCAGCTCTCAATTCTCCTTTATTTTCCAGAGTCAAGATAAGAAGTTTCTGCCTACCTTCCCATTAAAAACCATGTTAAATTTTGTCTCTAATATGAGTCTGGTCCACATAAGTAGGATGGGAAGGCTTTGTTTAGTGGACTTGAATCAACACTCTTTCTCCACTATCCGTATGCACAGGTTTTTCAAAGGCCCAATTTGGGCTGGGACAGGGTGGTGCTGTTATGGACTGGGAGACTTCTGGAGGTAGAAATCTCATCCCATTAGTTAAGACGCTTTGAATTCTCAAACCTTTAACACTTTGCACTTTATTTCCTGCATTATCTCAGACCTTCCTTCATCCCCTAAGCTGTGACCCTAACAAGGCCAGCTGGACTTAGGAGCACCATTAAATAAGAAAGAGAGAGAGAGAGAAAGAGAAGAGAGAGGGAAAGATTGGCAGTGTTTGGCGCCCTTTCCTAAATGGAGGGTCTTTCCAAGACCTTTCAAAGATGAACTGAAGTAGAGGTCTAATGGGTGAGTGACATTTTACTGCTTGAATTACATTAAAAGCCAGAAACATTTAGAGCGCAAAGTCTCTTTCTTCTTAGTACAACAAGATCTAACATCCTGATGTGTGTAAAATCTCGTCTTAAGGCCAGCAGCTTCGGGTTCATCACTGAAAGCAGCGTAAAAAGTTGTTCCATCAGTTTAAGCAGACTCAAGTTCAAATCAGAGGATTCATGTCAGTGGTTACGATACTCCACACACGACAGTTGTGGTCAGGAATGAGGGCAAGGGTCTCGAGACTTGAATGGAAGGAATTACAGCTGCAGCAGCTTGACTACAACACTGCTGAGAATCCTACCAAACCGTGGCCTCTGCGTGAAGGCAGAGCGGTAAGCAAAGCTGCAGGTACTCACAGCACTGGCATCAAGACAAAACACTATTTGCCATGATTTGCCTTAACACAGGGAATCCATAACAAGTGACTATTATATTCAGATCTTCACAACTGCCATTAAAAAGCTGACAATGAGCACAACTCACTAAAGTGGCACCTCTCTGGGTGGCTGGGTTTCCAGCAAACACATCACACAGGAAAACACTTCGCAGGGTACCAGGCTGCACAGACTGTGCGTACCACAAACGCTATACCCTCCATTACCCAACTGGGGCTTCCTCTGGGGTTTGTCATTTCACCAATCTTTGGTTTCTAACGCTCTTCTTGTTAGCTTCGTGGCAGCTGGAGAACTTTCCACACATTTACAGCATCTTCAGCCATGACCAGCAAAGCTGCTGCTTTACTATTCCAGCCCACTGAAGTTTCTAGGTTCAGTTTACACGGGAAGAATCCCTTCCTGTCCCCTAGAATCCCCTCCTGGAACACAGCAACCCCTTCCCTCGGCTTCATCCAGGGGACCTGCTCTTCACTAGCGTGAGCCAGGCAGTGGGAAAACCAAGGAGTCCTCCCTGGGCTCTAGCTGATCTTTCTGAACCTGACCATGGCAGGAAGCCCCTGCTGGTGCCCAGCCTGGGGAGCCCTGCTCTCAAAGCACACTTGCTGGTGCTGGAACCTGCATCACCACCCACCCCCCAAAACAGAGCCCACACGAAAGGACACGTTATCTTTCACTGCAGTTCTCCCTTGTGGGGAAGGAGTTAGGGCTCTGCAGAAAAATAAAACACAGACCCTACCTATGTAGGCTTGCTCTGACTTGAGCAGTCCATAAGTCTGCAAGTACAGGGAAAAGTCGCTGGAGGGAATGGCAGCCTACCTGAAAATTTAACCCTTTCCTCTCTGGATTGAGAGTACTTTTCTTTAACCCCCTCTGTTTACCTGGTCTCCAGTTCCACACAGGAATGCCACCAAAGAAAACACCAAATAGGAATCTGCCTGTTAGTTTGAGGCTTTGTTTGGCATTGTCGGAGGACGGGGGGAAGGGTGGAGGCTGGTCTCCAGGTAGGTAGTATGAACTCCTGGGGGCAGGCCCCGGGGCGGGGTAGGGGGCTGGGAGGATGGGTTCTTCAGCTTGCAGCATCCCCCAAGTCCGGAAGCCCCGTTCCCCAAATTCCCCGTCAGATGCCACAGTCCACCTTACCCCCTTCCACCCGCCTGCCCTCAGCCCCACTGTACTCACGCTGCTGTTGTGGCCAGACCAGTGGACCATGGCTTGGTTGTGTGCGGAGTCGCCTGTCAGCGCGAACGTGGTGCTGGTCAGCCTCAGCTCCTCCATCCGGAAGCGGGTGGCTTTGTCCGGGTCCCGCTCCCGAGTCCCAGGCTCCTGCTGCCCTGCGTCCCGCAGCGCCCCCCGGGGGCTCCGGCCGGCGCCCTCGGCGCGTTCCGCCTTCTCCTGATCCTCTCCGCTCCGTCTCCTTCGGCCGGAGCGTGCAGCAACCGGCACGGACGCCCCGGTGCCCCGGGCCCGCTCCAGGGACAGCGCTCGGTCCCCGGGGGCCACGGTAAACAGGGGGCGCGCAGGGAAGGTCAGGGGCGTGGCAGGAGCCCTGCTCGGCGGCCCCCGGTGAGGAAAGCGTCCCAGGGTCGGGGGCCAGCGG
The DNA here is from genome assembly GCA_949820135.1 of Sylvilagus floridanus. Classification (NCBI taxonomy): domain Eukaryota; kingdom Metazoa; phylum Chordata; class Mammalia; order Lagomorpha; family Leporidae; genus Sylvilagus; species Sylvilagus floridanus. The sequence goes on from OX463235.1 coordinate 59,088,668, forward strand.
CCGGCAGCGCCGGGATGTGGTGGGGGGCAGCAGGAGCCGCCGCCGCAGGCGCCCGGGGCGCAGAGCACCAAGAGCCCCGCGCCGGCGAGGAGCGCGCTCAGCCCGGCAGAGGAGCCGCCGCCGGCGCCAACTTTTCCCATCGCGGGAGCGGAGAGGCGCGGAAAGAGGGTCCCAGACCGGAGGTGGCGGCGCGGGGCTCTTCTCCGCAGGCGGCGGCTGGCGCTCAGGACCCCAACTCCATCCAAGTTGGGCCGCGGCGGGGCGGGCGGAGGCGGCGCCGGGCAGGTGGCAGCCGCTCGCCGGGGCTGGGTTTGTGCCGAGCGCGGGTTCGGACGGAGCGAGCCGCCGCCACGCGGGGGTGGAGCCGAACTGAAGTCACAGGCGGAGCGGGCGGGCGGGAGGCGGGCGCTGCCGGGGCTCGGGGAGCCGCGTCCCGCTGCCGAGCTGCGCTGCGCGCCCGGCCGCCGGCACTGGCTGCGCCGCCGCCGACCCTCCCCTCGGCTCGCGGGCGCTGCAGACGCGAAGCTCCGCGCCGCGCCGCGCCCCCGCGGGGCCCCGGGAGGAGCCCGCGCTCCCTCCCGTGGGGGCGGCCGCCCTGGGGCTCGCGGAGCTGCCGCTGTGTGGGGGCTGCTCCAGTCCCGCGTTCTTTTTTTCCGTCAGTCTCTGCTGCTGTGTCCGTCTTCCACGCTCTTTCTGGGGCGGGGTGGGGGGCTCCCGTCCTGGCCCCCTCTTCTCCTCGGTGAGTTGGCGTCGTGACCTTACCCCGAGCGAAGCCTGTGTCTCAGGAGGGGAGAGATCCGGAAAGGCAGCGGCAGAGTGATGCAATTAAAGGCTCGTGCGTGTGTGTGCGTGTGTGTGTGTGTGTGTTGTAGTTTGGGACTTTGCTCATCAATTCTCACACTTGGCTGTCTTTCCTGACCTCCTCAAGCGCTCACTGTCTTTGAACCCCATCTTCCTGGACGCAATTGTATCTGAGAGAACACTTTTCCCAAAACTAAGATTCCACCAAGTGGTGTGTAGGCGGATTTATATATCTTGGCTGCCTTAAGAGACTGCAAACTCATTGAGGACAAGAAGTGCAATGTGAGCAACTGGGAAGAAGTGACCCGTTTTTTTGTTTCCCGTTTTATCCTTAGTGTTTGGCACAGGACCCCGAAGGGTGGGAGAGCTGGCAGTCATTAATTCTATAAATATTTATTACAGGTCTGTGAGGCACATCTACATCAGATAAATGCAGGAAAAGAGGCACGGAGCTATATTTATCTTGTAGCATCTGAGGTCTAGCCCAGTGCTACTAACACATGCCTTTAAATCCCTGACAGCCAGTCAGTGCTGCCTGCTCTGCCCCTGGCTTGCTGGGAGACCTCAGACAAGTCACTCTCAGCTTCCTATGCTTTCAAATTAAGTGGTTCCATTGGATGACCTTTAAAATCCCATCCACTCCTAAAACTAAATAAGTGTGTGTTACAGTATCTGCCCAGCCCAGTTCCCTTGCTGCTGTTCAAAAGTTCAGATGAGGATTTATAGCAGGTGAATGTGCTTTGAAAATTACAAAGACTCTCAAAACTCAAGCCCTTTCCAAATAGGTATTTTGCTCGTAAGAGTTGAGATGCATAGTCTTAATATTAGTAAATAATGCGTTCCTATGCACATTGTTATTATGAAACTATTTAATAAATACTTACTGATTGAATAAATGAAGGATGTAACAAAAACACACTTATTTCAGTTTATAATTACATTTTTGGCTCATTTTCACAATTAGAATGGTAACCTCACTGGAAAAATCTGAATTGTGTGTTTGGGCTGAGACCAACTTGAAAGTAATAAAGACTGATAATTACTCTTCAATTAATGAAAATTTCTGATGCTGTCCAAGAGAAATTCCCATTATATCAGTCCAGAGAGGTGTCTGGAAAAGATCCACCTAAATTATTATTTTTATAGAACCATTGCTTGGGAAGTCCAAATGCAAGAAGGGCAGGCTTGTCAGCCATTAAACTTGAATGGCTAAAAGGACAAAGAGCGTCCTGTTTGTCATTAAAGGACACAGATGGAGTGTTCTTCCCAAAGCACCTTCACTGCACAAGCCTGGATCGTCCTGACGCTGAACACTGGCTGCAGGGTTTAGCTTCTGGATGGGGAAAAGAGCCAGCAGCCCTCCCTCCTCCCCAGATTCCAACTTCTCTTTGTCAAAGCCCAGCGCAGCCCTTTTCCTTTCCTCAGAAAGGGTTTTAGAGCTTTGCAGGATCATTTGCTTAATGACTTCTTTCTATGCCCTGCTAACCTCCTTTCCAGGCTGGATAAGTGTGTGGGAATTCCTCCAAGAGAGGAAAACCAGATTAAAGAGTCAGAACCCAAATAAAGTCCCATCCAGCTAGAAGACTGAAGACAGCAAAATGGAAAAGAAGAAATTAGTGGAGGAACATTTTCTGGCATTAGTCATTGTTTCAAAATGAATCTCTTCCTGAAGAAAATGGGTATAACTAGGGCTGAGTTTTTCTTCCCGTAGTGTGCAATTTTCCTCTTTCCAAACACTTGTTAGAATGATGTGTTTAAAGTGAAAGCATTTGCAGTCCATTTCCTGGGAGTCCATAGAGGTCAAAAAATCTTTTAAGAATTTGATTATTCATTTGAGAAAGCAGTTACACAAATATCAATTAAATTAGCTCCAGATATTATATATATTTCTTATACATTTTCTCTCTATGTATATGCATGCATAAGAAATTTATAGACACATATATACACAAAATGTAAATATATATATATATATATATATGTATATAACTACTCTGATTCCCAAGGACTTTTATCAACTGCAAAATGGGAAACTAACAGTTGTTCCCCAAATCATTACTCTTTTCCAGAAGACTATAAGAATGAGTTAGTCATAGGGAAAAGTCTGTTGCTAGGTATTTTTAATCCGTCAATTCACTAAGCCACCCAATAGGTTTTATATATATATATATATATATATATATATATATACATTAAGAGTGGTCACTTATTAGGAAAACAATACTAAAGTTCAGTTGGGAACACATAGATCCATAATTCAGTAAGGAAATTTTTTTCATTGCACACATGAAAAAAATGCTACAGCTTAGTCTGAATTAGCATCATTCCTCACTTGGAGTAGCACAATGGACTATCTACTGCTCTTCCTACTCCACAATTGTGCTCCTCCATTACTCACGGACAGTCATCTCCAAAGTGGGAAACAAGCACCCGAACACTAGCACTAAATGGATCCATTTCTTGTACGATAAGCAAATAATAGAACTTGATATTTTAATTTTAATTAAACAATAAAATTTAGCTGTGCTCATATTTAATTACTCATTAACATAAATATTATATGTAATTTTGAATATAATACCTATGTGCATGTATATATAGAGATAAATTAAATATGAATATTTCAGTAATCAAAGAGATTTGGCCACATTTCCCAACAAAGCAACAAAAGTAATTTTTTAAAAGGGTAAGAGATAGAACTTCTTGTCACTGATTAATACCATGTACCAATTCACCACTGCACACAGAATCGTTTCCAACCACCTCACATTGCCTATCAGGTACTTTTCCCCGATCACGTTTGGGCCAGGCTCTCCTCTCGCCCATATGCCAGACCATTCTGGGCTTAGCTTCCTCTGCTGTGTGGAGTATTTGCCTCACTCAGGACCTTCCCTTGTGCCGCTCCATCTGCCCAGAATGCCCATCACCACCCCACTTCACATGGTTGATTCTTTTCTTTTGAGACTTTGATTTTAAATAGTTATCCTTGGAAAGACTTTCCCTGATCACCTTCCTTCCTTATTTCTTCTTAGTATAGATTATTACCTCTTATTTTATTTGAATCTGTTGTTTGTCAGTAACTTCTTCCCAAAATTTCATGTAAGGACCATATATTGTTTATTAATCTGCTCTATGCCCATTGTCTTCCTCAGTGCCTGGTTCATTAAGTGTTTGATAAATAATGACTAGCTGGACAAATGGCTCCTGTGTAGCAAGCCAAATGGTATTACTTCCAGTCACCGACACTAGAAACTATGCTGAAAATGCTCAACGTACTAGCTCATGCATTTTCTTCTTGTTTTTTAATAAGTTTATTTCAGTTAAATTTCCCCTAGCTTACAGAAGATGTTACTACCCGGTGTCACAGAACAATTTAGTGCAAGGAATAAGCTTATAACAAAGATAGCCTAAGTCATAATATGTTCTTGATTTATGCAATACTCTCCCTCCTCCAAATTGTACAGGTAAAAGATAATATTTATTGATGATTTACTACATGCCAGGCACTCTAATTAGCACCTTGAATTGCTTTTAGTAATGTCCAAGTAATTTTAAAAACAAGGGGAAAAGTTTGTTTAGGTTAAGAGGAAATATTGATTCTCCACTTCCATTTGCTTTTATTTGGTATGTGCATGGGTAGTAATGTTCAAGAGAGTGGTGTATATACTACTCACATACTGCAGGAGCTACAGGTTAACCGTCACACTGGATTCCCCTTTTTTTCCCCTCTCTCCATGTCTGACAGATACCTTGGCTTCAGCTTGCACTTAATCACATTATATGCCTCATCATTAGAACAATGTCTTTTAATAGCTCTCAAAATACTTGGCTCCCCTTGGATACCATTGAGACAAGGTGTCTTGCATTTCAGATCAATTGCATGAAGAACCACAGAAAGAATCATATGCAGCCTATTCTCATTGTATGCCAAAGGGAAGATGGGGTTTTAAAAATTGCTTTTAAAATACTGTCATGTATCAACAAATAGTGGCCTACGTCTGGATCCAGAAATTGTATCTCTTCTCATATACCCTTACTAAGTGGCTTTATCAGTAGGACTTAAGCAGGATCAAGATTACCTAACTCACTGAGATGTTAGGAAAGCTAATTTCGTGTACCTTCTGGTGGAGATAACAGTGCTGCCTCTTTTATATATGTAACTTTCTCATCAGACCTCTAAACAGTTTTTGTTTTGTTTTTTTTCACCTAGTTTAATAAATCTTGCAGCAGCTCCAAAAGATAGGTAGGGGGCAGTTTTTGCCTGCATCTTACAGAATAAAAAGACATTTATCCAAGGTCATAGAGTTAGAAACAAGACTTAGGACAGAATTTTCTTTTCCTCCCCCCACAACTATTTAGTTCTATTCTGTCTTCAATTTGTATACACATGAATTATAAATCCACATTATTTTGGTTTAGCTATTATGCATTGCTTACACAATCATTTCAGGTTTCACAGGATGGTTTGTATAATTAAATAGCAAAAGAAAGCATGGAATAATATCACTGTCATTGTGTTAACTCATATGCTTATATATTTTTTCATTTACATATTCCTACTTAATGTGAAAGAGATAAAGTGTGTACTATGACCAAGTAATTTTATTTAGAGCTGATATTATTAGACTTTTAAAAATATACCTTTACCAGAAACTTAGAATGCATTAGCAAAACTTCATTATAGTTTTAAAATGATCTCGAAACTGTAAAAAGTAACTTATATGAGCTCTCTTTCTCCCTCTTACTCTTCTACTCCTCTCTCCTACTCCCTCTCCCTCTCCTGTCCTCCCCTAGACTGTCACTACAACATGAAAAGAATTTGATGTAGTAAACCACAAAACCAACTTCATAGCACTTCTTCTAGTTTAACTTCTCTGAAAATACAAATAGGAAAACATAGACCCGGGTATCTAAAGTTGGGGATACATTTTGCTTTTACTGCTTTGGGAATACAGACAGGAGAAGAGGAGGAAAGAAAGCTGCAATATCACAAGGGGGCTTTATTTATTTTTGTTTCTTTTACAAAGAAGTGGTCCAAAGATGCATGAGAGTAGTACTAAATCCACATTCAGTAGACCCACAGGGCATGTGATGTAAGCAGAATACAGTGCCGCAAAATGTTCCGTGCCAATGACCAACATGATACTGGGGACTTCAGCGTATGAACGTATCAGCTGTGTCACCAGCAGAGGTGGTCCAATACACCCCATCTAAGAAAGCAGTTTTCCTTTTGAAGCTGGTACTGCACGCCTGTGATCCATACACCAGATTTCTGTAGAGGTCTGAGGTCAATTCCATTTCTGCATCTACTTGTCCAACTCCCTGAAAACGTGTCTTGCTCCTGTTATATACTTGGCTTACATGAAATACTGTGATGTCCTCAAGATCTGCTGATCATGGATTTAACCTTGAGTTGCTTCCTCCTGGTGCCCACCAGCCCTATTTCTATGTAGAATAATTCTCATTCGCTGCCTGCCATGGCCAATGCCATTACTAAATACAGTCATGATACAAGTATTATTGAAAGTTTGGAATTTACGCCTACATAATTTTTTAAATATTTTATTTATTTATTTGACAGGTAGAGTTACACAGAGTGAGAGAGAGAGAGAGAGACAGAAAGAAAGGTCTTCCTTCCGTTGGTTTACTCCTAAATGGCTGGAACTGCGCCATTCTGAAGCCAGGAGCAAGGTGTTTCTTCCTGGTCTTCCATGCGGTTGCAGGGGACCAAGCACTTGGACCATCTTCTACAGCTATCCCAGGACATAGCAGAGAGCTGGACTGGTAGAGGAGCTAGACTGGTAGGCACTAGAATTGGCTCATATGGGATGCCGGCACCACAGTCAGAAGATTAACATAGTGGGCCACTGCACCAGCCCAGTAAATGTTGAAGCATTCCCATTATAGAGGTCATCTTGAATTTGTGTGTGTGTGTGTGTGTGTGTGTGTGTGTGTATCATGTTCTAGTTCTAAGTACATAAACATTATCTCTTTTGTGTATTTTCTTGGCACTCTGCCTATTCTTTGTACTTTTATTTTTTATTTTTATTTGTTTTTAAAGATGTATTTATTTCCATACCCTTAGCAACTCATGACTAGAGCCTAGGGAGATTACTGACGCCATAAACAAGAGTATCAAATTGTTAAGTCAACAACAGGAGTCACTGTGTGCTTACTTCTCATGAGGGATCTGTCCTTAATGTGTTGTCCAATGTGAAGTAATGCTATAACTAGTACTGAAACAGTATTTTACACTTTGTGTTTCTGTGTGGGTGCAAACTGATGAAATCTTTACTTAATACATACTAAATCGATCTTCTGTATATAAAGATAATTGAAAATGAATCTTGATGTGAATGGAATGAGAGAGGGAGCAGGAGATGGGAAGGGTGTGAGTGGGAGGGAAGTTACGGGGGGGGGGAGCCATTGTAATCCATAAACTGTACTTTGGAAATTTATATTTACTAAATAAAAAATAAATTAAAAAAAGTAAAAAAAATGTATTTACTTGAAAGGCAGAGTTACAAAGAGAAAGAAGGAGAGACACAGAGAGAGAGAGAGAGAGAGAGAGAGATACATTGATCTTCCATCCACTGACTCACTCCCTAAATGTCCACAATGACCATGGCTGGGCCAGGCAGAAGCATGGAGCCAGGAGCTTCTTTTCGGTCTGCCACATGGGTGCAGAGGCCCAAGGACTTGGGGCATCCTCAGCTCCTTTTCCAGGTGCATTAGTAGGGAGCTGGATGGGAAGTGGAGCAGCCAGGATTCAAACCATTGACCATATGGGATGCCAGTGTGGCATCCTGTCTTTAACTCACCATATCACTGGCCCCTGCACTTATTATTCTAATCATCTGTCTTATTTTCTTCCATTAAACTGCAAATTCCTTTAGGTTAGTGGTCATATAATGTAATTCTTTCTTAGATTCAGTACATAACTCAGTGCAGGCACAGAGAAGACATTCAGTGTTTGCTGAATGGGTGAATGCCACAGCTCATACTCTCTCGTCTTTGACAGTCTTTGGAATATGGTCAGATGATCAGCACTGGGATGACTCATCGACAGATACCACAAAGCTTGTAGAAAGCTAAATTCACACATAAGAGGAAAGTTGAAATGAATTAAGCAAAATGAATTAAGACAAAACATAGCAATCTGCTATGTTGTTTAAGAATATTTTCCTGGGGCCAGCATTGTGGCATAGGGGTTAAGCGGCCACCTGAGATGGCAGCATGCCACAGGGCCCCCAATTGGTATCCTAGCTACTCCACATCCGATCCAGCTCCCTGCTGGTGGCCTGGGAAGACAGTGGAGGGTGGCACAAGTGCTTGTGCCATTGTGCCCACATGGAGATTGGAAAGAAGCTCCTGGCTTTGGCCTGGCTCAGCCCTGGCCATTCTCACCATTTGCCAAGTAAACCAGCTGATCGAAGACCTCTCTCTCCATCTCCCTCTCTCTGTAACTCTGCCTTTCAAATAAAATTTTAAAAAGAAGTCTTTTTTAAAAAAGAAACTTTCCTGCCTCATCCTCATGAATAGATCTTGGTTTTCTTTCTAACAATTGTATTGTTTTACTTATTATATTTAGATTATCAATAATTACCTTTTGCATTTACAAGTACAGCATGAGATAAGGTTGAAGGATCATACTGTGTCTTATGGGTACCAATTAACTCAACATTGCTTATTAATTCTCACTGTATTGCATGGCACATTTACTATAAATCAGCTAACTCTGTGTATGATTCTGAATTTTCTTTTCCATTAATTGATTAGATGGCCAAACTTTGCTAACAAAATACTTCTTAATTATCATAGTATTATGACAATTCTTGAAATGTGTTGTGAAGTCCTCTACTTCGTTCTTCCAGATTGTTTCAGAATCACCATGTCAGTTCCTAAAAATTATGGACGTTTTGATGGGATTGCATCATCAACACATACTAGTTTTCAGTATAGAAATCACATACAACTTTCAGCAAATTTGTCACTATTTGGCAACATTGTGACTATCATCTATATGTCTTTGGTTTTAATTAGTTTTTCCTAAGATACAAGAACAAAGTTGATTTTTAAATTTATCATATATTTAGTGATTTTACTAATTGTATTTACAAATCCTAATAACTATAATCTTTTAGAATTATTATGTACTGTATATTATGCACAAATTAAACATTTTTTACAACATATCTATCATTGATTATTGTTTGGTTAAAAAGACAAGTATGATACTGTGCAGAAAAACTGGTAAGGTACAATTTTGTATAATAACAATGAGCTCAAAAAATTGAGGGGAGAAAAGCTTACATTGCCTCATTATGAAATACGTTATTTACTGTGGATATTTTTGCAACACTAACTTTATTTTAATGTTAAGTTGCTGACTTTTATAAATCATGAATAGGTTTTAGATTAATTACATGCTTTTTCTGCATCTTCTGGAATGGTCACATATTTTCTTCCTTTGTTCTGTCAATATTAATTGATTATGAAATCCTTAGCTAATCTCACATGCCTGGAACAAACTCCACTGAATAAAATCTACTAGTGTATTATATTGGTGAACCTGATCTGTTTAAATATTGTTTAGATTTTTTCCAAGCATATTCATGAAACATCCTGTTTTAACTTTCCTTTTGCCTAAAGTCTGCCATATTTTGAAGTCCAGGTTATGTTGGTTTTCTTTAATTCAGGGGGAATTTCTATCAAGTGTTATTCTTATTTGGGTGATTTAAAACATTGAGGTAACCTGAACCTGGAATTTACTTTGTGGAAAATTTTATCTACATACAAAATGTTTTAATATATATCAATCTACTTAGTATATTGGTACTTTGTCTTATTCAAATAATTTATCAGTTGCACCTGGATTTTAAATATATTGATGTAATTTTGTTTTATTATTCTCTTATATTATCATTACCATTTTGCTGTTTCTTCAATTTTTTACAAGATTTTATTTATTTATTTGAGATGTAGAATTACAGACAGAAAGAGGGAGAGAGAGAGAGAAGGGTCTTCCGTTCACTGGTTCACTTCCCAAATGGCTGCAACGGCCAAAGCTGGGCCATTCTGAAGCCAGGAGCCAGAAGCTTCTTCCAGGTCTCCCACATGGGTGCAGGAGCCCAAGCATTTCGGCCATCATCCACTGCTTTCCCAGGCCATAATCAGGGAGCTGGAAGAGGAGCAGCTGGGACATGAACCAGCACCCAATGGGATGCCAGAGCTGCAGGCTAAGGCTTAATCTGCTAGGACACAGTGCAGGCATCCAACGCTTATCTTTTTTTTTTTTTTTTTTTTTTTTTGACAGGCAGAGTGGACAGTGAGAGAGACAGAGAGAAAGGTCTTCCTTTACTGTTGGTTTACCCTCCAATGGCCGCCGCGGTCGGCGCACTCCGGCCGGCGCACCGTGCTCATCCGATGGCAGGAGCCAGGCGCCAGGTGCTTCTCCTGGTCTCCCATGGGGTGCAGGGCCCAAGCACTTGGGCCATCCTCCACTGCACTCCCGGGCCACAGCAGAGAGCTGGCCTGGAAGAGGGGCAACCAGGACAGAATCCGGTGCCCCAACCGGGACTAGAACCCGGTGTGCAGGCTCCGCAAGGTGGAGGATTAGCCTGTTGAGCCACAGCGCCAGCCTCCAATGCTTATCTTTTGATTGTAGGTATTGTTGATTTTTGTTTGTTTTTTTTTAAAATATTTTATTTATTTCTTTGAGAGGCAAAGTTACAAATAAAGGGAGAGACAGAGAGAAAGGTCTTCCATCAACTGATTCACCCTCCAAATGGCAGCAACAGCCGGAGCTGAACTGATCCGAAGCCAGGAGCCAGGAGCTTCTTCTGGGTCTCCCATGTGGGTGCAGGGGCCCAAGCAGCTGGGCCATCCTCCACTACCATCCCGGGCCACAGCAGAGAGCTGGATGGGAAGAGGAGCAGCTGGGACTAGAACTGGTGCCCATATGGGATGCCAGCGCTGCAGGCAGATGCTTACCTTAAGCCACAGCACCAGGCCCTGCTCTTATTTTTATAAATCAAGTTTACATATCAATGTTTTCAGTTTTGTTAATTAAAATAAATTAATTTAAAAGTTTATTGATCAATCAATAATTATTGAATGCAAATTCCAGCTGTAGTGATTTTGTATATTTTGCTTTATTTCTGCTTTTTAATACACACATATGTGTACATATATTTAAAACTCCATATTCCTTTGCAATCACTGTTTCAGCTGCATCCCACAGGTCTTGATATAGTCATTCATTATCATTGAGTTTAAAAAAACTTAAATTTCTATTGTAATTTCTTCTCTGATACATGAGCTATTATTAAAATTATTATCTTTAACATTTAAGTACTTGAGTTTTCTAAGTTCTTTGTAAAAACTTACTTTCACTGTGATCTGGTTAAAAAAACTATATGAAATCTTGTTGGAAATTTGTTGAAATTTACCAGTGATCAATTCTAGTCTATTACATTGGTGAACCTGAATAAAATAATATTGATCATGGAACTTCCAATTACATAAGACAATAAATATTCCAAGTACACTTGAAGAAATGAATATTTACATTTGTTGTTTTAAAGATTTATTTTATTTACTTGAAAGCAGAGTTAGAGAGTTAGAGCCAGAGAGAGAGAGAGAGAGAGAGAGAGAGAGAGAGAGAGAAGTCTTCCATTCCACTGGTTCACTCCCCAAATGACAGCAACAGCCAGAACTGAGCTGATCCGAAGCCCGGAGCTTTCTCCAGGTCTCCCACAGGGGTACAGGGGCCCAAGGAGTTGGGCCATCTTCTACTGCTTTCCCAGACCACTGCAGAGAGCTGGACCAAGACTTGAACCAGCGCCTATATTGGATGCCAACCTTGCAGGCTGGGGCTTTAACCTGCTACACCACAGCACCAGCCCCTACATTTAGTTTTCTATACCTGTTCATTAAGGCTGTTTGTTAATCACATCACTCAGATCTTCCATAATTTTATTGATTTATTTCCTCCTTAAATTTTAATTACTGAGAGAGATATAAAAATTTCCAGTTATCTGAGTGTTTCTCCTTGAGTTTTTTTCCAATTTGTTGTAGAAATTTTGCAACTGTGCTGTTAGAGTCATACAAGAATTGTAGATTATGGAAAATGGTATTAAAAGATAAGCATATGCATGTGTAAAATTTTTTAAAATCCATGCATATATTTTTCATAATATGCATTTTCCATGAACTTTCTGTAGATCCTTCATATGCACAGACTTCAAATTTATTGCACCAAAGTCGACTTATCTTTTAATTACATTTTCCTTGAACGTTTTGAAGTATACTTGTATAACTAAATTTATAATTTCCTTTAAATGTTATCCTTTTACTATTTTTTAAAAGATTTATTTATGTATTTGAAAGTCAGAGTGGCACATAGTGGAGAGGCAGAGAGAGAGACAGAGAGGTCTTCCATCTGCTGGTTCACTCCCCAGTTGGCCACAATGGCTGGAGTCGTGCCGATCTGCAGCCAGGAGCTTCTTCCTGATCTCCCATGCCGTTGCAGGAGTCTAAGGACTTGGGCCACCTTCTACTGCTTTCCCAGGCCATAGCAGAAAGCTGGATCAAAGTGGAGCAGCCGGGTCTTAAACAGGCGCCCATATGGGATGCCAGAGCTTCAGGAGAGGGCATTAACCGCTGCGCCACAGCGTCGGCCCCATCCTTTTACTATTATGAAATGATACTCTTAGTCTCTAGTGTTATTTCTTTACTTAACATTGACTTTAGATATTGATATAACTCTGAGTTTTTTTAGTACTGAATTTATTTTCCATTCTTTTACTTTCAATCTTTCTTGATGTCTGTCTTTTAAAACAACAAATACATGTTTCTGCCTGCCATTGTCATTTTGTTAAAATTAATGTTTTTTATTTAATTCTTTTACTTTGTATATATGAATCGCATTTTGCAATCTCCTCAACTCCAGGAAACCATTGCAAATATATTTGATTTCGCATTCTATAATTAGATCATTCCAGGAATGATGTACAAAGGGAGTTATATAGTGTGTAACCTCTTGGGACCCCCACTTTTTCATTCAGCATTTCATTCAGCATAATTCTCAGGAAAGTAATTCAAGTTGTTATGTCTATGGAGCATTGTTAAGCCAATCCCTCCATACCCTTGCTAGCATATAATTTCACCAGTTTTAATTTTGGCCATATATTATAGTGACAATACATTATGGTTTCAGTTTGTATTTTCCTTATGATTGATAGTATAAAAGATTTTAGGAGTATGTATTTTTTTTAAATATTTATTTGAAAGAGTTACAGAGAGAGAGGTATGCTCCATCTGCTGGTTCACTCTTCAGATGGCTGCAACAGCCAGGGCTGGGCCAGGCCTAATCCAGAGGAGAGGATGTACATCCAGGTCTTCTACATGGTTGCAGGGTCCAAGCATCTGGACCATCTTCTGCTGCTTTCCCAGGCCATTAGCAGGGAGCTGGATCAGAAGTAGAGCAGCTGGGACTCAAACTGGCACCATATGGAATGCCGGCATTACTGGTGGCAGCTTTATGCAGTATGTCACAATGCCCATGCTGAAATATGTTTTGTTTAAGTAAAATTACTATTTGTATCTCTTGCTCATAGTCTCCTTGGATACTTTGATATTTTCACTATAGAGTCTTGATTGTGTTTTATCTATTTAATTTTTAAGATTTCCACATTAATTCAAAAAGTAACAGAGATATTTTCCATTTGCTGGTTCACTCCCCAGATGCCTGCACTAGCCAGGGCTGGGTTAGACCAAAGCCAGGAACTCAGTTGGGGTCTTACACGTGGGTCACAGGGGCCTCAACAACTTGAGCCATTTTCTGCTCCATTCCCTGGCACCTTCACAGGGAGCTGGATCAGAAGCAGAGCAGCCAGGACTCAAACTGGCACTCCAGTCTGGAGTTAAACCACCACAAAGTGGTGCCCCATTGAAAAATAAAAACAAAGTATGTTCTCAGCACTGCTTAAGGTGAATCCCACAAATTTCAACAAGATGTGTTTTCTTTTGTATTCAATTCAATGCAATTTTTCAAATTTGCTCAAGACTTCCTCTTTCTCTTTATATTCATGAATTATTTAGATGTGTGGTATTTAGTTTCTAACTGTTAGGAGTTTTTCAAATTATTATTCTGTCACTGATTTCTGGCTTATGTCATAATGGTCAGGGAATACAATGTACAACATCTATTTTAAATTTGTTAGAGTTTGTTTCATGGTCAAAGCAATGATCTCCTTTGGCGTATACTCATCAGGCACTTGAAAGGAGTGTGAAACTTGGTGCTGTTGGGTGGTGGATTCCATAAACTTCACTAGATCCCTTTGGTTGATGATATCGGGGAGTTCCTCTATATGATCTTGACCACTGTCTCTCTAGTTTTCTATCAAATATGTAGAGAAATCTCCAACAGTAATTTTGGATTTACCTATTTCTACTCTTATCATTTTTTTCTTCACATATATTTCAGTTCTGTTGTGTGGTGCATTCCTGTGGAGGATTACATTGACTTCTTGGTCATCTGACACCTTAATCATCAGCTAATATCCTTTTCTGTATCTGATAGTTTCTTCATCTTTGCTCTGAATTCTATTGCATCTAGTATTATTTCTTTCATTACTAATTTCTTTTGATTAATGTTTCAAATACATCTTAATAACAATAAACATCTCTCTTTCTCTGTCTGTCTCTTATCATTGCTGTGGGTTACTTGAACATTGTTGGATTTCCATTTTGATTAGTGCATCTTCTTGCATATCAGTATGGTTGCCTTGGGAACTACAGTATATGTTCAAAACTTACCACAATTTCCTAGCAACATCATCTGGTTAAAAGCCAGAATGAATGAATTTTAGAAATCTTAACTCCCTTTATACAGCTTTATCATCTCCAGTTTATAATTTGCTTGCCCTAAGTAGTTCCTCTACATATATTTAGAAGCATATTATGGAGTGTGATGACAACACTATCCATTGGCAGCTTAATTATAAAATGCAAAATGTGAAAGAAAATCTATTGCATTAACTAATGTTTTGTGACACTTTCTGTGGCTTCCATGATGACTGCTGGGAACAAAAAAAATCTGCTATCACTTTTTCTTACTGGTTAAGTGCCTTTTCTCTGCAATGAACTTGAAGATTTTTCTTTACACTAAGAATGAACTATCTGAAAAGGAAATTAGGAAAACAATTCCATTTAGAATACCAAAAAAAATTTAAAACACTTAAAAATAATGTAATCAAGGAAACTAAAGACCTATACACTGAAAACTAAAAGAAATACCAATAAGAGAAATTAAAGAAGATACAAATAAGTGCAGAAAAGCCTTTGTTCATGGATTGGGGGACTTAATATTGTTAAAATGCCCCCTGCTACACAAAGTGATCTACAGATTCAATGCAGTATCTTCCAGTATCTTCATCGTAGGGGCATTTATTTTTTTACAGAAATGAAAACAAAAATCCTAAACTTTATGTGAAACCACAGAAGGTCTTGAACAGCCAAAAAGAAATGAATAAGAACTAAATGGTTCTTTTACATATCTTTATTAAATCCTTGGGTTCAAAATCCATTTTTCCAAGTTATTGGAATTTTATTTGACTATTTTTATGGCTTGTTGGATTTTTCTGCCATTAGTCATCTTTTCTTCTATTTTCTAGAGCATATTAATTATAATTACTTTGAAGTGCTTGTTTTTGTGAAATGTGAAACATCTCCGTGTCTGTTTCTATTGTCTGTTTCTCTCTTTGTCTCTATCTACATCTTCATCTCTATGTCTATCACTATCTCAATCTCCCCTTACCCACAAACTCTTTCTTTGCCTCTGTGTCTTTTTGTTCTGTTTTTGTTTGCTTGTGTGTGTGTGTGTGTGTGTGTGTGTGTGTGTATGTGTGTGTTTGCATGTTTTATACTTTTGTTTGGATCCTAGACAAAATACAAAGACTCTAGATGATGATATCTTTATCACAATTTCATAAACTTTCCTTCTAGGTTGTGAATAATATACATGACATTTATCAGGTGAGATTTGGCTTTAGGGTTTTGTTAGAGCTGCCCTCACCATTAAGTCGTGATAGTAAAGGGGCCTCAAACAAAACTGTGAAAACAATGGGCCCCTCTTGATTGGCCTTGCATTTTTGGTTTTGCCAGAAACATAAGGTGGACAGAATCACTGTCCAGTTAAACTCTGTAATCTTAGTAGCTGCCACTTTCTATTACTTTTCTTAAGGTTTCTACTGCAATATGGAAGTCCTGTTTGCAAATCACAGGAAAATATGCACATGTAAAATCTTTATTAATGTTATACATTCTTAGCTGCAATATTTGCCCTTAAAAACCCTAGTTACTTTGTACCCTAAACGCAAGCCTTTGTTCTCTTTGATCAAAGTGATTGTTTTTCTTAGGAAAATATTCCCCCAAACAGTAAGTGACAAATGACTCAGGAATAGAACCCTGGGAATGGGAAGCTTATTTCACTGTATGAATTGTAGCCCCTTGAGCCCTCTATGCATAGCCTATTTAGAAGGCCTTTTATACAGTTATTTTACATTGCATATGTTTTATAATTGTTTTCAACATAAGGATTACTTTGATTTGAGTTACTACATCTTGACTATAACCAAAAGTCCAAACTATGGCAATGCTCTTTCGTGCTTGTGTACCCACCAAGCCGTTTAAATACATCACTGGATTTTAGTCATTGCCAACAAGAATATAACACTTTTATTTGGGGACTTATTTTTATTGACAACATGATAGAAATTCTTGTCCATCACTGTCACAAACAACCCTTAACTTGATTTTGAAAGAGCCAATTGGAGGAAAGAGAATAATGAGGAAAAGAGGGTTGGTTGCAAATATAACCATCAGTGAACTCTGTTTGCAGTTTTTCATCATTAAAGACAGTCTATGCTGGGCTGCAGAAACAGCACCCCTTTTCTTCAGGAGGCACATGATTTCAAAACAGTGCAGATGGAGACAGCGTCGTTATTCCTTACATTTGAAAACTGGAAAGTGCAAAAAGAAATGCACGAGACTGCCAGAGAGTTAAGAAGTGTCTACCTATATTTCTTCAGTAACAAATAAGAAGTTGTTGTGGGTATATACTCTCATGATCTATCCCATATCTACTAGCCTACCGAGTTAGACACTCGAAGGGTGGAACCAAGCCATCTGTGATTTACAAGCCCTCCAAGTGATTCCAAGATATTGAGGACTTTGAAAATATTGAGAACCACTTGCTCATGCATTTGTTCCAGAGACTACACTTTAAGAAACACTGTCCCAGAAAACAATGTCTGGTACACAGTAGGTGATTGATAGATGTTTATAGAACAATTGAATAGATGATATTGATAAACCAAATTAATTCATGCTGCTAGACTGCTTACAGTTTTGAAGCAAACTTCCTAACTCTAAATCCAGCACTAGAATCTCAGATAATGGGAGGATGGTTTACATTTATTGAGTCTTCTTCTGTTGAGTCTGATATAAGAATTTCACTTTTATGAATCTATTGTTTCCAAATAGCACTACCACAATGGTACCAGAGAGTAACTACCCTTGCATTATGTTACCCTATAGCATTGGTTCCCAATGTGGGTACCCAAAACAGCACCATCAGTGTCTCCTATCTACCTATAAGAAATGCAGACTTTCTTTCCTTACCTAAACTTGTGAATTAGAAAGCTTACAGACTTTCCAGAGGATTATGATGACCACAGAAATTTCAGAACCACTGCTGTATGATATGTGTCTTCATAAATTGGCAAAGAATCAGATGGAACAGTTAATTATAACTGATATTCCAACAAGGTACAAGGCAAAGAGATCAATCATTCCAAACTTTCCAAAGTAATACAAGGGTATTTTGAAAAGTTTGTGGAAAACAGAATTTAAAAATAAATTAATTCTGGGGTGCAAGTAAACATATATACATAGTTTTTCTTTTCCCATGAACTTTTTGAAGGCTTCTTGTATATACAAAAGTTCAAAGAAAAATCTTTAAACTATTTCTACAAACATTGGGTCTGACATCTATATTATATGAGTTTATGAACAAACACCTATATTTTTATGTATCTATGTGTGTGTGTATAAACATACAACATATACATAAAAATATAAAAGTAGGGATTTTGTAAGAAAGATACTGCAACTCAAGAAGAGTCTTGGCATTCCTTGGCACCAATCTTTATCAAGTCAGTCTTTCTGAAACAACACAGAAAACTCAATGTATGGCTTCTGAGATCAGAGGTCACAGTCTAACTGCCACAGATAAAATACGGATAGCTCTGGAAAAGCTGCTTTGTGGTTATCTTGCAATAAAACTGCACACCAAGAATCGGTCAGTACAGAGAGTAATCAATCCCAGACTCACCTCAGGTCTAGTCTTTTATTTGAAAATTTTTTTCTCAAGATTTATTCATTTATTTGAAAGGCAGAGTTCAGAGAGGCAGAGGCAGAGTGAGAGAGACCTTCCATCTGCTGGTCCACTCTCCAAATGGCCACAATGGCTGGAGCTGGGCCAGTCCAAATTCAGGAGCCAGTGTGTGCAGGGGCCCAAGGATTGGGCCATATTCTAGTGCTTTCCCAGAACATAGCAGAGAGCTGCATCAGAAGTAGAGCAGCCATGACTCTAACTAGCACCCATATAGGATGCTGGCCCTTCTGGCAGAGGCTTTACCCAGAATGCCACAGCATTGGCCCCGACCTCAGGTCGATTCTAGTCATAGCACTAAGCAGTTTCAGAGACAAGAGTTTCATGTCTTAACAACAAAAATTAAGGGGCAGTCTTGGAAATCAAGGATTTGCCACTGCCCACAATATGATACCCAGGGAAGAAGACTTGGCAGTTGCACAGTCTGGGAAAGAAACTCCAGTGACTCTAACAGTGTCCAAAAGAAAAAAAATATCAGCTCTGAATAGTTGCTAAGCTCAGAGAGCAGAAAATTAACTTATAAAACCACCGTTTCACTAAAACATTCCATTTTTCTTTTCCACTCCACACTTCCTAACTGTGTAAGACTTAGAAACCACCTAGCAAGGTGGGTTGGGAGAGTGAAGTATAAAGTAATTGAGTAGAAAAGAAGTCAACCATATCCCACCTTTCCGTTCAAGGCTTCTAGGAGATGCAGGCTTTTGCAGGCTGGGGAGAGCTTTCTAACTCTAAGTCAATTCCAAAATCTAGTAATGTCTTAAATTGCACATTCTAATTTTGAATTGGGCCCAGTTACTTACTTAAAGTGACTCCAGGCTATTTTATTCCTGTACAAGGTGAACAAAAATATCATTGGTTTGAAGTTTTCTCCAGGGGCAGAGAAACATTATCAGCACTAAACATATTTTCAAAGGATGTTAGAGACAAAAATAAAGTTACGTTTTGATTATGTCAAGAGTTGTGCTTGTTCAACACACTGGTTATACACAGACCAAGCCTAAAGCAATTTGGTTTAAGTCGAACGATTCTAACAAAAACATAAAGTAAAGAGAGATCTGTGCCTGTGTAGTCTGTCCTCCAAGTCTGCACGTGGACATGATGCCCAGATGCCCAAAGAAATGTTGACTGTGAATTTTATATTTAAAACCATTCATAAAAAGGGGGGAAATTTCATACAGGCCAAGTAGCTTAATGAACATGGGGGATCCACTTGTGTCTCTTGCAGTACTAGATCTGTCACTCACTGGCATGTGATTACATAATTCAGTCCTTAGGACTCTGTTTCTTCCTCTACATACTAAACAGCTGGGCTAGATCATTTTAAGTGCTGGTTGTTAGGATTCCATGATATCATTATAAAAGCAAATAACAGGTGAGATGCACATTTAGATCCGACTCTTGCCATTAATTTCCAGTGAGATTCATCTTTAGAAAATTTCCCAATTTCTCTAGATTACATTTGTTTTACCCATTAATCTCCTCCCTTGTACGTCTATCAAGCGATTATTCAACTCAAAAAGATAATGTCTTTATAGCATAGAGGTGGCCTCCAAGGATGCCCATGTTCTAATCCCGGGGAAATGTGAAAAGTCATGTTTTATTTTACATGGAAAAGGGATTTAGCACGTCATTAGATGAAAGATCTGGAAACCAGCAGATAATCCTGGATTATCCAGGTAGGCCCCACCATAATCACACAGCTCCTTAACATTCAGTCAGCCAGTGCCAGGTGTGGCCAAAGGGAGGCTTGTTTATAGAAGAATGGTCAGAGCAGTGCAAAAATTGCTGGCGTTCAAGGGGGAGAGGAAAAGAAACAAGTCAAGGGATGTGCATGAATCGGGGGCTGAAAACGGCACGGAAGCTGACTTGCTCCTGGAGCCTTCAGAAGAGAACACGGTTCCGCCACTGCCCTCATTTCTATCTAGTGAGACTCAGTTAGACTTTTCACCTCCAGATAATAAATCTGCTCTGGTTAAGTCGTGAATTTGTAGTAATTTAATACGGCAGCTGCAGAAAACGAATAGAAGAAGTGTGAACATTTTGAAAAGTTCAAAACCCCATACAAACATAGGCTCTGCTGGTAGCAAAGATTAAAGTGACATGAAATTAACATTGATTTTTTTTAAAAAAGCATCAGAATGCTACCAAGAATGGAGAAGAAATTCTAAAGGTTATCCAGAGAACCTGTTCCTTCCTCTAAGGATTGTTCTTCTTATCCAGATGGTACATTATCTTCTTAAATATTTCATGCACAGAAATTCAGCAAATACTCTTAGTCACCAATTCCAGAATATCACAATTTTTTATTATAGCAAATTCATTTCATCTTAATTAGGACAGACTTTTAAACCACATAATTATTTCATTCTTAATTGTGCTACCATGAGTAAAGGCTAAGCCTTCTCTATACATTAATAGGGGAAACTAATCTCATATGAAAAAGTTTTGAGGTAATTGCAAAGTATAATCCTTTATTCCTATTTTTAGGTAGGTAACACCTGTAGTTTATTAGATATTGGGCTTATTTGAATTTTTCCATTTCTGGTGATTATCAAGATAATGTCTCTCTTTTTAAAACCTGCCCACACTCTGCTCTGTGACTCTGGGCTTAGGAAGGTGCAAATTCTATTTTTGCTGGCTGGCTTGATATTAGGCCTTACCAACAAGGAAACCAGCTGGAACTGTTAATGACTGGAGCATGACAAACTCATTACTTAATTTTTCTCCCCACAGAAACGGTTTATCTCAGCTGTGGTGGCTGTTTTCTGGACCAGGGGTTAATTCTTCAGTTTTTTTCCACAGTAGTATTAGTCCCTGGTACCTCTCCAGAAATATCAGTGGTGGGTGGAGCAAGGTAGCAACTGAGTAAGATGTTCCAGGGAGGCCAGCGCCGAGGCTCAACAGGCTAATCCTCTGCCTTGCAGCACCAGCACACTAGGTTCTAGTCCCAGTTGGGGCGCCGGATTCTGTCCTGGTTGCCCCTCTCCCAGGCCAGCTCTCTGCTGTGGCCCAGGAGTACAGTGGAGGATGGCCCAGGTCCTTGGGCCCTGTACCCCATGGGAGACCAGGAGAAGCACCTGGCTCCTGCCTTCCGATCAGCGCGGTGCGCCGGCCACAGCGCACTGGCCGCGGCAGCCATTGGAGGGTGAACCAATGGCAAAGGAAGACCTTTCTCTCTGTCTCTCTCTCTCACTGTCAAAAAAAAAAAAAAAAAAAAAGATGTTCCAGGGATCATCTGCCCTGGACATACTTATTTGATGAACTATTCCTGCAGCAAGTCACCTTCACAAGAGCTAAGGAAGCCAGACGAGAAACTAGAGTGCCTAGTTTTAGTATAATAATAATAATAGGTACATTGAAGAAAACAGGAATGAAAAAGTTGTTCGTATTATCCCGCCAAAGTAGTACCATGTGAAGAGAGGTACCTCCTCCCACCTGAAGGAGGCTGAGGGAATTCAATTAGTTAATTAATTGAATTAAATAATTGAAACTCATTTACCAGGTCTATCCTGATAAAAACCAACACCAGACAGGGACTTACAGTGTTTCTCCACAGGCCAGCACCTGCAGAATGAAACTTTGGATGCTTCTTAGCCAGGCAATTAATGAACTTCTCCATCATTCTTCCTCCAACCTCTGGCAGACAGCGCAGCAAGACTCCAGCCGCTGGGAAGCAGGGCAGGAAGGGGAACTTAGGACTTGGCCTTGGAGATCAGAACTAGGTCCACTGCAGTGAGGCTCAGTTCTGCATAAAATTCAAAACCTCTGCCTACAGCCAGTGCCTGCAGATAGACACTCTAGATTTGTCCCAGCACAAGTCAGCATCCTGTGCTTCAACAGATTGGAGTTGTTCAGATGTGTACCATGGCCTGTCTCTCATGAGCCTGGCTAGCACCCCAGGTTAACTATGAGACTGAGGTAGGACCTATCTTAGTGCCTGCCTGGGTGTCTAAAACTTGCCTGCATCATGCTTCCTTCCAACCTCAGTGAGACAGCAAGAGTTCACACAACTGTTTCTTGAGACTGAGTGCAGAGCTGAGCATATCCTATTGGTCGCCATCTCCAGGCCAGTGCCACTGCAAATGGAAACACTGGAGCTGCCCTGCTACCTAAAGGAACAGATGTGTTTACCTGTGGCTGGCTGCAGTAGTTTAGGATGTGGGTTCACCTCAGTTACAGAGCACCCATGGGAATGTGGGCGTTACCTCTATCCTTGTGCTGTGCTAGTCTTGGGAGTCTCTGGGCTCTGAGTGTGAGCTAGCACTTCCACGTTGATAACCACGTGACTTGCTGCTCAGATCGACCTCAGCTCCAGCAAGAGGATTGTAGGAATGATTACCTCTTCATAGGAACTTTCCCAATCCACTCTGAACAACATACCACCCACTGATTTGGGACAAATGTAGGCTTTGAGCATCCTCTAGGGCTGTAAGCGTGACAACAAACCAACTCTGGACTTGTGACAAAGCTTAATTTACGGCACTATCTAGTGCTGAAATAGCAGGCATACCCACAGAGTCAGAGATCTAATCCTTCACTGTATAGATGATGTTATATTCCAAAAAGTGCCAGGAACTTTCAGGAATCATTAACTCACCCTACAAAATAAGGTACTCAAATGAAGAATTCAAATTTGCTGTATTAGTGAAAGTCAGCAAACCTCAAGATAACACAAGTAAATTATTGCAAAAGTAGAAAGGGAGGGAATTCTACCAAACTCGTTATATGAAGCTAACATTACCTGGTTGTCAAAACCAGACAAGGAGAAAATGAAAAAGCAGGAGGTACTTGTGTACTTGATGAACAATTATGCAAAAATCTTCAACAGTTATACCAAAGTACCAGCAAACTGAATCCAAAAGCACATTAAAAATTTATTCACCATGATCAAGTATTTCCCCCTATGTTTTCTTATAGTAAAGGTGTCATGGTAGAATGTCTTTAAGTGTCTTAGTTGACTTTTGTACATGGTGAGAGATAGGGAGATCTAATTTTATTCTTCTGATTGTGGCTGTGCAGTTTCCCCAGACTCATTATTTAAAAGACCTTCCTTTCTTTAATGTGTGGGTTTACTTCTAAGCTCTCTATTCTGTTCCATTGGCTCTATGTGTCTGTTTTTTATGATTATATCATGCTATTTTAATTACTGTAGCTTTGTAATGTATATTAAAGTCAGAGAGTTTAAATGCCACATCCTTTTTTCTTTTTGTTCAAATTTGCTTTGGCTATTCAGTCTATTGTGGGTCTGTACAGGTTTTAGTAGTTTTTTTTTTTCTAGTTTTGTTAAAAGTATAATTGGTCTTTTGATAGGGATTGCACTGAATATATAAATCACTTTGGGTAGTAGAAACATTTTAGCAATAATCATTATTACACTCCATGAACATAGGATGTCTTTCCATTTCATTGTGTTCTCTTCAATTTCTTTCATTGATGTTGGTTGACATGGATTTTATGGCTTTTCTCATTTAATGAGACTGAGATACTGAACTTTCTTGCAATAATATAAGGAAAACAATCTAAGGTTTTGGGGAGATGTAAATATGGAATAAAATTAGTATTTAAGGTTTGCATATTCACCACCATCCTCTCACTGCCTGCTATCCTCCAAAAAGTACCAGAAGATAATCAATTCACTTGGGCATTCAGTTAAACATTAATAATGAGAGCACCGCTATTCTTGGTAAGCTTTATCCTTGTTCACCTATCAAGTCAGGCCTGGGGATGGGTGATAACTCCCTGATTTCAAAGAAAATATAGGATCCCAGAGAAACAAAAAGACAATTGGAAGCACATGATCACCATGGAAAAGGTGGGAATATTTGCCAAAACAAGTAGTAGGCATGTAGTAGATATCAAATTGCTTGGATCTATAGAGAATTTTTGATGTGATTACTTTATTATAACTCTAGGAATAAAATAGATGGTTGGACTAATATATATTGCTTGAGCTAGGTAAAACATATACCTTCTGTTCTGGTAGGTTTTAACTGATATCTTGCAGAATCATGAATACTCACAGTTTTCACCTCATAGTTGCTTCACAGATGTGAAGCTAGTTATTTTATAAGTGGTGTGGCCTCTTAAGGATTGGGTTTTGCTTCATTGCCACAAATATATATGTAATATCCCTTCTGGTTTTCTCCAAGGGGCTTGAGGTACTTTAATAAAAGTGAGTAGGAATACTTAGCACTTAGCAGGTTCATTAACTATCAGATTGTATTTGATCTAACAATAATTTCTTGGAATCTATAATGTGACAATTGTCATAAATTAATTAAGGACCAACAGAGTTTAGGTAGTAAATGGACTTTTGGCTCAAATTTGAATTGCAGCAGGTTCAGTAGTTTTATCGATGCACTTTGAGTGTATTCCTCCAGTTTCAGAGTGAATAATTGTAATAGAGAGCAATTGTAACTTGAAAAATGTCAGAATCCGCATGTTGTCTCTCTGACCTATTGATTGACTGCTATTGTGAAAGGAAAAGCCAAGTGGAAGCATCTGGAATTTCCCTTTCATTACCAGAATAATAAAGAAAAAAAAGATACCTCTTCCATGTAAGAATTGCAAATGTTAGCAGCAACACTAAAATGCCGAAACACTCTTCAGTGCTGTCACCTATATGCCTTTTAGTTTTCCTATTTAGCCCATGATAAAGGGAGGTATATCTTTTTTTATTTTTTATTTTTTATTTTTCGACAGGCAGAGTGGACAGTGAGAGAGAGAGACAGAAAGAAAGGTCTTCCTTTTGCCGTTGGTTCACCCTCCAATGGCCGCTGCGGCCTGCGCGTTTCGGCCGGCGCACCGCGCTGATCTGATCGGAAGCCAGGAGCCAGGTGCTTCTCCTGGTCTCCCATGGGGTGCAGGGCCCAAGCACTTGGGCCATCCTCCACTGCACTCCCGGGCCACAGCAGAGAGCTGGCCTGGAAGAGGAGCAACCAGGACAGAATCCGGCTCCCCGACCCGGACTAGAACCCGGTGTGCTGGTGCCGCAAGGCAGAGGATTAGCCTAGTGAGCTGCGGCGCCGGCCAAGGGAGGTATCTCTTTAAGAACAACTGTGATTGTCACAGGCACAATTAGGTGGCATCTGTAGTTGGAGCTGCTGTTCCTGATATTGTGATGTAATCAACATAGCCCCTGGTACCTAGAACACAGCTCTTCAGCTAACAACTGCTTTTTTTTTTTTTTCTTCTAGTCCAGTTTGCAAGACTCATCCATCCAGGCAGCTTAAATTTTTCTCATAATCCATCTTCACAAACTTGCCTCATGGCTACATCGAATATTTTGCTGTCCCTCTAAGATAATCTGCAGAAATCTCCAATGTCATAATAATGTCCACTATGCTGATGACATTGTACTGATCAGATCAGATCAGATGAGTGGAGTAGCAATTACTTCAGTGGTTTTAGTTATATTTCAGTAAACCAAATGGTGGGAGATGATCTCTATAGACTTTCAGTAGTGCATTACCTTTGAAATTTCTTAATGTCTAGTGGTCTGAAGTGTGTTGAGGTATCTCTTGTAAGATAAAAGTTACTTCCTCAAGCATCATTACTATTAAATGAGAGGGCAAAGTTTAATGAGACTTTTTATCTCTTGCAGGTAAATTATACATATTTTAGTATACTACCCTCTGACTGTTTTACCGAGGTACCCATGCAGCTAGAGACATTAGCTGTCCGGCACCCTGTTTTTAGTGGTTTGTATTTCAGCTCCACAGAATTTGACTTCCAGGCTCCTCAGCTCCCACCAATACTCTAGCAGCAACCTCTCACCTGTGGTCTTAGTCCTAGCTCCACCAGAGCTCCCCTGAGATCTGAGGTCCTAAGACCAGCCAAGCAGCAAATTCTTCTAAGACGTGAGCTTCAACTCCCTGGAGCTACTCCTCCCATTTAGTACATTTAAACAACAGTGACTCCTTCCCCTTCTTCAACAAGCCCTACAAGTGGTATCTGTTTACTCAGTCACTACTTTTTTTTATTTATTTGCAAGCATTTCTTAGATTTCAACATTAGGAACATAGTAATTTTTCCTATCATACTTGCCCTCCCACCCGCTCTCCCACCCCTCTTTCTTTTCCCTCTCCTGCTCCCTGTTTTGTTTTTTTTTTACCAAGATCTATGTTCATTTAACTTAATATAGAGAGGATTAACTCTATTGTAGGTAAAGAAAAAAAAAACTGTTTCTCAACAGTCCAGACAAAGGTTATTCAAAGTTACTGTATCTTGAAGGTAATTTCCCTTTTTTATCTTTCTTTCTTCCCCCACTTTCCTTTTAGAAACTTAATTATCTTTACAGAAGAACCCAAGAATGATACATCTTTTGCAGCACTTAGACATCACTATAACTTATGAGATATAAGAGTAATCTCCATTTAATATATTAGAAGGAAATAATTCTTTGGGAACAAGTTTTACTGTTAAATCTCATAGTACTCTGGAGACAGGTCCTGCATGGGACGTTAGTGCACAGTGACTCTTGTTTATTTAACAATTAACACTCTTATGTATGGCATCAGTAATCACCTGAGGTTCTTGACATGAGCTGCCTAGGATATGAAAGGCTTTTGGATCCACAACTCAGCAAGGCCATAAGCAAAGTGGAAGTTTTCTCCTCCCTTCGGAGAAAAGTGCATCCTTCTTTGGTGGCCACATCTTTCCACTGGGGTCTCACCCACAGAGAGCCTTCATGTAGAATATTTTTTGCCACAGTGCCCTGGCTTTCCATGCCTGAAAGGCTTCCCTGGGCTTTTCAGCCAGATCAGAATGCCCTATGACCTGATTCTGCGGTCCAAGAGCTACTTAAAGCCAATGTCATTCTATAAGTTTGCTCTGTGGACTGCTTCCCATGTTGCAGCATTCATTCCTTTTTATTTCTATTATTACCAAACCCTTGATCCTATCTAAATGATCACTTTAATGCTTGATCCTATCTATATAATCACTTTAACACGTAATCCTATCCATACGATCACTTTAATCACTACTTCTCTGATAACCACATAGTTCTCAGTTTTGTTTCTCCATCTCTCCCATTCCTAGTTAATGGTACATTCTGTTAAATTCTTTGCATTAAAACAGCAAGTCTTCTGGTTGGAACCTGACTGCCAGTTCAATAGAAATATATTTGTGAACTTTTCTAATGGTTCCTGTTTATTTCTAATTCAGAAACTGAATAGGGAAATGTTTCTGAAGAAGAAATTAGAATTGCTATTCAGTGTTAATACTAACAATAACTATGTTGCATGTACACAAGTCTCTCACTTAACATCTTAGATTATACACATGCGTGTGTGTGTGTGTGTAAAATATTTATCAACAGTGGCTTAGATAAATTATTTACATTTTTATTTGATTCTATATATTCCTATAAAGTCCTGTTAAAATATTCCTAAATTTAGGCCAGCGCCGTGGCTCAATAGGCCAATCCTCCCCCTAGCGTCGCCGGCACACCAGGTTCTAGTCCCAGTCGGGGCACCGGATTCTGTCCCGGTTGCCCCTCTTCCAGGCCAACTCTCTGCTGTGGCCCGGGAGTGCAGTGGAGGATGGCCCACGCGCTTGGGCCCTGCACCTGCATGGGAGACCAGGAGAAGCACCTGGATCCTGCCATCGGATCAGCGTGGTGTGCCAGCCACAGCCCACTGGCCGCAGAGGCCATTGGAGGTTGAACCAACTGCAAAAAGAAGACCTTTCTCTCTGTCTCTCTCTCACTGTCTACTCTGCCTGTCAAAAAATAAAAATAAAAAAATTCCTAAATTTGAAAATGAAATTCTTTTTTTCCAGACTTTTGGCACAGCTAGAGCTCTATTCTTCCTTGCATCTGTGGCATCAAATACTCTTAGCCATTAAACATCAGTATTTTTTATCATCCAAGTTGTTCCCTGGTAGCTTCCAATCTAGACAAAGAAAATGTGGTACTACATGCATTTTTTTTTTAGGGATTAGTCTATCTCTCAGAGGGGAAGTCTCAGATTTTATTCAATCTCAGGGTATTGCAGATTTGGGGGGGTTGAGGATGATTGGTACTTGGTAAAAGAGAGTTTAATTAGTTCCACGAGGGGATTTTGGCATATCTGTGTAATAATGTTAGGATTATTGTTTGTTATTGCTCTCAGTACTGATTCATAAACAATGAGGATGTACCTGACTTCCTAGTTTTCCATTTTCCTTTTTTTTTCCTCCCATGGTGCCCATGCTGGGTTCTTATAGAAAGGCATGAGTGATCAGAGACGTAGCATTTCCCAGGATCTATCTTAGAGACCCGAGCCTCCACATTGTGCTAACCTCTCTTTTCCTGCAGCATCAAAAGTGCTGGCAGGAATTTCTGGGACTGTACACAGAGAACTCAGGGGATGTCAATAACATACACATGTCCAGGGCCACCTGCTTCATGGAGTTAGGATTTTGAAGAGAAAGGTATATTAGGACACTCACAGTTTCCTTTAGAAAAATTTCTTAGACTTGCCCCCCTCCATTTACCTTCAAAGAAAAAAAATAAAATAGGTTTGTAAAGAATGCAAATGCTACTTTAAAGAACAAGGAAGGGTTACAGAAGAATCTAGACATAAGTGAATAGCTAAGTAATTTGGAGAATCATTTCACGCACTTCGTTTCTTCATTGTGTATTCCAAGTGCGGCAGTGGCAGAGAGACTCTGCTTTGGCACAATACAGAGCAAAGGGAGTTAGATTCGAAGTTGCATTGGAGTTACTTAAACTATGGAAATATGCACTTTCTTTGATATAAGACTCTATACAGATTGAGCAATGGCAGGAAATGTTCTCAGCTGCATGCCATCACTTAGGATGATATGGTTAAAGGTTGAAATTTTAGAGGCAGGCAGAAAAAGGTCAGAATTTCAGCACAAATTCACCAAACCTTAAAACCATTCAACAGTTTTGTCCAGGTTATATTTTGTTATGATGACAGGTAACATTTTAAAAACAAGATATTAGATAGGGTTTGGAGGTGGTGGCGGTGGCTGTCTGGAGTCAGGATGGGGCTGTGGCACCAGGATGAAAGCCCTTCTAGCCTTTGAGTCACTCTTGCTATTTGAGGGAGAGAAGCAGCACTGGTACCATCAAACGGTGATGTGGACAGTGTCCTGCCAAGGTATGGAACGGGTCAGAGACTGTAGTGCGTGGATGACAGGGTCTGACTGAACAGAGATTGGGTCTAGGATTCCTCCCAGCTGCCTTGCTTTGACATATACACCACAGGTTGCCCCTGCTTGTGAGTTCCATCGCCAGGAACGCGTGGTTGGACATGTGCCTCTCCTCCAGGAGCCAGATGATGTCCTTTTTTAAAAAAATTGTATTTATTTGAAAGGCAGATGGCCGGCGCCGCGGCTCACTAGGCTAATCCTCCACCTGCGGCACCGGCTCCCTGGGTTTTAGTCCCGGTCGGGGCGCCGGATTCTGTCCCGGTTGCCCCTCTTCCAGGCCAGCTCTCTGCTGTGGCCCGGGAAGGCAGTGGAGGATGGCCTAAGTCCTTGGGCCCTACACCCGCATGGGAGACCAGGAGGAGGCGCCTGGCTCCTGGCTTCGGATCGGCGCAGCACACCATCTTAAAGCTCTGGCTGTAGCGGCCACTTGGGGGGTGAACCAACAGAAAAAAGAAGATGTTCTCTCTCTCTCTCTCTCTCTCTCTTGCTCTCTCTTTCACTGTCTAACTCTGCCTGTCAAAAAAAAAAAAAAAAGGCAGACCTACAGAGAGGCAGAGGCAGAGAGAGACAGAGGTCTTCCACCCGCTGGTTCACTCTCCAGATGGCTGCGATTGCTGGAGTTGCACCAATCTGAAGCCAGGAGCCAGGAGCCAGGAGCCTCTTCTGGATCTCCTACATGGGTGCAGGAGCCCAAGGACTTAAGCCATCTTCTACTACTTTCCCAGGCCATAGCAGAGAGCTATGGGGGGCCTTGCTGACTCTGGAAAGACCTTCTATAGACTCGTTTATTACTGGAGACAGTAATGAACTTGTCACTAAGCCCACCTTTCATATGTGAACTAACCAATTAGAAGATTCCATGCCTAACTCATGCTAAACCAATATGCCTCTTACCTGAAATCAAGCTACAGACTGGGACCAAACAACTAGGGGCAGGTTTTGTGCCCCAGAACTCATGGAATTACACACAATATCCAATTCTAACTGTAGACCCTGTCCTACCTGAACTTTCCCACGGAAATCAAAGGCCATGGACAATGCCTTCCCCTCACTCTTTTCTGCATCCTAACTGACAATGGAGGTTCCCTATTGCACTGAGAGATACTTCATGTCTCTCACTTCTAAAATTGTGATCCACAATAAAGTTTTCTTTCAATGGCTCTGGACTCTCTGTATCAACACTCAGTTACCTCTATTAATGGAAATCTCATTGGCACGTTTTGAAACACTTGCCTCTGTCATCAAAAGATGTGTTTGATTTCCTCATCTATTTACTCAATAATTGGCCATAACAGTTACTTTGGACAAGAGCCACCAGCAAAGTAATGCTTGAAAAGTACACATTCCAGACCGATGCTGCGGCTCAACAGGCTAATCCTCCACCTGCGGCGCCAGCACACCGGGTTCTAGTCCCAGTCGGGGTGCTGGATTCTGTCCCGATTGCCCCTCTTCCAGGCCAGCTCTCCTGCTGTGGCCCGGGAGTGGAGGATGGCCCAAGTGCTTGGGCCCTGCACCCCATGGGAGACCAGGAGAAGCACCTGGCTCCTGGCTTCGGATCAGCGCGGTGCGCTGGCCACAGCGCACTGACCGCGGAGGCCATTGGCGGGTGAACCAACGGCAAAGGAAGACCTTTCTCTTTGTCTCTCTCTGTCACTGTCCACTCTGCCTGTCCAAAAAAAAAAAAAAGTACACATTCTGTTTTCCCTCTTGTGCTGCCCCAGACCTTCATGCTCAATGGGAGATGATCTGTCCTACTGGCAATGGGAGGATTCATGGGAGAGAATGGAAGCATCCCACCTGCTAGGCAACACAGTGACTGGCGAATTAGATCAACAATTAAGCCCGGTTGAGATGAACAGAAATACCACCCAATGAGCTGCAACATAGGAAATAGAAATAAGTCATCATTTCAATGAAACCAGGAAGAAACTGCAAAGGTTCTGGAGACAGATAAATCTTTGGGAAACAAAAGGGAGAACTATACTCAAAACTGTTCACATATTTTTTGACCCAACAGCATTCTTTATACCTTATGACATGGTGTGTGAGGGATGGGGTATTGGGGGGATTCAAGTGTAAAATCAGTCTTACTGACTTGAAGGATCAGACTCTGGAGAAAATTAAGGAGGCCCATGGTATAGTATATTGATATTGGTCTCTCAAATTATCTTTGTCCTAATTCTTGGAACGTGTGAATCTTACATCACAAAAAGGGACTTTGTGTATATAATTAAGTTAAGGGCCTTGACTTGTGCCTACGTCCTGGATTAACAGGGTGAGCCATAAATGCAGTCCAGTGGATCACAATAGTGGAAATAAGAGAGCTATTTGACACAGGCACAGAGTAAAAGGTGATATGAAGACAGAGCAGAGTGAGATTAGGAGGTGACGGCCTTAAAAAATAAATTGATGCAGCCATAAGCAAAAGAATTCTGGTAGTCAGCAGAAGCTAGAAAGGCCAGGAAAATGTCCTAAATCTAGAACCTCTGGTAGTAGCATAACTTTTCAAATCTTGAACTTGGACTTGTGATGTTTCTTTTAGGCTTCCAGGCTCCAGAACGCTGAGAGAATACATTTTCTGTTATTTGAAGATATCATGTTGTGGTAGGAAACCAATCTGGTGTTAGTTCAGTAAAAGTAAACTAAATCTAGCAAAAGAGGAAGCCATAGATTGGAATGACCCAAATAGGCACATAAAATTCCACAAATTGTTCGCTTACTTGTGAACTTATCATGGAGGATCTCCAAGATATATAGCAAAAAATAGCAGTGTGAAGTTAAAATTAATAAGCAGAGACATTTTTTCTTCCCACTATGGGGCAGACAGTTCAGCCAAAATTTAAAATGTCAAGGAAGATAATACACCTACAGTCTCTATAATAATTCACTACACATGCAAAAAATTAGGGAGATTGTGTTTAAATGGAAAAAGAAACAAATCAGTAAAGAATAATCCCAAGATTATTAATATGTCAGCAATAGCACAAATGTCAAGACATTTATAAACATAACTATGCTTTTACTTAAAGAAAAACATGATGATGATGAATACACTAGAATTAACAGCAGATAAATGAGGTTAAATTTTAAAAGAACCAAATAGAAATTCTAGAAAGATAAGCATAGTGTCAGAAATGAAACCTGGATAAATGAGTTTAATGGTAGTTTGAGGATGGCAGAAAGAAAAAGACAGTGGAATAGGAAACACAACTCGAATAATCTAGTATGAAACGAATAAGAGAAAGTTACTAGGAAAAGCGTGAATAGAGCCCTGGTGAACTAGGGAGCCATACCAATGGATATAGTATAAGTATAATTGGAGTTCCAGGTGGAGAGAAAGAGAGAATGGAGAAAAGTATAATTTGAAGAAAGAATGGCTGATAATGCTCAATCTTATAAAAAACAAATTTATATATTAAGAAAATCATGAACCTCAATTAGAATATATATACAATGAAAATAAAATCAATGCACATCAACATTAAACTTTTGAAAAATGAAGACAAAGTAAAAAAAAAAATCTGAAAGCAACCAGAAAACACATAAAGGAAATAAAGATATCACAGACAGCTTACTTGGCATCTGGGGGTATAAAGGCAGAAAATAATGAAATGTTACTAACAGAATGGTGCTTAATATACAGAAAAAAACAAGCAACCCTAAAATCTATATTCACCATAAATATCCTTCAAAAATAATACTGAGATAAAGATTCTTTCCATAGGATACACAAAGCATAAACCACATAAGAAAAAGGGATTAAATAGTGTGTGTCATCAAAAGACGTTAAGAAAATTATCAGGTAAATCAAAGACAGAAAAATATTAAACTAGTGACTTTACTGAGCATATTTAACCAATTCCTGTAAGTTGACAACAATTAGATAAATAACCCAAATAAAGCACATAGACAAATATTTCACACACACGCATACATACACAAAAGGCCTACATTAGTTAGCTTAGGAAGTCATGACTGAATGACTTAAGAAACAGAAATTTGTTCTCTCATAATTCTGAAAACGGAAAGGTCAAGATCAAGGTATCAGGGGTTGTGTCCATCAGAGCTGTCTGTGGGTTGCAGACTGCGCCTTCTACCAGTGCACTCACATGGCCTCTACCAGTGCACTCACATGGCCTTCTACCAGCGCACTCACATGGCCTTTTCCCATTGTGTGCGTGTGCCACAGTGTATGCTGAGAAAGAGCAAGTTCTCAAGTATCTTTTAATACAGACACTGATCCTATCAGATCTGGGTTACCTTTGTGATTTTATGTAACTTTCTGTTCTTACAGGCCCCATACCTAACTGCAGCAACAGTAGATGTTCAAGTTTCACATAGGGAAGTTTTGGCAGGGAGGCCACAGTATTAAGTCCACAGTTATTTCAAAATGACCAATAAATCCATGAAACAATATTGAATGTCGTTTTTTGTAGGACGATACAAATAAAAGCCACAAATATATAGCATGTCACTCCCACTGGGATGAATGAAACAAAACAAAACAAAAAAGCAAACAAACAATCTGACAACACCAAAGTCTGGCACAGAGGTGGTGCAGCTGGCATCCTCACTCCCTGATGGTGTGAATGAAAAACAGGGTGTTAAAGGTTTTCTATAAAGGCAAACAAAGGTAGTTGGCCAAAGCAAATGAAAAGATAGATCTATAAGAAGTTCATACATGAACATTATTCATAAGGGTCAACAGTAAGAAACGTGGAGACAATACAAATGTGCAGCAGTAAATGTAAAATAAATGGTTATGCATTCAAATAGAAGAATGCTACTTAGTCATGGAAAAGCATGGGTTACTGCTCTCTACAACACCAGAACAGATCTTAAAACATTGTAATAAGTGAAAGAAGTAGTACAAGAAAGCACATGGGTATGAGTATATTTAGATATCATTTTAAAAGACTTGAATTGAAAATATGGAGTATTTATTTGCAGGGGGAGAGATGAACATCTGCAGTATTAGTTTATTTATATATCATCCTAAAGCAGTCAAATTTAATACAGAGAAAATTTTTATTCGCAAGGAGGCATAATGAAGTGACAAGGAGCTTAAGTGAATTTTCTGGGGTGATAAAAATATAGGGATTTTTTAAAAATTCTGAAATTTTATACCTAGAGTTTGTGAATTGCATTGCATGAATATTTTACTAAAAGAGGAGAAAAGAACCACAAATATTTGATTCTAGTTAGTAGGCTTATTTTTGTCCATGACATATTTGCTGTTCTTCATGTATTCTGGGACTGAGCAAATGAGTAAATGGATTGAATGTAACAAGATCAGGATTCTTCCTACTGGAGAATAAAATTACAAAAATGGAAGAGGGAAAGCTCAAATGTACTATATTGTATTAGATTAGACATGGATATATTGGGGCTGGCACTGTGGCTTAGCAGGGAAAGCCGCTGCCTGCCACATCGGCATCCCATATGGGCAGTGGTTTGATTCCTGGTTGCTTCACTTCCGGTCCAGCTCCTTGCTCATGTGCCTGGGAAAGCAGCAGAGGAAGGCCCAAGTATTTGGGCCTATGCTCACATGTGGGAGACCCAGAAGAAGCTCCTGGCTCCTGACTTTGGATCAGCCCAGCTCTGGCCATTGCTGCCATTGGGGAATGAACCAGCTGATGGAGGCTCTCCCTCTCTGCCCCTTCCTCCTGTAACTCTGCTTTTCAAATAAATAAATCTTATCCTAAAAAATAAATGAATATATAATATTAACATACTGGTATGAATATGAATATGGATTAGAATTGGATATATCAATATAAATATACAGACCATCCCCTAATTACAACGATGATTTATTTAAGA
This sequence comes from Sylvilagus floridanus, assembly GCA_949820135.1. Classification (NCBI taxonomy): domain Eukaryota; kingdom Metazoa; phylum Chordata; class Mammalia; order Lagomorpha; family Leporidae; genus Sylvilagus; species Sylvilagus floridanus. The sequence goes on from OX463235.1 coordinate 59,123,913, forward strand.
ATTTTGGTGTTTATAGTGTAAATGCTGTATGCTTCAGTAGAGGTTATACTTTGAATTTTGATCTTTTGCCAGATTAGTGGTATGCACTATGATCCTCTCTCACTGTGATGAGCAGTGGAAATCAGCCACATGCCCCATTCAATCATGTGAACAACAGAATAAACAACAGATAGCCTACTGTGTACTGTGTTGCTAAGCTATGGTATTCAGTAGGCTAGATATATTAAATGCATTTCCAACTTAACAATATTTTCAACTTCCACTGGGTTTATCTGGACATAACCCCTTTGTAAGTTGAGGAGCTTGTATGCATATATACACACTTAGGTCTTTTATAGAGTCTGTCCCATCATAAACCTAGAATCCCAGCTGTGATCCCTCTGTAACTTGCAGTTCCAGTCTTATGATATATGTTCTGTACATCTCTAGAAATGAAAACCAACCCACCCATGGAGCTTCCTACAAACAGCCTTCCTGTGATCTGGTTGGTCTCATAGATCTGCAAGCCCCCATAGTCCCTGAATACTCTGATGGTTTTCTAGCTCTGCCAGGTCTCCAGGGAATGACCTTTTGCTGTCTTTGCTACTTTAAACAAGCTCCAGCTTGGTCAAATGAGCAACTGTTTCTGTCATCTGGTGGGCTAACCCATGCCTTTCCCAAAAAGGTCTGTTGTCTTTAAAGTCTGAGCTTCCTTGGGTACTCAGCCTTCAGCTTCAGGACAGAATATGGAGTGCCCATCTATCTAATAAATATCCTCTTATTATGGTTAGTAATTCTTCATGTTAAACCTCTCCACATGATCAAAACTAATTTGTGGCTTTTGAAATGTTATACTAAAATAGACTAAGAATGTCAGATTTCTGCTAAGATTATATAGTCTGAAATTAATCATGAGAAAATACTAGACAATCTTACATTGAGGGACAACCTAAAACAATAACTGGCTTATTTTCTTCACAAATATCATAGTCAGGAAAAGAAAGATTGAGAAATTTTCTGCATTAAAGAAGACTTAAGGGATCTGACATCTATAAAGTTACTTCAGAATGTTCTTGTATGGGATGGGCACTTGGCCTAGCAGTTAAGCGCATGGTTAGGATGCCCTTGTTCTACATTGCAGTGCCTGCTTTTGAGTTGCTCTTCAGGCTTCTGATTCCACCTTCCTGCTAATGTAAACCCAGGGAGGCAGCAGGTGATGGCTCAAGAGGGAGTAGGGTTCCTCTTGTTCATGTGGAAAGTTGGACTGAGTTTCTGCTTTCAGGTTTGGGGTGGCTGAGCTTTGGCCATTATAGGCATTTGGGAAATAAGCTAGCAGAAAGGCATTCTGTCTGTCTGTCTCTGTCTGTCAAGTAAAAAACAGAAACAAAAACCAAACACAGTTCATGTATGATACCTATTATAAATACAATAAGCTGTGCACAGACTGAAAATGTTTCTTTGTACCAAAATAAACCTCTCTGTTAATTCCACTGTCCATGAACTGTTTGAAATATTCTCATATATACAATGGTTGATTCTTTTGTAGGTCTCAGATTTAGTACAAAATATCTGTAAGGAACATTGTTAAAACACTTGATAAAATTTGAATAGCATCTGTGGATTAAATGATAACATGTAAATGTTAGATTTCATGGCTTTGAAAATTATACCATGGTGATATGAAAGAATATTATTCTTCCTAGAAATATACCCTGCAGAATTCTGGATAAAGGAGTGCAGTATTTCCAAGTTGCTCTCGAGGAGCTCTGCAGAAAGATACATTTGTATGTACACACATGCACACAGGTGATGGGTAGGGCAAATAGGGCAATATCTTAGAGAAACCGAGTTAAACATGTATATATACATATATACGTATATATACGTATATATACATATATATGTATAGATACACATGTATATATGTGTATCTATACATATACATGCATATATACATATACACATATACATATATACATATGTATATATATGTATATATACATATGTGTGTGTGTGTGTGTGTGTATTCCCATTTCCTTTCAAGTTTTCTAAAAAATAGGTGGTGAGCCCAGTCTCAGGCACGATGTAGTTGCTGAACCAGTTAATCTGTCTCTGTCTCCACTGGAGGGTCTCCCCTGAATTCTACCTCTACCTAGAACAGCGTCGGTCCCCAAACACTAGGCTTGAACCTGCTCCCTCCCTAGCTACATCACCTATGGTTTTCTTTTTCTTCACTTAAGATTCCTTTCTTCACTCTGATTATCTGAATCCTTATGGTCAAAACCAAATTTAAACCTATATTACAGACGCCAGTGTAGGGGCCTTCCAGCTCTCTCATTTAGATCACATTGATTTCTCATTCCTGAAATTTTATCCTAATCTCTACCTAATGCCTTGCAATACTAGTTTAAAAATATATTATTAAGGTTTTCATCTCCTTTATTTTGAAAGATCTGGTGCTTTATGATCTAATGTATCAGAATCTTAACTCTGTATGCTTCACAGATCAACTTCTCAACTGATTACCTCTGTAACTTCAAGGAATCTGCTTGACTTCTTTTTATTTATTTATTTATTTATTTATTTTTATTTTTTTGACAGACAGAGTGTACAGTGAGAGAGACAGAGAGAAAGGTCTTCCTTTTGCCGTTGGTTCACCCTTCAGTGGCCGCCGCGGCCAGTGCGCTGCGGTCAGCGCACCGCGCTGATCTGATGGCAGGAGCCAGGTGCTTCTCCTGGTCTCCCATGGGGTACAGGGCCCAAGCACTTGGGCCATCCTCCACTGCACTCCCGGGCCACAGCAGAGAGCTGGCCTGGAAGAGGGGCAACCGGGACAAAATCTGGCACCCTAACTGGGACTAGAACCCGGTGTGCTGGCGCCACAAGGCGGAGGATTAGCCTGTTGAGCCATGGCTCTGGCCTGCTTAACTTCTTGTATCTCATTTAATTTGTAAATGGGAGAAACAACAGACCAATGTTGGAATATTTAAAAGGTTTCTACATGAGATGATATTCATAAAGCACATAGAACAGTGTCATTCATAGGGTAAATGCTATGGAATATTTTATTTTTAAAGAGTGATAGCAGCACCTGGGATAGTAAACAGATGCTTATTATATTCTTGCTGATAGACTGACTGAGTTCAGCCCTAGCCTATCTTTGTTGATAGGTTAAAATAGTCTTCACTTTTCCTCATACTGTGAAAATATTGTGAAATTTTAAAGTCACAGTCACATCCCCTTTATTTTAACTCTTCATAGCAAAAGCAATTGTACTAGAGCATTAAAGAATTTCTTGTAACGGTAATGAAACTTGCAAACTGGTAATGCCCTAACAAGCAAGAGTAAACCCTGCTATTTTCATAGTGTGCTTCTGAAAGACTAAAAGACTGGTTAAAACAATGAAGATGAAGGCAAAAAGAAATCCCTTATATACAGTAATTGATAGTCATTGTTATTTCTGGTTATTTTCACACATCTTAACACTTGAGGTTGGAATCATTTCAGTTACAAAACTTCTCTTAGTTGAGGAGCCTGGATTCCTGTTTATAATTAGTTTAGCAGCAAGGAGACCTAGCAGTTTTAACATGAGAAGAATCTTTTCCCATAGAGTCAAAGCAATGAGGGAAAACCTACCTTACAGTTAGGGTCTCCGAAGTGCTCTTAGAATCTGTTGAATTCAAAGTCAGTATATTGGGCATGAATAACATGCCACACTCAGTGAGTTCTCGTGGGGACAAAACCTATGCCTTAAAGTAACTTAACAGCCCTCTTATGTGAGGATGAAGGCACTGTGTGACTAAATTCTTTAGAGAGACATAGAAGGGTTTGTGGATTCTGTGCACACATTCATCACAAACACCTGAGGACCGGTGTTCAGCAAAAACTCTACAGATGCAGTATGTTCTGAAGCATGACCTTGATGTTTGGTGGGATTTCAAATGAAGAAAAGGGCAAGGAAAAGCTAATGAGTTGTGTTTGGATTCATGAATATGTTAAAGCTGGCAAACAATGAGACCTCACGCTCAGGAGATAGTCTGCTCACTTTAATTAAGGAGACAGAAATTAAGAGAAATAGATTCAAATATTTAATTAGAAAGCCTTTGTTATATTGAGAGTATTCCCAACTAAATTATAACCCAAACATCTCTCTCATAAGCCATGAAAAGGTGATTAAAATCACAACTAGGTAAGAGCCTTATTTATCAAGTTCTCTAACATGACATAGTTGTGTTGCATGAACTAGAAATTTAGAACTCCACCAATTTTTGGCATTGATGCCCCCGATAGAAAGCAAGTGGGCTATTCTGTCCTTATGAAAATAGTTTCATTGCCTTATACTCAGTAAGTCATTAGCTCTGAGATTTTGCAGGGGTGGTGGCACTCTGCCAGCTGGTACTGTTTGACAATGACTCACATTCACATAAAGGTCATCACAGTAGGAAGTCTGTAGCACAAGGACATTGTGAACCTGGTCAGCCAGTGATGTCATGGAACTGCCCACCAAATGATCTGGGAGCTCCAGTCTCTAGTAGGAACCAAATGAAATGATTAATCACTACTGACATGGCACCATAGTTTCAAATTCCTGGCAACATGGTGATGACCAGTTCTCCAGTACTTTTTTTCTTTGCTATTTTCACTGAAAAGATAGTATCTCTGGTGGCCAAAAGGCCAGTCCTTGCACTGGCAAGGATAAACTTGGAATTGATTTGAAACAGACTCTTCTTTTAAGATAAGATATAGCAATGTAGCAAGTGACTGGCACACAGTAAGGGAGAAATAACTCAGACTGAAACATTATTATTACCTTTTACTTAATATGTCTCTCTTCTGACCATGCACTTCTGTTGCCTGTATTATCTTGAGTAAGAGTCTTCAAAACATTCTACATTAGATTTAAAAAAATAAAACATTAGTTTTGAAGTGTGTTTATTTATTAAGCAGCAGAAAGAGACAGATGGAGTGAGCGCCCATCCACTGGTTTGTTCACAAAATGCTCAGCTGAGAACTTAATCCATGTTTCTCATATGGGTGGTAGGAACTCAACTACTTGAGCCATCACCTACCACCTCTCAGGGTGCACATTGGCAAGAAGCTGGAAATTTAACCTCTGCCTAGAATCCTACACTAACTTCCCATACTTCTTAAAACAAAGACCCTATAACATGGAGAAGGATTTGAATGATTTGACATCACCTCTCCTCTTATTCCTTATAACACTGCCTCTAAATCTCTTCGACTAGTTCCACAACACTTCTTGGAGCTTCCTACATAGGCCTTGCACCTGCTCTCTTCTATGCTTGGACTGCCCAGCTCCTCCTTTTTCACCTCCTCACCTCCCAGTCTTCCTCACATCTCAGTCGAAGCAAATTTTCTCAGGGACGCTCTCCCAGATAATCCAGAGGAGCCAAGGGAAACTCTCATATCACCCTGTATCACTCCTGCACATTGCTCCTCTGCACTTACCACAGCTCTGAGTCTCCACTTATTTCCATGGCTCTGTCTAATTTCCCACCAGACTGTCAACTCCATGAGGACAGGGACAATGTCATTTTTCTTAATATTGTATTCCAGATCTACTATAATACTTAGTACATAGGAGGCTTCATTTAGAATGTTCATCAAATACATATTTAGTGATTACCACGCAAGTAGATTTGTGACATTCGCATAAAAGGAAAAGAAAAATGGTTAATGGAAACACAATGTAGAATTGATAAAATGTTAAAAAGAGAAATGTACAAAAGATGAAAGTTAGTAAATCAATTTTAATCTTCTACAAGGGAAATTTTCTTATCTGATTCATTTGCATGTGTGCCTTCTATTGTAAAATTTTGTTTTCCCAGTGATTAAACATTTATTCTTGTAACCAGAACTACTTTGGAGATACCAAACAGTAGTGGAGAGTTGTTCAGAGCTATAGAAAAATCAATGTATGGAAATGATTTATGTGTGTGTGTGTGTGTGTGTGTGTGTGTGTGCAAAATTGTATGTTATTTAATTGTACAAAATTGAGTGAGTACTAACTTGCTAACATCCACTAAAGTTATGAAATAATTGAGTAACAATATCTGGGAATAAATAGAACTTGACTGTACACAAATCATAAAACCAAAGAATTGGATTTTCACTGAAAAAGAAGTCTATAGACAAGGCCGCCTTGTGTCATTTTAGAAATTCTAGGAAAAAGTGTATTTCAGACTGAAAAATAAAAATTTCCAAATAAAAAGCTAATATTTAAGGAAAGATTTGTTTTTACTAACATGCTTGAAGGCATCAACTTGAGTGTTTGTGTCCATAATTTACTGAATCGTATAAAATATAGACTATATGACATCTGCCTGAGGCATTAGTTTGTAAATATTTCATGACTTTAAAAATGTACCATGATTAAATTGGTTTTAGTAATCGACTGAATGATGTTTTACAGCATGAAAATGAAGAAAACATTTCTTCTTGTGGTTTTATCTGGGAGCTTTGAAAATATATCAGAAAGTTAATTTTATTTCTTATATATTAAGACCAAAACCAAAGTTCAGAGTTCTTCTGGGAATAGGAGAGAAAGAGAGAGAGAGGGAGGGAGGGAGGGAGGGAGGGGGGGAGAGAGAGAGAGAGAGAGAGAATGATTCCTGAGACTAGGATCCACAATTCTTCCCTTTTCCTAGGAAAAAAATACTGTAAACATTGTAATTACAAGTCCTCAGCTGGCCACAAATTTGTTTTGGTATCTCTGGTTTAAAAGTAATAGTTTCTACTGGCGCCGCGGCTCATAAGGCTAATCCTCTGCCTGTGGTGCCAGCACCTCAGGTTCTAGTCCCGGTTCGGGCACTGGGTTCTGTCCCAGTTGCTCCTCTTCCAGTCCAGCTCTCTGCTGTGGCCCAGGAAGGCAGTGGAGGATGGCCCAAGTGCTTGGGCCCTGCACCCGCATGGGAGACCAGGAGGAAGCACCTGGCTCCTGGCTTCGGATCGGCAAAGCGCATGGCCATAGCGGCCATTTGGGGGGTGAACCAACGGAAGGAAGACCTTTCTCTCTGTCTCTCTCACTGTCTAACTCTGCCTGTCAAAAAATAAATAAATAAAAATAAAAGTAATAGTTTCTAAAGATGTCCAGCACCTAATCCCCATAGCTTTGAATATGCTATCTTTTTAGACCTTGCCATGTGATTAAATTAAGGTTCCTGAGTTGTGATGTGGCAAAGGTGCATAGTCACAGAGAGGTTGTCAGATATGCTATGGGCTTGAAAATACAAGAAGAGGCCACATGCTAATGAATGTAGGGATATTCTAGAAGGTGAGAAATACACATCTTTACTCATACATAGTAAATTTTGTAATAGTCATAGGTCATTAAAACTAGAGTAGTATGTAATTTTTAACTATTTTTGACAGATTTAAAACAAAATTTGAAAAAAAAAACATTTTCAGCCAAACTGATACAAACATTTTTTTTTTTAATTTTAGCTCCCACATATGAGGGAGAAATATGGTATCTCAAAAATAAGAAATTAAATAGTTAAAAATTAATGTATGCATCATAATGAAATTTAAAAAGACACATCTTGATAATACCATGATTTTAGCTCAGTGAAACCCACTTCGAATCACTCACACCCTTAACTACAAGGTATTAGGCTCATTTTATTTTAAAATTTAGTTTAAATCCACTAAGTTTGTGGTAAACAATATCAAGACTAATAGGAAACTAATTTAGTGTTTTGCATTTGGTATTCATAGTTTTATTTAAGTACATTAAAAACAAGTTAGAAAAAACTTTAATATTAGAATGGTCTCTAACATAAATTTATCAAGTAGATGAAACCCAATAAATGTTTCTAGCATTTATCTTACAGTGTCTTTTGTAGTCAAAGTTATCCATTTAATCAACATGTGACTTGGGTATTTTGGAAATTTGGAAACACAGATAAGTTTGTGTTGTACTCACCAACCCTATAGAGATCCAAGTCTCTCTGGCCATGAAGGAATATAGCGTTCACTAGAAGTGGTAAGACAAGTGCAGGAATGATTACAGTATAGGAGAAAGTAATATGGACATAAATATTCAGGGGAGGTAAGGAGTGGAAGAAGGACAGAGACAGACAGGTCTTTAGGTGGGAGAATCAAGGCTGAGTCCTTGGAAACAGCAGTTTTATACACGCTGTGGTGAATACCTTTACAAGCAAAGGAAACAGATGAGTAACAATGTGATATTAGAAAATCATAAAGCAAGAACAGAGAAAATATGTAGTTGTGAGGATACGATTGGAAAAGCAATAAAAGGCGAGGCAACTGAAGGCCCTAAAAGACAGATTCAAGATTTTGGTTTTCTTATTCTGTGGGCTATGGATAAATTCTCCACAATCATGTAATATAAGGGCCTTTCATGTCCTCTTTCACCAATATTTAAAGAAGCACTTACGATTTCCTTGAGGGAGTGGTAGAGGAGATAAAAACCAATAATTTCCAAGTGTTTGTCCCATCATCTGACAATTTAGAAAATTATACTGAATTGGAACTGATAATTCTGCTCCATGAGAGTGTGAAGTTACATACATCCTCAGAGCTAGATGAAAGGAATTCCTTTCTTTCTAAACAACAAAGCCATAAAGAGACAGAGTTACTCAGTGCTTCATGGCTTTATTCCTTGACAGGAAATAGAAGACCATGGCACAGAGTGTATGGGCTAGACTGTGAGTGTGATACACACTTTCTCATTGGGTAGAGTGACATTTTAGTCTTGGAATGTAAGGTGTTTCACTGTCTGGCTACATAGGATTCTGAAAGCCCAGGATGACTCAGAGGTCACATGGTGAAGATTATGGAGTCTCTAATTTTTGTACAAGGAGAGACAAGCTTTTGTTTGGTATACGTTTGGCAGCTTGCAATGCAAGGAAAAGAGGTAATGATTACTATTTCCAATAGAACTTCTTCATGCTCTTAGCTAAACAAGTGATTTGCAGTCATGTGGGCCTGGGATTAAAGCACTAATAGATGCCTTAAGAAAATTGCTTTCAACTTTCTAAAACTAATTTCAAAGTAAGGCTGAAATAATTCTGATAGAACAAACTTCTGAAAATGGAATGAAATGTGATATGCCCATGGAGTCCCCTACACAGTGGACATTCATGCCAGCTCCCAGGAAGTGTCCCCTCTGTTGAAGAAACCCAGTTGACTGAACTCATACATCTATTTGTCACTTACAACTTAAAGTGAACTACTCATTCAAAGACTAACTCAAAGTAGATTATACTGTTACACTCAAAGTCTGCTACCTGGATACCTCTAACTTCATCTTGTTTTGTAAGGTAAAATCAACCTATTTGTTAATAACAGTGCTTTCACTGCTCTTACCTCCCTGCCCGGTCCTCCAATCCTAACCATCTCCATTCCTACTTCTTCCATGATACTTTAAATCATAGCCATCTGTGTACAAATATCTCTGCTTCCTATTGTATGCATTGCTTAAATTGTCTACTTATTTTACATATTTATGTAGTAAAATGTGACATATTGATACATATATACAATGTGTAATGATCAAATCAGAGTAATTAACGTTTCCAGCTCCTTAAACATTTAACATTTCTTTGTTGGGAACCCTCAAACTATTCTAACTCCTTATAAAACACAATAAATTATTGTGAATTATAGTGACCTTACTGTGCTTATAGACCATTAGAACTTATTCCTCCTGTAAAATTGTATTTTAGCATATGTTTTTCAACTTTCTACACTTTCTCCCTCCTAACCTTCCTAATTTCTAGTGACCACTGGTCTACTCTGTACTTCTTTGAAATCCAACTACTTTTAGGTTCCACATATAAGATAAAACACGCAGTATTAGTGTATGCCTGGCTTATTTCATTTACACATTGTCCTCCAGTTCCATCACATTGCTGCAAATGACAATATACCATGCCTTTTTATGACTAGGCAATATTCTATTGTGTTTATTTAATATATTTTCTTTTTCCTTTTACTCATTGATGAACATCTTGATTTATTCTATAGCTTGACTACTGTGATTAGTTTTGCAATAAATAAGGTACTGGAGATGTCCTTTTCATATACTGATTTCGTTTCTTTGGGATATAGACACAGTAATAGGAAAGTTGGATCATATGGTAGTAGTAGTAGTACTACTTTTGGCTTCATATGGAATCTCCATTCTGTTTTCCATAATGACTGTACTAACACACATTCCGACTAACCATGTATGAGTTCTACTATCACTACAACCTGACTAGCATTGCTATTTTTTGACTTTTTGGTTATAGACTTTCTAACTGATGTGAGTTGATACCTCATTATGGTTTTGATATGTGAATTTTACATATATTATCTTCAGCTTCAACTTTGGAATGTATTAGAGGAAAAATGAATAACATTAAATCTTACCCTCATGATTTAATAAAATTATTTGTTTAGAAGACTTTGATTATAACCCTCTGGCCATTTTCTTGTTAATTCCTGGTTATCTTGTCTGCCTTCTCAGAAACAGAGTCTAATAAAGGGCTATTTCACTAAAGGCTTTGTTTCCCCTCTTCCATTGTACTTGGGTATCATCAAGTGAGCTTTATCCCCAATTTACTTGAATTTTCAGATAAAAAGAGCACTTGTATTTTCTTTGTTAAATAGTATTGTGCGAGAATAGAATAGAAAAGGAAATGATTAGGGCATGTAGAACTTGATTCATTAGCTTTTAGCCAGTTATATAACTTTTGGCTAGGCCAGTTTCAAGTTTATTCAGTTGTAAAATTTGGGTAATAGTAATCTATTCTTCATTCTTTTCTGGTTGTGAGCAGTTAGTTGGTGTGGTCAGGTATTTCACAAGTATTAATGATTGCTGATATAGATTTATAAAATCGTTTAAACCAGAAAGTTTTAGAAATTATTTATTCAGTGATGTCGCTCCACAAATCAGAAAAAAATGAATGAAACCAAGCAAAATAATAATAATAAAAAAAAACTCTGAGGCTCATGGAGTTGAATAACTTTCCCAAGGTCGTATGACTTTTGGAAACTAGGTCAAAACAAACTTTCAGCTCTCCTGACTTTGGACCTGAATGTCTTCAATCACAACATCCCTAGATCATTCTGGGGAAACAGACAACAACAAAATCTCTACCATTGAGTTAGTCAAGCTCAAATGTGTTTTCAAATTCTGGCTTTTTTTTTTTAACCTTTTCTACATTCCATTCTCTAGGCAGGGGAAGGAAGGAACATCCTTTCCCAGCTTTACTGGTTAGTATCACTGGAAGTTTCTTGTGTGTATTCCTGTCCATATCATTTTTAATTCAGTAAAGACGTATTTAGGGTGGTAACTTGAAATAACTGATTGATATTAGCTTCACAAAACTCAAGTGAAGGGGTCTTGCTTCTAGGAAACTATCCTTGGTGACTAGTGAAAATGCTGTAATTAGTAACATTAAAGGCTAAAACAAAAATGAGATTTGGAAGTGTCTTCCAAATATCACCATGTTTATGTTAATGATTCAAAAGTGTTTATTGCATTAATGACAAGGGAGGCTATATTTACTACCTTCTCTAGATAACAATCATATTTTCTTTTTTAAGAAAAGTGGAAGCTTCTGTGTGTGTGGCTTAAATGTCAACATACTTAAAAATTACCTAGAGTGTTTATGCATTGGAGATTTGGACAGCTAAAATGTATTGCCATTGCTGACCTATTCCTTAAAATCAGATGTTGTGCGAAAGACATAATTTTTGTGAAATATGAGCTTTTAAGAAAGTAAGTCAGTTACATAACTTCCTAGGAGCCAGTCCCACTTCACATATTAGTTTTTTTTTTTTTCTTAAAAGAGCAAAAAGCCTGTAACAAATGTACAATTTTGTATTTAAAGATAACATACCTCCCCCATGATTTGGTAACTACTCCAAAAACTTGACCTTTTTACTTACTTATATAATTCACAAATGATAAGCTAATCAAATTTAACAAATTATAATTTCCTACATACTTACCTTTGATTTTCTTAAAGAAATATTAAGAACCTACTATGTGTCAAATCCAATTTTCAGCTTTTGAGGTGGGAAAATACATGATTCATATTTGCTAAATTATAGTCCAGAATCACAAAAATGTATTGATGGTATATTGTGATCTAGGCTATCTGACAAACTGGGAATGAGACAATGAAGGAATATGCCGTTCATGAACCCTGCATTTGAAGAACTCTGAGACTAGCTGAGGTTTTGATGAGGTTGATGTTATGATGGTCACAAGCAGTTATGGATCGGGAGAATAATAAGAACTGGTTTCCTGGAAAAGGTACCTGCCATATGGTTGCTAAAGAATGGAAATATTTAAAAATACACTGATGAGATGGAGAGTTGGAAAGGGTGGAGAACTAATACCAGTTCAGTGTTGCTTCATAGAATGCAAACCTCTGCTTTCTCCTATCTAAAATGTCTTCAACATTTCAATCCTGAGGTCCAGATATGTGTGTTCTTTTCCTCCTATTCTTGATTAAAATACTTGACCACAACACTACCTACTGCCTGAAGTATTTTTGATGTTTCTGCTGTATATTATAATTCCTGTAAATAAATTGGAATTTGCCAATAGTATCCATACTTATTTCATGTGTTTCCAACTGTATTTCCTAAGTGATACAGCCAACAAAAGTTGTATTCTCAACTTAATTGTATTCATTAAAACTCAAATGCCATATCACTATGTTTGGGTAAGTCTTACTGCGGTGACTGTTCCTCGCCACCGCCAGAGAATTAGGCAGGCTGCCCACAGCTTGCCTCGAGGAGAGGAAGTGGGCCACCCACCACTCAGCCTACCCCAAACCCAGGGGACAATCAGGTGCGGTGTGGAGCCCAGTCCAAGCAGGGTCTCACTTTATTGTAAAAGGGAGGTGTATGCTGAGGTACAGAGCTGATGGTACAGATTGGATGAGCGGATGTGGGCAAGGGGTGGGTGTTGTGATGCAAAAGGGTCCTAGCCACTTCTATTATACCACCTTGATGATCCTTAGGCAAAAGCGCTTTGGGGCTGGGGTGTGTGCTACCAGGGATTTGAAACTTAAAGACAGGCTTTCTAATTCCAGGCAGGCTCAGGAAGTTTCTTCTAGGCCTCTCAGGATTCAGCCTCCCCACATCTTACATTTTCCCAAATTTGTTAGGTTTCCATAACTTCTTTTAATTACACAGTTTTATTGTTGACTACTATTGGGTAACTGATTGCATAACTTTTCTTTTTTCATACTGTAGTAAAAAATTAATCTTTAAAAATATGAAAGATGTCACTGAAATGTAGTGAACAAACAATTGCTTTTTAAAACTATAATAGTGTTGGTCAATTAGATATTCATATTTTAAGTTATTTTGACCCTTTCTTTATAATACATGCAAAAATTTGAAATATTCTAGAAGAACAAATAGGATGATAACAGTAGTATTGAAGTAAGTATCTTTTCCTAAAAATAATACAAAAATATACTAACTGTAAAATAAAACATTTATGATTTGGACACTGGGTGGATTTATAATGTGACACTCAGATCCTCTTTCAAGAAAAGATTGGTTGCCCCAGCTCCTGGGAAGGCTGACAGTGTTCTGTTGCCATTCTGCTTTAGGGATTGCCTGAGGTGCAAAGAACCATTTACTTATGACCATGCTCTTTCAAGGGCAGCTTCTAACCAGTAACTGATTAAGACAAGGTACAAAATTCTACCATTTTGGATCAATGCAGGAAAACTCCGAGAGGATACATATTCTCTGATTGGCTGTGAGCACTGGACTGGGATCATGGCTTCCCCATTTTCCCTTTCTTTCCCTGGTAGTGGGTCCAAAGGACAATCTATAACTATCAAAAAGACTAAACTATTTCAAAGTCAACTGGAAAGGCCAAGCTGTGTTAGAAGTCATTCAAATTAAAAATTTGTTATCACTAACATATTAAGAGAGTAAAATTGCAGGCTATTACCTAGGAGAAAAAATATCTGAAGCATATCTGAAAGCTGTATTGCATCTAGAATAGATACAGAATTTCTGGACACATCAGTAGATAACAACTGCGTTAAAAATGGAAAAAGGACTTGTTGAGTTACTGTTCAAATAGCATATCCACATGACCTGTAGGAATGAAGGTGCTCAATTATTCAGTCATTAGAGAGATTTAAAAAATAGACAAAATAGCCTAACAATAACCTAACCTCTTGCTGTCTAGTTCTGCCTGTCAAATAAGTGAACAAACAAACAAAAAGAACAAAAAGCAAAGTAACCAGAAAAAATGTAATACCACTCTATGCTCACTAGAAGGCGCCCAAGATTACAATGATTGAGATTATTAACCACTGGAAATGATGTGGAACATCTTCATAACCCATATATTGCTGGTAGAAGTGAAATTTGTTCAACTACTTTAAAAAACTTAGGTATTATCTACAAAAAGTAAATATATAACTATCAGCTACCTATTCTGTTCTTTAACAATTCCATTACTAAGTATATACCCAAAAGAAGAATATGTTCATCTTTCAAGTGACTTGTACAAGATGGTTAACAGTAGTAATTTTTAATAAGAAAAAATGGAAATAAATAAAACATCCATCAGCCATAACATGATTTAAAAATCTGTGTTGTTGGGTCCAACATGTAGTGTAGTGGGTTGAGCCACTGCCTCTGACACTGGCATCCCATATGGGTAGTGGTTCCATTCCCAGCTCCTCCACTTCCTATCCAGCTCCCTGATAATGGGTCTGGGGAAGCAGTGGAGAATGGCCCATGTACATGGGCCCTTGAACCTACATGAGAGACCCAGAAAAAGTTCCTGGCTCCTAGCTTGGAACTGGCCCAGTTGGGACCCTTGTGGACATTTGGGGAGTGAACCAGTAGATGGAAATCCATCAATCAAAATCTCTCTCTCTCATTCCTTCCCTTTCTGTAACTCTGCTTTTCAAGTAAATAAAATATAAAAGATTTTTAAAATCTTAAACAAAATCTGTGGTGTGTTCACATAACATAATAATGTTCAGCCATGGTAAATTAATTAACAACATGAAACATTATGGTTAACTTGCATATGCTTACTATTGAGGGAAAGAAACTAGACACAGAAGAAGACATACTGTTTCATTATAGTTGTATTAAGTTTGAAGATAAGCAAATCATGGAGTGGTTACTTTGGTGGGAGGGGTATTGATTGGGAGGGATACTGACAAAGTCTTCTAGAATGGTGGAATTATCTTGCTATATTCTCTTCCAAACATTTAGTTGTATGAATGGGAAACACTGAGTTGTATGTTGAATTTTTCACTTCGTTCCTCATATAAATATCACCTGGGGACCTATATATATATGTGTGTGTGTGTGTGTGTGTGTGTGTGTGTATGTGTGCGTGCGCGCACACAGATGTGTGCTTCCATTTTACTTTGAAAAGCATCCTTAGTGATTATTGTTATTCTAATCCATAGCCAGTGTTAAGAGCCATCAGTCTGATTAATTTTTTTTTTCACATTATCTACTCCAAGTATAAAAAAGTCAACCCAGACAATCAAGTGAAGTGACACCTAAAGGAGCAAATGACCAATCTGGTTGGTGCCCATGCTGGCAGGCAACACACACATTTCATAGCTTATATTGCTCTTTTAACCATGACTGCCTTGTACTGCCTTTCCCCTCATGCTACCAGGTAAAGATATCTTCATTCAGTGCTTTCTAAATCCCTCCCAAATCCTCACTTCACATGAGAGCAAAGGACATCATCCTGAGCCTCTTATCTTGGTTTTGCTAAGTCTACCTTGATGTGCTTACATTTTATGAGGGACAGAATTTGTTTTTATTTAAGCAGAATCACACTATATTTCACAACATAGATACTTTCACTTCTGCGGATCCAATAATCAGCTGCCTATAATCCCAGGGATACCTACAGTAGAGAATCTTTACCAGGACAAACCTCTACTGCATTGCTTCCCTCTCAGGGTTTTATAAGGATTGAAGGAGATAACACAATAGAGTTTTTAGCACAGTATGTGTTCAATAATTGATAATGATCATAGAATAATTACAATATACATAATGATGATTTTAATTATTGTTGACATAATCATAATACAGTTGTCAATTTCAGTTCATTGAACACCAGTGCAATAGTTTTACTAACACTATTTGTGTTCCAATTCCATCAGTTGATTCAGAGTATGCTTAATGAATTATTTTCCCTCCAGACAGTTCCTAGTCTATAGTCAGGTATTTATTTTGTTGTCAGGATTTTCTTGTGTCCTCTTATCTTACATATTTCCACAGCCAGTTTTTGTTACTGTTGTTCATAACATTAACATTTTGAAAGAAGAGAATTGCCCTAATTTGTTAATATATTCTTATTTATTTTGTGTTTGTCTAATGTTTGCTGATAGTTCAGTATATGCATTCCATTGCATAATATAGCATAGACAAAATTATATTTTTCTCAATGTTTCACATCTAGGAACCACTGATGTTCATGTCTCTCTCACTGATATTGCAAACTTTGATTACTGAGTCATAAAATTATCTTACATTTGCATTGCAAAAGTATTTTTCTCCATTTCCAATAATAAGCCATTGCTAAGGAGATTAAGATGATGCAAATATCCTGGTTTGTTATAACTTTCCCCTTGGATTGGTATCCACTGGTGATGTTTTCCTAGTCTAAACCTCACTTGAGGGTTGTTCAGGGAAGACTCCCAGCTCTAATCCTCCTTCTAAAATTAGTCGTTGGTATTTGATATTTTATTTTAAGCAAGAGCTTTCCATTTTCCCATTTATTTATTTATCTCATTATTATCCAAATAATTCACAAATTTCTGTTTTTCCAATGCTTTACAGTTAATTTGCATATTCAATTTGTGTTCAGATTGTCATTTCAAGCTAATGTCTTGGTCATGGTAATGTGCCTCCTATACCTTTTTCTTAGTACTCTTTATTTGTCCCTCAAAATCATATTCCAGGTCCCCATCCCTGGAATCAGCCATTTCTTTGAGGAATTCCTTTCCTTTCAGAGGTATGATTGGTCTTTTGGAGTCAGTGACACAAAGAGTAACAAGTTTGGTCATCCACAATCACTTGCCAGATATATCACAGCATTGTAGCACGATCCCATAATCTCTCTGTGTTAGCCAGGTTGGACTCTGGACATCCCTGTGTGTTGTGTCTTAATCTTTCTTCTCTGTCCTTGATCTGTGGTTTTCACCACCATGATGCCCTCTTCAGACAGGGAGAGATCCTGCATGAACATTCGTTGTTCCTTACTGCTCTAAGTCCCAACCAAAATCTTTCTTCCTCTATGAAGCCACACCTGACTGCTGTGGAAGACTGTGGATGCCTCTGAACCGTTCTGCCTAGCACCATGTTTGCCCATTCTTTTTTTTTTTGGGGGGGGAAGGTAAAACTAGCAGACAAATTTCAAGCAAACTTCACAAACTTGAGGAACATGGTGAAAGATCTTAATGATACTTTATCGAAGCTAAAAGATAATCTTCCACTTGGGTCTAGTGAAGCACTTCAATCAGGATCTGGAAGCCTTGGGAAACAGCTGCTACTCTATGCATGGCCTTTCTCCTCTCGCTCCTCCTCTCTACTTTCCAGTGCACATATTCATTATTCTGTACTTACAGTCAGGTTTTCTGAGCTCTGTCAGGCATGGATCCCAGTCAGAATCAACTTACTTCTTGTATTTGAGCCGCCAGTCTGTTGAAATTCAGTTGATCTGTTTAAGGAAAACATGCAGATGAGACAGATGCTTATTGGTTGATTTTTAATTCAGGTGTCTACTAATGGTTCAGTTGTGGCCCATGGAATGTGCTTTTGTGGAAGTATTGGAAAGATCTGGACCATGTGGAAAGAGAAAAGCAGTTAGCATGGGCTATAATGGCAATCCTAATAGGAGTCTACATTAGCATTGATAAAACATTGTTTAACATAGTCTCTGGTTTTATAACAAAATCATCACAGACGTTCCCATGTGAGGGACAACTCTCGTTTCTTTTCTGTATTCACAGATTAGATAATTAGATAATTGACAGATTGGGTCCTAGGACAAAGAAAAGTTTTAGAGATGCTCTTGTGTCCCAGTACATGTAAACATGTGTGGTCAGATATGCTGACTCCTAACCATGGAGACACTGTGATAGAAGATTTGCACAAAGGCCAGCGCCGTGGCTCAACAAGCTAATCCTCCGCCTTGCGGCGCCGGCACACCAGGTTCTAGTCCCAGTTGGGCGCCGGATTCTGTCCCCATTGCCCCTCTTCCAGGCCAGCCCTCTGCTGTGGCCCAGAAGTGCAGTGGAGGATGGCCCAAGTGCTTGGGCCCTGCACCCCATGGGAGACCAGGATAAGCACCTGGCACCTGGCTCCTGCCATCAGATGAGCACGGTGCGCCGGCCGCAGCGCGCTGTCCGCGGCAGCCATTGGAGGGTGAACCAACGGCAAAGGAAGACCTTTCTCTCTGTCTCTCTCTCTCACTGTCCACTCTGCCTGTCAAAAATTAAAAAAAAAAAAAAAAGAAGATTTGCACAAAAAGGAGCCCTACTCAGAGCAGGATGGGGTCCAGTGAGCAGGAGCTGGAATAAGCTGTTCATCTTAAATGAAGTGACAATAATAACTCACAAAATAACCATAAGAGAAAGAGAACACATCATCTATGTGGTCAAGTTATGAGGTACTACAGTTTCCAAATAACAGACAGATCAGTGTGAGACAGCAGGTACATGTGTATGTCATGGTCTCACTATTGCCATAAAGCTTCATCACAGGTGACTGAGCCATTGGAATAAGACTTTAGCCACAGCTCTCTTTTCTAGATGAATTTCTATATTGGTTTCCTGCTCCATGAGAATATTTCCCCAGGTATTTAAAAACTCACCCTGAGAAAGAATAAAGAATGTCAGCTACATGAATGAAGACTATATGGATTGTGGAGCCAGGAGTGTTTGCCTTGCAAAATGTGTAGATTAAGAAAGTTTGTTTCACTGGATTTGAAATCCCCATGACTTTTGGCAGAGTCATGGTTTCTTTTGTGATTTTCCAATAGTTTTCTTCTTTGCCCTTCCTGTCCCCATTTGGTGCACCTGTCTACTCCTCATGAAACAAATTGTGAGTGGGAGTTGGAATCAAGAGGACAAGGGTTGCCAGTGTCAAAATAAATCTGAGATAACTGTTTTTCTCTGTTAACAGAATTTCAAGGTTCAGTAGGGGAGTGAAATTAGATCTAGCTGTGTAGTTGCCTCTACTGGATACTGTCTGGATAGGTTTTGTTGATTCTGTGCCTGTGATGTGAGAGCTTGCAACTTTAACTTGCATCGATAGCAAGATGATTTCTCAAAAATACAGAAAAAAGAGAATAATATGAACAATTCAGACTCACTCATGATTTAACATACTATACCATATACACAGCCACTTAAACATTTATTTATTTTTACTTATTTGAGAGATGGAGAGCTAGAGCTAGATCTAGATCTGGGCTGTCTGCTGGTTCACACCCCAAATGTCCATGCTAGCCTGGGTTGGCCAAGCAAAAGCCAGGAGCCTGGAACTCCATCTGTTCCCTCTAGACGAGTGACAGGGACAATTTACCTGCTGCTTCCCAGGGTGCACATTTGCAGGAAGCTGGAACCAGAAGTGGAGGAACCAAGATTCAAACCCAGGCAGACATGCTGATACAGGGTACTGGCATCTCAAATGGGTCTTCACTGCTGTTCTAAAGGTTGTATCATAAATATCCATTTCTTAAGCACCCACTTCATGTCAGGTGCTATCACACACAATGGAGAGTTCAAATCAAATTAAATCGTTGTACATAGGTTTACAATTTTTCCTCAATATTTTTAGAAATTCTGAGAAAATTTAATTGGTGGGTTTTGTCAGGGAGAAAAGGCCCAAACAAATAATTTGTTTTTTTTTTTTTAAAAAAAACAAGACCAACTTGAATCTTTCCCTAAATTTTGAGCAAAGCGTTTTTTTCAAAAGTTCTTTATCATACACCCATTTTTCTTCCTGTCTCATCACTCTAGTTTGCTTGACCCCTGTGCAAAATGGGACAAAGAGATCAGCTTCATTCTCTGAGAAAAACATTCGCAGAAAGGAAGAAAATCCCCACTCTGGTGAACTTCGAAATTTTTCTTCTAAAGACACCTGACCTCTTTAGTCACAGAGTTGGATTTGTGGCCACAGAAAATTTCTATGACATTTTCTTTAAGTTATTCCAAGCTTAGGGAGCAAATGATGGACAAGTACAGCCTCTCCATGGAGGCCACTTTTGGGAAAAATATACCTATATTCCTTCACATTCTCTTTAATGATTTCTTTGTGCTTGGCTGCCTGCAGCAGCAAGAAGGGAATGGAAATTAGTAAGGCACTGAAACCTTACTGTACTTCTTCCCATTGTTTTTGTAACTCCTCAACTCTCTAACAGGTTTTTCTAGAACTGTCGTATCACTTATACATAAATCTTCATCCCAAAGACACTTAACGTTAGACACTGGTAGCAGAAATAGATCTAGAGGCCGGCGCTGTGGCTCACTAGGCTAATCCTCCACCTGCGGTGCTGGTACCACGGGTTCTAGTCCCAGCTGGGGTGCCGGATTCTGTCCCGGTTGCCCCTCTTCCAGTCCAGCTCTCTGCTGTGGCCTGGAAGGGCAGTGGAGGATGGCCCAGGTCCTTGAACCCTGCACCCGCATGGGAGACCAGGAGGAAGCACCTGTCTCCTGGGTTCAGATCGGCGTACTGAGCCGACCGTAGCAACCATTTGTGGGGTGAACCATTGGAAGGAAGACCTTTCTCTCTGTCTCTTTCTCACTGTCTAACTCTGCCTGTCAAAAAAAAAAAAGAAGAAGAAGAAGTAGATCTAGAAAGATTCTTTATTTTAAAAAATGTATTTTCATTTTATTAAAAAGAGAGACAGAGACAGCTAGAGAGAGAATTCATCTGTTGGTATACTGCCCAAAAGCCTATAACAAGGGCTAGACCAAGCTAAAACTAGGAGTCTGAAATTTAGTCTGGGTACATTAGTGCACATTAGTAGGAAGCTGGAATTTAGAGCAGAACTGGAACTGAATACAGGCACTCCCCTTGGGATGGAAGCATCCCAAGTGACATCTTACCCTCTGTGCCAAATACCAGCCTCTGGAATGCAGATTTTACCATGGGAATTTGGAGTTGCATCACTCATTGCTGAGATGACAATAAAATTTCCATGGGGCTGGTGCTGTGGCATAGTAGGTAAAGCTGCCACCTGCAGGGCCAGCATCCCATATGGGTACCGGTGTGAGTTTTACCTTCTCCACATCCTATCCAGCTCTCTGCTAGTGTGCCTGGGAAAGCGGCAGAAGATGTATCACCTACTTGGGTCCCTGTACCCACATGGGAGACCCACAAGAAGCTCTTGGCCTCAGCCTGGCCCAGTCTTGGCCATTGTAGCCATTTGGGGAGTGAACCAGCAGATGGAGCTTCTCTCTCTACCTGAAGTTTTAATAGCTTCAGCTTGCTGCAGGAGTGTAATTGCTGAAACTTGCACCAGGGACCAATTGAGAATGCACTAACTTATGCAATATATGACACTTGGAAGTGAATACAGGAAATGGTAGTTGCAATATATTAGTCTGCTTTTCATTACTTCAATTAACATATTTGAGGGGAATGACGCTGGGAAATAAAAAGTTTATTTCCACTTACAATTGAGGATTACAGTTCAAGGTCTGGTGGCCTCATAGTCCAGCATCTGATGGAGGCTGGACAGGGGGCTACAGAGGCACAATCATATGGTGAGCCAGAAAGGAAAGAAGGGACCTATTCTGAATTTGAACTCAAATAATAAAATCTCTCTTAAGAATCACCCTCTGACAGCAACCCCTAATGACCCAAAGATCTCCCACTGATTTCTCCTCCAAGCTACCAATTTCATCAAATCTCCACTCTTCGTCATCAACCATCAATATTAAGACATTATAGTATAAACATCTAAATATCTGCCAGAGTTTTGGGAAAAGAAGTCCTGTTATACCAGCAACATAAGTCAGTGGAACTGTTTGGTTGTCATTAGGTGTCACTAATTGAAGAGGTAAAATTAAAAGCGTAAGCCAATGATTTGTAAAATTAAAGTGTGACTTGAACATGTTTGGTGGTATTTAGATAGAGCATGATCTGTACCTGAAGTATTAATAAATATTTATTTTCATCTATTGAAAATGCAGTCACACACGCAGAATGAGACAGAGAGAGAGAGAGAGAGGGAGGATCTGCTCATTTTGTTATCCCACCCCCCACAGATACCCCAAATATCTAGTGCAGGGACAGGCTAAAGCCAAGAGCCTGGAACTATATCCAGGTTAGGAAAAATATATTAACAAACATAAACTCCTTCAGATAATAACAGAAAACATTTTCCAACAAAGGGCCAATATTATCTTGACAGTAAACAAGAAAAAATGAAATTTACATATCAATATCCAACAGCAACAATAGAAGCGTAAGTTCTTAGTACAAACGTCATATAAAAATAATCATTTATCATGACAGAATTAAGTATCCCAGAAGTACAAGGTTGGCCTAACGTTTGAAAATCACATCATGTTTACTGCTATATTATGAATTTGAGAATGTGTCAGAGAAGTACATAAGATGTGCAAAAATAAGCCCCTGACAGAACTCAGCACAATTATGATAAAACTTTCAGGAACATGGTAATCAAACTGAACTGTATCCAAGAGCAACCATCAGATCCTTCAGATAGTGTCATTCTTAAGGAGAAAAACAGACTTTCTCTCCTTCCTATTTGGAGTAAGGGAAGGATATCTACATTCACCATTTCTATTCAATGAATATTAACAGTCCTCATCAGTACGCAAAGCTAGTGAAAGTTGTGAAAGTATAGAGCTTGGTAAGTAAAATGCGTGACCAATGTTGTGGCCTAATGGGTTAGGCCATTGCCTGCAACACTGGCATCAAATGTAGGATCTGGTTCGAGTCCTGGCTGCTCCATTTCCTATCCAGATCCCTGCTAATGTGCCTGGGAAAGCAGTGGAGGATGGCCCAGTGCTAAGGACCCTGTACTCATGAGGGAGACCTGGAAGAATCTCCTGACTCCTGGCTTGCGCCTGGCCCAGCTCTGGCCATTGTGGCCATTTGGGGAATGAACCAGCTGATAGAAGATCTCTCTCTCTGCCTCCCTCTCTCAAATAAATAAAACAAATCTTAAAAAAAGAATGTAAAAAGCAAAATTAACTTTTATCAATAAATATGATGAAAAATTTTAAATAGAAGAAAAAAACATTAGAACTAATAAATAAATTCAAATTTAACAAATAGAAAACAACACGTATAATCAATTTAATGTTGTAGAGTAGCAAGGAACAACTGCAAGGTCACTTTAATAAAAACATTCACAACAGCATCAAAATTTGAAACAACTAGGGATAATTTAATGAGATATGCATAATATCTGTGCAATCGAAGTGAAAACAAAAACAAAAACAAAATCCAGAAAGAAAAGATAAGCCAAATAGACATGAACTGTGTTCATTAATGTGACTTTTCAAGATTGTTGTATTAATTTTTCTCACATTGATTGAGTATAAAACACATTAATGATACAGTGGATTGTTATAAATAAAGTTGACAAGCTGATTCTATGATTTGTATGCAGTTGTAGAAAAAACTACAGTAGCCTAAATAATAGTGAAAAAGCACTGAAATATTTTTAAGGCTTAATATGAATTTATGGTAATCAAGAAAGTATCCTGTTTGTGTAAGAATAGGTGATTAGTTCAGTGGAACACAATATAGCCTAGAAGTATATCCATATACATATGATCCCTGAATACATTAGGTATGAATCAGAGACGAAGGCTATGCATGCATGGATTCAGTAGATAGCTACCTCCCACCAAGGCTGATTAGTGATGCTGCTGATAGAAATGCAGCCAACAGGAGGCAAAGGCAAACTTGAGCATTTGTTATGATGTTATTTTATAAGGAACCAACTATCTACTTGAGGTCCTGTTTCCCCTTGAAAAAGGGAAGGATTTATTTTGACCAGGATTCAGACGTATCGTGAGTATGGTTTGCCTTTCCTGGTGATACAGGTGAGCACCACCATCCAGCGGTTCGTGTGTTGATTGGATCAGTGTCCTACACTGGATACTGACCTCTTTGTGTGAAGGAAAGTATGCCTATAGGCATTGGCCATGGACCCACTTGATCTGTTTCATACTGGGTCACACAATATGTTCAATGTGTATTTACTGTGGATGTCTCAACCTTGTGCACTTTGTTATCTTATGTTTTCTTAAATACAATATATAATGTTTCCATTTTAGCTCAGTAAATGACAATTGTCATTCCATATGGAATTTATGACACACTTTGTTTCTGTCATAAAAAAATACTGTGCCAGTTGAAGTATTATCTTTTTCATCCTCACTATATGCTGCATTAGTAATATGTGTTCATTTTAAATGCAAAATTGCATTCATACTTGCTTCTTAAACTTGAAAGATAAAGGTATCATATTCAAATAAAATAATTATTTCTATTTAATTATGAATTGTAAGCCTCATAGGTATCCCTGCAATTCATGTTATTTGCATAAAATATTCAAATATGCACATTAAGATTTTTATACTAGTGCAAAAAACATTTTAATTAAATCAATTTGTTGATACTGCCTGGATTGGTAGTTTATGTATAATGCTAAAAATTACATCTATGCCTTAAATGAGCACTACCACACACACAAAAATAGAATTTTTCCACTCTTAAAGTGCAGCCATCTAAATACGATCAGGTTTTGTTCAATAATAACAAATCACATTGTTTAATCTTTAATTTAATTTTCAATTTAAATTAAGTAAAGTTAAAAATTCCATCCCTCAGCTACACGAACCACATTTCATTTCAAATGCTCAGTAGCCACACGTAGAGTAGGGCTTGCCATACTGGACAGCAGTTCTGTAAGTAGGACTATATATACCAGAAGATATGATATAAGCCTCACTCAACTGCTGCCTGAGTGGCTTGTTCTTCGGACAGTGAACTGGGGGCCAAGAAGGGAGGTGCCATGCTAAAGAGATAACTGGCCCTCCTTGTTATAAGGAGATAGCATTGCAGCTGCAGCAAGGGAGTGGGCTGGAATATGTCACTCAGGCGATCCACTGGGATCTTGAGGTTTCCTTGACCATGTTTACCCCTAACTGAGTAATTCCACAAGTCTTGGCCTGAGAGGTGGATGGTACCTTGGAGTTAGGGTGCCTCAATATTTAAGGTCTATATAATGCCATCTGGCAAGTCACCTAGACTAACAAAAGTGCGAGCAGAGGGTGAGTGGGATGCGTTGGCTCCTTTGGGGAGATGAAGTGTGAATACTTGTGACCTCCTAGACATTAATTACTGCAACAGGGACCATAGCACATCTTGCTCAACTTCCTCTTGAAATTCTCTCTCAGAAATTGTCCAAAACAAGCTTGAAAACATATTACAGCACACAATAAATGTGCTGTGAGAAGTCAGCTGGCTTTAGCACCGTCAGCAGCAGACTACAGCTCACGCTGGAAGTGCACTGCTCTCAAGCCCTCGCAGCCGGCTTACTGGCCCTGTAAACTCATTCCTAGCTTCCTTGTGCTTTGCTCCATAATGATCCACCCCTGTGAGTTTCTGCGGAAGACTGACCCTGAACTATTGGAGCCTCTTCACCGGCAGACTCAGAACCAGAAGTCCCTGGGAGCTTTTATGCAACTACCAGCCTTCAATGGCTGACAGGTGTATGAAGCCCCAGCTTTCTTGTCTGGAAGTGGAACACTCTTAGTTGTAAATTTATGTTCCCGAATGCCCTATGGGATCAGGCTGATGTGGTTTTGTTTGCTAACAATCATACCTCTTGTGGCTCTCTCCTCTTCCCTGCTTTGTTATTATCCCCCACTTTCTTCCTGATTTCTCCTGGGAGTATGACCTTAAACAAATCACATCACTTGCACACCTTGTTTCAGTGACTGCTTCTGGGGAACTCACTATAAGACACACAGACAATTTCTATTTTCATTTAATTAATACTGCCAGTGAGATGTGTATATGCTTAAAATTCAATTTTTTAAAGCCATTGCCTCCTATACAGGTGTCTTTTAGTCCTGTTTTTATATAGATCACAATTAGAGACCTAGTGAAGATAGAAAGGTCAGGATTATTTTTCTCAAAGTAATGGGAGGTCAAAATTGTGTGTGTGTGTGTGTGTGTGTGTGTGTGTGTGTGTATACCTATGAGTACACAGATACGGAGGGACATAAAGAGGCAGAGGAAAGACAGAAAGAGAATATGAGGTTGGGTGGGGAGGGAGGGAGGGAGGGATAGAGGAATAGGCAATCGAACAAAGGGGTATACATACTGTATCTATTATTTCAAAGAATTTTGGCACATATCCATTGACCTGCCAACATATATGTGAGATGGTTACACATCAATCATTGTGTGCCATCTTTGAGCTCGCAACCTAATGAAGAACAGATATGTAACCTCTGGCAAGTCCTAGTGAAGGTAGTCTATCTAAAGCACTCTAAGGAGGGTGATAATTCCATGGTCCCCATGATGATGGAGGAATGGTAATCAGTGTGTACTGTCCAGAGGATCCTTGAGAATATAGACTTTAATAGAGCATTTGAATCTCCAAGCATACTTTTTTACCAGCAAGGCTCATAAAAGCTATGGTTCTAAACTCATCACATGTCAAGTAAAAACTTTCACTAGGTTCTTACGTGAACCTAAAATTTTATAGTAGCTAGTGGGAAGCTTTAGCAAGGATTTTGAGTAATTTCTTGAGTTTGCAATGTGACTATGAAATGATGACTGATTTATTTAGAAACATGAACCATGATTCCTATAAAAATGGACATTTCCTGTGCCTAAAAATTCTAAGTCTCTAGCTCACCCTTGCCTCCTTTGTAAAGCAGAGAATATAATACCTTCCTTGCAAATATCAGAGCTTGAGCTTTAAAGTCCCTACATCAATTCACGTATAAAATATTGCCAGTAAGTTTCTTACTGTGGTTTTATTATAATGTGCATCATTCCCACTTAGTTATATTTTAGGGGATTACTATAAGCAAATAAAACAAAATCATTCATGTGTATCAGTGCCATACTAAGCCATATTAGAGCCTGAGGCAAAAGGAAAAGCCAGTAACACTGATCCTGTCTTTATTTAAAACTGTGATATGCTGTTCAACATAAATTGTTTTTATATGAATGTTGACTTAAATTATATTAAATTAAAATATTACTTTTCTCTTGAGACAAGTGCTTTGCTTACCTCCATGTAGTTCCTGTGTTGAACAGGTTTTCTTTTTTTTTTTTTTTTTTAATTTTTTGACAGGCAGAGTGGACAGTGAGAGAGAGAGACAGAGAGGTTCAGTCTATCAGGTATCTGAGAAATAATGGGAAACAGGAATTAGAAGAACACAACGGGTGCAACAGATGCTTTGAACAAGAAAATACAAGGCTGAGAGTGAATTAATTCATCAAGTAAAAGCTGAGGATGGAATCCAGAGGGCACCCTAGAGGACAGAAAAGAAAGAAGAATGCCCAGGATTTTCTCATGAGACTAATAGAGCTTCAAAGAGAGCTGGGTTCTTAGACTCTGGAGGTGTGCTAAGCTGAGGTCAGAATCCTCCGTGGGAGGCCGGCGCTGTGGCTCAACAGGCTAATCCTCCGCCTTGTGGCGCTGGCACACCGGGTTCTAGTCCCGGTTGGGGCACCGGATTCTGTCCTGGTTGCCCCTCTTCCAGGCCAGCCCTCTGCTGTGGCCCGGGAGTGCAGTGGAGGATGGCCCAAGTGCTTGGGCCCTGCACCCCATGGGAGACCAGGAGAAGCACCTGGCTCCTGGCTCCTGCCATCGGACGAGCGCGGTGCGCCGGCCGCAGCGCGCCATCCGTGGCAGCCATTGGAGGGTGAACCAATGGCAAAGGAAGACCTTTCTCTCTGTCTCTCTCTCTCACTGTCCACTCTGCCTGTCAAAAAAAAAAAAAAAAAAAAAAAAGAAAGAAAGAAAAGAATCCTCCGTGGGAAGGAATAGGACTCCTAGAAATGGGATAGGTTTGATGAACTCAAAAATGTCAACTTCTGTATGTCTATAAAAATGTACCACTTCTCCCTGTGAGTCCATTCCTCAGCCCTTATTTAAAGACTATGCAGGAAGCTCTTTCTTACCTGACAGCACCTCTATTCTGAACCATTATGGTAGTAGGTAGGGTTAATGTAACTCAGCCAAAAAACGGTGGGATTGTTAAAGAAGAAAAAGACCTATTTTCTAAATGAGCTGCAAGATTTAGCAAACATAGATAGGAGTTGGATGAGTTAATATGGAACTAGATACTGAGGGTGTCATATTGAGGGCAGCAGAATAAAGACCTAGGCTTCAGAATGTGTTAACATCGGGATATTCCCACAAAAACTGATGTGAAGAAGAAATGCCAGAATTTTTGTGAGAAGATATATGAAGAAATCAAGACAACTTGTAGACACTGACTTGCTAGAGTTGTACATCATGTAAGTCTTGAAAACCTACCAACTGGATATTTTTCCTTGAGAAGCCTTAAAAGACCATCGATTCACCAAAGTGATTAGGAATGTGCTGGTCAGCAGGCAACCTACATCACCCAGAAGCTCAGAGAGACTATTTTTTCCTGCCCTGTGTTACTACATAGTCTCAAGAGATCCGGGATACCTGGATATCCCTTAGAGCATCGCAGTGATAAAATTGTTTATGATACAAGACCAGAGAAGAAGGATCTGACAAGTTCACTGGACAATTTGTTGAAGACATGCACTTCAGAGACCAGGAGATAAAATCCATGAATATTCAAGAACTTACTATATCATGAATTATTTAGAGATCCAATGATCCTAAATTTCAGGACATCACCTGAAAACTAAAGAATGCTATTGCAAATCTCTCAATGCCTATCATGAAGAAGGAAGCACAATTCTGGGCTAGTGCTCTTTTGAATATTCTACCATTACGAATGCTTCACTGACACACAAATTGGGTCACATGAAAGGCATCAGGAAAGGTTTCTGTAACACAACCAAGTCCTGGTGTAACCAGCCCTGTAAATTGGAAATGATGTAGGAAAACCTACCGGAGGAATTACACTAATGCTTCTCCGCCAGTCCCCACTTGTGGCTTCAGGAGGGGTTCCCTAAGAAATCCAAGCATAGTTCTTAGACAGGTGGCCATGATGTGTGGGTGCAAATTACAGTGGACTGTCATTTCATTACAAATTTATTTTAGGGAGAGAGGTCACAGCACCCTTAAAGAGTGGTTCCAGAATTTGCATGAAATGAGCGAATCTGAGTGTGAGTTGGTATAAGGAAAACTCCAATTACCCACCATCAGGACTGACATCCTCATTCCTCCAGTTACAGATGGTTTTGAAAATTAAGATTTTGCTGCAAAGTACCCTTCAGATCTTACCATTGGCTGAATAGAAATATGGAGGTCTATCATCCTCCTGCCCAAATTTGGCACACCTCTTTAGGGTCATTCCAGTGTTATGATTCCACATAAGATCAGCTGAATCCTTACATATGATCACCTCACAATCCAATTTCCCTAACAGTTCTGCTTTCTTTACTTCTTCCACAGATGTTAATATTAAGAGCCCTTTTAAATTACCTGAAGATTCTACTTCTTGGGTATCCTAATTTTTTGCAGTTCCTATCTCCCAAGCTACACCATATCTACCATAAAATTCAGCCTACTTCTAGTCTCTAAGTTACTTTTATAATGTCAAATTGTCTGAAATGACAAATTCTACCTTTGTCTTCCCAATAATGTGAGGTCTAGTTTTCTATCTGTAGGACTCATCTTGCTTTCTCAGGTCAAACTTGCCCTCTGTGCTTAATTTCAAGGTTGCAGTTGCTGTTTCTAAGTGAAAGTAAGAGGATGATATGTATTATTTACCTATTTCAATAGTGTAAAACCTCTTGCACCTGATGTGCTTGATAGATTCTAAATTGAGAAGCATCTAAAAGAAGACCAGAGCCCTGTTAATGCACTTGTCACTGCTGAGACATCATTTTCAACAACTATATGAGCTGAAGGTACATATACGGTACCTGGCCTGAATGAGTGGAACAGATGAGTCATTCAGGAGTTTCCTGAATTAGTAAATACAAAAGCCCAGTTCAGCCTACATGGAGAAATCAAGGGGAAAGAAGCCAAGTATAGCCTGAAATTCTCCCTCAGAAGGGCCACTCCCAAGACATTCCATGTAAAATATTGAAAAGATTTTTAAAAAATAACTCTTCATTTTTTCCAGCATAGTCAATTACTGTCACCCAGAACAGGACTACCAGTCATTGGAGCTGACATCCTTTCTCTTATAGTATTTAGCAAAATTAAACTGTCAGTCTTCATTTCTCCTGATGGCTCCAGTGCTGCACCCATTTCTAACTAAGTTTTTTTTTCTTTTGCATTAACTTTAAAGAAAGCCTTGGTGGATTCAAAGATGTTATTTCAGATTGACATCTTGAGATGATACTAAGGATACTGGAGGCAAAGACATCAGGACAAATAAGGGCTGGCAGCTGGGAAGAAGAAAGGATTTTCCCCCTTTACATAGTGGGAAAATCTCTAAGGAGAAACTTCTGGAAAATTCCAGGCTCAGAGATGCCTTCACTGTTACTCAGGTGGGAAGGTAGGGTAGGATATGGGTAGATCTATGAACTGTGCCTCAAGATAATATCAAGAATATTGGATTGAAGATGAGCAGGGATCTTTTTACAAGAGAGTCTGGGTTGATAGGAAGAAAAGTGTTCACTTACTCAAGTGATAACCTCTCCAAACTGCTGAAGGTGGAATTATGTCACTTTCATATTGTTTCAGACATATGAGTGACATCAGAGTATGTTTCATGGATCCTGGACTTAGCCCTCTAATCAATTGGACTGCCTGAATACAGCAAGTCAGAGTAGAAATACTTGAAACTGCCATTGGATTTATTCAACTTCTCATACGCAATCACCTATCCTGCTTGATTTTTTATTAAATCACCCAACAGATCAATTGCTGCTGAGGGCTGTCTACACAATTTCTTGGTCTTCTTTGACCTCTCTTTTTCTCTTTAACACAGACTCCCAGGACACTAATGCTGCTTTCCACAAGACCATCCCAGACCCACGTTTATTCTTCCCCTACAATTGTGATGATCAACTCAAAACCATATCCCTTTATCCTCCCAATAACCAGTTGACATTCCTAAGTATGAACAGAAAGTATCAGGCAGTTTTACTTCCATAGGAAAGAGCTTTAGTTAGCTAAGAGTTAGAGAAAAGCAAACTAACAGAAGACTCAAGCATGAAGCTTATCATTAATGAAACATTTACTTTTATATTTTTTATTTTTTGTATTTTTATTTTATTTATTTGACAGGTAGAGTTACAGTGAGAGGGAGATACAGAGAGAAAGGTCTTCCATCTGCTGGTTCACTCCCCAAATGGCGATGACGGCCAGAGCTAGGCTGATCCAAAGCCAGAAGCCAGGAGCTTCTTCCAGTACAGGGGCCCAAGGACTTGGGCTATCTTCTATCTCTTTCCAAGACCATCAGCAGAGAGCTGGATTGGAAGTGGAGCAGCCAGGACTAGAACCGGCGCCCATGTGGGATGCCACAGCGCTGGCCTCCAATGAAGTACTTACTTTTATAGGAGAACTCATACTCAACTAAAACTGAACTCCCAAAGACATTGGTATGCTTTATTTGAGTTTCTGTGTTGCTCATATTCCATGTAGCTCCTTGGATTTGCAGTTTAAAATCTTGAGTTTTTGTATCAGGAGAAATGCAGATTCTGGTTTTGGCTCCCATATAGATGGAGTAGCATGTTTTGGTCAAGTTACAAGAAACATTGCTGAGTTTCAATTTCCTCATCTATAAAGTGAAGATAATAATATAGTATATATTTTAGGTCGAATGTGGGCATTGAATAGGATTTTATGAAGTGTTCTGCATAGTAATATTTATGTAGCTAACACAGGTAAATAATAATAGCAATAGTAATAACAATACAAATAATTTTTTTCTCTCATGATTGTGTATTTAGGATTAATTTAGTGGGTTAATCCTGAACTATTTCTTTGATTCCTTTAAACTTCAAGAAAAATAGAATTTTGCATATCTAATCTATTTTGCATATCATTTTATTTCTATAAATAATACAAGAGAGTGGGATCATCATACTCAAAGCTTATTAGAACAGAGCAGAAGTTGGTAAATACCTTAACTTTTGAGGAAAACAAATATCCTCTGTCTTAACCATTGGACTCTGCCTTTGGGTTCCAAATGAATGGGGGTGATGGTGCTCCAATAAAAATTTTAAAGAAACAGAAAGTAATCCGGAGGAGGTGAAACCAAATAAAAGCATTGACTTAGTGAAATTCACTAGAGTGATGCTTCATTTGAGTGTATTTCAGAGTTGTCTTCCATTCAACATCCATGAGATACCATTCTGCCATTATAATAAATGACACATGTGTGCTTAACAAACAAACAAAAAGGACAGCACAGGGCCAACGCTGCAGCTCAATAGGTTAATCCTCCTCCTGCAGTGCTGGCACCCTGGGTTCTAGTCCCTGTCGGGGCACTGGATTCTGTCCCAGTTGCCCCTCTTCCATTCCAGCTCTCTGCTGTGGCCTGGGAGTGCAGTGGAGGATGGCCCAAGTGCTTGGGCCCTGCACCCATATAGGATACCAGGAGAAGCACCTGACTCCTTGCTTCCGATCAACGTGGTACGCCAGCTGCAGCATGCCAGCTGTAGCAGCCATTGGAGGGTGAACCAACGGCAAAGGAAGACCTTTCTCTGTTTTTCTCTCTCACTGTCCACTTTGCCTGTCAAAAACAAAACAAAACAAAACAAACAAAAAAAAAAAAAACAAAGAAAAGAAAAAGGGAAAAAAAGCACATACACACACTTACATAAGTGCTTGGCTGAATTTAGTTACCAGGTTGAAGCTAGCATAGAGCATCTGAAGTTACATAGAATAAGTAAATCACGGGGCCAGCGCTGTGGCACAGTGGGTTAACACCCGGGCCTGAAGCGCCAGCATCTATATGGGTGCTGATTCTAGTCCCCGCTGCTCCACTTCTGATCCAACTCTCTGCTGTGGCCTGGGAAAGCAGTAGCAGATGGCCCAAGTCCTTGGGCCCCTGGACCCGCATGGGAGACCCGGAAGAAGCTTCTGGCTCCTGGCTTCGGATCGGCACAGTTCTGGCCACTGTGGCCAATTGGGGAGTGAACCAGTGGATGGAAGACCTCTCTCTCTCCCTCTCTGCCTCTCCTCTCTCTGTGTAACTGACTTTTGAATAAATAAGTAAATTTTTTAAAAAGAAAAAAGAATAATTAAATCAGGTTGGAGTGACTTTTATGTCCATCAAGGATTGTCAGGTGGAGCTCTGGAGAAGCCTGTCTCCTTCCCACACAGAGATGACTTAGTTATATTGAGAAACACAGTGAGACATTCAAAAAGTTCATGGAAAAATATACTTTCTTTGAAATGAAGTTTCATGAACTTTTTTTTTTTTTTTGACAGCAGAGTTATACAGTGAGGGAGAGAAAGGTCTTCCTTCCATTGGTTCACTCCCCAAATGGCCACTACGGCCAGCGTACTGCACTGATCCGAAGCCAGGGGTCAGGTGCTTCCTCCTGGTCTCCCATGCAGATGCAGGGCCCAAGCACTTGCGCCATCCTCCACTGCCTCCCTGGGCCACAGCAGAGAGCTGGACTGGAAGAGGAGCAACCGGCACAGAATCTGACGCCCCAACTGGGACTAGAACCTGGGGTGCCGGTACTGCAGGCAGAGTATTAGCCTAGTGAGCAGCGGCGCTGGCCCAGTTTCATGAACTTTTTAAAAATCTCCTCATAAATATTTGGCAGAGTCTAATTTGAAATGAATTTCAAGACCATCCTTGGCCATGCAGTCAAGGTAAATGGATTCGATACCTAACTTCAGCTTGGGTTTTCAGGTTGTGCTTCTTTTTGGGCAAATAGTTAGAAAATCAGTTGCTGTAACAGGCTTCCAGTTTTAATTTACTGGGCTTTAAATGAAAAAGAGTAAAAGATTTGCTTTTTTTTTTTTTTCCTACACAAGTAATAAATGAGAAGCTAGAAAGGAAGCTGATGAGTCTTTGAATTTAATGTCTCTTCCTTCATTGGGTTATTCTGAGGATGTGTCCACAGCAGACTGATTATGACACACAATAGGCCATTTGAGAGGCTCACCCCAACAGAAGATAGGAAAACATGAACTCAACGCAGTGGTGGCATTTTGAGAGGTGATGTTAGGGAAATCTGTCTATGCTATCAAACTCCATCAACTTTCACCTTAGCCTTTCAGACTAAGTGAAATGAACAGCTTTAAGACAATTCTGGTAACCTCCACTTCCAACCAGCTTTCACTCTTTAAAAAAATGGTAGAAAATAATGGTAGAAACTGTCACAAATCTAATATATTAAAATGAGCAGAGCAACCAGAATGGAACCATCATCATTGGCCAAGATTTTCTAATCTCTGAAAGGTAACTAATGGACCAGGTCATTGAACATATTGATTCTCAAAGATTATTGAAACATAAACATATTTATATATAAACTTATACTAGTTCAATTTCGATCTGATAACGATAACAGATGGAGCATCATTATAAATTGCCCATCCTTCACTACCTTAGCCCTAGATTAACTTGTCTGTGATCCCATAATAGTATGTGGGCTGTTTTTCCTCCTTATAAAAATTAAGGATATAGGTGGGAACACAAATTTTCAAACAAAGCCAAATTGCAGGAGCCAGTTAATCATAGCTTCCAGGAAATCATAAAGGACATAAAACGTGAATGAACTCTACAAGAATTAAACCCCAGCTTCAGATGATACATTTTTTTTTTGACAGGCAGAGTGGACAGTGAGAGAGAGACAGAGAGAAAGGTCTTCCTTTGCCATTGATCTGATGGCAGGAGCCAGGTGCTTCTCCTGGTCTCCCATGGGGTGCAGGGCCCAAGGATTTGGGCCATCCTCCACTGCACTCCCAGGCCATAGCAGAGGGTTGGCCTGGAAGAGGGGTAACCAGGACAGAATCTGGCGCCCCGACCGGGACTAGAACCCGGTGTGCTGGCGCCGCAGGCAGAGGATTAGCCTATTGAGCCACGGCGCCGGTGATACATTTTCATTTCAATTACATTTGCCTATTTGTGTTATATTATGACTATGTTCATAACTGCTATGATTTCTCAGTACAGAATAATTTATTTCCAAAAGTAATAAGGCTTAAAATAAGGAACTCCAACAATGGTTTGTTCTGAATAGCCATTTTAAAGGCAATTTACAAGGCGGTGCAGTGTTTCAGGAATCTCAAAGCTGTTAGTTGGACAGAGCTTGAACACTTATCTTTGGGGAGAAAGACCTTGGGAAAGAATACTGAGTTGGACCTATGTTTTATATTTAAATAGTTGCATGTCCTTTGACAGTTGCTGCAAATTACATAACTCTGCCAGGCCTCTGCATCAGGTGTCCCTCCCTTTGTCCCAAGATCCTTCTGGCGAATTAATCTTCTTACTTCAAGTTTCACCGCTAATCCACATTCCCTTTGATTTCTCTATGTATAGATGATTATCAAATTATCTAGGAAATATTTACTATTATCAACATGAATGTAAAATTATATGATGTTATTAGCATCCCTATAATGTTTCACATTTTAATTTTCTGTTTATGTACCCATCTTCTGTGATAGACTGTTAATTTCTCAAGAGGGAAATGGACTTTGCTTAACTTTATATGTTCAGCACAGTGATTACATAGCATAGACACAATAAATATTAATTAAATCTCTGCCTCCATTAAGTAAGGAAAACTATATTGGTGCTTTGCATCTTGCAGAGTTGTAGTAAGAATGTGGTGAAATTTTTGTGTTAACCTAACCTACTGTACACATGTTGGAAGTTATGATGATCTCCCAATTAGACTGTTATAATATGTGTGAAAAAAATCACAAAATGACCTTTGATGCAACAGATCTAGGTGTGTGGAGAACCCAAATTCCTTTTCTTAGCTGCTCAATAAGAAGAGAAAATTCTAGCCTTCTTATCTTGCACCAAAAAAGGAAAAATGTGTCTGTTTGTGGTTTTATATGGGAGATGTAGATTGTGGAGTGATGCAGGGTGTGGCAACATGATAGATTTTGAACAAAAATTTCCATTCCATACCCACCTACAGAAATTTCTCTCCATAGTGCACTTTGAAGAACAGGATTTCCTGTGAGATGCATGGTTTTTCTCCTCCTCTAAAGGAGTTAGTTAAAGAGATAAAGATTATATGGCACTGGCTTTGTCACTATGATGGATGAGAATGTGCATCAGCCTAAATGTTTACTCACACTGAATGAAAAAAATACAGTATACAGATGCAATGCAATGCTATATAGCAATTAAAATGAGCTATTTCTAATGCTATAACTTGAGTGACTCACAGACACAAAATTTAGCAAAGAAGCTGGCATCTTAAAAAGAAATCTACTATGTGATTCCATGAAAGTAAAGTTATAGGTGATGCAAAAATAATGTAGTGGTAATGGAAATCAAAATATTATTTAATTCTGGGTATATGTTTTGAGTGAGAAAGGGCACGAGAGAGCCCAAGAATACTGAGAATGCCTATATATGTAGAAACAAATTATTGAGCTGCCCACTTAAGGTTTGTGTATATAATTGTGTGTATAATTCCTCAGTAAAAAGTATCACAGAACAAAGGAAAGTAAAACTCCTGTTTAGGCATGAGGTTCATGTGAAAAGAACATGAGAAGCAGACTTACACTGATGCACTCTCCTCTCCTCTTAGATAGACTGAATGCCCAAAAGGGAAGAAATGATGTCTGGCTTACTTAACTCAATCTGTCTACAAACATACACATTCTTTCATTGACAGACACTTTGCGCTGCTTTCAATTTGTGTTATCAGGAGTAATGCTACTATGGACATTGTTCACATGTCCTTTTTGTCATCATGTGAATACACCTCTCTTAAGGTGTATATAAGAAGTGCAATGACATGACATATAACAGCTTCGCAATGGTCATTTCTTACTGAAATTGGATAAACAGGGGAATGAATAAATAAATAATTTTGAAAAATGACTCATACAGACAGAAAGGAACTCGGCTCTGTTTGGGGGGTAGTATTGCAAGTGGGTGGAGACAGGGGGTGAAAAGAGATAAAAACAGGTTCCTAGAGGCCCCAACACGGTTAACCCAGGGACTGGTTTCGACCCATAAAGAACATCCCTTGACTCTTTCCTCAGCCCAAGATCCTGGCTGGAGCAACTGAGGCTAGGCAGAATTTGCAGGCCTGGATCTCTCAGCAACCAGGGGTACTTGTCCTCTACTCTGATGTGTGTGTGGCAGCTGGATTCTTGCTGGAGGAGAAAGACATACACAGCTCTGCCTATAGACACTGTGTGGTCTAGAAAAATCAATTCAGTTTTCCGAGTGCCTCTTTTTCTCATCTCAAAACCAGTGAAAAAGCAGCTCACAGAGCTCTGATGTTTTATGACAGAGAGGAGAGAAGACAAATGCTTGTAGGTTGGAGAACAAACTAAGCAACTTAGGATCAGCAGCAATATTCTTTGCAATGTTGAATTTTGCATTTCAAGTTTATGAAACTTTCTCATTTAAATTTATGACACATAAAGATTATCTACAAAGGCATAGAAATAACCCTGGAACCTAAACTGTGTTTACGATTCAGTGTCCAGGGTCCATTGGTGTTGTCATCCTACAGCATGAAGTCTGGTTAGCTTGCATCTAGGTCATCAAAGTGGACAGTCCCTCAAGCTGAAGCAGACAAATTCCTTTGTTACCTCAAAACAAAAATGGACTAGGAATTAATTCACTTCTATTTCTCGGGCATCCACTCTAAAACTTGATCTTTGATTGGAAACTTATGGGCCAGCAAACTTACACAGGTTCCTTTGTTATATCACTGTGTTCAATAAGTATCCTCTATTGATCAATTAAATTCACATTTTTATGGCTCTTTTGTGGCTCAAAACCTGTGATCAAGTTGGGTAGAAATCATTCAGTGAAAATTCTCTCCAGTTCCTAGTAATAACTCCATGAACATTCCTTGGTGTTTATAATAGTCGACTTGCTTGACAAAAAAGCTGTTGAAAAACTTCATTTAGAATTTTTATGCATTATTTTCATGTATTTTCGCTCATAGTAATTAGATTTATAATTGCAAGACTTGTTCTGGCAGTAGTAAACAACTGTGTTTTCCATTTAAGAAGAGTGCCTGTGTTTCTGAGGATTAATAGATGATGACAAGTAGTAGGATTATGCAGCAAAATAATTCTTTCTAATTCTGAAGCTGTTGGGGCTGCTTTGCGGGCTCTCCTCCTCCTGTTATCTCACAATCAGCAAAAGCCCAGTACAGGCCAGTGAGAAATTCTGCCTGGGTTGCAGCCCTTGGGAGAACATCTCTATGATCAGAACATTACACCCATCCATGGGGCAGCAAGGGAGAGCCTGAAGTCTGAAATGAAGCATATTTGCCAAGAAAAATATTAAAAATAAGTCATAATTGCTAGGTTGGAGGAATGCCACAAGGACACATTCTTGAGACCTCACAGGGAACAACTTTATCCCATGAAAAATAATTCAGAAAACCAAATGATCAGTATGCTGTCTTTTGAGGGAATCCATTCCAAACAAGAAATGAGAATGAACCTGACATGAGAACACACGCATGGCTGCTTCTGCCGTGGATTCTTCATTTCTGTTTGTGCGCACATGCCATGATTGTACTCACTAAAAGAGAACCCTAAAGTCCACTTGCTTCTCATGTAGCAGGAATCCATACTTGGGGGTTGTTGCTGACCAAATACTTCCAACTCTGTGAACAGAATCTCTGTTGTTGATTGGATTGACTTCTTGAAATCAGCATCATATGTTGTTTACTTGAGCCAAAGGAAAGTAAGCAAAAATTTGAGTGGGCATCAGTTATCTTTTTTTTTTTTTGACAGGCAGAGTTAGACAGTGAGAGAGAGAGAGACAGAGAGAAAGGTCTTCCTTCCGTTGGTTCACCCCCCAAATGGCCGCCACGGCCGGCGCGCTACGCCAATCTGAAGCCAGGAGCCAGGAGCCTCCCTCTGGTCTCCCATGTGGGTGCAGGGGCCCAAGGACTTGGGCCATCTTCTACTGCTTTCCCAGGCCACAGCAGAGAGCTGGACTGGAAGAGGAGCAGCCGGGACTAGAACAGGCGCCCATATGGGATGTCAGTGCTTCAGGCCAGGGCTTTAACCCACTGCACCACAGCGCTGGGCCCCCTTCAAAGCTTTTAACCAAGTGAATAACATGACCTTGAGGTATAGAACTCAGTGTGGCGTGTTTCTTAGGAGTCCCTCAGCTACAGTGTCAACAAAGACCATGCACATGACATTTTGCCTGTGATCCTTGGGAGTCTGGCTTATAAAAAATGCCAGGTTTCCAATGTCCCTTGCTGCCTATCTATAATATATAGTTGGAATACATATCTGTATCATATGAGACACAAAATAATACATTAAACCATAATTTTGGTGAACATAAGCTAATAGATATCAAAGAAAAACTGCACCCAACAGAATGAAAAAAGCAAGGGAGACTTCAATCAAGATTATTGCAATAGGTGAGGGAGATTGAAGTCAATACCACTAAAACAAAAGGCAGGTAGGATATTTAGCAGGTTAGATACTTAGCTGTGCTAGTGGAAAGGTACTAGAGGAGACTAGGGGCAGGGGGACTGATCTGTTTGATTATGCCACTTGTGTTTGCTCATTACTTTTTATTGAAGCCTACTTTCCCCACAGAGAGTGGGAGATAGGAGTCCTATCTTATTTTATGATTACATTTCAAAGATATAGTTCCCAGGTCCTTGACAAAGACTTCTGATGTAAAGCTGGCAAGAGGCTTGGAGAAGATTTATACCTCAGAATGGCAGAGAAAGAATTTACCATTGCAAATTTTCGAAAGCATTCCCTAGGAAAAGGGTGGGCAGGGGACTACCTTCAGGAAGTTTAGTGAGCCGAGGGAAACATTAGAGGCATCTTGGTCATAGGAAAGATGTTAAAATATTACCTGATGCCACCATGACTGGTTGATTTTCTTTTTCATTGATTTTATTCTATTCTGCACTTCCAAATGTTTTCTTATGTGAAGAATGTCTTCATCAGTCTCATTACATATTGCCGTCTACTAATATTTGAAAACTTATTTATGCAAAGCAAATATTACAGAGCAAAACCTTGCTTTTCTGGGTAACGTGCCTCAGAGGGAAAGGGATAAATGAGGTCAACAAAGGATTTAAGTCAACATTTACTGTTCACATATCAGAGCCTAAAATCAAATCATCTGCCCTCCAATCCTTCTGATCACAATGGTTTTCATAGAAATGTGTCTAAATACAAATATATTTAGAGATATATTTTGTTATTAGGTATGATCATCATAACATAGAATATGAGAAGAAAAGAGAAATAAGCAAAGATTACATCTCAAAATCAGGATTATTTTTAAAATGCTGTATAACTACCCTGGAGACACTTTATCTCAAGAAATGGTACCAAAATTTATTTGAGGGGCAGCAGGTGCTTGGCTTAGCAGTTAGGCAACCAGTTGGGATGCCTGTATTCTGCATTGGAGTGACTGTGTCCATGCCCTCCCCCCCAATCCAGCTTTCTAGTAATGTACAGCAGCAGGATATAGCTTAAGTAGCTGGGTTTCCTGTTACTCATGTGGGAAACCTGGATTGAATTCTAGGCTCTTTGATCTGGCTTGATCCAGTCCTGCCTTTTTTGGGTATTTGAGATATGAACCAGTAGATGGAGTCAACCTTTCTTTCCCTCCATCTCTCTCTATCTGCTTTTCAAATGATTTTTTTTTAACAAAATGTCTGTAAAGTACTTCTAGAAGACGTGAATAAAATGTAATGCTCAAGGAGGTGAATTATTTATTATGAGCCTTATGAATAATTTTGTACCATTTATGGTTGAGTAATTCTTTGTACGTAAATGTAATTGTGTTTGTATGTGTGCATCTTAGTTCACTTTCTTTTACTATAACTGAATATCACAGTTTCACAGACTGTAATATAGAGAATAAAAGTATACCCAGCTCACAGTTCTGGAGGCCAAGAAGTACAGGACTGTGGCTCTGACCTCTGGTCACAACCTTCTAACTGCAATCGAACATGGAAGAGGGAATTGTACGGGGAACTGTGTTTAGCCTGTATTTCTCTTCCTCTTCTTAAAAAGTTACTAATACCTTTTTGGGGCCCCATCTCATGTCCTCAGCTAGTCCTAACTGCCCCCCAATTACTCACATCCATTAATTAACATGTGCATATGAAGTTTTTAATACATGAACTTTTGGAGGACATATTCAAATCATAGTGGTGTGTTTTTGTGTGTGTAAATCCTATTTATCATACCATGAAACTGATATTCTGATTCACATAAATTGAAATCCCCAAACTCAACTGCCTACAAGGACAAGGCATAGATAGCTCATGTCTAAAGGAGACAAAGTTGGGAAGGACTTAGACAAATTGAAAATTGTATATTCAGTCGCTGCTCTGCTCCCACTGATCGCTACTACTCAGAAATTTAAACTATATTTTTAATTTTTTTCAAGAGAAAATAATCTAGACATTCACATGAGCTATTCCTATTTTTAGATATTCGCAAATAATCTGAATGTTTTATGAACAGAATGTAGGTTAAAATAATGACCTGCCAACCAGATTCAATTTATAAGTTGCTAATTCATAACCTCTGAGTAATATGCATCTGTCAGTTTGTTATATCTTTTGCATACCACAGAATTATGGAACTATTTAAATCATATATAATTTTTATGTACATAAGGAAAATAGTCATAATTTTTATGTGTATAAGGAAAATAATCACATTTTATTATATAATTTTATGTGTATAAGGAAAATAATCATAATTCATTTATTGAACATTACTTATCAGGCATATGTTGAGCACTCAAATCCATAATATTTTATTTACTCTTTAGGAAGGTATACATGCTTATCTCCTATTTTCAGACCACAAAATGGAGGTCTTTATATAGGTTAAGTGGCTTGCACAAAGTCAAAAATGAGTGAGTAGAAGAGACAGGATAGAAGATGTGCTTGACATTGTCTGAAAGCTTAAACACTAATGTTTTGTTGCATAATTGCTCTCTTCCATAAGTTGGAGTATACATAATGCATTTCCAATTAATAGCTCTTTAGTTTATGTGGTAAAATAGAAAATTGTTGAGAGCAGGAACTATGCTGGTTATATTTCCCCATACCCTAAAATGGCCTTTATCATGGAAAATTTTAGCAAATGTTAATTCAGCCAATTGATTTTTTTAATACGTCCTCATTTATTTATTCTTGTACTACTATAGGAAAGAATCCATAAAACTGAGCATATTATTGCCTACCAGTAGATAAAATCTAATATTAAAGTAATAGAGGGTGGCAGATTATGTTTGATTCTTCCTGAAAATATTCTTAAATGTGAAGTAAGTTGAAGTCATTTTATCACTAAGTAGTCACTGCAGGCCTTCCTCTTTTCATTTTTCATTCATTTCATTACAATAACTCTGTGGTTGGTTTACATTGTCTTGTGATCAAACTTGAAAATTAACTCTTGGTCAAGTTTGCATGACATTGCATCATTTAGGCCACTTTCTGTCCCAAATATTAGGAAACCTAACCCAAGTTATCATTAAAAAGAAGAGTATGTTTATTTCTAATTGATACACGGCATTTGTACAGACGTACAGAATACAGAGCAGCATTTCAACACATGCATACAAAGTATGATGATTAGATCAGGGTCATTGGCATATCTGTTATCTCAGGCATTTATCATTTCTTTGCCCAACCCAAATTATATAAATTCTGAAAGAATATACTGTGTCTCAGAATAGTTATGTCAAGACTTCGTGCTGGTTTCATGTATGGCTTCAACAATGGCCCCAGGATTCTGTTCTCTGCATCACTCAACTTAGCCTCAACTTAGTGGACAGTGAGAGGGAGAGAGACAGAGAGAAAGGTCTTTCTCTGCTATTGGTTCACCCTCCAATGGCCGCCGCGCTGCTGCCGGCGCACCGCACTGATCTGATGGCAGGAGCCAGGTGCTTCTCCTAGTCTCCCATGGGGTGCAGGGCCCAAGCACTTGGGCCATCCTCCACTGCACTCCCAGGCCACAGCAGAGAGCTGGCCTGGAAGAGGGGCAACGGGGACAGAATCCGGCGCCCCGACCGGGACTAGAACCAGGTGTGCCGGCGCCGCAAGGTGGAGGATTAGCCTGTTGTTTTTTTTTTTTTTTTTTTTTTTTTTTTTAACAGGCAGAGTGGACAGAGAGAGAGAGAGAGAGAGAGAGAAAGG
Source organism: Sylvilagus floridanus (assembly GCA_949820135.1). Taxonomy (NCBI): domain Eukaryota; kingdom Metazoa; phylum Chordata; class Mammalia; order Lagomorpha; family Leporidae; genus Sylvilagus; species Sylvilagus floridanus. The sequence continues at coordinate 59,167,359 of OX463235.1, forward strand.
TCTTCCTTTTTGCCGTTGGTTCACCCTCCAATGGCCACCGCGGCCGGCGCGCTGCGGCCAGCGCACCACGCTCATCCAATGGCAGGAGCCAGGTGCTCCGGATTAGCCTGTTTACTTTATTCTTAGGTGGCATGTGCTCCTTAGTCACAAGATGGCTACAGCAGCTCCACATTTTTATCAATTTGTCCTGAAGTCCAGCTGAAAAGAGAGAAATTCTTCTTCCCTGGGCTTTAACAGTTTCATAGGTATAGGCTCTCATTCAGTGCCTTCAGTTATGTTGAAATTCCATCTGTGATGGGCCGGCACTGTAGCATGGAAAGTTAAGCCTCTGCCCGCAGTGTTAGCATCCCATATAGGCTCAGGTTCAAGTCCTAGCTGCTGCATTTCTGATCCAGCTCCCTGCTAATATGCCTGGGAAAGCAGCAAAAGATATTGTAAGTACTTGGGCTCCTGCACCCATGTGGGAGACCTGGAAGAAACTCCTGGCTTCTGGCTTCATCTTGGGCCAGTCTTGATCATTACAACATTTGGGGAGTAAAGCAGCAGAAGAAAGATCTCTCTCTCTCTCCTTCTCTCTCTGTTTCTCTGCCTTTCAAACAAATAATCTTTTTTTTTAACAAAAGAAATCCCATCTTTGAACCACTTTTGCCAGTGAGATTTAAACTGTTGATAAGCTTATATCAGAAATTCTAAGTCTTGGATTCACATTCAAATCTCCCAAGGAGCTTGAAAAAACAAAACAAAACAAAACAACAACCTGCATGCTGCTCTTTACCTTAGAGAAATTAAGTCAAATTATATAAGAGTCAGAAATTAAATTTTTTATAAGCTCAATCTGTGATTTCAGTGTGAATTCTTGTCTGACAAACACCATTTCACATCATTTAGGACTCTACCCTGGAGTTGTGTCCAGTTTATTTCAAACACACGAGCTGAGCCTGGGTAAAGGATGATTCTGAAAATAAAATTTGGGCAATGCTTTACCAGAAGGCATTTGATGGATGCTGAAATTAAAACGCAATTGGGTTCCAATATACTGAACCAGACAAATGTGGACTCCCTCTTCTTCCTATTATGCTCCCTTTTTTCTTTCCAATTTGGGTAGGAAGTTAAAAGTGAGACACCCATGGGCTTCCACTATCATTAGGCCTGGCGTGTTAAACAGCCTGAGGGTTGGTGCTTGAAACCTGAGAACATTTGAGTAGTCACGCTTCTTCCAAGATGTTATTGTCTGTACACTGACTGCCGGTGGGTGCAGCAAGACCCTTTTCAGAGATGGCTCTTGGAAGCATGTCCCTCTGCTGCAGAGTTACCTGTTCGTGACTTCCATCCACAGTCCTCACATCATTCCAGTGTTCTCTAGAGATTTGATTCTTCTCACAAATAACAGACATATTCTCCTGAAGAAAAATGCATCCCTAGCTTCATAAAAATGTAAATTTAGATTTTAAACCTCTAGTTTCATAGACTAGACTCATTCTCTGGGAATAAACTATGTCAGAGCAATATAAAACATACAGAAAGAATAATCTGAACCTTAAAATAATACCCAGACACCTGCCTGCATCTTCTAGCTAACAGAGACTCTTGCCAAGGTCCACGCTGTAGGGCCTCGGAAGCTCTGAAATGCTTGCATCTCCCAGGACCTACTTTGTCATCCTTTCCGGGCTGTAGCACCTGTGGACCAGGTAAAAGAATCCCTCCACAGTGTGAAGAGTGAAATGTATCGTACTTGAAAGCCCACCTGGGTCTGACCTTCTGGCTTTTCCGTCTCTGGCTTCTCTGATGTTCTATGCCTCGGCATCTATTCAATTTACCATGTCTTCTAAAAAGATTTTCAGTGTTGTAGCACTTGAAATAACTGATTATAAACTAACATCTGTGATACAGCAGGCACTGAACTAGTCCATATAGTAAATAATGTCATTATAGCTATCTGAGTTGAGTGCATTCTAATCCACATTTAGAGATAAAAACTTGTGATACAGAAAAATAACTTTTTGATTTTAGACAGAAAGGAAGTTGAAAATCAGGTTTAGAACTGGGGGCTTTTGGTGCTACCAAGTCTGAAGTGTTAACCTATCCAGAAATCTAAGTTACTTTCTACAAGGACGGTCAGTGTCTGAGGTTTTGAACTGGAGAGCCATACCTTGTTTAGTGCTGAGTACCATGGACCTGTCCAGTCCTCGGTGCAGACTGGGTGTACCTTTTAAAGCAGGTGGTTGAAAGATCACCAGGTCGGGTAGTGAGGTTTGTTTTGGCTAAGGAATGATGTTTTAGTCTCCTTCCCTTTTCCCTGATACTCAAAACTGATATCTCGTTGACCAGCAAAGTCTGTTATCACCAAAGAAATAGAAGAGCCCATGTTTCTCTGGCAAGTTGGGGGAACTAGAGCATTTCCTTTAACTTGCTGTCAGGCCAAGAGTGTTACAAAGAACTTCCCAAACTTTAGCACCACTTCTTTCTTGCCTGTTTCATCTGATGTTGCTGCTGGACCTCAGTGCTAAATCAGCACTTACAAGAAAACAGATAGCTTGAGCACACATGTAGAAAATAGACCAATCTAAAAATCAATGACTGGGATGTTCTGTTGTAAATATGGAGAGAGAAGAACAAATGAAATTTGCAATAAGTGCTAGAAGGAAGCAAAGTAAGAATAGAAATCAACAAAATAGAATGACATAGCAAACTGGAAATAACTAAATCAACATATGGAACTTTGAAATTGTATCAGTATTCCTATGGTTAGACTAATGAAGCACACACACACAAATTGACAGTATCACAATGAAGAGAAGATGTTATTGCAGATTCTAGAGTCATTAACAGCATTGTAAGTGGAGTTGTTCCACTTCTGGGATGCTTATATGAGAGGTTCTGTGGATCTTCCCCCTGCTAAATAACTGCAGCTGGTGGGCATTATTAAAAATAATGAAAACATTGTCCAGAAATTGTACTATGAACATACTACAACTAAAGAAGAATTTACCCACAGAAATCTACCAAATCTTAGTGAAGAACGGTGAGCCAGTATTTCTGGAACTCTCTCCTATTTTTCATTCATCATGCAGCACCCTCTAAATGGGCATAGCAAAATGGCAAACTTCCCTCTTCCTACAGTTCTCTGTCAAACAAGATAACTACCTTACTGCATGAGCATATCTCCATAATTTTGTATCACCAGTCAATTGCAAGTTGCAGAGACTAAATTCCTGACAAGTGTCTCACAAATCAGAGAATCTCTTTTCACACCCAATCCCAACTTATACCCATTCCTCTCTCACAAGTGCTCTGAGCTGAGAATGTGATGGCCTTTATGCATCTTTGCTTAGCTTGCTTGTAAGATGGAGAGTATAGGCTGCTTGAGGCAGGACAAGACGTTCAGAAGCTACTGACTCTGCACACTGCGTTGCTCATGAAGTAGGGGTATCCTTTTAAGAGCAGCAGACCACTGGTTTGGCTCACAGCTTTGAAACTGTGCCTCAGACATTTTGCTCAAGAAGAGTTGAAATCCTTCAGGGAAGAGACATCAAAAAGCTCTCCCAAAAGATTCTGGCGTCACTTGAAAAAGAATGTGGTTAAGCTGAAACTAAGGTTATTCTTGAACAACGGGAATTTTGCTGATAAATAATGAAATATAGGCCTACAGAAAAAAGCCTTGACAAATCTGAAGCTAGGCTATTAGTGAATAGGCACTCTGAAGAATGGAAACCCAAAAGATTGAAGGAAAATAGAGCCCCTGGGAGCATGAGATGACATTTATGTAACAAACATATACATTACGAGAAAACCTGAAGGAAAGGAGAGAGTAGAAGTGGAAAAGTGATCCAAAGAAGTAATTGGAAAAAGTTTACAATTTTTATGAAAAACATGAATCTACTCTAAAAAACCCAGTTAATTCCACATAGGACAAGTGTAAAAGGATTGACAAGACGCATCACTACTCTGTTCAAAGACAAAGGGGAAACTCTTCAATGCAGCAAGAGCAAAATGACTGGTTGCTTATAAGAGATTTGGTTAACGTTCATGGCTGACTGCTCATCAAAAATAACAGAGGCCAGAAGGAAGGAAAAAGCTATATTCAAAATACAGAAAAAAACTCAACAAAACAACCTTGTGTACAACAAAATCATCATTCAAAACACAGGAAATATAAAGACAATTCCAGATAAACAGATAAATCTGTGAATTCATTACTAGCAGCATTGTTTTACCAGAAGTTAGAAAATATTTTTCAGACTGAAGTGAAAGGACACTAGATAGTTACTAAAATGTATAGGAAAAACAAACAAAAAAGACTAAAGAAAAATAGGAGAGTAATTTTATCATTAAAAGACAGTATAAATTTATTTCTCCTCTTAAATAATTTATAAAGCAATTATGTAATACAATATTTATTGAACCAATTACCACTTGAAATGTAACAACTCAACAATGATAGCAAGCTAGTAATAGCAGAGCTATTATTATGATAATTATTAATAGCACAAATATCTATTAGTGGAAGCAAGCTGTAATTGAGTAATGACACTGTATAGTAACTTGAGTTCAAAGGAACAAATTACAGGAACAAGCAACCGTATAAAAGGAGGCTAATATAACAAGTTGTATAACAATATACTTGCTGTTTCTTTTTTTTTTTTTTTTTTTTTTTACAGGCAGAGTGGACAGTGAGAGAGAGAGACAGAGAGAAAGGTCTTCCTTTGCCGTTGGTTCACCCTCCAATGGCCGCCACGGTCGGCGCGCTGCGGCCGGCGCATCGCGCTCGTCCGATGGCAGGAGCCAGGAGCCAGGTGCTTTTCCTGGTCTCCCCATGGGGTGCAGGGCCCAAGCACCTGGGCCATCCTCCACTGCACTCCTGGGCCACAGCAGAGGGCTGGCCTGGAAGAGGGGCAACCGGGACAGAATCCGGTGCCCCGACCGGGACTAGAACCCGGTGTGCCGGCGCCGCAAGGCGGAGGATTAGCCTGTTGAGCCACGGCGCCGGCCTACTTGCTGTTTCTTTTATCAGATTCTTTAATTGCTTAAAATTATATTTTGTATAAGAATGTATTGTTTCATTTGTATGTAAATATAATATACTCATATATAACAAATAGTATAAAATTGGTTAAAATGGAATAGAATTCTTGTGATATTTCTAATTATAATTGTGATTAATTTATTATAAATATGAAGTAGCTTCTGATAAATTGCATGGTATGCCCCAAAGCAAACACTCAAAAAAATTTAAAATAATAAAAAAGTAAAATGCTACACCAGGAATGTTTTTATTTAATGCAAAAGCAGGCAGTGAAGAAATAGGTTAAAATGAGAGAGAGAAAACAAATTGCAGACAGAAAAGCAACTACATTAATAATGACATTAAATATGAATGGATTAAATAATCTTTCTTATAGAAAAATTACATGTCTTGTTAGGAAAACATTTCAAAGATTTAAGTGTATACTGTCTATGAGAGACACATTTTTGTGTTTAAGATACAAGTAAGATGAAGGTAACTGTAGAAAAAGACATAGTGTGCAAGCAGCAGATATAAATTTGAGCCACTTATACCACTATAAGCTAAAACTGCTTATAAAAATATTACTAGAGATAAAAGGGGATATTTTACTACAACAGTTAATTCATTAGGAAGACATATCAATTGAAGCAAATATGCATCAAAAACAGCCCTCAAAAAACAAGAAAAGTAAAAAATTGCAGAATTGAGGAAGGAAATAGATAATATTAATAGCAAAATTTAGAGACTTAAGTACACAGTTTAAAATAATGGATAGGAAAAACCAAACAGACTATCAATAAGGAAATGGAAGATTTGAATAACACTAAAAAACATCTTACCTAAGAGATATCCATTCCAAATAACTTCAGAAAATGATGTACATGGAACATTCTAGATAATACCTCATTTTCTATGCAATAAACATTGTTCAATGTATTTAAAAGAATTGAAATCATATAGAGTATGTTCTCCAATCACAATGAAGTAAAATTAGAACTCTCATAAAAAAGTGAGACATTTGCCAATGATGGTATTAAACAATATAGTAAATAACGAATCGATCAAAGACAAAATCACAAGGGAAATCAGAAAGTATTTTTATGTGTTTATAAGAAATTACAACATAAAAATACATAGAAATCAATGAAAGTAGTGCTTAGATGGAAATCTATAGCTATATTACATAAAACCCCCAGTAAGATCTCAAATCAGTAATCACATTTTCCACCATTTATGCACTCAAAAAAGAAGAAACAAAACATAATGCAAACTGAGGCAGGAAATAGTAGAGATGTGCATGGAAATTAATGAAGTGGTTTGTAAAAATACAGAGATGGCAAGAAAGCCAAGAATTTACAATAAATAAATATATTTCTGATAAGCTCATTGTAATCTGAAAACATAGTAAGTCAAAGATGCATTTGGCATGGAACTGGGTAGCTCCTTGGGACACCTGCATCCCATATTAGAATGCCTATGTTTGAGTCCCAGCTCCGCCTTCCACTCCAGCTTTTTGCTTATGTACATTCAGGGAGGCAGAAGATAATAACTAAGCAACTGGGTCCTTGCCACTCATCTGGGAGAACTCAGTTGGAATCTTGGCTCCTGGAGTTTACCTGGCACAGCCCTAGTTGCTGCCTTTTTAAATAAAATAAGTAAGTAACTACATCAAAATGCTTTCAATACACTTCATCTGCCAAACATTAAAACTTAGCAACACAGTACATTCTACATTATTGGTTGTTTATCTTCATGATTGTTTAGCTTACTGGGAGGCATGGCTGACTGCCACTGCTCAGCATTCTGGAGTGAAACATACTATGTAGTGCAGCCTGTGAAAAAAATAAAAGCTTAGAATTTGAAGTACAATTTGTACTGATTGCATTTCACTTTTACACCACCCCAAAGTTAAAAAGAAAGTCATAAACAGAAACATTGTAAATCAGGACTATTTATATGTAAGTATTTACAATGTTAATTGTATGCCAGGGGCCAGAACTGTTATGGAGTGGTAACGCCAATACCTGTATCACTGCCACCCCATATTGGAGCACTGGTTCCAATCCCAATTGTTCCATTTCCAATCCCTGCTAATGTGCCTAGTGGGGGCCAGTGCTATGGCCCAGTAGGTGAACTCCCTGGCCTGCAGCACCAACATCCCATAGGGGCGTGGTTTGGAGTCCCGGCTGTTGCACTTCCCATCAGCTCTCTGCTAAAGGCCTGGGAAAGCAGTGGAAAATGGCCCAAGTGCTTGGACCTTTGCCCCAGTGTGGGAGACCTGGAAGAAGCTCCTGGCTCCTGGCTTCAGATAGGCCAGCTCCAGGCATTGGGGCCATGTGGGGAGAGAACCAGCGAATGGAAGATCTTTCTCTCTGTCTTCCTCTCTCTGTCTGTAACTCTACCTCTCCAGTAAATAAATGAAATCTTAAAAAAAATGTGCCAAGGAAAGCAGCAGAAGATAGTCCAGTACTTGTGCCCCTTCCATTCATATAGGAGATCCAGGTGGACTTCCAGACTGCTGACTTTGGTCCACCCCCGCTGTTGTAGCAGTTTAGGGAGGGAACCAGGAGACGGAAGCTCATTTTCTCCATCTCTCTCTCTCTCTTTGTTGCTCTTCCTTTCAAATAAATAAAATAAATCTTAAAAAAAAATTGTATCCCAAAAAATCAGAATCAGATAGACACACACATAGAAAGACAATATGTATTAGAAGTGATTGAAAAAGAAATAGGTCTACTCTACTTGTCTGCTCAGGCTGCAATAGCAAAATACCACAGATTGTGTGGTTTAGAAAAACCAGAAATTAATTTTATAACAGTTATAGAGACTAGAAGTCTCAGGAAAGGGTGCTGGCAACCTTGCTATAGGGCGAGAATGCTCTTCCTGGATTTCGGAGAGCTTTGTTCCTTACTGTGCCCTGACAGCTTTGGTGTCTCTACTTATAATGGCACCAGTCCTGTTGGATGAAGGCACCAACTTTATGACCTAGTGTGACATTAATTGCTTTATAAAGGACTCTACCCCTGAATTCAGTTACTCTAAGGTTTAGGGTGGAATTTGGTGGTGATGGGAGATACAACCCACTTCATAACCTCTAAAAAGTAAAGAAGATTTAATTAGTTTCCTGAAATCTAACTGCCAAGAAAATCTCAGGCCCAGCTAAATTCATCGGTGAATTTTACCAAAAGTTGTGGAATAGCAATTCTTCATACATTCTTTAAATAAATATAAGAAACAGTTCAAAATAATTCTGTGAGATCAGTTTTACCCTAATACCAAAACTAGAGACAGATATCGAATAAAAAATCATAACCTTATTTTGCTTATGAATATTTCAATATCCTCCACAAAATACTAGTAAACCATCTTCAGCAACATATACAAAGAATTATACACTATGGCCCAGTTAAATTTACCCCAGAAATACAAGGGTCTTTAACATCTGAAATACAAGTAATGCAATACATCCATATTGACAGAATATTAAAAATGAATACATAAATAAATGATCAACTCAACACATATAGAAAAATTATTTGACAAAATTCAACATCCTTTCATGGAAAATAATCCAACAGACAAGGCTTGGAGAAATCCTACTCAATAAAAGGCATCAATGAAAAATCCCCAGTTAAGATCATATTTAATGGTGAAATGTTTGTTTCCTGATATCAAGAACAAGACAATGATGACTACCCTCTACACTTTCTATTTTGTGCTGAATATTCAAAAAAAATTAGGCAATATATGTAAAAAAGCATCAGATCACAAAAGAAATACACAACCTCAATTTGCATATAATACCATTTTTGTGTATAGAAAATCACAAGGAAACTACTAAAAATTTTGCTAAAGTTGTTAAGTTTAGTATGGTTGAAGGAGAAACGATCAATATACATAAGTAATTTTTTTCTATATATTGTCACAAACAACCCAAAAATAGAAATCGAGAAAGCAATTACATTTATAGCATCAAAAATAATTAATACATAGTAATAAATTTAATATAAAATATAAATACTTATATCCTAAAAACTACAAAACAATGAAACTACTGTCACTAAACAGTGACAGAAGTTAAAGAAGATCTAAATAAAGTTTTAAAATCTAATGTTTATTGACCAGAAATCTTGAACTGCTTAAAATGAAAACACTTTCCAAGTTGATTTTAAGATTCAATGTGGGGGCTGGCTGTGTGGCACAGTAGGTTAATCCTTTGCCTGAAGCGCCAGCATCCCATATGGGTGCAAGTTCTAGTCCCCGCTGCCTCTCTTCCAATCCAGCTCTCTCCTATCACCTGGGAAAGTAGAGAATGGCCCAAGTCCTGGGCCCCTGCACCCGCATGGGAGACCAGGAGGAGGCTCCTGGCTCCTGGCTTCGGATCCCACAGCTCCTGCCTGTAGCGGCCATCTGGGGAATGAACCAACAGAAGGAAGACCTTTCTGTCTCTACCTCTTGCTGTCTTAACTCTACCTCTCAAATAAATAAATAAAATCTTTAAAAAAATGATTCAATATGATCTTTATCAGAATCTCAGCTGCCTTGTTAGTAGAAAATAATATACTAATCAAAAATACCTATGAAAATTCAGGAGGCTTAGAAAAGCAAAAAAGTCTTGATAAGAAAGAAAGGAAAATTCACTTTTCTGGTTTCAGCTACAAAGTTACAATAACCAAGATAGCGTAGTACTCATATGGATTTATATGTAGGTTGATGTAATACAATTGATAGTTTAGAGATAACGTGCCTCTATGACCATTCATCTATGGTCAATGGATTTTCAACAAGACAATACATAGGAAAAATAATAGTCTTTTCAGTAAATAGTGCTAGTAGAATTGAATTTTGTCATGCAAATGAATGAATTTGGACTACATACTGTACAGAAAATTCACTAAAATTAGATTAATTTGACTATGTAAATATAGCACTAAAATATTTAAGATAAAACTTGGGCATAAATCTTTAAGACCTACACTAGGCAATACTCTTTTAGTTATGACAACAAAAGTATAAGCAACAACACAAGATAGTAGACAAATCTGACTTCAACAAAGTTAAGAACCTCTGAGCTACATAGGTTACCAATAAGAAAGTAAGCAACCCACAGAAAGGGTTAAACAATTGAAAATTATATAAATATAAAGAGTATAAAGAGAATTTATAAAGAACAATTATAAATCAAAAATAAAAAGTCAACTAACAATTAAAATGGGGAATGTATATGAAATTATATGACCACAAAGAAGATATACATTTGTTCAATAAACAAATGAACAATTTGCACAATATTATTAGCCATAGTGAGATATTACTTCATACCTATTAGGATGGTTAAAATAGATAATAGGAAGTACCAGCAAGAATCTGTAGGAATTAATGCCCTCATACTTTTCTGGAACAAGTAGGTACATCTACTTTGTAAAATAGTCTGGCTGCTTCCTAAAAGGGTTACCTGTGAAGTTACAATATGATCCAACAACTCCATTCCTATGTCTATACACTAGAAGATTGAAAATATATGTTCACACAAATGCTAGTACAAGATTGATTATAACTCCATTTATCACAATAGCCATAAGGATATAAAGCCCAAATAGGCATCAGTTGAGAGATGGATAAATAAAAATGGTATAGTTATACTTTGGAATATTTAATCAACAATTCAAAATGAAGTTATGGGGCAAGAGTTTGCTGCATGGTTCAGATCTACTTAAGTGGCCTGTATTATATATGGGAGTGCTCTGCTTATGATCCAGCTTCCTGTTATTAGAATGCCTTAAGTGATGAATCAGGTACTTTGGTCCTTGCCATCCCAGTGTGAGAGTCAGATTGAGTTCTGGGTTCCTGGTTTAGGCCTGACCCAGTCTAAGCTGTTGATCTCTTTCTCTTTCTCCTTGCCCCCCCCACAACCTTGCCTTTAAGTAAAGTGAAAATTAAAAAAAAAATAAATGAAACTCGAATATATGGTACAACATATATGAAGTCTGAAAACATTATGATTAGTGAAAAAACAAAATTACAAAGGACCACATATTGCATGATTTCAATTATATTAAAAGTCCAGGATGGGCAAATACATCAAAAAAGTAAATTAGTGGCTGCCTAGGATTGGGATTTGGAGGAAGATGAAAGGAAGGACTCATGACTATTGGGATTTTGGGGGGAACAAGGTGGAGGAAAATGTTCTAGAACTAATTTTGACCCTGGTTGCAAAGCTTTGTGAATGTAGCTTTTTGAAAAGCAAACAAGCAATTGTATATATAAATGGATGGGTTTTGTAATAAGGAAAGTGTACCTCAATAAAACTGTTATTTAAATCTGTGAATATTATTTAAAAAAAGCTAAACCCATAAATTTGACAACATAGTGTAAATGTAAAAAAAATCCATAAGAGACACAAATAATCTAAAGTAGTATAGGAAGAAAATAAAATATAGTAAATATATTGAATTAATAACTTATTGACTTCTAAAAAGACTATAGGTCAAGATGGTTTTACTGTTCAATCCTATCAGATAAGGTGAAATGATATGAATACTACAGTTACTCTTTCTGAGTATAGAAGAACAATAAACATTTCTGGAAACAGTTTGATGAGACCAAGTTTATCCTGAGAGGAAACTAGTTGTAAATAAGTTATCATTTTACTCATAATATAAGCAAAAAATGGCTATGATAGTATTAGAAAATCAAATCCAAGATATGAAATATTGATAATATATAATTTATAGCAAGAATGAAAGGTTACTTTAACATTTGAGCAAAAATCAATTTAATTTACCAATTTACCAGAACAATGAAGACAAACCATACAATTACCTCAACATATGTTGAAATAGTATCCAACAGAAGTCAACATAGCTTCATTATATAAACTATATGAACAAAGAATAGGGAAAGACACACTAAAATTGATAAAGGGTATTTATGAAAATCCTGCAGCCAGCATCATGCTTTAAAATGAAACATTGAATGCAATACACTTAAGATTAAGGATAATGCAAAGTCATGTATTCTCAGCACTGGTGGTCCTAACCAGCATACGGAAGGAAAATAAATTAAAGATTTACAAATTAGAGAGAATTAAAGTTGCCTCAATTCACAAATGATATGCCAAAGAATTAATAAATAAAACCTACTGGACTAAGAAGTGAATGGAGCAAAGTCACATGACACAACTTTTATAATCTTCAATTTTTTCTATGTATCCACAAGAAAATGGAAAATAAAAATACAAAAAATAGTATCTAAAATCACACCAAAACATTGAATACTTAGATATAAATAGAGAAAAAGGTTATATGGTCTATTGACTGAAAACGACAACTGAAACTAATATTCCTGTGAGAAACTTGATAAACCTAAGTAAGTGGAGATATATGTCATAGTCATGGTTCAGATGACTTACTATTGCTAAAGTGTCAGTTCTGTCAAAATTTATCTACAGATTCAACACAATCCCTGTCAAAATCTGAGCAGGATTTAAGAAATAGAAAAAAAAGATAGTAATATTTTAAGAAAGTGGAACAAATTTAAAATATACAAACTAATTTTGAAAAGAACAAGGAGGGACTACACTACATGGTTTCAATATTACTATATATGTAAAGATGATGTTGTGTTCATATTTATATAGATGTACATATATACTTACATAGATCAGTTGAACAGAACAGTGCAATCAGAATGATATGTGTGTCTCTTCAGTTGGACTTACTAAAAGTATCAAGGGAATTTGAGGTGTGAGAAAGAGATATTGTCACAAAATGAAACAGGAAAAAATAGATGCCCAAATTTAGGGAAAAAAAGAACTTTGATCCTTGCACTGTATGTAAAATTTTATCCATTATAATATTACTACACTAAAACCATACAATATAAAGAAATTTTAGGAGAAAATCTTCGTAAGAATCATAGTTTTCCCAAATACTTCCTATAAAGCAAAAATTTTAAAAGGAAAAACGCATTAGCTATGAAACTTAAGATTTTATATTTTATAAAATGTTTAAAAATTATCCTAGGAGATCCAAGATAACTGAATAGAGTGTAGCCATGCTGACTCCAGCTTCCTGGGGATCCAGAAAGAACAAAAAGGACCATGTTTCCATGGATCTGACTGATGGAAATTCTCAGCAGAGAAGTGACAAAACAACAAAGATTGCATGGGACACGAGGTGTGAGGACACAGATGCTGCTGTGGCTGGGCCATGTGGCATAGCCAGCTGCAGGCTGGGTGGCATCAGGCAAGGTAGGAAGAAATTGCCATACTCCTGACTGCCCATGGCTTTAGCTGAGAGAATATTCCACAGTCACTCACTCGGACTGTTACTACAACCTGGGGCACTGAGTGGGGTGAGTGCCAGATTGTCTTCAGGAAGGGAAGCCACAATTCCTCCCTCCCCTCCTGCACTCCCACAGAGTGCTGAACCTTGTGGACTCACATGGTGGATCTCTGTACTGCTACTACCAGAAGCCAACAGAGCCAAAGTCAGTGCAAGTTGGAGAGGAGACAACAAAACTCCTGTATCCTGAAACTGAAGGAACTTGGGCATTTGCCCTGGAGCTGTGATCACCCACCCTGTGTGATTCAGAGGAGTCCCCCCTAGCTTCTGAGGCTTGTACCATCAGCAGCCCATAAAAACTACCAACACCCTGTGAGATCGGGATAATGACCCCATTGTATCCTATGATATCAGTGCCGGCGCCGTGGCTCACTAGGCTAATTCTCTGCCTGTGGCACCAGCACTCCAGGTTCTAGTCCCTGTTGGGGCACTGGATTCTGTCCCGGTTGCCCCTCTTCCAGTCCAGCTCTCTGCTGTGGCCCAGGAGTGCAGTGGAGGATGGCCCAGGTCCTTGGGCCCTGCACCACATGGGAGACCAGGAGGAGGCACTTGGCTCCTGGCTTCAGATCAGCACAGTGCGCCATCTTAATCCTCTGACTGTAGAGGCCACTTTGGGGGTGAACCAATGGAAAAAGGAAGACCTTTCTCTTTCTCACTGTCTAACTCTGCCTGTCAAAAAAAAAAAAAAAAAAAAAGGCTGTAACAACCAGTTCTAATTTCCTCAGTGCAGTGGAATCTATCCAGTGGATCTAAGGAAGAACCCAACTGCCCAACTGCCCTCCACATTCCTGAACTCATACCTGCCAAAGCAAAATTCCCTGTACAACTTACAGTCACCCTGCAGGCCTGAAGGACTGGAGCAGCGTTCAGTTCATATCCCCTAGTCCTAGGACAAGGCATTATAGGCCACAACATCAGCTGCACTCTCCTAGCAGGAGTTGAGGAAGGGCCCATCCACATCATATAATCCTAGAGCCACAGCATTTGGTATCACAAGCCCTAGCATCTCTCAGGCTCGCCATTGGGTCAAGGGGACAGCCACCTTTGTCTCCCTCAGCACCAAGAACAGGGCCCTGTCTGTTACAATAAGGGTGACTATCACCAATCTCTCTGTGGGTAGAAGATATGTACCCTAGAAAACCCATTTCATCCCAAAGCCACACTTATATCCCTACTAACTCGAGCAGCCTAGCCTACTTTGTCACTTATGGATATAACTAACTGATTATAACAAAAGAAATCACTTAGGTTGTATATTTCTGGCTTACCTAGAACCAAAGCCAAAGCATCAAGCCAAGTGATACCCTGCATGCCTTCTAAACCATAAGCTCTTATGAAATAAAACCTACTTCATGAAGAAGAAGGGACTATTAGAACAGATGCACAGATACTAGTATAGGAATACCGGAGCTCTGAAGAAGCCAGGTGGCAGGACGCCTGCAAAAGAACACAACAATTCTCTAGAATTAGATCCTGAACTGGAGGAAATCCATGAAATCCGAAAATAGCATTCAAAATGATTGTTGAGAAACTCAATGTAATACAAGAGAATACACATAGATCAAAGAAAAGAGGAAGTCAAATAGTGACATGAATGAAAATATTACTAAAGGGATAGAAACATTAAGAAGAATCAGCTAGAAATTTCAGAGGTGAAATATACAACCAGCAAAATTAAAAATGTGATTGAGAACTTTAACAGCAGAATAGAACACGTGGAGAAAAGAATTTCTGAACTCAAGGACATTTTTGAAATAGCCCAGTCAGACAAATATGAAGGGAAAATAATTAAAAAGAATGAAGAAAGTCTACATGAAATATGGGATATTAGTAAATGACCAAATATGTTATAGGTATTCCTGAAGAAGAAGAGAAGAAAAAAGATGTTGAAAAAATGAAAAAATATTTGAAAATTTCCCAATTCTTAAAAGGGGATGTACCTCCAGACATAAGAAGCTCTAAGGAAGGCTGGTGCCGTGTGCAGTGGGTTAAGTTGCTGCCTGCAATGCCAGAATGCTTTATGGATGCCAGTTAGTGTCCTGGCTGCTCCACTTCTGATCCAGCTTCCTGCTAATATGCCTGGGAAAGCAGCAGATAGTGGCCTAAGTGTTTGGGCCCCTGCACCCATTTGGGAGACTTAGAAGAAGCCTGGCTTCGGGCTTTGGCCTGGCACAGCCCCAGTTGTTGCAGCATTTGGGGAGTGAAGCAGTGGATGGAAGATCTCTCTGTCTCCCTCTCCTCCCTCCTCTCCTCTCTCCCTCTCTGTGTATTTCTGCCTTTCAAATAAATAATATAAATCTTAGAAGAAAAAGAAAAAAAAAGATCAAACAACCCCAAGCAGACTCAACCAGAAAATATCTTTTCCAAATTGTCTAAAGTTAAGAACAAGGAGAGAATCCCAATGACAGTAATAGAAAAGAGTCAAGTTACATATAAAGGAAAACAAACGATTCCATCAGCAGACTTCTCAGCAGAAACACTTCAGGCCAGAAGAGAGTGGGAATGATATATTTAACTTATAAGAAAAAAAATCTTCCAAACACGAATATTGTATCCATTGAAGCTATCTTTTAGAAATGAAGGAGAAATATGGTATTCTCCAGATAAATGAAAACTGAGAGAATTCACCACCACCAGACCAGCCTTACAAGAATTTCTGAAGGGAGTCGTGCATTAGAACTGAACACCATGAAAACACAGGACACCATAATTCACTTACAGAGTTGGTGTAATCAGTATCTAAGCAACAAAATGGCAGGTGTTAGTTTTAATTTTTCAATAGTGTACTTGTAGCATACAAAAAGCTACTTTTTTTTTTTTTTGGACGGGCAGAGTTAGACAGTGAGAGAGAGAGACAGAGAGAAAGGTCTTCCTTTTGCTGTTGGTTCACCCCCCAAAATGTAGTAGTGTTTCCCCTGGGTTTACCTTGAGCATCAGGGTCTCAGATCTTAAATTTATGACTTTGATCTACCCTGACTTGATTTTTGTATAAGGTGAAAGGTATGGATCTAATTCCATTTTTCTAGTTTCTGAGAGTTAATCAACAGATGTAATATCTCTCTCGCTTGCTCACTCTCACTCTTGCTCTCTTTCTCTGTATTTCTCTATGTAACTCTGACTTTCAAGTAAATAAATAAATCTTTGTAAAAAATAAATTGGCTATATGTACATAAATTGATTTCTGGTCTCTCTATTCCATTCCATTGATCTATGTGTTGGTTTTTAATTTAATTAGTATAGCTTTGTAGTGTGCTTTGAAGTCAGGTATTGTGGTGACTTCAGCTTGATTTTTTAAAATTTATTCATTTATTTGAAAGTCAGAGTTATAGTGAGAGAGAGACAGAGAACAAATCTTCCATCCACTGGTTCATTCCCCAGATGGCTGCAACAGCCAGGGTGGGGCCTAGCCAGGAGCCAGGAGCCAGGAGCCAGGAGCCAGGAGCCAGGAGCCAGGCTTTTTCCAGGTCTCCCATGTGGGTGGCAGGGACTCTAGTACTTGGATCATCTTCTGCTGCTTTTCTCAGGCCATTATCAGGGAGATGGATTGGAAGTGGAGCAGCTGGGACTTGAACCGGTGACCGTATGGGATGGTGATGTCGCAGGTGACAGCTTTGCCCACTAGGCCACATGCTGGTACCCAGTGTGATCATTTTGGATCACTTTGTGTGTCATGTGTGTAATAATACAGTTGTGTTTGTTGCTGGCTTGTTGTAAAGCAATAAAATCAACCTTTTTTGGGTCCTTTGTAAAAAAAAAAAAAAAACTGTCATCAAACTCACTGCCCTGGCAATCCCACTTCTGGGTTTATACACAAGAGACATATTGTATCAAAGAGATGCCTGGACCACCATGTTTATAGCAGCACTGATCACAATAGCCAATATTTGGAATAAAACAAAGTGTCCATCATCAGATGAATGGGTAAAGAAGATGTATGTATATACAATGGAATATTATTAAGCTATAAACAAGAATCAAAGTCTACCATTGGCATCAAAATGGATGCAATTGTAGGACATCAAGTTCAGTGAAATAAACCCAGAAGGACAAATACCTCATGTTCTTCCTTACATGTGGGAGCTAAAACAAAAAAAAAAATCAAAAAACATAAAAAAATGAAATGCCTTTGTGTATTAGCATTGATGAAAATACAGCCTTGTCAAATATTGTTTTATATCTTGTCAAACCAATGGTTAAGAATGTTATATTACGATAGTTTTAATGATTTGGGGTTACATTAAAATTTACTATATATGGGTAAAATGGTCATCTTTCCATTTGACTATAATTTATAATCCTATCTCTATTTCTGTTAAGCTAGTATCTTTTTGCTTTTTACCTTTTGAACCCTTTACTTGGTGGAGAATTAAGCCCTTGACAGTAATGTAAATTTAAAATATCTTATTTGAAAAACTAAAAAGAAAGAGAGAGGGAGGAAAAGAAGGAGGGATGGAGAGGAATGGAGAGAGGAAGGAAAAATCATTATACACTCACAATCATATCCATGAACTATATTGCATAGCTTAAAAACTAAAAATTAAAAAATTGAAAAAACAGCAAAAATGATCTGAGATTATCTAATATATGTGAGGGTACTAACCACTCTGAGGGATGTTATAAGCAGAAGGGAGCATACAAAGGGCCTTCTGTTGTGCTTTTGTTTATCTCTGTAGGCCTATGACATGTTTCAATAAAGATGAACACATCTGGAATTCCATTTCCCCATCATTCAGAATACTTATATGGTTTAATACTTGTAAACATAAAGTCTCCATTTATTTTGCTGTGTGTTTAGCATGGCTAGGGATAAAGAACTTGGAATTTTCATAGCCTCATTTACGAGGGCTGATTAATTGGAAGGAGAAGAGAAGCATTCTTCCTGATTCCATAACCATGGATACTGTTTGTTATTCATGTAATTAGTGAACTTTCCATTGTGGTTATGTCAAAAGCTGAAAGAGGTGCAGCAAGATATGTTAAAAAGCTAATATATTAGGCACTGTGCAATATGGTTTATATCTGTTGTCTGATAACATAATCTTAATGGAATCCTGCGGGTTAGGTAATATCCCTAACTTATATATAAGGAAGTTCAACTAGATCTACTCAGCTAGTACATGAATTACCCTGTATTTGGTCCCATGACACCTTTATTCAATGTTTCTTCATTATATCATGATCACGAAATTAGCTAATTGAACTTACTTAAGTTCATTCACGAATCAGTAATCAAGTAGATAATATAATCAAGCAGATATCACATGACAAACCTAGTATCAATGAACCTAAACAATTTCATTCTGAGAAAGTTTCAAGGTTATATAAGACACCTATTTTTAAAATAATTTTTAAAATTCATATAAGATAAACAAATTTCATATTTCTATATATACAGATTTTAAAGCATAGTGATACCTCCCACCCCCTCTCCCTCCTGCCCATGTTCCTGCCCTCCCTCCTCCTCCTTTCTTATTCCCTTTGATAAATCTTTGACCAATTGGAATCCCTGAAATACCTTGGATCACAAAATTAGTTAGCTAGGAGGGAGATTGAAAATACTTCAATATTTCAATTTGATTCTTTCCTGTTAGAGATCAGAGATCCTATATCCCAAAATATAAAACACCTTGCTCAAAGTCACGTTGGAAAAATAGAGGCTTAGTTCACTAAATCCTGAATTCTGTCTTCTTGAAGTTATTCCAGCTTTCTCCTATAATATGCTAGGTACAAATCAAACAAACAAACAAATCGAGGGAGGATGGGAGTGCACAGCAAATCAAAGGAAAACAAGCAGTCCTGGTGGCTTTCCTTACCACACACCAAGAACAGCAAGGATGTAATAGGAGTAGGCAGCAAGTCAGTCGGAGCCTGCAGTGTGGAGGAGGTGGGTGAACAAGAAAGCAAATATCATTAGCATCTGACATTGGATGGACAGCTTATTGATTTTCTTTTCACTTTAGTCACGATGCACGTAGGTAAATAGCAGATCATGTCATGGGAGCCAAACTGGAACCTGGCAACATCAGGAAGAAGCAAACCTTGAAGCAGAGGCTGCCACTTGCAGCAAACATCTCACGTCCATGGGTCTCTCATGAGCAGCTCTTTAGGTCAAAGGAGGTAACTTATGCTGGCATTCTGCCAAAGACTGCAAACTGCTACAGCTTCCTGCCCATACTCTATAGTTCTTCCTAGTATTCACAGTGACATGAAAGCAATGAGAAAGTGTGGTTATTTCCTTCCTGAGAAATATTGGAAGATCTATTTGCGCTAAAGAGGGACAGATGTGGATCTAAGCACAGATCCGTGGAGAATCTATGATGCTGTAGGTCGTTTCAAGGTCCTCAGACCCACAAGAGCCAGTACTTGCTAAGAGAAAACAGTTCTGGGTTCTGTAAGTTCAGAGGTCTTGACTTTTTATTAGCAAATATGCTAATAAATTGCAAACTAAAACTGCAACCCAAACATTGTGAGTGCCTCAAACCATCAAGCAAGAAAAATTGTCATGATCTTATCACCAGAAGAAGTTAAAGTTATTGTTATAAAGTATGGCAGGAAGGCATAAGTTTAAAATATAAATGATCCAAATGAGTAGCTTTGGGGGCAGCTTTGGTAGAAAATGAACAAATGCAGAAACCCCATCCAGAACAATCCTGATAACTAAGAATGGCAACGTGAGTCACGCACCAGGCAATTCACTTCTACTGGCAGAGGCCTTCTAGCAGGAACAGAATACAAAATATATGGCAAAGAAAATGAAAATGGTAAGCAATAGTTCAGGCCTAAAATTCAGCAGTGTTAGTGAGGATCACAAATAATATCACAGATTTCATATATTCCATCTATCTAGAAAAACCTGCTTGCCAGAATCACGGAGAAGCCACTCTGAGAAGGAACAAGATTCAAGTACATCCAAGGGCCATGAGGTAGGCTGCATTGCCTAGATCTGGTCCTTTCAAACCTGAAACACTCATTCTCTCAGCTGCTGCTTAGGCTGATCGGCAACAACAACTCAAAGCATGGTTTCTTCTCACAACAAAACAGGTGCACTTGTTGAGGAGAGCCATTTTGTCTAGAACACACCCATTCCCCGAGGTAGGCTTTACACAGTGAGGAGAGGGCAAGCGGGAAGAAGCCTCTGGAGAATCAGCTGATCACCTGGGTTATTACTGCACAGCAGCCATATTTCTTCCCAGGCACAATCCTGCTTCCTTTCCTCCCAAAAGGAGTTGATTCTGGAAGCACTTTGCACTGTGCCTCCTGTCCTCTCCCCAGAAAGCTAGCCTGGGATATCTTCATATTTTCTCTGTCCTGTGCCTTTCATTCTTTGCTGTGTACCTCCATACTATCATCTGGAATAATACACTCCTCATCACTGAGTATGTTTTATAGACAAATATGTAGGAATAGATTCTTTCAGACGTTAATCTTTTTTTTTCTTTTTTTGCTATTTATTTATCCTCATCTATTTGAAAAGCAGAATGAGGGTTTGGTGGGAAAAGAGAGAAAGAGGAGAGGGAGAGATCTTTCATCTGCTTGCCACTGGCCTGCTTTCACCCAACTCCTGGGGTCTGTGTGGCGACTTCACGCCTCCTGCCCCCACCACGCTCCTCCTCTCAGAACGAATCCACAGCAACACTAGAGAATGGTCCTTGCTCCTAAGGCAAGCCTTTTTGGATGTCAACATAGATCCCAGGGTGTTTATTAAAGCCTTCCTTTGTCATATTTGAACTCCAACTTCCATCTGTCCATAAATAAGTGATTACTAACATCACTGTGCAGGCCTTTCACTTCCTATATTATATTTTGTACCAGATTTCATGGAGTGAATGACTTGGGGTAATTTGTGTGAAGACTGAGAGACTTTGTTCTCCGTGATTCCCTCTCCTCCAAGGTTTTATCCATCATATTTCTGCTATCTGGGGTCCCAGATTTTTGATTCTGACTCTCAAAGGATGTTTAAGTCCTCTAAAACTTGGCTTATTTCTTGCACTGCTAACTGGAAAATGCCCTAAGAAAAAGTAGACTGATGTGTAATTAACATATTTTGTCTTTATCTGAAATACTGTGGCTACTCAGATACTGTTTGAGTGGATTGCCCTTCAATGCAAACTTACAAATCTATAAACTATATATGCATGTGTACATGTATTTACTGTGAGACAGTTGGACTAGTCCACATGTTCACAAGCTGGGTCTCTGCCTCTCTTGCTGGTTTCCTATTTTCATCTCCTACTTCCATGCACCCTACACTTTAGTCTTCTGAAATGTTTGTTATACTCTGAATACTTCTCTTTCTCATACCTTTGCAATTCCTTAGGATATTCCTTTTTTCTCACTATTTTTTTCTTATCCAGTTTGTCATACTTCTACCATCCATATTATTTATTTAATAGTACTTTCTTAAGTCGACTTAAAATTATTTTTTATCTATCCACCTACTTAGCTATCATCTTTCAAACTACTTACATATCCAAACTTAGTTTCATCCCAACCATCGACATTAGTTAAATGCACCACTTAAGCTTTATTTTTCCCGATTTCTATGAAAACATTATTTTAAAAACTGTCTATATCATCCAGATCTTCCTGTATATCACCAGAACTACACTAACCATATGGAAGTTAGTCCAGCCTTATCTCCATTCTAGTCTATCCTCATAAATCTGAGAGAAAGCTTGTCACTAAAACTGTATACCATTACTGGGGAATTAATCCAGACTGCTTGGATTTTTCACCCTACCTTGGGTCTTATCTGGTTGAGCTAAGTTTTATATTATGAAGGAACTTCAAAAAGTTCACAGAAAATCAAATTAAATGATAAGTTTATTCTGGTATGACCTTTTGTGAAACCCATTCAGTGTTTTATTTTTCCAAAGTATGCATTTGAAAAGATTTCATTTACTTATTTTGACAGAGTTCAGACAGAAAGAAGGAGAGACAGAGAGAAAGGTCTTCCATCTGCTGGTTCACTCCCTAAATGGAAACAATGGCCTGAGATGAGTCAATCCAAAGCCAGGAGTCTGGAAGTTCTTCCAGGTCTCCCACATGCGTGCAGGGGCCCAAGCACTGGTGTCATCTTCTGGTGCTTTTCTCAGACCATTAGTAGAGAGCTAGATCATAAGAGGAGCAGCTAGGATATGAACCAGTGTCCATATGGGAAGCCAGTGCTGTGGGTGGTGTCTTTGCTCACTGTGCCACAGCGCCTGCCCCAAGTTATGCATTTTCCATTAATTTTTTGAATACTTCTCATATATTTCAACTTTTTTTGCAAAAAATGAACATCTTTTAATTCTGTTTCCACAAATATATTGTAGTACTCTTATACTAGATTTGATTTCAAAGTTTTCATATCTGGCTAAATCTAGTAGGCTGATAATGTAGCTTAACAACCTGCCTGGATTCACATCTCTGGATATCCACTGAAGGAGCAGAATCTTCACCAATCCAAAGAGGTACATTTCAAAGAAATAAGCCCTCAGAGGAGAAAACCAAAATGTGTTCTTACAGCTGCCTAAAAATCAACATATAAATACAAGAAACATGAATAAGGAATATACTGTGACACCTCAAAAAAACAAACATTTCACTATAATGTTAAAATGAAGTGATGAAATGCTAGAAAATGAATTTAAAATAATGACTATAAGATCACCCAAAAACATCAAGAAGCAAATACTTGAATTAAAGATATCCATACATGACATGGGTAAGAAATTCTGCCAGGAGATAAAACTATTCAAGAAAACCCAACTGACATATTAGAAATGAAAAAAAATACTTTTCTTAGATGTTCTTGAAATACAAAAAGACAGAATGGATTAGAAGATCTATAAGTGAAATACAGCAGAAAATTTGACCAACCTCACAAATGATATTTATGGATATGCAACACACAAAACAGAGTTAGATAATCAGCATCATGAAAGACTTTTAAAGCAGAAAACCTCCTAGTAAAAATACAAGGGAATTCAAGACAAACAATAAGGATATTTGCAAAAGAGAGGCAGGAACAACTCATTACTTATCAATAATAACCTTGAATATAAATTATCTAAGTTTTCCAATTAAAGAATTCAGATTAAGAAACAAGACTCATCTATGTGATGTCCACAAGAAACATACCTCACTAACAAAGATACACACAGGCTGAAAGTGAAATGATGGAAAAAGTTATTTCATGCATATGAGAATAAAAAAGGAACTGGAATAGCAATCCTAATATCAGACAAAAAATTATAATATTAAAAGAAGGAAACTATGAAATGATTAAGGAATCAATCCAACAGGAAAGTGTGACTATATTAAATATATATGTACCCATTGCTAGGGCACCTTGTTATTTAAAGCAAATGTTAATGGATCTAAAGTGAAACTTGGGCTCCTATACAATAGTCATGTGGGAATTAAATACTGTACTTCCATCAATGGATAAATTAACTAGACAAAATAATCAACAAAATCAACAAAGAAACAACAGAGCTAATCTACACTATTGACCAAATGGATCTGATATCTATAGAATATATCATCCCACAGCTTACGGATAAACATTTTTTTCATCAATGCATGAAATTTTCTGAAGGACAGAATATATGCCAGGCCATAAAACAAGTCTCAACATATTCAAAACATTGAAATCATACTATGTGTCTTTTCTGCCCACAATGGAATAAAGCTGGATATTAACAATTTAAGAAACTCTAGAAAGCATGCAAACACGTGGAGACTGACCAATAAGCTAGTAATGAACAGTGGGTAGTAGAAAAAAAATCAAAAATTAAATCAATGAATGAAGATTATGATACAACCTATCAAAACTTATTTGATATAGTAAAAGCAATGTTAAGAGGAAACTTTGTAGTAATTAATGCCTACTTCAAGAAATTGGAATCTCATCAAATAACTGATCTAACAACACAGCTCAAGGGTCTATAAAACAGGAATAAACCAAATCTGAAATTAGAGGAAAGAAATAATTAAAATTAAAGAAGAAAAAAATTGAAATGAAAAGACCAACACAAATGATGAACAAAAAGAATTGGTTTTCTGAAAAAAATAAGCAAAATTGATAGACTATTGGTCCAAGTAGCCAAGAAAAAGGGGGGAGGGAGAGCCAAATTAATAAAAGTAGAGATGAAAAAGGAGATATTGCAACAGATACCGCAGAAATAAAAAGAGACATCAGGAATTACTATAAATAGCTATAGGCCAACAAATTGGAAAATCTAGAAGAAATGTATAGATTTCTGGATACATACAATTTACCAAAATTTCATGCATGAAGAGATAGACCAATAACCAAGATGGAGATTAAGTCAGTAAAGAAAACCTTCCCAACAAAGAACATCCTAGGACCAATGGCTTCACTGCTGAATTCTACCAAACTTTAAAATCAGAATTAATCCAATTATTATTCTTAAACTATTCAAAACAATAAACAGGGAGAGAATCCTCTAAAACTCCTTCTATGAGGCCAGCATCACCCAAATTCCAAAACCAGAAAAAGATACAACAAAGAAAAGAAACACAGATCATTATGAGCATAAATGCAAAAATATTCAAAAGTACTAGCTAATCAAATTCAATAATGTATCAAAAAGATCATCTACCTGGACCAAGTGAAATTTATCCCTGGGATGCAGGAATGGTTCAAAATATGCAAATCAAGAAATATGATACATAACATTAACAAAATGAAGAATAAAACCACATGATTATATTAATAGCTGCAGAGAAAATATTTGATAAAATACAACATCCTTTCATGATTAAAAAACCTTAAGCAAATTGGGGATAGAAGGAACATACACAAAATAATCAAGGCAATACACAACAATTCCACAGCTATTATTATATGGGTGGGGAAATTTTGGAAGCATTTCCACTGACATCCAGAACCAGACAAAGATTCCCACTCTCATTACTACTATTCAATATATTTCTGAAAGTTTTATCAGAGCCATTAGACAAGAAAAGAAATCAAATGGATACAAAATGGGAAAGGAGAAAGTCAAATTATCCCTGTTTGCAGAAGACATGATCATATACATATGGGAACCTAAAGACACCACTGAACTATTATTAAAACTTATAAGAGAGTTTGGCAAGTTTTAAGTTATAAAATCAACACAGAAAATTCCATAGTATTTGTATATACAAGCAATGCCATGAATGAGAAAGAATTTGGATGATCATTTCCATTCACAAAAGCTATAAGAAACTTAAATATCTTGTGATACATTTAACCAAGGATGAAATTTTCAACACTTTAAGGAAAGAAAGAAGACACATCAAATGTGGAAAAATATTTTATGTTCATGGATTGAAAGAATTAATATTCTTAAAATGTTCATGATACCCAAGGAATGTACAGATTCAATGTGATCCCAAAGAAAATACCAAGGACATTCTTCTTAAACCTAGAAAAAAGTTCAAAATACATATGGAAACACAAAAGACCTTGAATAGCTAAAACAATCTTAAACACTAAGAAAAAGCAGGATTCATCACAATATCGGATTTGAAGGCCCTATTACAGAGCAGTTATAATTAAAATATGCTGGTACTGCCACAAAAATAGACATGTGGACCAATGGAACAACTTAGAGCCCCCGAAGCTAGTCCACATATCTACAATCAACTAATCGTTGGCAAATGAACAGTTTCTTCAGCAAATGGTACTGGGAAAACTGGATCTATGTGTAAAAAACTATGAAACAAGACCTCTACCTTAAACCTTAACCAAAAATCAACTGACAATAGATCCAGGAGTTAAATTTATGTACTGATACTATTAAATCACCAAAGCAAAACATTGGGGAAAATGCAAGACATTGGCATTGGCAAGAATTTCATGGATAAGACTGCAGAAGTGCAGACAATAAAAGCAAAAATAGACAAATGGAATTATATGAATCTAAGAAGCATCTGCACAGCAAAGGAAATACTCAACAAAGTTAATACACAGGTGACAGAGGGTAGAAACTATTCACAAATGACACATATGATACAGGATTAATAATCAGAATGTGTAAGGAGTTCAAAAACCTCAACAAGGCGGGCGCTGCAGCTCAATAGACTAATCCTCTGCCTGCAGTGCCAGCACACCAGGTTCTATTCCTGGTCGGGGCGCCGGATTCTGTCCCGGTGGCCCCTCTTCCAGTCCAGCTCTCTGCTATGGCTTGGGAGTGCAGTGGAGGATGGCCCAAGTGCTTGGGCCCTGCACCCGCATGGGAAACCAGGAGAAGCACCTGGTTCCTGGGTTTGGATCAGCGCAATGCGCCATCTGCAGCACACCGGCCATGGTGGCCATTAGAGGGTGAACCAACGGCAAAAGGGAGAACTTTCTCTCTGTCTCTCTCTCTCTCTGTCCACTGTGCCTGTCCAAAAAATAAAAGTAAATAAAAAAAACCTCAACAATAAAACAAACAATTCAGTTAAGAAATGAGATAAGAACATGAGCAGGCATTTTTCAAAGGATGAAATACAAATGGCCAACAGACACATGAAAAAATCCTTAGGATCACAAGCTATTAGGGAAATATATTAAAAAAACCACAATAAAATTTTTCCTCATCCCAGTTAGAATGGCTACCACTCACTGAAAAATATGAAAATTTGTTATATGAAAAAGTAACTAATTCTGGTGAGGATGTGGAGAGAAAGTATCCTAATACACTGTTGGTAGGGATGTGAACTAGTACAATCAATATGTAAGACAGTATAGAGATTCCTCAGAAATCTCTAAACAAATCTGCCATATGACCCAGCCACCACAATCCTGGGAGTTTACCCAAAGGAAATTAAATTAACATATGAAAAAGTTATCTGTACCCTCATTTGTATAGAAACTCAATTCACAATAACTAAGATGTAAAATCAACCCAGATGTCCATCAAGAGTTGATTGGATAAAGGAATTGTTCTATATATACACAATTGAATACTGCTCAGCCATTAAAAACAATGAAATTCTATCATTCACAATAAAATGGATGCAATGAGTGACCATAATGCTTCATGAAATAAGTCACACCCAAAAAGAAAAATATCATATATTTTCTCTGATTTGTTGTACATAATATATAAAGTGCAATAAAAGTGATGTATATGAGTGAAATTGACATTTTGAGATTTCATTATTGTTTATGGCTCTTATTTATGTTCTTGAGAAACCATGGTTTTTTTACACACAACTTTATTTTTTTAATTTTTTTTTGACAGGCAGAGTGGACATAGAGAGAGAGAGACAGAGAGAAAGGTCTTCCTTTGCCGTTGGTTCACCCTTCAATGGCCGCCGCAGCAGGTGCACTGCAGCCGGCGCACTGCGCTGATCCGATGGCAGGAGCCAGGTGCTTCTCCTGGTCTCCCATGGGGTGCAGGGCCCAAGCACTTGAGTCATCCTCCACTGCACTCCCTGGCCACAGCAGAGAGCTGGCCTGGAAGAGGGGCAACCGAGACAGAATCCGGTGCCCCAACTGGGACTAGAACCTGGTGTGCTGGCGCCGCAAGGTGGAGGATTAGCCTATTGAGCCACGGTGCCGGCCTTACACACAACTTCATACTTGGGCCATCTTCTGCTGCTTTTCCAAGCCAATAGCAGGGAACCAGGTTGGAAGTAGAGCAGCTAGGGCTTAAATGAGTGCCCATATGGGATGCCAGCATTGTAGGCTGCAGTTAACCTGTTACACTGTAATGCTGCCCCTGCACGAAATTTTTGAAACCCTTCTTATAGTTCAAGAAAGTTACCAAATTTGAAAACTGTCATGAACTCTAACTTTCCCACACTTGTAGAAAGAATATTTGCTTATGATGAAATCCAGGTCATGTATGTGTGACTATCAGAATATATACTAATTTCTTTGAAGTTCAACATTCTCATATAAAAATGTGAATATTAATGCATGTTTGCCAGGGTTTATGCCAAGTGAGAATATGAATTAAATGTTCTTATTTTTACTAAAGGTAAATATTCAAAAAGCATACTGTTATTACTGTTTTAATATTATTATTGTAATTATTTCTATGTTACTACCATAATTTACAAGGGGCCCAAGTAACTAGACCAATTCCAGATTCTTTATTTCCTTGCAGCTTCTCACTAATCCTGAGTGTTGCCTCTGACTCACTCTGCCCTGGAGCCTGGGATTCAGTTCTGTTGGCTGTCTCTGGATGCAGCTGTTTTCTACAAAGGCAAGTCTTTTTTCAGGGATTGATGAGATCAGATAACCACAAGATAAAAATGTCATTATACTTATTTTATTCTGAAATGATTATTTGTTAAGAATCAGCAGGCAGCAGCCAATAACATAGGAATTGTTAAATGGAAAATGTTGTATAATAGATTAGAGGCACAAGTGCTAGGTGGACAGGTGACAGTGGCAGAACCCTTCCTGTCAAGGAGACATGAGGAGCAAATGACCTTGAGGTGCCGCTCAATGGAGATCTGATTATTTTCTTTGTTGAGGCTCATGTTCCTGCTGAGCTCTGTTCATCATATTCAGAGTATGCAGAGTATTCCACATTTCCAGCAGTTTGACCCTTTTATACTTGACATTGTTTAGGCCAGAGCTCTTAGGGTTTTGATGGTTGTATAGGGTAGTGAAAAGAACCAACCAGCAGCAGGACAGAATAAGCTCTTCCTCATGAGCATGGCTGGTAAACACTGCCTGGCCTCCCTGTAAATTTTAGTCCATAATAAATTGTTGCTACATCCATGCACAGCTTTCTCAAAGCACATAGGAAAGTTTCTCAGTGCCCTGATCTAGGGGAGTTTGAGGTGATAGAGAAGCCAGGGTACAGAGATCTCCTGACAGGTGATTGTAAAGATGTTCAGGTGCAGGGAACATTTCTTCATCTGGATGACACATAATTCTACTTATTTTTCTGTGTGAGAAACTTGATTGCAAGTAGATAAGAAACTATGACTTAGGGAGCAGTGATTAAAATAACGTATTTGGGGGCCAGAGCTGTGGTGCAGCGGGTTAATGCCCTAGCCTGAAGCACCAGCATCCCATATGGGCCCCGGTTCGAGACCCAGCTGCTCCACTGATCCAGCTCTCTGCTGTGTCCTGGGAAAGCAATAGAAGATGGTCCAAGTCCTTGGGCCCCTGCACCCGCGTGTGAGACCTGGAAGAAACTCCTGGCTCCTGGCTTCTGATCAGCACAGTTCTGGCCATTGAAGCCAGTTCGGGAGTGAACCATCAGATGGAAGACCTCATTCTCTCTCTCTGTCTCTCTGTCTCTCCTCTTTCTGTGTAACTCTAACTTTCAAATAAATAAATAAATAAATCATTTTAAAAGAAAAAAGTATTTGTGGTTCGTTGGCCCAGTGTCTTAGTCCATCCAGGATGCTATAACAAAATTTGGTAAACAAGGTGGATTATAAACAGCAAAATTTTATTTTTCAAAGTTCTGGAGGCTGGAAAGTCTACAATCCAGGCATTGACAGATTCAGTGTCTGGCGCGAGCTGGTTTCCTGGTTCATTGGTGGCCAACTTTTTTTTTTTTTTTTTTTTTTTGCTTTTATTTAAAGAATATAAATTTCCAAGGTACAGCTTGTGGATTCCAATGGCTTCTCCCCCCCACAACTTCCCTCCCTCCCTCCACCCTCCCCTCTCCCGCTCCCTCTCCCCTTCTGTTCACATCAAGATTTATTTTCAATTCTCTTTATACACAGCAGATCAGTTTATAACATATTATGTAAAGCTTTTAACGGTTTGCCCTCACATAGAGGCACAAACTGAAATTGTTGTTGGAGTACTAGTTATAGTATTGATTCACAATGTACAGTACATTAAAGACAGAGATCCTACATGCTTTTTTTTTTAAAGAATTGATTAATTATCTATGCATTTTCCAATTTAACACCTAGAGTTTTTAATCATTTGCAATTATCTTTATACACAGAAGATTGATTTAATATTATAGTACGTGAAGATTTCATCAGTTTGCTCCCACATAGAAACACAAAGTGAAAAAAAATACTGTTTCATTACTAGTATTAGCATTATTTCACATTGGATAACACATTAAGGACAGATCCCTGATGAGAAGTAAGTACACAGTGACTCCTGAAGTTGAATAACAATTTGACACTCTTGTTTATGGCGTCAGTAATACATCAACAGTTCAGACAGGAGCTGATCATGTTTTATTTTCTCATAGTGTTCATTTCGTTTCAGCAGGTTTCCTCTTTGGTGCTCAGTTAATCATCACCAATCATGGAAAACAAATGATATTTGTCTCTTTGGGACTGGCTTAATTCACTCAGCATGATGTTTTCCAGATCCCTCCATTTTGTTGCAAATGATCGGATTTCATTGTTTTTGACTGCTGTATAGTATTCTGTAGAGTACATGTCCCATAATTTCCTAATCCAGTCTACTGTTGATGGGCATTTGGGTTGGTTCCAGGTCTTAGCTATTGTGAACTGAGCTGCAATAAACATTAGTGTGCAGACGGCTTTTTGGTTTTCCAATTTAATTTCCTTTGGGTAGATTCCAAGGAGTGGGATGGCTGGGTTGTATGGTAGGGTTATATTCATGTTTCTAAGGAGTCTCCAAACTGACTTCCATAGTGGTTTAACCAGTTTGCATTCCCACCAACAGTGGATTAGTGTCCCTTTTTCCCCACATCCTCTCCAGCATCTATTGTTGGTAGATTTTTGGATGTGAGGGTGGCCAACTTTTTGACATGTCTCCACTTGGCAGAAGCAGAAGCAGGTTCTTTAATGCCTCGGTGCACATTTACAAGAACATTAATCCCCTGTAACAGGGTGCACTGCCTTCATGATCTAATGACAATCCAAAGGCCCCACCTCTCCATATTATCATACAGGGGATCGGACCTCAAGATATAAATTTGGGAGAGGAATAAGTACTCAGTCTATATCACAAGGCATTCAGAGGGTGAGAGGCGCTGGCTGCCTACCAATAATATTGATCTGAATTTTTCTGGAGACTGAGGACTTTAACATATTAGAAATATCCAACAGATATAATAGAAAGAGAACGTGGCTTTGGAACACATGTATTTTGGGACACATGTATTCACCTGTGTTCCAGGCCTGAGTCTTACCAGTTATGGAACACTGAGCAAATTTATTTTGCCAACTGGAGCTTCAGGTCACACAGACTATCTAAAGATCAAAATTGGAAATAATTTCTCACACACAATTATTTAAAATAGTAAAACCTACCTCAGGAAGCTGTTTCACAGGCCAAATAACAGGATCTTTGTGAAAGAACCTCTATTAACTGGCCATTGCTGCCCTAGGATGATTTTCACAAACGTAAAGCAATGTGCATTTATTAGTTTACAAAGCTGTAGGACAGAAATTTAACACAGGTGTCAGTGCACCACATTCAAGGGGTCAGAATGGCTAAGTTCCTATCTGAAGACTCAGGAGAACCTGTTCATTCGTCCTTTCCAGCTCCTGAAGACCATCTGTCTTCCATGGCCCAAGGGCCCTTCCTCCATCGCAAACCAGAAAGTATGGATCGCATCCTTCTCTGTCACATTACTCTCAGCCTCTTCTGCTCCCCTCATTCATGTGCAAGGACTTTGTGACTACATCGGGCCTTCCTCTCTAATCCAGGAAACTCTCCATCTCCAGATCTTTGACTTAGGACATTTGCTGAGATCCTTTGGTCATGTACAGGACCCTATGCAATGAGATCTATGCAGATTACACTATTGGATCACTGGATTTCTATTTTTTAAAAAAACTGGAGAATGATAAGGGCTGTGTTTATTTCAGTCCTTTTATTGCCAGAGAAAGCACTTCACCTTTCCTTGAGTTGAGAGTGCTATGTAATGGGGTGGTGGTTTTACTTCAATGCTTTGGTGTATATTTAAAATATGTAGAGTTAGAGAAGTTTTCTAGACCATTCTGCAAAGCTGATGCCAGGTATGGATACAATGAGCTGACGGAAAGTTCACAATCATGCCTCTGTTCCCTCCTGTAATAGCACACACAAAAGGCAAAAGAAAAAGGTGCTAGCTTCCTAGGCCATACTTTTATGCATAGAAGAGCACAGGCTAGGATGTGATGACTTCTTGTACAGACCAGGAAACCATCTCACATCTGAGCAGGGCTGAAAAAAATGTTTTAACCTTTTGATGGACCCAGGAGGCCAAGGCAAAGGGGCAGGAAAAAAACTGGGAGTAGAAATATATTTTATTTCAAAATTGATGACACCAAATTATATATATTTATTTATGGGGTACAATGGGATGTTTGATACATGCATGCATTCTAGAATGATCAAATTAGGATGATTACCAGATATTGCTCCTAAAATGCATGTTATTTATTTTTGGTGAAAACATTTAAAGTCTGTTCTTTTATCTATCTTGAAATATGAATATAAACTTATTAACGACAGTCACCATGCTATGCCCTAGTTCAGCAGATCATATTCTTCCTGTCTATCTGAATATCTCATCCTTCCCTGTCCAAAGTCCCCACTAGCCCCTAGTAATCACCATTCTAGTCTCTACTTCCATGAGTTCAACGTTTTCAGATTTCACAAATAAATGAGATAATGCAGTATTTGTCTCTCTGTGACTGGCTTATTTCACTTGGCATAATGCCCTCTAGATTCATGCATCTTGTTGAAAAGGACAGAATTTCCTGCCTTTTAAAGGCTGAGTAATACTACACTGTACATAAACACCACGTTCTAAAGATCCGTTCATTTGTGATGGACATTGAATTTGACTCCATGTCTTAGCTGTTGTGAATAATGCTACAACGAACATGTGATTGCAGATATCTCTCCAACATACTGATGTCCATTTCCTTAGTATATATCCAGAAGTAGAATTGCTGGATCATGTGGAAATTCTGTTTTTGGTTTTTTTGAGGAACTGTCATTTCGTTTTTCGAAATGGATATAATAACTTACAGAATTGCCAGCAGCATACAAGGTTCCCATTTGTCTATGAGAAGAGTGGGAAACACAGAGTCAGAGTGAAGGACAGTGCTTTAGCCAAGGCCTTTGAGTGGGATTTCCAGGCAGCATCTCCTAGAAAGTGTCTCAGAAGACAAGCTGAACCCTTGACTGAGGCTCCCTGCAGAAGCCTGGTTCTGCCCCTGGACTGGTTTAAAGAGCCCTACAGAGGAAGATTTCCTATGGTAAATTTCCATGGTACGAGCTGAAAGCTCAGAGGTAGGATTTGAGCAGGGAGCCAGACTTTCTGGTTGGTACATATTATAAAAACAAAGTAAGAAATACACACATAGAACCCAGAATAATTGCTGTAATACCTTGCAGTCTAAAAATAGGTGCTTTCTTGTGAGAAGAAACTATTTCTCATTTGTGGACAGAAATGACACTTAGAATTGCAGGAAATGATATATAACTAAACACACTTTGTCGGGAAATGTTATATGCTGACTCTTCCTGTATGATTTGCACAGAATTGCTATAGAATCAGGAGCAGACCTGGAATTAGAACTTGAATTTTTGCCTCTGGGTCTAGGCTGCTTTTTGATAACTGAAGAAACTCTCATTCTTTTTTATATCTCTCTCTAGTTTAAGGAATGTAATGACAGAGCAAATGAGGAATCTTTTTGTCTATGGATATAGTTGATTTTAACAGGAGCTATAGATTTTAACTTAGAGAAAAAGTGAGGCAAGGATGGAAAATAAATTGTTAAGGGGCCGGCAGTGTGGCATAGCAGGTAAAGCCACTGCCTGCAGTGCTGGCATCCCATATGGGCACCTGTTTGAATCCTGGCTGCTCCACTTCTGATCCAGCTCTCTGCTATGGCTTGGGAAAGCAATAGAAGATGGCCCAAGTCCTTGGGCCCCTGCACCATGTGGGAGACCTGGAAGAAGCTCCTGGATCCTAGCTTTGGATCGATGCAGCTCCAGCCATTGTGGCCAACTGGGGAGTAAACCAGCGGATGGAAGACTCTCTCTCTCTCTGTCTCTGTCTCTGTCTCTGTCTTTCTCTGCCTCTACTCTCTGTGTAACTCAGAGTTCCAAAAAAATAAATAAATCTTAAAAAAAAAAAGAAAAGAAACTATATGTTCATTTTCTTCTTTCCCACATGGCTGAAACAGCAACATTCCTGGTGGCTAATCTCCCCTGCCTTGGTCCCATTGAGTTTTAATGGTAGATTAGATCCCAACTCAGATTGCTACCCTTTTATCATTGCCCTTGGGATCTAATCTACCATATAATGGAGTTGACTATGAGGAAGTTCTGAGTTCAATCGTGGGCTCAATTGTGGCAAAAATTTCCTTTATTAAATTCTACCTCAATTAAGTGGTCAATAAAATAAAAATTAAAAATCAAGTAAAGAAAGTTGTAGTGAAATGGACTGGGGTAAGGGAGTGGGGGTTTCTATTTGCGTATTTATTTTGTTTAGTGTTGACTGAAGAGGAGGAACAAAGGAGGCAGCTAGCGCCAGAGCACAGTAACAGAAAGAATGAGTTGGAGACAGAGGAAAAAACACATGTCCTTCAGCATGGATCTGAAGTTGGAGGAGAAGCCGAGAATCAATAGCAAAGTCTGTGTCTAATTTCTTGCATTTTCTGTGTGAAATCAAGCTCAAGGTGCTGATTTTGTTAATTTCTGTGAATTTGGTGAAGTCTCAGGATGTTAACTTCAAATTGATCGAGAACCATTTAAAAATGCATTTGTATTTATATTAACTTGCATAACAAATGTTTGATTATTAGCCCGGAAGGTATTGGGGAATCAGAGGGAGAGGTGTATTTAAGTCCCTTCCAGATGGTGACACATCAGTTGCCTTTTTTTCCCCACCACCAAGCACTTCTCTCCCTGCCCCTACACCAGAGGGCGCTCTTGTTCTCATCACTGTTGGAAGTTTTAGTACTCAAAGTACTGACAAGAAATTGGCAGTTAGCACCCAAGAAGGCTCTCTCATTCCTCAAAGGTAAGAATGCTTTGGATTCTTCCTCACCCTACGTGTCAGGGCATATGGGGTAGACCTTCCACATGGGTCCCACAAAGATAGAAGCATCCAAAGGACTCTTCAGGTCTCTTTGTAAAAAGTTACCCAGGCACAGGAGTGGTGTTTGAAGAAGGATTTCTCTGTGCTGCTCCAAAGCCAGAATCTTTATGTGGAATCAGGACCTACCCCAGTGTATGTACTTCTGGTGTCATAGTTTTGAGACCCCATAGGGCATTACTCCCCAGTACACCTTCTTTCCAAATGTCATGTCCCCAAGGCTAGTCTTGGTTTTAGAATAAAACTCCAGATCCTCAACACCATTTAGCAGACCTTGGTGGCTCTGGTTCTTGTTTGTTTCTTCAGCTTTGTCTTGGACTGTCTTCTCGCCTCCTGTCCACACTGGCTGTGACCAACTTTCTCAAAAGTGGCACAGGCCTCCACATGCTGGAGTTTTCTTGGCTTTTCCTGGGTTGTCTACTACCTCCCTCTTTCTCTAGTTCAACCCTACTTACTTTCTGTATTATTGCTTAGTAACTATGTCTCTATCCCCCTGACTCCAACACTAGATTGATTTTCCTGTCAAGGGCTCTCAAATGCCTTGCACATATCCTCTAAAGCAAGTATAATTAATCACAGAATCGCATATGGAATTATGCAGATGTATCTTTTCCTACGGCATGGTCCTATTTTCCTGATTAAATATGCAAACTTACTGAAACGCGATGGGATCTTTATTTTTTGCAGCACAAATAACCTCAAAAATACCTATTCAGTGTGCCAGCTCATATTAACATTTAAGAACTGACTGTGTGCTCTTACTGTTTGTGCAGATATGTCAAATACGTATCTGGAAGTAGACAGAATAGAAGATTTTCATTGTGGAAACAGGCAACCAGAGGAAATTGAGGCTGTTTTCATGGAGAGTAAATATTTACTCACTAAAAACTGGTCATCATACGAGTTAAAGATAAAAATAATTGCCTATATGTTAAGAAAATTAAGAGGTTTTCAGAGATGTCTTCATTAGTGAATCACTATTATATAGCAAATTGAGATATTTAGATTCACATAGATGTATAGATTATATAAGAAGGGTGAAGTGATATCTGTTAGAGATAGTCAAAAGTCCTCAAGACTTTTGTAAAAAATTTAAAATCCAGAATTTTCAGATGTCTCTGTAAAAAACAGGAACAATGTTAGTAATCTGGGGAGGAAAAATCTATTCCGGAGTTATTACTAGGGTAAAAACATGTGGATATTTATAAAAACACAAGGGAACAACCAGTATTCAATGGGATTTTTAAAAGAAGACTAAGGAGCTTGCAAATTATGCAGACAGAAACATTGGAAGGGTCATTGTACTAAGCCTGGATTGGTGGATAGCATTCCCCACAGAGATGCTAACAGTGGAAAACATAATGAGCCAGCCTCAGAAATAGGATCTTGTGGTCACAATTGCTAGAAAACTTCTGAGCTGGCATTGAAAGTTTAGCCAAGGATAATACCACAGCAATCTAAGTTGAACTTGCAAGGCCAAGACCTAATGACCCAATAAAAGAGGACCAGAGAGGAATTACAGGGTGCAGGGCAGATCTCTAGAGCCTCGGTGAATGGATGCCAGTCCCACTTCCTATGTGTAGTCGTACTTCCTCCCTCAGCCCTGTGATCTCTGCCCAACTAGACTATTGCACTCCATGCCTATTGTGATCATAAAGCACTGACGTTTTGTTGCTTCTGAGAGTCATTATCTTCAAATTGTAGCATCTTCAGCTGTTCTCTTTGTTATCATTTTGCATGGCACAAAGCATGGTGCCTAAAGATGTCTCAAGTTTGAAAACAGCCATTCTCTTCATCTAAGTCACATTTCATCATTCCTGCCTATACTGCCAATAATTTCCAGGCACGTCCTGCCAATTCTCTTTCTGTGTGTTGGTTTCAATGCTGAACTGGCACCTGCACTGTTGTGAATTCTCAGCTGGGATACTTCACGCAGACTCATAGAAACCGCGATGTGTCTCTCTTGGAGCTAACTAAAGCACTGGGATTTCCCTTTTTCCTTTATTCTATCTGTTTTGAGCAAATACCAGGTCTCAGTGATGTAGGTGGTCCAGCTTTGTTCACTCCTGTGTTTTTTAATTGAGCTTGTTTCTGGGTATTTCTGTAGGTACCCAGCTGAGTGTTCCTGGATCCTAAGTTTTGTGGTGTTTCTGGGAGGGCCCTCCCTCTTCTCTTAGTGGAACCTTCAAAGTTCACTGACTTTTATATATACTCAGTCTCTAAGAATTTGTTTGGTTCACACTGGTTTTGAAATCCACCCACTGTTATTTCTGTCTTCTGCTTGTGAAACTTCAGATATAGAAACACACAAGCTAGAGCCAAAAACAACTGGGGAAAATAGATATTTTCTCATGTCATTATTATTATTGCTGTTGCAGCTTAACTTTTGTAGTGATTTTAGCTTGAAAAATTGGCAGGGAGCTAACCAGAGACACTTCATTTTCAGATATTAGGTTGCAGAGTAAACAGAAATGTAGACTAGGAGAGAGTGTGATCTTAGCCCTGACACTACTGCGCTCAGTGACCTTGAGCAAGCCACCACATCTTTTCAAGTGTCTGTTTCTTCATCTGTAAAACGAATTACTTTAAGGTTATTTCTGGTTCTAATATTCTATGAAGACATAGCACAGAAGCAAGAAAGCCCTGGAGAGAGAGAGAGAACTGCTGTAGTACAGTGAATATTTGGATAAGACTGAA
This sequence comes from Sylvilagus floridanus, assembly GCA_949820135.1. Lineage (NCBI taxonomy): Eukaryota > Metazoa > Chordata > Mammalia > Lagomorpha > Leporidae > Sylvilagus > Sylvilagus floridanus. Next base: position 59,205,392 of record OX463235.1, read on the forward strand.
GGTGAGATCAATAGCTATTAAAATGTCAAGAGGTAATGTCTTTATTTTTTTTTCCTTAAAAGGAGCATCATCTGTAATGTATCCATCTAGAATATTACTGCAGCAGCAAGGCAAAACCTGAAAAAATAGTAGAGGAGATAAAAACAAAAATTATTGTTTGTCAGACACTGCTCTGAGCACTTTGCTCATGTCATCTCCTTATGTGACAACTCCTTAGAGCAGGCATTATTATTTCCACCTAACACATGAACTTTAAAGAGGTTAATTTGCTAATGTCAGGTCACTAGTAGGTTTTATATATAAATATTCCAATTAAATATATATTTTCCAATTACAATCTTCAAGTAAATAACACTGGCAACCCAGAGGGAAGGAGAGTCCATGTTTTTTTGCCAAGTGGTTTCATTTAAAACTCAGATGCTCTCTGGAGAAACTTCACAGTCTGAATATCTTAGGAAAGACTGTCAGTTTTGTTCTGAGATGTGTGCAGAGATCTGGAATTCGTGTGATTTTGTTAACAGTGTGCACCATAAATCAAGTCCCTACTCATATCAGACAGCTGCTGCTTGTCTCTTTGCATCTCTGCCATGTTCACCAGCAATATCTCCAAAGATATGACCCTTCAGCTTCTCATCCTGTTTTCTGAAGAGGTGAGAAATGGCGTAAGGTGATGGATTGAGTGACCCTGTGCCCAGGAAACAAATAAGCAATCTTATCCCAGAGAAGCGTTGTGCACATAGCTCATTGCTATCTGCAGACATTCATCTATAAAGCAAATTTGTTTTGCTTCCTGTTCATTCTTTGACTTATTGTTCATTTTTTTTTCATGCACAGTTTAAAAACACAATTGTGAAGTTAATGTGCTTACTCTGGACCCAGAAAAGAGACACCCAGTTGTACTCAATGGCTGTTACTGCTCTATCAGGAGAGGGTGTACACATTGAGTTCTTTGCAAAACATTGAGTCATCCACCACTTTGGGGAGGTCTTCAATGACATTGGAAAACACTTTCTAATGTGGTGAAGGAAGTGCCTTTTCGAGATAGCCAGAGACACCACAGGGACCTCCTCTGGAGCATCTAAGTTAGAAGTCTTATCTAGACTCTGTAGTCCAGACTCACATTGGTCAGAAGTAGTTGTTATATACAATAGACATCTGATATTAGAATTTTTGACCTCTGTAATATCCTTCTGTATTCATTGATAATATTTATTTTTAACTTACAGGAAAACCTCTAAGCTAGTTTAAGAATGTGATTGAAATATCTTTAAATGATAAGAGAAGGTCTTAAGAAAGAATTCAGCTTCAGAATCTCAGGAAGACACTGGAAGTTGGAAAGGGAGAATTTTCAGGAATTTAGAGAGTCCCTTATGTCTCTAATGTTTCTGCTTAATGTGGTCATTCTACGACATTCTTCACTTTCCCTGTAGATCATCTTTCTCCTATCCCCACATTCAAGTTTAAGGCAGAAAGTGCTATTCTTATGTTATTTAGATGAAGGGTGGCTGCTCAATGTCAATGAAAGTGTTTTGGTTGGCCCAGGATCTACTGAGTACTGTAGGAGATGAAATTATGGCCTGAATTTATCAGTTCCCTATAGAACAGTAACACTACACAGACCCTGGTTATGTCTTCATGGTGGGTGTACGCTAGTCTCTGGCTATGGAATTTGATGTGTTTGGCTTTGACGGATGGAGTCTAAATAGACATGATAAAGGCAGAAATTAAAACTGTGTTTAGAGTGCATCAGTGATCTGTCATTAGGAATATGCTGTGAACAGTCACATCCTCATATGTGGAGCAAACATAAACTAAATCTTCAGGCTGGAGGTGTGCCAGTCTAGAAAGCTGCAACTGCAACTGACATGGAGACCTATGTACTAAGAATATATACTCATTGTTATAACCCCTTTTCTTCTGGGGATGAGGTGTTATGTAGTGTTATTCTGCAATAGTTCACTGATACAGAAATTGGTAATTGACTGTTATTACAATAGAAGTCTAAATTCTTGTCTTCGGAGCTGGGGTCTAGCAATGAGAAAATACCTATAGAAAGCTTGAGAAGTGGCAACCCATGTTATCTGCTGGTAAGATATTTGGTAAATGTGTCTCTTACCCATGCTAGCTTGGAAGACAGTAAACGTTCTTAATAAACTTAAGCCTTCAGGTAGTTTGTTTGGAGTTTTAATGTCGAAAGATGAGCTAAATTTATTTTTAAAGATTTACTTACTTATTTGAAAGGCACAGTGACAGAGAGAGAGAGGGAGAGAGAGAGAGAGGGAGAGAGAGAGAGCAAGAGAGAGAGAGGGAGAGAGAGAGAGAGGGAGAGAGAGAGAGCAAGAGAGAGAGAGAGAGAGGGAGAGAGAGGGGGGAGAGAGAGAGAAAGAGAGAGAGAGAAATCTTCTTTCCTCTGGTTCATTCTCCCATTCTCCAAATGCCTGAAATAGCTGGGGATGCACAACTAATGTGCACCTTGAGAGACAGAAGATGATGGTTCAAGTAACACACTTTCTGTACTGAGTTCCTGGCTCTTAGCCTTGGCACTAACCCATCCCTTGCTGCTGGGGGATAAACCAGTGGATAGCACACCCTCTCGAAACATCTATCTCTCTGCCTACTAAGCAAATAAGTTTTAAAAAACATTGTCTTAAGATTTAATGAAGACCATAATATGATTGTATTATCTTATGATAAGAATCTCTGCAAGAATTGGCTAGACCGAAAGATTCTCAGAGGTATTAAGCATATGAGGCCGTAGAAATATGATAAATCCAGTTTCCTTAATTAATTCTCTCTAGAAATAGAGTGACACATGTATGTAAAGAAGTGTAATGTTTCTTTCAGCACTCAGTGTACTCTGGAACTCAGTTACACTCATTTTGATGTCATCACAGATTTTTAATTTGTGCTATATAGATATAAAATAGACATCTTAATAATTCAATTGCCCAAGTGATTACAGGTAATGTCTAGAAGTATTCTGTACACCAATTTGGCCTGGGTTTCTTTGACTCAAGAAACCTGGCAGACAAGTGGATTTCTTAATCCTGCCCAGTCAAAAGCTATACATTTTCCTCAGGTGTCTTTCCTCGTGCTGAGTAGATAATGATAGAGGGGGCAAAGAACAACTGAGAGGTCACCTACAGGCTTCCAAGTAGATGGCTCAAAGTCAGAGGAGACAAAATGCTTCAGCATTTTACTGTATTTATGAAAATTATCAGAATAACTAGGCAGACCTTTAAATAATAAGTACTGGTCAGTAGAATGCAAAACAGGAAATACGAGCATCTTTCTTTTCCTTCTTTATCAATCATTAAACTTGAAAGATACAGTGTTATGGAGAAGGGACTCATCAATAATTAGTTTCCAAGTCCCTACTTGACAAAGTTTTGCTGATGACCACGAGAAAAGTTAGGCAACAGGGTGCTCACACATCTTCACTCCAAATTGCCAGTGACTGGACAGTAAGAAGCTCTGGGGTTTCTGCTGGCTTGGTTCACAGGTGCTTCTTCAGATGTGTGTGCTCAGAACTTCCTGCAGGTATGGACATCCCTTTTATCGCCAGAGGGAATAAAATGATTACTAGAGTCAATCAGAGTAGGAGTGGTTTACCAACATGTAGAATGCTTAGTTTCAAAAGACTTGTTCTCTAGGATAACTTTAATCCAGTCTACACAACATAAAGGTATTTCTAGATTTTTCTTTAGTTTCTCCATCTTTAAAATGCGGAATAATTAAAAGTGAAGCAAAGTGCTTCTGCATTAGAATAACAGAATTCCCTCCCACTTATCCTGAATGTGAATTATAAGATTCAGGGTTGGGCTTTGCCTGTCTCTATTAACATTGAGTTTCTGGAAGCAAAATCAGGTGCTTCCTCTGGGTCTTCTCCATTATTAGGGAGCAAAATGGCCTATACTGAAGTCTTCACTGGGGAGATTATGATGGATTGAGAAGAACAGACTTCATTTATATTGCATATTTTTGGGCAAAACAATGAAAAACTATTAGAAATGATAGTCTTGAAAGATATTTTTGAAGCCACTAGGAAATGCTAGGGCATTCTAGTGGGACCCTTCATTTTTTTCTTTTCTATTTAGCCTCTTCTGCCATCCTTGGCCATCACATATTTTCTTCCTTGAGGTAGCAAAGTAAACCAAAACCTTGCTGTGTCCACATCAAAAAAAGGTCTCTGTTTTCTTATTCCAATAAATACATGTGTTTATATTATTAGGATATTTATGGGTTGTTTTTCTTAAAAGATTTCACAGTATTTTGTTAGCTTATGCTCAACAAACCTAAAACATCAACTCCCCTCTACTCCTGTATATAATCAGTCCTGTAATAACTGACAATAAATCTCAAAACACAAAATCAATGAGGATGTCCCCTGACTTCTTCCTGTTACTACCAGGCTTAGCAGACTCCTCCCAAAGCACATGTGCTATGTCACAGAAAGGAAACTAAATGACCACTGTTGGCACCTCATCTCACATATTGGATTATAACTTAGTCTTTGATGTGAGAGATGGTTAGAGGCATGAAAGTTATAATTGTTGCCAAAGGGGATTGCTTTGGAACTGGTGGGAAATAAAATAGGGCCATTAGACCTGAAACAATATGGCTGGGTTACTAGTCAAATTAATTGATGAATACTAAAATTCATAGAAAACTGATCATTCTGGTAACTGTAGCATCACCAGAGACATTTCAAATGGCCCACAGAGAAGAACACACTATCCAAATTAATGGCCTTGTATGTCTTGGAAGTCATCAGGAACTAAAATAGGAGTTTTCATTTTCAGGTTTCAAAAAATGTTTATTTTCTTAGGAAACAGTTAACAAAGTGTTAGAAACCATAAGGCTGCGGTGGGCATTTGGCACAGAAGTCAAGATGCAGCTTGGGATGCCTGCATCCTGTATCTCAGTGCCTGGGTTTGAGTCTCAGCTCAGCTTCCAGTTCCAGCTTCCTGCTCTTGCATACACCTGGAGCCAGTGGTGGCGGCTCGGTTGAGTGGATCTGCATGTGAGAGACCTGGTGTGAGATCTGGGCTCTTGCTTTCAGCCTAGTTCAGCTCTGGATATTGCAGCCATTTAGGGAATGGGTTTGTGAAAGGGTGAAAGATAACTCCCTCTCCCCCACCATCTCTCTCTTGCTCTCGCTCTCTCTCTCTGTTTCTTTCTCTCTTCATGCCTCCCTCCTTTCCAAATAAGTAAAAACTGAAAAAAATAAGAACTCTAAGTACTGCTATAGAAATATCCAAAGGCAAAAACTATCAAATAGTGAAGGATTGACTTTCTGGTGTGCAGTGAGATATTATGATTATTAATTATTACTCTTTTCAAAATGTTCCTGTAGGCAAAGAATTATCACTGTTATATAACCTAAATAAATTAATAGGAAATGCCTGTTGTTTTTTGGATCATGCTACTGTTGATTAACTTCTACCATACTTTTTTCTCTTACGATTAGGCACGAATTCTTGCTTGTCAAAGAATGAGTGAAGCTACTTCTGAGTAACTGAAGAAAAAAGCCACTGTGTACCCTGACTCTCCCTACTGTATGAACATGATGTTACTGTGTGTTTCTTTTGTATTTGCAAATTTTGGGGAAGATTTTCATACCTTATTTGCTCTGCTTTCCCAATAAGAAATTTGAAAATGGAATTTGGGTATACAAATATTTGTGGTTAATTATGAGTTATTGTTTTACATATTTTATATGCTTATAACATTAAGGGTTTTTAGGTATTTTTGTGTTTCTTACCAGTGTAATGATTATCTTAACAATAATATATTGGAGAGGAGCTCCAAGATGGCGGAATAAGGAGGGAGCACACTGATAGTCCTGGAAAAGATAGTTTAATAAAAGTAGAGATACTATAGTCTCAGGGAAGAGTTAAGGAAAAAACTGCAGAGGAAACTCTTCTGGAACTAGTGGGACATGGTGGACCTATGTGGAGGGCACGGGTGCCCACTGCATGGGAGCCCAGCTGCCAAGTCTACACAAAAGCACTGGAAAGGGAGGTGAGGCAAAACCTCAGTTTTCATCATGAAAGGGTATTGTATTTTATCGAATGCTTTCTCTGCATCTATTGAGATAATCATATGGTTTTTCTTCTGCAGTCTGTTAATGTGGTGTATCACATTGATTGATTTGCGCACATTGAACCATCCCTGCAGAAAGGCAGCAGGAAGAGCCTAGAGGGAATGAGGCTTGAAGCCCCATGGGGGAAAGTTCACCAGGCCTAATGGAAGGAGAGAAGAAAAATAAAAAGGACCTGTAAGGACACGATTCTCTCTCACTACTCACCTTACAAAGGTGGGGAAAACAATACAGCAGGCGCCATTTTGGACATATGTAACAGCTGCACCAGCTCAGGGCTGTGCCCGCCCTCAAACAAGCAGAAAAACCTGACTCTGGTGGGGAGAAATAACAGGAGGTTAAGACCTAGTGAATGTGTGGAGCTTATGAAGTGGATCTGTGAAACAGAAATGACTGAGGTTGTGTGGGAGAATGCACGGTGTGGCTGAGACATGAATGGTCTAGGTGGAAGAACCACAAACGGTAACCTTGGCAACCCAATGGGAAACATTGCAGGGGAATCTGAGCTTACACTGAGTACTGCACAGATCCTTTGTGTGGTCCTTGGGACAGAGCAGACGAATATTATACCCACTGGGGCTAGCACTCAGGCACTGATTGCCATCAAGGAGAAGAGCTCAGCTGAGTGGAATTACTTCTCTTCTGAAAAGAGAGAGAGAGAGAGAGAGAGAGAGAGAGAGACAGAAAGATAGATTTACCATGCCAAACCTGGGTGTGTCACCTTTGACACACCCTTAACCCTGAAGAATTGAACAGAGATCCCTGGCCACACCAATCACAAGCCTCTAGAGATTCACCAAAATCAGTCCATTTAATCTAGAGTCAAAGTATAATGAGAAAAGCCACCACAGCAAGGAAAAAAAGAAGAAGAAACCAAAAAATATCTCCACAATGACAAACAACAAATGCAGAAACAAAGTAAACAAGAACAAGGGAAGACATTTTGATGCCCTCAAGTGAACATGACACTCCAATTCAAGATTATGAAGAAGATGAGATAGAAGAAATGCAAGATATGGATTTCAATAAATTAATGATAAGAACATTTAGATGTTATCAAAACCAAATTCATGTACTACAGAAATCCATACTGGAGATGGCAGAAAATCTCTCTCATGAAAATGAAATATTAAGGAGGAATCAAACTGAAATGAGGAATTTAGTAAAAGATGAAATTGTGCCGGCGCCGTGGCTCAACAGGCTAATCCTCCACCTTTCGGCGCCGGCACACCGGGTTCTAGTCCCGGTCGGGGCACCGGATTCTGTCCCGGTTGCCCCTCTTCCAGGCCAGCCCTCTGCTGTGGCCCAGGAGTGCAGTGGAGGATGGCCCAGGTGCTTGGGCCCTGCACCCCATGGGGAGACCAGGAAAAGCACCTGGCTCCTGGCTCCTGCCATCGGAGGAGCGCGGTGCGCCGGCCGCAGCGCGCCGACCGCGGCGGCCATTGGAGGGTGAACCAACGGCAAAAGGAAGACCTTTCTCTCTGTCTCTCTCTCTCACTGTCCACTCTGCCTGTAAAAAAAAAAAAAAAAAGATGAAATTGTAATATTGAAGAGAAATAAAATATAAGAAATAATAGAACAAATGACAAACACATTTGAGAGCCTTAAAAACAGAATCAGTGAGATAGAAGAAAGAATACTGGACTTAGAAGACAGAGAACAGGAAAGTAAACAGTCAAACCAAAGAAAAGAAGAGGAAATTAGAAATCTAAAAAATATTGTTGGGAATCTACAGGATATTATTAAAAAACACAACCTTTGGGTTCTAGGAGTTCCTGAAGGAATGGAGAGAGAAAAAGGATTAGAAGGCCTTTTTAGTGAGATACTAGCAGAAAACTTCCCAGGTTTGGAAAAGGACAGAGACATACAAGTACACGAAGCACATAGAACCCCCAATAAACGTGACCAAAAGAGATCCTCACCACAACACGTTGTAATTAAACTCACCAAGTTAAACCTAAAGAAAGATTCTAAAATGTACAAGAGAAAGACATCAGATTACTCTCAGAGGATCTCCAATTAGACTCACAGCAGACTTCTCATCAGAAACCCTACAGGCTAGGAGGGAATGGCGAGATATAGCCCAAGTAGTAAGAAAAAAAAGCTGATAGTCCAGAATATTATATGCTGCAAAGCTTTCATTTGTGAATTAAGGTGAAATAAAGACCTTTCATAGCAAACAGAAATGGAAAGAATTTGTCGCCACTCGTCCAGCCCTGCAAAAGATGCTTAAAGATGTGTTACACACAGAAACACAGCCATCAATACAAAAGAAGGTAAAGGAAGAAAACCTCACTAAAAGATCACAGGAAGTTCAAAGCATGTATTAGAAAGATCTTTGGGAAAATTGTAGGGCAAAGTACTACTTAAAAATAGTCACATTGGCTGTTATTGGCCTCAACTCTCCAGTTAAAAGACACAGACTAGCTGAAAGGATTAAAAAAACAAAACCCTTCTATTTGTTGCTTACAACAAACACATATTTCCAATAAGGATGCATGCAGACTAAAAGTGAAAGGTTGGAAAAACATATTCCATGCCAAGAGAAGCCAAAAAAGAGCAGGCAAAGCCATCTTAATACCAGACAAAATAATCTTTAACACAAAAACTTTTAAGAGAGATAAAGAGGGGCACTATATAATGATTAAGGGTTCAATTCAACAGGAAGATGTAACTATTATAAATGAATATGCACCCAATTACAGGGCACTGGTTTATTGAAAAGATATGTTAAGGGACTTAAAGGGAGACTTAGTATTGGGAGACTTCAATACTGCACTTTCAGAAATAGATCAACCAGATAGAAGATCAACAAGGAAACAGCAGATTTAATCGACACTATTGCCCAAATGGATCTAACAGATATCTATAGAACTTTTCATCCTACACTTAAAGAATATGCATTCTTCTCAGCAGTACATGGAACCTACTCTAGGATTGACCACATACTAGGCCATATAGCAAGTCTCAGCAAATCCAAAAGAATTGGAATCAGACCTGTGGCTTCTCAGACCACAGTGGAATGAAGCTGGAAATTAGCAACTCAGGAAATGGTAGAGCATATGCAAACACATGGAGACTGAACAACATGCTCCTGAATCAACAGTGGCTCATAGAAAAATCAAAAGAGAAATCTGAAACTTTCTGGAAGTAAATGAGGATAAGAACACATCAAAATTTATGGGATACAGCAAAGGCAGTGTTAATAATAAAGATTATAGCAATAGGTGCCTACATCAAGAAATTGGAAATGCACCAAATGAATGAGCTTTCAATGCATCTCAAGGATATAGAAAAACTGCAGCAAACCAGACCCAAAACTAGTAAAAAAACCAAAAAAAACAAAAACCAAAAACCAAACAAACAAAAAACTAGTAGGAGAAGAGAAATAATTAAAATCAGAGAAGAAATCAACAGATTTGAATCCAAAAAAAATTACAAAAGATCAGCCAAACGAAGAGCTGGTATTTTGAAAAAATAAACAAAATTGACCAATTACACACCATTGGCCCAACTAACTAAAAGAAAAGACCTGAAACAATAAAATCAGAGATGAAAAGGGAATGTAAGGGCAGACACCACAGAAATAAAAAGAATCATCAGAAATTACTACAAGGACTTGTATGCCAGCAAACAGGGAAATCTATCAGAAATAGGTAGATTCCTGGACACATGCAACCTACCTAAATTGAGCCATGAAGACATAGAAAACCTAAACAGACCCATAACTGAGACAGAAATTGAATCAGTAATAAAGGCCCTCCCAACAAAGAAAAGCCCAGGACCAGATGGGTTCACTGCTGAATTCTACCAGACATTTAAAGAAGAACTAACTCCAAATCTTCTCAAACTATTCAGAACAATCGAAAGAGAGGGAATTCTCCCAAATTCTTTCTATGAAGCCAGCATCACCTTAATCCCTAAGCCTGAAAAAGATGCAGCATTGAAAGAAAATTACAGACCGATACTCCTGATGAACATAGACACAAAAATCCTCAATAAAATTCTGGCCAATAGAATGCAACAACACATCAGAAAGATCATCCACCCAGACCAAGTGGGATTTATCCCTGGTATGCAGGGATGGTTCAAAGTTCACAAATCAATGAATGTGATACACCACATTAATAGGCTGCAAAAGAAAAACCATATGATTATCTCAATAGACGTGGAGAAAGCATTTGATAAAATACAACACCCTTTCATGATGAAAACCCTAAGCAAATTGGGTATAGAAGGAACATTCCTCAATACAATCAAAGCAATTTATGAAAAACCCATGTTCAGTATACTATTGAATGGGAAATAGTTGGAAGCATTTCCACTGAGATCTGGTACCAGACAGGGATGCCCACTCTCACCACTGCTATTCAATATAGTTGTGGAAGTGTTAGCCAAAGCCATTTGGCAAGAAAAAGAATTTAAAGGGATACAAATTGGGAAGGAAGAACTCAAACTATCCCTCTTTGCAGTTTATATGATTCTTTATTTAGGGGATCCAAAGAACTCTATTGGAACTCATAGAAGGGTTTGGAAAAGTAGCAGTATATAAACTTAATGCACAAAAATCAACAGCCTTTGTATACACAGGCAATGCCATGTCTGAGAAAGAACTTCTAAGATCAATCCCATTCACAATAGCTACTAAAACCATCAAATACCTTGGAATAAACTTAAACAAGGACATTAAAGATCTCTACGATGAGAATTACAAAAGCTTAAAGAAAGAAATAGAAGAAGATACCAAAAAATGGAAAAATCTTCCATGCTCATGGATTGGAAGAATCAATATCATCAAAATTTCTATTCTCCCAAAAGCAACTTATGGATTCAATGCAATACGAATCAAAATACCAAATGCATTCTTCTCAGATCTGGAAAAAATGATGCTGAAATTCTTATGGAGACACAGGAGACCTCGAATAGATAAAGCAATCTTGTGCAACAAAAACAAAGCTGGAAGCATCACAATACCAGATTTCAGAACATACTACAGGGCAGTTGTTATCAAAACAGCATGGTACTGGTACAGAAACAGATTGATAGACCAATGGAGCAGAATGGAAACACCAGAAATCAATCCAAACATCTACAGCCAACTTATATTTGATCAAGGATCTAAAACCAATTCCTGGAGCAAGGACAGTCTATTCAATAAATAGTGCAGGGAAAACTGGATTTCCACGTGCAGAAGCATGAAGCAAGACCCCGACTTTACACGTTACACAAAAATCCACTCAATGGATTAAAGATCTAAATCTATGACCCGACAGCATCAAATTATTAGAGAGCATAGGAGAAACCCTGCAAAATTTTGGCACCAGCAAAGACTTCTTGGAAAAGACCATGGATGCACAGGTAGTCAAAGCCAAAATTAACAATTGGGATTGATCAAATTGAGAAGTTTCTGTCCTGAAAAAGAAGCAGTCAGGAAAGTGAAGAGGCAACCAACAGAATGGGAAAAATATTTGTAAACTATGCAACAGATAAAGGATCAATAACTAGAATCTAAAAAGAGATCAAGAAACTCCACAACAAAACAAACAACCCACTCAAGAGATGGGCCAAGGACCTCAATAGAAATTTTTCAAAAGAGGAAATCCAAATGGCCAACAGACACATGAAAAAATGTTCAAGTTCACTAGCAATCAGGGAAATGCAAATCAAATTTACAATGAGATTTTCACCTCACCCCAGTTAGAATGGGTCACATACAGAAATCTACCAATAACAGATGCTGGCGAGGATGTGGAGAAAAAGGGACACTAACCCACTGTTGGTGGGAATGCAAACTGGTTAAGCCACTATGGATGTCAGTTTGGAGATTATTCAGAAACCTGAATATAACCCTACCATACAACCCAGCCATCCCACTCCTTAGAATTTACCCAAAGGAAATTAAATTGGCAAACAACAAAGCCGTCTGCACACTAATGTTTATTGCAGCTCAATTCACAATAGCTAAGACCTGGAACCAACCAAAATGACCATCAACAGTAGACTGGATAAATAAATTATGGGATATGTACTCAATAGAATACTATACAGCAGTCAAAAACAATGAAATCCGGTCATTTGCAACAAAATGGAGGAATTTGGAAAACATCATGCTGAGTGAAATAAGCCAGTCCCAATGGGACAAATGTCATGTTCTCCCTGATCAGTGACAAGTAACTGAGTACCAAAAAGGAAACCTGTTGAAGTGAAATGGACACTATGTGAAACAATGACTTGATCATCGCTTGTCCTGACTGTCCAGGAACAACTTAATACTTTATCCCTTTCAGTATTTTTTGTTGTTGTTGTTCTACTTAAAACTTGGTTGAACACTTTAGTTAACATATAATTATTCTTAAGTGTTTAAATTTAATTGAAAAGTGATTCCTGTTAAATATAAGAGTTGGAATAAGAGATGGGTAGATTTACAGTTCAGCACATGCTCAGTTGGACTTGCCCAAAATGGTAGAGTTAGAAATGTGCCAGGGAATTCCAAGTCAATCCCATCTAGGTGGCATGTACCAATGCCATCTCACTAGTCAAAGTGATCAGTTTCAGTTCCTAATTGATCATAATGATAGGATTAAGAGTCAAAGGGATCACATAATCAAGACTAGTGTCTGCTAATGCTAACTAATAGAATCAAAAAGGGAGAGAACGATCCAGCATGGGAAGTGGGATACACAGCAGACTCATAGAATGGCATATGTCCTAAACAGCATTCTGGCCTCAGAATCAGCCCTTAAGTTATTCAGATCCAGCTAAAAAGCCCATGAGTATTTCAGGCATGTGGAAAAAAAACCACAAAATGACCTAGATGAAAGATCTCTGTGCGTGAGATCCCAGTGGAAAGAACAGGTCATCAAAGAAGGAGGTACCATTCTCTGAAGGGAGGAGAGAACTTCTACTTTGACTATGACCAAGTCTAAATAAGATCAGAGGTGGCGAACTCAAAAGGCCTCCATCCCCTTGGCAGCTCCTGACAAGAGCCTAAGGTGATTACTGACATCATGAACAAGAGTTTCAATTTATTAAGTCAACAACAGGAGTCACTGTGCACTTACTCCCCATGTAGGATCTCTATCCTTAATGTGTTGTACTATGTGAATTAATGATATAATTAGTACTCAAACAGTACTTTACACTTTGTGTTTCTGTGTGGGTATAAACTATTGAAATCTTTACTTAGTATATACTAAATTGATCTTCAGTATATAAAAAGAATTGAAACTGAATATTGATGTGAATGGGATGGGAGAGGGAGCGTGAGATAGGATGTTTGCAGTGGGAAGAAGTTTATGGGGAGGGGGAAAGCCACTGTAATCCAAAAGCTGTACTTTAGAACTTTATATTTATTAAATAAAAGTTAAAAAACAATAATATATCAACTTTCAAGTATTTTGAGGAAAACAGAGTTGAGTAGGACACAACCAATACTCTCAAAGAAGTTTTAGATAAAGGAAAATAAGACAAGAAAAAATTTACAGCATATGTCAAGTTATTTATTTTATCTGTGGCTGCTTACAAAGGCCAAATTTGAGCATTTAAATCTGTATTATTGGGAGGATTATGACTACAACTTCAGTCTCTTTGTTATTTTTTCAGGTCTTCAATTTCTTCTTTATTCAGTCCTGGGGACATTTTTTTCTAGGAATTTATGCATTTTCTGTGTGCTATTCAATTTGTTGGCATACGATTGCTCATAATGGATTTTATGATCCTTTTTATTTCTAATGTTTCCTCTTTCACTTCTGATTCATTTGTATTTTCTCTATTTTCCCTTGTTAATTTAGCGAAGGATTTGTCAGTTTGTTTCCTTTTTCAAATAATCAACTCTTGGTTTTATTGCATTTTTATATAGTTTTTCTGTTCTCTGTTTTATTTAGTTTTATTCTAATCCTCATTACTTTATTTCATCTATTGAATGTGTTTTATTTGTTCTTATTGTTCTGCTTTCATGAGGTATAAAGTAAGAATGTTTATTTAAAATCTTTCTTCTTTTACAATGCAATGTTTACTAATATGAATTTCTCTTTTATAATTGCTTTGGCTATAGCCCATTCAGTTTTCATGTGTTGTGCTGTGATTTTCATTTGCTTCTATATGTTTTTATAGTTTATTTTTATTTCATCTTTGTCCCAGTGGTCATTCAACACTGTTATTCAGGTTTCATGTATTTGTGACGTGTTGCATGTTCCTGCTGATAATGATTTTTAGCTTTATTCTATTGATTAAAGATCTAAATGTAAGACTGAAACCATAAATATCCCAGAAGAAAATACAGGGAAAAGATTTTATTTTTGGCCAGGCTAATGATTTTTTTTCTATATTACAGAAAAAGCTCAGGCAAAAGATAAGCAAAAGTAAGCCTGTGATAGTACATTAAACTAAACACTTCTGCATAGCAAAGGGATCAATTAACAAAATAAAAAGGTGCCTTTGGAATTGGATAAACAATTTAAAGCCACATATCTGATTCAGGGTTGTTCAAATAATATAAGTAACTTACCTAACTCAATATAAAAGAGAAACACAACAACATCAACAACAAATTCCCAAATTTAAAAACTGGCAAGACACAGAAATTTGGTAAAGTGGTAAAGTCACTGCTTCGGAAACCGAGATCCCATATCAGAGTCTCAGCTCCTCTGTTCCTAAACCAGCGTCCTCCTACTATGCACTCTGAGAGGCAGCAGGTGATGCCACTAGGAGTCAGGTCTAGCTGCCTGCATGGGAGATTCTATACTGAATTCCTGACTTCCGGCTTCCCCTGGCCCAGTCCTGGCTGTTGGAGGCATTTGAATGCAGAACTAGAGGATGGAAGATATTTCTCCCTTTTTGTCTTTCTTTCTCTGTCTTCCTGTACCTCAGCCTTTAAAATGTATAAATAAATTTTAAATGAACAAAGAACTGCATAGACATCTTTTTAGAAAGGTCTAAAAATGACTACTTGTTACATGAAAAGGTGTTCAACCTAATTAATCATTAAAGAAATGAACATTAAAATAAAATGAGATGTTAGATAATACCTGTTAGGATGGATATTATTAAAAAGGTAAGAGAGAAGTATTAGTGAAGGAGAAATAGAAACTCTTGGCTGTTTTGAAAGATATTATGGGGAACCCTCAAAATATAAAAAATAGGAACTTCATATGAGCCATCATTCCCTTTCCTAAGTGTATAACCAAGGGAAATGCAAGGAACACCTCACGGTGATATCCATACTCCCATACTCAGTGCACTACTATCACAAACATTAAAATATGGAAACAACCTAAGTTTCCATCAGTAGGTGAATGGATATGCATGGAATATAATTCAGTCTTTTTTTTTTTTTTGACAGGCAGAGTGGACAGTGAGAGAGAGAGACAGACAGAAAGATTTTCCTTTTGCCGTTGGTTCACCCTCCAATGGCCACCCTGGCTGGCGTGCTGCGGCCGGCGCACCGCGCTGATCCAATGGCAGGAGCCAGGTGTTTCTCCTGGTCTCCCATGGGGTGCAGGGCCCAAGAACTTGGGCCATCCTCCACTGCACTCCTGGGCCATAGCAGAGAGCTGGCCTGGAAGAGGGGCAACTGGGACAGAATCCGGCGCCCCGACTGGGACTAGAACCCGGTGTGCCGGTGCCACAAGGTGGAGGATTAGCCTAATGAGCTGTGGTGCCAGCTATAATTCAGTCTTTAAAAATTAATATTTATTTTCAATGATAGAGATGAACCTAGAGGACATGCTGCTAAGTGAAATAAACTGCCAAAAGAAGAAAAAAATCAGCATGAACCTACTCATATGTGAATATAAAAATGTCAAATAAACATACAAAGAATAGAATGGTGGTTACCAGGTTCAAGAAGAGAGAAGATAGTGAGAAGTGGGTCAGAGTATAAATTTACACTAGGGTAGAAAGAATAAGTGCAGAGATCTGTTGTATAGTATGAGGATAATAGTTAAAAATTTTGTATTGTATCCTAAAAACTTACTGTGAATAGATTTTATGTGCTCAATAAATAAAAAGGTGACTATGGAAGGCAATGGGTTGTTTGTTTGACTGCAGTAATAACTTCATTATGTAAATATATGTCAAGCATGTTTTACTCTTTAAATATATAAAATAAAAATAAATTTCAAAGGCTATACCTGACATAAACACTCAACTCATTGGAAGTTCTGAGATGACTCATAATTCAGAACAATGTCTTTTGAAAACTTGCTCCTTAAGATATTGCTAACAGCCTCCTTGAAGCTAATAATGTCCTTTGATCTGCATCACATTACCCTGTATTTTCTAAATAAATACTTCCTAATTATAGAAATACGGAAGAATCCAAAGATTAAATAGAAAATTAAGACATATTAACACATAACTGTTAAGAGTATGTGAAACTATGACTTTAATTTATACGATTTAAAATTTATATCTTAATGATGTTGCATATTATTCCTTTCATAAACAGAGCAATGTGCATTTCAACATCCTCATTCACTTGGATGCCAATAAAAATAATTTGTGAGTCACAGACATTTTCCTTTTCACTTGTTTTCCCTACTGCAATGGCTTTGTTGAATAAGAATGGGAAAAGTACCCAATGTTACAATGTTCTAAGAGACATCACAAAAGCTACTCATAAAGTCTCAGTGGCTGTACTAAAAGAGCTGATATAAAAAGAAAGTGGAGTCGTTATTGTGACAATATATTCACAGGTGAATGTTATGAACCTTTCCATGCAGGGTTCTAAACACTATGGCTTTCTGAAAAGTGTGCATTCTTAAATTATAGTAGCACTTCTCTTCCATTGCTGATTATGACTTATGGTGCCATGATCCACATACAGATTCTTTTTCCAAAGTTAATGTATGTAATGTCAGAGCTATTGTTCTGACCGATCCTTCAGCAAGGACTGCTCTAACTTTGCAGCCTCATTTTCTGTGATTTCCCCACAGATTGAGTACCATTCTAACTCCAGTCTTGGTTAAGATCCTGCTGACCCACGAATGTCCTCTACATGTCCTTTCCTACATGCAATAGGACTTACAGTCAATGAATGATTCTGAGCCCTACATAACTAATACCTGATTTGCCCTTGAGTTCTCCTGCTGTTTTGCACGCACTTTAAAAATATCTTGATGACTTCCCATAAAATCCAAAGTCCTGGTTATGTTCTGCGATGTTGAGACACAGATTCCTATGTAACCCCTCATCTATCAGTCCATGGCTTTCTCCCAACGCAAATGTTTCTACCTATATTGACCTTCTTTCAATATCAGAAGCTAAGTAAGCATCAAGGCTTTTGGCAATTCTATTTTCGCACCAAGAAAGTAGCACCTGTTTCTTTTTATCGTTTACTTATTTACTTCCTTTTACTCTTGGGTTATCAGCTTCAGCTAGAAGCATCCTGTGAGAGTGTTTGATAGTTTGTACTATATTGAAAAATTATTCAAAAAATAAAAAAATTACTTCTGAACTCTTTCTCTTACTTGAGTTTTGACCTTGTAAAAAATAGCCAAATTTCTAAAGCTTTAATATCCACTTACATTAAATGAGAATAATGCTGTTAAATGACTAAATTGTGAAAAATAGTAATATATTCCAAGGAATTTCTTGAAAATGGAAATGACAATATAATTTTAAAACTTTTCCAATCTCCCATAAAATGGAAAGACTATCCATAAAGCAACAGAGCTGCAATTAAACAACATACCTTGGAAAATGTATATATCAATACCATTAAACTTTTTTTAATATGAAGCACAAAATACAGGAATATGAAGATAAATGACTACTAGTTACAACAATGATGAGAAAGAATTTGTAGACACAACGTGAAATAACAACGTATCTCTGGGGATAATGAATAATCATCAAAACACAAAGAGAGCTATGAATTGACATATGCTCACCGGACAGCTTAGAGAGCCAGCGCAAAAGAGGTTAAGAAACTGGAGACATTTGGAAACTCCAGAGGTGAGTCAATCCTGGGGGTTTGCATATTTCCTAAGGGGTTAAGACATCTGAGTTATTTGAGTTCCCTTAGTTGGTCATTCAAATCCATCATTCAAAGTGTTGTTTCAG
Organism: Sylvilagus floridanus; assembly: GCA_949820135.1. Classification (NCBI taxonomy): domain Eukaryota; kingdom Metazoa; phylum Chordata; class Mammalia; order Lagomorpha; family Leporidae; genus Sylvilagus; species Sylvilagus floridanus. The sequence continues at coordinate 59,223,558 of OX463235.1, forward strand.
GAAAATCCCCTGAGAAGAGGAGTCACATGGACAAAGGAGAGAGAGCCCAGAAAAAGGAGAAGAAAGAAGCAGGGTTGTGTCTAAGAAAACAGGAAACATGTTTTGAACATCACACCAAAACAACAGAGGTGTACCCTGGAGCCACAATGTGAAGAGAAAAAATGTCTTCTATAATGAATGACAAATGGATTAAGATAAATTTTTGAAGTGTTCTTAGGAGAGAAAAAAGAATGAATAGTAGAATATTTCTATCTCAATGAAAGAATGCCAGAAAAATATGGCTACAAAAGAGCTGAGAATCATAACATATTTCAAAGGAAGAGAGTCTATATAATGATGTCACAGAGTGAGGTGACAAATTATAATTAGAAACACTTGGGCATGTGTTATATGTTGACAAGGCATTATTATGAATAAAAGTTTAAAAACATTCGAGAAATTAAAATTAACATAGAATGAACAGAGTGAATTTAAAGCAAAAAAAATTAAGAAATACAAAAATGATTTAGAAAGAAGGGGTAAATTTAAAAATATAGAAGATTCAGCATGATGTGATAAGTGCCTCAGAAGAATAAGATTTTATAATAATCTTGATCTTTTTATAAACAATTGGCACAACTTTTTCTTGTGCATATGCTTGGTTGTTGGTAGGGCAGTAGAGATGACTCTGAAGAGGCTTGATGCAGTGAGAACAAACAAAGATGGAGGTGAGTTGGGAGGGGAATCAGAGACTGGAAGGTACAGAGCCTGCAGACATTAGGGAGGGTACCAGGTTTGAAATGAAAAGAATAGGCAGGTAGAATAACCAGAGTCGTCAAATAATAATGTAAAAACAGAGTAAATAGTGAGAATTTATAGTTCTAAGTAATTTCTGGAACAAATTACATGTTAAAGACCCATTGCATATGTAAGAAATATTGAACTGAATAAGAATTTGCTTCAGAATGATTGACAGATTAAAACTGAGATACTTGGTAAAATATCTAGACTTAGAAAAGGAAAAAAAAAAAAAGCAAAAAAACATCCCTGGATACCTCAGCAAAGTTACTTATGAGAGAAAGAAAATCATCAATAATACATTTTCCCAGAAAAATATATAGTGAGAATTTTTAATATTCCCAGGGAGAGAAGATGGAATATAATGATGTAGGCAGGCAGATAGGATAACATTGATTAGATCTGGCAGCTGGAGGACCACGCCTTCACCACGCCCTGTGTGATTCCATGCCCCTACCTGACTACACTTGCAAACCCACCTGCCAACCAGACTATGTAACCACCCCTTTGGGAGTGGATGAAAGGCCTGGAGCACAGTGAGCCCGGTCCTTTTCTCCCTTTTTCTTCTTCTTCCTCGCTCTTTTGCTTCATTATGGACCTTTGTTGCCCTGTGTCTTCAGGACATGTGCCCTACTGGCTGCCTGCACTCTCTGCCTTTGCTTCGTTGCCCAATACGCTGCTTGTAGTAGCTGCCTTTTTTTTTATATATATATATATATAGAAAGCTTTTATTTAGTAAATATAAATCTCATAAGTACAACTTTTGGATTGTAGCGGTTCTTCCACCCATACTCACTCTCCCACCTGCAAACCATCTCACCTCCTACTCCCTCTCCCATCCCATTTTCATTAAGATTCATTTGTAATTATCTTTATATATAGAAGATCAATTCTATCCACTTGTAGGACCTCTTTCCTTAATGTGTTGTACCAAGAGAATTAATGGTAAGACAGGTCTTCAAACAGTAGCTATTTGTTTTTTTACAGACAGAGTGGACAGTAAGAGAGAGAGAGAGAGAGAAAGGTCTTCCTTTGCCATTGGTTCACCCTCCAATGGCCGCCATGGCCAGTGCGCTGCAGCCAGCACACTGCGCTGATCCAAAGGCAGGAGCCAGGTGCTTCTCCTGGTCTCCCATGGGGTGCAGGGCCCATGCACTTGGGCCATCCTCCACTGCACTCCCTGGCCACAGCAGAGAGCTGGCCTGGAAGAGGAGCAACTGGGACAGAATCCGGCGCCCTGACTGGGACTAGAACCCGGTGTGCAGGCGCCGCTAGGAGGAGGATTAGCCTAGTGAGCCACAGTGCCAGCCCAAACAGTTGCTATTCTTAATCAAAGGATTGCTGCATGTGGCTCTTGACCTGCTCTCTGCTGAGTATGGCCCCAACGTAATTTTTGGACTTTCCTTTCTCCCTTAAAGCCCTCACTCTCCTATGAATTTCTCTCACTGAATAAAATGTTAAAAACTCACCATGCTGCCTGGTTTATTTGAGCCAGAATTCACAACTGTTCTCTGAATTTCTGGCAAGAATCCACACAGCTTATTAATATCAGGAAATATTAATAAGCAAATCATTATCAATAAGGATTTTACATCTATCCAAATTGACTTCCAAGTTTGAGGATGGAAGAGAAATTGTTATTAGCAACTTCTAGCTAAGAGTACATGATTCACAATAGTTCTTGTAGAGAATTGTACTAAGAAATGAGCTGTGGACCATCATAAACAAATACAGAGACAGACATCAACATAAAACACAGGTGCAGAAAAAGAAATAATCTTGATCTTTTTATAAACAATTGGCACAACTTTTTCTTGTGCATATGCTTGGTTGTTGGTAGGGCAGTAGGGATGACTCTCAAGAGGCTTGATGCAGTGAGAACAAACAAAAGATGGAGGTGAGTTGGGAGGGGAATCAGAGACTGGAAGGTACAGAGCCTGCAGACATTAGGGAGGGTACCAGGTTTGAAATGAAAAGAATAGGCAGGTAGAATAACCAGAGTCGTCATATAGGACTGCATTTACCTGGGAAAAGACCGGGTGGAGATAGCATCACTGAGACTCGCTGGTGAGAGGCGTCCTTTGGGAGGCATCAGAGGAAGCCCTTTCCCAAGTTGAATTGACTGGATGAGAATCCAGAGTTGCAGGCAGGAAGATAAACAGACCCTGGAACAAAGATTCTCCAGCAACGAGTTTAGGAAATAAGCAAGACAACAGCATGCAGGAAAGAATCTGGAAAGATTTTCATAAACAGCTTTGAAGCATCTTCAATTCCTCTTCGCTTCTGAAAGTACATGTTGCTTCCAGAACCCCTAGTTGTTTTAAAATTTCAGAATTTGCTTTAAAACTGGATTGATTGGTATTTAAAAAGAGAGGATGGCATATGTATGAGATGCCTTCAAAAATTTCATGGGAAAATGGAATTAAAAGGCAAGATTATTTTAGTGTAAAAGTGTCTGAAATCTGTGCATAGTGTTTCATAATATACACTTCCATGTATTTTGGAAACCCCCTACCATTTGTTTAAAAAATTAAATGTATTTGGTAACAATGATTGCTGTGATAGAGAGAAAACAAGAAATAAGAAACTAAGATTTTTGTAGTTAAGCTATCGGATAGCAAATCGAAGCTTTTTTAATACTTACAGTTTGGTTATTTTCAGTTTGCAGAGCCCTTTATCCACGTGAAAATGCTAAGGAGTTAGATGAAACTGTGAGGAAAGGTCCAGACAGGATAGAGATTGGACAGTGTTTGACATCTAGATTTAACAGATTTGAATTTTTCCATTTCAATACCAAGGATAGTTAGGGTCTGGGTAATTAATGATATTTGCCAGGTAGAAAATAACAGATCATTAACAGATCATAGAACCTTACAAGATAAAAGTATTGAGTTTGACATGAGAAGAATAAGGACAGTGAAAAAGTAATAACAGCAAAGGACTAAAGATTGTAGTGAATCAGAACTGGTGAAAGAAAGTAGCATGTGAGTGATGTGGAAATGCAGGAGGCTGTGGTCATAGGCAGTCAAAGCCTCCACTCCAGCACTGCACGTCCTGTTTGTTTTCCAGTCCGTCTTGACTGTGGTGGGAGTGGTGTCATGGTCAAAGATGCTGTGATAGTTCATTTTATGTGTCAGCTTGACCATTCCATAACACACATTTGATCAAATGTGGCCCAGGTGTTCCTATTAAAGAATTTTTAAAAGATAAGATCAACCTTTAAATCAGTGGACTTTGCACAAAGATTACTCTTTGTAATCTTTTGGGCCTCATCTAATCAATTGTAAGCCTTAGTATAAGGAAACTGAATTTCCCCAAGCAAGAGGGAACTCTCATAGTTGACTGACATTAGACTCAACACTTTCTCTGAGTCTGCAGCCTGATGGCCCTCTCTGCAGATTTTGGACACATCAGCCTCTACAATTGTGCGAATCAATTCCTTATAATACATCTCCCTCCATACAGAAGGGATCTTCTATCAGTTGATGAAAATTTTTTGTATTCTGCTTTTTTATAAAGTGAAATTTTAATTTTTTGTGTGAGTAGTGCTATTATATCCTTCTGAAATATCTACTTATATTAGATAAGAAGTCAGAAATGAACTTATGTGTGTGTGACAAAGGCCTAAGGAATTGACATCTACTAGCGGTCCAGCATCCACATCTCAAAGTCACCCTGATAACCTTCCAGGTGCAGCCCAGTATCTGCACTTCAAAAGCACTGCCCGGATCCTGATGACTTTCCAGGGAGTCCTGCCCCTTCTACCTGGTAAATATCCTTCCTCTAAGGTGGGATGAAGCCAACCAGGCTTCCCCTGTCTGGTAACTTCAATGGGAAAAAAAAACTCAGAATTTTTTATATTTATATCCAACAAATCCTTTGTTCTGAGAGAAGAAGGAGAGGGGAAGGGAAGGCAGGAAGACAAGACCCATCCCCTTAAAAACCCCAGCCTGAATGTGCACTATGCACTCTCTCAGATCCTGTCTGGAGAGGTGCGCATCCGTTCTCACAGATGTCCCTACCCTAATAAACCTTGCTATTTTGCTTTCCACTACTCTCTGTCTCACGCCTGAATTCTTTCTTGCACAAAGACAAGGACCCTTTGCTTCTCTGGTAACACTTATACTGTGTCTAGTTCCAAATCTTCACTTGATTTATAATAAACTGTTCACTTGTGAAAAAGCTATGCATGGATTTTAATTTGTTTTCACTAAGATAAAATAATTAAACTTCCTACAAACTTTTTGAAACACGCTCACATGTGGAATCTGTGTGGTCCTCTGTGCCTTCACTGCTCTCATCTGTATATGCCCTAACCTCTGTCAATGAAATACTACAGGAATCTAAGACATTTTCTCCCAAATCCTAAAACTGCAATACAGTCCTTCTCACCCAATTTTTTTGCTCCATCGCTAGAGTGATCATTAGAAGCATAGATCACATGATTATATACTTAAAACTTTTCAGTGCAATCTCCCATTCATTAATGTTGTGAACATTAAACTGACAGCTGCTGCGGCTCACTAGGCTAATCCTCTGCCCGTGGCACTGGCACACCGGGTTCTAGTCCCGGTTGCGGCAACAGATTCTGTCCCTGTTGCCCCTCTTCCAGTCCAGCTCTCTGCCGTGGCCCGGGAGTGCAGTGGAGGATGGCCCAAGTGCTTGGGCCCTGCACCTGCATGGGAGACCAGGAGGAAGCGCCTGGCTCCTGGCTTCGGATCAGCGCAGCGCACCAGCTGTAGCAGCCATTGGGGAGTGAACCAATGGAAGGAAGACCATTCTCTCTGTCTGTCTGTCTGTCTCTCTCTCTCTCTCTCACTAACTCTTCCTGTCAAAAAAAAACAAAACAAAACAAAACAAAAACCCTGAATAGCTGCTTTGGAATATGGCTTGATATTTTCTCACAAAGGTCGACATACACTTACCATGGGCCCAAGAAATTTCACTCTCAGTGTTTATCATAGAGAATTTGAAAACTCATATCCACATAAAATCTATATACAGATATTTATATGAGCTGTGTCTGTAAAAGCCAAAAGCTCAAAACAATTCAATACCTTTCAATGCATAAATGGTTAGACAAACTGTAGTACAATCATGGAATGGAAAACTACCCGGAACTAAGAATCAACTGTTAATAACATGCAGAACTCTACAAACAGAGCAGCTTCTTATGTTGTTTTAGCTCCTCTTTTATAGGGTTGGCACATGTATGCTAATATTTGGGTGAAATGCTCTTCTTGTTTGTGGAAAAGCAACAGTGACTTCCAGGAATTAGGGACCCACTTACTTTCTCTCCTTATGTATTCACTTCCATACATTGTTATGGCAATCATAGATTGTCAGGTTACAAAGGGAGTGGGTTTTACATTTCTAATATATTATAAAGGGCATAATGAGAATTTTGCTCATGTTGAGGGCAGATTTGTTGCCATCTTGTATCCAACTGATTTGAACCTGTTCCTTTGTCTCAAATTTTTTTCCATTTCTGGATGGGTGGAGCTGAGGCTTGCCAAATTATCACAGAGGTATACCCTGCTATCCTCAGAAAGCCTAATTATGTGAACAATAAACATTTATAAACAATCTGGATTAGTGGGTGGCATTCAAACCAAATTTTGGATCAAGGCCCATTTTACCTCTGCAAGAGGAATGAAACACAAGGTTTTATGCTGAGTGAAAAAGCCAACTGCAAAATGTTATGTGAGGAGTCAGATGGGTTCATAGGTAGTCAGGGTGGTGGTCCCAGTAGAATTTGGGGTGTAAAATATTTGCCAAGTTTTTTTTCCTTCAAATTGTATTTTAAAAACCCCAAGTGCGGCTGGCGCCGTGGCTCAACAGGCTAATCCTCCGCCTTGCGGCGCCGGCACACCGGGTTCTAGTCCCGGTCGGGGCGCCGGATTCTGTCCCGGTTGCCCCTCTTCCAGGCCAGCCCTCTGCTGTGGCCCGGGAGTGCAATGGAGGATGGCCCAGGTGCTTGGGCCCTGCACCCCATGGGGAGACCAGGAAAAGCACCTGGCTCCTGGCTCCTCCCATCGGACAAGCGTGGTGCGCCGGCGCGCTCGGTGGCCATTGGAGGGTGAACCAAAGGCAAAAGGAAGACCTTTCTCTCTGTCTCTCTCTCTCACTGTCCACTCTGCCTGTCAAAAAAAAAAAAAAAAAAAAAAAAAAACCAAGTGCTGCAAGTTTCTTTGGGTTTTTCCCTCTCTAGGAAGCACCCCTCCATGTCGCTCTGGCTGGAGGTCTTTGACTCTAATAAATCTTTTTAAATCTCTCTGCTGTCCACTTGGAAACTCTTCCTCCATGTGAGACAAAAAACCAAGGTAATAATTGTAATAATAATTTCCATGCCACTGTTTTCCCATAACATTTACATGATATGTGAATGTATATGATATAGAAATGACAAAATTATAGCAATATATAAAAGATAAGTACTTGTAAAATGGTAGCATGAAGGAACTTCTTCAGGTGATGAAGTTGTTCTAAATCCTGACTCTAGTGATGGTTGTATGCATCTATACATGTGATGTAGTTTCATACTCCTACACACACACACAAAGTACCTGTAAAATTGATGAAACTCAGTTGCAGCTTAGTTAGTAGTATTGTATCAGTGACAGCCTGCCCTGGTTTTGGGGCAATTTCTTGCTCCAAATTTGGAGCCATTTCTTGGTTTATATAATGTACTTGTGTAGGTGTTATCATTATGGAGAGCTGGTTGAAAAGTGGGAACAAATTGCCCCTAAAAAGCCTGGAAGGCATTCAAGAGAACACCTACTGAGACTTAGCTGAGCACTGGTCAGCTGTATCTTATCCATCAGTTCGATTTGAATTGGCTGATGTGCACAAAGAATCTAATTTGCCTTAGCTATCTGGAGCAAGTTTGAGCACTCCTTTGATTTTTATCTATACTGCAGGCTCTTTTCAGGTCCTGCTTACCTCCAGAGGTGTTTTTAGCCAGTTGTATTCTAGATCTAATCACTAGCAAATTTGAAAACCACCCTCCTTCCTTTTCCTAAAGCCCACCTTCTTGGGCCAAGGTAATGTACATTTGCTGTGTAATATCTAAATTCTATATAGAAGTTGACCACTTTGGAATACTTCCCATGACCCATTGAAAGCTGCTGGTGTTATGTCTCCCAGGTCTACATCACTCACATCTGCCATAAATAAGCCTTATATTAAAAATATTTTACAGTTCCTGTTGTTTCCACTGAAAAGAAGCATACAGACAATTTTTATATATTAATTTTTGCAACTTCTTGTTAGTCAGGTTATTTGAAAATAAAAGGAAAAACAAAACAAAGATACAAAAAAAAAAACCCCTCTCTGATGTTTTCTCCTCTTATAATAAAATAAGAAATAGACATTAATATTCCAACATCATCTGTCCCTGTCTTCCTCCATAGTCTCGTCTCCCATTATTCTCCTCTTTTTCTCACTGAATAGCTATATGACTCTCTCCTGTTAGCTGGAACATGCCCAGCTTATTCTTATCTTAGCAGCATCAAGAAAGTTTTTCTTCCTGTCAGGTCTATTATCTCGCTGATTTTCATTTAGTATTCAGGGACCTGTACTTAAAAAATAAAATCCTAATGTCATTTGAAGTGCCTGGGGAAGAGAAGGCCTTTGATAAATGCCAACAAGAAACAAAGCACATATTTTGATTGGAATCTCACTGAATCTGGAAACCGCTTCTTTTTTTTTTTTCATGGACATTTTGATGATATTAATTCTTCTAATCCATGAACAGGAAAGTTTTTTTTCCATTTTTGTGTCTTCTTCTTTTATTTATTTCTTTAATATTTTGTAATTTTCATTGAAGAGACTTTCATCACTTTGGTTAAATTTATTCCAAGTTATTTTAAATTTTTTTGTAGATATTGTGAATGGGACTGATCTTGCAAGTTCTCTCTCAGTCATGACATTTTCTGTGTATATGAAGGCTATTGATTGTTATGTGTTGATTTTATATTATATCCTGAAACTTTACAAAACTCTCTTAGGATATAAATAGTCTCTTACTAGATCTTTTGGTTCCCTAGATAAAAGATCATATCATCTGAAAATAAGGATAATTTCACTTCCTTTTGATATCTTTTTCTTGCCTAATAGTTATGGCTAAAACTTCCAGAACTATAGTCAATAGCAATGGTGAGAGTAGACATCCTTGTCTGGTTCTGGGTAATAGCAGAAATGCCTCAAACTTTCCCTCATTCAATATCATGGTGACTTTGGGTTTGTCATATATTGGCTTGATAGAGTTGAGGAATATTTCTTTTATAACCAATTTTCTTAAGGTTTTTATCATGAAAGGATGCTGTATTTTATCAAATGTTTCTCAGATATAGAAAAAAAAGGATGCTAAACTTTATATGTAAACACTAGAGATCCAAATAGCTAAGGCAATTAAATAAAAACAAAACTGGAGGCATCACAGTACCAGATTTCAAGATATACTACAGGACAGTTCTAATAAAAATAGCCTGTTCCTGGCACAAAAATAAACATGTAGATCAATGGAACAGAATATAAAACCCAGAAATCAATCCATGCAGCTACAGAGATCTAATATTTGGCAAATGAGCTTGCATCAATCCCTGGAGAAAGGACAGTCTCTTCAACAAATGGTACTGAGAAAGTTGGATCTCTACATGCAGAATTAAGAAATAAGACCTCATCCTTATACCTTTTGCAAAAATCATCTCAAAATGGATCAAGGATCTAAATCTATGACCCGATACAATCAGATTATTAGAATAGAACATTCGGGAAATGGTAAGACATTGGCACAGGCAAAGGTGTCTTGCAAAAGACCCCAAAAGTACAGATAATCAAAGCAAAAATAGACAAACGGGATTACAACAAGCTAAGAAGCTTCTGAAATGCCAAGCAAGCACTTAATATATTGAAAAGGCAACCAGAACGGGAGAAAATATTTGCAAACTATGTAACTGATTATTATTAAGATTAATATTAAGTATCTATAAAGAGATCAAGAAACTCAGCAACAACAAAACAAATAACCTAGTTAAGAAATGGGCAAAGGACTTGAATAGGCATTTTTCAAAAGATGAAATTCAAATGGCCAACAGACACATGAAAAAAGGCCCAGGATCACTAGCCATTAGGGAAATTAAAATAAAAACCCCAATGAGCTTTTACCTCATCACAGTTTTAATGGCTATGATATAGAAATTTAAAAAGAAAATTGCTGGTGAGGATGTAGAGAAAAAGGTACATTAATCCATGTTGCTGGGAATGTAACAGTATGGAGATTGCTCAGAAATCTGAAGACATATCTGCCATATAACCCAGTCATCTCACTTCTGGGAATTTACCTAAGGGAAATTAAATTAGCATATGAAAAAATTATTTGGACCCCCATGTTTACTGCAGCTCAATACAAAATAGATAAAGTATGGAATTAACCCAGATATACATCAACTGGTTACTGGATGAAAAAAAAATGTGGTCTATAGAATGCTACTCAGCCATCAAAAAGAATGAAATCCTATTTTTAAAACAAAAGAGATGCAACTGGACACAATTATACTTAGTGAAATAATCCAGTACCAAAAGAGACAAATATCTATGTTTTACCTGATTTGTGGTAATGAATAGAGTATAAAAATGTAATGTATATGAGTGAAATTGATTTTTAGATTTGATTATTGCTTACAGCTCTTGTCTCTACTGTTGAGGAACAGTGTTTTTCTCCTTACTATTTGCTGAATTTTTTACTTAGTGGAGGCTTAAGCTTGTGGTTATAAAACAAACTGAAAGTATGTAATTATAAAAATTAAAAGAATAAGAAAGGAAGGAGGGGCCGGTGCTTTGGCTCAGTGGGCTAAAGCCCCAGCCTGCAGTGCCAGCATCCCATTTGCATGCCAGTTCAAGTCCAAGCTGCTCCACTTCCAATCCAGCTGTCTGCTATGGCCTGGGAAAGCAGAAGATGAGCCAAGTCCTTGGGCCCCTGGACCCAAATGGGAGACCCAGGGGAGGCTCCTGGCTCCTGGCTTCGGATCAGCACAGCTCTGGCCACTGTGGTCGTTTGGGGATTGAATAAGCTGATGGAAGACCTCTCTCTTTGTCTGCGTATATCTCTCTCTGTAATTCTTTTAAATAAATAAAATAAATCTTAAAAAAAAAAAGTAAGGAAGTAGGAGGGAGCATGTGAGTGTGGGTGGGAGGGAGGGAGCATTTGGTGGGAAGTATCGGTGGGAATCTTTATATATGAAATACATGAAAAATTTTCATCTTATATAAATAAAAAATTGAACAAAGAAAATAAATAGTAGCACATTAATGTAAATGAAAAAAGAAGTATTGCTTACCGTTTTACCTATATTTATATATGTTTAAGATAAAGTTTAAAAAAAAAAAAACAACAAATGAGGCCAGTGTGGGCAGGTAGTGAGGAACTGGGTGATGACATGACAGACAAGGTAGTACATGATGGCTGAGCTGGATTTGACTCTACGAACAGCAGCAGCAAAGAGTTCCACACAGAAAGTACTTGCACCAAAGCCCTAGAACTGATAGGACAAAGGTATGGGAGAGAAGACGAGTGTCACGGGTTGTGGGATAAAAGTTAGGGACCTGGACAGAGTCAAACCATTTACAATTTTACAGACTAACAGGGAGGATTTCACTGGGGACTCGTCAATTGCATGCTCCTCGTAAGACTGGCTGTTTTCTGAAATCCCTCTCATAATAACTCATTCTTTTTGACTGAGAGCTCAGCACACACTGATAACTTGGTGTAAACGACCTCTGGAACAGGTGTATCAGGGTGGCCTGGATGCATTCTGCCGTGGGAGTCCTGAGAGATAGAAGCAAAAAACACTGTGAGGCTTATCACTGGTACAGAGGCCTCAATGGAAACAAGAGCAAAATATTTCCCGATCGGCTGAAGCCTTCCTCCTCTTTGGAGGGCACAGAACTCTCATACGGAACCAATGGGTAGGGAGCAGCTGTCCAGGGCTGTCTGGATATGGTCAGAAGAACCAGAGCTCTCAGGCCAATATGACATATCCCATAGTGCCTGGGATTTTACATTTCCATAATTGACAGGATACAGGATTCAGTTACTGTTTCAAGTTGCTGAGTGTTTGTAAATAAGAACGACACTGGATTTTCCCTATGTTAGCTAGACTGAGGACAATTATAGACACATCTGGTTCTATACGTCTGCTTCCTCTGTGTCTGTCTTGTGTTCCTTGATTTAAAGTCAGTTTCCTTTTATTTTAATTCTTCCTGTCTTTTCTCTTGTTTTCCACCTGTTTCCTCAAATCTCCTCATGCTCTTACCCCTTATTCTGAAAAGTTACACAGACATTCAGTAATTCAATGCTTATTGTATATCTTGTAGTTCCTAACTGGACCATCAACCTCAAGTTCCAGAGATCACAGACATTCACCATTTACAAGTATTAGGGTTAGTTGTGCTTTCCAGAATTGCTAGAAGACTCCTTCCTGCAGTCATTTCTAGGAATATAAACCTCGTCTTGCCTCGTTTATCATCCCACATACTTGTTTTCCAAACCCCTGCTTCTTTAGATTCTGGGGCCTCTGTTGCAATGAATAAAACTCATGACTGTGTCCTGAAAACTACTGGCAGATAGAGGACATCCCATGTGTGGATTGTACAGACCCTCCAGTTTGGTAGGATAGCCTGGCAGGAGGCCAAAGGCTCACTTTAATGAGTGGGATGTATTTTCTAGTGATTAATCACTTCCTCCATAAATTAAGGAAAAAGCACCTTAGCTGAGGCCAATGAGTTATGAAGAAGTCTTTTAACAAGTAAATCCTCTCCCTCACTGTTATCTGGACAGTAATGGCATTGCTTATGTCATAGAGAAATACAGAGCTGCCCTTGCTGGGACAACAAGTCCTGGATGGCAAATTTTGTTTGTTAAAGTCACAGCAGGAAGGACTTTGGGCCTGTCAGGAACTTCAGTCAGCATCCGTATCTCCCCCAGTTCTCCTTTAGCAGAGAATCCTGGACAACTTGGAAGGGATACAGAATTGGGATTTTTGAAAAGCTGAACTATGGAGAAACAGCTCCTTAGGACACCTAATAGCATGAATCAAAATGAATAATTTCCTAATTAATTAAAAATAATTAATAATAATTGTAGTTGGCCAGAGTAGTTGACTGTTGACTGATACAGAAAGGAGAGAGAAAAAGTGGAGAGGCCAGACAGAAATGAGGGGTGCGTGACCCTGCCCAGTTACTTGGTTCAGTTTAGACCCTGGGGAGATAGTGCTTAGGGGAGACAGTGAGGGAGCTATTTCAATGGGCACTCTGTGGGTCTGTTGCCAAGGGAGTGTCAGTGACAAAACGCTGTGAGGAACTGGGAAAGGACCATTTTCCCGGTGCTGCAAGGGATCCCTGTCCCCTTCAGGACTGATGGACCTGGGAGCATGAGGGACTGGTTCCCCAGGCATGGCTACTGGTGACCTCACAAGAACAACAAGTGGATAGGCATGACACAGGTCATTGAAGAAAGATTAGAATAGATACACTGGCTGGTAGATCTGGCCACTTCTGAGACACTTAGAGACTCTTGGAGTGCTCTGGTGAGACACTTTCTCACTTTGTTTTCCTTTAATGAAACATTCTTGAGGAGTTGAGCAGTACTAAGCAGAGTTTGGGGCCCTTATGTAGAAAGGGTAAGGGTATAGTTTGGAGTTCAAGTCCTGCTTGTATGATTAACAAAATAGCTGCTTTTGAGAAATTTCTTTTTATAGTCTGTAATTTTTTTTTATTTGATAGGTAGAGATATAGACAGTGAGAGAGAGAGAGAGAAAGATAGAGAGAGAGAGTCAGGAGAGAGAGAGAGAGAGAGAGAGAGAGAGAGAGAGAGAGAAAGGTCTTCCTTCCATTGGTTCACTCCCCAAATGGCCACTACGGCCAGTACTGCACCAATCTGAAGCCAGGAGATGGGTGCTTCTTCCTGATCTCCCATGTGAATGCAGGAGCCCAAGCACTTGGACCATCCTCCACTGCCCTCCTGGGCCACAGCAGAGAGCTAGACTGGAAGAGGAGCAACCAGGACTAGAACCCATTGCCCATATGGGATGCGGGCGCTGCAGGCGGAGGATTAGTCAAGTGAACCATGGCACCAGCCTGAGGGCTGTAACTTTTTTAATCTTAACATAGAGAATTTGGGGTGAAAGATGTATTAACTTCTTCTAGTTCCTGGGGTCTAAATACTTTTCTATTTCTTAGCCAGAAGGATCCTTGAAAACATTAGAAACATTCATTTCAAGTTGTTCCCATGCTTAAAACTGTCTAGTCACTTCCCATTGCCTATCAAATGTCAGGCTTGGCAATGAAACTCAAGCCTGACTCAGCATCTTCATGTTCTGACCTTGTCCAGGCCTCCCTCCCTCACCTATTCCTCCTTAAGCCTCCCTTCTCCAGTTGCACTGGCCTTTTGTCTGTTCTTCTAATGCTCTACATTATTCTCATCCAAATACTTCTGAACTTGCTCTCCCTTCTACCTGGAAGCTTATTCCCAGAGATTGTTACAAAGCTAAACTCTTCTCATTATTTAGAAATAGATCAAATGCTCATCAGAAAGACTTACAAATAAAATGGTAACAGCCACTCAGACATTTTCTCTCACATTTTCTGATTTTAGTTTATTGATAGCACTCCAGATAGTCTGTAAGTATCTTGCTTCTCTGCGCATTCACTTTGACATGATTAGAATTTAAACCTTTTAAAGAATAAGAACTTTGGTTGTCTTGCTCTGCACTTAGAACACAGGCTAACCTGTAACAGGTGCTCAAAATCCTTTATTTAACACATCAAGTAAGTGAGTAATAAATATCACAGACTCTTAATTATTGATTGGGCACAAAAGTATCTCGCAAGCAGTAGAATCTGCAAAGATTTGTATTTGCAAAGGGATCCTTTGTAATTTTAGCTTAGATTTTCATCAAATTGAGACCCAGAAGCAACAAAGGATGTTTTGAAATCAGAGAAGTAACAACAATAATTATTGATCATTTTCTCAAATTAGGCCCTGGGCAAGCTGAAATAGTAATGTTACCTACTTTAATCTTCTACCAAATTTGTCATAGAAATGTTTTACTTCCTATTTTTTCAGATTAAGAAACTGAGGTTCAGAAGGGATAAGTCACTTTTCTGAGCCTTCCATATGGTAATTAGCAGCCTGGGAATCACAAATTAAAAAATCCAGAGAGAGCCTCCACCCAGAGGTTCATCATAAACTTCAGATTGTTAGTGCTGCCCATGAAGAGAATGAGTTTCCTGACATTTTGGGTCTAAGTAGTCTCTGGACCTAAATCCATAAGGAAGCTGAATTTGACTGCTATTTCTAGCAGACAACTGAGGGAAGGAAGGTGTTGTCATTTAGAGGACACATAAAATCAAGGTCCTTGCCACTTACAGTCAATAAAATCTTCATGATGCATTTTCCACGCTGTTCTGGATTAATTCCAGTTGGAGCATTTAGCATTAATGCCTTCAAATGTCCCTAACACTTTAAGTTGCTTAGTGTATTCCAAGTGTCCTCCTAATTTGTACTATATTACTGACCATGCACTGTGAATGTCAACTTCCTCCAAATTTCTGAAGAGAACACATCCCAAGGAGAAAGGAATAATGTAATCAACATATTGTATTAAGCATGAAGGGTAGAAACTCATGAGGATAGGAAGGAGGGAAGAAGGAGGAGGAAAATAGAAAGGCAGGAGAGCTAAAGAAGGAACAATATGCTTGTATGTACAGTCATTATAATAATAATCATGATTGTAGTAACAAACATTTATTGAGTTTGAATTCTTATGTTCTAGGACCTATTCACTGAACTTTCAAGTGTTAATTCATTTATTCTTCAAATCAATAATATGAAACTGGTAATATTATCCCCATTTGTAGGTGCACAAAAAGAAAATTACTAACTTTCCCAGGTCACTGTTCTATTGAAAGGTAAGAAGTGATCAGATGCGATAAGCACTGGATTCAGAGTAATCATTTTAAGCAAATGATATAAAATCTGAGGGCATGACCAGCCTTATGTATGTATCCCTGGGGAAGAGATAAGAGAGAGAATTGTTTGCCTGTCTCTACAGTGCTTTAAAGAAATCTCCTATCCTCAAGTATATCACCTTCTGGGCTATCGATGATACAGGAAATGTCATAAAAGATACATTTCACTGTGATGACTAAGATACAATTTTCTATTTCAGTGAAAACACTGTCTACTTTGTTGTGTATGTTAACTGTGAATAGCCCTCTACTCTTTTGGGTTAAAAAAGTCAATGAGAAACATGGTGAAGCACCATTATCAGAACAACCGAAATGGACAATCCAGTTTAGGTCACAAGACAAAAGAAGGCTTTCTATTACTTTCTCCACAGAAACAAGCTTCACTTTCACCTAGGGACAGAGGAGAACATGGGGTACGGAGGACTTGCTTAAGCAGGTGTACTCTAGTCCATTCACTAAATGCAAAACACAGCCAAAATAGATGCCCAAGGTTTCGCTCTCAACAGAGCAGGTACCAAAGGCCAGGAATTAAAGATAAGTCACTCCCCTCCTGTTGGGAAAATAGAATGTGGAGCCACAGAGGATGAGAAGCACAGTTTCAGTATTCTTTTGTCATTCCTGAAAGCCAGCAATTAGAACAGCTAGTACTCCTCGTGAAATCCAGTAGCCCTTTTCAACTGACACCATCTAAGAGAAAATAACAGACAGAGACAGAGCAAGAGGTAAGGATGAGTCGGTCTGGTGGCACTGAAGCTGTGTTGCTTGTGGATTTCAATAGAAGAGGCCAGAGCTGGGAATGGATCCTTGTGTGTACACAGAACACAGCATGAAGATTGGCTTTGACTGTGTGGTATCTGAATGTGATGCTACATACAGAGAGGAAGTTTGAAAGGAGAATTGGGGGAAGTTCTGAATATATCCTGTCTTTAATTTTGTGGCATCTGACTCCTATGTGAAATGAAAACTGAAAGATCACATTACATTACGAATAACAACTTCAACAACTTCAACCATGATGTCACATGTTTTTCTAAGAAGTATTTCACATTTAGTTGCTTCTGTTTATAGATATTAAATACATCTGTCATAATAATGCAGAGTAGGTAATCTCATTAGTAATTCTCAAGGTATTCAATATAATGCTCTTAACATATTGGCTTCTTTGGGTAAAAGGGTATCCAGAAGATAACATGCTATTTCCTAGTATTTCATTGCCAATATGTATTAATCAACTACAGCTAAGTACAAATTTTAAAATGAAATATTCCAAGGTTGTTTATGATAGTGTCAATGGAGACAAAATATGGTAGCATTGTAGATATCATTAAACATTACTCAGAAAGGACAAGAAAACTATTAAGAATGCAGAAGGCCCAATTTACTTTGTTGAAAATGCACTGAGCTGGGGCTGGAGCTGTGGTGTAATGGGTAAAGCTGCCACCTGCAGTGCCTGCCTCCCATATGGGTGCAGGTTTGAGTCCTGGCTGTTCTACTTCCAATCCAGCTCTCTGCTATAGCCTGGGAAAGCAGTAGAAGATGGCCCAAGTGTTTGGGCCCTGTGCCCTTGTGGGAGATCAAGAACAAATTCCTGGATCCTGGCTTCTTATCTGCCGTTCTGGCCATTGCAGCCATCTGGGGAGTGAACCAGTGGATGGACGACCTCTCTCTCTTTCTCTCTCTCTCTCTCTGCCTCTCTGTAACTCTGTCTTTCAAATAAATAAATCTTAAAAAAAAAGAAGAAAGTTCACTGAGCTTCTCTTTTCAGATAAAATTATTTGGTTTGGTTTATGTAACCTTCCAAAATCTTTGTGTTGGAAATTAAGCAAGAAATTGATGGTTTTATGAGGTAGGTCTTTTTTTTTAATTTATTTTTTGATAGGTAGAGTTACAGACAGTAAGAGAGAGATAGAGAGAGAGAGAGAGACAGATAGAAAGGCCTTCCTTCCATTGGTTCACTCTCCAAGTGTCTGCAATGGCTGGAGCTACGTCGATCTGAAGCCAGGAGCCAGGAGCTTCTTTTGGGTCTCCCATGCGGGTGCAGGGGTCCAAGCACCTGGGCCATCCTCCACTGCTTTCCCAGGCCACAGCAGAGAGCTGGACTGGAAGAGGAGCAACCGGGACTAGAACTGGTGCCCAAATGGGATGCTGGCACCGCAGGTGGAGGATTAACCTAGTGTGCCACGGCACCAGCCCTGAGGTAGGTCTTTTGAGAGGTAATTTGACTATGAAACTACTGTCTTCATGGATGAGATTTGTGCAATAATTGAAGGATTCGAATTAGTTCCTTTTGTCCTTCTTTTCCTCTGCCATAAAAGGTCATATGTTTGGATCCTCTGTAGGATGCGGCAACATGGAATCACATTGGATGCAGAGAGCAAACTTACCACACATCAGATCTGCTGGTGCCTTGATTCTGGACTGCTCATCCTCTAGAACTATGATAAATAAATTTATATTACTTAAAAATCACCCAGTCTTTTTTTTGACAGGCAGAATTAGTAAGAGAGACAGAGAGAAAGGTCTTTCCGTTGGTTCACCTCTCAAATGGCTGCTAAATGGCTGCTACGGCTGGCCCACTGCGTCGATCTGAAGCCAGGAGCCAGGCTTTGATACTTTGCTATAATAGCAGGAAATGACTTTCATTAAAGATTTATAACTATCATTTGTTGCACAGAGATTTTTCTTTTAAAAATCTATATGCATGTGTTATTTCAAAATTATACATAGTCAAGACCAATGAGTACCACTCATCAGATTAACATTGTCTCATTGTTCCTCAAAATCACTGATACACCAATCTTTATGAACTCTTTTGGCAGGAAGAGTAAGTTCAGACACAATGTATCAATGAGTAAATGTTGCCACACTACAAATTTATAATTGTTATTCTCAGGTTTACAAGCTAATAGCATTGAGACTTAATAGCTTATCATCTCTTTTCCTTGATTTATGTAAGCAAAAATGAATTAATAGACTTGGGCTTCCCAGTAAATGGATATCTATGCTTTAGATGATCAATGGAATAGAAATGGTGGGTGGAGTGAGGACTATTTTTTGTTTTTGTTTTTTTAATACATAACTACTAAATCTTCTTGTAGGCTGTGGTTAAAATCAGTTTATTTCAGTAGTTTCTATTTGTTAGTGTTTTAACTCTATTTTTCATTTTCTTCTTTTGTTCATTTACTACTTCTGCCACAAACAAATTTATAGGATTAGCAAACATGCAGAACCTCAGATCTGACTTTTCAGATCCTTAGAAACCAACTGGTTCTCAGACAGCAAAACCCTCTAAGAGTTCTAATGTCACACAAAAGTTTGAAGCAGAGTAGAAATTATGACTGAGGTTCTCTGGTGTTGAAGGTATTTCTATTATACAATCTTTTTGGGTATGTTTGCCTAAATTCAAAGAAGGTAAACATGCTTTAACTTCTATGATTGACTCCTATTACAAACCAGAAGCTGTGCAATGGCTCTAGAACACAGCTGTAGACATGGGAGATATAAATCCTGATTTGGGGATAAGGTAGGTCATTACAGAAAATAAAAAAAATATATAAAGACACTAGGACTCTATTGAAGTACCTGAGACAAATGTTGGAAGAATTAGAGGTATGTATTGTTAGACGTGTGCTGTCTTCAGAATGCAGAATGGAATAGATGGATAAGAGAATGGTCATAAAGCACAGACAAAGATGGGCAAAATGTTGGATATGGAAATTGTTTGAGAAATCCATCCAGGATTACTTGGAAGTGGGTAAGAATAAAGTGAGGAATAGAACTGACTAGCTTCTTTGATAGTGTTGATTTTCACAATGGGAAGACAGTATGTTCACTCCTGGTGATGTACCCAAAGAGAAATGTCAAGTCAGCAGATGAATACTAAAGTGTGGACATAAACAATGGAAGTATTACACTATGGGTAGTTAATGAAACTTTAATATCAGAGTGTGCTCTAATAGATGAAGCAGGGGTGCTGAAAGTCTGCCCCGCAGGGTGCAATAGGCCAACAAAGTCATTTGATCTGGCCCTGCCAAGGCAATTGTAGATGCACTGAAAATTCAATAAAGTTACAGCAGGCTCATTTTTAAGTTGATAATTTTATATAGCCCATTAATGGTGTTATAAATATCCAAATGGCCCTTGGCAGGAAAAAAAAGTATTCCACACCCTTGATAGACAATGTTAAGGAAGACAGCCCAAGGAACAAATCTCAGAGTGCCATGAAGTAAAGAATGAAGAAAGAAATTAGGGAGAAAATTCTGCAAAGAAGACTGGGTCCTAGTCACAGAATCAGAGTGAAACGTGGAAGAGGTAAATACTCACAAGTGTTAATGTCATAAGAAATGTAAAAGATAAGAAATATGGAAGCTGAAAACAGTCCAGTGGGTTTTATTTAAAAAATAAATTTGCATCAGTTCAAAAACTTCATGAGAACAGAATGCTATAGTTGCTGTTAGTATCTAACCTAGATCAACCAACTGTGAGAAAGGGTTCAGATAAGTGTGCGTCAAAATTTTGCTTACTCCATGGTAACTATGAAGTTGATGGTGGGGATGAGGGTAGGGTGGAGACTGTTTTCCACAAATATGTAGATTTGTACAAGTGAAAGAAAATACATAAACAATGATGGACTATATCAATAAGTGATATGGTTTGAATATAATTAAATGATTATCTATTATGACAGTATATTGTATACTTTGGTACCTGTTTTCCCATCGATTGTCTTTTTCTCCTGCATCAAATGAAATCATCCTTGCCCAAGCTCTTTTTTCACTTTCTCTTTTATCATAGGGTACTGAAAGTGCCCCTCCTTCAAAAATAAAGACCACTCCCACAAGCAACACACACACACACACACACTCAGGAACAACCCAACCCACTTTTTGTATCTTTCTCTGCTTCGCAGTCCCCCTTCCACACTCTTCTACCGCTGGTTAGGTGTGCTCTTGGAGTGTTATTTTGAAGAACATCAAGTTATTCACAAGGGTAAAAGAGCACTATAACTCACAAGCCTGCAAAAATCCCAATGATTTTTCCACTTACTTCTTTACTTTAAAAAATAAATAAGTAATAGAGATTAATTGTAATCAAAAGAAGTAGGAGTAAATTATAAAGCATTCTTGCACACCTGGTCTTAACATGTAGTTTTTTATGTATATTAAGCTTATTTACTTCCATAAGTTTTTTTCTAAGATTTATTTATTTATTTGAAAGGCAAATTACAGAGAGGCAGAGGCAAAGAGAGAGATAGGTCTCCCATCCACTGGTTCACTGCCCAAATGGCCGCAACAGCCAGAGCTGTGCCGATCTGTGCTGGAGTTTCTTCTGGTCTTCCACGTGGGTGCAGGGGCACTGCTTTCCCAGGACATAGCAGAGAGCTGGATCAGCAGTGGAGCAGCAAGGTCTCAGACCAGCACCCATATAGGATGCTGACATGGCAGTTGGTGGTTTTACCCGCTACGCCACAGCACCAGCCCCATTCCATAAGTTTTTGAAATCTGTTGGCATCAACTGGAATATTCTCCTCTGCCAAAATTGTACACTTCCCTGACTCTTTCAAATCTCCGCCCAAACGACCGCTCCCCAGAGACAAAGTTCTTTCTTCCTGGATAAAGAGTAGTTCTTAGTATTGCCTGTCCCGGTAATTCTTCAGGACGTATAAAAGTGCCACAACATCAGTGATCTTGCTTGTTTCCTTGCCATGGTATCCCAAGAACTTAGAACAATTTCTGACACATAGGAACATGCAAAAATGTTTCTGAAAAAATGTAAACATTAAATCAATCAATAAGAATGTTAGAGAAATTATGTAAAGAAGAAAATGTCTTAAGTCCATGATTATTAGCAAAATGGCGTAAATTCAGAAGATGCTTTGTGGTCGACTATCACACCACTGATGAGGACTGAAGAGAACAGCAGGGAAAACACTGTTCATGGCTTTTCTACAGCACGTGTTGCAAACATTGCACAATGAGGCATCATTGGGACCCTATGGTAAGGAAATTGATTTTGTATATGGATCTGTGAGTCACAGAAAGTTTGATTCCAATTCTGTCCCTCCACCAGGGGCATGACTTTGCACTAGTTACTAAATCTCTTGGGTCCCTTCATGAAGGTCAGTAAGAATATCTACCTCACAGAATGGTTGTAAGGCCCAAGGGGACAAAGCTATTCTTTCTGCTCAGATTGTGTAAACCCTTATTTATCGGGTTCTACTACTGCTTTTTGATGAGGGATGTGAGGCTGTTGCTGGAATATGGTGTTTGTCCTTTGGATGCAGTTTCATTTTCCCATCAACATCCCTGCCTTCCAATTTTACACCTGTAGGTCAAGGGAATGGTACAGGAGTACAGACAATGTGGTTCGGTTTCACTCATTCTGCCGGGAAATAGGGAATAATTTGGGACAAGGAGAGTTACAGCTTCTACATTTTCTGATGTCTTTGGGGAATTTGGCAAAGCTCTTCTCTAATTTTCTACATTTAACTCAGGTTGGCACGAAGTGTAGTGTTTTCATGCTGCACAAGAAAGTTTGGGGCTGTTGTTGCCAGTTACATCCGGCAGAAGCTCCCTGGCTGGGTGTCCAGGTTCTGCTTTTGTTTGTTGTTTACCCTACTCAAGACACCATTATTTCCTCTCTTTCCTAGGTAACCCGATTTCATCATTGCCAGATCGCTTTGCCAAAATTAATAGTTCTTTGTTATTTTAGAAGCTAAATTTAATTACAGCAAATAATACATGAATATTTGCTGTGGAAAAATTCTCAAATAGAGTGAGAGTCTGGCTGGTTGCTCACCAAACCTTTTTGATTTTCATGGCGCTCTGCCTTACATCTAATTTACTCTACATAAAGCATCTTCTAGGTAGTGGCTCCAACTGTGGGTCTGCTTCCTCCCCTGCCAGCTGCAGGCCTAAATTTCAACCTTTTTGACTTAAGAATCTGTAAACTAGTTCAAAGGGAACAAGTGGGCTGCCTTGGACAAAGGTTGCCATCTCAGAATGATCCAGTGAAATGGGGAACTGATGAAATCTCCTTGAGTTGCCTCTCCAAAGTTATCCTAAGGGTTGGAGGAGATCAAGGAATGAAGGAGACAAAGAAATTATAGAATAATGGAACCATATTGGAAAGGAAAATAGATTTCAGGGACCAGGAGGACGTTATTCACAATCTCTTCATTCTATGCTACCCCATAAAAATAACTGAAAATCAAGAGGAAAGCACAACAGAATGAAGAATCTGTAGAATATTCTGTAGCAAACTGAAAGCAATATAAAGAATAATGAATGGAAACAATAAAGAACCAAATTACTATAGCTCTGAATTTATAACTGACAGAAAGGAGAGATTTAAGCAAACTCACAAAAGTATATAAAGAAAGAAAAAAGAAAGAAACTGATAAGCACATCCCAACATAAGGATAATTAGAGTATACGGGTGAATATAAAACAGAGAATTCATTCAAATATGTAATACAACATATCCTGAATTTAAAACAAATGTATTCAAATATTGAAAGATTGGTGTATGGAGTCTTATGATCCAGAAGTTAAGACACCTGTATCCCTCATTGTGGTACACAGGTTCAAAACCCAGCTCTAGCTCCTGATCCCAGCTTCCTGTTACTGTATACCCTGGTGACGGCTCAAGTGATCAAATTCCTGCCACTCACTTAGGAGACCTACACTGAGTGCTCAGCTCCAACTTTGGCATTGCCCAGTTGTTGCAGGTATTTTGGGGGAGTGAATCAGTGGATGGAAGCTCTGTCTCTCAAAGAAACAAACAAAAAATTTAAAAATAAAAAAAATGAAAAAAAATAATAATATTCAGTCTAAGATATTTACATTAAGCTACCAAGCATTGAGAACAATGATATTTTGGAAGAAAGCACTTACCAGATTACAGTACACACACACACACACACACACACACACACACATTAGATGGGCCTTAGATTTTTCTAGAACAACAATGTCCTGAAGACAAATAAGTTGTGACCCTAGAATATTTTAACTACTCAAGGTATTCAAATATAAAGATGAGAGATAGGCAGTTCAAAACATAAAATATTCCAAGAAACGAAGCACACACAAATTCTTCTAATTAAAAAAAGTTAATAAGCAAACCTTGTGATTTAAAATATTAAGAAAAAGTCCTGGGGCCAGCCCTATGGCATAGTGGATAAAGCCACCGCCTGCAGTGCCAGCATCCCATTTGGATGCCAGTTCATATCCTGGCTGCTCCACACCTGAACCAGCTCTCTACTATGGCCTGGAAAGCAGTAGAAGATGGCCCAAGTCCCTGGGCCCCTGTGCCCATGTGGGAGACCCAGAAGAAGCTCCAGGCTCCTGGCTTCGGATGGGTGTAGCTCTGGCCATTAGAGCCATTTGGGTGGTGAAGCAGTAGATGGAAGACCTCTCTCTGTTTCTCCCACCTCTCTACAACTCAGCCTTTCAAATAAATAAATACATTTTTAAAAAAGAAAAAGTCCTTCAGGTATTGATAAGCTATAAAAATGATGGATTAAAGGCAGTGAATACATTTATATATAAACCTACATCAAGCTTTTCTTATAAAACAGACTGTTGAAAATAGAAAAATAATAGTGCAACTGAAAACATCAGGAGGTAAGAGGTAAGAGAGCAGGTGAAGTGTGAGGAGTCTGTTACCCTCAGCTTTCACAGCAGGATTGAATTCATACTACATTGAACTGAAACTCAAGGTGAAAGAAACATCTCAAGGATTTCCTTTTCTTAATCTATTGTTTTAACTTTTAAGTTATCATTCAAAAATATTCATAATCTCTCTGAGAAATGTATTTATTCTAAACACAAAACTCCTTTAATTTATTCTCTTATTAAATAAAATTTAAACTGATACTTTCTATTGAAAAAAACCACATCAATATAAAGCATGACATCTTCTGTAGGAAATAATCCCTGTTTAAGCCATCTTTCAAAGTTATGTCCACCTAATACAAAGGATCATTCTTTTCTGAGGGGTGTGTCCAGTTGCTACTTTTGTTTATATGTAACATGTATAATTTTTACAAATGCTAAAGTAGAAGTAAAACACATAGTTAACTAACTGTAACTTTATGAATATTTTTTCTCATTTTTAAAACTTCTCCTTTGCTTCTCTGCCGAACACAAAAATATGTATATTTAAGATTCTTTTTGTTAACATTCAAAATCTTGTTTCCAGTCTAGGGACAGCCACATTACTACTTTGGTATGTCTCCTTCCAGACTCATTCTATGCACGTTCTAATATACTTCAGTATAGATTCTATTCTTCATTTGTGTTATAATATTTTCATCCTGTTTATTTTGTCCTAACCTTTTCTCTTTTTAATTGTTAAGTTATGAAGAGCTTTACATAGAAGGTAAAGATCTACTTTGTTCTTTGAAGGAGGTAAAATAGTTCATAATATAAACATATCACAATTTATTGAACATTTTCCCCATTTCTTGTCATTTAATTTAGTTTTGGATATTTGCACTTTGAATAAATGCTAAAATATGCAGCAGTGTAGATGCAGTCATGGTGTATATTTCTCTAAGTTAGTTGTTCTGAAGTGAAAATGATGGATCATTAGGAGCACCGGCTTTTTACTTCTTGCAAATGCCATCTAATGTGTCTTGACAAATCCACACTCACAATACAACAGTACTTTCTAAATTAAATGCTTCCATTCTCCAGTGCTAATCCATGTACCTAGTCCCTACTTCAACTGACATTCTGCAAATCTTCTAAACAGTGATTCGATGCTGTGATAAATGTTGATTAAGACTCACGTATGTGTGTATGTGTATGTACATGTACATATATGTGCAATTCATGGCCTCAGGGACAATAGAGTAATATTCATAAAATAACTGAGCCATTATATGATGAGTGCTGTATTGCTAAACCAAAGGAAAAAAAATCAGCCCAAGTTTTAGGGTGTGCCAAAGGAATTTAGAATTAATTAACAGGAAAGAAAGTGGTCTTAGTGTAATGAGAGCCTGGACTTTCTTGGAAAATAAAAGCAAAATATTTGTAAAGTAGAGAATGTGATCTCAAAAATATTTTGAAGCCAGGTAGGCAACAATAGTTGGTGATATTGGTCAAGGGTCAGGAAAATAGCACTAGAGGGAAGATAATGCCCTGGCTTCATTGTTCATGGACAGTTGGGAAGGTTGGAGCAGTGGTATGCTGGGGAGCTCAAGACCTACCCACAAAGTAAACAGTGACCATTGAAATCATTACTGCAGACACATGGATACATGAAGAGACCATGTGTCCAGCACGACTTTGCATCAGAAATCCAAATGCAGAGTAACTGTACTTTCTGATTTGTATGTAGTATTTTAATTCAAATTTGTTTTTAAATACTGTGTAATTCAAATAAAAATTCCACAGTGAGGAGCTCATCTTTATTTTGAGTTTTAAAACTGAAATTCCTGTATACCAGGAGAACTGGGAGTCAGGCAACCTGATTATAAAATCTTTCTGGGGTAAATCCAGCCCAAGGGCTACATTTTGTAGCTCAAAAGAATAAAATTCTTCATTTCAAGGAAGCGTCATGGTCTTTCTTTTTCTATTAGGAAGTACTTTTAGAGGTTAGTACTACAGAGTGGGCATGAAGAGATTCACAGAAGCAATACCTCATGTGCCTATTGTTTTACAAGAAATAAGAATTGTACTTCTGAACAATCACCTGGAAACTTCATTGGAACCTGAAAGCTATTCTGTATCTCCCAGAAGCCAAAATTTCCCAGGTAGTTAGTTGGTTGATAGCAGAAATAAGGACAAGAGGTAGGTTGCTCCCAAGTCAATCAATGATACTCTGTACAATAATATTTTCCAATTACATGGAGACTTCAACAAATTCATGGGAAATACATATTATAAAAAATAATATGTGAGTTTCAAAGATATTTTGAACCAAAAATAAATTATTCATTAATTGAATATCCCATTAATTTTTGAGAGAATCCTACATTAAGTACTGCTAACTTGGAATCTTTCTTCCATGCCTGTTTCCTCTAGTGTAGGATATCCCACTCTGCATTCTGATTCAAAAATACCACCAACCACCAGCTGTTAGGTTTCTCCTCAACCCCAAAGATGCAGAGGAACAATAAGTATTATTTCTGATGAGAATAAAATTCAGCCCTCCTATCTAAAGATTCGACTTGCACTGATCACCATAGTAACTAGACAAAAATATAATTTGGATAATACATTTGAAAATGATGTGGCACAGAGGCCATGCCTGAGAGGCACAGATGAAAGAAGAGGCAGCAGGAAATCATAAGATTTCAGGCCTTTATAGAATAATGCAAATAATTAACTTACAGAACACTAGAGTTGTTTCATTAAGAGTTCATTTTGGAGTAGAAGGGACTGAGATCCAAAGAGGTTGTGTGACTTCTCCATGGTTACTCAAAAATTAAAACTGGGGCTTTAAATTCTCTCTCCTAGGTGCAGTACTTTAAAAAAAAAAAAATTGAACACTTACCTTTAAAGGCAAGATAAACTGATTTAATGACATATGGTCTTGGATTTTTCTTGGAAACACATTGAGTATTATTGTATATTATACTTCGTTTAGTTTTATTACAAAAACCAACTTTGACATAGGAGTTTCACTTGCAAAATGATTCTACAACATATTGGTATGGAAGTAGGGGGAAAGATCTAAGTCAGAGCAGGCAGTCAAGGGAAGATGGTTGTTAAGCCAGGAACCACAGGGTGCACAAGTCTTAATCCCTCTGAGAACTCTTGAAGGTAGTGCAATATGTGTGTCTCAAAGTTTTTTCACCCAGAAAATAAGAAAGCGCGTGTCTATTACTACTCACTTCTCTGTTGTTTAAGGTTGCTCCTAGAAGGTTGCTGAGCTTCTAGAAGGTCCAGCATACTGAACTTGTAGGCACAGCAGCAGAACGACCAGAGAACCCTTTAAACAAACACAAGCGTTTGACTGTACTTGGCAGGCACTATGTTTTAGAAAGCATAGATGTTGGGTATGATAGCACCTGGGACAGTCTATCTCCTGTACCTCACATCTCAGCACTAAGTTAAATTTGTTTCATCTTGTCACTGATGGGGAAGGGATTACAGTTTATGCTGCTGCATTTGTTTCTAAGGCATCCACTCCTACACAATCCCCCTCCCCCCAGCAACCATCCTTAAGTCCCTCTCAAACTTGTACAGTACTTTGGCTCATCTTGATAGAATAGCCTGTGGCATAAACCAGATCTATATCCCTATGGGCACAATGTATTCATTATGCTCTCATCAAGATCTAGTTGTTCTATTGCTCATTCTTGGTTATTACCGGGGACAAAAGTACAAAAATAGAGCCCAATAAATGCCCTAAATTGCAAATATATATCTTCTTTTCCATTATGTAGCAACAACCAGATCTCGTCATGATAATTAACAAGATTACCACTACTGGAATAGCTACTACTTCCCTTGCCTACATGTAATAATGACTATAAGAGACCAAATGACCAAAAACATCTGTATTCTTCAGTTTAATAGTACTTTGATTTTGTTCCTAGCAAAAGCATTATCATCTTGGAAAATTGCACTTAAAATTCTATAGAGAACAAGGTCAATAAATATACTGTTAGGGTTATGATGTGGATCCATTCTTAAAATCACCCGTTATCCCCACTCATGTGTTTTATCTATTGAGCAAATTACCTTATAGAACTACTATTGTTTCATGGTCTAAAACAACATTTTTAAAAAGAGAAAAACCTTAACATCACAGAATCGTCTGCAATAGGGACTTGGGTATTCTTTCATGAGGTCATTTCCATATTCTTTTAAGTGGTAATATCTGAGAGGTGTGGTATGTGGTAAAATTTCTTGATTATTTGCATTTTGTTGTATCTGCTCCACAATGAAATGGATGTGTATACTCAGCAAATGATGCATGGCTCCAATCATTTATCCACTTGATTTCCTATAGTCAGGTGCTTGGTATACATAAAACTAGGTAGCACAGACACTGCTTGCCTCATTCATTTATTTATTCATTCATATGTCCCTGCATTTTTCATTTATTTAAGTGTAACAAGCATAGCATAGCAAACTAATCTTATGTGCACAGTTCAGTGAATTCTTATGTAAATACCTTTGTAAACACCAAAACTTAAAGATATACATAATTTCAGAACCCCAGAAATTAATCTTCTAAAGCACAGATTATTTTAACCTTTTCTTTAGCATCATGTAAGCCAAGTGATGTGTTAGGCACTGTTTTTGTTTCTGGCTTCTTTTGCTGAAAGAAAGTTTGTGTCATCCGTGTTATTATGTTTATAAGTAAGTTGTTCTAGTGATAGCTGTGCAATGACTTCCTCATTCCATTGTGATGGACATTTGTGATATTTCTAGGTTTGGGCCATTGTGAATGAATTTATTTGATGGATGTATAAACTCAATTCTCTTGAATACGTTCCTAAGGGTGGAAATGCTGAGCCATAGTATAGGGGTTGTTTACTTTAATGAGCTCCACAAGAGTGAAGTAAGTTACACTACCAGCAATGTTTGGAAGTTCCAGTTGCTCCCATTTATGTCAGCATAGATATTGTACATCTTTTTATTTAACTCAACAGGTAATCTATTGTGATATTACATTATACTAATATTTGTGTTTCCATCAAGAGTAGTGATATTGAGCAATTTTCTATTTGCTAATTAATCATTTGATTATCCATTTTTGTGAAAAGACTGAAAAAATTTCCCCATGCTTTAATTAGGTTGTTTGCTTATAACTTGTGTTTGAATATTATTTAGGTATGTGGATATAGGTATTATTAAATAAATTCTCTAAGTCTGTGGCTTACCCTTTCACTTTCTTAAGGATGTACTTTGATAAACAGGTATACCTAAATGACAAACATAATAAAAGACAAATAAATTTGAGAACACCTGCTTATCAGAATAGATCCTTAAGAAAGGAAAAAGGCTTTACAAAGTGTATGAGGTTCAATCTACCTAGTTATCTACTTATTTTTTTATCTCTTTCTCTCCTTCTCTCATCTCAATCCTTCCTCCTATCTCTTCCCCTTCTCATTTATTCTTAATCAAGTTTATCATGATTTATTTCTTACAAAAACATTTAATTTTTAAAACCTTGATGCTGTTGTATAAGTTTTATCAATTGTATTCCTTTCAATCTCACTTTTTCTACTTTGTGTTGATTTTCTTTTCTTTAGGTCTGTTCCACCACCGGAATCTGAGCTCTTCAATATTCAAAACTTACTTTGTTTTATTTTATTTTCAACATGCATCCATTCATTTGAAAGGCAGAGTTACAGACACACACACACACACACACACACACACACACTGAGATCTTTCATCCCCTCCCCAACCAAGGACCAAAACAGACAGAAGTGGACCAATCTAAAGCCAGGAGCCACGAGCTTCTTCCAGGCCTTCCACATGTGTGCAGGGGAACATGTACTTGGGCCATCCTCTGCTGCTTTCCCAGTCACAGCAGCAGGGAGCTGGATTGGAAGAGGAGCAGCTGGGAGTCCAACCAGTGCCCACATAGGATGCCAGCTCTACAGGAGGTGGCTTTACCTGCTGTGCTGCAGTGCTGGGTCCCATTATTTATTTTTCGAATTTTGACTAGAAATTTTGTTTTTTAAGTTTTATTTATGTATTTTTAAGTTTTATTTATTTATGTATTGGAAAGAAAAAATAACAGGGAAAGTGAGACAGAGAGGCAGAGACAGAGAAGGTAAGAGAGAGAGAGGGAGGGAGAGAAAGAGAGAGAGAGAGAGAGAAAGAAAGAGAGAGAGAGAGAGAGACAACTCTTCCATCTGTTGGAAGCAGTTAGGGCTGGATAAGGAGCCAGGACCTCCAGCCGGGTGGGTCTCCGGCGTGGATGGCAGGCACTGAAGTACCTGGACTTTCTTCTGTTGCCTCTCTGGCACATTAGCAGGACGTTAGGTTCAAGCTGAGGCAGGACTCATGCCCGGGGAACTCTGATATGGGATATCAGCAAGCAAGCAGTGACACACCACTATGCCAACACTCTGTCCCTACAAATTTCTCTACTAATCACTGATATAATTTTCACAATATTTTACTATGATTATTTGAAATACATGATGGTGATCAGAGTTTTTAATTCTTCAACTCATATTCAACATTCATATATATATTTAAAGATTTTATTTATTTATTTGAGAGGTAGAGTTACAGACAGTGAGAGGGAGAAACAGAGAGAAAGGTCTTTCATCCGCTGGTTCGCTCCCCAATGGCTGCAACTGTCAGAACTACGCCAATCCGAAGCCAGGAGCCAAGTGCTTCTTCCTGGTCTCCCATGTGGGTGCAGTGGCCCAAGCACTTGGGCCATCTTCTACTGCTTTCCCAGGCCATAGCAGAGAGCTGGATGGGAAGAGGAGCAGCCGGGACTGGAACCGGCGCCCATATGGGATGCCAGCACCACAGGCAGAGGATTAACCTACTGTGCCACAGTGCTGGTCCCTTACATTTATATATATTTTAAAGATTTATTTATGTATTTGAAAGGCAGAGCTACAGAAAGAGGAGATAGAGGAGAGAGGAAAGAGAGGAGAGGGAGGAGAGAGAGAGAGAGAATATGAATCTTCCATCCACTGGTTCATTCCTGAGATGGCCACAATGATCTGGGGTGGGTTAGGCAGAAGCCAGGAGCCAGGAGTTTCTTTTGGGTCTCCCATGTGGGTGAAGAGGCCTAAAAGCTTGGGCCATCCTCCATTGCTTTCACAGGCACATTAACAAGGAGATGGTTTGGACATGGAGTAGCTGGGACTTGAACAAGTGCCTATATGAGATGCCGGTGCTGCAGGCCATGGCTTAACCTTCTGAGCTATAGCACAGCCCCTCAGCATTCATATTTTACTATTAACATTTCACTATATTTGTCTGATGCCTCTCCAAAATTCACAAAGTTTAATTTTTATATTAACAGTATTGTAGTTGGGCCTTTAAGAAGTGATTAAATCACTAAAGCTCTTTCCTCATGAATAGATTAATGCTGTAATCTCTGAGTTTCTTATCTTGACCACAGTTCCTGATAAAGAAATAAGTACTGCACCTTTGCCCTCTGTTTACTCCTCTCTCCAGTTTAGGAGACAGCACAAGGGCCCTTGCTAGATGTTAGGCTCTCAAAATTCCAGCTTCCAAAACATGAGCTAAATAAATGTCTGTTGTTTATAAATTTCCCAGTCTGTGGTATTTTATTGTAGCAGTAGAAAACAGACTAACCGATCAAATAATATTCCTCCCTCCATTCCTTCTTACCTGCACAAGGGTATTTCAAACATTTATGGAAAAATGAACATAAGCATTTTTGAATACCTAACATATATTATCCTTATAACGAATTATTAATATGTCTTATTTTTCATGCACTTGAAAATATTTTGAATACATCTGTTCAATATCTCTAATAGAATCAACATTAGTAAAATTAACAAGCATTTTGTATTTATGCATTTTTTCTTTCATATAAAATTACATTAAATAAAATATAAAATCTTTGGATTATATTCACTGAACTCTGATAAATGCATACAGATATGCAACCTAAACCCTACTGAGATATGAGGTATTGCTACCTATGTTGTTTCCAGTTTGAGGCTTTTATAATTAAAGGTAAAGGGTGGACATGTGGGCCAGGGTTTAGGCTGCCACCAGCACGCCATATTGAAGGGTCTGGGTTCAAGTCCCAACTACGCTGCTTATTCTAGCTTCCTGCTTATGTGCAGCATGGGAGGCAGCTGGCTACTCCAGTACTTGGCTCCTTGTTACCCGCATGAGAAACTTAGATTGAGAACTGGGCTCCTGGCTTTGCCCTGGTGCAGCCCCGGCTGTAGGAGACTTTTATGGGAGTGTGATGCAAATCTAAGATTTCTCTCTGCCTCAGTCTCTCAGATTATCAAATAAATAAAAATTTTTAAAAATTAAAGGTAAGATGTAAATTAATGACAATTACTTTATATATATATATATTTAATTTATTTGACAGGTAGAGTTATAGACAGCGAGAGAGACAGAGAGAAAGGTCTTCCTTCCATTGGCGGAGGATTATCCGAGTGTGCCATGGCACTGGCCCCTATTTTTTAAGATATATTTACTTATTTGAAAGTCAGAGGAGAGGGAGGGAGGGAGAGAGAGAGGTCTTCCATCTGCTGGTTCATTCCCCAACTGGTCGCAATGGCCAGAGCTGCGCTGATCCGGAGCCAGGAGCCAGGATCCAGGAGCTTCTTCCCGGTCTCCCACGCGGGTGCAGGGGCCCAAGGACTTGGACCATCTTCTACTGCTTTCCCAGGCCATAGGAGTGAGCTGGATCAGAAGTGGAGCAGCTAGGACTCAAACCAGTGACGACATGGGATGCCAGCACTTCAGGCCAGGTCCTTAACCTGCTAAGCCACAGCACTGGCCCCCTCACAATTACTTTTGTAAATATGTTTTCATTGATCTTTCCTTTTTTATTTTATTTTTCAGAGATTTACTTATTGGGGCTGATGCCGTGGCTCACTTGGTTAATCCTCCGCTTGCGGCGCCAGCATCTCATATGGGCGCCAGGTTTTACTCCAGGCTGCTCCTCTTCCAGTCCAGCTCTCTGCTATGGCCTGGGAAAGCAGTAGAAGATGGCCCAAGTGCTTGGGCCACTGCACCCACATGGGAGACCAGGAAGAAGCACTTGGCTCCTGGCTTCAGATTGGCGCAGCGCCAGCCATAGCAGCCACTTGGGGGGTAAACCAATAGAAGGAAGACCTTTCTCTCTGTCTCTCTCTCTCTCACTGTCTAACTCTATCTGTCAAATAAAAAAAAAAAGATTTACTTATTTATTTGAGAGGCATAGTTATAGACACAAAGAGCAAGAGAAAGTGAGATATATTACATCCAGTGGTTCACTCCCCAAATGGCTTCAATGTTTGGAGCTGGGCCAATCTGAAACCAGGAGCCAGAAGCTTCTTCGGGGTCTCCCACACAGGTGCAGGGGCCCAAGCACTTGGGCCATCTTCTACTGCTTTTCCAGGCCATAAACAAAGAGCTGGACTGGAAAAACAGCCCATATGGGATGCCAGCCACAGTGCCAGCCCCTTCATTGATCTTAAGTCATCACCTGGAAATTGAATGCGAAATGTGTATTGAGTTTTGTAAGAAAATGCTAGAGGGGCCAGTGCTGTGGCATAGCAGGGAAACCCACTGCCTGCAGTGCCGGCATCCCATATGGGCACTGGTTCGAGTCCTGGCTGCTCCACTTTAGATCCAGCTTTCTGTTATGGCCTGGGAAAGCAGTAGAAGATGGCCCAAGTCCTTAGACCTCTGCACCCACGTGGGAGACATGGAGGAGGATCCTGGCTCCTGGCTTTGGATCGGCACAGCCCCAGCCATTGTGGCCATCTGGGGAGTGAACCAGCTGATGGAAGACCTCTCTCTTTCTCTCTATCTCTTCCTCTCCTTCTCTCTCTGTATAACTCTGAATTTCAAATAAATAAATCTTTAAAAAAATAAAAAAAAAATGCTATAAAAGTTTCCCAAGTGGAGATTAGACATAGCATTTAACATTTTCTTCTACAGTATTTGAAAATTTCAGTTGTCCCACATCCTTGCCATCATCATTTGTCAGATATATAATGGTCAATTATCACAGTACAAGCATTAATCACTAGGAAGTTACATATTAAATGAGACACAATGAAATGCCACAATATCTCCTACTGTCTCAAAGGAACCAAAATTTAAAAATCTATTACATCTTTTTAGAAGCCTATTCTTTGTCTGATAATAATGTAATCATACTATATTTCTTTTTTTAGTTCTTGATTAGTGCGTAAATTTTATGTCCCTTTAACTTCAATTTTGTCTTTTAAAACTTAAAAGCATACTTCATTTGTAAGTATAGATGGAATAAACACTGTGAAATCTTCCTCTTTAGGAGTCTCATTTCATTTACATTTAGGTCAAATTTGCAAATATTTGGTGTAGCTATATCACCTTACTATTTAAACTTTTCAATTTTTGCTGTTCTTAATTACTCATCTTTTAGATTGACTATTTTAATAACTTTATCTTATTTGTTCACTATTTGTCTTTTAGTGGGTTGTTTGAAAATTACTTGAAAATTCATCTTTAATGTATGTAGTCTAATGTATATAGTCCATCCTTACATTTTTTTAAAAATCCATCTTTACTGTGTATAGATCACATGTTTAAAGCTCTGATGTTGTTCTGTTATTATCATGGGATGTACTATCACTCACAATTCTGTTTTAATCTCCTCCAGAGTTTGCTGCTTTTATTGCTATAAGTATTCAATAGTTTCATATTTCCTGATATGTATTTCTCATGTTTATTCTTGCATACTTAAAAGGGAATATAATCCTAAAGGCATGAAAAAGAAAATAAAAATCTTTATGTTTTTAAAAACTTATGCCAGTATTTTTACTACATTAAGCAAGATATTCAAAAAAGTCCAAATCTGACAGTAAAGTTAATAAAAGATTCTTACATATGATAATTGAAAGAGTTATTACAAAAGTAAATACCCCCCCAAAACTTTAAATCCATATAAATTCATTGGTGAGTTTTTCCAAATATTCTAGAAAATAACATTATCAGTCTTGAACAAACATTTCAAAAGACTTTTAAAAACAAAGCAGTGAAAATCTCGAACTTTCTTTTTTGAGGCCAGCATAGTTTTGATTGCAAAGCCTGACAAGAACATTATAGGAAAGGAAATTGCAGATGATACCAGGAATGTACCCAATGTCGTAAGACAAACAAATGAAAGAGAGAGAACACGTGGGTTGGAAAGGAAGCAATAGAACTGTTACTGTTCCCAAAAGCATTGTTCTTTTGTACCAAACAAAAGAAAAGAAGTATAATACAATTAAAGTTAATAGGCCGGCAGGGCAGCTCACTAGGCTAATCCTCCGCCGGCAGCGCCAGCACACTGGGTTCTAGTCCCAGTCGGGGCACCGAATTCTGTCCCGGTTGGCCCTCTTCCAGGCCAGCTCTCTACTGTGGCCCGGGAGTGCAGTGGAGGCTGGCCCAAGTGCTTGGGCCCTGCACCCCATGGGAGACCAGGAGAAGCACCTGGCTCCTGCCTTCGGATCAGTGCTTTGCAGCCACTGGAGAGTGAACCAACGGCAAAGGAAGACCTTTCTCTCTGTCTCTCTCTCTCTCTCACTATTCACTCTGACTGTCCAAAAAAAAAAAAAAATTAAAGTTAATAAGTTAATTCACTTAATAATGTCCCCACGTCAAGATCCTCATATAAGCACATTTTATTCAATAACCTATAAACAAGAGGTGAGAAAAAGATAATAAAAATTGTGAAGAATACTTTAAAATATTTTTTTACTTTTGAATAGTTTTATATTTTCCAAAAAAAGGTAGTTGTGAAGGTATTACTGAGTTCTCCTTTATGCTGTTCACTGCTTCCCCTGTTATTAACATATTCCCTTAGACTGCTGTATTTGTTACTATTATTCAGCCAATGTTGAAACAATATTATTAATTGAAGTTCACATCTTATTTAGATTTAGATTTTGAAATAGTTAATTTGCTTTTTCTCTTGTAGAATCCAATCTAGCATACCTCATTCTGTTACTTTTTAAATTTATGTACTTATTCCACATTCAAAATAATTCATAATTTAAAACTGCAACATTTTTAAAAGACAAAAAAATAAAAAAA
The DNA here is from genome assembly GCA_949820135.1 of Sylvilagus floridanus. Lineage (NCBI taxonomy): Eukaryota > Metazoa > Chordata > Mammalia > Lagomorpha > Leporidae > Sylvilagus > Sylvilagus floridanus. Next base: position 59,260,073 of record OX463235.1, read on the forward strand.
TTGTGGTTTTATTGCACTAGCAAAACAGACACCTGTCATTTCTCATTTCTTCTTAGACTTCTCTGAATGGCACTAGATGGAAGATCTATTTCTCTGTGTCTCTCCTCTCTGTAACTCTTTCAAATAAATAAATAAACCACTAAAAATGCAGATACTTCCAAAATTAACCCATGATCACGTAATTCAAATAAACTTCCCAATAGTTTTCCCAAAAATTGATCAACTGTTTTAAAATTTACATGAAAATGAAAAGGCCAAGAGTGAGCAAGGCAAGTTTGAGGAAGGGTGAAGTTGATGGACTTACACTGCAGACACTAGTAATTTTAAAAGTCTTTAGTAATAATTCAAGGTGACCTTGGCATAAAGGTAGAAAAAAATGAACAGTGGATTAGAGTTTCTGGAAATGAATCCATGATTACTTGGTAACATGATTTATAATCAAGGTGGAAAAGGATGGTCTTTTGTATAATGAGGCCATACAAGTTAGATAATCATATTGGGAAAATGATGAATTTGGATATTCATTGCATAGCATATTTAAAAATAAGTGCCAGATTGCTAAATTAAGAAGGACAAATAAAAGCTCTAGAGGAAAGCCAAGGAAAAAAACTTTATTACCTTGGAGTTGACTAGGTTTTCTCAAACAGTGACAAGTGAATACTAATCAAAAAAGCAGAAAGATAAATCATGCAATATTAAAATTTAGAACACTGATTAAAATGAACAAACAGAAAATGGAATTCTGAGGATTAATAAGACACAAGTGATATATTGAAGTAATCATGTTTATCATTAGGACCTAAAATTCAATAAGACAAACATACAGATATTTTTGTAGAAAAATGGATAGAAAATATGATTAGGCACTTCACAAAATAAGATACACAATTTTTCACTAAAAGTACGAGAAAGTGCTCAGATTCATTTATCTTCACAGAAATGTAAATTAAAGCTATAATAATTTAATACTACAAACATTGGAAGCACTAAAATGTTGGAAAAGATGGAACATATAAAATTTGTATTAAAATACCAAGTGAAATTCTTATATATTTTATAGTGGGAGGATAAATTGGCAGTATCTGCTTTGTCTACTCAAGTTGGATACATACGTTCTCTAGCAACAGTATCATTCTTACTTCTATATCTAATAGAATAGTGTAAAAAATTCTGAAATGGGACATGCATAGCGACTTTATGTTTAAAAACACTTTTTTAAATTAATTGATTGATTGATCTGTGGAGGAGTGATGGAGACTGAGAGACAGACAGAGAACGATCCCGTCTACTGATTCGTTACTGCAGTGAGTACTCTACTGGGCCAGAGCCAAAGACTGGAGCTAGAACTCAGTCTAAGGCTCCCATGAGCGTGACCTGAACCCAGTTACCTGATCTATCCCCACTGCTTCCACGGGTTCATAATAATAGCAAACTGGAGCTGGGAGACAAAACCAGGAATCGAACTCAGATAATTTGTTGTGGGAGGCAGACATCTTAACCACTAGGCTAAATGGCTAATTCAGTGGCTGTAATTTGAATGGGCAAAACTGGAAATTACATAAATTCTTCCCTAAAGTTTAACTAACTAGTTACATCGTACCAGCTACTATTAATACTATTAATCCTCTGTTTTTCTCAACAGCTTTAGTTTCAACAATTCACTAAGCTGCAATGCTTGTGAATTATGTACTGTCCTTCAATCCTATGAATTGTCAATATTTTTAGACACACTACATAAAACTCCCCGTTTTGCTTGAACTCCCCTTTTTGCTCACAGCTGTGCACTCTCCCTATACAGGTACCCAAGTTCTTGCTACATTAGACCCATCGGTGGCTCTTCCACTCTGGTACCACTCTGTCCTCCTTTTCTGTATCACCAACTTTCAGAGTTTTGTTTCCTGCCTTTCATTTACTCCACGTCTTTCTTAAAATCTTGAAAGAAAATGCATTCTCTTTAGGCCCTATAATTTTATTTCTTGACCACCTCATCTTTTCTGTGTTGTCCCCCCTCAACATACAAAGCAAGATTTTGCATACAAGAATCTAGACACAGCTCCCAGTGAAGCCATGATTTCCTTAGGGAAGTGACAGAGAATTATCCACCACAGGCTCTTTGAGACGTAAGTCTCCCCAAGGAGCAGGAGAGAAGTCGAAGCTGGCAACACCTGCTTTTGTGGAGTCATCCTTCTGTGTAAGGTCCCTCTCCCTCTCCCTCTCCCTCTCCCTCTCCCTCTCCCTCTCCCTCTCCCTCTCCCTCTCCCTCTCCCTCTCATGGTCAAGTAGGTGTGGGTCCCTCTCACCATCTCCATAGATGTTCTGAGTCATTCCCAATAAGCTCCCCAGGATTCATGTGCTGATAGTCTCCCTCAGGAAGCCATTTCTTCACACTATGAAATATGTATTTAAGTTATATAGCCTCTGCTAACATGATTCATCTTATCCAAACCGTCTACTAATAATACAATGTGTAATCCACAAATGCTTGGGATGGCACTACTCTGATTGACTGTTATTTAAAAGCACACTTCAGAAAAAATGCCATAAATCATGCCTCCTTAGTTATTTTAATTTTCTTTTATTGCATCTTGGCAATGAGCAATAACCATTCATTGAAACAATGAGACATTATATAGCATGCATTAATTACAAATATATTAGAAGATACTGTCACAGTGCCTTTGGAGTTACAATGGCAAACTCAGGCAAAATGTGAAAAATTAATTAGCAATTATCTGCTATTTTTCCTCCCAAACAAAACAGAATTTAATAATGGTTTGATTATTTTCTTCAGTTTCCAAGACAGGAACTTTTTTTTTTTTTAATTTTTGGACAGGAACTTTTTGGATAGGAACTGACGACCTTCTGCTGGTGAATCAGGTTTCTCTAGAACAGAGAAGCTATTCAAAGGGCTGTTTCAGCAAGTGTCACTTACACATGTGATTTATCTGTTGGCTGTGGCTCTTTCATTTTTTTGGCAAGAAAAGAGAGGCACTGGACATTTTGTTCAGTTCACCCTTGACCTTTTGTAAAATCTGCATAGTCTTTCTTCAAATGTCATCTTTACCTGTCAGGTATTTGCTCCTGAGGTTGTGAACCTCCATCTATCCACAAGGGTAACAGATCAAGATAACCCAGCATTGTGGTTAGTTACTAGCACTTTGGAAGCACATGCAATAAGTCCCAATTTTGCTACTAGCTGTAGCTAGTACTCTAGGCAACTTAGTCTGTGCCTCTGAACTTTAATTTCCTAATCCAAAAAACAGGTGATCCGTTATAGATATTCCAGATAGTCACCATGGGATATGCATGAATTTGCATATTTTAATATATGTAAAATGATTAACTGCTATCATATTTTTGTCAGTTATGATACTGCAAAATTGGTCTTTCTCAATTTAGAAACTGTTCCTTGTCACATGTCCACTTAACTGTATACCCCTAAGAATATCTCATTTGCTGGATGATGGACTATTGCATTAGCCACAGTTTTCAGAAATAGAACCAGTGAGGGAGAAGTAAGTGGGGGTATGGGATAGTTAGAGGGACAGACATTTGAACAGGCATTTAAGACTCTGTTTTGGACATCTTCAATCTCTAGAAGAGTCCTTGGTTTGAGTCCCAGCTCCTCTACTTCCAATCCAATTTCTGATACTGTACATGCTGGGAGGCAGCAGATGATGGCTCAGGCATTTAGATCCCTGAAACCCACAAGAGAGGTCCTGGGTTGGGTTCCAGGCTCCCGGCTTGTACCAGGACTGGCCCTGACTGTTATGGGCATTTGGGGGAATGAACAATCAGAAGGAAGATCTCTCTCTCTCTCTCTCTCTCTCTCTCTCTCTTTACAATTCAAGTGAAAATAAATAAAAAATTTAAAATATAGACACAAGTTAATATAGCTTTAGATATACAAGGGAAATTGAGTCTGGCCCCGAGGCTCATCAGTCTAATCCTTTGCCTGCGGCACCAGCACCCTGGGTTCTAGTCCTGGTTGGGGTGCCAGATTCTGTCCCAGTCGCTCTTCTTCCAGTCCAGCTCTCTGCTTTGGCCCCGGGAAGGCAATGGAGGATGGCCCAAGTGCTTGGGCCCTGCACCTGCATGGGAGACCAGGAGGAAGCACCTGGCTCCTGGCTTCTGATTGGCGCAGTGCCGGCCGTAGTGGCCATTTGGGGGGTGAACTAATGGAAGGAAGACCTTTCTCTTTGTCTCTCTCCCTCACTATCTAACTCTGCCTGTCAAAAAAAAAATGGAAATTGGCTCACACTATCATGACACTGAGCAGTCCCATGATATTCCATCAGCAAGTTACAGAACCAGAGAAACTGGTAACAAGACTCTGTCCAAATCCAAAGGCCCTAGAATGAGGGAAGCTGACTGTATAACTCTCAGTCCAACACCAAATGCTGTAAAGCCTGGAGATACAATGTCCAAAGGCAGGAGCAGAAGACTGTCATAGCACCAGAAGAGACAATGAGTTTGTTTCTCCTCTGTCTTCTTGTCCTCTCCAAGCCCTCAACTTTTTGGGAGCTGCCTGCCCACATGGGAGAGGGTAGATCTTCCTTACTCAGTCTTCTCTGGAAATGTCCTTGCAGGTATCCACCAAATAATGTTTTCCTGGGGTCGCTGGGGATACCTTAATCCCAAATGAACAATGTAAAATAAACCATCAAAGCCATCCTTGAACTCTTCATTTAGTGTGTAAAAATAGAACACTGTTTCTTTCTTGCTTATTTTTTTATCCAGATGCGCAGGAGAACCTCACTGTCTTTAAATATTCAGGTTAAATGGATTTAAAACTAATTTAAACCAATTTAACCTCTTTCCCCAGTAGGATATGTAAAGTGCTCTCCAAGATTTCTAGTGAGTGTCATGGGACACTGGATTCTGCATCAGTCTGATTCTGCAGTACTTTGACTTTGCACTGAAAGTCACCATATTGTTGCTTCCTTGTGTGCACCCTTCCCTAACAACTATCAACTTAAATGAAATCCACAGTCTTCTTGTGAGTTAGGAGATTTTTAGAGTTCCTGAGAGAACTCCGCAGGAACAGGGTTGATACTATGTCTTGCACAACTCTGTATCACTTTTCTGATTCATCTGTCCTCTGCCCATGAATTTTCTTTCTTTCCAGTTTGTTCTGTACTGTTCCCAAGAATTCTAAATTCTTTTGCATCTGTAATGCATTTTCTCATCTACCTGATATTTAGTCACTCTGGTACCCACTTTTGCGTTTTATGCAACGCAATCATCAAGATCTTTCATTACAACTAAAAGATTGTTTTTTTCCCTAAGGAAATTTCAAGCATCAGCTTTTATAATATCATTATTCTTACTGAAAACCTATATAAAAAACTATGAAATATATCTCCTTTAGATAAAAATGTAAATTTGAAAGACAAAAGACACTGATTTGGTTTGCTTAGCACACTAGAAGGGTTCAAAATTCCATTTTCCCCACAAAACCTTTAAAATTTATGTGATTCCAAAAGAAGCACTAACAACATTTTTATGGCGTTAGAAAGTTTATTTTGATATTTGTATGGAAAAAACAAACAAGCAAAAAAATTTAGAAAATAATGAAGAGTTATGAAACAGTTAATCCTTTTAGATACTGAAACATAGTACAAAGGTTCTTCATGGAAATTCTGAGTTGCTTACTAATTAGCAGGCATGACAACATAGTAGGATATGGTAGAGCAGAAATTCAAGTAATAGACTCCAGTAATGGAAATTTTCTGGGTGAAATATATGGTAATTTAAATGAATCAATCAGAGATAAACTTTAAAATAAAGCGTAATTATTTTAAAATACAAAATACTAGATCAAGTCTTCCTATGAAAGAGAAGCAAATTATAAAATATTGTAAAGGAAAACCTTATTTCTTTATAAGCTGAATTTAGGAAATGCTCTCTAAATGATTTAGTCCATAAAGACTGACAAAATTCATGAGGTAAATTTAAAATAAAAAAACTTCCATGACAAAGACTTTACAAGCAAGGATTAAACAAAAAAATTAGGATAAAATGTAACACATGTCAAAAATAAAGGTTAATATGCTTACAATACAAGTAATTTTTTGAAAATTGAGAAAGTAACTAAAAATCCTATAGCAAAGTAGGCAAAAGATGCGAATGTGAACAAACTACTCATTGGGAAGTTATTAAAATGGACTTTTAAATTTATGAGATGATCAAGTGCAAATTACAGCTAAATTGAGACACCAATTTCCTACCTACCATCTTGGCAAAAATATGAATGTTAGTGTAGCCTGGGGAAGGAAAGTTGCCTCTATCAAATAAAACTATATGAATTTGAGTTTCGTCTCAGAAACGACTTTTCTAGGAATTCATTCTGAGATAGGCGCCCACCAACACAAAATTCATATGCAAACATTTCAGCATTATTTGTAATTGACAAACATTGGATTCCTAAATATTCAGAAAAGAAAAGTTGAATAAACTATTTTGTGCTTACAAATCTGTAATCAAGATGAAAGAAAATTATGAATAAAATGAAGTGATTTCCAGTCTGAAGTGTTAGGGTTACAGCAAAGTTTATGGAGGGGAGAATCAAGCAGAAAACAATGGCTCTAATAGCTACAAGGAATTCAGAAGATGGGTAGAAGAAATAGAGAAAAGAATGACATTCTATGAAACAAAATGAATACATTTATACATAGTGATATATAAATATTTGTTTTAGCTAATTGAAGTATGTTGATTTTCTATAAAAACTCAAAAGAAAATCCACAAAGAAAAGGGAGCTAAAACCAGGACATTTATGAATGTGTAGTTTCTTTATTAAAAAATCACTTATTTACTTGAAGAGTTACAGAGAGAGAGACAGAAAGAGAGAGAGAGAGAGATCTTCCATCAATTGATTTGCTTCTCAAATAGCTGCAACAGCCAGGTTGGGCCAGGTGAGGCCAGTTGTTATATCTTTTTAGGGTCTCCTATGTGGGTAACAGCGGCCCAAACATTTGGGCCATCTTCTGCAGCTAGCCCAGGACATTAGCAGGGAGTTGGATTGGAAGTAGAGCACCTGGGACATCAAGTGCCGCCCATATTGGATGCTGGCATTGTAGGTGGTGCCTTTACCTGCTGTGCCATAATGGTGGCCCCGGAATGTAAGTTTTGCCTAAGAAGATGGATTATGTTTTGATACATATGAAACATATAATTTGAATGACACTATACCAATTTAATGAAAAGATACGGGAAGGGTCTCTGAATGTCCCCTCTTCTTTAGGGAGGAGCAAGACTACTAAGCTACAATCACAGGGCTTACATCATGGAAAATAAGAGGGGGCTCCAGAGTCTGGGGAGAAAAGGAGCAGAACTCCACTCGTCTGTGTGATGCATGAACATGAGAAATGACGGAAAAAGAACTTTGTTTTCACATTTTGTTTCTGTTTATTCATGTTGCCTTTTCCTTACCACAGACTGTTCCTCTCCAATATCAAGAAAAAATGGGAAAAAAAAAAAAAACAGCTATGGATGTTATATCTACAAAACACCATGCTAGTTGGTTCTTCAATCTTCTGCCAGTAATTATTCCTGAATAGATTCAACAGATTTCCATAAAATTGTTAAAATCCTATATGTTTACAAAAGCAAACCATGAAACTATCTTTCAAAAATTAGTTTAGAAAAATGTTAATTTTGCGTTATATGCATTAGAATCTTGGAATATTTTTTGTCTATTATATGGAAAAATGTGGAGAAAAATATGGGATTAAAAAGTATGAACATTTGATGTGTTTACAGGTATTTATGTCATTAATTTTTTTAAGGAATGCTTTATAGCTTTCATTGTATTTCCCCTCCTTGGTTAAGTTAATTCCTGTGTAGTATATTTTTTGATGCTATTGTAAATGAAATTGCTTTTGTCATTTCTTTTCAGATTATTCATTCTTAGTCTATAGAAATGTAAATGACTTTCTTGTGTTGACTTTGTATTCAGCTACTTTACTTGATTCATTTATTAACTCCAACAGAATTGTTGGTAAAATCTTTAGGGTTTTCTAAGTATAAGAACATACTGTTCGTAAAGAGACAAATTACTTCTTATTTTCCAGTGCAGATGTCTTTTATTTCTTTTTCTTGCCTAAGTATAACTAAAACTTCTAGTACCATACTGAATAAAAGTGGCAAAAACAGCATTCCTTGTTTTATTCCTGATTTTAGAGGAAAATCTCTTTCACCATTGAGGAAATTGTTTTCTGTGGCTTCTCATGTATGGTTTTACTGTGTCAAAATGGTTTACTTCTATTCTCAGTTTTGTTGAGGGCCCCTATGATGAAAGAGTATTGAATTTATTTGATGATTTTTTTCTGCATCAATTAAAATAATCATGTATGCGTTTTTTTTCCTCCAATCTGTTTATGTCAACACAGTAAAAAGGCAACCCATAGAATGGGAAAATATATTTGCAAGTCATGTATTACATACAGGATTTGAATCCAGAATATATAGAGAACTGCTAAAACTTACTAATAGCAACAATAAAATAAATCTGACTTAAAGATGGGCAAAGGATATTAATAGATAGTTCTCCGAAAAAGATACTCAAATGGACAGTAAGCCATGAAAATAGCTCAATGTCACAAGTCATGAAAGAAGTGTGAATGAAAACAATGAATTCTCATATTGCATCCACTAGAATGGCTACTATGTGTATATATATATATATATATATACATATTCATATTTATGTTTATATAAATTTATATATAACAGAAAACTTAAGTGGTAGGGGTAATCGGAATGTTTGTGTCCCATTGATAAGAATGTGAAGTGTTAGAGCTGCTATGGAAAGTAGTCCCAGGCAGCAGGTGTTTGGCCTAATGTTGAAGAGGTCGGTTGGGATTCCTACATCTCACATTAGCGAGCTTGGATTAGAGTCCCAGTTCCACTTCCCATTCCATCTTAATGCTAATGTACATCTTGGGAGACAGTAGGTGATGGCTCAATTAATTGGATCTGTTACCCATGTAGGAGACCTAGATTGAATTACTGGCTCCTGGTTTTGGCCTAGCCCAGTCCCTGCCCTTGTGGGATGTGATTAGTCCATGGATGGCATCTTTCTTTCTCTCTGACTCTAGCTCTCAAAGAAATGGAAAAAAATTAAGGGAAATACTCTAAATATGTCAGTTCTTCAAGAAAATTAAAGACAGAATTGCCATATGATTCAGAAATCCCCCCTGTGAATGTAGGATATCAAAGCAATATTTGTATTTTCATGTTCATAGCAATATTATTCACAGTTAAAACGTGGAAGAAAACCAAATGGACATTGATGGATGAATGGGTAAACAACACATGGTATGCATGTACAGTGGAATATCCTGAAAAGGGAAGGAATTTCTAGCCATACTACCAAGTGGATGAAAACTTGAGAACCTTATGTGAAGTGAAATAAACCAGTTACAAAATGAGAATTACTGTATGAGGCCACTTATATAAAGTACTTGAAGTTTAGGAGTGTGTCTGTTTCATTAGAATTCATTTTAATTTAATCAGCATACATTGGGTTGAAATACAAATTTAACAATTCTCACAGGATTTTCTGAGCCCCCAATCTCACCTACAGAACCCTTTATCATTATTCTAAAAATACGTCAATCTTTTGTACTTGTTAAGCCTTCTTTCACCATATTTCTCTCTGACTTCTGTTGGAGTTTACATCTTTATATTCACATAATGAATGTTCCTGTCTATTGCCACCCCAGCTTTCCATCAAAGCATGTCCAAAAATTTGTGTTATTTGTGGAGGAACAGTCACTGCATTCCACTGCTATATTCAACTCCACTCTCACATAGGGCAGAAATAATGACACTGTTTTCTTAGCAATGGGTAAAAAAGCTATAAGGAGAGCGACACGATCCCTTAAGAATGCCACGGCACCGAGGAAACTTCAGTTTACTTATCATCTAACAGCATATGAAAGATTAAGGCTTTGGAATGCCTTTTGGGAGTTATGCCACGAGAGATAATATAGTTATGTTTTAAAATCATAGCTACTTTAAAGATTTTATAGAAGTTATATTTAAATTGTATTCTGAACTACTGGAAATATCTTCAAACTTTCTGGATGTCTATCAATGTATGAATTATCATAGTAGATTGCTATGGAGAGGTTTCAAAGATAGGAGAGACTCAGTTATCTTTTTAGAGGATAATTTGAATTTCAACATCTAATTTTCAAGAGTGTATATCTGTAATAAAATTCATACCATTCCTCTGAGACAATTAACAAATTAAAGATTCTTACATCTACAGTCAATCACACTTTCTTCCTAGGAACACTCAGCAGTTCTTCTGAATACAAAAGAACTCTGCTACAGAATTCTTGAATACATCACTGTGCTATAAAAATGTGTTCTACACAAACATCATGCCCACAAATCTAGGAGAAATTAGAATACAAATAATAGATACAAACCACTGCTAATAATTAACATCGTAAATTATAATGACATTTATAGTAAATTTGAAAATTTCAATGCTGACTATTTGTAGGCATGATACAATGTCCCAATATTGTCCTTAATCACCTCAGTTCTCTCTATTACACCACACTCTCTTTGATAGTGATGTCATTCCCTATGTTTACAGCATGATGCCCTCCTTCAAACACTGATTCCTCCAGGGAATCCAAAACAGGAAAATGAGGATGGAGGAAATATGGTTTCCCCTTATACGTGCCATTTTATCATGGAGTACAGTACTTTCTGGAAACCCTCACGTCAGATTGAGTCTTGTGTTTCATTGATCAGAACTGGGTCATAAACACTCTTGTAGACTCAAGGAAGGGTGATAGAGTATCTTGGCTTCTTTGAAACTCTGAAAACATCAGCAGACCAAAAAGAAAAATTCAGAAAGCATGAACCTAATTCAAAATCTATCAAGCATGAAAAGAAGCAATAGGGCCAGCATTCTGGAGCAAGAGGTTAAGCTGCCACCTGTGACGCTGGCACCCCATAGTGTGCTGGTTGCTGTCCTTGCTGCTCTACTTCTGATCCAGCTCCCTGCTAATGTGCCTGGGAAATCAGCAGAAGTTGGCTCAAGTGCTTGGGCCCCTGCAGGACCCAGATGAAGCTTCCGGCTTTTGGCTTTGGCTTGACCCAGCCCTGGGCATTGTAGACATCTGGGGAGTGAACCAGTGTATGGAAGATCTCTCTCTATTTCTTTCTCTATCTCTGTAACTGCCTTTCAAATAAGTAAAATGAAACTTTAAAAACAGAAAGAGAGAGGCAATTTAAAAAACCCATGAGCAGAAAAATAAATGAGTAAGAATATATCCAAAAATAATTTTAAAAATTACAGACTAAGTAGACAGTGGCATTGTGACAGTTATAAATATTATTACCACAATTATAAGGATATTATACTTTCAAGAAGCTAAAGTTTGAAGGGGAACCATAAAAAATACCTATAAAGGACCCAAGTCAAATTTCTAGAGACGAAAACTACAATGTATGAGATAACAAATATATGATAGATGGAACTAGAGCAAATTATTAATAGTAAATTATAATATGTTTTCATATAAACCATGTAAAAATGCACAGATGAATAAAATGATTGAAAACAATTAAGACACTAGTGAGCTGTATCAGGCAAACAGTCTGATACAGAAATTGTTGAAATCCCTAAGGATGTACAAACAGAAAATGAATAGAGAGAAAATATTTGGAGAAAAAATGGGGAAAAATTTCCAAATTTCATGAAAACTATAATCCCACAAAAGTACAGGAAATATGAATAAAACTCACCTCAACCAATTATTCAAAACCAAAAAGAAAGAGAAATTCTTCAGATTAGCTGGAAGTCAAGCAAATATTATACTCATATACAAAATAAATAAGATAATCAGACAGGCTTCCACTTGGAAACAACAACATTTTTCACATACTAAAAAGAATTCTGCCAAATTAATAGTCTATATTCCATCCGCTGGTTCACTCTTCAAATGAAAAAAAACTATAAAAAATGGGACCATTTTCAGATATTCAAAGCTGCTGGAACTCATGATCAGTCAAGCATAGAAAGTATTACAGGAAATTCATCAGGCAGGAAAAAAAAAAAAAAACTACCAGATGGAAATCTGGATTTATATAAAGTACTCAGAATAACAAATATTTATTCAGTAACATTGATTTTTATAATATTTTACATCTAAAGAAATTAAATGAGTAGTTAAAAATTTCTCTAAAGAAAATTCCAAGTATATATGGCTTCACTGGCATAGAATAAAAAGCATAGAGGGATGAATAATATCAGTTCTGTTAAAGAAATTATTCCAATAAGAGAAAGAAGGATATACTCTCTCAAATCATTCAATGAGACAAGCATTCAGCACCATTCTGATCATAATACTAGACAACATTATAAGAAAATAAAAAAATGCAATGTCTCTAAAAAGTACAGATAAGGGAAAAATTCTTTTTTAAAAAATATTTACTTATTTATTTGAAAGTCAGAGTTACAGAGAGAGAGAGAGAGAGAGAGAGAGAGAGAGAGAGATCATCCATCCACTGGTTCACTCCCCAAATGGTCACAATGGGCAGAGCTGGGTCAGGCAGAATATGATTTTCTACTTTTTTCTGATAGCAAAAATAATGTCAGGAAAATAATTTCAAGCCCACACAGAGTTTGGAGTGGTAGCTTGAATACCATGTGGAACTCAGAAACTCAGTTGTAATATCCAGGTAACCAATCAAAGTGCAGAGTAACTTTCAACACAGGATCTCAACACACTTTCCTCTGTCACTTTACCCAGACTGGGCATCATCTGTCTAATAAGAGAATCAGGTGGGAATGACATCGTGTAATATGCATAGAAGATGGCTGACTCTTCAAATGTATCTAGGCATCTTGTTAAAAATTAAAAATCTCTGAAACCCTAATTTCAGCAGCATGAAGTTAGATGCTTTGGAAATACAGTTTTCCAACTAATGCTCTAACAATCAGTGCTCAAAAATTACAACAGAGATGCTATTTGGTCTAGCAGTTAAGACGCCAGCTAAGATGTCTGTATCCTACATCTGAGTCCCTGGGCTCCATACCCAGCTCTGATTTCTGACTCCAGCTTCCTGCTAATGCAGATCCTGGGAGGCAGCAGGGAATGGCTCAAGTTGTAGGGTTTCTGCCACCTCCATGAGATTGAGTTCCCAGCTCCTGGCTTGAGTCCAGCTCAGTCCAAGCTGTTTTGAGCATATGAACAGTGAACCAGTAGATCAGAGTTCTTTTGCTGTCTTTCCTTTCTGTCTCTCAGTATCTCAAATAAATAAATAAATAAATATTTAAAAATATTATACTGACAAAGTAAAAAACCATTACAATAATTTTTAAACTAATGATATAATTCATGGATAATTTCCTCTGAATAGCTCAGATATGTGAATGAACGAATCATATAATATTGCAGGAAGAAATTTCTCTTGGTAAACCCTGCCTGCTGGACTATAAATTCATTACAGACTGAATAAAATTTTTATTTGAAATAAGTCTTCTCCGATTGATTTTGAAGCAAAACCTAAGCTCTAAAGGGAGAGGGTTTTGAATATATCTAGAACTTTCCAATTTCTGGGAGCAATTGTGATTCAATTGCAATTCTTACGTGCACTGTAATTTGGTGAAGTTTTTCAATGTCATATGTCACTTCCAACATCTATTTAGGTTTCAATCTCCTTAAGGTCATTTGGCTTTTTCCTGATGAGTTGCCCTTGTGCAAACATCTTAACAGTGTTTCACTGTCATTCTATCTCTTCTTTGCAATATGGCACAGGTATATCAGTGTTAAACAGGGAGCCTTAGCAAATCAAATGTCAGTCTCTAAAAGTTTGCAAGGGGAAATTAAATTCAGCTGAATTTGTAGAGAGTCTTTTTGCATCTTTGGATTATTTTTTTAAAATATTCTAAAAGGAATTATATAGGAAAATTGGCTTTTACTCTAGTGTTAAAAAGTAATAATGTAAATCTCTCCCCTCAAGTTAAAACAGAAATTAAGCAGATAATGCTTATTTAACTGCTTCTTTTGCCTGACTTGGTGTTTGGTGTGAAGAATGAGCAAATAGTTTGCAGGAAATAGTTTGAGGGAAAAAAATGAGATATATAAAGTCAAAACCTAGACCTCATAGATATCAGGTTTTGGAAGAGTCTTCTACTGACCCTTCTTTTCACTGAGTTCAAATATATAATCAGCTTTATGCTGAATCCTGTCATGAGTGTTGTTCTTGTCTGGTTACATGGAACATGGATTAGTTTCCTCAGGCTGTTATGACAAAGTGCCACACTCTGGAAGACTTAAAGCCAAAGATATTTTTCTTCTCAGTGTTCTGGAGGCTAGAAGTCTGAAATGAAGGTTTTGGCAAAGCTATACTTTCTCTGAACTTGTCAGACACAGTGCTTTTCTGCTTCACCCAAGCTTCTAATTGACATCATCAGCCCTAGTGTTCTGTGTCTTGCCGCTTCATCCCTGCTTCTATCATTATGTGAAATTCTGTCCACCTTTACACAGCTGTTTTCTTCTGAAAATATTGATCATATTTAAGCTGGATCTACTGTGTGAGCTCATCCTTTAATTGACTCTGCAAAGACCCTATACCCAAATAAAGTCATGTACACAGGCATTAGGGATTAAGACTTCAATTCTTCTTTCATTAGGACAGAAATAATCCCCATCAGACCACAAACACTTTATATATGAGAAAATAGATTCTCATCCTCTTTAGAGTCAACTGTGTCTTCTAATATAGTGAAGAACTGCTATTCAATATATGGTCCAATACAGAATACTAATTTTGCTGAATATTGACTTATGGCAGGTAAAAAGACCCACAGATGAGAAAGCTTCTTTGGACATATGAAGAAGTTTGGGAGTGTTCAGTCACATATTAAGACCATCCACTAAAGGGAGCATCAGAGTCTTGCATAAGGCGTCAGATGACCTGGCCTATTCATAATAATCAATAAATTTTTCAGACCTTGTACAATGTTTCATCATCATTCAGAAGAGCTGATATCTCTTCTATCTATTCCACTTGGATGTTATGAGTAGAAGAGACATAATGGATGGGAAAAATGTTTAATGCCATGCAAATCCCTAGACATTGCTATGAAAATAATCATATGGTCTGTAATGTTTCATGGAGTCTTGTAAAAACTATGAAGGTAAAGCAGAAGACTGGTGATCTTCCCAGACTGACTTGGATTCCCTTATGGTCTCCGCAATCATATGCCAGCTTCAATAATCTTTGCTGTTCAGTGTTTCCACTCTTAAAAGCACACCCATAGGTAGCAGAGGCACATTGCTTTTATGAAGATCCAGAAATCCCTGAGGCCTATATAACTCATTCTATCCTACACCAGTTCACAGCAAGTAAAAACTTGGTAACATTATACAAAGGCCTAGCTTTCTTTTACCAATGTGAGGATAACTCTGAAGAGTTCAGATTCTAGGTCTTCTAGTGCAATTAGACTGAGGACTAATGAGGCACATCTGAAATTCAGTCCTACTTTGGTTTCTTCTCTTTCAGGAATGTACCTTTCACCGCTCACTTACGAGTTTACTTTCTAACTCTATGTATGTTTTTACAAATAGGACCCGGGACGGTTGGCATTTTGAAGAACAGGTTGCTAGTATTGAACACCCACTTGCCAACTAGAAATCACAGACCCAGTGGTCACAGAGATTGGTTTGCTATTGCGTTACAACTGGTAAGATGCTTATTTCTGTTGGATTACTGTGAGCTACAGATGGAAGAGGTTGTATAGTATTTCTGAGATGTGTGACATATGGGGAAAATAGTAAAAAAAAAGGCAATGAAAATAAGTGATTGCTACTGAGCACAACTGAAGCACTAGTTAACAATTTAAGAAGATACTTGCATTTGAAATCCTAGTGGTTGACACAGTACCATCCAAAGTGTAGTGAAGTGTAGTGAAGAAGGGAAGAAGTGGAACACGTAGACTTGTGATGGAGGTGTTTGCTTGATTTGATTACAGACATTGGCTCTCCATATTCCCCTGTAGTCTCTGTGCCTGGACATGTGGTGTATTTGCCCGCTAAAGAGATTTCAGCCATTAATATGACTGAAGAGTAGACAGGGACATCCAAAAGACAGATTTATACAAAGGTTTCCCTCTGAATATGAGAATAACTACCAAGATCAAGTCTTCCTCTTTGGGGAAGTGCTATGTCACCTAAGGAGAGAGAATTATATTTAGAGATTATATATTTAGGAAGACTCAAAAAACATAAAAAGGCAGTACCTGAAGATGATGCCTTTGGTAGTACATCTTTTATACAGAGTCTCACTCCAGAAACTCATGACTTATTAATAGGGTTGGAATTCTGAGAGCTGGTTCCTAACATGATTCAAGGATGGCTGTTAGAATGCTGAAAACTATTTTGGCTCCCATTAGATGGGAGACTACAGATGCCAGACTACTTTGGCAAAGTGTATAGGTAGTGATAAAAATGCCCAGTCAATCGAGAATGTTAGAATGCACCTAGCTTATAAGACCTGACAAATCATCATTGAGCTATGCTCCTCAAGAGGACTCAAAAGAAATCTCTCCCAATAAGATAAGAGATGTGTTGGTGGGAAAGGTGTGACAATTGTAAGCAGCTTGGCCACAGATAATCCTGTGTGGATCAAGATGAAAACAGGGTATGATATAAGGATACCAGACACCCTGGCATAAATGAGATGAGGGAAGATAGGAATAATTATGATAAGACATTCAGTGTGATTTGATTAGTAAGGATTTGTAAAGAAAACTAACAGATTGTGTTTTCTTGGGTTCAAGAAACTTGGACAGCTGAGTAGACAACAAAGAATGGCCATATGTATACTTGACATGTACTAAGTGATAGACAATGCATTAACAAATCTGGTATCAACCATATCAGTAAGAGGCGAGAAATGCCTAGTTTCCAGATCTGAGTCAGTTCTCAGACACAGAACATATTATTTGAAAAAGAACAAACACAAAGTGTTTGAGAAAACAAAAACAAAATCCTACAATAGCACAGGAATCAAACCCACAATGTGTACTCCCCAAAAAGAATGTTCTCCGGATTGTTACACATAAGAGAAAACAGAGTACCCAGTCTTCTGAGACCTGTTCCATGTAAGAGTTGTTCTAACAAACACAAGAGGAAGCAAAATGTCCTAATGCTCAGTGAGGGTTAATTTTTTTTGTTAGTTTTGCTGAGAAAAGATGCCCAGCTTTGTGGTCTAACATCATTCTGGATGTTTCTGTGAGTGTTTTCGGATGAGATTAACATTTAAATTGGGAGACTTTGAGTAATGCAGATTGCTCTGTATAATGCTTTCTCTAATCAGATTAAGGCTTAAATAGAACAAAAGATTGACCTCCTTGGGGCAAGAAGGAATTTTTGCCAGCAGAAGGCTTTCAGACTTAAACTGCAACTTCAGCTCTTCCTGTGTCTCCAGCTTGGGTTTCTAGTGTGTTGGCTCACTCTGCAGATTTTGGACATCCTGTAGGTTCTGTTTCTTTGGAGAGATTTGTTTAATGCAGACTCTTTCCAATAAAGGACCTGGAGTCCAACTAATAAATGGAGTCCAGGTCTAGGTCTATGTCTTAATGAGTTATTTCACCAGTTCATAAATGTCTACTTATAATGCTGGGAAACCTGAAATCATTTGGGAGATACTGATTATAATACTGAGTTCGTATGACAGCTTCAGATAATTATTAGGAGAACCAAAACATTGGTAGGGATTCTAGATAAAGTGAGAGGATATTAAGGTCAAGTAAAGCATAGATTTCTGGCATTAACTGCAACAGGTAGTCATTTCTCAGGCTCTGCTTCCCAAATGCATAATAGTAATGAACACAATTAAAAATGGGCAGAAACCTCACATTGGGTCTTTGATATGTTGAAGTAAGAGCTTTTATTATAGGAAAGGTGAAAACCTATGAAAATACCTGCTTTGGGTTTATTAAATCAAAAGTAAGACAATTGCAAAGGCAGAGATTAGCATATCTTTTTATACAAAGGACAAAAGGCTGTGATCCTAGTTACTTACTTTATATAACACCCCAAAACTGGATGGGTCAGAACTGATAGTAGTCAACAACTGCAAACCAACTAATACACAGCTCACATGCAGTTTCTGCAGCAGATATAATTTTTTTTTCTAGAACCGATCCGCTTAACATCTGATTAATGTGTTATATCCAAAAGTCATCAAGAGAAGCTATCAGAAGAGGGTGATATTCAATGACACAAACAACAGTAAACACTCATTCTATAAGCTATGTTATTCTCCTACTTTGTTGCAGTACAGTATGGAAGGACCTGGATCATCTGACCATTCCAAATATGTTGAAGGTGGTCATCTGTATTAACCTTAGACATAGTAGACAAAAATTATCAGGTGCTTTAGCAACCTAGTATGACTCATGTACTCCAGACCATAGATGATAAATCCTACAATGATTTATGGCTCTGCCATCTTGATGATTTAGGGCTCAAGTGGTTTGGACCATGACACGATATCCCTGTAAGGTAGGTGGCACGTTATTGCACTTTGTCTCTTATCAATAAAAAGAAACAGAACTTACTAGGTCAGTTTGGTTTGGACATACTGTACCTAGGAATCCTACTATCTTTCACTGAGATGATGTTGAGAGATTCAGTTTTGCATAAAGGCCAGAGGAAGAGAGGGTTTACATTAGGTTTGGGCTGTGGTAGAAGTATTCCTTCTTCTTGAACCATTTGAACCAGGTGATATCATAATAGTTTATCTATACTGTACAGGTAAAGAAACAATATTACACACCCTGAGAGGTTAAAATAAGCAGTGGTGACCCCTAGGGTTCTGGAGAAAAGCCATGACTCTAGCAGAGAATTTACTGATTTCATAGCAGTTTCATGTGAGCTGTTGTTCTATGTAAAGACCAAGCAACTGACCATGGGATAGTAAGTCAATACGCAATTGGTGTTTCATGAGCTGAGATTTCATACCTACAATCAGAATATCAGTCAGGGACACTAACAAGGTGTATTCATGGCCAGGTGTGTATCAAGAATCAGTCCTCAGCAGGACCAGGTATGAGAGCAAAGGGCTTGGACTCCCACAAGACCCATTATCGTTGCACAAGTACTGCCTCTATACAACCATAGCTCTTGGGGGATTTCGTATGACAGCCTGACACAGGAGGAAGTATATATGCAGGCCTAGTCCACAAATGGACTATCTGTGTACGTTGTTCTAAGGCAATAGATTAATAGTGTACTACATCCTACCCATGGGCAGCCTTGAACGACAGTAAATAAGAGAAATGCTTTCAGTAGGTAAAGCCTAAAGCAATGCACTTGGTATGAGGGAAAAAAAAGAAGCAACCTGTGGGATACTGGAGAGTGGCAAATGACTTACTTGTTTGCTCAGAAGCCCTGAAGGACTGTGATTAGAAAATCAATAACAAAAGATTCTAGAAAAGAGGTATATAGGTGGATTTATGGGAAAGGACACAAATGTGTCACTTTTTAATTTCCACCAGAAAAAAAGAAAGCATTTTAGAAACAACAAGGAGATAGGAATGGGAATGGATTTATCATGTGCAAGCTGCACACCCACACTCCAGCTACCTTCTCTCTAAAGGCTCAGAAAATGCTTTATTCACTAAAAAATTGCTAACTGTGTTAGTGAGGAGAATACTCGCAACCTTGGAACATTGTGTTTGTAGGACAGGTGTGACCACAGAAAATTCATCCATCCAATTAAGTGGACTTTCTCATTTCACCGTTACTATGGTATCCTGGAATAGAAGAGTCAAGGTACTAAGATGGATACGTTTATTACTAAAGGAAGGGAGCAGAGATCCTTTTGAACTAAAGATACAAATCTAAAGTTGTTTGATCATAATTTTCATAGGAATTATATAAATGAGAATCCTACTGGAAGTTATTATTTATTTGAGAGACACAGAGAGAGGGACAGATAGAGAGGGAGGGCTTCTTCCTGTTAGCTCATTCCCCAGAGGGTTGGAGCTGGAGCTGGGCCAGTGTTGAAGATGGGCATCAGGGACTCAGTCTACATCTCCCAGTTAGGTAGAATCTAATTACTGAGTCAGCGCCTCTGCCTCCCAGAGGCAGAGTAGGGCCAGGTACGGAACACAGGCACTTTGATGTGGGATGTGGGGTGCTTTAAAAAAATTATTTTATTTGAAAGGCAGAATTTCAGAGAGGCAGAGAGTGAGAGAGAGAGGTCTTCCATCTGCTCGTTCATTTCCCAAATGGCAGCAACGGCCAGAGCTGGGCCAATCTGAAGCCAGGAGCCAGGAGCTCCTTCTGGGTCTTCCAGGCAGATAGAGGAGCCCAAGGACTTGGGCCATCTTCTACTGCTTTCCCAGGCCATAGCAGAGAGCTGGATTGGAAGTGGAGTAGCTGGTATTTGCCCATATAGGGTGCTGGCATTGCAGAGGGAGGCCTTACCACTACACCACAGCACTGGCCTGGCGTGGGGTACTTAACCAGCATGGTAAGTACTAGAACAAATACTTGTCAGGGACCACGCGGCATCTGGCCTCTTAGTGGAAAACTACTGAGGTAGGGCTAAACAGCCCAGGCGAGAGTACTGATAACACAACCTTGTGTGACCTTGTGCCTTAAGACCTTATAACATTTCCCCTACTTGCACAAGCATTGCAGCTACAAGATAAGCTTCCCCCTCCTTCCCCAGCCCGACACCCTGCCTTTATGATATATAAGTGTGTGGTTGAAAAATAAAAATTGCAGCTTGATCAGCCATCTTGTCTTGCTGCCATCTTTGTGTCTCCTGTCTCTTCATTCCCCATTCTAGGTACTTGGCCCTAGTTGACATCCCGCGGAACGGGACAAATACTCACCCTAGAAAGTGCATTTCTAATTTACATAATAGAAACATTCTATGTCTCATGATCAAAATCCTGACTTTGGTCCCCACAATTGAGAGTCATGAACTCTGTCCCAGTTTCCAGGTTTAAGCTATTTAGGAGATCCAGAAGCCTATGACAATATTATTATAAGTTTATGTTGTTAAATAAACATAACATACATCATGTAATCATATACATTTACTGACTTAATGTAATGTTTTGATATGTGTATATAATATAGAATGATCAATCTATCTAGTTAACAAATTCATTGCTTTACTCACAGATTTTTATGGTGATATCCTAGAAATTTATTTTCTTAGTTATTTTGAAATATGCAAAAATCTACTATTAGTTAGAGTTATCAAAGTGGGCAATAAATCAGAAAACCTATTCCTTCTGTCCATGTGAAACTTTGTATTTTCTGACAGACAACTCCACATTCCCTTACTAGATTCCATATATATGGTAAGTGAGATTGTATGGTATTTCTCCTTCCATGCTTGGTCTATTTTACTTAGCATAATGTCTTTCACATTCATCCATGCTGTCTCAAATGACAAAATCCATCCCTCCTTCTTGAGGCTGAATTAACCATATTTTCTTTTTCCACACCTTGGCTATTATGAATAATATTACAATGAACACAAAAGTGCAGATATTCTTTCAACATATTGATTTCAGTTTATTTGCATATATATCCAGAAGTGGGATTGATCATCCTATAGTAATTCTATTTTTAGTTTTTTGAGGAACTTCAATACTGTTTTCCATGATGGCTATACTAATTTACATGTCCATAAATAACATAGAAGAACTACTTTTTCTTCACATTCTCTCAATACTTAACTTTTATTATTTTGATAAAAGACACTGTAACAGGTGTGAGGTGGTCTCTCATTCCAGTTTTAATTTGCACTACTCTAATGCTTAGTACTATTGAGTATTTTCTTATATACTGATTGGCCATTTGAGATGTCTTCTTTTGAAAAGTGTTGATTAAGATCCTTTATCCAGTTTTAAATTGGGTTATTTATTTTCTTGCTACTGAGATGTTTCAAATCTTCATACATTTTGGATACTAACCCCTCATCAGATGGATGGGTTGTAAATATTGTCTCTAATCTGTGGGTTGTATCTTCACTTCAGTAAATGTCTCCTTTGCTGGGCAAAAACTTTTCAGTTTGATGTCATCCCACTTACTATTTTTCCTTTTGTTGTCTGTGCTTCTGAGGTCACATATAAAAATATTACAGAAAAATGTTGTGGAGATTTTACCTGATATTTTCTTGTAGTTTTTTTTTATAGCTTCAAATCTTATATTTAAGTTTTAATCCATTTTAGTCAACTTTTGTCTATTATATAAGATAGGAGTGTAATTCCATTCATATATGTGTGTCTACCCAGTTGTCCAAACACACTTGAAGAGTGCCATTTCCCCATTGCGTATTCTTGGAACCTTCATCAGAAATCAATGGACCTTTAATGTGGGAGTTTATTCCTGGGTTTTCATCTTGTTCCATTGGTTGATGTGTCTGTTTTTGTGTCACTATTATAGCAATTTCATTATAATCGCTTTATGAATATGATGTTAAATCAGCAAGTGTAAGAGTTCTAGCTTTGTTCTTTCACAAGACTGTTTTGGCTATTCACGATCTTTTGTGGTTTTCTAGGAATTTAAGTATTGTTTGTTTCTATTCTGTGAAAAGTGACATAGAAATTTGGATAGGGATTACATTGAACCTATAGACTGCCTTGAGTAATAGGCATATTTTCACATTATTAACTCCTGCACTCTATAAACACAAGATATTCCATTTATTTGTGTTTTCTTTCACTTATTTCATCCATATTTTATAGTTTTCAGCATAGTAAGTCATTTTCTTTCTTAGCTAAATGTATATTCAGGTATTTATTTTGTTGCTCTTGCAACAAATGAGATTGCTTTCTTTATTTTTCAGATATTATGATTTTACTATATAGAAACACTACTGAATCGATCTTCTGTATATAAAGATAATTGCAAATGATTAAAAAATCTTGGTGTTAAATTGGAAATTGCATAGATAATTAATCAATTCTTTAAAAAAAATCATGTAGGATCTCTGTCCTTAATGTGCTGTACATTGTGAATTAATACTATAACTAGGACTCCAACAGTATTTTCACTTTGTGTCTCTATGTGAGGGCAAACTGTTGAAATCTTTACGTAATATGTACTAAACTGATCTTCTCTGTATAAAGAGAATTGAAAATGAATCTTGATGTGAATGGAAGGGGAGAGGGAGCAGGAAAGGGGAGGGTTGCGGGAGGGAGGAAAGTTGTGTGGGGGGGAGCCATTGTAATCCATAAGCTGTACTTTGGAAATTTATATTCTTTAAATAAAAGCTTTAGATAAAAAAAAAGAAACACTACTAATTTTTATATATCAATTTGGTTATCTTGCAACTTTGCTGAATTTTTAAATCAGTCTGAACAGTTTTTTGGTGGAGTCTTTAGGGTTTTCTGTATGTATCATCATGTCATCTTCAAATAGACACAATACTGTGCAAGCATGTACTTTATTTTTCCAATTCTTCCTCAAGGGAATTCATGGTACTTTAGCCCACTGAATGTGCAGAGCACTAAGGAGAATATTCAGACGTTTTTTAATTTTACCAGATGCAGGGTCTCAATATACATTTTTCCTCTTGACACAGAATGCCAGTATGGAAAACCAAAGCAGTGACTGTGATGGTTTTAGTTCTGATTCCATTTCAATGCACCCAGCTGCTCCAAGGATCTATTCTTTGGCTATTTCCCCAACTCCTGAATGTCTGACTGAAATGGATGTACTTGCCAACTGATGTGTTTCCACAGGGACTCTCTGACAGACGAGATGAGAGTCATTCAAAAGGGAAGGCCTAAGGAGAAGACCATGGGATTTTCTCTCCACTGAATGCAGTAACAAGCAGCAGCAATGTATTCCTCAGGGAATTAGAGATCTGTACCACCACTAAAAACAAGAGATTCGTGGGTGGTGATACTTATCAATACTCATTTAACTTGCTTTTTTCCCTGTGAATATATTGGATGGATTTTGGACAACAGCTGTTGACAATATTGATCCTAATTAGCTGGTAAATCCAAATTTAGATTTACTGGAGTAAATAAGCACAGATCTTGACACTAAGTAGTGAGTCATTGATCTAACTAATGCTTTTGTTCTTCCTGTCAATTTGCAAGAACCACCAAAGAGCAGTTTGATTTTACTAGTAGATGGATTGAATTCGCAGAATCAAATGTGGTCTATGTTGTCTTAAAAATCCAAAAAGGATCCTAAGCAGAGCGTTTATTTTATCCTGGTAGATGCTGCAAGGTGTAGCCCCTGGTCTTTGATTTCTGGGACACTTTGAGCATCTCTGTATCTATCATTCTTCATGCCTGTTCATTGGCAATTTACTATGGATCTGCATCAAGCGGTAGTCCTGGAGTTACTGTTGGTTATCAAGGTAATCTGTCTAAAAACATTTGTATTAGAGTCACTGTCGGTAATCTGACTGAAGGACAAGCAACCAGAGCAAACTGGACGTACAGAGGTATTTCCACAACTGTCCATCACTGTGTCTAATTGTGAACAACTCCCATGAGAAGTGTTTGCTGTTTCTCTTCTGTCTTTCAGATTTCATGCAAGATCCTATATTGGTCATCTCAATCTAGAACAATGTGGAAAGGGATTTGAGAAATTCATTTCCTATCCTTAGTCCAATTGTCAAGGCATAATCCAATAAACTGATTTTACTCTTACTCAATCAGCT
The DNA here is from genome assembly GCA_949820135.1 of Sylvilagus floridanus. Taxonomy (NCBI): domain Eukaryota; kingdom Metazoa; phylum Chordata; class Mammalia; order Lagomorpha; family Leporidae; genus Sylvilagus; species Sylvilagus floridanus. Next base: position 59,284,766 of record OX463235.1, read on the forward strand.
GTTAGGAGAGGTCTACTAAAGTTGTATATTATAATTGTGGATTTTGGGAGCCAGCATTGTGGCACAGTGGTTAAAGCCTCTGCCTGTGACATCAGCATCCGATTTGGGTGCCAGTTCATGTCCTGGCTGCTCCACTTTCAATCTTACTTCCTGTTCACGGCTTGGGAAAATCAGTGAAAGGTTGCCATGTGCTTGGATGCTGCCACCCATGCGGGAGACTAGGAGAAACTCCTGGCTTTGGCTCAGCCCATCACTGGTTGTTGCAGCCATCTAGAGAGTGAACCAGTGGACGGAAGATCTCTCTCTTTCTCTCTCTGCTCCTGTCTCTCTATAACTCTGCCTTTCAAAATAAATAAATAAATCTTTAAAAAATAATAATTGTGAATTTTCCACTATTCCTTTTACTTCTATCCAGTGTTACTTCATTGATACTAAAACTGTTATTAAGTAAAGTAGGCTTTGGTATTTTTATTTTGGAGTCATCATTTATCACTATGAGATTTCCCTCTTTGTCATTAGTAATCATTTTTACATTAAAATGTACTTTATAAGATATTTCTTTGCTGACACTACCTATTTTGGGTGCCAATTAAGAGCAATGTAAAGAGGATAGCTTTATGCAATTCATATATACAGTTTTAAGGACACAATGATACTTCCCAACCTACCCTGTCTCCCTGTTTTGCTTCCAATCACTCTCCTCTTCTCTTTCTAATTTTTCTTTTTCTTTCTTCTTCTTCTTTTTTTTTTTTTTGGACAGGCAGAGTGGACAGTGAGAGAGAGAGAGAGACAGAGAGAAAGGTCTTCCTTTTGCTGTTGGGTCACCCTCCAATGGCCGCTATGGCCGGTGCACTGCGGCCAGCGCACCGTGCTGATCCAAAGCCAGGAGCCAGGTGCTTCTCCTGGTCTCCCATGCAGGTGCAGGGCCCAAGCACTTGGGCCATCCTCCACTGCACTCCCGGGCCACAGCAAAGAGCTGGACCTGGAAGAGGGGCAACCAGGACAGAATCCAGCACCCCAACCGGGACTAGAACCCGGTGTGCTGGCGCCGCAGGCAAAGGATTAGCCTAGTTAGCGGCAGCGCCAGCTCCCTTTCTAATTTTTTTTTTAAATTTTTGCAATGATATGCCTTCAATCTAGTTTATAATCATAAGCTAAACTTCCACTAAATAATGAATTTAACAAGTACTAAGTAGAAAAACCACTGTTACTCAGGAGTATAGACAAAGGCTATAAAATAATAAAATCTAAAAATGTAAATTTCACTCATATGCATTACATTTTTATACTCTATATACTAATAACCACAAATTAGAAGAAACACAATATTTGCCTTTTGGGACTGGCTTATTTCACTAACCAATTGCATCTATTTCCTTGTGAAAGACAGGATTTCATTCATAATAACACAAAATATAATAATGGATTTCATCTAAGAAAGAAAAAAATATGTGCAAGGTTTCTTCTCTGCAAATTCTAAAATCTCATTGAAAGTAATTAAAGAAGACAAATACATAGAGAGTAATTACCTCTTTGTGAACTTGAAGGCTTAGTATTGTAAAAATGTCAATTCTCTCACATTAAATCTCAATCTAAACAATATAAACATTATTTTTTCATATCATGATCATTACAGATTTAATGCAGAAATGAAAATGGCCAAAAATATTCAGGGAGATCTTGATAAAGATGAAAGACACAGGATTTATAACACTACATAGAAAGGTCCAATGTACAGAGTGTAGAATGTAGTATTCTATTGATTCTATTGATGCAAGGCTAAACAATGGAAATGAAACAGGGAGCAGAATATAAACTAAAAATAGTTCCATATATTCCTTATTAAAAATATTTTATTGTATTTGGGTCAAGAGATGACATACAGCACTTCCATCTGTTGCCTTACTCCCTGAGTGCCTGTAAAGGCCAGAATTGGGCTGGATCTGAAGCTGGGAGGCAGGAACTTAACACAGGAGCTTACCCCTTGTCTCCCATAGGGATGGCAGGGACACAACTACACAAGCTATCACCCACTGCCTCCCATGTTATGTATTTACAAGAAGCTGCAATCAGGAGCTTAAGCAGAAATTCAAACCCATGCGCTCTGAGATGCGGGCATCTTCACAAGTGTCTTAGTCATTAGGCTGACTACTTGCCTCTTGCTGAATGATTTATGATGAAAGTGACACTATAGCGAGGAAACATTTGTATACTTTTATCTAACATGATACTGTTTTAATGGATATACACATGGAAACAATGGATCTCATGTGTTCTGTAAACCATTTTTAAACATTAGGCTTTTTCAGGAAAACATAGAATGTATTAATGATATTAGTATAAGTAAAATGTATTAAACAGGGCACAGAATTTGTTAGCTAGAAAAAACTTGATGTATTTGGCTACTTGAAACTTAATAAATTCTCCTTATCAAAAGGCATTACTAAGGGAAGCAAAAGTTCATTCTTGAAAAAAGAGAATTCATTTATAATACATTTGTATGGTAAAGGAGTTATTTATTATTTACATAGATATACACAGATGTGTATATATACACAAAATATTATAACTATATAAATAAGTGTGTGTATTTATAACTTTACAAATAAATGGGAAAAATCAGTTGAATAGTGGGCAAAAATCATTAACAGGCATAACACAAAGGGGACATTTACTAATCAACAAATCTATGAAAACTATTCAGTTTGCCATTAATAGAAAAGAAAAACTAAAAATACAATGAAATACTACAATGTCTGCAATAAAATAGGCAAAATTATAAAGCTAAGACATCTAGTGTTGTAAATGATGAAGAATCATCAAAATCCTATAATATTTGTACTGCTGGTGGGAGTATATTGGTGCAACCACTTAGGAAAACCATTTAGCAGTATCTATAAAAGATTGAGCATATATATATTTCAGATGACCCAACATTTCTATGTTATTTAAAATAAATGCATATATGTAGAATTCATTGGCTATGTAATATAATGGTCACAACAGCATTGCTTCAAACAGCCAAGAGCTAGAAATTACTCAAATGCTAATCAACAGTTGAAAGCATAACAATGAACTCCTCTACAGCACAGAGAATGAACAACTTACAACTACATACAATATTGATGAATTGCATGGACCAAATGTTGAACAAAAGAAGCCAACCACAAAAGAGCACTCATAGTTCAAAAACAGTAAAAATTAATTGAGAGGTCAGGGTAGCATTTCTCTGCTATGGCCCAGTGACTGAAAGAGAACACAAGGAAAGCCTGCTGGTGATGATAACAGTCCATTTCTTCATTTGGGGGCCAACTGTTTGTGACAATCTATAAGCATTGTGCTTAACTATGTACAAGCAGTTTTCTGTCTCAGCATGACATTATATATATATATATATGTATATATAATAATTTATATTCATTGAGAACATACACCTAATAAAAATGTAACTGACTTGTTCAGCTCTAAAAGGTAGAAAAAATCTTTTGTGAAGTAGATGCAATTCATGCTGCATTGTATTGTTGGTTTTCCATGAGATGTAGAACCACAGTGTGATAAGTTACCTGCAGTCAGTTATTACAAAGCTGATGGAGCTAATGTGGTTCTTCTTTTGATATGAACCATTATGATGACACCAAGCTTACCCAAAGACAAATGTTCAAGTGGCTGAGGAGCAATATTCTTAGATCTTTTCTTTTTCCTATTGTCAAAAATCAGAATAATAATGTATACCTCAATATCTCCCTGCAGTATATATTATGTGGAAGAACTAACTCTGCCATCTGCCTTTCTTTTGTTCCATACTATTTTCATATTTGGTCTGATTGCTGCTCTTAGTTAGGCTTTGAAACCAGGAAGACATTTACAGATGAGATGAGAAGTGCTGCTACTGTCCTAGAAAGAGGTAAGAAAGATCTACAAGGAAATGTTCCTTTAACAAGGATTTGTGGCTAATGAATGCTGCTTGTACTAAGCTGTGGCCTTCACCTGTTACCCTAACCGCAGGTGGAAGCCAGTCTTCATTTCACAGCTCAGCGGAACAGGGACCCTGGCTGCCAGGGCATAACAAGTTGTCTCATTTTAGAATCATTCTTTTTCTTTTTTTAAAATATTTATTTATTTATTTGAAAGTCAGAGTTACACAGACAGAAAGGAGAGGCAGAGAGAAAGAGGTCTTCCATCCACTGGTTCACTCCCCAGATGGCCGCAATGGCCGGAGCAGCCCTGATTTGAAACCAGGAGCTTCTTCCTGGTCTCCCATGCAGTTGCAGGGGCCCAAGGACTTGAGCCATCTTCTACTGCTTTCCCAAGCCATAGCAGAGAGCTGGATCAGAAGTGGAGCAGCCGGGACACCAACCGGTGCCCATATGGGATGCCAGCACTGCAGGTGACGGCTTTACCCGCTACGAGAATCATTCTTTTTCACGGACAGAACAAGTGAATGTTTAAACCAGAGTACACTATGACCATGCCCAGTAATTTGGGCTTGTTTCCCACACTCATGTAAGATTGGAAGCCCTGGAGTCAATGGTGTGGTACAGCAGAGTAAGCTGCCCCCTGCCACCAGCATCCCATATGGGTGACCACTTGAGTTCCAGCTGCTCCACTACTGATCCAGCTCCACGCTAATGGCTCCTGGGAAGGCAGCAGAAGACAGATGAAGTCTTAGCCACTGCTACCCTGTGGGAGATCTGGTTAGACTTCCAGGCTCCTGGCTTCAGTTTGCCCCAGCTCTGGCCATTGCAGCCATTTGGGGAGTGAACCAGCGGATGAAAAATTTATCCTCTCTCTCTCTCTCTTTCTCCTTTCTTCTCTCCCTCCCCCCTAGTCCCCACTGTCAGCAACTCTGCCTTTCAAATAAATAAATAAACCAAAAAAAAAAAAAAAAACCATTGGAAGCTCTTTGCTGTGGAAATGTGGAGACCGAATCTCACATCATAGTTGTTACAAATTAAATAGCATTTGATCTTGCTACTTGCTGTGTCTGTTTCCACATATGAAAAATGATTAAGAGATCTCTAAGATGCTAGCCTCCTTTGACAATCTTGAGCAATGGAAGCATACTTTTACAGCAACATACTTATTGTTAAATAATTTGCATGTTGAGAGGATAAGCATGCTGGAAACGTTGGGCTTCTCTTCTGCATTCCAGATGTCTAAGAAATGTTTAATGCAAGAGTAATATTGTTGCTGCCATAATCTGCTTCAGGTTTTTCTGCCTGCCATTTAATGAAGATGGACATCTCCAAAAGTACCACAATGTCATATGCCTTGCTCGTTACTCCTTATTTATTATTGTTGAAGGCTCCCTTTTTCTCGTTAGCATTAAACAGGCTATAAAAATGGAGGCATACTTTTCAGCCTTATTTAGGCAAATTCTATCTAATGAGCACTCCCTGTCCATCTCTGGTGTCACTCAGTAACAAGTAGAGTAACCTTGACTACATCATCCCATGCTGTAGTTTCCTGTCTTACATATTAGTGAATCTGGCTCAGATCACTATTTCCCAAAATGCATCTGGTGAGACAGAGTGATAGCTGAAAGAATTCTGTGATGGAACAAATTTGAGGAAAAATGTTTTCAATATATCTTATATTTGCACTTAAAGGATGATCGTAAAAACCCTGAAAGCCCAAAAAGTTCTGTGGCACAGAAACCTGCTTGACTTTATTTCACTGAGTTTAGTCAAGTTTATTTTGATGGCATCGTGTATTTCTGGCTGACAACCATTAATACTAGCCTCACAGATGAGTGATCTACTCAACATCCTTTGGGGTGCCCCAGACTTGATGGTACTGGAGGTGTCTCTCGGTTCACACTAATGTAATAATGATGGTCGTTCCAGGGCTGTATTAGAAATCTGGTCAAGTAGGCTTGAAGCCAGGCTTCCTTGTTCTGCATTTGGTTTTTCAATGGCCAAAGTGTGACCTCAGGGAGCCGTCAGATTTTCTCTCGGCCTCAATTTCCTCATCTAAACATCTTGTCTTTAAAGTAATGCTATACAATGAAAATAAAAATATGGATACATATGAACTCTAACTCAAATCAAATAGCTTGTCATGCTGTACCAATGAAAACAGAGTACAGGGCTGGGTTTGAAAAGATGAAAAGGAAGTGGCCGGCGCCACGGCTCAACAGGCTAATCCTCCGCCTTGTGGCGCCGGCACACTGGGTTCTAGTCCCAGTCGGGGCACCGGATTCTGCCCCAGTTGCCCCTCTTCCAGGTCCAGCTCTCTGCTGTGGCCAGGGAGTGCAGTGGAGGATGGCCCAAGTGCTTGGGCCCTGCACCCGCATGGGAGACCAGGAGTAGCACCTGGCTCCTGCCATCAGATCAGCAGTGTGCTGGCCGCAGTGCACCAGCCATAGTGGCCATTGGAGGGTGACCCAACAGCAAAAGGAAGACCTTTCTCTCTGTCTCTCTCTCTCTCTCACTGTCCACTCTGCCTGTCAAAAAAAAAAAAAAAAAGATGAAAAGGAAGTCTTGAGGAGATCACCTTAGACATGCTCAGTAGTGTCTGAGACATCTACTGAGAAACAGGAATATTTAAGTCTTCTTTGAATTGCAAATGAGATAGGTTCCAGACAGAAAAAAGAGTTCTTCCCTTCACCTTCACAGGAAGACATCTAGAAATGATCACTTTCAATATTATCCAATGAATTTTCTACATAAACAATTAATCAGCAAGCACAATAGATCATAGAGATTAGAGATACCTACGACAAGGAGAGTACAGAAATTCTCAAAAGCAGCCAGCGATTTTTTAAAGCAATGCCCTTACTGCTGAGAGTTGAAACTGATGGATATCAGAACTTATACAACCTTTCTGGTACTGGAGCCACTCCCCAAAGAGGGCAGTAAATCCCTTCTATTCAGTCCTTTAAAAATGATTATCAAGGACATTGAACCCTCCTACAATAAATCTCTTGAGTTTCCTGTACACAGAAAGACATACTTTTGTCTGATCCCATATGTTCTTATAGAAAAAGTTCTTTGGGTAGAAAAATAGCTACAGATACTACCTAACACAAGACATCGTGATGACTTATTCATACAGCTTCTGCCACTGATAGACCTCCAAGAAGAGCATTGTGGTATTTAGACAAAGTACACAGCACTGAATGGACATCCTTCCTGGTGCAGGATTTCAGGCTATTGTAAGAAATGCTAGAAATAACAGGCCCAAATGGGGGCACTTGTCAAGTTAATGGATTCTTCTGTATCCTGCAAGGAAAAATGAAGGATTCAAAGAGGGTTTTATTTTTCCTGTGCTCCTGCTTCACATCCATAGTTAGCAGAGCTCTGGAGAGACCACCTATATATGGACTATTGCTTAAACCTGCATCTTCACTTTACCCAAGGATTCCTGTTCATATATTTTAAATCCTGTTCTTAAATTTTGCATTCCTAACTAAACTAAATCCCTTGTGAACAAGAGAGCAAGGGAAACACTTTGTATTTCTCTTATTTTCTTTTAGCACTTAGAAGGAGCATTGTCTTACAGGTTAAGATCATTGAATATTAGCTATACCTGTTTATATATCTACATATCTGAATTGATGGAAGAATTTATAAATATTATTTAGTAATTAAAACACAATCTACCATCTAAGAGCTGGAGAACAGAAAAGCTGGTGATACAATTCAGTTTGAGTCCAAAGGCCCAAAATCAGGAGATGCAATTTTAAGGACAAGAGAAGATGGATATCCCCAAACAGAAAGAGAATGAATTCACCCTTCCTCCAAATTTTTGTTCCATTGGTGATCTTAATGAATTAGTTGCTGCTCTTCCACACTGGTGAGAATGATCTTCTTCACCAAGCGTACCAATTCAACTACTAATCTTTCCAAAAACACCAAAATAGATACAACCGGAAATAATGTTTTACCAGTAATCAGGGCATATTTTAGCTTAGTCAAGCTGACACATAAAATTAAAAATCATACAAATGCATAAACATTTATAAAAATAATATGAGCACAAAATGTACCTCTTAGAATCTAGAAAGAGAATATCTACATATGGCTCTGCATACTCAGAAGTAACTACTGGGTTTTCTGTTGTGAAATAGCATGTAAAGCTACCACCTGCAACATCAGAATTCCATATGGTCATAGGCTCATGACCCAGCCACTCCACTTCTGATCCAGCTCCATGCTAAAGCCCTGGGGAAAGCATTAGAAGATGACCCCAAGAGTTTGGGCCCCTGCCACTCATGTGGAAAACCTGGATGAAGCTCATGGCTTTGGCTTGGCCCAGCACTGGTTGTTGTGACCGTCTGCGGAGTATACCAGTGGATGGAAGATCTCTCTCTTTCTCTATCTTTCTCTCTGTGTCTCTCCCTCTCTTTCTGTAACTCTGACTTTCAAAATAAATAAATATATATATTTTTAAAAAGTATTATACTGATTTTGTTGATTTCATTATTATGCAAGTTTTACATGCTTATTACTTGTTTTTGATGTCTGAAACAGATGATTTTACATGTTTTTAAAATGTCATACATCCATTATAAGACAGTTTATTTATTTACTTTTTATTTATTTTAAATAGGAGATAGAGAGAGGGAGGGACCTTCCATTTACTGATTCCCCCCCCCAAAAAAAAAAAAACAACTCACAATAACTAGACTGGGCAAGGCCAAAACCAGGAGCTTGGAACTCAACTCAGGTCTCCCAGGTCAGTATGTCAGGGATACAACTATTTGAGTCCTCACTGCTGCTTCCCAGGGTGAGCATTTATCAGAAAGCTGGAGTTAGAAGCAGAATCAAAACTCAGTGCCGGATACACCAATATGATATGTGAGTGTCCCAAGTGACATCACAACCTCTGTGCCAAATGCCTGGCTCACATCGTGGTTTTATATATTCTAATGCAGCTTACTTTTTGCAGTCCACATTATGTTAGGAAATAAAATCAGACTGTTATGCATACCTAATCTGGGAGTGTGGAATGCTGTTGTTGTTTCTTGATAGACTCTCCAAATTTAGCTAATCATTGCTTTGGCAACTGGGTATGTTGGCTGATTGCTCTCAATAAAACCTTCTCCAAACATTTGCTTTTCTCGAAGTTACCTGCCTTGCCCCAAGCTACACCATCAATGGAGCAACTATCCAATGCCAGGAAGATGAAGTTGCAAAGCTATGGCCCCTTCCCTGGAGTCTGAATGACTTTGGAAAGCTGTCCTGATTTCAAAGCTCTACACAGAATTAGCAGAAGATTTTGTTCTGATTGTATCACTGAAGAACATCTCTTTCTGCCAAATTCTGCTTTATTTATTTCTTTGTAGGTTTTGTCCCTCAGAGTAATCTCTGATAAATAGACTGTATGCAACGGATGACTCAGAGTCTGATTTCTGGGGAACATGACCTTAAGCAAAGCTCATTTATGTTTTCAGTGATGAATAGTATTCCATTGTACCGCTGCACTACAATTATTTATTCAATCTACTATTAATGTAAATTGATACTGAGTTTTTTTTAATTGGATACTGTCATAAATATCTCTCTGTACATATGTGAGCACATTTCCCTAGGGATACTCTTCAAGATGCAATTGCTGGACTATGAAGTTCCTTATCCTGACTTAAAAATGGATTAGGAAGGTAAATTTATGAAATTGCTGGACAATTTGCACTCCCATGAAGCTTCATATAACAAATTTTAGCGTTCCAACAATATCTTGGGCATTAACTTCTACCAGAGGATATATTTACCCCAAACTTGCTAAGTGCTGTGCCTCAGTACCCTCAAGAAAGCTTTGATTTGAGGATAAGGTCTCTAACTCCCTTGATCCAATACGATACCTACTCTCCACCTCAATGTCTGATCAAAAATTCCTTGCTCATAACCTTCGACTGTTTAAAGTGTTTCAATTTTTTACATAGGTTCTGACATAATTGAATTTTTCTTTAAACCCAAACAAAGGGTTGTGTTCATCTAACTCTCTTTGCTGATAGCAAGGCTTCTTGAGATGCAACTGTTCTTTTTGTGTTCCAACATCCTTAATTTCCTGTATGTCATGTTCTGGGATCCTGACACCCCAAAGGGCAACACTGCTGCTAAGATTCTCTGGTCTATGGAACATCCTGGGTTTCTACTCAGGGATTCTTATCTTTAATTTGTTAATAACATGACAATGTTCAGAATATAATTTGTTAAAACAATTGAGCTCTATTGTCGTCAGGCTATCCTGCAAGAGAAGTCTATGCTGCCTGATCATGTAAGAATGTACTGTATCAAAGAGCTCAGATTGTCTCAGAATTGACATTATTAGTGGAGTCTCTTTCCTTACTAGCCAGTAATTATTGTTCCTAGAGTTCCCATACCAATCTATAATGCCTACAAATGAATTGGAAATTCCTAGGGGGTTTGAGTAATTTTTGTTTTACATTTATACATATTCAGATGTATTTAATAAGCCTTTTTCAAATGAGGATTTCAGTTTGCTGGTAATTATATCTGAAAGTTAAATAGATGTAAATGTGAATTAAACAAACTATTTTCTTTATATTTGACTTCACTGAGGCCAAGAGCATAGAAACCTCCCTGCCAATGTCACTCTGGGAGGCAGTGGCTGTGTTTGATCTTTGGCCTCCTGGTACTCTGTCCATGGCGGGTCTGTTATCTCAGTAGACATTCTTCTGCTCTTTTCCACTGAAATGCAACGAGAAATCCTGTGATCCTTGGCATGACATCATTATGATTATGCTATAGAGGCCAAGGCAGTCCAGTTTCCACTCATTTGAGTTATTTCCTTGTCTGGTGACTCTGTGTTCCACAGGCTTTGTGACTCTGTCATATGAAATGGAAAACCTGGGCTATGGATATAGCTCCCAGTTTTTTGTGTATAAAGAGGGAAATATGAAAAAAGTACTTAAAATTTTCATTAACTCATATGTTGAGAATTCTTACATAACAATTTTTGCTATATGTGCTGTTTTCTGAATAGAAATAATCATATCATATTGATAGACACATCAATCATGGAAGAAAAAAATTAAAAATAAAAACCATTCAACAACTTAGAATCAGGAAATGGGACCTATGAAATATACCCAGTTTTCCTAATTTAAAGCATAGCCTTTTTGCTGACAAAATACTCTGAATATTTTGCTTATTGAGGTTTCAGTGTGGAGTTCTGTAGTAGATAGGGTTAAAATTTCAGAAACAGATCCACTAGATTCTCAATCACAATTTTGTCATGGGTGAGCTGCAAGATCTTGGATCCCCTCTTGTAATTCTTGTAATTGTTTATCTGTTTCATTTTTCTTTTTACAGAAAATATAACATTTTCTTAAAGGTTCATGATTAGGACTAATGAAAACATTTAAAAAATAATTTGAATCAGAGCTTCATTCATAAAAATACAATGATAAAGGACAAATATACCTAAAACTAATTGTGTGACTGCAATTATTTCCAGTGCTTCTATGAATATTCTAATTCCACCCTTGAAATGCAAGTAAGTAGCAGCAAATATTCTCCATTTACACAGCCACAGGTATCTCCAGGACGGGGACTCATCTGACAGAAAGAAAGATATATACCATGGAAACAAGAAGCAATGATTGTCCAGTGCCCTTGGGAACACGGAGGGCAAGCAGCCCACGCAGCTGTAACAGAAGCCAAGGCTCGACCAGAGGGAATCCACGGGCAAGATCCAATTTCTTCCTTTGGCCACCTCTTTCCTTTTGTAAATCCAAGTGACAGCCTGTCACACTGGGGCCTCCCAGACTCCTCTACAATCGTGTTGATGTGGGGGGCTTCCCACAGGGCTCCAGAGAGAAGTCTGCTCGCCACATTTGCCTCCCTGCATCTGTGCGTTTGTAAACACCTGGATCCCTTCACTGGTACACTTGCTGTTTTGCACATGGCCCATTTTCCTTTCTTCCCTCCTTCCCCCCACCCCCATGTCCTTCCCTCAACAGACCCTTCCCTGCCTTCACAATGGCAGGCCCCGCAGAAAATCAAGAAACCCCGTGGAGGACGTAAACTCAGCCACAAAAATCATTAGGGATTGCTTGGAGTGACAAGGCAGCACTGCTTCCTACCAGGCACGGAATGTTCATTTTTCACCTTGACCGCTGCCCCTGCTATGATTTTCTGGCGCTCAATTCACAGTCCTGAGAGGAGAGGTGCTGTGCTGAGAACTCAGGAAGTTGCACAGATTTGCTCTCTTCCTCAGACTCCCTGGCACTCAGGTCAGAGCAGACAGAACCGTGGATATTTCTGAGTGTTTGACTATGGGATCTTCACCTACTGAGAGTTTCTTAGCTCCCACCCTTCAGAAAAGAGAGGGCAGACTTAGGACCCTATCACCATCCTTTCTGAAAATTGTGTGTCCTCTCACACTGCTGCCTAATTAATCCCTCAGTAACATGCACTGGCCTTGGAGTCATGGTATCTAGGACAGAAGTGAGCTGTCACTCATTTCCTCCATGACCCTAGGAAAGTTACGCAGCCTCTCTGAGCCACAGTTCTCTTATTTTTGAAAAACAGATGAGCTCCTACCAATAGGGTATTGGGGTGGGGGGTACAAATTATATATGTAAAAGTGTTTGATGTTTGTGTGTATGTTCGTATATGTATATATATATATACACGCATGCACACACACACACACACACACACACACATATATATATATATATATAATATATACACAGAGAGAGATGGTGTTTTATAAGAATTAGAATTAGACAAAATTAAAAATCATGTAATTCTTCCACTCAAAAGCCTACTTGTAGGAATGGGCCCAACTTCCTCTGTATCTTACAAAGTCATCCACAAACCCAGACTGCATTTATCTGACCTTGGACTTCATAATCCCCCAATATGTGTGTTATTCTGCATTGGCTGATCACCGTTTTTTCTCTTGCACTTGCCTCGTGCTCCCTACTCCCTCATTACCTGGACTGATTTCATCCCTACACAGTAGCTCACCTTCCCGTGAATTTGTTGACAAAGAATTTGACAGAGCCACAGAATCCAGTCACTTCCACAGGTGGGTGATGATTTTTAATTATTAACTTCACATTGATTCAATCCCTTTTTCAATATATTGTTCCCAGAATTTTGTGCGAGACACACTGTTTGAAATTCAAGGGTGAGTAAGGCAGACATAGTTGTTGCTTTTAGGTAGTATATAATCTAGGGAGAAAAAAGGAAAACGGAACGAGGTAGGGAAATTGCTTCACCTTGACAGTTGAGCAGCAGATTCCCTTTTATTTGGACAATGATTTGTTGGATGATTTTAGTTAAAATAAACTGGGAAAGAGTCTGAGGCCTGTTGCTGACTGAGGGTGATAATAAGCCTCTAAAGGAAATGGATTTGGAGCTCCCAGGGCAGAGCTAGGTGGAGTGGAGGGGGAGCAGACGTAAGAGTACAGAGATACTAGACTTTTTCTATTCATTCTGACTCTTTCTTCTGGTTTCCCTGAAATACCCAGTAAAATATATTTTACTCAGAAATATGTGAACCAAATGCTACTCCCTAGGATACTTATGCAGCTACTCTGAGGGCCATACTTTGAGAATGACTGTCTTCTAAGGGATCAGAAATCTGTTTCTCAAAGGATGAGCCATGATAATCTTTGGGAATAATATCAACAGAGGAGACAGGGCTACCGCCAGCAAATCTGTGAAATTAAAAGATTGTTTTGGTTGCCTGTTCCTACAACCATTATCACACCAGCAAATGCCGGATACTCTAATCTGTTCATCATAGCTCCCCGAACTGCCATGAGGCCAACAGTCATGATTTCTTTATGTCATTCCTCGAACCTTCCATGTCCCTGTGATTTATTTTCCACCAGTGGCAAGAACAAAAGATTTGGTAGTTATGTTCCCATTCAGCATGTAAGAGATGCTCCAAATTTCTTGTGATGTCTTCCCAAGGAATATTTTAAATAGCACATTTGATATTTCAGGTCCTGAAATAAGAGATTGGAAAGGGATATTTTGGGGTAGCGAGTCAGAATGAGAAAGAACCAGGTCATATAGAAAAGTGATTATCATAACTTGTGGTCAATGGGACACTCGTGCAATTACTCAACTTGAGGCCCACCCACTGGTGAGATACATTTTTGTTTATGACAAGTCACATTCTATATGCTGATATGGGCACACACACCCCCCGCATGCCTACATGCAAATTAACACAAATACACGTATCCATACCCCATAGCAAATTAAGCAAATAATCAGTCTTGCTCCTTGTCTTGGTAAAATATCTATTCTACTGCACTTATGCAAGAGGAGAGAGGATATAAAAATAAATCTCAGTTTCTTTGTCGAACTAAATTTTCTCCTCCACACTATAAATACTTTGAGTGGAAACTGCCATATTTATTAAATGAAATGTATTATTTATTGGGTTTCTTATTTTAAAGCTAATAATATTTAATTGAGTAATTGTGGATTAGAAAAATATTTAGTCAGTAGATGGCTTATTTCACTTAAAACATGTAAAAGACGGCTTTTAAAATAGTGATATAAAAAGAGGCTATTAATTTTACTGGATCATGTAGATGTTTCTAGTTTTGCTAGGGAAAAAATCTAGACTCTAGCCATATTTTACCTTATATGCCAAATGTTCATGTTAAATAGCAGCAAAGAGTGAAATTGGCAATTTATGATCTAACTAGGATCCACTAACAGATTTAATACAGCAATATCTTGGGCTTCAGGGAATGCAAAGCTGGTGACAGCCCTTTCCCACTTGCTACATCTACAATATCATCCTCAGCTTCAGCTGGGGATGAATATGTGGTTACAACCATTTTCATTGTCATTGCCCCAGACAAATCCTCATTCTTTCTCAACTGGATGAGTCCCACAACCTCCTAGCTGGTGTTCTGCAGCCATACTCTCCAGCCCAGTCTTATCATCGTGATTTGAGTTACTATTTCCCAACACAAGTAAGATAAGAAATGATAAGAAATGGTGAGCTCGTTTTTTTTTTTTTTTTGCCAGGCAGAGTTATATAGTGAGAGAGAGACAGACAGAGAGAAAGGTCTTCCTTCCGTTGGTTCAAACCCCTAAATCATCGCTATGGCCGGCGTGCTGCTCCGATCCGAAGCCAGGAGCCAAGTTCTTCCTCCTGGTTTCCCATGCAGGTGCAGGGCCCAAGCACTTGGGCCATCCTCCACTGCCTTCCCAGGCCACAGCAGAGAGCTGGACTGGAAGAGGAACAACTGGGACAGAATCCGCTGCCCCAAGCAGGACTAGAACCTGGAGTGTTGGCACCACAGGCAGAGGATTAGCCTAGTGAGCCGCGGTGCAGGCTGAGCTCATCTCTTTAAAGCCCCTACATGACTTCTCATAATTTCTATGGTAAAAGTACATGTCTTTAATATGCTCTATAAAATGCAGTCTTTTATCTCATCTCCTTTTGCATCTTGAAACTGTAGAATCTAAAACTCTGTAGAATCCGACAATTGGTCTTTCATTTATCTCAGAGGATCCATACCCAACTCCTTCTTAACCTCTGCAGATGCTTTTCCGCTGCCATGAATAATTTTCATTTGGTATTCTCACCCACCCCTTTATCTAGTTATCTTCTCTTTACTGTTTACATATTTGTTCAGTAATTCCTTACCCACAGAAGCATTTTTGGATCGGCTTGTCCCAGTCATATCCCCAATTACACTTGCTCATAACACTTTTAAGATACTTAGATACTTCTGTACTTACATGTTTTATAAATGAACAACTTTATCCTTAGACTATAATCTCTGTCAGTGCTGGCATGTGTCTCTTGCCCTTACCACTGGGTCTCATTTGCCTACATCAATGGCTAGCACAAAGAAGAAGTTCAATAGATGCAAGAGGAAAATGAGACTCAGGGTCACCTCTCAATGGCTTCTTATGAAGATGTGCATAGCATTATACCACTTTTTAACCTTGAGAGATACCTGAAGGAGATCCAAAATCATAGTTAAGCATAGCCTAGCCTCTCAGCTAGGATTCCCAGTCCTGCCATTTATAAATTCAACTCAGCCTTTCCAAGCACACGTATGGTAAGTATCTGAACTCCCTTTCTGTGTCTTGGGAACTTCCCAGCTCATAAGTATTGGTAGAAGACAGAATTCCCTTTCCACTAAGAGGCAAAAATGCCAGATTATCATCTCTCAACTGTTGGATAGCTAGAAGGCAGAGATGTGACCTAGTCTATGCTAACTATTAGTTCTGTAGCTGGTGAGAAGAGAAAGGACATCAGAACAGGTGGAGTCTGTTAAGAGCAACTGCTGAACAAGCCACTCCCAACAGGAGAGGCAGAAGTGGTTATCAGTGGTAACAATTCACTCACCATTAACATCTATATACAATGATATCTTCATGGGCCATAGGGCATGATTTCAGCCATTTATCTTCAGTTACATGTTATACAAGCAGGACTGTTTTAATTCTCTAGGAAGTTAGGTGAGTTACTCAATATCCTTAGGTATTTATTTCCTGATCAGATTATACAATTAGTATCTATTAATTATAACAGAAATGCCTGACTTGTACATCACAGTCTGTAAAAATTAGACATGCAAGTGAATTATAAAGTAACTGAAGAATTTATTAAAATGTATTTAGAAATGGTCAATATTTCCTGCCTATACCAAGTCCTAAGACATGATAGAT
The DNA here is from genome assembly GCA_949820135.1 of Sylvilagus floridanus. NCBI lineage: Eukaryota > Metazoa > Chordata > Mammalia > Lagomorpha > Leporidae > Sylvilagus > Sylvilagus floridanus. Next base: position 59,301,400 of record OX463235.1, read on the forward strand.
TCAAATATAGTTGCTTGCCAACTATATTTATGGGAAGAAAGAATGGCTTGGCAAAAACAACATTGCTGATAAAGGATAAGCTTCCCCTTCATTGGCTAAACTTTGAAAATACATGTGCCTTTCCCTAGAGGCAAGGATTCAGTGGGGAAACTTTCATTTAGTCATATTGTTTGTCAAAAGATCTCGGTGCTATAAGGGACTCTATAAATCACCCAATCCAAACCCAGTTCTTGAATTCTTTTACCTCCCTGCCTCGCGCTGCGGCACAGTGGGTTAAGCTGCTGCCTGCAGTGCTAGCATCCCATATGCCAGTTCAGGTGTTTGAGTCCTGCTGCTCTACTTGTGATCTAACTTCCCTGGGAAAGCAGTGGAAGACGGCCCGAGTCCTTGGACCCCTGCACCCATGTGGGAGGCCCAGAGGAATCTTCTGGCTCAGTCTGCTCTGGCCCAGCCCTGGCTGTTGGGGCCACTTTTAGAGTGCACCAGAATTTTTAGAGTGCACCAGAAGATGAAAGATCTCCCCCGGCCAACGGCTCTCCCTCTCTCTCTCTGTAACTCTGCCTTCAAATAAATAAATAAGTCTTATAAAAAAATAAAAAAAAGGGGCTGAAGACAATGAGAAGCTTTTGTGGATGGATGAGGGAAGAAATGTAGAAACCAGTGTTGGGAGTGTTAGGAAAGTGGTGCAGTTTTATCTATGGCGCGATCTACACCCTGATTTACATTCTCGGCCAAACCCCCCCCCCCCCCCCCCCCGCTGTCATTGCTGGAAGCCAGGTGGCCACATGGCCCAACCACTGGTGTCAAGCTCCACCCCCATCCTAATGGGATCCGCTGTTCCTGCTTCCCTGCCCACCCTCGGGCAAAGTTTTAAAAGGACCTGTTCCTGAACTTGGGGCTCTCTTGGCTCTTCTCTCCTGCTCTCTTCTCCTCTTCTTGTCTCTCTTCTCATTCTCTCTCTTATAATCTCCTTCTCTCTTTTTCCCTTTTTGCCCCTTCCCTCCAGTCTGCTGGGTCTTCCCCAATAATGCTTTCCCTTACTCCGGTGTTTGGTGTGTTTTGTGATGGTATAATAGGGAGCAGACCAGTATTGCTCTTGTTCAATAACCTTGTTCGGTGGGTCTTTTATGTGATTGAATGAGAGGAGAAATATGGTAGCAAATGAGCATATGTAAACATACCAAAAATCTTGTTGGGGCCAGTGTTATGGCTCAGTGGGTTCAAGCCTTGGCCTGCAGATTTGGTATCCCATATTGGTGCCTATTCTAGTCCCGGCTGCTCCACTTCCAATCAAACTCCCTGCTAAAGTGCCTGGGAAAGCAGCGGATGATGGCCCAAGTCCAGGGGCCCGTGCACCCATGTTGGAGACCTGGAAGAAGCTTTTGGCTTCCACTTCATTCTGTAATATTTGATAACAATCTTTGCCATATAGTAAAATAGGATATAGGACAAGAAATGAAGCATGAAAATAAAACTCATAATTAAGAGACAGATTTTTAAATCTGGCTTACAACCAACCTGTACACTGAAGTAAGCAGGCAAGGGTCTGATATGTACATATTGCCTACGTGAAAAGAATTTGAGGCAAGAGGTAGATACTGGTGAGTATATGAGGAATTTAGGTAGAAAAAAATGGAAGTTTTCAAAAAGAAAAACACAGATATTTTTGAACTGAAATAAAATCTACCCAAAATTTAAAATTCCCTAGAAATGTGGCCAATGTCATGGCACAGTGGGTTAAGCTGCCACCTGAGATGTGAACATCTGATATGGGTGCCAGTTCCTGTCCCAGCGCTTGTGCTTCTCATTCAGCTCCCTACTAAAGTGCCTGCAGAGAAAATAGCCCAAGTCCTCGGGCCCCTGACACCCATGGTGGAGACCCAGACGGAGTTTCAGGCTCTTGGCTTCAGCCTGGCCCAACCCTGGCTGTTGTAGCCATTTGGGGAGTAAACCTAAACCAGTGAATGGAAAATCAATCTCTCTCTGTCTCTCTCTCTCTCTCTCTCTCTCTCTCTCTCTCTCCCACTCTCTCCTCTCTCTTTCTCTGCTGTTCTCTCCCTCTCCCTATAACTCTGCCTTTCAAATAAATAAAATAATTAAATCTTTAGAAGAAAATTCATTAGAAAGGCTTAGCATCAAAATGATGCTGAAGAGGAAAGATAGTTGAACTCGAACATAGGAAAATAGAAATGATCTAAATTGAAAGTCAAATATAGAAATAGAGATAATAAAATAAAAGTAGGCCATTAGATACATATGGGATTAAATAAAATAAGTCAATTCCTTGACTAAGAGTTGTACATGCAGATACTTTGAAGATGCAATGGGAAAAGCACCAAAATAAAGGATGACATCAACCCAAAGGTCTAAGTATCTCCCAGCAACCTTCAAAGATTGTGATAGCAACGTAAATCCTAAACAAAGAACAAGTCATAAAACCGGCAGGAGAAAGATAGACATATTACATTTCACAGAACAAAAATAAGAATGACATTTGACATTTTATCAGAAACAAAAGACAATGAAATGGAATCTATAGGATGATTATTTTATAAAAAATGAAATCTAAAATTCTATATTGTGGGAGAGAAAATGAAACTGTAATAAAGATAATTTCATGAAAATAATAAAGTGTTCAATGCCAGAATGCAAAAAGAATTTCTTTAGGTTAAATGGAAATGATCCCAGATGGCAGACAAATCTTCATGAAGCAATGAAGTGGAGCAGTCTGGCAAATGCGTGGTACAAAATTATTTTTTAAATTTATGCTTAAAAAGTGAGTGGTTGCTGAGAGCCAGAATTATAAAGCACTACAGAATTCTTAACACATGAAGATGGAAATATTAGGACTTTAATTTGCCCATATCCTTGCCAATACTAGTTTTTATGTGGGTTTTGGATAATATCCATCCTAGCAGTTGAGAAGTGATATCTCATCATGGCTTTTATTTTCATTTCCTTGATATTGCTACATTGTTGGTAGGAATGAAAAATGGTATAGCCTCTATGTAAAACAGTGCAGAAGTTGTTCAAAAATTAAAAATAGAATCAACATATGATCCAGCAATCCAACTTTTGGGTTCTTATCCAACAGAATTGAAATCACGAACTTGAACAGTCATGAGAATTTTAATGAGACATGGTTAATGAAGAAAGGCTTGTACGTATTTAACATATACAATTTTATAAGTTTGGACATAGGCAAACATCTGTGATTCTGTCACCAATATTAAAGTAGTAGACACTTTCAATACAAGCACGTTAATGTTATTTAAATGAAACCTATATCTGTGTCTCCTGGCTGGAAGGCTGCATTTATTTCTAACCACATTTCATTGATGTCTCAATAGCATTCTGTACCCTTTTGTTGCCAGATTACTTAGTTATTTAGTTAATTATTCTTTCACCAGTGTTTTAGTTATATTCACAAGAGGTATTGATCATCCACCATTTACCCTGAAGTGTTACCTAGGCACTGGTGCTACAAAACGAAAAAAAAAAAAAATCCCATATGTTCAAAGAACTTACAGTCTGCTTTCTCTATTTATATATTAAATATTATATATACATCAAGCTCCAAACACATTGCAGTGTGGTGGAAGATAGAAAATGTGGACATTCTGGCATTAAAAAAGTGATGGCACTGCACAGTCAGTCTGTTTGCGGTGTGCCTTGAATAATTTGCAGGCACTCACCTTAAACAAAAGCCACTGCCACGAAGATTAAACGAAACATTTGAAACGCTACGATTTTGTAATACATGCTTAATAAATGTTTACCAGTATTAAGTGAAATGAGAGAAGTATGTTCTGGGTGTGATGAAAATGCAAAGGCAGGTGAGAAGGTAAGCAAAGGTAGACAACAACCTCCTTCCTTGGATACTCAGTGGCTGGCAAAAATCAGTGTGCACCCAGCCATTTCATTCTTGTCTTCTTTTCCATTTTTATGCCAATTTTCTCTCCAGTTAATTTGCTCAGCATAGATCTCGTGCATTCCACACAATGACTCACTGAGGAGCAAGTGATCAGAGCAGAGGTTTAAGTTACCACTTGGGGCCCCCACATCCCCTATTAGTGTGCCTGGCTTGAATCCTAGCTACCCTACTTCTGATCCTAGCCTCTTGCTGATATGCACTCTGGGAGACAGCAGATGATCACTCAAGTGTTTGGGTTTCTGCCACCCATACTGGTGACCCCGATTGAGTTCCTGCTTTCTAGTTTTGGCTTGGTCTGCCCCTGGCTGCTGGGGGCATTTGGGAAGGAAACCAGCAGATGGAAGATCTCTTTCTGTCTGCCACTTTCCCACTCTCCCTTCTTTGAAATAAAATGACAATCATTTTTAGTATATGTGCTGCCAAAGCGAGCACATGACAATCATTTTTAAAAATGGATTATTAGAACTTAGCTTCCTTGTCTGCAAAATGAAGATGATGGTAAAACTGTCTTAAAATGTTGTCGCAAGAATAAAGTTAAAGAATGTAAAAGTTAAAAATTAGAGGCCAGCATTGTAGTGTAGCTGGTAAAGCTGCCACCTGCAGGCCCAGCATCCCATACGGGCACCAGTTCAAGTCCTGGCTATTCCACTTCTGATCCAGCTCCCTGCTAAAGTGCTTGGGAAAGCAGCTGGAGGTGGCCCAAGTCTTTGGGCCCCTGCACCCATGTGGGAGACCTGGAAGAAGCTCCTGGTTCCTGGCATTGGTTCAGCCCAGCTCTGCCCATTGCGGCCATTTGGAGAGTAAACCAGCGGATGGAAGACCTCTCTCTCTCTCTGCCTGTCTGTAACTTTGCCTTTCAAGTAAATAAATAAATCTTTAAAAAAATTAAACAGGGTCTGGTGCTGTGGCATAGCGGGTAAAGCTGTTGTCTGCAGTGCCAACAGTGGGGCCCTGCACCCATGTGGGAGACCTGGAAAAGCTCCCGGTTCCTGGCATTGGTTCAGCCCAGCTCTGCCCATTGCGGCTATTTGGAGAGTAAACCAGCGGATGGAAGACCTCTCTCTCTCTCTGCCTGTCTGTAACTTTGCCTTTCAAATAAATAAATAAATCTTTAAAAAAATTAAACAGGGTCTGGTGCTGTGGCATAGCGGGTAAAGCTGTTGTCTGCAGTGCCAACATCCCATATGGATGCCAGTTTGAGTCCTGGCTGCTCCACACAGATCCAGCACTCTCCTATGACCTGGGAAAGCAGTAGAAGATGGTCCAAGTCCTTGGGCCCCTGCACCCATGTGGGAGACCTGGAAAAAGCTCCTGGCTCCTGGCTTCGGATCAGCACAGCTCTGGCCATTGCGGCCAACTGTGGAGTGAACCAGCGGATGGAAGACCGATCTCTCTCTCTCTCTCTCTCTCTCTCTCTCTCTCTCTGCCTTTGTAACTCTGCCTTTCGAACAAATACATAAGACTTAAAAAAAAATAGATACACAGTTCTTTATTTTTATTAATGCTGCTATGGTGACTTGCTCACATGACTTGCTTTAATTGGTAATGGCTCCTATCTATCCACACTTATAGAAATTCCACCAAGTACAAAAAGAAAAAAAGATAAAGAAAAGAAATGAAATGAAAGAAAAAAGAAAGTACCCTATTTTGTTTCATCTTACCCAGTTCAACTCCAGTCCCTTTAAGACACTCTGGACCACCCCATCTCCTTCCTATTAAGTAAATATTTGTGAACCATCTCATTGTTTTGACAACACAGTGTAATGATGATTGTGTGCACATATCACGTTCCTTCTATTTGTTAGTAGTAAAGTGCAAGGATTCCAGTCATGGGCTCTGGTTCAAAACTGCATGCATTCAAAACCCAGCTCTTTCTCCTGCAAGTCATCTAATTTGGGGCAAATAATTGCGACACAATGTGTGCCTCCATTTTTTCATAAGGAAGCTGGGGCAGATCTTAATGCCCATTACATAGGAATGAGAATGAAATGAAAGAGGAAGAGAAGAACATCAAATGGTTCATGTGACTATTTACTTTTTTCTGTGGTTTGCTATACATTTAAACCTTTTTTTTTTAATCTGTATAGTTCTGCAATTTTTTTTCTTTCACTCATTAGGTTTTGATCTCAGGTAATGTTATTCTCTGAAAATGAGTTGGAAATCATTTGAGTCTATTTTCTGAGAGAAGAAATTATTGTATTATTATTATTCTTTCTTTAAATGTTAAGTAGAAATTATCAATAAAACTATTTAGGCCTTAAGTTGCCTCTAGGGAAGAGTTAAAAAGGAATTTAATATCTTAAATACATATGAGGTTATTAAAATAGTTTTCTTTCCATTTTCAATTTTCTGAATTTGTGATTTTAAAAATATTTATTTGAAAGGGAGAGCAGCAAGGAGGAATGGAGGGAGGAAGAGAGAAAGAGAGAGGGAGATGGGGTGGGAGGGGGGAGGGGAGAGAGGGAGAGGGAGAGGGAGAGGGAGAGGGAGAGGGAGAGGGAGAGGGAGAGAGAGAGAGAGAGAGAGAGAGAGAGAGAGAGAGAGAGAGAGAGAGAGATCTTTCATATTCTGGTTCATTCGCCAAATGGTTGCATTGGTTGAGTGGCTGAGCTTGGGCAAGGCTGGAGCCAGGACACTGGAAACTCCATCCAGATCTCCCATGTGGGTGGCAGGGCCCCCATCTCCTGCTTTCCCAGACACAGTAGCAAGGAGCTGCATCCGAGACAGAGCAGTTGAGTCTTGACCGGTGCTCTAATATTGGATACTGGCATTGCAAGTGGTAGCCTAACCTGCTGCATCATGCCAGTCCCTGAATCTGTATTCTTGGAAAAAAAACAAAAGAGCACTTCACAAAATTGCCAAGATTATTGTCATAAAATTCTGTGATATCTTCAAACCATTAAAAATAGATACCCTCTGATCTAGCAATTCCACTAAAGATGTATGAGGTACTTCAAAAAGTTCATGAAAAATAGAATTAGAAGATAAGTTTGCTTTGGTGTATTAAATATTGAAATCCATGCAAATGAGGATTCTTCAACAACTTTTGAACATTGTGTATTATGAAAAAACATGAATGGGAGTACATATGGGTTTCAGAATTGTTTTGCAACAAAATAAACTTCTTTTTAATTCTAATTTCAACGAACTTTGTGAAGTGCCCCTGTGTGTCCTAAGGGAATAAAATCAGTGTGTTGAAGAGATATCCTTACTCCCACATTCATTGTAGCACTATTCACAATAGCCAAGGAATGGAAATGCATGTAAGTGTCCATTAACAGACAAATGAATAACAAAAAATGTGGCATATTTTTATAATGTAATACTATTCGGTCATAAAAGTATCTCATGCAACAACATGGATAAACATAAAGAATAATATGCCAAGTGACATAAGTCAGGTACAGGAAGACAAATTCTGCACATCCTACTCTGATGTGTAATCTGTAAATTAATCTCATAGACTGTGAGAGTAGGATGGTGGTTACCTGAAGAGTGGAGGAGAGGGGAAAGGGCAAAGGGAGAGAGATCACTCAAGGGGTAAAATGCTACAGTCAGCTCAGAAGAACCAAGTCAGATATCCTATAGCACAGTAGGGTTACTACAGTTAACAGTAATGTATTTTGAATTTCCAAAAAGCTAGAGTAACGTTTTTAATTTCTCCAACACAAGGAAATGATAAATGTTTGAGGTGATGGGTATTTTATCATTTTGACTTGATCATTACACAATGTGTGCATGCATCAAAACACTACCTTTTACCCCATAATTTTGTATAATTATGTGCTGATCAAAATTAAAACAACCAAAAGAATTGTAAAAGTTTTTCAGAACAGTACCTGACATACAATAAGTACTCAATAAATAATAAACCATCAATATTAAGAACAAGGACTACATTTTTCCCTTTGTGGAAAAATATTTCTTTCTTTATTTATTTGAAAGGCAGATTTACAGAGAGGCAGAGGCAGAGAGAGAGAGAGAGATCGGTCTTCCATCTGCTGGTTTATTCCCCAGATAGTCGAAACAGCCAGAGGTGTGCCAATCTGAAGCTAACAGTCAGAAGCTTTTTCCCTGCTAGTTCCCTGCTAGTGGACTGGGAAAGCATCGGAAGATGGCCCAAGTGCTTGGGCTCATACAACCATGAAACCTGAAAGAAGCTCCAGGCTCCTAACCCAGCCCTGTCCATTGTGGCCACCTTGGGAATGAACCAGTGGATGGAAGATTCACTCCTTCTCCCTCTCCCTCTCTTTCTCTCTCTCTTTTTTTAAAGATTTATTTATTTTTTGTTTGAAAGTCAGAGTTACACAGAGGGAGGAGCAGCAGAGAGAAAGAGAGAGAGAGAGAGGAAGGGAGAGAGGTCATCCATCTGATGGTTCACTACCGAGTTGGGCACAACGGCCAGATCGGAGATGTGCTGATCCAAAGCCAGGAGCCAGGAGCTTCTTCTGGGTCTCCCACATGGGTGCAGGGCCCCACGGACTTGGACCATCTTCTTCTGCTTTCCCAGGCCACAGCAGAGAGCTGGATTGAAAGTGGAGCAGCTGGGTCTCAAACCGGCGCCCATATGGGATGCCAGGCTTCAGTCCATGGTGTTAACCCACTGCACCACAGCACCGCCCCCTCCCCCTTATTTCTATCTCCCTCTCCCTCTTCCCCTCTCCCTTTCTCTTTCTTTCCTCTCTTTGTATCTCTGCCTTTCGAACAACTAAAAATAAATCTTTAAGAAAAAAAATCCAATAGTCAATCCCCAAAAATGTTCCTTTTGACATAATGACCTGTAAAATTATGATTCCTTTAGAACAAATAAGGTCCCAGCCTCTTTAGATTCATCCTCGCACAGCACATTCCACCAATAATCCCATAGATTCTGGGAATCTCACTGTAGTCTCCTAAGCAGTTCCCTACCTTCTCCTGGTCTAATGCAGATCACCTGAACCAAATGGGTAACAATTTTTGGAGACATAACAAAAATAAAAATAAAATTTATTAATAAAAAACTTGGGGATCTTAAGTAGTTCCTACACTCAGGGTAAAATTATTCATGTTTCACTGTTGAACAAATACATGTAGCAATAAACTGAATAAAACAATTCTGTGGTACTTTATGTGGCTACCACAACACTGCTTTTTTGTTGCCGTGAAAATCTATCAAGTTCTTTGTGGTATTCTTGAATAGAGTGAAAATTTCATTTCAGGTTAAGTTTTTATGTATACAGTTTAAAAGCATCACATAGGCATTAATCTTGCAAAACATGTAGGCTACTCCATTGGAATAAGAAGGACTACCCTCCAGTCAGTGCCCATCAGCATGACTGGTCTCAATTCCCACCTCTGCCACATGTCACCAAGCTGCTGCTGATTGTCAGACCACTAAGTACCTGGGGGTGGGGCATCCGTCTACGCATCACCCATCTTGTCTCTTATTCTCCCTAGAAAGGGGCTTCCTTAATAAACTTCCTGCACATATTGACCAAAAAAAGACACTATTCTGTAACCACACCTAGTTCTTCCTAGTTCTTTTTCTCATTTTGGGAGGTAATTCAGATGAAGGGTACTTTGGTATAGTAATTTAAACAAAATTTTTCTCTGCTGTTGAAAAATTGCCTTAGAATTTGAATTGACAAGTTTGGGGTGGATTTGGTTTCATGGCCTGCCCGTGGATTGTACCGCCTGTTTCTCTAAAAATAGCCACAACATACATTACTCTCACAGCACTTTCAATGGTGCTAAGTCTCTCACAGAGATACCTATGGCAGGCACTCTACCATCACCCAAAGAAAAGGGGTTTGGGGGCTTCTGACAACAAAAAGGAGAGGATTCAACTGTGAAGTCCATTGGAATTGACCTTCCTGTTCCTCAGACTGCTAAAGAGAGGTAAAAGTGCTGAAGTGTTTTCTATATCTACAGAAATTCTTGAAAGATTTCAAACTGATTAATTCACTCCTTCCTGATTTAGAGGCATAAAGTAGCTAACTTGACTCCTACAAGCAAACATTTTGTGTTATGAGCAATTTCTTGCATGAAATGATACTTGAAATGGTGGTAGAGGAGGATGAGGAAGAAGAGAAAAATCTGACGTAAATAGTGCTTCTAATACCTCCTTTTAGTTTCTCTTATTTATTTATCTACTTGAGAAGCTGAGGGGAAGAGAACAAGGTCCTATCTTCTAGTTCCCTCCCCAGATACATCTGGATCCGGGCCAGGACTATAGCCAGGAGACAAGAACACAATCCAAGTCAGGAAGGCGACAGGAACCCAATGACTTGAGCCATCACCACTGCCTCCTAGGGTCTGCATTGGTAGGATGCTAGAGCCAAGAAATGAACCCAGCCACTCCAATGTGGGACACAGATGTCCCATATAGCATCTTAACTTCTAGGCTAAATTCCTGCCTTCCAATTTTGTTTGCTTTTTTCTTCATGGGTTGACAGGAATTTATTTTGATGGTTTCTGGGCATAATTGAATGAATTGTACCTCAAAGACCATAATGAAAAGTTTTTATAGTATTTCATCCATTTACTTATTGTCATATTTATTTGTTCATTCTTTAATCATGAAATATTATGTGTTATTAGCACTGACTCAAACACTGTGCAAGGCTCTGGAAACGGTACTAAATAATTTATTATTAGGGGTCGGCGCTGTGGCGCAGCAGGTTAAGACCCTGGCCTGAAGCGCCGGCATCCCATATGGACACCGGTTCAAGACCCGCTGCTCCACTTCTGATCTGGCTCTCTGCTGTGGCCTAGGGAAGCAGTAGACGATGGCCTAAGTCCTTGGGCCCCTGCACCCATGTGGGAGACCCGGAAGAAGCTCCTGGCTCCTGGCTTCGGATCGGTGCAGCTCTGGCTGTTGTGGCCAGTTGGGGAGTGGACTGGCAGATGGAGGACTCTCTCTCTCTCTCTCTCTCTCTCTCTCTCTCTCTCCTCCCTCCCTCCCTCCATCCCTCCCACTCCTCTCTCTCTCTGTGTAACTCTGACTTTCAAATAAACAAATAAATCTTTAAAAAAAAAATAATTTATTATACCTCACTCCTTAGTGGAGTTTATATTATAGTGGCTGATATGGGTAATTGACAAAGTAGTAACAAAATGAATTATTGGTATAATATGTATTAAGAAGGAGAAAAATAAGTTGGTATAATAAAGAACATTGAGAGGTCTAGGAAAGGATATAGCAAATTCCACCCAGTGTGAACACTGGCTTGCCTCTTCTGATTACACATCCCAGAAAGAAGTCAAGTGTTTGTGAAACAAGAAAACGACTGTTGGCCCATGTGAAGAGATGGTAACTAAGCGGAATAGGATGTTGTGGAATTGCCAACAGGAGACATGTAGGGCAGAAAACTGCCTGATGCATTTTACTGAAGATAGTGTTTAGTGTTCCTGATAACGTAGATTCACCAGCAAGGTTCAAAATTTAGACTCTTCAAATGGAATATATATCTGGTATTGAACTGACTGCACCTTTCAAGGCTCGCAGAGTTCTCTCCTCTACGTTTGCCCCAAGAGGATGTACACAGTATGAACTTATCCCAATGGTTGCTCATGAAAGTCCATTTCAAATGAAAGCTGTACTTGAACTCTGAGATGAGAATTGCCGTGTGTGCTTCTGAGTTAAGAAACTGGTCAAAAATGGAATTTACCCACATCCATCTTGAGTTTCAATTATGGCAAAATCCTGTTGAAATTTATACTTGTATTAAAGAAAGATGCTATAAAATAAATATTGAGATGCAAGGATAGGGATATAAGAAATTCATCTGTGGGAAAATCTGTGTTGTTCACAGGGACGATTTAGATAGACTAAAACCAGCTACTATCATTAAGGAATCTAAGTGTTGGTGAGAATGCAGATTCTCTTAAATGTGTCCTTAATTTCATGTAATATTTGCATGCTTTTCCTATTGTATTATGAAATCTCAGTCTCTGGATTGGCACCCCTTGCAGTGCTCACCCCAGTAATCCTCTGGCCAGTAAATTCATGTGTAGATCTCCTCCTGTGATTTATATTGCTCATAGGCACATGGAAGCATACCTTTCAATGCCAATGGTTATCTTTCTTTCCTAAAGAGTTGATCCAGAATATTGACTATAGCACTGATATTCACAGAGAGGTTGCTTCTCTCAAAGCTAAAAACCCAGCTATCACTTGAATCCATCTCTGGAACTCCTTCCTCATTTATGTCTGAGTTAAGATTCTATTTCTAACTATAAGCCAGAGTTATGCTTGTCGATCTCTTCTAGCTTGCAGTTGATTTTCCAAAACCCCTTTTAGGTAACTAGGTGATTTTTCAACTCAACACTCCAAAAAAAAAAAAAAAAAAAAAAGAGAGAGAGAAAGAGAGAGAGAAGGAAAAAAAAGTATGCTTACTTTCATCTTATTTTACAAGAATCTCTGCAAATTGCCCTCTAAAGCTCAATTCAGTGATCCAAGATCAACTGAGACAAGACATTCTCAGGCTTCCTACTAAAATTCTTGGTCATCTTTTACTTCATTTATTGATTTTTTTGACAGTAGTGACAGAATTGAGCCAGACCTGCTGCGAATATTCAATTTGCTTTCTGTGGTCCATCAACATGATAAATGATCAAGATTTAAATTACTTTGGTTTCATTTATGAGATAGTATGTATAGAACTGGGAGGTATACAATCTGACTTTTAGCCCTGACCATTGAAAAGTTGATTGATCTATCGAGGACTGTTCATTTTTTTTTTTTTAAGTTGCACCACATGATCTGGAGTGAGTTTTATGCAGCCTTGAAGTATTTGGATTATAAGATTCTTAATTTGTATGTTGAGAATAGAAACCATCATGGAACTGACAAAAATTAATGTTACTTGTCAAGTCCTTAGGAGCTAGACTAGAGTTCAGTATTTTATGTATATTATCTTAATAATTTTCACAAAGCCCTATGTGATAGGAATCTTTATTGATAGTAACCTTTATTAACACCATAGATAAGTCTTGGCTTCTTCTTCAGTAATATCAGGTTAATACACTGACCAAGAATTAATAAATTGATGCTAATAAACTTATCATGCAAGTGGCCTAATGCTAAGTTCTGAGTTTGACCATGTGGTTGCTTAATGCAAAACTCTCCATAGGAAGGGCAGAAAGAGAATAGGTGCAAGTCTTAGTGTTTTCAATTATGCTGACTCTGAATGAGTTATGAAATTGGATATTTCACAGTCAATCCACGAAGCTTCTGATGAGTCCCCATGACAGGAAGACGATGAGGCAGTGCACCAAGCATTTCCTTCTCAGAGAAGGAAAGAAGAAAAGAGTTTGACTCCAGCCCTCTAAGAGCTCGCATGCATACAGAAAATGTTAGTTCTTGTGGCACAACCAGATAGAGAACGCAATGGAAAGATGTAGGGGAGAAGAGTGAATTTGGTCTGCATGTAGGCGAAGTGTAGGGGTTACTTAGTGGCAGAGGCTTTGATTTTTACCTTGAGTCATGCAGAGGTTGCTATAATGCAGAGGTTGAGCATACTTCTTTCTCTATTTTTGATTCTTCAGGCATAATATCTAGAAGATTACTGAGATAGTCTAGAACAGGCAGAAATCAACACAAGGAGGGATTTTAGAAGACAAAACTGAGGCCAGCGCCACAGCTCACTAGGCTAATCTTCTGCCTGCAGCGCTGGTACTCCTGGTTCTAGTCCCGGTTGGGGCGCTGGTTCTGTCCCGGCTGCTACTCTTCCAGTCCAGCTCTCTGCTGAGGTCTGGGAAGGCAGTGGAGGATGGCCCAAGTGCTTGGGCCCTGCACCCGCATGGGAAACCAGGAGGAAGCACCTGGCTCCTGGCTTCGGATTGGCGTAGCACGCAGGCTGTAGCAGCCATTTGGGGGGTGAACCTACGGAAGGAAGCCCTTTCTCTCTGTCTCTCTCTCTCACTAACTCTGCCTGTCCAAAAAATAAATAAATAAAAAATTAAAAAATAAGACAAAATTGAGGCTACACCCTCATATCCATAGTGCATTTTGACTGGTAGTCATTTATCTCCTACTCATTCTCAGAAGACCGAGGTATTAAAAGTAGGCCAGGCCAATAGGAAAACCCACCTTCTAAAAACTAAATTCCAGAGATCAGCCTCACTAAAGTCAAATACTCGGTACATTTGCACAGTATTAATTGCACACTCTAACACTGCTGTTTTTCACCACTACTTGTCTTCTGATTACTAGAAGAGAAAATCCTGAGGGAAAAATAAGATAGTCAAGCACAGACCTTATGCTTGCTAACAGACATGCAGAAAATGCCCATATACTGCTACATATCTCCCTCAGGCCTGAGATTCTCAACCCCGGATTGCCTGATGCCCCATTTGTGTCTGTCATTCATCCTCTACGAGAGAAGATGGTGGCTGAGATAGAATTACGAGCCATTTCTTAACTTTGATGCATGTAAGAATAAAATAATTAACATCATAAACAAAGATAACAGCCAAAAACTATACTAGAACCGTCAAATATGCTTCTCCTAATTCAAACTTTATTATTATATCTAAATAAGTGATTAGATATTTACTATAGTCCGGTTTCCCAATGTAGACCCTCAGGCCAGGACCCTAGGCAAAAAGGTAATGTAATAGAGGATTCCAGTGAAGTAGGGCAGTAAACCAGAGAAAAAAATGGAACATATACAGGGATGCTTACCAAGGAAATTACCATATTGCCACTTAGCAAATCTTATTATATATGCAAATTAAAACACATATAATCAATCATCTATCACATGTAATATCTATATTTAGATTGTTATCTGTATCTCCCAATATAACTGGTTATAGAAGCATACTTCAGAAAGTTCATAGAAAATTGGAAATAAAAGATGAGCTATTCTGGTCCAAAAATTTTGAAATCCATGTATAGTCTTTTCATAACATGCATTTTGCATAAGTCTTTAAAAGACTCTTCATGTAGTTGTAGTTATTTATATAAGCATCTATATATTTAACTGCATTAAAGATATTACATATAGTTGAGTGTATCACAAATCTCATCACACATGTATGAACAAATTTAAAATGTTTGCTTTTATGATATGCACTATTATTTTTCTAATTTAATGTCTAAAAATTTGTAAGGAGAGGTGAAATTGGTTTAAAAGATCAGATTTATAATTAGGAATGGAATAAAAATCATCATTGTTTTTAATTCACACATTTTCTAATTATAAAAATTAAACTACCCTTCAGAATGGATATTAAAATTATAAAATAGCAAGTGTTAAAAAGGATGTTGGTTAAAGGGAACCCTATACACTACTGACGGGAATGAAAAATTATGTAGGTTCTATGATAAGCTGTATTATGATTCCTCAAAAAATTAAAAATAGAAATACCAAATGATATAACCAACCCACTTCTGGGAACCTATTCAAAATAATTGACAGTAGGATCTCAAAAAGAAATATTTGTACATCCATATATGTAGCATTATTCAGAGTGGCCCAGAGGAAGAAGAGGCCCAGAATTTCTTCTGTGGATAAACAGATAAACAAAACGTGGTGTGTATATGTGTATGTGTGTGTGTGTGTGTGTGTATAAATATATATAACAGGATTAGAATAGACTTCTTCCATAAAAATAAATAAAAGTATGCTATATGCTACAACATGGATGAAATTTGGGGTTGTACTAAGTGAAATAAATTATTTATAAAATTATGCAGTTGCACCATAAAGTATCTAAAGCAACCAAATTCAAGGAAACAGAATCCAGAACTGTGGTTACAAATATTAGTAGGAAGGGGAAATTAAGGTTATTATTTAAAGGGTGCAAAATTTCAGTTTTGCATGATGATAACTTTCTGGAGAGTTGTTGTCCAATAATATGAATATACAAAGAGTTTTCAAAATTTTGACAAAAATTACATTATTAAGGAACTATGTTTAGACTTCAATTTGTTTGTATCTAAATAAACATGTACTAACTTGTATCACATGTCCGAACAGGATCTAATCTGAGCACTAGGAAAAATAAGAATAGTGAACTAATTGACACTTTACAAAAATGTTATGGGGACAATGCCCAGAAAGAAATCAACATTTTAGCAATTGATAAATCCATTAAAAGGGATGAATTAATGTTAAAGATCAAGCCTGCAGTGGAAGAACATCCACATCAATTTGTGAGGTAAACAATCATCTTGTACATACTAGAGCTGAAGTGAGTCAACAATTAATAGAGAAATAATAACTAACATCACTGGCCTCTCAACTGGTTCCCCCAATACAATTCTGACTAAGAAATTAAAGTGAGCAAACTTTCAGCTCAACAAATTGCAAAAATACTCTGCCTAGATCACTGGTAGAAAAGAACAGAGTTTTCAAATCCTGAAGCATTTCCTCAAAGAACGGTAACAAAGTGTTGAAACGGAAGTAGGCAGGCATATAGGTTAAAATCCATTAGGCTTGTGAGCTGGAAGACCACGCCTTCGCCACACCCCTGTATGACCTCATGCCCTACCTGATACCTTTGCCACACCCCTGTGTAACTTCACGCCCCTACCTAGCCACAGCTGGGCGCCCACCAGCCCATCAGGTTAATTAACCACTCTCTCTATTCCAAATTTCTACCAGGGGACCACCTTAGCTGCCCCTACCCATTTGACTTGTAAGGCTGCCACAAAACACACCAAACATGAGTAAGGGGATGGGTTTATTGGGAGAAACCCAACAGACCAGAGGGAAGGGGCGAGGAGGGAAAGAGAGAGAGAGGGAGAGCATAAGAGAGGGATCAAGAAAGTGAGAGAGAACAAGGGAGAGAGAGATTGAGAAAGAGAGAGACAGAGATCAAGAGGGAGAGAGATCAGGAGATGGAGAGAGAGAGCCAAGTGTTCAGGAATAGGTCCTCTTAAAACTTTGCCTGTGGGAGGGCAGAGAAGTAGGAGCAGCGAATCCCATGAGGATGGGGGTGGAGCTGACACCAGTGGTTACACCATGTGGTCTCCTGGCTTCCAGCAATGGCAGTGGGGGCTAGTGCCTAGGATGGTGTCCAGGGTATAGATCATGCCATAGCTAAGACTGCATCATTTCACTTATATGACTTCTCACATTATCACTTAAAAACAGTGTCTGGAAATTGGTGAATCTTATTGTTAGAAATAAAGTCTATATTTTATACTTTTACCTCTTAGTTTTATTTTTCCATGATCATTTTGAAATACCCTCGTATTAACACTATTGAATTGTAGATTTAAAATGATAAAACAAAACAAAAACACTTAAATTGTACACTTCAGATATGAACAGTTTATGTATGTCAAATTGACCACAATAAAACTGTTAGAGAAAAGTTGAAACTAGCTTCCACATTAGTCTCAGAAGTGGAGGGAACCTTGCTTTGCATCTGGCCAAGTAACCCACTGGATGCGGTAGTCTTTAAATTCACTGCTTTCATGACAAGCTAGCCCATTCTGCACTGTTTTACTTATCTGCAAACCAAACCAAACCAAAACCAAAACCAAAACAAGACCCAAAAACTGCTTATATTCAGATAAAAGTCATAACACAAGTAGTTAATATATACTACTAGTCTGAAGGCCTAGGAATGATCCCATAATCCCATTCTGCTCCATTTCAAGGTTGGTTTTGTCATCATCCCACTTTAGAAAATACCTTTTGGGGCCAGTGCTGTGGCGTAGCAGGTAAAGCCAACGCCTGCAGTGCCAACATCCTATATGGGTGCAGGTTGTAGTCCCAGCTGTTCCACTTCTCATCCAGCTCTCTGCTATGCTATGGGAAAGCAGTATAAGATGACCCAAGTCCTAGGGCCCTTGCACCAGCATGGGAGACCCAGAGGAAGCTCGTGGCTCTTGGCTTAGGGTCAGCACAGCTCTGGCTGTTGGCTGTTGTGGCCAATTGGGGAGTGAACCAGTGGATGGAAGTCCCCCACCCTGCCCCGTAACTGTGACTGTTAGTAAACTGGTGCTATTTTCCCAAACCCAGCCTGGCTTACTAGAAGTTAGGTGACCAGAGAGCCCAATCACAAGAGTCAGCTCCAACCCCACCCCAATGGGATTTGCCACTCCCCCTTCCTTACCACTGCAAAGCTGTAGAAGACCTGTTCTGCCAGTACAGGCTGCTGTTCTCTCTGTTCATGGGGAGGCTCCCTGTCGGGTTTCCCCCCACTTGACAATAAACCTTCTCCCTTACTCAGGTGTTTGGTGTGTTTTGTGGTGACTTTTTCTTTCAGTGACTTTCAAATAAATAAATAAATCTTAAAAAGAAAAAGAAAAACACCTTTGTCCTCTGGCACAGTTTCTAGTACAGAATGTTCAGGTTTTTCAGAAAAGGCAAGTACCTTGCAGACTTCATAGATTCCTTCATGTTTCAAATTCAAACTCAATCTGTTCAGAATAGGGTGTATTCAAGATACAAGCATGTTTCTTATGTGGGAACTGAGAAATTAATATTTTGAAGGACTTATGGAATGTTCAAGGGTGAAATGTTGTTGGAATCTCAGGCTATGGAGGTACTGGATTGTTTCCTGGTCTTTCTTTTCACAGATCTGTCTCTACTGTGAAATGTTATTATTTCTAGTACGTCATGACTTTGACCTTAATACCTTCAATTTGCTTGCTCTGTGCCTCAATAAAATCGACGTACTGTTTATGTCCTAAATAATGTGAGGGTTAATTAAAACATGTAAAATAGTTAAAGACATGCTTTTTTAACGCACTTAATGACTTAAAGATGTAAGCTGAGTACAGCATTATTACTACAAATGAAAAATACAATCTCGGCCGGCGCCGTGGCTCAACAGGCTAATCCTCCGCCTTGCGGCGCCGGCACACCGGGTTCTAGTCCCGGTCGGGGCGCCGGATTCTGTCCCGGTGGTTGCCCCTCTTCCAGGCCAGCCCTCTGCTGTGGCCCGGGAGTGCAGTGGAGGATGGCCCAAGTGCTTGGGCCCTGCACCCCATGGGAGACCAGGATAAGCACCTAGCACCTGGCTTCTGCCATCGGATGAGCACCGTCCGCGGCAGCCATTGGAGGGTGAACCAACGGCAAAGGAAGACCTTTCTCTCTGTCTCTCTCTCTCACTGTCCACTCTGCCTGTCACAAAAAAAAAAAAAAAGAAAAAAAAAAAAAAGAAAAATACAATCTCATTCTCCCTGTAGATGTCTCCACTGGAGATTGTTGCTCCCAGTGTTCTACAGTGTCCATGATAAGGTGATAATGTATGCAATCCAGCATCAAAATTTATTTTTATCTCTATTCTGAACAGATTTAACCTCTTGAGTAATGACCCAGAATTAAAATGAATACACACACACACAATTTATTTCTATATGTAAGCTCCATGCAGCTGGATTCAGGACAGCTGTTTTTTTTTTCTTTTATTCCTTCAATTTCTCACAGGCAGAGATAAATCAAGATAGAGACAGGGTCTCTTTTGTACCAAATATATTTTATTATCTTATCTTAAAGCCTGAAAGACGATTTGTACCAAAGCCCAACAAGTAATTTCAACTCCAAAAGGCTCTGTGCATGCTGAGATGAATTGGAAATGTGATGTCATAGGAGGAAATAATAAAAAATTGAAATATAGAAAACGATAAAAATCAAATAACCTTAAAGGTACAAGAACTAGAGTTCATGGTTTAGTTGAAAATTAGGTAATATTGTCAAAGTGATTTAGAGCAAATTTCATAATATCTGTTAGCCTCATTTTCCTTAGCCTATCTTATTCATTGAAAATGAATTGAAGAACTATTTGCCATGGAGTCCAAGGGCAAATGATCATTAATTCATAGCTGGGAAGCAGCTGATGGCAGTGGATACTGTGCTGTGTTTTTGGTGTCTGACTACCCAGATTCAAATATCGGCTTTGGCATTTACAAATTGTGTGATCTTAGGGAAGAATCTTAATATTCTTCATCTACTTTTGCTATTCTCTAAAGTTGGATAAGGGTATTGCTTATCACATATGATGAGGAAATTAAAGGAAGCAGTATGTTGACAGAGCTAGACCAATTTCTGACACATAGGAATTATTAACACAATGTCAGACACCAATATTATCATGATCATTATGTTATCACGAATTATTTTTCAGGAAACACAAACTGTGATATTCCATATAATGGGTTACTATTCATCAGTCAGAAACAGGGATTAGTATACAATAGTGTGAAAATCAAAACTGTAGAAATAAAAAACATATTACTGGTTTGCTGGAGCTGTCAATGGAGATAAAGCCTGACTATAAATGGGGTAGCACAAATTTGAGGAGGGAGTTAAAGAATTGCTCTGTATTTTGATTATGACGGTGGTTACAAAACTGAATGTGTTGATCAAAACTCACAGTAGTCTACACCAACAAGGGTGAATTTTACTTTTGGTAAATGCATTTTAAAAGTTAACTGAAAATATAAATATTTATTTTTCCAGTGCTCATGTACTTCAACACAAAGAGAAAAGTGTTTATCAGAGAAAGCTTTAGATTTGTTTAAAAATAGCATAAAATAACATGTAAGTTCATTTTTGAAGAACATTTTCTCTTTTCATAATCGCTGGATGTTAAAATCATTTCTAATTGAGTTATTGATTATTTGAACACCAAACAGCAGATGGTAGCTTCTCAATCCAACCCCCTTGCTGTTTCTGATACATTGGGAGTGAGGTATTCAGCTTTTAGAGATAGATAGATGATTGTGATGGTAAAATGAACATTACACACACACATACACACACATATAAACTCATCAAATTGCACACTTCAGGTTCAGTTTTTATGTACCTATTATACTTCAATAAAGCTGGGACAGAAAAACGTTCCAGATGGGAGGACTCTCAGGTTAGTGCATCTTACATACTTAGTGAATTAACCATTTTTAATATAGAAGTTCCTAAAATATTAATATTTCTCCAAGTGATATTTGATGGCAAAATAATATCTTTGTGAAGTATTAGGTGATTTTTATGAAAAAGTCAAATAAGCTGATAGAATGTAATAATGATACTGTCAAAGAATCCAAGATTCCATTTTCTCAAAGCCATCTATGTTGCCCACTTTCGGTTGCTCAGGCTGTTACCAAGATGGTAAGATTTATTTCTCTTCTGATTGCACCATAGCAGCCAGCCTTATGTAAAAGATATATGTGAGGCCACTTTTCACAAATAGGCAAAACCCATGTCATTGCTTATGCAGGTGATTATGTACACAATTAAAAGAATGGCTTTCACACCAATGGAAACAGAGAATGAAGTCTTTAACAAGCCCTAGAGTACTGTTCATATGTTTTAAAATATAAAACAACTGGTGATTTATTTATTAGCAGGAAGATGAAAAGCATTTTTCTTCCACAATAGCTTGTCCCAGGCTATAGGCTCCAAGGGAACTGCCCACCAGAGATGTGAGTCTGACCTCTTTTGTGCAATTTCTGTGGTTTGCTTTCTCATGCATTAAGTATGGACTATGCATTATTAACCCATTATGGATGGATCAAGATCAGTGTGTGTCCTATTCTTACAACCTTGGAAATTTCACACATAAATCTTAGAGAAGTACAATGATCTAATACTTCAAAGCAGAAAGCATAGCTAATATCACATTGTTCTTTGATCTGCTACTTATGTCATTGGAAGACTGTCTGGTCTGTATTTACTCTAACACTCTAAATGCCCAATTCTTTCCAATATCATTTATTGAGTGAAATTTACAGGACACATTGGGGTTCCGTGGCTTGGGATAAAAACTTGGGGCAACATATATCAACATATGTTCTCAGTCCTGATGGTGCTTGAGAATAACATTGGAGAATTAGTATTTGTGTTTATGAAAATTAGAGGACAAAAAACAAAACCCTCTGAACTGTTCAGAGATGTGCTGAATTGAAAAATAATTAGATGTGTCAGTGGGTGGCACAGTAGAGCTTAGTTACTCATAGTGCAGGTTTTAGCATCAGCTTTCCTAGGTCTGAAAGAGAGCTTTATCCAAAACTAGTTGCATGATTATGAGTTGGTTAAGCTACTGTTTCTTCATCTGTAAAATGAGGATTGCATTACCTGTGTAATCAGCTGATTATAAATTAAATGCAACTGTACATAAAGATTCAGCACAGTGTCTGCTCTTGCTCTAATGAAGGCTATGGATAACATTTTAACAGGAAATCCTGTCACTTATGGGTTTCAGCACTTGACCCCACATTCACACTTTGCAGCATTGAACTTCTCTTGCTTCCATAAAACTTCAGAAGGCTCTCCTAAACAGTTTTCACTTCCTGGCCCTCTCATCATTCAGAGCTGACTTCTAAATGTGCTATTTCTTTATGCTAATTTTTTCCAAGTTCAATGTTTATACACTTGGGAGCCTACTTTGGATCTTCTTCTATTTGATCCCTTTGAGTGATCTCATGTACAATAAGTGCCTATATGAGATGCTTGTTTTGCAAGTTGTGGCTTTACCTGCTATGCCACAATGCCAGCTCGTGAGTCTACAGTCTGACCAAGGTCACTGGTAGAAGCAGCATCCATATCCCCTTGTCATCATTATCATTGACATCATCATCATTATCACTACCATCATGTTTCTCACTATTTTATGGTCATCTATTTCATGCCATTAGAATTTATTATTTCATGTAATCTTCTAAATATCTTAGGGAGTAGGTTTTATCCTCAATTTCACAGATGAAGTAAGACTCAAAGGGAGTATGTCATGTACACAAAATTTGAAGCTATTAAGCGCTAAATAAGAATCCTATGTATGCTTTGCTAAATTTGAATGAAGGGTCCTTCTAGTACTTTCTTTGGTCCTTTGTTCAAGGGAAAGGGGATAATTGTTTAACTGCAACTCCAAAGACAAAGGCAAAGTCACTGTAGAGAGCTACAGGGATGCTGGAAACTGTAGGGCCCAATGGATGTGAGGTAATTGGTTTTTCTTAAACAGAATGAGATTTATCTTAATGAAGAGTAATTAACTCTGCCCAAGAGATTACACAGCATGTGCCTGTACATTACCATTATCACAGCCTTGCAGTTTCTAAATACTTCCTCTTCCTTTCCAGTCTATTACTTCAAATATTTTGTCACATTCACAAGACTTTCTTGGGGTTAGGAACAATGCCTTCTTTCTTATAATATCTGACATTGAGCGGGATGTATATCAGTTACTAACATTAATCTATTTAATTCTGTAAATATTGAATAATAATCATGTTTCTGGAAACTATATGGGCTTCTGATTAAAGAACATCAAGTTGGGGCTGGCATTGTGGTGTAGCAAGTTAAGCCTCTGTGAAGAAATAGAAGAGGACACCAAAAAATGGAGAAATCCTCCATGCTCATGGATTGGAAGAATCAATATCATCAAAATGTCCATTCTCCCAAAAGCGATTTACAGATTCAATGCAATACCAATCAAGATACCAAATGCATTCTTCTCAGATCTGGAAAAAATGATGCTGAAATTCATATGGAGGAATAAGAGGCCTTGAATAGCTAAAGCAATCTTGTACAACAAAAACAAAGCCGGAGGCAACACAATACCAGATTTCAGGACATACTACAGGGCAGTTGTTATCAAAACAGCATGGTACTGGTACAGAAACAGATGGATAGACCAATGGAACAGAATAGAAACTCCAGAAATCAATCCAAACATCTACAGCCAACTTATATTTGATCAAGGATCCAAAACCAATCCCTGGAGTAAGGACAGTATATTCAATAAATGGTGTTGGGAAAACTGGATTTTCACGTGCAGAATCATGAAGCAAGACCCCTACCTTACACCTTACACAAAAATTCACTCAACATGGATTAAAAACTTAAACCTACGACCCGACACCATCAAATTATTGGAGAGCACAGGAGAAACCCTGCAAGATACAGGTACTGGCAAAGACTTCTTAGAAAATACCCCAGAAGCACAGGCACTCAAAGCCAAAATTAACTGTTGGGATCACATCAAACTGAGAAGTTTCTGTACTGCAAAAGAAACAGGAAAGTGAATAGGCAACTGTCAGAATGGGAAAAAATATTTGCAAACTATGCAACAGATAAAGGGCTGATAACCAGAATCTACAACCAAATCAAGAAACGAAACAACATTAAAACAAACAACCCACTTAAGAGATGGGCTAAGGACCTCAATAGACATTTTTCCAGAGAGGAAATCCAAATGGCCAACAGACACATGAAAAAATGCTCAAGATCACTGGCAATCAGGGAAATGCAAATCAAGACCACAATGAGGTTTCACCTCACCCCGGTCAGAATGGCTCACATTCAGAAATCTACCAACAATATATGCTGGAGAGGATGTGAGGGAAAGGGGACACTAATCCACTGTTGGTGGGAATGCAAACTGGTTAAACCACTATGGAAGTCAGTCTGGAGATTCCTCATAAACCTGAATATAACCCTACCATACAACCCAGCCATCCCACTCCTTGGAATTTACCCAAAGGAAATTAAATTGGCAAACAACAAAGCCGTCTGCACACTAATGTTTATTGCAGCTCAGTTCACAATAGCTAAGACCTGGAAACAACCCAAATACCCATCAACAGTAGACTGGATTAGGAAATTATGGGACATATACTCTACAGAATACTATACAGCAGTCAAAAACAATGAAATCCGGTCCTTTGCAACAAAATGGAGGAATCTGGAAAACATCATGCTGAGTGAATTAAGCCAGTCCCAAAGAGACAAATATCATTTGTTTTCCCTAATTGGCAAGGATTAACTGAGCACCAAAGGGGAAACCTGTTGAAATGAAATGAACACTATGAGAAAATAAGACCCGATCAGCTCTTGTCTGGACTGTTGTTGTACAATGTAAATCTTTACCCATTTTAGTATCTCCCTTTGTTGTTTGTTTTTGTTCTAGTACTATGGGTTGAACTCGGCAACTAACACACAATTATTCTTAGGTGTTTAAATTTTAACTGAAAAGTGATCCCGGTTAACTATGATAGAGGGAAAAAGAAAGGGAGGATATGTACAATTTGGGAGAAACTCAATCAGACGTGCCCCAAATGAAGGAATTAGAAACATGCCAGGGGATCCCAACACAACCGCATCAAGGTGGCATGTACCAATGCCATCCCAATGGTCCAAGTGATCAATTTCAGTTCACAATTGATCACATCGATAGGTCTAAGAGTCAAAAGGAACACACAAACAAGACTAGTGTCTGCCAATACAAACAGATAGAACCAAAAAAAGAAAGAATGATCCAACATGGGAAGCAGAGTCACAGCAGACTCATAGAATGACAGATGTCCTAAGTAACACTCTGTCCTCAGAATCAGCCCTTAAGGCATTCAGATCTGGCTCAAGAGCCCACGAGAGTATTTTAGGCATGGAAAGCCAAGACATTCTGGAAAGGAAAAAAAAAAGAAGACATAAATGAAAGATCTCTGTGAGTGAGATCCCAGTGGAAGGAACGGGGCCACCAAAGAAGGAGGTGCCTTTCTCCGAAGGGAAGAGAGGACCTCCACTTTGACTATGACCCTGTCGGAATTAGATCAAAGTCGGCAAACCCTAAAGGCTTCCATAGCCTTGGCAACTCATGACTAGAGCCTAGGGAGATTACTGATGCCATAAACAAGAGTGTCAAATTGTTAAATCAACATCAGGAGTCACTGTGTACTTATGTCCCATATGGGATCTGTCTTTAATGTGTTGTCCAAAGTGAAGTAATGCTGTAACTAGTACTGAAACAGAATTTTTACACTTTGTGTTTCTGTGTGGGTCCAAACTGATGAAATCGTTACTTAATACACACTAAATCGATCTTCTGTATATAAAGATAATCGAAAATGAAAAAAAACCTCAGTGTTATATTAGAAATTGCATAAAAAATTAATCAAATTCAAAAAAAATATCATGTAGGATCTCTGTCCTTAATTTGCTGTACAATGTGATTCAATGCTATAATGTGTACTCAAATAGTATATTTCACTTCGTGTTGCTATATAAGGGCAAATGGTCAAAATCTTTACTTAACACATACTAAACTGATCTCCTGTATACAAAGAGAATTGAAAAAGGAATCTGGATGTGAATGAAAGGGGAAAGGGAGCAGGTAAGGGAGGAGGGTTGCGGGGGGAGAGGGAAAGTGTTGGGGGGAAGCCATTGTAATCCATAAGTTGTACCTTGGAAATTTATATTCTAAACAAAAGTTAAAAAAAAAAGTTAAGCCTCTGTGATACTGGCATCCTTTATGGGTGCTGGTTCAAGTCCTGACTGCTTCACTTCCAATCCAGCCCCCTACTAATGCACCTGGTAAAACAACAGAAGATGGTCCAAGTACATGGACCCCTGCCAACCATGTGGGAGACATGGAAGAAGCTTCATGCTTCTGGCTTCAGCATGACCTAACTCCACCCATTGTGGACATCTGGGGAGTAAGTCAATGGATGGAAGATTTCACTCTCTCTCTTTCTCTCTCTCTCCCCCACTCCTCCTCTCTATATAACTCTGCTTTTCAAGTAAATAAAAAAAATCTTTTAAGAAAACTAACAACACTCTTCATCATTTATTATGTATCCTATTATAATAATTTAACAATCTTATTTATTTGAAAAAAATGAGATATGCTGCATAGAGAATGATCATGTGTAAAGTGATACACATGATGAAAACATATGCCTATTACTCTCTGATTCAAAATAGACATTAATAATCAATCTTAATTGTTTTCCCCCTATGAGTTCAGTCAATCTTTAGAAAATGTCCAACATACAGCTTTGTATAATCTTTATGGACTAACTTAAGTTTCTACAAAGCTTGTGATCTTTATATTCTTACTGTGTAACTAAAAAAACCACCAAATCAATAATTTCAACTCCAATAAGTAAAAGAAAGGAAATACAGAAGGGAATATATAACATGTTACAGGATAAAGTCAGGAATGGCTTTCTGATGAGTTAATATGTGAGTATCAAGGACAAGTCACATTCAGTGAAATGAAGACAATGCCGTTGAACAAAGCGGTGAGGGAGTAAAGGAAAATACAGGGGATAAAACCTGTATAGTCCATCATAGGACAGAGGACAAAAACCTTATAAGCCAAGTCAATGCATGAGTATGAGTTAAAATTGTGATTCCATAGAAATTTATTTGGATACAATATGGAGAATAAGTTGATTTAGAGTAGAATTTGAGCCAGTAATACTTCTTCACAAGATGCAATATATAGGTTGTATCACAAGATGCATGGAATATAGGTGAAAGGAATTATTATCTCAATTAAGATGATAGCCATGTCTAGAATGGGGAGAAATTAGAGGCTTGAGAAATACTAAGAGGCAAGGATAGAAAAGACCCTTTTACTGGCTATCTATAGGAGAAAAAGAAGGAGAGAAATTTATTTGGATACCCAAGTTTAGGAATCTAACAGAACCCCAGTGGAAAGAAGGGACCATCAAAGAAGGATGTACTGTTCTCTGAAGAAAGAAGAGAGCTTCCACTTTGCTTATGGCCTTGTCCAAATACTAATGGAGTTTGTGGTCACACAAGGTTCCCATAGCCTTGGCAGCTCATGGCAAGAGCCTCGGGTGATACATAAGAATGTTAATTGTTAAATTAACAGAAGTCACTGTGCACCTGCTCCCATGTAGAGCTCTGTCCTCAATGAGTTTACTATGAGAATGAACTCTAAAACTTGTTCTCAAACAGTACTTTTTACATTGTGTGTGATGAAATCTTTACTTAGTATACAGTTGGTCTTCTGCATATAAAGCTAATTAAAAATGAATCTTAAAGAAGAATGGGATGGGAGAGGGAGTGGAAGGTCGGACGAGAGCGGGGGAGGGAGGGTAGGTATGGGTGGAAAATCCACTATATTCTTAAAGTTGTACCTATGAAAATTGCATTCATTAAATAAAAGCTTTACAAAATAAAAAATTTAAAAAATCTTAACAGCAAGAGATAAAAATCAATGGGCAAAAGGAAAAATTGTTAAAAAAAAAGACAATAGGGTCAATTTTTGTGACTTTGAGGTAGCAGACATGCCTACTGGACAGCCATCTGAAGATGTCCAACAGTCATATAGGAAGAGGTAGAATCCAAATGTATAACTTAAGGATTCATCATTGCATAGACTAAAATCAAAGATTAAAATGCAATAAAATGATATAGGAAAAGGGTGTAGCAAAAGAGAAATAGTCTTATGAATGAGCATTAAAAATACAAAGTTTTCAGAAGAGACAATGGAAAAGCCTTAAATTTTTAGAATAAAACAAAAATATGGAATTATAGATGCTAATTATAGAAAGAGCTTACTGAAGGAGGTAAAGAAAAATAATATTTTATTATTTTTAAGGATATCAGTGGAAGATATTAACAAGATTATCTAGGTAAGTTTGTAGTGAAAATTCAGTAATATAGGGAAGCTCAAAAGTTTAAAAAAACAATTAAAATATAAGTTTATTTTTGTGGAAGAGATTTTCAAATCTATGTACCTTTTTTCATATACATTTTCCATGAACCTTTAAGACCCCTTATACACTGACAGGTAGAAATCTGGCAAAATGGAGAAAGAAACTAGCAGAACTGAAATAGCTTGAAAAATGAAGAGGGGCTGGTGCCGCGGCTCACTAGGCTAATCCTCCACCTTGCGGTGCTGGCACACTGGGTTCTAGTCCCGGTTGGGGTGCTGGATTCCGTCTCGGTTACCCCTCTACCAGGCCAGCTCTCAGATATGGCCCGGGAGTGCAGTGGAGGATGGCCCAAGTGCTTGGGCCCTGCACCCCATGGGAGACCAGGAGAAGCACCTGGCTCCTGCCTTCGGATCAGCGCAGTGCGCTGGCCATGGCAGCCATTGGAGGGTGAACCAACAGCAATGGAAAACCTTTCTCTCTGTCTCTCTCTCTGTCCACTCTGTCAAAAAAAAAAAAAAAATGAAAAGGGAGAAAAGCAGTCTTCAGAGTTACTCATTCAGCCAGGGATGATACAGTGCCATTAAATTAATGATTGTTGATAAATTCAAACCAAAACTAGAATCTTCTCAATGTAAGCACTATATTTGCAATCCAGCATCATATCATGTATAAGGATATCGTTATTCCAAGGTGCATTCAAATCACTGCCATTAGAAAGGTCCAGATTTTTATGCCACAGAAAAAAAAATTTTTTTTTGACAGGCAGAGTGGACAGTGAGAGAGAGAGAGAGACAGAGAGAAAGGTCCTCTTTTGCCGTTGGTTCACCCTCCGAGGCCGGCACGTTGCGGCCAGCGCACCATGCTGATCCGATGGCAGGAGCCAGGTCCCTCTCCTGGTCTACCATGGGGTGCAGGGCCCAAGCACTTGGGCCATCCTCCACTGCACTCCCGGGCCACAGCAGAGAGCTGGCCTGGAAGAGGGGCAACCAGGACAGAATCCGGCGCCCCTACTGGGACTAGAACCCAGTGTGCCGGTGCCCCAAGGCGGAGGATTAGCCTGTTGAGCCGCGGCGCCGGCCAGAAAAATGTTTTCATGGATATTCTCAAAAATTTGTTAGAGGTCCCTCTGAGGACAGCAGCAGCTCTCTGCAGCTAACTGCTATACCATTCATGAGTCTGCAATTTGCTACCACTATTGTGAGTGTAGAATTTGGAAAGATATGTCAATTATGTTTGGGTAATTTAAAATATAAAATGACATTAGGGGCCAGTGCTGTGACATAGTGGGTAAAGCCGTCGCCTGCAGTGCCGGCAACCCACATGGATGCCAATTCAAGTCCAGGTTGCTCTACTTTTGATCCAGCTCTCTGGTATGGCCTGGGAAAGGAGTGGAGGATGGCCCAAGTCCTTGGGCCCCTGCACCCAAGTGAGAGACCAGAAGCTCCTGCCTCCTGGCTCCTGGCTTCAGATCAGCCCAGCTCCCGCCTTTGGTGTCATTTGGGGAGTGAACTAGCAGATGGAAGACCTCTCTGTCTCTGCCTCTGCCTCTCTGTAAATCTGCCTTTCTAATAAATAAATAAATAAACAAATAAATAAATCTTTTTTAAAAAAATGAGATTATTTTTTCCTACAATCACTACTCCTCACTATTCTTTGAAGAAACACACTTCTCTTGTGGGTATGCATGAACATCTGGCTGACACGAACAGGCTTTGGAAACGCTGAAGAAATTTTGGTAACTACAAGGCAAGATCTGACGCACAATAATTATTTGTACTTCATACTTTCACCCAGGACAATATTTAATATTCTTTCTCAAACAGTACAAGCATTCACATTCAGGACATTCGACACTGAATTTCTGCCTTCTCACGAAAACTTTGGGTATGTGGCACCGTTGAGCTCCATATCTTCCCTGGAACATCAGGGGGCGCTCAGACAGGCTTCTGTAGAATGCATGATTTTGTTTGTCACTTTTCCTACTTCTCCCCCTACTCCTTCCACCTTGAGTTTCAGGGAGGCCTGCAGTTTGCTTATCTTTTCCACTAGTACTAAGAGAAAAGTGAAATATTTTTGGAAACATGTTTTTAGCATAAGCAAACAAGCTACTGCTAGTGCAAGAGAATAGTGTGCTTCACTAAGAAAAAGAAAAGGAAGGGGGGAAGAGAGAAATAAAGAGCCTATAAGTCTGATCTGTAGAAATGGAATCGATGTTTACTCTTCAGGCCAAAGGCAGATGTGTAAACTATGTAAGAAAAACCAACCTACATGACAAAGCAAACACCAAACAAAGACTGTAGATATGGAAGAACACACAGGATACACGAGAAATACCATGCATCGAGCTTAGCTAGTGTATTTCTCTGTGTCAAGCAGAAGCCAATGAAGAACTAGTACTTAAGAGACTCTAATAGATACATTTAATATGAAGAAATTATAAAGAACATAGAAGTATTTAAACACATTGGACATTGGACAATGTGAAGTAATGCTATAACTAGTACTGAAACAGTATTTTACACTTTATGTTCTGTGTGGGTGCAAACTGATGAAATCTTTACTTAATATATACTAAATTGATCTGTATATAAAGATAATTGAAAATGAATCTTGACGTGAATAGAATGGGAGAGGGAGCGGGAGATGGGAGGGGTGCCAATTGGGAGGGAAGTTATGGGGGAGGAAAGCCATTGTAATCCATAAACTGTGCTTTGGAAATTTATATTTACTAACTAAAAGTTAAAAAAAAAAAAGGAAGTATTTAAACACAAGCCAAAGGGGCACCAAGGTAACACAAAGATAACAACTACCAAATGTAGCTGCCACCTTTGGGGTTGGGAGAAAAACAGGGAAATGGGTATATTTGTTAAAATCTGAATGTCTGTTGAAGGAACCCTGCAGAGACAAAATGTACCCTTGAGGACACCTCTGTGAGGCTAAAACCAGACCTTTGCCCAAAGGAGCATTGGCTGGTGTGGAGTCCTTGAGTTGGCACCAGGCTAGACAACCTGGAAGGCACTGCTGGTTCTGGAATGCACGGCTGTACTGGGATGGAGAACTGTTGCCACGCTGATACCACGCGAACACAGAGAAAGCCTGAACTGACACACAAAAGGAACAGGAAGCAAATGGGAAGAGCAAATTCTTCCTCCTCTAGCTTTCCAGTTTTCCTCTAGTGCCCCCTATGCACAGAGTCTATAGTTGTTGGTTAAAACAAAATGTGGTACCCAGGGCTTCAGCCCTAATATTGTAAAATAATAAGGAGAAATGGGCTTGAAACTGAGAGTCAGTAGCCTATTAACTGCTACATCTAGGTGAACAGTTTTCCATGTAAGGAGACAAGAGTAGATAGAAGCCACCGACATGCCAAAGTCAAAGCTACATCTAAGCCATGCCATCTACCAGCCCATCATCTAATAATTGCAGCAGGCTACTTCTATAAATTCATGGGTAACTGGACTCCTAAAAGCAATGAAATCACAAGTCCCACTACTTTGGGAAAAAGAACCCTGATTCTTGGCATGGCTCATTGTCCCAGGTCAGAGATGAAACCCATTTGTTTGCTGATTGGTTTTATTAAGTTCTAAAGAAGGGGGAAAAAAAATGTCTCCAGTTGAAGGCACTGGACTATCTAAGGGCAATTGAATTTACTGTTTCTTGGAACACCAATTTTATGTCTTTAAAAAACCCTGAAGGGATACAACTCAGCTTATTGCCTTAAAAGCCCTATGTCTTGGTTTGCAGAATTCTCACAATACCAGTGAAGAACATTTTTGAGATGTATGGTGATATTTTCTTAGCATCTGTGAAGAGCGAATTTTGGTGAATTAAGGATAAAAAGGTATTTATTCCTTAAGAAACTATATTTCCATCTGTCAAGAAGTTGGAAAAACAGCTAGACACCTTGATGAAAACAAGATGATGAAAGGTTTGTACCTTCTGGACTTACACAGTGGACAACTTGCACAACTCTAAGTGAAGGCCTGTTTTCTCTCAATCACTAGTTTCACAGACTATTAAAAAGTTCTATATGGGAAAGCAGATTGTTGCTATTTATTTTTAATATTTACTTTGCTTTTGTTGTTGTATTTACCACGTGCAGGGGTGGGGAGCATCTTGCCCGTGGGCTATATAAGGCCTGCACAATCATTGGGATTGGCCCTGCCAAGGCAAATGCAGGTGAGACTAGATATTCAATAAATCTATAGCAGACCATTGTGTACACTGATAATTCCATTTGGCCCTGTAATGATGTTACAACTGTCCAAATAACTCTTGACAGAAAAAAAGGTTCCCCACCTCTGTTTGTGTTTTACAAACTCCCAAACAAGAATATAATTATATTCTTCAGTTTTCTCTGTCCACAGAGGAAAAGAAAAACAATAAACTATTTTCTTCTATGTTCTACTACAGAGAAAACTTACTGTAAAACAGATCTAAAGAAATAACACTCCTCTTCTCACCCTCCCCCCTTATTTAGTTACCATTCTTTATTTTTATTTTTATTTTTTTTGGCAGGCAGAGTTAGTGAGAGACAGACAGAAAGGTCTTCCTTTTCTGTTGGTTCACCCCCCACACGGTCGCTACTGCCAGGTGCTTCCTCCTGGTCTCCCATGGGGTGCAGGGCCCAAGCACTTGGGCCATCCTCCACTGCCCTCCCGGGCCACAGCAGAGAGCTGGACTGGGAGAGGGGCAACCAGGACAGAATCTGGCACCCCGACCAGGACTAGAACTCAGGGTGCTGGCACCGCAGGCGGAGGATTAGCCAAGTGAGCTGCGGCGCCGGCCTAGTTGCCATTCTTGACCACAGCTTTGTTGCAAGGGAAAGCCCTACTCCTCTGCTAATGATGGCGTGTGAGTGTCTGCTGGAGTGGAGGTGGAAGAGCTACTCCTCCTGTCTTGATTCCCTGACTAGAGCTTTACCTGCTCTCCCCTGATGCTCACAAACATGCACAAACGCACATGCATGTGTAAAAATGAACTGTACTTTCACCAATTCTCTCATTCTCTGCTCCTTCTGAAAAAGGAATTGCTAATCTGAGGAGAGATCATGGGAAATTATGACATCAATTGGCTTCTCTCAATCGGAAGGCAGAGGCACTGTGCGGAAATACAGGGAGCGGGGAAGCCATCCCTTTAGAATTCTCTCCAGAGGATTATGAAATACATTTTATAAATTACAAGTGGCATAGGTTTCTGGTTAAGATGTTATCACACTGATTACTGGAGGTGTAACAAAAATAGCTAGGCAAGTGCTTACCAGCTGTACTGGAGAAAAGTTGCAAAATTTGAATGTTGAATGAGAGGACACTGAATTTTGTATATAATCTGTCATTTGTATATCAAATCCATGAAATTTTCCACTCTACTGTTCCAAAGAAACATTTATTGGCACCAAGATGGCACAGACTAAAGATGATGAGTTTGGACTCACAGTCTTAGACTGAGCCCCAGTTTGTTGCATATTTTCTCTGATACCTTGAAAACATGGCTTAGTTTTGCTGAGTCTCCCACTCTTTGCCTGTGAGTGGAAATAAAAACACTATAATTACATAAAGATAGTCGAGAATTTAATAAAGGTCTATAGCATAGTGTGCCATATTGTAGTCATTCAATGAATATAACCTGTTATTATTATCAGGGAACACAATTGAATAAAAAAGGTATGATAAACAATTTCTCCTTCAGAAAACTACCAAACAGTACAGAGGATGTGAGAAGGGCGAAAGGATACCGATCATCCCCTTGCCTGGAATAGAGGATAGGGAACAGATGTCACCTCGGATCAATCTGTTTGTAATAACAATCTATGTTCTTACTCTGGAACTCTGACTCAGGTTCCTTTTTCGGTACATCTATAATACACCTGTTACACACATAACTGAGGGGAAATTGTGATGTGTAAGAAACATTGGCTAAGTATAACATCACAGACACTAGAGATAATAATGACCAACTGTGACAAACATGATCAAAGGCCAAGTGAGATGCCAATGTTGCATGTGTACTGGTAAAAGAAAAATGGAGATCAGTCACAGACTTGATGAGAGCAGTTTTCTAAGTCACCAAACAGGAATTATGAAACCTGGGTTTAAGTACATATCACTTGTTTTGTTACTCAGTCCTTCAACAAAATACTTATTGAGGCTGTCATAGTCAGTGGCCTAGGTTCTGGAGACCAGTAAGTGAACAAAGCTGGCTTGAGCCATCACATGATGTAACCTGATTCACAATGGGAATGGTGGTAATGGGGAGACCACACACAGGCATATTTTCTATCCCTACTCATCTTCAGCAGAAGTGGGAATCATGCTTCACAATGTATTTTTGCAACTCTTTTCAACTAGTGAGCTCTCCTACCCTGCTCATTTAATCTAGTTTTGTCTATTTTACTTGATTTGGTCAAGAGGATATTAGAAAAAATGTTCCTTAGTCTCACACACGGGCATGCAATGGACTTTGCCATCTCTTGCTGCTGCTGGGACCCCTGAAAAATATATTTACAGAAGTCAGAATAGCATTTATTTCTTTGGGCAGGAGTGCACTAACTTGGAAATGGCAGAAAGCAGCTTTCTAGAAAGCAGTATATCTTTATCTGGGTGGTAGTTACACAATTGTGTGCTATATAAAAATTCATTGAGCCCCAAAATTAAGTATTTACAATCATGTAAAGTATTTCTCTCCTTACAAATTCAAGCCTACATGTACATGCACATACAAATATCAGAAGGGAAATAGTCCCTGAGGTTTAACAAAGATTGGGTGAATGTAGTATCACAGAAGCTAGACATAACAACCAACTATGCTGAATGTAGTCAAATACTGAGTAAGGTAAAAATGTTAAGTTTGTACTGAATCAAGCAACACAGAGGTTATTGGTGTACTTGATGAGAGTACTCTTTACGGAAATACTTGGGAAGCAATCTCATTTTGGAGTAGATCTAACAGTTAAACAGGTGGTAATAAATTTTAGATGGTATCATGTTTAAATAACACTTTTGAAGACTTTGTTAAGAATAATAGAGGAATGGATTGGTGATGACAGCACAAAGGAGAACATATTATTTCATATTGATAAGAAAAATCTCAGAAGCAAGATAAATTCAGATAGCAGAAGAGATGAAGAATAAGAGAATGAGAGACATATATAAAAACCTTAAATAAATTGGGTATAGAGGGAACATTCCTTAGCACAATCACGGCAATATACGACAAAACCACAACCGGCAAACTATTCAATGAAGAAAAGGTGGAAGCATTTCCACTGAGATCCAGAACCAGACAAGGATGCCCATCCTCAACACTGCTTTAAATATCGTCCTAGAAGTTTTTTTTTTTTTTTAAGTTTTTTAACTTTTATTTTTTAAACAACGGGCTAGAAATAAACAGTATTAAAAGATTGTTTATACAATACATGTATATACATTTAGCGGTGTTTTCAGACAAAAATACTGAAACAAATACTAGTTTAAAAACAAAACTATACATTAGACTTCATACCATAACAATAGCTTAAATTTATAATTTCTTCAAAGGGAGAAGAGATTCACATGTCCAGCAACAAAATAAACTAGCAGTCTTTTTTCTAATTAACCTACTTCTTGAGGCTGAAATTTTCGTCCTAGAAGTTTTAGCCAGAGCAACTAGGCAAGAAGACAAAATCAAAGAGATACAAATTAGAAAGGAGAAAGTAAAATTATCCCTGTATTCAGATGACATGATTCTATATATAGGGGCACCAAAAGACTCCACAAAGAGAGTGTTGGCACTCATAAGAGTATTTGATAAAGTTGTAGGGTATAAAATTAACACACAAAAATCAACAGCCTTTGTATACGCAGACAATGCCATGGCTGACAAAGAACTTGTAAGATCAGTCCAATTCATAATAGTTACAAAAAAATTTAAATACCTTGATTTAACCAATGGGGTGAAAGATCTCTATAATGAATATTACAGAACATTAAAGAAGTAGAAGACACAAAAAATGGAAAAATCTTCCATGTTCAAGGATCGGAAGAACTAATATCATCAAAAGTTCCATACTACCCATAACAATTTACAGATTCAAGGCAATCCCAACCAAAATAACAATGACATTTTTCTTCTCAGATCTAAAAATAAACAACCATAAAATTCATATGGAAACACAAGAGACCCCATATGGCCAAAGACATCTTATACAATGAAAACAAAGCCAAAGGCATCACAATTTCAGATTTCAAGATATACTACAGAGAAGTTAGAATCAAAAAAGCCTGATATTGGCACAAAAATAGACATGTAGACCAATGGAACAGAATAGAAATCTCAAAAATCAATCCACCCATCTATAATCAACTAATCTTTGACAAAAGAGCTAAAATCAATTCCTGGAGAAAGGACCATTTCTTCAACAAATGGGACTGGGAAAATGGTATCCCCACATGCACAGGTATAAAGCAAAACTCTACCTTACACTTTATAAAAAATCAACTCAAAATTTATCAAGGATATAAGTCTATGATCTGATTATATCAAATTACTAGATGAGAACACTGGGGAAACTCTGAAAGACATTAACATAGGCAAAGACTTCTTGGAAAAGACCCCAGAAGCACTGGCAAACAAAGCAAAAACAGACTAATGGGATTAAGTCATGCTAAGAATCTTCTGCATTACAAAGGAAACTCTTAGCAAAGTGAAGAGACAACTGACAGAATGAGAAAAATATTTGCAAACCATGAAACTTATAAAGGATTAATATCCAGAATCTATACAGAGCTCAAGAAACTCAACAGCAACAAAACAATCATTAAGAAACATATAAATGACTTGGAAAAGGCATTTTTCAATAGAGGAAATTCAAAGGACAACAGACACATGAAAAAATGTTCAGGATTGCTAGCCATCAGGGAAATGCAAATCAAAACCACAATGAAGTTTCTCCTCATCCCGGGTAGAATGGCTGTCATACAGAAATCAACAAATAATAAATGCTGGTGAGGATGTGGGAAAAAGGTACCATAGTCCACTGTTGCTGGGAATGTTAACTAGATAGCCATTGTAGAAGACTGTATGGAGATTCTTCAGAAATTTGAGAATAGATCTGCCATATAATCCAGCCATCCCACTCCTGGGGATTTACCCAAAGGAAATGAAATCAGTATATGAAAGAGTTATCTGTACCCCATGTTCATTGCTGCCCCATTCACAATAGCAAAGATATGGAATCAACCCAGATGTCTTTCAACTGATGACTGGATAACTAAAGTTATCCTGAAATATTACCAAACTATAAAAAAGAATGAAATGCTGTCTTTCACAACAAAAATGGATGCCACTGGAAACCATTATACTTAGTGAAATAAGTCAGTCCCAAAAGACTAATAAAATATGTTTTCCTGACCTGTAGTGGGTAATACAGTACAAAAATATAATATATGTGAACAAAATTGACATTTTGAGATTTGACTGTTGTATCAGCCTTGTTCCTGCTGTTGAGGAACAGAGATTTTCTCTTACTACTGTTTGTTGAATTCTTTACTTAATGAAGGGTTAATCTTATGATTATAAAGTAAACTGAAAGTATGTCTTTGTAATAATTAAATGAAAGAATAAGGAAGGAGGAGGGTGGGTTGCAGTGTGGGTGGGAGGAAGGATAGAGTGGGAAGTATCATTTTGCTCCTATATCTGTGTATATGAAGCACATGACATTTTTTCACCTTATATAAGTTAGAAAAATTGAAAAAAAACAAAAATAAATTGTTGTTATAGTATTAATAAGTTTCTCCATCAGCAGAGGTTTAATGCATGTCAGGTGTTATAATTTTATTAGTCCTGATCTAGTCTTTAGTGGCTGGGGGAATTGGGCCCAATGAACCTTTTAGTAACCCTTACTATGAAAGAGCCATTGTGACCTAATTCTATGACAGGGTGACAAACTCTAGTGTGTTATTTCATCTTGATTACTTCTTTTCTGACAGTCTTGGTTTTCTCATAAAGACAACAGGAAATCATTGACAGAAATAGGATAAAGAGCCCTTCCCCCAACTAGAAATTTAAGATTTGTCTGTAGAGTGGTCTTGTCTTGAAAATTCCCCAAATGATCCTTGAAGATGTTCAAGTTTTAATCTCAGTCTTTCATTCCTACAAAACAACTACTTTTCCTCCTTCCACTGTAAAATTGTCTTGTCATCTGTGACATGTAGAGAATTAATCTGTTAAAGGCTTCTCTTGATCTTGCAGCACGCCTCAGTCAAGGCATTCCTCAAGTGCAGAGAAAGAAAGGAGAGCATGGGTTTTACGTTTTGGATTTCAAGGAGAAATTGGATGAGGGACAAGGGAAGGGTACTGGCTTCAAAGCCAGTATCTTTTCACTCTATACTGCTTTCTCTGAGCTACAACAGAGAATAGATATGAAGAGATAATAGATCACTTAACTTACCTACTCCCCATGATAATAGATCACTTAACCTACCTACTCCCCATTATTTTACAAATGAAGAAAAACAGTGATGAGGTGATTGCCTAGGCTCAGTTACATTACTGTCTACCTCTTCCATGCTTTGCTCTTTATTCAATGGAACTTTTGTTTCAGGTAGACTCAGCTGTGATAAAGTCTATGTAGCTTCAATCTGTGATCCCCAAACGTGGATGATTATCTGAATCACCTCTAAATCAAAACCAACTAACCAAACAAAAAAAACCTATTTATTGCCAGTACATGGTCCATATCTCATGATATCAGAATATGTTCTAGGGTGTCTATCCCAGAATCTGTAATTGGATGGGGGAAAATGCATGTCACGGCAAAGGAACAGCTATTATAGAAGTCTGATCTGTGGAAGGATTTCCTCATGACTGACCCTTGAATGATGTCCAAATCTTTGGATTTTGTAAAGTTCTCTCAGTGGCAAGAATGCTTGCTTGCCTGAGGCACTGATTACCTGATTTCCTTCTAGGACTCTAGAGTTTTCACTGGTCATTGTGTCTGTTCCCAGCCCCTGATAAAATCCTGGTCTCTGAGTTTCAGATGGACTTCCATGGACATAAGTGCATACATATTTCAGGGCTAGGGGGAGAACCTCATACTAGTGGTCCCTGTAGGGAAAACACAAAGTCTATACACAAGTGTGGGCATTGTAGTAGCGCCATTGAGCTACTTGGGATAGCTTGGGATAACTGTGAGCCATATTGGAATGCCTGGTTTCTAGTCTGGTTTCTGATTATGATCTAACTTCCCACTAACGCACACCCTGAGAGACAGTAGGTGATGTCTTGAGTCCTCCCATCAATGTGTGATATGTACATTGACTATCTGGCCGCTGGTTTGGGCCTGACCCAAGCACTGGTTTTTGTGGGAATTTGAGAGAGTAAACCAGCAGATAGAAGTTCTCTTTAACTGTCTGTGGCTCTTCCCTTCAACAA
This sequence comes from Sylvilagus floridanus, assembly GCA_949820135.1. Lineage (NCBI taxonomy): Eukaryota > Metazoa > Chordata > Mammalia > Lagomorpha > Leporidae > Sylvilagus > Sylvilagus floridanus. The sequence continues at coordinate 59,341,095 of OX463235.1, forward strand.
ACAAGCAAAGAGTAACACCAAAAAGAAGCCCATACATGAACTGAGATACTAGATACGGATTTTTTTCTCTTATTGATCTGCTTACTTACTGAATTAATCTCAGTCAGCAGTAAAATTGTATGTTGAGTCTCTTGAGTCTTTCTAGAAAGGCATTGAGTTTACCACTGATCTGAATACTACTGAAACATATTATGGCAGAGTTAGGGACACAAATGGAGACAAAATTGTTGACACAGAAGTACAAAAATGTCTTCCGCTGTATCCCTTGAACAGGCAGGTTTAGAAAGTTCTGGAGAAGACTGTGCATTTGAGGGTCATAGGGAAATGCCATTTGTTTCAAACTTGTCTTTGTTATATAAAAATATTTAATGGTATGACGTTTATATTCTGAGAAATCAAGGGGATATTCTGCACTTACACATCTGATTGGCATCTTAAATTTAGTAGTTTCAAAACTGAAATTTTGGTTGTCACCCCAAATCATCTCTGATCTTTTGTGAGTGAAAGGTAATTTCATTTTTCCATTATAAATTCCTTAATTTTTGAAAATTACTCCTAATTCTCATATGTATATCATGATTGTTGCGGAGACTAACTTTCAAATGTGCTTAGCTCACAATGCAACCTCTACCTCTGTTACTCTGGGTTGTGGGGCTGCTCTCACCCTGTGCACTGAGTTACTGCCACACTGATCTTGTCCACTCCACAGTCAGTCTATTTGCCTCTCAGCAACCCATCAAGCTCTAGGTCACACTGGATCACACCTCTCCTCAGAGCTGCCAATGGTTTCTTACTGCAGTTAGGGTAAAGTCCAAAGCCCTAGCCATGGACTATACCCTCCCTTATAATCTAACACCAATTATTTCTTTAACCTCACCCCATCCCCAGCAAGCACTCCCCTCTAACCACCCTGACCTTTGGGTTTTTCTCAAGCCCATCAAGGATCCCATCACTCCAGTGTATTTAGAAACTGCTGTACCCTTTGCCAAGACAACTTTCCTTCCAAATACTGGTTGGCCTACTTCATGGTCTCATTTTCTTCCATTTTCAGCTTCAATCTTCCTGAGCAACCTAAACAAAATAATCCCCTATTGTCTTTCTTTCATTTGTTGCTTAAGTTTTCATCCAAGCACTTTAGGAAGCATGCACTAGCACATGTATTTTTTTTATGTGATCTTTGACTTCCTCCTATTGAAATACAGTGTTTAAGATGACACTTTGGTCCTGTTCCCTGCTCTACCCACAGTGTCTTGGATAGTGCCCAACATAGTTAGTGAGAGACATGCTGAGCGATTGCATGGATGGCTAATGGATGGTTAAAGCAGTAACTGAGCTGAAATGTGGATGGTAAGAGCATGCTGAGACACACACGAGTAAGAAACAGTATTCAAGAGGAGACATGGGGCCAGCACTGTGGTACAGCAGGTTAAGCTACTGCCTGTGATGCCAGAATCCCACATGAGCACGGCTTTGAGTCCTCGCTGCTCTTCTTCCAGCTCCCTGCTAATGCTCCTGTGAAGACAGTGGAGGAAGACAGTGGAGCGCTTGGGCCCCTGCCATTCAAGTTGGAGACCCAGATGGAATTCCAGGTTCCTTGCTTCAGCATGGAACTTTCCTGGCAGTTGGGGCCATTTGGAGAGCAGTGAATGGACTCTCTCCCTCTCTTTCTCCCCCCTCCTCTGCCTTTCAATACATTAATCAATTAATCAATTAATTAAAAAATAGAAATATACGTAAGGCTGATTAAGTCACAAAGGGAAATGCACGTAAAGGACTGACAAGTTTTCTAGTGACTGCAGAGAAAGGCAACTCTCTTTAGTCTTTCTTCTTCCCTCTCTTACTTCTTGGAGTCAGAAAAATTTCCCCTTTCCCCCATTTCAAGATGGTGAGTAGAATTAGTGGATGGATAGGACATGGAAACAGCTTTTCCCAGTTTATTCTTGCAAAGGGGTCTTTGACTATGAATTCTTTTTTGCTAGGACTGATTTCAATCATGGAGCTGGATCACAAAACTACTCTGCTGGGGTCTGCAGAGCTACTTTAGTTAACAAGGGACTAGCCTTTGACATGCCAGAGCAAAACGTTCCACGAAAATGTGTTTCTCTGTCTTCCTCTCCCTCTTCCCTCTCACTTCCCTCCCTCCTTCTTCCCCTTCCTCTCTCCCTTCTTTCCTTCCTCCCTCCCTCCCTCCCTTCCTTTCTTCCTTCCTCTCTCTGTTTTCTTTGTTTTTAAAATAGGACTCTGAATTCCAAATAATTTAAGACTACAGAAATATTTGCAAGTGATTTTAAAAAGAGAGAAAGAAAAATTTGGACCTAGGACCCACAAAGTCCTCAAAGTTTGAAAATTAGTTTGGAGGGGGAGAAGTGCCATACATTTTAAAAGCATAGTCACACTAAATAGCTCTCTCCCTCTCCCTCTCCCTATCCTCAAGGGAATACTAGGACAAGTAGCATTTCTATTACAGATAAAAATACATGTTTTAAGCATGCTCTGGAGAAATTTGCCAGCTGGCCTATTATGGCTAGAAGGGAGCTGCCATGAAAGATGAAATTCTACTCAAGTTTTTGAGTATTTGCATATTTTGCAAGAAAGACATATGTATAATTATGGAAAGGGGATTTGGGGCTAATCTAGTGGGAACAGGCATAAAAATAGATAGATCTGATATCACTTTTTCCCACTGTAGATATGACAGAATGTAAACTGGGTTAGAAATCTTCTATTCAGATGCAGCTATGTTCCAGGATTCTGAGCTGAGGGTAGGTTTCCTCTGGGACATCTTGGAGGAAACACAATGACCAACAACAAAATTCATTTGTTGAGGAACTCCCACATCTACAAGTATCACAGGTCAATCAAGTCAATGTGTGTTCTGGATTCAGAAGACTTGAGGGTGAGGCTCAGTTCTCTCTTTTTAGCAGATCTTTATCTTTGGATAACCCACTTAACTCCTCCCTCCTTTTGTTTTGTCACAAATTTAATTATTGCAACTATAAATTCAGATAATCCCTGGAGAACATGTCATATAATGAGGAACCAACAACTGGACACAATCATTATTAACTATCTGGGGCACTAATTCAGTGCTACATCAATCACTAATATACATTATTCTCATTTTTAATTTTAATGCATTAATCAACATATACTTAACAAATTCTTAATATGTACAAGGAACAAACCTGTAAATTGCAGGCAACAAAAAGTTAAAATAATCCCTCCCTCAATGAAGAAGCAGGCAACATTAGCAGGACAGGAAGGCATGAATACATGTTAATGAAGTCAAAATCCTATTTATGATTAATCACCAAGAAGACTATGAATATGATAGGTGTTTCAAATTCAAAGGAGAAACTGGTATAAGTTATAGAGTAGACATTTAAAAGGGAACATTCTAAGGTAGATCTTATAGGATGAATCTACCTTTCTGTATCTGTCTCTCTGTTTCTCTTTCTGCCTTTAAAATAAGTAATAAAAAAATAAAATAGTTCTGGGGCAGGTGTTGTGACATAGCAGGTTAAGCAGCCACTTGGGATACCCACATCACATATTGGAGTACCTGGCTGAAGTCATGGCTACTGACCCAGTTTCCTGCTAATGTGTCGGGAGGCAGCAGACGGTGACTCAAGTACTTGAGTCTCTGCCACCTACCTGGGCCAGTGGGAAGGAGTGTCTGGCTCCTGGCTTTGAAATGGCCCATCCTTGGCTGTTGTGGGCATCTGGGGAATGAACCAGCAGATGAAAGCTTTCTTTCTCTCTCTGTCTCTCCATTTCTGTTACTCTTTCAAATAAATTAGTTAACTAAAAAAATAAAGACCTTATATGATAACTTCATGCTTGGATTAAAAGGTAGGAAAGGACATTGTAAAACTACAAGTCAACTGAGCAGACCATGGCATTTGGGAAGGCAGAGGTGGTTAACAGCTGTTGGTACACTCTTTTGGCTGCAATGTGTTCCTCTTGTAGAGATGCATTAAAAAAAAGGACAACTAAGTTAATCCTGTGGGAAATGGTGGAGTTTGGGCCTGGAGTCAATTTTGAGCAAGCGCAAAAATTTTTTTCTGATACAGGAAAAGTCTACTTAAGATTGCAGAGAAATTCTCAACACCAAAATCGTCATACATCAATCTTGAACTAGGTGGGACATGCATGGACAACTTTGGACACTTTTTGAAGTTCAGATTCTGTAACCTGAATGTACAAGACCTTCCACTGTGGGAATAATAGGCTACTAAAGGTGATTCAAGGGTCTTCCTCCTCATTCGTCACCAAATACTCATCAGCATGTCTGTATCTCTATTTAGTGTGGCATATACTGAGTATGTGGTGTGGGTAGGACAGAAAAGCTGCGGCATTCCCTTTCCAGCATCGCTCTCACTTACATTGCTATGATGATTCCAACAAGCTGAGTTTGTGAAAGTCTTATAAATTGTCAGACAGTGTCAATGCAAGATTGAAGAATATAGTATAATATGATATTTTCAACTCACAGTTGTGTGAACAAAACAGGAGACAGAGGTAGACGTCCACCTACAGTGCTTCTTCTGTAGTCCAGCTGTTCATGCATGACCATCTCTATTTCAAACAAATGAAAAACAAAGGTTTTTAGAAAAATACAAAGAAAATGTTCTTCCACTGATAGGGGGTTAAGAGGAATTGGTGGATGGAAGAATGTTTTCTTCTACCAGTAACGCTGTCCTGATTGGGGTTATGAGCTAGACAAATCCCTGCTCTTCCTAATATTATGAGGAGGGAGAAACAGTGGCGCTTCCTCACCATTCTCCAGACTTCCGTTCTCGGGAGACTAGACACAGCAGTGTCTTGCTGTGAGGGGTGAACTGGACAGCAGGAGCACTTGGGACGCATCACAGACTTCACTGGACCCTGAGGAGCTTGCTAATTTTTAATATTTGGCTGCCCCAGCGGCTTGCTCAGTGCTACGGTTCAGACACCTGCTAGCTTGCTAACACATAGGCTTGTCCCTGAGGTCCAGATTCCATAATTTATTCCATCTTTATGATGATTTATTTTTATTATGATTCCATCTTTATGATGGCAAGAGTTATGTCTTTCCATAAGAAAAATGCAGCATAAAAAAGGTAAATAGGCTATGCTTGTGCTTAACACAGATTCTGCAATCAGGCATACAAGGATGTAAAATCCAGCTTTGCTATTGGGGACTTTTATATTTCTCAGCAAACAGTATATTTTCTCTGAGGCTCAGTTTTATCCTGTGTAAAGGAGATTAAATTGCTAGTCTTTCTGGTCTGTTACAAATAAGTATTATTAAATGAGATAATATATACAATGAGGTGACTTTTGTGATGGAGACATACTACGTGCTCAAATACAGACGATTACTTCGAGTGGGCCGTGCTGTGGTGCAGCAGGCTCAGCTACTGCATGGTGCTGGCATTCCCTATCAGAACACATCAAGGTTCTGCTGCTCTACTTCCAGTCCAGCTCCGTGCTGATGTCCTGGAAAAACAGCAGCAGATGGCTCAAATGCCTGGGCCCCTGTCACCCATGTGAGAGACTGGACTGGAGTTCCTGACTTCTGACTTCCGTCTGGCTCAGGTCTGGCTGCTGTGGCCATTTGGGGAGTGAATGAGGGGTGGAAGGTCTCTTCTCTTCTCTCTCTCTTTGTCTTTCAAATAAATAAACAAATCTCTAAAAGCTGTTACTTTGATGTGTTTTCCTCTCTTGGAACATCGACACAAACATAAAATATGCATTATGCCTTTGCCAGCTTGTGTCGAAGTGAAGGCCTTTATTTACTGCTGATACTGGGCAAGGCAGTTTGCTAGGAGCAGTTGGGAACACAATGACGTTTACTTAGCAGCCCTTGTCTTTACAACCTTCCAAATCAGTGAAACATGGACAGAAAAAATGAGCTGCAAAAGGTGGTGCACCCATGGGACCTAAAGAGCAGTCCAGATGAAAACTGGAGCAGGAACAGAGATCCTGGAGCAGAACGACCTGCGGGAAGCATTTCACCTAAAAGGCATATTTTTTGTTTCATACATTGTTCTGCCAGATAATTACTAATGTTAGTGAATGCCAATGCTGTGTGAGTTGGGTAAATAGAAATACATGGAGATGAGAAACTGAAATTCATTTCCTTGCATATTTAGGAGAGTAAGAAGAAACAGTCCCACTTGATTTTTCCTTAATAAGGATGTAACTGTACTTGCTGATAATTTTCACACGACTCATCTGCTCTCATGGCTCTGGTACACAATTGCTCACTAGATATGCTAATAATTTCTGAAATTCAACACATTCTTACACATGTTGAAAGTATTATTATCTTTTCTTAAAAATGAGGGTTACGTATGGCTCCTCAGTTCAGCTTGGTCATCGTTAGCAGGTAGGAGAGGCTATGCATCATGGCTGCGTCGTTGCCCATTCTTCCTGTGTATGCAGGAATACCAGTGGGTCCACTAACCCAGAGTCATATCTGGTGCTAGTTATGTAGGCTCCTACACTCTGTAGACGGGGGGCTCCCTGTTTACTGCTTTCTATAAAACGTACAAGGCCCTCGGCCCCAGGTGCTTCAGCTGCGGTGCAACTCAGCGCGTGGCTGCCACCAAGGCCTATCATATCACGTGTGGGCTTTGGGGATAGAGGACTGGTTATGATTACAGTCCATCTGTTTGCTGCACAGTGATTAACACTCTTATTCTGATCCATCTGTTTGTCTACTGTTTGAACCTATGGAGTTTTTGCAAGCCAACCTGCTGCCTGGCTTACTCCTGATTCACAGAGTACTGCTAGTCCCTGCTTTATCAGTTTGGGTTTTTCATTTCTTTTTCAAAACCCCTCCAACAAATATTCCAATTCTTACACCTCAAAAAGTACAAAGTACTCCTAATTCCTTCCTTTTCCTGTATTCTGCAACCATTTTGCCACAAGATAAAAAAAGGAAAAAAAAATCAAGACTCTGCCACTTCAGAGTTTTGTCCTAAATTTTTCCCTTATATTTCTCAAATTTATTCCCATTAGATGAGGGGTTATTTATTACAGGGAGGTTTTATAATTTATGATTCTCTGTCCAGGTTTGAAATAAGAGAGCCTAGATTGGAATCCCGGCAATAGCACTTGAAATCTTCATGAACTTGAATACTTTCCACATATCTTAGTGCCTTCTTCTCCTCTTATATAAAATGGAGTTAATGATAAGCGTATTGTAGAGTTAAAACATGTAAGTTCATTTAGCAATGCCCAGAAAAATTAGGGGCCCAGAAATATTAACATTTTCATGAGCACCAGATTATGTTATTCCAAATATCATATTATTTTCAGAACCATATCCCTCTCTACTGACTTGGTCACAGAGTCAAAGGCAAAATCTCAGTCTCGGGCCTCTTAAATAGTTATGCATTCTATTTCTCTCCTTGAGTACTTCCTATTTCATGCAATATGAGACATAATGAACATGGCTTTTTCTTTAAATGTAACAAGTCTGTTCATTTCCCCTTCTTTGAAGACCTCCCTGGTGTTCTCTGCTTTTTCCCTTCAATTTTCTGTGTTTATCTCTCTTTTTGTCCTTAAGTTTCCATGATGGATGTCTCAGCGCAATGAATGGGATGTTAAAGAGTCAATGAATATTTAATCTGTGGATGAAGAGAGGAAAGACAGGAGAAAGGAAAGGAGTTAGGAAGGAAGGTGGGTGGGTGGGTAGGTAGGGAGTATAGAACAAAGAAAGGAAGAAGAGACCAAGGATGGGAAGGAAGAAGGGGGAAGGGAGAAGACAGGAAAGGAGAAGGGAGGATGGAAGGAAGGAGGAAGTGCGTAAAGAGATAAATGATGCATTAGATGCATCAGTTTCAACACACTGTGCACTGAGAAATAATTATTTCTTAAAGATGATACCTTGACTGACAATTTTACGAGAACTATTGTCCTCATGAAAATTCAGTTTTCTACATACACTCACAAGTTATTGTCTATTTTATAAGGAATAAAAATACTGTATAGTGCTTTTTTTCTATACCTATACTTCCATACTCATACTTGTCTGTTTGCTAGGGAGCAGAAACCAAAATTGAATATTCTTGAGATTTGAATAAATAAATTTATATGTAAGTTTATAAAAAAATTTATATGTAAGAAAAACATGCCCTCCTTTGCCCAGCAAAGTCCCAGTTGATGCCTGTTATTTTGGTTTAATTAATAACTTTCTCTTTCACACTAATATCTCATTTGGATGAGAAATTATATTATATCATAGTAGTTATAAGGGAGTTTTACGATTGAGTTTACATAGGAATCAATATTATTTACATGGTGTAGGGTATGTAGAGGATCCATCAGAAACATTTATTAAGTGTCCTCTATTACTCAGTATTACATGTTCCTTTGAATGATGTCCTGACAGGGAGATTCTCTGACTCATGTATCTTGTCTTCACATTTTCATTTTCAACTAAGGCCATTTTGCCCAACCTGCAGGTGTAGAGTCAAAGGATCTCAGGTAAGTGTTCAAAACAATTCTTTATGTCTGATTCTTGTTTTTTAATTTCTTTTAAAGAGATTTATTTATGTATTTGAAAGTCAAATAAGAGAGGAAGAAAAAGTAAGAGAGAGATAGGAAGGGAGGGCGAGGGAGGGAGAGAGAGAAAGAGAGAAAGATAGAGAGGGAGAGAGAGGGAGAGGGTGGGGAGAGAGAGCGAGCGAGCACTCCCATCTGCTAATTCACTTGCCAAATGGCCATAACAGCTGGGGCTGGGCCAGGAGTCAGGAAGCCAGGAGTCAGGAGCTTCCTCTGGGTCTCCCGTGTGGGTGGCAGGACCATCTTCTGCTTTTCCCAAGCACATTAGCAGGGAGCTAGATTGGAAGTGGAGCAGCTGGTCTCAATCAGTACCCATATGGGATGCAGGTATTGCAGACAGCAGCTTTATGTGCTATTCCACAAAGCTGGCCCCAGTCTGATTCTTATAAACTCAGCTTGGACTTTAAAGGAAAATGGAACTTATTGCCTACCATACATAGAAAGTTCAATGCTACCTTATTTGACGAACAGCTGGATGTGGATATTTAAAAAAAATCACCATCAGGAAGCTGTCTGAACCAGTTTTGCTTACTACTGTGCTGACTTAATTAAGTTTCTCTTCTTGGAGACCATAAGATCAGGATGATCTTCTTGTAGCTACACACACATATTAGAGACACTTATTAACTCTGGTGAATCTCAAGTTTCACTTTAGTTAGGACATACATAGGTTTTGAGGTTGTATCTAACTAGGACCCTTAGATATTGAATAGGTGATTATCTAGGCCTATGTGTCGTTTCTAGATACGTAGAGAATTAGAGGTAACCAACCCAAATCACACAGACTGCCAGTGGCAATTATTTTCCACGAATAGTGAGGACTCTCAGCAAAACAAACAAAAAACATAGGGAATAGCAAAACAAGAATAATGTCAGCTCGGTTCATCTTGGTCAACCAACTGCAGACTAGTTGTTGTCCATCATTTATTTTCCTCATAAAAATGACTTTCTCTTAATCTATAGCCCAACTGAGGTCTTCTTGGTAGTTGTGATGGGGCAGTGTCTCCACAGGTGTTTGTACTTCTCTGGACGGTATGACTCTCCCTCAAGGAGTGATATAGGATACCAGTCTTTTTTTTTATCTTCAGACTTGGCATATCAAAGTGTTCTCCAGCCAAAGATAAGGGAAGTGCATAGAGGACTGAAGTATACATGGGTTTGATGGAACAGGATTGGGTGTGTATATATGACTTCCACCTACATTTCTTTGCTCAGGACTCAGGGATATGGTTAAACATAATTGCCAGGGAGCCTAGAAATGTAGTTTGTCCATGAGCACAGTAGGAGCTTTAACTTGATTCACTGAAGCTCTTAAGTGACTTCTCTTTATTTATTGGGGGGGGGGGGCTATGTTCATTTATAAGAAATAAATTCCATGCCCTACTCTCTGTGCATATTCCCAATCTTTATAATGGTCCCAATAAATCAAGACAGGACATCTTCTAGTTTAGAAAGATTCCTAAGCCTCTACTTTAATAAGAATTAATTCTCAGACCACATTGTGCAAACTTTGTGCCTGAATTCCCAACCAATCCTTGTCCTACTTTTCATTAGAAGTGAAAGTCTATTTTGACAGCCCTAACTTTATCACAACTCCATCCTCAAAATGACCACATTCTCATTTTGTTGGTAGCTGTTGACCAACTTGTTTTTTATACAAGAGCCATTAAGCATCTACTTGCCTAAGTCAGCAATTTTTATGGCAATATTTCCAGTCCTGATTTAGTTAACAGGCTGTCAACCCCTTGATAATAATCCCAATTTATCACTCAGCTGTAAACATTGTCTCCAGGCAATGCTTGGCCTACATGGTCTGAGCCCTGAAGCAATTTTATTTTTATCCATTCTAAATAAAACTTGAATTACTCACAGTGTGTGGGTGGTGGGTGGTAGAGGAAAGAAGACAAAAAAGACAAAGAAAAGGAAGAGATGCAAAGAGGAAAAAGGAGGCGAGAGGTAGACAGAGGAAGGGAGAACTATGAGGAGATTTCGAATCTTTCAAAGTGGGATAGGAGGAAAATAAGTGACCACCTGTCAGCAGATAAAGGAAGTCAGAGAATAAAGCGGACAGCCGAGAGAAGACGAGGGGGGTCGTTTAAAACCAAGAAAGTGAGTAAAGTCAATGTTCTGGTAAGGCACAGGAGGCAGGTCAGAGAGGAGGCCTGTTGAGGAAGTGCTGCTGGTTTTCCCATTTTAAACTTCTCACCAGCCACCACGGAACACGTCAGCAAGCGCTGAATGATCATCCACTATTTTCTGGGCACATGTGTTACACATGCACTTACAGAGGCACATATCGAGGTGCACATACCATGTTCGCAATGCTGTCTCTGGGGGTGCGTCCAGAGAACAGGCAGGATAGATTCCCAGAGGGACAGGTTTTCAGAAAAGGAGAGGATAAGGTTAGCTGAAGAATAGGGGGAAAGATTCATGTGGAAATCGGGGTTCAGCTGATCTTGTTATAGAAACCTGGGATGGAAAAACTCCCTTTGTTCCAACAGGCACCAGAGACAGCAGAAGATGGAAAGCAGATTTTTAACACCAGCAGGCTCAGTGGGAATCATTTCCTGAGAACTGAGCATCAAACCCAAGTTTCTTGCAGTATTTATAGGTTCATCAGCATCATACCCTATTGGTGGGCTTAGATTGCAGCCTGCATGACTTAGGACCACACTTCCAATGGTCGGTTGGGTTGGTATGTTTACAAAAGAGATACTGCGGTGGATTTATAGGACAGATTTATGACTGGAGTTACAGAAGCAGAGCTTAGGACATCCTCCCTCCCTAGACAAGATAACCGCACACAGCTGCTTCACCAGATAACTGGGAACAGCCACTGTTCAAGGTTAGTGCTGGGGGTCCGCTTTCTTTCCTTTGTCTCTGATTGTGGCCTTATTTTCCTACACTTCAAGGTTTAAATTTGAATACAGAAACAGAGTCGGGCTTAGGACACTCTCCACAGGAAGAGAAGCAGAGAGATTTCAGTTAGGAAACACATGAACTTCAGTTGCTGGCAGGATAAGGCAGAGGCAGAGGCAGATAATGAGACAGAGAGAATCATAAGAGAAAGTAAAAGAAAAAGAAAAGTTGATAAAAAAAAAAACTGATACAGAGAAAATGAAGAGAAAAATAATTAAAGGAAAAGACATGCAGAGAGCTCTTATGATCCTTATGGATACTTACAGATTTTTCTGGCCTGGAATCATCTTGTTCTGGATTTTCTTCATATGTCCACTCAGTGAATTATGGGCAGAAAAATCTCAGGCTATGGTTGGCCAGATTACTAAATGGCAGACCTGTTGGAGAGAGGACCATGTTCTAAATCTGAACATTCAGATGTTAGACATGTAAACCCAGATAATGATGGTCAAGACATTTCTAATCAGATCCTATTTCTTGTAGAAAAATTTCCAGTTTTTTAACATATAGAACATCTGAAATTAAAATAAAAAAACATAAAATGCATTTTTCCATCTCTAATCTTCCTACTAGGAAACTCTTGCTAGGTCAACTTTATTCAGGCATTCTACTCATGGGTACTAGCTTTTATATAGGAACTTCTCATTACCAGCTTAAACTAGATGAGATTTCTCTCTCTTCTGGTTGAGTTGTAGGTTTGGCTCTTATAGGATAGTTACATCCTACACCCCCCAAAAAAGTAAAACAAAAAACAAAATCCCAAAAACCCACTCATGATTATTTTACAAATAAAAATACATTTCTTTGTCATCTAGCATTTTTAAAAAAAAAAAAGATTTATTTATTTGAAAGTCAGAAAGAGAGAGATCTTCCATCCACTGGTTAACACCAATATGGCTGCAATAGCTGGGGCTTGACCAGGCCAAACCAGGAGCCAAAAACTCCATCCAGGTCTCCCATGGGCATTCAAGGGCCCAAGTACTTGGACCATCTTCTGCTGCTTTCCTAAGTGCATCAACCATGAGATGGATTGACAGGGAACAGCGAGGACTCGAACCAGTGCCTTATAGTAGAAGCTGGTGTCCAGGCAGCAGCTTAACCCACTGAGCCTCTACGCTGGCCCCTCATCTCCCATTTTGGATTTAGCAGTCCAGGGCTGCGATGTAAAGTTTCACAGTTTCCAGAACCCAGATATTTATTGTTCTAGTTTTCCATTTACTATTTAAGCCCTGCTGAGGTTTGGATATGGTTTGAATGTATTCCTCAAAGCTTCATATCTTGAAATTTAATACTCATCGGGCCAGTGTTGTATTTCAGTGAGTTAAGCCTCTGTTTGTGAAGTTGGTATCCCACATCATAGTGCCAGCTGGAGTTCCAGCACGTCTGCTTTGGAGCCAGCTGCCTGCTAATATGCATGTGGAAGCAGAGCGGATGGCCCAAGTACTTGTGTCCCTGCTACTCATGTGGGAGTCCAGAATGGAGTTCCTGGTTCCTGGCCTAGATTTGGCTGTTGTGACCATTTGGAGAGAGAACCAGCAGATGGAAGATCTCTTTCTGCAACACCCCCCCCCCAGCACACACACACACACACACACACACACACACCTCTGCCTTTTGAATTGGTAAATTTAAAAAAAAATTTAAAAATTTAATGCTTATAAAGTGTGGGAAATTAATCCAACTATGATGTCTCAGAAGCGGGGGTCTTTGGGAAGTGATGAGGAATACAATGAGGTCATTAGGGAGGAGACTCGTGGTAGAATCCTAATGGCTTTGAAATAAGATCAGAAGAGGAACAGCACATGGAGGCTCCCTTTATCTGGTGGGTAAGACCCTGAACCACCTAAGGACTCTGCCAGCAAGAAGGCCATCACAAGATGTGGCCCCTCATCTTTGCACCTCCAGAACTGGGAACCAAAATAAATTTTTAATATAATTTACCCGATCTGTAGGATTTTGTCACTAGCAACAGAAAACTAATTATCATGAGTACAGCTACTATCTTTATGGTCCAAAACAGTTTATAACCACATCCTTATCTCATCCAAAGTCAAATACAAAAGAAAGAGGATAGAATGTCTTGATAAATAAAGGTCACTGCTTAAATGTACCACATATAACTATCCCATATATGATTGCCTTGATTTTGCATTTAGCAACAAAAAGATTTGAGAAATTCAACTTTTTTTGGGGTAACCAGGTACCAAGATGCAGGGTCTGAGTCCACCCGTACAGGATGGACTGGGCCCAAGGAAAGGTGAGTGCACCGCTCGCCCGTTCCCCAGCCTCCCGATCCTGGAGACAATCAGACGCAGCAGGCAGCCAAGTCTAGCAAGGACTCATTTATTCCATGCGTAACAAAACCTTTTATAGCACAAAACTGCAGAGTCATTGGGGCAGGGCTAAGGGCCAACCAATCACTTAAACTGTCACCTTACGGGGGGATTTCTATAGGACTAGCCTTATGTCTATACACTTGTTACTAGTTTTGTTACCTCCCCTGATGTTGCGTAGCCAATCAGTTTTAGTGGTAAACAACTTTGGATTCCGCCTACCATCTTACTTCCTTTCGGCACCATCTTTGAATTGCTTGTGTAACTAGTTTCCCACATATTCCCCCTTTTTTGTTTTATTAAAAATGAAGCTCCTAAAACAACCCGTCACACCCAAACCTATGAGTGTGGTTACAGTACGTGGGGGATGAGGGTCACTAGTGCGCAGGAATCATTGTTGTGCACTAATACCCCTATCGAAATACAAGGTGCGAGTCCTGTAGCTCTGCATAACCAAAACATCCCTCCCTTCTGGGGTGCCACCCATTGGCCCAAAGTCTCATTAATAATTTGACATCCATTCCAGATTTTTTTTCCTTAGAACCTTTTGACTAACCCAATGACCCATCCCTGTAGTCTCACACACCCATTGAGATGGGGGTTGGCCCCCCCTTTTTGTTTTAAAAATTGTTCCTTTAGGCCAGCCTCTTGGCCAGGCCACCGGTGCTAGGCTCCTCGATGTGGAGAAAGAGCTGTAGCACACGCTGATCACATTGTAGGGCATGCTGAAGTCCTGCGTGGGCAGGCTCACCAGCAGCAGTTCCAAGCACAGTCTCACGAAGTAGCTGGACTGAGGATGGACAGGCTGACATAGAAGCCATGACTGGGGTCTGGAGTGTACTCAGTCCACTTGAGCAGGGCTCGTTCAAACTGGATTGACCGAGCTGGCAGGAAGCTGAATGAGCATCTCAGGAGGTGGGGCTGCAGGCGGTCCTGGGCAGGCTGGTCTCCTTGCCCTTGGACGTGATGGTGAGCGTGTGCACGTAGACCAGGGCACAGTGTCCAGCAGCAGCACGGGGAAGGCGCTGTACGGGCAGGAGGGCAGGGAACAGGTATCCTCAGGGCACGCCGGCTCGCCGCACTCCGAACTGGTGCCCGCGCAGTCCTGTGACTCGGCATGTACCGCCCTCCACCTCCGGCCAGGTACAGTGCTGGAGCGTGAGGCGCGTGCGGGCCTCGGGCGGCCGAGGAGTGCCCCCTACCTGGGGGAAGCGGCGCGGGGCTGCAAGGCGCGCGCTTGCTAGGTGCCGTGGGGCCGGGGTCCGCGGCCGGCCCGCGTCCCCATCCCAGCTTCTCTTCGAGCTGCCCCAGCCTCCCCTCGCCCGGCCCTGCTTCCCCCGCTTTGTTCCGCGGTGGAGAGAGGGGCCCGGAGCTGCAGCCCACCTCTCCCCCCCACGTCGGGGCTCCCACCCAGGCCACCGGCCCAGGCGCTCACCGCCATCGTCGTCCTCCCCATCTGTGCCGTCGCTGCTAGACTCTGCGGGCAGCAGCTGTCGGCCGTCTGCCGAGGCCACTGCTGGCCCGGGGCTGCCCTGCGGCCGCCGCTCTGACTCTGCTGGTCCCCGCCGGGCTCCACGCGCTGCGTTGCAGGGTGCAGCGCCGTACGCGCACTGCGGCTGCGGCGGCCAGGCCGAGCAGCTCCTCGCGCAGCTCCAACGGCGACCGCGTGCGGTTCAGACCGACCAGGTGCGCGGCCAGCGCTCTGCAGCCCTCGGCGGGTCCGCGAGGCGGCGCAACAGGCGCGCCCAGGGGCCCTGGGAAGGGGCAGCCACGTCCCGGAAGGCAGCGGGGTGGTCCTCCCCAGGGTGTTGCGTGGGGGCTCTGCCTGGCCCCAGCCGCCCGGCCCCAGGGGCAGCAGCACCAGCAGAGCAAGCGGCATGGACGCCGCCACGCCAGCGGCTGCTCCCGCGTGAGTTTCCTCGTTTCTCCTCCCTCTTCCCGGGCAATCGCAAGGGTCTGGATCACTTTGCTCCCTCCGCGACTCTACATAGGGGGAGGCCGCCTCGGCCCCCAGGAGGTCTGGGGGGGGTTCCGGCCCTTCTGGGGCGGATGGGCTAGGCGGGGTGACTTTTACTTTTGTCTTTACTTCCTGATTTCTCTTAGCCCATTCTCTTTCCCCGCCATCTTCCTCTGAGTCTCCGGGCTCTCCCAAGTCCTGTAAGGCCTTTAAGGCCCAGTCCATAACGGACGAAACTGCATTACCCATACTAGGGTTTCACTCACCCTGAGAGACCGCTTAGCCTCGGCCGAAAAGTAACTGCCCCACGTTGGGCGCCAGATGCAGGGTCTGAGTCCACCCGTCCACCCGTACAGGATGGACTGGGTCCGAGGAAAGGTGAGTGCACCGCTCGCCCGTTCCCCAGCCTCCCGATCCCGGAGACAATCAGACCCAGCGGGCAGCCAAGACTAGCAAGGACTCATCTATTCTGTGGGAAACCGAACCTTTTATAGCACAAAACTGCAGTCATTGGGACAGGGCTAAGGACCAACCAATCACTTAAACGGTCACCTTACGGGGGGGATTTCTATAGGACTAGCCTTATGTCTATACACTTGTTACTAGTTTTGTCACCTCCCCTGATGTTGCGTAGCCAATCAGTTTTAGTGGTAAACAACTTTGGATTCTGCCCACCACCTTACTTCCTTTCGGCACCATCTTTGAATTGCTTTGTGTAACTAGTTTCCCACACCAAGATATAAAAAAAAGAAAAAAAAAATGGTCAACTCTGCTATGGTCTTATTTATACTACTGAAGTTCTCTAAATCTTCCATCCAGTCACCATGAACTGTTTCACCCCCAAAGATAATTGCTTTGTTTTTATAGGTTGGGGTCCTCACTCACAGTTTTACAGACTGTAACCATATTTGGAGACAGAGCCTTTGAAGAGGTGCTAATATTAACACCAAGCCACTAGGGTGGGCTCTAAGCCGATCCAGCTATGAACATAACAGAAAGAGATTTGTACATGTGAAAGATACCAAAGATGCACGCTCAAAGGGAAAAGGCCACAAAAGGGTACAACAAAAAGGCAGTTAGCTGTGAGCCCAGGAGAATGGCCTCACCAGAATCCAAACCTGCCAACATCTTGATCTTTGACTTTTTTTTTTTTAAGATTTATTTATTTATTGAGAGGCAGAGTTGCAGACAGAAAGAGAGGTCTTCCATCTGCTGGTTCATTCCCCAAAAGGCCTCAAGGGCTGAAGCTGGGCTGATCTGATGCCAGGAGATTCTTCTGGGTCTCCCACGTTGGTGCAGGGGCCCAAGCTTCTTGGGCTATCTTCCACTGCCTTTCCAAGCCATTATCAGGGAGCTGAATTGAAAGTGGAGCAGCTGGGGCTCAAACTGGTGCTCATATGGGATGCTGATGCCACAGGCAGAGGCTTAGCATACTATTCCACAGTACTGGCCCTCCTTCAGTTATGAAGTTATGATTTTAGTGATTTGTGTTTCATTCCTTTTTTTTTTCTTAGCTTGATGTCTTAGCTCATTCTAACTGCTACGCAACATATTTTGGCCTGAACAATTGATGAATATCAGAAAATTATTGCTCTTACTTCCAGAGGACAGGATGTCCAAGATCAGGATGGCAGGATGTTTGGTGCTTGCTGAGGACTTGTTCCTCACAGCTGGTGTTTTCTATTTGTTCTTAGATGGCAGAATGAAGGAAGGCTCTCTCAAGTCTTTTAAAAAAGATATATTTGAAATTCTGAGTTACAGAGAGAGAGAGGAGGAGAGACAGTGAGATTGATCTTCCATCTACTGATGTAGTTCTCAGATGGTCACAATAGCCAGCATTGGGCCAGGCTAAAGCCAGGAGCCAGGAGCTTTATTCTGGTCTCCCATGTGGGTGGCAGGATCCCAGTCACTTGGGCCATCTTTCCTTGTTGTGTCAGGCCATTATCTGGATTGGAAGTAGAGAAGGCAGGACATCCACAGGTGCCTATATGGGATACTGGTGTGGCAGGTGGTTGCTTTACCTGCTGTACCAAAATGCCAGCCCCTCTCGTCTTTTTAATAAGGTAATAATCCCTTTTGTGAGGTCTCCAACCACAAGATATACTCACCACCCAGATTCTACTTCTTAATAACATACTGGGAATTTGATTTCAACATACCAGTTTTGGAGGGACACAAATGCTGACACCTTAGCACCTGATTAGATGTCTATTGACTTTATCTTCTGAAACAGCCAGCTTTTGATTTTTAAATTTTACCCTATTAATTTCCTATTTTCAACTTCATTGATCTCTGTTATTTCTTTTCTTCTGTTTACTTTGCACTTTCTCTGCTCTTCTATTTCTAGTTTCCTAAAGTGGAATCTTAGAAAATTCAGTTTTGATTTTTCTTATTTTATTATGTATGCATTCACTGCTATAAATTTTCCTACACATTACTTTCACTGTATCCTACAAATATTGGTAAGTTCTGTCTCCATTTTCAATCAGTTAAAATATTTTACAATTTCTCTTGACATTTAATCTTTGAAGCATGTGTTATTTACAAGTGTGTTGCTTAATCTGCACGTATTTTGCAATTTTCAAGTTTCATTTTTGATACTGATTATCTAGTTTAATATTACTGTGGTCTGAGAGTAGATTTTATATGATTTATTTTCTTTTAAATTTGTTAAAGTGTGTGTTGTGGCCCAAAATGTGGTATATCTCATTTAGTGTTTCATGTGTGCAAGCGGAGAATATGTGCTATGTTGTAGTTTTAAAAAAATCTACAAATGCCATTATATTCCGTTGACTGATGTTTTTAGGTAAACTGCATCCTTAAGGCAGATTTGCATACTCTATCTTTTTATTTCTGATAAAGGAATATTGAGATCTTCAACTAAGATAATGGATCCATCTATTGTTGCTTGTATTTCATTTGCCCTTGCTTCATGTGGTTTTGACATTTTGTTGTTAAAGGCACTAAAGATGTTGTATTCTTAGAGAACTTATACCCTTACCATGATACAATGCCCTACTTTGTCCTAAAAGCTTTCCTTGGTTTGAAATCTCTTCTGTCTGAAGTTAATACAGCAATTCATGCTTTGTTTTGATTACTGTTAGCATGGTATATTTTTCTCTATCCATTTACTTATAATCTATGTGTCTTTAATTTTGGTTTCTGTGGACAACACAGTTGGTCTTGGTTTTTACTCACTTGGAGAACTGATGCTTCCAGGCCACTGAGGTTCAAAGTGACTGTCGATGTAGTTGAATTCTCTCTATCATGTTTGTCACTTTTTCCATTTCTTGTCTTTGTTCTTTTTTTTCTTTTTTGGCCTCCATTTCTTTTGTTTTTTCCTTTGTGGTTCTAATAGGGTATTTTATGATTCCATTGTCTCTCCTTTCTTATAACAAGGTTTACCTCAAAAATATGTTTTAATGATTTGTATAATGAAGTTTATAACTAATCCAGGTCCAGTTCTATTTTAAAAGACTTATTTTATTTACTTGAAAGGCAGAGTTACGAAACAGGGAGATCTTCTATCTGCTGGTTCACTCCTCAAATGGCTACAATGGCTGGGGATGGGCCAGGCCAAAGCTAGGAGCCAGGAGCTTCATCTGGGTCTCCCACAAGGGTGCAGGGGCTCAAGGACTTGGGCATCCTCTGCTGCTTTCCCAGGTGCATTAGCAAGGAGCTGGATCAGAATTGTCGTAGCCAGGGTTCCAACTAGTGCCCATAGAGGATGCTAGTATTGCAGGTGGCAGCTCAACTCATTAAGTTACAATGCCAGCCCCAGGTCCACTTTCAAATATTATTATACCACTTCATGAGTTGTGTGAGTACTTTATAATAAAGTAATTCTGGGGCAGCACTGTGGCATAGAAGGCTAAGTCTGCAGTGCTGGCATCCCATATGAACACTGATTCAAGTCTCAGCTGCACTACTTCTGTTCCAGCTCTCTGTGGTGGCCTGGGAAAGCATAGAAGGTGGCCCAAGGCCCTGCACATGCATGGGAGACCCAGAAGCTCCAGGCTTCTGGCTTCGGATCAGCCCAGCTCCAGCCATGGTGGCCATCTGGGGAGTGAACCAGTGGATAGCAAATCTCTGTGTCTCCTCCTCTCTGTGTATCTCTGCCTTTAAAATAATTACATCCTTGAATAACAATAATAAAGTAACTCTAATTCTTACTTGCTGTCTCTTTTACCACTGGTGTAATTTACTTTCTCTCTCACTCTCTCTGGTCATGCAAAAACATCTTTTTTTTGTTTAAAATGTTATTTAAGGTATACAAATTTTATATGTACAAATTCAGAAACACAGTGATACTTTCCACCCTGCCCTTCCACACATCCTTGTTCCTACACTTCTTCCTCCTCTCTCTCCTATTCTTTACAAAGATCAATTTTCAGTTAACTTTATTCTCGTAAGATTAACCCTTCCCTAAGTAAAGAGTTAGACAAATAGCAACAAGAAAAAAACACTGTTCCTCAACAGACAAGACAGGGGGTGTTAAAAATAATCGAATTTCTGTCTGTTTCACTTAATGTATAACCAAACCAGCATACTCAGGCATGAGCATCCCCAGTCTTTATCTTTCTTTTCATAGATATAAGTTTTTCAGTAGTTATTTTCCTTCTCCCTAAAGCTTTACCAATTATTGCACACAAGTCTATTGTCAGCAAATTGTCTCAATTTTTGTTTTTTATTTAATTTTACAGGGTACCAAGTTCTAGGTTGCTAGATTTTTTTTTCTCTTAAGTATTTCACTCCACTTTCTTCCTGTTTTCACATATTCTGAAAACATTCAATTCTCAATTTTGTCCATCTATCTGTAAGAATATTTTTGTTTCTAAGGATGTATCTATTATTTGAAAGCAGAGTTTCAGAGAGAAAGAGAGAGAGAGAGAGAGATCTTCTATCCACTGGTTCACTCCCCACATGGCTGCAACTACCAGGGCTGGGCTGGGCAGAAGCAAGGTACCAAGAGTTTCTTCCACATCTCCCATGTGGGTGCAGCAGCCCAAGCACTTGGGCCATCTTCTGCTGCTTTCTCAGGCACATTGGCAGGGAGGTGGATTGGAAGTGGAGCAGTTGAGATATAAATCAGCACCCACATGTGATGCTGCCCTCATAGGTGGTGGCTTAATCTGCTACACCACTTGCAATATGTTTTCTATCTCTGGCTTCTTTCAAAGATTTTTCTTTATCTTTGGAAATGATATGGTTAGGTGTTATTCATTTTGGCATTTGTATCATTTGATGTTCCCTTAGTTTCTGGATGTGTGGTTTGGTATTTGATGTTAACTGGAGGAAAGTTTCACATATATTGTTTCAAATTTTTTTTTGTTCCTTTTTCTTTTCTGCATTGGTTTTATTACATTGTGTTATGCCATTCTAATTGTTTTATAGTCCTGGTGTATTCTGTTTGTTCAGTCTCTGTTCTCTTTGCTTTTCAGTTTTGGAAATTTCTATTGGTGTATTATCCTCAAACTCTGAGACTGTTTCCTCAGACATGCCCGAGCTACTAATAAGACCAGAAAAGGCAATTTTTAGCTCTTTCCCAGTGTTTTCAATCTCTAACATTTCTTTTACATGTTTTTTTAATGATTTCCATCTTTTTGCCTACATTTCTCATTTTTGTACATTGTCCACTTTGTCCGTGAAACTCCTTAGCATGTTAATCACAGCAGTTTTGAATTCTTGGTCTGATCATTCCAACATCTCAACCACTTCTCTTCCTGATGATTGCTCTGCCTATTCAAATTCTGCTCTTGCCTTTCACTTTGTTTTGTATTTCTTTTTCTTCATAGCAGGATATGATAAAGCATGGAAAAGAAACTTCTTTAAATAGGTTCTTAGTAATGCAGTGGCAAGATGTGTGGGAAGGGGAGGATTTTATAGTCTGTGATTAGGTCAGTCTATTAGTGAGTTTATGCCTCTCTACTGTGAACTTCACAAGTGTTTCTCAGTTATCAGTCTCCTTCAGTGGGACAGGATAGCGGGAAAGGACTCAAGTTTTATATTTGGCTTCTCCCATGTAGCAGGTTAGATTGGGCTTCCCTTGGCTATTTGCCTTTTCCCATGTGGAAGACTAGAGCAATGGATACTTCCCTCCCCACTGGTCAGTTTGGCTCTGATAACATCCTAGCAAGTCGAGCTACCCATAACAAGTGTCCTCTTGAATTTCAGAATGGTATCTTGCTCCTTCCTGAGATGGAAGCAAAGGAGATTTCTTTGTGTTATTTACTTTGAGAACCTGCTGGAGCTCCTGGAAGTAAAATTCAAGAACCTGTGGATGAAGGGCAGTTATGACTGGGTCTCTCTACTGAGTTTTTAACTCTCAGACTTATCTGCCCAGAGCCCCCAGCAATTCAGCAATTTGTCAAGTATAGTTCAGGTTTTCCTACCTGGGCATTTGTTCTAGTGGTGGTTTCACTCTGTGAGCTCTGCTAAGCATTGGTTCTCTGTTTCCTTGGGTTCTTTGCCTGTATGTCGTTCACATCAGGGCGCAGGGATCAAAGAATGTTTACTCTTTGCCCTTACCTTTCTCCTGATCCAACAGGAGCTGTTGAGTTTTCATTTTGTTCCACTTTTTACTTGCTTTGATAGACTTATTAGCTCATTCCATGTGGAAATAGAAATGGTTAATGGCAGCCTAAGCATTTTGTGTTTTTGCCAATTTACACCCACACTAGCAGTGAGTAAGCATTGCAGTTATTCATCATCATCTATATACAATCTTGTGTCTTTAATATTTTAAGTAATTTTGATGTGTGTATAATTTCACAGTATTTTTCATTTACTTATCAAAGTTAACTAACAAATCTGTCCTTTTATTATATATAATTGTCATAACATTTTTTTTAAAGTTTAGCAGAGGAATATAATTTGGATGGGTTTGCTCCAGGGTGAGTGGCAACTCACAAGTTTCAGAGTCATGCCTTTATGTGATTTGGAGGCATAGTTCTTTGGGCAGATTTTTCCAGGGAAGTGTGGAGACTTCCAGGACTTTGATGACTACCCAATTTCTGGCTTTCTGAGGAAGAGTCAGAAGTGTTATGATGTCAGGTACAAAATGGGACTGGAGAGTCAGCCATGGTTATCATATAATGATATTGTAATAGGCTATATGCAATTATAGGGCATGGTCAGCAGCCATGTTGGGTAATTTTAGTTGGTACCTGTTCTGGACTATCATATTGCTACAATAAGGATTTTGGGTTGCCATTCATGGATGGAGTTTTAGAAACAGCCCTGGTAAGGGTGTGGTGACATATTTTCTCTGACTCCTTGTCTAATCCCTGTTTCCCTACCTACAACATCCTTCCCCTCTCAGGGATTTTCATCTCTTAATTTTATTGGGAGGTTGAAGGAGGAAGGTCATATTCTGTGACTTCTCATGCTGTGTCAGGACATTATTCTGGCTTAGCCAAGGGACAAGAAACTCTTGCAAACTGATCTAGAGTTTCAATAAGAGAAGCTACAGGTTTATTATCAGATGTTGGTAATGACTGGAGCCCTTGGATGACCATTGTTCTGATGTGGAATCGCTGTATTCCAGAGAAAACAAATTTAATATGTAGGTTGAACAGACGTGGGCTGAAAACTAGAGATAAAATTATGGTCACTAGGGGTTCTAAGGGATGTAGAAATCAGGTGATACCTGGAAGGCATCATTTTCTGCTACCCAGGCAGATTTAGAGCTTGATGCACCTGTACAAAGAGTGTAGATATTCAACTTTGCTATATTTTTTCAAGATATCATTTCACTGCACTTGAGCTGTCAATAATAGGTACAGCATATTTTGTGATTATAGCACATTCTCCAATTTGTTACACTAGCAAATAGTGAAACACCAGCCTGTTGTCACGAACCATACCTGCTAGGGAGACAAAAGAGGAAAGTCTTTGACTAACAGCATTGCCTGTGGTTGGGATGTCATGTCATCGTCTGTGAAATGGTGATTCAATTATCTTATCAGCTTTTTATTGTGTCTTAGTCTCTTGATCATTAATTTTAATGAGTTATTCGCAAATTCTGTGTTCCTTATTCAAATAAATATACTTGTTGCCAGTATTTTCTCCATATCTGTAGTTTTCTTTTTCTTCCCATTTATATGGTTGTTGGATGAAAACAAGTTCTATATTTTAATTAAATACGTATAATTAATATTTCTTCCTGTGGTTAGTGCTTCATGTTTTATGTTTAGTTAAATCTTTGTCTTCTTCCGATAAAAAATTCTTCTTTATTGAGATGATATAATTTTTGGTATTTTTTTAAAAATTATGATTGTTTATTTGAGAAGCAGAAAGAGAGAAAGACATACAGGCAGAGAGATCTTGAACTCCATCCCCTAATTCCCTTTGCAGATGCACACAACAGTCATCCAGGGCTGGGCCAATGTGGGTGCTGTGCGTTGGAGCCTGGCACTCAAGCCAGGACTCCCTTGAGGGTGGTGGGAACCCAACCACCTGAGCCACCACTGTGCCTCACATAGTCTGCAATAACTGGAAGCTGGAGTCAGGAGTCGGAGCCAGGTACTAAACACAGATACTCTGATACAGGATGTAGATGTCTTAACTGGCATCTTAATGATTAGGCTAAGTGTCTCACATGAGAATTCTGTTTTTAACTTTAACTTCTGATTCATTACATTTAATTTTTTCATGTACGTTGAAAACTGGGTCAAGGTTATAACTATATCTTTATCTATAGATAGATATATAAGCACATAAATATATAGATAGATGTATAAACACAGAAAATTGACTTAGTACCATTTAACTAAAAATTTCCCTTTACTTTCCAAATGTCCTTTTTGATTAACAAAATGATTTTAATATAGCCCAATGTATTAACATCTTCTGTTTATAGCTCATTTTGAAAAGTAATGGCAAACTTAATGTCACAAAGATATTATCCTATGTTGTTTTAAAGCAAATTTATTTTTGATTATATTCTATTTAATTTTTATTTTAATTAGTTTTGAACAGATTTAATGCGATTTGTAGATACAATTCTTTGAATGCAATTATATTCCTTCCTTCCCTCCTCTTTTCTCCCTTCTACATGCCTTCATTCTCTCTTTTCTCTTTTCTTCTAGTGTTTGAGACAACCTATTTTAAATATGCATTACAGTAAGAAGGCTTAATACGTCACTGAACAAGAAGTTTACAGCAAAGTAAAGCAAAAAAGTAAAATGGAGCCTAGTGGCGATATAGACAATGGTTATTAACAATATACTTGAATGTAAAAGTGACCATTTCACCCATATATTGTAATTTTTAATTCATTTAAGAACTCTGTTGAAGTTCTTTGCCCTTTTCTCAACTGGATTCTGTTTGTTGTTGTTGTTGCATTTCTAAAGTTGTTGATAGATACAGGACATTAATCCTTTGCAGGTCGATTGCAAACTTTCTTTCCCATCTGTTGCCTGTCTCTTCCCTCTATTGTTTCCTTTGCTGTGCAAAAGCTGCTGAGTTTGAAATTGGCTCATTTATTTAGTTTTGCTTTTGTTGTTTGTGCTTTAGGGTTTTGTCCATGAAGTGGTCTCCTCCTACACCAATGTCTTGGAGTGTTTCCTTTACATTTCTTAACAGCATCTTCTTTGTACCATATCTTAAATTTCAGTCATTGTTCCATCTTGAGTTGATTTTTGTATATAATGATAAGTATGAGTCTAATTTCATTCTTTTATATATACACATCCAGTTTTTCCTGCACCATTTGTTGAAGATATTATCTTTACTCTACTGTATGATCTGAGCATTTTTGTCAAAAATCAGTTGGCTGTAATGTATATGGATTAGTTTCTGGGCTCTCTGCTCTGTTCCACTGATTTATTTACCAGTTTTTATGCCAGTACCATGCTGTTTTAATTACTATAGCTTTGTAGTATGATTTGAAATCAGGTATTATGATGCCTCCAGTTTGATTTTTCTTGTTCAAGATCACTTTGTCTGTTATGGGTCTATTGTGATTCCATATGCATTTTAGGATTGCTTTTACTAATTCTGTAAAGAAAGTCATTGGTATCTTGATAGGTATTGCTTTGAATCTGCAGACTGCTTTAGGTAGTACAGACATTTTAATGATATTGATTCTTCCTATCCATGAGCAAGAAGACCTTTCCATATTTTGTGTCCTTGGTGATTTCTTTCATCATTGTTTGATAATTTTCATTGTAGACATCTTTCACTTCTTTGGTTAAATTTATTCCTAAATATTTTGATTTTTGTGTGGCTATTGTGAATGCAATTTCTTTTTTTATTTCTGTAAGTTCATCATTAGCATACAAAAAAGATACTATTGTTTTTATGTTTATTTTTTAACCTGCAACTTTACTGAATTGGTTTATCAATTCAGATTTTGGTGGAGAGTTTAGGTTTTTCCATGTGCAACATCATGTCATCTGCAAACACGGATAATATGACTTCCTCTTTATTTAGGGGAGGGTTAAGCCTACGATTACAAAATAAAATAAAAGTATATCATTTTCAAAATTAAAAGAAAGACTAAGAAAGGAGAGAAGAGAGTAGGTGGGAGTGTGGGCAGGAGAGATGGTAGGGTGGGAAGTATCACTATGCTCCTAAACCTGTATGTATGAAACACATGACATTCGTTCACCTTATGGAAGTTAAAAAGTTGAAAATTAATCAAAAAAGAAATAAAGGAAGTCAAACATTTGCTAAGGCAAACATCTTGTTGCTGAACCAAGATGATAAAAGGTTTCATTACAAGGTGCTTAATACGATTCAAATTTTCCATCTTATTTTCCTGTGATTTGCTGTTCTTTTATTATGCAGGTGATAGACCAAGTAATTGGGCCCCTGCCATCCTTGTTCGAGACCAGGATGGAGTTTTAGCCTGGCCCACTCCTCCTTATTGGGAATATTTGGGGAGTGAGGCAGTAGTTGGAAGAAAATTATCTCCATCTCGCCTTTTTCTGTCACTCTGCCTTTCAAATAAATAAATAATCTTTTTTAAAAAATGAAAAAAGAGATCCTACACCTCTAAAAAATAAGCATCCCTACCTGCATGTTAGAAGCAAGATAATCAAGCAATGTTTGTAGGAAGCAATATTTGATAGGATAGATCTAAACAAGAAATAGTCTACAAAAGTTGCATAAGTAGCATGTCAAGTCCAGGACAGGAGCAATAAATGCCCTAACCTATATTTTTTCTAATTTGAATATGGGAGAATATAAGGTAGAAAGCTAGAAAGGGACTGAGAAAGTAAGAAGGGTGAGAAGGAGTTTCTAAAGGTTACACCCTTTCCACCATTTGAGGATGATTGATTTTGAGGTTAATCTATAGGTTCATCCATGGCATTTAGCATTCTAAAGTCAGTTCTGTTCAGCACGACACATTAAATTCAATACAAATTGAGTAAATGCATGGTTTTATATGTAAAGGGTTAATTGGTTGTCATGTAGCATGTTTTTATATCACTCATTCCATATTTAAAATTTGTATTCTTCACATAAGCCAGTATATGTTCAGTTATGACTCTCAGCCACGACTTCACTCACAGAGAAAGAGACAGAAAACAACCATTCACGGGGCTCTGGGACTTGTCTCTATTCTGATAGGAAGTTCTCTCTGGGCAATTAGTTGCTCAGTGAGTCATAGCTTCTTGAAGTGACCAGGTCATATTTGATGGAGGAATAGACTTAAAGGATAATACGTTGTGTAATCAGAACCCCACAAAAGGAGTGCTTTAGCATTAACTGTGTCAGGAGGAGACTTGAGTGGATGCAAAATGATTCACAATGAGAATTAAGATGGCAATCCATCCAAAGGAAGGCATTGTCTGTTTCCTCCCCAATCTGG
The DNA here is from genome assembly GCA_949820135.1 of Sylvilagus floridanus. Taxonomy (NCBI): domain Eukaryota; kingdom Metazoa; phylum Chordata; class Mammalia; order Lagomorpha; family Leporidae; genus Sylvilagus; species Sylvilagus floridanus. Next base: position 59,368,678 of record OX463235.1, read on the forward strand.
TCAGCCCACTGGTGGTTACATGACCTCGGCAGCGAAGCACAAAAAATTGATTTGTGAATTATTCAAATGATCATAGTTTAATTCCAAAAGCAGAAAATTAGCTTGACTAAGTGGTTGTCAGTTGGAAAGGACAGAATCATATAATACTAAGTTTTCATATTTATTAGCCAATTGTAAGCAGTAATTTTAGCAAAATCCAACTCAGAAAAATAATTTAAACATTTAAAACCATCATTAATATATGCTTCATTCTCTTAAATTGTATTATTGTATAATTATCATGGATATTATGGGAATCAAAAGCTCAAGGTAAGCATGAAGAATAAAATATAAAGTATTCATAAACTAGCTATTTAAAAAATAAGCTCTGTAAAGTTTGATACCCAAAATTATATATATTTTATTTCTAGTTTTTTCTTTCCAAATGGAGTTATACAAAACTGCAATTTTTAAAAACTATGAACATATTTAAACTTCAAATAGATTTATATAATGCCATTTAAATAGCTTTATCATATTCCACTGTACCTATTAATAGAAACTTATGATGAAATTTTCCCAATATTATGAACAATTCTGTGATAAACATTCTTATATCTCCACACAAATCTCCAATTTTATCCTTAGAAGAAATTCAAAGGACATAATTATTCATTTATGAGGTATAGAGCGTACTTTTTCCTTAAGATTTCAGCTAATTAATACTTTTCATCTTCATCCTTTGTCCCATACCGACTCTGCCTTCCACTTATGTCATGAGTTCATATGAAGTAACTAAAAGCTGATAAATTTAGGCTAACCTCTTGAAATTTTCTTATCAGATTATTAATAACCTTGGTTAATTTACTTCCGATATTCATCTTCCCTCTCTTCCAAGTTGATGAAATCATCCCTGTTTTAATTGCTGCTGAGATAACCAGGGCTTGTGATAGTATTTGCATAGAAAGAGCTTTTGAAAAGAACCTGAAAAAGTCTTACTCATCGCTGGGCAACAAATGACTTGTGACTCACATTTGCAAGACTCTCATATGAATCTGAAGTTTCTATTTGACGCATTGTGTTAATATGTCAATATGAACGCAGGATCAATGCATACCTGAATTTCTGGCAGAAAAAGACTGTACAGTTTTCAGTACAGACACATGAATGCATGTATCAGCCATAGAAAAAAATATAACTCTATGGAAAGTGATATTTCAAATAATATAAACCAAAATTTACAGGGTTACAACCAACCACTGTCTTAATAATTAAAAGATAAATGGAACAATCTGGTTGCTTTGCAGCCATATATGGAAGGATCCTTACTACTACTTGAATGATGAACATAATAGTTAAGAGGTTAATCAATAGACTCCAAATTAAAATCCATCTCTATGACTTGAAATTGCTTTGTGATTTTCATCCTTATTTTTAAATTTTCATATTTATAAACTAGATTTTAAAGACTAAGAGGTTTGTGCAGTTCATAAAGTAATGACAGAATGAGTTGAGCTTGAAAAGTGCTTAGCATCATACAAGACACCATACTTTGTGGTACTTGATGAATGAGAGCTGTTACCAATATTATGATTGCTATTTGATTATTACCATGACATCAGCTGCCTCTGTTTTAGCTAAAAATTTTCCAGTTATCTATGTCTAGCATTCCATTTTTGTTCCTTCTCACGTACACATTGGAGAATGCTTTTGCAGCCTCAATTTCATGTCTGAGTAGCGTTCAGCTTTTACCAAAGTCAACCCCATTGGCGCCCCCAGCATCCGCTCCTGAGCTATTACACTTCTCTGGGACTTGGGAGCTTTGCTTGTTAGAGGCTAAATTACAGCCGCCAGAAAGTGATGTTTCAGTCTGTACCCTTTTACCACCATAAAATGCACTCAATAAAAACAAAAGGAGCCATAGAGGAGCAGAGTTTGGGGATCATAAAGAATATATATGTTTCAGGCAGTTTGTGTTTATCCAAGAGGCAGCATTAAGTGAGTTAATGCTAAGAAAGTAGATAGCTTCAGTTAATGAGACAGATTATTTAGGAAAACAAAACTGCCACTATTGCTTGCCATGTAAAGCAGTGGATTTGTTACTTTTGAATACTGGCTGCATTAGCAAAAACATCCTTTATTCATATTGAGACATCCCCCAGAGCTGCACTTTGGTTAATAAAGATAAAACCCCTATGGTGGTTGTCAAATGTTATCATCCCATCGTGGGAACCCTTCCAACAGCAACCTAGGCACTTATTCACTGAGAAATTTGTTTAGTGTGGGTTGGTCATTTTGTGTTTCAGAACTAGAATAGATTCTCTTAACTGACCTCTGAGGACACCTCCTGTGAAGACCTGAGATTTGCACCTGTGTGGTTTGCTGAAGCATGGAATCTAAAGGAAAAAAAAAAAAAAAAAAAAAAAACCTTAGTCTTAGACCCAGAGAACAGTTATATATTTCCTTTGAGAAATTATCCAGGGTCTAATCTTCCTCTTTTCTCTTTGTAGTCAACTTCACTAGAAAGTCTCCCTGATGTTTTAACCTGCCCCTTCCCAGCAAACCCCATTTTAGCTACAGTCCCATCACTCTAAGCAAAACATTTTTGTTAAAACCATGGGTTCCATGTCAATAGTCCAATGAGTAGTTAATTGCTAAGCTTATGTGCCATATTATAATTATTTGACACTATTGGAAATCCTGGCTTCATTAAAAACTATAGTTCCACAAGTCATGCTGTTATGATTACTTACTGTATATCTCTTGCCAAGTTCATTCCGCCCATCCCAGCCATTAAATACTTGAGGGTAAGGATTAGTAGGAACTCAATCCTTAACCTCCTTCTATTCTCTCATCTTAGAGGAATTCATTACACCTATAACATTGCATGCCACCTATTTGCATATCATTTACAAACTGCCTTGTGTCTCTAACTTGGTCCTCTTCTCAAAGCTCTAGACTCACTTGAGTAGTTGGGGTTGTGACATTTACCAAAATATATTTCAAGGTCTTCACAAATTTACTAATTGTCCAGTCCAAGTACTGGAGTTTCCTCCTGAATGTGGAAACTCTAGATGCGTTATATTTCTTTTTCCACAAGTCTGACACTTGACTGATACTTTGAAAATAGTCCCTCTTTATTTTATATCTAGCATGTCAACATAGATGATCAATTCATTTCTTAAATATCATTTGTATCCATCCACCCCTTTTCATTTTCATTCCCTAACACAGGATTTGGCATATAAGAGGAACTCAACATTAAATTTTGTATTACAGAATACCTATCACCCATGATCCAGTAAAAGCTTGGCCTGAGGCAAGAACTTCTGACCTGGTCTCCTCAATCCAGATTCACCCCACTAAAAACAGCTTTCTATTTTACCACTAAATTCAGTGCCTTACACAAAATAAGATTATGTCTATGCTAATTTTTATTCTGATGATCTTAATTGTCTTTATTTTTTATTCTAGAATTGGGCAACAATTTATTCCATAAAAGGGCGTTCCAATGATATCATTCCCCTTTTCCAGGTTCAATAACTTAAAAAATTTTGATCCTTAATAACAACATAAATTACTCTTTATCTATATATTTGTCACATTCCTCACTTTGCTTTTGCTTGCTGTGACAAACTTCAGTCTGCTTTATGCCTCTTACGTCTATCAGAATCCTCTCAGATGCAGTGTCATCCTTGTGGTCCACTCTTGTATTCCCTCTCAATCACCTCCTAATCAATGCCTACTCATCCTTTAAATCCCAGTTCATTTTGTTTTTTTCCTTTAGAAAAATTATAATAACCTCCCACTTTCTCTAAAAATATCCTCCCATGTTCTCGAACAGTACAAAATTTATATTTTTAATCTTTTATTAAGATTTCTAATATACATATATATATATATATGCATATAGTAGCACAATTCATTTGGGCAGGGTAGCCCTATTAAACTTACCACTGATTCCCAGAAATGACAACGTTTGTAAGTTTGGTGATATATTTTATAAAAATGTGACTAAGTTTATCTAATATATGTAATGTGTATGTGTGTGTAGATATTGATAGACATGCAGATAGACATGAAAGAAAGAAAAAGTAGGGAGGAAGAAGGCCTAAAGAGAAAGCAAGTGAGATAGAAATCCTTAGATTACTGCAAGCAATAATGAAAAAAATAAGAGTGAATATACTACATCTGGGAAGTCTGTGTGAAGTATATGTGAAGCTTCATTGGGCAAGTCTTACAACTTTTCATAAGTCTGAAATTATGCTCAGATCAAGTTTAACAGAACACAAAATACTCTTCATTCCTACGCATTTTAGTAAATAGTCTTCTAGCCTGGATCATAGCCCAGTCACATGACCAAGCTTAGACAATTTGTAAAAAGCAGTTCTGGATGTCTCACTACACATCAATCAAAAATATAAGACATCAGTTTTCCCCATTTTTTTCCTAAGGTAGATGCTGATAATCCATTGATTAAGGCAGGGCACACACACACTCTCTTAAGATTTTCCTCAATACATCACTCCGGGCAGGTTTAACCCACATGGAAAACTTTCTCAATATTATACATTTCCTCCTGTGATTCACATTGAAGCAGAAAGCCCTTGGCCCCACATCTTAAAAGAAGGCTGCTTTTTAAGGGGTGGCAGAGGAAAGGTACAGAATACAACTTTGTTTGTTGAGGACAAGGTTTGTGCTATGATTGAATAAATTCTGATGGCGGCAAACTGAGCTCCTGCCTTGAAGTAGAATTCTTCTGGTTTGAATGCTTGTGAACAACCCTTTTAAGTGTTCCATCTGAGGCAGCCATGACAACACGTGGTTCTCATAGTTCCCTCTGATGAAACTGAGGAATCTATTAGAAGATCCTTTCACATGTAGCTTAAAGTTGCAATACAGTAGCCACGGAGAGTGATCTTTGTACCTTTCTCACTGCCATGTACTTCCCGCTCTGAACTTAGATGCTGCTTCAGGACCTCTGTTACTAAAATTCTCCAGCCCATCACTACCTCTTTGAGTGGATGCTCATAAAAAACTCAGGTGCTGTCATAGCGATTCCTTCTGCTTAAGTGAAAGTCACTGTAAAGGCATATAGTTTTTACCATATTATTTCCTGGGTTTTTTTTTTTTTCAGTTAGGAGCAGGAGTAAGGTAAGCAAGAATAGGAAAGTTGGAAAAAGGAAAAATTGAAGGAAATTGTAAACTGACTGATAGGAGAGACAGACTCATGATCACAGAGACAGCATCTGTGAGATGTACCTCCAGATCTCAAAGACATCACTTGCAAATTTTATAATCAATCATGTTATCTGCTGATAGAAAACTGTATTTGCATCTTAAAATCAGGTTCAGATATAGCCATCCTGAACCAGGGTATGTTCTTGCAGCATGTTACACTCTTAACTGATGGTAGAGATACACTGCCCAAGTAAACAAACCTTCTGGGGATGTCTAACAAGTTTCTCTGTCTACCCTGATTTATGGCATATTTTGGCATGGCTCTTTCAGTGGGACAAGGGGATTATATGTTCACGTGCATTTGGACCAGCTGAATGCTATTTGCATCGAACAGATTCGTCTTTTTTATGGAAATGCAGTTAATAATAGCACAAGTCTTACAGGGGATAAAGCCATTTTGTTTTTATGTTATTATCATTTATGTATTGTATTAATCCTTTAAGATGTTTGTATCCTCTAGAGGGCGGCATGGCTCAATAGGCTAATCCTCCGCCTGTGGCTCCAGCACACTGGGTTCTAGTTCCGCTCGGGGCGCTGGATTCTGTCCTGGTTGCTCCTCTTCCAGGCCAGCTCTCTGCTGTGGCCCGGGAGGATAGTGGAGGATGGCCCAAGTGCTTGGGCCCTGCACCCCATGGGAGACCAGGAGAAGCACCTGGCTCCTGCTGGCCGCAGAGGCCATTGGGGAGTGAACCAAGGGCAAAAGGAAAATCTTTCTGTCTCTCTCTGTCCACTCTGCCTGTCAAAAAAAAAAAAAAAAAAAAGAAAAGAAAAGAAGAAGTAGTAGTAGTTTGTGTTCTCTAGAAGCATGGACTATGCGAATTGGCAGGATTTAACTACTTCATTCCAGTTTCCCAATCCACTTTCCCAAATTTCCTCCACAGGCAGTTGCAAACCCTCTAGGATACATATTTCATATAATTTAGCTTCACAACTGAAATCTGTTCCAAGATGGTCAACTGCCTGAATCCCACCGAAAATGACAAGAGAGCAGAAAGTGGCGGGATGCTTCACACTTTGGGATGCTCAGAGCATGCCTTCATCACTCCATGGTTTGAAACAGTGGGAATGGAGGGAGACTTCTGTTCTATATAGGAAGGTACTCACTGATAGGGTACCACACACTTGAGGAATCATACCCCTGGTTAGGATCAACACAAAGCTGAGCTGAGGAGTGCAGCTGCCCTGTATCTGCAATGTTTTCCTCATTCTTATATTTCTTCATCTTCATGACCAGTCTGTCAGTGATACAATCTTGATGGGCATTTTTCAAATCAGACAAATGAGAATTACAGGAAAAAGTGGCTATTTCTATATTATCCCTCTACTAACGGATGATGCAAAGTTCAAGATGACTTAAAGATGCCTTACTGTTCAGTTTATCGGACTCTAAATGCTGATTTTCTTAGTATACCTCCAAGCAACGTTAGTTTCCCTGTTTCTTTGATACTCTCTCTCTTGCTCATCCTCTTCCCACATAGATGTCAGGGCACAGTACAAAGCTGGTGGTTTTGTGTGAGAAGGATACACAAAAAGTTCGGAACACGTGCCTGATACTGAAGAAGAGAACGTGAGCACTTTCTCTGGTGATCAGTGACTGCTAAGTGAACCACAGTACTAGGCAGTGATGATCTACATACACCATGGATCTGCATCTGGATCCAGATCCATAGATTTAACTGTATCTGTGTTGAAGAGTTTCCTGAAGCACACAAGGTCTTTATTTTTGTATTCTTCACATTACTAGCACATGACAGCTCAAAATACAAATGATATTAAAATAATTGGAGATATTTCCAATAAAGCACCAAAGCCAAGATCTGCTATTTAAAACTCAGTATTAACTGAAGCCAAACTTCCCTTGGAAACATACAGCCTTAAATATCTATTCATTTCCATAGGAATGAACATGATGGACAGGTTTAAATCTCTGTGAGCAGAATGGGCTGGGTGGTGACAGCGCCTCCCTTAGGCCCAGACTCTCTCCATACGGTGGCTTCCCCAGCCTGATCACACACATCGTCTTTCCTGAGGTCCATAGCCTGATTTTAAGTCTGCAAATTTAGATGAGGAAGAGACACCATCCGCTGGGGGTGCAGCAACCAAACATTATTCTTTTAAAAAAGCACTAGAAGCCGTAGGTAGCACAGTTTTGCCAGTGGTGGGGTCTTCCTAGATCCCAGGGGTGTCTGTGTATTTGCTGAATTCTCTAATTTCACCCATGTCAAGAGTCATTAAAGGTGGATGGGCAGCCATCAAAGGCTCACTCCCAGAGAGGTAGTTGTAAGGAACCTTCCTGGGGCAGCGTATTACTGCACACCAAAAAGTCCTGTGGGGAAAAAGACTGACAGATTTATGGAGTTTCTCTGAGAAAAAGAGACCCTTCTGGATCCCAGGTGGCAATGTAATCCACTCATTCCTCACACTGCAGGGCCTTGCTTTGTGCAAGAGTAACAGGATTTATAAACTTAATCGGATTATATCCATCAGGGTAATTCTGTAGGGTATTTCAATATTTTGGGGAAAACTGCAGTGAATAATCTGAAAATTTAAGACTCCTTTTGTTTCCTTATTTTCAAAAATACGTTTATGCAAACATTGCACATATACTGTACAATTATACACTTTCAAATTATACACTTTGAAGTGTATAACGCAGTGGCTTTTGATATATTCACAGAATGCAGCATCCTTCATAATTAATTCCAGAACATTTTCATTGTTCGAAGAAAAGATGCTCTGCATCCCTTAGCCATCAAACAAATCTGCTCTTTCTACACTCTTTCCCAGTAATGTACTTCTGGCTAGAGATATGCCTATTATTGATATTTCATGTATATTCATGTATATATTATTGTATGTTCATACAAATGTGTGTTTCACATGTATATATTATATGTGGCCTTTTATATCTGCTCATTTTCACTTAATGTTTTCAAGGTTCATTCATATTGTAGCATGTATCTGCCTATCATATGTTTTTATTGCCAAATAAAATTTCATCATATGTATATCCCACATTTTATTTAGCCATTCATCAGCTGATGGACATTTGTGTTGCTATAGATTTGTACTTTTATGAAGAAAGCTTTTGTGAACATTCATGTACAAGTTTTTGTGTACACATTAATTTTTAATTTTCTTGGGTATATATTTAGTGAAAGAGTTGTTGGATCATATGGTAGCTTCGTGTTTAACTGTTTGAGGAACTTCCCAGCTGCTCTCCAAGGCAGCCATACCCTATAAAATTCCCATCCCGGTCGGGGCGCCGGATTCTGTCCCGGTTGCCCCTCTTCCAGGCCAGCCCTCTGCTGTGGCCCAGGAGTGCAGTGGAGGATGGCCCAAGTGCTTGGGCCCTGCACCCCATGGGAGACCAGGAAAAAGCACCTAGTACCTGGCTCCTGCCATCGGATGAGCGCGGTATGCCAGCCGCGGCGGCCATTGGAGGGTGAACCAACGGCAAAGGAAGACCTTTCTCTCTGTCTCTCTCTCTCACTGTCCACTCTGCCTGTAAAAAAAAAAAAAAAAAAAAAAAAAAAAAAAAAAAAATTCCCATCCTCAGTGTACCAGTTCTCTAATTTCTGCAGTCAAATGCTCTGCCACTGAGCTATACCCCCCTCTAATTTCTGAAAATAGTTATTAAGACTTGATGTTACCTGCCATTTTGCCTTGTGAAGAGCAATGACTTTGGAAATATTTGGATGTGGTAATTCCCTTATAAATATGTACAATTTTGTCAGATAAGTGCTTTTGAATAAGAAAAAACAGATTTAGATATGCATTGCATAGTAAAGTATTGGGCTTTTGATCAAATCAGTTGTACCTGCTTAGAAAGTAGAAGTTCAATGATAAGGCTTAGCTTCTGTTCTTGGACACATGAAATTCAGTGTGTTAAGGTTAGCATCTGTGAGAGTATGTCGTTCCCTCTGGCAACACAAAAATGTCCTTTAGGAAAGTTAATCCTATCTTACAAACAGGAACAAGCCCTGTGAGTACCAAAACCCTGTATATTTGTGTTTACCATTAGGAAATGCATCATTTAGACTGGGGATTACAAAGGCAGATGAGGAAATACACAGTATTCTCAAGCCCAGAGAGACTGGAATCTGACAGATCAACAGAATGATGGTGACATGAGTGGAGGAGAGAATTCCCTCTGTGTCCTCATCACAGAGGGCTGTCCATCTCGACAGGCTGGGGCCTCCATCAGAAAGTGAGGTTGCAGGAATCAATGATCTAGACTCTAAACTTCCGGATGAGTAGTGATGTAGATCATGCTTTGTATATGACAGTAACAGTTCAGTGCAGTTCAAATACATAATGGATTGATCAGCTGAGCTCAGCCTAGAAAGCCTGGCAAACTGATTGGAATTTGAAAGTCTCTTAAAAATATTTATTTATTTGAAAGGTGGAATTTTAGAGAGACACAGGCAGAGAGAGAGAGAGAGAGAGAAAGAGAGAAAGAGAGAAAATGAATCTTCCATTCTCTGGTTCACTCCTCAAATGACTACAATAGGCAGAGCTGTACCAGCCCAAAGCCAAGAACCAGGAGCTTCTTTCAGGTCTCCCATGTAGGTTCAGGGGCCCAAGTACTTGGGCCATCCTCTGCTGCTTTCCCAGGCATATTAGCAGGGAGCTGGATTGGAAGTGAAGTAGCCGAGACTCGAATCAGTGCCCATATAGGATGCTGGTGCTGCAGGCAGCAGTTCAACCCACTATACCACAGCGCCAGATCTTCTAGATATTTTATTGAAAAACAAACAAACAAAAAACAGTTCTTTCCTAGTTGGTCAGATGTGTCCAAATGGATCTAAAACATGGAACCTGAAAGCTGTGCAGTGGCTGAATTCCTGAGTCCTGCTTTCATGATTCTTTCTCAAAGACATCCCAGTGTAGTGAATCTAATAACTTCCATGAGAATCTTTAAAAAGGTAAGTTTTGGAAGGATAGAATATTGAGGATACAGGATGGAATCTTTCTCTATTTGGATGAAAGTGTATCTGAATGCATTTGTTCTTCTTTAAAAAGTTGTCCAAATGTTTAGAAAGAAAAAAAATCACATGAGCTTAGAGGAAAATGGGGAGCAAGGATTCTTGCCCAGAGTCATGATATAATGTGTGTAGAGTGTGATTTAGCTTTCTACCTGCCTGCTCCAGGAGCCTGCACTGTTATCACCCTGGCTAAATGACAAGGGAATCAGACTGTGGATAAAAGCTCCCTTTTTGATGGTGACATTATTTTCCTCTTATACCACATAAGTATAAATGGCATACTTAAATAACTATATGCATAGTAAAACACAAATGTCAAATTTTCATTTAATTGTACACCTAATATTACGGAAATATTTTCAGATCTTATTTTTTCTTTGCATCCCTATAGCAAACTTTAAAAATAATCAAGTTTAAAAGGATGCTTTTGGCTATTCTTAGCAAGACATTTCAAAATACAGATTATTGAAACAACAAAATTTTGCTGATGACTCTACTGGTGAGAAGTTCCACAGGGCCCAGTTCTGCATGTGGTATCTGGTGTTTGTTGTTATGGAAGGACCTTGGCTAGAAAAAATGGAGCTTCTTGGCTGGCGCCACGGCTCAATAGGCTAATCCTCTGCCTTGCGGCGCCTGCAGACAGGGTTCTAATCCCGGTCGGGGCGCCAGATTCTGTCCAGGTTGCCCCTCTTCCAGGCCAGCTCTCTGCTGTGGCCAGGGAGTGCGGTGGAGGATGGCCCAAGTGCTTGGGCTCTGCACCCCATGGGAGATCAGGAGAAGCACCTGGCTTCTGCCATCGGATCAGCGTGGTGCACCGGCCGCGGCGGCCATTGGAGGGTGAACCAACGGCAAAGGAAGACCTTTCTCTCTCTCTCTCTCACTGTCCACTCTGCCTGTCTAAAAACTAAAAAAAAAAAAAAAAAAGAAAGAAAGAAAAAATGGAGCTTCTCTTCAAGTTACTTTTCATGTTCCAGTAGGTTAGCACTTGTTATTTTTTAATTGGTAAGCTCTTTTTTTTTTTTTTTTTTTTTTTTAGGGGCACAGAGAAATACCGTGATAGAGTGAGAGTGCATCAGCTCCATCTGCGGGGTCACTCAACCCAGGTATCCTACGTGAATGAGACAATCTAATCATTTGAGCTATCACTGCTGCCCCAGGGTCTCCCTTAGGAAGAAACTAGTCAGTAGTGAAGACAGGTATCAAACCCAGGCTCCTCGAAGCAGGACTGGGACAGGCCAAATGCCTGCCACAAGGGTTGGTTTCTTACCCTGACAGTTGTGAATTCCAAGAGACAGAGAAAGTAGAAGCATGCACAGCCTCTTGTGATCAAGGCTTAGAACGTGTACATTCTATTGGGCCAAATGAGTCAAAGATACTCCAGATTCAAAGGTTGAAGAAACATTCTTCATTCATTGAAGGTAATTGAGGAGTTAGAGTCACATTTCAAGAATTTGGTAAATGGAGCCATTAAAAAATCAATCTAGCATAGTGGACATTGTTTATTTTATCTAAATCCCATGTGTATTATCATCACTGTTAGTTAAAATGCAAGCAGGTTTATCAGTAAATATTCTGGTACTGTATCCTGGCATTTATAATGTAATAACACAACATTTGTGGCATTTAAATCAAACTCTGCTATTTGGATTTAACTTCCTCTTCACTTTGCCACCAAGGCGACCCTTTCAAAGATGTATCACAGTGTATTCTGGGTCCCCTCTCAGCTGAATTCTAGACCCACATAAGCCAACACATGTTTTCATATCTGCCTAAGAATCCCTCCAAGTTTACATGAACAAAAACACAACACAACAACAAAAAACCACATCTCAAAACTTCCCAACTTCTTACTGTATGCAATATGTCAATAAGTAATACAATCTTTTTAGTTACCTATCTGTGATTCCACAGAAGCATCAGAAATTCCTAATCTCACTTATCATCTTGGCAGAGTTCTTCAAAATGTCCCACAACTCTACTTTTAAATAGTTGTTATGTCTTGCTTTAACTCTGCATTACACTGCCATTGCTGTCCCAACTCTGTCCCTAGTTTCATCTATCTCTAATCTACTTATCCCCAGTTCTGCTGGGATATGTTCACTCAAATGCAAATCTGAACATTGCATCTCTCTAGTGAAATGTCTTCTTTAATTGCTTTCCACTTAAAAACCAGGCATCTTACTATGGCACTCAAAGTGTTTTCTGATCTGATCTCTTCTTGACTCTAGCGTATTTTCACTTGCTTGCTTTGCTGAGTTCTTGTTCCAGTCCCTACTAAGCACAGGTGCTTCCAGTTGTTCTGGAAACACCCCCTCCCACTCCCCCTATCATCACTGGGAGAAGAACCTATCACATTTGACAGAAAATATGTAGCCCAATTCTTAATGTTTAGCTCCCACTTAGTTGCACTAAACTGCCCTTTAACTTACCAGTAAAATGAAGATAGTAATGACCTCTACTTGATAAATTTGTTTAGGATTTAAAATGTAATAATGTATGGAAATAACTTAGTATAGTAACTAGCACAAATAAGCACTCCACCGTGTGAAGTATTGATACTAATATTTTTATAGCCTACTTTTTCTATCATTGAAGGCCTTATATTTCATTCATCCTTGAGGATCCATTTTGGAATAGAATAGAATTACACTGTACCAATTTTACTCATTCAACTATTCAAGCTGCATAACTGAATATGCAGTTTATTACATAAGATGGCAATCCCCTCCTCCTCATATCTACTGTCTTTAGGAGACTGTAAGCAACCTAGGGACAATGTCATATTTAGCTATGTCATATTTAGCTTTGAATTCCTTTTGTTTCTGTCTGGTTGACCACAAAAGCACAATGAATGTGAGTTTCCATTTTGAAGTTACAGAATCAGGACCCAGTATTTGCAGAAATTACTATGTGTAGCCATATGTGGGCACATTGACAGGAAATTGAAATTTCTTGGCTCATGAGAAGTTATTTACTCAATAAAATTCCAGGTTATATCCTGACAGTTGAGAATTAACCAACATAACAGCTGGTATCTTTGGCATCTCTCAAAAACCTTAGATTAAAACAATGGTGATTTCAGCCAAGACTTGGCTTAAGACAAGGACAATTGCCTTTGATTCTAAATCATTTAGTTAATTCCAGACCCAGTGTCAGTCAATGAATCCTATATAGGCCCATTTGTTATGAAAAATATCAACGCTGGAAAACCAAAATTTGGGGAACGTTACCAATAACAATATCTGATGGAAGCAGGATGACCATATATCATTAAATCTAAACTTTCAAGAGCAACAAATATAAGAATGAGACCCAATTCCCATCTTGGCCATGGATGAATTAAGATACGTATTTTATTAATTTAACTACTTTGACCTTTCTAGGAAGATCACTATTTTTAGAATTAAGAATGTATTCTTTACTACTGAGGTAGCATCTGCAATTGAAAGAGAAAGTTTATCCCCTTTTATTTCTTATTTGTATTCCTTGAATTAATACAATCAGGGAATCTTGTGAGGTGCTGGATTTTAGCTGTGTATTCATACTTAAGACTTTCTAGAAGGATTTTCAAGCACACATCTCATTTTCATAAATCCTTGCTATTGGTTCTAAATTATTGCTGTAGCTCTTTGTCCTGACTGCTCTGACTCATGTGGCAATTAGTGGTACAATTATTCATAAACCCAGGAGCTTGAGGAAGTCCAGAATACCTGCCTGCCAATTTACATCTTGTCTTTCAAAACATTGCTGCTTGCTTATATTTTTCTCTGTCTTAAAATCTTTCCAGTGTACTCCATTTTTCCTGCTTGTCTTTATTCTAGAAAACATGGTTTATATAAAATATTTGAGTGTTTCAAAAAAATCATTTCTGATTTCTTTCAATTTCTGTAGGCTAGCATCTGCAGGCTATTTTTGGGGATCCTGAACAGGAAGAACAAAGAGATATAAGTAAAAAGAGTAACATTGAGTGACCTTGACTCTTATTACTAGACAGACAAATGGCTTACTTTAGTTGGGTCCCCATATCCTATTTTATTCTGAATGATAAACTATTTGAAGAATGAAGTTTACAAGGCAATAATAATTAACTCTCATTGTCTTTTTCCTTGTATTGTTGCATAGTATATTTTTATAACATTTATATAATTTATTGTACTGCTCTGACTTATACTTAGTCTGGTAATACTTAGTGAGATAATCTTTTTAAAAAATGAATGAAAATTCAATTAATTTGGGATACAAGTTACAATCATAGGGTAAGCTCAAACAGTGAGGGATAAGAGTGAAGAACCACTCATGCACATGGATACCCAGTTTCCTTCATACACTCATGTAGGCCAGGTTTTTCTTAGCTAGGATCGCAAAGAACTAAAATCATATTAACACATTTAATATGCTCCATACCATATATAAACACTATATGTCCGCATTTATGCTTGTTCTCTTCCATTCTCTATAAACAACTATGCTCTATTGGTCTTTAAGTGCCTCGGTCTCCCTTCTAATTTCTAAACTATAGAATTTATATTTATTGACAAGATTTGAAGTGTTCTTTCTTGATAGTTCAGATATTTTGTATCAGACTATGTCTATACCATTTCATAGTTATAGAAAGTACTACTATATCACATCACAGAAGTCACCTATGGTATTTATTGTCTTATTGCAGAAAAACACAAAATACTGGAGTGAGCAAAATTGTAAAATACAAGTTCTCTATTGTTATTTCCAGAAAGTTCCCTATCTCCAGTGTCAATAATTGTTTTATTTTTTTTAAAATAACCTACTTATTTTTATTTATTTGGAAGGCTGAGAGAGATCCACCTCCCATCTGCTGGTTCACCATCTAAATGTCAACAACAGCCAGTGCCGGGTCAGGCCAAAGCCAGGAGCTGGGGATTTTATCTGGGTCTTCCATATGAGTAGACCCAAGTCCTAGAGCCACCTCCTGCTGCCCCCAAGGGTATGCATTTGCAAGAAGCTGGGATCCACAGCAGAACAAGGACTGGACAGTTGATACTCCACTATGGGTTGTGAGAGTCTCAAATGGGAACTTGTCTACTGCGCTAAACTCTTACCCCAATAGTATTATTTTACAGCCAGAAGGCTAGTTTATTCTATTATATTCTCCCTCCCCCTCCCTTACAATGCAATAATTGGCTCTTGCCCTGGCTTTTTATGGTTCTGGTAATATAGTACCTGCCTCACCAGCCTTTCTGACAGCATCCACTAGCATCTGTGTTTGATATTTAAAAAGCTGCAAGCAACTGTGCTGGATATTGATTTGTTGCTAATGAAGGAAGAGATTGAAGACCTGAGTGATGTATACCTATCCAGAAATGATTTTAATTTAGCAACGTGTAGGCTGCTTTGAATTGGAAAAAATGACTTTCTCTCTTATCCTATCCTGGAAGAAAAAAAATAAACAGACATGCCTGCTGTATCTTTCTTCAGATCAGCAAGCATCAGAAATTTGAACTGTTAATACCCTGGGCACTGTCCCTTGTCAGAAACCAGTCATACTGACTGATTGCATTACAGGATTTGTTTTATATTTCCTATCTTCTCCTGTTCAACCAGCTCTTTTGAGGAACTTCTGTTTGGCTCTATGTGTAGTTATGCACTCAAGATTGGCAGGAGACCAAGGCTTTAATAAGACAAATATTCCATTTGAAAAATATTTTTCCCCGATTTTGTTCTTGCAAGCCCCTTCCCCATTATTCCTGCCCCTTGAGTTATTTTCAGTCACATACTACAGGAGGCGCTTCAGTACTCATGGTGGTTTGGGAGCCTGGCAATGAAATGCTGTCTGTGGTGTTCTAGCTTATAAAACTGGCACAGGTGGTGCCACCTTCCTAAGGCACCTCCCTTCTGCATTCCAGATCCCATTACTCCACCAGGGACTCTCTTCTTGACTGCAAGGAAACATGGATTGGGGAGGATGTGTTGGTGGATTTTCTACTTCATCACCACAATGCCTCACAAAATATAATTTTAGTCATTTATAAAAGAATCAGACCCATGGGATGCAACACGCATCTGAAAACATAATGAAATGCAAATGGCACAGTCTTTCACACAGTTTGTGCGCTCCATACAAGGTCCATATTTTCAGAACTATTTTAGATAATCATAAACCTGAATGAGCCCGTAGGAGATCTCAGTCCACTGGGAGTCCTGGCAGGTGGCGGTAGCAGAGTAGCTAGGGTTATGTGCCCCAACCACGAGTTCTCAGGCTCTCTTTACAGCAAGAGACTCAGACTGTCTCATGTTTTCAAGTCTCAGTATTTCCCAGATAATTCTGATAAGCAAGCAGGTTCACGAACCCGTGCTCATCACCCCACTTTCCAGTGTGCACAGCCCTCTTTCAGGAACCCCTCTGGGTGTTCTAGTTTCTCCTTCAATGTCTTCAGTGAAGGCAAATTGATGCTATCTAAGTGTGACAGATCTGAGGAATGTCTCCCTCCATGCATTTAAAGACAGCCCTCCTAACTTTCCACTTGTAGAAGCTAGTCCTTTTCCCTTTTCCAAAACACTACAGTTGCATTAAAAAAAAAAATCTCCCTTTGACTTTTTTTCCCATGTAAATAATGCATCCCAAGAAAGTCCTAGTCCCGGAATCCCAGCTTCTGGTTTACTAAATTTTCTTGAATGGATATTCAATATTAAAATTTCAGTGGCCTTATCCTTGTAGTTCTCTGGTAACAGTCCATCCTGAAGTTTTGTTTTTTTAAAGTCCTATTCCAATGATTACTTCCCCTAAGGAGTTGGAAATATAGTCTTATGTCTTATTCTTTGCAAAGGAATCTCAGGTCTGTTTTGATGTATATGATTCCCATATCTTCAATCATATTAGCAGTTGCTAAATTTTACTACAATGATTTTTTCACAAGAAAATTTAATAATTTAAAATTCAGTAGAGTTGAAGGCACTTTTTAAATATATGGTTTAATTTCCTACTCCTAGAACCATTGTATAGATAAGATATCAGAATGGTAGAATAATTCCATATTATTTTTAGCACAAATGCTATTTACTATAAAATATGTGAATATGATTCACATAATTCAGGCTAACAGCCAAAAACATATTTTCCTACTCATCATGGAAATTCTTCATCTAATATTTAAAAGTGAAGGATTTCATGTACTACGCTACAGTCCCATATAATTACAGTAGGCTAAAAGTAAATGTTATACGCTATTTGGTAAATACATATTCTGTATTACCTAAAAACACTGCAAGCACTTAATTTTAACTTGCCTCTCTTGTATGCATATTTTAACTTGAACTGCAGGTTCATCTTACATAGTATTCGGAAATGAGAACTAAAAAAATTCTATTATAGAGCCTTGCATTTTGGCGCAGCAGGTTATATCACTGCCTGTTATGCCAGGATCCACAGGAGTGCAGGTTTGAGGCCTGGCTGGTCCAATTCTAATCCAGGTTCCTGCTAATGTGCCTGGAAAAGCAGCAAAATATGGCCCAAGTACTTGTGTCCCTGCCACCTACTTGGGAGACATGGCTCCTGGCTCCTGGCTTCCTCTTGGTCCAGCCCTGGCTATTATAGCCATTCAGGGATTAAACCAGTAGATGGAGAATTCTCTCTGTAACTCCACATTTCAAATAAATTCTTTAAAAATGAACTTATAATTTCTCAACCTTACAATGATACTAAAGCAATATGCTTTCAGTAGACACTGTACTTCAAATTTTGATCTTCATCTGGGCTATGGTATTCAGTATGATTCTGTCTTGTGAGGCAGAGCAGTGGCAGTGAGCTGCAGCTCCTAGTCAACCACAAGATAAGTGCATTCTATAGTGTACTCTGTTGCTAAGCTATCATGTTCAGTAGGCTAAACACATTTTCAAGGTACAATGGGTTTATTGGAGTATAATCCTATACCCCAATACCTGTGCAGAGTTTAAGCTGATAACCCGAACATGTGAAGTAGTGGCACATGGTTTTAGTGGGTCAGAGTAATGTCTGAAATGAGCCTTCCTGCTTAAAACCTGCTTTTTGTTACCTACAAACTCTGAAATATCAAGCAAATCATTTACTTTGTCCGAATTATGTTTTCTTCATCTTCCAAATGAACAATTTAACATTACTGGGGAGCTCAAGTGTGAATAGGCATGGAGAGAAAACTTTTAGCAAAGGGCTTAATAAATTTAGTTGCCATTATTGTACGGATTAGGTGCTAGAACCTCTACTCCCTTAACCGCAAATGGAACAGGGCTTCTTGTGTCATTCTGCTGGAGCTGTTTCTCACGTGCTTCCCTACCCCAGGTACTGGAGCTTCACGTGACAATTCCTCACTGAGGTGCTGGTTGGCACTGGGTGAGCCACTGAAACAGCTCACCAGGCTTCCCAGCCGAACCATTTGCAGGATCAGCATGAGGAAGGTGCTGTAGGACACGACCCCGATCATTCATAAAAGCTGGGCTGTGGGTGGGATCACATGCTTTTATGTTCATTTAACAATTGGTAAGGAATATAACATGAGAGATCTTACTACATGGTTTGTTAGGTAAAAGAGTAGCCTTGTATCCTAGCTGATGGATGTCCCTTTCAAACCCTAAGGGTCTCATAGAGCTTGTCAACACACAAGTGCATGGCTTTCCACTGTCAAATCCTCAACCTGGAAAGATAACTTGTCAGAGAAACCAGGGCCACTCAGCATCTTCAGGCAGAGGATCTTTTTGTCAAGGCTGTGAATGTTGGGGATGCTTTGCTTGTGTAAGGTGCCTTTTTTCTCCCCATACCATTGTCTCATGCCTCAGAAAAGCTTTGGAAAGAATCATTCAAAACTTCCTCACCAACATTTTTCAGAGTTTGGTTTTGTATCACCTGCCTCAGAATCATGTGGATTGCTCTTATAAACATGAAAACAAAATATCTGAATCTATCTAACACCTTCTAAATTATAAACTCAGAAGTAGATTCTAAGAGTGTCTTTTTCTTTTTTCAATCCTGTAGAGAATACTGAAGCACACTTAAGTCTGAACAGTAATAAATCAGTGCTAGGAGAAATATGGTAGCCTATGTACTACTTAAGGAGTTGGAGAGAGAGTTGGGGTCATTGCAGCAACAAGTTTTGCTATGAACTTAGATATATGAGGAGTACAAAACTGTGGTCATGGTGCTCTAGGAATGTTAAAGCTGCTTTAAATAGAAACATGTAAAAAAGAATAAAAATAAAAAACACACAAGAACACAAGTACTTTCATGGTTATGAATTGAGTTGGATTATGTGGCTGATGTGTACCACATAGATTCATTCAATGGTGAGCCAAGTAAACATGGAATAAAAAGTTTGGGACAGTGGGGATTTGATATAAGGTGGATCTTAATATAAGATCAATAGTTACCTGGGTGAATAAGAGAGAAATTCTGATGGGACATGGGGATCATATGAACAAATATGAGATAGTCCTGAAGATGGGATTTAGAGTAAAAGAGAGTTGAGAAGGTGACTTGAAGCTAAAAAGGACAGAGATGCATGAATGAGGGTGCTCTAAAAAGTAATAAAGACAAGGCCTGAGACAAATCAGACTGCCCTGAGGCTGGTGGTGTGGCACAACAGGTTAAACCCCCACCTGTAAAGCTGGCATCCCACTTCAGAGGCTGGTTCCAGTCCTGGATGTTCTGCTTCCAGTCCAGTGTCTTGCGAATGAGCCTGGGAAGGCAATGGAAGATGGCCAAGTACTTGAATCCCTGTCCCCTGTGTGGGAGACTTGGCTGCTCCCTGTGAGGGAGCTCAGGATCCTGGCTTTGGCTCAACCCAGCCCTGACTGCTGCAGTGAACCCGGGAGTGAACTACTTGATAGAAGATCCTTTTCTCTCCATCATTTTGTGTTTCCAGTAAAGAAATATATCTTTTCTGTAAGTGGTTTATGTGCTTGCATGAAAATGGGATCTCCTGATGCAGCACAGAGAACATGCAACCCTTTCTGTTAACTGTGAGGTGTGACCAGGTAGTTACCGACAGATTCCCTTCTCCACCTACACTGTGATCTGGAAATGTGTAGACCAGCTTTACTCTGGGCACAAGGATAGGGAAACCATATCCAAGATAGAAGGAAGCATTTTTTGACGGGGATATAAACCCATTCAAAGAACAGGGGAAAGTGAAAAAGAGGAAAATAAGTTGAAAGCCAGTTTTACCTGTCTCTGCTTGTCTGCTTAGTTGTGTCTCCAGGGGCTTCTCCCGGGATCCGAAAGCTGAGCAGCACCTCTCCAATAATCCTTGTATGCAGCGGGATCAGCCATCAACCTGCAAAGCACAGCTTTATAAAATATAGTTGCCGAAATGGAAACTGGCAGCCTCATTCATTTTAAATAAGACTAAAACATAGAATCACATTCTTCTCAAGGTCTCAGATTCCATTTAATATTTCTTATGCTAAATCCCTGATCACTTGAAAAACCCACAGAAGATTAAACTCATGGTTTTTCTTTTTCTTTTAATGCTCTCGCAACATCAGAAAAACAACATTTCTAACACCCTCCCCCTTCCTTTTTTTTAAATCTTTTAACCAGGGCAATGCCATTCATTCTCAATGCTGGGGGACAGTGTTAGGGAGCACAGTGAGTTATCTTCAGCAACTGTGGACAAGATTAGGTGCTAAGGAATTCAGTTGGAATCCTAGGGAAATAGTTCACTGGCAAGGAAGGTACTAATTTCCTGACAAAGGCCTTTGGTAAACTTTAAAGAATTGCATACATAGCAAGAACAAAAGATCTCCATAATCTTAGAAAGTCATCAGCATCCTTAGTGCATGCATTGGCTTGAGAATTATTGTGTGATTACAATTTTACACCATAGTTTAACCTGGAATATCCATGCAGCTTAGGAGTTTAGAGTATATGTTTTTATTTTAGCCATACAAGTTAGAATCCATTCCCTTGTTAAAAAATGCACTTGTTTGCTCTCTAATGAACCATAGCTTCTCTAATGCCACACTGTAGAGATAGCACCATGTCCAGTTCTGAAGAGAGGCCTGACTCTTACCTTTGACCACAAAATTGCATGCACAGGTGGAGGGAGAAATAAATCGGAGCTGATGAAAACCAGTCTTAAGATGTAATCTGGAAGACGAAGAAAGCGCATGCCCTTTTTTCTGTCTATAATTTCTGTGGTCATCTTTTCATTATAAAGGAAGAGACTTAGAATGGGGCAATGCAGACAGAAGTTAAGCCTGCATATAGAGAGAAAATAAACTGATGAAATCGCATGCCCCAGATTCATGCATCACAACTAGACTGAGTTTACCTTCCTCAAGTGGTTTTGTTAGGGAATAAAGTCTTATTTTAAGCCACTGAAATAGGGTTCAGTGGCATGTTGGTATATGTCAGCAGTATGCTGGCAAATGTTTATCAGTTCTCTCTGGTGTGCTGGTGGGGAGGGTAAAGCGCTGATTTGTGGGGTTTGTTAATCTCTGTCATATCCTCTTCCACACCAACTTCAGGCTACCAGCTTGGGGGTCACTGAACACAGATCTGGAAAATACACACATCCTTGCAAGCCATAAAGAGCTGGCTCTAACACATCGCTGATCGTATTGTAAGCAAGTTTTCAGTAACTCGAAGAGAATTGCTTCCACTGGCTTGTATTACCTGTTTTAGAAACATTACCCCTCTCCTTTTTCAATATGGAAAACATGACTATGGTATGATCATGTCTGGAACATTTTCTCCTGTTCGTTAGAAAAGGATATAGAGCATCTCTATCAAAACAGGAGGGGGAGCAGATTTAGAATATTCAAAAAATTTCATAGAACACCTAGAGGTGAAAACTAAGATGTACTGGGAGTAGTCATGCAGGTATCAGAACGATTTAAGATTTATGTGGCCACATTTGGATTTCTCTAAGACTTTGGGAACTTAGGAAAGACAGTTAAGATCTTTGAGTTCTATTTACACATATACAAAGTCAGTTGTCAGTTGTTTACTAATACCTAAGTGATAGAGTTAAGGTAACTACATTGATGGTTTATAATGTAAGGGCTTAACATAATGCCTAGAAGGTGGTAAATTTTCAGTAAATATTAGTGACAATCATCACAGACACAAATAAATAAACCACCAGGTTTTTTTTTTTTTTTTTCCTGTCATCTGCTCTTAGGAGTCCTGTTACACCTGTGCTGAAACACTGGGTATTGTTCCACATATCACTCAGGCCCTGCTCATTGTCTTTTCACTTTTCCCAAATTGTTACTTCTATTTTTTTTTTTATCTGACAGGCAGAGTTAGACAGTGAGAGAGAGAGACAGAGAGAAAGGTCTTCCTTCCATTGGTTCATTTCCCAAGTGGCCACTACAGCCAGCGCTGCACCGATCCGGAGCCAGGAGCCAGGTGCTTCTTCCTGTGGTCTCCCATGTGGGTACAGGGGCCCAAGCATTCGGGCCACCCTCCACCGCCTTCCCGGGCCACAGCAGAGAGCTGGAAGAGGAACAACTGGGACTAGAACCCAGCCACCCATATGGGATGCCTGCGTTGCAGGTGGAGGATCAACCAAGTGAGCCATGGTGCTGGCTCCTCTATTGGTGTGTTTTTATTACTACTTTATTTTACTTCTCCAATTGATGGTTATGACTATTACTGAATTCCTGAATTAATGAATTTTACCTTGTACTTCTATCATTTCCATTTGTTTCTTAAAATAACATGTTACATGTTGAGTTTCACTTTGAGATTACTTCCTCAGCTCTCTAATCCCACCTGGGACACACGGGCACTTTTTCTGCTGACTGCTTTTTCTCTTAATCTTGGCTAATGTTGTCCTGTTTCTTCACATATTTGGTGAACTTTGTTTACTGGACACAATGAACGAATGCTCTATAGTACACTTTACCTCAGTTTCCTTCCTCCGAAGAGTATTCATTTCCACTCCAGTAAACACTTAGCGTTCTGGGTAATCACATTGAACCTGTGCAGTATTCAGTTGACTATTTTTTTAGTTTCTTTCCTTAAGATTTTCGACGTGAAACCTTAGCTGTGGGACCTAGCTTTTACTCCTAAGGCTTGGCCCTTCTAGAGTTCTAATAAAAAGCACAGGGTGAGGATTACTATACCTGGCTAACCTGGTAGAATTCAAACACCAAACTTTCTTCTCCCATGGTGACCAGTTGAAATTTCTACTCCAGACTTTCCTTTGCGCCATCATTGCTACCTGCAGGGTCCTTGGGGGGATGTGAAACATTGGCATGAGCCAGAGATATGAAAGGAGTTCGTGCGTACATTTTGGGATTGCCCCACTTTGGCTCTCTCTGCCACAGCATCCTTCTTGCAATTGCCTGCTCTTATCTCAGCTGCAGCCTCTTAACACATTAAACCAACGAGCCTGCAGGAGCCTGGAGTTTTCTACCTGAGTTTTCACCTGTGAAGTGACCCAAGGCTGTGGATCTGTAAAACACACAATACCAACTCCTTCCTTCACAGGTCAAATGGCCTTCTCAGTGTTCTCCAGACACCAGTTTTACAGTTTTTCCAGAGATTTCCAGTTTCTATAGGGGCAGTTGATGTAATACAGGTGCTGAAGTGTAAGCAGCTCATTCCATCTCCAGTTCTGCCACACCAAGGTGTCTCTTTCTCACCTATTAAAGTTCCTCCTTCTTGTGTTTAAGAAATACCATGCTTCTAGGGGCTGGCGCCATGGCTCACTTGGTTAATCCTCCGCCTGTGGTGCCGGATCCCATTTGAGGGTTCTGTCCCAGTTGCTCCTTTTCCAGCCCAGCTCTCTGCTGCGGCCCGGGAAAGCAGTGGAGGGTGGCCCAAGTGCTTGGGCCCTGTACCCACATGGGAGACCACAGGAAGAAGCACCTGGCTCCTGGCTCCGGATCGGTGCAGCGCTGGCCGTAGTGGCCACTTGGGGAATGAACCAATGGAAGGAAGACCTTTCTCTCTCACTGTCTGTAACTCTACCTAATAAAAAAAAAAAAAAAGAAAAAGAAAAAAAAATACCATGCTTTTAAAATAATTGTTTCTAGCATTCTGGTGACCCAGAGTAGGTGAGGCTCTATTTTATATTAGCTAATTACATAAATAAAATTCACCAAAGGTAGTTATTAAGTGGCTCTCTTTTGCTCACTATTTGCCCTGAATTGCACTTAAATATTTTCTTAGTTATTAAACATCAGTTTTCCAATCTTTCTATTACAATGGAAGGGCCTTTTAGCCAGCTTTTACAGGATGGATTTCTGAAGGGGTTTGAGTGGAAAAATAATTTTACTTGTTTCAAGTCAAGCACACATTTGTAGCCGACAGTTTCTTATACTTGGGGCTTACCTGCAGCTGGATCTCTGATGTAAGTAGGGAGGTAGCTTCAAACAGGAGCTGAGGATTGCCAGTACCTGTACTGCACGCAGCGTGCCCCGAGCCACAGCCTCGTGGGCACTGCCCAAGCTCCACCCACTCCCGTGTAAACCTCAGGGGCCAGGTGTCCTCCTTAAGAATCGGTGCTTACCAAAACTATCTACTACAGCTGCTGGTTGTTTCTCCACATGACCTGTAGTTCTTGTTATCTCATTATAATTGCATTTGAATGACCAACACCAAAATCTCATTATACCCCTGATGTTGTGACCCTTCTGAGATTTCCAAAACAGGGTAAGGAGATAGGTGATAATGAAGCCCCACCCCAAACCCCACCCTTTTGAATATTCAATTAAGCCCCATCCCAAACACCCCGCCCTGTGCCCCAGATCATATAAAAGGAAAGCCAGCGTCTTGGTGAGTGAGATTTGTCTCGTTCCGCGACGTTTGTCTGTCTTTACTTTTGTGTGCTGCTGGTCTTTGGTTTTTAGTAAATCTTGGTTCTTTGGTGACTTTTATCTCCATCTCGACTTTGAATTTCTTTGTGTTAGTAAGGAGAGAACCTGTACCTAGCCAGAGGCTGCTGACAACAGGGGCACATAGATAATGACCTGAAAAGCAGAACAGCAGTAGGGCTGTGTCCACAGGAGCAGGGGGTGTCTTAGGTAGCATCAAACCTTGTCTCCTTTTGTGCAGGTTAGAGTTTGGCTCGTGTTTTTCTATCAGCTTATTCTTCGAGTCACTGTCAGTAAATCTGGGCTCTGTCCCAGCTATCTCCAGATCTGCCAAGTGTAAATCGGATCAAGCTGCAAAAACGAAGTGGGAAGGAGGAATGGAGGGGAGGGTGGGAAAGGGAGGGGTGGGAGGAAAAAGGGTGGGGGGAGGAAAGCAAGAGAAAAGGACGAAACTACTTAAAAGAAGTCTTAGAAACTCTGCACCCCAATGAGCTGAGACAGCTGCTTCTGCCATGAGTACAACTTGTTTGCTCTTCTTTATTTGAAAGAATGTATCAAGCCAACACTAAGTACAAGTTTCATTCTGGCTAGAAGGGAAACTTATCTAGGTTGGGATCTTAATTGAGATTGATTTTGTAATGCTGCTAAGGGTTATGCTTGACCAGAGAGATGACTGAGGAAGGCTCACTAAGGGAACTTTGAGAAGCTGGTATCCATTTCCAAGTTTAAGACATCCTCAGCAGGAGAAAACGATAGCAATTAAACCCTCTGATCTTTTGTCTTGAATCCATATGCACTCCTATCTTGAAAGACTAAACTGTTAAGTAGCTTTTTCTTTAAACAACATCCAAGTCAATACCTTGGAGTCCTGTGTCCCTTGTGATTAGAATTCTCTTACTGTGATTCTAAGGAAGTTGCCTATGTTTTCTGGTAGGAAATAGATGGTTTATAAACAGGAGCTTAAAATATTCAATGTGGTATCTTAGTACCATGCTTAAGTGTTCTTGAGCTGCAGCATGGCTGTTGGTGCACTGAGGATAGGTATGGGCCCGACTTTTAAAATCATGACACGTTATACGTTTTACAGTAAAATGTTAAGTTAAAGCACTCCGACAGAACCAGCAACAGGGTAACCGAAACCAAAGTTTGCTCGGAGGAGTTAGATGTTTTTGAAGGTGGGGAGCAGAAGTGGTGCCTGACAGTTTGCAATGTATGTTTCACCTGATCTGTTACTGAGAACCAGTTTATCATCAAAGTTTAGCTTTGTTGGTTAAAACCTCTCCCCAGAAAACTTGGGAAAATGTACCAGTGGAGAGCCAGGGAAGTCTAGAACAAGGACAGATGTTATTTAATGCTGACTTCTGATTGTCTATCCCCATTTCAGATGGGGATATCAGTCTATTGGTCAGTATTCAGAAAATCATTCGGCCAACTACACTTCAAAGAATCTGTTCAGAGTAACAGAAGCCCAGAGAATTGTTACACTCGACAAGGGAGAAGTTTAGAATTAAGATGCAGTGCCTACAGCAATCTAATGGGGCAGATATTCCAATTTTAATAGAAATGAGCCCCTTGGAGTATAGCCAACTTTTACGTGCTGGGTAAGTTTTTGAAACAGTCAAGTTCCTGGTTTCAATCAAAATGCTTCTATCGAGGCGTGACTTCATGCCTGTAAATAGCTGCTGGAGCACACTATGTGCTACAGTATTCATAAACTACTCTAGGTGTGGAGGAGGCAGGTGTAAAGAATTGAGATTAAGGCATGAGCCCTTGGCCCACCTGAAGTGTGGATGTGATCTCTCTCCATTTCTACCACTTCTCTGCTTTGAGGGCTTTTACCGTACTACCGGCCAGCACTTCTTGCCTTTATGCTCTCCTGCTACTCCCACATTTTGAAGAAACGCAGAGGTTTACATGAACAAAAAACTAAGCATAAAAAACACACATTCAAGGTCTCTGGAGTCTGCCATCAAAAGGCTTTCCAGTTTTCTTGACTCTTCTCATAATGAGCTCTCTTATACAACCCGAGTGACCCCATAACTTTGTTTTCTGTGAAATCCCATATTAAATGGCAGGTGCAACAATCATTCTCAGTTTGAGTCGAATGTAAGCTTTCCTTTCACAATTAAGAACAAGGGACACCTGGAACTGAAGCCTCTTGAAAGTTTCTGTATTTGTAAGTTTGGGTATATGAGCTGACAAGTCAGAATGAGCTGGCTCTGCCTCTCCAAGTCCTGTCTTTGTATGGTCTGTCCATGTGGTCCTAGCAGCTGTTGTAAGCACGACTTTATACAGAAAAGGTTCCAGATATATTTGCCTGGTGAGAGGGCTCTGGCAGCAGCTGTCACAGCTTTTGTCACCTAGCCTTGGGAGACATACTCGTCAGTTCTCACATTGTATTGGTTATAAAGTGTCACTAAAACCAGGCCATTTTCAAGGGGAGTGTAATTAGACTCGAACTTTGGCGTAGAAAAACTGGACGTGTTGGGTAGTACAACAATCTTAAAACTGTTAAGCTTTTAAGATTTTACAGTTAACAGCTCCAGGTCTGGGAGATGGTGTGGCCTTTTAGAAGGCTGCTCTGTCAAAACCACTGACATCAGGACTAGTTTCCACAGTTAACGCCTATGCTTACTGCCTGTGATCCCAAGTAACGTTTTGAATATCCACATCCCAAGTCCCCAATAGAAAAGGGTGCAATGAGCTTTTGATAACACCTTTTAATGTTGATTAACTCCTGACAGGGCCTAAATTTGATTTCTGATCATCATAGATCCATTAGTTGCAGGCTAAGTGAAATTATGTAGAAGCTCAGATAGGGGGATCAGAAAGCTTCACCTCTCATTAGGAAACTCGATAGAGCAAATCTCATCCACTTGGAGTCTCTGTACCATGCATAAAGGAAGGTCCCTTGGGTGGAGCCTTGGAGAAGGGCGAACAAGTTACCTGTGCACTGCAGTGTAATTCTCGGTATTCTACCCCTACTGGAGTTAGCAAA
Source organism: Sylvilagus floridanus (assembly GCA_949820135.1). Lineage (NCBI taxonomy): Eukaryota > Metazoa > Chordata > Mammalia > Lagomorpha > Leporidae > Sylvilagus > Sylvilagus floridanus. Next base: position 59,396,656 of record OX463235.1, read on the forward strand.
TCCTGGAGGCTGTTCGTTTTAGTCTCCTCAGCCTTTTCCATGTTAACTAGATGGCAGTAGCGTAAGAAACCTCTAATCTTGGCAAATTTTTACTCATTAAAATAAAAGATCTCAGAACCACTGGAGAAACCTTTATCAGGAAAGCAATTAGTTTAGGTCCAACCTTTGACTGTATCTGTTCAGAACTTTAAAACGACTTCTTGTTTTCTTAACCTGTAATTATTGCCTGTTATGAATCCCCAGACCACAGGTAACATCTATAATGTTTGGTGTGATGGAAGACAAATCTGTAAAGAGAGGACTTGAATGATGAAGTATTTGAAGGCGGAAGATTAGTAATTTCAAAGAATGCTCTGACTTCATGAATCTGACATTGTCATACATCCATACAGAACTCTTCCATGAGACTGATCCAGCTGAGAACAGTAGATACTCCTTAAATAAGCCTCACTGTGAACACTGGGTTCCGGTGTGCATGGAGACTGTCATGTCAGGCTTTGGTCTTTAAGAACAACCCTCAGTAATGAAAGGCAGATGGTAACACCTAGGATTATTACAAGCTGAAGCAATCTTGATAAAACAGTGAATTGAGCTTGCTAAAAATCGAACTTCTAGTATCTAGTTACTGATTTTTTTTATCTTACACACCAAGCTATTAACATGCTTGAATTTGGGGCTCACCATGAGGTGGTAAGCATCTTTCAATGGAGAAAACTGAAGTTCATGGAAGTAACAGAACAGACTAGCAGTAGTACAAATCTGATTTCATGGTCAGTTCTGTTCAAAGTATGTTCCTAACAACATAGCCTATGCTGGGCTGGCGCCGTGGCTCACTTGGCTAATCCTCCGCGTGTGGTGCCGGCATCCCATGTGGGCGCCAGTTTCTATCCTGGCTGTTCCTCTTCCAGTCTAGCGCTCTGCTGTGGCCTGGGAGGGCAGTGGAGGATGGCCCGAGTGCTTGGATGCCTACACCCGCGTGGGAGACCAGGAGGAGGCACATGGCTCCTGCCTTCGACCAGCGTGCTGCACCAATCCGTAGCAACTGTTTTGGTGGTGGACCAACAGAGGGAAGACCTTTCTGTCACTGTAACTGTCAAAAATCCTATGTGTATATGTAAATGTAATATTTAGGTTTGTGTAAATATACTTAAGTGAATAGTGGAATGTCTTGTTATACACACAAGACAAAGTTGGAGAGTAGACTGTTGGAACTTTGATACCTATGTTTGATACAAGTACACCTATTGGCTAACATGGCTGGTATAAAGGTGAGAATGGGTGGCTATCAGTCAAATGAATATTCCTGTGAGATGTGATAAGATGTAGGAAATCGGGAAGTCTGAGTTCATTCCATTAAAAATGGGAAGGTGTGGGCACATGTGTAATAGGACCTGAATATCAGGGGTATCCATAGATGGGTCTCAGCAGAAGCACAAGAATTGGGGTGGAAAACACTAGGGGTATAAAGTGAATAGTGATTCTTGGTCTACCGTCAATGGTTTTATTTCCTGTTGCATCTTTTGTTAACTCTGGTTTACTATCACTCATCTGTTAGCAGATAGATGTTACTTAGTTAAGAAACTTTATTCCATGAAGAATCTCCCCAAACACCAAACTGTAAATGTTGAACTTGGATTTGAGTTACCTCAAAGTGTCATCCGAATTGGTTTGGAGCAAGGTCTTTTTCAAGTGTCTTAAATACTAGTAGGTTTGTCCTTGTCTTATAGATTAACATTTATCTTAACTTGCAAGGAAGATGGGCTATCCACATTTCTGAAGGCAGTCTTGGAGGGTTAACTTTTCAATGTACTTGACCTCAGGGTTTTTAGGATTATCTCGTAAGTTCAGAAGAATTTGGATTTTAGAAAATGAGAAATGGGGAAACAGTCAAGTTTGGGGCTGAGTATGCCAGAATCAATTTTTTTGTCCCTTCAGTTGGAACCTCTTGCCTCAGAAGATTTACTTTGACATAACCAGTTTCAGTGGAGTTGCATCCAGACGGAAAAGTCAATGCTGTTTCTATGGAGTAAACAGCACAAGGGAGAATCCTGACAGAAGAATCTTGTCTGTATTTGGTAGAGAAACATAGGACAGTGAGCAGGAGAAGGTCATATCGCCTTCATAGTCTTTATTTTAAACCAGATTTGTCTTTATTTTCCCCATTACTCCTGGTAGAAAACTAGGTGTGCTCCAATACTTTCCCTCAAAGCTTCATAGGATGACTGAAAACATGCTGTTGTCTTCAGACAAGAGTGAAACAACTGGGAAGGCTAAAGTCAATCAAATTTCGATGCACACAGGCTATAAGTTACAAATACTTTTCTGCTCTTAAATGTGTGGCGTTGAAATGGAAATATTGACACGTCTTAAGCACACTAACTGAACACCTGCAATGACCATGAGTAAGACTACCATTGTCCTCAATGATTGCAAACCTAGTAAGTGCTATAGAGTGTTGTGACTTGGGACTCAACTAGAAAAGTGAATGACTCAAATTGTTTGAGGTGATACCCATGGTGAGCTCAGCATCCTCAATGAACTCTCAGTTCAACTCCAGGAGTGTCTCCAACTTTTAATCACAACAGTAATAAACATAAACTAAGCACCTTGATCCCCCCAAAGTAAAACTGGTAAAGATGGACTAAAACCCATCTATAAACTGGGAAAAAGAACCGATAAAGTAAATCACCCCATGATGAAACCAACATTTAGATAAGTTTCAAAGCAGTTAACACAATGCTAGTTCATTCTGTTGAAATATTTATTGATCAAGTTTCACTTGCTAATTTTGACTCAGACAAGCCTCTTAATATAGCAGAACTTGAGTTGATTCAACTAAAGCAAACATCTTCCCTCTTCCTGGATTTATCATTCTGCATTGCAGCCAGAAGGGACAATTAAACATTCTGTGAAGAGATGTGCTCACATTGTTGATGGCACTGAATCCTTGGCGTTATCTTGTGTGCTGGCACTAAACCCCACCACAGGAGTCCAGACTTGGGAGTTTCCCCAGATCTGCCATGGAGGGGATAGTGTATGCTTGGCTTTGAACAACCTGAAACTCATTAGAACAAGATTATTTTCAAAGCAGATGTTATGAAGACTTGGATATACACATAGCATCCCTCCTCCTTGCCTTTCTTGCAATAAGTTTTCATATGGCATGGAGTAGACACATCAAGCAATGATGAAATACTAAAGCACTTGATATTTTATCTTGTGATACAAACACATGTGTAAGGAACAGGTTCCATCCCTGGGAATTCATACTGGTACGCCGTCCTGTGTGAGCTCCCTAAGAATGGAGGTTGCATTTGTATGCATCCTCCCCAGTGCAAGATACTCTGAGCTCAAAAAATTGTTCACTGAGAAAATGAACAAGTCAGTAAATGCGTGTTTAGTATTTTGCCTTGACAAATATTGAGCTACTTAATAATAAAGGCGTTTGTTAAACATAATGGTGAAAAACAAATTGTGGGCTGGGCTTACATGGACAGAATTCATAAGATCTTTGTGGTAGAGGTAGAAAGATTAAAATGGGAATAGAAATGGCATGACAAAGCAATGCATGAGGCCAGCATCATGACAGAGCAAGTTAAACTGCCACTGCATGCTCAGTTTGATTGAGTTCTCTGCGAATGTGCCTGGGAAAGCAAATAAGGATGACCTGAGTGTTTGGGCCCTTACACCCATGTGGGAAACTTAAGTGGGATTACAGGCTTCAGCTTGATCCTGACCACTGTGGTCATTTGGGGTGTGAACCAGCAGATAGACTCTCTGCTTCTGCCTCTCCTCCTTTCTCTAACTCTGGCCTTCAAAAAACATTTGTCACTACAATCAATGGAAAACTCTAGTTTGTGTGTGCATGCAAATAGAGCAATACTACCCCTAATATTGCTACTAGTCAACTAAAGAGTGACCATCCTTCCCATGTTACCTGGCAATTAACCAGAAAAGGTTTTTGTTCAATGCGTTTAAAAGCCAAGTGTAAGTATCGGTTTCTGTTGAGGTACTGGATGGTACAAGTGAGGAAATACAAATATTATGGGTATTACTGAAATTATCCTGAAAATCTGGATTACTACTTCTAAAGTGAATATGGCCTCTGTAATGTTAAATAACTTGGTTTTGAGTTTTACTGATGGTAAACGATCAAAAGACTTGATCCTGGGTGTATTTATAAAAGCCCTCCCCTATTCTGCACTACAGAGCCTTATTTCCTGCTGTTCGGCTTGCAGGCGCAGTTCCAGCTTTCCACTTGGCACACTGACTTATCTCCCCTTCTGTCATGTCTTAGATATAAGCCTTTCTGACTCCAGAAAATTGGTACAGAAAATGAATCCCTTTTGTGCCAAAAGGGGCTTCTTCCTCAAAGGCTTAACTATGCGATGAAATGCCATGCAAGAGAAAGGAAAACACATTTAGAAAACCTAGTTGTTGCCTTTTCCAACAAGTGAGATGAGGGGACACATACAGCCTTCACTTGCACATAGTGTTGGCTTTATCAAGATGGGCTGGCAATGATACACAATTATCAAAACACTAGAGTTCATGAAATATTTCTGTGAAATGGGCTACTTGACCACCTATAGCATAGATTCCACTACAACCAGGATTTAACTTGTCCATTTAATTTTAGGTAAACACTGTTGGCACTTACAAGTGTCACTTTCATTGTGGCCTTAGCAGGTTGACCTATCCACTGGGCTTTGATGCAAGTTGAGTCAGGAACACCTCTTGTTCTGAATAAAGACTTAGATAATTGGATGTAGCAAGTATGTTTAATTAGACATACTGCAGCTCTACATATGACAGTTGAGGGAAGTATGTAGATAAGGGTTCTGTAACAGGAAATGATTATACAGATGAGGGAAGGAAAGAAATGTGCAGTGCAGGTTCAGGACAGTTGCAATTTTCAGGATCTAGGTATTTCTGGCGTCCTGGTTGCATGCGCACATGTAAACAGGTAAGTTCAAGTGAATCTGACAGAAATACTAGTGACTATCTGGTTCATATTTTTACTTTTAAATCACATAAGTGAGTTAGATCTCAATACTGAACACTTGACGATGCTTCTGTTTTGCCATCTCTAGCATTTAGATAAGTTAACTGAAGCCCAGGAGTAGCTTTCAAAGTAAACAAGTCAAAGCAACTTCAGCTTCTATATAGGAACTGGCACTCCATACCTGGACCACACATGATCAATCTTTGTAAGGAAGCAAGAGATATTCTCCCTTCCTCTGTGCAAACTTTCTTATGACAATTTGTCAAAGTACAGGTAGACATTACTTTGATAAAATAGTCTTACATGAAAAGTAGAAGTGGGGGAAGCAGAAATCTTCATCTACTGGCTCACTCCTCAAATGCCCATAGTAGCAGGTTGGGCCAACCTAAAGTCCAACCGTGTTATCTCATGGATGTCAGGGACCCAGGTACTTGAGCTGTTATCTGTTGCCTCTTGAGATACGCATTAGTAGGAAGGTGAATTTGGCAGTAGAGATGGCATTACATCTCATGACTTTGGATACGTGATGGGGTATCACAAGTGCCAGCTTAAGCTGTCAATGTGTGCCTCCCTTCCATTGTCAGATGGACACAAACACAGGAAATTTAAATGGCATGTACTATGTAACAAGGTGGGACACTGAAGGGCTGTTTTAACTGAAGATGGCTTCTATGCTAAGCCAAAGCCTCTTCATATTTATCAGTATCAGGAAGTTAACTTTGGTTTCATTATATACTGTGTTCTTTGATTGTAGTATGCAATGCCAGGAGCCATGTTAACACTTTGTATTTCCTTTTTTACTATCCTAAGAAAGCATGTATGATAAGGTAACAGTCTGAGGCCTTGCCAAGAACACAGCAATTATAGATGGTTATGGAAGGGGACCACAAGTAGATGTGTGACTGTTCTCTCAATCCACTTCACTTACTGCACATGCTGTTTCCTTATTTCCCAGTAACTATCGGCATGTGTCAAACGAATACCTGGCTAAGCCCCGTTCTGCCCTCAAGATCAGGTTTGATGCATCTTATTTTAAAAAGACTAACACAGATGTCTGATCTGCCAGTTCACACCACAATGGCTGGGGCTGGGTCAAGCCAAAGCCAGGAGCCTGGAGATCCATCAGGGTCTCAAACTTGTGGTTAGGGACCCAAGTACTTGGACCCATTGTCCACTGTATTCCCCAGGTGCCTTAGGGAGCTGGATCAGGAGTGAACAGTTAGGACTTGAACTGTCAGGACTTTAACCAGTAACCATGTGAGATGCTGGCATTGCAGGCTGTGGCTTAATATGCTGCACCACAATACTAGCCCCCTGATGGACTAACTTGGAAGAACTGAAAGAGGGAGAAAGTAGAAAACGAATAAGTTACAAAAAATAACTTGTAACAAAAGGAATCCCTAGGTCTATCTTGTCCCCAACTCTGAGAACAGAACTTTATGTAGCGATCTCCCTCCCCTGGCCTACAGGCCACCCTCCCAGCTGAAAGTTATCACCTTGTAGCATGGCTTCTATTCCTATTTCATATTGTTGACATCGAGATGAATCGAATTTCATCTATCTTGCGTTCCTCTTGCCTGCGTTCTCTGAGCCTTCTTACCCTCCTTTGCCTCCTCCCCTCTCACCCTGCCTCTTCATTCACTGACTATTCCTACAGTCACTATCATTTGCATGTCCCTCTTCCTACTCTCAATGCCATACATTAGGTACAGGAGGATCAGAGTCCTTACATAAGCCTAACATCTTATTTCTGTAATGAGAAAAGATCTTAAACATAGTGACTTACACAGGTGAGACACTTCTGTCCAGACCTTCTCATCTACTGTTTGGAACGTCTTCCTACTTTGTAACCCAGTTTTTTCCAGGTACATGGGAAGTTCATTCCTCCTTAAACATCAGAAATTACTGAGGTTAGTGACTGAACATTTATGTTACATAAGAATAATTCTCATTTAACCTGAAGCTGTTCTCAGATCCAGTAAGCCCTCCCACTTTTTTAAGATTTATTTTTATCTCTGCGAGTGAGAGCCCAGTGGAAAGAACGGGGCCATCAAAGAAGGAGGTACCTTTCTCTGAAGGGAGGAGAGAACTTCCACTTTGACTATGACCCTGTCGGAATAAGATCGAAGTCCACGAACCCTAAAGGCTTCCATAGCCTCAGCAACTCATGACTAGAGCCTAGGGAGATTACTGACGCCATAAACAAGAGTGTCAAATTGTTAAATCAACATCAGGAGTCACTGTGTACTTACGTCTCATGAGGGATCTGTCCTTAATGTGTTATCCAATGTGAAATAATGCTATTACTAGTACTGAAACAGTATTTTTACACTTTGTGTTTCTGAGTGGGTGCAAACTGATGAAATCTTTACTTAGTATATATTGAATCGATCTTTATATAAAGATAATTGCAAATGATTAAAAAATCTTGGTGTTAAACTGGAAATTGCATAGACAATTAATCAATTTAAAAAAAAATCATGTAGGACCTCTGTCCTTAATGTGCTGTACATTGTGAATTAATACTATAACTAGCACTCCAACAGTATTAGCATTTTGTGTCTCTATGCGAGGGCAAACCGTTAATCTTTACGTAATATGTACTAAATTGATCTTCTGTGTATAAAGAGAATTGAAAATGAATCTTGATGTGAACAGAAGGGGAAAGGGAGCGGGAAAGGGGAGGGTAGCGGGAGGGAGAGAAGTTGTGGGGGGGGAGCCATTGTGATCCATAAGCTGTTCTTTGGAAATTTATATTCTTTAAATAAAAGCCTTATTAAAAAAATTTACTTTTATCTTAAAGTCAGTTACACAGAGAAGAAAGGCAGAGGTCTTCCATCTGCTGGTTCATTCCCCAGTTGGCCACGATGGCCAGAGCCAGGAATTACTTCTGGGTCTCCCACACAGGCACAGGGCCCAAGGACTTGGGCCATCTTCTGCTATCCCAGGCCATAGCAGACAGCTGGATTGAAAGTGGAGCAGCCAGGACGAGAACTGGTGCCTATATGGGATGCCAGCGCTTCAGGCCAGGGCTTTAACCCACTGTGCCACAGTGCTGGCCCTGCCCTCCCACTTTTTAATAGCTTTGATAGTTCCTCCAGACACCTGTTTCTGAGGATGCTTGGTAACACAATTGACTGGATGAAGAATATTGAGGTTGCAGTTGACAATCTCTCCTGCCCCAAAGACTCGACAATGGAGCCTGTGTAGGCATTCTGAACTCAGGTTCAGCCCAGAGTTGACCTTTATAGCAAGGTTATGTGTGATTCCTTGGATTCTGAGTCTCTTAATACTAGCTGCACAGCATACAAGATCCATCTGGAGTGATAAAGTATCAGTCTCCTGAGAAATCCAAATTTACCTCCCTTCTACTTAGGACTTTTATTCTGAGTTACAATAAGAAGAAACAAGAGTTAACCAACCATTACTATTATTTGGTGTAGGACGAGGAATAATGAGTATGTAGAAAAACAACTTGATCCTCTACAAGCTTTCTAAATACTTATTAGATCTTGATTGAGTTCACTCCCACAGGGTTGTAGTCTCCAGGGCAAAGCCAGACTAGACCCAGGAGCCAAGAAAATCATCAGACCTCATATGTGGGTGTCAGGGGCCTAAGTACTTGAGTCACTGTTCAAAGCTTTACCAGGAGCATAAGCAGGAACTGGACCTGGAGGAAAGTGGATAGGATTCGAATTGGTACTTGTACGCAATTCTGGTGTGGAAAGTGGCAGCCTAACCACCTGTACCACAACACTGGCCCCAGCTCTGTTTCTTTAAGAAAAATTTCACCATCACTTACCACTTGCCTGGCTCGGAGATACAACAACATTCTGTTAGAGGAAATAATGAAGTGTAGGGAAAAGGAACAGTAATTTGACAGACTGAGTAGGGAAAGAGTTTGGGAAAATGGTGGAAGGGTGGAGGTTGCAAACAGGCAGCCATTCTCTTGAAAGCAGCGGTATGTGAAATTATTCCTATAAGAAATAAACCATGAGTGCAAGTTAAACGATACTTAATATTTTGGGCATGGAAAGCCAAGACACTCTGGGGAAAAAAAAAAAGACCTAAATGAAAGATCTCTGCGAGTGAGATCCCAGTGGAAAGAACAGGCCATCAAAGAAGGAGGTACCTTTCTCTGAAGGGAGGAGAGAACTTCCACTTTGACTATGACCCTGTCAGAATTAGCTCGAAGTCGGTGAACTCAAAAGGCTTTCATAGCCTTGGCAACTGATGACTAGAGCCTAGGGAGATTCCTGACGCCATAAACAAGAGTGTCAAATTGTTAAATCAACATGAGGAGTTACTGTGTACTTACGTCCCATGAGGGATCTGTCCTTAATGTGTTGTCCAATGTGAAGTAATGCTGTAACTAGTACTGAAACAGTATTTTTACACTTTGTGTTTCTGTGTGGATGCAAATGAATGAAATCTTTGTATATACTGAATCGATCTTCTGTATATAAAGATAATTGAAAATGATTTAAAAAACTTGGTGTTAAATTGGAAACTGCATCGATAATTTTTTTAAAATGTAGGATCTCTGTCCTTAATGTGCTGTACACTGTGAATTAACACTATAACCAGTACTGCAACAGTGTTTGACTTTGTGTCCCTATGTGAGGGCAAACTGTTCATCTTTATGTAATATGTACTAAACTGATCTTCTGTATATAAAGAGAATGGAAAATCTTTGTGAATGGAAGGGAGAGGGAAAGAGGAGGGTTGCGGGTGGGAGGGAAGTTATGGGGGGGGAGACATTGTAATCCATAAGCTGTACTGTGGAAATTTATATTCTTTAAATGCTTTATTAAAAAATAAAAATAGCTATTTCTAACATGTTAGTATTTCCAAGAAAGGCTAAGTGAAACAACATTGATTGTAGATGTCATAAATACCAGTGTTCTGGTTTCTTTCACTTAAAGTATTTTAATCCACGAAAATTGTCAAAATGCCCTTCATGGCAGATAAAGCATACTTTGGGGAAAGGCTGTATCCAGTGATTCTTACATCACCAGAATTAAGTTTACTATGAATCTGTTTTGGGCACCTGCATGGATTTCTTGGCTGGATTCTGTCCTGTGGTGGTAGCACCCTGACTTCATCAGCTGCATACCTAGCTTGTCCATAATACTCATAAGCATCATGTAGTAACTACTTATCAGTTGCCAGAAACGTCACAGCTGTACTACCTGAGGTAAACACCTTATCAAGGAGGAAAGTGGAACTTTTAAATAGCTATAAGCACTTTCCTTATGGTATTTGCACTTGAGATTTCCTGGAAAAAATTGTCCCCTACACACTCAATAGCTTGTAACATCCAAATTTTTGTGCTTCAAACTATATTTTGTCACCGATTACATGTCACACTTGGTTTCCCAGTAACACTAGAGCCTCCTTTTGTCACTGACGGCATGTACCACAACACGTACTAAATACATGGATTATCTACTTAAAAATGTAAGTGAATCATTTAGTGGACACTCAAGTGTGGTTAATGCTAACCTCATAAGGTTTGTCTGAAATGATCTCTAAAGCATGTAATACTTGGTATGATTTAATTATAATAAGATGTGCATCAATATTTACATGGAAAATTGCTCAAGAATATAACTATAAATTCTGGAGTTGGGCACATGGGAAACATGACTACCAAATTCTGGGCCAAGGGTTCTGCTACTTTTGTTATGTCCCTTACTCTGATAAATGACATTGCAAATACACCTTTCCTGAATTTCTGTCTCCAAGTTATTTTTAGATATAAAGGTCCAACATGTTAAACATAGGCAAGCACCATAGGCAAACTATTTCCAGCAGACCTCTAGCTTCATTTCATTTAGGGATGGTGATAAATGATGTCTAAGCCATTGTGTGGAACAATTTGCCTTCCCTCATCTTTAGTGGTGACTACCAGATAGTGAGTAGGTCCATATTCTGTGTAAAGAAATTAAGGAGTAAGTCTGACAAGTTTGTATTTTAAGAAAGGCAACTTGTCATGTTGCTGGATCCAGTAGAATCCTAAAATGGGTCAGACAATAGTTGTCCTGCCTGCCTGGAGAAAGACATGGAAGGAACAGAGCTTGAGCTGTGGATCTGATTAGACCTAGACCCAACAAAGATCCTGTCTGTCCTAGCTCTGGGAATTTGGACAAGTTCTATCCTACTTCAAGTTGCTGTTTTTAATTTCAGTAGTATCTTTAGAAAAATGCACACCTCAGACTTTGAAGGAAGGGCTCAATGTGTGCTTGATATGTTATAAAAACTCGAAGGACCACAGTGATGATCCCAGGTAAGGCACCTACAAAATAATAGCCCACATGGGCTGGCGCTGTGGTGTAATGGGTGAAGCTGCCACCTGAAGCACCGGCATCCCATATTGGTGCTGGTTCGAGTCCCAGCTGCTCTGTTTCTGGTTTGGCTCTCTGCTATGGCTTGGGAAAGCAGTAGAAGACAGCCCAAGTCCTTGGGTTCCTGCCCTTGCGTGGATGACCTGGAAGAAGCTCCTGGCTTCGGATTGGTGCATTCTGGGGAGTGAATTTGCATGTGGAAGACCTCCCTTTCTCTCTCTGCCTCTCCTTGTGTTCATGTAACTGACTTTAAGATTTACTTGGAAGTTCAAAAATACATCTTGAGGAACGTTGTAGACTTTGTGTAACTTGCCATGAACACTTTCTGATGGATGACAGTCTAATATCTTTATTCACAGGTATTGAATGAGTATCAATAACTTAGTATGCCAGTAAGCATGTCTCAAGAGACTGTCTTGAATGAAAGCCAACAGATTCCACAGGCATCTAACCTCCTCCAAACTTTGACATCCATATAAAGGGTTGAACCTGTGACAACACAAACAGTAAAAAAGGCAGACATGGGTAGATGCAGTATAAATCGGCCTGCCCTGTGCACTGTGTGCAATATTGAATACTCAGCTACCCCAGGTGTCAATAAGCATAGGGGACACTAGTTTTCTGAAGCTTAAGCTCCATTAGAATGTGCCTGATAACATATTTCGTGGAGTACTAAGTGTTTTCTACGGCAGCAGTTACAAAAAGCTTTAGAATATGCCTCTGTAAACATCCATCCTCCAAGATTATAGGGAAGTGTGTGTTTTCAAAGGACTTATTCTGTGTATGTATACATAAGTTTTCAAACAGGTCTGCAAGAAGAATCGGTGATCAATCACATGTCAATATGCTCCAATTTCCCTGCCCAGTCCATATGTACAATAAATAGAAAGTGACTTGTAATAGCCATGCTTTCTTAACCACTAAGGTAGAGTTCTGGTCTTCCCCTTTTAGTCCTATAGCATAAATCAATTCGCAATTTTGCTAATGGAACACAGTAGAATATAACGTGCCAGTTCTGAGCCTAGGCCTCAAGAGGACTTTCGTGTTTCTACTCCAACTCTCTGGCATCTGACAGGAGAACAAAGCTGAGCTGATCTCTGGCGAGGTGACGGACAGCAGAGTAGAGCACATGTCTCACAAGAGTACCCTAGCCTAGTTATCCCAGACTTAAATGCCATTAGTGTTTGCTACAATTTGCCTCAAATTTGGACAAACTTTTTCCTGAGCTAAGGTGCTTGGCACCCTTTTCTTAAAGCATTTTCTATAACAAACTACTAAATTCTTAGATATTAAAGTTGTTTTTTCCAGGTGGAGTTTGAGATGGAGAAAGGTCTTTCCGTTGGTTCACTTCCCCAAACGGCAGCTACAGTCTGCACTGCGCTGATCTGAAGCCAGGAGCCAGGTGCTTCTTCCTGGTCTCCCATGTGGTGCAGGGGCCCAAGCACTTGGGCCATCCTCCTCTGCCCTGTTGGGCCACAGCAGGAGAACTGGACTGGAAGAGGAGCAACTGGGGCTAGAACTTGGTGCCCATATGGGATGCCGGCACCACAGGCAGAGGATTAATCAAGTGAGCCATGGCGCCGGACCCAGATATCAAAGCTTCTGAAACCTTATGCCAGTTTTACAACCCAGGGACATGAAAATCATCCCACTGAATCACTAGAGAGGTAGAATCCTTGTGCCCAGCCTCTGTGGGAACTGCCTCAGTCCTATGCCACCAGGCTTCAAGGTGTAAAATTGTTAAAGTGAATTTTTCTCCCAGTAAAGTCCATTAGCAAACACGGATGATCCATGCCTTTTTCCTAACATCCTCTAGAACATTTCAACTAGCTTACCTATTAGAATAATAGTTGGGGGGGGGGGGGTACAAGCCCTGTGGCGTAGTGGGTAAAGCTGTAGCCTGCGGCTCTGAAATCCCATATGGGCACCAGCAGGTTTTGGCTGCTCCACTTCTGATCCAGCTCCCTGTTAACATACCTGGGAAAGCAGAAGATGACCCATGTATGAGACATGGCAGAAGCTCTTGACTTGAGATTGGCTCAGCTCTAGCAATTGAGGGCATCGGGGCAGTGAACCAGCTGAAGGAATGTTTGTGTCTCTTACCCTCTAACTTTTTTTTTTGACAGGCAGAGTAGACAGTGAGATGGAAAAGTGTTCCTTTGCCATTGGTTCACCTTCCAATGGCCGCCGCTGCTGGCACAGTGCGCCGATCCAAAGCCAGGAGCCAGGTGCTTCTCTTGGTCTCCCATGGGGTGCAGGGCCCAAGCACCTGGGCCATCCTCCACTGCACTCCTGGGCCACAGCAGAGAGCTGGCCTGGAAGAGGGGCAACCAGGACAGAATCCAGCACCGCAACTGGGACTAGAACCCGGTGTGCCAGCGCCGCAAGGCAGAGGATTAGCCTATTGAGCCATGGCGCCTGTAACTATGCTTTTCAAATAAGTCCTAAAATAACTAGATGTTCCACAGAAGTCCTTGTATTTGGGTATTGGTTTCTGAAGTAGTAGGTGAATGGATGGTGCTGAATCCAAATCGGTGTACGACAGTGGAAACTTAAATAATTAGGTTGGTTTTTGTTGCTGGGGCCATAGCCATGATTGAACCATGACGACATAAGGTGAGGGTAGAGGGTGATGGCAAGTGTGCTTCTTGGATTGCCATGATTATCCTTCACCATCCTCCAGCATCATCACATACCCAAATGTACAGGGTTGCCTGACCTAAGGCTGTGAACCTCCGAACTGTAAGCTAAAATAAGGCTTCTCTCCTTGTTAGTGTCTCGGACACTTTAGTGAAACTACGGAAGCTAACACATCACCTCAAGGTTTCAAAATCATCTAATCTTTTTTTAGCAAAGTTGAGTGCACATTGAGTTGTGCCTTCTGTTCTTGAAGGTATTTCTTGCCTGCTGATTGAGTGATTCCCTCCTTTTGACATCAACAAACACACCCACTGACCAGACAGCATATTAAGTCCAGATGAGATATTTGACCCAAATTGGTAAAACAGCCTAGCCAACCAATCAACTCCATCGGTAATCAAATTTTTAAGACATAGAGTGGTAGCTTTGTTAGACAACGTAGTTAATGTATAGATTAACTGGTTAAAAACAAGCAAGATGCTGTCAGGACAAGAACTTAATATGTACCAGTGACTTTGAATTCCAGCAACAAACAGGGAAATAGGGGGAAGTTCTTACAAGTAGCTGGGAAGATACTTTCGTACAGCGGAGAAACCATGGAAGATGGCTACTAGCAGTAACTTGGCACACAGAAGATAAACAACCTTATGAGGCTTCTTTACATGGAAGAATGCTCTTAGGAGCAAACTCTTGAATTGGCAAGCCAAAATCGGAATATAGGATAACCGGTAAACACCTGGGAGATGACAATAGTTTATCTGGCTTGCCACTTGTAAGATTCTCAGTGAAATGTCTGGAAGCCAGACATGAAACGAAGAGGAGCTATCGTGTCCTTTAAGATTTAATATATAATTCCCTATGACTGGCCCAGACAAGTTAGCAAACAATAACAAAGAGCCCAGATAATTGTCAACATTACTCTGCATGCTCCTGTGAGGATATTTTTGATTGTGATTAACATTTAATTCACTGCTTTTTAGTAAGGATGGGAGGAGACCCTCCTAACTTAGGGAAAAGTAATCAGATGAACAATGTCTAGACCAAAACACCCCTCTCAAGCAAGAATTCTTCAGTGTGCAGTCTAGAGGATTTGGATGAAAAACAGGGTCTTTGAGTCTCTGGCTTGTTGATTCACCCTGCAGATTCTCGATGTGATCATGTATACTAAGATTTCTTAAAATATACACCTCTTTCTTGTTGATTGTATTAATCTGGAGAGTACTGAGTAATATAGGCCTGTATCTGGAAAAAGTGATTGCTAAGAATTTGAAGGGAGCCTTCCCCACAGGAGCCTGTCTCCTCCAACGTGGAACTGATGAAGACTAAACAAAAAATGCTTAGCCACAAAACAGTGAGGAAGTGCCATTTTGAGTTGAGTAAATTCATATCAGATCCACAAAAAATTCAAGTTTTAACAAATAACAATACAAATCGTTTTGTCAGCCTATGAGAAACTGACTTGAACTACTATGGATTGAAGTCAGCCAAAAACTGTACCAAGATGGTCCAAACCCATTTCACATGGTGACGAACAAGGGAAGGTAGAGAAAGCACAAACTGGATAATGGATGGATACCACGTTCAGGAAGCTTTTGGACCCAGTTAAGCAGTACTGTGTGTATATCATAAATATGACATCAGGGACACAGTAACTTCTCCCTCTGTACCTGCCTTCCAACCCCTCTTACTCTTCCCTCTCTTGTCCTCTGCCCTGTTCTTCACCAAGATCTTGTTTCATTTAGCTTTATTCTAGGTAGAGTTCAGTGTATCTGAGAAAAACTGTTCAACAATCCAGACAAGGGCTGTTCAAAGTTACTATATTTCAAAGGTTATTTGACTTTTCCCCTTCTTCCTTCCTTCCCCCCATCCTTTCCTTTTAGAAACTTCTTTATCTTTAAAGAACTCAAACGGGGGTTGGTGCTGTGGCGCAGTGGGTTAACACCCTGGCCTGAAGCACCAGCATCCCCTATGGGCTCCGGTTCTAGTCCAGGCAGCTCCTCTTAGCTACCAGCTCTCTGCTATGGCCTAGGAAAGCAGTAGAAGATGGCCCAAGCCCTTGGCCCCTGCACCCACGTGGGAGACATGGAAGAAGCTCCTGGCTTCAGAACAGTGCAGCTGTAGCCATTGTGGCCTTCTGGGGAGTGAAGCAGTAGATGGAAGACCTCTCTCTCTGCCTCTCTAACTCGGACTTTAATAATATTAAAAACTTGAATGATCAGGGCCAGCGTTGTGACTTGATTAATCATTCACCTGTGGCACCAGCATCCCATATTGGTGCTGGGTTTTAGTCCCAGTTACTCCTCTTCCAGTCCAGCTCTCTGCTGTGGCCCCGGAGGGCAGTGGAGGATGGCCCAAGTACCTGGGCCCTTGCACCACATGGGAGACCAGGAAGAGGCACCTGGCTCCTGGTTTCAGATTGGCACGGTTCCGGCCATTGTGGCCATTTGGGGAATGAACAAGTGGAAGGAAGACCTTTCTTGGTCTCACTGTCTATAACTCTGTCAAACTCATGATCAATCTTTTGTGAGCTTTTAGACATAACTTAAGAGACATATCCTCTACTTTATTAAAAAAAATCACCTTTAAATGTATTAAGATCTATTTGAAAGAGAGGAAAGGCATAGAGGTCTTCCATCCGCTGGTTTATTCCCCAATTGGCCTCAACAGCTGAAGCTGCACCAGTCCAAAGCCAGGAGCAGCTTCTGGGTCTCCCGTGTTGGCTCAAGGGCCTGAAGACTTGGGCCATCTTCTGCTTTCCCGGACCATACCAGAGAGCTGGATCGGAAATGGAGCAGCCGGATCCTGAACTGGTTGCCCATATGGGATGCCGGCACTGCAGGCCAGGGCATTAACCTGCTGCACCACAGTGCTGGCTCCAAGGAAGTAATTGATTTTTATTTTAAAGGTCTTCCTTTGGTTTGTTCAGCCCCCCCAAATGGCCACTATGGCTGGCGCAGTGCACTGATCCAAAGCCAGGAGCCAGGTGCTTCCTCCTGGTCTCCCATGTGGGTGCAGGGCCCATGCACTTGGGCCATCCTCCACTGCCTTCCTGGGCCACAGAAGAAAGCTGGACTGGAAGAGGAGCAACCAGGACAGAATCTGGTGCCCCAACTGGGGCTAGAACCCGGGGTGCTGGTGCCCCAGGCGGAGGATTAGCCTAGTGAGCTGCAGCGCCAGCCAGAAGTTAATTTCTAAACAAGTTTTACTATCAGGCCTCATGATGCGACTCTGGGGACAGAGATCCTGCTTGGATAGTTAGTGCACAGTGACTCTTGTTTAACAATTAATACTCCTAAGAGCCTTGATGATCATTGATGTCATTCTTGACATGAACTTCCTAGGCTATGGAAGCCTCTTCCATTAGCTTGAGAAGGCCATAAGCAAAGTAGAAGTGAACTCCTCCCTTCAGAGAAGTACATCCTCCTTTGGTTGCTTCTTTCCATTGGGACTTCACCCACAGTGGTCCTTTATGTGGGATATTTTTTGCCACAGTGTTCTGGCTTTCCATGCCTGAAATGCTTCCCTGGGCTGGGCTTTTCAGCCAGAACAAAATGCCTTAAGTACTGACTCTGAGGTTAGAATGCTACTTAAAACTATTATTGAAGTAGTACTTCCAAGCCTGAAAGTAGATGTATCTTGCAACATCTACACAGTATGATCCTAAAATTGGTATGGATTAGGAAATGTGTCCCTCATTCTTTCCCTTAAAAAATGTTTGAAAGGGAGTTACAGAGAAAGAGGTCTTCTATTTGCTGGTTCACTTTCCAATTGGCTGCAATGGCCAGAGCTATGCAGATCTGAAGCCAGGAGCTTCCTCTAGGTCTCCCACATGGGTGCAGTAGCCCAAGCACTTGGGTCGTTTTCCACTGCTTTCTCAGACCATAGCAGAAAGCTGGATCAGAAGTGGAGCAGCTGGTACTTGAACTAGTGCCCATATGAGATGCCAACACTGCAGGTAGCAGCTTTAACGGCTACACAACACCATCCACCTTTTCCATTCTTTAATGTGAGACTATACTGTAGGTACTTTTCCTCTGTTGCCCATTGAATATTTAATGGGGCCATACGTTAGAGAAAACATGTGTGACCTATAGCAGTTCAAACTAAGACCATAATTGGATGTGAAATAGATGGTGGATTTTTGAGTGCGATGCATGATTAAGTTAGAGCTCAGGAGGGATTTAAGTGGATGGGTACTTTGTGTTTTGGGTAGATGGGGATGTGAATCACTGGCCAGAGTGTGTATATGTATACTTCATGATAAAAGTTGTCTACTCACCTTAAAATGTGTATCTTCAATGTGAATAGTAAGTCCTTGCATCAAGTAGAGAATTTACTACACTTAGCCTGTTTTGCTGTAAGATTTGTTGGCCTCTAGAATGACAATATGACATGCCATGTCTAAAAACTGCCTCTTGTATTTTTCTTGCATATATGCTTCCATCACAAGGAAAAGGATTAACTAGTCTTCTGGAAGATGAAAACTTGGCTCTTATCTGAATCATTTATCTCATTAGGTGCCATCCAAGATTTGCAAGCCCTATATTCTGTTGCCAGGAGACTGCAGACACATGAGTGAGTGATCCCAGCTGATAGTTGCCAAACCAGCATAGAGCAGCTTTTCTCAGTTCAGGAGATCCATGAACAAGAACAAATGGATGTTAGGTTCAAGCACAAGTTTGGGGGTTAGTAGTTGCACAGCACTAGCTAACTTATCGAATCCTGTTTCTCCTATGCAAATCTAGGATGAGGCTTTTGAGTGTCTGCCACATTAGGTGTTATGCTTAGGTTAGCAAATCGAGCTCCAGTAATCTGCTTTTTCACAAGATACCAAGCATGCTGTTGCTTCTGGAGCTTGTTTATCTCCCAGGTAGATAGACAGGTAATGGAGACACCTGGGAGCTGAGACATAACCATGTCCGTGAAACTTCGCATGATTTTTTTTTCTTAAATTGTTCCTTTTGAATATATCTGCCTTACTTCCATAGGCCATAGCGTTGCTGAAAACACTCGACGAGAACTGGAGTCTTGTGCCAGCCAAACATGCTGTGAGGTCAGGAATTTAGTTGATTCCCCCCCCCCCCCCAAACAGGAGGATGGATTTATACATACACATTTGTGTAGTTGCTTTTATTTTACTTTTGCACACAATTAAAGGGGGGGGGAGGAAAAGACAAATAGTAAAATGACAATAGAAGGAACACAAATAATGTAACTTTAAGATGTAATTAAGTACTTAAAAGTTTGGCAAATTCTACTACCTGATCTATTCTGGAATGGCAGAGTTTCCCCTGCTGCGCAGCTGACAAGCGACAAAATGGAAAGAGACTAACTTCACTTGGTATTCAAAGTAAAATCATTGCATGAGAGCCTGAAAAGCTGGATCACTCTTGAGTCTTATGCAATAAATATAAAATATAAACAATGCTGTACTTGACATTCGTGGTACTCTCTTCCCCTTGGTGTCTCCATCACACACTAAGGTATGTCCTGTTAGTAATATGATGGATTGAGCAGTCATGCCCCAACCAGCCTCGATCTATTGTGGAGACTGCTGGTCCCTGACAAATTGTGGCATTGAGGTTCTTGTGACCTCAGTGGGCCTCCCTTGCTGCTTGAATGCCCACATATGCACAGAAGCAGATGGAGTTAAGGGACATTGATAAAATGGCTATGAGTGATGGTCCTATAAAGATATGGAGAAGTTCAGAGAGCACTGGGGTTAGGTTTGCAGATGTTAGCTACCTAGGTCGTGTGAACACAGGCAAATAAAAAATGGTCAATTTATTAAGGGATGTGCGCTTACCAAGAAGAACAGAAAAGGCATAAATCCTGAGTTCAAGGTGAGCAAAGTATGTGAAAGCACAAGTTTTAGGCAGGAAAAAGGGCTGGGGCATAAAACTGGAGGGCATGAAGTATAGGATGACATCATCCTCATGTAGGATTGTTTCCTGGGGTGGACATCAACCAGACTTATGTAAGATCCTTTTCCAAGCCTTTAATTAGAATGATTTGAAGTGACCTTATCTACTGAACCTGAAACTCTTTGGCTGTGTATCTGTCAATGTGCAGGGCCGTCATGACTGGGAACTAGAATCAAAATGAATCTACCATTTAAATACAGCAGAAAGATGCAACAGAGCCAATAACCAATAAAACTATCCAATCCCCTGGGTAAGTGCCTACGTGTTCACTGACTTGTCTGAGTTACGTTGTGCATTTAAAATGGTTTGGGATAGACTTAGGTCACTTGTAGCCAGAGTTGTGACAAGGTATTAAGCTGTTGGTCTTAGTCTTGACAGCCACCTTTCCACTCTCCCCCCTTGAATCGTAGTGTAAAACAAGGATAATGTTCAGGTGGCTTACTCTGAGAATTAATTGCAAGGAATAGAGGAGAAATTGGGGAAGAAGACACAAACCTAACAGTGTGTTGAAGTTTGTCAGCCCTAAGCAATTAAGCGTGAATTCTGTGATTTTTTTTTTTTTTTTTTGTGAGAAGCCGTGTAGAACGAGCTTCTGTATTGTGCTCGAAAGGAATGGAAAATTTGCCAATTGGCTCTGAACATGGATTTCTTTAGAGTCCTGAGATTCTTCCTATGTTGACAGTTGCACAGATATGTGGGATGTGTGGCTGGGTTCCTGTTGATCCTCTTTAGCAGGGAACAGGCACAACATCAGAAAGGACATCCCTAGGGCTACTCAGATCCACCTGTATGCTCACTAAGTCCAGTACATGAAAATACTTAAGTTCTAACAAACCGCTAATCTCCAAAAGACCAAATACAGCAGTACTGTTGAAACAAGAGAATAACTGTTGACTTTGAAAGGCACAGCTTATTGCACCAGCTTGAATTGACACTGAGGATTGGTCAAAGTTATTAGACTTAACCGCACAGTCATTAGGTGCCACTGTAGAGGAAATACGGGCCTCGGGCAGAGACAAAAGCAGACCTCCCAGCCCCAACACAAACCTTTAGCAGTGGCTGCTTGCAATTAACCAGTGAAACGGCTGCCCACTGTTGCCTTGCCCAGGGAGGGAAGATGTCCTAACTTCTGTCAACTACAGTCTTAGATATGTCCTAACAAATATGCCCTTTTTATCTTTTACAAACATACTGGACCCACCAACCATTGGCAGCGTGGCCCTAAGACATGTAGGCTGCAGTTTAAACTCGGCGCTGTAACAGTGAAGGTATGACACTGATGAACCTATAAATATTGTAGAAACTTGTGATTTTTTGCTTGGTTCTTGGAATGAAGCCCACTGGAGTTAATGAACTGCTTGGATTGTCTACTGTCTCCAGTGCCCCTTTGAATAAAGGGAGCTCGTCCACCCCAGGTTTCTGTAACACCATTGTCATCACCATATGTAGAATACCTGATCCTGGAATCTATAGGACAAAGATGGGCGTTTCCCAGCACATCTAAGAAACCACTTGGGATGTTCGTGTATTGCCTGTAAAGACATGGGGGTCTTGCTTCCTACTGAGGGTGCACTTTGACAGAAGGTAGGGTGTCGAACTTGTCCCAGGACTATAGTACATGTATATTAGTCCTGGGACAATATACATATTTTAAAGGCTTATTGGAAAGGCAGAGCTATATATGTTTCACTCCCCAAACTGCCAAAGTGACCACAGCTAAGCTGATTCAGAGCAAGGATCTTCTTCCAGGTCTCCCACATGAGTGCAGAGGCCCAAGTACTTGGACCATCCTTCACTGCTTTCCCAGGCACTTCACCAGGAAGCTGGATTCCAATGCAGGAGCTGGACTTGAGCTAGAGCACGTGCGGGAAGCTGGTGCTGCAGGCAGTGGTTTAACCTGTGTCGCAGCATTACCCCCCCCCCCCCCCCGTATTGGTTTTAAAACGGTCTTGCCTCCCAGAATACCTTCCACTCCTGGCAAACTGATTTGGTTGTTTTACAGTAACCAGGGGATACAATGTTAATGTAAAAGCTGCAGTGGCATTTGGTTACTACTGCCTCATGCTAATAGATCAGCATTTAAAAAAAGCTTTCGCATAGGCAGTAGCAGTTGAACCAGATCACAAAATACCATGGTGTTGCTTTGTTAAGGGGACTTTGTAAGCAGATGGTGTTTAGCAATCAGCTAATATCCTGGGTCATTCTTGGCACAGAATGTCTAACTTGCCAGTATGCAGTTTGAGCAACCATAGCCAGGTAACTATAGGTACCTAAGGGATCAGTCCCCTTGAATAAACATCTGGGTTTCTTGTGAATATTTCTTGCAGAAATTTAATTAAAACCTGATTATTCACACAAATTGACCTACTAGCAAAACTAACCAATAAATTAAACTTGGCTTTGTGACTAAAATATTTTTCAAAAGCAAAAAGCTTGTTTCTAAGTTTTTTTCCCTAGATTTTATCATGAATTCATTTTGAAGCAAATTTACACGCAAAACAGCCCTGTGTAGTGATAAGTGAATAATAATGTCAAATTCGGGGACTTTTTTCTATGGTTTCATCAGATGACTTAAAAATGAGCCTAGACTCCTATAGTGCATCAAGACATTAGTGGGAGACAATTCCCTTTAGAAACCATAACCTCAAATGAGGCCTTGTGTCTAACTGGCTGTCCTGTGAAACACTGGAACAGGGAAGGAGAAGAGCCCTTATTTCATAGGCTAAACAACTAATAGGATGCTGCCGAGGGAGGGCTATATCCCCATTATGTTAGATTCTAGGTTGGGTTGTTGAACCCCCTGAACCTACTGGGAGACGAATGTGGGCCAGAACTATGACTACCACAAGCCTGCCCTCCAGGTTCCTATGCATAGAGCACTGGTAATAATTCGGATAGTTTGCTAACAAGCAATGGTAGTAATGAGCAAGCTACTTTCTCTAGTGTGTGTTTTTTTCTGGTAAACAATCACAGGTCCCATAGGAAACAAATGGGAAATAATACATATGAGAGGTGGCCTCGCAATGCCCTTGCTAAAGCAGATACCGCCGTCTTTTCGGTCAACTTGGAAAAATCCCCCCGCCCCGCACCTGTAGGCAGCCTACTAGCCACGATGCTCTAGCCTCACTGATGAAATACCCTCACATTTGTTCTGACCCAGGGTCTTGCAGTTTTAACAGTAAATCACACGTGTTCAGCATTTGGGAGGACGAGGTATAAATTGTTATGTACTGTTTATACTTGGACACTGCTGAGATGTGATACGGGTTGGTGTGGTGAGGGAAGATGGGACCAAAGTTGAAAACATGAGTTTGTTAGATAGGACTTGGAGAACATGGATTATATTTCAAAGCTTCTTAAAGGTGGTTGGTGCTCCTTCTGGACATGAGGGCTTAGAGGAATATGAGAATTTACTTAGGTTTATATGGTCAAATGTCCCTTTCTGAAGTCTCAGGGTTGAATTTGTTTCCTCCCATAATTATTATCATAACATATATTTGAGGCTGTAACTTGTTCAACTTTGTAGTTACGATTCAACTGCAAAATAAACAATACTCAGCACTGTCAAACTGTTAGAGGAATGTAGGGTCTAGGTAAACACTTCCATAAAGGCATTCTCAAGTTATGCATTGAGTTAATGCTGACTAACTTTGAGTATGTTGTATTTTTTTTTTCATGGCTTCTAAAGCTGTCAATCAAACTTAGAACAATTCAGTTGCCCACATATGCTGTGAATATCACCATATAATACAGGCAAATATTTCTTCAGACCATGCTTCATTGCAATTTTGCCACTAGTGACAATCCTAGTTGTCAAGATGCTTTTAGATGTGAATTGTGTCACCTCTTCATTTAACACCAGCATGGAGGAAACTTACTGTTGCTAAACTGAGTGATCTTGTTCCAGAATTCTTTTTCAGAGTTCTGCTTTGTAGGTCACTTCTCAAACTACATTAAATTTGGTCCCCCACAAAAGCAGAGCCTGAGGATCTGACTTGTATGCAATTAGTTTTGAGATGTGACTGCAAAAAAATTGGAGATCAGAATTCCCAAGAGAAAAATTGAAGGGGGAAATCTAATCTAGTACAAGAATGATGAATAAACTGAATTTATCACAACTGTGTCTTAACCCCATTACAGACCTTTTGAAGTATCCTGTAAAATTGAGAATTTCCCCCAAAGGGCTGAGAGGAGGCTATTACCTGCTAGGTCTTTCCCATTTGATCAGTTTCTCATTGAGGTGTTAAGTATCTTCCATCCCGTGGTTTGTGCATACATCAAAATACCTGAGTGGGTTTCTACAGTTAGCAATTTGAAGTCATCAAAGGATTTGGGGTAGAAACAAGTGATAAAGACAAGATGCTATCAACTTACTCTTGCATACAACAAATTTAGACAGAAGGAATTAAAATGAAGACTAAGTAGTAAGTTTCGGTAAAGATAATCTAACGAGTTAAAGAACACTACTCCATTGCCTCAGAGCTAGAATAAGAAAATAGATGGAGTTGGATTAGCATTTCATTGTCCTAACTTCATCAAATTCAGGCCAAAAACTTGGTATTAAATCAGCAACCGGGAGAAATTTATAAACAATATTGGTGTCTAAAACATGTTCTCTGAGATCAGAAGAGGTTGATCTTAGTCAAGGAGCAAATTGTGATTGTATAAGCACGTTGCTCTAGGGGTTGATGTTGGAAGTCTGAAATACCAATGGACTTAAAAAGTGGATACCTTGAAGCAGAAATTTGAATACTAAATATCCGTGACTGACAACTTATGAAGTAAACGGAGTTAAGGAGAAGCCTTACCCATGTCTGGTAGCCATTCTGGGACATATGTGAGGATTACATTTATTAGTGGGTGTCAGTGTCCTTAGTTCTTAAGCACTTACAGAACAACTGATTCTAAGAAGGGAGACAGAGCTCCATGTTGACCTTGAAACCCTTCCTTGGTAGGAGACCTAAGGCAAAGAAGGCTAACGGGTATCAAAAACCAGTGACAAACCTACTTGGACAGGATACTGAAAGGATTTGTGAGGTCATTTTGTGGCTGAGTGCCAAATACTTCTATAACTAATTAGTGATGAGCAAGAGAAGAGAACATCAGTACCCGTGACTTCTAATTACCATCACTGCAGAACGGAAGTTTTGTCTTTATTTAAAGCTAAACAATGAAGGGGAGAAAAACAATTGCAAGAAGCTCATGAAAGCAACTTCATAGAGTAGATTTAAGGGAAAGGAGAAATGAAGAGGAAAACTCATTGTCGAGATGAGGTGTTAATCACTGTCAAAGGTGGCTACCTTTACAACACAATGGCTCTCAGAATTGTTAAGGAGTGAACAGCTGTGAGGGCATACAATCCTCCAGTACTGGCCTATTGTTCAACTGTAGTCCATGGCCACTCATTAGACTTGTGCATTGTGGGCTCATGAATGCCAATTCAGTTCCTGTCAGTGTCCTGAAATTGGAGGTGACCCCCTAAAACCTATAAGAAAATGTGGCCCTTCAAAGTTCCCCAGGAGCACCATCTGGGGTGCTACGTATGCTACCGGAATTTGGGGTACCATATGATATCACCATATGCCTTTTAATCCCCAATATTAAGATTGAAAGGGTTCTTGCCTAATGTTTAGAGAATTCTAAATACCTGGCACAGATAAACAAGGCAGCATGGTACATTTTAGGCTTTTATTTAGTGCGAAAGGTGCATAGGAGAGAGAGCTTTGAGAGGTCAATCTGGGTTCATACTGAGCATCAGGAACCAGCCACGTGGAGGAGCGTCTAGGCCAGAAAGCCTAGGGTGGGTGGCCTGAAGGCCATGCACCCTGGAGGTGCAGGGCTTACAGCAAGCCCCCTCCTTGCAAGAGGCCAGGGAAAAGAGGAGGTCCTGGACACAACATATTCCAGGCTTTTAACCCACTTCCAAAGGGGAGTGGTTAATTAATTTGATTTGGCTGGTGGGCACCCAGGTGTGGCCAGGTAGGGGCATGAGGTCACACAGGGGTGTGGCAAAGGTGTGGTCTTCCAGCTCACAAAGCTAATCCATTTTAACCTGTATGCCTGCTTACTTCACTAGGACTCAACTTCATTAAGCAAAGATTATGAAGCCTAGGACCCAAAGCTGACAATGAAGAAAACTGCCTAAAGTCCGGTGACCTGGAGACTACAACCGTGACTGAAATAAGATGAAAGGCTCGGAGAAAAAGCAGTACACAGGAAGTACCTGGTAAGCATATTCTGACATCGCTCCTTGTGGTTTCATTTTCCACAGGAAAAATCCTATGCTGCCTCTCTGAACAAAACTGTACTAAAACTCAAGGGAGCATGTGTACCAAGCATGACCTCGGATAGTAATGGCTGGGTTCTTATCAATGTGTAGATTTAGTCTTAGGGCTGCAATCATGCCACTTAAGCTTAGGACACAGCTGTTTCAAAGGCAGCAGTGTCAACGAAATAAAACTAACAGTGCAGCATGCTAACACAATGGGGGGAATCCTAGGAATTTTTTCTTAGAAGCCTCAGTCATATTTATCTTTCTGCAAAGATTAGTTTTTCCCAGCAGCTTCTGAGAAGCACGCCAACAGTAATGAAGCAGAAAAATGATGGATGTTAGGAAATTAAGGTGCTCTAGAATGGGTTATAAACTTGTACCTCTTTGTTGCCCATGCACTTTTGATGAGCTTGCAAAGTTTTAGACCTGTTTAATTTAAGATGGAGCCATTTTATTTCTTTAAGCTACAGTGGAAATAATTTCCTTATCTATCATTAGAATGGTTTTAATACTTTCATTAATCCACACATCATAAAGCAGAAAGTGATTTTTATACCTACTTCAATCAGTCATTGTGCTTGCTTCAGAACTAAGAAATGGTTGTGTTTTTGCTGATTCCAAGGATAGACTTATGGCTACAGTATCACATGAACCACAACTATGGGGCAAAATGGAAAGAAATACTGTTGCCACAGTCACTCCTTACGCATAATTTGGGTTATTGCTAGGAGTATTAAAATGTCTAATGTATCAGTGGCTTAGTGACAGGACATAGAAATATAACATCAGGAGTCACCAGGGCTGTCCCTATAGTGTGGGACACTTGCTTTCTCATTTGTGGAATTCCTATAGGGTTTTGCCTCTAATTATCATGTTGCATTGCAAGGTAGCAGTGGAGGTGGGCCGGGTTTAAACCCAAAGCAATGTTATAACACAAAGTTTTGCCATGATCCACAGATAAAAACCCACTTTGGTCATTATTTCACTCCTCTCCTGATTGGTGTTTATTTGGGATACCCTCCCTCTTCGTACACATTGCTCTTGATTTTTTCTACTTAATGTGACACGGATTCCAATGGGACTTTACCACCTTAGCTGATTTACTGTGGTATGATGTTGAGTACACCAAGTAGAACAGTGCAAAGGAGATGTGCACATTCATCAGAATTCAGTGTTAGCACAAAGACAGATTGTGCTAACAAAACCATGAATGTGATCATTCCCAGTCTTGCCCATAGCTAATTTTGGATACCATGTTTGAGTTAAAGGATACCCAGGTAGCTGGGAAAGCATTATTTCTGGGTGTGGCTATGAGGGTGTTTGTGGAAGAGATTAACACTTGAATAAGTAGACTGAGCAAGGAATGTGTTCCTTCACCCAATGTGGATATGCACCGTCAAATAAGGTGACTACCTGGATAAAAAGGGAAGTCCAATTCATCCCCTTCTCCCTCTTTGTTCCTCAACCACCTTTATAGTTCCAAAGGCGACTTGAGAATCATTCTTGGAGACTATATGAAAGACAGAGGAGAACACCATGCACTGTCCGACTCCACAAAGGACTGAAACAGCCTGGATGGGGCCATACTGAAGCCCAGAGCCAGGAACCTCATCAGGGTCTCCCATGTGGGTGGCAGGAACTGAAGCACATGTGACATCAGCTACTTCCCAGGTGTATTAACAGGAAGCTGGATGGAAAGTGGAGAATTAGTCGACATGGAATGCAGGAGTCCCAAGTGGTAGAAAGCTGCCCCGAAATGCCTACCCTTCCCTCTATCTTGTAGACTTAAAATATCTTCTGTCCTACCATTGGCTTTCCTGGTTTTGAGGGGCCTTTAGACTTGGAATCGCAGGTATATGAGCTTGCAAAGAGCATTAATGTGGGGTTTTAAACCTCAGTTACGTGACTCAATCTGCCAAATAAATCACCTCTTGAAAAAGCTCATGCAGGGTGGGTGTTGAGCAGTTAAGATGCCTGTACCCCATAACAAAGTGCCTGGTTTAGGTGCCCCATTTGGCTTCTGACTGCAGCTTCCTGTAATGCAGACCTTTACAGTAGTAATGGCTCAGATATTTGAATTCTTGTCAACTGCATGAGAGGCCTCAGACTTCCCAGTGCATGGCTTCAGCTCTGGCTGTTGGACTATTGACGACATTTGGGGTAGGAACCAGCATATGGGAGCTATCTCTGCCCCCAAAATAACAGGTTTTAAAAGTTCATGGAAAACATTAAAAACACGTGCTAAATTTTTTGAAAACCTCAATTCCATTTACCACAAGTCTTCTGAAGTACTCCTATGTATTCGTCTATATCCTGCTGAGTTTGTCTCTGGAGAACCCTGATATTACAATATTACACATGATGTACTTGAGGCACTCTGAGAAATGGCATGGTTCCTAACAGGGAACATGAAGAGACTGTAAAGGGGGACATAGAATTAAGTGAAAGGAAGAAAATTCCAGGAGGAGGATGACCAATGCCCAGCTCTCCCCTTACAAATGGCAAAAAGCATGCACCGTGATCCCCAAACATGAAAAATGCCAAGTGCTTATTCATAAGAAAGAACACTTACCCAGGGCTCATTCTGTAAACTACCAAGACTCTGTCCTTGGCCACTTGTGGAATACTCCTGGCTTGAAATGCCATTTATTCCTTCAAATGTGTGTCCCCCCTTGAGTGCTTACATTTTCATGCCCTAATAATATTTCAGGTATATATGATATTTTTAATCTTCAAAGTGTTTGACATGACTTACTTGATTCTTACAACCGCCCTGTGAAGTAAGGCAGGTATTATTCCATTCAAAGATTAAAAATAAGTGAGACTCAGAAGTTAAGTGATCTTAAAGTTTCACATTTTTGGAAACGGGAGCTGAGACCAAAGACTTGACTTTTATGTATTATCTGTATTGAAGCCACTGTCCAGAATTTATTTCAAAGGGATAAAAATGTCAGCAGCTAGAATCAAGTTTGAAATCATGAAAATAAACACTTTAAGAGTTTGTGAGACATAGAGAAAGGTCTTTCACGTATTGGCTCAGTGCCCAAATAGCCACAACGGCCAGAGCCGAGCCCATCCAGAGCCAGGAGCTTCTTCTGGGTCTCCCATG
Organism: Sylvilagus floridanus; assembly: GCA_949820135.1. Lineage (NCBI taxonomy): Eukaryota > Metazoa > Chordata > Mammalia > Lagomorpha > Leporidae > Sylvilagus > Sylvilagus floridanus. The sequence goes on from OX463235.1 coordinate 59,425,952, forward strand.
CAGCTGCAGGGGGCCAAGCACTTGGGCCATCTTCCACAGTTTTGCCAGATAAGCAGAGAGCTCCAGCAGCCAGGGCATGAACCGGCGCTCATATGGGAAGCCGTAGCCGCAGGTGGAACCTTAGCCTAGAATGCCACAGTGCAGGCCTGAAAAGGAATGCTTTTGTTGGTCCTTTCCAGAAAATGTTAGGGAGACCAGAGACCTACTTCAGATAGGTCTTGTCACCTAGCATTCCAGGCTATTTGGACTTGTTAGTATGCCCAAGGCTGCTTTCAATTTGGTTCCCTCTCTGAACAACTTACAACTATATACTAATGCAGCATGGGTGAGGCGTATACTTCTGATCCTCCAAAGCAATAGCTTTACTCACTGAACATTGATTATTATAACAGACTAAATCAAACAGCTCCAAATGCCATTAGACAACAAGGTAATAGCTGGCCTTGTTAAAACTATGGGACAGCTTCCACATTATCATGGCCAGCAGGCTTACCTTTTGAGTCATTGAAATGTGCTGCCCTATTTGTGGGTACACAATTGGCTTTTTGTCTCATTGGCTCTATTTGATTGTGCATCACTTCTAGTTTTCAGACTCAAAACTAAAACCTGAAATTGTGTGCCCAACTTTCTTGGTAGAATAAAATGGCACTACAGTCGGCCCACATACCTGGATTCCAGATTTATGCATATAACCAACTATGGACCAGAAATACTTGTAATGGCATTTGTAATTAAACATGTGCAGACCTTATTGTCCTATTGCCTAGACAATAATAAGTAATAGCCTGCACAGGATCTTACAAGTAATTGAGAGAATTTAATGTATATGGAAGAATATGCATAGGTTATATGCAAATACAAAACCATCTTAATTACTAGATTTTAGCATCTGTGGATACTGATACCTGTAGGGAGTCCTAGAACCAGTTATATGGATCCTGAGGGATGCCTATATTGTCTTAAGTATTTTTCTTCCTGTAAAAGATGACTAAATCTAATGGAAGCACATAGATTAATGAAGTCTTCTGTGATGAATGACTTAAAATTTCTTTACCTTTCCCACTGCAACAAACTGAACTAAGATACACCTCTGCCCAACATAGTCTGTCCTTACTAAATCATCAGTATACACTGAGCACTTGACTGTTTACCATGTTAGATTGTGTTTATTTCCCAAGGATATCAAGACAACTTCCTTAAACGCAGACTGCCAGAGAGGAAGAGAGACTGAGATCTTCGCACTGGTTCATCCCTGAGTTGCCTATGCACTTAGGGCTGGGCCACCTAGAAGCCAGGAACTGTGCCTGGGGCTCTCATAAGTGTCAGGGGCCTGTATCTTTTTGGCCATCATCTCCTTCTGAGATGCACTAATACGAGTTGCATCAGAAGCCGAGGTGGGAACCAATATGTCGTACCAGGTGGCAGCTTAACCAGTTGGGCCACAAACACCCAGCCCAGAGAAATTTTTGCTGCATCGACTTTGGGGGCCATTAGGTGAGTGCTTCCAAAGAGAAGTGATCTTTGAGGTAGTATAATCTGGCTTGTTACCTTGTATTCATATTACAAAATGAATTTGGAACATGCATAGTTTATGGAACGAGCTGTAGGCTTAGAGCAGGTAGTTTAATGTACTAAGTAAAACTAAGAACTGAGAGGTGGGTCTAATGATTAAAAAGTGATAGGAAATGAAAACCAATGAATTTATGACATGAACATTTAAAACAGGTTAGGTTATTCCCTGCCTACCTCTACTATATGTGAAGTTAAATTCTAACTAAAAACTTGGGAGTCATTGATCTGGTAGTCAACACTAAGGCTAGACTGAGGGGAGGCCGGGGTCTGTACATATCCACACACTTGGAGAACCTTTACCCTCTGTCCACACCTACACACCCAGAAGCCTTTATCTCGAAGGGTTGCAGAATTTACTCCAGATGTTATAAATTGACGTTCAAGGCCACTGTCCATCAGTCTCATCTTCTATTTGGTATTTCTCCCTACGTTTTGGCCCCAAGAGGCCTACTTGGAGACAAACTGTCAAATGTTACTCTGTAAAGACCACTACAATAGTGTTCAAGTTAACACAAAGACAATATTTGACTTATCACCTCTTATTTCAGAATAATTGTACATTGCTTACAGGTAATATTTTGCTGGGTTACTTTGGGTCTGTGGTGAGCTTTCCAAATTGTTGGCCTGAATTTCATGTCTCTTCACCATAATTCCTTCTAAGAGGGGTACAACTTGGGAATATTGTTGGGGCAGAGGTAAAGTTAAGGTCAAGGTGTACTTCTCACAGTAATGGAAATTAAGCTGTTGCCTAATAGTTCTCCTTCTTGCCCGTCAACCCAATTCACAATATACCACATCTTGTAAAAGAAAAGAACATGTGTACAGTGTATATGTGAGTATTCATATTGATACTGCTTTACTGATGATCTAAAGGCACATGATCACTAACCTGTTTTTTTTTTTTTTTTTTTTTTTTTTTTTTTTTTTGCCTGCCTTTTACCCCTTCCCTTCCTATTTCACTAAGTTGGACTCTGTGCCTCTACCCATTCTTCCCTGAAGCCAGAACACATTTAAAGTTCTGTCCCCTCTTGGCTAATAGCCAGATATACCATTCCTAACTGGAGTGACTGATTATAATACACCAGATTTCCTGATAATTGCCTGTATTTAATTGCTTTTCCCTCTGGAATCAAGTCGGTTGGTTCTGACCTCAGTTTTCTCCGATACCATGCTGACTACAAAGTTGACTCTCTGACATACTTCGAGTTCTTTACAAGCCAGACTATTTTGTGAGTGTTGGTAATTGCAATGCCTAACCCCAGAACCTGGCATTGAAGAGGTGCTTACTGTGTGCTTGTTAAATTACATCTTGAAATCGTGACTTGGGCTCTAGTCCTGAATGAGGCACTAACCAGCAATTAACTTTGGAAAAGTATTTGAGACTTAAAGGTGTAAAAAGTCAGTTATAGTAAAAACACTTGACTACTATCAAGGGAAACATGTTTTTAAAAGTATGGAAGGACTGTACAATCCGCATACTGACACTGACTTGGAACAAAGTGGGATATGATTGATCCATGTTGCTCAAGGTCCAGATTTCTATAGAATGCATTGCTGTGAAGGGTCAAGGTTTACCTACAGGCCCTGTCTTCTGACTAAAATACGGCATCCACAAATGCCTCAATTTGATCTCTGAAATCTTCCAAGGGAGATTTCCACATGCTGACAATCATTGTCCACAAGTATGATGCTTTATTAAAGGACCTTTGAGCAAGAGACAATTTGACCTTCAAAGTCATTCCAGTCTAGAAATGTAATTGAACAAGTGATTTCCCTCTAGTGACTTAACTGTTCTGAGGAGTGAAGAATGGGTTCATGGGGTTGACGCTGTGGCACAGTGGGTTAAGTCATTGTCTGCAGTGCTGGCATCCCATACAGGTGCCGGTTTGAGTCCCAACTACTCCACTTCTCATCCAGCTCCCTGCTAATGCACCTGTGAAAGCACCCGAAGATAGCCCAAGCAGAGACCTGCACCCACATGGGATTCCTGAAAAACTCCTGGCTTTCGCCTAGCCCAGCCCCGGCTGTTGCAGCCATTTAGAGGGTGAGCTGGCAGATGGGAAGTTATGTTTCTCCCTCTCTGATTTTCAAATCTTAAATGAAGTTTCATTTTGAATAAGTTTTCCCAGTCTTGAGTTTTCAAGAATATCAGTACTATCGCTTTGTGTCAATCTTCTATGTAAGCATAACCTGGTGGCTTCAGTTCCCAGAACTCCATTTCTGGTATGTTTCCAGTTGGTGTGGGTAATGGGATTGCGTGAAGTTTGGGAGGCGGAGGAAAGTGGCAGTCACTAAGCACACTGCAGGTCTTGTCCCTGAGCTGCTGATGCACCATAAGGACATGAAGCAGCAACTGCTCCATGTCTTTTGGATCTTCCTTGAACTTTTCTGACTGCTGCGTCAGATACGTGTGTCTAGCCTTGCATCAAAGGGCTCCAGCTTCTGTGGTATGTCTGTTCCACTAAGATCAGAAGCAAGAGAAACTGACATGTGTTCGACCTGTTTGTCCTGGGCTCCAAATGGTGCTTCTGGGGATTAGCTTGTTCTCCCTCTCCCTACCCTTCTATATTCTCGACTTCCTGATGTCAGATTGTGGCATCCTAAGGCAAAGAAGAAAGTGACAGATTGCTTAACCAATTCCCACAGTCAAGTGCGGTTTCATATGGAAGTTAATTTCTTTAAATTTCTCACTGGTTCTGCTTCTTTGAGCACTTACTGATACAAACGGTTAAAAGGAGCTCTCAAATCAAGGTTTAAAAGGGATCTCAAAGGAGGTGTTTCTTTTTAAGGTTACCTAATCTTTCAAAATTATTGGGAAGTGAATAGGGATGTCTATTGTTGCCCCTCCATCCACCACATTGAATATTGGATAATACTGTTGTCTTTCAGTACTTTAATCTGTACTTAAACCATTCTAAGTTGGTAACCATGATTGGTCAATCTTTTCTAGGATTGTTTTCCCAGTATGTTTGCTGGGCTACCTTGAACCTTATTCAAGAGACACATGAGACAAAAGTGTTGGGTGTTTGCTTGGGGATATCCCAATGCAGGACTTTGCCCTGTAGTATGCTGGTCTCCTCCCTGCTCAGTGCACCGAGGGGGGGCAGGGTAATCAACAGGACTTGGACTTAGATGCCAGATTTTTGGTCTTACATCTTAATTGTTATCACTCAAATACAAAAGTAGCCCCCTCCTTCTCTGATAGAGTCCCCAGTCCTTCGAATAAAAGTGAAGTTGTGCCATGAATGAAATGTGGGAACTTGGCATCTCATTTATCTTCCAACATATCATGTGTAAACTATAATTCTATGCTCCATATCGCGCCCCTCCCCACATACATGTACACTTCCTCGTGTTTGATTTTTGTATGACTTGACCTTCGGAAGGCTGATTCTCCAACTCTTGATCAAGTGGCATTCTGAAGGCTTCTGTTCTTGGTAAGCTGTCACTTTACATATTCTAATGTGCCTGGAATTGGGAGTTGGGCATTTGACAATCACTTCATGTATTCCACTAAAATCCCACATAATTACAATGCAATTGAATGCTTAAGTAATACAAGTAGAATATGTAAAGACCTCAACTTTGAACATTTTTGGATGAGTTTTTAAAATATTCCATTACTTAGAAATTAATGCAGTTTGGTTATTTTGTGAGATGAATTTTCTTAAGCTATGATTAAGAATATATTTATGAAAATGCACTCATAAGATTGGATAGAAACCTAGTTTGATCTAAAACATTCAATGAAGTAATTCCTTCCTTCTTAGACATGGTTTATGGCATCTATAGTGTACTGAAAGGAAAATAAAGTTTGCAACTTGGTGAGCACAATAAAAATTGATTTAAACTCCTTTTCTCTGGAGCATTTCTTTATTTCAATCACCATGAGAGTAAAGGCTTAATTTTCTAAATAAAATTTTTATAACAGTTCTCTTCCAGAAAACTTCCTAATAATTTCCAATGGTATATTTTTTTTTTTGAGAAAATGTATTTGAAAGGCAGAGAAAAGAGGGGTGGAGGTGTAGAGAGCTGCTACCTTTCAGTTCACTGCCCAAAAGGCAGCCAATAGCCAGAGCTGGGCCAGGCCAAAGGAAGGAGCCTGGAACTCCATCCTGATCTTCCATATGGGTGCCAGGAGCCCTAGTAACTGGCCGTCTTCAGTCTTAGCAGGCACATTGGCCAGAAGCTGCATCAGAAGCAGTTACCAGGGCTCAAACTGGTGCTTTGATAAGGGATGTGGGCATCACAAATGGTGGCTTAGTCTGTGCCACAACACCAGCCCCAGTGGAATACTTCGCCTTTGGAAAGTTAGAATATGTCTAGGAGATGTTTTGAATGGTGAAGGAAGATTTCAATGGACAGTGACTTAAAGATACTAAGTTTCCAGAAAGCTAAAGTGTTAACCTATTAAAGTTATTATATCATCGGTATCAGTATACTTCTTAAAACTTGAAGTCTTGTAGAACAAGATGAAGGTAGGCAGGGGAGATAAAACCCAAAGGTATTTAAATGGAATTGGGGAGGAAAAACTAATAGTTCTATAGTCTCTTGTGCCTGTGGCCATATATATAAAAATCTGGTTTTACAATGTGAAGTTCAAATAACAGGATAAAGTAAATAACAGACTGAGAAATGGAAATTGTCAGAGGCCTTCCTGGAACAAATGACTTCAGCCCAGCCCTGATGACTGGATTTGAATGACTTAAGAAAAAAAGGCAGAGGGGTTCAAAAAGGCATATACGTGGAGCTGGGTACAGTATGTTGTAAAGGAAAGCAAAGAATTTTTGAACCCATGGCAATTATGCCAAACAATGTCTTCACTCAACCAAGGAGTATGTGTAAATGGAAGTATGCCCCCAATGAACATATAAAGGATCAGTATTTTCATCACATTTTATAAGCTTCTGAAAACCAAATGACCCTAATTTCCAGATTGAAGCTGTTTACTATTAGCATATTGAATGCAATTATATCCAGAGCTTGGAAGATACTTGGAGAATTTCACAATGCTCATGACAGAAGGAAGATATGGAAATCTGAATGCTACTGCACTTCTTAGAAGTAGCCTAGATGCCAAAGAGACAAGATCCATACCTTCCATAAATTATGAGGAAAACATTTTTAAAATGGAACTTTAGCCAAAAGCCAAGCAAGTGCAAATATATGAAAAGTGTTCTGACAGATGTGGTGATTGACTTGTTTCCTTGTATTCCCCAACAAAATGAAAGCAATAAACAATCAAAGGAAAAGCATTCAGAAAACAGTAACTCTAAAGCTAGTTGAATAAACATGTCCTCTAACATCTAGGATGGAAGCTATAGGATCAAAGGTTCTTGGAAAACAAAAGATGTTATAAATTCTCTGAAGCACTTAACCACATCAAAGGGACAATACAACCGCGAAAGTCCTGATTGCCACATGAGAGTCTGTACTTATTTGAGTCCTTACTACAAGTAGAACTTTATCAGCATTAATTCTAAAAAACGCAAAACATTTCTATGGAAGAAAGCTCATAATCCATTATGTAGTATTCGGTGACCAACAGAAAGGTAGAAACACAAGCAACTTATGGAGAATCCTGTCCGGAAAACTATTAATAGCACACCTGTCCCCATTCCAGCATCATGCAATGCTTTGAAATCTGGAGATTGCTATTGGCGTAGTTGGATGGGTTTTTAATTTCTTATGTAATCAACATGATAGTGTATTGTTTATATGCATAAGCCTATTATCTTCAATCTTCACAAGAACCTTAAAGTAGTTGTCATTTCTCCCAATTTGAAAATGAGGAAACTGAGGTTTACTGAGGTTTCACAGTTGCACAGTATCTGTTACAGTTGGTATCTTGGTGATCCTGATAACAAACCTTTGGTTCTATCCATCTTCTGCCTTTAATTGATCACCTGATACTCTGCTGTTCATAAATGTTCCTTATCAGATCCTAGATTCTGCTGATGTGATCCTCATATGCATGCATGTTACAGATGGCCTCTGAGCAAGAGCACTAAAATGAACAAAATATAATGAAGTATGGGTGTGAGGGGCAAGAAGATTGAGGACAAGAGTCTCGGGCCCAGTGACTTTGCATCTTTATTATCTTGATTTATCTCTGGAGCACTCCCCCAGCATAAATCACACAAACTTGCATAGCTAATTGATTCTGGCCACAACCCCTAACTTGGGATGCTGTCCTTTAAGGAAAAAAGTCAGCCTCACAAAAATTGCACTTGCTTATCCCTTAAATACTCAAATGAACTTGTTGTTCCTTCTTTGACATTGTTTTTTGCAATATAAGAATTTATTTTTCAAACTTTATATGAAGTCTAAATTGCATAGTTTAAATATACAGATTTGGACATAGTGATATTTCTCTTCCTACTGTCATCACTATGTTCCTCCTCCCTCTTCCGTTTTTTTTTTTTTTTTATGAAGATCTACTTTCAGTTCACTGATAAGATTAACTCTACAGTAAGAGTTCAACAAATGATATGAAGAAAACTGCTCAACAGAAGAGACAAGGGCTGCAAACAGTGGATCTCAAATCATAACTTTTACTCCAATACAATATATTTTACGTTCTCTACTATCATAGAACAGAGAAAACATACAGTATTTGTTATTTGGGATTGGCTTATTTCGCGAAGGATAATGACTTTCAGTTACATCCCAGTTTCTTTGCAAATTACAGTATTCCAATTTTTTATATCAGCAGTATTCCATAGCATATATATTCCATAACTTATTTATTGAATCATCTGTTGATTCCATATGTTAGCTATTGTGAACTGAACTGCAATGAACAGGGGGGTAAAGATAACTCTCAAATGCTGATTTCATTTTGTTTGCAAGAATTACCAGGAGTTGGATGCCTGGGTCATGTGGTAGATCTATTTTCACCTTTCTAAGGTATTTTCATACTGTCTTCCACGGTGGGAATATAAATTGATGCAGCCACTAATGATCGATGAGGGTACCTTTTTTTCTTTATTCACACTAAATTTATTTGATTTTTGTAGAACCATTGTAACGTGTTCAAACCGTGTTCAAATCCTTTGCCCATTTCTTGATTAAGCACTTCTTAAATTCTGGATATTAACCATAAATCAGTTGTGCAGTTTGCAAATATTTTCTCCCATTCTGTCAGTTGCCTCTTCACTTTGAGTGTTTATTTTGTAGTACAGAAGCGTCTCAACTTGATGTAATCCCATTTGTCAATATAGGCTTTGGTTTCCTATGCTTCTGGCTTCTTTGCCCACAGCAATGTCTTGGAGAGTTACCCCAATGTTCTCTCCTAATTTGATGGTATCGGGTCATAGACTTGCATCCTTGATGTGGATTTGTGTGTAAAGTGTTAAGTAGGGGTGTTACTTTACATTTTTGCATGTAGAGATTATTTGTAAAACACTTGAACAGACTGTGCTTCCTCCAGGGATTGACTTTTAGCTGCTTTTGTTAAAGTTAGATGTAGATGCATGGGTTGACTAGTAGATTTTGTATTGTGTTCCATTGGTCTACATGTCCATCTCTTTTTCTGCCAGTAGCAGGCTGTTTTAATTTTAACTGCCCTGTAGATGAATGCTATTTTTAAAAAGTAAACAGTTTGCCTTTGTGTCTTTGATAGGAGAAAATCTTAGAACATCAGAGAAAAGCCATTGAAAGGAATCCTGCTGATGTTGGTAAAACAGCTGCCCCAGAAACCGTAGTATTCCATGTAGGCAGGAGAGAGCAGTAAGAATCCACTTTTAATCAAATTGTCTTCACACAGGCACATAATACAGACAAGCTGGAGTTAGGGAAGACTGCAGAGTGGGAAGTGTCAAGGACTGGGCTCTCCCTTGAAACTGAACCAAGTGGAGGAATTGAGTAGCAATGATGAAAGTTCTGTCTTTGGATACAGTCGGGTCAGGAGGATGACTTAGTAGAATAATCATCTCCTTGAATAATAACTATCCTAAAATCGGCCTCTGTTAAATAGATGTTGTTCTATCGAGAGCGGGACACTTGGGGATATCAAACAAAAACTGGGGAGAAAACAGATCTCATAGTCCAACATAGCATGTATGAAACCTAAAGACATTTCAATACATTACAATGACATTGACCAAACTGACTTCAAACTTTCGACCCAGAAAAATGAAGTAAATGAACTTAAAAAGGACATAACCAATGTTGCCGATTTATTTGGCAGGTGGTATAATGAGACAAATTTTAGATTTAGATTTCTTGAAGTTCTACTTTGATGGAAGCACATTAGATACTTAGAGAAAAATCCCAACATTGTATAGACTTTCCCAGAGCTTTTGGTGATAATTTGGCTATTCATGTAAAACACAGGAGTATTCGAATACTTTCACTGCTCCAAAAACGAAACCCAGCAACCTGGGATAGGCATTAATTTAGGCAATGATTAACATGGTACATGCACTATGCACAGGCTGGCAGGGGATTGCATTAACTTAGACAAGTACTAACTTTCAATGTGCATTACCATGGGAAATGTTCTAACATGGAACCTTAGTTAACAAAAGATGGGCTAACGCAGGCCATGGAAAGGTATTGGGCATGTGCTAATTGAGATGTGTTAGTGTAAGTATATTCTGATCTGGGATGTGTTAAACCTTCCTAAAATACTATTTAAAAAGCCATATGGGAAATAATACCATGACTTATTACAAAGGGAGACTCCATGGTTTCAAGAGACCTTTTGAGAACAACTTGAACATAAATATGGGAGCAGGCTACACAATTGCTTTCCTAATACAATGAGAATGTGGGTGAGAATCCTAAGGGTGGTTGTAAGAAGGGTATGGATTCTGTCCGTAAATAACTCTTGGGTTTGTGGAGCAGAGGTTGGGGAACCTTGATTTTTGCTAGACTTTATAAATCATTTTTCACTTTTGGCCCCTCGATGGCTAGAACCATAGGTCTTGGGGGTATGAAGTCACCAAATAGCTTCAATTCTTAGCTCACAAAGTATCTTGTAAATAATACTCCATCAAACATCTCTTAAAGTTGCTGCAAATGGAACAGATTCGTTAGCTTACTATGACTGATCCAGAAAAGTATTGAAGTAAAAACATTGGGGGGGGCTGGCACTGTAGTACCAGCATCCCATATGGGCACTGGTTCGAGTCCCGGCTGCTTCATTTTGGATGTAGCTCTATGCTATGGCCTGGGAAGGCAATGGAGGATGACCAGGGTCCTTGGACCCCTGCCGCCTGCATGTGAGACCTGGAAGAACCTCCTGGCTCCTGGCTTCAGAATAGCCCAGCTCGGTCTGTTGTAGTTTCTGAGGAATGAACCAGCGGGTGGAGAACCTTTCTCTCTGCCTCTCATAAGTAAATCTGCCTCTCAAATAAGTAAATCTTTTTTTTAAAAAAATTTGTTACATTTCTCATTGTGAATGAATTTTGCATGAAATATGTATCTTCTGTTTGCATTACAATCTAAGCCTAATGCAAACATAATGTATTTGAAGTAAAAGTAATTCCATTCTTCAAACAGGTTGCTGACTAGAGAAGTTTGGTTTTTACATTTCCTCCCCTTTTCTGCCACAAACACAATTTTGTAAAAAAGCTAGATGAACAATGTGACAAAGATGAGCTATTTTTCAGATAAACAGACACATTGTCTTATTTGAAATCAATCTTAGCTCTATTTTCTGTTATGTACTTGCTGTTCGAGGGAGACTAATTTACTTTATGCAAGTCACTGGCCTTTATCCACTAAAATAAAGATCTTAAATCTGACTCAAGAAACCCCTCATTTTTATTTCTTGACAGGCAGAGTGGGCAGTGAGAGACAGAAAGGTGTTCCTTTTTCCGTTGGTTCACCCTCCAATGGCCGCTGCGGCCAGTGTACCACGCTGATCCGAAGCAAGGATCCAGGTGCTTTTCTTGGTCTCCCATGCAGGTGCAGGGCCCAAGGACTTGGCCCATCCTCTACTGCCCTCCCGGGCCTCAGCAGAGAGCTGGACTGGAAGAGGAACAACCGGGACTAGAACCTGGTGTGCCGGCGCTGCAGGCGGAGGATTAGCCTAGTGAGCCGTGGCGCCAGCCCCCTCCTTATTAAAAACCAGTGTTGCTAAAACTACAGTCTTGGAAAAATTTAGTTCTCAAAGATCTTTTAGACTCAACTCCTCTCTGGAATGTACATGTAAGGGTTTTTCTCTAAAATCTTACAAAGGGAAAATCTAAGCATTTCAAAAAGTTCCTGTGTTCTCATGTATATCCTCAAGTGGGAAATCGCCACTTTTGAAGTATTTTCTAGGGATTATTCACCATTGTAAATGGAAATAAGTGCTGGAGTGACTTCTTTTTTTGAAGACTTATTAAAAGGCAGAGTTGGAGAGGCAGAGGCAGAGAGCAAGCTCTTCCATCAGCTGATTCACTCCCCAAGTGGCTGCAACAACCAGAGCTGGGCCTATCCAAAACCAGCAGCCAGGAGATTCTTCTGGGTCTCCCGCACAGATGCAAGGGCCTGGGGCCATCTTCCACTGCTTTCCCAGGCCATAACAGAGCTGGATTGGAAGTGGGCAGCTGGGACTTGAACTGGTGCCCGTATGGGGTGCTGGTGCTCTGAGTGGCAGCTTTACCTGACATGCCACAATGCAGGCCCCAGGAGTGATTTTCGATAGTATTTATGGAAAAATAGCATTTTGGTATATGACTCAGTACTGGATTTTTCTGCTTTGTTTTCTTAAGAATGAAAATATTTTCAGATGATAAATCTGAAGACAGTTTACGGCATTTTGTCAAGGCCCAATGAACTTTTATGTTGTAACTGATTATATACTTAAAGCAATTGTTCAGTACATTATTATTCTCATGTATTTGGTCATCTATCAGACACTTAGAGGGTATCCTCTGTGTCCTAGTCACTGTGTTCCAGTTTATTTCTGCTCTCAGGTTGTCCTTTTCAAGCCTAATTTACTTCCATCCCAAATCTTTATTCATCCCAGCCTTATAATATCTTTAATGCCTAAATAAAAATGGGATTCTATTTTGGATATTAAAGTTTTTTTAAAAAATAGTTAAGTGGGGTCTAACCCATCTTGAACTATATTCACTTATAAACTCAGATGGAAAATAAGACCCATGTATAATACTAGAAATTAAAATTCTTGGATTGTGAATACTCATTTTTAAGCAACTAACAGGTTCAGTCTCTGGTCCTGTCCACACTGGACTTCATCAGATTCTAGTACATTGCCATGGAGGCACAAGAAGCGCACCATAATCTGACCGTCATGCCTCCTTTTGGAGCTCATAAGCATGTCTTACAACTGTTCCCTGTGACAGACCCCAAAATATGGGGATTTGGAGGAAAGTTGCTGGATTCATTGGCTTGACTTTAACTCCTCTAATTAGCATGTACTTCTCCGTTTTACATTCTTTGAATAAACTAATGTCAGCACTATAGCCATCTGTGTGTGTGTGTGTGTGTGTGTGTGTGTGTGTGTATGTGGTGGGGGGTAATGTGTGTGTCAAATTGCACAGAGGGAAAAGCTTGCTTATGGAATAACTAAACTCCCCCGTCCGAATCATGGTTTAGTCACTTGCAGAATGAGATTTGTAAAGACTTCCGTCCTCCCCTTTCAAGACTATAAAATGGGAGCTCTTATAGCTCCCTCCTGTATGGTGAGTATTATAGACTTCAAGCATAGCACTCCAAGGTCTTGAAAAACTGATACATATTTCAAAGATTTATTTATCTGAAAGAGTTAGAGGGGAGAGTAGAATAAGTATATTTGAAAAACGTCAGCTGGCGCCATGGCTCACTAGGCTAATCCTCCGCCTGTAGCGCCAGCACCCCGGGTTCTAGTCCTGGTTGGGGCGCTGGATTCTGTCCCGGTTGCCCCTCTTCCAGTTCAGCTCTCTGCTGTGGCCCGGGAGGGCAGTAGAGGATGGCCCAAGTCCTTGGGCCTTGGACCCACATGGGAGACCAGGAGAAAGCACCTGGCTCCTGGCTTCAGATTGGCATAGTGCACATGCCGTGGCAGCCAATTTGGGGGTAAACCAAGGGAAGGAAGACCGTTCTCTGTCTTTCACTGTCTAACTCTGCCTGTCAAAAAAAGGTCACAACTAGAAAAAGCACTTTATTTTAACAACTTATTAAAAATGATGCAAGGATATGTACTTTCATTTCATGCCTCTTATGAACTTGTTCTTAACATTCTAAGAAAACATTGTCAAGTTCCGACTTGACCTTAGGATTGAAGCAAATTAGTCTGACATAATTAAACTGAAAATTTTGAAATCCGCTGTGTATTTTTCAGCCTCAGTAGATGTACTAATGAAAGCAATTAAATAATGAGGTCTACCAGCAAGAAAAGAGCCCAGTTCCAGGGATGCAATGTATTTGTGGACAATTCACTTACTATACTCCCCTAACTCCCACTTAACCGGGCCACATTGTCAGAAATAATGCATAGTTTCAAATGTTAATCCAACAGTGACTCTTTCTCTTTGTTTCCAACTAACAACTTGGAGCCACTGCTAGGCATATCTCAGTAAGATCCCTGGAAGTAAGTTGTATGAAGCAAATACCAATTTGAAAAAAATTTAGAGCAAAATCTTACTGTAGTGAATGAACATTAAATGATAACTGATAGCACTTTCAATTCATCAGATTCTCAAACAATATAGCAAACTTCTGAACTCACATTAAAAATGAGTTTGATCACAGAAAACTGAAGTCATTACCAGTTTTCAGCTAATGACAATACTTTGCAAAGAAAGAGTTGGAGCCAAATGGCTAACAAAAGGAAAGCAACAGTCATGGTTTAGATACATGGCTGTTGATTGATTGTTTTAGTGATCTCCAAACATTAGAATGCTGGTGCTGAATGTCAGGTAGAAATAAGTGTGCCTTGTCATGTAGCCATGTTAACGCTACCCTTAGTCCATCCAACATACTAACTGCAGGCTTTGTAGACTGCCTGACTCAAATGTCAGGGTTAAATGAAAACCTGGGTATACCTAGCCTGACTTAAAACATGACTTTATAATACAGTATGTTTTTGTCCTACAGCTATGGGACATAGTATTGCCTGTTCAAGTTTTATTATGCTAATTTTCCTTAACTTTTAAAAATTTAAACCAAAGTTATATACTTCTAGCACAATTGCAGAATATGTAAATTCTATATTTCAAAGTCTAAGTATTTCACATACTTTTCAATTTCATTTATTCCATCTAAAACTTTGTCCAACTAATAGAAATAAAGCAGCATATACAACAGCTTCCTTATGAACTTCGAACTAAAGGATCGTAAAAAACACAAGGCAGAAGACATCAAGATACATTGCACTTGAATCAGAAAGATATTAGCTGGAATTAATTTCATAAGGTTAATTAACTTTAAATCTTTCCATTTAAAATGACACAGAAAATTGTCTTTTTCCCCCTAGAGGTGAAGTTCCTAGGGCTTATTCATTAAGGATCCTAGCAGCATCATAGATGACCATCTTTCTCCCTGGCCACATTCAGCTTGCTGGCCTCAATGCTCAGGCTGGTGCTCTCCAGATCATAAGCTAGGGTCACTGTTCTAGAGGTCATCCTCCTATTGATGCTCAAACATGGGATGAATACATTCTCCTGTATCTCTCCTACAGATCTCTTGCTTATCTTTCCTACCTTACTACTGTCCACACTTCATTTCCCTTGCTTCATTTCCTCTTGCCTCTTTGTTCATTTGGCCTACTTCAGGCCCCCAACTAACCTCAAACTAGGCTAGCAAAGGAAGTATTTTAAAGTTTCAGCCTTCATAAATTATTGGATAGTAAGAGAAATAGGGGAAAAACCACTGCAATTCAAATGGTATACGTCTCTGCACTTGATTTCAACTTGCTACGCAAAGTTTAGAGGACCTTACAAATGTGTCAAAGTAGAGGGAGTGGGAAGAAGAGAAATGCTGAGTAGAAAGGATAAGGAAATAACTTGAATATGGACTTCCTCCACAACTCAATTTTGCCAATAGGCACAGGTAGACTAGCCATGTCAACAACCAGAGCAAATATGGAAATTGCCAAATACAAGTATCTTGCTTGCTTGGGTAAATCATCAGGCAAGGTCTGCATTGAAGGACATTTCACAACACAGTTCAGAAGCTGTGTGTTCCTCGGAAGGCACATTTTTAGGTAACAGATGTATCGACTTGGAAGGCAGAGTGACAGGGACCATCAATCTGCTGACTCAGTCCACAGAAACGCAGCAACATCAGGGATTGGGATAGACCCGAGGCAGGAGCCCAAGACTCATAATGGGTCTTGTACAAGGGTGGCAGGAGGCCAAGTACTCGGGGTCATCTTCCACTGCTCTCGCAGCCACACTAGAAGGGAGCTGGGTCAGAAGTGGAGCATCTGGGACTAAAGCCAGTGCCTGATGTGGTATACCAGCATCAGCAGTGGTGGCTTTGGCATACTCTTGAATATCTAACTTCTACATATATTTTATAAAAACTTGTACCCCAGAAAAATTTCTGTATGTCAAGATGATACTTGGATATATGTGTACATTGTATAGTTGGCCCATCAGGGTAAACATTTCTATCTCAGACATTCATTGTTTTTCCTATGAAAATAATCCTCTTAAAAATTTTAAAAATTAGGGGAAGGGGACAGGGAATGGGAAAGGGGAGGGTTGCGGGTGGAAGGAAAGTTATGGGGGGGGAAGCCATTGTAATCTATAAGCTGTACTTTGGAAATTTGTATTCATTAAATAAAAGTTGGAAAAAGGCAGATGATCGCTTGCTCTCTCATTCTCTGGTTGCTGGTTCACTCTCCAAAGAACCACAGCAGCTGAGGCTGAGCCAGGCCAAAGCCAAAAGCCAGGAATTCTATTAGGATTTTCCATAAAGGTTGCAGGGACTCAAGTACTTTGATATTTCCTGAGGAAGTAGGTTGGAAGCGCAGTAGCCTGGAATGAACCAGCACACTGACTTGGGATATGGGAGTCCAAATTAATGACTGCACCTGCTTTACCACACCACCTCCCAGATTTTTTTTTTTTGCGTAAATACACAGTATATTATGACCTATTGCAACATGGACACATCTAACACCTTTGTAACTCTTTGTACCCGTGAGATAATCTTTTCTCATCTCTCCCTCCTACTAGTCCCAGCCTCTGGTAACCACCATCATATTCTCACCTTATCAGATTGACATTTTTACATTCTGCATATTAGTGAGATAATGTAGTACTTATCTTTGTTTGGCTTATTTAACTTAATGATCTACAGTTATACATGTAGTTTTCCAAGTGATAAGAAAGCATATTTCTATCGTTTGAATGGTATTGTTCTATACATGTACCACATTTTGTAGCCACTCATCAATGGATGGACACTTAGACTGTTTCGATTTCTTAGCTATTGTGAATGCTGGAATAAGCATGTATGTGCAGATGTCTTTAAAACCACAGTGCTTGCATTGTGGGTGTCACACAGGGGACATAAAATGCCCTTGAGCTTTGCATTAAGTAGTGAGTTTGGGAAGGAAAACTTGTAGACTTCAGAATTGGGTAAAATTTTTTTAAAGATTTACTTATCTTACTTGAAAGTTACAAAGAGGTCTTCCATCTGCTAGTTCACTCCCCAGTTGGCCGCAATGGCCAGAACTGTGCCAATCTGAAGCCAGGAGCTTCCTCCAGGTCTCCCACACAGGTGCAGGGGCCCAAAGGCTTGGGCCATCTTATGCTTTACCAGGACATAGCAGAGATCCAGATAGAAAGTGGAGCAGCCAGAACTCCAACTGGTGCCCATATATAATGCTGGCCCTGCAGGCAGTGGCTTTACCCACTATGTCACAGCGCTGGCCCTTTGGACAAAAGTTTTTAATAAAAATCTGCTTATTTGAAAAGGAGTATTGGAGACAGACAGATCTTCCATCTGATGGTTCACTCCCCAGATGTCTGCAGCAGCTGGGGCTGGGCTTGAAAGAAACGAGGAGCTTCTTTTGGGTCTCCAGGTGTGTGGCAGGAGCCCAAGTACTTGGACCATCTTCTGCAGCTGCATTGGAAGTAGAGCAGCAGGGACTCAAATCATTGTCCATATGGGATGCTGGTGTTGCAGGCGGAATCTTTATCCACTGTGCCACAACACCAGCTCCAGACAATTTTGGAAAAGTTGTCTCTTATTTCTAAGTCAGAAGTCTGGTTTACAAAATTTTATAGGTCCCTTCCTATTATACACTTTTTAAAGTTATTTCCCTTGCTTTATACACTAAGACATGGGAGGCCCCTGGGAATTTGAGTATTCTTTTCTGGAGATTACTCATAGATATTTTTACATAAGAATTTATGAAACTGTAGAAGATCACCCAGGAAGGAAAACGGTATTCAAATCCACTACTTCTATTCCAAGAGAAAAGTGAAATTTAAATGCACAGAAGTGTCGAATTGATACATGAAAGTGAAGTGAGAACAGAAAGCTTTTCTTCCATCTCCTGGTCTTATCGTTGGCTTTGTACTGCGGAGAAACAGAACGTAAACAGGAAGGTACCACACCTGTATAACGGGATGCACCTATCCTCCTTGGATGGTAGGACCACTCCAGACTCTGACTGCAATAATCCAGAGAAGCACTGGTGTAAGAGGGGGTATTGGCTGCTTGTGAGAATACCTGTGAGAACAGAACACATGAATACAAAGCATAATGTTCTGTCAGAAAATAAGACATTAAGGGGACTAACTGTATAATTTTTTCTAAAGGCAAAATAGATGAAATAATTTCATGGATTCATTTACACCTATTTTCCAATTCAAAAAATTAAAATGCAACTGATGGAATACAAGCTATATGTAAACCCTAAACATTTTCATATAATAACTTAAAGTACATAATGATGAACATACACTGGAAATGAAGTCACTGTCACCAGAGGCAGGCTTTTCCAATTGCTTGGGATTTGTTGATGGCCAGTCCCTCATGAACATTGGTTAAATTATAGAAAAGCAATGGGACAAGAAAATACCTTTTGCTTAAATTTGGTGTAACTACAAACTTCAAATTGAGCAACATTTTTGCCTTATTACTAGATAATTAAACTTATCAGAAAGCCCTATTCCCAGATGGAGCAACTGATCTACAAAAGGGGTTCACCTCTTGGTTGGGTGTTTGACTAGGGGGACATGGGATAAATTTAGGACTGCATTCCAACCCCAGCTGATGGCAAATCCAGCACTGTGCATCTCCATCACCATCCATTTCATACACACTTTTTTCTTCTGACAGGCAGAGTGGACAGTGAGACGGAGAAAGGTATTTTTGCTGTTGGTTCACCCTCCAGTGGCCACTGTGGCTGGTGTGCTGCGGCCGGCGCACCACGCTGATCCGGAGCCAGGTGCTTCTCCTGGTCTCCCATGGGGTGCAGGGCCCACGCACTTGGGGCCATCCTCCACTGCACTCCCGGGCCACAGCAGAGGGCTGGCCTGAAAGAGGGGCAACCGGTTCAGAATCCAGTGCCCCGACAGGGACTAGAACCCAGTGTGCCGGTGCCGCAAGGTGGAGGCACGGTGCCAGCCCATAAACACTTTTGAAAGTTCATTCTCTAATCAGGCTGGACCAGTTGCTAAGACTTTGCTTCCCACCCCCCACCCCACCCCCACGTAAGTGTCCTTGGGGAACTAACTTGTATAAGCCTTTATTTGCTTGAAAAAAAGAGGGAATATCACGTATCTTTAAAGTTTGCTGTAAATACTAAATAGTGGTTGTAAAGTACATGGCCCAATGTCTGACACAAGCAAACACTAAGTAAGCAGCAGCTACTATTGCCTAGTCTCTTGAACAAGATGATTTGAAAGGTAATGAGCAAATAGGGTTCATGTCGGAAGTGTGCTTGTAAGTGGGAGAGTCTGCTTCATGGTGTGAATCATGCGGATGTCAGGTGGGAGTAATCGCTGCTGAACGCCAGGTACCCGTGGGAGCTGGGCTGACATAATTGCAACTATGTTTGGCCTATGGGCTTTGTTACATGTATTACATAACTTTATAATGTATGTATATATATATAAATGCATATGGATTAATATATATGGGTGTATATGGCTGTATGTTAGTAAGTGTGAATCTGGTTCTTGCTTACTTGTGATTGAACTTCCAAATAACTTGGGCTGGCTCAGGGCATGGCAGGGGACACACAGATGCCTTCAAACAAAAGTACTCTCAGCCACACTGAAAATTATATTTGAAACTAAGATCAAAAGACTACTTTAAATGATGTTTCAATGTCAAATATTACATTCTCGGGCAGAATGTCAAGATTGTGTTTCCTCCAAATGATGACATGTTTGCGTGGAGCTCTGGGAAGAACAATCTCAAGATGCAGCTATTAGGACTTGGATTTGTTCTTACCTGGAATGGACTGTAAATAGTTAAATAGGAAAGTCTCTTTCCTTCACTGTTGCACGTGATCTTTTAAAAGCAAGTCTGAATCAACTGTGGCATATTTTACATTGAGTTTTAAAAATTGGATATTATGAATGTAAACTTCCACAAACTGCAAGAAAGCACAGTTTTTTCAGATTTGAGAAATACAGAAAGATCTTCTATTGGTTGGGTCACTCCCAAAATGGCTGCAACAGCTGGGGCTGGGTCTCACTGAAGCCACGAGTCCAGACTGACATCCTGGTCCTCTCTGTGGGTGGTGGGGGCCCATGTACGTGAGCAGCCTTCTGCTTTCCCAGGTGCATTAGCAGGGAACTGGATCAGAAGAGGAGCACCAGAGACTCAAATCAGACCTCAGATATAGAATGCTGATGTCACAAATGATGGCTTAACCAGCTGTGTCACAATACCAGCCCTGCCAAGCATGAATTTTGAAGTTCCCAAGTCCATCTGAAAAATAGTCTAGAATACTACTTAACGTGGAAAGCGAATAGAAGCTTGTAAGCAGGCCGGCGCCGTGGCTCAACAGGCTAATCCTCCGCCTTGCGGCACCGGCACACGGGGTTCTAGTCCCGGTCGGGGCGCCGGATTCTGTCCCGGTTGCCCCTCTTCCAGGCCAGCCCTCTGCTGTGGCCCGGGAGTGCAGTGGAGGATGGCCCAGGTGCTTGGGCCCTGCACCCCATGGGGAGACCAGGAAAAGCACCTGGCTCCTGGCTCCTGCCATCGGAGGAGCGCGGTGCACCGGCCGCAGCGCGCCGTCCGCGGCGGCCATTGGAGGGTGAATCAACGGCAAAAGGAAGACCTTTCTGTCTGTCTCTCTCTCTCACTGTCCACTCTGCCTGTCAAAAAAAAAAAAAAAAAAAAAAAAAGCTTGTAAGCAAACAACTCAAATTCTCAAAGAATTTATAGCTTCTCATATTTGGCTTTTCCAAGGGATTTTGAAGATTGGGGAGGGATAATGTTAATTGAATGTTCATAGTGATTATAAACCACTTACAGGCTTGGTGTTGCCTCCAGAAAAATTATAGATAACAGAAGGTCAAACTTGCTCACTTTTCCCTGGGAAAGTATTTGCCATGGACCTGTGAGGGGTCCCATTCCAGCTGCTCTGTAAAATCCCTAACTGCCTCCATACTTCTGTCACCAAACCTGCTCTCTCAAAGCACACACTATTCACATTTGTCTTCTATTTCTTAAATGGACAAACTTACTGCTCCTCTGGATCTAAACTATGTCTTCCCAGTATTGCCTTCTCTCTTCCCCATTTCATTTATTCCCATTGTTCAGAATAAAATGCACAACTTCAGTCTGGTTGTCTTGTGGAAACTTCCCTGTGCAGTAGTTAGGACTGCTCAGTTACAAGAATTTGATGCTGTATTTCCTTCATAGATAATTTAATATTTGCTTATCAGAATGACAATTGAAGGAAGGCAGAGTTTGCTATGTTTAATTCCGTAATGTAGCCAACAGATCTAGCAAGTGTCTGGGTCAGTAATCTCTGACGTTGGCTGAATCGATGCACAGAGAGAAATGCATAGCTCTTCCTTGTGCTCCATTTGGCAATGCAAATTTGAGGTTGTGCAGCCACACTGCGTAGGCTGTAAGATCCATAATAGTAGAAATGCTGTCTTTGTGCCTTTTGGAAATTGATACTATGAAGTTATCAAACAAGACACCATCAGTATTTGTTGGTTGACATTAGAAAGGTTTCTTGGAGATAAGCCTTAAATGACAGTGCAAGTCTGTAAATATGATAGCGTTCTGGCACCACTGAAGATACTAACATACAATGTGGTACAGTAACATTGAGATAGAGTAAATGGAAGCAGCTTTCTGAGCTTATGTATGGGACTCCACAATATTGCAGTAAAATCAGAACTTAGTTACTGGTAGACAAGTCAAAATAAAACCTGCTTATCTGATCTGTGTTTATGGTAGCAGAAGCCAAATGGTCAGGTGTGGAATAACACTCATGGAGGGATAATAATTCATTATTTACAACATGAAATTAAACTGATGGAAAAGCAGAGCTGAAGTTTAACACTGTGCCCTAGTCTCCATCCCAAGGACTAAGAAAATCCCTTCTCCTTTACCTGCCTTTTTATCTTTTCAGTGTTTTTATTTATACAAAGTGAACAAACGTCATGCATTTCATACATATTTAGGAGTATAGTGATACTGTCTGTCCATGTTCCTACCTTCCCTCCCTCTTTCCTGTTTCATTCTTTTAATTTTTATAATGACATACTTGGTTTTGTCATCATAAGCTTAACCCTACACTAAGAATTAAAATGCTAGGGAATAAAACACTGTTCCTCAATGGTTGAGGAACTTGAGACTTTATGGACTGAGCAAGATGCAGGTGGGTAATTCTACTCTTGGTCTCCCTCAGTACTATCCTGTTCAGAAAAATCTGGAAAAAAATCCAGCCAATTGTGAATCAAAGGCAGTCCAAAGACGCTACCAATTTTGAAGTGAGGATTTCTTTGGTCATGGATATATTAAATATAATAGAGGAAATAAGTCAATCACTAGAAGTTGAAATACTTGTTTAGTATTTTGTAATGAAGATGTGGATTTCTTTAGTCTTCTTCCTAGGCATTGATTGTCGAGGAAGGCTACTTACAAGTCTCTCCAGTAACCAGTGTTCCAACTGGACATGGAAAATTCACTTAAATTCCTGTGGAATCAATGTTTCATTAAGAGAACACAGCAGCTATATACTTACAAACCTATCCCAACAATCTGGTTTTGATTCTTGGAACATATTTTCCCATAAGGGACACTGCACTTAGCCATCAACCACCTAAAAAGTAGAACAAAGTGAATAAATATCAACTAAGAAGTATTAGGAATGCCTAGAAGGAAAATAAGATTTATTTGAAAACAACTGTTGATTGGTCAAGAAATCACAAATCCTTGTTTTCTTCTTGCTTCATTCCAATTAATTTGACATAAAATATCAAATATTCCGAAATGTTGCAAAAATTTTGGAGATTTCAGTTGCAGGGACTGTCATAGGGTTTTTTATCTAGGATAAAATTGGTTATTCTCTGCAGAAGATGGTCTAGTACTCCTTCCTTGTTAAGTAGAAATGTGGCACTCTATTAATTCTTTACTCACCACAACAGAATGCAATGTGCTCTCAGACCCATCCGACTGTTATGTCTTAGCAGCGAACAACTTTATTTTAGTTACATCCATGGACACATCACCTGTTTTATAACAGTTATTTAAAATTGATGTTACTCGTGACCTAACAATCTTTTAAACTTAGCTACTCATTACATCTTCCCTAAAGAATTAGTGAAAAATTCCTAGGGTTTCAAAATTGGCAAAACAAAATTTTGCGTTATTTCATTTTCTTACACAATAAGAACCACTTCTTTATGCAACAAGAACTCAGTCACACATCCTATTCAAATGTTTTCCTTGGTTCTTAGGAATGTCATTTCGGAGTCTGACATTTTGATATTACTGTTCTTATATTTTCCCAAATCCATCCTTATTTACCATCTTAATTCTTGATTTTATAGGGTTTTCATATTGAGCTTTTTGGTATTGAAGTTTGAGTTTTCTGTATTGTACACTTTATTAAATACTACAAGAATTATTCTGGAATGTCTTGAACTTAGCTATGCATAGAAAGCAAAAATAGGTGTTTTTTGCAGATCAAAATTCTCAGATGCATTATGTGTAATGTACTCCTTGTGTTTTCTAGTGTCTTTCACATAAGTGGCCTTTAAGTACTGTCTTCTAAACTAAACCACTTGACTTTAAGGTGAAGGGAAAAAGGCCAAATTGGCCTACCTTGACAATTTCACAGAATCAACACATGGTTTTTGACATTTTTAAGTGTGACAAAATGTGTCAATCTGTAGATTTTCCAAGTCCCATGGTGGGGTCAGGGAAAGAGTGAAGCAGGTGGTTAATTGGGTTAGATACGCGATGCAGTCATCCTAAGTGGTATCAGAGTGCCTAGATTTGATGGCCAGCTCTGATTCTGATTCCAGCTTGCCGCTGATGCACACCCGGGGAGACAGTAGGTAATACTGCAGGTACTTGGATCCCTCTATCCATGAGGGACACCCTGACCCCAGTTTTGGGCTACTGGCCTCGTGCTGGAGACAGGGCTGGTTGCCTTCCCTGTCTCCCTTTTATTCTTATCTTTACCTATATAACCCTTGTCATCAGTGGTGTTGCCAGCTGAAATAATTTCTCAATTTTTTTCAAGAGGCCAATGAAATAGAAAATATCTGGATTTTGAGAAATGCTTTAGCTATATGGGCACTGACACTTCTTGTTGCTTGCTTCTACTTTTCCTGGGGATGCTAACATGAGTCAGAAGAAGCACTCTTGGTAGATGAAGAATTCTGCTTGCTAAAGTGTAGGAATGTAGGAGCCTGGCCCTTTGATACCTACACACACTCAGAATTAACTCCTGCATTGAATTGAGTCATTGTCGCTGGGCTTATGTCACGTGCAGCATAATAAAATCTATAACTGATAGTATCCAAAAGATGATTTGAACTAGTTGCATTGGACAGAACAAATGAATACTTGTACAGGTAGGGTAGTGAATAGGCATTTTTCTCTGTTGATCCCAAGACTTCATAAGGGCTAAGCATTCATTTCCAGGAAGAAATAATTTCTTCCTGCATGTTACAGGATGTAATCATTTGTGCCAAGTTCTCTTAGTAATGCCTATGATCTTATATCCAGATACAATAATGCTTTATCCAAAATTGTATCCTTTACACACACACAAGCACTTATTAAAGCCTAGATTTGTCTTGAGATACAGATAATATGTGTGGAAGAAAACAATACAGAACTAATGCCTCATTTTTTGTAACCCTGTGGTCAAGTTACAGAATGAGATTAAAATCATGGTAGAGCAGCTGCACCCACTTCTCGTCCCTCTTCTAGTGCAATGGTTACCTAAGCTTGAAATTGAAACTCCTCTGTTTCCCCATTTACCCTTCCAACTGCAGCTTGCTGAGATGCAGGGAAGTGGCATTTTAAAGGAACCCACACACCTCTTCACATCCTGGAAACCACTGCCAACCACCCCCGCTTTCTTATAATTGTGCTCTAGGACTGCCTGTCTGGAGCTGTCACCACTATTCACACAACACTCCCACTGAGAGATCAAGAGGCTGATTGTCTGAGCCTGCTCACCACTAACGTGAGCTATCAACTCAAACTGGAGCTTCACATGGGGAGGTCTCTAGAAGCAGTAGCTCACGTGGCCATCTTTCCCTGGGTCTCTTACAAAGTCTTCTCCCCATCACCGTCGCTAGGACCCAGACTTGCCTGCACAAGGCATTGTGTAGTTGGCAAAGTTCACGTGGTACACTTGTTAAACTGCAACTGGAGATGAGACAGTTGCCACAGCCTCTGACTCTCAAGATCTAGGAAAGTTGTTTTAAATGCAAGGTGAACACAATTCTGTGGCCCAAGGAAGTCCACGGTTCCTACATAAATGTTCTTAGAATTCCCAAGGAGGCTTCCACTTGATTAACCTCCACCTGGTTTTGGACCTTCTATTTATCTTGGAGCCTGCTCTAGCTTAAGTCAGTCTTTGAATGCTTTCCCCATCAATGTCTCAACTGCACACTTAAGTTGCTCACACTTACTCTGCTTAAGGATCATGATGAAAACAACCAATCACATGGTAACGCAACATAATCAAATAGTACTCAGTAGGCATTTTTCTCCCTTGAATACCTTTTGTAACCCTCTGAAACCACAAAATACAGACCCAATCTCTCCTTGGCTGGATCCTCCTTCCTCTAGTCAGCTTTTCTGTTTTGAACTCGCCCCAGGTATTCAGGACACTGAAGTCTACATCTTTGAAATGGCACAGACCTCTGATGCATGGTAGAGAAAGAGACAAATGTTTCCCTGGAGATCTCTCCATGCACAAATACCTGAATTTCAGAAATGATCCACGCACCTCTGCCCCACATATACCAGGCAGTTCAGCATGCTGCTATGCAAATATCATTTCCTGAACTGGTTTTTGTCTGTTCTATGACATGGAAATCTGAGACCAAATGCTAACATTGCTGTGAATCTTCTGAAGCCCTGCTTCTTTCACAGTACCTACCTGAGCGTAAAACGGAGCCAAAGACCTTGAAGTCATGATGTCCTGGAATAGCATGTGTCATTGGGGCATAATTGATTTGCCTTATGGAAAATGAAGCCCTGCCCCCAAGCTCAAGTTCATACAACTGACAAAGCTGGTATATGCTATAAATAATGCATATTTTCTTTTTTCGAGAGTATTTGATGCTTCTTAGTAAATATAATGTCATGAAAATACAATAATGTATTCACATATCTTATGAAACCTACTGCCTAATCTGTGCTAAGCTTTTGACTAAGCTGTCACAGGAATGATTTAACTTCACAATCCAATGAAATACTCTATTCCCAAGTTTCAGAGGGAGAAACGGAGGCTCAGTTAGATTAGGTCAGTCATCTAGGGCCGTGAAACTAAAATGTGCCAAACTGATCTGATTGTGGTCTGTTTGAATCTGGAATTTGCTTCTCACATTCTCAAAACATGGTTTGCATGGATTTTTCATGGGTATAGTTATTTAATAAAAGTGGTCCAAATAGATGAATGACATGAAGGACATAATTATCAAGTGAATTGAGTAGGATTACTACATGAACTCAAGGGTCCAACAAATCCAAAGTGTTTGTCTCCAAGCATCACGTTCATTCTTAGAAATCCTTGCTCCTAATCCAAAAAGGGAGAAAACATTAGGTTACCACAAGTCTTGCATTTTGATTGTTTGATCCAGTCTTTAGCAACGATCCCAATCCCACCTCCAATGGCACTGCTTTAGTGGGGCACTGAGAGACTATGAAGGCCCATCTGCACACTTGAGAATAAAGGGCTGCTCTGCTTGCAATCCAAGGTGCATTGCTTTTACAACTATACATACAGCATCGGGGGTTGGTACTGCTGTTTCCCCAAACCTTTCTGGTGTCCTAGCTAAGAGTGTCGCAGGCTATCCTATCCATCTGTATTGCAGATGCAATACACATTCCCTGTGAAACACATGATTTCTTAGGACGACTTCATGTGAAAATGTGGCTATTGGAGAGTCAGTCACTATCAGAATATATCTAAAAGGTCACAGGTTATGCTCTTCTCTGACCTACTCCCATTTTCTAAGGTTGCTACTCCCATGGGCTTTACTTCCTTTTGAATTTGGTGAATATTGCCATTTTGTGTTCACTTCAGAGCATAGGTATTCTGTACATCTATCTATTTTTTTGGAAGAAAATTACTCAGTGCTCCATTAATGAGATAATGTATTTATTTATTATGACAAACACAGCTGCAAGATGGACCATAAGGAAATAGATGACTTGCAGATTTCTGTGCCCAATGTGTCAACTGTAATTGAGAAATAAATTAAATGATCCATCTGCTTCCCATCATCTAGTCTTTCATTTTTGCCAGTGTCTATGGTTTTTAAAACAAGTCAGAATTATTTATCCTAATTACTCGCTCAAAAATCCATATAGGAATAGAATGACTTTGTAATGTGATTTTTGTCAACCCTTAACACACTGTGCTTCTTTCCAATACATTCAAATCTAATGGAGATGATGAATTTTTCCTTATTAATAGTTTTCACTTTATCATGCTAATGCTATTGAATTTTCTTCATTACTGTTATATAGGCACTTCTAAAATAGATTGCTTTTAAGCACATTTTATGACATATCTGTTATCTTGATAGTTTACTTGCTTAGTTTTCTATTTTCTCTTTGGTAAACAAAAATTTTTTAATGTAGGTTACAACAGGAGATTCAGTCTGCCTGCTAATAACGTTCAGAGGTGAGGGTTCAAACAGCTACCAGCAACTGGAACTAATTAAATATAATTGTTCCATTTTTTCCCCCTACTTCATTGTTATAATTATCCCACTGAGAAACCACATGTCAGTACTGGGGAAGAAACAATAACTTGTTTGCTCTCTCAAACATTTTCACAGTCATGCTTCTCTGCTCTGGAATTTGTTTTGTTGAACTCCCAGGGACAGCCCTGAACGACTCCAATAAAATATTTGCAGCGTTTACAGTGGGATGCGGAGAGGAAAGAAATGGGAAACTTTGAAAATTTTTATTGGCATCATGTTCACTTTTATGAAAATTATAAAATATAGAAAAATCTCAAACTGAATAGCTACTTTCTACTTTACTCATACCGGGAATCTTAATGACTGCTAACATTTTGTTCTTTTAAGCATTTGTCCATGCTCTTGTAATATTTTGAAGAGCTGAGATTACATGAGACTGTCTTAAAACTTGTCTCAATTAACAAGATAATACAGCTCTCCCTATCTAAAATAGACACCCGTTATCACTGAAGTGGCTGCATACATTATCAACTTCCTAATCCTCTATTTTTAGGCTATATAGGTATCACCAATGTGATTGACTTGGTTTCTGCTGATCACTCTCCTAAAGCCCAGTAGGAAGACTAGTGCCACCCTCCAAAATGAGAATGCTTTTGCTCCACATGTTAGGAAATCTGTGGCTCAGTAACACAAATCTTTGTATTCTCTCCTAGAAGTCACTTTTAAAAAATGCAAGGGCGTTAAGATTACAGGTCAATTTTTTTCTTTGTTTCTAGTCTATGTACCTCTTAATGTAGCACAAGCCAACTTCTGTCTAATGTCGGTGACACAGGGTCACTTGTAGGGGAAGGGTGGCACATAGAGAATACACAAGTGAAGCTCCTGTCCCTTTACCGCTGTGCTGTATTTCTGTTGTACTGCTTATAATGCAATGCTTTTGGACTAAAAAGCGTCATAACTGAAAATAGTTTCACTTTGGAGAATGTTGAAGGGAAAATTTTTTTAGTTATTTTCTCTCTCCTTGAGTGTGGTACTCAGCAAGATATGAAGCTAGACAAGAATTATGGGATTAGATGTTTGCAGAGTAGCTACTAACCTGTACAGAGCAGATCAAGGAAGACAGACACTCTGCTTTCTCAACGTGCTACTCGAGAACATTCATCCTCTGTTTCTGAACACTCGCCCTCTTCTCCCTGTCTCAATTTCCTGAATGACTACTTGCACGTTAAGCACTTGTATTCAGGTCCCCGTCCTGGGATCCGTCTCGGGGAAGATAGTCTGTTCGTCAAACCTGGCCAATTTCTCTCGATTCTTAGAGTGATACCCACAACTCCTTGTTCTGTAGCCCACACAGCCTGCATCAATTCTCATGCCTTCTCCCACTTCATCCTACACTGTACTCGTTACTTAGGAAGTCCAGCTGAGCCTGGTCTCCATCCCCACATCCTTTTCTTCATTCCTGCGCCTGCTCTTAGAGTTCAAGTTTCAGTTTCTGACAATAGGTCTTTACCCTCAAAAGCTGTGTGATTTGGGGCAGATAACATCCATGTCTCCCAGGGCCATTTGTTACCACGGGATAATGGTAGTCCTTACCTTGCAAAGTGTTAAAAGAATCCAGAAAGCACTCACGGTGTATTGTGTCCAGTCATTGCATCCTTTAAATCCCACCTTAATTATCTCCTTTATGAAACCTTTTCATGACCTCAATAGGGAATGAGTGTTTGCCCCTCCTCACCTCACATTTCCTTGGTTTTTCTCTTGTAATTTGTTTATAAGCAGAATAAGTAAATACAGTAACTCCTTTCTAGAGTACATATTTTTTATATACTTATTTTGAAAATGGATGAGACAGATCTTCAATCCACTGGCTCACTGTGGAGGTAGCCACAGAGGCTAAGCTGGTGCCAGGCCAATGCCAGGAGCTTCATCCAGGTCTCCTATATGGGTAGCAGGGGCCCAGATATTAGAGCTATCTTCTGACTTTTCCAGGCCGTTAGCAGGAAGCTGGATTGGAAATGAGGCAGCCAGAACACGAATGGGAGCCCATGTGGGATTCTGGTGTCATGGGGTGGCGTGACCAGCTATGCCACAATGCTGGCCCCTGGACTCTGATTCTTAAAAGGATACTTATCCTTTCGTGTTGCTGGCCATTGGTTGAATAATCTTGCCTTCCCAAATTGAAAGAAAAGTATTTCTGATCCCCAGAAACTTATTTTTAAGCTTACATAGGTACATGAATTCCGCAGATGCAAGTAAGAATGTTGACATAGGGAGATTATCTCGGATTAACTAAAATGGTCTGATTAAAATGACAAGGATCCTTATAAACAAATGGGAGATCAGAGGAGTCCTAAAACTGATCTCAGAAGACTGAGACTGTATCAATTAGCAATGCAAGGAATGCCAGCAATTTCTAGAAGTAAGAGATAAACCACTTTATCCTAGAACTCCCGTTTGTTTTAGGTTTTTTTGTTGTGTGTGTGTGCTATTTGTTGAACTCCTCCTGTAGTGTTAACCTCATGCATATCAACCTAATTTAAAAATCGATCTTTTAAAAAAGGAAAAGGAGGAAGAAGGGTAGAATTACCGAGGGAAGGTAGTTGGGATGAATCACTATGTTCCTGAACTTGTATATATGAAATGAATGAAGTTTCTGTACTTAAATTATGTTTCTAGGTTAAAGAAAATTGGAAAAATATAAAAGAACCTACTGCTGATAATTAGAGATCTTCCATCCAGTAATTTAATCCCAACTGCCTGCAACGGCTAGAACTAAGCCAGACCAAAGCCCACAGTCGGGAATTCGATTGCTGTTTCCTACGTAGTAGGCAGGAACTTATGTACTTGGACCATCATTTGTTGGCTCCCAGGTACATTAGGAAGGCACTGAAGCAAATGTAGTAGCTGGGACTCTCCCCAGGCATCCTAGGTGGCAGCTTCACACGCTCTGCCACAATGCTGTCTCCTGTCATGTGTTAAACCATTAAGCTGGGGTAATTTGTTAAAAGGACAATAGGAAGCAATACATCACCCAACAGAATGCTTAGTACAATGTCATTTCATAAGTATTAATGAATTCAGTACAAACACAACAAACAATGAAAAATCATTAAACATCATCAGATACAATTCAAAAGAAGGAAGATCAAAATACCAGCATTGGTGTTACATATTTCTCCCAGAAAATAAAGCACATGGTAAAACGGTGCAAGTCAGGGCTGGCCTTGGGACATAGCAGATTAGGCTGCCACCTGCGATGCTGGCACTGCACATCGGAATGCCCATTGGAATTGAGGTTGCTCTACTTTGAATCCTGCTTCCTGCTAGTGCTCCTGGAAAGCAGCAAAAGATGACCCAAGGTGCAGAGCTCTTTCTCATTAAGAGTAAATATCTCCTAGATAAGTCCCTGGGTTGGATGGGAGTTGAACTCAAATTCTGTTCCTTATTCTGGGGTCTGGGATAGGATGCTTTGGGCTATGAACGTGGAAGTGCCAGTATCGACTGACTTGAACAATGCACATTTCTCATATGAAGGATTTGGCAGTTCAAGAATGATGGAGAAGCTCAATAGCCATGTTATACCGTGTATGTTTTCCATCTATATTATTCCAGCCGCACTGGATTTGTTTTCTCCACGAAGTGCCTCCTGTGGTCAGATTGTCTTCTACAGTGCTCTAGGTCAACTTCAAACCAAATATTTTACCAAGGAAGACTGAGTATCGTCATGTGTTTCTTTTGAAGAGAAAAGACTTCCCAGGGACCCTATGAGGACCCTTCCCCCAACTCTTTGACCAGCAACATAGATATCCTGTGGTTGGTTTAGGAATAATAAAAATCGGTGAGGGAAAAAGTTTAAAATGGCTGTCTTAAATGAATGAAAATCTATTTCTTAGGGATGTATATAAAGGAGTTAACAACCAGGATTGATTTTTTTTCATAGGGAAATAATACTATACCAGATCCATAACTAATTATAAAATTAGACAATGATCTTGGGTAAATTTTTAAATATAAATTGAAAACATTCCTGTCTTACATTAGAGTTCTTTGCAATGTATATTTTTAAGTAAGTCATTGAACCAAGTCAACAATTCCTACTATTAAGAGCTTTATTTTTGGAGAAATCTAATAAATAAAATTGCAAGCACAATGCACATACATTGTAGAGTGACACATGAGAATGGTGGGATGTATTTTGGCCTAAATAGAGGAAGCCGTCTAATTCACATAAGTGGTAAATAACTCAAATGAGGGTTCATAGGTGAATAACATTTTGGGCCGGCGCCATGGCTCCCTTAGTTAATCCTCCACCTGCAGTACCAGCATCCCATATGGGCACCGGTTTCTAGTCCTGGCTGCTCCTCTTCCAGTCTAGCTCTCTACTGTGGCCCAGGAGGGAAGTGGAGGATGGCCCGGGTGCTTGGGCCCCTGCACCCACGTGAGAAACCAAGAGGAAGCACGTGGCTCCTGGCTTTGGATCAGCGCAGCACTGGCTGTAGCAGCCATTTGGGGAATGAACCAACGGAAGGAAGACCTTTCTCTGTCTCTGTAACTGTACCTGTCAAAAGACATTTTATACAGATCAGAAGATTGAGTAGGATTCAATAGGTGGAAATAATAGGGTTAGCTCAAGGGAGAAATAGCATAAGTGGGATTGGCAGCTACTGTACTTTTTTAAAAAATTTTATTTTTTGTAAGAGCACCCTAACTCTTCTCTGTAGAAGGCCCTGGCAGTTCTCATGGTTTCTGAATCCATGTGATGTCATGCATTTGCTTGGTGCAGCACTGTGTGTAGTGAAAGGCGTGTGATTTAGTCTTGTCTTGTCCATGATGGTTGGCTGACATCCAATCAGACCTAACCATGCTTTGGTTGAATTTGCTGGGGAAAAGAAGAGACCTCTTTGCCACTAGATTTGTCCAGGGGAATATATAGGCCTGAAGAAGTGTCAGATGTTTTTCCATTGCAGCTACCTCAGTCTGAGTCAAAACACAGATAGCAAGATCTGAGAACATCACGTGAACCTCCAGTGTAAGCAACATCTGAGGAGAAGCATCACTAGTCCCTTCTGTTACTTGGCTCAGAAAACATGTTCTGACAAGGATTGTTTTATGTCGATTTTCAGTCACTACAGAGGATCCAATTAATGGATGAACAAATGCACACAACAGGTAAAAACACTGAAGTTTCATGGGAAAGAACAAAAATACATGGAAGGTCAGCACTGTGGATCACTACACTAATCCTCCATTTGCGGCGCCAGCACTCTGGGTTCTAGTCCCAGCTGGGGCACTGGATTCTGTCCTGGTTGCTCCTCTTCCAGGCCAGCTCTCTGCTGTGGCCTGGGAGGATAGTGGAGGATGGCCCAAGTGCTTGGGCCCTGCACCTGCATGAGAGACCAGGAGGAAGCACCTGGCTCCTGCCTTCGGATTGGCACAGCACTGGCCATGGTGGCCATTAGGGGAGTGAACCAACGGAAGGAAGACCTTTCTCTCTGTTTCTGTCTATAACTCTCTCTGTGTGTGTTTCTAACTGTCTAACTCTGCCTGTCAAAAAAAAAAAAAAGGAAATACAAATTCTGGTGGACAAGTTCCTGCAACTGATATTGTCATCCAATATTAGCTCATACTTAACAATTTGCAAATTCATGTAAAAGAAACTCAAGTGAAAGTAACTGAAAACTCTCAGCTACATTACTTATGCAGAGAGATGATTTAATTCTCTGCCCTTAAATCTGATGGACCTTGATGGCTTGTTGATGTAATATGAAACTGATGGGGAGGACTGATGCTTCCATTCTGGCCTGTTAAAGAACCCCAAGTGCTGGGGGCCCTGTGCTGTGGGGCAGTGGATTACAGCTGTGGACTTAAGCACTGGCATCCCATTTGGACGCCAGTTCTAGTCTCGGTTGATCATCATCTGATCAAACTCTCTGCTATGGCCTGGGAAAGCAGTAGAATGTGTCCCAAGTCCTTGGGCCCCTGCACCCATGTGGGAGACCTGGAAGAAGCTCCTGATTTCAGAACAGTTCGGCTCCGGCCATTACAGCCATTTGGGGAGTGAACCAGGAGATGGAAGTCCCTCCCCGCCCATCTCTCTTTAATTCTATCAAATAAAAGCAAGTCTTTTGGGGGAAAAAAAAAACCTCCAGGTGTTGTCAGTAAGAAATCCAAACGCTATGCTCTACATACTGAAGATTGAACGTATAAAGTCCCTGCTTGGGAACCCAATCCGATCTCAAAACTGCAGCCATTCATATCTTCTGCAAGACATACCAGTGAAGACAGAACATCCCATGTTGGAGACAAATAAGCCCAACAACTTGGATTAATGCTATGTGAACAGGAAAATCGCCCAAGTTATAAGTAAATTTATGACCTATAATAATACAAATCACTGGGTTTTGGAGTAACTTGTCACACACAGCAATAGTTGTTTGGAAACTAGTGTTTTACTGGAAGGGGGACTGTACTGGGGGGGAAATGAAATAGACAAGCTGTTGATGAACACTGAAAGAACAGGGAGAAAATTACTATAGTCTGACAGCACATCGTGGTTGTTTTTATCCAAGAACCTTGGCAGTAGTATCTGGGAAGAAAGCAGAAAAAACATACTCCATAAATGGGAGTTGGCTAAGATTTTAAGGAATAATTTTAAAAATGTGGAAATAAAAATTCTGGTGTGACAGTGTCACCTGGTCTTCTTAGTGAGAAACATCAGATGTATAGGTACCTTATAAAATAGATATGTATTATGTATAAAACAAAACATAAATATATAATTAGAAAATATAATTGGGGCCGGTGCCGTGGCTCAACAGGCTAATCCTCCGCCTTGCGGCGCCGGCACACCGGGTTCTAGTCCCGGTCGGGGCACCGGATTCTGTCCCGGTTGCCCCTCTTCCAGGCCAGCCCTCTGCTGTGGCCCGGGAGTGCAGTGGAGGATGGCTCAGGTGCTTGGGCCCTGCACCCCATGGGGAGACCAGGAAAAGCACCTAGCACCTGGCTCCTGCCATCGGACGAACGCGGTGCGCTGGCCGCAGCGCGCCATCCGCGGTGGCCATTGGAGGGTGAACCAACGGCAAAAGGAAGACCTTTGTCTCTCTCTCTCACTGTCCACTCTGCCTGTCAAAAAAAAAAATATATAATTGGATACTTACATTTCAGACAAAACTTAATGTATATGAAATGGAAGTGAGCTATTTTTAGAATCCAAAATAGAACTGTTAGTACTCGCCTATTCATTCAGAAGGCAAAGGTGTCTCAAAGGGGGAGATAGCCTCAGGTTAAATAACATTTAAAGAGTTGGACAGGAAAGTCCTTTAAAATTTTAAAAAGAATCCAACCCTTGCTTCATAAATCCTCTTAATTCAATAAAGATGCTTTTACCAGTTTTAAGAGTAGTGTCTCGCAACATCCTGATCCTCGGACAAGAGGGAACTGTTTTGAAAATATTCCAGGTATGACTTTGTAATAAATTGGACACTACAGCATTCAGAGAAATCCCACTAAGATGTCCAAGTAATTGCATTTAAGGAGAAAGTAGGAGACAAAGATTTGGAGAATAGAATCAGGAGGTTAATGCATAAGGTAAGAGCTGAAGACAACTGTTCCCATGTAGTTTGTTGAGCCTCAAAAAATGGCATGTCTAGCTGGATTTTATAATTGCTATGGACCAGTGAGTGATCGTTGCCTCTTACTGCACTTTTTTTTTTAAACAGAACCATTTGGAAGTTACTTAAAGAGAGCAGGAGAGATGGAGATCTTCCATTTGTTGATTCATTCCCTAAATGGCCACAACAGCCAGGGCAGGGCCAGGTCAAAGCCAGGAGCCAAAATCTACATATGAGTCCCCCATGTAGGTCCCAGAGACACAATGACTTGGGCCATCTTCCACTGTTTTCTCAGGTACATAAATAGGGAGCTGGATGAGAAGAGAAACAGCCAGGACAAGACCTGGCACCCAGTGAGATATTGGCAATGCAGGCAGCAGCTTTCCCCACTACACAACACTCTGGCCCCTTATTGGACTGATTTTGAATCAGAGCACATATTTTATCTCCTACTTCTTGAAAAACTTAGTTCCTTTTTTCCCGTCCAAGTAAGGAGAGTTGTGTGTTTAAGAGCTGTGGCTGGAGAAGGTAGAAGAGGCTTTTGGGAAAAGAAATCCTAGGTTTCTCTCTCTGCTCCATTACTAACTCTATGAATTGGGGAAAGCATTTAAAAAACTGGAAAGAACAGAGACTTAAGTTATCAAGAGGACTAAATGAGATACCATGCATCAATATGTTTAAGTGCTTGTTACTTAATATGCAGTAGGTACTCAATATTAACTTGAATACGGAGGTAAAGGAATAATCTGAAAGTCATAACCGACTAAACATTTCACACATAACTTTTTGAATGTCCATCTCTACTCCCCATTAAACAGGATTTAAACCAACATAAATATTTTTGTGTTGTTTAAAAATGAGTCTAAGTGACTCACACTGCCCTTATTACTTGAAATGACTGAAATCTTGCCAATCGCTGAGAACTTTAGTTTTTTTTTTAAATTTAAGGTAAACAAATTTCATATATACAGATTAAGGAACATAGTAATACTTCCCACCTAACCCTCCTGCCCATGTTCTACCCATTTTCCTTTTTTATTTCCTTGATTTTTTTTTTACAATGATCTACTTTGTTTATTTACACTCTTGACATTAATCCTACAAAAATTTAACAAAAAGTAAGGAGAAAAAAACTGTTCAACAGTAGAGAAAAGGACTGTAAAAAAATCATTGGATCTCAAAATGTTAATATCATTTTCATGTATGACATTTTTGATAATGCATTAGATACAGATCAGGGATAACATGGTATTTATCTTTTAAGGGCTGGCTTATTTCGGCTGTATCCATTTTGTTGCAAGAGACAGGTTTCATTCTTATACAGTTGAGTACTGTTCCATAATATATACCATAATTTCTTTATCAATTGGACATCTGAGTTGATTCCATATCTTACCTATTGTGAATTGAACTGTAATAAACTTGGGTATAGATAAATCCTTGACAGGGTGAATCATTTTCCTTAGGAAAACTCCCAGGAGTGTGATTTCAGGATCATATTGTATATCTGTTAGTGCTTTACAAGGTATCTCCATACTATCTTCCAGAGTGGCTCTACTTGTTTATACTCCCAACAATGGATTAGGGTACCTTCCTTCCCTTCCCTCAATCCTCATCAGTACTTGAGTTTTAAAAGCCTACTTGATACATAAGAAAAAGTTGAAAGGCAAGCCCTGCCATTAACCTGAACACAGCTTTCCTTGGATGTGTACCTTCCTTAGCCCAGGGATGCATGTGGATTTCTGTGGATAGTTGTGGATATTTGTGCAGCTGGCAGGCACATAGGATAAAGCAGTTTGAGTCTTGCCAATGGAGTTATGGACTCTGAATAAGAATGGCTCAGTAAAAACTGGAGATCAATGCAAGTACCAGACTCCTCCTCAAAGACCCCCAATGAACTTGCACAAATATTAAGTATAATGGAAAATTTTATCTGCATTTTAATCAACTGAAATAAAACCTAAAAATAATGCTGAAAGCCATCAATAAATATCTGTCAATACTCTTTGGAATTAGTACATAGGATAAACACAAGATGGCAAACAATGCAGTTAACAGAGTAAAGCCTCAGAACAGTAATACTTATATCCTGGGTTGTGAGTCTATTTTTGAACTGTGATTATTACTGGAAGAAACATAGTTTAAGAATGAAAGCACTAAAGTATTGTTGGGTTTCCCATCCTACTGCCTTAACTTTTATAAAACTAGTACCTGTTAGATGTGGGAAGGATTATCTAATTCAAACTGAGAGAATGGTGTCCAAATAAGGGCCAATAATTTGCCTGAAGTTTCTAGCTGAGTCCTTGGTGGAGCTAGCACTGTAAATAAGACATCCTGATGACGTTCTAATAGAATATCATGAAATGGTTTACTACTGGGGCACTGGAAGTTGCTCACATTTCATACCTCAGGTCTGATCTTGGATATGTAATTTACTCTTTTAGCCTCATATAACTTATTTGTAAATTGATGTTCATAATTCCTTGATCACGGTGTCACTGTGATGAGAAAATTTGTGAGGCACTTAGCCTAATGTTTGCCTTATCACATACATTAACAAGCTCTACAGTTTTTCATGACAGTCCATAAAACATTTGAACTTACTTTGCTCCTTTTTATACTATTTTTTAATGTATTATCCTGATGTCTATCTTCCTGCCACCTAGGATAAGTTGAATTTGTTCCTGGGTTGGTATGGTAGGCTAGGGGAGACTGGTTGGATATAGAAATCCTGGGTTTCTATCTCAACACCATGAACTAAAGGCTCTATTACCTGGTGTTTATTTTGAGGTTTAAACGCTTCATAGAAGAATAACACAATTTTCCTTGAGTGAGACCTCCTATGAACATGTACATCATGCAAGGCCAGTATTTTGGGCATGTAATCTCTGCTGTCTCCCGGTGCCATACTCTGAATGGTTCCACTTAAAGCTTAATTCTCTGATGCTGCCATCCTGAGGTTCTTCAATTTTGAACATAATAGCCCACATTTAAACTTTGACTTCTAATTTATGCAGCTGGCTCTGTGAGCACATTTCCTGTCACATAATAATTGACCAATAATATTAGCCTAAATGAGAAGGATAAATTGTTAGCATGTCCTGATCATCCTTTGGCAGCATAGAC
The DNA here is from genome assembly GCA_949820135.1 of Sylvilagus floridanus. Taxonomy (NCBI): domain Eukaryota; kingdom Metazoa; phylum Chordata; class Mammalia; order Lagomorpha; family Leporidae; genus Sylvilagus; species Sylvilagus floridanus. The sequence continues at coordinate 59,464,536 of OX463235.1, forward strand.
GACTGGTTGAGTGTTCATTATCACTACCCCGTATGAGATTTAAGACCTCTTTAAAAGCTTTCCTAATTTATGACAATTTTGGGGGTTCAATCCATCTTCCAATAGCAGGAGTAATCGGATGTAATCAGGTTTCTTTTGGTTGTTTATTTTTCTTTTCAGATAATGATCCACAAGGGGGAGTTAAGCAGACCATCTTATGCTCTGTTAACACAAACCCATTCTCTTGCTCAAGGACAGGGCAATGATATTTGGAATAACAAAGATCCATGGCCTGTTGAACACAGTTGAATTTTCAGTCTGGTTATCTGGGGATTCTTTGCTATGCTACCATTGAGTGCCTTGTGAGAAAAGCCAAAACCTACCTGTCCCAGCATTTCCCGAAGTATCTTCTGCATAGTAACTATCCTATTTAAAACTATCAAAAACTCATGTAAATATGCCTACATTATTCCTCACATGGAGTGTCCTAATGCACATAAACACCTGAAAGATAGTCCAGTGAATCATATGTACTTAGATTTAATGCACATTAAACATAATTATTTAATTCCAGATTTATTTTTCAATTACAATCTATTAACATGAGAAGCACATCCAGAGCACTGGTAGGCACTGCCAAAGATCTGTTTGTCCATATTATGCAATGAGAACACTGGCATGATTGTGAAGTTCACCTTTCCAAAAGTCCAGAAATTAATCAAAATGCTTAGACAAATCCAAAGTCATTATTCAAAAAAAGGCCAAATCATAGTTATAGCAATGAGCTTTGCAGTGGCTGAACTTTGTAATCCCATACCCCTTCCTGTAAGTTCCAGCAAGCTTCAAAACCAGTACCTCAGATACATGAAAGTAGTGTTTTTAAAAAAAGTAATCTAACAGTCACTATAGGGAGGAAAATGAGTTTGCGAGCACCTCATCACAACTAAAAGTATGAGTAAACTTTCACTGACTTTTCCAAAAGGTCAGTGGAAAAGTAATATATACGGGGCTTCTCTGAGTTGTTCTGAAGCAGAGCTTGTTCATGAAGGAAAGCTACATTCAAAATGCATGCTTAAAAAATTTAAAGTAATTTTTAAAACATAAATTGTAAACTAGTTTGGTAAAACAAGCACCTAGATAATGAACTTAGAATGCAAATCCAGGGGATGAGATGTATACAGAGGGTTTTAAAAAGTTCTAACATGGTGAGGGGTGGGTTGGGGGGGAGGAACCAGAGGGTGAGTAACATCTCTCAGCTCGGGCTGACTTGGAGGCTCCACACCAAGAATGAATTGTGAAGACTAATGCAGATAAATAAACAAAATGAGTCCTTGGGCTTGTATCCCAGTTGACAGAGAGCCCTTCAGAAAAGAATTGGTGATTGGGCAATCTTCAAGAAAACCCCTGTTTACTAATCAAATGGCCACCCATGACAAGAATTCAGATTGCATTTAAGGGTTCAGAACAGTTACTAAAACTCAACAAGAACAACAAAGCTTGAGAAAGCAATTTCACTTCAGAATTCTGACATTCAATAAATTGAAAAACATACAAGAAAGTGTACCGTATAAACAAGTTACCCGATGATTCGGACATCAAACTTGCAAGAAAGACAGCATATCTTTGAAAGAACTAGAAAAAGGTTAAGAATGTTTAAAAGAATAAATATCAAACAGAAATTAAGAGATTGTAGTTTTAGATTTTATTTCAAAGTGTAATCAAAATGAAGTCTCTAGAAAATTTGAACGGAAACTAAGAAACATTAAAATAGTCACTCATTTATTGGGAAGGCAGAGTGAAAGACATCTTCCACTAACTGCTTCTCAATGTCAGCAACAATCGGGATTGGCTAGGCCAAAGCCATGAGCCAGGAACTCTATCCAGGTCTCCCACTTGGGAGCAGGGACACAAGTGTTTAACTGTTTACCCAGATGCCTTAGCAGGGAACTAGATCAGAAGTGGGTGGCTAGGACTTAGAACTGAAATTCTGATATGGGCTAGCAAGCAGCATCTTAAACCACTGTACAACAAGGCCACTTCCAGAAAAGAAAACCAATTACTAAGTTAGAATGAAAGAATAGAATTACTACTGACTGTACATGATAAAAAGGAATATAAAGAAATACTACAGACAATGATATAATCAAAAAGAACATAGATGAAATGGGCAAATTCTTAGACACAAATCATTACAATGAACTAGACCCCAAATAGAAAAATAACAGATGGATGAGATTGAATCATTTAAAAACATAAAGGAGAAGACCCTATCATATCTCACAAATAAGAATATATTACAAACTATTCCAAAAACTACAAGACGTGGGAACATCCCTTGACTCATCTGTCTGGCCAGAGTAACCACAATATGAAAACCAAATATAGCCCCATAAAACTGTAGACCAATGACTTCAGTGGATACACAACAAACTTCTCAACAAAATACTAGGAATCCGAATACACTAACATATAAGGATTATGTAACAGGATTTATCCTAGAAATACAACATTCCAATATGGAAAGATTACCAGCATACAGCATAACTCAACCATAAAACAATATAAAAATGAGCAAAATATTTACCTCAACAAAAATAGAAAAGTGTTTGCAATTATCCAATCTTATGTTGAGACTGTTTACAAATTCATACCAATACATACCTATTTGAACTGCTAAGAGCCATTGCCCTGACTACACCAAAAATAAGTGGGGGTTTGGAGCAACAGAAAACCTCATTGTTACTGGGAGTGCGTAATAGTACAACTACTCTTAGATGGTTTTGTACTTTTTAAGAATATTAAATATCATAAGACCCAGCCATGTTAATATTTACTAGAGATGAAAACAAAGAACTTAGATGGATAGCTGTTTGATTTTTTTTCTAAATTCTATTAATTACCAATAAAACTAGGTGAATTTATAAACTTAGTATATCTATATAGTTAAAATACTACTTCAGTAATGAAAGGATATGAACTATTGAGTTACAAGAAGGCATAAAGTAACCATAAGTTTACATCGATAAAGGATGCCTGCTGGTCTAAGAATCTGAATTCAGAGGAGTGGAATATCTAGGTAGTGCTTGCTATCATAACATTAACAAAGATACTAACACTTGAAAATCAAATATCTTGAGGGGAGGAAAAGGTAGAAATTAGACAACTACCTCTTCCAGCATTTTCATCATGTAAATCCACTAATCAAGTATAGAAATGCTATTGCTTCTGTTGTAACATTGCACAAATCAACTTCAAAAAGTTAATGGAAAAGAGTAAAAATGCAAGTTGACTTTTGGTATAAAATGTCCCTGGAGGAAAGGCTGTGGAAGGTGTGGAGTTCTTGTCTTCACACAAAGAATTGGGGCCAGCGCTGCAGCTCACTAGGCTAATCCTCCGCCTGCAGCGCCGGCACACCCAGTTCTCGTCCCGGTCAGGGCACTGGATTCTGTCCTGGTTGCCCCTCTTCCAGGCCAGCTCTCTGCTGTGGCCCGGGAGTGCAGTGGAGGATGGCCCAAGTGCTTGGGCCCTGCACCCCATGGGAGACCAGGAGAAGCACCTGGCTCCTGGCTTCGGAACAGCGCAGCACTGGCCATAGCAGCCATTTGGGGGGTGAACCAATGGAAGGAAGACCTCTCTCTCTCTCTCTCTCTCTCTCTCTCTCTCTCTTTCTCTCTCTCTCTCTCTCTCTCTCTCTTCTCTCTCTCTCTCTCTCTCTCTCTCTCTCTCTCTCTCTCTCTCTGCCTAACTTGCCTGTCCAAAAAAAAACCAAAATCAGTGTGAGACAGAGGGCGAAGTGATAAGGCTTTATCGAGGATAGAGCACCCATCAGAATGGAAGAGTGACCAGTTGTTTAGTTTTGGGGAGAACGAGGTTACAAGGCTGAATGGAGAGAATACACCTGGACAGGCCAGGTGGGCAGCTCAGCAGAGAGGCAGAGGACTGAGTGCACAGTCTGGACTCCCTAGGTTTTTAAGGGAGTCTGTTTACTTACCTTTCCCTCTCCTCCAGGACAAAGGATAGGAAGTCTTAGAGGAAGGGTTTGTTGGGTGAAAATGAACAAATTCCTCCCCAGATTTGCTGGGGCTGGCAGAGCAGAGGGGCTTCCCTTAGGGTGTTGGTGAAGGTGTTATTGCCCCATGGTGTCAGGTAACCCCTTGGGTCCTGAGAGAATTCTCCTTTGCGCTTTCCTTGGGGGTAGAGCTGGGACCACCTGGGAGGTCACCAGGATCTGGGCAGGATTTTGAAGTGCAAGACGCTGGGCTTCTGGAGCTTCCACAGTAGGTGTTGGTCTTCAAGCCTGTCACACACAGGCTCAATTTCTAAATCCCTATCTAACACAAAATATCGAAATGCATATTATGAAAAATGCATATTTTGTAAAATTTTAAAGACCTTAAAAGCATGAATTTCAAAAATTTTTACACTAAAATTTTTATCATTTGCCACAAATGTTTGGAAGCTTATGTATAACATGTATAACACGAATTGGTTAATGTTGATCTGCAGTTAACAATTCAATTAAGCAGCTCAACTTCTAAGATCTAAAGAACATTACACTCTTTTCCCTATTGATTTGCACCATAGGTGGTGTTTTGGTTTTATCTTCCCCCGCTATTACTGGATTACATGAGTAATCCAGTATCAGCTTGAGACTCGTCAGGGTTGTATGCATTTTTAAAGTTTATAAGATAGCTGTTGGACAGTAGCTCACATTTTACCAGGTGTCATGAAGAAAATGTCATCCTTACCTGTCATCCTTACCTAATCTTCTCCCAGACCAGTGTTTCAAGAACAGGTTAGCCATGGAAGCGGGCACGATGCTATCCTTGTTCATAAGTGGTTATTTTAAACAGTTCAGAGCCAGGGATATTACATCAACATCATATCCATCTTTTCATCCTAAGAAAAGCCTTTTTCTCCAAAGACAAACATTTTTAGGTTCTATAGTTCATAGCAACTCAACTCTAAACCTGACGGGAGGCAGATGCCTTAGGCTGATTGGAGAAAGGTATAGTGGATGTTGAATTCTCCATAGATGGGAGGAGGGAGAGGGGAGAGAATACTGCTTGACACCAATCTTTGTGCTGATGAGAGGGAGATTTAATTTGTACCCACCAGCGAGAGCATCTAGTACCACTTGGATGTGGAGGTTGGCCATTGACAGCAGTCTTTTTAGGGTTTATGGGAGGATAGAATCTTGTAAAATGAGTTATGTTAAAATTTTGTCACTAAGTTGAATTCCTGAACTCTCTGCCATGCGCTATTCTAGGTACTTGAGGATATAGCCAGGAGCAAGAATGTTGAAGCTTCTGCTGTAAAGTTCGAGTCTCAGCATGAAAACAGACATGGGATCTAAGTCCATTACTACCACACCTCATTTACCTGGAGCAACTTCTCTTACCGGTTACCCTTTGCTATGTGACAAAGTGATCCTAAATTTGGTAGGTTAGAACAATACTGGTTTTTTTACTCAAAGTTGGTGGGGGTCAGTTGGGCAGTTCCTCACACTGAACTCGGCTTGGGTCACCATGAGACTATGTGCCTCTAGTCAGCTGGCAGATTGAATGGCAATTGGGTGATATGGACTTACTCTCATGTGCAGCATTTGTCCGGCTGGCAGCTATGGCAAAGATGAGAACCTTCAAGCTCCAGTTTCTTCACAAAAAGTAGCCAAAGATAGGAAGAGCATCATAAATCCCAGTTACAGAATGTGGACAAGTCAATAGGCAACAGGACGGGAACATTTTGGTTGGTTCCAATTAAAAATAGGATGTATTACAAAATGCTGTGGCCACTGCTTACCTTTTCTTAAATCTACAGTTTCTATTCAGATGTTTCAGCATTCTACAACCATTACTTTCTCCTGTTACTTGCTCTCAAAATCTGGTAATATTTCTAAATTAAGAAATATAGTAAATTACATGTTGAGCACTATGTACCTGAGTTTAAAGGAACAGGCAAATACCCAAATGGCACACAATCCCTTCCATGTGGACTTAAAAAACCTGAGCAGGTGCTATTTTTTAAAACCAAGAGGCTCTATGGTAGCAAACAGTGATGCTCTGGGGATGTCTTCCAATCACAATATTTCTACCAGAAAGAATTTCAACAGGAGAGATCTTTGTCCCCAGACAAGGTGTTCCAGCAGCTAGGAAGCTCTAAAGAAAGTTTTATTCTTGGTTTGCACTGTTAATGAATCCACAAGGAGGAGAACTCGCACACATCAGAAGAGAGGAAATTCCTATGGCACTTTGGAGCAACACTTCAGGAGCATTTAATAACTTCAGTTTCATTGATTACACCCCAGTTACTGTGATATACAACCTCTAGAGCCCATAATCGGCTATCATTTAGCAGTAAAATTACTTTCATCTACCCCCAGTGAAAGAGATCCTGCCTTGGTTCTTGGAAATTTGAAAGCTCTAAAATCTATATATAAGGGGAATGGTTGAGTTAAGATGATCTGGAAGAATAATAAAGAGAATTTTCATGTCCTCAAACCATAGTGTTTTATCCCAGGACCTCAGTATAGAAAATTCAATTCTCTAACTTCACATGTTCCAAGGACCTCCAACTCTTTTTACTAATGCTTTGCAAATAGCATGTGGGACTTCCCTAAAGACTGTCAAAAGTAGGAAAATGGGGTGTTCAAGTTTAGTATAGATCATGGTCACCATAAGCACATAGTCTTACATAACACTGTGTATCCCTACTTTCTGTCTGCATGCGTTATTATATTTATGTTGTATGATCATTTAGAGGGCAAAACAATCCTTAATAATCAGAAGCTCACTATAATGGATCTGTGGTAACTAGCAGAGTGAAAAAAAGTATATATGAAAATTGACATTTTGAGACTTCATTGTTTACAGCCCTTGTCTATATTGTTGAGGAACATTTTTCTTAATATTCACTGAATCCCTTAGTCAGAGATTGAGCTTATTATGAAATAAAATCTCAATATAAAAATTAATAAGAAATAGGGGGGCCGGCACCGTGGCGTACTAGGTTAATTCTCTGCCTGCAGTGCTGGCATCCCATATGGGAGCCAGTTTTAGTCCCGGTTACTGCTCTTCCAGTCCAGCTCTATGTTGTGGCCCGGGAAGGCAGTGGAGGATGGTGCAAGTGCTTGGGCCCCTGTACCTGCATAAGAGACCAGGAAGAAGCACCTGGCTCCTGGCTTTGGATCTGAGCAGCATGCTGGCTATAGCGGCCATTTGTGGGGTGAACCAATGGAAGGAAGACAAAGACCTTTCTGTCTCTAACTCTACCTGTCAAATAAATATCTTAAAGGGGGGGGGAGGGCGGGGATGGGGTGGGGGAGAGGGTGGGAAAGTCACCAGAGAAAAGAGCTGAAGAGCCGTGGAAGCTGTGGGGTTCTTCACACAAAGAATTCAGGCGTGAGAGAGCAAAGTAATAAGGCTTCACTGGAGATACGGCATTCATCAGAATAGAAGGGACAGAGTGCCCAGTCACTCGGACTGGGTGAGAGTGAGGTTACATGTTGAAAGGCAAGGAGCCCACGCTGTGGCTCAGCAGGCTAACGCCCTGGCCTGGAACGCCAGCATCTCATATGGGCGCTGGTTTGAGACAGAGCTGCTCCACTTCCAATCCAGCACTCTGCTACGGCCTGGGAAAGCAGCAGAAGATGGCCTAAGTCCTTGGGCTCCTGCACCCACGTTGGAGACCCAGAGGAAGCACCTGGTTTTGGATCAGCACAGCTCTGGCCGTTGAGGCCAATTGAGGAGTGAACCATTGGATGGAGGACTTCTCTCTGCCTCGCTGACTTTCAAATGAATAAATAAATCTTTAAAAATGTGAGCATCATCTGGGCAAGCCAGGCGGGTGACTCAGCAGAGAATTTAGGGCTGAGTGCGCAGTCTTTGACTCCCAGTTGTTTTTTTTCAAGTTAATGGAAACAAGTCTTAAGTAACTTTTAGTATCAGAAAAATAAAACTCTTAGAATTCTCTTTACAGCAAATATATAATATCAGTGATTTGGCCATCTTAAGTTAAAGGCCCTTTTATCATAAAACATATGGTTTTAAACTTTATCAAATTGAATTTATAATCCCTATGACTTCCCTACATATACATAACAAGAGTATAGTAAAATTAGCAAATATTAAACTATATTGATAATTTATCATTCTTAGTTTGTGGTTTTTAGAAACAGTACACACACCTAATATGTAGATTCCTTGGCTTATTAGTTGCAGTGTACAATGCAACAAAATACATGCTTGGTGAACATTTGTTCATATCTACAAGACGGCAGCTAGAGATTAGGTTTCAATACTGACATTTAACTATCCTACAAGCAGTTAGCATTACATCATCATATGCCATCAAGGTAACTTTTTTATACTGAAAAAATCAAAATCAAAACCATTATTTGTAAACTTCTGTATGAAATGTACTCAAGTGGAAATAAAAAAAATTTGTCTATTTACTATTGAATACACATAAGATTTCAATTTTTGCTATACTGAGAAAGCTCTTTTATGTTGGAAAAAATAATGCTTCAAAAAATTAGTGGAAAAACCCACCAGTATAATGTTCATCCTTTCAATGCCAGCACAGATTTGGGAACATACTGAAGATGAAGTGATAGACATCCACAGGTGAAATGTGCAAGTGTATTTTAAAGAAATCGTTCCTTGTGATTGGAAATAGTTTTGAAATGAAGTAAAATGATTGGAGGTTGTCACAGCTAGTTTTGTGAATTATGCCCAGGGCATTGTCTCCCACCCACCCCTAAATTACTAAAAAATAAAAATATGTGCAAGACATATGAATTGAACATAAAATGTTTCACATTTTGATCTAGTCTAAAAATTAATAGCTTGATCAGACTAATGAATGGAATGTTCTCATCCTCAATTAGCCAATATAGGTGCATCCCAAAGCCCTTCCTGAAATGGGAAAACCCAGGCAGCCATTTTCATATTCTCCAAGGGAGGCAATGGATAGGAATTCACAATTGAGAGAATTGCATTCCTGATCCACTGATCACACCAACCTTGATTGACCTTCATCTCGCCCAGAGAGCTCAATGTAGCAGTTTTTGTCCCAAATTATAACCAGTGATCTAGTAAACTGTCATCAGCCCTATTATTACCAATAAGTAATCACAATGCATTAAAAAATTACTTGCAATCCTGCAGAATTAGGCATAAGTTGTTGTAAAATAAAAAACCAAACCTGCTTTGTCAAAACTGGCAGTGTAAAGAAGGCAGCATTGGAAGTGTCTAATCTGTAATGCCAAGTGCCCTCCATAAACTCTTAATGTGTAGGCTTTGGGACCCAATGTTTAAAACCTTAGATGTATACATTTTTCTCATAGGCTCACACAACCTACAATCTTCACTCAGCCAAGGTAAACTTCAGCTTTAGCAGTTCTTATACAAGCTATGTCTCTAGGTCTTTAGGACAGTATTAATGATTTAAACCAAACTAATAGACAAGAGACCACTTAAGTTTAGTGTTAGCATAGCAGCCTTTTACAAGTTTACTAAACTTTAGGCTAATCCCAATAAAGCCTGATAACAATCATTAGAATTCATTAGGAAGTTTACTGGGGGGTACCATCATATCCATGCCTTTATGAGTCCATATAGAAATATAATATTTATGTATATATATATATACATATATAGTTAAGAGGGAATTTGGATTGCCTGAGTAACAGCTGTCTGGCAAACTGGACATGATGGCATTCTCTTTTCACAGATCTTGTTTGCACATTCCATGCAAAAGAGGTTGTGGCCACATGGCACTAGGGCATCAATAACTTCATTCTCAAAGCAAATCACACAATTGTGCTTTCTTTTCGATTCTGGAGGTGAGCTTGAGGTGGAGCCACCGTTGGAAGAGGAGTGACTATTGGTAGCATTAGAAAAAGCAGGGATGTATATTGGAAGGCCAACATGGTTGCCTGTACTAGGTGGGTTGCTCCTAACCCTCCGAGCAAGTGGGTGTTCTATGCTCTCAGGAAATGTAGGGGACAGACGAGTAGATGGCTGACTTCCTTTACGCTGAGCCTTCATGTTACCAGAAGGATCACTCCCTAAGCTAGAGAGTGGGTTAACTGGTTCAAATGGAGTCCAGATAGTTTGAGCAGATGTTGGTAAAGAGTCAAAGGCAGGAGAGTCAACAGCAAGATCTTGTGAGCCCACAGATGGTAGTGTATCTCCAAACCAAAGTTTCCTGTGCTAAATGAGCTTGTTGGATTGAAGTCAGCCAGCCTATTACTTCCAAAGTAGGAATCGGTGGAACCACTTTCTAGAGAACTGGAGCTATCATTTTGATAGTTGGATATCATTCTTGCACGACTAGGAGGAACTGGATTGGAGGAGAGCCACGCAGAGCCAAGAGTGCCACCTTCAAAGCTCACGTGGGTACCACTGTAATGGAAATCATTCTCTTCATTGAGCTCTATATAGTTTGCTGTACGCATGGCAATATGCATCTGTATTTCTTCCCGTGCTTGGTCTACATTTCCCAGCATCCCTGTCACTTCGAAGACAGGCTCCTTTATCCCTGCTTGGACTTATGATGTAGGTATGGGTTTGCTGCTGTATTCTTAATAGTTGCTCCTTTGGGTCCAACCACTAACCCCACCACATGATAGGGGACCCTGACTTGGACGATGGTCTGACCGGGCAGATTAGGACTACATGACAGCCCTCCCAGGGCAGGCCATTTTTGTTTTCTAGATGCACAAATAATGGACAGGTGCTCTGCAGCTGAGAGGATATCTCTTTTGGCCATGGCAACATCTTTCCAGTCACAACAAAAGTGGGCTCTTCACCACAAACAGGTGTCTTGATATATGTGTTTGTCTTGGCTCTCAGTGCTTTACTTTAACAACCCTGGCGGCCCACGATCTCCGCGACGTGTTCGGACCTGGGCACCGGCTCTTCGTCCGCAGCAGGGCCGCCTGCTCCCTGTTCAGCGTGGCCACCGCAGCTGCCGGGGCTGTCGGCGTGGGACACATCGCCGCCATCATGCCCTGGGCATTGTCCCCTCTGTACAGCACTCCCGCCGCCGCCGCCTCGGGCGTGTGGAAGCCTGTGGCCGGCAGCAGCACCGAGCCCAGGGGCCCGTGACTCCCAGTTTTTAAGGGACTCTATCCTCTCCCCTTTCTCCTCCAGACCAGAAGATGGGGTTCCCTGGCGGAAGTGTTGGTTGGCTGAAAATACAAAAAATTCCTTTCCAAGTTTACCACTGAGGTTGTCAGCCAAGGGGCTTCTCTCTAAAGGAAAGAAGTCTATCAGACCAGGTAGAAGGGGACTGCCTGGAAGTTTATCGGGGTCTGGGCAGAAACATTGGTTAATAAGGAATATGAGATTCCTACTCTGGAGAAGAATATATTGGGAGATAAAATTGAATCAGCAAAATGTGGCTGCCTGGCTAGCCCATGCAGTTAGCCTGACTGCTGGCAGGTGGTGGGACCCCCAGGCACATTTCTCCCCACCCCAACCTCACCTTCTGTCAATCAAACTGCTCCTGGGTGTGGCCCAGGCCCACCTGGAAAGCTACCTTGGCTCTGTGACCTTCAAGCTGATTGGAGAAGAGGCATATTGGTGCCAGTGTAGGTTCTGTCCTATAGTTAGCATACCTCTGAGTTAGTTATGCCCCTTCTTACTTGCTCTTTAAAAGTGTACGTGCCTGTGAATAAAGACAGACATGTTCACCGAAGCCTGTCCCCAGTGTTTGTTGTAGGAAGAACACCATCGCCCTGCTCTCCCCGGCAGTGTGGATTTGCAGGACAAGCTGCAGCAAAACAGTACACCATTTGTCCTAATTTTGAACCACACTCTCCAGCCTGAAATTACACTGCTTGTCCTTGTGATAAAAAGCTATGACATGAAACATGTATAATCTGTTTCCTATGGATGATAACAATGTAGAATTTGAACACAACTACCATGTCCTTTTGGCAAGCTAAAAAGCATAAAATATTCACTGTACTCATTAATTTAGCAATGCACAAATGAATTCCACCATTAACACATGCTAGACCCTGGGGATGCGATAGGTGATAGTGTGGACACAATCTCCATCTTCAGGAACTGTCATGCCTGCACAACTACTGTTCTAACACCCCTCCATTTTTTTTTTGTTTGTTTGAAATGCAACCGATGCCACGTTAAATATTTGTTCACAGTATTTTTTAACTGAGAAGATTTATCCCTCAAAGGGTATTAATACCTGGAGGCACTATTGGTTTTCACAGACGGGGAGGGTAAAAGCAACTGACAGCTACCAGGTAAAAATCAAGGGATGTCGCTGAACATCCATGAAACACAGGAGAATCTTGCACAACAAGGAATGATAAGGTTCTGAACTTCAGCGCCAAATGAAGAAATGCTGACGCTGTTAGATGTCTGTGATAGAGGCTCTCCGTGAGGGCTGTGTTCGGGTTTGGTGCTCAAACGTCCATCCTTGCCATTCATTCATAACAAAGTATGGCTTCACTGTTGCCCTCTGCGAAACACTTAAATAAGCAATAACACGAATCCTTGTTAAGCTCTCCAAGATAACTGAAGGAATGGGAACATGTCCAACCACTTACAAGGTCAGCATTATTCTAGTATCAAGCTGGTCCATAACACTACAAGAAATCAAATCACAGGCCAGTATCCCTGATTGAAGATGGAGGCAAAAATTTTCAACAAAATAAAAGTAAACTATTGGAATACTTTCTAGCAAAAATGTGTATGTTATAAACCAATTAAGTCCAACACTTAAGAGAACCATTTTCTGGAGAGGGGAATATCACATAATTTGGAATATAGGTTAAAGTCACCCCAGTGACTAATGAATGGTTTTATCCATGGGTTTTTTTTTTTTTTAAACCTTTTATCTGAAGGCAAGGAGAGAGCTCTTCTATCTACTCATTCACTCCCCAAATGCCCATAACAAGTAGTGTTGAACCAAGACAAAGCTGAAAGCCAGAAACTTAATCCATGTCTCCCACATAAGTGTTCAGAGCCCGGCTACCAGTGCCATCACTGGTGCCTGCATCGCAGGGTGTACCTCAGCAGGAAGCCGACACAGAGCAGAGCCAGGACTCACACTTGATATGTGATGTCAAAAGCCACAACATACCTGAAGCATCAAACACCCACCTCCAGAAACATTCTCAAGCCATGGAAACAGCTGTATCTCAGTGTCACTCATGAGTTTTAGTTCAAGTGGACCTTTCCATAGTAACTGTTACTGAGGCACTGTAAGGGTGATACTTGGTCCCTCAGTTTTCCAAGAAGTCTTTGGAACTCTTATATAAAGACATATCATCTACCATTTATGCATTCAACCATGTATTTATAAGTATGGACACTTAGATTTTATTCCATGTGCTATGATGAAGTATCGTATCTTATTACAATATTACAGCTTCATCACTCCAGCATGCACTTACCTTGATTTTAGCCATGTACTGGCACCTATGTACCCGTTGGTATAACCAGGTTTTACAGGCTTATCGTGAATTCTCCCTTCCCAAGTTCCAGAATCCGTGGTTCATTGATTGGATAACACTGAAAAGCCAAAATCCGGGTTCTAGATGTGTTCACTGCAGTGACATCACTTCTATGCCCTATTAGGTGACATAACTAGGAAATATGTATACTTACAAATACCAAAAGCTTTTTGAAAGCATCTTTTTGCTATGCTGACACATAAGATATATATAGGCCGGCGCCGTGGCTCAACAGGCTAATCCTCCGCCTTGCGGCGCCGGCACACCGGGTTCTAGTCCCGGTTGGGGCTCCGGATTCTGTCCCGGTTGCCCTTCTTCCAGGCCATCCCTCTGCTGTGGCCCGGAGTGCAGAGGAGGATGGCCCAAGTGCTTGGGCCCTGCACCCCATGGGAGACCAGGAAAAAGCACCTAGTACCTGGCTCCTGCCATCGGATGAGTGCAGTGCGCCGGCCGCAGCGCGCCGGCCGCGGCAGCCATTGGAGGGTGAACCAACGGCAAAGGAAGACCTTTCTCTCTGTCTCTCTCTCTCTCACTGTCCACTCTGCCTGTCAAAAAAAAAAAAAAGATATATATACTTAATAAAGCAAACTTCCTGAGTTTGGGGATAATTAAACCCCCTGAAACCACCTGTACCTTCGAGGCCATAGACAGTTCTATCAACTCCCAAAGTTTTGTTCTGTTTCTATTCTAAGAACACTTACAATCTACCCTCTCAGCAAATTTAAGTATGCAATGCAGTATCAGCTATAGGTGCCACCCTATATAGATCTTGATCTTTTTTGAGTCACTTATCTGTCAGGTTAACAAACATTAATTTTACTATCTCTACTTTCACCATTTCCACTTATGCACTGAAATATCCTATTGCTGCATTCTTGCCTGATGACTCTATTAACCGGCTTTTCCTTGTGTATGTCCTTGAGTGCTTTCAAAATAGGTGCTCTCAAATATTCTTAACAAATGTCAGTGTCTAAGATATCTCAATATCAGTTTCTGCAGACTGTGTTTCTCTTGATTTTTGAGTAACCATTTTGTTTCATTGCCTATCAAATAATTCTTTTGCATATCAAATATAAAATAGTTTATAAAATAGAAACACTAACACTTTCAATTTGCTTCCTCCAAAGAATGACAGATTATATTAGGCAAGTCCTTGACTGGTTTTTGAAGTGTGAACTCCATTGATCTACTAGTAGGAAGCAGCTATAACCTCTTAATTCCCTTATCATTTTGCCTTATATTCTGCCTGAGCCCTTTGAGCATTCTTCAGGGTTACTTGTGGAACTAGGCTGACTTGTTATATAGACTTTTCTCTCCCACCCCTAATCAACTACTATGGCTTTTCTGGTGCTGTACTTATTTTCTTTTTATTTTTGACAGGCAGAGTGGACAGTGAGACAGAGAAAGGTCTTCCTTTTGCCGTTGGTTCACCCTCCAATGACCACCGTAGCCGGCGCACTGCGCTGATCCGATGGCAGGAGCCAGGTGCTTCTCCTGGTCTCCCATGGGGTCCAGGGCCCAAGCACTTGGGCCATCCTCCACTGCACTTCCCTGGCCACAGCAGAGAGCTGGCCTGGAAGAGGGGCAACCGGGACAGAATCCGGCGCCCCGACCGGGACTAGAACCCGGTGTGCCGGCGCCGCAAGGCGGAGGATTAGCCTGTTGAGCCATGGCGCTGGCCTTATTTTCTAATACGTGTATGGTAGCTCTTAGCTCAGTCCTAATAATGTCTCAACCCTGTACAATACTTGATTTGCATTGTTTATATAATCCTTTCCCTTGAGCTTTAGGGGATACCCAATGTGAAATCCTGTGTCAGTGCAAATAACCCCTGTGGCAATTCTTCTATTTGAAGTGTCAACTTCTCCATAGTTTGTGCTTAGTTTGCTTGTGCCTTTAAGAAGATTGATATATATCATAAGTGATATTATCTGGGGGGAAGATAAACCCAAGAACATCTGTTAAAAGAATTGAAACTCCTTCCAGTAGGTTTCTGCTTACAAAATTTCCTCAAAAATAAAAATCTAATGTTGAATAACTATTCTTTATTTGTTACTAATCACTCTTTAGGAAATACAAGGATAGCTCAAAGTTGAAAAATTTAAATGTTTATTTTGATGCAAATTTTTTAAAGATTGCAAAGGTAGAGTTAGAACATTTCTCTGTCTCTGCTTCTCCACCTGCTGGTTCACTCCCCAAATAGCTACAATGGCCATGGCTTGGCCAAGCTGAAGCAGGAGCTTCATTTGGGTCTCCCATGTGGGTGCAGGAGCTGGAGTACTTCCGCTTCCCCAGGCACATTAGCAGGAAGCTGGATTGGAAGTAGAGCAGCTGGGAGTTGAACAGACACCTA
The DNA here is from genome assembly GCA_949820135.1 of Sylvilagus floridanus. Lineage (NCBI taxonomy): Eukaryota > Metazoa > Chordata > Mammalia > Lagomorpha > Leporidae > Sylvilagus > Sylvilagus floridanus. The sequence continues at coordinate 59,480,357 of OX463235.1, forward strand.
TCTGGAATGTAACACTGCAGGTGGAGGCTTAGTTTTATATGCCTCAGTGCTGGTCCTGATGGAAAAATATTGAAATCCATGCATAGTTTTTTCACAGTATCATTTTATGTGAGCTTTTTGAAGGCCAGTTGTATGAATGGATTAAAAAATTTTGTACTAGAACTTAATTTCTTCTCCACTAACTTTGATGTACACTTTGTGTATCACTGCAAATTTGTGTCTAGGACAGTTTTGACACTAATCCAAGTTCACTGCTTTCCTCTACTACAAAGTCTGATTAGTTTTTTTCTTATATAAAAAAATACACAGCAATAAGAAAGATTTTATTCAGCAAAGCTATTTGCATAATTCCAAAATGATTTTTGGAAAAAGCAATATGAGAATTACTGCTCATAAGTTAGGCATTTTCATTATATAAAGAATATGTAAATGGTCAGTGAACTCACTGGATCCAATTAGTTTTCATTGTTAACACATTTGTCCTGTTTAGAGAATCTAACTTGAGAGAATGTTGGACTATGTTCATGATGGTAATAATAGATTCCCATACGCTTGGCCTTCTGATTGTACTACATGTACATTACGTGATCTTTATAACAAAGTGAGTATTCAACCTTTTTTGTGTAAATTACCTGCCAAGGAAAATGTAGGTAATTTTTCCAAAGCTCCAAAGTAAGAAATGGAACTAGGTGTTAAAGAAAAAGTAGAGAGTAAAACTGGAAAAATGCCACAGAGAAGGCCTGGAAAAATTTGCAAAAATACTAGGAAGTTGATATAAAAATAGTCAAGAAATGATATTCAGAATGTTTTTACTGAACAGTGACATCAAGCAATATGGTAAAATAAAAGATTGCAACTGTCACACCCCCACAAAACATCAATTTTGATAAACACCTAAATCTGTAGAAAACCAGGAGTCTGGTATGGATATTTTCAGCTTTTCATGCAAGCAATAAGTTCATGAAAGATACAGGGAAGCAAGTGGGCAGGATAGTGTCAGTTTACCTATGTCAACTCTGCCCCAAGATAGCACATCTCTGTGCCGAGAGAAATACTCTTGGTCAGAGATTCTACCGTGGAGGGAGAAAAAAGTGAGTAACCAACTAATTCAGCCATGTTGGATGAGGAAAATGTGGTATACACAATGAATTATTGTTCCATCTTTTTTAAAAAATGCCTTTTGCAACAACACAGATGGATCTGTGAAACATCATGTAAGGTGAAATAAGCCATATACAGAAAGACAACATATGATCTCACTTACATGTGTAATACAAAAAACAAACTCATTGAAGCAGAGTGAACAACTGGTGCTAACAGGAGCGGGGGTTTGGAGAGATTTTGGTCAAGGAGAGCGAAGTTTCAATTATAGAAGATGAATATGTTCTGTTGAAAGCATTTATGGGCAGAAAATGCAAATGAGGTACAGGAAATGAAACAGAAGTGCAAAGACAGTTGATTAATTACTACTCAGTATTGGCCTTATTTGAACATGATGTGGACTGTTGGTCAACTGTGATTGACGGAGACTCGGTTATTTATTGCTCTTGACTCCTGTTCAGTTGATGTATTAAGTTAGATTGCAGTTAATGGAAGTGCTTAGTTACGGAGGAATCCACAGGCCAAATTTAAGATTTCCATGTCTCTGTAAAAATCTATACACCTAAGCTATACTGCTTATCTGGCATGTGTTACTTTCATACTTTAGTGGTATATAATTACTGCAGACTAACACAACTTTCAGAAAGGTTTATTTCACTAAACTAAGTGGTATCCAAGTATCCGATCAAACACAATGCAGCAGTTGGCTGAGATTATGAGAAATAAGCTCTTTTATACCTTTAGTTCCCTTTTTTCCTCAACTGAGAGAGGGAAAAAATTCTTCCCAAGGGATCTAATATTTCTAGTTAAATCACACAATATTATTTTCCATGTCTTTCTTATTCTCATCCCTAAAGGATGGTATTAATTAAAACACGAAAGTCGACAGACTACTTCCCCATACAACCATACAGCATTTCTAATCTTGAAAAGAAACATTTTTGCCTACAGAATGACTAAATTGCAAGCTATATATTAATGTGAGAATATTCTTTATGTGTACTATAAGGGTTTTAAAAAGTTCCTTAAAATGGATAATTTTTAGAATAACTGAAGTTAATACATTCAGCTGAATGTTCATATAACTGAAGTTCAATATCATTGTGTCAACTCAAACACTTGACCAATGAGTGCTTTATTTCCTTTGGAATCACAGACTTACCTCTTACTTTAGTGGGCGAGATACTCAATAATATGTTAAATAACCTCCACATACTTAGATGTCAGGGGTTCAATTTGATGGAACTTCTCTTAAGGAAAATTGAGAAATGGTACACTTGAAGTTCACCAATTAGGATAAGAATGAAAGAGCCCTTCTTAGTCTTATGCATGGTCAGAGGGCTATAGATCACAGAAGTGCAAGATGCCTGACATTTTTATTTTTCTGAAATTTTGCAAAGGCGCTATATTAATACCCATGAAACAAAGGAGGAAAAGCTAGCTCTTAAATGAAACTCTCCTTTCTTATAGTCTGGCTAGAAAAACCAACTATCTCTCTGCAATCATCTTGAGTCTTATTTTACTTTTAATATCCTTGAACTCCATAAAAATACAAAACTTAGCCAAGAAACCTAAACAAATGACCTACGTGTTATTTGACATGCAAAATGGATCTAGGACTTGGTATTATTAAAATGTCAGCAATATTTTGCCTGCTGGGAGCACACATTTTCTTCCCATTTTTCAATTTTTCTCAAAACCTCTCATTGCATATTTTATGAACTATTGTGGCCAGGGCTCTTAGTTGGTGCTTCTTTAAAATTATAGACTCTGGAGCTCATGTGGCATTTTGTTAAGTGGTTGTTGCACATGTTATATTGTCAAGAATTTCAAGGAAACAACGCAATGAGAAAAAATAACCTTGTAATAATCATTCCCTGTGTATAGCATTCAGAAGAAGAATTAATAAGAATTCACTGAGGCAGCAAACTAAGCAGTTAGAGAGTAAGTGTGGAAACACAACCAATGGCATGGCTATTTTAATATGGAAGTTATGTGTTTTAGGAATACATTGTATGTGAAGTTCATGGGCTCTCCTTTCATTTTCTATGGTGTAATCCAAAATGTATTTGTGTTCCGCCTCTGTCCTTCCCTCTTATTCGCTTCTTTTCCTCTTTCATCAAAAATTCTATCACCAAAAAGTAGGGAAATAAAATAATTCTGCATACTTGTAAGGGGTTGAATATAATTTCTGCCCTGAATTCTCTTATAGTTAGTAGAGTGAAAAAAATCCATTTCACAGTGCTATAACATATTAAGCTCATAAATTTCATTCCTTTTAGAAACAAAAATGTTCAGAGTGGGATAAAGAGTATGAATGCTTTACAAGTGTCCTGATGCCTTCAGGACAAGGTAAAAGCCAAGCAGGAGACAAGTAGAAATTATAGCAATATATAAGCATGTGTAATATGACATTAAAAGGTAAGGGGCAGCTGATTCTTGGCAAATGCTTGGACCAACCAAGAATTTATGCATCAAAGTTGCTTAAAACCACAGGGTCCAAAACAGCACTTCTGACCACAAAAACAGGATAATCAAAAAACAGTGTGGAGAGAATAGGTAGGTAGCTACTGGCCTCGAAGACAAAAGTATCATAAACATGTAAGGGAGATAGAAACCAGTAACTCTTAGCACTGAAGTAGAGAGAAATGATGACCAAATCTGTAGTGCATATTTTTATCAATGGTAATAAATTGCTAAATATAGGATGGTCCATCTTAAGAAATCAGTAGCAATTAAATAGTGATTTTTTTTAATACTGTATCTTACCTTCATAAACTGCATAATTTCAAACCAGGTCTTAAGTTCTGATGTTCCTCATTCTGTTAATTGACCTATTTATAGTATGTGTTCTTGGCCAGATGAACTGGACAGTTAGATACTTCAATATTTTATAAGTACATAATAAAGAGGAATTTTATTACCTGACATTGAATAAATGTTGTGGAAGTTGAATTATCTTGTTTTAGAGTACAAAACTAAGGTATATATAATTGAAAATGGATTGTACCTCTTCCATATTTTTAGATAAATGCTCAGCTAGCATTGTAGTGCTCTGAGCAATTTATATTCTCAAACACAGTTCAGTCTTTTTCATGTATCTTCATAATAAAAATTAAACAGTATTGTTGACTAGTTTTCAAGTAAACTTAATCAGTAAATTTATTATCTCCCGTATAGTTATTGCTTCTTTGGCTTGTGTTTTCAGAGAAACCTAGATGAATGTTAGCAGTAAGAAAATAAATACAAGTCACTAAGATCTTACTGAGAAAAGGTCTCATCCCTTCACTAGGATTTCTCGTGGCCATTGTTGCCACACCTGTGGCGGATACAGCTTATCTACCTTCATGTTTCTGGAAAGTACTGCTGTGGTGTAATAGTGATGATTGGTCTGGCTGCTAGGTATGCAAAGGAGGCAATTTCAGTAGAGGCTCTACTGAGATTAGCTCCAGTCAGCCTTGAGTCTCTGAACTGCCTCCCTCACTTAGTCCTCCTCGAACAGGACTCTGATAGGGACTCAAACATGTAACATCGATGATCCTCGGAGAAGGAAATCCCGAAGAGGCCTAGTGTAGCTACCTGTCCTCAGTAAGATTGGATGTAATATATACTTTTATAAGAAAGAAAAAGCAGGAAACAAAACTGGAAAATGGCTATTTACATTTGTCTAAGATGATTTTGTCTTTTGCTTCTATCCTGGAAACATACCATTAATCAGATCAGAGCTGTAAGTTGTGAATATCAGTTTCACTGCTTAAGTATTTCAGTGTCTGCACTGGTACTCAATGTGCTGGGTAAATAGCGTGGTCTTTTGATAGTGACCTGGGTTCCCCCAATATTGACATGTGTATTCTCACTTTTAATTTTCTATTATGTCTACAGTTCATTTCCCTTAAATTTTTAGCATCTCATTTTTCAAACATTCATCTTCTAAGCTCATAATACCTATGTAACACCATTTATCCAGAGAGTCATTTACTTAATAGTGCGGTGTACAAGTACTGGCTGTTTGGTTAGTTCTTGTCAATTCTGCTCCCTGTGATGTAGAACCTCTCAGAGTACATGACCTGGAAAAAAGAAATCAAAGCAGACAAGAGTCTGGAACTACCAAGGAGAGATAGACACTTATGGAATGCCTCTAGGCAGCTTTCCGGTTAAGAAAGCAAGGTGAATATGTAAAAAGGAACCCAAGAGTACATTGCATGATACTTAAGAAAAACATAACTCTGAACACCAGAACAGAGGGCAATGGAATATGTCAAGGCTTTTCTTCAGTTATCTTTAAAGTTGCTATTAACAACAAAAACGGGTGTTCCTCAAGGGACCCTAAAGAACAGACCTTGGTAGAAATAAGAAATCATTGAAAGAAATGGTGCTATAAGACAGGAATTTATGCTTAAAAATTTCACATGCGTACCAAGGCCATTATCAATAGGTAGGTCACTAGTGTTCATATTTTCATGAGAATTTTAACTTAGGAAGACAGAAGAGAAAGCATAGGCAAAGGCCAAGAGGCACTGGAATGCACATATTGACCAACACTGCCTTAAAATCCTCCTCAGTTTGAATAAACTCTGGGTGACGATTCTTGATGAAAGAAGAGTGACTTACCTCTTAGAGCATTTGCTTGGAGATTTAAGTCCTAGAAGCTTCTTGCCAGTTCGACTCTCCAGGGATATCTTTCCGCAGGACCTGAGCACCATGTCTTAAATGTGATCACCAGGCAACATAATGTCCCTGTCTTCTATTTCTTTGGAGGTGTTGTGGATATTTAACTGATCAGTGAGCACTCAAGTTATAAAACTACATCCTGGCCAGCGCCGTGGCTCAATAGGCTAATCCTCTGCCTTGCAGCGCCAGCACACCGGGTTCTAGTCCTGGTCGGGGCGCCGGATTCTGTCCCAGTTGCCTCTCTTCCAAGCCAGCTCTCTGCTGTGGCCAGGGAGTGCAGTGGAGGATGACCCAAGTGCTTGGGCCCTGCACCCCATGGGAGACCAAGAGAAGCACCTGGCTCCTGCCATTGGATCATCGTGGTGCGCCAGCTGAGGCGGCCATTGGAGGGTGAACCAACGGCAAAAGGAAGACCTTTCTCTCTGTCTCTCTCTCACTGTCCACTCTGCCTGTCAAAAAAAAAAAAAAAAACTACATCCTATTAAGAGTTCACTAATTAGCAAACACGGATGGCTTATGACTTGCTCTTTGTCCCAAATCTTAAAATTCTACCATATTTTGTTTCAGTTGAGTTCAGTCAGTTTTAGTCCATTTTCTTTCTAGAATATCCTTAAAAATCTTTTTTTTAAATACCATCCAGTGGATTTTTGTTTGGATGTGTACAATAGAAGTCTACATTTTTCTGTCATTTTAAAGTCAATCTTGACAAAATTAAAAGTTTTCAGAATGGTTTACATAGAAAACTCAACTGTATAGTATGTGTAAGAGATGCAAAGTAAAATATTTGGAAACTTGGAAAAAGAAATGAACCAGGGAAATATAGACATGAAATAAAGCCTGGGTAGAAGTATTTAATATCATAAAGTGAGAAAACATGGGAATATTAAATCTGTGTAATTCAGTAAAGATAATGCTTATAAATATGCATATACCAAATAATATGGCATACACATGGCTATTGTGACCAGTGTATAAATTAGCATGAGAATCCAGGCATCTATTACATATGATGATGTCATTTTCTTTGGGTATACAACCTGTAGTGGGATTGCTTGGTCATATGGTAGATTTATTTCAAGGTTTTTGAGAAACTTCTACACTGTCTTCCCTAATGGCTGTACTAACTTATAGCTTCAACAGCATATGACAGTTCCCTTTTGACCATAACCTTACTGGCATTTGTTACCTTTTGGTCTTTTTGATATCTCAGTCCTAATTGAAGTAAGGTTCAAAGGAGCATCACCATTGAGACAGCTCAGCTGCAAAACTGTCCCAGCTGCAATATTGCTGCGATCTGGGTTGTGGAGTGCACCCACCAAATCAACAAAATATCTGGGTTCTGAAAACACACTAAGACTCCTTCATGATTCATGACATTAATAGAAGCCTGAAGGAAAGAAAAAGTGACTGAAGATAGAAAAAGTAACGTAGTATATCTGAGGTTGATGTTTGTCTACTCTAATAATCAGACTGGGTTGGAAAACTTTACCATTGCACTCCCTGAAGAGGAACTATTCTTTAAAAAGCCATTGAAAACATTCACCTCTTCAATGCATTGTACTGTTATTTTCAGAGTTTAATATTGGTTGGAGTGTTGGGGCCAGGATACAACTACATGTGATTAAACTTACGGTGAGGCTGTCGTTAACCACACCCACATGGAGGTGTCAGAACAGTGTGGTAGTTAATGCCCCTAGTGAATCACTCCTATCACCTTTCCAGGCATTGAGTAATATAACAAGTGAGAGATCCAATTGTCTTCTGGTGGGAAAATAGTTGCACAGCTCACCTGTGACTGTTAAATGTCCTTTGGAATGGTAGAGGTAAACATCTTATTTAAAATTAAGTATTAAGGGGAGGATGTCGTTAAGTCTCACAATTTTTAGATAAGCTTAAGTGCCCAACTCCATTGCTCGTCTCCTTAGGTGCTTCTTCAATTAATGGTGAAACTTAGTCTCAAATAAAAGTATATATTATTGCAAAAATAAAAAATAAAGGAGGTAGGAAGAAGTGTGGGAGTGAGGGAGGATGGGTGGGAAGAGTCATTATGTTCTTATAACTGTAAGTATGAGATAAAGGAAGTTTGTTCCACTTACGTAAATTTAAAAATTGTTAACAAAGTATGCATGAGCCCGCCAAAGGCTTCCTACAGTGCTTCTTGATAATTTGATACTTGATCATTTTTTTCCTTTCTCTCCCCCACTTCCATCTTCCTGCTCTTTGTTCCAACTCTTTCCTAACACACTGAAATAGACATATCTACTATGTAATGCAGGAGATCTCATACATATGTACATGTTGACACATGTACACACATGTATACAGATATGTGTAAATGCATACACTAGGGTGAGTGCTTTATTGAAAATATTTTTCCCAATAAAGAATTGTAAGTAGGCACTTCGATAAACATAATGGAAATGAGATGCAGATCCTTTGAAAATTTTTACAAGGATCTTTTTTTACCTGCGGCCGGTGCACCGGGCTGATGCGAAGCCAGGAGCCAGGTGCTTCTCCTGGTCGCCCATGCGGGTGCAGGGCCCAAGGACCTGGGCCATCCTCCACTGCACTCCTGGGTGACAGCAGAGAGCTGACTTGGAAGAGAGGCAACCAGGACAGAATCCGGTGCCCCGACCAGGACTAGAACCTGGTGTGCCGGCGCCGCAGGCGGAGGATTAGCCTAGTGAGCCCCAGCGCTGGCTGAAGGATAAAATTTTTAAATACCAGATAGGAGAATATCTTTCAAAATCTTGAATCCAGGGCTGTAACCAGGATATGCTGATATGCTGTAGGATTGCTCATCTGACACTGTTAATGCAGAGGCTTTAGAATATGCTGAAGTGTTTAATTAGCATCCTGTTTTGCCCTTAAATGTAATAGTATCAGTGCATGGAGACAGTACTGGCTTATTAATACAGAGAAGATATTTCCCTCAACAGCAACAAATTGCTATTAACATTTTAAAGAGAACCTAGGGAACTAGAGTCTAAACTGTTTTCAGAAACAGGTTAAAAAAAGGTGGGGGGGGGGACAATTGTTCTTGGAAGGCTTGATGGGAATGATAAAGCAGGAGACTGATACTTTAACAATTGCTGTAACTTTATTTTGCAGCATTTTGTTGGTTAAAAACCTGAACTGAGTGATGGCAAAAACATCAAGGACTTAAAAGTCAGCTAGAGAAACTGGAACTTCTGCTTCCCTTTGATGCCATGGCTGAGACTGGACTTACTCTCCTACTTTAACAATTGACCTGGCTAGAGTGAAGTTTGTAGAGTGGATAATCCAATAAAATTTACCTGATTTGCTGAGTTAAACTCTAGAGTTTAGAATTAAGGGTAACTGGATAATACATGAATATGTATTTTAGAGTGACATGGAAGAAGAGAGCTGTCTTCAGTCTGGTCTACTCCCTGAACACCTGCAGCAGCTTGGGCTGAGTCGGGCTAAAGGCAGGACACAGGAACTTCATTCAGGTCTACACAGGGGTGACAAGGACTGAAGCACTAAGGGCATTGCCTGCTGCTCGCAGGTGCACCAGCACAGAGCTGGAAAGGAAGTCTGGGTAGTACTTTATGCTGGGCATTTCTGTATGGGATGTGGGCCTCCTACATGGTGGCTTAACGCTGTGCCCCACAACACCTGTCCTGATGAGCAAAGTTTGAGGAACTGAAGAGTAGGGAAATTTAAAGAGATAAAATTTAAGCTGGATAAAGGAATTTTTTTAAATTACTAAAATGAGGTAAGAAGATGCATTGTTAACATTCTGACAAAAGGATTATAAGGGGGATATTGTTGCCAACTGGGTGCTAGAAAATTAGAAAGCTAAGTGAAATGGAGAAATTCCCAGACAGACCCAAATTACTAAAGGCTGTACACTTTAATCTCCAATTTCCTGAAAAAACTAAAGGCATAAATAAATGTAAAAGCAAACCAATTATATGGATTGGAAAATAATATTACAGGGGGGTACTGCTCACATCTACAGATTCAAAGTGATCTTTACATAACATTTTTAAAAAGCTAGAAGATTGTGAATATTTTACTATAATACAATCCTAAATATGTGAGATACTTAAATGATTCCCCTGACTGACCAATGTACTTTGAGTTACAGAATGTAAACATGTGTTACTGTAGAACTGTAGGGTCCTTGTCTTCGTGCAAGAAAGAATTCAGGCATGAGACAGAGTAAGTGGAAAGCAAATAGCAAGGTTTATTAGGGAAGGGACATCTGTAAGAACAGATGGGCACCTCTCCAGACAGGACGTGAGAGAGCCCAGTCACTCCGACTGTGGGAGAGCGGGGTTACATGGTTGAGTGGACGGAGTGCACCTGGGCAGGCCAGGCTAGCCTCTCAGCAGAGAGGCAGAGGACTGAGCGTGTAGTCCGGTTGAGGCTGGGGGTTTTTAAGGGGATGGGTCTTGCCTCCCCACCTCTGCTCCTCTTGGAACAAAGGACTTCTTGGATGTAAATATGAGAAATTCCTGAGTTTCCCCCTGAAGTAATTGGACAGGGGGAAGCCCACCTTGGAGGAGCCTTAGAGGAAGGATGGTTATCTGGTAGAAGGGGCTGGGCGCGTTTGAAGTGCAGATACTAGGCTGCACCTGGAAGGTCATCAGGCAGAAGTAGGGGGGACCCCTACCTAGAAGGGGCAGGGCAGGATGCAAATCCTGGGCTGCCCCTGGAAGGTTGTTGGGGTGACTTTGAGATGCATAGGCTGGACCTAAGATGTCAACTCTCTAGGCCTTTGTCACACACACATAAGCTCCTATCTGACTTCCTAGCTCACACATGTATCAAACCATACAACAGTACCCCATAAACGTGGATAATCTTGATGTGTCAGCACAAAATTTAGAAGTTAAAAATGCATATAATATCACTAACAAGGAAATAGATTAAAATACAATTACCATGGCACATCACTGAATGGTTAACAAGAATAAAATGGAAATTTTAAAATATTTCAGGGTCAGAGAGTTAACCTACTGCTAATATACTGCAGAGATGAGGACCAAATCCTACAATTACAATTTTCACATGCTTTTAAAGTTAAGAATTCACTTTACATAATCAGGGACATGAAAACATGTAAACAAAGTATTAGGATGCAAATGTTTATCTTATTAAAGCACAGAGGAAAGAGTATCTGAAATGCCCACAAAAATGGCAATTTAAAATATTTATAAAACAGAATGATCAAAAATGAAATGCTTGTACACTAAATTTGACAATTTCATTGCAAGAAAAACTACCAATGACAAAGGCCTAGAACTTGACAAACAAGTTTGTAGTGATAGTGGTCAGACGTGTGAAAGCCTGGGATGAAGGTTTAGATGGATGACTGAGATCTAGAACAGGTATTTTGGAGGGAAGTTTTTCACACCTTAATTCTTTGGAGCTACAACACACACCTCAGTGTTTCCAAGAAACATCGCTCTGGTATATAGTACAGATCTGATCAAGGCAAGATTCCCTGAATTCCAGCAGGTGACAGTCTATATCAGGAACAGACTTCAAATCATGAAGTTACCATTCAACTTAATGCGTTGATACAGATTTGTGATGGTTACTGGCCCAGCAATACAGGTAGCTTCTGGTGCCCAGTTGCCTGTCTGTCAAAACACTAGCATAGAAGTTGATGTGAAGGTTTTTTTTTAATTAAATGTGGTTCATTTTTAGTTAAAGCTTCATTAAATAGCCTTTAACAGCACAGATGGATCTCATCCATTCATTGAAAGTCTTAAGATGGAGGTCCTCGCATGAGGAAGAAATTCTCACTTGGACTGCTTAGAATGCAAGCCTGCAGCATTCAGTCTTGTCAATGTTCAGCCTGTCAGTTTGTGCTGTGTTTATTGTACTTGCCAGCCCCCACCATTGATCAAATGAACCCAATGGTGCATAAAATTTCTCTTCCCCTCTAATAGCATGGGGAGAACGAAGGGAGAAAAAGACAGAACAAGGGAAATGATACATGAACACAATAGTCTATTGATTTGGTTTCTCTGTAGATTCCTGTCCACTACACAAATTGGTGACTATTCTGGCCTGAAGCATCTGCAAAGACTTGACTGAAGAACTGGGTTGGGGCACAAATATTGTCACATACACTTACGTTCTTACCATATGCCAGTCAATGTCGTAGGTGCATTGGATGTGCTATTTCATTGTATTTTCATAACTGCTCCGTGAACCCTAACACAACTTGAAAATAAGGAAATTTTGTTAAGCCATGGCAGAAACATTAACATAGCCAAGAGTACTAGGTAGCCTAATGGTGAAACCAAAATGTTCAAATTCAGGTCTTTTGAATCCCAACACTCGGAACTGGACTTTGAGGGACTCGTGTTGAAAGATGAGCAGTTATTTACTAAGTGCAGGGAAACAAAGGGGAGGAGGGATATGGTAGATAGTGAGAATGAAACAAGGCCAGCGCAGAGGCTCAACAGGCTAACCCTCCACCTTGTGGCGCCGGCACACCGGGTTCTAGACCGGGTCGGGGCGCCGGATTCTGTCCCAGTTGCCCCTCTTCCAGGCCAGCCCTCTGCTGTGGCCCGGGAGTGCAGTGGAGGATGGCCCAAGTGCTTGGGCCCTGCACCTGCATGGGAGACCAGGAGAAGCATCTGGCTCCTGGCTTTGGATCAGCGTGATGGCCGGGCTGTAGTGCGCCGGCCATGGTGGCCATTGGAGGGTGAACCAACGGCAAAAGGAAGACCTTTTTCTGTCTCACTGTTCACTCTGCCTGCCAAAAAAAATGAAACAAAAAGACCATGTCCTATTGATACAAGGGTGGCAGTTCCGGGGGCTCAGAATATGCCATGGACCAGCACTGTGGCACAGGAAGCTAAGCTGTGACCTGCAATGCTGCATCCTGAGTTGAAGTGCTGGTTCAAGTCCAGGTTGCTAGACTTGCAGTCTGTCTATCTCCCTTGGAGAAGAGCAGCAGAGAATTGCCCAAATACTTGGGCCTCTGTCACCAAAACCGGAGACCTAAATGGAATTCCAGGCTCCAGGCTTACACCTGGAACATTCTTGGCCACAAAGGGAGTGAATCGGGGGATAGATCTCTCTCTCTCCTTCCCTTTCATGTCATGATAGATAAAATGGACAAGCTTTGATTGTTAAGAAATCCCTAGGTGGATATGACATTTTAGGAGAAACACATTGTTGTAAATAACTGAAATACTCATTGTAGCTTCAGTGACCTTGGAGTTCATGAATGAAGAAAGCAAGATACTGAGAACTCTAGCAAGCTTAACTAAATTCAAACTGAAAGAGGAGGCAGGATTTGAACTAATGTAGTCTGACCACAGTGTTCGATGATGCCTCCACGACTCAGCCAAAAGTCTGGCCACAGAGCTCAAGGGAATGATATTAAGATCAGAGACACTGAAAAGCTATTGTCATAATTTGCATGAAAGAAAGTGAAAATGTGAGCACATTGTGAGGATGAAATGAAATTATAATCAATGAGTCAGGAATTAGGTTTCCATTTTTGTCTCCTACCTGCTTGTCAAATAAGTACTGGTTGATTGCCTTCATAAATCCAATCACAGGCCCCCTCCCACACAATGTAATTTAAGTTTACATTGTTGCTGAAGGATTATTGTGTTCTTACTAAGATCATTTTCTACTAATTCCATATTCAGCAAGCCTGGCTGTAAGGGATCTCCCTTACAGATAAAATGAAATCTTGTATCCCTGAACTGACAAGTTAATTACTTTTTGCAAGAATATTGGAAATTTTTATACTGAAGAACTTAGTCCAGCAAGGCTCTCCTCGTTGCACATGAAATGTAGTGTCCTGGCCTTTTCCCCAGCCTTGGAAGAGCCTCCTTGGAGTTTTTGGGGCATTAGGAAACCTCCTGCATGACTCTTCCTGCCGTGAGCATTCTGTGTGCCTGATGACTTTATTTGGTGCTGCATTATCATGTGTATGTAGCAAATTTCAATTTGTCTAGGTACATTATTTGCTGCCCTAGCTTTGTGTAGCTGTCTAAAGTATTCATGACTCACGAACCAAGTTACTTTCCTGCTTATAGCATTCAAATTATTAGACTAAAGCAAATAGGACTGGCTGTTCTCTACACTTTTTTTTTTCTCACATCCATTGCTACTCTGTGTGCTCATTAAAAAAAGTCTTACTGCAGAGGGTGTCAGGGAATAAAAATGATCATTACTTGAACATAAGAGCTCTGTCCAAGTTGTCTATGGTTCCTAGTGAGTATCCCAGAATGTTCTGATTGGTAACAAGGCTATCACAATAGATTTAGGGTTTTTAAAGAGAACGGAGGGAAAGAAATCCTTAAACATAGTTTACATACACTGCTAAAGAATCAGGACCTCTTCAAGTGTTTCTGAGAATGGGCACGTAGGTTGTCTACTGAACAAAAGCAACACAGGAAGGGACTGTGTGTGGGGAATGTAAGACATTTCACATTGCATATTATGAGCCCTGCTATTATGAAGCCAAACCAGGAAATATTTTCATTTCTGTTTGTACCATGATGCCTATGGACAAATACAGGCTGGAGGTAGCATTTCCATGTTAGTTGTTCATTGGCTACATTATGATTCTTTTGAAAGGAAAAAAAAAGTGTGGTTGGGACTTAGAAGTAACAGAACCATAAGGATGCTCAAGATAATTTTTGTCTCCTGTTCCCTCTTTGCCTTTTCTTATTACCCACCTCACTCTCATTCCCATTTCTGTACAAATGCCATCTTTTTCTTCTGTGGTAGAGCAGCTTTCTACATATGACCACATGATTAACGAGAGGGTCCACATGTCACATCTGGAAGATCTTAGGGGGGAATTGACTTAACGATCTCCTTTGATGCAATATAATAAAACTTTGGGTCAGTGGCTTACATGCTGAGTTAAAGCCAAATTTCTGTTACGCAATTAAATACAGCTAGCAATACATATTTGCATGTGCACATACACATAGTTCAAAGTTCTTGCAAAGTGGAATTATAAGATTGGGTGCAAAACTGAAATGTGGAAATCCATGCATAACTTTCTTAACAGGCATTTTTCAAGGCTTCAACTGCACACACTCACAGAGAGGCTTAAAAAGTTGAAAATGGAATTAAGATAATATGTTTTCTGTGAGCTTTTTGAAGTTTGTATGTAAATATGGTTGTGTATATTCTACAGTGGTCTGAAAGAAATATAATTCTCTATGGAAACTAGTCAGGGATGAGTGTTTCAAGCAGTATATCACTATTGTAAGAAAGATATCCAAGAAAACAATTAAGTGCCATTATTAAAAGTCCAAATAACTCAGGTGTATGGATTTACCTTTATTTAAAACAACAGATTAAAAAAAGTTTACTTACCCAAATGCATCAATATTTCTGCATTAATCTCATTTTGAAACCCCGATCTGAAAGTTCTCAAATTTTATTCTGTTAGTATTCTAATCCCCACTTGCCACCTCTAGCCAGGCCCCTCTTCTACCAGATTAGGCTTAATTTATGTCTTGCCACCTCCATGAAATTTATATCTTCTCTCCATTTCTTTAACACTGACAGCTAGGTTCACAATCTGTTTTCCTTAATCATATACTCCCTTATATACTCCCTTTTGTTCATTAACTGTTCATGGCTTATGATTTGCTTCACCTAAAGAAATTAAAACTCCATAAATCTTAGATGAACCATTGTTTGTACTCTGATTAGCTTTTTCTCATCCCTGAAACCTCTATTGTAACTGGTATCACAATGTTGAATAAGTTGGTAGATGGAAAATTAGGAACAGATCTGGGGAAAGTAAGGTTTAACATGATTTGCACAAAGTCTATTGAACACTTGAAGACCTCCCCCCACCCCCAATGCAAGCAGAGAGCAGAGATAGTCTGTTCTGCAGGACACCATGGGCTACTAAATACTATGCCAATATGGTAAAAGCTAAGTCCAAATGTTAGGTAGGAAGTTAGATGTGAGCTTATGTGTGTGTGTATCAGGCCTAAAGAGAAGCATCTATGTCCAGCATATGCTGCATCTCAAAGTCATCCTGACCATGTTTCAGGGGTAGCCTGGTATTCACATCCTGCCCTGTCCCCTTCTACCTGATAACCTGCCAGGTGGGGGGGTCCCGCCCCTTCTGCCTGAAAAATCTTCCACAATCTCCCAGATGCAGCCCAGTATCTGCATTTCAAATACCCTGCTCCAGATTCCAATTCTCCAGGGGGTCCTGCTCACCCTTCCTCTGAACCCAGGATGGACTAGCTAGGCTTCCTCCTGTCTGATACCTCCAAGGGAAAACTCAGATAGGAGCTTCTTAATATTTACATCCATAAAATCCTTTGTTTCAGGAGGAAATGTGTGAAGACAGAGACCCATCTCCTTAACCCCTGGCCTCAACTGGACTGCTCGCTCAGCCCTCTGCCTCTATGCTGAGTCGCCCACCTGCCTGGCCAGGTGTAATCTATCCACTCAACCATGTAACCTTGCTCATTTCCCCCGTCCGAGCGACTGCACACTCTCTCAGCTCCTGTCTGGAGTGTTGCCCATCCATTCTTATGGATGTCCCTTCCCTAATAAACTTCACTATTTTATCTCCCACTACTGTCTCATGCCTGAATTCTTTCTTGTGCAAAGACAAGAACTCTGCCATTCTCCAGTAACACAAACATACAGTGTTGATAAAATGATGTACTGACATAGAGCCTGGAGTGATGAACAACTCGATTTCTTCTCCTTATCAAAAGAATGTCTTGTAAGGTAATAAAACTTAAAGATGAAAATTTTCTAAGGAATATAATAAAAATAGTGTTCAATTCTATGGCTTGTCCACTTATACCATGAATATGGCTGGTGTTAGGAGAATACTAATGTGGACTAATGGAAATGGCAATATGAATTACCAAGGGTCTTGAAAAGTGGCAACAGGGCCAGCATTGTAGTATAGCAGGTTAGGCCATCACCTGTGATGCCAGTATCCCATTCAGGCACCAATTCAGGACCTGGCTGCTCCAGTTCCATCCCAGCTCCTTGATAACGCTCCTGGGAAAGCAGAAGATGGTACAAGTGCCTGGGCCCCTTTTCCATGTGGGAGACCCGGAAGAAGCTCCTGGCTTCAGCCTGGCTCAGCCTCTATTGTTGCAGCCACTTGGAGTCAACCAGCAGTTGGAGGATCTCAAACACTGATCACTTGCAGATTTAGGATACAGCTTGGCTTCTAAGTCATCGAAAGCATATGTTGAGGTAAGACAAATTCTCTTAATTTCATTATTGAATATGTACATCTGTGCATTTAACATTTTAAAGATCCATATTTAATCTGGATGCCAGGAATAAAAGATGTGACTAAGACTCCTTTGAGGCAAACAGGCTTTAAAATGCACCTTGACTTGCTTGGCTGTCATTGTGAGTCAGCTTTGAGGTGGGCCCAGAAAAGTCTACACATAGAAGTCATTCTATCTTATGATGAGGTGACTGAATAGTATTTCCTGAATAGGAAGCACTTCCAAGCCATAACCTTGCGAGGGGGGGAATTTTTTTTTGCTATCTTCTAAATTTTTAAAGAAAAGAGAAATATGGTGACACTCCAACACAACAATTACCCCAAATCCCACCTCCCCCCCATAAAACCATAAATGGGTCATCTCAACATTAACATAAAAAGACTTTGGATGTGATGCTTTGTAGGTGTATGGGATAAAACCATCTTTGGGAGGACCATTACAGTGTCAAAACCTTTCAACTGTGTGGTTGCTTCAAGTGAAAATGTACCGGAGAAGAGATTCATACTTAAATATTTCCCCCTCTCCTTCTGGCTCCTCCTGAACTAACAAGAGCATCAAGAACATGCCCTTTGGAGCTAACACTTCCTCTGGAAAGACAGGGGGAAGTCCTATTCACTGTTTGCATACAGTCAAATATTTAGTTGCTGCCTGTGCAGGTTCAATTAACGCTTTTAACAATATGGGTGAAATGTTATTGGATTATGTTTGTAACCAATTATAATTGTTTTGGTTGAGTACTCCCTCTTGTAACCTTATTTACAGTTAAGAAAACAGCGCTGAAAAGAGTTTGAGTGTAGGGGAAAAAAAGCCTAGGAAAGAATTGGAGGAACCATTTCTTTTCTCTAGATCATGAAACTTGACCTCTTATTTATATCTGGGCTTAAAACAAGGCTTTTTTGCAGAATCAAAATGAAAAGTACTAGACATGAAATATTCTGAGGAATCTTATTTTCTGTACCTCATGAGAAGCAACGTCATGGATGGGAAGTGATATGCTAAGGAGTGCAAGCTGAGATCAAGAAGCCCAGGGTTCCAGTGTTAACTGTGCTGCTCGCGACTCACATGCCCTCTGAACTTGGTGTTTTTCATCTGGAGCAAATGAAGAAATGTACATGAAAGGCTTTAAAAAGTCACAAGATACTGGGTCTGAAATAGTGTTGAATAGTACATATTTCTTAGTTTGAACTCTAGTGCAATAAGATTTTATTCATGTAAAATTTATTTTCCTAAGGAAGCACTAAGAAATTTTTGTTAATCGCCCTTTGTCTTCTGTTGTAATTATGCTACGAGTGTGCATAGGGTTTGCAAGAGGCAAAGGGGAACTCCATGGTGCTGGATTGGCAAAGTAACTCAGTGGATGAATCCAAAGTTATCACCAGAACAAGTGGCAGGATAAAGAACCACAAGCAATGCCAAACGACAAACAATTGAATGACTCTGCAAAACCTGATTTAAAATGTAGACTTTATTAGGTGTAGCTAAGACAAGAGATCAGAGGACAATTGTTGAAACTATAGATTGTTAGTGGTCCCAAAATGAGCCACCTCATGCCACATGGGGTCAGTCGCATGGAGAGGGGACATGGAAAATGGACAAGTGTTTATTTGGAAGTGACTAGGAAGGGACAGGAAAGACTAAATGAGCAGGCTGAGAGAGTTGGCTAGTTTGAGTCATTCTGGGGCATTGTGGGGCATAGGGATTTATTTCTGAGTATCGATACGTACCTTTGAGATGTTACCGGTGGGTGGATAGTGATGTTGAAGTCTGATATGGGATTTGTAGGATCTGTGGGCTCTGAACTAGTTAGTTTGCATATGAAACAGCAAGTAAATTGCTCTTTCTTGGAATTGGTAGAAACTTGGAAAGGCACAGTCTGGGGGGGGAACAAGGTCCCAAATGTCAACATATCAGAATCTTGCTTAGCAATTAAGAGGCTTGTTAGGCTGCCTGCAACCCATATTAGAGGTACTGGTTTTAAGCCCTGGCTCTGGCTCCTGATCCCAATTTCCTGTAATGAAGATCCTGAGAAGCAGTGGTGATCAATTCGCTGGGTTTCTGCCAGTTGTGTGATAGAGCTGGAATGAGTTCCTGACTGGCTTTGGTCTGCTCCAGCCCTAGTCATTGTGAGCATTCAGAGTGTGAACCAATGGATAACAGTATATTTTTTGTGTCAAGATTTTTTTGAAACGCATCTGCGTACTGTAGTGAAGGCCAAGGTACTTCAAATCAGTTGTTCCTAGGTGTAGCTACAGTCCGCCTTCACTTAACAGTGGTAATAGCTAATCTTCCTAGCAATGTTTCTAAGTAGGTATTGTTTTGTCTCTGATATACAGGCAATAGATGCTTCAGAAAGTTAAATGTTTCCAAGTGCAAGAATGATTTGATCTAGGTTCTACTTGGGTGAGCAAAGACCATGTCAGACTGGTCTTGAGGAGCGTTATCCTTAATACTACCTACCGAGAGTGCATCTAATGACATTTTCCTTGCTTCTTCATCCCTGATAAAACATACTCCAGCATTTAGTGATGTACTAAGAAGATTGAACAGATCATTTCTGTCATGAAAGAAATGAGGCTGAGAGCAAGCGACTCTTGAATTCTTCCCTGAGTTAGTATGAAATGGAGAAAGTAGATCCTAGGGTCAAGTAGTCACTTAAAATTTCACCCTCGGGTACCTCTAGGTATTAAGAATTTGGACATGGGAATGGACTAACAGTCAAGAAGGCTGAACCCCACTTAGGTTTCTGAATCCAGTGATTAGCTCACCAGGATATAGCAGAGATGAGCTGCTTCCTCATGTGGATATAGACCAGGAAGCAATCATCATCAAACACACATAAAAGACACAAAAATTCTTTGTCCATACCATTAGGGAAATTTCAGTTATCACGACTGGCAGTGAACATAAATGCACCCAAAGTGGTCTAAACTCTTGTTGCAGTTGAACTATGAAAAACAAAGGTGGACTCGGTTATTGCACATGGTTTTGTGAACTTTATTGATGGACAAGATTCATGTGTGCATTATAGTGGCATATTCACCTAGTTGGAAGTCTCTGGCCTCCTTCAGTGTCTTAGTGGAGTCAATTGAAGTCAATGGTTTACTTTAGTTGAAGTTTCAACGTGGAACTTGCTCTTGAACACATGGACTCTATGCTCACAGGCTTTTTGAAAGTTGCTGAGGTATGGATCCCATGCATAAAGGTGGCATAGCATGTCTAGCTGGTTTACACTAGGTGAACTACCAATCATCGGTCCAGCAGCGAGACATAGGTGTGGCTGAGAGTAAGAAAGGAAATCCTGTTTTTAGTTCTGTGAGTCCTTCGACAACTCCCTGGTGTGTAGACTATGAGGCCCATAGATCTGGAAGCAAAAGAAAACAAGAATAAAAGTCCTTCTGCATGCTAGAGTTGAACACAGAGCTGGACACATTATTGATATGTAATCACTAAGACAAAGGAATGAGCTTTCTCTGCTCATGATTTTAGGAGAGAGGTATTGGCCCTGGAAAAGCGCCCCTGTAAATGGTGGTTACTTTCTCACTTATTCTATTTCTTCAGCCTGTCAGAAAGCAACTACATTCAAAGCACTGCTTTCTAACTATATTATCAAGATGTGGTTTTTTTTTTTTTTTTGGCCAGTGATGAAGCTGAAAATCTCTCAACAAATCACATTACTTGAGAGTTGACAATCTTGTTATTTAAAAATCCTCTAAAAGCCTTGTTGGGCTAACCAACACAGGGCAAACCAAAACAGGAATCCAGAGTAGGTTATGTGTACTTAGAAAAGTGATGGCCTCATCAAGACACAGAGTGAGGAGAAGAAAAATCCACCCAGACGACAAATCTGCCATTTTGTTTGTATACAATGAATTTTTACTGCTCTGAAAATAAATGGTGATACTAATGGTGGCCTATCTAAAGTAGTAACTTAATTTCTAGAGATACAAGGAAACTTAGCCATAAATTAGAGTTGCACCAACTTTAAGCTCTATTAGGAAGGCATAGAACAAAATGAGAATAAAGAACACTCATGTAAGGCCTGAAATGCATTTGACATTGTCCAAGCCAAATCCCAGCACAAAGGTTTATGGTGTATGTGTGTGTTCAATTTATTTGAAAAACAGACTCCCCAATTCACTCCCCAGATGGCCACAGCCGCCATGGACAGGCCAGGCTGCAACGAGGAGCCAAGAACTCCATACTGGTCCTACAGAGGTTGCAGGGACCCAAATACTTGGGCCATCTTCTGCTTTCTTTCCAGATATATTAGCAGGAAGCTGGATCAGAAGAGGTGAAGCTGGGACTCCAGCTATTCTGATATGGATGCAGACATTGCAAAAAGCAGCTTAATCAATCTGTCTCCCAGCACCAGTACCCCAAATCGGAGTGGTGATTCAAACATGCTGTCTCTGGACAGTTAGAAAATGCCTCACTGAAAATGTGACACTTAAAATCTTTTAAGGGAGAAAAGAAAGCTGAGAAATAAAGAATAGGAAAATCGAGAATTAGGAGGCCAGGCTGACAGAGCAGGATGCTATTGGAGCTAAAATTGCAAGAACTCCATATTCAGATGGAGGGGACAGAGGCAGAGCCAACCTTTGTCACTGTATTTCTCTACATGAGAAAAACATCTTACAACAAAGTGGGTATTTGATTAGATTTCACTTTCTTATTGAATTGGATCTGGCTTTCAATGTATCAAATGTTTTGTATTTGATGTATCCATTTATCTAAAATCCCTGGCACGCTGGAGTTGTCACTCACTGGCTTGTCACTGGCCATGTCTGCTGTCAGTTTTGAGCACCTGAGTATGCTCTTCTGTGTCCTTACCCTTCTCTGTAAAGTTTCTCATTAACATTTGCTTCTCAAGTTCCATCTTCTGATTGCCCACTGCCTTATTTAATATTTGGAGTGAACATAAGATTTATAACCCAAACTAGGAAATTTGAGAGCAAATGGAATGCAATTACTAATTAGTCCAATGATCTAAGTGTAGACCGTGACTATCTCTGGGCAACTTGAAATGTATGACCTGCTTTTCACAGAATATTTTCTGAGTGTATATTTGCGTAAGTGAAAATGTTGGTAGAAAATGAAATTAAATACATTGTGCTACAAACACTTTCAAATGTATGTACATTTTTCACTATACCCTTTTCATGAACTTTTTGAAGAGCCCCACTGTACGGATTTTAAAAATCTTAGCAAAATTTCAATTTTCTAATTTTCCACAAATCTTTGTACTATCTTATTACTATGACGGTTTGTTTTTTCATTGAACGTTTCAAAATCATTGGATTTGGACCTTAATCTAAAATGCCACCTCCTAGAGAAGAGATACCTGGTGTTATCTGTTATGCCAATCATTTTGTCTACCTGTATTGTTATTCCAGTCATTTTCTCATTCTGTTCGAAGATATATAGCAGGCACACAGTCTAATGTGTGCATTTAAAACAAATTCATGACTGATGACCACATAGCAGTTACTGTTTCATGGCTGCATTAGTCCATGACTGTAAGTATAATATGTTTGAGGCTAGCTACTTAATAACGAAAATAAGTATATTCACAGATTTGGAGACTAAAAGTCCAAGATTGGGCTACCCCATGGGTTTGGTCCCCAAGATCCTCATGGTGGATAGCATCATAGTATTTACAGGGGCAAGAAATTGCACAGTAAGACCAGAAGCTAGAGAGAAGGGACAGGTCATCAGCTTCTTATCACAGTCTCTGAAAATGAACTGTTGCACAAGAACTACCTTAATTTCTCCCATGGCTGCGTCTCATAGAAGTTCCAGCACCTCTCAAACACCACAGTAGAGACCAAGCTTCTAACACATGGACCCCATGGGATTCACCACACCTAAACCAAGCAACTTGCTCATCAGAATTATCTGGAGACTTATCTCACTTGGGTTTTAGGAACTGTAAATCCTGCCAGGCGATTCTGGTGTCCTGCCAACACTATAGACAAGACCTAGGGCAGTTATTTGTTGAGCCATATGATAAGGAAAACACACTGTGAGAGGCTAGGAAGGAACCACCTACCAAACTGCACAGTGGTAGACCTGGAAGCCACATTGGAATTGAAGCAATGTTAATGAGTCAGACTTTGAGCCAGCTAGAGATGGAGATTTAGACTGCCAGGCTAGGACAAAACCTGCTAGACAGAAGGATGAAGAAACAATCCATTTCACTGCTACAAAATGCTGAGAGGCAGTAAAGTGTCCTAGATTCTTAACGACCATTTTAATTTAAATTATGCTGGCCTGTGGTCAGACATAAATTCAAAAGTGTTCTGAAAGCACGATTATGAATTCTTAAGCCTCTAGTAAATCGCCCCTTTGCCCCCTATATGAAGCTAACTTTTCTTTAGATGTCAAAATGGTAGTGTAGGTGGATGGCTATCTTCATTGATACTGATTAACCTCCATTTCTTACATAGTCTGTATCAAGTTCTTGTAAGATCCCACATTGCTTATTGGTTAACATCTAAACTTTTGACATCAATTCATGATCTCTCCAGTGATGCAGCATTACTGTTCCATGTTCCTGCCCATTTGCGCCTGTGAGGTCTGTACTGCACTCTAATTTTCCTTTACTGTAGCAGACAGAAATATCAATGACGACACACTCTCCCTACATGATCACTTTTAGTCTCCAAATCTGTTTGCCCTTGCCACTCTCATGAACCAGAGGATGGTGACCCCTCCTCTGTGTCTCTAAGAATAGAGTTGGCCTAGAGCAAGCTCCTATGTGGATTGAACAAATGGAAGAATGAATGAATGCTGACTTTTGCCATGTTAATGGTAAAATAAAAACACAAATCAATCACATCTATGAGAAAAAATATTTGCATATTAACAAAGGGAGGGGAAAATTGCCATTCAGAAGATAAACAGACTGATGGAGTTACTTTATTAGAAATGTTTTTTCTCTTTGGGAAGAAAGCAAACATTTGCAGCAAAATGGCTCCCTCATCAAGCAATAGGCAGCTTACTTATCTTCCTGAGAAAGGAACTACTGGGTTAGTGCCGGGCCTTCAGCCCCTCTGCTATGAAAGCCGGGGCAGTAGCACTTAGTTCCCACTGGTCAAAGACGGGAAGGAGAACATGACTGGGAAGCCAGTGGCATCCATCATCTACCTACAGGCTTTTGGAGCACTTAAGATATTTCTGAACTTGCATTTTCTCATTTCTGAAACGGTCATAACATCTAGCCTCATTTCTCTAAATTGTGGGTGAAGTGACCAGGTCAATGCAATACATGTTGTATATCAAGCCGACTCATGCTCTTTCCCCAAGTCGGAGCAAAGCCTACCTGGAAGAAAATAAAAACAACAGTTGGGCTCCTTCACGTCCTGTGATTTTGTTGCCTATACAAGTCTGCTTAAAGTCAATAAGATTATATTTTCACATGCTATTATGTAAATATAAAGTATAATTTTATATTGAAAACCTTATACAACATCAAACATGAATATATTAACAAAACCAAAGGATCTATCATTTGATTGAAGATCCTGTCTGTCTCTATTGAGGAAACTGTTCTTCCATATTCTCTTGGTTGGCCCAGTATTTAACTGTAGTTAGCAGGATCTTTGTTAAACCTGAAATAGTATAATCCCCAGAAGTCTTGGATTCCTTAAAGTACACCTAACAGGGAGCATATCACTGTTTTCTCTCAGAAGATAAAAGGAAAAATAAAACTGTCTGTAATGAATCTAAAAAGATGAAGTGTCTTGGTAATTGTGAGTCAGCTAGGCATATTACTACAAATTACCACAGAGAGAGGAGCTTAAGCAATAACAATTTACTTTCTAATACTCCTGGAGGCTACAAGTCTGAGATCAAAGTGGCAGCAGAGTTGAATCCTTCTCAGCACTGTGAAATTTCGCCAGGCCTCTCTGCTAGACTGCCATCTTCTTCCTGTCTGCACATCTTTACTCTGTATATGTATCTGCTCACATTTTCTTTCTAGACAAACACGCCAGTCACTAAACTGCCACATATTCTAATGGCATGTTAAGTAAGTTATATTTGGTTTTTTTTTTTTTTTTTTTTTTTTTTTTTTTTTTTTTTTACAGGCAGAGTGGACAGAGAGACAGAGAGAAAGGTCTTCCTTTGCCGTTGGTTCACCCTCCAATGGCCGCCGCGGTCGACGCGCTGCGGCCGGCGCACCGCGCTCCTCCGATGGCAGGAGCCAGGTGCCAGGTGCTTTTCCTGGTCTCCCCGTGGGGTGCAGGGCCCAAGCACCTGGGCCATCCTCCACTGCACTCCTGGGCCACAGCAGAGGGCTGGCCTGGAAGAGGGGCAACCGGGACAGAATCCGGTGCCCCGACCGGGACTAGAACCCAGTGTGCCGGCGCCGCAAGGTGGAGGATTAGCCTGTTGAGCCACGGCGCCGGCCAAGTAAGTTATATTTGTAAATACCTAATGTCCAAATCTGTTAGCGTTCTGAAGTTCTGAAGGTTAGGACATTGAAATTTTTCAGAGGACAGTTTAGTCTCTGTATGACTTTTCTTCAGCAAAGTGTGAGCATGCTAACACAGCTCTGATTTTGGTGTGGATTTTCGTCAACTAAATTTATGTACTTAAATATAAACTGGAGTGAATGAACTATTCTGCCATTTAAACGATAATTTGCATGTCAAGATAAACTCCAAATAGTAGAGAGATTTTATCTTTGTTTGAGAGAGTACCTAAATGATAACATTAAATTATGCATTCAAAGTGTTGATCACTGTGAAAACCATTTTCAGGAATCACTGTGCTTAATTGTTCGCTCACAGCAACAATGCAAAGTAGGATTATTAGAAGCTCCATATCTGTTAAAAAAATATGTAGATGGGAAACACAAATAGCCCCACTGGATCTCTGAGACTGATGGCAATTAGGACCACTACTACATCTACAAAGCACTCTAGCTTTTTGTATTCAGCCTTTAGGATATAGAACATCACAAAAGGATTATTGCTCTGCTAAGAGTTCTGGATGACTGTTCTAAAGCTCTGGGGGCAGTGAAACACAAACCATACTGAGAATACGTATCAAATCCAACAAAGACAAATTGATAAATATTCCAGGATGGAAGGGTTCCAATGTAGCCCATTTGCCACCAAATAGGTGGCTGACTTCCTTGGATGGTCTGATACCGAAGTTCCTTGCATGCTTCTGTTGGAAATCAGACATTGCGCTGTGGCAATAGCAGGATGAGCTCTGGAAAGTGCAAGCCCATGCTAGCAGACCTGTACATAGTCTACATTCTTGCCATTATAGGTACCCCATCCATACGGCCTTTATGCCAGCACTAGTATGGTAAACCAGCTGCCGTTTTGTCGACGTGATTGTTAATGACTTCTCTCTGGTAGATGAATTCTGGAATGCTGTCAGGAGTGATGCAATGATCTCCATTTTCTTCTTATCCATTCTACTTGGTGTATCACTGTGCTCTTACCTAGACTTCCTTGCTCCTGGGCCTCCATCTTTTTTCTTTCATATCCCTTTACCTATCAGTCAAGCCATTCAGTCCAAACTTTAATATACTCAGATCGCAGGCCACACTTGCACACTCAGAATAGGATTATAAGACATACAGCTACAGCTTGAACTCTTACATGGTGGAATATTTTTTCCCTGTCTTTCTGAGCCACTATTGAGTGTCTGTACTACATTTATTGTTCATTTTCAGCAAGCACCAACATTATGAACTATCTTAGCCATAAATAAAGATCAGTGTTTTTGTTGACAGGGGTATTATCAGGATTAGGGGAAAGTATAGCAAAGGTGCAAGATGGCGTGAGTATATGAGCAGCCTATATTCATATCTAGCCTTGCATATGTATCTTTTATCTACTGCTGTCAAAGCTTATGGAAGTGGTAGGTTTGAGAGACATCAGTATGAGTAGTTAAAGCTAGATGACATCATGATTTAGACTAAGAAATAAATAGCATATGCATTGTTACTTTTTAAATGAGGCTTAATAATACATGAAGTATTTTGCTATCCAGATAAATGTGAAGCCAAAGAATAATTATGATTTTAAGTGACATCCCTTAGCCTTGTGGTTATCTCTGTCGTCTTTTGAAAGCATAGGTTGGCTAATACTCCTATTGATTGCCCATCATCTTGACACTATCAATCATTGTATTAACTTTTTTATATACCTGTAAAAAATAGACTTCCCTGGTTGTTACTCTGTAAATACACTGATCTTTAGTGAATTCCATATTTTTGAGTTTATCCACCCATGTTACTCCATCCCAATTCTTAGGATCTTACTACTGCTCTGTTGTCATGGGTCCGCCTGTTGCAGAAGTCAGTCCTCTGCACTTCTGTTCCCCATTTAATTTGAGTAACAAACCTAATCAGTATTTTATGTCCTAATTTCATAGCTTACTACATGTATTCTTAAAGTGTTGAATAGGCCTCAGCAAATCATTCTGTTTCTTCAATACACTGATAAACTCTAGATAAAACCATACTATCCTATTGACTACTTTCTTGTACTTCTTTAGCACCAAAGAAATTAAACTTGCTGGTACATTCCTTTTCACAAGTATCCCATCCACTTCACCACTGGACCAAGTGCGAAGTTAAAATATGTTCTGACTAGGCATGGCGAGGACTGTTCAACACTCTCCCACATGCTAGAGTTCTTACTGCCAGCTGGTGAGTCATGCTTCTCCCGAACACCATTCTATAGTGGTCCCTAACACTGCTTCTGACCCCACGTGTCAATGTCAGATTCCCTGGGAAATAGCCTTCAGATGCAAATTGGCAAAGTATGTCTCATTTGGGAACATGCCCAGTAATAACTCATAGGAGTAAGGAATACAAGCATAAGGACAGAAGTTGAACTGATCAAGTCATAAAAGAAGCCTCAGAGAGTCACATAGGAAGCTCTTGGTAATTGTCCTCAAAGGGATCTTAGACAAAGATAGACGTGGGTATCTGTACAACAACTTGTCATTAGGTGGGGGAGGGATGCCTTTGTGAGAGAATGAACTTGGGTGAAGTGGCTCCCTTTGGCCAAAGATAGTTTCCTTTTTTATCTAAAAAAGTCTACATTCAACTTACCATTTTTAATAGATTATGTTTTTATTGTACATATTATGGGGTATAATGTAATTTTGTTACATGCATATATTTTAATGATCAAATTAGGATAATGAGCATCCATCATTTCATATTCAAGATTTCTTTGTAGTGTGAGCATTCAAAAGTCTTCTAGCTATTTAGAAAAATACAATGTTATTGTTAACTATTGTTAGCCTACTGTTCAATAGACCACCAGTATTTTTATAACAAGGACAAAATTTTCGAGGCCAGCGCTGTGGTGCAGCAGGTTAATGCCCTGGCCTGAAGTGCCAGCATCCCATATGGGTACCGGTTCGAGACCTGGCTACTCCACTTCTGATACAGCTCTCTGCCATGACCTGGGGAAGCAGTAGAAGATGGCCCAAGTCTTTGGGCCCCTGCACCCATGTAGGAGACCCAGAAGAAGCTCCTGGCTTCAGATTGGTGCAGCTCCGGCTGTTGCAACCATCTGGGGAGTGAACCAGCGGATGGAAGACCTCTCTGACTCTACCTCTGTCTGTAACTGTCTTTAAAAAATTTTTTTTCAATCATAAACCTTTTCTGAGGCTTAATTTACAAATCCCCTTAATCTGGGTGGTAAAAATAACATTTTAGGTATTAAAGAACATAGAGGTAGGATCAAATGTCTGGTCATAATAATAGAATTAAAAAGGAGTGAATGCTCCAATATATGAAGCAGTCCACACAGCAGACTCATAGAATGACAATAGTTTTAGGTAGTGCTCTGATCTGTGCTTAATCGGTGCTTAAGTCATTTTGGTATGGCTGGAAAGCCCATGAGGATATCTGGGGCATGGAAATCCAAGACACTGTGGCAAAAAGTGTAGTCCAGGAAGGACCTCTGTGGGAGAGACCCTAGTGGAAAGAAGTGGTCATGAAAGAATATACTTTTCTCTGAAGGGAGGAGAGAACTTCCACTTTGATTATGTATGGCCTTAGCCAAATACTGAAAGAGTTTGTGGATTTGGAAGGCTTCCATAGCCTAGGTAGCTCATGTCAAGAGCCTCAGGTGATCACTGACATCATACATAAGAATGTTAACTATTAGGCCAGCGCTGCAGCTCAATAGGCTAACCCTCCACCTTGCGGCACCGGCACACCGGGTTCTAGTCCCGGTCAGGGCACCGGATTCTGTCCCAGTTGCCTCTCTTCCAGTCCAGCTCTCTGCTGTGGCCCGGGAGTGCAGTGGAGGATGGCCCAAGTCCTTGGGCCCTGCACCTGCGTGGAAAACCAGGAGAAGCACCTGGCTCCCAGCTTCTGATCAGCAAGGTGCGCTGGCCACAGTGTGCCGGCCGCAGCAGCCATTGGAAGGTGAACCAACGGCAAAGGAAGACCTTTCTGTCTGTCTCTGTCCACTCTGCCTGTCAAAAATAAAAAAATTAACTATTAAATTAACAAAAGTCACTGTACACTAACTTCCCATGCAAGACCTCTGTCCTCAATGAGTTGGCTTATGAGAGTTAGTAGTAAAACTTGTTCTCAAAGACTGATTTCATTTTAGTGAATTAAGTGGAGGATATTCTTATGTCTTATAAGCTATAGCTATGTCTAAGGGCTCTCAAAAGACTTACCACTCTTGGATTCTTCAAAGTTAAGTTTCTCAAAGATAGTTTCTTAGGAGAGACTCACTTGGGATCTGTCAGCACCCACATTCATTGAAGCTGGATTACTGGATAGAGTGGCTACATTGGTACTGAAGAAGAGATCTCTGTGACACAACATACTGCTTTGCATTTCTTCTCTACTGTTCAGGAAATTCTGTGCTTAGTAGAAAGTAAGAGAAAACAGAAAAATGGGCAAAATGGAATTCATTCTTAAATGGCATAACTACTTCCTGGAGTATTGATGGGTAGTTCTGCACAAGTTACTGCAACAGTGAAAAATTGGATGTCATGGGCTCTGAAGTTTCAGATCCTAGACACTGAAGTGTGAATTACATGCCAGCTGTTTTGGGCAAGTAATGTTAAGTCCGAGTTTCTCCCTCTATATAAAATGATTGTGGTAATGCTGGTTGAGTATCCTTTGTCTAAAATGCTTGGTATCACAAGTGTTCTAGATTTAGAAATATTTGCATATATATAAAATGAGCTATTTTGGGGATGAGACTCCACTCTTAAAACATATGCATCATATCTTACACACTTGGCCTGAAGATAATTTTCCATTTATGGTATCCTGTCATCACTCAATTTCAATTTTTTTTCAAGTCGGAGGAGAGGCAGAGAGGTCTTCCATATGCTGGTTCACTCCCCAGTTGGCTGAAACAGCTGGAGCTGTACCGATTTGAAGCTAGGAGCCAGGAGCTTCTTCTGGATCTCCCATGCAGGTGCACGGGCCCAAGGACTTGGGCCATCTTTTACTGCTTTCCAGGCCATAGCAGAGAGCTGGATTGGAAGTGGAGCAGCTGGGACCGGAACCAGCACCCCTATGCAATGCTGGCACTGCAGGCAGTGGCCTCACCTGCTATGCCACAGCCCAGGCCCCAGCCCTCAAATTTTAGGATAGGAATGCTCAGCCTGAAGAACCTCTTTTGAAGAGGTGGGGAATTTGCCTGGGTCCATGGAGGAACTCAATAGTCATCAACCAGCTCTGGCAAACACAGAGATAAAGAGGACTATCCTGGGCAAGGGAGTACATGCATTCTGTGCTGAGCAAACCTAGGTTGTTCTCTGTGCAAAATATTTGCTAGGTAAGTCTCATTCCAAACTTGAGATTCATCACTGACATGTTCAATTGATCATTCTTGACTACTCAAAAGTAGGTATTATGCTTGACTCACAAACGAAAAAGGTACCTACGTGAGTATATTTTGTCATGTGCCCAATGTGCTCTGTAAAGACCCCCAAACCTTCATAATCCAGAACACATAGTTGAGTACTATAATTTCAAAACCATTAATGACTAGAGTTAACTGTAAGGAACAATGTAAGCTATGGAGGACTCATCCACTTTGGGACCTCTAGTAGATGCTCAAGGAGAGCCAACTGCTCTCTGAACATGTCACACCTGTTTAATTAGCAATAATGACAGGCTTTAGATAATCATAGAGAAATTGAATCACTAAAGGACCTAAGAGAGCTTAACAATTTAATTCCAAGCAAAGAGCAAACAGTGCATTCTAAAAGCATGATAGCTAGCAAGATTGTAGGTTAATGACCTTGAATTTTATAACTCAATGGGGCACACATATTTCCAGACTAGAAGTAATGGATTATAGGAAATGTATAAACTGGCACTTTATGAATAAATTATTATAGCATTAATTGCAATTAAATTGCTTTATCTTAATATGATCTAGTAATTAAAGCACAAGGGGCTTACTGCCTAGCTTTTATCTGAATACGCACCAAAGAAAAGTATTTGACTCAGCTAAAATATTTATGAATTTATTTACAAACTTTTTCTCATTAGGGTGGATGTTGAAGGGAATGTTAATCATATCATGTGGTTTTTGTTTTCTTATTAGGAAAGGCATTTACTTAGAAACCACAATTGATTTCAGAATGCTTATTAATAATTTTCAATATTAATAATCCTTTCTGCTGGTTTAGAAAAGAATTCTGAATACTGGCTCAAATAGGAAAGACAACATAGTGAATTTTCAAGCTTTTTATTCAACGAGAGAAATGCACATGAGAGTGAGAGCTTTATTTGGGGGACAAAGAAGTCTAGGAGCTAAGTAGGGTCCATGCCAAGCAGGGAGCAGGCCGGGAGTGAGCCGTATGGAGCAAGCGTATGGTTACGGGCAGCCACAGGGGGCCTAAAGTGGCAGCAAAGCAAAAGCAGAAAGCGGGCAACAGGCCATGCATCCCGAAGGTGCGGGGCAACAGAGCGGGGCCCACTGTGTTCCAGGCCTTTCATGCATTCCCAAAGGGCGAGTGGTTCTATAGTGTGATTGACAGCTGGGTGTCCAGGTGAAGTCAGGTAGGGGCATGAGATCACACAGAGATTTGGTGAAGGCGTGGTCTCCAGCTTACAAATCTGATCCTCTTTATCCTATCTGCCTGCCTAGGTCACAATTACAAGCTGGGTGACCATGGGCCCTCAGACAGGCAGAAAACACTGCCATAATCCCTCAGGGGAGGCGTTGTCTCCAAGTCACTCAATTTTCCTGCCATGCATTCCTGAATACTATAGGCAGGAACAGCTAATGGCTTTTTTTTTTTTCTTTTAATTTTCCTGAATTTATCCAGTTTGGTTGTCCTGTGCACACAGAGCTTCTCGTATGTGGCCATATATACAGGGGTCAGTACTTTCCAAACTCTGTTTATGGGTATGCTTCTGGGGATTTCTGTGGTCCAGGTCATGTCCCAAGGTATTGAAATACAATAGGTGCTCAATAAATATTAATCCAAAGTACAATGACAGGAGATAGTTTTTAAATATTTTTTTAAATCCCTGCCATCATATATAATTAAAACAGCCAAACAAGGTTTATATACACAAAGAACAGTACAAAATGGCAACCACAAAATGAGTTGTTGCAGTACATTGATAAATTATAAGCCTATTAATTTGTCCTGATCACGAGTAATATCTAGTTTTCCCATTATGATTTTAGACATGATGAAACCGAGGAGAGGTCAAGAGACTTCCACAAGACCTCTCTGAATGTAAGTGAATGAATGAGTGAATGTAGTTCCCAGACCCTGAAGAGCAACTGCTAAACAGTAAAGTTTTAAAATACAAATATTGTAAAGTAAAATGCCATTTCAAACTAAGTTAAAATAACCAGGGCAACATTCCCAAAATGTCTAAAACTTTAAGGGTTTTACATGGCCTACAAACCAAATTGGCCAGATTATCACATAAGCTGGTAGGAGATAAGAAACTTGTAGGTCGCTGCTGTGTTGTGGCATAGAGGGTAAAGTTGCCTCCTGCAGTGCCAGCGTCCCATATGTGTGCGAGGTGAGTCCTGGCTGCCCCATTTTTGATCCAGCTCTCTGCTACGGCCTGGGGAAGCAGTAGAAGATGGCCCAAGTCCTTGGGCTGCTGCACCTGCATGGGAGACCCAGAGGAAGCTTCTGGCTTCGGATCGACACAGCTTTGGCCATTGCAGCAACTGGGGAGTGAACCAGCAGATGGAAGACCTCTTTGTCTGCGTCTCCTCCTCTCTCTGTGTAACTCTGAATTTCAAATAAACAAACTAAAAGAAAAACTTACAGGTCAGGCAATGGATGGTAAGCTAGCCACAATACTCACGGTTGTCAGAGTATCAGCATTTGTACTGTTCTTCAATTTCTGATGTTCACAGGGGCAGGCTACAGAAGGCAAACTCCAAGCTTAGAGAATGTAAATCTTTTATAATGGGCTGTAAGAAAACTTCCTCTTGTGCTTGAGTGGAAAAATATTTCTCTATCCTTCCAGGTCATAAGTGGACCTCCATTTGTTATCTCTATCTTGATGAAAGCACCCTAGAAAAATTGGAATCAGTGACTCTGTTTACAAAACGAGCAGAAACAAAGACCCTTGAAGAATTATGAAGGTTTGGGGGTCTTTACAGAGCACATTGGGCACATGACAAAGTATACTCACGTAGGTACCTTTTTCGTTTGTGAGTCAAGTACTCACAGGTCAGGTACTGAACAAGTTGAATTGTAAAAATGGGGGAGGGGGTGGTTTATATAAATGAGGGGAAGTAGATCAGATAAGCAGAAGAAGGGAAACGGGCATACAGATAGTAGCTGACATGATTTGGTATGAGTGAAATTCTCGGACCAGAAAGAGAAAAGTAGACTGGCCAATTGTAGAATGCTTCAACTGTTACACTAGGAAAAAACATGCAGCTTTAGAGACTGTTTTTACCTAAACTATGCAGTGTCATTTGTTCACCTTCCCCTCTACAGTCTTAAATCCATAGGCTGAGGACCCTTGCTTTCGGGAAAACTTGGTCAAGGCCACTGCTGGCCAAGGAGGTATCTTTGTTCTAATTATAAAACTGTGTACCTGTAGATGAGCAAGTGCTTGAGTGAGGAGAAAAGTCTGAAAAATGAGCACCCCTGGACAGAGTGCAAAGAAAATAGCTTGGTGAGTGCAACGCTAGTTAGAGTATACCTCTTACTTTTCCCTCTCCACAGAGCCTTCGTGTTGTACCTATTCTTTATAAATTCTGCAGAGTAACTATGACCTCAAGGTTTTTCTTTTTTTTTAAATTATACTCCAAATTTATTAATGTTAATAATTGTATATTTGCAAAAATTGTAGATAAATATACTAAAACTTGAAATCCCTACCAAACAGCCAAGAAGTTGGTGCAAAATGTCATCTCAAAGGTTTATGGAAATAATTATATAATTAATGATTTTAACATAGTAGTTCCAATATGAGAATACCAAAGAAATGGTTTCCAAACTTCAGGAAGCATTTATTCAGAAAAATGTTCAGGCATAATAGGTCAAGTCACAGCTTGGAATGCCCATGTCCTACTTCAGAGTGCCAGGTATGAGGCCCAGCTAATCTGCACTTGCTACTCAACTTCCTGCTAATGCACCTGGGAGGCAGTAGACGATGAATGGCTTAGGTACCTGGGGTTGTGCCATCTAAGTAGGAGACTTGGATGGAGTTCCTAGCTTCTGGCTTGGGCCTACCTCTGGTTGGGGATAACCATTTGAGGAGTGAACTGGCAGAAGGAAAATAGCTACTCTTCTCCTCATTCTGAATTTCAAATAAATATGTGCATATTTTAGGAAAATTCAGTGTATTCCATAGTTAAATTGGAAGTGATGTTAGTAAATCCATTGGAGTATAATTAAGATCTTAAATTTAAATTTTTATATTACATATCTAAATAACACTGAGAAAAGCTGAACTAATAAGTCTTGTTTGACTATGAAACTCTACTCACCCTACCGATTTTCAAATATAACAGTAAATATGGTGCTATTCTTATATTCTTTTGATAACTTTTCTATAACTTTATATATGACATATGATTAAAAACAGAGCCCAAGAAATTTCACCTTAAATATACACTAATCACACACATATTCTGCCTGGCATTGTGCTAGATGATAAACAATAACCCAAAAACACAATTTTTACTTTGAAGAAGCTCACAATACAGTGATTGAGAACAAAAATATAAACCATTACCTGTGAGAAACTAAGTTGGAAAGAGCTGACTATCTGCCTGTCCTGGGAGTGTAGGTTGGAGAAAGACAAGTTGGCAGAGGAATGAGTGTGATTTATATCATGATGCTCACATTTCTACACTCTCCATGGGGGTAAAATAAGGCTCTCGGTATCAATGTAGTTGCTTTTCCAACTAGGAAGAATGAGTGCAGGTAGATCGATCAAAGGAAACGCTGCTCTTTGTAAATTTTAAACATTCTTTCAGGATGAGAAGACTTGCAGGAGAATTGCAAAGTAAATAAAGACTGATAAAGGCTCCACAAGCAACAGTGTGCTGCCCTGTTGAGGTGTCAGTGAATGGGAAACAGTCAAAGAATCGGACTAGAGCTTAAAACATTGGCTTCATTAGAAAATGGATAAAACTGGAAAGTGTAACTTAATAGAAGAACCTAATGATTGACAGTCTTAGAAATAGAAAATTACAGATTTTAATCCATATTATCATATTATACCAGGGCAGCTTCCCAAGGTTTATGGGGACACAGAGGGAGGAGCCTTCCCTGGGAGGAAAGCAGGGGACAATTCCTCCCAATGACATGCCTTTCCAAGGGAAAAAAACCCTCAACTATGCATAGTGTGTTCTTTGTAAATTTACCCCAAGACATATTTTCTAGCCCTCTGGTTCTGTCCCGGTTGCTCCTCTTCCAGTCCAGCTCTCTGCTGTGGCCCAGGAAGGCAGTGGAGGATGGCCCAAGTGCTTGGGCCTTGCACCCGCATGGGAGACCAGCAGGAAGCACCTGGCTCCTGGCTTCAGATTGGCACAGCACGCTGGCCGTAGCGGCCATTTGAGGGGTGAACCAATGGAAGGAAGACCTTTCTCTCTAACTCTGCCCATCAAAAAAAATTTTTATAGCCTTTATGGAAGAGCTAATGAAAGGGTACAGTTAGAACTTAAAAGAATCAATTTCGCATCAGAAAGAAAATATCAGTACTTCTCTATTCAAATGAATTACATTTGAAGCTTTTAGAAAATGCAAATTTCTGGGGAACTGTTGGGTATGTGATGTTCAGGGTGCCTTCACCCCATATGAGAGCGCCTGGGTTCAAGTCCCTGTTCTGCTTCAGATTCCAGCCGCCTCGTGTACAGCCTAGGAGGCAACAGCCCAGGTACTTGAGTCATTGCTATCCATACAGGAGACTGAGATGGAACTCTTTAGTTTTAGCTTGGCTAAGCCCTGGCTATTGCAGCCACGGAAGGGATGAACCAGCGGAAGGAAGACTTTATTTACTTTAAATAAGTGAAATAATACACAAAATGCTTAAAGTGTATTTGTGCAAGCAGTTTTCTAAAGCGAAGAGATTCTCACTCCTTAAATTATAAGGACACAGAACATGAATTTGCAATCTTGAAATTCACTTCCATTCTCTAAGTGGGTGTTAGCACTGGCCTTTGGAGTACACTATTTTAACACAAACCACCTCATGCAGCACTTCTTTAAAGGAAGACAAAGTAAGATAATGGAAATCAAATGGAAAAAAGTACACAACTATTTTAACTAGTGTTGCTACTAATCACTGAATTGTGGTGCCATTGACTTCTAGTCCACAAGGTAATTAGATTTTGAAAGCAATTCTCTTGCTTTGATTTGGTTCAAAATTTGTCTGAAGTGCGTGTACAATGTTTCATGACCACTCAAGTGAGATGCTTCTGGTTCTTTAATCTCAGAAATAGAAGTTATCAGTAACATTGACTAAAGCTCTGAAGCTTTTACTTCCTCCAGAGTTCTCCACCCAACTTGAATTGGCATTCAGATAAGCTGGATCCCTGGTTGGGCAGGCAGAATTGTAAGGCCATCCCAAATATTCTCGATACTTGATACACATGTACCTGTTAGATATTTGAACGGTAACGTAGGTAATGACATGAAGGCCTGTGGCAGATATAATTAAGGGAGACTATCTGGATAAATGTGACCAAAAGCACAGGGGTGCTAAGTCTAAAGATCAGACACAAAAAATAGTGAGGGATTGGAAGCATGAAAAGGATTTAACATACAGAAAATTCTTACACTGGCTTTTAAGATGGAGAGTGGCCTTTAGGAATTGCTGATGGACAATAAGGTAAATGGGACCTCATTTCTACAGCTACAAGAAGTAAGATTTGTGGAAAATCTGCTTAAATTGGAAATGTCTCCAGACAGGGATGTCACCTTGGCTTCAACCTTATTACGATGCTGAGCAGAAAACTCCATTTCTCTGAATATCTTTCAGGACTGTTTTCTTAAAAAAAATGGGGGTGGGTGGGTGGGGCATTTTTAAAAAGTGGGTAAATTTGTTGTAATGTGATGTGCTGCAATAGACTGAAACACTCGATTTCTTAACCAAGTACCCACTTAAGGCAAGATATTTGGATTCTTAGTTCTGTCAATGGCTCTAGTAATGGTAGCTATGCTGAAGTTAACTAAACTTTGCCTCTATCTTTTCTTGCTGAGTCAAAGATTAAATCAGGCAGGGGCAGGAAGATGTGGGTTCCAATTTGGAGCCACAGAGCTTGATATCTGCCCAGTTTAGCCTCTGCAGAAGTTTCACAAAAATACTTCCTTGGTTTGCTGATGCTTAAGTTGTCGATGTCTGGTTGCTTTAAGCAATTGTGGTATCATACTTTAGATGAACCAGGAAGAGAAATGCTTGTGTACATCTCAGCTTGTCACAATAAAATTCCTATTTAAAGGAAATTAGTTTGCCCCTGAGTGAAAGTTGGAATCAATAGCCATTCTGAGAGCTGATGTTTTAGTGAACAAGGTTTTTCATTAAATTACGATGGTGGAGGATAGAGATGTCCTTGGATCTTGTCAATTATGAATAAGCTATTTTTTGAAGAAAACAAGATGGGCCCTTTCTTGGAAGAGATCAGTCAAGCAGTCTCTGGGGGGGACAGTCTTGCAGAATTAGCTGATGATCAAATTTGGCTTTACTGATCAAGGCGCCAATCTACTGCAAGGACAGTCTCCTGTGCTCAGGTTGATACAGGGAGGAGGAAAGCTCTTTGCAGGACAGGCCTTCGGGGGAATTTCAGGAGGCCCCTGGGAACACTGGGTCCCATGTTAGTTGGGTATACTTGAACTGGGGCCAGAGAAGCCAACTTCCTTGCAGAGGTAGCACCCTACTCTACAACTTGCACCTTGCCCCCCAATTCCATTCTGCAGATGGATTTTGATAACAGTTTGTAGAATACCAATATTTCATTAGTCTATAATCTTTCCTACCTGCCTTCTATGCACTGAAGATTGCTGAGAATTATCAGGCAACACTGCTCAAATTTCAGCTTGGGATGTAGAAGGGATACTACGAGAAAGGGAAGAATAACTTATTTTCATCATAATCGGCATAAAGCTGCCCTGATATCACATAGTGCCAGACAAATGTGAAATAAGAAAAACATCAGAAGGAAAAGTAAAGAGCATATTCCATTAAATGAAATGTAAATGTGAGAAAGGTAGTTTTGTAACTTCCTCTAGATATGACTCAGCTGATTGAATTTCTCTGCCCCCACATTTTAGTTGCTGTTAAAGTCCATATAAATTATTTATATGATACAATTTTGATCTAATGAAAATAACAATAAATATAATAATACCTATTGAATTTTGACAAATATTTTCTTGGTCCTTAAACATGTGAGAAAGGGTATAAATGTTCATTTTCCTTCTTAGAATAAGGACA
The DNA here is from genome assembly GCA_949820135.1 of Sylvilagus floridanus. NCBI lineage: Eukaryota > Metazoa > Chordata > Mammalia > Lagomorpha > Leporidae > Sylvilagus > Sylvilagus floridanus. Next base: position 59,519,273 of record OX463235.1, read on the forward strand.
TTGAGGCAAAAACACAAATGTTGCAACTAGCGTGAAAGTCCAAAACCAACAGTGCCAGGTTCAACCTAGACCTTAAGCTACAACACAAAGAAGAGTTATGGCTACGGACAATGGAACAGATAAGGAAAATTCATTTTTGAAGGTAAAAGGTTAGATAAAAATGCAAACTTGGACTCCTGTCCTGGGACATTAGTCTTTTCCCCCTATCTTTGGATTTGGAATAAAAAGCAATGTAAATACATGAATGCAGCAATTTCAAAGCATAGCCATTTATACTTGATACTCTTACTGATAGTGAGTGTGGCCTATGGTATGGCATCTGGATAGATTTTACACTTCAACTAACTCAATGTGACACAGATGACATTACTCAACTTCCATGTCTAGAAAATGTAAGACCACAAATGACTCCATTATTCACTAGTAAGTTGTCTGAGTCTTAGGTCAGCACCTGTGCTGTCTGACTCCCTGACCTTGCCCTGCTGGAAAGGCCACATGTAGGCTCTCACCTGCCACTCCTGTTGAGCCAGGCCTTCCAGCCATGATAATCCAAGGTGTGAAACCTGTGAGTGAGCCATTCCGAATACTGTAAACTAACGGTATATTAGAGACTTCTACCAGTGCCATATGGAACAGAAGCATCACTGAGCCAAGGACTGCCTCAGTCTTGTCCACAGAAGTAGGAGTTATTATAAGAAAGTAGTTCTCAGCTTAAGCAACTGCATTTTTCTAAGTAGCAGCAATATATGGAACAATGTGTGTGCGTGTTTTGGGGCAGACATGTATAGGAAATCCCAACAGTCTTCCCCTAGAAACAGAAGTTGGCTGAAAGAGTGTGAAGAACAGATAATAACTTTGATTTTAGAATGAAGTTAAGAGCCTGCTTTCAGTTCTTCTCCTTAGCCTACTTGGTATTTTAGAGAAAAGTTGCCCGAGTCGTATTCAGATTACCTTTTTGAGAAGGGAATGGGGCCAATCAAAAATGCACCTTATTTACTTCTATATAAAAGTGTTTGCTGTTAATGTGCTTTTTGTCAGTAGTGATTTAAAAGATTATCAAAGCCTACCTAAAACTGAGGTAGCTAGAAATAATTTTAGATCTTTATAAAAACGGTAAGTGCTCCATTTTCTATCATAGTATTCTACTTGTTTAGAGGCTTTAATTTTCACTTCTAAAATTGGACAATACATCATTATTCTAGAACATAGAATAAGTGGTCTGATAGGCTAATAGTACCTCCAGTTAAAAGGGAGCAGGGACTTAGAAATTTTAGGCAGGGCCAAATATTACTGGGCATTGTCAATAAGAGTAATAAATCTCTTCAGCAAAATATCAAAGTCTTTAAATAAACTTGTCATCAGAAGCCAATAAGCCATGTTGTATTCCTTCCTTTTTGTAAATGTGATAATTACTTTAGAATAAAAATGTAGGTTTTGAAGATGGCCAATCAGTTCCAATTAGTCTAAAGTTCAGTGAAACAGCCCTAAATGTCCCTAACCTGAAGCAAACACACCAAACAGTGGTAGCTTTTCTTGGATGGTGATACAAATTAATGTTCTGCATTGATCCAAGAAGCCAAGTGTTTAAAAACTTTGTTACATCTCTAAAGAGGGTTGGCCAAGAGGAAACTTAAGCCTAAGCAGGGAGACAACTGTTTGAATCTCTTTCTCACTGGTATATTTCTAAGTTCCTAACATTCAGAGAACTCATTTGTTGTTAGATGTTCCTGTCTTGGTGTATTGCACTGCTCAGCGTAGTGAGATTGAGAGGTGTGTAGGCTCCAGAGTCTGCATTTAAATCTACTCTGATCTCTCTAGTTTCTCAATTAGCTACTTTTCGCCTCTGAAAAACTTGATTTCACTCCTTTAAAAAATAAAAAAGGGGGAGATAAAGGTAACAGGGAGCATAAACAACCTTTTCTATGATTCAGTTAACATGAGGGGCACAGCAAGGAAGAGTGAAGCTGAAATCATCTCCAACAGTGGAGACTGGTGAACAAGGAATATATTAAGTAGGAGTGGGATTTAGAGCCTGGAGACATTTGAGTTTGGAAATGCAGTTGGATCAAGGCTACCCAGGCAATTGATCCCATAGGGCTATCATTTTATAGGGGTGGCAGTAAAATGGTTACCAAAACATTAAAGCTAGATGATCAGATCTTGTTTTCTCATAACCTGAAAGAAATCTTCATCTTTACCCTAACACTTGCTTAGTCTTTCATCTTGTCAAATTTCATGTTTGGAATAGGACTCCAGCTTTTGTAACCTTCCTTATGGGTTGCGACTGTTATGGACCCTTCCTAAAAATGTAACATCAACCAGAGTATCTGAAACATACATGGAATGGATTGGAGAAAACTGCCAATCTGTGCCCATTTTGTGGGTTCCCCACTCTAAGCCTTGTATTGAACATAATACATGGCCCAATCCTATCTCCCTGTCCTCTATTAAACTTCTTCAAAACTAACTGTAGCTCAAAATTGTAGGAGGCACCTCAGTCAGCTGTTTGACTTGTCAACAGGTATATATCGAGAGGGTATCTAAAGTTGGGAATAAATTCAAATGCTGGATTGAGAGGTCCTGCCAAGTCAAGATTGGGGCTATCAGCACCAGACCACATGCAGACTTCTAAAGGATTCCTATGTGGGAGGAAGCCAATAAGAGGGAGTGGAGTGAAGCAAGCTAATGAGTGAGATCCAGAGGAGCCATGAAGAGATGAAGCTGAGAGAAGTTCGCCTGGTGATCTTATGGGGGCACCCATTCAGCTTGCTTTCTGTTCCTATAGAAACCACACGATTGCTTTCCCATCCACCTCTTGGTTTGAGCGTGTTGTTTTCTTGTCACAAAATGAGCCCTCGTTAGGAAAAGAAGCTCTGTGTTCCTGCTGAGCACAGCTTCGGAGGAGAAAACTCCTCATTTATTTTTTCTTGAGGAGTCAATGCATAGTAATTGATGCTGAGAGAATGATTTAGGAAAACTAGAAGCAATAAAATCATGCTGGGTAGTCACAGAGAATCTACCTTGTTGCTATTTCATCTAAGGGGTGGCCTAAGCACCCCTCCCTAGGAAACCATTTCTGAGCTACAGGTGAGGCCTCATAACTTAGCAAAACTAAGTGCAGTGCTCTGTGGAGGCAGAGACTGGGACTTGAAACCCAGCATGCCTACGTGCTGCTTACGTGGTGTGAAGTTAGTTATCTCATTTACCCTGGGCTTCGCTGCCCAGATTTCTATGGTGGGAAAGATCTTGTAGGAGTTTTGCAGTTAAATATTATGTAAAGATTCTAGCCCATATAGTAACTGACCTGCTGTCAGTTACAGGGTGATTTTTGTGGAAATCAGGAAATCTGTTTCCTTCTTTTGTGTGGCTAAGTTGGCACATAGACTATGAATTGGATTCCAATCCATATTTTCCTCTCTTCTGGCTGTATGTTTTTGAGATACACTTGGCATGATAGTATGTAGAAACCCTGTATAATTGGCATTTACTAACCAAACCTTTTTAGGATATTGCTGCAGATTAGATATATCCAAGTTCATTGCCTTCAGGAAAACAACAAAGATATACACAGTACACCTGTACTTCCATTTTTGTTCCCCACTGTAGAAATTGTTTTCATTACAGAGAAACAATAAGGGTGAAATCAAGAGAGTCATCAAAGTTTTCAGCTAGATGGGAAAATCAATGTAATTCAAAGTATTGTCAATATCCCCAATTATACTCATTGGGCATAATTGAAAGTGGTTTGCACTCACCTATTATATTGTTAACCTGATGCTTGGCCACTTGTCACCTGAAAAACTGAATCAGAAGCAGATTAAAATTAAAGTAAAACACATCATTGTCTTCTAGCAGCTTGGTGACCAGCCGAGAAATTGTGAATCTATCAATAATGAAGAGTACGTAGTTCACAATAACACTGGAGGGGGAAGAAAAAAACGACTTAATGTCACGTACCTGGCAACTTCAGGTTGTTGCTACTTTGGAGATCCAACATGCTACACTTTTCACTCCCTGCCATTTTCTTATTTCTCACTGAAGACAAGAAGATCAATTAATCTTCTGGCCCTTTGAAGGATCTTTCCATTGGTCCCAAAGACCTTAAATCTGTCAAAGTAGAACTTAGTCCATCTGATTTGATTATACAAGTGATAGAAGTCTGAGACCTTGAGTGGTAGCAGTTGTGAAATTTATACAGGGTGGCAGCCGGCGCTGTGGTACAGCGGGTTAATGTCCTGGCCTGAAGCACCAGCATTTCATATGGGTGCTGGTTTGAGACCCGGCTGCTCCTCTTCCAATCCAGCTCTCTGCTATGGCCTGGGAAAGCAGTAGAAGATGGCCAAAGTCCTTGGACCCCTGCACCTGCATTGGAGACCTGGAGGAAGCTCCTGGCTTCAGATTAGTGCAGCTTTGGCTGTCGTGGCCAGTTGGGGAGTGAAATATCAGATGGAAGACATCTTTCTCACTCTTCCTCTCCATTCTGTGTAACTGACATTCAAATGGATAAATAAATCTTTAAAAAATTAAAAAAAATTACACAGGGCATCCCAGGTAACATTTATAGTTATGAGCACATTGCATTTGGAAAATTGAATGGATAGGGTTTCCCCAGCTCTTTGAAAGTCTGCACTATAAAACATGGATGTGATGCACAAACCTGGACTGCTGAGGGTATTGAGCAGCCACACTGAGTTCTCTGGCAGCTTTTTTTCAGCTAGTGGGTAGGACAGTAAAAAGAACTAGCATCCATGGGCTCCTCTCATTTTCAGAAAAAAGGGTCAGTAATATATAAAGAGGACCCCAAGTAAATGCTGAGAACTTAAGAATGTCATCTGGGCAAAAAAGGCAGGGGAAACATTTTGTTATTCCAGATTTGACAGCTGCCAGATCAGAGTGGTGAGGTAGAGATCTTCGGGAAAACTTCAATCTTTGTTTTAGGTGACAAATATTAGGAGAAAACCAAGAAGATCAATGCTTTGAAAAATGGAGTTTTTTCAGTTGTTTCTACTTGTTTCCCTCTCAAGGTCTAGACAATAGAAAAGGAATTTTCCAAGAGATAAGTCTAAATGTGCTTAGCACACAGTTGGTGCTCAAAAACAGTCCTCCTTGCTTCCTCATAAGACAGCCTCGTAGTCTTCTAGCACTGCACTAGAGAAGTGCTAACTCTTTCCAGTGAGGCCTTGTACCTACAGATCCTGTGAGTCCAAGTCTAGGACAAAGTCCTCTCTCAGCGACAGTTAGTGCTCAGGAATCCCCCCGCCCTTTGCCACTCCCAGAAACCAACCAATACCCTTCTCATGGTGAGGAACACGTTACCACCTGGGAGTCAGGAGGAACAGCAGCTAATTTTCTACCAGGGCCACCTTTAGGCAGTGGGTGCTACCTGCAGCTGATAGTCACGTGGAAGACTGTCCTATCCACATGTGCAGATTTCAGTGGTTCGGTGCTAGGTGCAGTACTTGGAATTAAAAACTGAAGCAAAAACATATCCGAGTTGAGATGCTGTGAGGAAACCCTAGTATTTTATCTGCAACCTAGGAAGCCCTCTTTGAAAAGCTGCTAATGCTTTCACCTAAAATGAAACCACTACAGAATCATTCCTGTAAGTTAAATACCAACCTGCACTGAGCCTACACACACAGTCATATTAATGTCCTCTTATCTGATAGATATATCTCATTAAGTTGGCAACATCTGAATCTATACCTCAGGTCAGCTTCCTAGGGACTAATTTGGGGATTGTTTTAGTAGCTAGGGATGAGAAGAAACAGGAGTTTCTGTAAATCTGAATCCAATTGATATTATTTCCATTAAAAAAAAACTTTCCATGGATATTCTCTCATTATTGCAAATATATCATTAAACAGCAAAACTTCAGAGGTCATTGAAATCCTATTGAGATACGGAGTAGAAAGTTCTGAACTAGAAAAAGAAAACTCTAGTTTTTGAAGGAAGCAGGAAAAGCACAGTGCTTCGAAAGTGGCAATCACTGGAACAAGGAAGAAAAAATAAGATAAAGAACGGGAAGACGGAGAGGAATTTATTGCCCGGGTAATTTCTTGGCCTTTAGCTGAGCATCAGGAGGCTTTGAGTGGACACAGCATACCAGAGGTGATACTACATTATCATGGTCTGTTGTCAGTGGCCAGCACAAAACCCTTCCAATCTGACTGGGAGAGTCAAATGATTAGAGGTGAATTTGAAGGTTCATAGTTGCTTCAGTGTCCACTGACCTGGGCGTGGTGCTACAACAGGACTTCACAAGTCAAAGGCAAATCGCTTAACTCTGCCCATTTGTTTCCTTCCCTCTAAATGAGAATAACACTAGTAATTATTTCGCACTGCTTTGAGAGGAGTGAACAAAGCAGTATATGAAGCAGCTTCAAAAAGTCTGGGAAATGAAAGTAAAAGAAATTTACTTTAGTGCAATTTTATTTTGCCATCTAGTCACCATGCTTTTAACATATACACTTTGCATTAACTTCTTAAAGACCCCACATACGCAGAGCACTTACAAAAATGCTTGGGTAATATGATCGTCGACATCATCTTCATCACATCACTTAAAAGAAATTAGAAAAAGACTAAAGTTTCTGACACAGCCCCAGCCTACATCTCCCTAGATAGCTGTGCACAGGGAGGGGCCACTTAGAAGATGGGTACCTCGAGAAGTCCAATGCTGCCGAAGGACATTGAAATGCGATGGAATTAGCAGCCATCAATTGTGTCTCAAAAGAGAAGTTGTCTTAATAGATCCTCTGAGAGTGAAATAAAATAGGGCTCATTCAAATCACTACCAACAGCAGATGATTGATCTAGGGTCTCTGATCGCAAACTGCTTCTCCAAGTTGTGGGGTTCAGGGAGACTTGCGTTCAAGGATCCTCCCTCAGCTGAGGAGGCAAAGGCTGTATGAGTAAGCACCCCACCATGGAGGGCAGGCAGCTGCAGGCTTCCATGAGCATTAATTTTGCTTAATGTTACAAATTTTAAATGCTGGAAATACACCATGACAAATAGAAAAGCACAAAGTGATCATTAGGATTATAATGTGTGTGAATGTGCAATCAGAATAGGCACGCTGCAAATAAAGCACTATATAAATGCTAACTACTCCATTCGCTACTACAATAACATGTCATATGGCTGAAGTTCTTAAGTACTTTATGTTCTCTGCTAGTATGCAGTCATTAATCCCATTGATACAATTAATGAGGAAATCCTGGGTCCAAATTAGGGAGCTGAGGAAAAAAACCTGGAATTAAAGACAAATGATGGGTCATTTTTCTCTAAAGCTGTAATGATGCTTTGCTAAATAACACACTTTGCTCTAAACCCAATTTTAAACACCCCACAGTACACCCTGAAAAGAACTGATTATTACCACCGTATCAATGATTTTGAGTTGGACGACCCACACTTTGCCACTACCCAGAATGAACCAGCATCCTTTAAAAGCCTCCTCTAAAGCATTCATATTCCAATCAGTCCAGACTGGCTGAGTAAGCTTATTTCCAACTGCCAAGGAAATGGGTTAGAGAGGGTGAATCTGTCTGCCCTGCAGGGTTATGCACTTTAAAATTTAGACGACTTTCATCAGGCAAAACAGTGATTTTTTTTTTTTTGACAGTGGACAGTGAGAGAGACAGGGAGAAAGGTCTTCCTTTACCGTTGGTTCACCCTCCAATGGCCACTGTGGCCCATGTGCTGCGGCCGGCGCACCGCACTGATCTGAAGCCAGGAACCAGGTGCTTCTCTTGGTCTCCCATGAGGGTGCAGGGCCCAAGCACTTGGGCCATCCTCCACTGTACTCCCAGGCCACAGCAGAGCACTGGACTAGAAGAGGAACAACCGGGACAGAATCCGGCACCACGACCAGGACTAGAACCCGGTGTGCCAGCTCCGCAGGCAAAGGATTAGCCTAGTGAGCCGTGGTGCCGGCCAACAGTGTATCTCAACGATGTTATGAGTTAGATCTGGGTTGAACCCTAGCTCCATAAAAGCTTAAATAATCTTTTTGCAAGTTTAGCAATATTTTTGAGTCTAGGTGTCTTCATCTTTAAAATGGGTACAATAGTATCATCTTTTAGGATTATTGGGAGGAGTATTCTGAATTTACTCATTTATCAGTGCAGATGTGAAGAGGAAAGAAAAATCTAGGTGTATCTTTTCATTGAAAGATCAGACAGGACAGACTAGAGGAAACCTTGCCATAGTCTGAGGTCTACTTCTTGAGGGTAATTCAAAATGCCTCAAGAATGAGCTAGAAAGCTCCTTGTAGGAGCTTGTGTCCAAGGTCATCTGGGAAACAGCAACTACGCTGTTGATATTTTGCAGCTTCTGCTGCTGATGTGTGTTTCTGGAGATTTGCAACACTGGCCCAACCCTGCCACAGGAAACATGCTGTGTTGGAAGGACTTCAGAGAAAACTTTTCCCTTTATGCACAATTACAAGGCATCATTACAAGAGGAAGTTTCAAGAGACTAATGCATTGTAAGTGATTTTATTAACCACGGTGACCACAAGGATCCTCAGACCCATTAGGGAAAGTACTTCACCCCAACCACGGTCTGCTGGGATCCCTTTTCAGTGGCAGCTCCTTTGTCCATTTTGGTGAAATGGCACAGACAAGTTAGTCGCCAGAGAGGTCTTTGGACCTTATACTGCAGTTCAGTAAAACAACACTAAGAGAACAAAGATCCTCTTTTAATGATGATCTTGCTATCGATAACTAAGATCTCCTTTTAATGAATATCTTGTTGTCCAACTGTTGGAGTGGATATAACCTTTGGTGAATTCCTACAGCAGGAGATACTCCAAGTCATGTCCCTTCTACAACTCACATCTGATGACTGTACCAGGGAATCTCAGCCCAACTGGAAACTCTGAATGGCCGTTAAGACCACAGAGCCCTCTGTAGGATCAGCTAAGGCTGCTGTTGGGCCTGCATGCACCTCGGTTAGTAGCCACTCCTGCTTCTTTGTTCCCTTGCCCACTGGTGATGAGTACAAAGGCACATAATACACTGTTCCCTAAATACACTGTTCCCTAAACACTGCAGTAGAGCCTGTCTTCTGGAGAATTCGACTTGTTACAGCAACTATTTATGAGGGTTCTTCAAAAGACATGTGGAAAATGAAATGAAAAAATAAGCATTTTGGTGCAAAGTATTTTGAAATCCATGTATATGAGGTGTTTTCAAGAACTGCTTGAAAGCACACATAATGTAAAAAAACGCATACATTTCAAATTTTTCTAAATCAAGATCAACTTTCATTCCATTTTCCACCAATGTTTTGAAGGGCCCATGTACTTGCAGAAATTCATTCAGGAAACTAAAGAGAAACTAAAGGAAACTTTGAGCATTCAAATAAATGCCTTTTACCACAAGAGGTTGAGTTTCTATTCTCAGTTGCTCCAGTTTCCTATAATCCTTCATGCTGAATCCCGTTTTGACAAGACCCCAGTTCACTATCAGCATCATACGGATTAACAAGATCTCCCTTTAGCTAAGGGAGGGCAGGTAGATTTGTGCTGACACTGAAGGACTACCAGAGATGCTTTCCTTACCCATTGGTCTCCTCTATCAGTCTCCCTAGGATTTAGTGTCCACCTTTGGTCACTAAATGGAGAAGTGATACTACACAGCAACAATAACACTTGCTCAGAGTTCGGAGACCAAGTCCATACTCAAGCCTTCAACCATCTGAATGCCCCTTAAAATTTTAGAGGCTACTTCTCTTTCTGAGATGGTTGGTTTGAAGAAAAGGGGCGGCTGTTAGATTTCCTTAATTATAAAATGTTTGCAATATAATAATAGTTTTTAAAAGTTTTCTCAAAGTATAATGGCAATATGCCTTATTTTTCCTAGGAAAGTTCCAGTTTACTTCTGTTGAAGCACAATCACTAAAACTCACTCCTTTCACTTTCAGAGGGAGTCATTATTTTTTCCTTTAGTGCCTAATTTGGGCAAAAATCCTAAGAACAAAAAAAATGGGTGCATATAGTTGTTTTTGTCATAGTCATAAACTTGTGCAATTGGCCACATTATTTGCCTTCTTAGAAGGCTGTTTGCATTTATTAAAAATGGAACTATAACCTATCATTTATGTTAAATATTACAAATACTCAATGAGCCTCCTTCAGAAAGAATGCAATATAGTATCTTAAGAGCATTTCAATTTTTTACCATAGTGCTCAAATATGTATGGCTGTGCATAAACATTATACTACAATGTCAGATCTGCTGGACTAAAAACCCTGTATTATCTATTCTGACTTGGACCCACCAAATGCTTTGCATTTTTTGAATATTGTCTATTTGTAAGCAGTAAATGCTCATCAACTGATCCACCAAGTTCTAACTATGCCCCCAGCTTCCCATTGACAATGGCTATGGTAACAAATGTCGTCGGTGGTAACTTCCTATGGATGCTTTTCTGTGACAGTTCTGTTTTCTACCTCCTGTAACAGCCTTACAGACCTTTTTTACCCCTATACAGACCGACTGCTCTGTTTTACTTTCTTCCTTCCAAAATGCGACTCAAACAGCTATCTTCTAATAACACCTATGGTAATGGATACCGTATTGCAATTGTCCTTGAAAAACTGTGGTTCAAATCCCTCTGATATTTGTCTCCTTATATTGTGCCTCATGACTCCTTTCTTGTTTAAAATGATCTGTCCTGCCAACTAAACACCCTTTCACTCATTCTAGAGGTTAGACAGCACTCCCAACATGTTCTGTCAATTTCCAATCTCAGATGGTGTATGAGTGACAGTTCTATCAACTGCCTCCTCACGTATCCCTATTGATGACACTTTTGTAAATCAAGTCCAAGAAGACAGTCCAATGGGAATGAGTTACATTTGTTAGTAAAATATCCCAACTAAATTATAATATTTAACATAGTTGACTCCTAGGCTATAGAAGGAGTGATGGACAGATTATAATTATAGAACCTAATTCAGTGTCCTCTGAATTTGGTCAGAGGACATCAGCAATTATGATGCAGACTAAAATTTAAGAACCACTGACTCATAATTACATCTTCCATAATGAGAATTATAGGAATTAGATAGGAAACATCCAATCCTCTTTATACTCAAACATCTACAAAGGATGATGCTTGAGGAAAATTTAACACTCTACTGGATTAAGTATGCAGTAGACAAACCCAGCCCAATAACCCTTCTAGCTTTCTAAGATTTATAGACTTTTTTTCTTTTTCAAAGAAGAGTAGGAGGGAGGGAGAATGGGAAGGTAGGAGGAGTGGATGGAAAATGAGAGGGCAAGCGGGAGTGTGAGCACCTGAGACCGAGTTCCTGTGTGAGAAAGAAAGCAAGTGAGAGCAAGTATTTGCATTCACTGTTTGACCTGGTCTTGCCTCCACTTTTGCAGGCATCTGGGGAGTCAAAGCCAAGAGCTAGAAACTCCATATGGATCTCCCATGTAGGAGGCAGGGGTCCACCCACCATATCCACTATCTTCCCAGATGCATTATGAGGAAGCTGTATCAGAGGTGAAGAAGTCAGGACTCAAACCGACCCTCCAATAGGGGATGTCATCATCATAGGGGGTGATAACCGGCTGGGCTGTAACCCCCAATCCTCCAAGATTTCTATTCTATTAAATTCCTGAATTTAGGTTCATGGAATTTATTAACATCCAATGTGTATTTTTTTCAAGTAAAACTCAGTATTTTTGAGCTCAGAAACTGAAGTAAAACTGGTTTTGGTAAAAGCAGAATGTACCCACTTCTCAGATGGTGCTCTTAGTCTTCCAGGCTTCCTTGGCTGAGCTCTGGGTTCATGCCTAGAAATGTTCTCAGGCTGATGGTCCCCAGCAGCCTAGATCTTTTCCCCCTTCATGACCAGCATGAATAATTTCTATTCTGTTAACTCTCCCAAATTAGATCAACTGGGTCAAGTTTTCGTTAATTAGTCCCTGTGGAGAGAAAGTAGAGTGTGTCTCTTGGCCCCACCCAAATCACAAGGACTTAGAATAGGGGATAGGTGTTCCAGAAATCAAAATCTACTTGCTAAAGCCAGTAGTGGGAAGTGGTACTGCTCAGGCATCATTATAGCTCTCCATCCTAGGTCAAGGTATGTTTTATTGGGAAGAGAGTCCATAATTTTCATTGTGCTCTACCCAAAAGATGTACTTGAGGCTCCTCTCAACTTGATTCAACTTTAGGCAAGTTTCTTTATTATTGACCCTGACCTCCTTTTTTGTAGTGTGTTGATTTTAGAAAACTTATTTTTCTAATCTTTCCCGGTCTTTTGTCATTTTGACGACCTAGCAATATCTTTCAGAAGGACTCTGAAATTAGTTTTCTTTTTTGAAATTTAAACAAAGAAACAGAAGCAAGCCCTGTCTGCCCTTCTCCGTGGAAGGGTAGGAACTTAACTTCCAAGTGTTGCCAGTGGCCGACTAATGGTTTCTAAGCACCCTCACCAACCTCGCCACGAATGTCCTCCAGTACCTTTCCACAATTCACCCAGTGCTTCAAACAACCCTTGCCTGTTATTGCAGCGAGTTACATTTGTCAGTCCTATTTGATATCATCACTCCTTTATTGAAATAGTCTTTGAGCATTTAACTTTGTCTAACATGTTTCTCTTTGCCATGTAACTTCAAAATGATTAAAAACTGATACAAGCTATGGTTGTCTCCATGCACTTGAAGATTTAAGATGCCGAGTCCTAAAATATTAATCTAAGTCTTTTGTTATAGCTACAACCCAACAATTGCCCAGAGTTTTTATTTCATTGTCAATAAAATTGAAATAAAGCATGATACGATGATTTCCATTTTCCAGATACTGCTTATACTTGCAAATACTTGTTTAAACTTCCATTAAATTGTAAACTCAGTGAATGCAGAGACCATTCCTACCTTATTCATTCCTTAATCTCCAGTGCCCAGCAAATTCTTGATACTCAAAGATGATCCATTTTTTAAAGTTATAAATCATATGAATAGAAGTGAAAATAAAGCTTTATTGCCTTTGACTCTGGCCTCAAATTAAGAGAATGTTGGACATTTTTAGTCTTTTTGTTGATGACAATTATAGATTGGGTTAATTGTTAAATTTTCCTGATGCTCGACAATCTCTGTTATAAATATCAGAATAAATGATTCCTGAAGTCCCCTACAGAACTAGCCTCATATACCTGAGGATGATTGCCCTGTTATAACCATTTCATAGATCAAAATCCAGGTATACAATGAATTTTTAAGTTGGAGGATATAAGTTACAACTCCAAACACTGAAGGCCATTAGTTTGCCTTCTCATTGTCTTGTCTTGTCATTCTTTATGCATTCATATAGTTACTAAATACTTACTATGTATGCACTTATTCTAAAGATCAAAAATATTTCACATACTTAACAGGAATTAAGCATCTACATCTTGGCTGATTTCTCCCTTTGAGATTCAAATTCTAGCTGTGTTCTTGTTTCATTAAGCAGTTAAAATTATTTTTCTAACCTTGATGCATTATGTAAATGACAGGGACTAATTTACCTTGAAGCATAGTCTCCTGGGGATAGAACTTTGATCTCAATGATCTAGCCAAACAGGCACTGGAGAGGAACTTCCCTCACATCTTTAGACATGCAGGAAGGGTTAATGTACTTAGGTTTACTTTCCTGACAGATGCCCTTGTCTACATAAGATTGATATCCATGAAGTAAAAGAATAAAAACAATATCCCTCTGACTACATTTTCATTCTTTTCTCTCTTCTCTTTCTCTATTATTTTAGATCTGTAGGTATCACAGTTTATTCATTACTTCACAGCAATTAACACAACAATGATCAAATAAAGACCCCAGGCATAAACCTGACAGGAGCTGAGGAAACAGATGACTGTTGAAACTCATTTGTAATATAATAGTATTCCAGAAAGCTGTAAGTTTTTGACCTTAAGCAAAGGAAACCTGATGACTGTAATACTTTTCTTTATAAACCTTTTTCTTCTTCAAAATTGCTTACTGTTTTAAAGCCATGCCTCGCCTATGATTGCTTCCAAAAGCATATGTCTCCTTTAAAGCCAGAGTTTGCTTCAATAACGTTGGGTTAATTGAGCACTCACACTTGGTGGCAAGCCGAAGGATAAAATGTAGCCCCAGTATGTCTATCTGTAGAAAAAATCATTGTAGAAAGCATTTAACCCTAAAGGTGAGAAAGTACCTTTTAGGTTATTTTTAGATAATTAGAACCAAATAATTTCTTACACAGCCTCTGAAGACATTTTTGATCACACAGATCTGAATCAAACACAAGCACCAAGAGACATTAGGTGGTGAGATTTGTGGCAGATAACTTAGCTTCTCCAGGCCTGAGCTACTCCTTTTCTCAGTATTTTCCATGATAGTACTCAACTCCTAATACGGTAGTGAAGTTTTAAACAATGAGACTTAGAGATCCCAGCACATACCTTGTACTTGGTAAACGATGATAGTTAATATGTATGCTATTTTGCCGAACAGTTTTTGATGAGTGAATCAGCGAATATCTTTGGTTGAAGGCAATAGCCAAACCAGTGCTGGAGATGATCCTGTATTCTGAGAGATGATGCAAACTGGCAACTCCGCAGTACACTTTTCTCTTCTTTGTTATTCTAGCTTAGAACCAGACGTCCTGTCGTCCAGGGATCTCTTCTGTCTACCTCTGCCTGTGAAAGCCTGCATTTGTTGTCCAGCTTCCTTTCTACCTTACCTGTTACTCAGTGGATTTTTTCCATCTCACTTCCAAGCTATTAGTCCATTCAAAAATAGTCTTTGCCCAACAGCTTTCTAGTTTTCAGAAATTCTAACAGGAGACTAAAACCTCTAAGTTTACAGAAGCTGTGAGTATGGCCCCTTAGAAATAAATTTTTGGAGTTAGAAAATCAGAAATAGAACTCTATGACCTAATAAATAGAAACCTGATAATTTTTCTAAGACATTTTTTCTAGAAATGCTATTCTCATTTTCAGCAATCCAAGCTGGACTCAAGCTCCAGAGTAGGAGAAAGTAAAAAATGCACAGCTAGAAATGACTTGTGAAGGATGCAAATTGAGTCCCATAATCACCTCTCTTAAGAATAAATCCCAGGGCATACAGTGAATAATTATATGCTTTAAAATGCTATGTTGGAGACAACTTACTCTATACTTAAAGCACCTCATCACTAGATTCACAAACAACCAATTTCTCTGCTTCTGTCTCTTGATTCTGACCTCAATTCCTTCTTTGTTTATCCATACAGACAGCTTCAATACACACAGAAACTTATACTGTTATGTAAAGGAATGAACCTAGTTCATTGCTGTATATCTATTTTCAATTTTATTATAAAATCCATATAACATGGAATTTAATATCTTAACTCTAAGTGGACAATTCAGTAATATAGGTCATATAACTGAGCAGCTATCACCAACTGCTGTCACCAGACACTTCATCTTGCACATTGAACCTTTATACACATCAGACAATTTCCCTTTCCATCTTTGTCCAGCCCCTGGCAACCACCCTCAACATTTTACTATTCCTATGTTTTAACCACTATGTGGATGTTTTGAGACAGATTTAGCTTTTCCATTCACATGTCAATAGACACATAAATTGCTTCATGTTTAAAATTATGTGAATAATACTGCTATGAACAATGGATTCACACATCTTGAGATCCTACTTTTAGTTCTGTTGGGTATTTATGCAGAAGTGACATTGCAAATTTTTAACCTCTTGAACAATTACTATATGGTTTCCAAACTGTTTGCACTATTTGCCTCTACACCAATAGTATGTAAGTACAAACTGTCCAGAGTCACTAATAATTTTTGACAATATATTCCATTTATATGAGGTAGTATGTCACTATATTCTTGATTTATATCTGTTAGTGATTAGTGAGGTTTGATATGGGAAAAGGCAGGGAGATAATTCATGAGCTAGAAACCACACCTCCCCACTCCATGTTACCATATTACTCACCTGTCAATCAGATGACCCCTCCCCAGGGTGCACCTCCCCTTATCTGGGACCTGAGGGCACTACTATGTAACCACTCCCCTTTCCTGAGCTCATAAGAAGCCTGGTAAAGTGGAGGGTTCTTTCACCTCCTCTCCCTTTCTCCCTCCTTGTGGTCCTTAGGGAGCAGGGAATCTAAGTCCCTCTTTACCTCTCCTGACCCATTCTCCCTAAATAAAGCCCTCATGTGCCAGTGTATTCTTCTCACTCTGTAAATAAGCCTTATCACCCTGCAGGTCATTTTTGTGCCTGTGGTTACAATTCTTGAAGTAAAAGGCAAGAATCTGGAATAGGAATTGAGGCCCAGTCTAGTCCTCAACAATGTTGAACAGTAGTTCATGTACTTAATGGCCAGGCCACTTGTATATCTTCCCTAGAGAGGAAATGACCTCTGATTTTCTTGAACTGAATTGCCTTTATGTTCACTTTTGTAGTTGAGTTTAAGGAGCTCTGTATTGTGGATATCGATCATTAGATATGACTTGTAAATATTTTCACATTTCATAAGCAGCTTTTTCATCCAATTAAGAGTGCCCTGGCCTACGGCCATACCACTCTGAACATGCCTGATCTCCCCTGATCTCAGAAGAGTGTCCTTCGAACCACAGAAGCTTTTGGAAAGTCAAATTTTCCTAAATTTTTCTTTTGTTGTTTGAAAAGGCCTTATTCCATAATTCAGAGTGCATAGTGATTTGATTCTCTCATGCATCCATTGTTTTTGCATGCCCTACTCTTCAATATCTGAATGACAAAAGGGTAAAAAGACAAAATCGAGAGGGAGGCATTAAAAAGGGTATCAACCTGAGTGTCCTTGCAGGCAGATGGGGAGAGGCTTGCAATAAGGGTACAACAGTGGCTTCCTGTCTCTGAGTCTGAACTTCATATGCAAGAGCAGTTATGACTAGGCATAGGTTATTGATAATCGGAAGATCTGGTCCTTACTGCCAGCTTTTTCTTAAACTGCATGCATGTTGCTCCAGGAACACATGGCTACCTGCCTAGGGATGAGGATTGGAGAATGGGTAGCCATCTCCTTATATAAGAGCTGAAACCCACAGACCCTAACTAAAATTTACTGTGCAGACGTTCCTTTGGAAGTTAAACGCATTTAGTAAACTCCAGGATTTCAAAATCTTTAGCCCGATTATGTGTGTGTGATTATTATCTAGGTGGGCAGTTAGATTTCTGGTGCTTGCTGCTCTATCAGCTAAGAGGGCTCTTTATCCAATCACGTTTATATCACATGCATTGCTTCTTGCATTTCTCTGTCCTATGTATATTAAACCCATCTCTCTCTCCTTCCCTACTGCTCCCTAGCCCCCTGTTTCCTATGCATTAGTCTATTATAATCTCCAGTATGACTGCAGGTAAAGCATACCTTTCAGTAACTGGTGGGGATACAGGTGGAATTCCTAGCTTCATTATTCTGAAGAACTTTAGATGTCATCCGTCACTCAAAGGGCTTAGCTACTGGAAAATCTGTTTTTCTAGGAAGGTCATTGTAATGCTATCAAATGAAAATAAATTAATATGGATATCCAGGTGCTAAATTAAAATGTCAACCCTGAACTTTGGAAGTCAGACCCTTCAAAGGCAACCATGATACAATTTCTCTTAACTCTCAGAGTTACTTGTTTTAAATGAAACACAGCTTCAAAGGGAAGGGAGCATGAGGTGTTGCCATCTGAAGCAACAGAATGTGAAAGGGCTACAGGTTCAACTTTCCACCCTCTCCTGCAGCCCAGGATCACATAATTACAGCAGCTTAAAATACTGATGAGAAAGTGGTTTGGGTTATTTATTCATAAGCTTTTTAGGAAATTAAATTTGCATGATAGATTTATTTTTAATGCATTAGTGGCTAAATATCTTCCAGCAAGTTTCATTAAAAAGCTAAGCAAACATACAAGGTATCAAGCATGATCATTCTGCCCCCACCCGAAGACATTATTTATATTATTTCTCTAGTACACAAAGAAGGTTCAAGGGGATGACACAGAAGGAGGGCTTTCTTTTCCTATAGTTTCCTGTAGAAAAAGTTCCTGGACTTTTTCATAATACCTTGTTTTATGAATCTGAACGTCAAGAAGATCTTTTCTAAATCTTGAATGTGTGGGGTTCTAGGAGATAACTCTTCATTGTAAGTCCCTCCAACACCCACAATATTTATATAAAGTACACATGTACAAGAATACAATTTCCTTATGATTAGAGAGGTTAGTTTCCTACTACAGAAATGCATTCTTTATAAATGCTACATGAATAAAGTTGCCTTCTATTTAATTTGTCCAGGGTGTAGTGATGATATCTATCACCTCCAAGTTTTTAGTGCTTATCTACTACCTGGACATCCTAAACTAATGCCTTTGTTGGTCTAACTATACTTTTCCAAATACACTTCTCATCACTTTTCAGCAGGAATTCTGCTTTTCATTTACACCACTCTCTTCTAACTGGTTTTGTTTTGTTTTTAACCATCCTGTTTTCTAGAATGACTTCCTCACATCTCATCTCAGCCTATTAGAATGCTTTCAAATACTTCATTCTTTGTAAATCCTTTACAGTCTGAACACCCCGCACCATATTTTGAGATCTTTCATTTTGTACTGTTATATATTGACATTTTTATTCTGATTTTTACTATAAATTTTGACCTATTTTATCATTAAATATAATTATTAAACTACCATAACTTCACTTCTTGAGTGCTCATGGTATATATATTAAATAATAGCTTAAAATCAACATGGCATGTTCAAGAACAAAGTGTTCCAAAAGAAAGTGTGTGGTTTGCTCAAAGTTTTCCTTGATTCCAGAGGTAACTGTGCATCAGGAAAACATTGGCCAGGATTTCAGAAAGGCCCTGTGGGAATCCAAATGAATCACAGTATTTTGCCAAATAGTAACTAAAAGTATGAGGAGGTGCCTGTTGTTTACATATTATGTATGTACTTAATTTAGAAGAAATTGCTTTTGGCGCAATTGATTGCTTATTTAAAATCAAATTTGGATTTATGTCTCATGCCAGAATAAATCCCCAAATGGCTCAAGATTTAAGTGGGAGTAATGAAACCAAGACATTAAAAATACAGCACAGGGCAGAAAAGTGTGTTGAATTTTGATATGAAGATAATAACTGAGTATCAAAAATGACCATAGGCAAACTTAAGACATGAAGGATAAGATAAAAACAATATTAATTCTTATGACATGCAAAAGGCTAACTTATCTAATATGAAAAGAATTCCTATACACGCCTAAGATCAGATATCCATTGAAAAGTGGCCAAATATGTTTAAAAGTTCCTCAGAGGGGCCAGTGCAGTAGGTTAATCTTCTGCCTGAAGCTCCAGCATCCCATTGGGTGCTGGTTTGAGTCCCGGCTGCTCCTCTTAAAATCCAGCTCTCTGCTATGACCTGGGAAAGCAGAAGATGGCTCAAGTCCTTGGGCCCCTGCACCCACGTGGGAGACCTGAAAGAAACTCCTACCTCCTGGCTTCCGATTGGTGCAGCTCTGTCTGCTGTGGCCATTTGGTGAGTGAACCAACGGAAGGAAGACCTCTCTCTCTGTCTCGACCTCTCAGTCTGTAATTCTACCACTCAAATAAAATCTTTAAAAAAAATTCAACAGAAATAAGGTGGCAATACACAAAAAATACAAATAAAATACATGTAAGAAAATTAAAATTCTTTGTAATACAGGATTATCAAATAAACATAATGTATTGTCAAAGATTTAGAGTAGAAGCTAATTGTTTACATTGCTGAGAGAAGTATGTGTTCATATATTTGCATAATAAGGCACTCACTATACATCAAAATCAAAAGCATACACTATTAAAGGTAATAAATTCACATCTGAGTTTAGAATAAAGATTGAATGTGTGAAATGGTATAAGTTTAAGGGTAACTATTGCACTACCATTTTTAAAAACAGGTTCACTAAAAGTTACCCATTAGCAGACTCAGTTAAATGTTATGTTTGCCAGTGGAACATACACATGAAAGACATCCTTTCATAAACTTATATGAAGTGACTGATATTACTTATTAAATGAAAAAGAGCAAGTTGCAAATTAATGTTGTGAAGTACATAATGTGAAAAAAAATTTGCATTGCATTTGGTTTACTTACTATGTGTTTCTGGCTACTGGAAGTTAAAGATATGAAAGAAAATGAGTAAAGGATACTGAATTTGGTAGAATTCCAATAAAATATCAAATACTAATAAAAGCTCAAATTCTCAGCAAGCACAAGAATTAATAGAAAGGTGTAAGTAGGAAACTATTTGCATCTCTATTGCTTGCAAAGACCAAAATATAGTAATTTTATATTGGGAAACTTTGACAGATACCAATTAAATAAAATCAAATTTATCACCAATATTGACATGTAGCAACATTACATGTATCCTGGTGTGAAATATTAAGAATGCAAAATTTCTGGAGAACAATGTATGATTTTATTTTGAAGGATTTTCTATAAAATAATTGGCCCATGTGGGCTTAGAAATATCAAAGCCAAGAAAATCTCCAGATTGAAGACTCAATGGAAATGGATTATATCTTGGACTGGGAATAAAAACAGACATCATTGAGACAGTTCATGCTTCCTTTTATCTGTTTTTGTTCCATTATGATTAAGTTTTATGAGCTACATATTTTGAATAGAAGAAACATTTTTAAATAGTTTGTCCTACTCAGTGCTTTTTGATACATTATCTTCGCTGCCCCTCAAAGAACAAACTTTGATTTTAATGAAGGTCAATTTATTTCTAGATGATTTACATATCAATCTAAAATTTGAATACACCCATGAAATACTGTTTTTAAAAGTTATCTGGGACCACAATAAGGTAGTATTGAGGTATTAACGCACTTGAGGAAAAGAGACATCTTATCAATCTTGATTCCCCCAGCTAGTGAAATTTTATTTTCATTTTTAGTTATTTATGGATTTTATTTTTAGCCAATAAGCATTTTACTTTTCTAGTTGACACCTGTATAGATGTTGCTATTTTCTGACCCTACCACACGTGTCCCATGTGGGGCCTTCCATGGCCTGGAGAAGCAGGTTTCTTTGTTTTTCCCTAGGAAAACACGTCACCAAGAAAGAGCACACGCTCAACCACCCCAAGACGGGCGCACGAGCAGTAGGAGCCCTGTTCTTGTGCATCATCAAAGGCTGAATGAGGGCCAGGGTACAGCAGAGGGTTCAGAGGTAGAGTGACCCTAAGTGGAGAACTTCTGTCCTAACCCACACCCCAGGTTTACACCTGGTTTCCGAGACCAGGAACTATCCTAGAGCAGCAAAGAAGTGGGGGCAAAAGTGGTGGCTGGAAGAGGTGGAGCTGCTAACTAATAGGACTCAGCAGGAAATAAAGCAGAGAGGAACAAGGGACATGAAAGACAAAGTATACCGGGCCTACATAACCAAGTGGGTCATGATTACAGAAGGACACAGGTCCTTAAACAGGAGGACAAACAGAGGGCTAGCCCACTAGGATCTATGGCATAGTAGAATATGAATAGAGCTGAGACAGAGAGCTCAGTACAGGCTGTAGGAAGGACTTTGTAAATTTTCCATTTGGATGTGTGGATTTGTGGATGTGAACAGGACTAACAAACTATTTTATATTGTTAACTGCTTTTAAGTTTTTATTTCCTAACTATTTTATGCTGCTGATATTTCATTTTTAAAAAGTTATGCAATTTTCCTGCTAGCTTATTAAAATGTATTTTATCTTTATATACTGAACTTGCATCATTTGTATTCTTTATTTCCTTACCATTTCCAGTAGCTTTTCATAGATCTTCTATGTTGGTTTTTAAAATTCAATCTTTTGCTTGAAACAATTTTAATTACCTCTTCAAGATTTAAGGCTTTTACTTTTTTATTTTTGCACTGGATAGGACCTCAAGTAAATGGAGAATCAATTTTTGAGCTTAGATATTCTGATTGTTTTCCATTTAGATACAAACCAGTCTTTCAGCATCACATACAGTATTAACCACAGGGTTTTGTTTTGTTATATGCTTTTGTGAGTTTGAAGGGCTCTTTAAATTCTAAGGTTTTTGAGTTTTTTCACAACATTCACAAACATTGAGTTTCCTTTTCATTCATTGCAGTAGTAAAATACTTCTTTGGTATTGTCTACTGATATGTTGAATTAGAATCATTAATCTTTGGTTAGTACTTTTTTTTGGCTGTATTTTTTAAAATATTTATTTGAAAGGCAGATTTGCAGGGAAACAGTTACAAATGCCTGGCCTGGCACTCCATCTGGGTGTCCCATGTGGGTAGTAGGGGCTCAAGCACTTGGCCCATCTTCTGCTGCTTTCTCAGGTACAGTAGCAGGAAGCTGGAGCAGAAGTGATACAGCTGGGACTTGAACCAGTGTGTTACAATTCTGGAAACTGTTTGACTGGAGTGATTGGTCTTGGCACCAACCCCTGTGGGAGTCTTGCACAGAGCTCCTTCTTGGCTTTGGGTTTTGGCCTGACCCTACCCCAGCCCCAGGGAGGGAACCAGTAGTTGGAAGATTTGTCTCTACTCACCCCCTACCCATCACTCCGCCTTTAAATAAATAATGTTTATTTTAAGAAGTGGGGCCTATACCTTGGCAGAGCTAATACAGCTGCTGCCAGCAATGTCAGTATCCTATATGGGTGCTGACTGGTTCTTATCCCAGCTACTGCACTTCTAAATCCTGCTTCATGCCAAGGGCCTGGGAACAGCAGCAGAAGACAGCCCAAGGGCTTGGGTACCTGCCGCCCACCTCTGAGACCTGGATGGAGCTCCTGTCTTTGGCTGCCACTCAGGAAGCGATCCAGCAGATGGAAGACTTCTTTCTGTCTCTCTAACTGTGACTTTCAAGTAAGTAATATTTTTTTTTTTTTTAAATCGTGCTGATCTCACAAAATGAGCTGGAAAATGCCTCCCTCACCTTTTAATCTGGCAGAGTTGCATAGAATTGCTATTACTTGATTTAGTAACATTTTCCCATGATCCATCTGTGTTGGCAGTTTTCCTTGTGGGTATGTATTTAACTGTGAATTAATTTTCTTTGAGATACTTAATATTTCAAGTGGATTTCTTACAGTTACGGTAAATTTTTATTTCAAGAAGCTTGTCCCTTTCATATATAAGGTCTCCAAAGCATTCATGAAAAAATCAAATTGTAGAAAAATCTAAGCATGGATTTCCAAAGTATTTTGCAGTAAAGTAAATTTTTAATTCCATTATCCCACAAACTGTTAAAGTTCTGTTGTGGAAGTTGTCCAATATTTTGGCAAACAATGATCTGATGGTTTTCATTTTTGCTTTACCACTGGACTCATGTAAAATTTGTGGTTATTCTTGCTTATTCACTCCAGAAATTGGAAACTCCTCCTCTTTTTCCTGAGAAAGGTCAGTATTAATTACTGTTATTCAAAAGCAGAACACATCATGATGTTTTAATTAAAAATGAACCTGTTGATGAGGAAAATACATCCAGAAATAGCACCAAATTCATTTAAAGAAAAACAAATTTCTTAAATGAACTTGATCAAATCAATGAAATGTGGGCATAGAATAAAAATATAATAATTATATAAATTAGAGATTGACTATGTATAATAAAACTTTGTCATTTGCATTTCTAATTGTCATGAATAATACATAATCAATGCTATTATAAGAGATGCAGATTTTCAAAACACAGGTAGAGAATCCTCAGCTCTAAGGTTGGGCTATAGCTAATTAATCACCTAACAACCAAAGCAAAGAAAAACCATGAGTTACATGAATTTCAGGGCTCATAAGTTACAAAATTAAACAATGTCTAAGCAATACAGAAGCAGTTCTGGGTAAGGAATTTGAAATAAAATTACCTCATGAGTTTTTGCAGATACTGCACTTGATCTTAGCCAAAAGACCGAGAAGTGATGAGTTTTTACAAACAGGACTTGCTCATCATCATTCCTTCAATTGCTATAACAAATTTGTAAACTGGGAGATTTTTTTTTTACCATGTTCCTTTGTAGCAGGCATTATAATAATATTTTTAAAGACTTTGCATTTTTAATTTTACAGTAGATTGTTAAATTTCAAAAGTTGTTCAGAGGGAGATCCCAGTTTATACAAAAATGTGAAATATTGATAAATTAGAATTTCAGAGTTTAAAGTTGATTTCTTGGTACCTGGAATTCAGTTAAAAACTCAGGGAACCCCCCATGGTGCTGTAGTTATTCTGTATTTCCTAGATCTCAACAGGAGTGAGACAGAGGAAAAGGTTATGCGTATGGATAGAAAATATTCACTGGTTGGAAATTGAGTGGCAACAAATTTTAACAATACACCAGCATATATTTGACTAGTAAATTCACAGTGTTTATAATGACAATAATATGTAACTATATTTTCTTCAAAGTAGTATTACAAGATAGAAGACCTTGGTTTACTTTTATTGTGTGTTCCTTTTGTATTATATTTCTAGAAAATCAGGATTTGATGAATGATTTGGTAATAGTTAGCAAACCAATTCAGTAACCCCTGGACATGAAGTGATTCTGATTCCAATAACTGTGCTTTTGACAAATTACTGGTTTACATGACTTATCAGCTTAATGCAGAACGAACCTACAGCAGCAAAGTCGTAGGCTACTTTTTAGCGCTTGGTCCAATTTTCAAGATAAATGGAGAAAAACAGATAATATAGAAAAATGCATAGGGATGAAATGGACATCTTGTGATGATTGCTTTTAGCCTTTGTTTATACTGCTGTGGCACTGTGGTCTCCGAACTTTTTACTTGTTGAATATTATTGTTAGTGAATTATGCCTGTGACTAAGGCGTAGATTAAAATTACGTCTTTGCTATAACTGCTGGAGGGAGAATGGGAGGGAAGAAAGTTTGGCTATCTTAGAACAGTACCTTTGAAATACATGAAAGTTGTTCTCATATAAATTTTTCTTAAGACAATTTTAAATCTTAAATTGGAAAAATACTGCTTGCATTAAAATGACATAGGTCAAGACACAGAAAATAAGAAAGTCATTGTGTTTGCTGAGAAAAAAAAAATGCTCATTAGAGTTAATTTAGTGCATTAAACCATAAACCACAAAGTGCTTAGTCCCAAAGGGTTGCAGTCACTATAGATCTAGAGATCACAACATCAGCACCTTGGGCCAGTCATGCGTGAGAAGCAACAAGGCAGAAAAAGGGAAAGCTCCAAAGGGTATGGAGTTACTTTGTTGACTGATTGAAGGGTCACCAAATAGTAGAAATTTATGTGCTTGGAGCTTCTTCATCAGATGACTGTTTTCTATAGCACACACAGTTACATGGTTGATTAAAGATCATCCATTCAAAACTTCCCTAACAAAATTTTCAGTACAGCATGAGAAATTGCATGAAAGAGTTTGTTGAACAAACCCAAAACAAGTATACAGAAATCATTATTTCATCACAAATACTATCCTGAATTCAGTAGTCAAATATATGCTGGTACATTTCAGATAAACAGATGAATACCTTGAATATCATTATGACAAGTAACAACAGCACATTCAGAATGTTCGGGAATTATCCAAATAACCAGGATTCTTCACCATAAAATGGAAAATAATACATAGAAGGATATTTGAGAGATACTCACTGTAATATGTCTATTTTATGGTTTGTGATTTATAATCTCGAATCAAATAAACCAAGTAGGAATCGGGAAAAGGAGGAGGAAAACTAAGGCAGTAGAAATAATGGCTGGGCATTTTAACTTTTTTAAAAGGTTAATTTATTTGAAAAAGTTACAGAAAAGGAGAGCTAGAGAGAGGAAGATAGACAATCAGATCTTGCATCTGCAGATTCACTACCCAAATGGTCACAATGGATGGGGCTGGGCCAGGCTGAAGCCAGGAGCTTCATCCAGGTCTCCCATATGGGAGCAGTGGTGCAAGCACTTGGGCCATCTTCCACTGCTTTCCCAGGCACATTAACAGGGATCTTCATCATAAACAGAGCAGCTGGGACTTGAACTGGTGCCCATTTGTGATGCCGACACTGCAGGCAGAAGCTTAACCTTCTACACCACAGCCTCGTCTCCCTGGGTATTCTATAATACTATACAAATACAATAGATATATAGGTTTGGAAAAACAAAGTTTTACAAAGGTAATTACTTTGACATGGATTATATATCTAAATATGAGAGTGAAGTAAATCCACGAGGGACTCCCAACAAACACTCACACAAGAATATATCATCATCACCTTAGGGTATAAAAGATTTTGGGAGGGCCAGAAGTATGATGTAGCAGGTAAAGCAGCTGCCTAAAATGCCAGCACCCCATATGGTTGAAGTCCCAGCTGTTCCACTTCCAATCCAGCTCCCAGGTAATGATCTGGGAAAATCAGCAGAAGATAACTTGTGCCCCTGCTACCCACATGGGAGACCTAGAATAAGCTCCTGTATGCTGGCTTCAGCCTGGCCCAGTGTTGACCGTTGTGGCCTTCTGAGGAGTGAGCCAACAGATGGAAGATCTCTGTCTCTCCCATGTTCAAACAAACAAACAAAAATCTTGGGGCTGGCACTGTGGCATAGTAGATAAAGCATCTGCCTGTTGTACCAGTATCCAATCTAGTCCTGGCTGCTCCACTTCAAATCCAGCTCCCTGATGATGGCCTGGGAAAGCAGTGGAAGATGGCCCAAGTGCTTGGGTCTCTGCTCCACTTAGGATACCTGGAAGAAGCTCCTGGCCTTGGATCAGCCCCACTCTGGCCACTGCAGCCATCTGGGGAAGGAACCAGCAGATTGAAAATTTCCTTCTCCCTCTCTCTGCCTCTCAAGTAAATTAATAAATCTTCAACAAATGATCTTTAAAAACAAAACAATTGGAGGGTTTTGTTTTACATTTTGTCAGTTCTAAATATAAAATGAATTTAAAAAACTTCTGGGGGCAGGCACCGTGGCTCACTTGGTTAATCCTCCACCTGGGGTGCCGGCATCCCATGTGGGCAGAGGGTTCTAGTCCTGGATTCTCCTCTTCCATTCCAGCTCTCTGCTGTGGCCCTGGAGGGCAGTGGAGGATGTCCCAAGAGCTTGGGCCCCTGCACCCGCATGGGAGACCAGGAGGAAGCACCTGGCTCCTGCCTTCGGATCGGCTTAGCTCTGGCCATAGTTAAGCCAGAGCTTAGCTACTGGGGGTAGCTACTGGGGGGTGAACCAGCAGAAGGAAGACCTTTCTCTGTCTTTCTCTCTGACTAACTCTGTCAAATTAAAAAAAAAATTAAACTTCTGTTCCACAATTAGATCTTTGAGTGTGAAAATAGTTTCCAAGTTAGCAACTAAGATCATACACACAGTTTTGCATTTAGAATATATAAAAAATTCTCCTAATCAAAAGTACTCCAACAAAACACACATAAGTGAACAAAAGACTTGAACAGATACTTCAAAGAGGATAATCAGAAATATTTTACCGACATTAGCACCAGGGAGTACCTAATCCAGAATCACAAAGCAGTGCTGTCTTGAAAGATCAACTAAAATGAGGACTTGGAAATTAATCTTGACTTGGCGAAAGGAAGGCTGTTTGTGACCTTGGGAGGGATATTTTACTGGGGTGGAAGTGGTCAAAAGACATATTCAAACAGGCTTAAAGCAAATGAGATGTGAAATCCCTAATCATTTGAGAGGTTCCCCTGGAAATACAAAATGTAATGGAAGCAGCTGGGTGGAAATGTGAACTTAAAGAAGTTGACGTTGAATTCCTTTTAAAACTACAAAAGAGTCTTACATGTTTGTTGAACTGTAGACAAAAGTGAGACAAAATCTGAAAATAACCAAGTTGGGCATATAAACAAAGAACATAAGTGTTGGCAAAGACATTGAGAAACAAACTTTTCTACATTTGTCTGGGATTGCAGAATGTTGCGACTGTTATGAAAAACTACAGAACACCCTCAAACTATCAAAGTAGAACTACCACATGACAAAGTAATCTCACTTGTAGATGTTTCTATGAAAAATTAAAACCAGAATCTCAAAGGCACATTCGTACTCTCATGTTCATTGTAGCAATATTCGATATAGTCAAGGTGTGAAAACAATTGTATCCATGAGTAGAAGAGTAAGAAAATATACTATATATGAAATAGAATATCCTTAGGTCTAGAAAAGAATTTCTAAAATACACAATGATATGGATAGACTTTGAGGACACTATACTAGGTGAAATAAGTCGCAGAAGGACAAATACATTATTCCACACTTACATGAAGAATTTTAAAGAATAACAATCAAAGAATTGGTAATTGTTAGGATTTGGCAGATGAGGGACTAGGAGTCACTTATCAATAGGCTCAAAGTAAGTTATGCAAGATGAATACATTCTACAATCTGCTGCACATTAATGCCGTAGCTAACGCCACTATATTGTAAAACAGACTATCATGTTAAATGTTCATAGCACAGTAAAACAAAAAATGGCTGGACACCCATATGAAGAAAAGTGAATTTCAAAGTTGGTGAATTATAGAAACACTTACACTTGAAGAATCAGGAAGTTGCTACATTATAATAAGAGATACATAATATAGGATAAATATTAGTACAGCCTGGGCAGTGGGAAGCTGAGGAGATCTTAAGTAGGATCTTATTGATAGAGGCCAGTATTTGTGAAGTTTGATTTGCAAAGGAAGAGTATGGATGTGTGTTGTTCCCAAAGTTTAGATTGGATGGTATTCCTGAGGACTGATCAGCACCTTGAAGGCAACCAACAGGAAAGGGAGGGGGTACAGTTCAACCTGGTGGTGTAGAAGAAATACTTCAGGTGGATAAACTGTTATGCTTACAGACTTAATGGACATATACATATCATTTATGTACATACATTTGCTCCAGTTTTCACAAGAATGAAGTAAAAGAAAATTAAATATCTTGCCTTCATTTACCCTGCAATTAGAGTCCAGCTTTGAGTTCATTCTCTGAAAAGAACACCAACCTCACCATTATGCTATCTTCTAATACATAAAAAATCTTACTATTAACATCCTCAGTACAATATTGCTCACATTAAAATACAGTTCATATCTGCACAAATGATACATAACATCAAGACATGTTTGTGTTGTAGCCAGCATAATGCCAGGTAGTAAGCATGTTATGTTTAAACAACATAAGAAGGTCAAAATATACCATTATGTGCAGCATGGTTAATCTCCATGTAATAATGCTGTTCCTCCTCTCTTGTACAATTTAAAAAAAAATAGATTCCTCAGAAACCTGAATATAGCCCTACCACATGACCCAGCCATTCTGCTCCTTGGAATTTACCCAAAGGAAATTGAATTGGCAAATAAAAGAGCTGTCTGCACTTCAATGCTTATTGCAGCTCAATTCACAATAGCTAAGACAGACAGAATCAATCTAAATGCCCATCAACAGAAGTCTAGATTAGAAATTATGGGACATGTACTCTATAGAATACTACACAGCAGAAAAAAATGAAATCTGGTCATTTGCAACAAAATCGAAGAATTTGGAAAACATCATGCTGAGTGAAAGAAGCCAGTCTCAAAGGGACAAATATCATATGTTCTCCCTGATCAGTGACAACTAACAGAGCACCAAAAAGGAAACCTGTTGAAGTGAAATGGACACTATGAGAAACAGTGACTTGATCAGCCCTTGTCCTGACTGTCCAGGAACAATTTACTATTTTATTACTTTTAGCATTTTGTTCTACTCAATACTCTTGGTTGAACTCTGTAATTAACACACAATTATTCTTAGGTGTTTTATATTTAACAGGGGTCACTTTTCAGTTAAATTTAGAGTGGGAATAAGAGGGAGATGTACAGTTAGGCACATGCTCAATCAGACTTGCCCCAAAAGGTAGAGTTAGAAACGTGCCAGGGGATTCCAATTCAATCCCATCAAGGTGGCATGTACCAATGCCATCGCACTAGCCAAAGTGATCAGTTTCAGTTCACAATTGATCATAAGGATAGGATTAAAGGGATCACACAAACAAGACTAGTGTCTGCTAATACTAACTAATAGAATTAAAAAGAGAACGAACCATCATGGGAAGCGGGATACACAGCAGACTCTGAGAATGGCAATGCCCTAAACAGCAGTCTGGCCTCAGAATCAGCCCTTAAGGCATTTGGATCTGGCTGAAGAGCCCATGAGAGTATTTTAGGCAAGGAAAGCCAAGATACTGTGGCAACACAATAATCATAAGAAAGACCTAAATGAAAGATCTCCACGAGTGAGATCCTAGCAGAAAGAACGGGCCATCAAAGAAGGAGGTACTTTTCTCTGAAGGGAGGAGAGAACTTCCACTTTGACTACGGCCTTGTCTAAATAAGATCAGAGTAGGCAAACTCAAGAGGCTTCCATAGCCTTGGCAGCTCATAAGAGCCTCAAGTGATTACTGATGTCATAAGATTGTCAATTGTTAAATAAACAACGGGAGTCACTGTGCACCTACTCCCCATGTAGGATCTCTGTCCCTAATGTATTGTACTATGCGAATTAACGGTAAAACTACTACTCAGAGTACTCTATACTTTGTGTGTCTGTGTGTGTGCAGTCTGTTGAAATCTTAGTATAAGGCCGGCGCCGTGGCTCAACAGGCTAATCCTCCGCCTTGCGGCGCCCGCACACCGGGTTCTAGTCCCAGTCGGGGCATCGGATTCTGTCCCGGTTGCCCCTCTTCCAGGCCAGCCCTCTGCTGTGGCCCAGGAGTGCAGTGGAGGATGGCCCAGGTGCTTGGGCCCTGCACCCCATGGGGAGACCAGGAAAAGCACCTGGCTCCTGGCTCCTGCCATCAGATGAGCGCGGTGCGCCGGCCGCAGCGCGCCGACCGCGGCGGCCATTGGAGGGTGAACCAACGGCAAAGGAAGACCTTTCTCTCTGTCTCTCTCTCTCACTGTCCACTCTGCCTGTAAAAAAAAAAAAAAGAAATCTTAGTATATACTATCTTCTGTATTTAAAGATAATTTAAAATTAATCTTAATGAAGAATAGCATGGGAGAGGGAGTGGGAGATGGGAGAGGGAGTGGGAGATGGGAGAGTTGTGGGTGGGAGGGAGGTTATTGGGGGAAAAGCCACTATAATCCAAAAGTTGTTCTTTGGAAATTTATATTTATTAAATAAAAGTTGAAGAAAGAAAAAAGCCTCAGCCTCAAGCCCTGGCATCCCATATGGGTGCCGTTCTAGTCCCAGCTGCTCCTCTTTCCATCCAGCTCTCTGCTATGGCCTGTGAAAGCAGTGGAAGATGGCCCAGGGCCTTGGGCCCCTGCATCCACATGGGAGACCTGGAAGAAGATCCTGGCTCCTGGCTTCAGATCTCTGCAGCTCTGGCCGATGTGGCCATTTGAGGATGAAAGACCTCTCTCTCTCTCTCTTATACTTTATTTCTTTTCTTTTTTTTTTTTTTTGACAGGCAGAGTTAGACAGTGAAAGAGACCGACAGACAGGTCTTCCTTCCATTGGTTCACCCCCTAAATGGCCACTGCAGCTGGCATGCTGAGTCAATCCGAAGCCAGAAGCCAGGTGCTTCCTCTTGGTCTCCCATGTGGGTGCAGGGCCCAAGCACTTGGGCCATCCTCCACTGCCTTCCCGGGCCACAGCAGAAAGCTGGACTGATTGAGGAGCAACTGGGACTAGAACCCAGGGTGCTGGCTCAGCAGGTGGAGGATTAGCCTACTGAGCTGCAGTGCAGCCCTATACTCTGTATTTCAAATAAAAATAAATCTTTTTATAAAAATTAAAAAATTAGTAACTAGATAGGGTTTTAAAGATAGATGAAAAACAAACTATGGGAAGAGTCCTTTTCTGATCCTTGCATTCAGTGAGTCAGTATAATCTCTATTCTACCCTCTTCCCTTGCTCTGACCACACTATGGGTGATAAACATATACTAGTAACCCTGGAGAACTTCCCCATGAGTTTGCTTATAGACAGCTGGTACTGGTGGCTAGCAGACTGTAGAGCTGATAATACAACTATTTAAAATACAGATCTAAGACAACTACTTTCCGTGAATGGGTACAATGATGACAGAATATACAGGTTTGAATTTAGTGGAAAAAGCCTTAGATCCTAGATATTCTAAAACTTACTACACACATAGCTTTTGGAGTAGGTGGGGTTAGTTCCAACAGGCAGGCTTCTCAACCAACCTTCCTACACTTACATGAAGGAGTAAGCAGAAACAGTGGGAAGATAGCAGTGATTCAAGTCATCATCCTGAGAGAACTTTAATACAATTTATAGAGGAGGAAAGGAAAGCAGAGAAAAGGAAGTTTACAAGCTGTTTTTTTAATCATTAATTAAAGAGAAACTTTTATTTATATTCTACACAACCAGATGTTTCTCATTATTTCTGGAGCTTTGCAATGAACTAACCTGCCAACCTATGAATTTACAGAAGAGTAACACTAGGTGAAGTAGGGCAAACACAACTTATTTTTTTACAGTTTCATATAATCCTCAACCATCTCTTTCTGCCTTCCTCCTTTCCACCATGCTATGATATTTGTCCCTGCAATGCCATCTACTACGGGCTCACAGAGGCATTTCCTTTAAATACCTTTTACATTCCTGAGGTTGGTATTTTTCCTCTTGAAATCTTTGATTCACATGTAGTACATTTACAACTTCATGGAACACAATGCAATATTTCAAGATGCCCATAGCATAAGCTGATTGAATTAGGCACTCAGCATCACCACGTCCTTATCCATTCTAATTTTTTGCTAATGCTTGCTTTATTGAATTTCCTATCAAGTCTGAATCACTATATTTTAAATTACTGAGGTTTTATAGAATGACTTACTGCTCTATATAATTGTCAGAAAGTAAAGAAGACTCCAGCGGTTTTTAACTTGAAAGTCCTCTTTAAATAAAGTAGTCTGAAGAATGTGGTCAATTGCCAGTCACAGTTAGTGGGTACTGCAACTGTGTCTTTTCAGAAACTCTGCTGCCTCTTTGTCCTTCTCTCTTACTCATGTTATCCTAGGACAATAAACTGAAAACTTCACATATCTTGCAAGAGTAAGTCATTACCAGTGGGAGTGTCAACTTGGACTGCCTTAATACAAGACAATTGGACTATAGCTTTCAATTTTCAAATAGAAAACAGTCATTAATCCAGGAATTCTGAACAGATAATCATTCTGTAGAAGTACTTTCATTTACTTGTAGAAGAAAAATGCTTGAATATTCATGGCCTCATTGTAATTGTAAAATATAGGGAAATTAATTTCACTATAAGTATACTAGTACATTAAATTATGATATCCATAGTAGTGAAAAAGAAAAGCAAGTTTATGGGTATCTTAGTGCTAGTTTTTAATGAAAAATTCAGCCCTAAGGAAATGTGAGTAACCTGGTGGAGGAGCTCATAAACACACACACACACATATATATCCCTTAATAGAGACAGACAAGTGCCGACAGATCAGGAGCAATCTGTCTGGTGAGGAGTCGGCAACAACTGGTCTGGGTTATGGGGAGCCCACCATGTCCAAGGCAGAGCAATCAGGAAACACCACTGAGGCTCTGGTACCCTGGGTACCCAGAGACATACAACTCTGGAAGACGCTGCCTTGGAACCTTCCCATATTATACTCTTTTATAAACTTTTTAACAGTTAATAATCCAGAGGGCGCAGACAGCACAAAGAGGACTACGTGCTGAGTGGATGAGTCGTCATTATGATACACCTGTGTAGAAATCTGCACTTGACCACTTCTTACTGAGCAAGTGCTACACATCCGGGTGAATGTGTGTTAGAAACACAGGGAGACATCCAATTCTTCCAGTTCCCTGATGTTTTGCCAATAACTCACCACCCAATCTGCTTCCAGTCATATTGGTTGACTGAATAATTTACAAATTTCAACAAAAAGAATAAAATGTTGCAAAGTTCTGAGTTTGTCTGGCACAACATTTTTTCTTAGGACACAAAGTTTAGATAGAAACACACATCCTCTTTTTCCTTGGTTTCTTGAAGTTCAGAGCCTTCAGCCTTGTTTGTGCATGATATACAAAAAATTCTACAAAGGTTCTGACACCATTGGTGTTAGGAGAACATCTTTGTAAATCTAAGACTCATGAAGGGAATTAAGATTTTTGTTTTTCCAACCAAGCCAACAGTATCTCCCATAATATGATGATTTTTGACTTCTAGTAATCAAACAGATCAATGGAAACAGAAGGATAATCCGGTTTTGGATGTGGAAATGACGTAAAACGCCAATATATACAAATAGCTCTTGCAATTTCCTTGATCCTTTCACTGTAAAAACATGTAGAATCCTAACTGATCTAGTTCATAGATTAGGACACCAATTCTGAGAACATTTTTTAAAGGGATTGGAATTGACTATGTGATTCTGGGATATTCACTTTCTTTTCTAGTGTAATGAGTTTATTCTTTAACAAATGGATCAGTACTTTGAAAGAAATCACAGAAAATTACACAGTTCTGTAAGCTCCATTTCAAATACATTTACTAACACATATTCTGTAAATGCTTTGGAAAAGTAAAAAAGAAAAGTTATTTCCGGAAGTGGCACTCTTACTGTACTTGGTGAGTGGATAAGCAGGTGTGGGTATAACACCTGCGATACTGCTCCTGGGGGAGCATTTCAGAAGATCCTTTCTGAGGCTTGCAGATTCCAAAGTACTCTGATCAAGATGGCAAGTGGTCCGGAATCCACTAAAATAAGAATACTTGCAGGAAGAAGCCTCTTTGGGGAAAAGTGATGAGTGAGGACAGTGAAGCTACCTAGGGAATCTTTACCCAGGAGGAACAAACTGGCTTGTTCAATGCTCCTTAATACCACATTGGTAAAGTACACATTGGAAAATGTGGTCAGCAAAATGGGCAACCTCAGTAATCTAGAAAAGGGCAGAGATATAAGAAATCCCCAAAGAGAATTTAGCCCGGGATACGTATAATTCATTTGTAGTATTGTAACTGATTTTGCTACATCTAACTGTACCAAATCACCTTAGAGGATTGTTTTTAAGCCAAACTATATATTGGCACATGATGAAGCCATATACACTTATTTTTAAAACTCTAAATTAAAAAAAAACAACAAAAAACTAATTGTCACCCTCAGAGACACAACATGTTTCAGTGGAGGTTTCTCTAAGAATATTCTTCAGGTCTCTTGCAGAAAAATCACCATGTAGACTATTAAAAAGATACATTTCTTTGCTCCTATCCAGACACAGTGAAACAAGATGCCTGCTATTAACATGCATTGTATCAAATGCCCCAGTAGATTCTTACAGGCATCCAAGTTTTGGAACCACCATCCTTACGTATTTCCCTCTAGCATTTTTAGTAGTTTTAATTTTATATAGACGGTCAGCAGTGTGCAATTCTCATGTTACAGTGAGGAATTAAGAACCACAAAGATAAAAGTCCTGGTCTCTGAAAATATATGGCCAGACTTTTGCCTTTTCATTTTAAAAATATTTAAAATAATACAGAGATGTATAATGAAAATTTCAGTGCACACATGCTTTAACAACTTTTAACATTTAACATTCATTTCACATGTATGATATTATATACATACATATGTAATATTTTTGAAAGGAGTGGGTATTTTAATATCATAGAATATAAGATTTATAACAGATTATAACATAAGGAAAGATGATATGTTTTATAAGGGGTGTAAAATACACACACACACACAACTCAAGTAAAATGGCTTTCTTACTTTTTTTGCTGTATATGTAAATTTTCATATTTGAGAGCAAACATGAGACATTGTCTTTGCGTCTAGCTCATTTTACTCAGCTTAATGCTTTCCAATTCCATCCATTTTGTTTCCAAATGGCAGAATTTCATTCTTTTTTATGGTTGAGTAATAATCCATCTTGTATATATGCCACATTTTGTTTATCCATTGATCCACTGATGGACGTCTAGGTTGAGTCCATATCTTTGCTGCTGTGGATGGTATTACAATAAACAGAGGCATTCAACTGACTTCATTTCCTTTGGATATATTCCCAGAAGTGGGATATCTGGGTTTTATGGTTAATCTATTTTCAATCTTTTGAGGAATTTCCATACTGTTTCTCGTAATGGCTATATCAATTTTCATTCCTACCAACTTCTCTACATCCTCATCAGTCCTTGTGGTGTTTTTGATAAGTCATCTAACTAGAGTGAGATGCTACCTCCCTGTGACTTTTGCTCAACATTTTTTCATCTGTGTGTTGGCCTCTATGGCCAGTTTTAATCCCTTCCTATCCCTCTGCCAAGTGGGCAGCTCTGCTTAATGCAGAGCACAGAGGATGCTGTGTCTAGTATTCCATCCTGATCAGATCCTGAAGTCAGAATGTTAAAATTTTCCAGTCTTATTTTCCTGGGAGAGATTTAAAGGTGTAATTTTCAAGAAAGAAGGGAGTTCAACAGCAGTGGTACCTGTTAGGAGAGCAGTTTTCAATCTCGACGGAACAATGATTTCACAGGTGAGTTCAGTCCTACATGATAATTAAACCAAAATCTCTAGGACTGAGGCCCTGGAAATTTATCTCTACAAAGATCTAATTCAATCATCACAGCTTTTATACTCCCACATTGTCTGTATAGAATGCTATTTTTTATCGATCACAATCTCTTTGTAATCAGTTATGTATTCATGTTTTCACCCAACTTTTTCATGAGTGGAGAGAGTGTCATTACTACAGAGAGTAGACAGCATGTATGAGTATTTAAAAATAAATTAGGAGCATAAAAACTCCTTGAACATCCCCATTTTCTAGAACACTTTGTGCCTTGGCTGCTTCTTTACAAACTTTGCAGGGAACACAAAGTAAAGAAATTTCTAAAGGTATCTTGCAGACCTCTTTCTCCATTTGTGAAACTAAAGAATAGCTCCAGCAATTCAGAAGGATTCTTTTGATCAAACATTAATACAACTTCTAAGTCATAAACAAATTAATATTTATCACTTGTCCTAAGGTTGACATTGCCATTATTCTCAATTACTTGTGAACTCTCACACATTATTCAGAGTGTCCCCAGAGAAGGGAAATGAGAAGAGTTCTGCTTATACAAAGAACAAATCCTTTCGGAGGTAACATTTTGCATAATCACAATCTCACCCCTAGATGGTTACTTATATTGAACTCCAAGGCGAAAGTAATGGTGAAGTCTAGTAAGCAGTGTATTCAAAAGGAAGATATGGCAGAGGAGCCATCACACACCTAGAATTGCAAAACTAATAAGAAATTCTTCTACATTGGAGTTCTAGTCGATAACAACAGGGAGATGAAGATGATAGGAAACAGGAGAACAACATTAGGGTGCCAGTTGGTGCCGCTTGGTGGACTGGTGGACTAGATAGCTTGGCTCAGAACAGTAGTCAGCAGTTACTTGGAAATAGCACCCCAGTAACACTGGAAGTGGTTGAACCCTATCTCATAGTCACAGAGCACCTTGCTAATGTCATTATTCTCCTCAGAAGTCATAACTTGGATGACCAATGTGAATAACTGCAAGTCATTAGCTTCTACTTATTCAACAATTTACCTCTACTGGGGACAGCATTGTGTAATGGATAAAGCTGCAATTTGTGACAATGAAATCCCATATGGGTGCTGGTTCGAGTCCTGGCTGCTCCACTTCTGATCCAGCTCCCTGCTAAAGGCTTTGGAAAAGCTGTGGGGGATGAACCAAGAACCATGTGAGAGACTGGATGAAGATCCTGGCTCTTGGCTTTAGCCTGTCCAGTTCTGGCTGTTGCAGTCATATGGGGGGTGAACCTGTGGAAGACCCCTCTTTCTCTCTCTTTCTCTCTAACTTTGCCTTTCAAGTAAATAAATAAATATTTTTTTTTTTAAAAAGTCCTTAGTTCTGGGGCTGGCGCTGTGGCACAGTGGGTTAAAGCCCCAGCCTTCAGTGCCTGCATCCCATATGGGTGCTGATTCAAGTTCTGGCTACTTTACTTCCCATCCAGCTCTCTGCTATGGCCTGGGAAAGCAGTAGAAGATGACCCAAGTCCTTAGGCCCCTGCACCCATGTGGGAGACCTGGAAGTAGCTCCAGGCTCCTGGCTTTGGATCAGCTCAGCTCTGTCCATTGTGGCCATTTGGGGAGTGACCCAGCAAATGGAAGACCTCGCTGTCTGTCTGTCTGTCTCTCTCTCTGACTCTACCACTCTATGTAACTCCATCTTTCAAATAATTAAAATATATCTTTTAAAGTCCTTAATTCTTTAAAATAAAATAC
Organism: Sylvilagus floridanus; assembly: GCA_949820135.1. Taxonomy (NCBI): domain Eukaryota; kingdom Metazoa; phylum Chordata; class Mammalia; order Lagomorpha; family Leporidae; genus Sylvilagus; species Sylvilagus floridanus. Next base: position 59,557,554 of record OX463235.1, read on the forward strand.
AATATATCTCTACTATAATAATTCTGAAGTACTATTCCAAGTACTTAAGCAATTTGTCTCACATGGTCCATACAACACAACTATGAAATAGCCATTATTATCCCAAACATAAAGGTAAAGAGATTAATGCCTAGGGAGGGAAAGTTTGTGCATTTCCTTATGGATCTGACCAACAGTATTTTCATCAGAACTGCCCATGTATGTGAAATAAGGAGGTATAAATAACTGGCTGTGGAAAATTGTCAAAAGTATCAAATATTTTATTATGGATAGCACAAGTGAATACAGTGGTCTATAATGACCAATAGACAAGGACTAACCTGTGCATATGCCTATTTTTTACTAAAACATATTTCTAGCAAATGAGGAGATCTCTCTGCTACACCTTACACTGGAGAAACATTTCGGTGTTGAACTAGTGGTTCCATTATATTTAATGCAGACCAGACTAATAGGAGGACCATACAAAGGCATTACAAAGATTGCCAGAAATATGTCCGGATGGCTACTCAAGGGAAGATGATATTTCTCCTCTGTGTTTGAGTGTCTACACCCACAAGTCCCCTTTGCCTAATGGAGTGAAAGGGGTCTCAACTATGATCACTGCTGTAAAGAGCCAAATGTGGGTTTCCTTACATGGTAAGAGAACATAAATTAGACATCTAGGTTATGACAATCTCTTGGGAATTTCTGTTGGTGGGGTGGTTCTGACCTCCATGTGGAGAGCCTGAGCTGAGGAGGAATCCTGACTCTGAGTGACTCGGGATACAGACATCAGTGAAGGGTATGAGTAACAGAGTTCTTTGGCACTGGTTGCTCTTAAACTACTGGACCACCTTCAGGACATTTTGTTCTTCCTATGTTGCCTACTTATTTCCTCTCTTTTGTACTTCTAATAAGTATATTATTTTTCAATTTATAGTTCTTTTCCTCTCTTTCCCTCTCCCTCTTATTCTTCTTTGATGTTTGCATGTCTATGAACATGCAAATATGAACATGAACATATACCACAGTTCAAGTAACTAAACAACCAGGAAAGTATTTTCCCACAGTTCCAGAGGTTGGACATACATGTTAAAAAGTGTTGGTAAGTCTGACTAAGTCAGAGGCCCCTCTCCTGGACTTGACAATGTCCACCTTCTCAATGTGCCATCTCATGGCCTTTCTGTGTCTGCTCTTGCCTGATGATTCTTCATCTTATTTAAAAGACACCAGTCCTATTGTATTAGAACTGCACACTTGTGACCTAACTAAACCTACTCACCTCATTAAAGGCCTATCTCCAAATATAGTCATAGGGAGGGTGAGTATTTCAGCTCATGAATTTGGAGGGTACAGAGTTCAGTCAATAATAACACAATATTTGGATTCTTAATTTGGGGGCTTGTATATTTCAGATGTTTAAAGCATTAGATGTACAAAATTATCAACTTATATAATCAAAGTTTGATATATATCAAAGCTATATGTAGCTATTAGAGAATGATATATATCATATCTATCAATATATGTATATATTTAGAATTATAAAGAGGTAGACACAACCAGAAAGTACTTGCAGTACTTGAGGTGCCAACAATTCTGAAGGCAATAAACTAGTAAGAGCTCTACTTTATGATACATAGATAAGTGGAAAGGGTTTGAAGGGGATAGATTCTGTAAAGGTGCTGATGTGGTGGGGTGGGGAGAGAGGCAGTGTGGAGTTGTTGAAAGCCAGAGTTCTAAGCTTAAAACCTAGGCCAGTTGTTTGACCAGGGACAGGTTATTTTCTCTCCTCATTTGTCAATTGCCCATCCTACTCTGTTTTGAAGGGACACTAGAAAAACACAGAAGTAACAACCAACACAGGAATGTGCCTGGCAGAGTGAAAAGACTCAAAATTCACACCGCATTTTTAGAAAACCTAAAGAGCCGGGGGCGGAGCCAAGATGGCGGAATAGTGAGGACACACACTGATAGTCCAGGAAAAGATAGGCTGATAAACGAGGAATTACAGTAAATACAGGGAAAACCCCAGGAGAAAAAATGCAGAGGAAACTCTTCTGGATCTAGTGGAGGTGACACAGATGACCTGTAGGAAGAGCAAGGATCACGGCTCTGAGTCTACATATCCACGCTGGAAGGGGAGGTGAGCTCAGTAACCCGAGGCATTGGCGGGAGAAATGGCAGACAGAGAGGGAACTAACTGAAGCCCTGCAGGTGAGAGATGACCAGACTAACTTCAGGAGAGAAGAAAAAGAAAAAGGGTGGGGGGGACCAGTATGGATGAGTTTCTCTCTCTGTCTACCTTGCAAAGGTGAGCAAGAGACAAAGTGCAGGCACCATTCTGGATATATGTAAAAGGTGGGTGTCCTCAGGTGTGCATGACGTCAGAGCTGTATGCAGCATCAGGGCTGTATGCGAACTCAGAGCTGAGTGTGAACTCAGTCAAACAGAAAAACCTGACTCTGGGGTGGTGAAATACCAGGAGGTTAGGATTTAGTGAAAGGGTAGAGCTAATGAACTGATGGGGGGGGGGGGTGAGAGAACTCACGGAGGTCACGTGAGTACTCTCCAGAGATGCTACAATTTGGTAACCTTGGCAACCCAGTGGGAAACTACAGGAGAAACTGAACACACACTGTGGGCAGGACAGCTTCTGTGGGTGGTCTGTGGAAAAAAAAAAGCAGATGAATACACACAGAAGCCAGAGATTGGAAGCTAACTACCATCAATTCTGCTCAGCTGTGTGGTATTACTTCCGTCCTGAGAAAAAATAAATAAAAAAGAGAGATCTACCACACCTAACCCTGAAGAACTAAGCAGAGCTCTCTGGCCACACCCATCTCAAGCCTCCAAGGCTCTTCCAACAGCAGACAGCCCACTTAACGCAGTCATAGTATAACAAGAAAAAAAAAAAAAACACCACAGTAGGGAAAGAATTCCCCCAAAATGCCAAGCAATAAACACAGAGACCGAGGGAACAAGATCAACAAACACATTATGACCCCCCCCAAATAAACAAAACACCCCAAGCCAAGATTGTGAAGATGATGAGATAGAAGAAATGCAAGATACGGATTTCAAAAAATTTATGATAAGAACATTGAGAAGATTTCAAAAGCAAATTCTTGAACTACAGAAATCCTTACTGGACAGGATAGAAAATCTCTCTCATGAAAATGAAATCTTAAGGAGGAACCAAAATGAAATGCAGAAACTAGTAGAACAGGAAAGTGTGATAGTGAAGAGAAATCAAAATGAAATGAAGAACTCAATAGATCAAATGACAAACACATTAGAGATTCTTAAAAACAGAGTCAGTGAAACAGAAGAGAGAATATTGGACTTAGAAGACAGAGCACAGGAAAGCATACAGTCAAACCGAAGAAAAGAAGAGGAAATTAGAAATCTAAAAAATATTGTTGGGAATCTACAGGATACTACTAAAAAACCCAACATTCGAGTTCTAGAAATTCCTGAAGGCATGGATAGAGAGAAAGGATTAGAAGGCCTTTTTAGTGAGATACAGAGACATCCTAGTACAGGAAGCTCATAGAACCCCTCATAAACATGAAGTTTTAGTGCTGGAAGTTTTAGCCAGAGACATCAGGCAAGAAAAATAAATTAAAGGGATACAAATTGGGAAGGAAGAACTCAAAGTATCCCTCTTTGCAGATGATATGATTCTTTATTTAGGGGATCCAAAGAACTCTACTAAGAGATTATTGGAACTCATAGAAGAGTTTGTAAAGTAGCAGGATATAAAATCAATGCACAAAAATCAACAGCCTTTGTATACACAGGCAATGCCACGGCTGAGAAAGAACTACTAAGATCAATCCCATTCACCATAGCTACAAAAACAATCAAATACCTTGGTATAAACTTAACCAAGGATGTCAAAAATCTCTACAATAACAATTACAAAATCTGAAAGAAAGAAATAGAAGAGGATACCAAAAAATGGAAAAATCTTCCATGCTCATGAATTGGAAGAATCAACATCAACAAATTGTCCATTCTCCCAAAAGCCATTTATACATTCATTGTGATACCAATCAAGATACCAAAGACATTCTTCTCAGATCTGGAAAAAATGATGCTGAAATTCATATGGAGACACAGGAGACCTCGAATAGCTAAAGCAATCCTGTACAACAAAAACAAAGCCAGAGGCACCACCATACCAGATTTCAGGACATACTACAGGGCAGTAGTAATCAAAACAGCATGGTACGGGTACAGAAACAGATGGATAGACCAATGGAACAGAATAGAAACCTCAAAAATCAACCCAAACATCTACAGCCAACTTATATTTGATCAAGGATCTAAAACCATTTCTGGGAGCAAGGACAGTCTATTCAATAAATGGTGCTGGGAAAACTGGATTTCCATGAATAGAAGCATAAAGCAAGACCCCTACATTACACCTTACACAAAAATCCACTCCACATGGATTAAAGACCTAAATCTACGACCGGACACCATCAAATCATTAGAGAACATTGGAGAAACCCTGCAAGATATAGGTACCGGTAAAGAGTTCCTGGAAAAAATCCTGGAGGCAGAGGCAGTCGAAGTCAAAATTAACAATTGGGATTGAATCAAATTGAGAAGTTTCTGTACTTCAAAAGAAACAGAGTGAGGAGGCAACCAACAGAATGGGAAAAAGTACTTGCAAACTATGCTACAGATAAAGGATTAATAACCAGAATCTACAAAGAGATCAAAAAACTCTACAACAACAAAACAAACAACCCAGTTAAGAGATGGGCCAAAGACCTCAATAGACATTTTTCCAAAGTGGAAATCCAAATGGTCAACAGGCACATGAAAAAATGTTGAAGATCACTAGCAATCAGGAAAATGCAAATCAAAACCACAATGAGGTTTAATCTTACCCCGGTTAGAATGGCTCACATTCAGAAATCTACTAACAACAGATGCAGGCGAGGATGTGGGGAAAAAGGCACACTAATCCACTGTTGGTGGGAATGCAAACTGGTAAAGCCACTATGGAAGTTTGTCTGGAGATTCCTCAAAAGCCTGAATATAACCCTACCATTCAACCCAGCCATCCCACTCCTTGGAATTTACCCAAAGGAAATTAAATTGGCAAACAAACAGTCTGCGCCTTACTGTTTGTTGCAGCTCAATTCACAATAGCTAAGACCTGGAATCAACCTAAATGCCCATCAACAGTAGACTGGATAAAGAAATTATGGGATATGTACTTTATAGAATACTATACAGCAGTCAAAAACAATGAAATCCGGTCATTTGCAACAAAATGGAGGAACCTGGAAAACATTATGCTGAGTGAAATAAGCCAGTCCCAAAGGGACAAATATCACATGTTCTCCCTGATTGGTGACAACTAACTGAGCACCAAAAAGGAAACCTGTTAAAGTGAAATGGACACTATGAGAAACGGTAACTTGATCAACCCTTGCCCTGACTGTTGATGAGCAACTTAATAGGTTATCCCTCTTAGTATTTTTTTGTCTGTTCTACTTGACACTATTGGTTTAATCCTGTAATTAATACACAGTTATTCTTAAGTGTTGAAACTTAACTGAAAAGTGATCCCTGTTAAATATAAGAGTGGGAATAAGAGAGGGAAGGGATGTACAATTTGGGACATGCTCAAGCTGACTTGCCCCAAATGGCAGAGTTAGAAACATACCAGGGGATTCCAATTCAATCCCATCAAGGAGGCATGTACCAATACCATCTCACTAGTCCAAGTGATCAATTTCAGTTCACAATTGATCATAATGATAGGACTGAGAATCAAGGGGACCACATAAACAAGACTAGTGTCTGAAAATACTAACTGATAGAATAAAAAAGGGAGAGAAGAATCCAACATGGGAAGCGGGATACACAGCAGACTCATAGAATGGCAGATGTCCTAAATAGCACTCTGGCCTCAGAATCAGCCCTTAGGGCATTCAGATCCAACTTAAAAGCCCATGAGAGTATCTTAGGCATGGAAAGCCAAGACACTCTGGGAAAAAAAAAAAAAAAAAAAAAAAAAAGACCTAAATGAAAGATCTCCACGAGTGAGATCCCAGTGGAAAGAATGGGTTATCAAAGAAGGAGGTGCCTTTCTCTGAAGGGAGGAGAGAACTTCCACTTTGACTATGACCTTGTCTAAATATGATAAGAGTTGGTGAACTCAAAAGGCTTCCATAGCCTTGGCAACTCATGACAAGAGCCTAGGGTGATTACTGAGGCCATAAACAAGAGTGCCAAATTGTTAAGACAACAACAGGAGTCACTGTGCACTTACTCCTCATGTAGGATCTTGGTCCTTAATGTGCTGTACATTGTGATTCAATGCTATAACTAGTACTCCAACAGTATTTTTCACTTTGTGTTGCTATGTGGGAGTAAACTGTTAATCTTTACGTAATATATACTAAACTGATCTTCTATATATAAGAGAAATTAAAATGAATCTTGATGTGAATGGAAGGGGAGAAGGAGTGAGAAAGGGGAGAGTTGCGGGTGGGAGGGAAGTTATGGGAGGGGGGAAGCCATTGTAATCCATAAGCTGTACTTTGGAAATTGATTTTCATTAAATAAAAGTTAAAAAGAAAACCTAAAGAGCCATTAACATTCTTATGTTTCACAGAAACAATTTTGGTAGCAGCTGCACAGACAATACACACATAAACCTAAAACAGAAGAAATAGAGGATTGTTACCTTCACAACAAAATAAAGACTTAAAGGTGGACCCAGGTACCTCCTCTATACCTTATCAGGAGCTCAATGGAGTAAGGGAGCTTGGATGAATATATCTTTGCTCATTAGACTCACGACTCCTTGTCTGCAAGAGTGCTGTCAGTATTGTGGACTATTGTGTCTGTAGAACCCAACACAGAACTTGACACATACATATTGCTGAGTATTTATTAAGGCATGCTTACAAATTACTGTAGCTAGCCTTTCAGAGAAACACAGTGGAAGTCAATAAAATGTGATAATGGCAAAGAAGTTTCTCCATCCTGAAACTGAATAGTTTTTGGAAGCTGCTCAAAGTTGTTGAGAGTTTAACTTCACACACACACACCCAAAGGCTTAGAATAAAGAATGACCAAGAACTTCAGATATAAAAAAAAATTAAAACATGATCCTTGCCCATCTCATGATGAATGCGGCAGCAAAGATACTTCTTAAAATAATCTTTAAAGCCCTACAGCAGGGTTGGAGAAAAATTGTTAGAAACTAATTTTGATGGATGAGAGTTACCAATTTTCTAGTAATCAGAAAAGAGGTACAGAATGATTTCCATAATATCTGCTATTAGAGCATTTCAGCCTAATATTGCTAACGGAAGACACATCCTTCCATCAGGCATAATGTATGTCACTGAGACATTTTCCCAGCAATAGAACTTGAATTTCACTGGAGAGCAGATAACACTTTACAGGGATAGTTGCCTAGAGCACAGACAGTAAATTTTGCCAACTGAACAGCACATGTAACTTTCCCTGGGAGGAAAGGGAACATATTTAATTTAGACTGTTAATATGATTTACATGACATCAAACACACCTACAAGAGGCGACTGGAATTTTCATGCCTTTGATTGTAGATAAATATTTTTATAGCTGAAAGATTTTCCCTGAGACTTCATGTTACTTTTGACCATAACCTAATAAATTTTGATTTTTAGCTTCCTCTCCACTTAAGAAAGCCCTTAAATGAAAGCCCAAGTGATATTTCTGATATTTTGAATGACAACAAAATTCCATTCCATGTTCTCAGTGATTTCGACGACATAGCTACAATTCCTTGAATCAAGAAAGCTAATGGCGGGGAGGGGATCCAAGATGGCTGAATAGGGTATATCCATGATAACATCAGCTGCTCTGGGATACAAAAAGAACAAAGGATGGACCACGTTTCCAGGAGTTTCACTGATGGAAAATTTTGGTGAAGATGTAAAAAAAACAATGAAGACTCTGGGACATGAGGAGAGAAAATAGACACTGCTGCAGCCAGCCATGCAGTGCAGCCAGCTGCCAGCTGTGAGCTGCCCTCTTACTATGTCAAGATAGGAAAAAATTGCTGTGCGTCCTGCCACTGGTAGTTTTAGCTGAGAGGGACTTCTAGTCACCTATTGATTTTTTTTTTTGACAGAGTTAGACAGTGAGAGAGAGAGAGAGACAGAGAGAAAGGTCTTCCTTCCATTGGTTCACCCCTCAAATGGCCGCTGCAGCCGGTGCACCGTGCTGATCCTAAGCCAGGAGCCAGGTACTTCCTCCCAGTCTCCCACGCAGGTGCAGGGCCCAAGCACTTGGGCCATCCTCCACTGCCTTCCTGGGCCACAGCAGAGAGCTGGACTGGAAGAGGAGCAACTGGGACTAGAACTGACACCCATTAGGGATGCCAGCACCAAAGGCGGAGGATTAACCTAATGAGTCATGGTGCTGGCCCCTCACTTACTGATTTTAACTTCAGCCTGGAAAGTTGAGTGGGGTATCAGCAAATGCCAGGCTTGGAACAGGGAAGCTGCATTGCTTTCTCCCCCTCCACCACCCCTGCTGAGCACTGTACTCACCATCAAAAAGTCACAAGAACACTCTGTTGTGCTGTGTGCTCCTTCCAGCATCAGAATCATAGTTAGGGCTGTGATGGATCCCCTGCATCCTATAACTGTGGGAATCTTTGGGCATTAGCCCCAGAGCTATGGGGATGCAGTCTGCATGAACAAGGGGGACTCACCTTAGCTCTGAGTCTAACACCAGAAGCAGCCATTGAAAAACCTGCTCCCTCCTTGGGGGATCTGTGTGATGACCTCAGTATACTCTGCACACCAGGACTGTACAATTAGTTCTAAATTTCTTAATTCCACTGGAATCTACTTGATGGAGCTAGGGAAGACTCTACCTACATTTCATATCTCTGTCCTCATACCCTCCAGAGTAAAATCTCCTGGCCACCTTGTAGTCACTTTGAAGGATGGGAGCAGAGTGTCGTTCACATATCCTAGTTCTAAGACTAGGGCTGTTTGTGTTATACACCATTGCACCAGATGGACTCTCCCAGAAGGACTTGAGGATTGGTCCATCTGCATAATACACTCTGGTATCACTCAGGCTTGCTTATAGGACATGGAGATAGCCAACTTAGTTTGCCTCAGCACCATGAACAAGGTCCTCGCTATCACAGTCACCAGGAGATTGACACGAAATGCTTTGTGGATCAATGATACACACCCTAGGCAGCCAATATTTATCTCAAAGCTATACTTCTCTCCCTATGAACTACAGCAGACCAGACCACTGCATCACTTATTGACACAACTGAGACTGAGTAAAACAAAAGAAATCACTTATAGCCTACACGCTGGGGCTCACCTAGAACCAAAGCCAAAAGAACTATCCAAGTGATAGCTTGCATTCCAGCTATATCATCAACTCTTTTCCAGTGACAGCTTCTTTGTAAAAAGGAAGGGACAATTACATCAGACATTAATGTAGGGACATAGAAAACACGAAAAAGCAAAGTAAATTGACACCTCCAAAAGAACACAATAATCCTCCAGCAATAGATCCTGAACTGAAGGAAATCTATGAAATGACATATAGAATTGACATTAATGATTGTAAGGAAACTCACTGAGATGCAAGAGAATACAGATAAGCAGATTAAAGAAAGGAGGAAATCAATGAGAAGAGTGAAAATATTACTGAGGAGACAGAACTCATTAAGAAGAATCAAACAAATTTTGGAAATGAAATATTTATTCAGTGAAATACAAAATATGATTGACAGCTTTAACAGAAGAATAGACCAAGTAGAGGAAAGAATTTGAGACAAGACTTTTGAAATAACCCAATCAGACAAAAATAAAGAGAAAATTTTTAAAAAAATGAAGTCTATGCAAAACATGGGGATACCATGAAATGACCAAATATTTGTATTATAAGCATTCCTGAAGGGAGAGAAAATGAAAAATGCATTGTGAACTGACTGAATAATAATTGAAAATTTCCCTGGTCCTGAAAAAGACATGGAGATCTAGATAAAAGGAGCTCAAAGAGCCCCAAGCAGAATCAATCAATTTTTTTTTCCAAGACACATTGTAATTAACTTTTCAAAAGTTAAGAACAAAGAGTCAATCCTAAAGACAGTAACAGAAAAGTGTCAAGTCACATAGTAAGGAAAATCAATTAGATTAACATCAGACAAATCAACATAAAGAACAATAGAACACTTATAAGTAATTTGAAAATGGAACAGCATGCTATTCAATGATCAATGGGCCATTGAAGTCATTAAAATTAAAACAAACATTTTTGAAATAAAGTAAAATGAAAACACAACATATCAAAACATAAATGCAGTATTAAGAGGGAAGGTTACAGCATTAAGTGCTTACACTAAATATCGAAATGTCTCAAATAAAAGATCTAATGACACACCTCAAAGACTCAGGAAAAACAGGAACAAACCAAGTCCAAAATCAGTAGGAGGCAAGAAGTAATTAGGTTCAGAGCACAAATAAATTGAAACAAGAAAAATACAGAAGATCAACAAAGAGAAGTTTGGTTTTTTTGAGAACAAAATAGATAAACCTCTAGCCTAATTTTAAAAAAGAAAAATTAAAACTAAAGATGAAAAAGGAGATACATCACTGAAATACAAAGAATCAAGAAAAACTATGAAAAATTATATGCTAATAAATGGGAAAACCTCAAAGAAATGGATAAATTCCTGGGTACATATCACCTACCAAGATTAAATCAAAAAGATATAGACAATCTAAACAGACCCATAACAAGCAATGAGATTGAAGCAGTAAAAAAAAAGTCTTTCATCAAGGAAAAGTCTAGGACTTGATGGCTTTACTGCTGAATTTTTTTTGTTTTTTTTGACAGGCAGAGTTAGACAGTGAGAGAGAGAGAGAGAGAGAGAGAGATAGATAGAGAGAAAGGTCTTCCTTCTGTTGGTTCACCCCTCAAATGGCTGCTATGGCCAGTGTGCTGCGCCCATCTGAAGCCAGGAGCCAGGTGCTTCCTCCTGGTCTCCCAAGCACTTGGGCCATCCTCCACTGCCCTCCCGGGCCACAGCAGAGAGCTGGACTGGAAGAGGAGCAACTGGGACTAGAACCGGTGCCCATGTGGGATGCCAGCACCGCAGGTGGAGGATTAACCTAGTGCGCCATGACACTGGCCCCAGCCCCCAATGACTTTCTTTATGCATTAAATTACTTTTTGTAATTCTGTAATCACAAAAGATCCAGAATAGACAAAGTGATTCTAAACAAGAAAAATCTAGCTGCAGGCATTACAACACCTGATTCAAAGTATAACACAAAGCTGTAGTAATTAAAATGGCATGGTACTGGCATAAAAATGATACAAATATCAATCAAACAGAATAGACAGCCTAAACATTACTCTACATACATACAACCAACTCATTTTTTAAAAATTTATTTATTTGAAAGGCAGAGTTAGAAAGGGAGAGGGAGACAGAGATCTTCCTTCAGCAGGCAGTTGGATCAGAAGTGGAACAGCCAGGACTTGAACCAGTGCCCATATGGGATGCTAGTACCACAGACAGTGGCTTTACCCACTACATGGTGTTGCCAGCCCCACAGGCAACTGATTTTTGATAAAAAAAAAAAAGTACTCATTACCATACCATACCATGGAGTAAAGATGATCTCTCAACAAATGGTGCTGGCAAAACTGGATGTGTATATATATAGAAGAATGAAATTAGAACTATACTTCTCACCATATGCAAAAGTCAACTCAACATGGATCAAAGATGTAATTAAAACCTGAAACTATGAAGCTGCTAGAAGAAAACATACTGGAAACATCCCGTGACACTGGCATAGGGGATGACCTCTCGCACAAGATCTCCAAAGTACAGGTAACAAAAGGTAAACTAAACAAATGGGACTACATCAAAATCAGAAGCTTCTACACAGCAAAGGAAATGATAAACAGTGAAATTACAGCTAGCAACTGGAAAAAGATATTTGTGAGCTGCCTATCCAACAAAGGATTAATATCCAGAATACATCAACAACTTAACAACAACAAACAACAACCAATCTAGTTAAGAAATGGGCTACGGACTCATCAGGCAGCGCTCTAAAGAAGAAATACAAATGGCCAATAAACATGAAATAATAACATTACTATCCACCACAGAAATGTAAATCAAAACCGAAATGAGGTATCACTTCACCCCTGTCAGAAGGCTAAAATCCACAACACAGAGAGTAACAAACGTTAGCAAGGATGTGGACAAGGTGGAACACTCAGACACTGTTGGTGGGAATGTAAATGAGAGCAGCCATGGTAGAAAACAATGTGGAGATTTCTTTTTATTTTTTCTTTTTGGACAGGCAGAGTAGACAGTGGGAGAGAGAGACAGAAAGGTTTTTCTTTGCTGTTGGTTCACCCCGCAACAGCCGCTGTGGCCGGCATACTGCACTTGCTGATCCGAATCCAGGAGTCAGGTGCTTCTCCTGGTCTCCCATGCAGGCGCAGGGCCCAAGGACCTGGGCCATCCTCCACTGCACTCCCTGGCCACAGCAGAGGGCTGGACTGGAAGAGGAGCAACCAGGACAGAGTCCGGCGCCCCAACAGGGACTAGAGCCTGGGGTGCTGGCACTGCAGGCGGAGGATTAGCCTAGTGAGCCGCGGCGCCGACCAAGATTTCTTAAATTAGAAATAGGCTTGCCATATGATCCAGCAATTTACTACTGGGTATATACAAAAAGACTTGAAGACAATGTATCAAAGAGATACTGGCACTACCACATTCACAGCAGCACTGTTTAGCCAAAATTTAGATTCAAAGTCTCCATCACCAGTTGAATGGATAAAGAAAATGTGGTATAGGCACACAATTGAATATTATTCAGCTATAAAAAAGAAATTCTGCCATTTGTAGCAAAATGGACATGTAGGACATGATATTGAGTGAAGTAAGCCAGACACAGAAAGACAAATACTACATGTTCTCCTTATATGTCAGAGTTAAAATCTAATAAAAGCATGAAATCTCTATGTGGGTCATTATTGCTGCAAATATAGTTTTGCCAAACTGTTTTATACCTTTGCCAATCCCATGGTTAAGGATGTTATACTACCATAGTTTTAATGATGTGTGATTACTTTAAATTTTACTGTATAAGGATGAAATGGCAATTTTTCCATTCAACTACTGTTCATAGCCATTTTCTAGATTCCCATTAAACTTGGGTCTTTTTGCTTTTTTACTTGTTAAGCTTCTTATTCAGTAAAGTATTATGCTTTTAAATTTAATGTAAATGTAAAATGTTATGTCAAAAACTAAAAAGAAGAAAGGGAGTATCATTATAGTCTTAGATCTATTGGGGTCGGCACTGTGGTGCAGTGGGTTAAAGCCCTGGCCTACAGCACCGGGCATCCCATAGGGGTGATGGTTCAAGTCCCGGTTGCTTCATTTCTGATCCAGCTTCCTGCTTACATGCCTAAGAAAGCAGCAGAAGGTGGCCCAAGTCCTTGGGCCAGCGCCCATGTGGGAGACCTGAAAGAACCTCCTGGCTTCGGATCAGCTCAGCTCTGGCTGTTGCTGCCATTTGGGGAGTGAATCAGTAGATAGAAGACATTTCTCTCTTTTTCAGTCTCTACCTCTATGCAACTCTGCCTTTCCAATAAATTAAAATAGTTAAAGAGAATTAGATCTATAAACTATGGAATTTGCTAAAAACTACTTAAAATTATTTTAAAAGGCTAGTGAAGATTTTGAGAGAAGATAAGCAAATGCCTTGAATCTATGTCTATGCCATAGTTTAATGGATATTTTATTTTTCTTTTTAATTGACACATAAAAATTGTACCTATGAGGTACAGTGGGATAATTCAATCAATGTATACAATGTGTCATGGTAGCATTTTCATCTCCTTATTCTGTTATATCTTGAGCCATTGAACTCCTCTAAGCCTTACTAGAATATCTAGCAGCTTGTTGTGAGCCATAGTCTGCCCTGCTGTAAGACTTACTCCTCCTAACTGTGTATCGGTGCTTGTTTTCCAGTCTCTCCACTCTCTCGGCTTTTTTTTTTTTTTTTTTTTTGGACAGGCAGAGTGGACAGTGAGAGAGAGAGAGACAGAGAGAAAGGTCTTCCTTTGCTGTTGGTTCACCCTCCAATGGTCGCTGCGGCCGGCGCGCTGCGGCCTGCGCACCATGCTGCTCGAAGGCAGGAGCCAGGTGCTTCTGCTGGTCTCCCATGGGATGCAGGGCCCAAGCACTTGGGCCATCCTCCACTATCCTCCCTGGCCACAGCAGAGAGCTGGCCTGGAAGAGGGGCAACCGGGACAGAATCTGGTGCCCTGACCGGGACTAGAACCTGGTGTGCTGGCGCCGCAAGGCGGAGGATTAGCCTGTTGAGCCACGGTGCCAGCCTCCTCTCAGCTTCTTATGCTTCCTAGCTATCCACCATTTTAGTTCATTCTCTTCTTCGGGCTAACAATTTTGCTTTCCCAATAGGGAGAACAGATAGTATCGGTCTGCCTGTTTCTGATTTCACTTAGCATAACGTCCCTCAGTTTTATAGGTTTGACCTCATAGATGATCAGGATTCCTGACAGCAACTCTAACAGAAACCTCTCTCTCTGCCCAAGTTTTCATTCTTTCTCTTTATTGAAAATATCCAGTATTACAAATCTCTGGTTAAGCTATTTTCCTTTCCATTTTGCTTGCAATTGCTCCCAACCTGCTCTAAGAGCAAAGACCACTCCTGAAACATCCCTCCCTATCTGGTAAATCTGAAAGTACAGTTTTCTTTCAGATTGTCTTGACATTGGCTTATTTTGTGTCTTATCTAAATAATAAAGAATGACAGTAAAGGCCGATGTTCTTAAATTCGTCTGACCCTTAGAGGCACATCAACAAATAAATCAAAGACAGCTATTTACAGAAGAAGGCAATGGACTGGCATGGAAGGAAAACTCTTGCAATGAGTCCCAGGAGCTAATCTCAACTCTGCTGTACCTCACTTGCCTAGGTAGAGGATCTTCTCACAGTCTCTCTGTCTGCCTATCAGTCTCGTTATGGATTAATGTGTCTAGTTTCCTGTATGTGTGAAAGGGTCCAAATATGTGGGCCATTTTCTGCTCCTTTTCCAGGGACATTAGCAGGGAACTGGATCAGAAGTGAAACCATGGGAGTCAAACTGGCACCTGTATGGGATTTAGGTGTCAGAAGCAGCAGCTTGACCAGCTGGGCCACAATACCAACCCCTAAGCCTGGGCTAACATCTTACCACGTGGTCCATTTTGTTAGCTTCCTCACTTGCTTGACAACAGTTTGCATTATAAAGTTCTTTGTTCCCTGTTTGCTATTTGTCCAGGTGTGTCATTTGTTGAATTTCAAATTTTCTGTGTTTGGACACTTTTGACTGCTGGGTTTATCAAAAGCTTTGTTAATGTCTTCTACTATGATTGTAGATATGTCTGTTTGCCTATTACTATATAGTCTCGCTTTACTGACTTTCAATCCATACAATTATATGCATGTGCCTTTAGACATATTTCCTGGTGAATTAACTCTTTGATCGTTGTGATATCACCAATGACTATCTCTAATGAGGATTCTTTTTGTAAAACCTGTTTTGTTTTCACCAATTTTCTAAAGCAGCTTTTATATAGTAAATTTTGTTCCTTTTCTTTCAACTTTCTATTTAAGTTGGGCCTATTAAAAATAGAATAAAGGTGGAGGCTTTCCCCCATATCTGATTAGCAACTGGGTGTTGAATAGTGGTCTTCCAAAATATATATCAACAACTAATCCACATTACCCATGACTGTGATATTGTTTAGGGAAAATTTCCTGGGAGATGTAAGATAAGAACTCTAAGTGATATCATTTTAGATTACCCTGTAGGACTCTATGTCTAATAATTAGTATTCTGTTATAGTCAGAAAAGCAGAAAACACAGAGCAAAAGGTTGGCTGAGACTGGGGTAAGGCAACCACAAGCCAAAGAACCCATGGAATGACTACAACCTAACAGAGGCAACAAATAGCTCTCTGCTCCAGCATTTGGATGCAGTGTAGCCACTCTGACATCCCGATTCTGAACTCTGGGCCTCCAGAACTGGGAGATAATACATTCTCTCTTTTAAATCAATAATTCTGTGATGTAAATCTGTGGAAATATTCAGCGTACGAGCTATAAGTAACATTATATTTTTGCATTTTTCATGCAAAAAGTAGAACTTTTTATTTGTTGACATGGCTGTCTATTTTCCCTTTTCTCTGCTGCCTTAAACTTAGATTTAGTGTATTTTACTACTAATTTTCCTTATTATCTTATTATACATTATTTTAATTATTTTAATAGTATATTACTAATCACATTTGTCTAAAAAATATAAATTTTACTGCCTGACATTCAATATTTAGAATCTCTTACCTCTACTTCTTATTTTAGTAATAATGTTTTTACATTCTTACCTTTTATGTGTTCTAAATCTCACAACACATTCTTGTGTTTCTTATTAATTCGATTTTACAACTTTCCTCTCATTGTCCTTGTTCCTTTCTTGTGAATTTCTATGTGGAAGTCATGAGCCCAGAATCTATTCCAGGTCTCCCATGTGCCTTGCAGGGACTCAACAACTTGAACAATTACTTGCTGCCCTTCAGAGTGCAGAAAACTGTATTGAAATCAGAGCCGGCACTCGAATCAGGCACTCTCATGAAATCCAGGTATCCCAAGTGGTGGCTTAATCACTGAATCAAGCCAAAAGATTGTCCCGGAATTTTTTTTTTTTAATTTTGCTAAGAGAAAACATATCTGGTGAGTTTTGATTTATTTTTAAAATAACAACTCAATTTTTGAATTTCCTTTCTTCAAATTTTTATTTATTTGGAAGGCAGAGAAAGTGATCAAAATCCCCCATTCATTGGTTCAATTTCCAAATGCCTGCAATAGCCAGCACTAAGCCAGGCTGAAGCAAACAGCCTAGAACTCAATCCAGCCTCCCGCATGGGTGGCAGGGACCCAAGTACTCAGGCTCTCTCTGCTACCACCAACGGATGCATTAGAGGAAGCTGGAGTCAAAGCAGACTCCAACCCAGCACTCCAATATGGAGTTTGGGCATCCCAAAGGGTATTTTAACCACTGTACTAACCACCCATCCAGTGTTGATTGTATTTTAACATTGTCATCATATAACCTGTTTTTCGTTGTGTCTGTTTTAATGGAAATTTATTGCTAATGATTTTTGAGTTTGTCTAAAATACTTTTTAAAGGAAATGTTTATTTGAAAGGCAGAATTAGAGAGGGAGAGACAGATTTTTTTCACCCATTGGTTCTGAAGCAAGAAACTCCTTTAGGGTCTCCCACACAAGTGGCCAAAATACTTGGGCTGCCTTCTGCTGCTTTCCTGGGTGCATTAGCAGGGAACTGGATCAGAAGCAAAACAGCCCAGACTCTAACCAGGTAAAGCAGCTACCTACAATGCCAGCATCTCATAAAGGCACTGGTTTGAGTCCTGGCTGCTTCACTTCTAATGACCTGGGAAAGCAGTGGAAGATGACACAAGTATTTGGGGCCCTTCACCCACATGGGAGATCTAGAAGAAACTACTGACTCATGGTTTTAGCCTGGTCTAGCCCTAGCCCTAGCAACCATTTGGGGGTATGAACTAGCCAATGGAAGATCTCTCTCTCTCTCTCTCTCTCTCTCTCTCTCTGTGTGTGTGTGTGTGTGTGTGTGTTCCTCTGTATAACTTACTTTCAAATAAATTTTAAAAAAATTAGCTATATATCTCTTTGTGTTTCCTTTTGAAGATAATAAGGCCCTTCATATACCTACTTATAAGATTTTTGTCTTTTAGGTTTTTCATGATTTTCTTGACATTTTTTTCTACTTGAGTTCATTGTCATTATTGAATATAAATCCTGATAGTTTTGATTCTCTGCCACTATCTCTGTATTATTTCCTGTGCCTTTACCTTTCTGGTTTTTAAGTCCATATGTACTAAAACCTTGCAATATTCCATATGACTATATACCCTATGCTACTTTTTCTTTTAAGAATTCTCAGAATTCACCTTTATTTCCAGTGGTCTGGGTGCTTTTTCCTATTTTCTAGGTCATTAGTTTTCTCTTGTACTTTCTCTAATGTATCAGTAAATTTTATATTGGTATTTCTTTTAATGTACTTCACAAGCTTCATATTATTTTTACTTATAATTGCTGTTATCAGAAGGTATTGCCAGTGCTTTATTTAATTCCATAAACACATTAAGATTGGGTTTCTTATTTTTAAATAATAAATTTCATGTCTATACTATTTTGAGTCCCCATGAATCTCTCCTCTGTTTTCTCCTTCTTTCCTTCATGTTTTGTCATCTTAAATGCTTGGTAATTTACTGATATCCAAACATTAGACAAGAAAGCTTACAAAGACAATATAAATCATTTAATAGAATTATCATCCAGGCAGAATGAGCATGTGCTTGTGACAAGCAGCACGGACAGCAGCATTAGACACTCAGATGATCTTACTCTAAGCAGGGAGTGAGATGATTTCAAGTTTTATTTACAGTGAGGACTCAGCTATATCATTTGCACTGCTTTCTTTGAGTTTATCTTTATTGTCATCACAACCAGATCCCTGTGCTTTTTAGTGGGGATTGTTCTTTTAGTGCCTCACCATCTCCACAATTGCCTCAGAAGTTTTATTTAGCTTCTCAGCCATCGACTTAGATTGTGAAACTCAGCAGTGCCAAATCCCTAACCTCAGATTTTTCTCCTCCTATAACTCTCTGCCCATAACTCCTCACTGAACATGTCATCAATACATTCAAATATTTTATGTGTGTATATAGAAATCCATTTATGTAATCTATTTGAGATTTTCCTCCAGATTATTTTGTTGTTCGGAAAGGGCACATTAGTCACAAACAATAAATGTAACCATTGCCAGAAGAGGAAGCCCTTGAACTACGTCAAATACGGTTAAGATGCCTATCTAAGTATCATATTTCCCAGCCTCCTTCAAGTGAGGTTCTTTTACCAGTGAAATGGATAAAGAAGTTTTCTGTGCAGCTTCCAGAAAAGTGTCTTTAAAAAGCTGAGCAAGCATTATCCACCCGCACTCCTCTGTTATCTAGAACATAGGAAAGATCTACACAATTACAAAAATGGAAACATCTTGAATTGTGGGGCGTATTTGAAATACAAGATGTGAAATGAAAAGCAGACAAATAGGACTATATTCCCAATGTATATTAGTCTATCCTGTTTGCTTTTCACTTCCATCATCTTAAAGTTAATGCCAATTCCTTTTTCCTCTGTACAACTAAATAAAACTTATCTCAATACACTTCTCTAGAACTATTAATTCTGAATTGTTATTTTATTTTGGAATAAAAAGATTTTTATAAATCAAACAAGCAACTGAACTGCAAATGATAACACTGGAACTCAGGACAAACTTGCCCACCAAAACACCTGACCACATACAAGTGAACTTCTAGGATTCAGCACATTAGTTATTTGGAAGAAAGTACAAACAAAATTAGGATTATTATATTTATTTCATAAGTATGCCATTTGCTATTTCTTCCACTAATATTTCTGTCTTTGCCTTTAGTATTTTCTTTGAACTTTCCATAAAATATTAGCTTTGCTTAGAGTTCTATAAATATTTCTTCTACTAATGATATGAGTTGTGTGACAGCTAACAGCTTACACATTATTTACAGTCTCTGCTTTTCAGAGTAACACAGAAAATCATCAACTGCAATGATTTACTTGGCTAGAGTACACAAAATACTCTAGTTCTATTAAGGAAGAATAATTGTTATGATTATTTAATGCTATATACAATGTCTGTTATTAGCTAGTTATTGACATATGAATACTCGAGACCTATTCTGTCTAGTGCCAGTGATAGCAACTCATTTTTTTCCATCACATTTAATTGTCAATGCTCGTTTACTGACAAAAATTTAACTGCCATCAGATTTATTGGATAGCATCACTCTTGCCAAATTTCAGTTTGACGTATAGCTCATATTAATGTCAATATGTTGTATTTATAGCTGCAAGTTAAATCCTAACCTCTAACATGTCAATCTACAGAAAAGAACAGAAAAGGAGATGTGTTACAAATAGTTTGTATA
Source organism: Sylvilagus floridanus (assembly GCA_949820135.1). Lineage (NCBI taxonomy): Eukaryota > Metazoa > Chordata > Mammalia > Lagomorpha > Leporidae > Sylvilagus > Sylvilagus floridanus. Next base: position 59,577,705 of record OX463235.1, read on the forward strand.
TAGTTTTTGAATCACATCTTGGAAGAATTAGAAGCGCGAGATATGTTTCTTCTTGCTAATCTGTCGCCTGTGGTCTCATAGGAGTGGAAAAGAGAATTAAGCTCTAAAATATGTAATGCTTCTTAATGCCTATGCTTTGGTTTGATTGTGGTGTGTCCCCTCTAAAAAGTCACATTGAAACTTGGTCCCAACAGAGCTGTGATGAGAATTACTGGGGCCTTAAGAGACGGATGCTTTCCCACAGGAGTGAGTCCTTGATACAGCAAGATTAGATTAATTATCATGAGACTAAGTAGTAAGAAAGTGAGCTCTGTACATCCCTTCAGTCTCTCTCATACATACTCTTTGTCCCATACCACTCGCCACCAACAATAGCCCTTACTTGATGTAGCTGCCCAATCTTAGACATTTTGGCCTTCAAAGTCATTAACCCAAACAAACCTTTTTTCTTTAGACTAAGGCAACAAAAATGAACTCAGATTGTCTGCATTCAATCTTTACTACAGCAATGTCAAAAGAATAAGCAAAAAAAATTAAATGAGGTAGCCAAGCAGTGTCTAAGCCATCTATCCATGATTACTGGGATTTAGGTGCCAAATTTGTCAGTGAAAAGAATTCTCCAACTCCTGACATTCTTGATTCTGAAATTGAGAATTATATTATACATTGAATGATAAATAACACTAAGAAAAATCCAGAAATAGTCCATTTCTAGGTTCGTATCTCTAGTCACTGGGAATCCTAAGAACAACATAACAACATTCTTCTGTGAGATATGGGTTTTAAATATTCGGTCTTCTAAAAAAAGGAATCAAGGAGAAGATCTGTATTATATTGGGAGAAAAAAGAAACCTATGGATGTTTATAATGCATTTTTAAAGATTTATTTATTTATTTGAAAGGCAGAGTTAGAGAGACAGAGGCAGAGAGAGGTCTTCTATCCACTGGTTCACTCCCTGGAGGGCTGCAGCAACCGGAGCTGTACCGATTTGGAGCCAGGAACAACTTCTGGGTCTCCCACACAAGTGCAAGGGCCCAAGGATTTTATTCCATTACTTCCTCAGGCCATAACAGAGAGCTATATCAAAAGAGGAACAGCTGGGACTCGAACCGGTGTCCATATCAGATGTCGGCACTGCAGCATCAGTAGCTTTACCCGCTGTGCCACAGTGCTGGCCCCTACAATGCATATTGATCCTGTTTCCATGGAACCTCACCTATGACAAATTTAGAACTTTTTTTTTTTTAATGTGTTTTAATACTCATCTTCTTTGACACCTGTAAAAACATTAAGTCATGTCACTGACTTAAAACAGAGTGTGAGGAATTCTAAAATCACTGAATAGGGAAAAGATATGCTGTTTTTGACCTGGGGCGGATAGCAGAAGAAACTTGGAGCACATGCATTTCCAGGGAAGAGGTAGAAAGAAATGTGTAGTGAGATTCTACAGAAAGCGGACTGATACCGTGGAGCTGAATGGAAAGTGTGGGCATGCAGCGGCAACATGGTCACCACATGACTCCTGCGGCTGGGGGCTGCGGGAGATGCCAATCTCTCAGAAGCAGACACTCCAACAAGCGGCTAAGAGGCATAGTTCAATGGTAAAACACATCAGATGAGAAAACCAATAAGTTTTTCTGCAAATGCTAAAAATAAACAAACAAAGGGGACAAGATTAAGGAAGATACTATGAATCTCCAAAAGGAACACAAAAACTTGAATACTAGAATGCAAAGACAAAGAAACGGATGAAATGCCTGAGATGAATTCAAAAGAATGATGATGAAATTACTCAAACACAAAGAAACCACTTCATGATATTCAACTAACACCTTGACAGTAGGGACTCCATTTTGGAGCACCTGAGACCCCATCCTGAGAAGGTTCCCGCTCTCTCCCCACACCCCTCGCCACTGTGAGACTTTGGTCTGAAACTAGGATGTAAAACACTCAGACAGTAGCAGTCCACTGCATCGCCCTTGGCAAACTGCATCACACTTGGCAGAGCATAGAGACGCCCCTAGCATGATGGCTCAAGCTTGGCAGTGGATGGCCTACACCTGGGTTAATGATAAAAATGTTATTTGTCTGTCCTACACATGATTTAGGCCAATACTTAGATTCATGTCAAGATTATAATTGAAATTGTTAAGACTGTAACTGGTATTGTCAAGATTATAATTGACATTATTTTTCTTTTTTTTGACAGGCAGAGTGGACAGTGAGAGAGAGAAAGGTCTTCCTTTGCTGTTGGTTCACCCTCCAATGGCCGCCGTGGCCGGCACGCTGCGGCCGGTGCACCGTGTTCATCCAATGGCAGGAGCCAGGTGCCAGGTGCTTTTTCCTGGTCTCCCATGTGGGTGCAGGACCCAAGCACCTGGGCCATCCTCCACTGCACTCCGGGGCCACAGCAGAGAGCTGGCCCGGAAGAGGGGCAACTGGGACAGAATCTGGCACCCCAACCGGGACTAGAACCCGGTGTGCCGGCGCCGCAAGGCGGAGGATTAGCCTGTTGAGCCATGGCGCCAGCCGACATTATTTTCATAAATGTTTTAGCTTAGCTTGATTCTAGTAACCAAGTATCCCCCCTGATCCTAGCAACCACGTATTCCCTCCTGAATTTGTGGCTTTTGCCTTTATAAACCCTGTTGCTTTGGGCTTCACGGTCAAGAGTTCTTTAGGGCATGAGCCTGCTCTCCACTGCCGGCAATAAAAGACCATCAGATTTTATCAGTGTGCGGTGCTCCTCTGTTTGCACTCACTCAGGTACAACGATATAAAGAAATCCATATAAGATATAGATAAAAAATTTTCCTGAGATTGAGATGTTGAAGAAAAATCAATCTGAAATATTAGAAATGAAGAATTGAATATGTCATATAGAAAATACAATGGAAAGTCTCCACAGCAAATTTGGTGAAGCAGGATAAATATCCAAGCTACATGACAAATCCTTGGAAATATCTGTTACTCACACACATACATACACACAAAGAAAAAATTAGAAGAACTGAAAATAGTGTTCAGAATTTGTGGGATACTACCATCCCACATGACCAAACATGCATGTCATAGGAATTCCTGAAGGCATGGAAAAAAGAGAATGGATTTGAAGGCCTATTCAGTGTAATAATAACAGAAAATATCCCTAATTTGGAGAAAGAAACAGACATCCAAGTACAGGAAGTATATAGAACTCCTAACATACACGATCAGAAAAAATCTTCAACATGACACATTATAGTAAAACTTTCAACAGAAAACCAAAAAGAAACGATTCTAAAAATGTGTATGAGAGAAATGCCAGATTAACTTCAGAGTATGCCCATTGAAACTAATAGCTGAATTCTCATCAGAAACCCTACAGGGTAGGAGAATGGAGAGACACAGTCCAAATTCTCAAAGAAACTGTCAGCCCATAATATTGTACACAGGAAAACTCTCATTTATAAAGAAAGGTGAAATGAGGACCTTTTGATACAAACAGAACTTAAAAGAATTTGCAGCACAGGTCCAGCTTTACAATTGAATCTTAAGGGTGTACTACACAGAGAGACAGTGAAAGACAGCATCATGAAAGAATGTGAAGGCAGAAAATCTAGTAAGAGTACAAAGGAAATCCAAAATAAATAATATGTATGGAAAAAGGACAGGACCAAGTCATTCTGTATTAAGAATAACTTTGAATGTAAATGGCTTACACTCTCCAAGTGCTTGGGCCCTGCACCTGCATGAGAGACCAGGAGGAAGTACCTCACTCCTGGCTTCGGATGGGCACAGTGCGCTGGCCGTAGTGACCATTTTGGGGATGAACCAATGGAAAGAAGACCTACGCTCTGTCTCTCTGTCTCACTATCTAACTCTACCTGTCCAAAAAAAAAAAAAAAATCTAAACATGGCAAGCTGGAAACATAGCAGGCTCATAGAATGGCAGATGTCCTATACAGAACTCTGGCCTCAGCATCAGCCCTTAAGGCATTTGGATCTGGCTGAAGAGCCCATGAAAAGGCATGGAAAGCCAAGACACTCTGGCAAAAAACAAACAAACAAACAAACCTAAATGAAAGATCTCTGTGGGTGAGATCCCAGTGGAAAGAACAGGTCATCAAAGGAGGTACCTTTCTCTGAAGGGAGGAGAGAACTTCCACTTTGACTATGACCTTGTCTAAATAAGATTGAAGTCAGTGAACTCAAAAGGCTTCCATAGCCTTGGCAACTCATGACTAGAGCCTAGGGAGATTTCTGATGCCATAAACAAGTTCAATTTGTTAAGTCAACAACAGGAGTCACTATGCACTTACTCCTCTTGTAGGATCTCTGTCCTTAATGTGTTGTCCAATGTGAATTAACGGTATAACTAGTACTCAAATAGTACTTTACAGTTTGTGTTTCTGTGTGGGTGCAAACTGTTGAAATCTTTACTTAATATATACTATATTGATCTTCTGTATATAAAGAGAATTGAAAATGAATCTTGATGTGAATAGAATGGGAGAGGGAGCGGGAAATGGGAGGGTTGCGGGTGGGAGGGAAGTTATGGGGGGAAAAAGCCACTGTAATCCATAAGCTATACTTTGGAAATTTATATTTATTAAAAGTTAAAAAAAAATGGACCATGAAATGGCTATCAATGCAAAGAAGCCAATTATACACAAGTACGCTTCAAAAGGTCTTAGAAAAATAGAATTAAAATATAATATGCATTTTTTATGAACATTATGAAGACCCCCTCATACATATGAATATGGATGGACTTCAACATTTTTGTTCCAAATAAACTTCTTTTGGGGCTGGCACTGTGGCGCAGTGGGTTAAAAGCCCTGGCCTGAAGCTCTGGTATCCCATGTGGGCACCAGTTCTAGTTTTGGCCACTCCTCTTCCTATCCAGCTCTCTGCTATGGCCTGGGAAAGCAGTAGAAGATGGTCCAAGTCCTTGGGCCTCTGCATGGGTGTGGAAGACCTGGAATAAGCTCCTGGCTCCTGGCTTTGGATCGGCACAGCTCTGGCTGTTACTGCCATATGGGGAGTGAACCAGTGGAAGGAAGAACTCTTTCTCCACCTCTCTAACTCTTTCAAATAAATAAAATATTTAAAAAAAATAAGCCACTTTTAATTCCATTTTCCTTGAATGAGACCCTGTATTTATAAACTTTTCATTAGTTCTACCTACTTAATCTGGTATGGAAATCTTGTTTCTTGGAAAACAAAACTATTTTACTTGGTCTCTGTTATGTCTTCCTTGGGACTTTCATTTTGCTCTCTATTATTGAAGGCATAGCTCACTCTGGTCTACACTTCATATTTGATCTTTTATCACCATTCAGAAGCCTAAAGCTGACGTTTTATGGTAAGTAGAAGGCTGCCATCTGAAGCTTTTTGAGCCGCAGAGAAAACATGTTGCAAATTAAGAATGAAACGGTCCATGTACATGATTTCCTCAAATAGAACATACTCACTTTCATAACTACTTAAGACATAAATTTAAAGATTAGAAATTTATATTTTCAAAATGCTTCCTTCAAAACACCCCAAGTGAGATTTATATTAAATACCATTACAATTTGTTTATGTAACTTCCACATTTATATGATGCATCCCATCAATCAATCACAACTCCTCCAAATGCCTTAGCCCTAGTAAGAAAGAATGCACTTGAGTCTTAAGCCAAATTTGAACACTAAGGCAAGATAACATGCCGCTGAACCTGGCTACATGTCAGAAGAATCCGAGAATGAAGTATTGGAGGGGCACATATTCAACAGACTCTGGGTCAAGGATGCAGTATGAACAGGGCAGAGTGGAAGTATCCATCATTTATTAATGGTCGTCTCTGTTCCATACCTCACAACATGAACTACAGGGACCAGGCCAGGTGTATAACTTGAAATGTCACAACTTAGCTTTTTGTTCCTTCATTGGCCACTGGAAATGATGAAAATATAGAAACCGTGTAAATAAGATAAGGGGATTAGGCTCTTCTTTCTGCTTAGAAGCCTATGTTTAGAGTAAACAACTGAATACTAGATAGTTAAAAAAATCCAATGAGCCCAGAGATAACTAAATATTGCTTAAAAACAAAACAAAACAAAACAAAACAAAAAACAAAAAAAAACTGTGGTGCCTATTGCACTATGTTTAGGACTTTGGAATGATTTGTGTCTCTATTTTCAAATAATGTTTGGGGGTGAAAGATAAGACCTCTGGGTACCTGCAGAAGGCCTTGTTAAAATGTACAGTACCGGCCGGTGCCATGGCTCACTTCACTAATCCTTCGCCTGCGGCGCCAAAATTCTGGGTTCTAGTCCCGGTTGGGGTGCCAGTTCTGTCCAGCTATTCTTCCAGTCTGCTGTGGCCTGGGAAGGCAGTGGAGGATGGCCCAAGTACTTGGGTCCTGCACCCGCATGGGAGACCAGGAGGAAGCACCTGGCTGCTGGCTTCAGATTGGCACAGTGCGCTGGCCATAGCAGCCATTTGGGGGGTGAACCAATGGAAGGAAGACCTTTCTCTCTGTCTCTCTGTCTCACTGTCTAACTCTGCCTGTCAAAAAAAAAAAAAAAAAAGTACAGCAACAAGATCAAAGTCTTGAGCCCTGAGTCAGTATTTTCAAAGTTTTACCTGAGATATTTCCAATCAGCAATATGATATCTAAATTTTCTTCCAATGAGAAATAAACTGATTTTAAAATCAAATAGTATAGCATTTAAATTTCACTATTAATAATTGTACATTTTATAAGTTACAGTATGACAATTCAATATATATCTACCTTTTATACTGATTAAAACAGGGTAATCAACATTTCATATTCTTTGATGTTACTTTATCACAGTAGGTTTGGAGTTTGTTCCTTTTATTTGTTCATCATAACATAGAATGATTGCTCCAGGTGATAGGCTGCTTACTCATTCATTATGAGATAATAAACATAAATATAATAGATATTTATTGGTATACTTGCATCTACTGCATTTACTACTATTACAATCTAGCCAACTGAAACTTAATGTGCATTTGCTATGTGGTAAACATATTCTGGGCACTGAAGAAAAACATCAGTATATAATCACTGTCAGTGTTTGAAGAGTCCAAAGTCTAGCAAAGTTAAAGTTGTAGCCATAAAACAGCCAGTATTCACTGACACTTGATGGATGTCTGCCTTTTTACTTATTAACCCTTTTTTGTCTTAAGGTAACTTAATTCCCATTTTTCAGTTGGATAAAAACAAAGATTATGTAAAATGTCCAGTGCTACAAAACTTGTCATTCACAGGGTCAGGATTTAAACCTGGGGATTTTGACTTCATTGACTATGTTTTTATTTCTTGCCAAGTTGCCTATGAGGATTATGTGAATTGATAAAGCTGTAGACAGAATGTGATGAAGATACTTCATTGAACAGTGACAGTGGAACAAAATTTGACAAATGAGTAGCAGTTTACCGGGTGCACTATAATCTTAATAATATAACAGATAAATACATTCTTTCCAATTGATGCACTCAATGAATAATTGATTAATGGAGTTAATTTTAGAAAGCATTGAACTAGGTAGTCTAAAAGCTCTAAATTAGTGATGACTCTTGGTTTTAAGAGGGAAAATTTCAGCGCAAAATATATTTTGAAAAAAGGGATTTATGAGGTCATATGCAAATTTCTATCCTGATGCTTCAAAGATATAACTGAAACAATGCCTCTCTGTGTTTTCAGTCTAATGAAGTTATTTTTTCCATATCTGGTGCAAAACAAAGACAATCATAACTTAACCGTTTTCCAGGATTAAAATAACTTCTACAGAAAGAGCACTATGACAGACATTTTCAGCACTTTGTTCTTTCTCCTGGGTTCACAGGAAGACTCTTTGTCTAGACTTTTGCCCACACTGTTGGAACCACGATTGAGCTCTAGTCAATCAGTTGTGGGAGGAAATGATCTATGTCACAACCAAGCCAGGCTTATAAAAATATTTTTCTTTGTGTCTTGCAGCATCTTCATGCTTGGGTGCAGCAACCTTGAAGGTCATGTTTCTTAAAGTTAACCCTTCAAGCAGGAAAAGTGTGACTCAACCCAAAAAGGACTTTCCTTGGCCTATAAATATATCTTGATTTTGTTAAGCTACTGAGATACCAGAGTTTATTTATTGCTGCAGTATATCCTAGCCTGCATTAAATAATTTAACTGCTTGACTAATAAAGTCACAGAGATAACTCAGTGGACTTGCATGTCTTGCCAAACAATCCCTTAATTAAATATTATACCTAACAATTTTGAAAAATTTGTTCAAACTCCACTTGGAACCACACAAAAGTAAACCAAAAGAAATTTTGGAGGATTCATAACAAAGAGAAATGATAGAAAAGAACAGTGTTTTCTATGTAACCGGTATCCCATTGCACCTGTAGTTATCTCATTGTAACTGACATACTAAACACGGCTGCCAGTTTCCTAGACCACAAATAATCTTTCCTTGCATTCTATCAATACATCTGAAAAGACAATCTTTCTAATAATAAGTCTGTGTTCTATTTCTATGACATAAACCATTCAACCTTTTCTTTTCTGGCTGTAATTTTCTTCTTACTAGCATCATATTTCATATCTCCGAGTTAATACTGCTCAATTCAGTCATCTTATTCAAATATAGAAAGGCTTTATGTACATTTCTCATTTTTACTAAAACTGTCATCGGACTTTGTTTTTATTAAATATTAATACATTTGTCTTCAGTAAAAATTAAATTTCTTTCCTTGCAAATCCCATGAAAGCAGAAAGTTAAATTGAAGGGATTTTGACTGGTATTGTTTTTTGAGGAAACCTCATCTACATTAGTCCTATTCTGGGGCCAATTTTTATTGCAGAACATAACTTTGCATTTAGGAAGTAGGCAGGGAATGTCAGAATTAAAGTGCACAGAAAAGTGCAGTGCTTCTTTGTACTGTGGGTTGCATAGTGCTACTAAAGAGATCCACAAAGTCATGGTTTTGTCACCTTATATTTAATACTTATTAGGAAAAATCTACTTTTGCCATTTGGAACAAGCTTAAAGGTACCCCCCCTGCCATTGTCTGGACTACACCTCTCTTTTGAACTCTATTATGTTTCTTCATTCTCCAAAATTGTGTTTGGACTCTAGAATGGCACTGTGCTGAGTGCTCCAAAGATCTTCAAGTATGAAGAGTCATGGACAACAAGACTTGCAGGTCTAATTTCCAGGGCAGTAGCATAGGTAATAATTTGCAGAAATATAGAACAAAAAGAAAAGAATTGGGATAATTCTTTAAGGAAACTCAACTTAAAAAAGGAACTTAAAATTACATGGACCATGGGTTGTTCTAAGATGACAAAATTAAAAGATAGTTTCTCTTACTTGAAGCATGCAAGTGTAAACTTGGAACCAGATGGCAGGGTTTATTTCAAAAGATGTTAGCATTATATGATTATTATTATTATTAGTCAAAAATGTGTTATCAGTGTTCTAATGCCAAGATTCTCTGTGACATAATATTATTTAATGTGTATTACACATAAATAATGTCAAACACTATAATAAGCTTTCTACATGCCTAAGCACATTTGTTGTTCACAAAAAGCCTTTGAGGTAGGAACTGCTATTGTTTTCATATGTGTATATGTATTTACATATGCATATAATGTATTCACAAACTGTCAAACCTATAGGAATGAAAAATAATCATCCATCTATTCCTTAACAGCTCCATTTCTCTCCCTAATCATACTTGCTGTTGCCCCAAAAATTCACGGGTGCACTCATACTAACACTTCTCAAGTGCATATCAATAACAGAATACTATAAGATCCATCTGTTGGTATCAAGGATACCAACTTATATGAACAGACTTATATGAACAGATTGACGTTAATTTGACTACACTTGTAGCTTATAATGTTCTGCCCATTTTCCAATTCCAATTATTTGAAAAATAATTATGACTTTTAACTGTAGTGTCCAAGTAAACATCTATACATTTACTTTGACTGTTGTGTTATGTTAGCCTTCTGAATCTAGACTAGACCACTCTTCACTTTATATTTTTCATGGTACCGAATCTGTTGATGATAAGAGTTCATTTGTCCTATAAAAGTTCCCATGTTTGTCATTTGCTGAAAATTTCATAATTATGATAATTCAGTGAAATACAGCACATGCACGTGGTAGAAGTACTATAACACCTATTTGAGAAGGGCCATAAAATTTCTGCAAGAGTTCAGTGCTCAAAATGCATCTCAGTAGGCAAATTTTCTGACGCCCTCACTAGTACAAATACAGTTCTTGCCTGCCCTCTCCTCTGACACTCCAAAACCTGCGATTTTTTTTGAGCATTCCCTATGCAAAGTTGTTTTTGCCTTGTGCTACATAAGTATGCACGACCCTTAACTGGGATTCAGCCAGTGAGTAGCTGAAGTGTGTGCCCTGCAGTTCCAAGCACAACTTCTAACATACAGGGAAAGCACAACTAATAATTTGGAAAAATGGAAGGAAAAGCACAAGACCCAGTGACCAAATTCATCACTTGCTAATTATTTTAAGTTTGTCTTCATTAGAGTAGTGATTGGAGATGAAAAAACATATTACAAATTTTTTAGCTCCAGGTGGGTTAAATTTAGGCATCAAAATGCAAAACATTCATTGATATACAGAATAACAATTTCCATAAATATGAAAAGTAACTGTAAAAACATGTAAAATTAAAAAAGGAAGTTAAAAATTTCAATGCATACAATTAAAATACTTTAGACATCAAAGGATATAAACCAGATTAAAAACAAACAGAACCATGGAAGTATTTGCCAAAATATTACAAAGACTATTCTCTAAATAGTTTAAGATACAAATAAGAATTATTCTAAAGTTCTAATAGGTAAGTAGAAAGAGGGAATAATGTGATTTACAGATAAAAACATAAAATTGAATATTTAAAAATTGTTATTCATAAGTGTTTAAAAGCATTAAAATTATTACAAAATGAAATATTTTATCTAAAAATATTCCAAGATTTAAAAAAAAATCATTTGGTTCCAAGGGCACAGCCAAATTGGAACTTTCATTTACCCATGCTGTAAATTCAGATTTTCTCATTGTTCTGTAAAAATTTTAAAATTAGAAATGTTTTTTTTCTGACAGGCAGAGTGGACAGTGAGAGAGGGAGACAGAGAGAAAGGTCTTCCTTTTCCATTGGTTCACCCCCCAAATGGCTGCTGCATCCAGCGCACAGCGCTGATCTGAAGCCAGGAGCCAGGTGTTTCTCCTGGTCTCCACACGGGTGCAGGGCCTAAGGTCTTGGGCAACAGCAGAGAGCTGGACTGGAAGAGGAGCAACCAGTACAGAATCCGGGGCCCCGACCGGGACTAGAACCTGGTGTGCTGGTGCCACAGGCGGAGGATTAGCCTATTGAGCTGCAGCACCGGCCAGAAATGTTTTCAACAGCTTTAGCAAAGTTATATGATTTGTCTCATTATGTCAACTCATAGAAATCTATCTAAAGAAGAAGAAAGTCTATCAGTTATACAGATATTATGTAAATCATAAGCAATGCAAATAATGATTAAATAAATTTGCATGTAGCTCTAACATAGTATAATATTTTTCTTTTTAGAAATCCAAAAACTATTCATTAAATTGGAAAATGTTCATCACTTAATGAAATACAGAGCATACAAATATAGTATGATATTAATTATGAATTATAAACACAAGCATTTATTAAGTAAACATTCTGAGATTAATTCTGAAATCCAGTTTCTGAGATTTAATTTTGTTTTGTTTTTCTTTTGGTATAGCCTCCAAATTATTTCCAATAATCATAGATATATTACATTTGAAATGCATTTAAAAGTGTAAATAAACTTCACAAATATTTAAGTATGGCTGTCAAATAAACTTAGTATATCATAAAGTAATAAGTATAAAACTACAGTGAAAATAGCTAAGGAACTACTGTTAAAAGAATGAAGATCATAGCTTAGAAAACTGGAAATGATGTATTGGAGTAAAGAAAAGTAAAAGAATAGCTTAAGGGTATATCCAATTGGACAAAATCTCTCGTAGGTGAAAAAAAGTCAAGTTTGCTCATAGGTGTGGGAACAGTGTTAATAAAAATGGACCTACGAAGTTACAAGAAAGGATGCTGACAAATGTTGGGTCCAGATTTTATAGAAGTCAGAAATAAATAAGCCATGGTATACTGTAGAAGGTGGTTAGAGACACAGAAGCAGAATTTCAAGGCTCCCGAAAGATCTCCATGTTATTTGGAGTTGGTTCCAGGAGAGAAGGAATTGGGGCTATTCTGTGAGAACTTCTGTGATTCAGAAGTGGAATGGATGACTTAAGAATAGTGATAACTGCTTATAAGAGCAATTATAAGGGGGATAAAGAAAGACATTTAAATGGAAGTAAAGGATTGCTGATAGCAACAATACACTCAACACAATTATACAATGTGAGTACAAAAACAGATATCAAAATAGTTTTTTGTAACTTCATGTGGCAATGTAGTTTGACATGTGTATATTTTTCTCTTGCAAATAGAAAAAACACCTATAAATATATACATAATTCTTTTTACTTATAAATGTATTTATGGTATATGTATATGTTTTGATTTATATATATGCACAGATTTGGGTATGTTTTCTAGTTTACTCTAGTAATACATATTATACATATATTCCTCTATCTGTACTGAATAAGGGAATTTACAATGTGTTAACAATAAACATGGATGAAGAGGAATAGAAAGACAAAAAGCCAGGACTTCAGTGTTTGGAGACGGGGAAAATTAAGCTGCACATTAGAATAATGCATATAAAATTATGGATCAGTAAGATTTAACCAGGATGGCAAGAAGTGTGAGGAAAGAAATTCTATGTAAGTAAAACTGGTTGAAAAATGTACCCAGCTGGAATAAATGAGAAGAATTTCAAAGATAGCAGAATGTTCATACACAGTGTGAGGGGCATGGCTGGATGTATAAAGAGATGAGAGATCTGTGCATATTAAAAAAATCCAGATTTTCTCATGAAAGTGATAAATCATTTTAACCAGTGAGACAATTAGTGTTTTAGAAAGACAAGACAGAAAAAGGAGGGTGACACGGTAGAAGAGATGTGGTTGTTAACACAAAGTCCTAAGTAAAGAAACTGCAGTAGGAAACATGAGACATGATGAGTTACACTGAGGTGTGGGGAGCAGAGCTAAAGGAGAACAGAAAGCTGGATGCATTCGGGGTAATCAGCAGGCAGTGTCAACACAAATGACAGTTGAATGGGTATCATGAAGCAGGAGAGACGAGGGTCATATTCTAGATAATCAGCCATCAATTTTAAGTTGCTAATTCGAAGGGTTGTGGGCTGAATGCTTGTCTCTGAAAACTTCATGTTGAAATCCTAACCTCCAGTGTGACAGTATTAAAGAGTAGGGCCTTTGGAAGGAAATTCGGTCAGGAAGACTGAGCCCTCATGAATGGGGTTAGTGGCCTCATAAGAAGAGACATGAGAGGACAGTCAGTCTCTCTCTCTCTCTCTCTCTCTCTCTCTCTCTCTCTCTCTCTCTCTCTCTATATATATATATATATATATATATATATATATAATCTGCTGTCTGCCACACGTGCACACAACAAGCAGAAAGAATGCCATCTGCAAACTAGGAAGTGAGCCCTCACCAGAGCTCAAATCTACTGGCAAATTGATCTCAAACTCTCCAGCCTTTAGAATCGTGAGGAATAATTGCTGTTGGTCCTACCCAGTCTGGGGTAATTTCTTATAGCCACCATGGCTGAATAAAACAGGGAAAATGTGAAGACAGAGACATTGGCAAGCGGAGAATGAAAGAATTTGAGATAAATAAAATAAAAAACAAAAAGACACACACTTGAATTTGGGATCCATGAATGAAGTTACTGAAGTCAAAAGATTCTGTGTTAACCAAAGAGGCTAAAGATGAGGAGTCCAAGCCATGGAAAGATTTGGAAAGCGGAAATCAACATGGCCTCTTCTCAAAAGACAGAGACCCACACTTTGTGTAGGAAACCATCCAAAACAATGACCCAACAAAATTTGTCAAAATATATAAACTAAGAATTTAAGTCTCAATCCCGAACTACTGGTAAATACATCTAAATATATTCAAGGTACACTTGCTTCAGTGTTCATTATAAGCCTTCAACTTGAAGATGTTCCAAGTTCTGTTCATTTCTGACCAAGGATAATATTCCAAATATGACTATCATCTTGTATAATATAATCATCAGCATAACAGAAGGGATGCCCAACTACTCAATTGCATGTACACAACTGCTTGTCAGAATTCATACTTGCTGGTTGAGTTTCAGATCTGCTGTTCATTCACGTCTCCTTTTAAGTCATGTGTGATGTATCTCATTTGGTGGTATATTCATAAATTTTCTCAAGTTACTGAACCAAGAACTACTATTTATGCCCTTTCTTTTTTCTGACCATTACCCCACAGTACTGATTAAGAATCCCTTGGTGATTCTTATACTTGAAAATGCCTCTTTACATTTTATCTTTTCTATTCCCTTCATCATTTCTTACACAGACAATTGCAATAATCTCCTTTCTGGTCTCAAGTCCCTTCAACCCTAGGTCTCACTAGTTTTTGTGTGGGTTCCTTTATTTCCCTTTATCTGTCTAGAAAATCTGACTCATAATTCAAGAAAGAAATCACACATCAATTCCAACGTGACAACTTCCTGCAACACCCATGACTAGATAATCGGAGCTAGAGAAGTGCTATTGATGACTCATACCATCCTATGAGAGCAAAATGTACATATTGTTTTACAAGTAGACATGGTTTTTTAAAGATTTATTTATTTAGTTAAAAGGTAGAGTTAAGAAAGCAGGGGCAAAGAGAGAAAGAGAGAGAGAGAGAGAATCTTCCATCTGCTGGTTTACTCCCCAGATGGCCTCAATGGCCAGAGCTGCACCAATCCAAAGCCAGGGGCCAGGAGCTTCCTCTGGGCCCCTCCCATATGGGTGCAGGGGCCCAAGGACGTGGGCCATCTTCCACTGCTTTCCTAGGCCATAGCAGAGAGCTGGATTGGAAGTGGAGGAGCCACTTCCATATGGTACCCACATGGGATGCTGGCACTGCAGGCAGCAGCTTTACCCACTATGCCATAGTGCCAGCCCCATTAGACATATTTAGATAGATTGACATCTTCAAGGGTGAAATTAATTACACCCTGCAAGTGAGTGAAAACTATATACTAGCTGTCATACTCTCCTCCTCGTCCAGTTTGTCAAGATTCCACCGCTTCCAGATCTTCTGAGCTGCTGTATACACAGCGTCTACTTCACTATAGTAATGTGTTTAATCGCCAGTCTCAACAACTATATTAGTTGCAAAGAATACCAACTTCTTTTTATAAAAAACCCAGTTTTGGAGCCGGTGCTGTGGTGTAGTCGGTAAAGCTGCTGCCTGTAGTGCTGGCATCCCATATGTGTGCTGGTTTGAGACCTGGCTGCTCCACTTCCAATCCAGCTCTCTGCTATGGCCTGGGAAAATAAGTAGAGGATGACCCAAGTCCTTGGGCCCCTGCACCCACGTGGGAGCCCTGGAAGAAGTTTTGGGTCCTGGTTTCAGATAAGCACAGCTGGGGCCGTTCTGGCTATCTGGGGAGTCAATCAGCAGATAGAAGACCTCTCTCTCTCTGCCTCTCCTTCTCATTTTGTGTAACTCTACATTTCAAATAAATAAAGCTTTTAAAAAAAAACCAATTTCTATCACAGTGTCTGGTACCTACAGGAGGAATGAATTGAGACAGGAAGCAAGGAAGGCTTAAACAGAGAGAGTTAGGGAGGGAAGAAAGTTGCATAGGGGTGATTCTAGATTTAAGATTATGACAAAAAGACCCAAGTAAGTTTTTCTTGAGGTAGAATTTTGAGTTGAATTCATCAAGTCTACATGGCTACTTGATTTTCAGAAAAAAAATATACCTGGGAATGGGAGGATTGGCAGAGGATATGGTGGAAGTTAGCATATCATCCCTCAAGTTGGTGAAGAGCAACAGAGATGGGAAAGACCATTTTAAACACCTGAGATACTGCCATTCACTGTCAGGACAAAGGACATTAATAATCTTCCCTAAGTAACAGCCACCTAGCTGTCTTGGCTAAATGACAGCAAACATTTGACCATTTTGCAAATGGTGACAAACTGTTTTGGCTTCCAACTATTTTCTCTCAGTTAAAGCAAATCCATACACAGGTTGGCCACAACTCTTGAGAGACATTAGCAAGATCCCTTATCTAGACAAATATATAACAGGAAGGATGCATTCCATCACCCCTCCCAGGTAGATAAGAAGAGCAACTGAACTGATAAAGCAGGCCCCAGATTCAGGCAACCTGGGTTCGGATCCCAGTGTTGCTACTCAACTCTGTGAGTTTGGTCAGGCAGATTATTTGCATCTTCAACATCAGAGAACTAAGATTAAAGCAACTTTGTTCCGTGGCATATTTTAGAACAAAATGAATAAGGAGATCAATGAACATGGAACGTAGCACATATTAGGCACTCAATTTAATGTCATGATGCTGATGATGGTAAACGTGTCGATACAAACATGCTAAGCTAAAGAGGTGCCAGAACTCTTGCTTTCTCAATCCACATTTTCCACCCACACACACTTCTGGAAAAACATGGATGCCTATGGATGCAGGGTTGTGTACACTTTTGAGGAGTATTAATGAGAGCCAATTCACATCACTGATCGACCGTTTTCACTAAGAGCCCAAACTGAAACCTAGAATCCTATCCCTTCTAAAAACCTTAAGAGTTCACTCTCTAGGTTGAGTGGCAACATCTCCAACACACCTCTGCAGCTGATGCAGAATTTTGTACAAGGAGCGAGAGTATCTTCCATGGAGGGCAAGGTTTCTTTGGTTTCACCTTCCTCCCCTGACCAGAAACACCTTGTTCTGGTAAAGAAAAGCAGAAAGTCTCACTGTGTTTATCATGCACTTTGCAATGCTTATTCAATTATCAATGTTTAAACTATAGTTCAAAGAAAATATTATTGTCCTCTTTTAATGATGATTTCTGGTATTCCTCTCAAAACTGTTCATTTCGATAAGAAAGTCTTTGAAGTCAACCTGACTTCATATTCAAAAGTCATGAATAATTACCCTTCAGGGAAGAGTTTTGTATTCTTCATTCTTCTATAATTTTAAAGATTTATCTAAGAGATCAACTATGAAATCCATGATTACTAATATTTAACAGGTGTTGGTACATCTGGGGTCACAGCATTAGCAATAAATCAACTTTCAGTATAGGATTTCCAGACCTGTAGAAAGTCCTTTTGCCTTCCCCATGAAACCCATCTGGGATCCTCATGCTGATGACTAGTGTGTACTCCCACGCAAGCCAGTTTCCCTCTGGATCCCACTGTTACTGCGCCATAGAGCTCTAAGGGCCTGTGGACCCCTGGTCAGGAAAGGAAGCACATGCCCATCAGGTGCTGCTTCCCCTGGCAGCACCCGGTCCTCTTCCTCCGCACAGCTAGGGGTGCATTACCAGAAAACACAGATTTCCCCACTCAGTAAGAAGGTACTCAAGAAATGCTGCTTTGTCCCAAAGGGTTACAGCGATTTCAATGCAATAGTTCTTCCTGAAGTTTTATCTTTTTTTTTTTAAATTTGAGGACCTCTGTTCCACATGCAGTTAGGATGACTTGTGAGGGGATGGAACAGGAACACAGCAAAGTGACAGACTCCATGCAGTAGATAGGATGATTCCTTCTGTCCCACAGCACAGCCTCTCCCTCCCCCCGCCACACCCCTCATGGCAGCCGATACTGATAGGTTAAGAGGTTCATAGGATTCTTTATCCAACTTAGCCGACGCTCTCCCCTCTATCTTCCAGCACACATATTTTCACACTACTTGATCACCAAATGCTATGTTTTCCTTACAGTTCTTCCAATCCATAGATCCTATTTTTGCTATTTTAAATATTGTATGAGACTAATTACCTTCATTACTAAATGGGGCACCAAAGAAGCCAAAATCTTGATTTCAGTTACCAAGATTTTAGGCTCTAACCATGGCACACAGAATCGATCATCTCCATTATTAGAAGCAGTTCTATGGAAAAGGAGCGCTCTGCAGGCAGTTCTGGGGACACCTGGTGTTGACTTGGAGCCGAGTTTAGTGACCACACAACGGCATTGGCTCTGCCACTGAGCAGTGGGAGAGCAGTGGTCAAGCTTCAGAGCAGCAAGCAGGAACTAGGAGACAACTTCAGAAATGTTGTGGAAAAAGAGAAGTAGAAGGTGAGTTTGTGTTGGTGAAAATAGTTTTTTAAATCCATGCAGTTTCTTCATAGTACAAACTTTCCATGAACTTTGGAAAACACCTCATGTGAGTAGATCAAAATTTAGGCCCCTGACGTGACAGAATAGAGTCCACCATTAATGGAATTCACTGGAGGGAGAACAAGCTATGTAAAAGCAAACAAACAAACACCATGAAGGTTAAGAATTTTCACTGACTTAAAAATGAGGGTGAATTGATTAGAGGGCTTTTCCAGTAAGGAAATGATACTTCCATATTACAAATTGTTTTCATTGATTCACATACTACTGATGGGTTCTAATCATCAGCGATGAGTTGTGTATAATACAAATAGCAGCTCAAATGGAATCCAATGTGAAACAGGGAACTGATGAATCCCCAGGCAAGCAGAAACGACTTGGCACCTAGAGGCCAGGGCCATTCAGGTGAACCAAGCCCTACCTCCGCCGTTCTGGCAATGGATGGTTCCACACACTCTCCACTGCTTCATCTCAAAACAAAACGTGCTTCTCAAAATAGGAAATTTCCACCTACGCACACTATTTCACCAATTCTAAGGGTGAAGCTAAATCTCTTGCTAATTTAAAGTCAAATTACTTTCTTTTAACTAGAACCTCAGGCTTATGAATTTTATTCAGCATTTTATAGTCTTAGGTATTTTTTATTATACCCCTGATGCTAAGGAAAACTGTTTGCTTTAATAAATTCTTGATTTACCAGTCCAATAAACTCACAAATAAGTGGCAAGAATAAGTCATTCTTAGACAGGAACCAGTAGTATAATTATCCCGGGATAGCCATGGCTCCTTGATCATGCAGCAATCATTCTATAAGGCTTGAGAGAATTTAATACTTTGACAACGAGAGGATATATTCTGTTGAAAACAATTTTGTGTGATGTTTTGTAGACAATATGAAAATAGCTTTCCAATGGACAAGTGCAGTATTAAACTTTCATGAGCTTAGTTCAGTTGCAGGACAAAATGTCTTCTCTTCTTCCTCTTTCTATTGTATATTGTCACAGTTATCACATCCATGAAGATAATATGAATGAGAGAACAGACACCATCTTTTCTATGTTTCTAATTTGCTTACTGTTTATTTAAGTATTTCAAGAGCACATTGTAGATAACAGAAATAATTAAAATCATTGAAAAACAAAATGTTCTTATCGCTGGAATTTACTTTTAGCAAGAACAAGAAACAAAAGAAATAATAGAAAATCGATTTGGGTTTAATGCCCTGGCTATCCTGAATAGAGTTGGATGCTTCATGGAATGTGTAAAAAAGGGAGCGATCAGACAAGTCTGAACAGTTAATGAGAGGGAATCAACCTAAATGTAACTAGAATTATACCACATGGCTTTATCTACTCTTTTGGAGAGGAAGCACACATTGAGCTGGTGCTAACCTATTTATGTTGGGCTGCTGTAATGGGTTTGTTTGCTGAGAGCTGCGTACGTGTCAGGCACTGAGCTAGGAATTGGTCACTGCTCAGCAACAGGAGGTGGAGGGACTTTAATTCCTTTGACTGCAGTCACATAGAAAATGAGATTAAGAACAGGCAAACTGCCTACTTCATATAAGGTAAAAATGGCTGAGCAAGGATTTAGGACATCAGCAGGATTTTAAAATCCCACCCTTTAACAGTAATTCATAATTGAGTCACGACAAGGCTAAATAATTATAATCTCCTCTTTAGTCATTGTCCCGATTTTTCTTCTTTCTCATCTCAGGCCATTCCAATTTATGTAAATGTCTGAGTATTCTGTTTCCTGCAACAGGATGGCACAAGGACGGGGGAATAAGGAGCCACAAGGACAGCATAACCCACCTCACAGTCTGATCAGCAAAGCTGCTGGGTAGACGTCTGAATTCTTTCACTGAATAGATACAGCTTTCCCTGAACACACATCTTCTGAAGGCTGCACGGTCGCCAAGGGGATTCTTCAACTCATGCCACCCAGTCTGGTTTCACCAGTAAGTCCCTTTAGACACTAGACAAGCCTGCAAGTGTAATGTGGTGCCCAGTAGGAAGAAAGTCACTTTATAGGGGCATGGCAAGCTAAGTCACTGCGTGTGATGCCGGCATCCCACATTCTGGTCCAGCTCCCTGCCAAGGCAGCGGAAGATAGTCCAGTTCTTTGACCCCTGCCATCCATGTGGGAGACCCCAAGAGGCTCCTGACTTTGTCCTGGTCCAGCCCTTGCCAATGAGGCCATATGGAGTGTGAACCAGTGGGTGGAAGATCTTGCTCTAACTGTGCCTTTAAATAAGTAAATAAATAATTTAAAAAGAAAATACAAGAGTACTTTTATAGAGAAACTGTTTTGAACCTGTATTCTGTCCCAGATAAGCAGACAAAACCAGGGAACATAAATTTTTAGAACCCAGCCATTAGTGCCGGATACAACCTTAACACTCATTGAAACAGTATCATTTACAATATATAAATATTAATTAGGCTTCATAGAGTGGTTTATCATTTATTTGCACTACATTTTGATTTTGCAGACGTTATTCTTATTCATATTTCTAGGCAAGAAAAGGCTCAGAAATTACGAGTTTCTTAGCTGGTGACTGAGATGTTTTAAGAGGCGTGTCTTACTGCAGCACTTTTAAATACTAACCTGGTAAGCTTTCCCCTATAATCTTAGACTAGAACAGCTCCTTGGACACGATTAAGACACAATAATGATCTTTTCGTTTGAGATTGACTAAGCAAGCATGTAATGGTTGTCAGAGAGCACAATTATAGCCAGGCATATAGCTACCAGAAAGTAGTTACTCCTATTTATAGAATTTCAGTTCAGTCTGGATGGCTGTGTTAGACGTGGTGATGGCACGGACAGAAATATTTTCTACTTTAGCTCCATGATTACAACAGTTGGTATCTATTGGCCTCTACGCCCCTTTCCTTAGCTGCATTCGACAACTGAAATCCCAGTGATGAGACTGGGTGCACCTTGGCTGCCAAGCCCTGTGTTGATGTGCTCTGGGCGGGGTGAGTACAATTCCAAGAGGTGCCCCCTCCCATCCTGTGTGTCCAAAAACTGGGTCTACAGACTTTATTAGCAATTAAGGGGGCATTTAATGTTCTCCAATTTCTCTGTACTTATTGCCTGCCCCAGGGTTGACACAGACAATTAGAAACAACCACAAAGGCAGCACAGCTCTCTTCTTTCATCAGGGTGTGCATCATCAGGGAATTTAATTCCATCTCTAGGAAGAGAATTCAGATGACACTAGTCTTGAGGAATCTAAAAATGTGGTCCTCATTTTCCTTAATTTTACTCTTCCTAACTGTCTGAAAGAAACATGCATTCTCAGGTCACCAGTTCCAGGAAGTCCAAACAAGACATTTAATCCTCACTGCCATGAATTTCAGGTATCAGTAAGTATTTGTAAATAAGAAACACTAAGAACAATAAGGGACCAAATCTTTTTTTAAAAAAAAGATTTATTTATTTATTTGAAAGTCAGAGTTATACAGAGAGAGGAGAGGCAGAGAGTTCTTCCATCCAATGGTTCACTCTCCAATTGGCCCCAACGGCTGGAGCTGTGCTGATTTGAAGCCAGGAGCCAGGAGCTTCTTCCAGGTCTCCCACGTAGGTGCAGGGGCCCAAGGACTTGGGCCATCTTCTACTGCTTTCCCAGGCCATAGCAGAGAGCTGGATCAGAAGTGGAACAGCTGGGTCTGAACCAGTGCCCACATGGGATGCCGGCGCTTCAGACCAGGGCGTTAACCTTCTGTGCCACAGTGCTGGCTCCAGGTACCAAATCTTTAGATCATATTTATCTATTATGGATACTGGGATTGGCTCCTGCAAATATTGACTGTAGGACAAGTTGTTTTCTCTGTTTTATACAAAAAAATTAAAAGCACAAAAACTAACTTCTAGAACAAATTGAAAATCTCCCTTTTTTCTTCCAACATCATAGAGTTTATTCAGTCAACAATAGTTTTTATGTTTACCAGGACTGCTATGGATTTCAGTTCCTCTGACACTGCTAAAGCTAAGTAAGATACAAAGGACACGCATAGAAAGCACTGACACACACAGTGATTACACATGCCCTTTCCCGCTTATCCGGATATCCCAGCACTGTTACCGAGTAGATATTGCAGTTTACAGTCATGTTTAATTTCTATCTTCAATCCTCTAAACAGTCCCACGTATGTTTTTTCTTTGTACATTTTTTGTATCAATCAAAAGTACTAGACACACTAACATTTTTAAATGGTCTTACTGTTATTTGATCACTATGACACTATGATCACTATTTGATCACTAACACACTAAAATTTAGAAATATCACTGTGTTCTAATTACTTCTTTAGTGAATCCTTGTAGTTTTGATCTATCTTATGCTAGTTATCTCATCCAAAATTTACAGGAAACTTCGAGTGGCCATAAATAACATCATAAATACATGCAGCTTTTATCAATAATGAGAGCTTTATTGCTTCTCTTATTTTGTGTGGCAGGTAATCATTAAAATTAAACCCTTGATCAAATGAAACAAGATAATTCATCTTGGGCTGGATCTCACATCCAGGAGAAGTGACTCATGAACAGCAATATGGCTCACACTTTTGGGCTAAAAAATAACATAGTGATAATGGAAAGATCACAGTAATTAAGCAGAAGCCAAGCCATGGAAATCTTTAATCACTCACAGATTCATAGGCAAAGATAATGAAGGAATCCTAACTATCATGAATATTCCATATTAAGCTTTAATTATCAGGGCAGGACTCTGGGCCTTGATGATATTTTAATGAAAGTTAGGATGATGTCTTAATTTAGCACTATTCATTTAAAAGCTCATTAGCAACAATATTCAACAATGCAACAAGACTATCCAAAAAAAAACCACTAGAATTGCATACATGGAAGCTGTATTTTCAAGAGTGTATCTTAACAAGATTTACATACATCTTTTTCGTTATACAATAATGGGTTCTTTGCTAATTTGTCCTCTTTATTGTGATATGGGAAATTGACCGTTTACTCCCTTTTGAGACAAAAGACTATTTGTTACTCAGTACAAGGGATGTTTTGGATCCCACAAGTCTGGAAGGCTGTTTTCAGATGATGAAGTACAGCGAGGTCCACTGCCTTGGGGACTTCAGAAAATCAATTACTTAGCTTTACATATCACACACACTTTAAAATTTCATTATCTTGTTTTAAATAGTAATATAGTGACCAGAGGCAGCCAAGAGTCAAGGCTATCTTCAAAATTGAGTGAAACAAAAATGTTAGTGACCTCAGATGTGTGATGATTCGCACACACACACACACACACACACACAAACCCCAAAACCCTTACTGGTTTTTATAGGTAAAGTATTATTTTCTATTCTACTTGTCAGAGGAAAGGAAGCGTAGGTTACTAACAAGAGAAGGAACTGATGATCTGTTCAGTATTTTCAGGGAAAAAAAAACTACCTATGGTCTACGACATATAAGCTTTTGCCCTTTTAAATTCTTCCTCTGAAATGTTCAGACAGCATTTGATTTTTAAATTGCATTACTGTGGACTTTCATTATTCATGGTGAATATATTAAAGGTAGCTGCTATTAAAGTTTCTTTTCATATATATTGAAAAGGAAATGAATTGCAACCATATTAGAGCTGTTTTAATGTTCCCTAAGCATATTATTTGCACATTTGATGATACACCATCAATATATAACTTCTGCACTGATTTTATTCAGCATGAGTAAGAGAGGTAGCGGTGTATTTTTTAATTATAGCAACATGAACCTTCCTTAAATATCCAGGAGAAAAAAAATGCATGATTTCATGATTCTATGTGACACGAGTTATATGGGAATAACTATTCTTTTCTTATTAATAATTGCTATTTCTGTATGGGAGATAGATTGAGAATCTTATCTGGAGATTATACTTTTAAGTAGTCAGATTAAAAGCAGTTATGAAATAGCTTTTCGAGTCTCCATGCAATTGGAGCTCATTCACAGCTGCAGCCCATTTCCATCATAATAAGATCTAAGAAGTGAGTGCTAGGGGAGAAAGAGATGACTCAGCCCTTGATACAATGTAGAATTGTTCTCTACAGTAATACCTGTAAGGTTTTATCCAGTCCCCTAAGACATTCAGATCTCATGACCTCATTATTTTTAACTTAAAAGCCTGTTTCCTAATAGCATTAGTGAGTGTTCTACCAAACCCTTTCTCTCCCATTAATAAGTAAAAAGAAAGCAGTATTTTGGGCAACTAAAGCATGAAGGAAAATTGGCACTCAGATCCCAGGCCTTATTGCAAAGCAGTACTTAAAGTTACACACATGCTTTTCTTATCCCAACTCAATGATGTTGGATAGAATAAGCATTATTTAAAAGAGGAATTGAAGCCGGCGCCGTGGCTCAACAGGCTAATCCTCCGCCTTGCGGCGCCGGCACACCGGGTTCTAGTCCCGGTCGGGGCGCCGGATTCTGTCCTGGTTGCCCCTCTTCCAGGCCAGCCCTCTGCTGTGGCCCGGGAGTGAAGTGGAGGATGGCCCAGGTGCTTGGGCCCTGCACCCCATGGGGAGACCAGGAAAAGCACCTGGCTCCTGGCTCCTGGCTTCAGATCAGTGTGGTGCGCCGGCTGCAGCGCGCCGGCCGCGGCGGCCATTGGAGGGTGAACCAACGGCAAAAGGAAGACCTTTCTGTCTGTCTCTCTCTCACTGTCCACTCTGCCTGTCAAAAATTAAAAAAAAAAAAAAAAAGAGGAATTGAGACGGAACGAAGAAATGGAGGAATCTGAGAAGTGGCTTGTATGGTCTTTGTGAAGGATCCTGAATACACATTGGCTGTACAAGGATGTGTATCTGTTCTTGAAATTTTCCAGTGGAAAAGATCACTTCTCTTTGATGCGGAAATAAAACTGAATGTGTCATGTTCCCTAACATTGCTTCTGCATATCATGAAAGGATTTATATTCACTGCCATAAATTAGTTCCTGTTTGCCTTGCAGTGGAAATTAAGTCATTGAGAAAACAAAGCAGCAGAAAGTAACTTTGAAAACTATTCAAGACTGACAGAATGTCTTTCTGCAGGACTTGTTAAAGGCCCATCATGGCCAAGGCATATTCTGGGAATATTTTATTGTTTTATTGAGTAATCACTAGTGCTAATTAAAGAAAACAATAAGCTATTCAACAGCCTCCATAAACTTCAGTGGATTTGAACACCCAGCTGCTCAGAACTATGGTGATCAGCACTGTATATGCTGAGAGACCCTGAGTACTAGAGTGCTATAGAGGAAGCAGGAGGAATGTGGAATGAAGAGGTAGGAGAGAGATCTGGGCCGGGGCATCAACAATGACTGACTCTCTATTACAAACATTTTAGGTGATGTCAACCGTAAGTAAGCTAAGACTTGCATTTAGAAATTTTGAGTTTAAATTTCATATAATTTTATAATTTTACAGTATAATGTATCTGGGAAAAAAGTGTTTGGCACATGTGATGAATCTCTACAAAGATTCTAAAACTAAGCAAGCAGACAGTAATGCCAGTGAGTCGGCAGAACAGGAGACTGCAGCCTCTGTTCCCTTCCCTACCCCCAAACAATCTAGAGCACAATGAAGAAGGTGGAGTCATCATGTGGAACACAGAAAACGAGAGGAGCCACATAAAAAAGCATCAGAAAAATGTTCACCTCATACCTTAGTATGGCACAGTTAAACAGGAAGCAGAAGTCCCCTTGAGAGTGACTTTCCTGTATGGAGTAAAAGCAGAACCAAGGGAAACCAAGGCACCTTCATTGCCCCTGTGGGTTTCCAGAGGCTTTGCCACTGAGGACTGATGGTTTTCACCCACACATACTTCAGTTGACAGAGCTTTCTAGATACCACATTACTTTGTCTCCTTGATGCAGGCAGGCAGATAGGATCAAATTGATTAGATTTGTGAGCTAGAAGACCACACCTTCCACCATGCCCCCTGTATGATCTCACACCCCTCCCTACCTCATCTGTATGCCCACCTGCCAATCAGACTATGTAACCACTCCCCTTTGGGAGTAAATAAAAGGCCGGGACCAAGGTGGGCCCTTCCCTTGTTGCACTGCAGCTGGGCACCAGGTCTTATGGCTTCTGCCCTGCCTCTACTTTCCTGCCACCATGCTTGCTCCATGTGGCACTGGGCCTGCTCTCTGCCTGGTGTAGACCAACTTAGCTTCTACACTTCCTTCTCCCCTATTTAAAGCCCTCACTTTCTTATGCATCTCTCTCACTGGATAAATCCCTTAAACACAACTTACTATGTTGTCTGGTCTATTTGAGCCAGTATTCAGAATTCCTCTCTGAATACATGGCAAAAAACAAATAAGATAATTGACGTTGAAATTATTAAGAAGGCAGGAGTTCTTCCTCATTCAGAAACTGAGGCACTGCAGTTAGAGCCACTGAATCTCCCTTGCAGGTCAACAAGAGGTAGAAACTGGCTCTGCCCTCAACACCATGATCTGCACCCTAGAGCTGGCCAGACCTCAAAACCAATGACACCATTGCATCTTACTCAAACAATACCCTTACACTACCTACACATAAGTCTTTTCTTACAAAAGCCAGTACTTAAAATCTAAGAAATATGACTGTTCCTTCAAATGTATACACCCCAATGCAATACCACAAGGAACACGAAAAATCAGGATCAGACAATGGCAAAAAAAAGAAAAAGATGCAAATTTCCAGTTACAGAACGCAGAGAGGCCAAAATGTTTCCTGACAAAAAAGTAACAATTTTAAAAATTCAAATATACACAGATATAAAATTCAATGAAATGAGGAAAAATGCATAAACAAATTGAGTAGCTCAATAGAGATAGAAATCATGAAAAAAAATCAGAAAAACAAGCTAAAGATAAAATGAATAAAATAAAAATAGGAGGAATTAAAAGTAGAGATGATCAGTCAGAAGAATCAGTAAGCCTGAAGACAAGTCATCAGAAATTATTCAGTAAGAAATGAAGAAAATACTAAAAATGGTGAAAAAAAATCTATAGGGGTTATGTGATTCCATCCAAGACACAAATGCTCATATTATGGAATTCTAAGAGGGAGAGACAAGAAGGGGTGGGGTATTTATTTTAAAAGATACAGATAGTTTCCCCAAACTGAGATCGAAAAAACCAGTTTCAAGCAGTTTAATGGATGCCAAATAGATTGATAATAAAGAAATCTACAGTCAGACACACATGTAATTTAATTGTTAAAGTCAAACACAAATAGAGACTCATGAAACCAGCAAGAGAAAAATTCAGTCAATTAATTAAGAATTTAGATTTCTCAGAAAAATATCACAGTCAAGGAGAGAATGGGGTAATGTAGTCAGAGCACTAAAAAAAAAATTACTGCCAAATAAGGTAAAATAAACGCTGAAATGTTTCTTTAAGACCAAATGAAAGATAATCTCCTCCCCAGGCAAACAAAGCAGAGAGTGTGTCATCCCAGGCCTTCTTTATCAGAAACACTCAAGGAGATTCTTCATATTGAAAAAAAAATACATGAAGAACAGCAAGACCACAGGCAAAGGTGTTCAGCTACACTTAAAGTATTACCAGGAGAAATGAACCATTCTGATGATGAAGTTTCAGCAGCATCTTTTGAAAAAAATGAGTCAGTAACTAAGGAAATGTACCTAATTTTAATGAGTATTTATAATTTGTTTCCACAGTCTTGAAAATGATATTGTTCTCACGTCAGAAAAAGTAATCAAGAGTAAGAGTCAGCATGTGTAACAAATAATTTGGACATCGACCACTTAAAAAGGATGCCAGTTCACAGTGCTTGAGTGAGGTTACTGAGAATTATTAACTAATCAGAAAACACTGCTGTCACCACAAATGCAAGGAGGCTCAGTCAACAACGCATATTTATAACAGGACTCCCATATGCTAGGAACTTTTCTGGCCATGTAAGAGAAATTACTTGCCTTCATAGATCTGATATTTTTAGAGAAAATACACTATACAGGTAAAATAAGAAAAACACTTGACATATTGAAAAATGATGAACACAATTTCCATTTCAAGAGATGTAAGAATAAAATAATTGGAATTTACCTTCCTAAGTAGAATATGCTACAAAATATATGAAGCTTTATAAGATGTCACACAATGGGAATCTCAAGACTGTGACTTCTGAAGTGATTAAAAAAGATAATCAATGCAAAAGGGAAACAAAAGAGTAGGAACAGCTCTGTTTCTATCACATCAATAGACTTTAGGCAAAAAAAAAAAAATCCTTTGGCTGGTGCTATGGCTCAATAGGCTAATCCTCCGCCTTGTGGCACTGGCACACCGGGTTTTAGTCCCAGTCGGGGCACCAGATTCTGTCCTGGTTGCTCCTCTTCCAGTTCAGCTCTCTGCTGTGGCCTGGGAGTGCAGTGGAGGATGGCCCAAGTCCTTGGGCCCTGCACCTGCATGGGAGACCAGGAGAAGCACCTGGCTCCTGGCTTGGGATCAGCGTGGAGCGCCGGCCACAGTGCGCTGGCAAACAATGGCAGCGGCCATTGAAGAGTGAACCAAGGGAAAAGGAAGACCTTTCTCTCTGTCTCTCTCTCTCACTGTCCACTCTGTCAAAAAAAATCCTTTAAAAACAGAAAAAAAAGGACATTATACTGACAAAAGGATCAATTCAGCAATAGGATGTAGCCTTTAGGAATAGATTATGGCTCCTCAAAATACTCACTAAAATTAATGTGTAAAATCAAGGCATGGATTTCAAAATTATGTGCCTTCCCAAGACCCATATTTTAATTCCCTGTTTCCATGAGCTGCATGAAGTATCCATATGAATACACCTAATATTGGAGCAAGTACTTCTATAAAGCAAATGCCAGTTAATTTGAAGCAAGATCAGTTGCAATACAAAACTGGAGTTCAATAGTCCAGTTTCAGAAAAGCAAGGATCAACCACACAGAATATCAATAAGAAAATAATAAACTATATTCTAGACCCAAATTACTTCAAAGACATGGAATCCAGGCCATTTAATAGCTGCAAAATACACATTTTCTTCCACTGCAGACAAAACTTCAGAATATGTGATATGTTAGGCTACAAAACATATCTTAAACTTAAGAAGATAGGAATCATATCAACTATTTTTTTAACCCCCACAATACAGAAAAATAAGTTCCAGAAAGAATTTCAGATAACTCTCATGTACATGAAATAGCTTCGAAGAACAAGATTAATGAAGAAATTAAAGGCAAAAATTTTTTTTTTAAATTTCTAGAGACAAATGAGAATGCCAGCACAATATACCATGGCAATACTAAATTCCATTGGGATACCACAGAAGCAGATCTAAGAGTGAAGTTTATAGCAATACACACACACATAAAAGAAATCCCCAGTACATATAACATTGTACTTCAAGGAACTAGAACAATAAGAATAAACTAAACCCAAAGTTAGAAGGCAAATAATGATCAGAGCATAAACAAATGAAATATGCTAGAAAAACAACGCTAAGTGTAGAATAGACATTTGACAAAATTCACTGTTCTCTCAAAAATTCTCAACAATTTATGGATAGAGGGAAAGTGCCTTAACACGATCAAGTTCATAAACGACAAAGCCACACCTAGCAGTGATGAAAAATTGAAAGGCTTTCCTCTGAGATTCAGAACAATACAAGAATGTCTACTCTTACTATTTTTATTCAACATAATGCTAGAATCGAAGCCAGAGTAATTAAGCAAGAAATAGAATTTCAAACTAAAAATGTTACATGATCTCAATTTGCAGATGATATAATCTTATGTACATAAAGCTTAGACTCTACCCAATGTGTGAGAATTCATAAATTCAAGTGTTGCAATATACAAAAAGCGGTAATGCTTCTATATATTGATAGTGATGTATCTGAAAATTCAATTAAAATACCATTCATAATAACTACAAAAACAAAACATTCACGAATAAATTGAACCAAAAGTGAAATCTATACATTCACAACTTTGAACCTTTGACTAAAAACAGTGAAGAAGACAGAAGTAAATGCAAAGCTATCAGGAACACATTTATTAAAAATTAATATTGTTAAATGTCCATATTACTTGAAGAAATCTACAGACCTGACTCAATCCAAGAAAATACCAGTGAGATTCTTCCCAGAAAAAAAATCTTAAATTTGTATAGACCAAACAAGAACTCAAATAACCAAAGCCATCTTAAACAAAACCAACAAAGCTGGAAGAAAACATTTCTTGGCTTCAAGAAATACTAAAAATCTACAATAACAAAAACAGCACACTGCTGGCACAAAAACAGACACAGAGACCAGTGGAACAAAACAAACAGCCAGAAATAGATCCAAGTATTCATAGCAGGTGACGTTTTTACAAAGAATCCAAACACACAATAGGAAAAGGACAATCTCTTTAATAACTGGTATAGGAAAAACTGAATACTCACATGAAGAATGACATCTGACCCTTAATCTAGTCAAAATACATTAAAATTTTAAACTTTGAAAGGACTAGGGAGAGCACTCTATGACATAGAATCAAGGTAATGATTTTCTGGGTGTGACCCTGAAAAAAAAAACAGACAATAAAAGCAAATACAGACCAAAGAAAAACAATAGAGTGAATGGACAAGCTGCCTTTGTTCACAGATGATACAGTTGTCCATGAAGGTTTCAAACAATAGTAACTATAACTATAGAAATTGCTTCATAAAATTTATCACAATTTCAATATTTTTGAGAGTCTATCCTATCACACATACTAGGCTCACAGTGTTCATACATTAAAATATTTGTATCTTTGGGGCAAGTGCTGTGTCTCACTTGGTTAAACCTCCACCTGCAGGGCCGGCATCCCATATGGGTGCAGGGTTCCAGTCCCCATTGCTCCTCTTCCAGTCCAGCTCTCTGCTGTGGCCCAGGAGGACAGTGGAGAATGGCCCGGGTGCTTGGGCCTCTGCACCTGCGTGGGAGACCAGGAGGAAGCACCTGGCTCCTGGCTTCGGATTGGTGCAGCGCCGGCCGTAGTGGCCATTTTGGGGGTGAACCAACGGAAGGAAGACCTCTCTCTCTCTCTCTCACTGTCTATAACTCTGTCAAATAATAAAAAAAGAGTAAAAAATATCATAGTAAAAGATATCATAGTTGAATTACTCCTATATTAAAGATAAGAAATGAAATGGAATCTTCAGAGAATTGAACAATTTGCCAATGAGCACACACTCAGCCAAAAAAAGAACTGTGATTAATTTCAGGCCTCTCTCACTTCAGAATGTGTTCATCCCCTACCCACCTCCCCTGTCATCCTCATGCAATTGAAAATAATCATATTATACATATAGTTATTCAGATTTGCCTGCTTCTAAATTAAAATACCAATTTAGGTTGGGAATGTGAACAAAAACAGGAAGAACAAGTTAGAGATGTTAGGACTGGATTATTTAAATATGACCATCTTCAAATGCCATATGTAGAATACTAAATTCAGGATTTATAAACTTTCTAAAAAGTTTGATTGGCAAAAACTCTAATGTTAAATCTTTTATTTAAAATAAATATTTGACAGAAGCGGGGCAGGGGAAGACTAGCATGTGATAAAATATGAAAATAGAATACAATTATCTCTACAAAAATTCCATTCTTTATTGTACCAGAGATGCTTTTAGTATTCTATTAAATGAGATTTTTAAAATATCATATCATTCTTCCCCTTGTATTCAACTAATTTTTATCACCCAATGTAGTTTTCTATGGTATATGTCCTTTTGAGGGTGTGTTTTTATCTTCATCCCCAGTAGTCTCTGAGTGGGTATAAAAAAGAATACTGACATAGGCAACTTGGAGGACAAGGTCAACAAATGTCCTTATGATGAGTACCAAAGAGAAAATCGTAATACATGTGATTTTGTTTTGCCATAAAGGTATACATAAAAGTTCATCGGAATTGTCAAGATTTTTTCTATGGTTTCTGCCCTTTTTAAAAGTCTGGCTATTTTAAGCTAAATAGAATGTTATAGACATAAGGCCATGAAGGTGAGAAGCCTTTGAAAAGAATGGTCAATTTGTTTGAGTCAATTTTCGGTGGCACATACTTTATGTATAAAGCTAACTTTTAATTGCATGTAAAACCAACCTTCTGAATGGATAGTGTTAAAAATGCAGATCATGATTTACAATGATAGCTTACCATAGAAAGATTAGCGTTAACAGATTAATACTGATCCACTTAACAAAGTGATAGGAAAGTTACTTCTTTTCATCAGCTTTGCATTTGCACCTTTATCTGTTTCTGAAAGCAATCCAATAAACCCCCTTATTTGACATTACTTTCCTATGTGTGTTTTATAGCATTTGCTTTTGTCAAATTAAATTATGATTGTTGCTACGGTTTCCAGAGAGCATGGTATACTTGCCGTTGCATAATATATATTTCACAACGCTAACTTCTCTTGGTCTTTTTCAAGACAAGTATGCTTTCCATTGTGAAATGACGAACATTTGTGAGCAGGAAGTTCATCATGGCATATGACCTAACCATTACCTGATAACACCTGTAATGCTTAAATAACTTTCCAATTTTGTGACACTCTACAATACTACGATAAAGGATCCGAAATGACACTTTTTCATTTATCTTACCCATTTCCATGTACATGTTCTAACTTTGTGTGAATAGCAAAATTAATATTTTTGGGTAACGGAAACACTAAAGGCCCTGAATTTTTAAGAAGACATTGAGCTTTAGAAAGAATAATGCAATGTCTAAATTGCCAATTATGTGTACATGGAAACATGTAATGTAACAACAGGAACAAAAACTTCCAAATCCCCCACACCCCAAATTGGACGCCAGAACTTCCCCTATAATTAAAGAAAAATTCCATTTTATTTGAAAGGGTGAGAGACAGAGAGGGAGAGAGAATCTCCCTTCCTCTGCTCTATTACCCCAGATATCTGCCACATCCAGGACTGGGTGAGGCTTGAGCAAGGAGCCTAACACTTATCCAGGTCTCCCATGTAGTAGCAGGGACCAAGGACTCCTCTATCACCTGCTGCCTCCCAGGGTACATATTAGCAGGAAGCTAGAATAGGGAAAGGAGCCAGGACTCAATCCCAGGCACTAAGTTACAGGATGCAAGGATCTCAACGGAAGTCTTTAGTGGTACACAAAATGCCCACCTCTCCCCTTAATTTTTTATACCTTTCGACATTCACATTTTTTCTTTTAGCATTTGCATTCACTTTTCCTTTTCTCAAGCAATCATCCCTTCCTCAAGGGTTGTCCCAGAGTCTCTGTTTTTGATGTATTATTTTTTAGACATGGGTATCTACTGTGATATCCAAGATGATTTTGTTGTCACTGTTCGCTTGCCAAATTAGCCCATCAGTGTTATAGCTCAGAACCTCAGCAGTGGAAGAAATTTATGTCTCCCAAATCTTAGCAGGGTAGCTTCATTTCCCAAACGGGAAAAGCAAGATTTAGCATATTGTTATTTTATTCACTATACTTTTTATGCACATACGACTTTCAGATATGCAGATATGACCTGTTAAAATCATATCCAACATTTTTATATCATGGAAATCAAATTAAATATACAAATTTTTATATTTTACTATTCATGATCCCCTCAATCTATAGAACGCAGGAAAATATGATATTGAACTTAGGAGTATATTAAAATGTCTGCTAGTAAAAGAATCTATGGTAAATAAGAATAGAGACATTTTTTCTTGTGATGTAGTCTTTATTGGCTAAATCTATTCAGGAATATATTGGTACACCATGTTTTTCCATGTCCTTTAGAATAGTTAGGTAGGGCTGGTGTTGTGCAGAGACTGTTGATTATGAATAAAATTTATTTCCAAACAAGAAATAAATTTGAGAGAGAGAAAAATGTCTGTTCGGTCAGAATTTTGGGAAAATAGTATAAATCGAGAATGCTCTGGGTGACTTGGGGATTAGGGTGCCTATTTGTTACTTTATCCCTTGGAAAGTGTGAAGGAATTTGTACCAGTATCAAGTTCTTGGTGATTTTCTGGGCAAGAAGAGAGCTCCTCCTACTTCATCTAATCACCAGCTTATAGCTCAAGGAGCTTACGGTTTGCTAAAAAGGATAAGCCAGTTTATTCAAAATGAGACAAACACTGTGCTTAATCTTTTCCAAGAATATATTGATCCATTGTGATTTCCCTCTTTATGCCACTCCCCTATTTATCCACACTGAGGGATTTTTTTGTCCTGTTTGAATAGGAACATAAATCCATGCATTGCAGATATTCAAATCATAACCATCTTCACAGGGATAGATTATCTGTACAGTTCCTTAAAACTCATTCTGAAATAACAGGATTTAACAATATCTAGTAAAGCCAGCAATATTCGTTCTCCCATCTCCAGCTCCATCTTGGATGTGAACATTATTCAATTTTCTCCCCAATCCAGCCTCGTTTATATACTTCAAGATGTTTTAGTTACTAAAAAAGCAGTTCAAGACTATAACCCTATTTTTCTTTATATACAGTTCTGAAAAATAGAATTGACATTCTGCATATCCATGCCAAAAATCATTTTAAATGAATAGCATTAAAGTCCTATAAACCAATATGTCTAAAAATCATGTGAGTTTTTGAAGGAAAATGGTCCTCTTTTAATTATAGTTCCTGTATTCCCAGAACCCAAAGGTCTTGTGCATAGTGGACAATGTGTTCACAAAATGATGGGTATGTATTCATTTAGTGATGGTAGAGAAGCATTATCTAATTTTTTAGTAGCCTGAGCTGCCTGAACTGTGTACTGACACTGATTTTTTTTCTTCAGGATATTCACATAGGAATGTATTTCCATTTTCGTCCTAATGCTCTCTAAATTTTTTTCAAGTGGCTGAAAACCATTAGTTGCAAATGCCTAAATTACTGCATATTGCTTACATATTCAACTACATAGACTTACCATTTCTTGTGGGACCCAGATGGGTGGGCCAATTCATTTCATGGTGACTACTGAACAGATGTCAGTAATAATTTCTAATGACTACGTTTGATTTTCCTAGATTGTTTTCTGATTCCTACATGCTGGACCCATCAGTGTGAATGGCAAACGGCCCACAAGCAAGGTGGCAGGTCATCAGCAGTCTGGCGTAGGTGCGAGGAAAGCACTCCATGAGCCAAGCTGATAAAACTACGGAAGCCTCCAGGTCATGCCATTGCACAGTAGCAACCTGGCCTCCTTGCAACCCTCTCGGCAGCCTCCTGTGGCTAATAATAGTCA
Organism: Sylvilagus floridanus; assembly: GCA_949820135.1. Classification (NCBI taxonomy): domain Eukaryota; kingdom Metazoa; phylum Chordata; class Mammalia; order Lagomorpha; family Leporidae; genus Sylvilagus; species Sylvilagus floridanus. The sequence continues at coordinate 59,613,311 of OX463235.1, forward strand.
GAAATTAATACAAAAATGCAAAAGCAAAGCCAAACAAGGAACCTAAGAGTTGAGGCTAGCATAAATATGTTTTGACTGGAGGCAACATAACTATGAGGACCTGTAAATATTATTTTGATCTTCTACTGGCATGGATTGCTTTTCTTTGAAGGATCCTTCCCATATAACCTCTTATTCTACAAATAAAAACAAAAAGTAATCCAGGGAGGATAGAAAAGGTATCTGCTTCTCACTTGATATTATAAATTCAAATGATCTAGACACATAAAATGCATAGGTTTTTATCTACTTAAAGTATTCTATGAAGGCAGAGATTTTTATCTGATTTTCTCAGTTTAATATTCTTGGCACATGATAAGTATTTGAGACACACATCCCAAAGATCTCTACCACTAGATTTCATAGGGTAGAGTAGCTAAGAGGTTAAATCTAGAAATATGATTCCAAATATTGACTATGGCCTTAAGAAACAAAGGTCTCAGAGTCTCAAAACAGAGGCCAAATTAGAGTATCTTATACAGCTTGAAACATAGAAATCACTCAGTAACTATGCAGCATGGACAATCAGGGTCATCACATACTTCTTCACAGATAAAGTCTGCATTGTGACTAACAATGTTTTTCATCGCAAAACATATTGAGTTTCAGAAATAAGTGATTTGTATAAACTATTTATTGAAGCAGAAGAGTTCTTTAGTAATAACTATTAACTTCATCAGCATCCACCCTGCCCCGGCCCTGATACACGTCCTTATATATTAATTGGTGAAAAAGGACACTGGGTTCTGTGTGGAAAGTAAGTCCCAAGTATCATATAATCATATAATTGAATAACTCAAAATGATTAAATCAGTATAAAATAAATTATTCAAATTGATTGTGAGTTATGTATAGGATATCCCCGTGGACAAAGAAAGTCATATCTCCAACTATCTAATTAAAGAATAATTACTGGCTACAGTTTAGATGACTGAATTTTAAAAAAACAGCAGATGGAAAAGCATGACGTTCATATGCAGACGAATATAAAAAGAACAGAAAGTAGAGGGAGAGCCTTAAAATGCATTAACAACAGGCAATATTTCCTGGAAGCCAGATTTGGATGCATTAGAAGGGACAGAGAGGAGAGGTATGAGTTTTTATTTAAAAAATCCAAAATTCCAAGGTAAGTAAAATGATCCCAAATTGCTAACATTAGTAGTTATTAGCATCTCTGCTACCAGCACTTTAGGTCACTTTTAAGTCACTACATTAGCATGAGTTTGCCATCTACCTCGTAACCCAAGGCTACGCCTGCTCCTTGTATGACTACTGAGTAGATATTATTAGGGAAGGTTTACCAGGTGATGGTGATGTGTATGAACCTGCGGGTCAGATAGACCTGAATTTGAGTCCTGACTCTGCCACTTGCTAATTGGGTGAGCTTGGACAAATTTATAAAAACTTCTGCGTAAACAGTAATAATAATAGCATCTACTCACAGATATATTGCAAAAGTGAGCTCAGATGAAGCAAGAATGCCTTTCAAAAGTGCCATCACACGATACCTGCATGAACATTCACTTCCAATTATTGCTGAACACACACACTGCCCATATAGTATCCCAAAGAGGATACTATAGCACAAGAAAGTCCAACAATGTTATCTTCCATCTGCAGCATTCTTCTGCTTGTGCCAGGGCCCATTCGGTCCTATAGGGGACAGCACAGTATAGAGAGAATGCTGACTGACAGTGTGAACTTGGGCAAGTTACCAAACTTTCCTGAACTTTCTTATTGCAAAATATTGCATTGAGATTATAACATGCAGATTCATTAGACCATTATTAAATCCAATTGAGAAAACAAATAAAGTAATGGTTTATAAGGTAATCAGTCCAGAATAACACATAGACAAAGTGGAAAGATTCTCTGTATTCCAGAAATTCCATACATCAAAGATATCTGTAGCACAAAGCAGATACGTAAATCCTAGCACTGGGCTAGACACAGAGGTCATTAAGCTCATGACCTAATAGAAAAGACATAGACCAAACAAAATCACTAACACTGAAAAACACATGACAAACATCTAATTTAATGAGGATTCTAAGTGTTGAATTTTGGAGAGAATATATATGCAATCACTGAAAACCTATACAATCTTAAGCAAACTAGAGAACTGACAACTATAAAGAGAGTCAAAACTCCAAGTAGAAACTTCTTCCAGTTTCCTTGTCAACCTGATGTTCATATGTCTACGATTCTATTGAAAGCCAGTATTTCAATACAACTGGACGAAAATTTATTGCAAACTATCCACCAGGCCCAACACTCCTCTTCCTCACACATGAATTCCTGAGTCTACGCTAAGCTGCCTCCTTCCAGTACATCAAATCTTATGTTAAATGGCATTTTTCTCTGCTCACCTTTTCTAATGAAATCACCTATTCTAATCCTCTGCCCCCAAAATACACACATTTTTTTTCTCTCATAACACCATGGTATTCCTATCATCTCTGTCTGAAAAATTATGTTTCCTGAAGAGCAGTTAACTTGGCTATGCAGAAACTGCGAGTTCAGCCTCTCCAGCTTAAATTTTCACTGAACTCTGTGAGCTTTCTGCTTTTTTTGCCTCAGCCCCTCTGGGATTTTGCTGCTGCATCATCTATAGCTCTGTGGCTAGACAAAATTTTATGAGGAATTCATACGTCCATTTTAGGATTCACCTCTGTTCTGGCTCCCTTAGATCCAGAACTTCCTTTCAACCTGTCTGATGTTCCACAAGCTTCCAATTCTGTTTCCCGAGGCCCTGGACAATTTATTGCGCTGCTTTGCCAGCAGTCACCTGTGAGTGCTCATGAGAAAGCGCCTCAAACTTGCAAAGTAACTTTTGTAATTTATCTTTCAAGCAAGGATTGAATCCCCTCTACTTTACATCGACTACTGTTTTTCCCTCACTGTTTCTACAATGGTATGTATAGCATATAGTGTCTTTAAGTTACGTCGCCATTACTGGAATACAAAATTCCCGAAAATATTCCACAAGGGTTGGAAATAATGTTTTTATTTCATAGCACATACTCCATTGTATATTCAAAGGAACTTTAGATAATTCATGAAGAAATTGAATTCCAAATATTTTTGTGCAAAAATATTTGAAGCAAGCATTTTCTTTTTCATAACAGACATCTTCCATGGACTTTTGGGAGACACTTTCACAGGAAGACATTACTGGAGAGAGGCAGGACCTTCATAATGTGAAGGGAATATGAAAGACAACATGGAAGGAAGATGGGGTACAATGGAGGAAATAGAGAAGGAGGCCGGACACACAAAATAATTAAATCTAATCTCTTTCATTTCCAGTTCTTTTCGGAAGCCATTCCTGGATACAGCAATTATCCCCAGTGAACCTAAAATATATTAATAGTCTCACACTGAGTAGCTAAGAAGCATGTTCCAATTAAGACATATCTTAGTTTCACTCCCACACTGTTACAAGAGCCTTATTTCTCCATTCTTTTGGTTTTAATTTGTTACCAATATGAGTGATTTGATGTGGAAGACCCTGGCAGGTTTTTTAACAAGAAATATTCATTTTCCAACCACTTTGGACAGTGATGGGAAAATGAGTTCCAAGTGCTACATCATTTCGAAAAAAAGCAGCTCAGGGAATAACCCTTCAATTAACAGTTGGAGGATCAAAATGTGCAGAAGTGGATCAGAATGGTATTTTTCTGTCAAAAGGGAAACACAGATGAATGAGCATGGATTGTATTCCACAGCCAGGTCAAAGAACTCATGAACAGGTACATACAATTATTACTAAAGAATGTCTGTATCATCTGGATGATTATAACTCATCTCATATAATTTAAATCCATTAGATAATACATCCATGACAGAAGCTAACAATTTGGGCTATTCCGCCAGGGAGGCCAGGGCAAAATAGAAAATATGCTTTTTAGTAACTCTGTGAGCATAGACAAGTTAACAGAAGCATTGTTTACCTTTTGATTTTCCTTCAAATTTGAGTGATGATCTTGTCTTATTTGACCATATAACATGCTGATTAATACATTTGTTCAATGAAGCTTAGGTATTGCTACTTTAGCTTGCATTTATAGAATTTGTAAACAGAACACACTTGGGAAATAACTTATCTAGTGAATTCAGCTTGTAACAACTCTTTCTTTTCCCCTAAATTCAGGATTTTGTTTATCTTACTACCAGTATACATCAAACTATTTAGATCTCCCTTTATTTTCTGAGCATATTGTCAAAGCTATTACCTGAACAGCAGTATGACTTAATCATATTTTAAATAATTTAAGTATTTACATAATTAAGTCAGAGAATTGCCATTTAAGAAATTGAAATGACAACTGTAAGAGAAAAGGATGTTAAGCACTGTCTGACATCATTCCTGGTGTGCTAAAACTTCTGAAAATGTTTTTTAAACCTGAAGACTATCAACCACTAGCTAAGAAAAGCACAAGTAACCTCCAACTTTCCACTTATGTACACACTAAAAAAATACACACAACATAATAAAATAGTTCCACAACTTTTCCCATTAAGGACATCTAGAATCTACACATGTATGAGAAAAGTTAGCTGAAGTGTTTAAGAAAACACTCAAAATTAGAGATAAATAAAATCCAATTAATTAAAGGACTTTGATTCAATTTTTAAAAATGCAATGGAAAATTCCAAGTGGCATAATGTTTAAAGAAAAAAGTAGCACACTACCTATAATTTCACCACACAGAGACAAACACTGAATCCCCTGAAGATTCTTGACACACGAGTATCCAAACAAGTCATGTATTCCTTGCCCTAGAGAAAGTAATGTTGCTATACATACTGTTCTCAAACCAACTTTTTTAAAAGCAAAACACTGGGTTGAGATGTTTGTAATCAGTGAGTGGAGCTCCCATCACTGTTATCAATGGCTGAATACTATTCTATATCCTTTGTGGTCTGATACATAACAAAACACTGCAAAACTCAACAAGTTTTTTAGGACAATACCCCTTTAACATTGTTCATGAGGATCAGTGTAGAAATGTTTTATTGAGGGGTCAATCTGAGTGTAGATACATTGAGGAGGCTGATAAAGCAGAGGAAGATATTTAAAATAGGATGTGCTATTAACTTGAAGCAAGTTTTAGCCGATTCCCTGGAGAGCATCAGCCAAAAGTTTGCCTCAATCTGGGTCACAGCTTAAGGCCATTTTGTCCACCTCTCCTTTGTTAATCACTGACCACAAGATGATCTTCAGGTCCTCTGTAGCTTAGTGCAATTTTCCATAAAAGGTGCAAGTAAAATCTATTGCATGTGTTGCTGTGGGTTAAAAAATACCATGTAACTAAATATATCAATCATTTTTAACATACAGTACAGTAACACTAGTATTAAACATATTCACATTGTTAAGAAACAGATTCCCACTTTTCCATCTTGTAATTCTGAGACTTTATGCTAATTAAATAAGAAGTACCCTTTTCTCCACTTCCTGTGAGTCCCTATAACCACCATTCTGTTTTATGTCTACGAATGTGGTTATTTGAGATGCTTTACACGAGTAGAATCTCACAGTGCTTGTCTTTTTTGTTACTGGATTATATCACTAGATGTTTTGTCTTTAACATTAACCTATTTTTGTAGTATGACAATCTACTTCCTTTGTAGAGCTGAATAATGTTTTGTATATATTGTTTTATATAATATAGAATACATACTTTGTGTGTATATGTATACACACATTTTATTTTGTCATTTGCCAATCAAAAACATTTCAGTTGCATCTACCTTTTGACTGTTGTGATTAGTGGTTTTATGAACCTAAGTGCAAATATCTGAAATCCTGATTTTGATTTTCAGAGCTATATACACAGAAGTGAGATTACTGTATTTTGGGTTTTTGTTTGTTTTTTGACAGGCAGAGTGGACAGTGAGAGACAGAAAGACAGAGAGCAAGGTCTTCCTTTTCCGTTGGTTCACCCTCCAATGGCCGCTGCAGCCAGAGCACTGCACTGATCTGAAGCCAGGAGCCAGGTGCTTCTCCTGGTCTCCCATGCGGGTGCAGGGCTCGAGGACTTGGGCCATCCTCCACTGCACTCCCATGCCACAGCAGAGAGCTGGCCTGGAAGAGGAGCAACCGGGACAGAACCGGTGCCTCGACCGGGACTAGAATCTGGGGTGCTGGCGCCGCAGGCGGAGGATTAGCCTATTGAGCCATGGCGCCAGCTGAGATTACTATATGATATGAGAATTCCACTTTTTATTTTTAGAGGATATTCCCCACCATTTTCCATAGCAGTTGCATCTTTTGACAAATACAACAAGAGGGCCCAGGGTTCTGTTTTCTCTACATCCTTGTTGTTACTTATTTTCTATTTTAAAATAGCAGCCACCATAAAAACATTCAATCCCATTGTAATTTTGATTTGCAATTAACTATTTCTGAATGTTGAGCATCTTTTCACAGTTGTTGATAACTTATTATTTCAGAAGCAATGTGATTTCATGTTCTGTTGCACACGTTTACAGATAGTATATTACTGGAGTGGTATTCAGTTGTAGGAATATTTTAAATATAATAAATTTGACCTCATAATCCTACATTATTTACACATATATTATCCCTTTTTAGAGATCATCTCTTCATACTGTTTTGTCCTCTGATTCCCACCAGTTTTTATTTGGTGTATTCCCACTTAAGTATCTTTGCTTCTGTTAATGTACTTTGGATATCATAGCCAAGAAATTATTATGAGGACCAATGTCATGATTTTTCTCTATATTTTCTTCGAAGGGTTTTGTTTTAGTCTTATATTTAGGTATTTGACCCAATTGAATTAATTAGTTTATCTGGTATAAGGTAGTGTTCCACATCATTCTTCTGTATATGGATATGCAATTTTCCCAACTTCATTGTTTTTCTTATTTAATTGTTTCTCTAGGTTCTTCTTTAGCTCATTGAGCATCTTTATGGGTTATTTTAGTTGTATGTCAAGGCAATTACAGATCTACATTTCTTATGGTTTCACCAGTTTTATTTTAATCGTTTAGATGGTCTACTTTTTCCTCGTATCTTTGCATGTCTTGGAATTGTTTCTAGGTTTTAGACATTTTAAAAAACAACAGCAATAAACAAAACTGCCTCTCCTCTTCTTTGCATAATGACTTCTTGTAGGGGAAAGATCCTCACATTAGCCCAACTGGAGGTGATAGGATCTTGTAAGCTTTTTCTGATCTCTTCTTCCCCCTAGTGTCTATCTGTAGAACTGCAATTCAACTACCTCTATTCTCAACCCAGTTCAGTATATTTGGATTAACTAATATGAAGTTTGCTTTACAAATTCTGAGATCTCATCTACTGAGAATGGATAAAGATGACCTAGAAATATGTTGGATGTCAGAAGCAATTAACCTGCCTTTAATTTTACTGTATGCATTTGAGAGAGCAATATACTGAATTCAAATAATGCCTTTGTTACAAGACCTACAAAGCAAAGTTGACTAAGTAGCTATATTTAGACTTGCATAATTTGTCTACCACATCGTTTATTAACTATTCATTCACAGATTAATTTTTTTTAAGTTTTTAAAGATTTATTTATTTATTTAAAGGCAGAATTGCAGAGTAGCAAAGGCAAAGAGAGAGAGAGAGGTCCTCCATCCGCTGGTTCACTCCCCAAAAGGCCACAATGGCTGGAGCTGAGCTGATCTGAACCAAGGATCCAGCAGCTTCTTCCTGGTCTCCTATGTGGGTGCAGGGGTCAAAGGACATGGGCCATCCTCCAACACTTTCCCAGGTCAATGCAGAGAGCTGGACTGGAAGTGGAGAAGTGTGGACTCAAACCAGTGCCTATATGGGACACTGACACCACATGCAATGGCTCTACCCACTATAACACAGCACTGGCCCACAATTTTTGAACTCTTAATCTTAGCGTCTTCACATAAGAAATGAGAATAACTATAGCAGCCAGCATGTGTGTTTTTGTTAGGATTAAATGAGAAGAAGCATGTGAAGTCCTTAGCATATAATGATATTTTAATAGCGTGTTTAAGAACTCTGGTTTTCTGGTTTTTACATTCAAATTAATACAGCTTGACATCTCTACTGAAAACCATGTTGAAATATATCAGTTGAAATTCATTGTTCACAGGTAGCTGAGGTCAAAATCATGTCTATATTATGTCTTTTATTCCAATGATCTCTTCATAAAATTCAAAGCATTGAGATCATTAAAAAGTTTTATTTTCCTAGTAGAAAAATTAGGCATGATGATGCAGGTAAAACTTTGCAGCTTACAACTGCTCAAGCACTTTTGTTACTGACATCCATGTGGGAGACCAGGATAGAGTTTCTTTCTGGTCATTTGAGGAGTGAATCAGTGGATAAAAGCTTGCTCTCTTCTCTGTCATTCTCCCTTTCAAATAATAAAGCTTTTTGGCTGTAGATGTTTAGATTGATTTCTGATGTTTCTATTCTATTCCACTGGTCTATCCATCTGTTTCTGTACCAGTACCATGCTGTTTTCATTACAACTGCCATGTAGTATGTCCTGAAAGCTGGTATTGTGATGCCTCCAGCTTTGTTTCTATTGTACAAGATTGCTTTATCTATTTGAGGTCTCCTGTGCCTCCATATGGATTTCAGCATCATTTTTTTCCAGATCTGAGAAGAATGTCTTTGGTATTTTGATTGGTATCGCACTGAATCTAAAAATTGCTTTTGGGAGAATGGACATTTTGATGATGTTGATTCTCCCAAACCATGAACAAGGAAGATTTTTCCATTTTTGGTATCCTCTTCTTTAAGATTTTGTAATTCTCATTGTAGAGATCTTTAACATCCTTGGTTAAGTTTATTCCAAGGTATTGATTGTTTTTGTAGCTATTGTGAATGGGATTGATCTTAGAAGTTCTTCCTCAGCCGGGGCATTGCCTGTGTATACAAAGGCTGTTGATTTTTGTGCATTGATTTTATATCCTGCTACTTTACAAACTCTTCTATGAGTTCCAATAATCTCTTAGTAGAGTTCTTTGGATCCCCTAAATAAAGAATCATATCATCTGCAAAGAGGGATACTTTGAGTTCTTCCTTCCCAATTTGTATCCCTTTAATTTCTTTTTCTTGCCTGATGTCTCTGGCTAAAACTTCCAGCACTAAAACTTCATGTTTATGAGGGGTTCTATGAGCTTCCTGTACTAGGATGTCTCTGTCCTTCTCCAAACCCGGAAGTTCTCTGCTAGTATCTCACTAAAAAGGCCTTCTAATCCTTTCTCTCTCTCCATGCCTTCAGGAATTCCTAGAACTCAAATGTTGGGTTTTTTAGTAGTATCCTGTAGATTCCCAACAATATTTTTTAGATTTCTAATTTCCTTTTCTTTTCTTTGGTTTGACTGTATGCTTTCCTGTGCTCTGTCTTCTAAGTCCAATATTCTCTCTTCTGTTTCACTGACTCTGTTTTTAAGAATCTCTAATGTGTTTGTCATTTGATCTATTGAGGATTTTTGTGTCTATGTTCATCGGAGATATTGGTCTGTAATTTTTTTTCAACGCTGCATCTTTTTCAGGCTCAGGGATTGAGGTGATCTTGGCTTCATAGAAAGAATTTGGGAGGATTTCCCCTTTTTTGATTGTTCTGAATAGTTTGAGAAGAATTGGAGTTCTTCTTTAATTGTCTGGTAGAATTCAGCAGTGAATCCCTCTGGTCCTGGGCTTTTCTTTGTTGGGAGGTCCTTTATTGTTTCAATTTCTGTCTCAGTTATGGGTCTATTTAGGTTTTCTATGTCTTCCTGGTTCAATTTAGGTAGATTGCATGTGTCCAGGAATCTGTCCATTTCTGATAGATTTCCCTGTTTGCTGGCATACAAGTCCTTATAGTAATTTCTGATGCTTTTTTTTTTATTTCTGTGGTGTCTGCTGTTACATTCCCTTTTTCATCTCTGATTTTATTGATTTGGGTCTTTTCTCTTCTTTTTTTGGTTAGTTGGGCCAATTGTGTGTCAATTTTGTTTATGTTTCCAAAAAACCAGCTTTTCGTTTGGCTGATTTTTTTGTAATTTTTTTTGGATTCAATCCTATTTATTTCTTCTCTAATTTTAATTATTTATCTTCTCCTACTAGTTTTGGGTCTGGTTTGCTACAGTTTTTCTAGATCCTTGAGATGCATTGAAAGCTCATTTAATGTGGTGCCTTTTTCCAATTTCTTGATATAGGCACCTACTGCTATAAACTTTCCTCTTATATTTGATCAAGGATATAGAACCAATTCCTGGATCAAGAACAGTCTATTCAACAAATGGTGCTGGGAAAACTGGATTTCAATGTGCAGAAGCGTGAAATAAGACCCCTACCATACACCTTATACAAAAATCCACTCAACGTGTATTAAAGATCTAAATCTACAACCCAACACCATCAAATTATTAGAGAACATTGGAGAAACCTTGCAAGATATAGGCACAGGCAAAGAATTCTTGGAAAAGACTCCAAAGCACAGGCAGTCAAAGCCAAAATTAACTATTGGGATTGCATCAAATTGTGAAGTTTCTGTACTGCAAAAGAAACAGGAAAGTGAAGAGGCAACTGACAGAATGGGAAAAAATATTTGCAAATTATGCTACAGATAAAAGATTAATAACCAGAATCTACAAAGAGATCAAAAAACTCCACAACAACAAAACAAACAACCCATTTAAGAGATGGGCCAACAACCTCTATAGACATTTTTCCAAAGAGGAAATCCAAAGGGCCAACAGACACATGAAAAAATGTTGAAGATCACTAGCAATCAGGGAAATGCAAATCAAAACCACAATGAGGTTTCACCTCACCCCGGTTAGAATCGCTCACATACAGAAATCTACCAACAACAGATGCTGGCGAGGATGTGGGGTAAAGGGACATTAACCCACTGTTGTTGGGAATGCAAACTGGTTAAGCCACTATGGAAGTCAGTCTGGAGATTCCTCAGAAACCTGAATATAACCCTACCATACAACCCAGCCATCCCACTCCTTGGAATTTACCCAAAGGAAATTAAATTGGGAAACCAAAAAGCTGTCTGCACCTTAATGTTAATTGCAGCTCAATTCACAATAGCTAAGAACTGGAATCAACCTAAATGCCCATCAACAGTAGACTGGGTAACGAAATTATGGGATATGTACTCTATAGAATACTATACTTCAGTAAAAAAAAAATGAAATCCATTCATGTACAACAAAATGAAGGAATTTGGAAAACATCATGCTGAGTTAAACAAGCCAGTCCCAAAGGGACAAATATCATATTCAAATATCAGTTCTCCCTGATCAGTGACAACTAACTGAGCACCAAAAAGGAAACCTGTTGAAATGAAATGGACACTATGAGAAACAGTGACTTGATGAGCCCTTGTCCTGTCGATGAACGACTTAATACTTTATCACTTGTAGTATTTTTTATTCTACTTAATAATATTGAATTCTTTAATTTTTTAAAATTTTTATTTAGTAAATATAATTTTCCAAAGTAGTTTATGGATTACAATGGCTTTTCCCCTCATAACTTGCCTCCCACCCACAACCCTCCCATCTCCTGCTCCCTCTCCCATTGCATTCACATCAAGATTCATTTTCAATTGTCTTTATATATAGAAGATCAATTTAGTATATATTAAGTAAAGATTTCAACAGTTTGCACCCACACAGAATATAAAGTGTGAAATACTGTTTGAATACTAGTTATAGCATTAATTCACATTGGACAACACATTAAGGACAGAGATCCCACATGAGGAGTAAGTGCACAGTGACTCCTTTTGTTGACTTAAGGATTTGACACTCTTGTTTATGGCATCAGAAATCTCCCTAGGGTCTAGTCATGAGTTTCCAAGGTTATGGAAGCCTTTAGGGTTTGCTGACTTCAATCTTACTTAGACAAGGTCATAGTCAAAGTGGAAGTTTTCTCCTCACTTCAGAGAAAAGTAACTGTACTTGAACATGACAAGAGGAAGTCTTATTACTCCATGTTTCAGGAACCAAAATTGCTTCCTTTATAGTTAAACAATTATATATACATGTTTTATATGTGCTATTACAAATACATAATATATTTATGAATATGAAATATGAAACTCTTGAAAAAACCCAATTCTAGTAAGATAGCATTGAGTAACTAAATATAGTACGTATGAATGATGAGTAGGAATGCTCAGTGTGCACATTTTACCTTTATCATAGTACTGTTACTTTTATTTCCTAAAATCCAATTGACAGGTATGGGGTGTGCAGAACAGGGTAAGAATTATTAATCACCTCATGCTCTATGCTGAATTTCAACATTACTTAGCACTAAGTAATGGGAACATAAATCATTTTTCTTGGATGCCCCTCTAACTTCAGAGTTCAGATTAGGCAACTTTTCACTAGGAAACTTTTCACTCATGTTTCCTTTCTAGAAACAATGGTATCAATCAGATAATGTCAAGAAATGTTAATGTACATGCACAAAACTTTTAGTGTACTACCTTCCTATGGCAAAAGTCACAGGGAGCTAGAGCATATGTGCAGAATTTAAGAAATCTCAGTGCAAGTTTTTGAATACTTTGTGAGCTGAAATTTTCGCAACCCCATTCCTAAGTCTTTCCTCTAGGACAAGCAAGATTAAGTTCAGATTGTATCATCAGTAATTATTCTGTATGAGTACTTTACACTTGTAAGTGTTTTTTTTTTTTTTTTTTTTTTTGGACAGGCAGAGTGGACAGCGAGAGAGAGAGAGAGAGACAGAGAGAAAGGTCTTCCTTTGCCGTTGGTTCACCCCCCAATGCCTGTCGTGGCTGGCATGCTGCGGCCAGCACACCGCGCTGATCCGATGGCAGGAGCCAGGTGCTTCTCCTGGTCTCCCATGGGGTGCAGGGCCCAAGGACTTGGACCATCCTCCACTACACTCCCAGGTCACAGCAGAGAGCTGGCCTGGAAGAGGGGCAACCGGGACAGAACCAGTGCCTTGACAGGGACTAGAACCCCGTGTGCTGGCGCTGCAATGCGGAGGATTAGCCTAGTGAGCTGCGGTGCCAGCCATAAGTGGGTTTTTACGTTTTAGTTAAGTTTTCTAGGTTACAATTGTATCCTGTCATACATCTGTGAGCTACCACCCAAGTGGACACAATAAGTTCCGATCACTATTCTGCATAACTTCCTAACAGAACTGTGATGCAATATCACAATTTCTAACATGGATAAGGGCAATCACAGAAGTAGATCAAGAGAGGATAGAAGATGTATGTATAGATCGTAGCTGAGAACTTTATAAAATGAACAAGAGTCAATAAACCATAGACTAAGAAGGCTAAAAAAAATTGATATAAATAAAACATGCAACTAAATACCTAAAAATCAAAACCTACAGAAAGGGTGAAGACATTTGCATATTACATCATCTGTGCTTTTAACAGCTTTCAAGTGATTTAACCAGATCTTTCCTGATTATTGAAGGTAACCTTACCCTTTCTTAAAGTCAGCTGATTAGGGGCGGTAACTATATCTGAAAAACTGTCACAACAGCATCGAGATGAATGTGTGGTTGAATAACCAGGAAATATAACCCAACTAACTCAACAAGATGATGGAGCCATCGCAGACAACTTTAGGCAATTATTATAAATTTTCACCTTTTATTTAGAAATTAACACAAAATGGATCACTGCCTTAAAAATAACATAAAACCATAACAATCTTCAAGAAAAAAACTGGGTAAAGTCACTGGCTGTATGACTACAACCCAAAGTTGATACAAAAAGCACATTAAATTGAAGGGAAACTGATAACTTATACAATAAAATTATTAATTTTTCTTTTTTTGAAGACCCTTTGAACAAAATGAAAAGCAAGTTTTGGACTATAAGCATATAAAACAAATTGTTCCATAAGTTTATTGCTGTATATCCAACGACACAAGTTTAGTAGTTTTGAACAAAGCACTGCATCATTTCACCCAGCTCAGTAATTTGGGATGAATTTAGCTGTCTAGTCTTGTGTGACAGGATGTACAAAAGACCTAGAATATCCAAGTTGTTTTCCTCACCCAGTTGTCTGGTATTGTTGGAAGAGCTGTGTGTATGTGTATGTATGTATGTTTTCCTTGTAGATAACTAGGATGTACTCAAAGCAGGCTACATTTATGGTAATTGAGCCTCTTAAAGATAACTAAGCTTCGGCCGGCACCACGGCTCAACAGCCTAATCCTCTGCATTGCGGCGCCGGCACACCAGGTTCTAGTCCTGGTCGGGGTGCCGGATTCTGTCCCGGTTGCCCCTCTTCCAGGCCAGCCCTCTGCTGTGGCCCGGGAGTGCAGTGGAGGATGGCCCAAGTGCTTGGGCCCTGCACCCCATGGGAGACCAGGAGAAGCACCTGGCTCCTGCCATCGGATCAGCGCAGTGTGCAGGCTGCAGTGGCCATTGGAGGGTGAACCAACAGCAAAGGAAGACCTTTCTCTGTCTCTCTCTCGCTGTCCACTCTGCCTGTCAAAAAAAAAAAAAAAAGATAGCTAAGCTTCAAAAACTATTCCAAAAGCAACAGCCCTTGCGTGTAACCTTTAAGAATCTGCTTGGGGCCCTCATTGTGATATAGCAGGTTAAGCTGCTGCTGGGAGGTTAGTCTCCCATAAGGGCCCCGGCTCGTGTCTGAACTGCTCTACTTTGAATTCAGCTCCCTGCTGATGTGCCTGGCGAAGCAGAAGATGGCTCAAGAACTTGGGCCCCTGCCATCTACGTGGGAGACCTTGAAGAAGCTCCAGGCTTCATCCTGACCCAACCCTGGCCTTGCAGCCATCTGGGGAGTGAACCCGCAGACTACAGATCTCTTTTTCTGTCTCTCACACCTCTCTGTAATTCTGTTTTTCAAGTAAATAAATAAATCTTAAAGAAAAACAAACTTTTGCTTATGTCACAGTTGTTAATGCTCTATTAGCTAAAGCAAGACGGTGGCATGTCTACATAAGGAAGTAATTCTGGGGACATATTTTTTTTTTCTTGATCACTAATGTAACATTACACCACATCATGCATCCACTCAACTGCTAATTAGGAATCCCGAGAGCATTGGAGTGCATATTTCAATTATGAATGGGAGTTGGGAATAGCCCCTGAAACTCATATCAGATAGGAGATTTGGTAATATTTCAGGGGAAATTTGTCTCGGTCTTCTTTTCTGCAAATAAGTAATGTTGAGTCACATGAGAAAGAAATCTTCCAGAAGTTCACCATTAGCTTTCTCACTAAATTTTGTATTGGTAAAAGCCCTAGGTGGGAGAAAGACATCCACACCCTCTGTGGCCATTGGGGTTCTGCATCTAGGTGAGGTAACAGGGTAGGTAATAGAAGCTCCAGATATGGGGCTCCTCCTTCACTGGGAAGCTAGATGATCGAGCTTGTCTGATTGCTCTGCGGCTCAGTTTACTCATCAACATACAGGAATTAGATCATCTTTCTGTATCTCCTCTCAGGAGCGTTAACAAAATAAAATTAATAAAATAAATAAAATAGATAAATAATAAAAGAGAAAACAACATAAAAATGACATTGGGTTTAAACTGCAGAAATTTTCTCTATGGGAGTTGAAAAGAAAATCTGATTTTTAATTTATTTGACAGGTAGAGTTATAGATGGTGGGAGAGAGACAGAGAGAAAGGCGTTCCTTCCGTTGGTTCACAATGGCCACTACGGCCAGCGCTGTGTTGATCCAAAGCCAGGAGCCAGGTACTTCTTCCTGTCTCCCACGCAGGTGCAGGGGCCCAAGCACTTGGGCCATCCTTCACTGCCTTCCTGGGCCACAGCAGAGAGCTGGACTGGAAGAGGAGCAATGGCGACAGAATCCAGTGCCCATATGGGATGCCGGCGCTGCAGGTGGAGGATTAATCAAGTGAGCTACGGCGCCAGCCCTGAAAATCTGATTCTTGACGGGTGGTTTTATTTTTAAGTTCCAGTCTTCGAAGAGGTAACAGTACAGTACAGTCTGAGTAGTCAACTTGCTCTGAAAATAGCAATTACGCTAAACTCCCGATCTATATATCCTGAAGCTGACATTCATAATGTTCTTGTTTTCTCCTCATAAATATTCTGTGCAAATGCTTCCTTTCATTAGCTGCTGTGATCTATTCCTGGCTTGTGTCCTAAAATTTACCTAAAACATCTGCAAAAGTAATAAAACAATTACGGAAGCCATCTGGTACTAGAGAGATGGAAAACCAAAACAACTCTCTTTTCCATCTAACTGGTACTGTAATACATCACTGTTCCGTGATATTACAAAACTCACTATCATTAAAGATTATGCATAAGGCAAATGCTGATCCTTTATAGGCACTCTTGCTGGGTTTCCTGGTGACCCACTCCTGACAGGATGGGCACCCACCTCTGTTGCTCAGCTGAGTCACAATCTGGGGGCCCTTAGCTTGTTCACCTGAGGAACCAACAGAGCTCCATGATTTGCATGGACAGGGACACATTTGATGCCCTTGGGCAAGTCCCTTATGCTCTCAGGACCCTAGACTCATTGATCAATCTGAGAAACTTTGCCGTTAACCCACCCTCAAGTGTCTCCCCTGGATTACTGTAAGAAAAAGCGTTTGTTCCAATTCTGAGCTTCGTAAGTGATGCAGAGGTGTCAAACCAAAGGAAATTTAAGTCCACAACTCAGCGTGTGTTCCTAACAATTCTGGAATATTCTTAACTTGCCACATCGCCGTGAGGTAATGTTAAATACAGAGTCAGTCAGGCTTTGCTGTCTCAAATATGCTACTTTATAACATAATTCTGTAACCTTCTAGTGGGAAACTATACCACTTCTTCAGGCCTGTTTTACCTCAGATCTTATAAAAAATACATGTACTTTTAGTTAGAATACAGTAACATAATTCACAAAAGCACTTAATATATTGAGCCTCAGCATTCAATAATCACGAAATTTTAATATTATATTTCATATTTATTACAACTCGGTAACGTGCATCTATGCCACTGAATACATTTTTCTCTGTTCTCTTGAAATAGTCTCCCTAAAACCTTGCAATTAATCCTAAGAATGCCATAATAACTGGAAAGCAATCAACAGCAATTCTTTAAAAGGAAATCAAATTTTCCCTTTTATTTTCTAATTTACATAAACATCCTCAGACCAGGAGATTTTCATTCTTGGTCTACCCCCTCATGACTACTGTACAGTAGGCCTCGGGCAAGTCAGTTAATCTCCCTTAGGAGATTTAGTTTTACACAAGAGAGAGCAGTCCAGCACCTGCGGCACTGGCATCCTGGGTTCTAGTCCCAGTTGAGATACTGGATTCTGTCCCAGTTGCTCCTCTTCCAGTCCAGCTCTCTGTTGTGGCCCAGGAGGGCAGTGGAGGATGGCCCAAGTGCCTGGGCCCTGCACCCCATGGGAGACCAGGAGGAAGCACCTGGCTCCTCACTTTGGATCCGTGCAGCGCACTGGCCACAGTGGCCATTTAAGGAGTGAACCAATGGGAGGAAGACCTTTCTCTCTAACTCTGCCTGTCAATTAAAAAAAAAAAAAAAGAATCAAAGACTACTATTTACAAGAAAATGTTAGTCAACATAGCAAGTCTTATTTATTGCTTAGATCTTCTTACTTAGTAATTATATTCCTCAGAATTTATTTTTAGAAAACTACTATTAAAGTACACTTCATGGGGTCAGCACTGTGGCGCAGTGGGTTAAAGCCCTGGCGCCAGTTCAAGTACCTGCTGCTCCATTTCTGATCCAACTCTCTGCTGCTGCCTGAGAAAGCAGTGGAAGAGGGCCCTTGCACCCATGTGAGAGACCCGGAAGATCTTGGCTCCTGGCTTCGGATTGGCACAGCTCCAACCATTGCAGCCAACTGGAAAGTGAACCAGTAGATGGAAGACCTCTCTCTGTAACTGTCTTCCAAATAAATAAAATAAATCTTAAAGTATACTCAAAATGTTATTCAATTATAAAAAATTCCTAAAGTATTAAAAATTTGAAAGAATTTTTACAGTAGCTACACACCTAATCAATACATTCTCCCTTTAGTAAATTTTACTGAAAGAGCTTTAACACATATCTTCTCATTAATTGATCATTTTCTCTGGCCATTGATCCATTTTGCTTTTTGATAAAAATGTTGTAATGACTGGATTTTTGTTGTTGTTGTTCTGTTAATACACCGACTTATACTGAGCTGTATATCCCTACATTAAAACTCTACTTGGTCATATTATTCTTCTCATATGTTATTTTATTTTATTATCATTAAGGATTTTTATGCTCATTGTCAGGAAACATTTGTATTTTATTTTATATACTATAACCACTTTCATCAGGGTTTGGGATGAAACTATAGACTATTAGACTATTATGATCTTTTAAAGCTAGTTGGGAGAGCTCTCTATTTGTTAAGATAGATTTACTTCTTCTTAAATATTTGATAGAACTCACCTATACACTGATCTATTTTTCTCTTAGTGATAAATCCACTATTATTTATAGTGTTCTCTCCTCTCTGTAATGTCTTAAAATGTTGATCATTAATTTTTATTAATTATAACTGTGAATTTGTGCTTTTTGACCTATTTGATACAAGAACTTGCATATGTTATTTGATAGTTTCCTCCAAATTTGAGGCATTTTTTTCCTATGTTATCTAAGACATTTTTCTGACCTATTCTTTCTCTCCTAATTTGCTGGAACCCCAAATGCATCACAATTTAAAGTATCTGTTTATTTTACATTGCTTTTCTCCATAATTTGTGATTCAATAACTTCTACAGGACTGTCTTCAAGCAAATTGACCCTCTTATTATGGTCTTAAGTCTGCTGTTTGTTGTTCATCTACTCCATATATTTTTTTCCTTTGAGAAATGGTGCCTTTATTTACAGAACAGAAATGTAGGCCCTTTTGCTGAGTTTCCTTATTGACCCATTTATTACTGCCACATTTTAAGTCCTTAAATCTAGCATCAATTTTAAAGTCCTTTTGTTCTTGGTTTATCCTGCATTCCTTTCCTATTTTCTTCCTTAAATGTCATGCATTCCTGTATCTTCCTGTGTTTAAATTTTTTTTTTGCATTTTACTATGTATGAGGTATTTAGGGAATATGTATATATTGCCTTCCCTTATTGGAGTTAAAATTTTATTTTGTCTGGTAGTTTAATCAATGACAGACACTACAGTTATTGATAGACTTTAGTTTCTCTTTGCTTTGGCAGTGTGGGTCTATTTAAATCTTCCTTCTTATTTTGAGTTCCTTACTGAGGTTTCATCACTTCAGTTTGGCATCAATTCCAATGTCTTCTAAAATTGCCCATCCATGGGTAAGTGTATTAAGCTACCAATTCACATTCTCCTCTTGGCCTCATAATGTGTCTTGCATATCTATAGCCCATCACCAATTCAAGGCCCCTCAGGGAATCACGCTACTGTCTTCCAACCCAAAATCTGCCTTTCACTTTTATGTCACTTTGCCCAGCATACTCCAGCTTTCTTAGCAGTCTGTTCTGTTTTCCCTCCTCTGTCAAACACTGTATCCGCACTAAATCATGGCTGCCGCACTAAATCATGGCTGCCGTGCATCTCAGCATGCAGAATTACTCAGTGAATTGCAAAGCTCTGTTGAGTAATACTGCCATTCTTTTCCACCCGACTTCCCTTACTTGGCTCTCTGGTTCACTATGTCATACCCTCTCACCTCCACATCACTGACTCAGTCCTGCTTGAGTTTTTCTAAGGGGGTTAGGAGAGAAAATATTTAAACGGACGTACCTTTTCCCCTACCACCCTCACCTATCATGGTGAATCTTATAATATTAATTCCTTTGAAACTGACCAGAAACTTCAGTCTCAGTAGTGAGCTTTGAACTTCTCAGAATCACCTATCACTTCTGCTTTGACTTTGAAATGAGTGACTTCTGAATTCCCACATTGTTTGCATTGTCCCAGGATAATCAACTGTATTTTTTTTTTTCTGGCCATTTGACTCATGCACTCAAAGCTCTTAAGCTACATACCCCAATCCCACATTCCAAAGAAAAAGTATTTTCTAAGACTATACTCCCTCATTCACCCTTTCAGACACAGGACTCGGGCACTTCTCAATTTTGATGTTCAACTTTATCATGGAATGTTGAATTAAATGATCTTAGTTCAAGTATGCTTACTTTTTAAATTAAAAAAATGCTTTGTTTGGCTCCAGAAGTTAATGATTAAAAACAAATGTGACTGAGTTACTACCTGCCATGTGGGAAATCTTGATTGAGTTCCTAGCTCCCAGCCTTGAACCTCAGACCAGCCATGGCAATTGTGGGTATTTAGGGAATAAACCAGCAGATGGGAGGGCTTACTCTCTGCCTTTCACATCAATATTATTTTTAAATATTTAAGAAGCAGAGGTGCAGACAGAAGGGGAGAGAGAGAAAGAAAGGGAGAGATGGATGTGTGTGTGTGATTTCCATCTGCAGGTTCACTCCCCAAATGGCCACAAGGGCCAAAGCTTGGCTGACCTGAAGCCAGGAGCTTCTTTCAGGCCTCCCACACGGGTACAGGGACCCAAGTCCTTGGACCATCTTCCGCTGCTTTCCCAGGCTGGGAAAGTGAATCACCAGATTGGAAGCGCTGGCTCTTGCTCTCTCTCCTCTAACTCTGACATTCAAATAATCTTTTTTAAATTCTTTTTTAAAAGAAATACAAATGGAAAACTAATACATGAAAAAATGCTCCATATCATTAGCCAACAGATAAATGCATACAAAACCTACAATCAGATATCATCTCATCCCTCTCAGAGGGGCTATAATCCAAAAAACAAGAGTAACCAATGCTGGTGAAGATGTAAATTAGTGCAGCCACTGTGGAAAGCAGTATGGCGATTTCTTACACAACTGGAAATAGAATTACCATATGATCCAGCAATCCCACCCCTGGGCATATACCCAAAAGACATGAACAGATTGTATCAAAAAGATACCGGCAGCATCATGTTTATAGCAGCACTGCTCACAATATCCAGTGTGTGGAATAAAAAAAAAAAAAAAGGTGTCCTTCAGAAGAATTGATAGGGAAAAATGTCATTTGTGTACACACACACACACACACACACACACACACACACACAGTGCAATACTTATCCAGTTACAAAAAGGAATGAAATTCTGCCATTTGCATCAGAATGGTTGCAACTAGAGGACATCACCTTGAATGAAACAGTCCGTACACAGAAAGCACTGCATCTTCTCCTTTTTATATGCGGGAGCAAAAATTAAAGAAAAAAACACAAAAATTAAAAAACCCAAATGCCGGTGTGTATCAGTACTTCTGCAAACAGTTTTGTCAAACTTTGTTTTGTATCCAAATTAATGATTTACAACTACAATTTTAATATTTTAAAATGTTCTGTATATGAATGAAATTGGCATATCTTCATCTGATGACTGTTTATAAAAAGCAAAAAAATAAATTTCATCTGAGTCTGACTACAGCTTGGCATTTTAGACATTCAATGAAACTAAATATGCCTTTAACGTTTTGTTTCCTTCCCCAAAATAAAATAATCAAAGTATTAGATGCTAAAAGAAAACCAGTTTCTATTCTTGAATCAACTAGCCAGTTCTTAACTCAGAATCAACACTTCTGCAATAATTGCGTTCTTTCCTTAAAACCCCATGGGTATGTGTGTGGCCACAATTGTGAAGAGTTCAGTTGCAGGAGGGATAGTGCTCTTTAGTTGGTGATTTACTCAGACTAAGCTACAATGAAACAATTTGTCCATAAAATAGCTATTTCCCTCTCACATATATGTAACAGATGTAATCCAAATTCACAAACCCACTGTACTCATCAAATTTTGATGGAAATAAACATATATAAAGTGAATAATTGAGCATGCATAATGTACATGTCTGTGATAAATTTTCATGTTATCTCATTTACATATCAAAAAACATAAAGACGGGGCTGAGCAAAAATTTTGTTTACCCAAGAAAACAAATGAGGCTCAGGGTTGTCAAGTGACACGTTGAAGTTTACACAACTAGTTAATCACCCTGTCCAGTGCTACTTCAATTACTCTGCTCTAATTTAGCTCCTTTAACAGCACTGAGACATTAGGACACTACAGTAATTTTAAGTATTTGATCAATAATTCAAGGAGGTACTAATTGAATGGTGCCACATTTATGGATGGAATTGCTTTTCTATGAAGCATCACCCAAGGTCATATGCCAGCTGCCATTCAGCCTACCTGGTCATAATGATTCCTCTAAATAAATTATTCAGATTAGACATTATGTACACATTAGCTTTAACTATGTTGATAAACACCTTTACTCTTAAGCTGCTCACTAAGCACATTAATATGTATTTTATCAAATATAATGAACAACTAGACATTGGCCAAAAATAGACAAGGGCTTTAGGAGAATCCATTGAAAAACAGGGGAAGAGAAAATTAATTGGCTGATTTCCACAGACCTACAGTCCTAAGCCTGTACACACGCATGCCATTTCAGAATATGCATCAAATACAGGCACTTTTACAGCAGAGTCAGGAGCTGAAATAAGCGTGTGGAGGTGCTATCAAGGGACAGCAGATGTTGGCTGGTGAGCTGGGATCAGTGACTTAAATTCTGGGAGTAAAAGGATCTTTGAAAAGGTAAAAAGCTTAACATTATCATTTGCTTAGATGTAGTCGCTGCACGCTGCTTAACTAATTCTGAGGGATATGCTAGGGAGGGACCACAACGTCTACCTACTTGTGCAGCTGGGATAACTTCATTTTCTAGAAATCCTCATGAAAAAAAAGTTTCCAAATTCCCCAGAAAATCTTTTGTGATTTTTGGTAATAGAGAAGTGAGGAAACTGAGAAAAAAAAAAGTGCTTGAGTGATGATGATGTCTTTCCTTGTTTAAAAAAACACAAATTACAAAGAAAATTGAATATACTCACTTAAGCCATCTAAGAACAAGGAAGCATTGTTTAAAAAGTGTTATTCTTCAAAATGATTATCTACAGGATATTATCCTTAACTGTAGGATTATCATCATTGAAACTGTTTAGATAGGAGAAGAAATAGTTTTCCATCTTGGAGTCAAAAGATCTCGATTTGAATCCCCAGCAGCTACTCGAAATTTGTGTAGACTTTAGAATATACATTAAGTCCTTTGGGTCACAAAATAAAATAAATACATAAAACAAGTAAGGAAGGGTAGCAGCAAATCTCCTGGAATCCAGTAGGTAATTGAAAAAATCGGCTCTTGGGAATGATCAGAGACCAGCCTGGGCATTTCCAAGGGCTTGCACAACTAAACTTGAGGAAGTCTTCTCTGGAGCTGTGCCACTCAGTGTGTGGAGATGGAAGCTCCTCTGAACCTGTTAAGCTGTGTATTTTAAGAGGAAGCTTATCCTATTAATGTCTACACAACCGGAAGCGGTAAAAGCTCTGCAGGTGCAGCAGTCCACCGTGTGTAGAGCTTTTCCCACTACAGCTGACCAGGCTTTCAGCAATCCGAGCAATCCTGCAGGTGCACACTGTGCATTCCTTTTAGAAACCTCTACCAATCATCTCCTACTCCATTGATTTTCAGTCCTGATTTTGATCAAAAGTCTTCCCAAATTGCCCAACTCTTTCCTTTTATACCTTAACAGAAAACCCCAGTGGACAGGGTAATTCCTCCTCTCATGGTGAAAGTGACTGGGGTTTTGTTTGGTTTGCTTTGGGATAAAACCACAAAGAGCTCATAAAAAAACAGGGAGTGAAGAACTTTAAAAAAAAAATAAAAAGAGAAGTTACCCACATTGGCTTCTGATCAGATAGTCTTCCATCATTTTTGCTGTTCTCAAAAGTGACCAGGGGAATACTTGGGACACTTGGATTTGTATGCTTCAAAAGCCTATATTTCTGAGCTCTATTGTATCAGGCTGTCCCTGACCGAGTATTTTGTTTTTCTGTGAAGTACGAGAAAGTGTGTACCAGTCAGTCTCTGCACAGGAAGCAAACAGACGATGGTCGATGAGATCTGAGACCGCAGCACGTGCGTACTATCCTCTGCATCATCAAACAGCCTTATTTATATCAACACCGGGGGAATACAGAATGTTCATGTACATTTCCATACATTTTTTTTTTCAAAACAGCAATCTCAGGTTGCAGGTGAAAACGTGATGTTAATTTTCATTACTGCTGTCAAATGCCTTTGAAGAAATCTTTCATTCTATCACTCCCAGAACATTTCTATTGCTTCAGTGGCTCACACCAGGGGAAAACACAAGATTAAGAAAAAAGCCAGAGAAGTCAGTGAAGAGCAGACCATTTTTTATAATATATTTAAGCAAGATTTTTATCTTCTTTTCCAATGTGATGCTTTGTAACTGATGCTGAAGGGCTATTATTCCAATACATTGGCTAAGTAGAGAGAAATCAAGACATTGAAGAGGGTTGTTAACATGTTTCTGATATTAATTATACACGCTGACTGGAGTACTTGTCAGCACTTTTCTTCTCGTTAATTTAAGTACTACTTTCATGAAGTCTCCTGAATCTCCAATTTAAGAAAATGTGTTGCAATATCAAGTGCCTACAGGTAAGGACACACAATGTCACAGCCTGCCTACAAGAAGACAAACAGACTGGGAAACCGGAGCGTACGGTCATCCACAGAGAGCAGCAATTTGAGTTCAAGGATGCCAGTTCACTCCATTTTTAAAGTAAGCTGAAATTCAAATTAAGAAATACAATGATCTGTTTTAATTCCAGACATTTTTATGGCTTTTAACCTTTTGCTGATTAAATAAAATGCATCTTCGACTTCAGAGAGATTCCAGGGCTGCCTGGCTAGTGATTTTTAGGAACCCCAAACTCCTTGGACCAGTCAAGTGGCTTTTGTTTTCTTCCCTGATAGTCTCTGGCAAAGTGTGTGTTCACATTCTTTAGGGGAAACTGACAGATTACTAGGTGGCTACGTCTTATGAAGAGCAGGTCAAAATAAGCAGAGAATAAGTCATTGTTCTCTGGCCCGCCCCATGCAGGGTCAGCATTTTCCCTTTCCTCAGTCAGGTGAGGCGAGTACAGTGCTGAGGGAACAACGCTCCTCAGATCCCACTTAGCAGGTGTGTATCGCCTGCTCTTGTGCACCACGCTCAGCCTAAACCTGCTTAACACACACCCTCGCCTGTCTGGGATCAGCTAACTTCAAGTGTTGGAAGGCATCATACTGGTAGGTAAACAGCAAACAGTCTGATAGGCCCAGCTCCTGGCAGGAATGAGTGCCACCAGGTTTGCCAGTACAAACTCTTGTAGTGTCACTGGGCACAGTTCACAAGGCTAATTTAGAATTTACGTATATTAACTGCATAAATGAGCAATCCTACCTCTTAGCACATACCCTAGAGAAAGAGGTTACACATTTCACAAGTATCTACTAAGTTGTTTGCTGCAGCTTAGAAAAAGGCAAAACTGCCAGTGACTTCCCACACCCCCCCCCCCCCCACACACTTTAAACAAAAGACAAAGGCTGAAGTATATTTAACTCAGTGTAGATGATCGTATTTTGTGTGGTTCCTACTCTTGCTTCCTGGTCTGGTTCTTTTTTAAAACAAGATAAAGACTAACTATATCCTAGATTTTTGAGATATCACAAGGTAGTTAAATGTTTCCTTAAAAATTGTTAGGATTGATTTCATCAGTGTATGACCGAAGATGGAGAACTTAGGGACCATAATATCCTATCCCTTGTCTTTAGCCCAGCTTCTTGTTTTAAAGCATCAGACCAGCTCTTAAAACCACACGTTATACGGAGATCTCTGCAAGCTGTGCAGGAAACCCTCTGTGCCCTGGAGGCCCTTGGATGATCATGGACACCAGTCATGGACCCGAGAGCCTCAGGCCTCCAGGTCCCATCAGTTAGCCTCTGACACACAAAGTCCTAGGATCTCTGTTTCTGTCCAGGAAGATGGGCCAGGCTGGGAATTCACTGCATCAAGGCCCACCTCTTCAGGAGGGGAGGAGTTACATACAGCCAAATATAGGACTAAAACAACTGTTAATGGCAACTGTGGATTCTCATTACTAGGTAAGGGCTTTGGATCTGTTTTGAGTGGCTTTCCTAATTATGCTTAGAAGTTAATATAAATTATGATGCTAGTAATATTCAGACCATTTAAAATTTATTAAATTCTAAGTTAACTGCCTGCTCAATTTTTTGCATATTTTTGTCTTGCTTATCACATTTATATTTGACTTTAAATATACAGATTAAAGTTGTATTGGCTTATGTGTATACCTCAAAAAGAGGACCTGAGTAAGGGAAATGCAGATCTATGTGGCAGCTCAACTACACCAAGTACTTCCCACGTTTCAACCCCGCTGTTTGCAGCATACGGCTTCCATGTTCACATTCGCATCATGGCTGCACCTCCACAAACTGCATCTATGTTACAGGAAGGGAAGAGAGGGACCAAGGCCCCGAGGACTTTGCCATAGAGTCTATTTATCCCAAATATCTTCTCGGAAAGGCAGGTCTAAAGCCTTTCCCTCACAGCAAATTGGCTGAAAGTGGGGCATGACGCTGCTCCCAACTACAACAGTCTTGGAACTTTAGTCTTTCTTCCTCTGAAAAAGGAAACTCAGAGTACAACCAAAGTTGTGAATGTCATTTTTGTCTCTTTGCAGAGTTCCCATAGGAACAGAACCAACTGTGTATACATTTGACCCTGTTTAGATTTCATATCTGAGTTCAACCAAACATAGATTGAAAATATTAGGAAAGAAGTTGCATCTCTACTAAACTTGCAAAGAATTCTCTTTCTCATCATTTTCCAAACAATACAGAATAACTACTTGTGTGGTATTTATATTGCACTAAGTGTTATAAGTGATTTACGTGTAATTCATAACACAAGTAAGGATGTGCTTAGGTTTTATGCAGATACTTTGCTATTTCATTTGAGAGACTTGAGCATCTACAGATTTTAGCATCCATAGGCAGTGCAGGGAAGCAAACATCATATGGCACTTATACAAACGAGGAGTGTGACAGTGTCACCAGACTATAGAATCCTGAGGGGCAGCCTTTGTATATGCAGTCTGCTGTTGACAAAATTGTGATGCATGACTAAGCATCTACTCCGGTATCTTGGTGTGTAAATAAACTAAAATAACTGGTTCAAGGGATTATGATGGAAAATCCAAGATCTGCGGTTGGCAAACTGGAGACCCAGGAAAACTGGTAGCATGGATCCAGTCTCAAGTCCTGTCTCAATATGAATCTGAAGGCAGGAAAAATGCTATATTGCAACTCAAAGGCAGGAAGAGTTCCCTCATTGACAGGGGAGTTGGCCTTTTGTTCTATGCAGATTTTCACTTGATTTGATGAATTTCACTCATGTTAGGTTTATCCTTCTACAGATTCAATTATTCCTGTCATCCAGCAACTCCCCACAAATCCAGCCATAATCATGTTTAACCATATGTCCGGACACTGATTGGCCCCCTCAGGTTGGCAATCCTGTTAACTATCACAATGCCTGATGCAGCCATGTAGGAAGTGCCATTTTAGTTGTTGCTTCCATCAGCAGGACTTTCATAGAGCTGGACTGAAATGAGTGCACTTTGGCCTTTGGTTACTCCCTTGCCATAAATGGGAGCAGAAACACTGTCTCAAGACAGAGTTAATGTCCAGAACCGGGTTCAAGACTTTCTTCATTTCTGAATGTGACTGCTGTGACGTCCTCACTGACTGGCTATCATAAAGACTGGACTATCCTGATGTAGAATTACTGTGGAGACTGAAAGCTTAGTTCTCACTGACCTGCGTGCAGCAGAGAATCTGGAATGAAGCTGTGTCTGATAAAGCATGTTCTAATCTTCCAGTCGCCCCAGACATCCATTTATCTCTAGGGACCTGTGTAGGACGGGTCCAGGATTCTCTGGCCTACTCCACCCAGGTTCACTACCTCTTTCCTACCAACTTATGGTGATTTCTTGTGGCAAAAACATTTCTTTGCAGCTCCCTCCAGTTATTTTCACCTCTATCCACAGTTCTTCCTCTGCTTCTCAGACTCGAGCTTTCAGATACAAATGCCAAAACCTACACAATCCTGCTTCCTACTCTCACAGGCCCTCTTGAAAGATTGGACCAAAGGTGCTGCCTGCATAAATGATCAAGACAAAATGGGAAAGAGCTCAGAACACTACTACTAGTATCCAAAAATGGCATGTAGCCCAACAGGAATGTATGTACACATATATATGCACAAGCATGCGTGTTTATACACACACACACACACACACACACACATACACATTTTCCTTTTACTGGTTCCGAAATCATTCATTTCAGTATTTCAGGTCATACTTTTGAACCCAAATATTTACCAAGTTAATACTAATTTTGGGTTACCCAGGGTTTGCCCATTCAACTTTATGAAGAAATGTTGCTTTCAGTAGCTTCTTCAAAGTTATTTACTTGTTGATTTAGTGGAGTTGTCCAGCATAGTTATCATCACAGCACTGCACATTAAGATTAGATCTTTATTTTGGCAACAGAGAAGGCCAGGTATTCAGCAAAGCTAACTGCTTTGCCTGAGGTCACACAGCAATGGAATGATGCAGACGTTTGTTTAGCTCTCTTGTCCTCATAGCTCTCATAGTCGCTCAGAATGCGTATGTGCGTGCACAAACATACACTTTCTTACATGTCACTCATGCTTATAAATCTTATGTAAAATGACAGTACACTGAGGACTGGATTGATACATCTACAAATCAAATCTCAGGTACTCCAGAAAAATCTGTGCTTCCTCTCCTAAATATGTATGCTTCTAATTTGATGCTTACATTTCTTTAATTACAAAAAACTAGCATTTCTGGAGCTAGCATTGTGGCTTAGCAGGTTAAGTGACTCTTGTGACACTGGCATCCTGTATGAGCACCAGCTCGAGTTCCAGCTGCCCCACTTCCAATCCAGCTCCCTCCCAATATGTCCAAGAAAGCAGCAGCAGATCATCCAAGTACTTAGGCCCCTGCTACCAATACAGGATACCCAGATGCAGTTCTAGGCTCCTGGCTTTGGCCTTGCCCAATCCCGGCTCTTGCAATCACTTAGGGAGAAAACCAGTGGAAGGAAGCTAAGTCACTTTCTCTGTTTCTATAGCTCTGCTTCTCAAATAAATAAATGTCTTAAAATGCAGCATTTTCATCCTATTACAGAAGAAAAGATTTTAAATGCAGTGGGGACCCACCAGAAAAGTCTGAATAGATTAATCACAGGGTTTTTATTTGAAGAGATGAAGCCCTAATTTCCAACTTGCTGAAGAAAAAAAAAAGCATTAATTTGATGACGTTAATGACATGTGAAGGTTTTTCCCAAAGTTCTTGGAAAATACCTATTATTCAAAAAACACAGGGATTTTAAGACAATTTTTCAGTTAAAAGACAATTATCTTTTAATTTTACTTGCTACAAAACTTTATGGAATAGTCATATGTGTGAATATATGTGTATTTGCATAATTTCTCCTAATATGCATTTTCCATAAACTTTTTAAATAACACTGGTATACATGCATTTTTTGGATTATTTTTTGTTCTATTTGTTAAAATTTTTAAAAATGCCTCTGTGTATGTGTGTGTGTGTGTGTGTGTGTGTGTGTGTGTATATATATATATATATGCAATACCATGCAAAATTTTTTCCTAACAAGCTTTTTCCATGAACTTCTTGAAGTACCCTTGTATGCATGTATTTTGGTTTTTGGCATTGAGTTTGTCTTTCGATGCCATTTTCCTTGAAGTTTTTGAAGTGCTCTCATAAATAGCTGGATTTAGTGGTTCAAATTATGTTTAAATTTTAAGAACTACAGAAATATATCTTGTTACATTGCCTCTCATTTTCTCCTCTGCTTTTCTTAACATCCCAGTAGGTTTTTTCCTCTTTATAGAAAAGCAGTAAGCACTAAAAGCTCACATCATAACTTACAGCTTGTGCTATGAGAAGGCCAGAGGTACTGCTTCCTACAGCATTTAAGCCTATCACTTACAACAAACCTGTGATTGACCTGACTGGGAGGCAGGGACCTGTGATGGACCTGGCTGGGAGTGCAACCTCCTTGATTGCACTGAATCTGAGAGTCCTCCCGTACATGAAAGGATGCAGAAATACAAAAGGAAAGACAAATACAAAAAGACAAATACTGTATGTTCTCCCTTATGTGGGATGTAAATTTCAAGCACAAAGTCAGAAATACAAAAGGAATAACCCGAAATTGATAATAACTGCCATTCAGACTAGAGTCTGACATGAGTCCTTTTTAGGAACAAGTTTAAGTTTCAAATAAACATATATACACAGATCAACAAACAAAAACATGAGAAAGATTGCAGCAAATCAAAACCATCAAAACCAAACTTTATAAACATTACTAGCAGAAGCAAAGCAGAAACCTAGAAAACATGAACATTCAGAGAAACAAACGAATCAAGGAAGCTCTGGCTACGTTTCAGGCCCTGGTGGTTTAGTCATCCTGATAACACTATGACATCCATTCTGCATGAAGGACATTAACCTCAGAAAGTGGGTTTATTGTTCCAAGTTCTTATTTGTTTACTTTTCCCCTTGACTCGCATATGTTTGAGACAAAAATCATAGTCACAGTCATTGATTAACTATAATAAATCTCAATGTGTGGGGGGGGGAGGGAGAGAGAGAAGGGAGAGAGGAGAAAGAGAGAGGGAGGAGAAGAGTGATAGAATTTACATGTTTGAGGTGGAGGGTACAGTTAGTTTTTCCTATTTTTTTATATTTATTTCAGAGAGAGAGAGACAGACAGACAGACCAAGCTTCCATCTGCTCGTTTATTCCTCAAATGGTCACAACAGCCAGTCCAAAGTCAGGAGCCAGGAGCTTCTTCCATGTCTCCTATATGGGTACAGGGGCCCAAGCACTTGAGTCATCCTCCACTGGTTTCTCAAGCACATTGGCAGGGAGTTGGATTGGAAGTGGAGCAGGAGATGAACCAGCACTCATATGGGATGCCTGTGTTGCCTGTGCAATCTTAATTAGCTATACCACAACACCAGCCCCAGGTTAGCTTTTCTATGTAATGAATCATCCAAAAATCAATGGTTTAATGACAATGACAATGACTAGTTATTATTTACGATTCTTGGTCAACTGTGTGTGTGTGTGAGTGAATCTTCCCACCTCAGTGTGGGGGTAGTATCTAGAGGTCTCAGAGTTGTTATGGATTTTAAAATGTTCATGGAAAAATGAGCACTAAAAGATAAAAACAGAAGTATAAATCTTATTCCTCAGCAAACATAAGCTCCATCAAGTTCAAGACACTATTACAAGTGAAGCCAGGCTTTTAGTTCATCCCTAAAGAACTAAGGGCCCTGGGAATTTTACCACGCCAGTGCTGTTGCTTTTTACATTACCAACTGAAGAGAAATGGGTGCCCATTAAAGATGTGGTAAATATTAGGAACAGAAGTCTGAAAGGAAAACAGGACTGTTAATTTCTTAATTCTTTCCCATCAAAACCCTTGCAAAAATTGCCCTTGTTGGAAGAGAGAATGAATAGAAAGATTTTAATGGTGGACAAAGGACTCTCCAGGGAAGCTTTCCCAGACATGTTTCTGCTAAAACTTTGGCTACCTTTTTGAAAACGTCCTAATAAGCAGAAAAGATTGTTTGGCCTTCCAAAAGCCAAAAAACATGAATTCAGTGTTTTGAAAACCAGTTGCCATGACCATTGTTCTTGACCAGTCTGTGTTTTGACTGGATCACTTGTACTGCTTGGTAGCCATTACTCTGATTATGCGATTTGTCCTCATGATCATACTGGTAAAATGGCATTTCATTTCCTGGAATGATTCTTTCAAAAAACACTTTACAACCTTCATCTCATGCGTATAAAATATGAAAGCCCTTCTCTTGTTTGTAGCTGTTCTACACACAACAGCTTTGGCATCCACTGAGCAGAACTTTGTTCCAATTTTTCTGGCAGAATTGTGCGAGCTGGACCAACACTGATGTCCAGATTGATGGCTATTGCTCTGTTAGTTGTTGGTCCTCTTCTATTAGGGGCAGGGAGAAAGCACATTTTTTCTTTGCAAATTTAAATGGATGGTTTGCTGCTGCATACTTCATCTTCGACACCATCTTGTCCTATCTTCCAGCCAGTTTTCCACTTGTAACTACTGATATCTTTGAGTCATTGTAATCATCATCTCATAAGGTACCAATAATTTCATATGTCTTTTACACAAGGTTAACCACAAATTTGATGTTCATCCTTGCTTCAATTTTAGCAGAGTTCATGTTGCCCTTTCGAAACTGATGCCTTTAGTGCTTCAAACTATATTCTGTTCAGCCATGTTATAGCAAGTTTGCATGAGTTTCTTTTTGGTGCATACTGGGTTTATTTCCCACAATACACATATGCCATAAGTTTTTGAAGATCACTCCTACAATGCTTTTTACTTCCTTCTGTTCTGGTTGCTGGGTTGTATCTAAGACTTTGAAAACAGAAGCTCTAAATCCTCTTAAGAAATAGCTTTGAAGGTCTCCCAGCATCATCTCATCTAAAGTTTACTGCTCCATTTCAGTTATATACAGTAAACTTTAAAATAGGGCCGGCGCCGCGGCTCAATAGGCTAATCCTCGGCCTTGTGGCGCCAGAACACAGGTTCTAGTCCCAGTCGGGGCGCCAAATTCTGTCCTGGTTGCTCCTCTTCCAGACCAGCTCTCTGCTGTGGCCCAGGAGTGCAGTGGAGGATGGCCCAAGTGCTTGGGCCCTGCACCTGCATGCGAGACCAGGAGGAAGTTCCTGGCTCCTGGCTTCGGATCAGTGTCCAGTGTCGTGCGCCGGCCACAGTGCGCTAGCCGCAGCGGCCATTGGAGGGTGAACCAATGACAAAGGAAGACCTTTTCCTCTGTCTCTCTCACTGTCCACTCTGCCTGCCAACAACAAAAACAAAAAACAAAAAACCTTTAAAATAATCACAGATTGGGGCCGGCACTATGGGCGTCAGTTCTATTTCCGGCTGCTCCTCTTCCAATCCAGTTCTCTGCTATGGCCTGGGGAAGCAGACAATGTCTCAAGTCCTGGTACCCCTGCACACATGTGGGAGACCGGAAGAAGCTCCTGGCTCCTGGTTTCAGATTGTCGCAGCTCCAGCCATTGCGGCCATTTGAGGGAGTGAACTAGCAGATGAAAGACCTTTCTCTCCCTCTCACTATCTATAACTCTCTCGAATAAAATTTTTAAAAATAAAATAAAAATCACAGATCAAAACTACATAGTAATATCATTTGTAACCATTGTTTTGATCATATAAAAGGCAGTTTGACAACATATTTACAGTATTGATATACACAGGCATTGCTTTATGACTTTTTTCTTGAAATTTACATCCCACATAAGGGAGAACATATAGTATTTGTCTTTTTGTGTCCAGCTTATTTCAGTCAATATGATGTACTCCAGTTTATCTATTTTAACACAATTGATATTTCATTTATTTTTTTAAAGCTGAATGTTTCATCGTGCATTTTTAACCACATTTGCTTTATTAAGTCATCTGGTGATTACCACCTGTGCTAATCCCATGTTGGTGGCTGTGAACAGCAGTATAATAAACATGGTGCTTCAGATAGCTCTTGATTACAATGTGCTCATGTTTTTTGGGGGGTTATATACCCAGGAATGAGATTGCTAAATCGTGACAAATTTACTTCTAGTTTCTTTTTTAAAGATTAACTTGTTTTATTTGAATGGCACAGACACAGAGACAGGGCAAGACAGATCTTTCACCTGGTTCACTCCCCAAATGACCGAAACAACTGGGGCTGGGGCGGCCTGATGCCAGTATTTTCATCCGATTCTCCCATCTGGGTGGCAGGGGCCGAAGCATTTGGGTTATCTTCCACTGCTTTTCCAGGTATATCAGCAGGGAATGGATTGGAAGTAAGGCAGCCACCCTATGAACTGGTGCCCATATGGGATGCTGGTGTTATAGGTGTAGGTTCAAATTTCTATGCCACAATGCCATCCCCCACTTCTAGTTTTTGAAGAAATCTCCATACTGTTTTGACAGTGGCTGCACTAATTTACTTCCCATCAACTGTTGGCCCGGCGCTACGGCTCACTAGGCTAATCCTCCGCCTTGCAGCGCTGGCACACCAGGTTCTAGTCCTGGTCGGGGCGCCGGATTCTGTCCCGGTTGCCCCTCTTCCAGGCCAGCTCTCTGCTGTGGCCCGGGAGAGCAGTGGAGGATGGCCCAAGTGCTTGGGCCCTGCACCCCATGGGAGACTAGGAGAAGCACCTAGCTCCTGCCTTCGGATCAGCGCGGTGCGCCGGCCGCAGTGGCCATTGGGGGGTGAACCAACAGAAAAGGAAGACCTTTCTCTCTGTCTCTCTCTCACTGTCCACTTTGCCTGTCAAAAAAAAATAAAATAAACTGTATAAGCGTACTCATTTCTCCACATCTTCATCAGCATTTGTAATTCTTTGTCATTGGAAAATACCCATTCTTACATGACTGAGGTGACATCTCATTGTGGGTTAGCTTTGCAGTTCCCTGGTAGTTACTGACAGAAAGCATTTTTTCAAATATTTGCTAGCCATTTTTTTTTCTTTTGAGAACTATGTATTGAGGTCCTTTGCCCATTTTTTTTTACTGGATTGGCTGCTGTTTTTGAGTTACTGATACTGTATATATAAATACCTTGTCAGACAGTTAGCAAATATATTTTCCCATTCTGTCAGCCATTTCTGCACTCTGTTGCTTCCTTTAAGGTTCAGAAGTGTCTGAGTTGGATATAATTCCATTTGTCCATTTTGCTTTTTGTTGTCTATGCTTTGGGGGTCTTATCCATGAAGTTAGCACATATGCCAGTGTTTTGAATTGTTCCCCCTACATTTTCTCCCAGAGTCTCAGGTCTTAAATTTTGGTCTTTGATCCATCTTGAGCCTATTTTTTTTTAATACGGTGAGAGTCACGTGTATAATTTCATTCTTCTTTATCTATATATCCAGTTTTGTCAGCACCATTTATTGATGAGGTTATACTTTATCCTATTTACAGTCAGATTACTTTAGTCACAAATCAGTTGGCTGTATGTCTGTGGATTAATTCCTGGGCTCTCTATTATGTTCCATTGATTTAGGTGTTAAATTTCTGGCTGTACCATGCTGTTTTTTTTTTTTATCACTATAGCTTATTATTATGCTTTGAAATCGGGTATTGTGGTGCACCCTGCTTCATTATTTTCATTCTTAGGATTATTTTGTATATCCTGGGTGCTTTTTGATTCCATAGGAATTTTAGGATTGTCTTTTCTAATTCTGCACAGAATGTTATTGGTATTTTGATATGAATTTTGATGAATCTATACATTGCTTTAGGTAGTTTAGACATTTTAATAACATTACTTCTTCCAATCTTGAGTAAGGAACATCTCTCCATTTTTCATGCCCTTGATATATTTTATAAATTTTTTGTTATGTTTCACTGTAAAGATCATTCACTGCTTTTGTCAAATTTACTCATAAATTCATTTTTTGTGGCTATCATAAGTGGAATTTCTTTGTCTCTTTTGCTGAGTTAATCAACAGCACATAAAAAAGCTACTCTTTATTTTTTAACCTGTCACTTTACTGAACTGGTCCATCAGTTCTAGCAGCTGATAAACAATGGTATTTTAGGTTTTTCCATGCACAGCATAATGCCATCTGTAGACATGGATATGACTCCCTGCTTTTTAAATTTGATGCCTTTTATTTCTTCCCCTCCCCAATTGCTCCTCCTAATACTTCTAGTATGCCTTTAAATGAGAGTAATGATAAGGGACATCATTCTTTGTTCCAGATCTGAGGGGAAAAGCTTTTTTTTTTTTTTAACAGTAATTTAAAGTTTATTCCAGCTATAATGCAGGTTATTCTGACTTTAAGGTAGCATCACATGGCATACTTCTGAGTCCATTCCCGAGATATTCTGTTGTACTTATCTCTGTCTGTTTTATAGATCCGTGCAATCTCTGGCACTAGGGGGTCATCTGGGTTTGGATCACATAGCAGTGAACAAATGGATAAAAGAACTTTAGAAATAGTTAAAGCAGGAGACCACTGTGATCTTAGAATATCGAGACAAATGCTGCCATTACTGTTAATATTTGGATGATAAATTCTTGTTGTAAATGCAACCTTAGGTGGTTTGAAGGGGTAGTCTGTAGGAAAATGAATTGTCAAAAAGACAATTTGATGACTCTGCTTACATTCCTTCTGAAATATGGTCTTTATATAAAGTAAAGATTTCAACAGTTTGTACACACGTAGAAACACGAAGTGAAAAATACTGTTTGAGTACTAGTTATAGCATTAAAATCACAATGTACAGCACATTAAGGACAGAGATCCTATATGAGGAGTAAGTGCATAGTGACTCCTGTTGTTGACTTAAATTGACACTCTTGTTTACGGCATCAGTAATCTCCCTAGGCTCTTGTCATGAGTTGCCAAGGCTATGGAGGCCTTTTCAGTTCACTGACTCTGATCATATTTAGACAAGGTCATAATCAAAGTGGAAGTTCTCTCCTCCCTTCAGAGAAAGGTACCTCCTACTTTGATGACCTGTTTTTTTCCACTGGGATCTCACTCATGGAGATCTTTCATTTAGGGTTTTTTTTTTTTTTTTTTTTTTTGCCAGAGTGTCTTGGCTTTCCATGCCTGAAATACTCTCATGGGCTTTTCAGCCTGATCTGAATGCCTTAAGGGCTGATTCTGAGGCCAGAGTGCTGTTTAGGACATCCACCATTCTTTGAGTCTGCTGTGTATCCCACTTCCCATGTTGGATTGTACTCTCCCTTTTTTATTCTATAGGTTAGTATTTTCAGATACTAGTCTTATTTATATGATCCCTTTGACTCTTAGTCCTATCATTATGATCAAATGTGAATAGAAATTGATCACTTGGACTGGTGAGATGGCATTGGTACATGCCACCTTGATGGGGTTGAACCAGAATCCCCTGGTATGTTTCTAACTCTACCGTTTCGGGCAAGTCCGATTGAACATGTCCCAAATTGTACATCTCTTCCCTCTCATAAACCTTTG
Source organism: Sylvilagus floridanus (assembly GCA_949820135.1). Classification (NCBI taxonomy): domain Eukaryota; kingdom Metazoa; phylum Chordata; class Mammalia; order Lagomorpha; family Leporidae; genus Sylvilagus; species Sylvilagus floridanus. Next base: position 59,650,434 of record OX463235.1, read on the forward strand.
ACTACAATGTAAATTAAAAATGTATAATCTCAAAAATTAAAAAGGAGAGAGAGGTCACTATATTTATAGATTTGTATCTATGAACTACATATAATCTGCTCTCTATATTATCATCACATCAACACATAGGAAAAAAGTTTACTAGTCAATACAACTCAATACCAATATTCTGGGGCCAGCCCTGGAGTGTAACAGGTAAAGCCACCGCCCACAGCTCCAGCATCCAACTTGAGTGCAGATTTGAGTCCCATATGCTCCACTTCCGATCCAGCTCTCTGCTATGGCCTGGGAAAGCAGTAGAAGATGGCTCAAGTCCTTAGGCCCCTGCACTGGCATGGGAGACCCAGAAGAAGCTCCTGGCTCCTGGCTTTGGATTGGCACAGCTCTGGCCATTGTAGCCAACTAGGAAGTGAACTAGCAGATGGAAGAACCCCCTCTCTCTGCCTCTCCTTCTCTATCTGTGTAACTCTTTCAAGTAAATAAATAAATCTTTTTTAAAAAATATTGTTTTAAAGTTGAGTAAATATATTCTACCTTAATGAAAATAACAAAGTCACATTGAAAACTGTAGTATATACTTAACGGCATATTTTGCAGTTTTCCATGCTCACAAATCTAACTCCATAATTCAAATTTCAGGCCAAATACACATTAGAAAAGCCCACCTGATTGATGGTCATTATATCTGAGATCGCTTAGATCTTTAAACCTACATGTTTCTAAGTTAAATGCCATGTTCTATTCATCAGACAATAATGATGTTCAGTCAATGACCATTAATGAGCCACCCAGTGGTCTGAAATTCAGTAAATTCTATTTGTGCAAACTAAGCTTTTAATTTAATAATGAGTCCATTTATCCATCTTATTTTCGATTCTTGGTACATCAATTAGTGTTAGGGTTGAACAAATAAACACAAACATAATTCATCACTTTGTCAAGTTCAACCAATACCATACTGTTGTGCTGAGAATCCTTAATATAGATTCATGAATTCACGAATCTGACAATTATTTATTAAGCCTATTTGCTAGCTAAGCTGGATGTGCTTTTTCTGGATATTTTAAGGTGAACAAGACAGGGATCATCTTATTCTTATTGAATTCTGTCTAGTTATGAGGTGAAATAAAGGTTAGCTACTCAAGAACTGTGGGGAGTGAGGTTAACCATGACAGAGGTTATCCAGTAGATTAGAAATGGCAACACTTCTCGATAGCTCGCTGAATGAATTAGCTCATTTAAAGTTTAGCTATCCCTTGGGTTACGTACTAAGGCTGTATTTTTTTGTTGTTGTTGTTTACCTTTTACAGTATAGAAAGCCTAAGCTGAGCTCAACAGATATTGAGAAAGATTCTGAAGAGCACACACAGTTCCCTAGTAAAGGCCACAGACACTATCAAAATTAGGGAGATCTGACAGCAAACTCCTTCTTTTATGAGATTATACAAATTACAACAACCTATTTATAATTTGGTGTCTATTATGTTATCTGCTGGTACATAAGAGATTACAGCAAATTCAGTGATTTAAAGCAACACGGGATTATTGTCTCAGGGTCTATGGGTAAAGAGTTCAGAATTTGTTCAACGTCTAAATCCTATGCTTCAATGTCTAAAAGAATGCAAACAAGAAGCTAGCCAGACTGCTCCCTTCTGTGTGTTTCACCTGAAAAGAATTTGCCTTCACCCTCACTCATGTGCTGTCAGTAACTTTCATTTCCTGTGTAGAACCAAGAGCTTTCAGTTTCTTGCTGTTTGCTGTAAGTGGACCTTGGATCCCAGAGCCTGCCTTGTGTTCCTCCTCCCATGTGGCCCTCTTTATACGCAACTTGCATCTTCAAGGACAACAGGAGAGCAATAATAAGTCTTCTATCAAGAGCAGTCTTATATAATGTCCACTAATCTCAGAAGTAAACTCCTATCACCGTTACTATGTTCTGTTCTTGAACCAATAAAAAATCCTACCCACAGTCAAGGCAGGGGACCACACAAGATAGAGACCCAGGATACAGGGATCTTGGGGCTACCCTGAACTTCATCCACCACATTGAACATGCATTAACATTGATTGAGAGTTTATTCATGGGCGTCTACACTTGTACATTTTCTAGTGCTTCACAAAATGTGCACACACACAGAAACCTCTCATATTCAAATACACACATCTTTCTTAAGTTTAATAAACACTTTTGCAAAAACATTTAGTTGGCAACAAATGGTGTACTTATAATCCTAAAGTAAACCTATCTCTTAGTCTACAGAATGTTAGGGTTGAGGGGAGGAAGGAGAGAAGAGACGACTGTTAAGGAAAAAAAATCCATTATATTTTGAGATTGGAAAGTAGGGCATGGTTTTTATCAAAGACTTTTGCAGACTAAAAACAGTCCAAAGCATATATGTAGTCAATGGTCCCTGATAGAATTCTATCAGGAAGGCAACCCTGTAGTCCATGCAAACATTAGTTAGCTGTGATGACAAACAGAATGCACTGAAGGAGGCTGTTGTCAGATGAATCCTTTACCTTCATTGTGGTGATGAACCCAGGGGCTCGGCAGTAGGGCACATTCAATAGACTGACGACACTCGGATGGATACCTCCAGGGTTTTAGTCACACTCACCAGGGGGCTCTTTGGATTTAGGATCTTCTGTTTCTTCTACCTCAGGGAAGGATACTCTTTTGATTTAACAAAAACCCTTCCTCTCCAGAGACTGGCCATACCAGTAATAAGCCCTCTAAGGATTTGAAAAAGTACACGACGATATGGGCAAAAACCCAACAAAACACCACCACCAACAACAAAAATCCAGACCATTCAACTACGTGCTCAACAAGTTTGCTTCTGAATGACAGAAAAATCAATATAACTGCCTAACACTCTGTCTTAGAATACAGACTTTAGAGTCAGGCAGACCTGAGTAAAAACCTTGATTTGCCACATTTGAGCTGATCTTACAAAAATTCTGATCTTGGAAATAAGGATGAAGTGACTGCTTCCTGTACCTGAGATTTTCTGATAATTGCTTTCTATATTACTTCCTATAATACTCATCAGAACACTATGAAATAATGCTTAATCAGCAATCTTCAAATATAGATGAAATCGTCATAGAACACAGAAACATATTTGATTAGTGAGTGACCCCTCCAGTAAGAAATGCCACACTAACAGAGTCTAAACACATAGAGCAAATACACATCATGTAGTAACTCCTAAACACAACGGTCTTCCAAGATTCTTAGACAATATGCCTTCTTTTAATTCCATTTTCATGAACCTTTTAAAATAACCACATATTGTTATTTTAATCACATAAGTATCTATACATAATAATCTATGTGATTAATATATGTATATTATGTACATTATAATATATATTATAATTATGAATATAATATACATAATATATATTATGTATATGTAATATTTATATATAAATATAAGTACATGTATATTATGTATAATACATAATATTTATATATAAATATGTAAATACATATTATATATAATATATAATATACATAATATTTATTATATATTATATTGTGTTATATTATATTATATTATATATTATGTATAATCTATACATAATTATCTATGTGATTAAAAATAACATCTGTCCAATGATGGGGATGGGTTAGACTGTTGCCTGAAGGCCAGCATCCCATTTTTGGAGGGCCAGTTCAAGCCCCAGCTGCTCCACATTTTATCTAGCTCCCTGCTAATGCACTTGAGAAAGCAGAAAATGGCCCAAGTACTTGGTTTCCTGAAATCTATGTGTGAGTCCCAGGTGGAGTTCCTGGCTCCTGCCTTTGGCCTGGCCCAATCTGGATCATTGTGGGCATTTTAGATGTGAACCAGAGCTTTGAAGCTTCCCTCTGTCACTCTGTGCTTCAAATAAAATAAACCTTTAGCCATCCTTGGATTTTTTTTAATGTTATAAATATCATTCCAAACACAACATTATATTTAAGTTAAAAATTCCAAAAAGATATACAAATCAAAGGTGAAATAAAGTGTTATTACTAAAATATTTAAATAGTAAAATAAAATAAAAAATTAAAAGTAATAAGGAAAGGATTTAATAGGTAGAGAATGGTGTTCCTGTTAGATTAGGCAGTTTTATATCTACCTCCTACTTGCTCTCTCTCCTCCCATTATATTTTTGCACTTTGGTCTCAATCTCCCGTTCCATAGACATATTTCCTTCATACAAGGAAGGTGAACAAAGACATCTGTAAGAGGCAGTTACTGGTGATTGCTCCAGCAGAGAAAGCCCAATGAGTAACACCAGTTGAGCTTTATTTAGTCATATAACCATCCTTCTGCAAATGACCACATTTAGGAGTTTTACGTCCTTTGGCTAGTCTGTCCTGTATCACTTACCAAATCCTGAGGTTCAGGAGATGGCGTCCTGTGATTTATTAAACTACCATATTAGAACTGATTAGAAACAAATGAAATATCACAAAAATATCCCTCTTGGTAATTGTTAACTCTTTTATTGACAGGAAAGCTGAGGTTTAGAGCAATACAGTAAGTCATGGGAGGTTATTTATAGAAACTGGAAGAGCAATATTTGATTTGTGGCTGGTTATAGTTATAACATACTGAAAGGGATATTACTAACATGCAGTGTTAGATTCAGCAAGACCTAAAAATGACCAATGTGTGTCAAATTCTTATCTCTGAAAAAAAAAATTAGAAATATTTGAAGGGAACAAGACCTATTGAAGGAAAAGAATATTATAAGGATTTGGAGACGGATGCAGGATTAGTTCACAGATAGGCAGGGAAATTCTACTTTTCTTAATCAGGTTTAAAAACAACCACAACAACTGCTCTAGAGCTCTATTTCAAGTTCAGTTATGAAATTCAAGCTTAAAAAGAAGTGGGTTTACCTCCCTTCTGGCTGAATTACTAGAAGGATAAGAGGTAAAGAGAAGCAAGTTCTAGTGTAGGCTCAGCTGATTCACCTAGAATTAAGAGCAGTAACAGATGCTTTCCCAGTTTACAGGGTCTTAGGAGATGGGTGGGAACACTTCACAGTGTACTGAACACCTGAAACAACCCAAAACGAAGATGGGATCTTTATTAGTTTATAATATGTGCAGCATCCTGGGTATGGATGAGCTTTTGCTTACAAATGACATTTCCAAAATCAGAGTAAAAAGGGCATTTATCAAAACAGTAGTCCAAAGCTGGGTAGAAAACAAAGTAGGAAGTTATCTATTAATTTACTTATAAATTTCTATTGTGATTTTTTTCTTATTTATTCTGATGAAGAAACCTTTGTAAATTGTCTCACAGAACACAATTCTTGTATTTAAGACTGCACCCACAAAGACTGCTTTAATCCAAACAGATTTTAAAAATTTTTATTATTCTTCAGCCAACAGGGATATCCTATTGCTTTTCTGTGTGTATTCTTAAAAAAATTGGTGCCAATGCATATGATTTAACATTTTCCAGTAAAAGCTAAGCAGTCCTTTTCATATTTCCTTGTAATAAAAACTCTTTTCCCCAAACCTCTCCAATCATCTATTGAGCCCTCCTTCTATGTAATTCTAGACAAGAACAGAGCTTTGATTTATAGTGAGTCTTTGTCCTTCACCGTGGAGAAACAAAAACAAAGAGCCATGTTTTGTGAATAATTACTTTAGAAAACAAACCTAAAATACAGCAGGATAAAACCATGGAATTCATGCTTCCTCTCATTCATTTTAATAGTTGCAGAAGTCCAGATTTAAGTGTGCTGCTATTAAAACTGAAGGCAAAAGATGGCAAGAAAACAAAGAGATACACTATTTTCAAAGCAACTCTCATTGCAGCTGTAAGGCCATGAAATTTATAAAGGCACAAGTTGTTTTCCTTACTCTTAACCACAGATCAGAAAGGGGATTGTGAATGGTTTTCCATATGTTGACTCTCCAATGAATAAATAAATTACTCACTAACAGCTGCCACACAGGGACCCAATGTTTCCACTGATGCCTCCAACTAAATGAGTATCCAGAGATAAATGTTGATCTCATCAATAATATATCCGTGGACACAATGATTGCACAGACTAGAGATTGGATTGTAGGCAAGGAAGGGGAAATGGTTCTCCCCCTTTTACTAGGTACTTCTTTGGAGCATAACTTTAGAGTTGAAAATAATTTTAAGTATTCTGAGAAGATGAGAAAATGTAGAAAATGCTTGTGATGACAAATACCTCCAAAGAATAGATTAAGGTATATTATTTTAAGAATATTGCTTAAGGCCTATGAAGTAAGAATCAAAATACTTAGAAATTTGGTGGTGGGATTTCTAAGACAGCCAATTTGCTCAGAATTCATCTCCTCCTCCTCCATAGAAAACAGCCAAAACAACAAATAAATACTTGTACCTCCACCTGAATGCCCAAGGGAGAACACTGGAGCTCAGCAGGGAAACGAGAACCAAGTAGGACACAGACAGGGGATGATAGCAGAGAGAGGAACAAAGCCAACCTGCAGCAGGTGGTAGGGGACACAGATGCCCATCACAGGGGGGAGGGAAGAGGGAGAACCTCAGCAAAGCCCATCTGCATAGCTACCTGACCAGGCTCCACAACATAGTAGTCAGACTAGGAGCCCTGCGAGGGAAGCTTCCTGGGGATTTCACTGTTGCTCATTTGATCCGGAGAAGGAATTCAGTGCATTCCCTCATAACTCATAGGCCACAGGCTGAGCAGAGTGGCCATGGTTGGAATCTACTCTACCCCAGAGAACAGAGGCCCCTACAGATCCAATCCTTGGGGCTGCCATGACATTCTACCCCAGCTGCAAAAAAGCACTGAGGCCACATATATCCAACTCGCCCTAGTACAGCAATGGTGAACTTGACAGCCCAGGCTATACAGCACCTAGTGCAATGTGCTCTGAAATGGACAACAGCAGCATGAAAATCAAGATCCCAGGACCCTAGAAATAGGGGTGCCTCACACGTGGGCCCATCCCCAATCAATTTTCTCCCTTCCCCATGCCACCTGTATCTTTGTTTGCTGCTAGAGACTAGTGCACACTAGAACATCTGGTGGTGGTACTTCTGATCCCAGCTCAGTCTGCCCACTGCAGCTCAGGACTGTATGCAGTCTTGGAGCTGTTCTTAGGGCTGTGCATGTTCCTCGTCTGCTCAATGCACCAGCACTGATTCTGCAGCTTCAAGTTCTCATTTACTCAATAACTAGGGGCTTGAGTGCCCCACCCCAACCTGGTGCCAATCAATCCAATGGCTTCAGGCCCTCACAGACAGCGGTTTGGGTTCTGCATGTTCTGCTCATCCCAGCATCCATATAATTCTCATAGCTTTGTGCTCTTGTATGGATAGTGACTGTGTGATCTACTCATCTCACACACCCTGCCACCAGCTGGTCCTTGGACACTGACTGCCCTTGCATGGATGGCAGCTGGAGGACAGTGTGCCAGGGATATGAGCAACTCCTCTGGATTCCAGGTGTGCTCTATACATCCACTGCTGCTCCCATCCGACAGAGCCAAATACAGTGAAACTGTACTACAGAACCAACTGAATGTAAACCTAAGCACCCTACCAAATCAATGCCAGAATACATTTTCAGAAAAAGGCCTCTGAACACAAAAGCCACCCTTTGAAGAGTGGTAGAAACAATGTATCTACTGGATGTGCAAACATCAATACAAGGATATGAGAAGTGGTTTTTTAAGGTAATAGTATGCCCCAGAAGCACCCAACAATTTAGTGTCACATTACAAGGAAAGCAAGATGAATTGAATGCCTTATTAAAAAATCAAATGAAAGGGCATAAGGAGATTCAGACACAATAGAATACAATTAAACAAAGCTAGACAATCAGGGTATGATCCAAATGAGAAATTCTGCCAAAAGATATCCTGAAAAGAGCAAACCCAATAACTTAAAGATTAATAGCTCAATAAATCAAAAAGTACAGGTGAAAACCTTAAAACAGACTACATTAGGCAGAATAAAGAGAAGCTGACCTTGAAGACATGTCTCCTGAAATATCTTAGAAAGGCAGAAAGAGGGAGAGAGACAGAGAGAATGACAGTGTAAAGCAAATGCAAAGCCTTATTATTTATGACACACTTTTTTTTTTTTTTTGACAGGCAGAGTGGACAGTGAGAGAGAGAGACAGAGAGAAAGGTCTTCCTTTGCCGTTGGTTCACCCTCCAATGGCTGCCGCGGACAGCGCGCTGCGGCCAGCGCACCGCCATCCGATGGCAGGAGCCAGGTGCTTATCCTGGTCTCCCATGGGGTGCAGGGCCCAAGCACCTGGGCCATCCTCCACTGCACTCTCGGGCCACAGCAGAGGGCTGGCCTGGAAGAGGGGCAACCGGGACAGAATCCGGCGCCCCGACCGGGACTAGAACCCGGTGTGCCGGCGCCGCAAGGCAGAGGATTAGCCTGTTGAGCCACGGCACCGGCCAATGGCACACTGTTAAACATGCTAATATTTGTATAATGGGAATTCCTGAGGGAGAAAAGTAAAGATGAAGAAAACTTATTTCATGATATAAGAGCTGAAAAATTACCCCAATCTGAATTAATACGTGGACTTTCAAGCACAGGAGGCTCAGAGCATCGCAAATGGACATGACCACACAAGAACCTCAATGACACACTACAATCAAATGCTCAAAGATACACACAAAAAAGACCTCTAAAATTTAGCAGAAAAAGATGCCATTATACTTTTAAGAGACACCTAACAGATTATCAGCAGATTCTTAAAGAAAAACCTTACAAACCATAAAGGAAAGGAATTACATATTCTAAGTTCTGAAAGCAAAGAACTACCAGTCAAGATTATTTTATCCATTTTAGCCATATTTCATAAGGGAAGATAAAGTGAAGACTTTCCAAGACAAAAATACCGGGAAGAATTCACCGTTACCAGACTAGCCTTACAAAAAATAATTAAATGTATCCTACAGGTAGAAACAGATAGCTACCATCATGAAAATATGTAAAGTTATAAAACCCACTAGAAAAAAAGCAAAAAATAAAGAAAAATTAAAGAAAAATAACTGGACTGAGTCATTTCTTGTCATTAATAATATTAAATGTGGAAGAACATAATTTCCCAATTAAAAGATACAGACTAGCTGAATGGATTTAAAAACATACACATACAGCCGGCACCGCAGCTCACTAGGCTAATCCTCTGTCTGTGGTGCCAGCACACTGGGTTCTAGTCCTGGTTGGGGCGCCAGTTCTGTCCCAGTTGCTCCCCTTCCAGTCCAGCTTTCTGCTGTGGCCCGGGAGGGCAGTGGAGGATGGCCCAAGTGCTTGGGCCCTGCACCCATATGGAAGACCAGGAGGAAGCACCTGGCTCCTGGCTTTGGATCCCTGCAGTGCACCGGCCGTAGCAGCCATTTTGGGGGTGAACCAATGGAAGGAAGACCTTTCTGTCTCTCTTTTTCTCTCATTGTCTAACTCTGCCTGTCAAAATAAATAAACCTCAAAAGTACAAAGATGGAAAAAGCACTCCATGTAAACAGAAATCCAAATGGTGTAGCAACACCTATACTGGTATCAGACAAAATAAACTTCAAGGCAAAAACTGTAAAGAGAGACAGAGATGGTTGCTATGTGATGCTCATCAAGTTGTTATGGCAAATATAAATTTATTTGCATCTAATGACAGAGTACTCATTTTGTAAAACATTCAATCTAAGAGATATGCTCTAAAGTGGTATCAGTGGGGGACTTTAACACCACTTTCATCGATAGAAAAATTTTCCAAACAAACAAAAAAAATCAACAAAGAAACATCAGAGCTTAAAAATGCTGTAGGCCAAACGGACCTAACAGACACTTACCAGAACATTCCACCAAACAGCTGCAGTGCATGGAATGTTCTTAAGAGTATACCATAATTTAGATCACAAACCAAGTCTCAATAAATTCAAAATAATTGCAGTAGCAGCATATCTCTTTTCTGACAATGGAATTAAAACTGAAATAAGCAACAGAAGAAATTTTAGAAACCATAAAAATACATGAAGATATATAAAATCTTTATTATATAATGTGCACAAGTCAAAAAAATTCAGGGGACATATGCTCCTGAAAGAGGAATGGGTTGTCAAAGAATTTCTTAAAAGTATTGAAAACAGACACAACATATCAAAACATATAGTATACCTAATCTTAAAGTAGCACTAAGAGGAAAATTTATAGAAATAAGTGCCTACATCTAAAACAAACCAGAAACAAACAACTCACCACAAACTTATCAAATAGACAACCTAAAATGCATCTCAATATTCTAGTAATACAAGTAAATAGAAGTAGAGAAATACAAATGAAAGCATAACTGAGATAGAAACTAAGAATATAAGCTATAAACAAAATGAAAAAAAAATTCTTGTAAAGACAAAACTGACAAGCCTTCAGATTAAGATAAAAAGACTCAAGTTTGTAAAATCAGACCTAATGAAGAAGGTATTACAACTTATACCACAAAAGTACAAAGGATTATTAGTGACTAACATGAAATACATGCCAACAAATTAGAAAACCTAAAAGAAATGGTCTAATTTCTCGATATATAAGATCCATCATAACTGAGCTATTATGAATAGAAAACCTGAATAGATCAATGACAAGTGAGATTAAATCAGCAATGTCTCCAACTAAATAAAAGCCCAGACCATATGGCATCCCAGCTGAATTTTGCTAAACTTCTACAGAACTAAAACCAATTCTTCACAAACTATTCCAAAAAATGTAAAGAAGGCAACTTTTTTTTTTTTTAACTCATTCCATTAGGACAGTACTACTCTGCTTGCAAAACTGGAAAAAGGGCAAAATTTTACAAAGAAAATAAGGGACCAGTATCCTCGATGAAGATAGATGCAAAAATTGTTAACAAAATACTATCGTGTTAAGTCCAACAACATAAAAAGAATAATCATTCACACTCACCAAGTTCTCCCAAGGATACAGGGATGATTCTACATACACACATCAATAAATATAACATATCACATCAACAGAATGATGGATAGAAATCATATGGTCATCAATAGATACAGAAAGATAATTCAATAAAATTCAGCTCCCATTCTTGACAACAGTCTTTTGGAAAATAGGTCTATAGAGAACACCTATAACAAAGCCATAGCCAACATCATACCGAATGGGGAAAAGCTAAACACAGTTCCTATAATGTCTGGAATCAGACAAGAATGTTCACCCTCACCACTCTGATTCCATATAGTACTGGCAATTTTAGCCAGAGCAATTAGACAAGTGAAAGAAAGCCACACAAACAGGAAAGGAAGAAATAAAATTATTCCTGTTTTTAGAATGACATGGTTCTATGTAGAGAGAATCTGAAAGACTACCAAGAGACAATCAAAACTGAAAAAGGCGTTCAGTCAAGTTGCAGGCTGTAAGTCCATTCAGTCTCCCATGTAGGAACTCGAGTTTTTGAGCTGTGATTGACGGCTACCCAGGATGCCCTTCAGCAGGAAGCTGGATCAGAAGCAGAGTAGCAGGGACTTGAAACATACAGAATGAAATGAGATGATGGCATCCCATTTGGCATCTTAAACAACATCTCCACAACACCTATCCCCACAATGAAATGTTATCCAGTGATTGAAAGGCTGAAATCTTGACATCTGCAGCAAAATGGATGGATTTGAAGTGCATTTAACTATGTCAAACAAGCAACACACAGAAAGACAAATACTGAATATTATGTGCCATGTAGAAGTTAAAAAACTATTTCAACCAGATTTAAAATAGTGGTTACTAGAGGCTGGGAAGGGTGGGGGTAGGCAGTCGGAAGATGGATAATGAGCAGTGAAAGGCAATAGGGTTAACTTAGTACGTTCTGCTGTTTTGCAGCATAGTGGTTGACTATAGCTGCCGATGAGGTATTTATTATATTCTTAATAAGGAAGTGGCAGAGAGGTGCTGGTAGGTTCCAAACACAAATAAGATGTAAGGAAATGTATGGTCTGTTTATGCTGCGTATGTGTTGACATGCTGCATTGCATTTCCTAAAAACATGCAAGTATTACAGTTAATCCAGTATCATGTTTTCTCTGTAACTAATATGCAGAGTACAAATAATAATGTACATGAGCAAAATTGACATTTCAAAATTTGATTATTTTGTTGTTTATTCTCCTTGTCTATATTATTGAGGAACAGTGGTTTTTCTACTTACTATTTGTTGAATTCTTTACTTACTAGAGGGTTAAGCATCTGATTATAAAAGAAATCAAATGCATGCCATGTAAATGTATGCCAAATAAAGAAAAGAAGAGGGGTGTGTGGAAGGGATGTATAGAGGATAGGGCAAGAGGTATCACTATGCTCTTAAAACTGTACATATGAGGGGTATATATGATGGGTCAGGGCTGTGGCGGAGCTGTTTAGCCACCACCTACAATATTGCTTTGAGCCTTGGCTGCTCCTCTTCCAATCCAGCTCTCAGCCCATGGCCTGAGAAAGCAGTGGAGGATGGCCCAAGTATTTGGGCCCCTACAACCAAGTGGGACACCCAGAAGAAGCTCTTGGCTCCTTGCTTCGGATCAGCCCAGCCCTGCCCATTGTATCTATTTGCATAGTGAACCAGTGGATGGAAAATCTCTGTCTCTCCTGACTCTGACTTTGAAATAAATAAATCTTTCCACAAAAGTATATACGACATACATGAAATTTGATCCATTTTATAAACAAATTTTTTAAAGAATTAAAAATTTTGAAAAGTTTTTTAAAAGACATGAATTATTAAAAAACTTTTAAAGAGTATCTTCAGTCAATCAGCAATGAGTAAATTGTCACTTTCTATTATAATTTCACAGAATTCTATCTTTCCATGTATTATTTTGTATAAGTAACATTTTAATATGGCGGCTGGCACCTTGGCTCACTAGGCTAATCCTCCGCCTTGCGGCGCCGGCACACCAGGTTCTAGTCCCGGTCGGGGCGCTGGATTCTGTTCCGGTTGCCCCTCTTCCAGGCCAGCTCTCTGCTGTGGCCCAGGAGTGCAGTGGAGGATGGCCCAAGTGCTCGGGCCCTGCACCCCATGGGAGACCAGGAAAAGCACCTGGCTCCTGCCTTCAGATCAGTGTGGTGCGCCGGCCACGGCAGCCATCGGAGGGTGAACCAATGGCAAAGGAAGACCTTTCTCTCTGTCTCTCTCTCTCTCACTGTCCACTCTGCTTGTCAAAAAAAATAAATAAAATATGGCAAGAAAATTTCAAAATTGTTTCATATAGGATATAAACTAAGTTCATTAATATTATATCATTTTTATTTTCTAACGAAGCATTATGTTAGCAATAACATGATTCAAAAATTGTTAATTCATCCTCTAAGATCACTGGACATCAAGGATCCATGGAATGGTACAGAATACAGGTCCCTAATTCTGATCTTAGTGTCCTCTTTCCCTATCTCCCCCATCATCAGAAATTGGTAGCACAGAACAAAACAATGTTTAGGTAACTGTACGGAAGACAAAGCCATTTTACTCTGAGATACTAACCTAAAATTAGAAATAATTTAAAACCACAAGATGATTCAATATTGTTTCAAATAATACACAAATGAGCCAAGGAGACACACAGGTGAAGGGATATTAGACACCGGTGGGAAACAGCCCTAACACTGTCAGGGTGACAAGCATGTTACAACAGAAGAGACACTAGAATTAGTCATAAGTCAGATACAGTGTGGCGAGGCTGAGATTTAGGGGGCAGCAGCAGCAATGAATGTATTTCTCACTAACGTAGGGTCAAAGGTAAGGAGAGAAAAAATGTGGACAGTACCTAACGTGTACAGATAAAGAGCAGGGCCAGACCCCAGCAAGCCAGACCATTTTCCCATCGTTCATCACAGTCCCCTCACTGGAGAGGAGGGTATCTGTCGTAGCCAGAGCTCTCCTGATTGTGTGGCTCACTGTGAAGGACAAAGCTTGTTGCAAAGAGCTCTCTGCAGTGCTTTCTCCTTGAGTGCTTTCTCCTTGGAAATTAATTCAGAATGTATCTGTACTTTGTTGTTTTCTCTTTCCTTCTCCCCCTCATTAGAAATAAGTCTTTTCAGGAAAAAGTCAGGGTTTAGGACTTTTGAACTAGTATCTTGTCTTGTCCCCCTACCTTCTGTGCATCTCTGTGTAAGTCCTGTTCTGGGTGGCACAAATTTGTACATGTTGTAATTTACAAAATAATTTTAGCATAATGAATTTTGATGAAAAACATGATGGGAGTACCAACAGAGTTTGTGTGTGCCAAACTTCTCATTTTATTGCAATCCAGTGAAAGAACAAAGCTAAGGAGATTTTTCTGGGGCTAATTTTTCCAGGAAAAATAAGCAAGAAAAAAAGAACACATTATTTTTGTTCTCAGTTTCTCTCTTATACACACTTCACACACACACACACACACACACACACACAAACACACACACACCTTATCTCATTCCTAGAACCCCCAACCCCAAGAGATGTGTTCTGAATCCCAATTCAAAGGAGGACATTTGTCCATCAAGCCTCATCTGGAATCTATAACATGTGGTTTACACTAATTTCAGAATCATAATAGGGCAGTGTATGTATCTGAGCATGTGTGCATGCTGGGATGGGTGGATAAGATACAATCCAACAAATGCACTTCAGTTTAAGATCATGTTCCCCTATGGTACATGTTATCACCCTTTCTTTTTTTGGTGTCTACTGTCAATACCCACAGACTTGCAAAACCTTAAAGAAGGCTGGGCTAAGTTCAGCAGTTTTGGGGGGAAAAGTGGGAGCTGGTGAATACATAAGTATCTAGGAGCTTTCTATAAGGGATCTGTCTGGAACCAAGCAAAGCAGTAATTGTGCCACATAGATGACTATTCCTGGGCTATCTCCGCTTTGCTCACGTTTCTAAGCATGGTATAGATGACATAGGTATGCAAAGACAGTCTGAAATAACCACATGGGGCAGATGGATAAGGCAGCAGACAGAGACCACAAGCTACAATGTAAAAAAGCTAGGTATGGAACACATGGGACAGACAGACCCCAATGGCATGGCTGCAGACAAATGGAAAGACAGACCAATGCTCAGGGATGCAGCTTCCATTTTTCCAGCTTTTAATATTTTCTCCAAATCACTTAAAGTATTTTATGTAAATGCTCTACTAGGACTTTCTATGAAAAGTCTGAATCATTTCCATTTAAAAAATCAAATTCTAAGTGTTGCTGCCCATGGGAGATGTGGGTCTGAGCCTGAGGCTGCCTCATCACGTTAAATATCAACAAAGATAGAGGAAAACTGCTGTAAGGGGTGAGGGTTAAAGAGGGAAGAGGAAAGAGTAACATGTGTTATAGAAGTATTGAAGACATGCTGACAAAAATGAGGCTGTGTAGGCGAGAAATAAGGACTTTGCGTGAAACACGATGGCTCTTTGTAACATGGAACCATTTCAAGCTCCACCTGAAACCATCAGAAAAATGCACATAGAACACATTTTGAAGAGCCCCTCTGCAATGATTGAGAAAAATGATGGGTGCTGGGCACAGAGATTGACACAATTGATCCTTTCATTTCAAAAATATGTATTAAGCAGCTTCTGTGTGACAGCTGCTATGTAAGGTGTTAGGAATCTAATTGTAAAAGCATAAAGGAATCTTCTTCTAGTAGAAAGTTAGATCTCATAGCAAGACAGAGCACCGGGCGCAGTCAGGAATGCTGTTTTATAACAACTCTCTCCAGAGAGCTACCAGCGTCCTGTAAGAACCATACCACTTCCTTCAAAGGGAAGTGCCTCAATGACCTCATTAATTCACTTCCCTTTAAGCTCCACCTTACGGAGGTCTCACTTTCAGTCTTTCTTAAAGATTTATTTATTTGAGAGGGGTGTGTCTCAGGGGTGGGGCTGTGAGGCAAAGATCTTCCATCTGCTGGTTCACTCTTCAAATGGTTGCAATGGCCAAAGCTGCTCCTGAACAAAGCCAGGAGACTGGAACTGCATCCAGGTTTCCCATGTGGGTGGCAGGGGCCCAAGGACTTGGGACATCCTCTGCTGCCTTCCCAGTGCACTAGCAGGGAGCTGGATTGAAAGCAGAGCAGCCAGGACTCAAGATGGTACTTCAGTATGGGGTGAGGGCATTGCAGATGGCAGCTTAGATCACTGTGCCATAATGTCAGACCCAAGTCACACAATTTCTTAACACACACACACTTGGAACTAAACTTTCAATTATTGATTTGGATGTGGTAAAATTTCAAAGTCCCACGGTTAAAGGTCTTCTCACGATGCAAAATGCAATCATTTCATCCTCAATAGTCAAAAACTCTTAACTCATTCCAGGAGCATTCAAAAGTACAAGTACAAAGTCCTATCTGAGACTGGAGGCAAACTCTTTCACCCATGAGTATAACTAACAAAAAACCAAGTAATATACTTCCAAGATAATGGCCAAATAGGGATAAGGAAAATATTTATATTCCAAATGGACCAAATAGACAAGCAGAAAGTATTAACTGTCCAAAACAAAGACTGAAGTACAGCAAAGCAGTCAGCAAACCTTGAAGTTTCAACTCAGTCATCCTGGGTGGGAGGGAGATCCAAGGGCTTGCGCAGCCCCTCAGTGACGACTTTGCTAGTTGCAGACTTCACGGCTGCACTTTGTGGTGGTGCATTAGGGATTACAACTTTCCAGAGGGGTCTTGCATTCTGCCATTTCTTCTTTCTGGGGTCTCAGCTGTGGTTCCACTCCACTAGGAATTCTACAGAAAAATCTGCAGGAACCACAACCCGATACTAAGCCTGTGCCTTTCCTCCCTGGTTTTCCTTGGAAATTTGGATGGAAGCTGCCATGACTCCATAATTATTCTGTTCCGTATACCTGCAAAATCAGCACCAAGTTCATGTCGCCAGGGTCTGGGCCACTTGCATCTGGTCACAGCCACAAAGCGCTTTGTTTGGAAACAAGACTAAAGCAACATGGGCCGGGGAGATGAGCTGGGTTCAGTCACCAAAGCCGATTACTGGGCCTAAGATACCCGAGACAGCCGTGCAGATTCCCCAGATGCCACCCAGGCCTCTTGTTCACTGTCCACCGCCACAGAAATGATTCCCTGTCTTCCCTTCCCTTTGGCAAAAGGTGCCCTGGCACCACCACCCTTAGAATCCTCCCACCCCGTTGCCCTTTCCCTAGCCAGGCTGAGAACTTTCCAGCTCTTTCCGCTCAGTTTCCTTTTTCTCCTGGATCACACTGACAGCACCTGAAGTATCTAGAGACCCATTTTTATTTTGAGAAATTTCTTTCACTAGGTACCCTAGGTCATCCCTTCTCAATATATTATGCACAAAGCTCTAAGGTAGGGTTAGAATTTACCCACCATCCTTACAACACTGCACCAAAGAGTGCCCTTTATGCCAGAAACCAATAGGTGTGATGGAACTCCAGGAGCCCCAGAAAAGGAAAGGAAAATATAGTAAAGAAAAAATACACAATGTAAGTCTCCATTTGCCCCGAGGGAAATGATTGAGTGCTCTGAACACCTCTGTGCCAAACAGGCTACTCCAGTGCGAGTCTTCCCGATTGGGTCACATAGTCTGCCTCTTTAGCATACACAGTGACCAATCAGGGACAATTTCCTGCTTTATGAACACAAGAAAGTCCAAGTCAGACAGCCTTGAGAAGCAGCTCCAGGCAGCCAGCCCTTCCAGGCAGGTCCTCCTGGCTGCCAGACAGCTTTGTTCACTCCTTCCTTGCCCCTGTGCCTTCTTCGTGGTCACAAGACCAAGAACCTGGCACGGAAGAGAAGCAGCCAAGCAGAAGGCAGCAGTGCCCCGCAACAGGGCCAGCAGAGACGCTGCGACTCAGAAGGTGGCAGCAGTCAAAGAACCAGGCAGCAGGCGAGGGCTGTAAGGCAGAGAGCCGCGGTATGAAGACTGTAACAGGAAGAGCCATAACATTGAAAAGTCTAACGAGAGCAACGCTGCCCCTGAAGGCTACAGCAAAAAGAACAACCTGAAACATCTCTGAGACAAGACCCAGACCCGAGCCACTAGAGCTGCAGACTGCCCGCCACTACTCCAACGCCAGCTCCAGGACTCCCACGACACATTTAGGGATCTGGGACTCACGGGTGGGTGACAGCAAGCAGGCTAAGACATCATGAGTAATCCCCACCTGCTGATTTCTTGTTGTTCTGCCTCCTGACTGGTGGTTATCCTGGCCTGAGGATTGGTTGTTATTCTGGTCTACTGAGTCATTACATCTGAACTCGCTTCTCAGAAAGGAGCCCATCAGGGGGAACCACTTTGTACAAGAGCCAGCACTTCTAACCTCGTCGGCAACTCCTCCCTTAAAGTCCCCCTTCTGACTGCTGTGGCAGGAGTGTTCTTGCTTTCAATAAGCTTGACTTCGCTCACCGTCCCTATTTGATAGGAATTCTTCTTCGGCACTGAACAAGGACCAATATCACCACACTGTCCTCCAACATGTTCGTCCTGTCTCACTGAGACTAGTTTCCTAGTCACCTTTTCTGAGCCTTTACCAGAATTACCTGTGACTCACAGCATACAGTGTTCTAGACTTTTCTAACTAGCTCTTCAAACGCATTCAATTATAATGGGTGGGGGTGAGGTTTTGGAACACCGACAGAGAATATCAGTTTACTCTTGAGTTTGTTTTCCAGGGATGTTCACCAAAAGCTTACCTTACAATACTGTATCAGATGGAGCCAAACCACAGTTGGTGACAGCTGCACAAAACCAGTTTGAGCCAGATTTTTGAACAGTGTATCAAGATGTGTATTTCAGACAGGAAGGGTCTCATGCTCCCTCTTTTCTACATTCTGGAGAAGCCATTAATACTTGCTCTAAAAGCCCTAGCAAACCGAGTCTCAGGGAGGCATCTCCATGGGGAGCTACACTTCCCCACTGCCTCCCATACTGTCACACGTTAGCAAAGCTTTACTTTGAGCAGCTCCTGCTTGAGGTGTTACCTAGTGACACTTGGAGTAAACAGACCCCTGTGTCCACCAAAACAACCTCCCCTTCACGCTGGCCCAGAGTCTTTTCCACATTTTCAGGAATTTTTACCGCAGGTCTACTTTTGTATTATTTTGCCTTTGCTATAACAAAATATCTGAAACTGGGTATTTTATAAAACAAAGAAGTTTTTTCACAGTTCTGGAGGTTCAAAGCCATGGCACTGGCATCCGCTGAGCTCTGGTGAGCAGTTTTTAGCCATATTACAACATGGAGAGTGTGTCATTGTCAGAGCACACACAATAAGGAAAAATCTTGTGATGAGGTGAGAAATTAACGCATGGTAAGGGATCAGGCCCTCTGTAACAAGACTTCTCTCAAGAACCAACCAAGGGTTCCATGAGAAATAAGTACAACAGTTATTTTTGAAATCAGCAACTCCTATGTCTTAATCACTACCTACTAACTCTTGCATTGACGCAATCAGGACCAATCTTCTAAAATATAAAATTTTGTGAGATAAATCACACCCAAGCTACTACACATCCCATATGGGTCTTTTTTATATTGTGATAACATATATATCCAAAAAGTCTCCATTTAACTACTTTTTCTGTTTAATTTGGTATCACTAAGTGATTCATAATGTTATATAATCATCACTATTAATTATTTCCAGAATGTTATCATCCAAGGGAAACTCTGTACCCATTAAACAAGAATCCCCCTTCCTCTCTCCTTGCTTTTGGTAAACTCTATTCTACTTGCTGTGTATTCTGATGAATAAAGTAAGCAGGAAAACCAATGTATTTGAAGATACTTGTTCACCCTCTGAAGAGGGACAAAACTTCACTGACCGTAGGCAGTTCAAAAACTGAGTTGTAGACTAAATAGATGCTTATTTCCATCATAATGAAAAACAAAAACTGGTAATATAGCAATGGCCAACATGAACCCTGGGAGTAAAGAATCTGAAGTAGGTGTTGAAACACAAATGAAGCTGGGAATAATTAGTGTGTGGTAACTGCAACTCCTGGGTTAGACATAATGAGGAACAGAATTCTTTCACACAGAAAGGCTTTCATTTCATACCTGTTTTGTGGACGTGGCAGGAATTCTGAGGCCGGTTGTAAGAAATGTGACTGATGTCAATTTCCTAGCTGTTCTCCGATCTTACACAGCGAACTGGGTTCATTTTGATTTCATAATTTATTTGTTCCTAAATTATACCTTTCTAATAATAGAATTCTGCAATGGTTTTTAAAGCATGCTCGTTTCTAACCCCTCTGTGGGCTGTGTTTTATCACCCTCCAAGCTCTGAGTGAGGAAGTCAGGCTGACTCTGTCGAGTTCAAGCACAGAGTAGTTCAACACAGAAGGGATTTTCAATTCTTATAAAAATGTAAAACTGTTTTTAGTATATTACCTGTTTACATCGTGTATGAAATGTCTACTGTAGTTGGTGCACACTAGGCCAGTCATTTACACTTCCATATGTGCCATCATCGCCCAGGAATCTTGTCTTCGAAGCAGTTTCCCAGGCCCTAACTCCAAGCATTGTACATGAAGAATGAAATCAAGGAAGGAAACTCAATATTTACTAGCACCTGAGATCTGTCTGTTTGGCTGGAAATCTTATTTTGAGAAATAACACAATGACCAAAACACAGAGTTAATATTCTGTGCATGATTTGTTGGTCAATTTCTATTCCATTCTCCCATTGACCCTAACTCACATTCCAAACTTCTTAAACTTGCCATTTGGGGAAGTTAAGGGGTCCCCAGTGCAAAAATCTCTCAGTAATAGTAAATACCTGTCCCTGAATTTCCTAGTAATTAAGAGACTGTGATAGAGGTAGTAATAGAAACAGATATAGAAAAACAGGCATTATGATCTTTTTTAATCATTTCAACTATTTTAAGGCCCATATTATAACAGACTCCATTTAAGAGTCAATGGAACAAATATATTGAGACAGTCAAGGGACTGGGCTAACGTCACTAGGAGGATGGGAGAGATAAGAAGCGAATGTTTGGGCAGTTTCTTCAAATGTCAATAATCCTTAAAAAGCTGAGAATACTAAATCATATGATTTTTGGGGAAAAAATAACAAAGTTAAAAAAGGTCAGGATTTGTTTCCCAAGTCACCAAGGAAAGCCATTCAGACATAAAGCATTGAGATAAAAACATGAGTTTTGTTTCCTTTCATTCAAATTCAAGCAATGTAAGTGTGTGTATACAATAGACTACCAGGGACCATCAGTAGCTCCATTGGTTAAGCCACCACCTGCAACACTGGCATCCCAGAGGAGTCTCAGCTGCTCGACTTCCCATCCATCTCCCTGCCAATGTGCTGTGGCAGCAGAAGATGGCCCGAGTACTCAGCCCCCTGTCACCCACATGGCAAACCCAGATGGATTTCCAGGCTCCCAGCTTCAGCCTCATCCAGAATCAGCTATTGCAGTCATTCGGGGAGTGAACCAGGGAACAGAAGATGTCTCTCTGTCTCTCCTTCTCTGCATAACTCTGCCTATTAAGAACATAATTAAGAAAAAAAAAAAACATAGGCTACCAGAAAGGGAAATTAAAGTCATGCATATGCAGAGAACAAGCTGTGTCAGTGCTGATCAAAGGCTTATATCCACACACAGCCTCCGTATTGTCAGTAATGCCTCATTAGCAACAAAGAGGATCATTAGGAGTTTCTTGGGTCACATTTACTAACTCAATGCCATTCTAACCTCTAGGACTCTGTCACATTATATGATATGCTTTTGTTGCAATTCAAAATCAATTTGCAATTTCATGTTGTGGGATCTGCCAAAGTTAGATTCTGCCACCAAAAAGTGCAAGGACATGTCCTTAGTGTGTAGTTTCATTTCTAGCTATATGTAGGTATGTGAAAGAATGGGTCTAGACTAGGGATGCATGTGTGTTTGTGTGTGTGTGTGTGTCTGTGTGTGTGAGAGAGAGAGAGAGAGACAGAGAGAGAGAGAGAACGCGGCAGAGAGAAAGTGAGAACAAGAGGGAGAGAGAACATAAGTGTATGCATGTAGTACATCTCAGAGCAGAATTCAAAATCTTTTCCGAGCAGAGATAACCTGAGTGGGTACAGATAAAAGGCTGGCATAACACACATAATCTCAGTAATGAAGCCCGCCCTCTAAAAGCCTGTTTATGATAGGAGCAAAGCTCCACTATGAAGTTCTCAGGCCACATGGGTTAGTTCCCTGTTGTTCTCATTTCCAAGCTTCAGTCTCTTTCTCATGAATACATGCTTTTGCTGTCACCTCAAATTCAGTTTGCCAAATATGGGGCCTTCCCTACCCTCATCACATGAAGAAATCAAATATTTTGTGCAAGAAAAACAATAAAATATCGTGGCATTAAGCCATCAGAAAGAAGGAAAGTGAAATTTCATAAATTTTGAGTTTAATCTGTATGTAAATTTAGCCAATATTTTAAAAAGAATAATAATCTCTGAGTATTGAGCTTTACATTGCTTGGCAATG
This sequence comes from Sylvilagus floridanus, assembly GCA_949820135.1. Classification (NCBI taxonomy): domain Eukaryota; kingdom Metazoa; phylum Chordata; class Mammalia; order Lagomorpha; family Leporidae; genus Sylvilagus; species Sylvilagus floridanus. The sequence continues at coordinate 59,672,923 of OX463235.1, forward strand.
TTTTCTTTTCATTACTCTAAGTAATTATCTAGATACAAACAACATACTTGTACTTTACAAAAGCAGGTACTTTGTTTGCAAAGATACAGAACTGGATCAGTCTCTTGCTTTCAGACAGACAAAACCAATGAAACTTCTCCTGAGTCATCAGAGTGGTGATACGAATCCCAAAGTTACCAATTTTAAATGATTAGGTTCTTGTTTTGAAAACGTTAAAGTTTCAGTTTCTTCCAAGTGCACACTTTTTCTAATTACTGCACTAAATCAGGAAATACAACAAACAAAATATTGAAATTGTTCAGAAAGAGTTCCAAGAGCCAAACAAAATATTTTTTTTCCTTCTATCATAAAAGTCGAGTGCATTGACTGTGATGGGTTAAGTATCTTCATAAATCCATTTCAGATACATATTTCCTTGGAAATATATTTACACTTACAAGTACTTACTAGGATAACAGCAAGTGGTATAACATGTGATTTCCATTATGCCCTTAACATGTTAGAAGCTTTTCTCCTTCACATCTGTGTAAACATTTTTTTCATTCATGTGATCTGCCATCATCAATTCAGTGCCTTAGACGCCTTTCATCTGATGGCTGTAGCACAGTTTATCCATCACGTGCTCTGCGTTTTTGATGCAGAGTAGAAAAGCAGGTGAAAAGGACATGAATGCTTGACAGAAGCCCTGTCTTGTCCTAGAAGGGACAGACATCATTTCCATTCCTATTCGCTGGTGAGCACTTGGCACATGTTCACACCTAACACTCACTGTACTCACATGTTGACCAAAAACTTAAGAGAATTATGTCTCCTATAACAGGGGAACTGCAATGTTGGGGACATCCAGAACTAGCACAAGAAGAATCAAAAGATCTAATATAATCATGTTTAAGATTGGAAGTGGACCAGCATCGGCTTCCCTGTGTTCTGAAGGAAGAGATCACGATTGAATATTACCTCCAGTATTACTACTGCATTTAATTCCTCCTCCATCTCCAGTTGAAGCACCAAAGTCAACATTAAAAAGCCCATTTATTCTGTAACACAACAGGCATATCAGAATTTTCATTCACAGCTCATGAATCTATAAGAACTTTCTAGAAACCTGTAATGGAAGAGTTCTTTGCTCCAACTGTTAACTAAGTGTCATTAAGTGTTCTAAAGGCTTTTTGTAAAGTAACAGTTTATTTCATTATTTTCATATTTAATCTTTAAGAAGCCCAATGAAGCAAACATATTATCCCCGCCAAACAGAGGAAAACAAAGAGGCTCAGAGGCATGAAGCTGCTGAAGCTTATTCCAGAAAATCTCAAAGCTAACCCACACCAAATCAGGTGGGCTCGAGAGCCTCCATTTTCCTTGATACCCTGCACTCAGGAGACTCCGAGGCAAACAAAGCCCGAGAAGCACCGAGCTGGGGACGCTCACGCAAGGCCTTCTGATAAAGTGTCCAAGAAACAGAGAAACTCGAAAGAAACTTTAAGTGTTCCGCCCTTACTTTTGCTTTCAAACAATTATCCTCAGTATAGATATCTGCTCTGAACTCCCTATCATTACTTTCAAATTCCTTTTCCATTTGTTATATTCAATGCTTCACGATCTACAGCTAACTCAGAAAACCGTTTGCTAATCTCTTTCTCCAGTGTTGTCTTCCTCAAGGAAGAGTGCCACCCATCACACAGCTCAGCAAATCTGAGGACCTGGAAATCACATGTCCCTTTCTTTCAACCCCAACCTTGGCTGACATCAGCAAGTCATTCCCACATTCCCATAACTGAGCTTTCTCCTGTAGTCTATGCTATTGTCATCGCCATGAGATTTCTGCAATGGCCTCACGTCTTGTCCCCTCCAGCCATTCTTCACATTTTGATGAACATGATTTGCTTTTCAAAACATGATGCAGGAAGCCCCGTATCCTTACTATTTCCTAGAAATTGATGCGTCTGCCACCCTGACTACTGCATGGGTGCTCAGCTCAGACTGCTCTCCCCAGGCCCCTGTACATCAAGCAGTTCATTAACTCTTCATTTTCCTTTGTTTTCATGCTCCCGTTAGAATGATATTTGAATACATTACTTAAAAACTACAGGCTACAGTTATTTTGTTTATAAAAAAGGAACAGGGGTCAGCATTGTGGCATGGTAGTAAAGGTACCACCTGTGATGCAAGCATCCCAGCTGCTCTACTTTCAATCTGGCTCTCTGAAAATGACCTGGGAAAACCAAAGATGGGTCAAGTGTTTGGGCTGCTGCCACCCATGTGGGAGAACCGGGCCCAGTGCTGGCTGTTGAAGCCATCTGGAGAGTGAACCAGCAGACATAAGATCTCTTTGCATCTTCCCTCCCACCTCTGTAACTCTAACATTCTAAATAAAGAAGTCTTTATAAAAAATGAGTAAAATAATTTTAGGTGAGAGTTGGTAAAAACATAAAATTTAAAAATGATATATTTAATACATTTCAGTTTCCTTACATATACTCAAAGCTTTCAGGTACCTTTTAATTCTCATAACAAAATATATTATATAAGCATTTCCACAATTTCACCAGCTATAATTCCATGAAAACTCAAGGTTAGATGTGCTCTTTAAAGAATTTGTTTATCTCATTTCGGAAATTCATTAAAATAAAGTCCTCACATATTTTGCCATGGAGCAATCTCCCTGCAGTGTTTAATTAGTGCATAGTTAACAGCTTCCTTTAAAATGTCACATCTTTTTCAAATGTAGGTGTTGGATGGCTATAATTTTCAAAATTCCTGCTTTGTTCTGCAACCTGTTTAATGAGTTACTAACAACAATTAAAGAGGTTTACACATTTTCATGGAATCTGATGGAATAAGGAAGATTCCAAATAAATGAGCAAGTAAAGGAGCATTGATCACCATCTAACCTGTAATGGAAGAGTTCAGTACTATTTTGAAAATTAGTTTAATTTTCATGTTGAAGTATAAAAGAAAGTACAGCTAAGGCTTTAAGATTAAAGTCACTCTAATGAAAGTTCCCAGCAATACTAATTTTTTGAAGGAACACATGTTATATAAGTAGCACAATTCAACAAGGAGGAAAGATGCTACAGTATGATAAACATGGAAATAGTGCAGAAAATGTCAACAGGCATGAGGGATCAGCAACACATATTGCTATAGCATTAGTTATAGTAAGTTCAAGATTATTACAAATTTTATTAGCACATCACTCATCACATTAAGGAAATAAATTCATATTTGAAATGGGAATTGTCCTTTTACATGTAATGACTAATTGGATAAGGATTCACTCAGAAGTTGACTATCTAATGAAGTGAAACTCCACATTCTGCAACACAGTCAATTCCTTGGAATGGGGGTGGGGATTTATAATTTTCAGTGCTGCTCATTTTCAACTCAATGTAAACGAATGAATGATCAAATGATCTAGGTAAGGTAATGAGATTCAGCATATCAGTATATTAATTATATATACTTTATTTTTAATATAACAAAATACATGAGAGATTATAAAGGAAAGAAAAGAGGTTTATTTAACTCAGTTTCAGAGGTGTAACAGAACGGTGCTGGCTGGCAACAGCTCAGCTCTCACGATGGGTTTCTTGCCTGCAGAGTTCTGAGCCAGCACATGGCATCGCATGGGGAGACAGAGTGCAGGTGTCTGTCTGGCCTCTCTTTCTTATACAGACACCAGGATTCAATCAGGTGACCTTAACTAATCCCAACCACCTTCCACACCCTGTCCTGTAAATACCATTGCTGGTTATTTTTCTACCCTCTTAATACCATAAACATACTAACTGGACTCCAACCTAAGTTCTAGGGAATTAACTTTATTCAAACCATAGTGATGTGCTTACATTTACACAGATGAGGCACTTAGGTTCAGAGTCTTGTGTACCTTACAGCTCTCTGCTCCTTTGATCAAGTTGTTTAGTATGGGCCCAGCTTCTATTGTACATGACGATAGACACAGTTGGAGGAGACTCAGAAGCGCTATATGGAATGCATACTTTATCCCACAAGCAGTGGAGATCAGTGTAGTCAGATCTGGTTTTGTAAATCTGCCTGTGATGGGATTGTAGCCCTCACAATTCTCAGGTTGAAGTGCAAGCCCCTGTACCTCAGAATGTGACCTTATGCCGAGGCAAGGTCTTTCCAGAGGGAATCAGGTTAAATGAAGACATTAGGGTGGGCCCTGATCTAATGTGACACACACACACACACATATATTTGGACAGGCAGAGTTAGACAGTGAGAGAGACAGAAAGGTCTTCCTTCCATTGGTTGACCCCCCAAATGGCTGCTAGGGCTGGCGCGCTGCACCGATCTGAAGCCGGGAGCCAGGTGCTTCCTCCTGGTCTCTTATGCCGGTGCAGGGCCCAAGCACTTGGGCCATCCTCCACTGCCTTCCTGGGCCACAGCAGAGAGCTGGACTGGAAGAAGAGCAACTGGGACAGAACTGGTGCCCTAACTGGGACTAGAACCCGGGGTGCCGGTGCCACAGGCGGAGGGTTAGCCTAGCGAGCCGCGGTGCTGGCCATGACTTTATATTTTTACAAAATAGGTGATCTTTGGAGCCAGATTTGCATATAGGAAGAACACCAGGGAATGTGAAAGTGTCGTCCACCAGACCAAGGCGAGTCCTGCAACAGATCCTTCCCTCGCAGCGCTCACAGCAGAGAGCCCTGGAGTCACTTTCATTTCCGGCTCCTACCTACAGAATTCAGAAACCACGCTTTTGTTGTTTTGGTCATCTCGTTTGTATTTTTTTTTAAACAAAAACCCTGGGAAACAGATGCAATTCTTCTGGTGGTCAGATAGGACCACCTATTCCAAACCTGGTTTCTCTCTATAAAATGGGAAGTCACTACTCAGGAAATCTCATGATCCCACAATAAAAGGCAAAGGCTGAAATGCAAAACAAAGAGTGGTGATGAACATAATGGAACATGAAGATTCAGCCAAATACGTCACACGCCGCTCGATACGTGGGGGGCTTTGCCACTTCCCGAGAATATTCATCACAGGAAAGCTTCTCTGGCCTGCGGAAACTACTGACGATCACAACCCAGCCATCATTTTTCTAAGGAGATTTTTCCTCCCGGATATCATTTCCAGTTGCTAATGGACCCAACAATGAAATATGATGTGAGCCATGAACGCCATCTCTACGGTCAAAATAGCATTAATCTTCCTCAGAACCAGTGAAAAGTGGAAAAAAAAAATCCTGAAAACCGGCAGTGAAGGTAAAGGCTGACCAGCTCTCTTGCAAAACAATAGACACAAATGATCCTAGGGCTGATGCCTGTAAGGAACTGGCCCAAGAAGGCTGGATTCTCAAGTACACTCTGCTGACCCTGGCTGGCTGTGGGCCGGGAACTTGGGTTTCCTAGAAATGAATGAAGAGGATACTCAACAGCCCGAGGTAGCCCAACAGATCAGTACTTTCATTTCTACTTTTTAATTAATCAAAAACTATCCCCTGCCAAAATCTTTTAGCATCTCACAATTAAGTCTTCATGGGAGGTTTGATAACCATTTTTCAACAAAACGAAACTGCTATCAATTCACATTGGGATAACAGTTGTTAGCTTATGAACTAAATTATGATCTTGTTGATTATTTAATAATTCTTAGAAGAGGTTTGAGCATTTTTCATAGGTGTTAAGATGCTGCACGGGACACCCACATTCCTAAGAATGTTCCAGTTCTAGTTCTGGCTGTGTTTTTATTCCAACTTCCTATTCATGTGCATCCTGGATGATAGCAGGTGATGACTCAAGTAGTTGGGTTCCTATTACTTATCTGAGAGATTTGGATTGTGTTCTGGGTGCCTAACTATGGCCTGGCTCATTCCTGGATGCTACAGGCACATCAGAAATGAAGCAGTAGATGCAAGATTCTCTATCTTACTTGCTCTTTGACTTTTTTTTTTAAGATTTATTTGAAAGTAAGAGTTAAAGATAGGAGAAGCAGAGAGAGGTCTTCCATCTGATGGTTCATTCCCCAGTTGGCTGCAATGGCTGGAGCTGTGTCAATCCAAAGCCAGGAGCCAGGAGCTTCTTCTGGGTCTCCCACTTGGGTGCAGTGCCCAAGCACTTGGGCTATCTTCTACTGCTTTCCCAGGCCATAGCAGAGAGCTGGATCTGAAGAGAGCTGGATTGGAAGAAGAGCATCTGGGACTCGAACCAGCGCCCATGTGGGATTCAATGCTTCAGGCCAGGGCATTAACCCTCTGAGCCACAGCACTGGCCCCGATCTTTGACTTTCAAATATATATATTTTTTAATTATTAGAATATGTCAGTCTGGCTCAGAATGAAGCAAAACCACACTATCAATCAAACATCTGGACTGTGAAATGGTCACAGGTAAGAAAAGGCTGGCAGATACTGTAGTTTCCAAAGAAAGAAAGAAACAAACAAACAAAAACACCCAATTCCAGAGCTATCACCTAAGAAATGAAGAGCCACAAGGGTATTTCATGTCCAAGCAAGCGACATCTGAAGTATTTGAAGTATCCAGGTCCTGTACGTGCACCTGCCCAGCAGTTAAGGGACACAAACACTGGACCTGGAGGAAAGGTCTCTGTGGAGGCACAGGGGTTCCCAATGTGATATGGGGGAACCAGGCAAGGAGTTAGAGGTAGACGAGTTGGAACTTCTGCCATCCCTGTATTGTAACTTCATCCTCTCATCGGAAAATCTATTATGCCACATTCCCACGATAGACTTGGGCCCCATCCAAGACCAGGAAGGGCAGGCCCTGATGGTGGCATGGAAATTGAATTCCAAGTGTAGAAACCACAAAAATCCCCAAAGGCCTTGTGAACACTAAACTCCACTCAGGCCTTAGACTGTTGCCTATGAAGGCAACATCCCTACCTCATAGGAGAGGCTGATAATGTGAGAGAGGCCTTCTTTTTGCTCTTTACAATGCATGGGGATCCTCCTCAGGGCTCATGTCACTTCGCTCTCCTCATAGACAACTCTCTGGCCCACTCAAGACAGATTTCCCTCAGTGTGGGTTTGCCCCCTCTTTTAAACATTGCTCTCACTTAGGCATTATATGTATGCCTCTGATTGGAATTCTCATCTCTCTGAGGGCAAGAACCTGGGATAAAGATTAAGGTAAGGAGGCTTGTAACAACTATGATTTGAAGCTAAAAACAGAGTTAACAGTACTCTATGTACCCTGCCAGAGGAGCCACATTGGGTGCCAAGGATTCTTACAGGAGGGGATAGGACACCATGAGGAAAATACACACTCCTCAGCTCAAATCTCACCTGGGACACTTATTTTACTTATTTGAACTTTACACTCTCAGTTTTTATTTGTATATTATATATTTGTTAACATATAAGTTATATAAATCTTCTTATACAGAACTAGAGATGAAGTAGGCAGACATACATGTTAAATCAGGTTTGTGAGCTGGAAGACCATGCCTTCACCACGCTCCTGTGTGACCTCATGCCCTGATACCTTCACCATGCCCCTGTGTGACCTCACGCCCAACCTGGCCACACCTGGGTGCCCACCAGCCAATCAGGTTAATTAACCACTCCCCTTTGACAGTGGATTAAAAGCCTGGAACAGGGTGTGTCCAGGCCCTTTCCTCCTTCCCCTTCACCCTGGCTTCTTACCAGGAGGGGGCAGGCTATAGCCCTGTACCTCCAGGGCGCGTAGCCTTTGGGCCACCTGCCCTAGGCTTCCATGCCTAGATGTTCTTCCACGTGGCTGGTTCCTGGTACTCGGTATGAACCCGGGTTTACCCCTCTTACATAAAGCTCTCACTCTCCTATGCATCTTTCTCACTAAATAAAAGTTTAAAATCTACCATGCTGCCTCGTGCATTATTTATGATATTTAGAATTCTTCTCTAAATATTAGGCAAGAACCCACTCGGGTTTATTAATATTGGGGATTTATTAATAAGCATACAGTGACATCATATGGCACCCCAAAATCTGATAACACATGTGGCACCCCAGATGGGAGCTCTGGGGAATTTTAAGGGGCCACATTTTCATACATATTTTAGGGGGTCAATTCCGATATCAGAAACACAGAAAGGAATACATTGTAAGTAGCCTGTGATCTTGCCACCTGTAGCTGACTTCTAATACTTTATATAGAATAATAACTGGGAGAAATTATAAAACAAATATGTAAAAATTATACAACTACTTACACAGGCAGGGGTGTCTGCGTTTGATATATAATGTTACTTCATCCACACTGGCTATTATATTAGGATCCATTTTCATGTAACTAAACAGCCTTCAAAACTTACATCTGCAATAGTTATATAATTACTTACTATAAATGTGTAAATGCACCTACATATTTGTTGTTCAAAGCTCAATTAAGTTAATTTGCATGCAAGTTCCTGCTTATTCTTTCTCTGGGGAAAATGAAAAGAATCTTAGTTTGCGGGGTATTTGATGATACAGTACTTGTCAGTAAGAGGTCAGGTTACACAGTAGGAATTCCAGGAATATAGATCCTAATATTTCTATACCTCAGGTCTCTTGAAATTTACATCTCATTGCAAACAAATGAATCAAACTTGAGTCAAGGCACTGGTGTGAAAATGGCTCCAATCACAGCCAAAACCATAACACATACTGACAATTTTCTTTTAGAATGATTATTTCCATTATTTAGTGTTCTTCCTCTCTGAATTATACTCCCCACCTGACTGACATCACAGTAGCCCTGTGATTTCCCAAACATGATGTGAATGAAATTGACATGCATTTTGTTCAAGAATTAATTGTGAGAGCCATTTCATTGTTCTGTACTTTGTCTTTTCCCTTTGCCTAAGTCTAGCATTTCTAAAATAGGAGCTACTACATCAATTGCTACCATTGTTGTACCTGATAATTTTCCATCTGGCCTATTTTCTTTGCATTCATTGATTCATTGCTTCATTTGTTGATAGACTGACTCACTCATTCATTTATTCTCTTGCTCATTTACTGTCAACATGCAGTAATATCTCACCATGCCCTAGCTGTTGCAGTGTCCCACAAGCCCTCTTCCTTTGCCAAAAATGCTCCAAGTGGACGCTGGGAGATCAGCATAGCGGGCCAGTGCACAGAGTGACTGAAAACAACCTGTGCCTGTCGCTCCTCCGCAGCTGTGCACCTGTGCTCTCCCTGACGTCCACTCCCACACAGCAAAGCAAATCATTGTAAAGCACAGTAGCTTCTCCCTATCACTGTCTTTTATTCTTGTTGCCTTTATTGTACACACCGGGACCTAAGACGCTTCTCCATGCTACTTCAAGCTGACTGTATTTAATCTGACTTGGACATGACACATTTTAAGAAAAAGGCGAACATATCTCAGTGCCTGGGGACAAGCAGGTGACAATGAAGGAGAGTATGATTTCTTGTGATGTCTATTCTTCCCACTTACATCTTCCTTTCCAGTAGGTATAGAGGGAATGGCACTTGGTTTTTCTCTTCATTTTTATTTAGTTGAGTGGGAAAATTGACAAAAAGGGAAGCGGGAGAAGAGTGACCTAGGAGGACAACAGAGTGAGCTATTTTGTTCTAATTGCTATCAGTTAATGATCACTGCATAATAAAGCAGCAGCAGCAGTGTCTAACCCTTTTTTTAAAACTGACACACTTTGAAGATGTACCATATTTCATTTTTCAGTCTCTAGCTGATGGTCGTTGCATTAACCCTCCTATTAGACATGAATTCATTTTAGGGTCTAGCATGAGGAAACAGCACATACCCAGGGAGAACCCTCCTGAGGGAGACGCCAGGGAAACAAGAGACAAATGAACACACACCATGTATCTGAAGGCCAGACTGGGACATGGCGCCCTGTCACCTGTTCTCGCGTTCCATAAAGTGAAGCAGGTTAGAAAGCTGGGCCCAAACGCAAGCAGTAGAAAAGTAGTCCTCACATATTTTCGAAGAAAGCAAATAATACAAAAAGATGCTCCACATCCATGTCATTAGGGGAATACAGATTGACACAATGGAGATCCCTGCATACTTAATAGAAAGGCCCAAATCTGAACATTTCTAAATTCCTTGTTCTGACAATGAAGTCAAGCAACAGGAACTTTTATTCACTGCTATTGTGAATGAAAAAAATGGCACTTTGGAGAAATTGTCTGCAGTTTATTTTAAAATAAACACACTCTGACCTCACACTCAGCAACCTTTTTTCTTGATATTTACCAAAAGGAGTTAAACATTTGCATCCAACCCTTTGCATGCAAATGTATATAGCACATTTATTTATACTTGCCAAAACTTTGTACAAGCCAATACATCTTTCAGTAAGTGCATGGATAAAAATATCTGTGGCACATTCACACAATGGAATGGTGTTCGTTGGTTAAAAAAAAAATAGGCACCATAAACAATATTACTAAATGGAAGATGCTAATCTGAAAATCACATTCTACATGAGTACAACTATGACATTCTGTAAAAATAAAACACAGTGAAAATCCCTACTGCTGATTTGGACAGTGACAAGAGAAGTAAGGTGGCTGCAAGCCCCTTGAACATACAGGGAAAATTTGCCCAATTTAGTTCACCATCTATGGGAGCCCAAATCCTTCCCTCTGTATAAGGCCCACTCTACAGAAATTCAACCGATTTTCTCTCTTGCCAGATTTCCTGCTTCCCAAAAATCCATCTTCTTTCCTCAGATAAAATTTGAAAACAAACTTTGGTCTCTCACATAACTGTTCAATGATTGTATTTCCCAGGTAACAGAGACCGTCTAAAGAGATTTTAATGTTTGCACGACTAGAGAATAAAAGAGCAATTTTCAGTATTTTGCAACAATGTGCAGTTTAACAGGTTTCCCTACCTCAGGCACCAGTTAATGAGGATATTTCACGAAAGTTTGTGTCAAAATGGAATTAAAATACAAGTTTATTTGATGTAATTTTTTATGTGTGAAAAATATGCTTAAAAAAACCATGCATACATTTCAAGGCTTTTGCTCCAAAATAAGTGCATTTTTGTTCACAATTTTCTTGAACTTTTTGAAGTACTGATTATGTACTCTGTACCAGATCTTGGGAACCTTAACTACTCTAACATCAACTTGTTTGAGAAATTCCCCACTGATCATGTTACTTAGTCTTTCATTCTGCATGCTTTCATACTTGCAAGTTATAGCATTGTATGTATTTCTCTGTAATGTTATGTTTTAAAGATTTGAGAGATTTAGCTCACTTGATATGTATTACATTTTCACTATCTTCGAGTTTCCAGTTTGTCAACAAGAAAAATGACAACTGTCATACATTCACAATCATTTAAGATGTTTCAGTTTTTCCCAATCACACACAATGATGGGTACTCCAGTATATTCATCTTTTGCACAGATGTAAATCTTCAAGCTTATATCTGGCAAAAGACTTGTTGGGTCAAAGGCACATAAATAATGCAGTGAATTAAATGTTGTCAATTGTCCAATGAGAGAGAGTGTCTTTAATCCAGCACTGCATGAAATTCCGAATTTGCAATATCCTTGCCTAGTCTTACAGAGCCCTTTGGCTTTAGGTTCATGTGAATAGCATTTCTCCTCTTGTTTTCATTCGCATTCCCCTGACACAGATTGAACATTTTTGCTTGTTCTTTCTGGCCACTGGTCTTTTTATCTTTTGTGAGTAACATTTTCATATAGTTTGCCATCCTTCGTCCTGCTGCGTTATTTGTCTTTCTGTTTTTGATTTTTAGCAGTTCTCTATAAATCTGGGATACTTATTTTGTCAGTTTGATGCATTGCAAATATCTTCTGAAAGTCTGTAGCTTGTCTTTTTACCTTGTTTATGATGTTTGGGATGAACAGATGTTGTTTATTTAACGAGTTCAAACTTACCCACTTTTCTCCTTATGGTTTGTCCTCTTATGCCATTTAAGAAAGAAATTCTGCCAAATCTAAGATTGTAAATATGATGTCTTATAGTTGATGCTTAATGTTGAAAAGGTTTGCTTTGCACAGTTGGATTTCAACTTTGGATTCTTTTCATGTACTTACACTGCAGGATTCCCCTTGTGTTCCTCACTGAATCTTGTTGGAAGACAGCTTAATCCTATTTATGAAGACATCTCTTAATGCTCAAGCCCTCACTATCTCCTCCCTAGACTATTAGAGTTATCTGTGACTTTAACTCTTTCATACAGGCAACAGTCTACTGTGACCAGATGGGTAATTTATATTAGTAAAATGATTCAGAATAACTTTAATGAATGGGGAGCAACAGAGATTATGGAGGACAAGAGGACTCAAGGTCTTCCTGAAGAACAGGATTTCTGCACATGGCTACCCTGAGACCTCTGGACACTGAACTGCTAGATTTTTTTAAAAAAACAAATCATGAATATAGATTTTAATATAAAATCTTTTTAAATTTAAAAAATATTTCTATTGTGAATTAACATGTGTATGAAATATAAAATGTTAAGATTTATGAAAATAATTTTGAATCATTAAATCAATTAAAATATCTCAAATGCAAAAGTTCAACAAGTTCATGGAAATTGTATTTTTTTAGAATTATATATAAGTTTATTTAGTTCCAAAATTTTGTTGAAACTCATTTATACTTTTTTCATAAAATACATTTTCATGAACTGTTTGAAGTAACCTCAAAGGTTTTTTATGAAAAATATATCTCAGTGATTTTTATTCTACATTTTCCATTCTCCTAGATAATAGTAAATGGAAAAGTCTGATGATTATGTCAAGGCACTTGGGATTGTGTTTAATTTTAATGGAAATTGTATTAAATATTATATACAGATTCAAAACTTATAACAGCAAAATTAATGTATTTCATTTACAGTTTTCCATAAAATTTTTAAAGTACCCTCACACTTTTGGTGAGTATTTAAACTTAACACTCAATTTTGAAGTGTACTGCACATTAAAACTAACTGCGTTCACCATGATTTTCAATAACACTCAAAAATTATCCTTTCTGTATAGATCCTTTGCTTACTGCCTCTTTCTACAACCTTTATTATTTACAATGACCGTTTTGCTCTCTGCTTCCATGAGTTCCCTTGTTTTGTATTCCACATATGAGTAAGAGCAGGTAGTATATGGCTCTCTGCATCCAGCTTATTTCATTTAGCATAATGTTCTTCAATTCTGTTCATGTTTTCACATAGGACAGGATTTCCTTTTCAATGGCTGAAATATCCCATTATAGTACAGTCACCCAACAAAACCGCTTAATTGCTTCCTCTATTGGCTATTGTGAATAAACCTGTAGTAGACAGGGGAACACAGACATCTCTTCAACATACTTATTTCCTTTAAAAATATTTGCCCAGAAGTAGAATTACTAGATCATTTTGTAGTTTCATTTTCAGCATCTTGAGGGACCTACAGTTTTCTATAATGACCTTATCAATTCCAATTCCTATGAATAGTGTGCAAGCGCCCTCTTTTCTCCAAACCCTGATTTCTAAAGTTGCCGGCAACACGCAACGTTTAAATGAACTCTTAGATGATCTGTGATGTATAGTCCAATGCAGTGTTTCTCAAACTTTTTCCCCTGTGGTATCCTTAAGAGACCTTAACCATGCTTCCTTGATCACCTTTCCATGGAATTAAACAGACTAAGATTTGTTCAGGTAGGGGTGACATTTGGAAGGAGGTTACAAATCCATTTAAGAAGTTTTTGCTCCCCCCTAGAAAAAAATTTAAGAATCTAAAGTTTTCTAATTATTCCATAAGATACAATCACTCTTCCCTTCAAAGCACAGAGTCTTTGTGAACAGGACTCACTCTGAGCTACAGAGTCTACTGAAGTGATGAGCACACGATGCATGGAAGAAGTGGGAACTTCAGAATCACAGTGCTGTTTTAGGGCAGAAATTAGAGGGAAGGTTACGATATGATTGGAACAACTTCCTACTTGCTGGGAAGTTTCCAGCCAGATGGACACCCTAGAAAATGGTCAATCCCCTTCCCAAGGTCAAAAGTAGACTCCCTTTCTTATGCTAGGAAGCAAACCCATTGGAGAGCTTTTTGAGACATCACCAGTCTAATTGACAGGGAGGACAGTTTTACGGTCTTCAGAGAGACAACTAAGGCACACCAAAGAGCACATCAGCACAGGAGGCTTCAGATCCATTGCTTTTTTTAGGGGAAATCTAGTCTCCTTATAAAGTTCAAGGCACAGCCACTGCAATTTTCATTCAGACATTGTTCCTAAGCATCCATCTCTACAGTTAGCCCAGGTCACAGGTGACCCACGAAATGTAGTGAGGCTCATTTTTCAGTGATATTAATCCTGCATGGGAATCAGAACATTAGATTTATGTCTTGTGTGTATCCCTCTAGGAACTTGATGGATGGCCTCTCTAGTCCTCAGTTTTCTCATTTGTAATACAAGAATAGCCATGAAATCAACCTAAGATCGTAACTCGCAGTGACCATGTCATGCAGTTACTGAATCAGAGTCTGATCTCCTCAGATGTGCATTTGACTTCTAAACGTGCAACCTACTGGCTGGATGGCTCTCAAAATATTGTATAGATCTCCTTGTTATTAGTTTTGAGAAGTATAAAATTCTAGTAATTCTTAATCACTTCGTTAGTGTGAAGACCAAAGGAGATCACAATGGACAAAATCATGATGATTCACTTAGTAGGTACAAATTAATTTTACAAAATCTCATAGTTAAGCTACCTAATAACTATCATTTTTACAGGTGATTTTGTTCTGTTTTCATCTCTTTGAGCACCCAAACCTAGTGATATATTCTGTTACTCAGGTTTCCAGGTTCTCATGAGAACAATATATTAGCAGAATCTTCTTTTCCAGTAAAATGTGTATCGTTCCTCTACAGGCTACAGTTCCATTCTTGCTTTCTGCATAATTCAACAGGGCAGCAAACAAGAAGATTCCATGCGAGTTCAAGAAAACTATATCCATCAAGAGGCAACAAACAGTATCATGATGCCATTCAAAAAGCCTCACATTTAAACAGAATAAAGGCGGTTAACTAAGTGCATGTATCTTATATGTCTTTTGTCTAGTTCAGTGATTCTTGCTCTTATTCAAGAAATTGAGACATAATTGTAAACCACAGTAAATTCTGTGATTTTCTTATGTCTTTTAAATATCTCTAATAGTCTTTTTGTACTTCTGTAAGCATCCAAGTACATGTTTATGTTTGCATCTTTGTGTACCAGTATTTAATTTTGTATGAACCTTTGTCTGTTTCTTTCATTATCTAATTATCTGAGTACCTGAGTCTGTATATGGCTCTGAATTTTCATGAGATTCTCAGAATGAGAGTATGTGCTTAAATATGCCTGCATCCATGTGCCATCAGTTCCTAAGCATGTTCTCAATATGTTGTGTGTCTGATTATACAAGTGTTTGGAATTGACATAAGTATTTGTGTAACTAAAAACAAAGTTAAATATCTTTAATTCAAATTGTTAATATTACCAAATTGGTTAACCTAACTCAGTGGAGAACAGAGGCCACTTACTGAAATTTTGATTTTTTTTTTAAACACTGAGATACATACCTTATTGCTCAAGTTGGTTTTGAGAGTTTGGGAAGCTACCAGTGACTGGTCTTAGGTGGCTTTAATCCAAGTATTCAAAGCCCCAAGGTCATACCACGTGAAACTCTGTCAGTGAAGAACTTAGATCTCTGCCATTCTTCTACAACCTGATTTCTTTATATTTGATAGAAATTGTGTAATAGTG
Organism: Sylvilagus floridanus; assembly: GCA_949820135.1. Classification (NCBI taxonomy): domain Eukaryota; kingdom Metazoa; phylum Chordata; class Mammalia; order Lagomorpha; family Leporidae; genus Sylvilagus; species Sylvilagus floridanus. Next base: position 59,688,642 of record OX463235.1, read on the forward strand.
GCAAAGGAGCTCAATTTGAATACTTCACTGGGTGTGAAAGAGACCTTAGCCTCCTCTTTCCTGTGAAGCATGGCTGTGGCCCAGGAGATTGGAGCTTGTACAACAACTCCCAAACTAACCTATCAAAGCAGCTGAGAAGGAATTCCACTCCCAGCCCAATCCTTCCATTCCAGCAGTCACTTGTCTTTTGTGACGACATCTGTCTAATTAAGCAGATGTAGTGCTACTCTCATTTCCATGTACATTCTTCAGAGTCTGAGTGTTTTGCAAATCCAAAGAGGATTTATTAGAATAAACAAAATGTTTTATTTGAAACAAAGGAAAAAAATCCATGTTTTGCATTGCTTTCCAAAAGAGGATCAAGAAAGAGTCTACATACAAATAAAATCAGTTTCTCTAAGAGTCCACTCGCAAAAGCAGAAAAGGAAGGTGAGGCCAAGAGGGGAAGGCTGGGGAAATGGGAGATGTCTGGCAAAGAGCACAGAGCTTCACTTCTAACGTGATAAAGATCTGAAGATCTCATGTACTGTATGGTGCTGATGAATAGATCTGATATGTGCACATTGTGTAATGACAATCACACTGGACACCTTAAACATCTGCAATCTTTGTCAAGTAAATACTGACAAGCATAAAAATGAAAAAAAGTAGTTCAGAGCGGAATTCTAATGTTGAGAGAGAGGAAGAGACCAAGTAGCACCTCAGATTCTTAAACTGAATTCTTAAACTGAAAGGTGCATATGTGACTGAAGATTACATTTCTGAGAATGAAGGGGGAAAAGTGGATTCCTTCCTTAGGCTTTCAGGTGCCACTTGCTGTACTGAAGGGAGGACCCTCTGCAGTGTGACAGTGCCTGCCTTTTACATAAACTATCAATCCCATGCACACCCCATGGTGATCTTTCTCAAGAGCTGGGGATTTGAATTCCGACACTCATGGTGCTGAGTGCAGGTAGGTAAATGGACTTTCACTCATTAAGGCAGGAGGAAATTTGGGTTCCCTAACATTCTTGTAATCTCCAACCACAACTAGAAGTTTACACTATACACAGTATGTACTCAATACCTGAAGGATCAATAACACATTTTGTCTTAGTGACCTGATGTTTCTGAACATGTTACCTAGAAGTCTGTCTTCAACAGAATAAAAAAATCCAAGAATCAATGAGAAAATGCATTTAAGTCTCTAAATTCTCAGAGTAGAGATATTACAGAAAATAAAGTTTTCCTAAAAAAACTGAACACCCTAATAAGAGGTAGGAAATGTAAGTCAATATTTAGTAGCCTGATTTAATGGTGTCTATTCATGTAGAAGGAAAATAAACTGGGGGAATATCTTACTACTGCAAACCACCTGGAAACATCAATCCTATTTTAAACAGTACTTTATGGCTTTAAAATACAGCTTGTACAGAGGAGTTTGAATGGATAAAACACCAGCTAATGTTTACTGGATTGTCCCCATGTACTTGCTTGGCACTCTATATGGATGGCCACACTTCAACCTTCTCATCTAGTTAGTAGGTTTAGTATAGTCATCATGTTATAAGATAAATTGACATGCTTAGCAAAAGATTACAAGACTTGTGAGACAACTGACTACAGAATCCCTATGATTAACCGCTACACTGAGCATAATTTTCTCAACTATAGCAGTACCAGGTATCCAGAATTCTCATAATAACCACTTCAATCAACAGCTTATCTGACAGAGCAGTAACTAACATCGTGGCAAAGCTTGGATAGAACCCACCTGAAATATATAATCTACCCTCCTTAAGTACCACACTCTGCAATAATTAGGTGCAACACAAAGTACATATTGTCTCTTCAGGTTTGGGAATACCTTACTGGGTAAGGAAATTCTACAGATGGTTTAGTTCTATTTGTCATTATATATCTAAGGAACCTACAGATATGCATAAATATTTCCAGTAATAAAGTAGTCAGTGACAGAATCAGGTTGATAATGCAGCTCTGCCAGCTCCCTGTGTACAAACCTTTCATGATGCCTAATATTTAATCTTAAAATTTTTAGAAATAGGAAGGCAGATTGTTACCTCATTGAGTTTTTTCTAGATTAAAACATCACTGTGTACTTGTGATGACTAGAATCAATGTTTTCTAAGAATATCATTTCCTCAAAATGGGAGGCAAGAAAATGCCTCTTGTTTGCACTTTGCACTGGTAACATTGGGTAAGTGCTGGTGTTATGCAATCTTATTCCTTAAAAGGGATCTTTCGCGAAAGCCCTCATTGTTTAGGTCTCTGACTTCAGGCGGTGGACCTTAGTCACTGGAGAGTTATTTGTCTTTGCAGTCAAGCAACATCAAATCTCTGCACAGTCTAAGAAAAATAAAAAAACTTTCCCTAAGGCTTTCCAGAAACAGCCTAGACTGGGGTTTTAACAAAGTACTACATAGGTTTTAATCAGCTCATCAGAAATTAGCAATTTGCCCACTATGTCCTCATTTCAACCAGATACAGCTTTTTGTCTCACCAACATTTTCCCCCTACTTAATATCACTTGTGGATACTTGGCTTTAAAATGGAACTTTATCTTTTTGAAGAGAAATGACCCCTAGCATGTTAGGAGGGGAAAACAGAACTTAAAATAATGCAGATGTGAAATAGCCAAGACCGCATTAAAGCTTACTGGATGTAGAAGGTGCTAATGTGAAAGCAAATATTAGATAGAAGAGGTCAACAGCTTGTCCCTTGAGGGGTGGGGAGAGGCAATGAATAAACAGTAGAAGTTAAGAAACAGGAGCAACAGAAAGGGGGGGACTTCTTTGCATCTTGGAGTACACCTCATTTCTATGTAGCCTTTTATTCGCAAATATACTGTCAGGATTGAAAGAAACTGGAAGGCCATTCATTAAATAGAATTAACAATATTTGAAATAAGTTTTACAAAAAAGTATTCAGCCCATGTTTACACAGCTCCTTGAAGGTTAAATATATGGCTCTTTAAAAGCTGTGACATCTCTTCATCAACGAAAGTGAAATTTTACTTAAAAACATGCAACACTGTCATTTTCCACCAATAATCAAATATATGCAAAGCAAAACAGAAAGATGTTATGTTACAAGATGCAGGTTAGCAAAGTATGTTCCTCAATGGTGATACCCATATAGGTTCACAACTCTTCTGGATTCCATCAAGGAATGGAAACACAAGGTAACAAACTGAACTTCAGAATCTAAAGAGAAATGAACCTGTAAAGAGAGATAAGACACAAATCCTAGCCCCAACCGGGACTAGAACCCCGGGGTGCTGGTGCCGCAGGCAGAGGACGAGCCAAGTGAGCAGTGGCTCCGGCCCTCAGAACTTCTGAAAAGAACTTTTTGAGACAAAAGGTTTGATTAAGAATTTTGAAAGGAGTACTGCAGAAACCACCTGTTACTGTAACAAACCCCTAAATGAATTTACTTATGAAAGAAAAACATTTATTTTTAGCTCACGGTTTTCGAAGTTCACTGTCCAAGACCTGGTAAGGCTGCAGGAAGGGCGTGCAGAGGAAGCGTCACGGGGCAAGCTGGAATGCAGAGAGAGACACAGCACCGAGCCTTGATGCAAGCTTATATAAGCAACCTCGTTGTGAAAACTCATTTCAGATGGCATGCCCGCTCTAAGGGCTTCCCACTGGGCCTCCCTCCTAACTACCATAATGGACTAAGTATCCATCGACCCAGTACCTACAAGTCATGACCTGGAGTTTAAAGTTCTACATGAGCTTGGCAGCTAAATGTTGTTCAAACTATAGCAAAGAACTTATCTTTTATTATCCACATGAGCTCTGATTTCAACAACAGTTTCTTATAACACAGACATAGGAAGAGAAGACATATAAAAGAGAAAATGATGAGAAGACAAAGGCAGTGTAAGTCCCTCGCCCCAGGAAAGTGAAGGCAGCCACTAACAACTACAAGTGGCAAAAGATGGATTCTTCCAGAGAGTTCCTGGAAGCAATCTTTCCCTGCTGGGTTTCATACTTACAGCACCAGAACCGTGGATGATCAGCTGTGTATTGTTTTAAGCCATCAAGGTTTGGCTAATTTGCTACAGCAGCCCAGGATACTAATTTAGAGGGTAATAAACACTCATACCTTGACCATACAAATGAAAAGCTATTGCAGCTGCAGGAAAGAACTAGGAAAAATACCTACCTGTGGTGGAGGAGCAGGAATAGGTGCTGAGCCCAGAACTACAACAGAATACCAGGAACACCTGAGACCGTAATCCCAGGCATCCTAACCTCCTAGATGGCTCTCACCACTGAGCTAACCACCACCTAATAACAATTAACAGGGAGATAGTATAGACCCCCAAACAGGAAAGGGGCAAGAGTCTGAAAAAAGACGTTTTCTTGGGTAGAATATAAAGGCTCAGTGTGAAATAGAGATGGAGAGCAGGTACTATAATTGTGCCTTGAGCCCCTACTCCAAGCACAGACTTGACGGAGGAATTTGGAGCCTGTGTTCCACTGAAGATAATCACATCAACAACAAACAGCCTTAGGAGACATAAAAAAAAAACACAACATACTTTAGCATCATCTCAGACATTCAAAATAACTGGACCGAGTATGCCGAAGACTCCAATGGAAAACGTGGAAAATAGGCAAGGTCAGAAGAGTTAAGTGCAGCAGAGAGAAGGAAACCATTAGAAAGGCTCAAAGGTAAATTCCTAGAGTGAAAGAATAAGAGAGATCAGGACGGCCTCTGCTATGCCATCAGAAGAATCAATCTACAGAGCAAGGAATCGGCAGCGCAAGGTTAAATCATTTCCAATCACTCATACTACAGCTGAGGAGGGGTGCGATGAAGGATGAGGATAGAGAGAGCAGAACACAACCAACACAAGTGGAAGGTTCCCTCAAAGGCCCTGGTTCTCATCTTATTTGAGCAATCCTTTATTAAATGGCTCTGGAATATTTAGAGCTTCACTGAACAAAACTGCTTTTAAAAGTGAAGACTGTCCCTGATGCATTAGCATCCTTTGTGCGGTACCTGCTGTCTATTTTGCCTTTATCAGTTTTATTGAGATGTAATTGACAAAATTATATATACTTGATGTATGTGATGTGATAATCTGATAAACATAATGAAATGCAGGATCACAAACCAGTGAATTACTAATCCCAGTAATTCATATAACTAAAGTCTTCATTTCTGTGGCCTGCAGAGAGCAAATGATATGGTTGAAGAGATACTGGTTAGTGAAATTCACCTGCTTTCATATAATTTCTGCTTCGTAGCTCACAATCAACAAAATGTTGGTGGAAGGAAGAACTAGATGGGTAAAATCTGGCGAAAAAAAAGAGTCATCTATGTATTTCACAGTAATGTCCCATATATGCCCAACTAGTAGTTTTATTTGCAGTTTTAAACTGACTTTTTAAACATCCCCTGAGCAAGTGATTCTATAAAGTGAGATTCAAAGCTGGATCAAATTTATGAGGCATCTTACACATTGACTTCACTGTGACATGTTTGTGTGAAAAAAGCATTAGGAAAACAGTTCCTCTTACATTTATTCCTGGCAAGTGTTAGTTTTTTAACAAGTGCCAGTTATTTTCTGGAAGGCACAAGATGCTAGATTTTTCTTCAAGTAAAAGTCCAATTCCTTTCCTGTTGAGAATGTGGAAGACACCTCTCTTGGCCTGGCACCCCTTATGTTACAATCTCCAGAGCTAATTTCATCCACATGTACATTCAACGGACATTAGCTGTTACATATATGCAGATGAATAATCTACTGGAGCAAAGAGTTAATCGATTTTCCCTAGAGATGTTCTCAGGAATTTTGTACTGTTCTGCCACCAAATTTAGCTGTTTCCCATGAAGATGTTGTCACAGAAAATTCAAGTGGTACTTTGAGCTCCTTCTCATCCCTTTAGCAGTAAGCAACTCAATGCTCACCGTAACACTCAGTGCATCTGCTAATTATGGATCAAATTGGTCTTCTCCATGGTGAATTGTAGCTCAGCATTTCAACTGCAATGTTCTCTTTTAGTTTTGCACCAAAGCCCCCTTATTGTTGCAGATCAATTCACCAAAACATTGGACTTTATTCATCTTTGTGGCTTCCCTCAGAACCTGACAACACAGAAGTATTTCAATATAATCTTAGCTAAATGAGGATGTGTTTCCAAAACTCAGTACTTTGATGGCTACATCCCTATAGGTGATCAAACACCACCTAACCAGCTTGAATCATAGAAAAAGAGTAGTAAAAGCATAATGCTTAGTATCAGACATTTAGCTTCAGATTAACTCTAAAAATTATGTTCTGAATCCTTGTGACCAATAGTTTTATATTCTTTAAATCTCAGGTATTCCATCTGTAAAATGGGAGATATTAGTGCAACACTAATTCTTAGGATGGTGTGAAGAAACATGGCCACATAACACATGGCCAATCCATGTTCACTACTAATATTCATTTAACATTAAATCAGCTAGTCCCTCTCTGTCTCCCTCATCAGGATAGTCTAGGGCAGTTGCGCTGAAAGTGTCGATTCTGGGCTTGCAACATTGGCATCAGATTCTCAGCTCCCATGCAAACTACCAGACCAGAACCTGTAGCAGTGTGATCATCGATATATCTAGAAGGTCTTCAAGTGGAGCTAATGAACAGTGATTTTTAAGAAGTTACTCTCAATCTCAGTAGCCTGAAAGGCTGATCACTCTCTCACAGCATATGTCTGTTAGCTGGGAGCTCTGCTCTGGGTCAACCTCAGCATGACACCTAGGATGCACATCCACATACACATATTATTTCATTCGCATTTCACCACATAAAGCCTGGCACCAGCCACACCTAATTTAATAGTACAGGAAGCCTGGAAGTAGGGAAAGACTGCTTATGAATATTGCTGTTGACAACCACTGTAGCTTTTAGCCTTTGGTTTCTTCCCATGCTGGAAAAGGATTTGGTTAAGGTAAATGTTTCATTTTGATGCTACCACAAGGAGAAAGTTTATCCATTCCCATTCATGACTGAAATCTTCTGTTGATAACATCTAAAAATGGCACTGTACCCAACTGCCAATGAGAAACCACGTTAATGCATTTTTTTCTTAAGTTTTTTTTTAAGATTTCATTTATTTACTTGCGAGGTCGAGTTACAGACAGTGAGAGGGAAAGGCAGATGGATGCAATGGCTGGGACTGCACAGATCCAAAGCCAGGAGCCACAAGCACGTTGGCCATCTTCTGCTTTCCCAGAGAGCTGGATTGGAAGAGGAGCAGCCTGGACTAGAACCGGTGCCCATATGGAATGCCGGCGCCGCAGGCGGAAGATTAACCTACTGCGCCACGGCCCCGGCGCCCTCAAGCCCTTTCTTTCATGAATAATCTTCAGAGCTTAATTCACATGCTAGTAGTGGATCTAATGTAAAATGATTTCTGATCTATCCTTAAATACTATATTTATTTATTTAAAGTCACGTGCTGCTTAATGACAGAGTTATGCTTTGAGAAATGTTTTGGTTAGGCAATTTTGGTATTGTTCAAATATAATATGCTGTACCTAAAAAAATAAAGAAACTTATCACCAGGTGCTATATCCTTACAGTACCAACATCATGTATATATGAGGTCTGTCACTGACCAAAATTTCCTTATATAATTTATGACTCTGTATGTATAAGTGTATGTATTTATTTCAAGACCATGTTAACTGCCAAGCACTTCTGTGACATAAATATATCCATATCATCTGCACTAATTCCATTGTTTAGCACTGTCCACCTTTCAGCAGCCAGGAGCCAAGACAGTGGAAATAGAAGGCTTTCTCATTAGCACTCCGCACCCACCCACCGAATCACAGAACCATTGCACGTGCTTATGCCACTTGTGTGCGGCAGGACAGTAACTGGGCTGGGGGAGGCAGGTGTTTGAATAGCAGTAGCTTGTATGTTTTTTAAAAGCAACATTCACACGGTCAGCAATAAGATGTCTGTTTTCCTAAGAAACCATGTATTACCACCATATTCTAGTCAGACACAGTCTTAAGAAAGGTATAAACCTTTTCTTTTCAAACTACACAAAGACAGCTTAAGAAATAGAAGTTTCCATTTCTGGGGATGTCACATGCCTTCTCTGCTTCACAACCCAGGTATATTTACAGAATTGAGCATTAATAAATTGGAAGTTTCAGTTAAAATTTAAACACCTAAGAATAATTGTTTGTTAATTACAGAGTTCAACCAATATTACTAGAATAAAAAAAATACTAAAATGGATGAAGTATTACATTGTACAACAACAGTCAGCACAAGAGCTGATCAAGTAACTGTTTCTCATAGTGTCCATTTCACTTCAACAGGTTTCCCCTTTGGTGTTCAATTAGTTGTCACTGATCAGGGAGAACATATGATATTTGTCCCTTTGGGACTGGCTAAATTTTAACTGAAAAGTGATCCCTGTGAAATATAAGAGTGGGAATAAGAGAGGGAGGAGATGTACAATTTGGGACATGCTCAATCAGAACTGCCCCAAATGATGGAGTTAGAAATGTGCCAGGGGATTCCAATACAATCCCATCAAGGTGGCATGTACCAAGGCCATCTCACTAGTCCAAGTGATCAATTTCAGTTCATAATTGATCACACTGATAGGTCTAAGAGTCAAAGGGATCACACAAACAAGACTAGTGTCTGCTAATACTAACTGATAGAATCAAAAAGGGAGAGAATGATCCAACATGGGAAGCGAGACACAGCAGACTCATAGAATGGCAGATGTCCTAAATAGCACTCTGGCCTCAGAATCAGCCCTTAAGGCATTCAGATCTGGCTCAAGAGCCCATGAGAATATTTTATGCATGGAAAGCCAAGACACTGTGGCAAAAAAAAAGAAGACCTAGATGAAAGATCTCTGCGAGTGAGATCCCAGTGGAACGAATGGGGCCATCAAAGAAGGAGGTACCTTTCTCTGAAGGGAGGAGAGAACCTCCACTTTGACTATGACCCTGTTGGAATAAGATTGAAGTCAGCAAACCCTAAAGGCTTCCATAGCCTCGGCAACTCATGACTAGACCCTAGGGAGATTCCTGACGCCATAAACAAGAGTGTCAAATTGTTAAATCAACTTCAGGAGTCACTGTGTACTTACGTCTCATGAGGGATCTGTCCTTAATGTGTTGTCCAATGTGAAGTAATGCTATAACTAGTACTGAAACAGTATTTTTACACTTTGTGTTTCTGTGTGGGTGCAAACTGATGAAATCTTTACTTAGTATATACTGAATCAATCTTCTGTATATAAAGATAATTAAAAATGAAAAAAAAAATAAATTGGAAGTTTCTTAAAAATAAAAGGACTCAAATGGGAAGGGTAACTTTTATACATCCTCTCAAATCTCTCTCTCCAGATAGTAATAAAAGAATGATTATTAAATTTTATTTTTTATGAATACCTAATAGGGAGGATTCTTGTCAGTTAGGTGAAAGCTTTGGGGGAATGTTTTAATTTTGTAAGCAGATTTTGCATTCTGAATTTGATTCTATACAAACATGTGGTCACATTTGAATAAACGATACCCTCTTAGCAACCGATGGGTTAACTCTGAAGAGTAGAGCTAAGCTTCATGCTGTGATTTACATTCCTACTAGTATGAAAACTATGTGTGTATTGATAGAAATTCACAGAGATAAAGTGTTGTTAGTCTCATTGCATCACCCTGAGAAAGCAGCACTTTTCAGTCCCAATCAAGATTTTAAACATGCAGCAGGTGCCCTACCTTCTACCTTAATAACAATCACTTCTGCCAACTTCTAGCAAGGTTACTAACAGATTAGCTGAAGAAAAAAATAGATGTAAAATATTCTGTAAATATACCAATCACCTCTTGAATAAATCCCAGTCCCTGTAAATGAGACTCCCTTAGGAATAAACCAGACAATTATTTGAGGGAAAGGCTGCTTTGAGCCTCCCTAGGGAGATAAAAGTTTGAAAGAACAGAAGAGGATTTTAATTGCAGATAACACATGCATGGCTTTAAAAATGAGCCAGAGTCCTTCAAACCTCTCAGCCCTTCTTTCCACAGTTGCTTAAATTACCAGCATTTTACCTTCAGAGAAGTCAAGACTTTTCCACACACTGAGGAAGCATTAGAATCAAACCTCCCTATTGTACACATGGAAGAAAACACAGGGGAAAAAATAGCTTCACTCTTCTACAGACTGGAGAATCAGATGCTTAGAAAAACTGCGACCCATGTTCATGCCCAGAACACTTTTATGTGGCCACTAAAGTCACGCAACCCAGACATATGAAAATAATTTCAGAATGACTTGGGTGTCTTCATATATTCATTAAAGCGCCTACTACAATAACCCCCCCCCCACCCTCATGAGACTCCTTTAAAAAGCCTGTAGTTCTAGGAAAGTACAAGACAATTGTGTCTCTAGGAGCCAGTAAGAAGTATAATTGGAAAAGGAGATCATTGTTTATTGATTAATTAGTTTTTTACTATACTCCTATTGCCTTTCTTCCCTCATTCTTTCTCAGATACTTCCTTGGAACATGAACACCAGAGAATAAAAAAGACCAATAGGACCAGGAAAACTGTTTTGAAGTCTATGGGGTAGGAAAGGCAAATTTTGGAAAGTTCAATTAATAATTTTTATTCTGTGCATTAAATCAAAATGTATTTCTGGACTCATACCATTCTTCCCATTTTCCCCTTTCCTCTAGGTCCAGCACTGGATTACCTGTACATGTAACACACACGTACCTTCAATATTCATTCTTTTTTTCTTCCCTTTTTATCTTCTGCTTTTAAGCAATAGTGTTGGCAAGGACTTACCAATCATGATCCTAGTTTAGTGCTGACCTACCAAGAAAGACTTTTGAGTTTGAACTGAAGGAATATAAAAGAAAAAGAGGGTAAGGAAGTCCTTTTTAACAAAGTGCTGATAATTGTTTAACGAAAAATATTGGAACATTTATATTGATAGCTTTTCATTTCCTGCTTCAGTTTGTAATACCTATGGGATTTAGGAAATAAATGCTATTTTAGACAAATTTCATTTGGTAAACATGGATCCATTTGCTCTTTTCCTGATTAGAGCTGAAATAAATTGTTCTCTCACCCTAGTCTGCTTCCCTGTCGTCTCTTCTAGATGTCCTGAGCAAATCTCTGATTGCCGCAAAGTACTTTCAGTATCCGCCGACCCTCTCCTACTGCAGCAAAGAGCACAAAATGAAAGATGGTTCCTTCCTCCTCCATGGGAAGCAATGAACCTATTTTAGGGAAGATGAAAATTCAACCTTTTTGAAGAAACAATACAAATCTCCCCACAAATCAAGGACAGGCAAGTGACCTTATTTCATGGGACCGGTTTCTATATTTTTAAAATGAAATACTAATAGTATTGATTTCAAAAAAATCTCTTCAGTAACATAATGCTTAACAAACAGAAGTCCAAGGCAAAGCCATAATGTCACCTCACCTGCAGATTCAGTCTAGAACATATACTAGGAAAGAAGACATGTCACTGGCAGATATTACACACACCTTCTCATACTGATGGTATATATATTCATGGAAGAACATAAAATACAGTTCACTGTGTTGGCTTTGCAGTAAGCAAAAGTTATAAAGATAAGTAAGTTGATAACTGTGGACAGCAAGATGTCACATAATATTAGTGTATTCTAAGTGAACAAGTTTGAGACATTTCATAATGAAAATGTTGAAACGGGAAGAAAACAAAAACTCTTGGTCTGTTGGTCCCCAGGATGTGGGAGAAGTACAAAGTTTGCATAAGCTTGGTTTTTCTTCTACACACACATTTCTTCTGTATCGGTCTAGAAATAGCCTCTCCTCATTCCTGCTTTTATTTCTGCCAGAACATGTTGCTGGGTATGTGTTTTTTAAGGATCTCTAAGAATATCCTTGGCAGTAATATTTCCCTTAGAGAATTGGGAGGCAGAGGGCAGATATCTTACACCCCCACGAGATGGAAATTCTCCTTAGTTATTAACACGAGAGCTGCCACAGCCTGCCAGAAGATGACAAATCACCTCTGTGTATTCTGTTGGGTCCCTTGAGGAAAAGGAAGGCAGGGAAACAAACTCATTATGAACAGTGTGTGGCATTCAAAGAGGCCATCTGGAGCTACAGCGCTAGAGAAGGCTGTGTAGACAAGATTAACACGGCCACAGCTTCTCTCCTTCAGGAATGAGCTTCTAAGCTTCTTCACTTAGACATCCTGAACCCTAAGGACAACCCACATTCATAGCCTGTTTTAACCTGAGGTATTAATCAGCACTAGGGCATAGTTACTAAATAAATGGATGCTTCCACAATCAACCAACTGCACATTCAGACTTCCATGACTATGAAAAAGCCAATAAACGTAAAATTATGTGGTTCATGCTTTGTTCACTGTCTATCTTAGCTGAGAAAAACTATGAGGAGAAATTGCATAATGAGGGTTTTGGACAAGAACAGAAAGGAAAAGCTATACAAAATGATGCTGAACATATTTTGATCGCAGCCAACAATTGTGTATTAATTATCTGCTGCTGCACAACAAATACCAATGCCTAGCAACTTACAACAATGTTATTTTCTGGCAGTTTCTTTGGAGCAAGAATTCAGGAGCGGCTGATCTGAGACCATCTACTTCCAAATCTTTCTCAAAGCTGCAGTCAGCGGCTGATGGGGCTCCCGCCCTCTCATGGTTACCTGAGGGAGAGCCCCTCCACGCTCACTCACATGGCTTTGGTCCACAACAACTTACCTCCTCATAGGTTGTCGGACTAAATATCTCAGTTCTTCACTGGCACCAACCACCGAGAGCTATGGAAATCATCCTAGTTATTTGTTTCTTATTTTCTTGCCTTTGATTTTTGACAGGGTAAAAGCCACAAGTCTATTGTAAATTAAACATAAAATCTCTGTGTTTGGAGAACAGACATTCCCCAAACCTCAAAATGTCTGAGTGCCACTCTGTTTACTCTGTTTCCGGTCACCTAGCCAGCCCTCTACTGACCAATCGGATCTCCATGTAAAAGTTCCCCTATTTTTGGGAGCCCATCTTTGTCCCTGCTGACCAGGTTCTTGTCCCTGTGATTCAATTTTATGTCACCCTGTGCCTCTACTAGCCATGGACTCACCATAACTGATAATGATTTATATCTGTCCAACTGCAAGTTCAGTGTGTCAGGGCACCATGTCTGATTTGTTTCTTCCTCTATCATCCAGATGAAGCAAAGCCCAGCACAGAGTAAACACTTAGGATTCTTTTTTTCCTGTCAAGTATGGGCTAGTGGAGCATTTCCTAGGTTATTAACATACTTTAGCATTTCCTATATTCTAGGTAGGGGTGCTTACATTCCATTCTGTTATTTTTGGGGATGGGAGGGGTGGGCAAAAACCTTCCTGTTGGGTTTCTACTACTTTAATGAATCCGAGAAGTATCTGTAAAATGAACATTGCCAGAATTTATGGCTTCAAAAGATCTACAAAGAAGTCACTATTGGTAACTCTCTTTCCTAAGGCCTGTCCCCTTGTGGCCTATGTCATGGATCTGTCCTGTAATGCTGAACAATTATCATTTCTTTATCTCCAGGAGCTGCTAAACTCTGGGTGGCAGCAGGAAACACTGGAATGGGCAGAGTTCAGTGCTGAGTTCCTAGCCCTGTTAGACTATATTTGACCAAAAAGAGAGGTTTACTTGAGAAGAAAAGACCAGGCTCTTTGGGCTTCCTTGATCCTGGCTCTCGGTCCGTCATCATGCAGTCAGGACATCAATCTGGTATTTCCTGAGAAGGGAGAAGTCAAAATTCTGGATCATAGAAAGATACATATAATACCCTTCCTAGGACTTTTTCTCTTATGTAGTTATGTATAAAAAACATTAAACATGCAATTAGGATATGTGAGTCCTAATCATCCCTACCACCTAACTGGGTGATAAAATCATTTTGCATTTCCTTTTTGCATCTCAGGTTTTTCATCTACCAGATAAGGGACTTGGACTGGATGGCTACTTAGTTCTCTAGTACTTCAGATGGAATAATTTCCTTTCATACATGATACAAATGGTTCCAGCTGCCATGTCACAGTCTCATCATGAAATATCCTTCTGAAATCTTTTCACTGTTTGGAAGCACATTTCTGCCAAAGCACATCGAGGTACAATCATTTGACACAGAAGGTGATTTCCCTATACCCTCAGAAGACTCTGTCTTCGTAGCGCTTGAGGATGATCCATCCACACTCTTTCTCTGGGTCACCTATGGAAATACCAGCTCCCATTTGTGTCAAATATGTTTCTGCTGATTCACATATTTCACCTGACCATCCCAGAACCCAGTGATGAGATTAGGAAAGTTCTTCCTTACAAAAAGCAGATTCTCAATAATTTATTTTTAGATTTTTTAAACATTTAATAAATATAAATTTCCAAAGTACAGCTTTTGGATTACAGTGCCCCCCCATAACTTCCCTTCCACCTGCAACCCTCCCTTCTCCCGCTCCCTCTCCCATTCCATTCACATTAAGATTCATTTTCAATTCTCTTTATATACAGATCAATTTAGTATATATTAAGTAAAGATTTCAACAGTTTGCACCCACACAGAAATGCAAAGTGTAAAGCACTGTTTGAGTAATAGTTATGGTATTAATTCACATTGGACAACACATTAAGGACAGAGATCCTACATGAAGAGTAACTGCACAGTGACTCCTGTTGTTGATTTAACAATTGACCCTCTTGTTTATGGTGTCAGTAATCACCCTAGGCTCTTGTCATGAATTGCCAAGGGTATGGAAGCCTTTTGAGTTCACCAACTCTGATCTTATTTAGACAAGGTCATAGTCAAAGTGGAAGTTCTCTCCTCCTTCAGAAAAAGGTACCTCCTTTTTTGATGGCTTGTTCTTTCCACTGGGATCTCACTCACAGAGATCTTTCATTTAGATGTTTTGTTTTGTTTTTGCCAGAGTGTCTTGGCTTTCCATGCCTGAAATATTTTCATGGGCTTTTTAGCCAGATCCGAATGCCTTAAGGGCTGATTCTGTTGCCAGGGTGCTGTTTAGGACATCTGCCATTCTAAGAGTCTGCTGTGTATCTCGCGTCTCATGTTGGATCGTTCTCTACTTTTTATCAGTTAGTATTAGCAGACACTAGTCTTGTTTATGTGATCCCTTTGACTCTTAATCCTATCATTATGATCAATCATGAACTGAAACTGATCACTTGGACTAGTGAGATGGCATTGGTACATGCCATCTTGATATGATTGAATTGGAATCCCCAGGCATGTTTCTAACTCCATCATTTGGGGCTAGTCTGAGCATGTTGCAAACTGTACATCTCCTACATCTCTTATTCCCACTCTTATATTTAACAAGGATCACTTTTCAGTTAAATTTAAACACCTAAGAATAATTGTGTGTTAATTAAAGAGTTCAACCAATAGTATTAAGTAGGACAAAAAATACTAAAAGGGATAAAGTATTAAATTGTTCCTCTACAGTCAGGACAGGGGCTGATCAAGTCATTGTTTCTCATAGTGTCCATTTCACTTCAACAGGTTTCTTTTTTTTTAGATTTTTAAAAATAGTAATCAGATAAATGGCAGAGGAACAAATTTCCAATCTATATCTCCCTCCCCTCCTGGCTCCCTGAACATACCTAGCCAGATTGTTAAGTTTTGAAAGCAGACTCTTCCCCAGAACTCTAGGAGGTTACCTTAAGCCAAAATGCTTTGATAGGCTTCAGTTTTAGCAAAGTAAAGATGGGTAGTAGATAAACATGGCTTAGGGATTTAAAAAAAAATACTATGTACTTCCTGAGTTTTCCAAATTGGCAACCTATGAATACAAGGCTCACAATGGTAATGCTGACCCAGTTACTCATATTTCACTTATCTCCTGGTTCTGTATTTATTTATTTGAAGGGCAATGAGAAGGAGAAAGAATGAGTGGCACGAACAGATACAGAGCTTCTATTCACTAACTCGCCGTACAAATGCCAGCAATATCTAGACTGGGAGATGTGGAAGCCAAGAGCTGAGAATTTGATTCAGGTCTCCCGTGTCAATAACAGGAACCCAATTACCTGCTGCCTCCCAGTGTGCACATTGGTAGAAGCTGGAAGCAAGAGCAGAGCTGGGATTTGAACCCAGGCACTCAGGTGTCCCAACCAGCATCTTCAACACTAGACTGAGTGCCTGCCCCTCCCTCCTGCCCATTTCTTTTTATACTTTCTGTAAGAGAATAAAACCTTGCATCATTTTCTTTATTTTCCTCCAGTTACCAGATGGACTGGAACACTAGAGAAAGATATCTGCATTTTTACCGTGACTCTCCCCATCTACTCCCAACCACCACACTTTCTCTGAATCCCTAAGCTCTTTCTGTAACTTTCTGGAGACACATAAAACTGTATCATGGAATTTCCTAGTTTTCACCCCATTAGAAAAGTCAAACCCAAAGCTTGGACTTGCACCAATCCTCCCCATAATTTATTTTCTTGATTCTTAGAGGAAGAGTGAAACTTGAATTGCTTATTATACAGAGACATTGTTGCCCTATTTTTTAAAAGAACAGAAAAGTCAATAGCATCAACACTCTGAAATTTATCAAAGCAGTGAAACAAGATTGAGATTGTGTAGAGGTGCCTACCGTGCACTGCAGAGTTGGTGTTAAGTCTCGGGTCTATAAATGCCATATGTCTTATGTAGGAGACCCCAAGGGCCTGTGCTTTGAGGGTGTCCCTCACCGAATCATCCAGCCTGTTTCAGGGCTGGAAGGGCGACTGTGCCCTTCCAGGTAACACTGCTGTGGAGAACAGAGCCCTCTACTGAATCTAAACAAGCCAGCCACTCAACTCATGAGACATTCGGGAAAAGAATAAAGAGTGCCTGACTGCCTTAGCCGATCATTGTGAGGATGAACTGTTCTGATGTGAATGTGCTTTGTAACTTGTATATGGAAAAACATAAACAGGGTCTTTCAAGAAGTTTATGGGAAAACAAAATAAAAAGTTTATTTTATTTCAAAAAATTAGTTCTCTCATAGAAGTGGTTTAGTTACTTTCAATTTATATTATTATTAGCCCTGAAATTTGACTGTGTAGCAGGTACTAGGCTATTCCGCACCTATCATTAACTCACCTAACCGGGAGACATGTGTCAGATCCCTACACTACAGGAGGCCCAGAATGATTAAGTACTTTAACCCTAAATTGTTGTGTGGATATGCTGGAGTTCTGTTTCAACTCTCTGCCACCAATTCCAACAATAATTCCTCTCTTCTCCATGCCCTTCTCTGTCTTCAGGGTAACATGTATAGAATGAGGAAAAGCTGCTGACACATAGATTTTAACTTAGAGTACAGTTTTGCCTATATCACAGAGTTTGCTGCTAACGAATCTCTCAGCCAGCCAGAAACCCTGTCTGCCCTGAAGAGATGGAAACTCAGGACTAGGACGGATGAAGGGAGCAATGTGTTGCTCCCTAAGATGAAATTTTGTGTGGTCCCATTGCGGGTTGTAACTGTACTCCCTTTAACTCCTTTTCATTTTTCACTCTCAGAGATGTGGGGTGAGAAGGGGATTAATTAGAGGGAGCCACCACTCCTGCCTGCTGACAAAATGTTGCTCATAAACTGTGGGCTGGGGATAGATGTCCCTATAAAAAAAGAAAATGAGAGACTATTCCTCTCCTGCAAAAGACTGCGAATTGGCATTACTCTGTGTTAAGAAACGCTCAGCCTGCGGGTGCTGCGGCTCACTGGGCTAATCCTCCACCTTGCGGCGCCGGCACACCGGGTTCTAGTCCCGGTCAGGGCACCGATTCTGTCCCAGTTGCCCCTCTTCCAGGCCAGCTCTCTGCTGTGGCTCGGGAGTGCAGTGGAGGATGGCCCAAGTGCTTGGGTCCTGCACCCCATGGGAGACCAAGATAAGTACCTGGCTCCTGCCATCGGATCAGCGCGGTGCGCCGGCCACAGTGCAATGGCCGCGGTGGCCATTGGAAGGTGAACCAATGGCAAAAAGGAAGACCTTTCTCTCTGTCTCTCTCTCTCACTGTCCACTCTGCCTGTCAAAAAAAAAAAAAATACAAACATGCTCAGCCTATTGGAAGGGACTTTCTTTTCCAATCAGCAACCATACTTCTTGAAGTGACAAGAACACACATCCTTATTATAATGCAAAAGTTAGGTGCACCAATTTATCTATGTACCCATCTTCAAATCATAGATCCACAATTCATTATCTACATTATCTGTAAAACTTAACCAATTTTCCTTTCTTCTCTGAAATTCCATTTCTATATTTATAAACTAGGCATCATTCCATTACTCTCATGGGAGTGTTGCACAAATTGCATTCAAGGATACAATGCAGATAAAACCAAATTAGCAGCGTGAGCAAAATGCTTTCCATAGCTTATAAAATCCAAACTGAGAGAGCCTTCTGCCAGGGAGAAAGCAGGCAAAGTGTGGGGCTTGCATCCCAGTGTGGACATGGAGATCATATTCTATATTCCATGTTCTGGACTCACATAGATTTTCCTGGAAAACAAAGAAAACAGAACTGAGAGCATGCTTTGCTATTGCAAAGATCCAGGGACACCTTTAGGTTCATCTAGATTTTTCTTCTGAAAGAAAGAGGGAAGGAGAAAGTAAGATGAAGGAAAAAGTAAAGTTTTTTTTAAAATTATTTACATGTAGGGAACAAATTTCATGTATTTCATATGTTAATTTTAAGAGCAAGATGATACTTTATTTCCCACCCTTCCTCCTCCTTCCTTTATTTTTCTTTTACTTTTTATAACGTACACTTTGTTTGCATTGCAATCACAATCTTAACACTCCAATAAACATAAAGC
The DNA here is from genome assembly GCA_949820135.1 of Sylvilagus floridanus. NCBI lineage: Eukaryota > Metazoa > Chordata > Mammalia > Lagomorpha > Leporidae > Sylvilagus > Sylvilagus floridanus. The sequence continues at coordinate 59,707,502 of OX463235.1, forward strand.
TTTATAAAAGTTATATTGATTTGTCATTTAATTGGTTTAGAAAAAATAAAATACATGTATGTAAAAACTGATGACAATGTAACATTCATGTTCATGATATGATGTTTTGAGGTACATATATGTGAAAAATTATCACCGCACTCAAACCAACTAGCATACCCATTGTCTTTGGTGAGTGTGCATGTGTGCGGCTAGAACACTTAAGATCCACTCTCAGAGAATTCCAAGTGCTCAATACCCTAATGCTAACTATCTTCACCAAGCTTCACATTGGATTCTCTGGATTTGTTCACAATGATTTATTAAAATATTACATCCTTTGACCTATATCTTCCCACATTCCCCTCCTTCTACCTAACCCATGGCACCTGCCACTCTATTCTCTGCTTTGACAAAGTTGAACATTTTACTAGGTAAATGTTCAAAAATGAACATTTACCATTTATGCCATTTGCTATGAGATCATGCAGTGAGTTTCTATGTCTGGCCTATCTCACTTTGCAAATCCCTTTCAGAATTTTATGATGTTGTAACAAACAGTAGATTTTTATTATGCCTCAAGTTTGAATAATAGGACATATATATGTATATATGTACACACACACACACACACATATTTACACTACGTTTTCTTTATTCATCCCTTGGTGCACACAGGTTGTTTCCATATCTCAGCTATTATAAACAATTTTCCATTAACATGGGTGTACAAATGTCTCCTGGACATCTGACTTAATTTCCTTCAAATATATATGTAAATATGCCTAGCATGGGATCATCACTGGATATGGTAGTCCATTATAGAATTTTAAGACACCTCTGTTATGTTCTTCACATTGGCGATTAATTACATTCTCACCAACAGTATATGAGGATTCTCTTTGTTCCTCATCTTGCTGATACTGGTTATCTTTTTTTTTTTTAATAAAAGGACCATTTTTTTCAAATAATAAGGACCATTTTTTTCAAATAAATATGATTGATTGATTGATTGATTTCAAAGGCATAGCAACAGAGAGGAAGGGAGAGATGAGATACAGAGGTAGAGAGAGAGAGAGAGAGGGAGAGGAAGAGGGAGAGGTAGAGGTAGAGGGAGAAGGAGAGGGAGAGGGAGAAGGAGAGGGAGAGATCTTCCATAGCACTAGTTAACTCCCCAAAGGTCAGATGTGGGCCAGGCCAAACCAGTCTCATATCTCACATGGGTGGCAGGGGCCCAAGTACTTGGGCCCTCACCTTCTTCCTCACAGGTACATTAACAGGAAGCTGGATCAGAAGCACAGCAGCCAGGACTCAAACTGCCGTTCCAATATGGTATGCCAACATCTCAAGTGGTGGCTTAACCCACTGTGTCACAATCCCAGCCCCAGGACACATGTTCATTATTCTGCAGTTGGATATCCAGTTTCCCCAACTCCAAGAGAGTGACTTTACCACATTGTGTGTTATTGGCACTTTTGCCAAAGTTCAGCTGTCCAAAACTGTGTGAATTTACTTCTGGGATTTCTATTCCAGTCCATTGGTCCAGATGTCTCTTTTTTGCCATTATCATACTGTTTTGATAATTGCACCTTTGCAATATATTCTGAAATAGCAAATATATTCTGAAACAGGGAAAAATGAAGTAAAGGATGAATAAATTATGCATTTAACCAATGGTAATTAGGAAAAAGGAAGGAGGTAAGGAATGGAGAAAGAGGTTTATATTGGATTCAAAATGAGCTTGCTCTGGTCTAGGCTTTACCATTAACTTGTGACCTTACTCAACTTACAACCAATCCCTGGAAAGAATATTAAATATAAATTCTAACAGTAGATAAGATGCCTTATAAAATTTTATACTCCCCTGATTTTTGTTCTAGCACTGTTAAAGATTATGGATATGCAATATTTTGTTAAACATGAATCAAAAACTGAAAACACATATGAGCCTAGTAACAATGAATCTAAGTGGATATACATCTTCTCGAGGCAACTCCAATTCTGCTCTAATAATTAGACATGGATTTATTCCATCTAGTACATTCCCAAAACACCAAAACTCCACAGTTAGATGGTTTGCAAGTGCTTTAAAGAAAATCAGGAACAAAGAAAGAAGGCAGGAAGAAGGGAGAAAAGACAGAAGTTACCATTAGGTTCCAAGAAGAATAATGTTTCCAGTATAATGGGCCCTCATTGATGGTGAGGAGCTGGAGAAACAGTGAAACAAAGTGGTCTGAAAGAGCTTTCCTGTTACTTTTATGTCCTCACTTACTTCTGATGGCAATTTGATTGTGTCTAACTTCTGCACTCAAAGTATGCAAGATGTCTGCACCTGTTGACAAGAAAGATGCATGGGAGCAACGGAGAGGCTGCAGGATGGGACCTACCTGGGTTATGAACACACCTGCTCATCACTTTAGGAGAATGGGGGCAAAAGGCAACAGATAATTGTACATCCTGGCTCATCCGGTGGTAGCAAAGGTGAAGAAAATGACAGTGAGAAGCAAAAAGAGGTAGAAATAGCTAAGATTCTGATTTCAGGATCAGAAATCAGGAAGGACAGAAAATCTTGTCTTAATTCAGTGTAAAGTTTTGTTCTTTTAAGGCAGCACATCTGAAGTCAAATATGGACTTCTTTTTAAGGTTTAGAAATTTTAACATTCTAGTCCCAAAGCATTTCAGCAAGTATGATCTTTCCTAACAACCTCTCGATACAAAGCAGTTACTGTTTCCCTTTGAAATGGAAGCTAATTGACACAGAGAGGTACTGTGACTTTCCATAAGTCATTTAATGAATTGATGCTAAACCTATGATTAACCTCAGACTTCCTGTTTCCCAGACCACAGCTCTTCTACCTGGGCCAGTCCAGCATCCTTTTAGTAAAAAGGTCCCTCTCTGAAGGTGACATCACAAGGTGGCTTGTAGGAGAGCTACTGGCTTTTTGTATCAGGTTCAAAACTTTCACAAGTGGGACCAGTACTATGGCACAGCAGGTTAAACCCCCATCTGCATTACCTGGATCCCATATGGGTGCCAGCTGCTCCACTTCTGATCCAACTCCCTGCTAATGGCCCTGGGAAAGCAGTGGAATATGGTCCAAGTCCTTGGGCCCCTACACTCATGTGGGAGACCCAGGAGAAGCTCCTGGCTCCTGGCTTCAAACCAGCCTAGCTCTGGCTGATGTGGCCATTTGGGAAGTGAATCAGCATATGGGAGATCTCTCTCTCTGTTCTGCCCCCTCTCCCTCTGTAATTCTCCCTTTAAAATAATTAAATCTTTTGTAAAAAAAAATTTTTTTTCACAAGTGCAGTGACCAGTTGGGGATTTGCCTTGACCTTGCTGAATTAGCCATAGTTCAGTTAACCCCTTTTGGGCAGTCATCAAGTGCAAGGACTGGTTTGCATTCTTTTCATGGCACATCTTCAGAAGAGTGTTCTGAAGCTATCAATCAAAATAGTTGTTTGTGGATTGTTCTTTAACAGCCAAGTTCATTTTAGCGATTCTGATGAGTAGGTCTATTTTGTGCACTGTGGGTGGGACTGCTGTGGTATTAATGTTATGTGATTTCAGTATGTCATGTCAGGAGGCATTAACAATGTCACTTTGTATTTGTAATGTTAGATTTGATAACAAATGGTGTCTGGGTTTCTTCATAGGTGAGGTCACCCCTCTTCTCATAAGAACATGAAATGTGGGGGTAACATAATGAGATTTAAAAAACTTAAATTTTTTGAAAGAATTGAAAAAGATTTTAGGATTCTGGTGTACTCAGCTAATGCTGACAGCAAAGAATATTGTTTTCATCTTTCAAAAGGACGATCTGAACAGATAACAAAAGCCAAGTCCCACTGATGAAAATTTATGTTAATAAAAAACTATTAAACAGGAAACAAAAGGCAAAAAAAAAAAAAAAAAACTAGATGTAGCCCAAAATGACAGTGGGCATTTATACGGTAAATTTCAATGGGTCAGGTCAACAGACTATTAAGTAACCAGATCAACAGAGCCTTTTGAAGCACCTGCTGTTGCTTAAAGATGGTGATATGAAATCATCAGAGGGAAAAGAAGCGCCTTTATTTCAATTGCTCATTCGCTCATGCTAGAGACCAGGCTTGGTTCCTACGCTTTGTTCTCTAAGACTGACTCTTCCAGTGCATTATAAGATCACTTTTCTGAGACATCAGTAGATATACAGTTATTGTCCTCCCAGAAGTCAAACTAAAACAACTCTTATTGTCTCCTGTGGTCCTGACCAGGAGGAAGTCAAGAGAATAAGCCAAAACATGAGTTTACTGCTGGGAAGAGCCAGGACCTGCCAACTTCAACCACGTATAAACTGGCAGCCTCCCTGCTTGACTAAATCATGAATAGAGAAAGGGAATATCAAAGAAAAATGCACTAGACAGAGTTAAATAGACAAGGCAAACTTTATTCAGGACTATCACAATAGGGTAGAGAGACTGAACTCAGCTCTCCACTGAAATGAAAAGCAGGACACTTTTTCAGCCCTGACATGAATTAGAGGGAAAGTACCGAGAGTATTAGGGAAGAGAAGAGACTGGATGACATGATTAAATTCTCTGCAGCTGATAATTGGTCCTTACTTACCTTTTTAATTTATTCGAGTCAAATACACACACACACACACAGAGAGAGAGAGAGAGAGAGAGAGAGAGAGAGAGAGAGAGAGAGACTATGAAAGCTGCCATCTACTGATTTACTTCCCAAGTGACTGCAAAGGCTGACTGGGAATTCAATCCACATTTCCCATTTAGGTGGTACAAATCACATTTCCTAAGTCATCAACTGCTGCCTCCTAGGGTCTGCATTAGCAGGAAGCTGGAATTAGGAGCCAGAGTTTGGAGTCCAACCGAGTAGTTTCAATATGGGATGCTGGCATCTTAACTGCTAGGTCAAATGCTCATCTCTGAATGCCACTTAATGTAGGTACCCTCCAACAGAGACTGGAGTTAGGAGTAATGTTTTTCTTAATGCTTATATTTCAAATGGATGGCTTTCAATTGCTTGAGAAAGATATTCTTAGGTTGTAAACTGGCAGGAGGCTGAGAGAAGATTTACATATCAAAGGGGCTGAGAAATAATTTACAATTGCAAGTTTTCTGCAATAAAGTGTCAAACAAAAAAGAAATCCAGGGGCCTATAATCATGAAGAAAGATTTTTAAGTTTAGTAAGCTGAAGGGAACACTAAAACAGTACTGGTCAGGAGAAAACAGAGAGCCTGAGAAGGTTGCTGTCTGGAATCATGTATGCTTGGCAACCAGAAAAAGATCTCATCATCTTGGACTTCCTTCTATCAGTGGCACCACTGTTGTCCTCATTTCATATTTTGTTTTAATGGCTGCATAGACACCATTTATTTTTGTATGGCCAACCCTCCCATAGCAATTAAATCTGTCACAAGATGCATGAAAGCTGACCTATGATAGATATATGTGTGTAGGAAATTTTTGGGGAGTATTCTGATATTAAACCCTGGAGGAGAATGAAGAAAGCAAGGCCAGGCAGAAGGAGATATGTAGAGAGAATGCAGTCTCTGTGAAAGCCTTAGACAACTTTGTGCAGAGGTTTGGAGCTGGGAAGTCCTGAAGACTTGCCCTTTACTAGAACAATATGCCCACATCTTTATATAGGAACTTGTGGAGTCACTGGATTTGAGTTTCTTCACCTCCATCTGGATGGCAGGGCCTGGGGGAGGCAGCTCTCTTCAGCTGAAGGAGGGCTGCAACCATAAGATGCCAGCTGTCACCACTCCCAGCAATTCAATGTGTGAGTTCATTCATCCCAAAGGGGGAGAATCTAGAAGCCATCACAGTGCCCAATCCCACAACTTAGCTCAACTACCCCCTCTTATAAAGACTCTCCCTGACCGCACAATCTGAAACATCCCAGACTCTGTTCATCACAATTATAAATTAAGCCTTGTATATTTTACATTTATCATCATTTGAGACCATCTTGTTTGTGAAAATATTCGTTGTGTCTCTCTTTCCATCTAGAACATCAACTCCATATAGACAAGGATCTTACCTTCTTACATATTTATCTCAACAGTCCCAAAACTCTTAACAAGGTTCATGATATAATAAACAGTAATATTTGCCAAATAAATAATATTAAATGTTTCTGTGTATCAACAAGTGGAAAGCTCTGTGATAGGTTTTTTAAATTTTAAACATTTATTTGAGAGGCAGACAGTGAGAAAGACAGAAAGAGCATCCATCTAATGCTTCACTCTCCAGATGTCTGGGAGCTGGGAATTCAACCCAACTGGTAATCAGGCACATAGGAAACAGACATCACTCGTACCCACTGTGTCAACCTTCCCTCTCTTTTCTACCAAGGCTTCTGCTTCTTTCTCTTCCAGTCCTGTAAACTCCCCTCCTCTGCCAAGTTTTCACCCATTGTACCGCAAGACTGATGAACTTTCTCTCCTCCATATCCTCTCAATCCTTATCAACTCCATGGGCACTGCATTAAGTGGCAACTGCTTAGGTGCTGAGAATTCTCCTACATCATTTTCATGTGTGTACTCGTTCTTCTCAATTCAGTTTTATGTTCCTGCAAGACAAGAATAGAGCATTTTGTGACTTCTATGCAGTGGCTTCCCCAGAGTCTGATTCAATTCTTGCATAATAGAGTTAATCAGATCAAACCACCCTCCTCCCTCTCTGGGACACACTGAAGCAAACTGCATGGTGAAGGGCAGGGAACGAGAAATCACAAGATAGAGTGAGCACCTGCAGATGCTGTTCCTCTGTGGAAATAATTGTCTCCAGACAAACACAATGTAGAAATTGTGGCATGTGCTGGGGAGAGTCACACAATATCTCCTCTATTTAGAGAAATCATGGTGAGGGTAAAAACCCTGTTGATCTTTCAAGGGCAATAGTAACTGGTCATTCAGGGAGGATAAAATATTGAGAAGGATGAAATGACAGAAACAGTGGCCCAGATGGGGTAACTGCATTGAGACACAGACAGGAAAATGGTCTGTTCTGGTGGGTCACTGGGTGCAGCGTGTGTGCAGAGGAAAAATAATGTCTGAAATAGAGGTGGAGTTTCAATAGGAGAGAAAAATAGCAGGGCTTAGAGTTTGAAATCTAATCTATAGGCAATGAGCAACCCTAGAATCCTTAGTGTCAATAATCGACATGACTAGAAAACGCAAATGCTTTTCCACTGACAATATATAGAATATATTGCAGGCAGGTAAGATGGTTATGTAGCTTTTCTAGTGGGTCAGAAAGAGGGAACAAAATTTGAACTGGGGTAGAGTGGCATGCAGATAAAGAAGTCTTGTGAGGACCCAACAGAGGGTAAGTGAATGGGACTAACCATATATCCTTACAAGGGGGCAGGAGAGGAGGAAGAATGAGTGCAATGCCATGATCTCTAATCCAGTGACTGAGTATAGCAATTAACATTTTCTGCTTACTTGGTTATAGGTACTGCACTGAGAACATGATACATGCCTTAGCTCATGGAATCTTTATAACAACTGCTTTGACTGTCATAGCAGCTATGAAGTTAGATAGCGCTATAAACCTCATTTTACAGTTATAGTTCCCGAGGCAACAAAAGATAAAATAACTGGTTCAAGAGCACTTATCTGGTTAGAAACGGAACTGGGATTATGAAATCATGAGTTCTTACTCAGCTTACTTGCTTAACAAAGTTCAACTATGGTATCAAACACAGAAAGACTCAATACAGAGGACTAAAGGGCAAGAGGACAGTAGTATCTGCAGAATCAACAGAGATAAGGAGAGAATATGGAGAATATGATTCAACAAGGAAGACACAGTGGGAAAATGATCCCATTTACTGAATGGTGATCCTGTGCCAGGCTCTGGACAAAATATTTAGATACTTATGAACTCACCTAATTTCTCCTTGAACTCACCTAATTATATTTTGAGTGGGTGCTATTATTACTAACTCCTGAAAAAAAGCAAGAGTGATTAAATAAATTGTATAAGATCCTGCAGCTCCTCGACTGGAGAGCGGGGAATTGAACGCAGGGTTCTATGTCAAAGCCTTGGTCCACAACAACCATATACGCAGTGCCCAGTGAGACAAAGTGTCAATGAGAATGAGAACTCAGTAATAATTACTTATGGGACCACCAAGAAATAGTGTTGACCATATCATTTATACCCCAAATCTGTGAATTTCTGAAAGTTCAAAAGCAGAGCCCATTAAGATGAACAAGTTTATGGGCCAGTGTTGTGGTGTAGCAGTAAAGCGTCCAGGTGCAATGCCAGCACCCCATATGGGCACTGGTTCAACTCCTGGCTGCTCCACATCAGTCCAGCTCCAAGCTAACAGCCTGAGAAAAGCAGTGGAAGTTGGCCTAAATGTTTGGATCTCTGCCACCCCTGGAGGAGACCTGGATGAAGCTCCTGACTCCTGGCTTCAGCCTGGTCCAGTACTGCCTGTTGCAGCCATCTAGGAGTGAACCAATAGACCAAGACCAAGATCTTTCTTTCTCTCTGTTTCTCTCTCTTCTCTGTAACTTTTTCAAAGTAAATATATAAATCTTTAATTAAATATGAGCAAGTATATGCTCTAACTATTCCAAATAAATTAGGAAGTACAAATGTCCTACCATGAGGAGGTTAGCATCCTTCAAAAGAACAGCACTAGCAAAGCCATGGGAGTGGAAAGCAGAGAGCAGACAGTTCAAGTGTGAGGACTGCTTGACTTCAAAATATTTGAAGACGTAAAGAAATAATTAGTGAAGCCAGTGCCGTGCCTCAATAGGCTAATCCTCTGCCTGCGGCGCTGGCACACCGGGTTCTAGTCCCAGTCGGGGCACCGGATTCTGTCCCGGTTGCTCTTCTTTCAGTCCAGCTCTCTGCTGTGGCCAGGGAGTGCATTGGAGGATTGCCCAAGTGCTTGGGCCTTGCATCCACATGGGAGACCAGGAGAAGCACCGGGCTCCTGGCTTCAGATCAGTGCAGTGTGCCAGCCACAGCGCGCTGGCCGCAGCGGCCAATGGGAGGTGAACCAACAGCAAAAGGAAGACCTTTCTCTCTGTTTCTCTCTCTCTCACTGTCCTCTCTGCCTGTCAAAAAGAAAAGAAAAGAAAAAATTAGTGAAGAGGGCTATGTATGCCTAGACCAGCTTGACAGTGGGTTAAGCTAATGTATGGACACGTGGCAGGTGCCAAACACATGTTTAATGACTTACTTCCAAGAATCAGGAAAGGGGATGCCTTGACTTCTGTGGATTTTGAAATTTCTTTTTTGTTTTCATTATCTTATTTATTTTCTAAGATAATGAGATCCTGAATATTTTTGTAGATAAAGGGGGGAGAGAGGAGGTTTCAGTAGAAAAAATAGATAGATAATATAAATGTAGGAGGAAAAAAATACCAGAAAGCTTGGAGAGCCTCAAGCATTAAGAAGAAGAATTTTTCCTGGAGAAAAAGAGATTATTTTGTAAAGGATTAACAATATGTCTTCAAGATATACAGGAAGAAGGAGAGGGCCATCTAGCAAGAAGTGCCTAGCGCCCTGTGTGGGTAGGGGTGACACTGCACTCATCTAGGTTTCTGGATGAGTATAAATCACATGTCTACTGAGTGTCTGGTACCTGAGTGAGCACCCTCAGAGAAACTGCGTCTTTTCTGGTAGAGACATTTGAAGAGTGGTGATTGACTGGGGTAAAGAGGCCTGCCACATCTAGGCATGACCCCTAGACTAAGCTGAGGAAGCCTGGACTCAGTTCCCAGCAGATCATTCATTTGCTGGGTGACCTTGAATAAGATCATTAACTTTGCAGTTGTTCCATCTGTCAGAGGGGAAACCAAACCAGTCCATTGTTTTCCAAATGCCTACAGGTCCATACTGGGCTTTGATGGGATATCTTCGTTGAAGTGTATTGTAATTAAAGAATTATATAGTAAAATGTACATATAAAATAGTTTGCAGTTTGCTGAATATCTGAAAAAGAAATGGATAGATCAATAAAGACAACATTACTGGTAAAGTAGCCAAACAGCCTATCTCAATCCTTTGCAGACTCTCCCCACCAACCTCTTGATGATAACCCAATACTCTGGTTCCTATCAGCAGAGACTAGCTTCCTTGGTCCATGTTATTTCTGTGAATGGCACCATATATTATGAACCAATTTGTTTCTGAATTCTTTTACTCAATATTAAGTTTGTGATGCTTATTCGTGTTACAGAGTACAATGTTAAAGGCTTGGGGATATTAGTTTTGACACTTAGAAAATATTAAAAAATAAAATATTTTGCATGAAACTAAATGTATCCAAAATAAATGACCATTGTTTGATGAAATTGTACTCTTCCATCCTTATAGTGATACAAATATTCTTTCTTTTTGAATATTCATTCTAATTGTTGGAAGTCGGGCTTTGGTGCTTGCTTTATTTTGCTAAATGTATAACTTTGGCAAATTCACCTTATAGTTTATCATCCTTAACAACTTGGCTGGACCTTGAAATCACCAAATTTGGGTTTTAGTGATGCTAGAAGCTCCCTAAATTTCATAGCTCTGCTTTTCAGGGCACCTTGTAGCTCTGGGCTCTGGTTAGAGCGACAATCAGTGGCTAGGTCATGTGAACAGATTCTTAGTTGTGCCCACAATTGATACAGCAATTCATTATTGATGTTCCCTCAGAGGTAAAGAAGGAGGGGATGACCCCTTTGGGATTCTTAACATTCAAGCACTTAAATAGAAAATAACAATATCAATTCCCTGAGTATTAGGTTAGATTAGGTCTTAGGCAAAGGTCTTAAAGACTGGCCTTGGAGGGGACATGGGACCCTCACATAGGAGAACAGAAGTACCAGGCATGACCTTGTGCTTCAGATAGGATCTGGAAAAGAGAGATGTTCTCTGGGGTAGTGTTTCTTAAAAAAAACCTCATCACAGTAGCAGACTTCGAAGAAAATTTAAGCACTCTACCAGTCAACTAAGAAAAACATCTTGGGGCCGGTACTGTAGCGAATCAGGTAAAGCCGCCGCCTACAGTGCCAGCATCCCATATGGGTGCCAGTTCGTATCCTGGCTGTTCCACTTCCAATCCAGCTCTCTGCTATGGCCTGGGAAAGCAGTAGAAAATGGCCCAAGTCCTTGGGCCCCTGCACCCACATGGGAGAACCGGAAGAAGCTCCTGGCTCCCAGCTTCGGATCGGTGAAGCTCCGGCCGATGTGGCCAATCGGAGAGTGAAGCAGCAGATGGAAGTCCTCTCTCTCTCTCTTTCTCTCACTCTCTGCCTCTCCTTCTCTTTCTGTGTAATTCTGACTTTCAAATAAATAAATATTTATTTTAAAAAAAACTGACTTACTTAATTCCCTGTAAAATAGAATAAAATCATTTTAGAATAGAATGTATTATTGCTAAGAAAAGTTACACACACCCTCACATACAGAAAAAGAGAAAGAGATCTAAGCACAATCAGCTCTTGGTGGGTAAAAGTCTGATCTGATGTAATAGGATCTGCACTGGAATCTTGCAAGATCTATTCTAGAGAGGAGCTTCCTGCTGATAGATTTCAGAAATTGCTTCCCCAAGGGAGTTCTATTACACATTCAGCCTCTCTTCTTGAGGAAAGCCATTAAGGGAAAATTCTAGTTTTAAGCAAAATCATTTTGAAGCTCTGTTTTATACTACCAGCTGTAAAAAGATGCAGCATCTGAATTATACAAATAGAAGATTATTACCCTTTTATGAAATACGATGCATTGTAAATACATTCTTTTCAGAAAGTATTTGCTGTATAAATACGGCAATGTACATACATAGAGTTTTTATTCATAGGTTTGTTTCCAGAAGGAAAAGTTTGTTTATTTTTGGCTGGCTATCAGTCAATACCTCCCTACTTTCATCTCTGCAGCATTTTCATCTCCCGTTTAGATGAATTCTCAGATATGTAAGATGTTGGCAGTAGGTACGTCTCTGCCCCCTCTCACTGGTGAGAGCCAAAGAAGCCTTGTTGTTTCTTTTCTACCTCCTGGAAAACTCCTAATGTAGGCTGGAAACCTAGTCTTGGTGGATTGTTTTTTCCCAGAAGAGTTAAAATTGTGACCAAATGGGCCGGCGCCGTGGCTCAACAGGCTAATCCTCCACCTTGCGGCGCCGACACACCGGGTTCTAGTCCCGGTCGGGGTGCCGGATTCGGTTCCGGTTGCCCCTCTTCCAGGCCAGCCCTCTGCTGTGGCCCGGGAGTGCAGTGGAGGATGGCCCAAGTGCTTGGGCCCTGCACCCCATGGGAGACCAGGAGAAGCACCTGGCTCCTGCCATCGGATCAGCGTGGTGCGCCAGCCGCAGCGCGCCGGCCGTGGTGGCCATTGGAGGGTGAACCAACGGCAAAGGAAGACCTTTCTCTCTGTCTCTCTCTCTCTCACTGTCCACTCTGCCTGTCAAAAAAAAAATTGTGACCAAATAATCCCAAGAGTAAGGAGATGTAGGAAGTTAAGACTGACCCTTTGGTAGAACCTTAAGTCTGCCTCATCTCCGAGGCTAGAGGAAGCTTTCTAAAAAAACCCTCATTTGTATACACACTCTCACACACATATTTGCAGGTATATATTTTTTACCCATTCATTATCACATGCATAATAATTAACAAATAAAAATGACTTATATTAAAGGTGAGCAATGTGTTATTTTGAGAAACATAAATTCTTTATGTATAGTTGGTTCCGTGGCTTGCAATCATGCCAATCTGAGACATGTGATATATGTATATGCACATGTGCATATGTATACACACCAGTACATATTAATTATTTAAAAGTAAAGAACACAGGACTGGCATTGTGATGTAGTGAGTTAAGCTGCTGCCTGTGACAACAGCATTCCACATGGGTGCCAGTTCGAGTCCTGGCTACTCCAGTTCTGTTTCAAATCCATGATAATGTGCTTGTAAAGGCAGTAGGAAATGGTCCAAGTATTTGGGTCCCTGCCACTCACATGGGCCACCGGATGAAGCTCCTGGCTCCTGGCTTTGGCCTGGCCAAGCTCCAACTATTGTGCCCATTTGGGGAGTGAACCAGCAAATGGAAGATCATTCCCTCTTTCTTTCCTTCTCTGTATAACTCTGCCTTTCAAATAAATAAATCTTTAGAAATAAACAAAGTTAAAGAACACATTTTCTTTCATGAATTTCCATTTCATCAATGAAGTAAAGCTGATGTTTGACAAAACAATGAATTGTCCCTCCCTCATGTTGCCAAATGGTAAGGAAAACAATTTGGTAACCTCATAGCCAAAGAGTTCAAAGCCAAATATGGTGTATCCTGAGGATTGACAGAGGAAATCAACTTAAAAACTTTGGCAGTGAAAGTGATTTCAAATAAGACAGTTTTTATGTGGAAGTATAAAAAAAAAGAAATAGGTGCTGGTGTTGTGGCGCACCGGGTTAAGCCGCCCGTTGCGACACTGCTATCCAATGTCAGAGCACTGGTTTGAGTCTTGCTTGCTCAGCTTCTGCTCCAGCTCCAAGCAGTGACAGATGCTGCTACTCACATGGGAGATCCAGATCCTGCTTCAGCCTGGCTCAGCCTCGGCCATTACGACCATTTGGGGGTGAATCAGCAGAAGATTCTCTCTCTCACTGAATATTCAAATAAATATTCTTTAAAAAAAGGAAAAAGAGATAACTATGTTGTGTTTCTCATTCATGATATACTATTTCAGATGTCCTTATTTTTAATTTCTACAGCCATGGAAACAATAAGCCTTTAAGTATGGGATGCTGTGTGCTGATGGGAATGAGGGGCTAGTTCCATTTAGCACCAGTTCCAGTTCACATGCACTGGTCTTCTACTGCCACATGCCCTAGGAGAGAGGGTGGAGTCTAAGAGAGAGGCGGAAATAAAGACCTGTTTCCCCTTTCTTCTCACAGAGCATTCGGTCTCCTGGCACGCTAAGTTTCCACAGCTGGAATTTTGCTTCTTGCACCTGAAGTCCTATTGTTCCTTGACACCTGAGAAATCCTTAACAAGTCCTGGATTTGACGGCATGTGACGACAAATGCTGTTTCTTTGTGACAGAACCACAGATGTCCCTTGCTGCTCCGACACACCCAGTTCATCTGGAAAGTCTGTGTGAGGCAGAAAACGCCAATGTCCAACTGAGAAGTCCTCCACTGGAGGGAAGCAGAGACATCGGTGCAGTCTGGGGTAAACATTGGCTCTGTCCCTCAGTAGCTCCATCACCCTCTGTGAGTCACTTAATTTCTCTACAGCTCAATTTTCATAGCTTTATATATAAAGTTAAGCTATGAATAGCACCCACATCTTACATCTTGTCTGAAGCATTAAATGAAATGCTAAATGTAAAGTCGTAGAAGAGAGCTTGGCACATACAAAATGCTTAATAAATGTTCACTCATGTTCTGCTGCAACATGAATTTGCAAGAGATCTTCACGTCCACGTTTACAAATACCACATGGACCTAAACAGCCCTTGACCAACAGTGTCTACCCCCAGGGAGATCGCTGATATGCAGATGTAACAGCTTTACCAGGCATAGAGACCAAAGCTCAGAATGAAGAAACATCACTTTTAAAGATGGAACAGTAGGAAAAATGGGAACTAACTTCTCCTGTGTGTGGTATTGAGTGTGTCTATTATTTCTAAGTTTCACCATTCCTTATAAGGTGACATGATTAAACCCCTTTCAAGAAAGGAAAGAATGAAAGTTTGGAGCCAAAAAACTTAGTCAAGGTCATATAGCTAGTAGTTGATGGGGCCAGGACTTGAGTCAAGGTCTGTGAGGTCCCCGAATACATGCTATCTCAACCCCACCTAATTCAGTATATCAGTCCTCCTAGGGAATCCAAAGAGATTTGTGTAGGAAATAAAAATAGTATTTTAGGAATAAAAAATAACTCAGCGATTGGTTCTCAAGTCTGATCATTAAAATGGCCAATAACACAGGACAGCAGCAGGATCTCTTGGAAGAATTCAGAATCGGCTCATCATTGAGCTTTCATATGCTCATATTTCCTGCCTGGGGACTCCTCCCATCAAGCCTTTCACCAGGGAAAAAACAATCAGAATTCCTGTCATTTTTCCAGTGCCACTAACAGTCCATTAAATGTGTTTTAGAGAAGTGTGGGGGTTTTAAAAAATTAGTTTATTATTTTTTGAATGAGAAGGGTATGTTTTTTTAAAAAAATTGTGGGTGGAGTTGACTTGGTACTCAACCTTGGGGAAGGTGGGTAGTGTTTCAAAATGATGAACAATAATGAAACTACAGTATAGATTATCTTGTAATGTTTATAAACATCCTTTAAAAATATAACTGCCAAATATAACTCCCTTTACTATAAATATTAAAGACTACAGAAGATTGAAATAATGGAATTAAAGAATTTAGCTTTTGACTGTGCACAAAACTTGATGAAACATGCAAAGCAAAACAAAAAATACAAACACCTTTAATTGTAGTATTTAAGCTTTCCCTGGATGTCCTATACCTCCTACAGGCAGTATAACTAAACACTACCCTAATTCAGCATAAAGAGACCCAAGAGGCATATGTTATCCTTTCAAAGCACAAGTGTGTAAGACATCCTTGTTTCTTAAGACTTTGTGTGATGATGTAGGCAACCTGGAAGCCATCATGGCTATTCCAAATTGCTCCTCCTCTGGTCACTCTAGGAGATCAATGAGGACAGTATTGACTTGCTGTAATGCAGGGGACAGTTTGGTATATATTCTCCAGGTCCCTCTGTAAGAACTTGAAATTCTAATTCTGTCCTGCACCAGGCTGAAAATCTTTGTTTTTGCAGTACAGTCTAGCTCCAAGGAGCTGGGCTTTAGCTAAATTCACAGATACCTAGTATCCAACAGAGTGTTGATAAAGGTTCTATAATAAGCAGGAGTTTTGCATTTTAACATATTTGAATTCAGGATGCACGTTAGACTCAATGGAATATAACAGTCACTGTCAGCCATATGGCAGTTGTAGTGTTGCTGTTTGAAAACTTTCTATAGACAACTTGTGTAAACAGTAAGAAGTCACCATTACCAAAACATCTCAGCTTGAGCGAAATACGAGTGTAGGTAGCCAACATTTGCTGACCAGTATACATGGGCCAGCATACTATTATTTACTCCCACATTAACCCTGTTAGACAGTCACACAATGGTAATGTTATTTTTTGTGAGTGTATAGGGTGATTGAACAAGCCTACTGATGCAGGCCAGGCTCAGCTGGTATGTATGTCTATACATATTGTATGTCTATAGTTGGCTATTGGTTGTGTGCATGATTCTGCTCACTTTGGTTTGACTCCCACATTTCAGAAGTCGGCTGGCTCTGGGTTGGTTGTATGAGACATCTTTGCAATCTAGCTATGGTCTCCACTTTAGGAAGGTTAGCCTAAGCTTGTATTCATAGTACCAGGTTTCCAAAAACAGTTGGACTCATATAAGGCATTTATTCAAGGCTCTTCATGAATGATATCTGTTGACATTCAAAAACAAATGACTCTCCTGAACTGACTGCTTTTCAAACAAAACTGATCACTCTTCAGTCTCCCACATCTTGACCATGTTAGCCTACCTCATGAACCTTATTTGCCTACATCTATGCCCTCACAGACAATACATACTTAATTCCTAATATCTATATACCATTCACTATAGTTGCACCTAGCAATAGAGTAGAGCCTTGAAAAGATGCAACTATTTCAAAGAAGTTCATGGAAAAAGAAATTAAAAGATAAGTTTATTTCGATACAAGAAATTTTCAAATCCATATGTAGTCTTTTCCATAATACTTACTTATTATGAACTTTGTGAAGACCCCTTGTATGCATGAATTTCAAACATCTTTTACAAGATACATTTATTTTTCAGTTTCATTTTCCATGAGCTTTTTGAAGTGGAATAGTAGTCAAACAAACCTTTCTTTCAAACTCACCCACCTAATAAATTTCCATAAGTTCTAGAGAGATTGCTAAAAAGTATATTGAATTGCTCACAGAAGATCCTTTTAGGAATCCCATGATATTTTCCTGAGGAACTGGAAATTTAAACTTTCAGGAAGAACAAGGGCAAAGTCTTGCTCAAGATGGGTGATTCCAAGGTTGACCACATTTCAATTACAATTAAATCACAATTTCCCACTCTGAATCAACTGATGAAGGATGACTGATAATAATTGTTAGAAGACAAACTACTAGTACCAGACAGTTACTAATTGCAGATTTTGCACACAGAACTTTTGAAAAAGGATAAAAATAGTGAGTTAAAGAAATGTAGTCTGGCCCTGGTATTGCGGCACAGAAGGGTAAGCTGCCACTTGGGACAGCTGCATGCTATGTAAGAGTGCCAGTTCAAGTCCTGGGTTCTCTGCATCTGATACAGCTTCCTGCTAATGCATTTTGGGTGGCAACAGATGATGGCTCAAATACTTGGGCCCTTGCCACCCAGATAGGAGATCAGGATGGAGTTCCTGGCTCCTGGCTTCAGTCTGGCCCAGTCCCTATTGTGGCCATTTTGGGGAGTGAAATAGCAAATGAAAGATTCTCTCTCTCTCTGCCTCCCCTTGCTGTGTCACTCTGCCTTTCAAATAAATAATAAAAAATAAACATTTAAAAAAAACAAAGTCTTTTTATTTAGGTATATTTTACTACTTTAGCCTAATGGCCTGTTTCTTTAACTTAAACAAATTCTATATGTAATGTGGAAGAACCGTTATTTCATGCCACATTCTTCTTCCTGGATCAGCTCTTTATGATCTGGTGCATTCCAATTTGACTATAATACTCAGTTTTCATGGGGTCATCTCATCTC
This sequence comes from Sylvilagus floridanus, assembly GCA_949820135.1. Lineage (NCBI taxonomy): Eukaryota > Metazoa > Chordata > Mammalia > Lagomorpha > Leporidae > Sylvilagus > Sylvilagus floridanus. Next base: position 59,725,294 of record OX463235.1, read on the forward strand.
CTTTATTTGTTTAACTTAAATGCCAAGTGATGACAAGACACTTCAGACGGGCAAACGACCTCAGACAAGAAGGTACCTGGGTATTTTTATTTCTCAAGCTTTACCAATTAAAAGTTCTCTCTGTAGTGCTTTGGGAAATGACAGGCTGACCAGCCTGGTGAAAACAAACAGCAGAGCTGCCATCTCACTTCAGTTACAGTCTGCTTCAACTTCAAATCAGTGGCAGTGCAGGGCTCCTAGGGCAGGTGGGGAAGGAGGGGCTTCAGGACATCACAGAGACAATTGCATTAGTCCCAAAAGGAAGGTTTCCAGAGTCTAAAGGGGGTGACTAACAATCAATAAATTGGTCTTCATAAATATTCAAAGAGAAGCCTCCCGTAAAGTCCAACATTACAGAGTAAATTAGAAATATAAGTGTAAATCAGAGGCATTAAGAATGACCTCTCTAGTGCTAGTGTGAACCATTACTTTAAGCTTTCTTGGCTTGGTTAAAAATAGAACCTGACATCTAGCAGGGAGTTAAGATTCTGCTCTGTTATTTAATTATAATACCACTTATAGGCTGAAAAGGGCACAAAGTCCCAAAGGGGCATCTGTTTCAGGAAGCAAACAAAGGCTTCTGAAATGCAGGGAGTGAGTACCACAAGTTGAGATTGCTTATTCCTGCAGTTACCCTGCCCAGTTGGTCCTACCCTTTTGACTTCTGTCGGTCATTTGCTTATTGATCTTATGACCGCCTACTTTGCTCTACCTTCCGAATCTTTATCCTCTTGGCTTCTTCCTGTTTGAGCCCATTTTATCTTCTGTGTGCTAACGGTGTCTACCTTGGATGAGACTCATGTCCCTGCTCTTGGGATATCTCTGTTCTTGGAGAGCCCGTCCAGGTGGCTGAGCCTGCCGCCTCCTCAGCATGCACACCCTCCCTTGAATGGGTTGCTAACCTTGTCTGACTCTGCACTTGACACCCAGACTCTGGAACTGAGCAGTTGGTTTTGTAATGGCATTTCAGGTCCTTGGCATAATGTACAGGGGCCATTTTGACCTCTCTCCTCCTCCATGGGAAATCAGGCACATGATAAGGAAATAATATTCTCATTTCCTGAGTGCTTCTAGGAAACAAAGGAAAACAATATGGTATGTTCCAGGGGCTCAGGTCCTGAGATTACCTGCATGTTCTTTTAGGTGACAAAGGTTTACTCAAGGGAGGCCCAAACTTAGCCATGGCTCCTGCTCGGCTAGAAATCAGGTGTAAACTTCCCACCTGCAACATCCAACAATTTCTTTATAATTAAGGTGCAAAAAAAAAGAAATTCCTCTTGCAGGTGACCCAACAGAGAAAAAACAAGGTTTTTTAAAATCTCCAGCTTTCTTAGGGTAAATTTATCTAAAGTTGCACATATTTAAAGTATACAATGTGATGATTTGATATACACATGCATTATGAAATGCCTAATACAATCAAATTAATTAACAAATCCATCACCTCACATAATTGCTGTTTTTACTTCTGGGTTAGAATGCTTAGTATCTATCTTTCAGCAAATTTGAAGTATACAATACAACATTATTAATATATTTTCCAGTTTGTACGGTAGAGTCTCAGAAATTATTCATCATTTAATTTGGAAATTTTATGGCCCTTGATTAATGTCTTCCCATCTGCTCCTTGCCCCAGCTCATGGCAACCACCATTCTACACTCAGTTTCTATGATTTTTTCTTTTATTACAAAAAATTTTTAAAGATTTTATTTATTTATATGAAGGTCAGAATTACAAAGAGAAAGACACACACACACACACACAAGAGAGAGAGAGAGAGAGAGAGAGAGAGAGAGAGAGAGAGAGAGAGAGAGAGATCCTCGATCTTCCAATTCACTTCCCAGATGATCATAATGGCCAGGGCTGGACCAAGGCATATCCAGGAGCCAGGAGAATATTCCAGGTTTCCCATGTGGGTAGCAGAGGCCCAAACACTTGGGCCATCTTCTATTGCTTTCCCCAGGCCATTAGTAGGCAGCTGGATTGGAATTGGAGCAGCTAGGACATGAACTGGGGCATATGGGTTGCTGATGTTGCAGGCAGAGGCTTTACCTGCTATGCCACAGAGCCAGTCCCTTTATTTCAAATCTAAGTGATACCATACATTTGCCTTTTTCTTCTCTTACTTCACTTAGCATAATGTCAGACAAGCCCATCTATGTTGTCAAAAATGACAAGCTTTCCTTCTCTTATGGCTGAATAACATTACATTGTGGGTATGTTTGTATATACTTTCATAAGTACATATAATTTTCTTTTGGAAGCTAAATCACAGCATACACTTTAATATGAGTACCCTGCCTATTATGGGTTGACCTAAAAATCTAACTACTATTGTAAATACTGCTGCAAAGATAAAATACATCCTGAGCTAAAATAATGTTAATAATAGATCTGAAATACCCTCTTTGTAAAGTCAGGAGCCATGTGCACTTACCTTTGAAAAGGGGTTCTATGACTACAGCTTGGACTGTTGCTTTTCAGTCTAATGCACATCTGATGAGCCCTTGCATAGTGTAACATGGCATCTATAAATAAAAAAGGTGGACATTAATTCTTAACAATGTTTACAACAAGTATAGCTTTAAGGATTTTGTGAATTTCAAAATTTATATGAGAGAAGTTGAACATCTTTTCATTTGATTGTTTTTTAACCCTTGACACTTTTCCTGCTCAGCTATGCTATGGTCTTTTTATTTGTTGGACTCTTTATTTAGTGGAGCATTATGCCTTTGACTACAATGTAAATATAATAAATTATATTTAATAATATGTACTATTACATTACAAAATATTATCTAAAATTCAATAAATCTTTTAAAAAATTTGGACTTATCTTTCTTAGACAAACAAGGAACAGGATGTCTAACTACTTTATAGAGTCTTAATGGTGTGAACACCTTCAAATTTGCTTCTTCTTTGATTAAAAGGTTGACCAAGAAAGACCTGGAAAGCATCTACTATGACATATTCAGAAACAAAAAGGAAAGAAAAAATTATTTTCTCGCATTCTTGTCATCATACAAGCTACCTTAACTGGTAAAAGAAGGGAATCTATGGTCAAATGGGTAAATTCATTTGCCTAAAATTAAGTAAAATGAAGCAATTGCACTAGCCCCTCTCTCCAGTTTTCAAAATTTAAAAAATATAGTACAAATTGATCAAGTTCATGGAGAAAAAAAATCTGGACGCACAAAGTAAATGATAACCCTTAGTCATAACAATGTAACAGTTTAGTTCTATCCTTACAGATTAGTTTTTCATTTAGAAAAATATAAATGTAGTTGGGCACATTATTATGTGCCCAGTACCCATCAGGTACTTGAGATACATCATGGAACTCAACAGAACCTGTAGTTTACAGTCTTATTATTTTCAAAACTTATGCTTATATTTTCTAAGCCAATAAATCTATACTGACTATATTTAGTAGCTATAAATATTCTATTGTATTCATATATAAGATCAAGGGTTTTATTTGATTTTGTGTCCCAAGGAAAGTAAAAGAAAATTACAACACCCCCCCACACACACACAACAGCAACAATTCAGTATTTACTTTGAACAAATAGTTATCAATGCCAAAAGGGATGTATATGGAAATAGAACAAAAGCAACTAAAAAAAGTTAAGGAGTTAAAGCCCCACCCCTCAAAGAGATGAAAATCAAAAGGAAGATAGCATAATTACCAAAAAAAATACTAATATCACAGGCAACATATTATACATATTTGCTTTCCAGGTTTTAGGCTTTAGCTGACTCTCAGGATTGTTTTAATTAAATCAATGGCAGTCCTAACAACATAACAGTTAACATTTATTGAACGTGTTTGTGTGTCAGTCATTTTTTCAAGTACTCCATGTGTAACAACCTAAGCCTCATATCAAACTTTTAACAAGAGTATTTCTTTGATATAATGAAACAGAGACGAAGAGTCAGTTATTTTTGTGAAGTTACAATGATGATAATGGTCAAAGCAGCTTTCCCAGTACAAGACACCTTTTTTCCGAGTCTTTACTGCAAATCATTGCTCTTAATTAAAAGCCCGCACCCTTTTATCCTCATGACACAGATCTTGCTTATGTGGATAACCAGGGAAGATGGTACCTTGCAACTCATTCCCATCACAGAGAGTATAAAGCAAAGTACTTATTTCAACAGTGGAAAGGTCATTTTCCAGAAAAAGGTATTGCATTATTTCCTTTATTTTAAAGATGTATTTACTTAATTGAAAATCAGAGTTACAGAGAGATAGAGAAATAGAGAGAGATCTTTCACCCATTAATTCTCTCCCCAAATGGCAGCAACGGTTGGAAGTGGGCTGATCTGAAGCCAGGAGCCAGGAGTTTCTTTTGGGTGCAGGTACCCAAGCCCTTGGACCAACTTCTGCTGCTTTCCTAGCTGCATGAACAGGGAGCTGGATGAGAAGTGGAACAGCAGGGACTCCAACTGGTGCCCATAGAGGATGCTGGCACCACAGTCAGAGGCTTTACCCATTACACTGCATTACTGGTACCAATATTTATTTTTATTTATTTGAAAGAGTTACAGAGAGAGGGACACACACACACACACACACACACACACACACACACCAGGAACTTCTTCCAGGTGCCCACATGGGTAGCAGGGGTCCAAGCACCAGGGCCACCTTGTGCTGCTTTTGCCTTACCTGCTGTGCCATAACGCCAGAATGTTACCGGAAGTGAACAACTGAACAGATCTTTGACTCTCCAAGCAGGCAAGCCCTGGGGGCTGGCATTGTGGCCTAGCAAGATAAGCCATAGCCTGCAGCACTGGCATCCCATACAGGCACTGATTTGAATCCTGGCTGCTCCACTTCCATTCCAAATCCCTGCTAATATGCCTGGCCAGGCAGTGGAGGATGACCCAAGCACTTGGACCCCTGCACCTACGTGGGAGACCTGGAAGAAGCTCCTGACTCTAGCCTTGCCAAGCCCTGGCTGTTGTGGCTATTTGGGTTGTAAATCAAAAGATGGAAGACCTCTCCCTCTCCATCTCACCCTTTGTCTCTCTAACTCTGACTTTCAAATAAATAAAATAAATCTTAAAAAAAAAAAATGGGCAAGCCCAGAAGGCCCATCAATAAGGGCTTCTCACATCCTTTTCACTCTGATAGGACATAGGCCAGAACCATCAAAACTTCAGTGCATGGGCACAGCCAATTACCCAATACCATGTCTTAGTCACACTACCTTAAAATTAGTGTGCATGTGTTTATGTTGTCTTTTTAGACTCAACAGCCAGTGAGCAGAACTTAAATGCCAGGCCCAGCTAGCAGTTAAGATGAAAATTAGGATGCTCACATCACACATCAGATGGTATATCTGAATTCAAAAGCAAGCTCTGGCTCCTGATTCTAACTTCCTGCTAACACAGAACCTGGGAGACAATGATGCGACTCAAAATAGTTGGGTTCCTGCCAGCCATGTAGGAGATCTGGATTGAGTTTCCAGGTCCTGGCTTCAGCCCTGGCCAAATCCCAACTGCTGCAACTATGTACAGAGTGAAGGAGATGGATGGAGATCTCTCTCTCTGTACTACTCATTCAAATTTTTTTTTAAATGAAAAATAGTGCTAGGTTCCATAACAAGGTAGAGATGAGACACATTAGTAATGGTATGTGAGCGACTCTTGGGAATTGATGAAAGTCATGAATGCAACAAAACAGGTCAGTGACCTAAGAAAAGGGAGACATGACAAGGGCACACAAAATTTTCTGCTCATGCTAGGAGTTTTCCCTATCATCACTTAGTATATCTCTCTCTAAGAAATCTGAAGAAGGGACCAGCGCTGCGGCTTGGTGAGTAAAGCTGCCGCCTCCCCTATGGGCACTGGTTCGAGTTCCAGCTACTCCATGTCTAATTCAGCTCCCTGCTGTGGTCTGGGAAAGCAGTAGAAGATGGCCCAAGTTTTGGGGGCCCTGCATTCATGTGGGAAGAGCCAGAGGAAGCTCCAGGCTCCGGATCAGTGCAGCTCTGGCTGTTGCGGCCAACTGGGGAGTGAACCAGAGGATGGAAGACCTCTCTCTTTCTCTGCCTCTCAGTTAACTCTGAGGAAGGAAGGAAGGCAGGGAGGGAGGGAGAGAGGGAGGGAGGAAAGGAATTAATTTAAAGTAACTCTAAATACAACTTAAATCCTTGCTCTCAATTTTTTAGATAGGTAATTTGGGGCACGTTTCCCAACTCCTCTGAGCCACTGTGTTAGAATGGGCTGTATCTGCTTTGAAAGGTTGCTATGGGGTTTAAATAATATAGTGATATTCTGCCATGTGTGCAAAGAGAACTGCTCAAAAAAGGTACTGATTTTTACTAGTGTTTTAAAGGCTTAGCTTCTGTGGCAATGTGGATCCCCAGTCTGGCTAGAGTAGAATTGTTCTAGTGCTTAACAAATTCTCCTGCCACATGGACAACTCCCAGACCCTTCATGTAAAAAGAAATTGATAACTGAAATTGAGTTCACATATTTGTGCATGAGCCAAAGAGTGGTTTGCACAACATGTCCAGCAGTATCACCTGCAGCTTGTCATTCAGGAAAGATGTGAGTGAGCTGGTATTTGAGTTTTCCCTATTGGTCACTGAATGCAGGGGGACAGCATGGACAGCTTTGCTGCTTTAAGTTCTCCAAGGCTGACATCTCCAAGGCTGTGTTCCATAACACACTTCCAGCAATTTTGGTGTTCCCCAAATTTATGCTCTGGGTTTCCTAACGTTACTAGTTTCATCTATGTAAGATAATTTGAGAAGGGATAAGGGGACTCCACCACTTTCCCTCTCCTGAGCTCACTGCAATAATTCTAGCCACAGGTTATATCATCAATGAGTTGTAGCAGAGACTCAAAGCATCCAATAGATAAATGGGTGGGCAGGTACTTGACCTGCAGCAAGTCCTCCAGCCCCCTGTGAGGTCCCATTTTAAAGGTTAATAAACAATCCCAAACCACCCAAGATGAAGCAATTTGCTCTACATTTAAGCACATGTAACTTATGCAGGTCATTCTGGAACCAGGAGGCATATGCCTGCTCTGGACACTCCTTGCTGGTGGTGATCCCTTATGGCAGGAGCACAGGCATTAGCCAAAACATACACATAAAGCTGCATGTATGTCTCCAGCCCACGACACAACAAACAAGCCAAAAATTAACATGATCAACAAAACCCTGAACAAGTGCAGGCTGTCAAGAGAAGGCTGGGTCTTAAGTTTCAGTCTCTCCCCCTTCCACAAAGCTGTGTGTGTGAATCACATTGCTACATCAGCAATTCTCATTCATTTTTCATGAAATACAGGTAATAATGACTTTTTCCCTTTTTATCTCTTCAAAGGACTATGATGAGAATAAAACTTTAGTAATGGGATAAAAAGCTTCAGAAGTAAAGCATTTTAAAAAGTAAAAAGTCACCGTACTGATCTAAGGTGGTTAAAACCACTGGGAGATCTAAAGAAGCCTTCTATGCACAGGAAGAAGCTCACAGATGGTTTCCCAGAGCGTTTGGGTCCTTCTGTCTCTACCTACGTTATAAACCATACTCTGTTCTACCACTAAAAATCTCACACCCTAAGATTTCAACTTTGTTTCTTGCTGACCTTTGGACTCTCGGGTGCATTTAATCTTGGCAGAGGCAGAGCCATGCTCCCCAGGAGTCACCAAGGTGTTCCATGGAGTCTCTTCTTTGCCTTGTCCATGTCACTTCTCCACAATCACCATGACAGGCTTGAAGGCAGAGGATCATTCTCCAAACTCCCCAGAGTCTAGGATGATAATTGAGATGCACATAAAGATAAGGCACAGAATTTGCATATAAGTTTAGAAACATAAAGCCACACAGAATTCTAGGCAAGTTGGCTGATGCAGTCCCTGATGGAGTTTACTAAATAAAGTCCTTTTTTTGGAAAACTGCAGTGTAAAATAATTTATGAGAAAAAGAAACAATATCCAAGATGAGATTTAAATGTGGAAATAGGAAAAATCCTGTTTTTAAAGGACAACAGTTTTTTTTCTTCTGGCATACTAATACATTTTCAAGTTTTTATTGGGCATGAAAAATATCTATATTCATTCAAAACTGATGTTATATATTAGGAGAACTTAATTGCTCCTCTCTGCATCTACTCTTGACACTCCTTTGCCTATTATGTACCTATGCTTATCTCATAACACTCTTTTTAAAGTTCTCCTTATAATTCATAATTCAATTTAAGCACTACCCTAGGCACAAACCTTCATAGACATCCTGGCCAAAAGGTTCCCATCTCACTTCTTTATTTAATTTTTTTTAAAATTTATTTATTTGACAGGTAGAGTTAGAGTTAGAGTTAGAGTTAGAGAGAGAGAGAGAGAGAGAGAGAAAGGTCTTCCTTCCATTGGTTCACTCCCCAAATAGCCGCAATGGCAGGCACTGTGCCGATCCAAAGCCAGGAGCCAGGTACTTCCTCCAGGTCTGCCATGAGGGTGCAGGGCCCAAGCACTTGGGCCATTTTCCACTCCCTTCCTGGGCCACAGCAGAGAGCTGGACTGGAACAGGAGCAACCAGGACAGAATCCGGTGCCCATCTACTTTTAGAAGATAACACTTCTCTTCTACTGAACTCATATAAATATTCATAACTTTTAGTACCATTTCTCACGTACTCCTGGATCAATATGTGGAACATTATATTAAGGTGACCAGTAAATAGCTACAGAATTATAAATTAATAAGATAATTTGTTTAAAGTTGTTATTATTGTTCCTGGTACACAGTTAACACTCCTTAAATGTTTGTGATGACTAATGCAGTTGGTCATTTGTATCCATGGACTCCACATACATGGTTCAAACTACTGCAGAAGGAAAACACTCAGGGAAAACTGGTCTGTGCTAAACAGGTCCTCTTCTTTTTCTTGTCATTATTTCCTAAATAACATAGTTCATAGCCATTTATGCCAAATGTATATCAAGATATGTAATACTATGGATTAATACTGAGTGGCACTGTCTCCACTTTACACATCAGGACATTCATACTCTCATAAACTTGTCAAGGGCAGGTGGGACTACAAATAGGACTGAACAACTTGGGTCTTTCTACTCTGCTTTTCATTTCATTAAATGAACTCCAACTAAATGTTTCCTTCACATTCTAGTTTATAAAAATAATTTTAAGCCTTATCTGCTTCATGATGGTCAAAGAGACAAACTTAGCTAGATGAATTTTTAGCTTTGTTTCTGAAAACTGAAGGAAATGCTGAAATAGTAGTATGTATTTGTATGTATTTTTGTGGAGAGGAGTCAGCATTAGAAATATATGCTTTTAAAGAGATAGTTGTTAGCAAACTTTGGGAGCTCAAGCATTTAAGTCATCATGGTTAGTTATGCATTCAGTAGCCTTAGCAGACTTACTACCTGTCACCCATCCAAAACCTGACCCATCCTATCTCTATTGTGCTTATAAGCGTAGGCAAGTGCATAAAGGAGGATGCATACACACTCACATAGACAGAAAACCTGGCAATACATTTAAGTCATTTCTTAAATCAGTGAATATGTGGCTTCTTAAAGATGCATTCTCTCTTCCCCCACCTTTCCGTTCGGTCCAAAATTGTTCCAGACTGGGTGAGTGATACCTTGTAGTTTGGTGTAACATACACTACTTATTGAGAAGTCCACCTCTTCATGTATTTAAAGCCAGAAAATTCAAGTCAATCATTTGCATAACAGAAAAAGTTTTAGAAATTCAATTTTAAATGGGATGAGTAATTTTAGTGGTGATATTTTAATTACATTAAATACTACGCCGGGCGTTAAAGGTATGATTGTTAAATTAGACAATGAGGGCAAAGGACTCTAAGAGCTGGATGCAATCGCTGCTGCAATTATTTCAATCAACTTGTATAGAACAAAACAGAAAGCAAAACTTGTCCTCCAGAGCCTGGAAACCAGGGTAGGGTGGACTTCCAAGGACAGGACTTACAATACTAAATGCCGTGTTCATGATTTGCTGCAGTATTTTCTGTAACGGAACAGGATGTGGCAACACAATTCTCAATGAGTACATTTTTCTTTTAAAATGTTCAAAACTTTTGTCTCAAAACCTAACAATAAGCACAACATGCCATGACCCGAGAAAGTTAATACAAATGAAGATGCAGTGACTGGTGTGGGCTGGATGATCCATGCATATTTCAGAGTGAACTTGGTTCCCTAATTTAATCTTCACTGACTGTACATATTTACATTTTACCCACCTTTAGTTACAATGGCACTGTCTGCTCTGGGCTAGCCTGGAGAACTTTCACACACTTCTTAAGGCTCATTAATCATGGCCACCAAAGCTGCTGTTTTATTATTCCTGCCAGTAAGAGTTTCTAGATTCGCCTTAAATTGATAGTTTTCACAGATTCAAGAGTTTGTGATGTATTGCCCAAAATCTAAAACTTCCTCTGGCATAGCCCAAGGTCACCAACTTCCATCATCCCGTTAGCTGCACAAAGCCTGTTAGGCTGGCACAAATCCATGGCATACTTGTTTTCCCCAGGGGCAACCCTGGGGATTCTGGCAATCCCTTTCCGGGCCCTAAGGAAGGGTGGGTTTTTGTGCTGTCACTAGCAGAGACCAGGCAACCAGGGGAGGACAAGCAGCTGTAGTCCATCACATGCTAATATTTCTAGGACTGGATCACTCTGGCAAATTCACAAGATAAATCACCCCAATTCTGGACTTTCCCACTGCCCACTCACCCACTGGGGACCTGAAACAGAAGGTGTAGGTACTCCCTACAACAGGATTCACAACTAATGGGCTTTGGACCAGCCCCTTCTGAATTAACCTGTACTTAACCTGTCTTAGACTTACTTGAGCCAGCAGTTAGCTTGAACAGGCAAAGCTAAGTCACTTCAGGGAATATTAACCCTCTCACCACCGCATCCCAGGCACTTACCACCCTAGTCTTCACCTGGTCTTTAGCTCTATCAGCCACGGTGACATAAAGTAGGGATTTGTGTGCTTACTTGAAAAGTGTCTGCAAGGCTGGAGCTTGGAGAACAAGGAGGTCCCACAAGGAGACGCACATCCTGGAGAAGGTGGGTATTTTGCACACATCCCAAGTTAGAAGCTTCAAATTCCCTTCTCTGCAAGAAGCACCTATACTTGAACTTGACCCCACGCCAGCCATCCCCCTTCCCTACTCACTTGCCCGGGTGGTCAGCCCTCTGAGGGGTGAGGTCTCTGTGTGCAGGCTTCCTTGTCACCGACACCCTGCTGTTTGTCTCAGCTCCTGGTCCGGAGGACGCGGCTTTTTCTTATTATTTTTGCTCCTAAGTTCCAGGCTCCCGTCGCCCTGCATTCCCCAGAGGCTTCCAGTGCTGGTCTGCCCCTGCTCACCTGTCGCACCGCTCAGAACTGGAGGTGCTGTCGGAACGCAGATGAGCCGGAGCCCAGAATTGAAACTACGGGGTGGGGGTGATGCGAGTCCCCTCGGGTCCGGCCACTGCGCCGCCGGGAACAGGGGGAACGGAAGACTCAGAGAGCCCCGCGCTGTTCCTGCTGTCCACAAGGAGTGAGCTCACCCTTGTGGCAGAGCTCCCGCCAGGGTGAACTTTTCCGGTGCGGTGCCAGGAGTGTGGCGGGAGAGGCGCTCGGGACCCCAGCTGCATTCCCCCTGGGCCCCCGGCTGCCGGCGGAGGCGGCACCAGGCAGCTGGGGCAGAGCGCGGCGCCGCCCAGCGGGCTGCAGCCGGAGTCTCCGGGACCCTCCTGCAGCCAGCGGAGCCCAGGCTGGGCTGTGAACTTGGGGTGGGGGTGAGGGTAGGGGGGTGCAGCCTCTGAGTCCTTCTCTCCCCACCGCTGCGGGCGGCTGCAGACGGGGGTCTGTCTGCACGCGCCACGGAGCCTGCCTCTCCCCGTGGACTCGCCATGCCTCTCCTGCTGTCTGCCTCTCCCCGTGGACCCGCCGGCATCCCGGGGAGGCCAGGGGTAGAGGGAGCTCTGCTGTTAGCCCTGGTCCCTGGGTATAGGCACTGGATCTGCTAACCACAGCACAATGTGTCTTGTTTAGGGAAACACACCGGGGATGGGGGTTGGGTAGTGTGTGGGAAAAATATGAAATGATCATTATCATCTGATTATGTGTGTGGGGGGGAGGTAGCTTTGTTTTGATTTCCCCATCAGCTGCCCCTCTTTGTTGACCTTCTACAGAACTCTGTGTCTAACACCAGTCTTGGAAAAAAATCCTATCTATAAGAGCACGTTGCTACCACTTTACTGCTAGTCAGATCATAATGTTTTGTGGACATAGGCTACAAACTCCTAGCTTTTGGTTTTTAGTTTGTGCATGCCACCGACATGGAGCTCAGTACAAAACCCGACTGCAGGAGATCTGTAATGTACGTGTATGGTATTAGCTGTAGAACTCTTCTATCCCTATCAACACCCTTCCCAAGCCCCCTGAAGCAGCTGGTGGTCCTCTGGAAATTGAGAGGAAAACAGTTTGAACTTGCGAACAAGGTGCTCACCCTGATTTGCTGGGGCTCCTAGGGCATCATCCTCCTTGGTGGCCTAAACTTGAAAACGAATGGGCTGCAACTGAGAAACTTTTTGCCAGAGAAGGACCCAGTCAGTGCTCTTTAAAAGTGTCAGTACCATGACAGACAGACTGAGGAATTGTCACAGACTGACGTTGATTTAGGAGACCAGACACCAAATCCCATGATCTGAATTGGATTCTAGACCAGAAAAATAATATTAGTGGGTCCAATGGAGTAAGACCTGTGAAATAGTTGATCCTATCACAGCATTTTTAATTTTCTAGTTTTAAAATTGTGTGGTGGCTGTGTAGGATGTTTCTATGTGTGGAAACTGAATACACACACACACACACACACACACACACACACACACGATTTATTTATTTGAAAGAGTTACAAAAAGAAGGAAAGCCAGAGAGAGAGCATGAGAGAGAAAGAAAGAGGGAGAGAGGGAGAGAGGGAGAGAGGGAGAGAGGGAGAGGGAGAGGGAGAGGGAGAGGGAGAGGGAGAGCTATCTTCCACCTGCTGCTTCACTCCCTAGGTGGCCGCAGTGGCCAGAGCTGAGCCAGGCCAAAGCCAGGAGCCAGGAGATTGTTCCAGGCCTCCTATGTGGGGAGCAGGAGCCCAAGCACTGGGTCATTTTCTGCTGCTTTTCCCAGGCCATTAGCAGGGAGCTGGAACTTGAATTGGTGACCATTTGGGATGCTGGCATCACAGCTGGTAGCTTCACCTTCTACACCAGAATGCCTGCTCAAAGTGTTATTTTTAAATGAAATTGGAAAATAATGTAAGATAAAATAATACAAAAGGTTTGGATTAACTGATCTTTAAAATCTTTTCTAAGCCTAAAATTATTCAAATGCCTGACAATAATTACTGTCAACATCTCCAGCTGCTGTTGCAAAGTTCAGATGAAGATTTTTTTTTCAAAGATTTTATTTATTTATTTGAGAGGTAGAGTTACAGACAGTGAGAGGGAGAGACAGAGAGATAGGTCTTTTTTCCATTGGTTCACTCCCCAAATGCCTGCAACCGCTGGAGCTATGCCGATCCGCAGCCAGGAGCTAGGAGCTTCCTCCCAGTCTCCCATGCGGGTGCAGGGCCCAAGAACCTGGGCCATCCTCCACTGCTCTCCTGGGCCACAGCAGAGAGCTGGATTGGAATAAGAATAACCGGGACTAGAACCAGCACCCATATGGGATGCTGGTGCTGCAGGCAGAGGATTAACCCACTGCGCTACAATGCTGGGCCCCAGACGAAGATTTTAAGGAGGAAAAAGAGACTAAAAAATTGCACATTATTTTTAAAAATCTAAATTAATTGAAGTAGACAGCTTTTTTGGAAAGATGACGTCATCATCAGATTCCTTTATAATCTACGTCAAACTAATTAACACGTCTCAAAGTACAGGTAGTCAATAACCAATAAAATGAGTACTGAAAAGATAATAGTTATAGCTATAAAATAGTAAACATTTTTACTTCTAATATCAATATAACCACACAGCACATAATGACTGTACAGCCAGCGATGGACCACACACATGTAAGAATGTTGTTCCATAACATTAGAGCATTTGGTGACATCACAGCCTTCTTAGCTTGTGTAAGTACATTTTGTGATGCTTACAGAGTGACAAAATTGCCTAAAAATACATTTCTCAGAATGTATCCAATCACTAATTGGCACATGGTTATATGAACTTCAAGAAAAAAATATAGTCTGTAAAACTGTGATGAGACCACTTTGAAGAAAGCAGTTACTCAACAATAATTAAATCTCTAAGGGGATGTAATTTATACAAGCTCTTTAGTACAATGTTTTTTAGAAGAATGTTCTAGTTTATTCTGTAAACCAGTCTAAGATGGCAAATGCAAGCCGTGTAACTATATTGGCCATAAAATTTCAGTGCTTCCATAAGCAAGAGAGTTTGCTAGATAGTAACTTGGCCAGTTCAGTCACGAAAGTAACCTAGAATATTCTTCCAAAAATACCTCTATCACCCATGAGTAAGGATTTGCCCTTGAAAAATACATATGTAGCCAAGCAAACAAAACACCACAAACAAACAAAAACCCCTCAGGTCAGTTGTGGTGAATCAATGGTTGAAGGAAATCTGGGATTCCTCTTTGCTCACCAAATCACAAATGCTACTACTCATTGAAGTCTAAGAAGCTCCTTCTTTCTTACACAGCTTGCCAGCACTTGCAGAATGGCCACTTGGTAGCTTTTCTTCAAATCTTACTCTTTCCTTTTGAACCAGGACAAGTCTATGAGAACCACACCATAGGTAGGAATCCAGACATATATACAACTGGATAACAGGAAAGGAAAACAAGAAAAAGAGAATCAATACCTTTTAATGTTAGGAGTAAAGTTCATTTTGAAATGCAGTAGTGCTCTCTTATTTTACTTTCTGTAGTTTCACTCACTCAAAGTCAACAGTGGTATAAAAGTACACCTGGACTTAGGGTTGGCACTGTGGCACAGCAGGTAAGCTGCTACCTGTGATGCAGGCAATCTGATATGGGTGCCAGTTTGTGTCCCAGTTGATCTGCTTCCATTCCAGCTCCCTGCTGATGGCCTGGAAAAAGCAGCAGAGAATGGCCCAAAGTGTTATACACTTGAATTTGCTTGACAATTTAAGAGAGCCCATGTTCACATATTTTTATTCTAATATATGTTTAATTGTTCTTATTAATAGTTATTATTGTTAATCTCCTACTGTACCTCATTTATAAATTAAACTTAGTCATAGAAATGTATGCACATGAAGGAACAGAGTATGTAGCATTCAATACCATTCATGGTCTCCCAGATGGTCTTATGACACGTGCCCCGTAGATAAGGGGGACTCCTGTAATGTTATTAGTATTCTAACTCTAGATTATTCACCATCTTCCTAACATGAAAGCAGAATGGATATCCAGACTCAAATCATTGCCACAGAAAGTCAATAAAAATACAGATACTTTGCCTTAGTATGTTTTTGTTTTCATCCACATAAACATTAATTCCCTTCCTCATGAGTATATTTCTCTAGCTCTGCTGTTTACAGAGACAAAAATACTCTTTTATGAGACTTCACTGAGGTTGGAGATTATTTCAATATATTTTAAAAATGAACTATGTTTTAGAATAATTGAGTTTTACTGAAAATAGTGATGATCCTAAAGAGAGGGCTCAGGTTCCTGAGATGAGAGTTCCTCAGTGCTAGGAAGTGCACTTACTCCTCACGTAGGACCTCTGTCCTCACTGAGTTGTCCTATGAGAATTAATGGTAAAACATGTCTTCAAACAGTATTTTATACTTTGAGTGTCTGTGTGGATGTAAATTTTTGAAATCTTTACTTAGTATAGAGTTGATCGTCTCTATATAAAGATACTTAAAAAGAAATCTTAATGAAGAATGGGATGGGGGAGGGAGTAGGAGGTGGGATGGGAGTGGGGGTGGGATGGTGTGTGTGGGGGAAGAACTTTTATATTTCAAAAGTTCTACCTATGAAATTTATATTTATTAAATAAAAGCTTTTAAAATTTTTTTTAAAAAGGTGACTGGGAAAAGAATGGTTGCTAATTCTAATTGTTGCTAATTGTGGTAATTTAGTCCACTGGATAGGAATGATAGTGCTGACTGTAAAGAGTCATCCTGGGTCAGATAAGTACCCCAGGCTGACTTCAGGAACTGCTTCTTCAAAGGAGCCCAAGTTTGATTGAGTTAATCTGTGAAGGAATGGATGTCTCCCCCCACCTCATCCTCTACTGAGCTACCAGCCACAACTGGTCGTCAGTGAGAAGGGCTTCATAGCTGTATGTGCTCAGGGAGAAGAGCTAATCAAGAGAGACACCTCCACCCCACCAGGGGTGACTGTGGGCACATCCTGATCCGTGCATCTTGAGAAGCAACTTCAGACGCTACACACTGAAAGAGCTGGGGTCTGGCATACCCTGTATAGAAGAATTCTAACTTCACTAACCAACCAACCAAACAACAGTGATAAGTCATGGGAAAGGGATGCAATACTCAGAGTTGCTACAACACATCATCTAAAATCACCAAATATTTGGAAAAATAGACTTTCTTTATTTTTTTAATTTTTGACAGACAGAGTGGACAGTAAGAGAGAGAGAGAGAGAAAGGTCTTCCTTTTGCCGTTGGTTCACCCTCCAATGGCCACCCTGGCCGGCGCGCTGCGGCTGGCGAATCGCGCTGATCCGAAGCCAGGAGCCAGGTGCTTCTCCTGGTCTCCCATGGGGTGCAGGGCCCAAGGACTTGGGCCATCCTCTACTGCACTTCTGGGCCATAGCAGAGATCTGGCCTGGAAGAGGCGCAACCAGGACAGAATCCGGCACCCTGACTGGGACTAGAACCCGGTGTAACGGCACCACAGGTGGAGGATTAGCCCATTGAATTGTGGCACCAGCTGGAAAAATAAACTTTCAAGAATGTAAAAATACAGAGAAGTATGGCCCATATATAACAGAAACTGACAGAGTTGCAAAGTATAAGATTTAAGAGACTTAAATGTAGCCATGATAAATATGCTCAAATAATAAAAGGAAACCAGAAATAAACAAAGAAAAGACAGATGACAGTATTTCACTGAGTAAAAAACAAGTAGAAATTAGAAAAAAGATCCAATTGGAAATTAAGAATTAAAACTTATATTTAATTAAAATACAGATTCACTACAGATTCACTACTATTCAATGATAGCTTTGAACTGACAGAACAAAGTAATAGAGAACTTGAGACACATCTATAGAGATTATCCATACCAAGAACAGAGAAAGAAAACAAGAAGAGCACAGAACAGAACTTCAAACAAATGTGAGACACTGTTAAATACACCTCTTATATGTCATGGGAATACTAGAGGGAGAGGAGAGAGATAAAGGAGAATCAAAAAAATATGGCAGAAAACCTTTAATCTATACATTCAAGAAGCTCAACAAACACCAAGAAGGATAAAAGCAGAGACATTCACAAATAGACACATCATAGCGAAAACGCTGCAAGACAGAGACGAGAAGAAAATCTTGAAGGGAGCAAGGGAAAGAATACATCACTTAAAGAGCTCTCTGGTAAGATTAATAGCTGATTTGATGAAGACCAGAAGTCGATGAGATGATTTATTCACAGTTGAGAATTCTTTCAAAATGAGGACAGAGTAGTGATATTCCCAGGTAAACAGAATCCTAGAAAATGTGGTGCTTATACACCCACTCTGTGAGAAATACCAAGAAGTTCTTTAGGGTGAATGTCAATTATCACAGAGAGTAATTCAAATCCATATGAAAAATCAGTATTAGTCTGTAATTATAAAAGATAGAGTAAACACATAGTTCATCCCCTTCCCTCTCTTAACTAATTTAAAAAAGTAATTGCAAGTATATGTCTCTAAGATATATCCAGGATTATAACATATGTTTGCCAATAACAGAATAAGAAGGTGTGTAAGAGCAAAGGTGTAATGAGATGAGGAAATGACTCCATATGGTAATTAAAATTCATAAAAAATGAAGAAAACAAAAAATGTTTATTATAAAAATCATTGTAACCAAAACTATAAATACATGTTTTTCTTTACTTTCTTCTCCTAGCTTCTCTAAAATAATCACTTAAAATATAATTTTCTTTATTATATACATATTTTGAAATATTTTAGATATTTCTTAAAATATAGTAAAAAATATGTAAAATGTTCAATATTACTAGCCATCAGGGAAATTCAAATCAAAGCCAAATTGAGGCCGGCACCACGGCTCACTAGGCTAATCCTCCACCAGTGGCACTGGTATTCCAGGTTCTAGTCCCAGTTGGGGCACCGGTTCTGTCCCGGTCACTCCTCTTCCAGTCCAGCTCTCTGCTGTGGCCCAGGAAGCCAGTGGAGGATGGCCCAAGTGCTGGGCCCTGTGCCCACATGGGAGACCAGGAGGAAGCACCTGGCTCCTGGCTTTGGATCAGCACAGCGCACCAGGCATAGTGGCCATTTTGGGGGTGAACCAATGGAAGGAAGACCTTTCTCTCTGTCTCTCTGTCTCTCTCTCTCTCTCTCACTGTCTAACTCTGCCTGTCAAAAAAAAAAAAAAAAGGCGAAATTGAGATATCACTTCACCCTGTTAGAATGGCTATTATTCGAAAGATAGAAAGTAACAAATGTTGGTAAGGATGTAGAGAAATGGAAATTGTTACATAATTGTAGGTGAAAATGTAAATTAGTACAGCCACTATGAAAAACAGTATGTAGATGTCTTTAAAAACTAGAAATAGAACTGCCATATGATTTAGGAATTTTGTTCTTGGGCAGAAATATGTAATCCTTGTATCAAAGGAAGCTGATCCACCAGGTTTATAGCAACATAGACAGTAGCCAAGATGTGGAATCATCAATTATTCACTCAGATGAATGGATGAGGTAAATGTGGTATAGATCAGAATGGAATACTATTCAACAATTTTAAAAAGTGAAACTATGTCATTTTCAGCAAAATGGATGGTACTGGAGAACATAATATTAATTTGAATAGGCCAGACACAAAGACAAATATCAAATTTTCTCCCTCATAGGTGGAAGTAAAAAAAAAAAATTGAAACTCACTCTGAACAAAGAATGGTGACTACTAGAGGATGGGAGGGATAGAAGAGGTAGTTTGGATTACATGTACCATATCAGAGTTAGATCAAAGGAATAACTTGCTAGGGCTGCATAGCTTAATGAGGTGATCATGGTTTACAATAATACATTTTATATTGCATGAGCAAACAGAAAAAAAATACCAAGTGTTCTAATTACAAAGCAATGCCAAATCAGGGGAAATGTGGATTACCCTGTTTGATCTGTTTTTACATATTTTTTTGAAATATTACACTGTGTCCCATAAGTATGTACAATCATTGTTAATAAAAAATTAAAAATAAAATTGATAAGAAATAAAAGAAGATGAGAACAGGATAAATAGAAAACAGAAAAATAGAAAAAAATTGGAACACCAAACCAACAACTTACAAACTCTTACAAAGACTGCCTAAGAAGTTATAAAATGTCAAATTAAGTACAAAATATAGAACAATATTACCAACTTCAAATAAACTAAAAGAACAATATTATGAAGAACATTTTGCCAATAAGTTAGGTAATATACAAAATGGGAAATAAAATCTCTGAAAAGACCTAAATTAATATGAAATATTCAGGAAGACAGAAATTCTTAATACACATATAACAAGCAAAACAACTGATTTTCAAATGTTTAAAAATGCCACACACTCAAAATATAATTACCCAGATAATTTCACTGGTGAATTCTGTCAAATAAGAAAGAACAATCCTTTATATTTTCAAAAAATAGGAAATGAGCTCAATATCATTAGTCACTAGGAATGCAAATTACAACTTTAATGATATAATTCTTCACTTTTTACTATCAAAAATTGGAAAAATGTAAAAATTAGAAAAATTCAAAACAATAACATGTATTAGTGAGGATTAAAAAGGAACTTTCTTATATTGTGGGAAGAAAGGTTGTCTGTCACTTTATGACAATGTAGATTACTAGTATGCCAAATGTGTGTATCACCTTCAACTGTGTAAAACAATTACAGTTCTAATTATATACCTAACATAAATGATTGTATGTATACTCATTTATATTTATTGGACATGAGTCTACAAATATTTTATACAATTTAATCTTTAATTTTCAATATTTTGGATCTTACAGAATGTTCAAATGGTAAATTTGCAGACAGAATAAAATCCTCTTATTTTATAAAATAAAAGGTAAATTTAGATTTACAGAAAAATATGAACAAAAATGTTGCACCCCATTTTCTTCAGTTGGTCCTAAACCCTTTCCACTGTGTATATATGTAAAGATACACAATGCTTCTTAGATTTATATTTTTTTAAGTATTACATATTTCTAGGAAACATCTAATCAAGCTATAAAAGAGAATTGTGAAACAAATTATCAATAACATATATATACAAATTCACATAAATAATACGTGAAAAGGGAAAGAGCCATACTGATGAAAATGTGAATTAAATTAAATGCATATCATGATTCAGTGGGGGGAGATTTAAAAATCATTATATTTCTAAAATATGTTATGGCAAATTATTAAAATACATTAGCATTGTTAAAATAAATTCAAAAGTTGTAAATAAATGGAATTAGAAGATAGGTTTATTTTAGTGTAAAATTTTTGAAATCCTTGCGTAATTGTCTCATACTACATATTTTCCATAAGCTTTGTGAAGACCCCTCATAGTCTTAAAATGACTAAACCTACTTTGGCCTTGTCATTTCATATGTTAGTCTTGACATGAGCCATCTTCTGCCAACCCTTTAGCTCTCTCCCAGTCTACCCCTGATTAAAAAGAACTTGATGTTTTGACTTCACAAACATGGCTCTGAACAGCCCAAATGACAAGTATGAACCAGAGGCTCAAATGGTTCATTATCATTTATTTGGGATCACCAGCAGCAAGAGAGGTAGAAGACTTTACAAATGTTTCCTAAGGAATAGCGACACACTGCGTCAACAGGTGGGGACATTTGTTCTTTTTACCTATTTTCATAGTTATTATCCAAAGATGATTGAGGTTAATTAAAACCAAATTCAGTAGATGAGGGGGCTGTGCGTATTCCACAGGCTATGTCTGCAGAGGGTGTATAGTGGCTACGGTAAAGGCAGCGAAGTTAAGAAGTCAACCAGGGCTCCTCTGCTCCCTGTGATTTTTGACTCTTGAGTAGGCTCCTACTGGTGCAGCACTGAGGTATAATGCTACGTTAGGTTCTCACTTGTGGTTAACAGCTTGGATTTTGAGAACCCACTTTTAGATCTGAGGTTGCTTTGTGATTCCCAGTAAGATTTTTCTGTTACTAAAAATTGAAAATAAAAGTCATGGACCTTGGGAATTTTCATTCAGGGTCAGGGGAAGATCTAGTAAATGTTTTAGAGGAATGAAAGATAAAAATAGAATTGTGTTTTGATTATGTCATGAGTCAGACTTAATTCATACACTGGTTTCACATATGTTGCATCTTAAGTAATTTGCTTCAAATTCAGGATGCCTAATGAGCCAGGGATAAAGTAACAGCAAGTCTATGCATGGATGAATGCCAGATTTTCCAGGCAACATCATCTGTGAGTTTAATTTTTAAAACCATTTGTCATGATATGGAGTAATTTTGAAATGGCAATTCTATGTAATGGATGAAGATTTTTAGCCTTTCATTCTAGTTCTGAGTCCAAGCTCTGCCACACATTAGTAGTTCTGTTTTAAACTTATTGCATATCTACAGATCTGTGTAGTGGATGGATGGACTAGACTTTTATTTTTAAAATTGATGGGATACAGTTCTATAAAATTCTCAAGCAGGTATTAATGGCTAAGTGGAATATAAAGTTGTGCTTCTGATACTTGCAGAGAGGCATGTGGCAAGTTGTCTACTTTCTCTAAACCTCTTGTAGTCAAAAACGACTACCCTCAGGGATGGCATCTGGCCTAGAGATTAGGATACTGGTTTAGACACCCATGTCCCATATCACAGTACCTGGGTTTGATACCCAAATCCAGCTCTGAGCTCCAACTTCCTGCTAATACAGATCCCAGGGGGTTGCAGTGATGGGTCAAGTGACTGGGTTCCCGTCTGCTATGTGGGAAACATGAATTGAGCTCCTAGCTCCCGGTTTTTGTCAAGGCCCTACCCTACCTTCTGTGGGCATCTGGGGAGTGAAAAGCAGTGGTAGACTCTCATACTCTGTCCCTCTGCCTCTGAAAGATAAAAATTAAAAGGCTACCCTGATGTCTACAAGACTGTGTATGGGCTCAAAGAAAGAAAAATATTTATAGATATCTTTGAACAAGTTTAAAAGTCCCATGGAAATGTGAGGTATGATGGTAACAAAAAGATATATCCAGATATAAGTTAATATAATCATTGAAAGAAAATATTCCTGAATACTGTCATTGATAAGGACAGAAATCTAAAGATTGTCAGGTATATCCACTCCTTCCTCAAAAGCCCATTTTCAACTGTAACCAGTCGTTGTTATTTTTTTCTTTAAATATCATCAATTAGTCATCAAAATTCAGTGCTACCAATTCAGGATACTCAAAATTTTGTCAAAAATAAATCAAGCTATATTTCATTTTAAATGAAAGATTCCAAAAACAAGAAATATCAGTTCCATTTGCAAAGGAAAATTATTGCTCTTTTATGGTGAAAAAACTCACATTAAACAAATTATAAGTTTATGTCAAAGGGTTTTATTCCTATTTTATATAACAATTCTTATTTGACAATCTATTCCAATATACTCAAATATTTCAGGCAAACATATCTGAACACCATCATGAATTTGTTAACCACTCATAGTACAAACTAATAATAAGTTATATTTTCTATACAAAAATAAATTATTGAAAATATCTGATAATGTCAGAAAGATTGCATTTGCTTTCAGGTCTAACTTCCCCTTAGAAACTGACGGCTTTGTAAGGTCAGAATAACTAAACATGTATCTATATTTTTATATGGTAGAAATTTCAGTGAATTTGGAAATTTACAGGTCAGGTCTTCAGAGTTTTGAGATACCTGAGACTCTTTAATTCTGTGATTTTGAACTCTTTGAGTCAACAATCTATTATTCCTCATTGCATTTGTCTTTCTGTATTATCCATACAATGAAATATATCTCTGTACTTTGTTTTAGGCTGTCTCAGATTTTTAGATACAAATATTGTTATGTTTAGCATAATGAAGATTGTCAGTGGGTGATGACAATAAAAAGTAATTAGTCAGAGATATCAATTATTTCTTGGGTATGTTTTGGTATATCTATATGGTGTATGATTACTGAACTTAGTTTGTTGACACTCTTAATATTATATTATAGAAAGTATTAATTTTCTGTGAGTCTTCTAGCGTTTAGATCCTCTGTCCTGCTACAGCTTTTCGTTTACCGACCTGCTCTTCAGCAACAGACCTGAATCAACACAAAATATCGGCAGAGCTGTTGCATCTCTCCATCCTTTTCCCTCAAGCTGGCCCTCTATGTGCACAGCACCACGGTGCTTGCTTCTTCTCTATTTCCCTCTAGTGGTAAAATGTCTGGTTATAGTCTGAATTGACACCAAAGATTGTAATGCCCATTCTGGAGATTCCCTGCTTCATAGAATATCTTATTTGATTTGTTTAAGATTTAGTTATTTATTTGAAAGGCAATATGATGGTGAGAGACACAGAGAGACAGGGATAGAGACAGACATTTTCCATCTGCTAGTTCTCTCCCCAAATGCCTACAGCAGATAGTCTGGGGTCAGGTGGAAACCAAGAGCCAGGAACTCCCATCTGGATTGCCTGTGTGTGCAGGAGGGACCTAAGTGCTTGAGCTTCACCTGCTGCATCACAGACACATTAGCAAGAAGCTGGATCCTATCCATTGGGTTTTTTGGCAGGTATGAGAGTGACTCAATATTAACTGACATCTTGGTAATGGTATTGTCTTAGCACGATGACTGTCCTGGGTTATGGTATAGTATGGAACTGCTGTACACCATTTTGGAAACCAGATAGTACATATGGTGTTAGAACAGATCTCTTATGGCCTCTGGATTTCTAACCTCTTACTGAATGAGTTAAATTTCCACTAAGATTTTCATATGTTTCAAATATCTGACCATTTACTTGAAATTATTATTAATATATTGTTATTTGTTCTGCAAATTAACATCTCTGCAAGCCCATTCACCCACCAGATGATGCTGGAGGATCTACCAGGAACTGATTTAAAATGCACTATTACTTCAGTACTACAGTTTAGCAGAAACTGATACACAATAACAGCTTTGAGGAGTAACTTACTGCCTTTTATTTAGTATTCCTCTCTTCTGAACATGCAGTCTTGCTACCCTCTCCATTTGTGCTGTGATCATTCCCAAGGTTGCATTGGATTTATTGGATGATCTGGTTAAGCTCTTTCTCTCCTCTATCAGCTCTAAAATCTATAGTAGTAGGCACAGCTCTATGTTTCATATTTTACCTCCAGCAGCTAATATTGTATCTAGTGTCCAAAAAGAACACTTCTTAGAATATTTTTCTTTCTATAACAAATATTAATTGATCATCTACTGCTAAATGTCATAGATATTATTTAATGTGAGGTAATAAAACAAAGGCAAGGAAAGTGGTTTCATCACAACAAAAAACGAAGCAAAAGAAACATAATTAGGAAGACAAACGAGTTGAAGATGAAACATAAAAACATTTTCAAGAGCCAATAAAAAGGAAGCTCCTGGCTTGTCCCTCCCCAGGTCACGGATGTAGTTGCACTTCCTCTGAGGATCCAAAACCAGAGAGGTGAGTTGTTTCAAACTCAGAAGTTCAATAGAAAGAAGTATTTTATTTGTTTAATAAATATATACTCAGAAGTATTCTTTTACAACTTAGCCATAGTCCTTAAGGAGCAGCATTATCTATAGAGATATGATGTAGCCAAAGTATAGAATGCGCTTTAATGGCTGTCAGGATATGTCATAGCCCAAATTTATTTTTATCTTAAAAAAGATATGTAGAAAATATCATGTAAAACAAATTCAAATGAAAACACACATAGATCTTCACTTTTTTCAAAAACAAGGTCATTTAAAAGCAGCAATGTGAGTCTGCATAGTTTACTAAACCATATTTGGATAAAATATACCCTATCTATACTGGCTTAGCATTGTAAATACACTGTGCTTTGAATGTATGTGATGACTAAGAATATGGATTACTATTTACCTGAATAATAGTTTAAAGAATAAAAAATGTTTCCATTCAAACCAACATATTTCTGAGGTTTTAAAGTAGATCACAGTATTAATTTTGTAATTCATACATTAGGAACAAGCCCAAGTCCTCCCGGTGAGAGAGGAATGAGGTGTTAAAATATTCCCTTATATTCATTTCTTCTATAAGAAAATGTCATAAAAATGTGACTAGAAGCCATTTAGCTATTCTATATATTCGTTTTGATAACAGAAAGGAATCCATTATACAGTAGTCTCAAAGAAAGGCAAATTGTAAATTAATAATCCGTATTCAAAAACATTTTGAAAACTTAGGCTTAAAGTTGCTTAGTGTCCAAGAATATGTATGTAATCAGTACATCAGTAGAATTTCCTGGTACAATGATAATGTCAATAATGATGGTTTAACACCCTCATTTCAGATTCTTTTTAAGGTAAAATCCATTAGGTCGTAGATATTTGTAGCATTTAACATGGGAGAAATGACAATATGGAAATAACTGTAATACAAGAGAACTGAATAAATGACAGGACAGATGTATAGCACAGTGGGTTAAGTCACTGCTTGCAACACTGGCACCTCATAGCGGAGTATTCGGTCAAGGCCCAGCTGCTTTGCTTCCAATTCAACTCCCTGTTAATGTATCTGGGAAAGCAGTGGAAGATGGCCCAATATTTGGGCCCCTGCCACCCACATGGAAGATCCAACTGGAGTTTCTGGTTCCTAGATCTGCTCAGGCTTTTGTAGCTATTTGGGGGAGTGAATCAGAGGGTAGAAGACCTCTTTTTCCTCTGTCTGTGTCACTTAGCCTTTCAAATAAATAATTTTTTTTAAAGTTTAAATATTCATCAAAGTATATATAGTAAAGAGAGAATATTTAACCTCTACCAGAATCTGGAAATAAGTCTTAGAACAAAGAAACAGAAAGAGAGAATGCCATTCAAGGATGATAATAATGACAGTATGATGGCCCCATCAGTGTTGAGATAGTTCACTCATCACAAAATGTGAAAACTCCAGAAAATAGCTGAGTCACTGAATCAATGAGATTCCCAATTTGTTAGTTTCTCCTTCTTCCATAATAAAAGTTTATTTAATAGCTCCTTCCTTTTAAAAAGGCCAAAGTGACAATGTACAGATGATCCAAATCAGCATTGCTGTGTTCCAGCTCCTAACAACACACCCATACTCTTGCTCTACCAATGCAAAATCACTAGGTGTAAATGGGTAGATGATAGGGGATTCATTTCCACCAATGAAAATCTTTCAAACCAGACTTGTTCAAAGGTTGCCTAATGCCTCCATTTTTTTCCATATTAGAAGAGTCTCCACCAATTTTTAGTGCACCGTGCTTTTAAAACAGTGAACAACTATTTCCCAAGTGCATTCTTTTTTTTGTAATTTTTATTGTTCTATGATATTACCTAAAATGGCATTACACACATATCATCACTCAAGGAAATTTTAGCATACTGCCCAGTCTGATATAAACATGGCAATTTTGTCTCTGAATTCTACATATTATCCTTCACATTGTAAAGCCCACATTGATGCCCACAAATGCTAACAGGCTGTGTCATAAAATAAGTAGTCCATTTGCCCAGGGACTGTGAGGGAGGAGTTAGAATACTGCCTACCAGCAATTTAAAGGACATTTAAATATGTAGATCACATCTAAAGTTCTTCCTCAAAAGTTTTCTGTCAAGATTGCTTCCTAAAATCTCCCAATACCCATTTTCTCTTCACTTTCTTAATTCCTAAGAAAACCAGACTCCATACACAGAGCTATCACCTGCTTGGCTAGCATGTCCCAAGCATCTTAACTAAAGCTGCATTTATTCAATAGCAAAAGAAGGAAGTATTATTGGAGATGTGTCTGTTCATTTTCTCCATGCTGTGGGAGTCCAGGCCTTGGTGTCTCATGAAATATTCTATAAATATTGAAGATTTTTGGTACAGATATGTATCAGGTCCATGAAATCAAGATAGACATGATTTCAAAAAACAATGTCATTTCACAGATGAGAACATGACAGCTTAGAAAAAAAGAGAGGCTTGTCCTAGATGATATGATTATTTCCAAGAAGATATGCAAGAAAACTCAGACATTTTTGGCCCTACGACCTGGCTATCATTGCACAACCAACCTACACACTTCAGCACAGTAGAACCTTTTCCTGGCTACAGTAAAATGTATACCACTTGGACGTTTGTTAAGTGGCTCAGTTCAGATTTACATAAAAGATCAGATGTGATTTTTACCTTTTCTAAACTGTTTTTTCCCTGGAAGGTATATCAGTCAGTATTTTCTTGCTCTACCAGATAACATAATTAGGACCTTTTGCATTTGTATTCCTGTCTGGGTCATATTTAATGAATCAAAGGCTGTACTTAGAGTGTAACCAGGGCTGAAGTTTATGAAATAAGTGATCATTATTAGCTTCAAAAAGCAAGGAAAAAGCAGTATCTTTTCTGGATCCTGTTATCCCTTTAATTCCAGGGAAGTTTAGACTTGGTGGCTGCTGAAGAAAAAAAAATATTGCATTGCCGAAAATAATACACTGACAATAACAACAACAATATGAGATGTCTTAAAAGACCTACTTTTATTGTAATATTTCTATTAATTTCTGTATTGGTTTAATGTCAAGGGTAGATATACTTAACTATTCTTTGCAGATTTTAGATGTGTTTTCTAATATTGAAGGGAGATTCTGAATGTGCAGTATAAATGTCACTATTGTTTAAATGCCACCTATTCTGTTTATGCATTTGGGGTTTGGCCAGCTACACACATGGCCACCAATTCTTGCATTTCTCACAGGAATTAGAAAATGAGGAGATAGAAGAGAGACTTGCTTTTTTTGTGAATTGTGACATTTTGGAAAATCAGTTATTTTACACCTACCTGTCTTTCTAAGGGTTCATTCCATTTTCAAGCTGGGCTATTGTTTTTGCCAATAACAAGAGCATGAACTTTAACCTACACAGAGATTTGGCCACTAAGATCAGGCATCATTTGTCATAAGTAAAATTTTCTAATCCTGTTTTACATTTTTCTCCTTTCCAAACCAGATGGGTTGGCAAACTGAGTAAATTATTCTTTCCAGTGCAATTATTTTCAATTAGTACATAAAATAATGTCTCATTCTAGCACTAGGAAAATAAGAGAAAATGAAAAGAGATAATATTTCTGCTGTCACAGAGCTTTTGTTCTAGTTAGGAAGTATGAAATAGTAAATAATTAAACAGCAATTCATAAAGGTAAAATATATGATGAAAGAGAGAGCTTGAGTGGTAGAAAGGAGAAGTGGTGGTCAGGATGTGCCTCTTACATTTTTAAGCAGAGACAAGAACTATAGGAAAGCTCAGCCAATGTGACAGCAGATAGCCTTTCAGAAGTAGAGACAGCCGTGCAAAGAATCTGAGAAGGGAATCAGTTTAACATCTTAAAGAAAACAAAGAGCAATGTGGATGGCCCAGAGTTAAAAATGGGGAGAGAAGCATGACACAACAGAAACATATTTAGAAGGGAACCATTTTGTGGTCTAGAAGGTCAAACCTCTACTTGCAGTGTCAACATCCCATCTTGGAGAGCCAACTTGAGTGCTGTTGCTCTGGTTCAATCCAGTTTCCAATTAATGTACCTGGGAAGGCAGCAGAAGTTGGTCCAAATACTTGGACCCACTCTTATGGAGACCTGGATGGAGCTCCTGGCTTTTGGCTTTGTTTCAGCCATTTGGAGAGTAAACCAGAGGATAGTAGATATCTTCCTCTCTCTGTTCCTCCCCCTCTCTCTGTCACTCTGCCTTTCAGATAAATAAAAATAATTTTTAAAAAAAGAGGTGAAGGGTATGAAAGAATAGCTTGATTAATAGTATGGAATCACAAAACAGTATGAGGCAGTGGGCAGAATTCAGTATTGCTGAACAAAAAGTGAGAAGCATTCATGACAAACGTCACTTGCCTTGGATGCTCTTTTATTCATCAGACCAACTGGACTTCCACATGTCCATGTGCATGTGTCTCCATTTATTCTTCTAAGTGCAACCCAAATATCACCTCCTCCATCCATGAAATATTTGCATAGGCCCATGGAATAAAATGAATACCTCTACTATGCTCTTGAACTACCACCAAATATTCTTTGTGGACAAGATCTCTGTCTGCTTTGCTTCTGGTTTTACTAGGATGCTCAGTATAGGATTCTTACACAGTATGTGATCAAAAGCATTTACTGAATAAGGGAATTAAATAGGCCAACATAACAGTATCAAAGCTCACTGCAAATTATAGTTTGTTTCTAAAAATTGTTTTAACAAATTTGGGTTCTGTCTCATAAACATTTCCTTTTTATTTTTCAAAGATTTATTTATTTATTTGAAAGTCAGAGTTACACAGAGGAGAGGCAGAGAGAGAGGTCTTCCATCTGCTGGTTCATTCCCTATTTGGCCGCGACGGCTGGAGCTGCGCCAATCTGAAGCCAGGAGCAGGAACTTCTTCTGGGTCTCCCATGCAGGTGCAAGGGCCCAAGGACTTGAGCCATCTTCTACTGCTTTCCCAGGCCATATCAGAAAGCTGGATTTGAATTGGAGCAGCCGGGGCTCAAACTGGCGCCCATATGGGATGTTGGCACGGCACTACAAGTGGTGGCTTTACCCGCTACGCCATGGCATCAGCCCCTCATAAACATTTCTTGAACTAATGAGGCAACCCTAATTTCTATTTTGTATGCACTAGTTTCACTGACTCATTTCAGTCCTCCCAGGGGCCCACCCTATTTCTTATTTTGAGTAACTGGTATCTGATATTTAAAATTTTAGACATGGATAGAATCTTTAAAAGCATCTATTTCCATGATCTCAAATCTGGTTGTACATATAAATCACTTTTGCTAAAACTGGTAGAGCCTAAGAAAATGGAAATTCATGGAAGTCAAAGGAACAACTTTAACTGGAGGTTATCAGAGGCTGGAAAGGAAAGATGGTAGAATGGGATGGGGAAAGATTGATAAACAAGTACTGAGTTATATTCTGGGATTCTATTGCACAGCTGAGAGTAGATAATGTAAAAGTACTCTATATTTATGGGAAAAAGTCCTAGAAATAGTATTTTATTTTACTTTTTAAAACATTGATTTAATTGAAAAGCAGAGCTTCAGCAAGAGAGAGTGTGAGACAGAGAGAGAGAGAGAGAGAGAGAGAGAGAGAGAGAGAGAGAGAGAAAGGTCTTCCATGTGCTGGTTCACTCCCCAAATTGCAATGATGGCCTGTGCTAGGCCAGTTAGAAGCCAAAATCCTGGAACTCCATCTGGGTCTCCCATAAGGGTGCAGGGCCCAAGCATTTGATTATCATTTTCTGCTGCTTTCCCAGGTGCATTGGCAGGGAGCTGCATCTGAAGTGGAGCAGCTGGGAATTGAACTGGCAGCCATAGGAGATGATAATGTTTCAGGATGCAGCTTAACCCACTGTGCCATAACACTGGCCTAAGAAAATAACATTGTAAATGTTTTGACCATAAAGTTAAATGCTTGCAGAGATAGAGATATATACCCTTACTAGACACTGCACAATGTATACATGTATTAAAATAAAACTTCATCAAGTATAATGTTTATGTGTTTGTGAAAACTTTAAAATTGAAAAACCAAGTATCTATGTGCTATTCTTCAGAAATTCTGTTAATTTCTCTTAGGTGGTTCTTGAAATTATGTCTTAATTTCTCTTAGGTGGATCTTGAAATTATGCCTTACAATCACTGAACTCCATGATGTCACACACTATGTAAATCACAGATGTATAATCTTCATCCTGATGTTTGTTGCAGGCAGAATTCATGAAGGGCCTCACATTCCACATTTGCCTACCTTGATTGGGTTATGTTCTGTTCGGTGAATGGAGGTTGGAAAAGTGCACCCATTGTTTATTTAATTTTTTAATTTTTGCCAGGCAGAGTTAGACAGTGAGAGAGTTATAGACAGTGAAGGAGACAGAGAAAGGTCTTCCTTCCATTTGTTTACTTTCCTAAAGGCCGGCACAGCAGCGCTGCACCAATCTGAAGCCAGGAGCCAGGTGCTTCTTCCTGGTCTCCCATGCGGGTGCAAGGCCTAAGCACTTGGGCCATCTTCCACTGCACTCCTGAGCCACAGCAGAGAGCTGGCCTGGAAGAGGAGCAACCAGGACAGAACCAGCACCCCAACCGGGGCTATAACCCGGGGTGCCGGCGCCGCATGCAGAGGATTAGCCAAGTGAGCCAGGGCACCAGCCTTCATGCACTCATGATAGAGTCATCTGGAGAGGAATAAAGTATTTAGAGTTCTGCTGCCAGCTAGAAGAAAGTGATAGGCCAGCATGACTGCCTATAGGAGCCATGAAGCCAGGAACTGGGGTCAACGCGTAGGAGGTAAGAGCCTTCCCCGGCTGAAAGCTAGCAAGAAAATGAGACCTCAGTAATCCTGCGGCACAGCAGTGCACTTTTCCAACAATTTTTGAGCTTGGAAAATAATTGTGAGCCTCAAAGGACAACTGCATTTCTAACACCTTTGTTTTAGTCTGGTGACACTCAGAATCACATACACAAATAACGTCTACAGGTACTCTTGATTAGGAACATTCTAAGAAAATAAATGGATGTTGTTGAGTTTGTGGTAATTTGTGCACAATGATAAATATCTAACATGTTATTAGACACTCAGCACATTGTTTTAGTAACTTAACAAATGTTTTAGGAAACTACGAAGGCTGAAGAAACTCTCTGTAACCTCTCCCACTGTAGCTCTTGCAGGCAACAGCCATTCCTAGCTGCCATCAGTGTACCCCAACACCTGCATACACACAGTCTGTATTCATTGTTTCACACCTCTTTCATTCCAGATGGTGATAGCAGAGGGATTTTCCTTAGATAAAAAGTTTTAAAATCCAGTTTAATTTCTGTAACCTGAAGTACAATTCATCCTTGGGAAACTTGGTATTCTCTGACTTTCAGCATCTTTTAGAGAGCTGGGGCAGGAAGGGTGATTGGGAAAAATGTGTCATTCTGTGAAGCGATCAAGAGCTAAGCTGAGAAGCTATGAAGAAGGACACACAAAAGGGAGGGGAGGTAAGAACAGAGACTAAGAGAAGTGTTCAAGGAAGGGGTCATTCACATTATTGAACCTCCACCATCTATTCCAAGTTATGCAGAGACACCCTGTTTGTCTTCTACACTTTCACCGTGTATTGAAGGAATAGTAGTACATAAGCCTAAGTAATCTTCCTACCCAGAAGACTGTGATGAGCATTCTAGCACAGGCAAAGGGTGTCAAGAAAGGTGTGAAGGATTCTGCTTGGTCCTCGCAGAAAGCTGACCCAGGTAGCATGGTGACAAGAAATTAAAATGGATCTGGAAATGGAGTCTAAAGAATTTCTTTAAGGTCAATCCAAGCTCCACTCCACACCTCTCCAGGAGCACTATTACCACAGACTTTAAGTGCTGGGGTTGTACCCTTCTCATGTATCAAATAAAAGCATTTTAAATGCTTATTTTCACCTGATATTTGATTATCATTGATAAATGTTTCTTCTAGTTTGTGTTGGGCTTCTATAAAAAATACCTTAGCTTTGCAATTTATAAACAATAGAAATGTATTTTTCATAGTTCTAGAAGTTCAGAAATCCAAGACCAAAGCAGTGGCAGGTTTAGTGCCTCATGATGTCCAAATCTTTCACCCAAGATAGCACCTTATTGCTTTGTCTTCACATAGCATAAGCAGGAGTCTAGTCAGTTCTTTTTTTTTTTTTTTTTTGACAGGCAAAGTTAGACTCAGTGAGAGAGAGAGACAGAGAGACAGAGAGAAAGGTCTTCCTTCCATTGGTTCACCCCTAAAATGGCCTCTATGGCTGGTGCTGCACTGATCTGAAGCCAGGAGCCAGGTGCTTCCTCCTGGTCTCCCATGTGGGTGCACAGGCCCAAGCACTTGGGCCATCCTTCACTGCCCTCCCGGGCCACAGTAGAGAGCTGGACTGGAAGAGGAGTAACCGGGACAGAACTGGCGCCCCAATTGGGACTAGAACCTGGGGTGCCAGCGCTCACTAGGATTAGCCTAGTGAGCCTTGGTGCAGGCCTCTAGTCAATTCTTTTACAAGATTACTAACTCCATTCAATAGGGCAGAGCTTTCCTAGCTTAATCACTGCCTAAAGGTTCTGCCTTTTTTTTTTTTTAAGATTTATTTATTAATTTGAAAGACAGTTACAGAGAGTTACAGAGGCAAAGGCAGAGGCAGAAGGAGAGGCAGAGAGAGAGAGGAAGAGAGAGAGAGAGAGAGAGAGAGTGAGAGAGAGAGAGAGAATCTTCCAGCTGCTGGCTCACTCCCCAAATGGCTGCAATAGCTGGGGTTGGGCTGAACTGAAGCCAGGAGCTTTGTCTTGGTCTCCCACTTGGATGCAAGGACCCAAGTATTCAAGCCATCTTCTGCTGCTTTCCCAGGGGCATTAGCAGGGTTCTGGATCAGAAGTAGAGCATACAGGACTTAAACTAGCGCCCATGTGGGATGCTGGTACTACAGGGAGCAGCTTTACCCACTGCACTACAGCGCTGGCTAGGAGGATTTACCTTTTCTAACATTGCATTGAGGACTAAGTTTTAACATACCTTTTGAGTAAGACACATATTTTCAAATCATAGCAGGTGTATTAGCAATATTTTCCAGAGGAAAAAAAGTATACATAGATATGTTTGTGTGTGTGTGTGTGTGTGTGTGTATGTGTGTAATATCTATATTGGTATTTTATTTTGGTTTGGCTCTCTGGAAATTTTAACTTGAGGGTTTAGCTTGCATGATTACAGAGGCTGAAAAGTGCAAGAAACTGCTGTCTGATGATGGAGATCCAGGAAACTCTGTGGTATAATTTTAATCAAGTTCAAAAGCCAAGAACTAGGAGCACCCATGTCCTAGAACAAGAGAAAACGTATGTCCCTGCTCAAACAGAGAGAATGAATTCAGTCTTCCTCTACCTTTTTGTTGTATTCAGGCCATCAGTGGATCACAGGATGCTTACTCATGGTGGTGAAATTAGATCATTTTTATGCAAGCAATTGACTCAAATACTTCTACATTCAAGATGCACCTTCACCTTTATGTAGTGAGTAAGCTAAGAAATGATGCCTTATCAGCCCTGTGAATATCCCTTAGTTCAATCAGATTAACACATCCAATTAATCACCACACTTGGCACTGCATTTTATACCAGATCTTAAACCATTTCATGAGTAAGCAATACAACCCAAAAATAATGAGGTTGCATTTTTGTCAATACCAATTTTATAGTTAATCTTATAAACAACTGTTTCCCTCATATATTATTCAATCCCTTCTCACTGCCATTCTTACATATTACAGTAGATTATCTGCCATGAAAATGTTGCAGTTACCATAGATGAAATACCTGGCTTAGTTCCTTATATAAGAAACTCTTCATAAATTGTAGCTAGAGTAATTATCATCAGAGGGTACAGCATACCTGAGTTTAAGGACAGCTCTCTAAAAATTTTAAGATATTCTAAAATAAAACAAAGATTTTAAAATTTTCTATAGATGATTATTCCTCATATCTCCCAAATTACTCTATTCACAATATAGGCTCAAAGCTAACTTAAATTCAAGCATAATATACCTGACATTCATAACATTATCATTTTCCCCCACTATAGGGATTCCAGCGTTCTGCATACAGAATAGATTCTTGCTCTCTGTGGTAACAAACTTGGCTTGCAAGATTAATTCCAAGATCTGCAATCTTTGTCTCAAAAATTTAGCTCACAGCATGTAGCCTCTGTCTCTTTCAGTAGCATCAGGCCTCTTGCAACCATCAAAATGTTTGATAATTAGTAAGCTGAGATGATATCACAAGGAAAAGACAAGCCCTAGATAGACATATTTAACCTGTCATTTTTTTTTTGACAGGCAGAGTGGACAGTGAGAGAGAGAGACAGAGAGAAAGGTCTTCCTTTTTTGCCGTTGGTTCACCCTCCAATGGCTGCCGCGGTCGGTGCGCTGCGGCTGGTGCACCGCGCTCATCCGATGGCAGGAGCCAGGTGCTAGGTGCTTATCCTGGTCTCCCATGGGGTGCAGGGCCCAAGCACTTGGGCCATCCTCCACTGCACTCCTGGGCCACAGCAGAGGGCTGGCCTGGAAGAGGGGCAACCGGGACAGAATCCGGCCCCCCGACCGGGACTAGAACCCGGTGTGCCGGCGCCGCAAGGCGGAGGATTAGCCTGTTGATCCACGGCGCCGGCCCTTAACCTGTCATTTTTTAAGGCACCAGTTTTAGGATCACAAGGTGTTCAGAAGACACAAGGGCCATTTTGAAAGTGAAAATGGTGATTGCAGAATTTTAAGCAGTAATAAATACATTAAGGCAATTCAATTCAGCCTGCCACAAAGGCTGGAATGGAGTGAGGAGCAAAATATGGCCTGGAATCCGCATCCAGAAGAGAATGTTCTCCAAATGTAAAATCTTATATGTTTAATATTAAATTTATCCACCATGATCTATTATATTCAACCTAGATAACCCCACCAGTCAATGGAGCTGACATCCATTTGTTTACAGTATTAGAGAAATTAAACTGTCAGTGTTCATTTCTCCTGATGGCTATACCAACATGTCCTATTTTTATCTATGAGGATGATTTTAATTGCAAATCATCCTGGAGGCTTCAGAGTCCATAGTTTCAGATTGCTATCTTCTGATGACACGCAGAATACTGGGGTCAAAGCCATCAGTACAAATGAAGGCCTACCATGTCAGAGAAAACAAAAGCTAAACACTTGTTCCTTCCTGTCTTGAAGTTCTCAATATAGGAGGTCCCAAACATTGTCACATTCAGAGATGACATCACTATTACTAAGAGAGCAGGGAAGGAGCCTGAGAACTGTATCCAAGAATTATAGCAAACAGCTATAAGATAAGGGAAATACCTCTGTCCATGGAGTTGTCATGGCAATGACTCATTCAACCAAGCATCTAGGCAATCAACCCAAAGCCTGCACTCTGGCGTTGTCACTGGAATTGGCATAGTGCCAGCCTTCTTTTCATTTCTGAAGTATCTTGAATTACAACAAGTGAGGATTTTAGAGATTCAAAACCTCACAGGGTTCTCCAGTCATCGGACTACAAAACAAAGCAACAAAAATGAGAAACAGTGGGCACTCACCTCTGTTCTTTTCTCAAATCAAACCATGCCTGACTCTAGATTAAATCACCTGATAGGTCGATATGAAGAGCTGCCTATGCACATTTTTTGATCATAGACAGTACTTTTCCTGTCCACTCACACTGTCTCCTGGCATCTCATATTGCTTCCCATCACTCCAAACTCTCAGCCTATATTTAATTCTTACCCCTTGTGATGTTTTCCAAACCACAACCAATCCTTTCTCTATTCATTCTTATAAAATGTCTATTTTCTTACTGTGAGCAGGAAATGTAAGAAATACCAGTCTTTCAGCAATCCATAGGGATCAATTTAAAAAGAGGAAAGTTAAAGCAGCACGCTTTTAACTCAAAATTTATTTTGACCCAGCATCATTAGCATCATTGGGAAAGTTGTTAGAAATGCAAAGTATCAGGCAATATCTCAGACTCATTGAATCAAAAACAGAGGTCTGGAGATATATAACTCCACCCTGCGTTTAACAAATCTCCCAGGCAATTCAGATGTAAGGTTTCAGAAACAGTGAGTGCTAGTAGCCAGATTTGGTGAAGCAAACAGGTTTTGCACGTACTGAACACGTCTACTTTTTTTTTTTAAATTTGAGGAGCACTTTGCTTTTAAAGATTTATTTACCTGAAATTCAGAGTTACAGAGAGGGAGACAGAGAGATCTTCCATCTGCTGGTTCCTCAGATGGCTGCAACAACCACAGCTGGGCCAGGCCAGGAGCTTCATCCAGGTTTCCCATGTGTGTGTAGGGGCAAAGCACTTGGGGTACCTTCTGCTACTTTTCCCAATCCATTAGCAAGGAGCTGGATTGGAAGTGCAACAGCCAGGACATCCATCTGTACCCATATGGGATGCCATCATCACAGATGGTGGTTACACCTGCTGCACCACAATGCTGGGCCCTGTAGAGCACATCTTAACCTAAGATAAAGTTCTTTTGGAACTTTATCTTAACCTAAGATAAAGTTCATGCTTCTGTGTCCTAAGTGCTTAGTTATATGCGTCGAATGCAATGAGATGTTATAAAACTGCTGTATTTATTCAGAATACAAGAATTTCAAGCTAGAGAATCAAGATTAATGGAATCTATACTCTGTAGAAGCAGGTGAGCTTTGTAGTTATAAGTAAAGCTTTTGTAGTCAGAGGGATCTGGGCTCAAGTCCCAACTGTATCAGTTTCTTGGGCAAGCATTTCCTGGGCAGGTTATTAATGATTTCTAAGTTTCAATTTTCTCATCTATAACATGTAAATCCTCAAGCCAATTTCAAAAGGTTGTTTGGGTTTGATGATGACATTTTGGATATGACACTAAGGGCATGATCCAAGAGAGAAAGGACTGATGAGCTGGACTTCTTTAAAATTAAAATTTCTGCTCTGAAAATGACACTGATAAGAGCATGAAAATAAACCGCACTCTGGGAGGAAAGCAAAAGTCATGTTTGATAGTGGACTCTTATCTAAAATATACAAAGAACTTCTAAAACTCACCAGTAAGAAAATAAACTACAGAATTTTTAAAAATGGGCCAAAGATCTTAACAGGCACATCACCAAGCTGACATACAGAGGACAAGCATGCTATGAAAATATATTCCCTGTGTTATCATCAGGAAAATGTTAACATATCAATAAGACATCACTACATATCTGTTAGAATGGTCAAAATCCATAACACTGACAACAGCAAATACTGTTGAGAATGTAGGATGATAATGATATGATGCGGATAGATAGGCAACTAATTCAGTCTGAAGTGAATTGGAAGTCTTGCAACCCTACAATAAAATGTCATCTCTTTGTCCTTCAAAGATATTCATCTCCCCAAGATGCCCCTGTGGACCATCCAGGACCAGGAAGGGGGGGGTGCCGTGAATATGTGGACTTCATGGAGGGGTTGCAAACATCCCAGATCACTTCATGCGCACTGAATCACCACTTCCTACTTCACAAAAAGAGACTGAGAACAGCTAGGGCTCTCCTCTTCTCCATGGACCATGATTGCGGTTGCTATCCATTTTCTCTCTCTCTCTGTTTCCCTTTGGGAAACCCTCTGGCCCACTCCTGATGAATGTTTCTCCATGTGGGATGCTCCACATTCACACATGAGTGTATTTCACTTCCTGGTCTTTTAAGTGCACCTAGTGTACCTAAACGTCGCCATTTTGAATTCTTATCTCTATGTGACACAAGAACCTGGAATAGAGGTTAGAACACCTATGCCCCACACAGTAGGAATTCCAACTCACTGCTGTGAGGAAAGCAAAATGGTGTAGTCATCTGGGAAGATAGTTCTGTGGTTTCCTAAAAAAACTAAACATATTCTTATGATACGGTCCAATAATCTTATTCCTAGATATTTTCCAAAAGCTGTTAAAAACATATATCCACAGACAAACTTGCATTGGAACAACTTTTAAAGCAATTATATTCATGGCTGCCCAATCTGGAAGCAATCAAGATAGCCTTCATCAGATCAATAGATAAATAAACTGGTATATCCACACAATGGCTTATTACTCACAAATAAAAATAAATGGATAATCAAACCATAAAAACACAAGAAGGGACATTACATGAATACTGCTAAGCAAAAGAAAACAATCAGAAAACTACACACTATATGATTTAAACTATGTAACATTTTAGAAGGTCAAAACTATGGGAACTGTAAAAAGATGAGTGATATCCATGGGTTAAAGAAAAGAGGAGATGGACAAGTGGGGCACAGAAAATATTGAAGGTAGAGAAATGTTATTCTGTATTGTCTGAGGATATATGCGAGTATATATATATATATATATGTGAGTAGTCCAAACTCATTAAATATACAACAGAAGTGAATTCTAATTCAAACCATGGTCTTAGAATGAAAATAATGTGTCGATGAAGGTTCATTAGTTATAACAAATGCAGAAGTCTGGTGGGAGATTCTGGTAAGAGGGGAATTACACACAAGTAGGGTAGAGAGTATGGGAAATATATATACATATATATGTATATAACATATAGGTACACACATACATATATGTACCCTTTTCTCTACTGGGAACCTACAATTGAAAAAATAGTCTATGTTAAAAAAGAAATGGTTGTGAGAATTACATTAGATGATATCTCTTAAGTTATACTTTAAAATTATGGGCATACTAAATATGTTAATAATTATTATTGACTTTGACTCTTAAATATGATACTGGTGTTTCTTCTAAGAGTTAAATATCTCATGGTAGATATTTGTTTGCCAGGAAACTACTAGAAAAAAGACATTTTTCATGTTTAATAACCAAGGGTCATCTTATTCCTATCAGTTAATAGTTGCTTGTCCAAAGCTGATTGGAATATGAGCCTAAGGGTACATCTGACTTGAACTCTAGTGCATTTACTTTCTTACTCCTGTCAGGAGTCGTCTCATCTAGAAATATCTCCAGGAGTGGCTTTCCTTTCCTTTCCTTGCTCTGGGATAGTCAGCTTACCTTATTAAACATATCGTTGGCCAGGGAGCTTGAGTCTTAAATTTCTGTCGTCAAGGCTACCTCAGCACAGGTACACAAGCTAGGTTCATACATTCAACAGGCAACTTCAGCTCTCAGACTTGTCAGTGTAACAGTCTCAGGTCTCTTTATTTGCCAAAAGGGTCCATTAGAATATGAGTCACTCTATCAGTCTTCCAGTCTTTCCAAACAAACATCTGTTTGTTTTGCTAAGCCACATACAGAATGAGCGAGCAGTAGGGAGACTCTGGATCACAATTATTTGGTATAAGTTGTCACAGAGACTAAGTGTTGTCTCTCATTGGTTTCTTTTATTTTCTTTTCTTTTTTTTTTTTTTTTTGGACAGGCAGAGTTAGACAGTGAGAGAGGGAGACAGAGAGAAAGGTCTTCCTTCCGTTGGTTCACCCCCCAAATGGCCACTACAGCCAGCACGCTACGCTGATCCCAAGCCAGGATCCAGGTGCTTCCTCCTGGTCTCCCATGCGGGTGCAGGGAACAAGGGCTTGGGCCATCCTCCACTGCCTTCCTGGGCCACAGCAGAGAGCTGGACTGGAAGAGGAGCAACCGAGACAGAACCGGTGCCCCAACCAGGACTAGAGCCATGGGTGCCGGCGCTGCAGGCAGAGGATTAGCCTAGTGAGCCGTGGTACCAGCCTCTCATTGGTTTCTGCACAGGATGTGCACACATCTGATCAATTACTGTAAGCCATCAACTGATGAAAAGCCTCATGCTATTTACCATGTGAGAGAAGGAAACCTAGATTCCAACCAGTGATGGCATTGTCAGTGCCTCGGGAGATTTCTAGTTGTGCTACCCTGAGCTCCATTTTATATCCCCTCAAACATCCCAATTAAAACGAACCAAAACCAACAATATCCTCGATATTCCAATGTAGCTTCACAACTGTGAGCTCCACTCAAGATTCTAGCAGATACTGTGGTTAATAAAATCTATGTTGATTCCTGAAGCAGCTAGAACTGGACCATGAAACTGTTCTATTTGTTCTGGTTCAGAAAAATGATAAGAGGACTAAATTACTGAGTTTCTTGTTAAATACTCATATAATTCACTTCCATATTAATTTACTACAGTGCAATTTTGGCCCACCAGTAACAAAATTTGAAGCACACTTATTTATAAATTGTCTGTCTTTCATTAATTTAACCCTAGTTTAGCTTGTATATGGTCTGACTTCAGAAAGAGAGATGGTTTCCTTACCTTTTGAGTTTGGGGGTGAGGTTAGGTAAAAAAATTAGTAAACAAGATCATATTCACAGAGCAGTGATTTATAGATTCCAGGATATCATGAAGACACTATATTCAATGCACTTACAAGAGCAGAAACCCAAGCAAATGATTTATTGTCATTTCCATTGTTTTAGTTATCATAATGATGTTGTTATGATGAAATCTGTTTCATTTTGTTATTATAGATAGAAATTTACTCAAAGAAGTATGGTTTTGAATCAAGAGTATCAAGGGCCATTTTTTCCTGTGTACACAGTTGTAGGGTAATAGTCCATTCAGTAAAGCCAATGCATTAGGCAGAGCATAGTTAGGACCACAGGAAAGAAGCTACTGAAAAACCACTGCAGTTTGCCCCGAGTTGAAGTGCTGTTGTGATCTTGGGTAACTGTCTACACCACAAAGCTCCATTAACAGCATTGTGCTTCATACTGTTTAACAATATCATGCCTTTGCATGGACTATTCTCTGTACAGAAGTCACCCCCCTCCCCCCGCCGCTAGTAAGGCCATGTAGTATGCTTTTCCTTTTCCTTCAAGTTTTTCCTCAAGCAATGCTTTATCAGACCTTTTTTGGCTCTTTTACTTAGAGATGAATTTGTCTCCAACAACAACAAGCGAACTTTAATAGTTACATTGTACATATAATATGTTGTGGTGGTATATACTAGTTCCTCTCAGATAAGCTTGATGGCTAAGGTAAGTGAAGGCCTAAATCAGGAGTGGGAAATGCCTGGCCTCTGAGCTGTCTAATGCCTGAGAAATCATTTGGTGTGGCCCTGCCCAGGCAAGAGCAGGTGGGATTCAATAAATCTATAGCAGGTTAACTTTTAAGTTGATAATTTTGTAGAGCCTGAGAATGATGTTAAAAATATCCAAAAGGCCCTTGGCAGAAAAAATATTCCACATCCTGGGTAAACCCAGGCACAGCCCAAGAACACTGCAATCAATGAATATCTATGAAATCTCAAACTTTACTTTTAAAAAAACAAACGTAGCTCTCAATTTCAAAATCTATGTTTGTCCTAATATAAAATAAAATTTTATTATAGAATCTTCAAGGGGAAGATAAATCTTTTTGTGAAATAACACAGTGTTAATTGTTGATTTCTAGTAATGCTTGATACTAACCTTGGTGTTCATGAGTTCTACGGTCCAGAAACAAAAGCAAAGAGACACATGGTGTCTAGTTTCTCATCTAATCAACAAAGTATAATTTAAAACATAATTTTAAAGATCACTGTCTCTCTGTTCCCCAGACTCAACACAGTTTTCTCTATTACATTCTTAGCCAATCATACCTTTTGATTAGTAAATTTAGTAAAGATAAGTAACTTTTATAGATTCTTTTTTTTTCTTTTTTTTTCTTTTTTTTATAGCTTTTATTTAAAGAATATAAATTTCCAAAGTACAGCTTATGGATTACAATGGTTCCCCGCCCCCCAGAACTTCCCTCCCTCCCGATACCCTCCCCTTTCCCGCTCCCTCTCCCCTTCCATTCACGTCAAGATTCATTTTCAATTCTCTTTATACACAGAAGATCAGTTTAGTATATATTAAGTAAAGATTTCAACAGTTTTCCCTCACATAGAGACACAAAGTGAAAATACTGTTGGAGTACTAGTTATAGTATTAATTCACAATGTACAGCACATTAAGGACAGAGATCCTACATGAGTTTTTTTAAAGAATTGATTAATTGTCTATGCAATTTCCAATTTAACACCAAGATTTTTTAATCATTTCCAATTATCTTTATATACAGAAGATCGATTCAGTATATACTATGTAAAGATTTCATCAGTTTGCACCCACACAGAAACCCAAAGTGTAAAAATACTGTTTCAGTACTAGTAATAGCATTATTTCACATTGGATAACACATTAAGGACAGATCCCTCATGAGACGTAAGTACACAGTGACTCCTGATGTTGATTTAACAATTTGACACTCTTGTTTATGGCGTCAGGAATCTCCCTAGGCTCTAGTCATGAGTTGCAGAGGCTATGGAAGCCTTTAGGGTTCGCCGACTTCGATCTTATTCCAACAGGGTCATAGTCAAAGTGGAAGTTCTCTCCCCCCTTCAGAGAAAGGTACCTCCTTCTTTGATGGCCCCGTTCTTTCCACTGGGATCTCACTCACAGAGATCTTTCATTTAGGTCTTCTTTTTTTTGTTTTTCAGGGTGTCTTAGCTTTCCATGCCTAAAATATTCTCATGGGCTCTTGAGCCAGATCCGAATGCCTTAAGGGCTGATTCTGAGGCCAGAGTGCTATTTAGGACATCTGCCATTCTATGAGTCTGCTGTGTATCCCGCTTCCCATGTTGGATCATTCTCTCCCTTTTTGATTCTATCAGTTAGTATTAGCAGACACTAGTCTTGTTTGTGTGATCCCTTTGACTCTTAGACCTATCAGTGTGATCAACTGTAAACTGAAATTGATCACTTGGACTAGTGAGATGGCCTTGGTACATGCCACCTTGATGGGATTGTATTGGAATCCCCTGGCTCAATTCTAACTCCATCATTTGGGGCAGTTCTGATTGAGCATGTCCCAAATTGTACATCTCCTCCCTCTCTTATTCCCACTCTTATATTTCACAGGGATCACTTTTCAGTTAAAATTTAAACACCTATAGATTCTTTAAGCATACTTTATTTATTGCTAAAATTCATTGTTTCCAAGCCATCTTTTCAGCCAGCCAAGTTAATATGAAATATCCAGTAAAATTACCCTGAAAGAATTATATACTGTTATAATAGTTTTATAGTATTTATATCAGCTTTCCTACTTGTTTCTTGACCATAAATTATTAAAATTCTTCATAAGAAGGATATTTGTTTCTTGTTTTTATTATTGTTTCATTTATTCATTTTATAATTGTTATGCCAGGGGAAAATTACTAAGCTTTATGTTAAAGGAAAATGCCTGTTTTTCTGAGGGTTAATAAATAATAAGAAATTTCCAAGATTTGCCAAGATGAGCATGTGCTGTTTCATACAGATAATTTACTATCTTTCCTCACAGTGTTTTCTCAAACTGAATAAAGACTTGCACCACTGCAGGGAACCCAAAAGGAAATCTCTGTTGGCAGCAGTCCTTGGGAAGACACCTGTGCTATGTCACTGAAAGATTACCAAGGCTCTTAAATCAGAATGTTATGCCCAATCACTGGAGAACTCCTGCCTTACAAGGAAATTTGTCCAAACATGAATTAGAATCAAGGACACGTGCCCAACTTTGAAGGACTGCCTCAAGAATCTGTCTCTCAATCATACCTGGTGACAATCCATGTCCTGAAAATAACATGCCACACCACTCAGAACAATAACTCAGCAGCAAGTTGTCTTCAGGGAAACACTTCCATGCTAATAATAGAGTTTAACCTGAATTTGGAAAAA
The DNA here is from genome assembly GCA_949820135.1 of Sylvilagus floridanus. Classification (NCBI taxonomy): domain Eukaryota; kingdom Metazoa; phylum Chordata; class Mammalia; order Lagomorpha; family Leporidae; genus Sylvilagus; species Sylvilagus floridanus. The sequence goes on from OX463235.1 coordinate 59,770,003, forward strand.
ATGCTTCATACTCCCAGAACTGACCATTTCTTTATGTTTAACACTCCATGTTATAACCCATCCACACTTAAACAGCTCCACAGAGCTCATTTTTATCAATGTGAAGATCATTGCTGAACAATTAATTCCAATTCTTCCTTGCTATCCAAGAACAGTTACTAATATCAACACACAACATGATTCAAAGATACATAAAATCTGAGCCAACTGGAGTCAAGTAGAAACAAAGAGACTCCCATTATTTATTTCAGGCTCTCCAACCATTTAAAACACTGCCTAAAAATGATCAGAAATAAAATATGGTAATCATATTCTTTGCAAGGTGGTGATTTTCATTCCACCCATTGCTCTGTTGTAGAATTAAGGAAACATAAAGTTTCAAAAATGGGAAGTTTAAAACAATTTATGCAACATAATGAATATAACGAATACAAATACTTCCAGTGCTTTATTAATGAAGCCTATTCTGCTATGACACCAAACACAGGGTGGCAAATCAAAAATAAACAAGCGAGACTATCAAACCAAAAACATCAGCACAGCCAAAAACCCACCGTATAGTGAAAAGGCAACATATAGAGCAGAAGAAAATATTTGTGAGCCACATAACTGATAAGAGTCAAAACCCCAAAAATATGGGGAACTCCTATATGCCAATGTTAAAACACAGAAACAAAAACTTAATAACCTGATTTTTAAAGACAAGCTAAGAACATACATTGTTACTTCTCTAAAGAAATACAAGTAGAAATAGCCAACAAGTAAATAAAAACATGTTCAATGTGACTTATTATGGAAATGCAAACCAAAACCATGATAAGATGTCCTTTACAGCTACCACACTGGTCTTAAAAAATAGTAAAAATAAAAGACAAGTGTCAGTGGGGTGTGGAAGAATTGAAATCCTTTCACATTGCTGATAGGAACACAAAAAGGTATAGCAACCATGGACTGCATTATTGTGATTCCTCAAAAATTTATAAGTGAGCTACTATGTGATCCATCAATTCCCTTACTTGATATTTACCCAAAATAATTGAAATTAGGATCTCATAGAAGTATTAGCATTCTCATATTTTTGGAGCAGTATTCACACTACTCAAGATATGGAAACAACATAAATGTCTGTTGATAGTAAAATGAATAAAGAAAACATGGTATATACACACAGTTGAATAATATTCACCCTTAAAAAAGGGTGGCCTGCAGTATGACAACAAAGATGAACTTTGATACCACTATGCTACATGAAATATGGTCACAGGAAAATACTACGTAATCACATTTATGCCAGGTGTCTGTCTAAAATAATTTATTTCATAAAATCAAAGAGTAAAATGGTGTCTAGAAGGGTCTGCAGATAGGGAGAAATGGGCAGTTACTCACAAACTGTGTTTCAGTCGGGTAAGAAGAGTCACCTCTGGGGATCTGCTGTGTAACCCTGCCGTATTCTCCTAAAGGTGACCAAGCTCCTCTCTTGCAATAGCACCAATCTGATGAATGCATTTTTTTAACTTAACATCAATGGAATACTAGGGTAGTGCCCTTTGGTGTTTGGCTCCTTTTGATCCAAGTTATGTTTAGGAATTTCATTTCTCTTTTTGCATATGGTTCATTTGCAGTCCTGAGTAGTTTCCTAAGGAATGACTATTCCATATTTCACTGATCCATTCTTACTTTCATGATTTTGAGTAGTTTGCACAGGTTAACTTTAACTGATGCTGGCACAGACTGTTTACAGTCCTCATGTTACAAACTTATATTATTCAAAACACAAAACAATATATAGCATATGCTAAAATATTGTGTGAAGGATCCCATAGAGAATTCCAAACACTACTTGTGAGCCTCAATTTTTGCTGCTCACTTCAATATATCTGTATTCTACTCTTTATTATAATTTTTCTTTTGGACAGGCAGAGTTAGACAGTAAGAGAGAGACAGAGAGAAAGGTCTTCCTTCCATTGGTTCATCCCCCAAATGGCCACTATAGCCGGTTCTGCGCTGATCCGAAGCCAGGAGCCAGGTGCTTCCCCCTGGTCTCCCATGCGGGTGCATGGCCCAAGCACTTGGGCCCTCCTCCACTACTTCCTGGGACACAGCAGAGAGCTGGACTGGAAGAGGAGCAACTGGGAGGGACAGAACCGGTGCCCCAACTGGGACTAGAACTGGGGTGCCAGCGCCACAGGCGGAGGATTAGCCTAGTGAGCCATGGCGCTGGCCTATTATAATGTTTTCTAAATTAACATATTTTTTCAGTATTTGTGGGAAAATAATTCAGAAAATGGGCTAAATTAATCGCAAAATTCACCACAAAGTATTAAAACCTACTATTATTTGTGGATGTGCCAAACCAAGGCTATGGCATAAAGCGGAATGATTCTTCTTTGAGTGATATCCCCCAGGGTGGACAAAAATTAAGTTAGTAAACATAATGACTATTTGCTGATCTATGTATTTAAAAGTTACTAATCAGCCTGAGTTCACCTTTGGAGAATAAATTTCAGACCATTAATCCTCGATTCCCTGACAGAATACATTATAAACACAGAAACCCAGAAGGTTGAGATACAAGTGCTCTCATACTGACATTTTCTTGTCAATGTTGCAATCCTCAAAATGTAGCAAAGGACAAAAGAAGAAACACTCACAGTGTTAAATGGTTAATTATTTGGAGTTTTTTCTTCTTCTTAGAACACCTAACCACAAAGTAGTGCAAAACTTACTTAGCTTGATTTTCTAAATGCTCGTATTTGATGAGACTCTATCCCATCACAACAGAGTTCTATCTTATTTTTCTTATAAACCTCTATTCATTTACTCATTATTCTCAGATTGTTTGTGAGGCTTACAAAGGCCCTAGTTGGGGAAATGTATCTAAACAGCTACAGATTGATGAACATGTAAGGTCACTATGGCACTTCCTGTTTTATACACAGTTAATGCTCAGTCTCCTTTCCCTTCCTTCCACTAGCAAGATCTCCATCGCTAGCAGAAGACAGTGCCTGAAAAACTGATAGATGCTAAGCTGCATGTCTCTTTGTTTTTCTGGTGAAGAGGTTTTTTTTTTTTTTTTTTTTTTTTTTGACAGGCAGAGTGGACAGTGAGAGAGACAGAGAGAAAGGTCTTCCTTTTTTGCCGTTGGTTCACCCTCCAATGGCCACTGTGGCCAGCGCGCTGCGGCCAGCGCACCGTGCTGATCTGATGGCAGGAGCCAGGTGCCAGGTGCTTTTCCTGGTCTCCCATGGGGTGCAGGGCCCAAGCACTTGGGCCATCCTCTACTGCACTCCTGGGTCACAGCAGAGAGCTGGCCTGGAAGAGGGGCAACCGGGACAGAATATGGCGCCCCAACTGGGACTAGAACCCGGTGTGCCAGCGCCGCAAGGCGGAGGATTAGCCTGTTGAGCCACGGCGCCGGCCTGGTGAAGAGTTTTATCCAGCAATATGAGCTTGGCAATGTTAAGGGGAAACCAGAATTAGTGGGCATTAAACACACTCAGGGACAACTCTGAATCCCAGTTTCTAACTCTCCCACAGGCTGCAATTCCAGATGCCCACCATGGTAGCTTGTTCACTGACTAGCAAGATTTCTTAGATTTTTCTCCTATTCTTTCTTCATCAATTCGTCTTCATCAATTCGTATATTCACGTTCTGCTGCCTGAGATCACCGACTCAATAAGCTGTCATTTCCTGATCTTTTTCCCAGATGTGCTTTGAGAGAAACTGAACACAGGCATCTCCTCTCTTAGAAACTTCAAGTCCTCTAAAGCCATGCTAGTAAACACCTACTGAGTTCTGAAACCCCGATTCAAAGAGCTGCTGTTAATATGTCTGTTTATGGGTGAGGGGGATTTAAACAAGATTTTCACTGAAGCTTTTATTGGAATATTAAGTGAAATGCAATGATCCCACATGAAGCACTATGATACCACTATGCTACGTGAAATATGGTCACAGGAAAATACTATGTAATCACATTTACGCCAGGTGTCTGTCTAAAAATTTACTTCATAAAATCAAAGAGTAAAATGGTGTCTAGAAAGGTCTGCAGATAGGGAGAAATGGGCAGTTACTCACAAACTGTGTTTCAGTCGGGTAAGAAGAGTCACCTCTGGGGATCTGCTGTGTAACCCTGCCGTGTTCTCCTAAAGATGACCAAGCTCCTCTCTTGCAATAGCACCAATCTGATGAATGCATTTTTTTAACTTAGCATCAATGGAATACTATGGTAGCACCCTTTGGTGTTTGGTGTTTGCTCAAAGGCCTCCTTTTGTTGTATCTGCATTTACCTTTGTGCTGAAGATGCTTAGAGCATAATTTAGTGTATGATGATGAGTTTCAAAATATATAATAATTCACAAAATAAATACATTGGCACAATATTCATCAGATTCCTATAAAACTTTAAAATTCTTTCTTATGGGTTGATATATTTTGCTGTGAAGACTGAATTAGCCAGAAGATCCTTGCTACTGAGTGAATCAGCGGCCTGTGTATCAAGTGAAACACTTTTTGCTGCAAGAAACTGAAAAACCAACCAAATAATTATAAGCCAAAAGGAATTAACCAATTGACAGAACTATAAAAGCAAAGCGTAGATGGCTTCTGACTGATGAATTGGGACTTGGAAAACATCACAAATGGCTGGCACCATGGCTCACTAGGCTAATCCTCTGCCTGCAGCGCTGGCACCCATGGCTCTAGTCCTGGTTGGGGTGCCGGATTCTTTCCCGGTTGCCCCTCTTCCAGTTCAACTCTCTGCTGTGGCCCGGGGGGGCAGTGGAGGATGGTCCAAGTGCTTAGGCCCTGCACCCGCATGGGAGACCAGGAGAAGCACCTGGCTCCTGGCTTCAGATCAGGGCAGTGCACTGGCCGTAGCGGCCATTTGCGGAGGGTGAACCAACGGAAAAGGAAGACCTTTCTCTCTGTCTCTCTCTTTCTAACTGTGCCTGTCAAAAAACAAACAAACAAACAAACAAAACCAAAAAAAAAATCACAAAGACCCACTCCTTTCCAACTTTGTGTCCACCTCTATTCTTCTCCATGTACTGTATTGATCCTCAGACAAGCATGATTCTTATCTCATGATGTGCCCAGTGATCTGAATTGCATATGTCTTAAGAAGGAAGTGTGTTATTAGTAAAAAATGTATATAGTTGGGGCTAGCGCTGTGACATAGTAGGCCAAGCCCCTGTCTGCGGCGCCAGCATCCTATGTGGGCATGAATTTGTGTCCTGGCTACTCCACTTCTGATCCAGCTCTCTGCTAATGGCCTGGGAAAGCAGTGGAAAATGACCCAAGTTCTTGGGCCCCTGTAGCCATGTGGGAGACCTGCAAAAGCTCCTGGCCTCAGACTGGCTCAGTTCCAGCCAGTGTGGCCAATTGGGGAGTGAACCAGTGGATGGAAGACCTGTATCTGTGTCTCTCCCTTTCTCTCGGTAGCTCTCTCAAGTCAATAAAATCTTTAAAAAATGTAGATAGTTAAGGAAGCTGAGGTTCAGAGTGTTAAGCAGTTGTTCTCAAGTGATATAAATGGAAAGATGGCTATGATTTTCACATGAACTTTTTCAACACATAAAGTTTACCATGTTAATTTTTGTAGAAACCAATTGTTCTTTCTACAAGGATAGTCATCAAATTAGATTTTTAACTCCTGGAGAGCAGTAGTAGTGTCTTGCTTAGCTCTGGAGTGTCTTGCACCATACACAGCATCTGGTCAAAATTACTACTTTAATCTGTGTTTGTTAGTCAAGAGATAGCCAGTGGTGGCAAAGATCTTTGGATTTGATTTGAAAAGGAGATTTAAGATTCTCCTAATTCATACTCAGGTTGGCAAATTATTCACTCTCCCTCTATCTTCATCAAATAAATGGAAGTACTTTATTTGTGTGGGCAGGACAAGCATACCCCTTATTGCATTTAGGGTAGGAGCTTAAAAGAAGATAGATGGCCAGAACAGTTTCTTCTGTCTTTATTGGTGTTGTACTACAGGAGCCTAAAGTCCAAAAGGAAAGAGACACAAGCCCCAACTCAAAGACAAAAGCCACAGCTGCATTTGTCTTAACTTTGTCCTCTGCACCAGATTTTTATTTTTATTTCTATTTTTTATTTATAATTTTGACAGGCAGAGTTAGAGAGAGACAGAGAGAAAGGTCTTCCTTCCGTTGGTTTACCCCCAAATGGCCACTATGGCCGGCATGATGTGCCAATCTGAAGCCAGGATCCAGGTGCTTCCTCCTGGTCTCCCATGCGGGTGCAGGGCCATCCTCCACTGCCTTCCTGGGCCACAGCAGAGAGAGACTGGACTGGAAGAGGAGCAACCGAAACAGAACCAGCGCCCCAACTGGGACTAGAACCCGGGGTGCTGGTGCCACAGGCAGAGGATTAACCTAGTAAGCTGTGGTGCCAGCCACCATATTGGTTTTTAATTGATTACCTGGAGGTGGGGAGGTCTAGCCCAGAAGCCACCCCAGGGCCTAGAATGCGCTTTTCCATAGGGGATGAGTGGCATGATGCATCTTTCCCACACCTGTTCTTCCCCTACTCTGAGGGACTTCACTGAGTAGGAGACATTTACTTAACTCCAGTTTGTCTATTTTAAAATCTATGGATCTAGTATTCACACATACTTTGAGTTATGTAGTATTAGAGGATTAAAAAGTAACTTAGTCTGGCCAGCGCTGCAGCTCACTAGGCTAATCCTCTGCCTGCAGTGCTGGCACACCGGGTTCTAGTCTCAGTCGGGGCGCTGGATTCTGTCCCAGTTGCCCCTCTTCCAGACCAGCTCTCTGCTGTGGCCTGGGAGTGCAGTGGAGGATGGCCCAAGTTCTTGGGCCCGGCACTCACAGGGGAGACCAGGAGAAGCACCTGGCTCCTGGCTAAGACCTTTCTCTCTGTCTCTCTCTCACTGTCCACTCTGCCTGTCAAAAATTAAAAAAAAAAGTAAATTAGTCTGATTCTTTGTTATTGATGAGACAAATGAAATTAAAAGTGCATGTCTGTATGTGGGGAGGGGAGATGTTAGCCAATAGTTATGAAAATGACAGATTTATTTTGTTGACATAAATAGACTGAGATAGAAAATGACTTTCTTGTCTACAGTCTATTAACCAGCTGGAGAACTTCAGCTCTAGATTGTCTAGAGCAATTAAGTGTTTGGCATAAGACATTTAAATTAAATATGAAAATGGTAATGGGACCCTTGAGGGAATAATGTTGGCGTATTGGACACCCTGACTTGTTAGTTGTTCATTGGTTAATGGTCAGAGTCAAGCATAAAGATGTGTAACAGGAAGGGTTATGGGAAATGCAATCTCATCATGAACCAAGGTTAATGTGGCCTATAAGGAGATTCAGGTGGCTGTAATCTGAGTGGTAGTCACACGGCCTGAGTTTTGTCACTTACTAGATTAAATAACATACTTTTTGTGAGGCTTAGTAGCTGAATCATTAACACACACACACACATTAACATTGTGTTAAAATAGAGGATAGGAGGGGGAGGAAGGAAGAAAGTATTATATTCTTAGAATTGTATCAATGAACTATAAGGAATCTCTTTTTCTGTATTAATAGCATATTAACATGAGACTTGATGAGATTTGTGTTGTAGAATTTATCCGACATTTGCTGTAATGCTGAGAATGTATTAATAATTTCTTTAAGAAACAGAAAAAATAGAGGGTAATATCCATATGCGTACTAGTACAACATGTATTATGATGTTGGAATAATGGAGAATCACTGAGAAACATTTAGGAAGTATAGATCTTTGCAAGAAAAATAATTTTAAATATCAGTGAACTAGTAATTCTCAAGGGACACTATTTACAATAATGCATCAAAAATTCTAGATTCTATCATTCTAAACATACAAGTCTCAAAGATCATTTCTTAGGGGCCGGCTCTGTGGCACAGTGGGTTAGTTCTCTGCCTGCAATGCCAGCATCCCATATGGGCTCCAGTTCTAGTCCCAGCTGCTCCTCTTCCAATCCAGTTCTCTGCTATGGCCTGCTATGGCCCAAGTCCTTGGGGCCCTGCACCCACGTGGGAGAATGGGAAGAAGCACCTGGCTCCTGGCTTCGGATTGGTGCAGCTCCAGCTGTTTCGGCCATTTGGGGAGTGAACCAATGGACAGAAGACCTTTATCTCTGTCTCTCTCCTATGGCCTGGTAAAGCAGTAAAAGATGGCCCAAGTCCTTGGGCCCTGCACCCACATGGGAGACCAGGAAGAAGCTCCTGGCTCCTGGTTTCGGATTGGCACAGCTTCAGCCATTGCGGCCATTTGGGGAATGAATCAACACAAGGAATACCTTTCTCTGTCTCTCCCTCTCATTGTCTGTAACTCTAACTCTCAAATAAATAAATATAATCTTTAAAAAAAGATAATTTCTTACAAAGTATTTCATGGAAAACATTGAAAATCATTGATTTTACTGCCCATGCATTTTGGAGGATTAATATCTTTAGGGTTTTCCAATGATTTTATCTCTAAATCCTGATGCAGAGATGTCAAGAGAAAGAAATTTTCATAAGGCCTAATTTTGATGACAAAAATTTTGAGAACTTGATAATTATTGCTCATGGAGATCTTGCCAAATTTAGTTCTAGAAAGAAATAAATTTAGCCTGTCGTGGATACTCAATGTGGTGCAGGTACTCTGCCCCTCTTCTCATACATTCTATCATCTAACCCTCATGGCAGCCCTCAGAGTAGGTACACATATCCTACCTTAGAGAGGTAGCAATGGAAGCCTAGAGAGGTTAAATTGCATAAGTATCTGATCTGGGATATGACATAGCTTTGATCCTCGATTTTCTGATACAAAAGCCATGCTCTTGTATTATTCACAGGTGTCTGAAATGTGGTGATTTTATGCACACAAATAAATCAATGACACTTTAACGGAATTAATAGGAAGGTTAAGTAGCTGTCATGTCACAGTAGAAGTGCATTGAACTTGCAAGAGTTGATGCCTACAAATGACACAGGCACATTTAAGCTGCCAAGGTTCCTTGAGCAAAACTTCTGTGGTAGAAAATTAAGTTGACTAATATCTATGCAGTTACAGAATTACACATTTTTATTTAAAAATACCATTAAGATATTTTTATTCAGCCCTTTCCTTTTACAAAGGACAAAAGCAATATCCAGAGAAGTGAAGTGCTTTGCTCAAAGTCACAAAGCAAGGAAGACTGGATCTCAAGTTGATCCAATTACAATCAGTCTCTTTGCCACTGTGCCACAATTACTCTATTAAGTAGCCATTCACAGAATCTAGAGACACTGAGAGGACAACAAACAAAGCTGAGCAGCATTTTCTGACTTCCCCTACATTGCCTGGGGGAAACATTAGAGATCTAATGAGAGTCAGCAGCAAGGCAGCTAGAGCCTGGAATTTGAAAGATGTGGTGGAACCAGAAGGCAAATATCATTAGTGCTGGACATTGATGGATAGCTCACTATTTTCCATTTTTCCTTAGTTATGAAGCACATCAGTAAAGAGTGAACTATGTCATCAGTACCAGGCAAAGGCGTGACAATACCACGAAAAAGTAAAAACTCTGAAGGTGCTGCTGATGGCTGTAGCAAGTAACTCATAGAACTAGCATGGAAGACTGCTCATCTCAACTTTTTAACATACTCAGGCATTCCACTAAATACTGCAAAGAAGTGCTACCTTTCCTGCAGCACGTTGTGACATTTAGAGGCAGATGAAAGAAATGAGACAACTCTTATATTTGCTATGGATGAAGAATGGAAAACATTAGTTATTTGGCAAGGAGTTGGTGGTGGGTTGCCGAAAATTGTTGAAGTACTCAGGTTATTTTTTTGGAGTTGGTTTTTGAGATATTCTGTTTGGAAAAGATAGAGATTCGAGGTCAGGTGATTGTTCCTGGCATGTCTACAGGCTCGTGTCCTAGCACACTCTGAGGGAATCTGATTCCTTTCATGTGTTCATCCATGAAGTTATCAGGAATGAAGGAAATCTCAAACGATGAGAGAGGAATAAGGACAGCTGCCTCTCTGGTCATTTGGTGTCAATGTTCAACAAAGATGGATACTCTGTAACTGAGGAGCAACGTGATGAGATCAAAACTTCCTTCTGTGAAGTTTAAACAATATGTATGTTCAAATACTTGACAATGGTGAATGTAAGGTAAAAGCCCATTTCATAATGAGAAAACACATAGCAAAGATTTTTAAAGGCAACATAAACCACCACAATGACCAAATGTAAGAATAGAAAATGTGGGGACTCCCATGCTCTTCGTGTCTTTGCTGTTATCTATTTTTAATTCATTCAACTGCCTTTTGGCTTCAAATACAGCTGTAAAAGTCTTTCTTACATTATGAAAATAACATTAATTAAAAGCCTCAAGGATATAATTTTTAGCTGTAACTTTAAATAATTGTTTATTTGCAGGGTACACCTCTGAGAAGGGGGGGAGAGAAACAGAAAGAGAGAGAGAAAGAGGGAGAGGAAGAAAGTTCTCTTTCACTGGTCTACTTTTCAAATTCTTGCAAATGTTATGCTGGGCCACTGATAGCAACCAGAAACTCAATCCCAGGTCTCCCAGTAGGTGGCAGTGACCCACCTACTTGAGCCATCACCATGACCTCCCAAGGTCTCCATTGGTAGACAGATGGAATCAGGACCCAGAGCTGAGAATTGAACTTAGGTACTCTCATATGGGGAGAGGGCATTTTAACCCATGGCTTAACTGATTAACCTTAACCTTTTTGATTTTTAACTTCCAAATTTATTTGAAGTCTTTTCACAATTTCTGTCTCCTCCAAATCCTTTTGCTGTCCATTGTAATTAGTTTCCCCAGCACTACCCATATTAACTATTTCACTTTTGCTCAGGCATATTCACTGGAAAAAGTTGGAAAATAGCATATTTCCCTTAAACTCTTTGACTCACTGAAATTCCTGTTGTCTGTGGACTTACCCTCATCATTCACCCCATCCCAAGGAATAGCCATCTGAAGGTGTATCTTTTTTTGTGCGTGAAGCTCTTAGTTAAATGTTGTGCTTTATTTCTCAAATGAAATCTGTCACTTTTCCTGCACAGTATTAAGAATACCTTACAAGTAGGCTTTTTAGGTCATGTTTTGAAATCATCTGCTGCTAACAACTGTTTCTTCCTTTCCCCAGGAGACACTACAAAATCTGTAGTGCTCTTGTCTTCATGTAGCTCAACATAACTCAGTAGAACTCAATCAGGTCTAATAATTCACCACGCCCTTCACACTAACATCATCAAACCTTAACACTGTGGCCCATCATTTCCTTCAAGATAGAAGTATATGCATCCTAGTCTCATTAAGCGTTCACAGTAGACTATGTTTCTTTCTGATACTGTTATAATGAAAAGTCACAATACAATTGTCTTAGGAACATAGCTGTGTCCTAAAATGGTAACAAATATATTTTACATATTCTTGTTGGAAGGTTTTCTGTAATATTCTGCAAACCTAACATGATAATCATAATCATGATCATAACAATGTCAGCAGTAAATGGGTGTCAGAGAAATTGTGCAAATCTTTCAATGGCAAAACAGATTCTAATTTAAGGGAATTAATTTGATGGACAAAATGGATACAGAGACATTGCAGGAAGTCATATATAGCCAGGAAATTTACCTTGCTAATAGTAGGTTCCGCATATTCCCTCAATATTTTTTTTTAGCTACAGAATTAAAAAAAAATTTAGGACCATGTCCATAGACAAAAAGTTCAGATTTTCATTCATAGGCCCAGACAATTTCTTTTTGGTTACAGATTGTCTTTAGTGTCCCTACTATTACTCTCTTCCAGTTCTTGATCAATATGACAGCAGGGATACAGAGAATTTTGTTTGATATTCTCACAGCTAGCCTCAGCAGAAAATACAGAATCCAGCTTAGAGAAAAAGTGAGCTAAAGAGAAAAAGCTTCACTTAAGATATTTTGTCTTTTTAATTCTTATGTGGCTGCAACCAGGGAATTTCTGTCAACACATCCAGCACGACTGTCCAGTTGAGTTCTAAATAACTCTGGAGGCTAGCTTCTTACTGTTGCTCCTGGGAACTTCTTCTGTCTTGTAACAGGCCTGATGTTTAGAAAGTTCTTCTTGATATAATATCCCTAGGCTCACTCCTTGAGAAAATTTCCTCTGCACAATTTCATGTCCAATGAAGGAATCAGCGACAATAAAATACATAAAAGAAAGCACTTGACAAATCAAGAGGGTGAGAGGGTTACAGAGTATGGAGGAGCAGTACTGGCAGAGCTCATGCCAGGAAAGAAAGGAGGTGGGAATAGCAAGGGTACATCCAGAGAGAGTAAAGTCTGCAGAGAACACTGTACTTGAAAAAAAAAAAAAAACACTTGAAGTGGCATCATTGACAATGGAATCAATGTAAAATTCCCTTCTTAATCCTGTTTCATCATAAATGGACCTCGATATGCAGATTTTAGTGACATCTTTCAGTTTGTTTAACTCTCAGGCTGTTAATTGAGAACTTATATTTAATAGATTTAAAATCCCTCTTCTATTCAGCTTAACATTTACAACATGTAAAACATTAGCTCTGGAGCACTATTATGGATAGTAGTGACTCAAATAACTCACCAACCCTGAAGAGCAGAATAAAATAATTACCTTCTCACAGACAATCACTCATCCTCACCTCTTCTAATCACATCTTCTATACCGTCATTTTTAAACCTTGAGTTCTCAACAGAGTAAATATTGGAAAACTTTAATAGAAGGGTGGATAAAGGCTAAAGAGAGCTCTATAGATAATATTTCATTATACATACCATACACTATCTTATCTTAATGGATTCATGTGATGATGGACATCTTGGTTGATTCCTTATTTAGGCTATTGTGCAGAGTTGCTTAAACATCGTGGAGCAAGTATCTTTGTGATTGAATATGTTTATGTCTTTTTGGTATATACCCAGTAGTAGGACTGCTGGATCCCATGGCAAGGCTACTCTGTCTTTAAAAAATTTTTAATTAATAGGAACAAATTTTGTATATTTCATATTTATAGTTTTAAGAACATAGGCCTGCGCCATGGCTCATTAGGCTAATCCCAATTAGGCACCTGGCTCCTGGCTTCAGATTGGCGCAGCACACTGGCCGTTGCAGCCATTTGGGGAGTAAACCAACGGAAGGAAGACCTTTCTCTCTGTCTCTCTTGCTGTCTAACTCTACCTGTCAAATAAAGAACGAAAGAACGAAAGAACGAAAGAACGAACGAACGAAAGAAAGAAAGAAAGAAAGAAAGAAAGAAAAAGTGAAAGTTACACAGAGAAAGGAGAGTCAGAGACAAAGAGAGAGGTCTTCCATCAGCTGGTTTATTCCACAATTGGCCGCAATGGCCAGAGCTGTGCCGATCTGAAGCCAGGAGTCAGGAGCCTCCTCTGGGTCTTCCCAAGTGGGTGCAGGGGCCCAAGGACTTGGGTCATCTTCTACTGCTTTCCCAGGCCATAGCAGAGAGCTGGATCAGAAGTGGAGTAGCCAGGACTCAAACTGGAGCCCATATAGTATGCCATCATAGCAGGTGGTGGCTTTACCCACTATGCCATACTATTGGCAAATTGCATTTGTGTCATTATTGCTGCAAATACAGTTTTTCAAACTTTTTTTTCATCTTTTTCAAACCAATGGTTTATAATTATAATTACTCTGTTGTAAGTTTTAAGAAAACCTGGTGACTTTCTTCTATAAAATGTTTGATTGAACACATGGTTACACCACCAAATAAGTAAATGTGTCCCCAATTTAACAGTAAGTTCCATGAGGAGGGAGGCCTTGTTGCTGTTCATTAACATCTCCCTGTGCCACTCAGGGCTCCTCGCATGGTAAAAACCTTTCATGGTTTTGTTTATTAAATAACTGGGTATGTAACAGCTTACAATTTTTAAAAAAATGCCTATTTATAGCAAGGTGTGACACATCTTGCAAAAATAGAAGAATCATTAACAACTTCCTGTGTAAAACAGGTAAAGAAAGCATTTTCTAATGTGTATCATTTTTAACCTGCTTAAGTCATGACAAAAATCTTCCAAAGGACAGACACACATTCCAATAGGCCCTGGGAACATACCCACATAATGATTTCACTTCTTCTCAATATTCTCCCCATTTAAATCTGTGCACTTCTATTTCTTATATATTCTGTGTAGTTTAAGTTCTAACCCTACTGAGAAAGGACCCATAAACATGTTTGAGCAGTCAGTGCACTATTAAATCATGTTTACAATACTACTTAAAAGTAACAACTTGAGTATATGTCTTCAAAAATTTAAGGGACTCCATGTTACTTTTATATTATGTAAGGGGTAGATAGCTATTATTTTTAAATTCAAATTTACAAATACATTACAAGAGGAAGGACAGGGGAGCGTGGTATGGTGTAGCAGGTTAAGCGGCTGCCTGCGAAGCCAGCACCCGCTATGAGTGCTTGTCAAGTCCAGCTGTTCTACTTCCAATCCAGCTCCCTGTCAATGTGCCTGAGACAGCAGCAGAAGACAGCACAAGTACCCGGGCCCCTGCCACCCTGTGGGAGACCTGGAAGGAGTTCTGGGACCCGGGATTCCTCCTGGCCTAATCCTAGCCTTTGCAGCCATTAGGGTTGTGAATTAGATGAACCATGTCTTTTTCTCTGTCTCCCCTCTCTGCGTAAATCCACCTTTTAAATAAAGTAAATCCTCTTTTTTAAAGATGAAGACATTTTCTGATATTTCAAAAATAGACAAATCACATCATTCAGAAGCTACTTCATTGAAATTTATAAGTAAAAGGGATAAGGACATTTAATGGTTCATGTATCAATAAACGATGCTAGTGAGGGGTAGTAAGTGTCCAGAGCATTACTGAGGTGAAAGCACAGTAACACGTGGAGCAGTGGGAGGGAATGCAGGGAACACCACAGGGGGCTTGGCCTGCAGGGATGCACAAGCATATCTATCATCATTCTGAGGTTGAATCATCTACTTGTAGAGCACACATTAAAGAAAGATCTAAGAATAGGAGCTTGGGGCTGCAAATATTCTAAATGTCTCAAGTTGGAGTCTGAAAGTAAGCGGGAGGTGATACACAAATACCCCCAGCTTAAATGCCATGGCCAAATGTGCAAAGAAGAAGGAACTAAAAGCAAAGAGCCAAGGAGAACAGATAGACTTGACCTTAGTCTATGAAGACCTCCTTCATTCCCCCAGTACTCAGTTGCTTCTTTTCACCTGATTCATCCTGTGCCCACTGTTTGCTTCTTTTTCCAAGTAGTTTCACTGAATTATAATTGCTGTACAAAGTAGTAAACATATTTAATATGTACAATATGATAAGTTTGAATGCAAACACGTGGGATACCATCATTTACTTAAGGTCATAAGCATAATCAATGTTTTTTGCAAAGCCTCTGTTTCATTTTGTTTTGTTTATAGCAATAATCCATAGTATGAGATTAATCCTATTAAAGAATTTCAAGGTGCACAATACTATATTGTTAATTATGAGCACTGTGAGGTTGTGATACTTCAGGTCATCATTACCTTTAGAGCACAGTGTGCCTTGTCAATCCAGTAAGGTCAAGCCAACCATGATCCACCTTCTACCACTTTCTTGGCCAACATAGTTCATGGCATGAAACCTGGTACCTGCAGAAATATTAAGTTTTAAGTAAGCTTGCTATAAATACAGTTCCCACCATCATTCCCAAGTACTAGTCTAGAAATCTGCTCTTGATATAGTGTTGATATAATGATACAGTGATAAATCATTATTGTGCTTTTAACTCAATAATGCTACTGAAACAGTAACAACCCTCACCAACACTGTTTGTTTATACATGAATCATTGAAATTTCTCCATCCTTTTTCCTTTTCCTTATAAATTTAAAAGGCATAACAGAACAGCTGTACATTTTCAGACCTAGCTTTCTGTTGCAGGCAATCTTCTAGTGGAATGTCATAGCAACCACAACATGTTAAATTTGAAACTACAATGGTGGCATTGCTTTTTCATTTTCCTTCTTTTCTTTTTGGACAAACACTAGGTCTCAACAGCGCAGGTAGCTCAGATTCTCTTGATATTGTTCGCCTTAATTAAGCTTGTTTTTGGGTTATGCTGTTAGTTGTCTGCTAGGTATTCCTGACTGTAGATTAAAGGTGAGTTATAAGAATATTTTCATTTTTTATATTGGAACCTGTGGTAAACTCTCAAAATTATAACAATTTAAAGGTTAGTTGACTCAAGGATTTATTTCATTTTACTTATGTCTGAAAAAAATTACAGTCATCCTGGTTACTGCCTAATACTTATAAGACCAGAAATTTGGCACATCAGTGCATTATCTGGAATGGAAACAAAGAAAGAAGAAAGAAAAATAAATTCCATCTTTGTTTCATTTATATTTGTTCAAGAAATAGTAGGAAATCAACCCAGAAAAGAATCATAGCATGCCTAAGAATGGATAGTGGAACAAATGGTAAACTGGAATCATTTCTATATGCATTAGTTTCTCCTTAGTAACAAACTTTGTCAGAGACAGTAACTTTAAATAACAGCTCCTATATTGGTAAAGGTTATAAATTCGGCTGAACTCAGCTGCTCTGTCCCAATTGCTGGGTTCAGGCTTGGCTGTTGGTGGAAGAGCTCTTGTTTAGGATGACTAGAACATTTGACATAGCTGGAATGACTGTTGTTTCTCTTCATATAGCTTCTCATGGATCAGTAGATAATATTTGTAGTTTCAAAGTCTCAAGACACATCAAGGAACAATGCATGAGAACAATGAAAGGCTAACTCAATTTGTATAGCATGGATTACTCTAAGTACCTGAAGTCCTAATCCTAATTCTAATCCTGTTTAAGATTTTGCATGTGCTACATCAGACCATGTTTTGGTCTTTGCTTTTTCCTATATAAAATAAAAGAGTTGGATTAAAGAAAGTCATTTAAATATCTATATTAGCTTCAACTTCTATAAACACATGGTTCAAAATCTTCAAACACTAAAAAGAAATTGAACTGCCCCATTCCATTAAATATTTGGACTTGAATGAAATAAGATGAACAGAACATGAAATATAATTGTAATAACCTTTCATCTATAAAAATTAATTTTCGGGGCTGGCACTGTGGCACAGCAGGTTAAAGCCCTGGCCTGAAACGCAGGCATCCCATATGGGTGCTGGTTCTAGTCCTGGCTGCTCCACCTCTGATCCAGCCTCTGCTATGACCTGGCAAAGCAATAGAGGATGGCCCAAGTCCTTGGGCCCCTGCACCTGTGTGGGAGACCCGGAAGAAGCTCCTGGCTCCTGGCTTCGGGTCGGCACAGCTCCAGCCGTTGCGGCCAATTGGGGAGTGAACCAGCGAATGAAGACCTCTCTGTCTCTACCTTTCTCTGTAACTCTTTCAAATAAATAACATAAATCTTTAAAAAAATTAATTTTCACAAATGGAAATTCATCCACTATTTACCTCAAATATCAAATAAAAGATAATAAAACAGTAACCACAAAAATGTATTCCTTACTAACTAGATACTTTGCTACAATTTTTTCCTTAGTAGCATCTTATAATTATCCTTACAACAATTCTAATGTCTAGCTGTCATTATTACCATATTAAAAGGAAAAGTTAGGTTTAGAGGGAATAAAATGACAGTGCTATTAAGTTGTATTTCTGGATTCAAACTCACATATTTACGATTTTTATGATTTTAAGACCACTATTCCTATACTTGATCTGGAATGAACTAAGCAAAGAGCTTGAGTTTCCAAAAACAAACACTAATTCAAGTAGTCTGCCAACAGTAGAAGGAATGAGCCATAAGAACAATGAAGTGGTGACTTTGTTGTTCCAGGTAGACAATAACACTCCTGGGTAAACACATTTTGTTATTTTTACTTTGTTATTGGATTTACACAATCAATTTAATTCAAGTAGAAAGAATTAACTATCACAGAATTAGCTTTGGCTGATATTATACAAAACTCCCTGCCTTCACCACTTGGGCAAATGTGAGAACCTGCCTTCTCACATTCAGATCTAAAATAAGGAATTTTTTGTGAATAGTGAGATGTCCATTGTAGGATTAAAATTTTCTAAGTTGAAGGCATGCATTTGACCTAATGGTTAAGATAGCCTCATCCCACACCCAGACCGCTTGAGTTCTATTCCTCACTTCAGTTCCTGAGTACAAACTCCTACTATTGCAAACTCTGAGAGGCAGCAGTGACGGTCCAAATAACTTAGTTCCTGATACCCACCTGAGAGACTTGGACTGAGTTCCCTGCTCCCAACTACAGACTCAGCCCAGCTTGGGCATCGCTTGCATTTGGGGAATTAACCAATGGTTAGGAGTTTTATCTTTCTCTCTTTCTCTCTTTCTGCCTTTCACATAAAAATAAAAAAAAAATAAAATTTTCAAATTGGATATCAAGATGAAAGACATGCAATCTAGTCTGACAGCCAGAATTCTGTAGACAAAAGTACAAACCCCACTTCCCTACAACATAAACACAGACATGCACATAGCAGCCTCACTAGCAAGGTCCCTCAAGCTGGCAGTGATTCATGGTTCGTATATATGTCTGTCATTTTCAGAAAGTATGCAGTGCACACCCCCCAATCCCAGAGAAAAGATTATCACCATCAATTGAGGTCCAACAATTTTAGGGGCTAGTTTATATACTGTGTGAGGTGACTGGGTTTAGTTCTGGGTGACTACCTAATCTTCATATCACAGGAAGGACATGGGACATACACATTTACACTGTACACAGACACTCACTACTACTTGTAAAGCCTATTTAAATGCACAAAGTAACTTCTATTTGCTTTCTGTTCATTCTGCAGCTTGTTCTTCCTTCTTCCCCAACATACAAAAACAAGAAAATAAATGTGAAGTCTATGTGTGTGGGCATGGACCCATAAAGAAGGCAGTCAATGAATGCTTGAATAATCAGTCATGCTGTCCCTTTGGAGTGTTCACTGTGAATTGTTTCTCTAGCAATGGAGCCCTGGTACCTTTAATTATGCCATCACCCTTGGGTGGTCCTCACTAGCTAGTATTAGGAAGACCCTGACTCCCAGTTACAGTGGAGTCACTTAGCGACTCCCTCTGTAGACACTTAAAAGGAGACCAGGGAGCCACAGAGTCTGAATATGGATTGCCTGGGGCTAGTCAGCTGCCATCAATGGGGATCCAAGTTGTGACTTTGGGCTCAGTAACTTCCTGTAGCTCTACATTAACTGAGCATGTGTGGTTTCAAGTTATGCTAAATCACTGAGCTAATGTAAGATTTTAAAAAATTATAACATGATGCAGATATTGGTGTTTCTCTCAGAGACAATCAAAAGCAGCTTCACTCTTTCTTCTCTCCAGATTGGTTCTTCAGATGTGCAAATAGCTTCAATGGCAGGAACTGGTTCTTCAGCAATTTAGATCCTAACGACAAAGGAAGGTTTCCTAGCCTCTGTTCCCATGGAAAGAGTTTTGATTGCCAAATTGTAGCTGGTTAATTAGTGTCAAATTTATTACTACACAGGTAGACTTACACTTCCACACTTTTTTTGTGTTTACATGGTAGGCAGCTTACACATTCCTCCCCATTGTGAGTTCAGATTTTGCCATGTGATTTGTTTTCACCAATAGTATATTTGTAATCACAATGCAGGTAGAGTACTGAAATGTGTTTGCATGTGTAGGCCTCTCTTGTTATCTGGTTATCCACTGCCAGAAGAACATATTCCAGGTAGCTGTTGATCTTGAGATGTGGTCCCCAAACACCTCAGGAAAAGTGTGCTCACCTCTTGTTGATTTATAGTATCATGACCAGAAGAATGATAGCTGTTGCAAATTTTGGAGTTGCTTGTTATATAATTGTATTGTAACAATAACTGACAGACACCGAAACCAGCACTCATTTCAGTTTCTTTTTATGAGTACTACAATAGCAAAATATCAAAATGTTGGTACTGGCACTGAGCATGGAGAATCAAAAATAAGGAAACTTACAGGAGGCTAGAAAAAACATAAACGCATTTGAAACTGTGAGGGCAGAAAATGTACCTTATGGAATTTTAGCATTATATAGGGGAGTTTCAGAGCTGAATATTAACAAATACAAGGTGGTTGTTAGAAGCTAAATTTGATAAAGTTCTTCAAGAAAGATGTGAGCTGAGAACAGTACCTTTGATTTACAAACAGAATCGAGAACAAATATAGAGAACATAGAAAAATGAGACTATCAATGCTGTAAAATAAACATTTTAAAATTACAAACACCAGGACTAAAACCAAATCCATATGACGCTTTCACTTAAAATCCCTGAAAGTATTATGATGTAATCTTGTAGATATCAGACAGACAGAAAGATCCAGCAGGATCTTAGGAATCTTTGAGGTTTAGAAATGTACAAGCCTGGGGCTAGTGTTGTGGCATAGCAAGTAAAGCTGCTGCCTGTGGGGCCGTATTCCCATATGGGCACTGGTTTGAGTTCTGGCTGCTCCACTTCCAATTCTGCTCCCTGCTAAGCAGCAGAGGATGGAAAAAGTCCTTAGGCCCCTGCATTCACCTGGGAGACCCAGAAGAATCTCCTGGCTCCTAGCTTTGGACAGGCCCAGCTCTGGCTGTGTGGCCATTTGAGAAGTGAACCACCAGATGGAAGATCTCGGTCTCTGCCCCCGCCCCTGTCTTTCAGATAAATAAATAAATATATTTTTTTTAAAAAAGAAATACAGAAACTTGATAATCATCAAATTCAAAAAGGGTATCCTAAAAGAATTATAATTGTGGTTTTGGCACAAAAATAAATTTAACTGTACATATAAACTGATTCAAGTTTTAAATCTTATACACAAAGGTAAGAAATCTATATACTAATATCTTTCAATAGAGTAACCATTTTACTACACATATATGTACACAAATATGTACCCTATAAAATCATATTGCATATCTTAAATTTAGGAAAGAAAATATATTAAAGTCATTTATAATTGTAAAACTGGGTAATTCCCAAATGTGATTGGCCAGTGGGCTTTAAATGAGAGATCGCTCACAAACTTCTAGACATGCTCACTTCTCAGTTTAGCCTGTGCTGCTCTGCTGCAGAAAGCCATATACCACAGAGTGAAGCATGCATGGTGAAATACTGGAGCAAGTAGTTTCAGATTAATATTTCAACAATATCATGAAGCCTGTCATAGTCACTGGCCCACAACACTATGGTAGAAGTTAATAAGCAAATTTAGATCCACAGAAATCACTTTTTAAATCAGATAACTTACTATTTGGGAATATAGAGAATATTTTAGATGAGCAGTAATGCAAAACCTATTGATTGAGGAATAAATGGTCCTTTCTGCCAGATATCACCAAAAACTTAAATGATTGATTTGATTTTTGCTATCTAAAAATGCGATTCATAAAGACAAGTGACACATGGTACAATACAAAATGTCATCTGTCAGTGCAAAAGCTAGCAATTTTAAGTGAAGGGTTGAGACAAGGGAGGAAGACTACTGATACCCCTTGAGAAGGCATGACCCATAAGTGAGAGGCACAATCATTCAAAAATACTCTGGCTGTTCAGGAACCTGAGTGAATTAAAAAAATTACCTCTTGTGGACTAGGAATGACAACGATATTTCAGTTTCTGTGAACTCATCTCAAAACACTTCATTCCTTCAGTAAGAATTCATGAGGATGCCAACTCCCCGGAAGATAAATTATACAGTGGCAAACATCTAGACAAAAATCAAGCAGCCTGGCAATTTCCACAACTTGCTCTCTGCATTCCTGTGTGCTTTCAATTCTTAAAATAAATATTCTAGGATTTTTTTAGAAGGGCTTTGTTTGCTGTGCTTCCTATTGCTTTGGGAAATCTATGAAAAAAGGAACTTGGCATTCTTCCTTTATCACTCTTATAATTCTGTTCGCTCAACTAAACAAAAAATTTGTTGAGCATGTGTTATCTTATACTTCTTTTAGCTTGCTGTATTGAATTTTTATGTATCTCTTGTAATGTTGTTAAAGTCCTTCATGTATTTATTCTGTGACTTCTCAGCAAGGTGGTTCTTTTAATGGTAGCTATTATAACATGCTTATGAGTGTAAGATACTCCTAGGGATACAGAGAGAGGTAGAGTTGAATAGAATACATGAATATAATGGTTATCCTGTACCCACAAAGAATGATGCAACAGAAAATCTAAATATACATAAGGCTCAAACCAGGGCTTACAGAAGATACATTTCTTCATCCTGTAAAAAATGTTCTGATGTATTTAAGTGTCTTTATTCCTGGTAATGAAGATTAAATAAATCAGAAAAATGATACAGAAAGTAGTCATCTTCCTTTTTTTCCATTTTTCCTGATTTATTTGCTATAGTTTGAATGATGATGATGAAAGTATTAACAATGTGCCAAAGAGACAGCATAAACCCATGTCATCAGACCACAGCAAATAAACTTAAGGAGCACACATAATAAATAACTAGAATGTATTTCTGAACAAAATATTGTGAAAAGAGGTATTGGCTATACTTCAAATCCAGGGCTCTGAAAATAAAATCAATTTACCTTTTATCTAAAATAGTAACTTCTTTCATTTTATGTTTTGGCTAACGTGACCAAATCACAAAAAAGGAATAGCCTAAATGCTTAGCCTCTCATAACAAAAAATTAAGGCCACTGTTTTTAGACTCATTAGTTGCAGAATATTTGGCAAAATTATCATTTATACTAGCATGGAACAAAAGTTACCTATTTAGTCACTTTGAAATGCAGAACTGGAAATTCCAAAAAATATTTCTAAAGTGCCAACTGGTTTCTTTTACAAATAGTTGTCAATTTTTTTTTTTTTTTGGACAGGCAGAGTGGACAGTGAGAGAGACAGAGAGAAAGGTCTTCCTTTGTCGTTGGTTCACCCTCCAATGGCTACTTCGGCCGGCGCGCAGCGGCCAGCACACCGCGCTCATCCGATGGCAGGAGCCAGGTGCCAGGTGCCAGGTGCTTCTCCTGGTCTCCCAGGGGATCCATTCTCAGTCCCACATGCCTGCCCCATCCACAGAGAGAGCAGAGGCTATCCCAAAGCCAGGCGCCCATGTGTACTCTGCCTTGACATTTTGAGCTCTAGGCCTGTGATAGGAGTACCTCATGGTCCTAAGTGAGTACCCTGCCCCTGTAAAGCCTCCAGGCTAGACTCAAACTCAGTGGGGAAAACTAGATTTATCCATCTGATAAAACATCCTAGTCCTTGCACCCTAGTTTTTGCATGAGAGCTGTCATAGCTTCTATTAGCATTAAGATTGCTCTTTTTACCTGCTGATTGCTGGGTGCCCTCATGGTGTGATGGGGTGAAAAAAATAGGCTGCTCTTACACAGGGGCCTCTCTAGTGCTCCAGGCTGGACTCAGCCAGTGTGAACCACAGGCTCTCCCTCAGGCAAAATCACCCAGGACAAGGGCTGCTATAGTCTACTCTCCCCTTGCAAATCAGAAGCTGGTATCTCCTCCAGTCCAGTGGTGTCCCAACTTGCTGCTGCATGTTTGTTTTATCCACGGTGTTCCATGGTGTTTCTCTTATTTCTGTAGGATTTCCACTGCAAATTTCTCTACAATTCTTCCTTGAGAATGTACTTTGCCTGCTTTTCATCTGTTATCTTCCCCTGGACAAAATCAGAATATCTTTCCCCTATTCAACCATCTTGGAATCTGTAACAACATGATTTTTAAACTTACATGAAATTGTATTGAGTCAAGATTAAGGAAAATATGAGTTAGAATAAATCTGAAAATGTTCCAATAGGAGAAAGCATAAATTAGTTTAGGAACAAAATAAAATATGCTTTGACAGAAGGATAAGTAAACTGTTAATGGAGAAGATCAGAGAGATGGGAAATAGACCCAACAGATAAAGCTGTCTTTAAGAGACCCTAATGGGCAATTGGGAGTGGATCTTTCAAAAATAAATAGTAACTGGGTTGCCACTGTGATGCAGTGCGTTAAGCTACTGCTTGCAATGCCAGCATCCCATAAACAAGTGAAGGTTCAAGTTCTGGCTCCTCTGCTTACAAACCAGCTTTATGTTAACGCAGCTGGGAAGGCAGGAGATGATCAAGTGGGAAACCTAGATGGACTTCTAGGCTCTTGGCTTCAGCTTTGACCACAAAGGGCAGTTGTAGGCATTTGGGGAGTGAACCAGCAGAAGCAAGATTTCTCTGTCTCTCCCTCTCTTTCTCTATTTTGCTTTGCCTTTCAAATAAGTAAGTTGAAAAATCTTAACAGATAAATAAACATTATTGGGTTGGTTGGCCAACCCATTGAAAAAATAGGTTTAAATCCATTCCATTTGCACACATATACACACCCATACCTACAATATATACTGGATCGATTGCACAAAGGAATATTGGTTTTTGATAGCATTCTGTGTTTTTGAGAGCTAGAAGAAGGCTTCCATTATTTTGAACTAAATAAATATTTTTTAAAGGCCAGAAAACTTTAAATCCAAAATTCAGAAGAAAAATAATATGTTAATATACATATGATATGATTTATAATAAGATATATTAAAATTAAGATATTTTGATTATTGAAAGATAACAGTAGATGGTGAAAGGACAACCTAACATTTTGAAAACTTGTGTTTCCAATTACATATGAGGGATATTCAAAATATTCAAGTGAAATATTTTATGAAGAAACTATTCATGGATTTCAAAAAACATTTTTGATCCCAATGAACTTATTATTTACTTCCATTTTTCTACATTTTTTTATTTGAAAGGTAGAGAGAGAGAGAGAGAGAGAAACTTTTATCCAATGGTTACTCCCCAAATGGCAATCAACACAAGGCCAGGCTGAAGCCAGGATCCAGGAACTCCATCTGGGCCTCCCATCTGAGTGGTAGGAATCAAGTAGTTAAGTCATCATCCGTTGATACCCAGGTGAATTACCAGGGAGCTGGATCAGAAATGGAGTAGCCAGGACTGAAATATCACTTTACTTATGATGCAGCTGTCCCAAAGAACAGTATAACCCACTGTGCCACCAATGACCACCTCTCCTACAAACATTTTCGAATTCCCTCGTATTTATGACTGCATTCTAAATCTGTGAACAATGCACACAGATCAACAAGATTATATTAAGCAAAAAGCAATCAGGTAGAACAACTTTTAAAAGCCTTGAAGAAACACTTTAAAAAAGATATTCTAATAGCCAATACAAATATAAAAAAAATACACCACTTCTTAAGCCATCTGGAAAGCATACATGAAAGTGATAATTAACTCTACTATAGGTCATAAGGATTGTTAAAATGTGAAAGATGAGTTCAAAGTGCTAGCACCAATATGGAACATTCAAACAACTATACACTGATAGTAGGACTGCTGCCTCTGGCTATTTGAAAGTATCTAATATAGATGATGCATCCACCATCTACTACCCTTGTGAACCAACTTTTCTTCTCTGAGGTTAACTTACAACACTGCAAACATATATCCACCAAAATACCTACATTTAGAACATTCATAAAACTAAAACTTAGATTTTAATACACATGCCTAAGAAATGATCCAAGTTCCTATCAGCATAAGGATGTGTGAATATATTGTGTTATTTTTGTTAAATGAAATACAATTGGCCCTCTATATCCTTAATTTTTTGCATCAGCAGATTCAATCACCATAGACTGAAAATATTAGAAAAAATACTGCTTCACAGGATACACAGCAGACTCATAGAATGGCAGATGTCCTAAACAGCACTCTGGCCTCGGAATCAGCCACTAAGGAATTTGGATCTGGCTAAAAAGCCTATGAGAGTATTTTAGGCATGGAAAGCCAAGACACTGTGGAAAAAAAAAATGACCTAAATGAAAGATCTCTGTGAGTGAGATCCCAGTGGAAAGAATGGGCCATCAAAGAAGGAGGTACCTTTCTCTGAAGGGAGAAGAGAACTTCTACTTTGACTATGACCTTGTCTAAATAAGATCAGAGTTGGTGACCCCAAAAGCTTCCAGAGCCTTGGCAACTCATGACAAGAGCCTAGGGTGATTACTGACTCCCAAAATAAGAGTGTCAGTTGTTAAATCAACAAAAACAGTCACTGTGTACCTACTCCTCATGTAGGATCTCTGTCCTTAACATGTTGTACGATGTGAATTAACGGTATAACTAGTACTCAAACAGTACTTTACAGTTTGTGTTTCTGTGTGGGTGCAAACTGTTGAAATCTTTACTTAATATATACTAAATTGATCTTATGTATATAAAGATAATTGAAAATGAATCTTGATGAAGAATGGGATGGGAGAGGGAGTGGGAGATGGGATGATTATGGGTGAAAGGAAGGTTATGGGGGGAAAAGCCACTATAATCCAAAAGTTGTACTTTGGAAATTTATATTTATTAAATAAAAGTTAAAAAAATACTGCTTTAGTAGTGGGAATGGCCACCATTTTCTTGTCATCATCCCATAAGTGGTAGGGTATAACAACTATCTACCTAGCACTTACATAGCATTATGTATTATAAATAATTTTGATGATTTAAAATACATGGGAAGAATATTATGAGTTATGTTCAAATACTGTCCTGTTTTATATAAAGAATTTGCACATTCTTGAAATTTGTAGGGTATCCTGAAATGAATCCCCTACTGATACTCAATGTATCTCATGGATGATTCACTATACATATCATGGATCATCATTTATTTTCGCTATATAATAAGTAAAACTCAGAAATGTGATACTGAGGGATAAAGTATAAAGGCAGGCAAAAATCAATCTATGCTCTTAAACGTCATGATGGTAGTTATTCCTGGAGGGAT
Organism: Sylvilagus floridanus; assembly: GCA_949820135.1. Taxonomy (NCBI): domain Eukaryota; kingdom Metazoa; phylum Chordata; class Mammalia; order Lagomorpha; family Leporidae; genus Sylvilagus; species Sylvilagus floridanus. The sequence continues at coordinate 59,796,858 of OX463235.1, forward strand.
AAAGGCTGTTGTGCTGCATGATAGAAGCTTCCTAAGAAACAGATATCATCGAGCTTCTTGAGCTCAGTGCTGGTTTCATGTTCATGTTCAATTTCTAACCTCGCCCCTTGTGCTGTGATTGTTCAAGTTGATTTTACTTTTGTACAGTATTTCCACATTCATCCTTCTCTGCTCATGTTTCACCAACTTTATGTCTGCCATTCACAGCATCTGCTCTCCACAGGGGATGGCGCTTTCTTTGCTTTCTTTCTAGCACCACTTTCTCTAATATCAGTCCTAAATCTCTAACTGCCTTTTTTCTCCTTATCTTAGCAAATGTTAAAAGAAAATTCAGGTGTCTCTTTGCTTCTCCACATAGGAGGGTGCGTTAAATAGTTTGTTTGAAAATGGAATGAAAAGAGAATGTGCATTTTCCATGAACATTTTTAGACACTCATATGATGCTGTTCTCACTTATTTAGTATTTTCCCACAAGGAAACATGCTTTCACAAGCAGAGAATGTCTGGACCCTATTCAGATTTTCAGGCTAGTTATAAGAAATAGTCAAGTGCAAATATTTAAATACATATACAAAGACCTGCTTGACTACCTTGGCTTCTTTGAGGCCAAGATCCTTCTAGCTGCTGCTGATGGCAGAATCCTCTGACCTTTGGTTCTGTTCTGTGACCTGGACAAAGTGTTTCACTTTCTTCAGGAGTAACCATCAGGAAATGGACCTTGATGAAAAGTGTTTTCATTTACAAAGGGTAGTGAGGGAAGAGAATCCAGGGAGGAGACCTTTTCCAGTTCTCACTCATCATGTTCCTTCAGGCTAACGTGTTGTTTAGAGGTATATGTGAATCCTTTCATAGATGTCAGTTTGTTCAAACTACTTGAAAAATACATCAAACCTGTAGCGACTCTGCTTTTCAACCCATGTTAGTAAAACAATGTATTAATAACACTATGTGTCATTCACAGATGACCTGGATGATACAGCATCAACTGAAATTATTTCAAAACATATTAGAGTTGGGAAACTTTTCATATATTATGCCTCCTTGGCTGCTTTAATTTTCTTCTATTGCATCTTGGCAGGAGCTTAATAACCATATATTAAATACAATACATATTACACAATTGTATTGATTAAAACAATATGAAGAAATACGATGTATATTCTCAGAGATGATTATTGCACATTAAAGGAGTTTAAAATATTGCTTGTAAATTCTCCATTTACAACAACTTATAAATATAAATACACTATAAATATATGTTCTTATTTTTTAAAGAGAATATCTGTCACTTTAGAGGAGGAGAACTAATGACCTTCTGCCAGGAATTGTGACTAATTCTAGGTTACATGCACTATTCAAATAGCTCTGCATCAAGTTTTACTTGAATATCAGATTTATATTTTAGCATAATCTTTTTCAGATTCTGCTAGAAATATTGAGGTATTCTGGCCTTTGCAGTTTGCCTTTGTTATTTTTCTCTCTTAATTGTCCTTTTGCAATGATCTGTCCATTTCTTATGTGCTGACAATAGCAGAGTAGCTACCTTCCAGAATATTGAAGCCCAATTCATCTACATGACCTTGATCATGAGGTTTTTTTGAACTTCAAATTTCTTATCTACCAAATTTGATTAATCATAGCTATAAACCAGCAGTGTTCTCTTAGATTAAATGAACCACACATGTAAACATTCACAAATGCTATTATATAAAACTGTCAGTTTCTTTACTGCAGAGCTGTCATGAAATCAGCAGAGTTCCCTACCCCACTTATCTCTCTACCACCCCCATCAGAGCATTGTGCATTACCTCATTCTAGAGGCAGTTTGGATCAAAGGGAGACAAATTGGAAAGGAGGAAGTCTAATCATCCCTGTTGGCAAATGGCATGATCCTATACACAAGGAAACCAAAAGATTCCACAAAGAGACTATTGAAACTCATGAGAGTTTGGTAAAATTTCAGGATATAAAATCAACACACAAAAATCAATAGCTTTTGTATACACAGACAATGCCATGGCTGAGAAAGAGTTTCTAAGATCAATCCCATTCACAGAAAAATTAAATACTTTGGAATAAATTTAACCAAGGAAGATAAGGACCCCTGTAACAAAAGTTACAAAACATTAAAAAAATAGAAAAAAATGGAAAATCTTATATTTTGTATCCTTACAAATGTAGAAAAAATAAGTATGATAATAAATATTTTTTCTTTTTTTTTTTTTGACAGGCAGAGTGGACAGTGAGAGAGAGAGAGAGAGAGAGAGAGAGAGAGAAAGGTCTTCCTTTACCATTGGTTCACCCTCCAACGGCCGCTGCAGCTAGCGCACTGCAGCCAGTGCACCGCGCTGATCCAAAGCCGGGAGCCAGGTATTTCTCCTGGTCTCCCATGCGGGTGCAGAGCCTAAGCACTTGGGCCATCCTCCACTGCACTCCCAGGCCATAGCAGAGAGCTGGACAGGAAGAGGAGCAACTGGTACATAATCCGATACCCCGACCGGGACTAGAACCCGGTGTGCAGGCCCCACAGGTGGAGGATTAGCCTATTGAGCTACGGTGCTGGCTGATAATAAATATTAGCTTTAACAACTTAGATTTACTCTATTGCTATTTCTGTTCCATATCATAAAAAAGCAGTATATTTATTCTAGGGTCCAATGATTGAACATTTCTGTGGTACTAAACATTCAATATTCCTCATCTTTTTTTAAAAAGATTTATTTTGTTTATTGGAAACACAGAGTGACAGAAAAAGAGGCAGAGAGAATCTTCCATCCACTGGATGAATCCCAAAATGGCCACAGAAGCCAGAGCAGGACCAGCCTGAGTCCAGGAGGCTGGAACTCCATCTGGGTCTCATGTGTGGGTAGCAGGGCCGGAAGAACTTGCATCATCCTCTGCTGCTGTCCCAGGCCCATGAGCAGGGAGTTTAGTCAGAAGCATAGAAGCCAGGTCAGGAACCAGATGCTCCAGTATATGACACAGGCATCACAGGCGATGGTTTAACCCTTGGCCCACAATGCTGGCCCCAACATTTATCAACAAGCAGCAAATACAGCATGATCAACAAACTGCCAGAGGGCATAGGTGACACTAAAGAGAAATAAGCATAGGATTCACCATGGAAGTGAATCAATATAAGGACCAATGTAAATTTGCATCTGCCCTGAAAAATAAGAAATACTGAAAATATCAAGCTCTGGTGTTGGTATCTGCATTAACTAAATGCTCAACTTTGCATGATCAATTTTTCTGTTTCCTAAATCTAAAGAATATTGCCTAAGTATAGTGGAATTGGTTTGCCCACTTAAAATTTGTCCCAACTTAAAAAGAAAGAGCTGTGTCATAAAACAAACAAAATAAATTAATGAATACAGTGAGTAAGTAATAATTTATACATAAAAACTGGAGTAAAAGTACCAGAAATGAAAATCTTCTAAAATGATTCTTTTTTCTTGGTTTTAAATGCATGTTTATATTTAGGCAATATTTAAAACAATAAAGACCATGTGGCTGTGGGTGGTTGTAATACACGATTTTTCTACATCCTTGTCAACATGTTGTTTTTTGTTTTTTATAGTAGCCACCTAATAGTAAGAGGTGCAATGTCCATTATTTTGATGTCTATTTCCCTAATGACTAGTGATGTTGAACATATTTCATATGCTAATTGGCTATTTGCATTTGGAGAAATGTCTATTTAAATATTTTGCCTATTTTTAGTTTAGTATTGATTTTTTAACAACTTAAAAAGAGGAGTTCATTCTGGTTTCACCATTATATGTAGACTTTTTTACTACATGGTTATTGGAAAATTGTTCCTTATATTTTTCCACATAAATAAATTATATGTTTATTTAGAATTCCATAGTATACTTTATTAAAATTGATGTAATAATTAAGAAATTATTTATGAAGGTGGATAAAATATAGCAATACTTAATATATATCTTCCTAGAAAAATTTAATGTAAATATAAAAAAGATTTCGTAGGATAAGTTAATACTTGAAGTATATTACTAGGTCAAATGATTTGCATATCTTTTAAGATCATTGATGTATATCAGTATTGCTTTTCAGAAATAGTACACCATCGGCCGGCGCCGTGGCTCAACAGGCTAATCCTCTGCCTTGCGGCGCCAGCACACCGGGTTCTAGTCCCGGTCGGGGCGCCGGATTCTGTCCCGGTTGCCCCTCTTCCAGGCCAGCCCTCTGCTGTGGCCCAGGAGTGCAGTGGAGGATGGCCCAGGTGCTTGGGCCCTGCACCCCATGGGAGACCAGGAGAAGCACCTGGCTCCTGGCTCCTGCCATCGGACGAGCGCGGTGCGCCGGCCGCAGCGCACCGACCGCGGCGGCCATTGGAGGGTGAACCAACGGCAAAGGAAGACCTTTCTCTCTGTCTCTCTCTCTCACTGTCCACTCTGCCTGTAAAAAAAAAAAAAAGAAAGAAATAGTACACCATCTATAATTCTTATCAAAGAAAACTATATCACAAACAGCACCACTGGTTTCCTAATTCAATAAATGAGTATGTATCAGTGCTCAAACAACGTATATTAGATGATCAATAAGATTATTGAGGAATAAACTATAAAAGACATGCACAATATGTTTATATAGGTGAGTCTTTTATATACATTTGGTAGGAGTTATAAATTAGAACATTGTTGAAAAGGAAATCATAATATATATCAATTATCTAAATGGATTTTCGACATTTACATTACAAAAAAATAAACAGTATTCCTGCTTTTTATTTTGAGGCTAATTATCTTGTTTCATATTTATCACAGATACTTTTCCTAGTACTATCTTTGTTTTTTATACTGGTAATTACATTTTTGCTTAAATCTTTATGATACATAAATAATGGTAGTAGATGTAAAAGAAATGATATTTTCCAAAATAAACATTTATAATACGGAAAGTTAAAGTTTATACATTATTCAACTCCTTATAGAAAGTATTTCCAAAAAGAGGGCACATATTTGATTACTTAGCTTTAGAGCATTTCCTGACAAACAAGTATTCTTTATTTTGCTTCTGCTCAGCATGTACAAGATGGAGTCAAAATGATAATCTCACAGGAAAGCTGCATCAAAGTATTTCTAGCAACTTAATGATATGGAATTTTAGGACATTAAAAAGTTCCAATGTGTTAATTCTAAGTCTTTTAACTCAATCTCTAGGTATTCTAAGAGATTTCCTTGGAATTAAATGTATAGTGTGTTTATAACTAGGTGTGTGATCTCTTCATATCCTATAACTAAATGCTGTGTTCTTGGACTTGAAGTTTTATTTGGTAGAGAACGTAGAAAGAGAATATCAATCCTGAAACAAAAAAAAAAATGAAACCAAGCAAAGTCTTCATATATGAAAAATATGCTTTGTATTATAGTCCTTGATTATTTAAAAAATATTTGGAGTTCTCTTTCTTATATTACTTACCTGCAGTGACTTCAAATTTTCTAAAAGAAAAAAAACAATAGCAGTATTAATGTGAGTTTTTTGATCAACACTATACATGGAAATTTAATTTCTATATTTCAAAATGAATATCACTCCAACATCACCAAGATATCTTACTCAAATATCCCACTCTAATCAGTAAAATTATAGATTATTAGAGATAGAATATTATCCTTTTTATTTGAAGTGAAATTTAAGCAGATTTAATAATTAGGGTCACGTAAAAGAAATGTGTTTGTCTCTAAAATGTAGGAACCGAGGGCAGGCATTGTGGTTCAGTGAGTTAGGTCTCCATTTGGGAAGCCTGAGTTTGAGTCCCACTTCTACTTCCAATCCAGCTTCTTGCTAATCTGTACCATGCAATGCAGCTGGTAATGGCTCAAGTGCTTGGGTTCCTAACATCTAGGAGGAACACTCAGATGGAGAGCTGGCTCCTGAATTTGTCTGATCAAGCCCTGGCTGTTGTGTGAATTTGGGTAGTAAAACACTAGATGGAGCCTCTCTTTGTCTCATTTTTTTTTTTTTCTCTCTGCCTTTTAAATGGATAAAAATAAACACGTATATATTTTAAAAACTTACATGACAGGTCAAGTCAAACACACTAAAAATATTGTATAAAATTAGCCTTGGACTATCTGTATTTGGCATTTATGAAACATTAGTGAAGTTAGTGTCCAGTCTCATCTCCAATATATCCCACTGTGTATATGCACACATTTCAACATCCCCCCCCCAAAATAATACACTTCCGGTCACAAACATTTACAATAGATATATTCAACCTGTGTTACTTGCAATATTAGCTTAAAATTCTGATTCCATCATAGAAGTAAAAGGCACAATGATGCTTTATCCACCTGCTGATTTCAACTAACATCTTTAGAAAACTTAACCACAGAACATTATCCATTTCTACACCATTGTTTCATCTTGTTAAATGCTCTACCACTGCCAAACATTTAGGTAACATATTGGGATACTATAAGAAAATACCATAGATGGGCTGGGAAATCTGAAATCAATATGCCAACAGATTTGGTGTCTGGAGAATATTCATCTGCAGACAATGTCTCCTTATTGCATCTTGACTTGTAGAAGGGCAAGGTAGCTATGTGCTACCTCTTTGAGGAGGAAATGAATGCCATCCATGAAGTCTCTGCTCTCATAGCCTAATCAACTCTCAAAAGTCCCACTTCCTAACCTTGGGGGATTAAATTTTCAAGCACAAATTTCAGAGGGACATAAAAGTTTCAGACCATACCATGGGATCTTTGAAAAGTAAGTAAATGTCGCTAGATGGTGAGAGGAATTAAAACATAGACAGTGGCTTACATGTGATGGAAAGGAGCCTAGGAAGGCTGGAGTTTGAAGGGAAATCTCAGAGGAGAAAGATAGAAGTGGGAACTCCCAATAATATGCATTAATGCAAACATCTCTCAAACTAACTCTGGTTCATGCATGCATGAAAGATACATGAATTAACTTTCAGAAGGCTTACTAAATTTGAAACCGTGTGCATGAGTGCTAGAAAATTGTATAACATGCACAGCAGACTCAATCTAACATGTGGCAAAAGGAGAATTGTATTAAGATTTAAGCAATTTTCATACATATGAGGCATACTCGAGAACTAGACCTGTACACCTCAGATCCAAACCAAAGTAGCCAGTGCACTAGGAGATGAACAAGATTTTCAACACATATCCAACTTTCAGCCTAACTCCTAAACCATACATGTGCAAAGCAGACACAAACCAGTACAACAAAGCCCCTGAAATGAAGTTGATATTTGAAGTCACAGGTAAGACAGAACTTGTTAGAACCTGGTTTGATGATCTACTAAAGGGAAATCATTCAGCAAAAAAAATCATAAATTCATTTAAAACTAGAAACAGACATTATCATCATGGCTAGAATGTAAGAACAATTATTCGATATACAAAGGGAAATGTGATATGGTTTCAATGAAAGAAACAAAGGCTATATTTGAGATGATGCAACAATGGGATTATGAGCCAGTGACTTCAGAGAAACACTTTTACTATACTCCATGAGCTACAGGAACACATACATGACCTGAAAGAATCATATGAAATCTGATCAGAAAAAGGGAAATAATAAGGACAAAAAGGTACATTTAAATGCACTAGAATTTAAATGCACAAAGAAAAGAATAAGCAGTAACTGGCAAAATATCACTATTAAAGCTGAAGAACATACACAAAATAAAAATAAATAATGTCTCAGGGATCCAAACAGAAGAAAATAGTATGTACAGTGGTGGAAAATTCCAATGTCCAGATTCATCCTACACTCTGAAGAAATCATAAAGACAAAACTAGGGTGCACCAACATGCCAAAAGAAACATAAAGGGAGAAAAAGAAAACCAAAATGCTATCAATCAAGAATTCTGTATAACGCAAAAGCATTCTGCAAAAATGAAGGTAAAATACATAAAGTTTCAGAAAAGGGGAAACTAATGTAAATTGTTATTGCCCTATTATGAATAGAAACACTAAAATAATTTCTACTGACTGGTGAGAAATGTTATGCAACAGTAATTTGAATTTTCATAAGTGAAAAATAGTATCTGGAGTGCTGATATCTAAGGAAATGCAAAAAATCATTCTCTACTCAATTTCATTAATATACCATGACCACTATTAAAGTAAATTTATGCTTTGCTTCCAATGTAGATGAAATGAAGTAATGTTAAATCTAATAAAATGTTAAAATTTAGGTATATAAATTATGTGAATTGTAAATAAAACACAAGGGAATATAAAAAGTCAATAATAGCACACTAAAATACTGAGAAAACATATAGAAATTACAGAATAGTTAACAGGAAAACAACAACCCTAAAAAATCATAAAACAATAAAATCAACAAAATATTGACCTACCTCTAACCATATCAGTAACTAAATTAAATAACATATTAAATACTCTACAACTTTCCAAATAAAAAGCAGAGAAATAAGCACTGTCAGAGATATAGGAGGACATTTCACACTAATTATTAAAATTCACAATTCATCTGAAAGAAGAAACCATTATGCAGGTGCTGAGCAGAGAGCTGCAAAAGATATGAAGCAAAAATAACACTTAATTAAAGAGGGAAATGAGAGAGCAACGTAAAATATTTCTCATAATTGGAAAATTTAAATATTCTTTTCTCAGCAATTGTTTGAATCCTTAGATCAAAAAATTCAATTCATAGAAACTCTGAAAAACACTATTAATCAATTTTTTTTTAATTTTTATTTCTTTTTATTTTTGACAGGCAGAGTGGACAGTGAGAGAGAGAGACAGAGAGAAAGGTCTTCTTTTGCCATTGGTTCACCCTCCAATGGCTGCCATGGACAGCGCGCTGCGGCCGGCGCACCGCGCTCATCTGATGGCAGGAGCCAGGTGCTAGGTGCTTTTTCCTGGTCTCCCATGGGGTGCAGGGCCCAAGCACTTGGGCCATCCTCCACTGCACTCCCGGGCCACAGCAGAGGGCTAGCCTGGAAGAGGGGCAACCGGGACAGAATCCGGCGCCCTGACTGGGACTAGAACCCAGTGTGCCGGTGCCGCAAGGCGGAGGATTAGCCTGTTGAGCCACGGTGCCGGCCTAATCAATTTGATATAATTTTAATTTTTTGTTAATACTTACACCTGTAGAATATAACTTTCAAAAAATATTTAAGAGACAGAGTACATGCTCCCATCTGCCAATTCTTTTCCCCAGATACCCACAATGGATGATTTTGGGCAAAGCTAAAGACAACAGTGCAGAACTCAATCATTATCTCCCCTTCGATTGGCAGAGATCCAAATATTTGAGCCATCAAATTCTGTCTTACAGGGTACACTTGGAATCTGGTATCAGGAGTGGAGCCAGGACTTGAACCCAGGCAGTGTTCTAAAAGGCATCTTAATTGTTAAGTAAATGGCCATCCCAGAGTTCATCTTTTATAAGTTCATGGCACTTGGATCCAAATAGAACATTTCCTAGGCAATAAAACAACAGTCAATACAGTTAAATGAATGGATATGCTAAAGTTACTGTAAATGGCCATAACAAATAAATTAGAAATTAATATAAGTAATATAATCAAGAAAACAATAAATATATAATAATTAAGCAATACATTTCTTTATCCATTCAACATTTGATGGGAATCTGGATTGATTCCATATCGTAGTTACTATGAATTGATCTGCAATAAACATGAAGGTATGGATAATTCTTTCATATACTGATTTCATTTCCTTTAGGTGAATTCCCAGGAGTTGGCTGGTTGGGTCATATGGTAAATCTATTTTCAGGTCTCTGAGAAATATGCCTTCTGTTTTCATTAATGGCTGTACTAGTTTCAATTTCCATCAATGTGTATTAACATACGTTTTTCCCGACATCTTCACTAGCACTTACTATTTTTGGATTTTTGGATGATATCCATTCTAACTGCGGGGGAGGGGGGGCATGGTGAAACCTCATTGTGGTTTCGATTTGCATTTCCTGATGGCTAGTGATCCTGAGAATGTTTTCATGTGTCTGTTGGCCATCTGTATTTCATAATTTTAAAACTGTCTGTTCATGTCCTTTGCCTTTTCTTAACTGGATTGTTGGTTTTTTTGTTGTTGAGTTTCTTAACTCTTCATAAATCATGGATAGTAATCCTTTGTCAGTTGCATATTTTTCATATATTTTCTGCCATTTTGTCACTTGCCTCTTCACTTTGTTGAGTGTTTCCTTTGCAGTACAGAAGCTTCTTAGCTTGATATAATTTTTGTCTTCATTGCTTGTGCTACTGGAGTCTTCCAAGAATTCTTTGCCTACGCCAATGTCTTGCAGAGTGTTCCTGATGTTTTACTCTAGTAATTTGATGGAATCAGGTTATAGATTTAGATCCTTGATCCATTTTGAATTAATTTTGTATAAAGGGTAAGGTAGGGGTCTTGTTTCATATTTCTACTTGTGTAAATCTAATTTCCCCAGCATGATTTGTTGAAGAGACTGTCCTTTTTTCAGGAACTGATTTTAGCTGGCTTGTCAGATTAGTTGGTTGCTGCTGTGTAGATTCATTTGGGGTTTCTATTCTGTTCTGTTGGTCTACATGTCTAATTTTGTGCTAATACTATGCTGTTTTGATTCCAATGGCCCTGTAGTATGTCTTGAAATCTGATACTGTGATGCCTCCAGCCTTATTTTTATTGTTTAAGATTGCTTTAGCAATTCAGAGTCTCTTGAGTTTCCATTGGATTTAGCATCATTGTTTTCTAGATTTGAGAAGAATGTCACTGGCATTTTGATTGGGATCACATTCAATATGTAAATTGCTTTCAGTAATATGGACATTTTGATATTAATTCTTCTAATCCATGAACATGGAAGGTTTTTTCATTTTTTTTGAAAAAAACAATATTCTTTCAAAACTACTGTTTACCCTAACATATGCTAAGTAATTCATGTTTTGTTATTAGCAGTACTAATACCAATGCTATCATTATTAATTATTATTACACTCCAAAGAGTTAATCACAATTTAATCTTACTGTGTCCAGGCACCACACTGAAAAATGTACTGCATATGTTAATTAATCCCATGGAGCTACGGAGGACTTAATTATTATTCCTTTCTAAATGATTAATCTGAAGCTCAAATAAATCATAGAACTATGCTAGACCACACAAATAATGAAAGAGAAAAAGCCATAAAAACACAGGACATGGAGTCAGCAGGTGGGGCTACTACACCTGCCTGCCTTCCTGTTCTGGCAGCTTTATTTTATGGCAGCAGTTTATCTTCAGATTAAACTCTTTGGTACTTTAGAGCAGGTGGCTACATGATCACCAGTTCAGAAGTCCTGCTGAAGATACTGATGGTATGTCAGATCAGGACATTCAGACCATCAAGCTAGTTCTTTGGAAGTGATATGGCTTTGGATGTGGTAAATCCTTGATAAAACTGATAGGTGGGTCCACATGTCTTTAGTAACAAACTGCTTACTTTTGTGATACACCTTTATGCCTATCAACCATAACTAATACTAAGTTATCTACATTACAGAGTCATTATGAAAAATAAATCTGATAATAACATAAAGAACTTAGTGTAAGATCCAGAACATGGTAAATACCCAATAAACTATAGGTAGTATAGACATACACACGTGCATATACAGGCATCTACACTGGTACAAAGAATTGCTTTTCACCTTCTCCCATATGTCAGAATTGAATCTACTGGGTGCTCCACTCTACTCACTTGCCCTTTATTAAGAGGTATTCACTGCCTAGTGGCAAGGCACATGCAATCAATTACTATGACATTGAAGGGATTGCTGGATCCTTTACTTCTGGGGTATGTGCAAAGAAAGTAGCCTTGATCCATATAGGCAGCAAGCAGCCCAGGGCATCTGTAAGCTTTTTTTCTGGGTCAGAAGTCTTGCTTTGTCTTAAGCCCTCTCATTTCAACAGATTCCATTCAGCTTCACTACCAGGTTGCCTTACTACTCCTCTCCTTTTTTTGAATGGAAGATTGGAGATGTACCTTCTGGGAGGAATAAATGCTACAGAGGCTGAGAATCCAGACTTTAGACCTCCTTTTGGTGGCCCTGTGAATGCTAGGCAAGAGAAGATTGCTGACCAGGGCCTATGCTAAATACATAATATTTTGCTGTTATCTAACCCATGAATAACCCGCAATGAGATATGGGGTTTTCTTTTGTTTAAATCCAAGCACACAGATTCATAAACATGAGCAACTTGTCTCCAGATAGACAGCTAGAAAGCTGTGGTGTGGAATCAGAACAGTGTACAGTCATCAACTCCCTCCCCCCACCCAACTCCTTTATTCATGGTGCTGTCAATTTCTATGGTAAACAATGATCCCTGGTTTAAATGACTATGTTTCTCATCTCAAAACTTCAGATTCACAGGAGATAGGGGTGGAGGAGAGAGTTTTTTCAGAGGAGGTTTTCCCTGCATCATCATAATTATGTCTATATGGGGTTATGGCTAGAGAATAGTTTCAGCCCTATTGTGACAGATGATCTATTTTATTCATCCATGGGGATGGAAACATTGGTAACAGAGAAATGCTGTGAAAATCTGGATGAAGGTTGTATGTATTTCTGATGTTGTCACAGTTCTGACACTCATCTTACCTCAGAGGCTCTTCAAATATTACATACATTTTTTAGGAAACAAAAAGCACAAATAATGCAAAAGAAAACCAGTAACTCTTATCCATGATGCTCACTGAGAGAACTGATTCTTAGAAATAACATTGTTGCCAAGATCAGGTAACTTTGCTGAATAAATCATTTTTGATGTTAGGACATCTGCTTCTGAAAAGTTCCAATTCAGTTAAAACTATGCCATATTTTATGATCACACACCCCAACACAAATTCTGGCCATAATAGAATAGGGCTAGGCACATGTGAAACGAGAAAGAATTGAAGTGTGGTGGAGTTATCAGGGTCTGAAAATCTCTAAACCAACATCCCAAGTCCAGAGGTTTCCAAGGGACCTTAAGCAATGAATCAACAGATAACTGAGATGAGTAAGGGGAGATTAAATCAAGGCTTCAGGGTCAGTACTTCAGGAAAGGGAGCATTAACTACTCAGGTGGCAAGGTGGACAGGGTAGGCACTCAATGCAAACAGATTTATGTTTACATGCTGTTGACCCAACCTTAAGGTTAGGACTTGTTTATTGAATCTGTCTGACATGTCTATGTCTATATTATAGACATGTGTATGTCTATACAACCTACAGTTTATTATCAGAAACTAGTGGGTGAAACCCACCCCACACTGGGTCAAGATGTAAATCACAAGCCCCCAAAAGAACTTCACAGGGAACACTTTGGTATTAGACACACAGATTTTGACATTTATTTCATTTATGGGGAGGGAGTATATTTCTTTTTCTAAAAAGATTTACTTATTTATTTGAACAACAGAGTGGCATAGGAGAGAGAGGGGGAGAGAGGGGGAGAGAAAGAGAGGGAGAGAGAGAGAGAGAGAGAGAGAGAGAGAACCATCTCCTGGTTCACTCACAGGAAGGGAGTGTCTTGGACTACAGAGTTAGAAATTTAGAGCAGCCAGACATTCATTCAGCGTGCTAGTCTAAAAAGTAAGGATAAATGCCTGGTTTTGAAGAGAGCAGTGAGATGAGATAGCACAGCATTTCTAATGACACTGAGCCTCACCAGCAACAAAGAATGAAAAACAGACCATACATTCTATTATGCATTTCGAAGGAGGTTAGAGTGTTTTATTTTATTTTGTGTTCTGAAAGATAATCATATTTCCTGTAGCTACTGCTCTTATTTATGCTTTGCAGCACAATTGACATTTATAGACAGGAAAGAAAGGTGATTCTCCCTTGAAGAGGTCGTCCATTTCTAAACAGAGCAGGTGTTTGTAAATAATGAATTCTGCATGAAACAAGCAGCTGTTCCTGCCCCTCACTTTCCTCACCCAGGAAAACATGCTCTTACTTGGTTTTACATAAATAGAATTGCTCACTCTCAGATTTTACGTTATTGTATTTCATAATTATACTCTGTACTGCAGGCCCAAAAGAATACTTAAATTAGAATGAAATGGGACGTGCTCTGAACCCTGTCCAAAATCTGTCAGTCCATGGCTGACAGATGAAAGTACTGGACTGTGGGAAACAAGAATCTTGGGCTGTTTCTGAAAGACCAGTTCCTGTACCTGGCACTTATCAAAATAGTGAGGACAAAGTTTTAGGGTGACAGAAAGAAAACACTTAACGTGTTGAAGATGAGAGCACAGCAGACTTCCTGGACGCAAAGTCAACTGCTCGGCTCCATGAGACTGTTCTGAGGGCTGATAAGAGGCTGCAAGAAGGGGGTTCTGGTACGGTAAGACCACAGAAGAGCTCCAGGTCTCTGGTGTCAGATGCTATGGCTGGTCCCTAGAATGGTGACAATGCATTCCTTCTCAGGGGTCCTTGAGGGCCACAGGTGGACACAGCTAGCCTGGTTGGATCCTTCTGCTCTGAAAAGAAGTAGAGATAAGGAACAAGGCAATTTTTGACTTAGGACCTGGGCAAATAGGAAGCCAGCAGTCCAGCCTTGAAGCATGGACTTCTTAGTTTTACATTTAAGTAGTAACAACTGTTTCCTTATTTTCTTCATAGTTACACAGCTATGTCTGCCAAAGGCCTTTGCTATTTGATTCATGTCAGTCTCTGTTTACCTAAAATAAGAAGGTCAAACTAAATCATCTAAAACATGCTGTGTTCCTTGAACATAACTTGGTCTATAAGCATATGTAAACACATATGTCCTATATTTTTTGGAGAATGCATTTCTATCATTAATACTCTATTGGTAATAAAATAGCAGTCTCATGATATTCATCATTATGTGGTAAAATGATCACTCTTTCTACCTTAATTTACTTTACCAAGCTATTTTCAGTTAATTATTCCAGCTCTCTCTACTCTAGTTTGCCTTCTGGTAAAAGTGTGGAGCTGTTTTATAGCAATGTTTCTCAAAATTGCCTTTGTAACATTTATCAGTAAAAACAGCATTCTGCATTTATATATTTGGATTATGTTCCATTCTATATTCCTTCTCAAAATTCAGCTTTGATATTCATATAGTAAAGGATTTGAGCAGTGACTGGGAAAAGTTACATAATTCTCCCACTTTTTCTCAGATTTATCTGACTAAGGGATTCTTTCTGAGTCATAAATTATAAAAGCCATCAGATGCAATTTTCACAATGAAGACACTTGAACTCACATGTAAGTGTTAATGTTATATAGTTTCTTCTTGTGGATTAAACCTATGGTATTTGAAGCTGGCATTGTGGCACAGGACAAACTGCATATGACAGCATCCCATATTGGTGCTGGTTCAAGCCACGGCTGCTCCACTTCTAATCCAGGTTCCTGCTAATGCACCTGGGAAAGCAGAAGAAGATGACTCAAGTGCTTGGGGCCCAGCCACCCATATTGGAGACCTGGATGTAATTTCAGGCTCCTGGCTTTCATCTGGCCAAACCCTGGACAAGCCCCGGCCATTGTAGCCATTTGGGGAGTAAACCTACAGATGGAAGTTCTCTCTCTATAACTTTGCTTTAATATAAGTAAATAAATTTTTATAAAAGTAAATTTGTGGTATTTACATTATGAAACTGTTGAATTATGCAATGGGAATTATAAATCCTCATTTTATTATATCCTTTCCTTAACTAACATTCTTTCCATATTACAGGTTAAAAGGGTTGTTAATAAATTAGTATGCAGCCTCTCCCTCTGCCCACCCCTATAGAAGTGTCTGGGTATGTATCAAACATTCCCACAGTTTAGATTTAAGTAGACGAGAGAACGTCAGGTTACAATCTAATCTCCACAGGATTACGTTTGGTTATCATGATGTTCTAAGCAAGCCAGTATCTTCATGTTAATTTCCTCATCCAATGGCCAGATTCAATACTAGCAACTCTGTCTTACTTTGGCAGGTGATGATAACAAAGCATATAATAGTAGGTCCAAAACGAAACAGCTTCATACCAGAGAAATAAAAACACAATGAGGAGTTAGGTTTTAAGCATAACCAAAATGAGAACATAGGTTATTTTTTAAAGCCAATTTCTGAATACAAGATATAAAGAGTTTCTTTGAAGTTCAAAGAGATTGATTGAAATAATTGCATCAAGCTTGTTATTTTCAAAATCACCCAAGTAACAACTCAAATTAATGGTGAAAATACAACTTAAACAAGTGATTAGAGACATCAGTGACTAATATTCTACCACAGTAGAAATTTAAAGTTTAAAGACAGGTCTCATTGTTGAAAGCTGAGACTAAAAAATAATCACAGAGATGAACTAGTTACTTCTAGTGACTTAGGCTATCTTGTCCCTTAATGTCTTTCCCAGGATAACATACAGATATTGTCAATAATGAAAACAGCTTTCATATAACACAAGGCCTTTTTAAAAAGTAATGAGATTTATATTATAAAAACTGCATGGGTTTCAGAAATTTCTGCAATAATACCAACTTAACTGTTTCTTCTGTTTGCCACAAAGTTTTTAAGTGCTCTCATACTTGCATGGTTCTCCCTTGAGGAGGAAAATTGACTCCAATATACTGCAGAATGTTCTGATATAAAGTACTTTGTTGAAAACACTGTGCTCTCCAAATAGAGAGTGACTTGTTTATTTGATACCTCTCACTGATCTGACTTCATAAAGAGATTACTTTGGGGGAAAAAAAAGGACACACACAACACAGCAAAAACCACCCTTTGTGCATACCTCCAGACTGCTCTAAGAAGTGTTCCTTACATAAGAAGGTGAAAAAAACACATTCCCAAACAAATTGTAAGAATTTATCACCATCCAGATGGCCTGACAAGTGATACTTACTGGACAGCTTCACAAATTATATATAAGGAAACATGACCTATAGAAACAAAAAACGACAATCAGCATTGTAAAAGAATGTGAAGGTAGAAAATCTCCTAATGCTAGGACAAAGGAGACTCAAAAAAAACACCAAGAATATTTACAGAAACATGCCAAGACTGAGTCTTCCCATAATTAATAACTGATTGTAAATGGACTAAACTCTCCAATTAAAAGGTGCAGACTGGCTGAATGGATTAAAAATAAGACCCATCCATTAGCTGATGTAAGAAACAAATCTCATTAATGAAGATGCATACAGACTGAAAGTAAAAGGATGGAAAAAGATATTCCATGAAGACAGAAATTAAAAAAGAACAAGATTACCCATCTTAATAAATATCAGAAAAAACAGACTTTAAGAAAAAAACTGTTGAAAGACAAAAACAGGTTCTATATGTAATGATTAAGAGATCAATGCAACAGGAAGAGATAGCTATAATAAATTTATATGCTTGCAATGCTAGAGCACACAGTTATTTAAAACAAATGTTAATGAGTTTAAAGGGAGGCATATGGTCCAATATAATTATAATAGGAAACTTCAACACTCCACTTTCATCAATGGACAGATCATATAGACAAAAATCAACAAGGAAACCCCAGAGCTAATCTACACTGCTGACCAAATGTATCTGATTGGTAACTACAGAACATTTTATCCCAGAGCTGAACACGAATTTTCATCATTTCATGAAATATTCTCTAGGATAGACTATACACTAGGTATTTAAACAAGGCTCAACAAATTTAAAAAAAATGAAAACATATCATGTATGTTTTCTGAACACAATGGAATAAAGCAGGAAGTTAAGAACTTAAACTCTAGAAAACATACAAACAAATGGAGACTAAACAACATGCTCCTGAATGAACCTTGTGTCATAGAAGAAATCAAAAAGAAATTTAAAAATTCCTTGAAACAAATGAAGATGAGAACATAACATATCAAAACTTATGCATATAGAAAATGCAGTGTTAGGAAAGTTTAAAGCAATATAGTGTCCACATCAAGAAATTGGATTATCTAACAGATAATCTAACAATATATCCCAGGGACTTAGAAAAACAAGATAAACCAAACCATAAATTAGTAGAGCAAAAGAAATGACAAAAATTAGAGAAGAAATAAACAAGATTGAAAAAAAAGATCAATTTGTGGTATATCAACACTATGGAATACTACTCAGCTGTATAAAAGAAAGAACTTTGGTCTTCTGCAACAAAATGGATGCAGCTGGAGACCATTATGCTTAGTGAAATAATCCAGTCCCAAAAACACAAATATCATATGTTTTCCCTGATCTGTGATAACTAATATAATATAAAATAGTAATGTATATGAGCAAAACTGAGATTTTATTTTGATTATTGCTTACATACATATTGAATATACTTATACATACTATTGAGGAAGAGTGGTTTTTTCTTCTAACTACTTGTTGAATTATTTACTTAGTGAGGAGTTAAACTTATGGTTATAAAGTAAACTGAAAATATGTCATTGTAAAGAATTAACAGAACAATAAGAAAAAGAAGGAGGATAAGGGTGGGAGCATGGACAGGAGGGTGGTATGGTATCAAGTATCACTATGCTTCTAAATCTGTATATATACATTTGTTCACCTTATATAAATTTTAAAAAAATTAACAAAAGACCAGTGAGAAGAAAAACAGGTTTTTTTTTTTTTTTGAAAAAACAAAATTGGTAGACCACTGGCCCAATTCACCATAAAGAAAAAGGAGAAGCACCAAACTAATAAAATTAGAGATGAAAAAAGAGTTGTTACAACTGATGCCACTGAAATAAAAAGAATCATTAGGAATTTTTACAAACAGCTTTAGGCCAACTAATTGGAAAATCCAGAGGAAATGGATTGAGTTATGAAGTTATTGAAAATCTAAATAGACTAATAACCAAGTGGGAGATTGAATTAGTAATTAAGACCCTCCCAACAAAAGAAAGCCCAGGACCAGATGGCTTTACTGCTGCATTTTACCAAGCATTAAAGAATGAATCCCAATTCTTAAAATATTTAAAACAATTGAAAGGGAGGGAATCTTAACAGACTCCCTCTATGAGGCCAGCATCATCTTAATTCCAAAACCAGAAAGAGATACTACAGAGAAGGTGAACTGTTGACAAATGCCCCCAGTGAACATCGATGCAAACATTCTCAACAGGAAACTAGCTAAGGAAATCTAACAACACATCAGAAAATCATGCAATTGGACCAAGTGGGATTTATCTGGGGATACAGGAATTGTTCAACATATGTAAATCAATAAATGTGATACATCATATAAATAAACTGACGAATAAAAATCAAGATTATCTCAATAAATACAGAGAATGCATGTATTTCATGATAAAAACCTGAAGCAGAATGTGTATAAAA
This sequence comes from Sylvilagus floridanus, assembly GCA_949820135.1. Classification (NCBI taxonomy): domain Eukaryota; kingdom Metazoa; phylum Chordata; class Mammalia; order Lagomorpha; family Leporidae; genus Sylvilagus; species Sylvilagus floridanus. Next base: position 59,816,176 of record OX463235.1, read on the forward strand.
AAAACATATTTCAAGAAAATCAAGGTTGGGCATGGCAGGTAAAGACGCTGCCTGTGGTGCTGGATTTCATTTGGGTAATTGTTCGAATCCCAGTTGCTTCATTTCTGATCCAGCTCCCTGTTTATGCATCAGAGAATACAGCATAGGATGGTCCAAGTGCTTGAGCCCCTGTACTCATATGGGAGACTAAGATGAGGCTCCTGGCTCCTGGCTTCAGACTGGCCCATTTCTGGCAGTTGTAGTGACCATTTTGGAAAGTGAACCAGCAGATAGAAGCTTACTTGCTTGTGTTCTCTGGCTCTGCCTTTCAAATATTTTTTAAAATGTAAGAAAATCAAGGTAATTTATCACAAATACAAAGCCAGCATCATCTTGAAAGGGGAAACCTGGAAATTTGGAAGCATTTCCACTAAAATCGGAATCAGATAAGGGTGTCCACTTCGACCAATGCTATTCAATATAGTTTGGGAAGTCTTAGCCAGAGCCATTGGCAAAGAAAACAAAATCAAAGATATATAAACTAGAAAGGATGATGTCAAATTATTACTGTTTACATAAGACATGATGATTACATACATAGCAGAACCAAAAGACTCCTCTAAGAGATTATGGGGACTCATACAAGAGTTTGGTAAAGTTGCAGGATATAAAATCAACACACAAAATCTATAGCCTTTGTATACTCAAGCAATGCCATGGCTGAGAAGGGAATTGTAAGACCAAATGCATCTACAATAGCCACAAAAAATTCAAATACTTTGAAATAAATTTAACCCAGGTTGTGAAAGATCTCTACAAAGAAAATTATAAAACGTTAAGGGAAGAAAAAGAAGACACAAGAAAATGGAAAAGTTTTCCATGTTCATGGATTGGAAGAATTGATACAACAAAAATTTACATACTACCCAGAACAATTTACAGATTCAATGTGATTCCAATCAAAATATCGGTGATATTCTTCTCAGATCTAGAAAAAAATGATGCTGGTTCATATGGAAGCATAAGAGACCTCAAATAGGTAAAACAATCTTAAACAACACGAACAAAGCCAGGGGCATCACAATACCAGATTTCAAGGCATAATTCATAGCAGTTAGAATCAAAACATTCTTGCACTGGCAAAAGAATACACATTTATATCAATGGAACAGTACAGAAATTTCAGAAATTAACCTATGCAGCTATAAGCAACTAATCTGACAAATGAGCTGAAGTCAATTCCTGGAGAAAGGATAATCTCTTCACCAAATGTTGCTGGGAAAATTGGATCTACGCTTGCAGAAATATGAAAGAATTCCCCTACCTTACCCCTTGTACAAAAGTTAAGTCACAAAGTATTAAGGATCTAAGTCTATGAGTTGATACCATCAAATTACTAGAGGAAAAAACTGGAGAAATTTTGCAAGACATTGGTAGAGACAAAGGCTTCTTGGAAAAGACCCTGGAATCACAGGCAATAAGAACAGAAAAATACAAATGGATTACATCAAGTTAAGAAGCTTCTGTACAGCAAAGGAAACAATCAACAGAATAAAGAGGCAACCAAAGGAATGGGAGAAAATATTTGCAAACTATGCGACTGATAAAAGGATTAATATGCAGGATCTATAAAAAGCTCAAGAAGGGCAATAAAACAACTCACAATCAAGTTAATAAATGGGTAAGAACCTAACCAGGCATTTTTCAAAGGATGAAATACAAATGGTCAACAGACATAAGAGAACATGCTCAGGATCAATAGCCATCAGGGAAGCGCAAATCAAAACAGCATTGAAGGGGATGGTGCTGTGGCACAGCGGGTTAAAGCCCCAGCCTGTAGCACCAGCATCCCATATGGCATCAGTTCGAGTCCCTGCTGCCTCACTTCTATTTGAGCTTTTTTTAAATATGGCCTGGGAAAGTGATAGAGGATGGCCCAAGTCCTTGGGCCCTGAACCTACATGTGAGATCAGGAAGATCCTGGCTTCAAATCAGCGCAGTTCTGGCCGTTGCAGCCATCTGGGAGTGAACCAGCAGATGGAAGACCTCTCTTTCTCTCTCTGCTTCTGACTTTCTGTAACTCTGCCTTTCAAATAAATAAATCTTAAAACACACACACACACACACACACACACACACACACATATCATGGTCTCCCCTTACCCCAGTTAGAATGACTATGATCCAAAATTAAGAAAAAATAATAAATTATGGCAAGCATGTGGGGGAAAAGTACCCTAATCCACTGTTGCTGGGAATGTAAACTAGTACATTATGTAAGACAGTATGGAGATTCCTCAGAGATCTGAATATAGAAATTCCATATGACCCAGACATTTCACTCCTATGAATGTATCCAAATAAAATGAAAACAGCTTATGGAAGAGTTACTTGTACCCCCATATTTATTGCAGTTCAGTTCATAATAGCTAACATTTGGAATCAACTCAAATATCCTTTGCCTGAAAGGTAAAGAAAATGGGGTATATATGCACAATGGAATACTACTCAGGCATAAAAAAGAATGAAATATTTTCTTTTGCAACAAAATGGATGGAACAGGTGACCATTATGCTTAGAGAAATAAGCCAATTCCTAAATGACAAATGTTTTATGTTTTCTCTGATATATAGTGGTAATTATAGCATACAAAAAAGAATGAAACTGATATCTTATTATTTGATTATTATTTTTAGTCCTTATCTATACTCTTTTAAACAGTGCTCTTTCTATTTTTTATTTGTAGTGGAGTATTAAGCCTGTGAGTATAAAATAAATGGAAATTATGTTACAGCATAAATTAAAGGGAAAAAAGGATGGAAGGAAGATGGGGACTGAGGGAAGGAGAGAGGAAGAATGAGAAGGAGAGAGGGAAATATGGTTATCTTCTTAGATTGTATCTATGAAATATGTGACATCTGTTCTCTTTATATAATTAAAAAGTATTCCCAATGAAGAGGCATGAATGCGAGCACATGTCAAGCAAATGAATTTCATTGTATCTTCGAAAGAATTTGAAGGGCCAAATAAGGAGATATATATCCTGTGCTCATCAAGCTGGTTTTGCCTCATGCACATTCTCTTCCCCTCCATAAGTGTGTCCTGGGAGTCTGGCTTCGTTTATGCTTCTGCTTCACATAGTTTCTTCATTACACTCAGTGCTCTCCATTAGTAAATGCTTGAACTACAGTGTAAATTCCAGGTGTGTCCATCAGTTAGACTACAGCATTTTGACAACAGGACATTATTAGATTTTTCTTTCACTGACCTCTTATCTATTAGTCAAGAGTTAGGCATAGAAAGAAGCTCTGCACTTACTAGATATATGAAGAAATGGACATACAATGGGAGAGATGGATGCTGATTTTATCTTGTGATGATTTACCAACTTTTTTTTTCAGAGTTAACTACCATGTTGAACTTAATGAGTATCTCTAAAAAATACAGCATTGTTGCTATATTTTCAAAATCATTTTTTTTCTTTTTCCTTCTGCAGCTTGCTTTTACTCTCCTGAGAGATTTTAATACAATTCTTTTGACTGCCTAGTGGTATTTTATTGGATAAATGTGACATATTTTTACATTCTGAATGACCAAAATTTGTGTTTTATGCACTAAGCTTTTACTTTTGACAAAATGCTGCTGTATATATTCCTATGTACTCCTCAGGTTTTTCAACAAACAGTTTACTCTGGGGGAGAGCCCTAAAACTAGGATTGCTGTACCATGGGATACACATAGACTCAATCCTACTATGGTATGCCACACGTGTTTCAAAATGGATGTTTAATTTACAATCCTAAGAATATTCATGTTGTAAAAATTTAGTTTTCCAAAACTAACTTTTAGCCTCTTGGGCAACATGTAAGAAGACAAACAACCTCTGCTGGAAACCTTGCTCAAGGAGCTGTATCTAAAAGCTCCCAAGAAACTTCATGCCTGTGGAACTTGAAGATCCTGGACTCAGCATAGTCAACATGAATTTCAATTTAAAATCACAATTTGAAGTTACCGTGGTCAGTAACTCACTGTCTAAGATTTTCTTCCTCCATATTTATCCCTACCATCCACAAAAAATTCATTATAAAGACAGGCACTGGCATATTTGCTTACATTAGCAGCAGAGAAATTGTTACATTTATCTACATGTGGTTTGTGTTGACATGCACGATTGTGTTCCTAGTCACCCATCTTTGATCTTCCTGTGTTCTAAGAGTTTCACCACACTGTGGGTTCATTGCACCACAGGTTGATATGGATGCTGAAGTTCTAAGATTTTTTGTAACTTCAGGTTTTAATGTACTGCCTGTGTGCAATTTACTAAATTTTATAATATATTAGAATAACATTTGATAAATAATTAAAACCCTGTTATAGTAATCAAGTCATATTTCAATGAAAACTTACTTTAGGTGATCATTTAATTAAGCATTTTAGCAAAACATAGCTTGCACTCTAAGTCCTGTGGTTTCTACAGGTATATATCTTTCTCTTCCAACCTTCACTTTTTATCTGTGGACATAGTAATCTCTCAAAATAAATGAGACCCACAAAAAGTTTTGGTTTTGTTGCATAGTCATTTGCTTATTTTTTTCACATTTTACTGCTTTTTTCAAACAAATGAGGATTTTAGGTTCTTGTTATCCTTTATCCTTTAAAATAAGTACTTTCATTGAAATAAAACATGCATATAATAAAGGGAACACATTATAATTGTATAGATCAAGGAACTTTCACCAAGTAAACATACGTTATGATGAGAGATCTATAAACAGAACATTTACTGGACTGGTAAAACTCCTTGGTTTCCTCCGCTGGGCATCCTCCAACCTCTAGCACCTAAGTATATGATGATCTAATGCCTGTTTGTGTTTTGAATATATGCCATGCATCAAATAAAACTTTTGCAAATAAGACCCCTAAAGCCCAAGAAGAAAAATTAACTAATTCAAGGTTATACAAGCAATGTAACAATTAGCACCAAAACTGCTTTTCTGCATACCCCTTCCAACAGCTTAGGAGAAATGACAGCAAAAGTCAGACATGTGCTGGAGATAATGGTTGAGAAGGAAGCACCAGCAATTTGTCTCCTCATTCAGACAATAGTTTCACTGGTAGAATCTATCTGATACAACTATTTTGGAATTACAAAGTCTACTTAAGTCTTGCAACTTCAAGGGGGACAGCTTCACTGCTAAAATTGTTATTATTTCCAAGCAATTTGAGCTTTTACAACAATAGCTTCTACCTATCCTCCACCCCACAACCTCAAGGCAGCAAGTCATGTATGAGAAGAACTTGCACAAAACTAGCGTGAGCCAGCGTGGGCAGGAAAAGACCATGCCTTTCACATACATGTTTTGGTCATTGATTGATGCTCATGATACAAGAGATGTGCAGGAAGAGGTTGTGAACATTTTTGCTGCACTCCTCCCCTTGTTACAAGTCCTTTTCACTCTTTTGCTGAGTAACTCTTAGGATGTTTAAAAGACTGGTGCCTCCCCCCACCTTTCATTTGGTTATTATTCCCCTTTTGAGAGCAAGATATTGAAGACTAAGACATTCAACAGCAACCAGACCTGGGCATATTTGTGAAATTATAAAACTTAATGCATGTCCAGGGAAAGATGCAAGCTCAGGAAAAAAAAAAGCTGAGAACTTAGGTTTACATCTCAATCTGACGTGTGGTACAGATACAAGCTATAAAAATTAAAAAGGTATGGAGTGGTGCTGTGGAATAGTGGGTTAAGCTGCCACCTGGGACACCATCATCCATTATGGGCACTGGTTTGATTCCCAGCTGCTCCATTTCCAATCCAGCTCCCTACGATGCACTTAAGAAAACAGCAGATATTGGTTCAAGTGCTTGGGACTCTGCAATCCCCACTGGGAGACCTGGAGAAAGCTTCTGGCTCCTGGCTCCTTGCTTTAGTCGTTTGGGGGGTAAACTAGTAGGTGGAAGATCTCCTTCCCTTTCTCTATAACTCTGCCCTTCAAATAAAATAAATCAATATTTTTTAAAGCCAATAAATATTCCAATTCCCTGAGGAAGGGAAAGATCTCATTCCCATAATTAAATAATTAATTTTAACAGGAAAACTAAAACATTCATATAAACATTTAAACAACACAACTAATTCCAAATTTAATGAACTCAAAGGAATCCATACTGAGACACATTACAATCAAATTTCAAAAACCTGGGGCAGGCATTTGGCACAGTGATTAGATACCAGTTGTGATAGCTGCATGCTGTATTGGAATGACTGGGTTCAAGACCATCTCTGCTTCTGATTCCAGATTTTTGTTACAGTGAATCCTGGGGGAGAGCAGGGGATGACTCAAGAAGTTGAGTCCATGCCACCAGTAAGAGAGATCTGGATTGAGTTCCATGCTCTTGGCTTTCACCTGGCCCACCTCTGACTTTTGCAGGCTTTTGAGGAATGAGCAGTAGATGGAAAATGATTCTCAGTCTCTGTCTCCGTGTCTCAGTTTCTCTCTGTGTCTCTCTTTCATGTAAAATAAATAAATGAAACTTTGGACAAAAAATGAAGTATCTTGAGGAGAGAAGCAACTCATACATACAAGGAACCCTCAGTAGGAGTGTGAGCAGATTTCTCCTCAGAAATGTTAAGGAGCTGATGACCATGAGTAGATACATTCAATGTCCTGAAAAGGAAAATGGTTAACAAAGAAATCTACTTCTTGCAAAACTCTTTGAAAACAGATAATGTAATGCATTCTTAGATAAACAATTGCTAAACAATTGCAGATTGAGATTTTATCACTAAATCTACCCTGAAAGAAATGCTCATGGGAATCCTGCCTGTTAAAATAAAAGGACACTACAGAATAATTCAAAACCACTTGCAGAAATAAAGACCTGAGTAAAAGAAAATCCATGGTGTGTAATTCTGATTGCTGTGTGACTGGAGACCAAATACATATAAAATATATCTACTATTATTGTAACATTGATGTATAACTCCACATTTTTGCAGAAATTGAGATTAATGCATTAATATTTATTTGTTAATATTCTTGAACACACTACATAAAGATATAATTTTGTATTTCCAACAACTGAAAGAGGTACAGATGAAGCTGTCTAAGGAATCAGACTGTTCTGTATGTTCTTGCAGTTAAAACCAAATCAGTGTGTGACAACTTTAGTATGTTAAATATGATTACCTAGGCAACCACAAAGAAAACAGCTACAAAGCGTGCACTAAGAGAGATGAGAGAGTAAGTTAAATGTTTCACTAAAATCAACTAAACACAAAAGGGCAGTAATTTAGAAAATGAGAGACATAAAAGGCTCTGATATATATGTAAAACAAATAGCAAAAAGAAGCAATTCCTTTTTTCATATTCCATTCTCCATTCATAGCCAGAGAATGTCAGAATGTGTGAAAACGTAAGATTTAACTATGTGCTATCTATGAGAGACTTACGTTATAGCCAAAGATACAAACAGGTTGAAGGGGAGAGTAGGAAAAATAACATACCATGAGAACAGTAACTACAAGAAATAGACAGCTATTCTAATACATGGTAAAACAGACTCTAAGACAAAAAAAAGTTATAAAGACAAAGAAAGGCCTATTGCATAAACAGAAATGTTCAATATAGTAAAAAAGATATAATAACCACCAATATTTATGTATCTAATACGAACCATTAAAATATACAGATCAACAATTGACAGAATTAAAAGGAGTAATAGACAGCTCTACAATAATAGTTTTAATCTTCAATACTCTTGGCACTGCTACTCAATAGGCTAATCCTCCGCCTGTGGTGCCGGGACACCGGGTTCTAGTCCTGGTCAGGGCACTGGATTCTGTCCTGGTTGCCCCTCTTCCAGTCCAGCTCTCTGCTATGGCCCGGGAGTGCAGTGGAGGATGGCCCTGGTGCTTGAGCCCTACACCCACAGGGGAGAATGGAGGAGCCACCTGGCTCCTTCCTCAGGATCTGCGCAGCGCGCTGGCCGCAGTGGCCATTGGAGGATGAACGAACGGCAAAAGGAAGACCTTTCTCTCTGTCTCTCTCTCTCTCACTGTCCACTCTGCCTGTCAAAAAATTTTTAAAAAATAAATTAAAAAAATTAACTTTTATGAGTTTGAGTCATAAACGCATGTTGAATTTTTCAAAATGCATCATATGCATCAATTATGATGTTCTGAATGTGTGTGTGTTTTCCCTTTCACTCTGTCAATGTTGTATGTTACTTTTACTCATTTACACATTTTGTTCCATTCTTATGTTGTAGGCATACCGTGCTGATCTGATGGCAGGAGCCAAGAGCTTCTCCTGGTCTCCCATGCGGGTGCAGAGCCCAAGTACTTGGGCCATCCTCCACTGCACTCCCGGGCCACAGCAGAGAGCTGGCCTGGAAGAGGGGCAACCGGGACAGAATCCAGCGCCCCGACCGGGACTAGAACCCAGTGTGCTGGCGCCGCAAGGCAGAGGATTAGCCTAGTGAGCCACGGTGCTGGCCTCATATAAGGTAATTTTACCATTACAACCAACTATATGTAAAAACTGCAACAGTGGTGAAAGACTGAAACATTTTCTTTTAAATTTAGAAACAAGGTAAGAATGCCTGTTTTCACCACTACTATATAAAACAGCACTGGAAGTCCTAGCAGAGGAATTAGGTAAGAAAAAAAATAAAGGACACCCTAATTGGAAAGGAAAAAGTAAAATTATCTCTGTTTTCGCATAATATGATCTCATATGAAGAAAATTCTCAATATCCCACACGAAAGCTATTATAATGAATAAATGAATTTGATAAACTGGTAGGATCAAAGTCAACACATACATTTCAATACTTGAAAAATGAACAACATAAAAAAGTAAATTAAAAATTATTTATTTTACAACAGAATAAAAGAATAAGATCATAATGATTAACAAATGACATGCGGGAAAGACAATGCAAAAACAAAATATTGCTGAAAGAAATTAAAGACATAAAGACATCCCATGATCACTTTTGTGAGATATAATGCTGTTGCAATATGAATACTACCCAAAGTGATTTACGTAATTAACCCAACCCCTATTAAAAACCTAGTGGCATATTTTCTGCATAAATAGAAAAATAATTACATTAATACAGGATCTCAAAGAGTCTTGCAAAGTCAAAACCACCCTGCAGACACAAAGTTTTAGCTTAGCACTTAAAATGCTACTCAGGATCCCTGCATCTCATATTAGTGTGTCTGGGCCTACATCTTGATTCCCCACCAATCCAGATTCTTGACCATGCCAATCCAGATGGTGTCTAAAGTAGTTGGGTCTCTGTCACATACATGGGGAACCAGGTTGAATTCCTGGCTCCTAGCTTCAGCCTTGTTAAACCCTGGCTGTTGTAGGCATTGAGGATTAAACCAATACATCAGAGATTGGTGGATGTCTCTGTCTCTTTCTCTTTGTTTCTCTATCTTTAAAATAAATTAATATAAATATATATTCAAAAAATTCTGAAAAAGAAAAATAAAGCTTGAGAACTTATACTTCCTGATTTCAAAACTTAGTATAAACTTAATTAAAGCAGTGTAGTGCTGATATAAAGACAGCCACGTAGATCAATGAAATATAGATTCTAGAAATAAATTCCTGCACATATGGTTGCAAGACTTTCAGTAGGACCACAAACGCCACGTAATAGTGAATACACAGTCTTTTCAACAAATGATGCTAGAAAATCCGATTATTCACATGTGGTAGATTGGATCCTGCCTGCTTTAGCCAGTTTGAAGTGCTCTAACAAAAGACCACAAAGTTAGAGGCTTATAAAGAAGAAGCCGTTTCTTCTGGTACTGCAAACTGGAAATCTGAGATCAGCATGCCAGCATCATCGGGTTCTGGTGAGAGTGTTCTTCCAAGCTACAGACTACCAATTTCTCCTCATATCCACTTCTGAGACATAGACAGAGAGAGTGAACATGAGAATGTCAGGCAGCTCTCCTCCCCTTAGAGACTCTATTCTCATTCATGAGCTCTTCACTATTATGGCCTAATTACATTTGAATGTTCCCTCCTATATATACCCTTACATTAGTGGTTAGGGTTTTAGCATCTGAATTTTGGAGGGGAAATATATTCAATCTTTTATAATTACATATACATTTAAATATATTGTATATAAAAATTACTTATATGATATGTATTATTATATAAAATCATTATATACATAATTACATATATATAATCCATAATCTAAATAAAAGATCTTGAATTATAAATTTATAGAAAATCATAGAACAAAGTTTTCATGACACTGGATATGGCATGATTCTTGGATATGGCACCAAATGTACAAGCAACAGCAAAAACAAAAATAGATCAATTGGACTTTGTGAAAAGTCATACAATATGCATTAAAATACACTAAAAGGCAGCCCTCTGAATGATCAAATTATTTACAAATTTTATATAAGATATTTTATCCAAATTATTTACAGAACTTTAAAAAACTCAACAACAAATGCAAAAATAGGCAAAAGATTTGAATAGACATTTGTTGAAAGAAGATAGGCAGATGCCAGCAAGCAAAAAAAATATGGCTAATGTAATTAAACTTTAGAAAATGGAAATGCTAATCAAAATTACACCAAGATAGTATTTAAATTCGTTAGGATGGTTACTATAAAAATAAAAAAAAATGGGGACAAGGATGTGGAGAAATTAGAACTCCTGGGCGGTGTTAGTTGGAATATAGAATGGTATAAGTACTGTGGAAAGCAGTATGGCAGTTTCTCAAGAAAGTAACAACAGAATAACATCATTATTCACAATAACTAAAACATGGAAGCAACCTAAGTATCTATTCACAGATGAATGAATTGAGAGAATGCAATGTGCACATATAATGGCCACCACTTAGGCAATGAGCCCCAATTTCATTTCCTAGCATTAAGAAATACTTGATTTGTGCCAGGGAGACCAGCTCTAAATTTACACACTGGCGTTTCTCAGCCTAATTTCACAAATGCTACATAATTATTTGACAGAAAATGATAGTACACATTAAACAAAGTAATTTATTTCCTAAAAAAAAAAATCTCAGATTTAAAACATTTTTAAACCAGGTAATTTTTGATAAAGTAATCATGGGACTAGGAGTACAATTTTCACTAGTAAGTAATTATTTTACTTAGAACATATGAAATAGCTCATAAAAGAGAAATTAAAAAAAGGTTACTTAACATTTAAGTGGATCAAATGAAAGTCTCAGATTTTATTAGCCAAGAATAAAAATAGTAATTAGAAATGGCTTTATATGGGTCTACTTGTTCATTTTCTATAAGGGTACACAATGCATTTTGTAGGAAAATTTTATCTGGTTGCTTCTCACTGACAGACCACACACTATTGGGTTTTGATTGGACTAGGACAAAGGTGGTGCTTATTTGTCCTACTTCCCTTCCTCCTTTCACACCACACTCAACTTTGTTTTATCATCAAGACCTTGTGTCTCCTCAACTCTACCAAGAACCCTGTCAAAATTCCATGTCATCTGCCTGCTATCAGTTGATCTCCTATTTCTACTGGTATACCTTCCAACCATTCTTCTCAGTACAAAGATCACTTTTCCAAGGCACACATATGACCATGGCAGAGAAAGTTTCATTTTTCAAACCCTACAATGACTTCTCTAGTCCTCAGCATACAAGTAGAGATCCTCAATAAAGTCTTCAAGTACAGACTGATCCCTCCACTGCCTCAACCTTTGGGTTTCATCTCATGAGGCAATCTTAGCATTCCAACATATTTATTTCTTAAATATTGCCTGTATGCCTTTTTGACATGTTTACATAGATCTTTTTTCTCTTTCCCATTTAGTTGACTTTTATGAATTATTTAAATCTCCATTCAATCACGGTTTCTTCAAAAAAGCCTTTAACATGCTTAGGTAAAATTGTGCTAGGTAAATTTGCAGCAGACATAGCACTTGATAGCAAATAAATCAGTAGTAATTGCATTTTTATTTCCTTTGTTGAGCATTATTGTCTTTTCCTAGGAATTGCCTATAACTTTTGTCCTCCTTTCTCCAGCCAGTAATCTGCAGCAATTTTTAAAAGCAGAGGAAATGTGAAAAACCCCGGGGCTCCAATGACACTACTTCTAATGGCACAGACGCTCTTATCCAGAGATATTTCTTAGGAAATCAAGTGTTTTGTGGGATCACAGAGTGGGGCAGTAATCAGATAAGGTGATTCCCTACCTATCTTCCAGGACAACACTTTATAACAAGATCTGCCTGTGGTCCACTCACCATACTATAATTTCTTTCATAAAAAATTATTTATTTAAAAGAATTACTGACAAAGAGGGAGAAGCAAAGATCTTCCACTTGCTGGTTCATTCCGTTGATAGCCACACCTGGCAGGTCTGGGCCAGGCTGAAGCCAGGAGTCAGGAGCTTCATCTGGGTCATCCACATGGGTTCAGGGGCCCAAGCATTTGGGCCAACTTCTGTTGCCCTTCCCAGGCAATTAGCAAAGGACTATATTGAAAGTGTAGCAGCCAATACATGAAACAGCACCATACTGGATGCTAGCAGTGATGTGGTGGTCTTACCCTCCGCACCATAAGGCTGGTTGTTGTGATTTCACAAGTATAGGATCCAGGCCTCTTATCACGCTGATAGACTCAATCTTCTACATAGGGTCCAGTTAAGGTGGAAATAGCAGGTAGTGACAGAATTAACCCATGAAAGAATGACTGAACAGAGAATTCATGATTTAGATCACACTTAGTCATATGCTCAAAGACAACCTATACTCTAGAATCTATCCCAGCCTTTTGCTTCATGTCTGAAATGGTTTGGACAAAAGAGCATGCACCTCTTATAGACATTCATTTTCATTATTAGAAAACAGACTAATAATGCCAGAAGCATGTCTTCATGTGACAGACAAGTATATCTTCATCCTAGTATGATAAAGTATAAAAATGAGATTCTAATGATGCTCAGATTATTTCTTGGTTTCTAAAGAAAATTCTTGAAAGATTTCAGAATCATGAAATTTTATTCTAGTTCTACAACTTCTAGTTACCTGACACTTGATTTACCTGATTATAAGAAAGTACATTTTTTTATCATTTTCTTTATTTACTTATTTGTGTATTTATTTTTGACAGGCAGAGTGGACAGTGAGAGAGAGAGACAGAGAGAAAGGTCTTCCTTTTCTGTTGGTTCACTCCCTAATGTCTGCTGCAGCCAGTGCACTGTGGCCGGCGCACCGCGCTGATCTGAAACCAGGATCCAGGTGCTTCTCCTGGTCTCCCTATGCAAGTGCAGGGCCCAAGCACTTGGGCCATCCTCCACTGCCCTTCTGGGCCACAGCAGAGAGCTGGACAGAAAGAGGAGCCACAGGGACAGAATTCGGTGCCCCGACCGGGACTAGAACTGGGGATGCCGGTGCCGCAGGTGGAGGATTAGCCAAGGGAGCAGTGGTGCCAGCCTAGCGTTATATATTTTTTTAGTTTTTTTTTATTTCTCTTCTAATACCCATGTTCCAATTTCATCTTAGTACAAAAACTGTGCAAAGATAGGGTACTTTATTTCCTACTTTATTTCCTACTTCTCCCATACTCCCACACAGAATTTCAAAACCAATAAAACATGCATCCTTCACAAACATAAGCAAACACCAAACACCCTTCAGACCATCAACAATGACTATCTTTTCTAAGTACTAAACATGCTCTGACATGTACCAAATTCTTTGCTTTGGATCTTACATTTACAAACAAATATTGTCCCTCCAACATTTTTTCAAATTCTCTGTCCATTTGTCTAATCTTCCAGATGGTATCCAGTAGTATAGTTAGACACTGTACTCATCACATTCTTAAACATTTACAGTTAGTACCTCAAAAGTTTCTGCTCTAAGCATATGAGTGTTACCACAGCACCCCTGAATTGAACAGATATGATACTTTCAGAAACACTGGCTTGACTTTAGAATACTAGTTTGCATGGAATAAATTTTTCTCCACCTATACCTAGACGTGCTTCAGAGCATTTACTTGCATAATTTCTGTCTCCCCAAAAAGTCTATGAAGCACAGCCTATTCTGCCCCTATTACTCAGAAAAAACTAAAATGGCAAAGTGATATGCAGTTATATGAATTAAAAGAAACATATAACTAAGTATTCTTATGAGACATTAGGTCAGAGTTCTTTATTAAACATGGAATTTGGGTATCAAAGACATTCCGTGTCTTGACTCTGGCTACAGTTAAAAGAGTAGTAGAGCTGACATTAGAATTCATGTATGCTGTTGTCAATATACCATTTTCTCTCCATGCTATTACAGAGAACGATTTGATGGGGAATTTTCTGGGTAACACAGAATTAACAATGTTTCAGCATTGCAAACACAATTCCTCTTTCTTCACTCTCAAGATCTATCCAGCCAAATATTTCACACTAAGGACTATGAGGAAACAGTATCACACTGACCCCAAATGCTGTCTGACACTATTTTCTTGAGGTTCATTCAAGGCAATAGACCATCCTAAAGAAAACATGAGAAGTGAAAATAAGCCTGATGATCTAGGCGAGAGCCCTCCGTCTGATAATGTCAAGCTGTGTCACGTTGCTTCAGGACCTGCAGGTGCATCATTTTTTAAGGGAGAAGGTCAAACAAGATGATATCTGAAGAATTTGAACTAGTTTTACTATTCTATGGTAATGAGAGTTTTGAAGTCTGTATGTTGAAAGCTACTTCTGCCTTAATATAAAAACAATAGATACTGACAGATCTTGAAAATTACTCTCATAGTGCTAAGTATGTTATAGAATTTATCACATACTATTCTCCTACCACAGCTTTACTGAGAAATCATAAACAAATAAAATGTGTATATTTAAATATAAAACTTGATGTTTTTATATGTATGTAAACATTATGAAGCTGTACCACAATCAAGCTAATTAATACATCCACCACTTCACAGTTACATTTTTTTAGTATGTTGTAAGAATACGTAAGATCCACCCTTTCAGCAAATTTCAAGTATACAATACATTACTATTAAGTATAGTTACATGATACTATATGTTGATACAGGAAGAAGCTATGACTCAGAATGAATTTTTTAGTTATCCTCCAAGTTTCTCAAAGGCTGGCTATCTGTACAAAAAAATAGAAAAGACCGCCCAATTGTTCACTCATCATAGATACGTCCAGGAGGGAGGGGTGGTGGAGAACCTGTGCTTGGCCCCAGTGGTTTCCACCATTAAAAGTTTAAATGAGTGATTCATTCTGACCCCTGCATGGGCAATGGTTAAGGAATATGCTAGATATTATTAACAGAAAATGGATGGCTGTAATTTACAGACAAGAATTAAATTGCTCCAAAGACATGGTGCTCTCACAGGGTATCTGGCAAATTAGTTCTGCTACTTTTAGTCCTTTATAAAGCATATAGGAATATGAGTGAGGCTGTAAAAGATTTTTTGGAGGAAACACCTGTGATAGATAAAAGGCCGGAGAATATGAGTAGGTGGAGAGGGCCACTGGGCCACAGTGAAAGCCTGAACCCTGTGGATGCAGACGAGGAAGAAGCAGCTTCAAACTGCAGCATGATTTTCAGAAAGTCTCCACCGAGCCAGGCTCCTAGGACACTAAAGGGTAAGGTGAAGCTGACTACAGGTTCCCAAGACAGTGCCAGCTGGAGATTCCCTGGAATATTTAGAGGATATTTCAGAAAGGAGATAACACCTTCATGTAGCAGCTCACCTCAACTTTTCCCCTGACCACCTTCCTGTCCGGGAAAGATGGTAGAGAAAACAACCGAGATATTTTCCTGAAGTGGAAATATATTGACACGTTAATCATCCAAGGACCCCTGAGATGTAGGAAGATTAACTATTGCTGGGAAAGCATCAGACATTCGAGTTTTCTAGGTGTTTTTTCTACTCTATCTACACACAGACCCACTTAAGCCAGAATGAATCATGATCATTCCCACCAGGCACAGATTCTCACTCTAATGCTTCACATTTGCTTCCCACATGCTATGCCTCGATGAAATAATATCTCTGTGTTCTGAGTACTTTGAGAGTTAATAAAAATGCTTACATAAAGCGCTTTAAGGCTTTCCTACTGAATACAGAAGAGCCAAACACAATATCACCACTGCAAACGCAATTGAAAAAGCAACTGACTACTCCCTTTATATATCTGTCCTACATAGAGGATACTTCCAGCAAAATAGTGATTACCAAAAAATAACAGAAACAGTTTTTAAAATTTTAAGTCTTCATCCTAGAGCAAAATGTCAGCTTTTAAAAGACACTAGGATGTTGAAACATAAATATATATAATATATATTAATATTCACTCATTATATATATTATATAAATAAATATATTATATTTACATATTATATATAAATTATATATAATTTACATATTATATAAATAAATGTCCCTTTCCATGTCAAACCCATGTAATTATATTTGAATGTTTTTCAAATCCTAAAAATAAGATAGAAAAATATCAAGACTGAAAAAAGATCTCTTTATATTTTATAAGCTATATTAAATTTTATATCTTATATTTTATAGTCTACTCATTAAATAGAAGTGTGGAAGACTCTGTCTATCGATGTCCAAAAAGCCATTTTAATAGTAAGAAGTGTGTGGATGCTGATATAAATGGGATATAAAAAGCAATATAGAAATAGGATGTTAATATTTAAAATATCTAAACACTTTTTAACTTCTGAGACTAGGATATCAAGTATCTAAAATTAATTAGCATCCACAGAGTAACTACAGACAAGTGGTCTAAACTCTACAAGTCTCTAAGGAAAACAGGAAAGAATGAACAAACAAAAGAAGGAAACAAAGAGAGGGAGGAAAGAAAGGAGGAAAGAAATTTCATTATATTCCTAGAACTGTGTCTATGAGCTACATGGAATTTATTCTCTTTGTATTAATAGTGTATTAACATCAGAATTGATGAGAATTGTATTGTAGTACTTACACATTTACTGTGACCCTTATGTATTAATTCCTGAAAAAAATAAAAAATAAATAACATTTTTAAAAAGATATCTCACTTGTTACAAATGAAACAAATGCTTTCCATGAGCTCAGGAGCAAGTGAAATACTCAGATAATTAATATTCATCACAGGAACTCAGCTATCATGGTTGGCTCTAACTCAGACTATTTGGCATAAATTCACAGCATAAATTTCGGAGTTATTTAATATCACGGAGCCTGTGGTAGAGGCTTTTGTCTTTTAATTAAACTTGTTTCTAACTGACATGATTAAAGTTGTGGTAGAAACCTCCCCAAGGTCACAGAAAAAAAACTTACCCTGGAAATGGAATGTGGTCTTTACATTATCTGCTTA
The DNA here is from genome assembly GCA_949820135.1 of Sylvilagus floridanus. NCBI lineage: Eukaryota > Metazoa > Chordata > Mammalia > Lagomorpha > Leporidae > Sylvilagus > Sylvilagus floridanus. The sequence goes on from OX463235.1 coordinate 59,833,547, forward strand.
TATGTAACCATTTCAGTTTCTGCTTGCTAGTAAGGAGAAATGGTGCTCAGTATGTGTGTGTGGAAAACAGAGTCAGCAACTATGAACACGTGCACAGTATGTGGTCTGCATGTAGCATTAGAATATCCAATCAAATGTATGTATGAAGCCATATAAGGCAGACAAAGAAGCTAAAACCATATATAAGGGAATACCCCTCTTTGTTCAGAGCTCAGGATCTTGTATACAAAATTCCACCTGGGCCTTATGCCTGCATGAATAATAAAACACTACTTTCCTGTTGAAAAGCCTTGGTGTCTTGTCTCTATACTTAAATCTGGCTACAAGGCCATATATGCTCAGATGTAAAACAGGGCAATCATTTACACTTTGAAGAAAATTAAACAAGATAGCATGTGCAAAGAGACTAGATGACTATCAGCCATACATGAATCATTTAGTAAATTCCAGCTAAAACTGTAATTATTATTTTAATTGTTGTCAACAATAAAGATGGATTTTGCATACTATCGAACAGCAGCATAGAGATATGAGACACTGCAAAGATGAGATATTTAGGTTTAAATGTCATAAAGCAAAAGAAATGTCAATTGTTGCAGAGAAAATATTTCTCCTCTAATAAAAGACACAACACTCTCTGTCCAATGAGCTCTGATGTCATTGTTGACTCTGATATCCAAATCCCACTCTTTTTGTTTCTGAGTCTCACTACACTTTATTTTTTTATCTCAACATGAAGTTATTCTGTTTTGTAATACAATGACATGAGTGAAAACATATACAACTATGAAAGATTCAGAGAATAATGTCAAAAGAAAAAAATGCATGTTTGATCCAGCTCCTAAGAAGACTGTTTAATACATGGAACGTTTCCTCTAGGGTTTTCATTATTCCCTACTCTCTTACATATATAACTGGATTATACTATAAATACTTTTATATCCATTTAAATAAGCATTTTCCAAAATAAACATTTTAATGTCCACATGATATTTTATCAGGTGGATAAATCAGCTTATTAAACTATTTCCATATCCTGACTGGACTGACAAAATCCATCAGTAGGATTTGCAGGAAGAAATAAGATTACAACACAGATGGGCCTAACAAACAAAAAGTTTATGCTACTTAAACACTACAGAATTAGCCATGCTATCTGCTCTTGCTTGCATTTTCAAAGAAGTGTAGACCAAATCTCTACAATGGGAGAGGAGCCTTGTTCTTATGCAAGAAACATCTCTGGGTCATTGCCCTACCCTTCTTATTGATAATCAAGATCTTTCTAAAATCTCATGAAACACATTCTAAAAATATTTAAACAGGTAATGAAAGAATGTCTCTTGGTAGAACGATATTGTCAGATTACAACTGAAAATTGGGTTATCCAAAAAGCTTTAAAACACAACATTCTCATTAACATTAACATTCTGCTTTAAAAGATCTCAATGTAATACTCTGTAGATTATAGATTTGCAAAAATTACAATATGAATAAAAACTAAATTTATATAACCATAAACTTTCAAATTTATAACAAAACTATGCCAACTTCTAGACTTAACTTTTTCTTTTAGGCTTTCGGAATAATTTCCTACTTCCTCCTTGTTCATCACAATTATCTCTAAGTTTGTAACACTGAGTATTATTAAAGCAAGAATGTTGGTTCACACTAAAAAGTCCAGAAATGTTATATCATGAGAATTTAGTAAAGTTTGTAATAATGTGGTACATTAATTTTGGAGATGCATAATGGTGGCAATGTTTGAAATGTAAATAGTAGTAGTATTGTAAAATCATTTTCATGTATTTTTCATACCAAAAAAATTGTTAAGTGCCTCCTACTTGTCATTATACATACAGAAATAAATGAGCGATTAGCCCTTATCCCAAGGTAGTAACCACCTTGAGAGGACAAGTGCATATATATGTTTCCAATGCAGTGCAAATGGGTATCTTGTAGAGATGGGTCCTTATGTACTTTGGGTCCCTGAGGTCTTTGGGCCAACTGAACTGGGATAGTAGTTATATAGTATTTTTTTTTTCATTAGACAGGCAGAGTTAGACAGACAGAGAGAGAGAGAGACAGACAGACAGACAGACAGACAGAGAGACAAAGGTCTTCCTTCCGTTGGTTCACTCCCCTAATGGCCGCTATGGCTGGTGCTGTGCCAATCAGAAGCCAGGAGCCAGGTGCTTCCTCCTGGTCTCCCATGTGGGTGCATGGGCCCAAGCACACGGGCCATCTTCTACTGCCCTCCCGAGCCACAGCAGAGAGCTGGACTGGAAGAGGAGCAATCAGGACTAGAACCTGGCGCCCATATGGGATGCTGGCGCTGTCAGGTTTGAACTCACAGTATTCAAGTTCATAATTTCCACAATGACTCAAATGTAACGCAGCTTATAGAGCTAGCAAAGGCATAATCACACACATATAAAATATTTGGTGATGGATATATTAACTATATTGATTCAATCATTTCATAGCATGTGTGTGTATATACAAAGCATCATACAGTATATCATAAACTATCATAAATAGTTACAAAAAAGGCACAGCCAAGGGTGGGGGACCCTAAGGAAGGAGCACTAAAGCTAGCAGGATGGTGAAATGCCTGTTTGCTGACTGAAAGCACTCTTCCTAATGTACAGTCCCATTGTTCTCTATGGAGCCTCACTTTGAAGTTGAAACAATTACATACAACTTTCAGGGCTGGGGTGGGGGGCACTATCTGGTTATGGCATCTCATGCATCTCTTGAATTTGCCATTTTAAAATATGAAAGTCCCTAAATGATTAACTTTGCTTAAAGTGAGATTTGATGGCAAAAGTAGTATCTGCATGAAGTATTAAGTGATTTTATGAAAAAAAAAGCCAAGTAATTTGACAGACCATAATAATTACACTGTCAAATAATACAAGCTTCAATTTTCTCAAAGAAATATATATTGCATGGTTTTGATTTTACAGGCTGTCATCAAGATGGTAAGATTTATTTCTCCTTTGATTGCTCTGTGGCAGCTGTTTCCTGGAAAATGTATTTGTAGCGCCTGCTTTTCAGAAGGGTGCAGAACCCTTGGCATCATTTATGTATTCATTCATATACACAGCGAAGATACTGACTTGCCTCCCAATGTAACTGGGGGAGAACAGGCTAATTAAAGTCTTTTGTCGTGGTTAAATATGGTAACATTTATAAGCTGTTAGTAATCTATTAGTAGAGGGAAGTCCAAAAACATCATTTCTCCTAAATTGAAATTTAAAGTAATTTACCATGAAAGAATTATGAGTTTTATGGCTACTTCAGGGTTTGTGGGCAATCTCTCCTTTTAACATCAGAAATTTCACACATAAATCATAGAGAGATGGACAACAATCTGTAATGAGGACCATGAGATAAATTAAATATTGGTATTCTCCTTAAATCAGCAACTCATGAATGTCATCTTAATGTGTCTGAATTTATCAACACTCCTCCAAATCCATTTTTATGCAATAGTATGTGCCAACAGTGATTCAGAAGGTGAGGTTAGTGTCTTGTTTTGGGCAAGGCCATGAAACCAGCAAGCAGGCATCCTGTGATGTGTCCCATTCCTTAAACACCTGGTAACTTCACTGGAAAATTAAAATCTGTGGTCATGAAAAGTTTTCAAAATTGTTTTTTCAAGTGTTTAAAATTTTAAAGACTCAATTTATGTCCTAGAAATGAGAACAGAGTGTAAGGAAGAGTTATGTTGAGCCGGCGCCCTGGCTCAACAGGCTAATCCTCTGCCTTGTGGCGCCGGCACACCGGGTTCTAGTCCCGGTTGGGGCGCCGGATTCTGTCCCGGTTGCCCCTCTTCCAGGCCAGCCCTCTGCTGTGGCCCAGGAGTGCAGTGGAGGATGGCCCAAGTGCTTGGGCCCTGCACCCCATGGGAGACCAGGAAAAAGCACCTAGCACCTGGCTCCTGCCATCGGATGAGCGCGGTGCACTGGCCGCAGCGCGTCGACCATGGCAGCCATTGGAGGGTGAACCAACGGCAAAGGAAGACCCTTCTCTCTGTCTCTCTCTCTCACTGCCCACTCTGCCTGTCAAAAAAAAAAAAAAAAGAGTTATGTTGAAAGGCACACAGAAATGCCATGCAGGTGCACAGAGGACTTTTGGTATTGTTTCTGGCAATCATGTTCTGTATGTTCTGTGGCTCCACCCCTTTGCCAAGTAGGAAGAGGTGCCGGGATGATTTCAGTCATTTCTGATCCCTGCCTTAATTTTGGCCCCCTCACTTGTGACCCTGGTCAGCATTTCACTCCATTTTGATCATTATTTTTTTCTTTATTTGAGGATAGAATGAGTTCGCTGCTGTGAAGCTGTCTTGTACATGGTCTCAGGCTTTGCCAACAGAAGGTTTAAAAAGCATCAGCTATACGTGGTATCCATAGCCCAGAATGTATTCAGGAGACAAAGCAGGAAAAAAATAGTTCAACTTCCCTTGTTCATGCTTTCCATTACCACCTCCTTTGTTGCGTATGATACCCCCTCCTCATTCAATATCTAAACCACTCTTAATAATTTTCCACATATTCACCAACATTTAAGGCAAAACCAAGTCTCTCCTCACTACTCCATACATGTCAAAGTCTTTTGTGATCCTTTCAGTAAAGTCCTCTTTGTCATTACTTTGTCCTTTTATTTCTCCTGAGAAATCATCTATGTACCACTGCCCTTGCTCTAACTGCAATGAATGTAAGCATATTTTTGAGCTTCTCTTTCCATATTAGAATAAAATCATGTTGTCCTAGCCTAGTGATTCTCATTTGGTAGATGTGCGATACATGATTACTATGCAAATGAATGCTCCAAAGTTGTCTATTTTAATGATTTATGAAGTAAATATCAATTATAATTCTTTCCTAGTAGAAATTCATCACCAAAACTATATTTTTTGAGACACCAGCATACTCCAATGATTATTTGAGATACCAGCATACTATAATGGAGTGCCTCAGTTTAGATTGTGGCTCCACTTTGGATCCAACTTCATGCTAATGCACATTCTGGAAGACAGCGGGTGATAGCTCAAATACTTTGGTACCTGTCATCCATCTCCGAGACCTGGGTTGAGTTCCCAGGTCATAGCTTCCACCTTAGCATATTCCAAGCTGTCTGAGCTGTTTGAGGAATAAACCAGCAGATAGAAGATCTTTCTGCCTATGTCTATCTGTTTGTCTCTTTCAAATAAATAAAAATATATTTAGCAAAAGTAAATATTTTTCTTAATATCATGGTTGTTAAAGGCGCATATCTTTCAAAAACTCAAAATTATTTTACAATCAGTAGGAAAACACACTGGACGCTAATTGTATTCAGTGAGTTATATCCTAATTTCAGAGCTTTCATTTATTTTATGGTGTTTGGTTATTTTTTTTGTCCATAAAGCAGAGTTCAGAGTGAAAACATCCCTTCTGTGTAAACAGAATTCTGTAACACAGCTCTTCAGACTTGCTCCCAGGTAGCGACCCCTTTACCCCTCCCTTCCCAAGAGTTGGGTACCATCCTGTGAAGCAGTAGGATCATCACTCCCTTGGTTTGGGGGCGCTGTATAACACAAGTAGTGGGCCAGTCCTTCCCATGACTGCCACACACTATATAACACTCTTTTGTAGTAGACTGGGGAATCGTCTATATATGTATATGTATATACACATATACATAGGTATATGTATATATAATTACTTCTATGCCATGTGAAAGTACAGAAACACTGGGAAATTTAGTTTATTTTTGTGTCTAGAAAATGAAGTAAATGATTTGATGATAGTCTCTATCATTGCTTCTATGTCTCAAACTACTAATTATACCTGTATTATTTTGTGCAGTAGTATGCTCTAGGCTTAGAGGACAAATACTTCAAGACAGGGTGCTCGTAACTCAAACAGAAGAATCCACTGACTCCATGAATGTCTAACAAATCCTGGGACAGGCACTGGCTGGCTGACCTATATTGCTGACTGCCTGTCTGGCCTCAGCCCTTGCCTCACGTTGATGGCCCTGTCTTTGGATCAGGTGAGTCTGTTCCCAAGGGCAAAGTTTATCACAATACCAACCCCTCCCTGACCACAGTACTTGACACACGGTTGCTATTTTCTTATTTTTACTAGAGCCGTAATTTATCATTTACTCTCCCATTTTCAGAAATTCTTGTGAAAATATCCTCAGTGACACACTAGTTAACAGTCTGTCAACACCTCCATATAATTCCAATTTATCCCTCAGCCATAACAATTTTCAACAGGCAAAACTTGCCTATGTTGCTTGAGCTCTGAAACAATTTTATTTGTACTCACTTCACAAATAAAACTTGAAACTCAGTGGGTGAGAAAGAAAGGAAACATACATGAAAATTGTGCAAAAAAGATGACGAAAAACATATAGAGAAAAGAGCGAACTTTCCACAAACCCACAAGTGTTACCAATGCTGCAGGGGAAAAAGAGAAAGCATGTGGAAGAAACTGACAGTGAGCAGAAGACACAGTGTAGTCCCAAGGAACAATCAGCAGTGACAGAGAAAAATATTAAAAAAATAAGATAGAAGAAAATCACAGTGCTTTCATAAAAGGAGTTTTTGCTAGTATATACAAGTTCTTTTCTTTCTCTCTGTTGAATAATGCTTGTAATTATGTAATTAAAAAGCATTTAAGATAATCAATTACTTCTTTGGCAAGTATTTTATATAAGCTCTCATCTATTCAGATGATAATCATACATTTTTTAAAAAAATAAATTCCATATAGTGGATGCTGAGTAGCAAATAGGTGTTACAGTTTCTAAGTGGCATAGATTTTCGGAAGTAGGGGCATGCACTGGTACAAGTGGGGTTCATCTGAGTTTTGAAGGCCAAATAGGAATTGAGGAATACAGTGTAGGTCCAAGGACAAGCTAATAAGGACAGTATAGAAAGAAATGCATGAATGCCCAATGCATTCTAGGAACATGCAGTCCATGAGACTATGTTCATTAGAATGGAACAGCTAAATCAAATGGCAGAAAACAAAAATAATTGGAGAACGAGAGAGGCAAAGAAAACTAGAATTTCAGATAACAGAGAATGGGAAATGGAACAGGAAAAGATATGAAGTCAATAGTTATAAATTTTCTAAGAGTGAAGCAATGTTATGGTCTCAGAATACACAACACTGCTAAGAAGTGTTTAGCTCTCCCAGTGGGCTGGGCTTCTTTGTCTCTTTCCCAGATGCATTGTGAGCAGAAAAGCCAGAGGTTGGCACCTGGCTCATGCTCTGACTTGTTCTGAGAGCAATGACAAGCTTACTGCAAAGGCCCCAACTAAGCAAAGCTGAAACGATGGTACAGAATCCAAGGCGTGTCAACTCTTGTCAGAACTGTTGAGGATCAAACACATAAAACTGGCTTTTCTTTGAACTATCTAACATTTACCTATTTGTTATTTAAGATCTTAACCCATGAAAATGTATTTTCTCTGATTCAAGGGAAATAAAACAGAAAATAAGAAAGCAGTTATTGCACAGTAAGTTTTAATGCATTTAACATATTTGGTGTAATTACTGAGATTCATTCTTATCCCTATCATCAATCTTTACAGGAGATAAAAATTATCTTTACATACACGTAACATAAAAACCTAAGCATCTTAAGGTATCCTAAATCTAGCCTTTAATAGCTTGGCCATTCTAGTCTTTTTCCCTTATCACTCTCTATATGCATTCCCTCTCATTGGGTGGTCTAGCTCATTGAATTATAAACAGGTCCTTAAAAATGAAAGTCTGAGTACCATCCTTGGGCCTTTGAATATGCTATTGCTTCCTTTTGGAATAGTCCTCATTGCCTATCCCTCAAGTCCAATACAGTTAAGCAGAGAACATTCCACAAAGGTTTTAGCCACATTACTAGAAACTCTCCCTCATCTAGGTTATATGCTCTTTTGTAATGTTTAGAACCCAGATTTAAGTAGTACAGCAGAGGTTCAGAAGAACAGAAGCTTATTCCTATAGAATAAACTCAATTTCTTATTTCTTGTTTAGGATGCAGAGCATAAGCAGTTCAGGTCAAAGATGCAAGATTCAGATTGTCAGGTACCCAGATTCTTTCTGACTTATTGCTGTACCATCTCTGGGGACCTGACCTCATTGGCCCTGGCCAAATTGCCTAACCCACATCCACATTCCAATCATCAGGAAGTAAAGAAAACAGAAAGACAGACTCTTTGTGTTGCCTTAAGAAAACAACTGGACATTGTCAATTTCACTTCCACTCCCATCACATTGACTATAGCTTTGTTTACAAAGTCACAGTTAACTGTAGAAACATATGAAACTATTTCAGGTTCCCAAGTCTTCGTCAAAATCTGAGGTTTCCCTCCCATAACAAAGGGGATCGATGAATTGTGTCCACCAGTAGATGACATCAGCTTAGTGTTCATCGCAATGTTCCTCAGTCAGTAGACACCTTCGCTATTTCTACTGAATACCTATTGTGAGTCCCAGTCTCTATTACTAGAGCATGGAGCAGTCTGCTGTCATATTGTATCTTTGTAATTGTTACTAAATGAATTCATAAAGAATATTCTCAACACACTGAAAACATTGTAGAAATATAGCCCAAATGGATACTTCAAAATGAAAGAGGAAAGATATGCTAATGGTGCCCGAGTGGTACCACTGGTACAATAGTTGGATTATATACTGGTTATATGATAGGCAGGGACCTTAAGAGGACTACTTAATCTGTTATCAAAAAACCTAGCTTCCTCTGGCAGCCTGTGAAGGCTGAGAGTGGAATGGGATAGGTAAAGAAGCACTGAACTTCAGGAGAGAACAAGGGCATCTGTACTTTGTAACTATGAGACTGGGTGGACTGCAAGTGGATAAACCTATTCAGACCTCAGTTCTCCCATAAGGACCAAGGCAACTAGCCTACTGTGCAAATGCTAACTATTATCATCACTGAAGTAACCAGAAAAGGCAAAAATTTCAATGGAAGGGCTTAGCATGTTTCAAAACACCTAGATACAGATGACCAACCGAGCAAAAATCTGTATCTGGCCAATTGCCAGGGACCCTGCTGATTTGTAATCTGTGCTGATTCAGTCTGTATTGATTGTGATTAAACTGCATTCTCTGGAAAGAATGGCTTAACAATAGAATTATACTAAAATAGTAAATGAAATGGAAAGGGACTTAGATAAAAGCAGCTACGATAGTCACTGCTTCAGGCATTTTATAATGTAGATTCCTAAACCATGGATTCAAAGAACTCACATATTGGATGTGGCAAAAATACACACAGCACCTGGAAGCACTGGCATTGTAAAGCTTTATTTGCAGGGACATGGCAACTTGGCAAATATTGTGAAGAGGTCCCTCCTTTGAAATTAAAGTCACAGAAACTAGAAGCTTGTTTAATCATTTTTAACTGCACAAGTATAGTAGGCTACAAATCTTGTATCACCTGTTCAGGAAAACAATCTTTTTCTACCAATCCAGCTTTTTTTTTTTTTCTTTTCTAAACTCTTATAATGACTGCAACCAGGAATTCATGTTCACTACTTCATATAGCCTCATTCCTAATAGAAACCACAGAAGATAGCAGGAACCTGATTGACCAATCAAGCTTTTTTTCCTTACAGTTTTTTAAATCAATCAAAGGTCTCTTTCATCCTTGCTGGAAATATGATATTATAAATATTTGAACTGTCAAATGCAAGAATACATTTTCCTATCCTTTTCTTCTACCATCAATGATAAAAGAGCAGACAGGATAAGCTGGAGGACTAAGTACACTGTAACTCATTTCAATTCTGTAGGCCTGAGGCCAAAGGAGCACATGGTAGAAGTCCCAGTTCAAGTCCCAGTGCCTAAGAATTAACAAGGCAAATGCTGTCAGACCTGTTCTAAATTCAGAGGCTTGGGAACTAAGATCACCAATGTCTCAGTGCAGAAGATGATGCCCAAGCTCTGAGAAAATTCATTCTTTTCCCAGCTTTTGTTGTATACACACCCTCAGTGGGTTGGATATTGATCATTGCCATTGTTGAGGACAGTCTATTTGGTTAATCAATTCAGATGCACTCTCACAAAAATACCCATAAATGACTTTTTTCTTACTGGCTATCTAGGTTCTTAGCTCTCTCAAGTTGACTCCTAAAATTAACTATTAAAATAATGTTTTGAGGGGGTGAGCACTGTGGCACAGCGGGTTAAAGCCCTGGCCTAAAGCGCCGACATCCCATATGGGCACCAATTCTATTCCCGGCTGCTCCACTTCACATCCAGCTCTCTGCTATGGCCTAGGAAAGCAGTAGAAGATGGCCCAAGTCCTTGGACCCCTGTACCCACGTGGGAGACCCAGAAGCAGCTTCTGGCTCCTGACTTCAGATAGGCACAGCCCCAACTGTTGTGGCCATCTGGGGAGTGAACCAGCACATGGAAGACCTCTCTCTCTGTCTTTACCTCTCTCTGTAACTCTTTCAAATAAATAAGAAAATTTAAAAAAATTGTAATTATTTAATATTAGCAGAAGTGTCTCCTGAACATTCATTATTTATATTTCTGTAGTTCTTTTTTTTTATTTTTGACAGGCAGAGTGGACAGTGAGAGAGAGAGAGAGAGAGAGAGAGAGAGAGAGAGAGAGAGAGAGAAGGTCTTCCTTTTGCCGTTGGTTCACCCTCCAATGGCTGCCACGGCCGGTGTGCTGTGGCCGGCGCACCGTGCTCATCCGATGGCAGGAGCCAGGTGCCAGGTGCTTTTTTCCTGGTCTCCCATGGGGTGCAGGGCCCAAGCACTTGGGCCATCCTCCACTGCCTTCCCGGGCCACAGCAGAGAGCTGGCCTGGAAGAGGGGCAACCGGGACAGAATCCGGCGCCCCAACCGGGACTAGAACCCAGTGTGCCGGAGCCGCAAGGCGGAGGATCTGTAGTTCTTAAAATCATTTATTTGACTAAATTTTTAGCATGGATTTCTTATATCAAATGATATGAGATGGAAGTTCTCATTGAAATAGTTTTGCAAATTAAAACTAAATAGATAGTTCATTAACATTTTTTCTACTTTAATATTAGCTATTTCTATTGTTATAATTTATGCTATGAACACACTAGTATACATACACACCAGCCATTAGTACTAATAAATTCCCATCTAGAGTAATGTATTACAGTTACTTTTCATGCTGTTTCCCAAATTAAGGCTGTTTTTGAGAAAAAACATCCTCATAACACACATTCTTAAAACATCTTGTGTGTTAGAAAGATAGGACTATACACACAGCTGTGTGCACACATGGTATTTCACAGTACAGATGGCTTTCTGAAGCATTTCTGCATATTGTCTCTCCCCTCATCAAATAACACATTTTCCAGCTGTAACCATCCTATCTGCTGATAGATCCAGATGGATTGATCCTGAGTCTGCAAATTCCACAGTGGAATGATGATGGATCAAGTCTGCATAGCCACAGGTACAGACTTTGGAAATAATTCTTCACACATACACCCACACACATGTTAGAGGTACTTTGAAAAGTTCACTGAAAATGCAATTAAAGATAACCATATTTTGGTGCAACTCATGACTAGAGCCTAGGGAGATTACTGACGCCATAAACAAGAGTGTCAAATTGTTAAATCAACTTCAGGAGTCAGTGTGTACTTACGTCTCATGTGGGATCTGTCCTTAATGTGTTGTCCAATGTGAAGTAATGCTATAACTAGTACTGAAACAGAATTTTACACTTTGTGTTTCTGTGTGGGTGCAAACTGATGAAAACTTTACTTAGTATATTTTGAATCGATCTTCTGTATATAAAGATAATTAAAAATGAAAAAAAAATCTTGGTGTTAAATTGGAAATTGCATAGAAAATTAATCAATTTAAAAAAATATATCATGTAGGATCTCTGTCCTTAATGTGCTAGACATTGTGAATTAATACTATAACTAGTACTCCAACAGTATTTTTCACTTTGTGTTGCTGTGTGAGGGCAAACTGTTGAAATCTTTACTTAATATATAGTAAACTGATCTTCTGTATATAAAGAGAATTGAAAATGAATCTTGACGTGAATGGAAGGGGAGAGGGAATGGGAAAGGGGAGGGTTTCGGGTGGGAGGGAAGTTATGGGGGGGAAGCCATTGTAATCTATAAGCTGTATTTTGGAAATTTATATTCTTTAAATAAAAGCGTTATTAAAAAAAGAAAATGAAATCTTAAGGAGGAATCAAAATGAAATGAGGAATTTAATAGAACATGAAATTGAGATATGGAAGAGAAAACAAAATGAAGAATTCAATAGAACAAATAAAAAACACAGTTGAGAGCCTTAAAAACAGAATTAGTGAGGCAGAAGAGAGAATATTGGACTTAGAAGACAGAGCACACTAAAAGATACTGTCAAACTAAAGACAAGAAGAGGAAATTAGAAATCTAAAATATATTGTTGGGAAGCTACAGGATATTATTAAAAAACCCAATATTTGGGTTCTTGGAGTTCCTGAAGTCATGGAGAGAGAAAAAGGATTAGAAGGTCTTTTAGTGAAATTTAGTTTTTAGCAGAAAACTTCCCAGGTTTGGAGAAAGAAAGCGACATCCAAGTACAGGAAGTACACAGACTCTCAACAAACATGATCAAAAGAGATCCTCACCATGACACATTGCAATCAAACTCACCATAGTGAAACATAAAGAAAAGATTCTAAAATGTGCAAGAGAGAAAAGCCAGATTACTCTCAGAGGATCTCAAATTAGACTCACAGCTGAATTCTCATCAGAAACCCTACAGGCTAGGAGGGAATGGCAATATAGGCCAAGTACTAAGAGAAAAAAAAAAACACTGCCATCCCAGAATATTATATGCTGCAAATCTCTCATTTGTGAATGAAGGTGAAATAAAGACCTTTCATAGCAAATAGAAATGGAAAGAATTTGTCACCACTCAGCCAGCCCTGCAAAAGATGCTTAAAGTTGTGGTAAACACAGAAACACAGTCATAAATACAAAAGAAGGTAAAGGAAGAAAATCTCTCAGTAAAACATCATAGGAAGTTTAAAGTATATATTAGAAATATTTTTGGAAAAATGGCAGAGTGGAAGTTTACTCTGCAAAAAATCTGCCTTTCAAGCAGATGAAATAAGTCCAAACTGCTTTTTTCTTTGTTTTGTTTTGAAGTTGCTTGCTTGTGTTTCCTTCTGTCACATATTTGGGATGCGAGCCTCAGCATGATTCTCATTTCTGTGCCGCATCTGCTCTTCCTAAAGTCACTCCTATTTGTGTCCCCATCATGAACTACCAAACATTTGCACTTGCCTGGGTCCATGATATTTGGCCATTAGACACTGAATTACTGCCACAGAAAATAGTGAATTGTGTTATTGCTGAGTGCTTGCTACTTTAACAGATGTATCATTTGGTCATACTGAGATGTCCCCAGAGCTGCACTTTTATTAATAAAGACTAAAACCTTATGGTTTATCCAATGCTGTTTTCCTCTCCTTGGAACCATTCCACCAGGTTCCTGACTGTGGGATAAGGGAGTCCTGGGCACACCCTCCCTGTGATGAGCCACATCTCAGAAACAGGGTTGATACTCTGGGGAGTGCCAAAGGATGACTCAGGCGCGTCTTGAGATCTGAACTGGAAAGAGTCTACAAGAAATGACATCTACAGGCAAAATTCTGTGAATTGTAAAGCTCAAAGTAAAGTTAAATGTGTTGGAGAAGTCATTCAGCTACTCACTTTCTCTTCTTTTTCACTTTCCTGTGCCTTGCTCTTCAGTTGGCCCTATTCACTTCTTTACCACAGCATCCTTCTTAAAATCATCAAAAAGGGGCTGGCGCTATGGTGTAGTGGGTAAAGCCGCCACATGCAGTGCTGGCATCCCATATAGGCACCGGTTCTAGTCCCAGCTGCTCCATTTCTGATCCAGCTCTCTGTTAACAGCCTGGGAAAGCAGAAGATGGTCAAAGTCCTTGGGCTCCTCTGCACCCACGTGGGAGACCCAGAAGAAGCTCCTGGCTCCTGGCTTCAGATCGGCACAGCTCTGACCATTGCAGCCAATTGGGGAGTGAACCAGCGGATAGAAGACACCTCTTTCTCTGCCTGTCTTTCTCTGTGTAACTCTTTCAAATAAATAAATCTTTAAAAAATCAATGAATATTTCCATGAAAGTAAATGTGAGAAATATGTTCAGTCCTTCTCTAACTTGGTCTATGTACAATAATTTTCCTTCCCTTGCGTCTAAGATCGAGACCTTGTTAGAGACATCTCAGCTATGGCACACTGAATAGTTTTCTGAGAGGAACACCATAGACACTCTGAGATTGCTGATGGAAATCCAGTCTTAGAGTTGCCAGGGAAAGACTTGGAGAGAGGTGACCTCAAGATTGTCAGGGCAAGCAACTGAAGGTATTGATAGCCACATTATACTGTACAATTGTACTCCAAGAGTTTCCTGCTGCAGAAACCTGTTGATAGAGAATGCCATAGCTAGTGAGAGAAACACCCCCTATGCTGGCTTTTCTCTAAAGCCTTCTACTGACAAACCTAACATTAATCTAGATGGCAAAGAATAACAGGGTTCATCTCCAGTACTGTAGGGTGGGCAATACATGATGGACTTGTATTGGAAAATCATTAATCCTATATTGATTGTGTGACCTTGAACTAGACAACTCTCCTGAACCTAGGATTTTCTCAAGCAGTCATCACATGGAAGTTGGTATTAGAATTCTGAAAGGAACTACAAACTCATCATATCCACGACTATTTTCTTTTTCTCCTCAAACCTGGTTCCCTTCCAGCTCCACTATCCATTCCTTCTTATTTATATTTTAAGCTAGAAAACAGGGAATAAACATTAATATATCCTTTTCTCTTATGTTCCATATTCAAAACACCATCAACAATTCTTGACTATTTTATCTAACTCTTACATCTCACATCTATGTTTCCATACCAATTTCCTCATATAAGATTTGGCCTATGATAGACAACAAATAAGAATTTAATGAATTGACAGATCTCTACATGGTAGACAGAAAAATCTTTCCCTCCCCTAAATACTTAAATATGAACTTATGGAAAATGTGAGTATGGATGTAGAGTTAAAAAAATCTAGTTTATTGTTCCCGAAGAGAATTCTGTTTTTGCCCCTGGCATATGAGAAATATCCTACACCACACTTGCTATGAGTTCCTTTGTTTAGGGCAGGAGCTGACCACAGCAAGTCCTAGAGTAGGGCTACACGTGGTAATAACAGGGTAGAGACTGGCACCCCAGGAAGGCCAAAAACGTCATTTAGGGTGGTGGTGGTGGTAATCATGCAATATTGCTTGATCTAGAGTTTGAGTTCAACCTTGTGGGAAACAAGTCAATCAATTGATCCTAACTGTATAATTTCATCAAAATGTGGGTGTCTATGAACACCAAAAATACTGTATAACTAAACTCTAGACATTGAAACTTAGGGGAGCTTCTCTGTCTTGCAATATTGTGGTTGTTCTGTCACACATTATCAGGAAGATGATGTGTTCTGAGGACAATGGAAGCTTTGCATTTGAAAACTCAGATTCTTTCTTATGTGTATTGTCTGTTGGTTGATTTTGACCTGCATTCCTTCCAGGTAATAAATGAAAACCCTGGGCATAACAGCTTTCAGTGAGTTCTATGAGACTTTAACAAAGTGGCAAAAGTGAAAGTGAATTTTGGTACCCCACAAGGTTGTAGTTGATGTCAGTCAGTGGGAGAACTGTACCTTCAGAAGTCATAGCTTGGCTAATCCTGTGGAGTCATATGATGAGAAGGACTTTTTATATACAGTTAAATGACTTTAATGGGAGAGTATATTGAAATACTCAGGTGGGTCTTAAACTAAATTAAATGTGTTGCTATAATCAAAAGTCAGAGAGAGAGGTCACAAACACACCAAAGAAAAAGCAATGGGAACATGAAGGAAGAAACTGAGATGCAGCCATAAACCAAGGAATAGC
The DNA here is from genome assembly GCA_949820135.1 of Sylvilagus floridanus. NCBI lineage: Eukaryota > Metazoa > Chordata > Mammalia > Lagomorpha > Leporidae > Sylvilagus > Sylvilagus floridanus. The sequence continues at coordinate 59,849,537 of OX463235.1, forward strand.
CATGAGAAGCTTAAAAAGAAAAGGTATATATATTTTTTTCCTAAGAAGCTTTTCTACTGTGTGTGTCAGTGGGAGGTGGATTAGAAGGGGCAGTCTTCAAGAATTCAGGGGAAACAATATAATATTATGAAAAAACTACGTATAGATTTCAAAATTTTTTAACCAAAATAAATACATTTGAATTAAATTTTCCCAGAAATTTTTAATAAGCCTCAAAATAAATACATTTGAATTAAATTTTCCCAGAAATTTTTAATAAACCTCATATATTGGAAGAGTCAATAGAAAAATATTTTTAAGAAATGCAACCATTTTAGTATGTAAATAGATGAGTGCGAATGCAGATATACTACTGGAAGATAAGGAATAGGACCACTGCCTTTCCCAATTGCTTAACCTGAAAAATGGGAAGAAACAAAGGCAATGTTTATATACAACTCGCACTATGCAAACTTCCTGAGGTTGAGAACACTCCTTTCTAAGAGATTTATTCCAAATGGATGAATCCCAAGTGGAAAAATTTGTGCTGTGCATATATAAATTTAAATAACAAGAGAGATTTCTTTAGTATCAGCAACATACTCAAAGAGTCATGACAAGTTAGGCAGTCTAATAGGGAGAATAACCATACTATTTTTATGAGCATGTACTTACTTATATTTTCAAAGCAGACACAGCCAAGCATATATACCAATAAACAAACACATATTACATATATTTAAAATATAATTATAGTTTGAGAAAAATACTATGTTAGGGGACCATAAACCAGAATGGGTTTACTTTGGGAAGTGTGAGCATACCTGAGGAAGTTAAAATGAACTGCCACACTGAGGATGAGTTGGGTTGAAAGGTGTCCTACCAATGTATCTTGTAATTCCATTTCTCTATAAACTTTCTGAAGTCCCCTTCTATGTATATACTCTTATGTGATCCTAATGTTAAAGAATACATTTTTGAATATTATTTGAAAATCACAGTAACAAAGAGAGAGAAATAGTAAAAGAAAGATCTTCCATCTTCTAGTTCCCTCCCATATGCCTGCAACAGCTGGAGCGTGGCTAGGCCATAGCCAGTACTCAGAAACTCCAACCATATCTCTGCGTTGAGTGTCATGAACTCAAGTCTTTGAACCAACATGCACATTAGCAGAAAGATGGACTTGAATTTGGATCAGGAGCATATCCTAGTCACTCTAATAAGGAATGCACATGTTCCAAATGGCAGCTTAATCCACTGTGTCACAGTACCCATGTCAATATTTAATATAAGAATTTCCTTACTGCTCGCACTTGTCAATAGAAGCCCCATTTGTTAGAGGTCCAGCTGGTGATGTACCTGGAGTCTAAGAAAAGTAGATGTAAACACCACTGATCATTTGAAAAATCATGGAACTTAGTGTCATAAGAAAATGACAAATTAAATGAAAGCAGGTATTATCCTAATTAAAACACATCAAGCAGTGCAAACTTTGAATCAAGCATGCATGTATCATCTATCAATAAATCCATCTTTATTATTGAGTACAGGAAACAGAAAAGTTCATACACACATAAATCAGAGCTCAATGAATCATAATATGACCACTTCTGTAACTTCTCAACAAGAAATGACATAATTTAAGAGGCCGAATAGAAAAAAAGATGTGCTGATTCTGACCACAGGAAGATAACAGGAAAAAAGGGGGAGGGATGGCATGACCAGGGAACAAATGGAGAGAAATTTAAGGTGGAAATTCTACAAAAAGAGGAGAAATGCTGTGGAGCAGCTGGCACTGTGCATTCAGACAGCAGTGAGCAGGACACTGATGGTGACTCCTTCAGACAGTGGCTGGAGAAGATGCCATCATTTTGGAGCAAGGTAGCTGGCAACCAGCAGGGAGGAAACACCATCTTAGTAAGATGAGTAGAGGCTGCTACTGCAGCCAACATGCAACTAGGGATTTTATTGGAGGTTTAAATCTGTGATCTCCTCTGGCTTGAGTCTGACCTAGAAGGTTGGTGGGAAACAGGGTGCCCACTTAGGCTCCTGAAGTGCTTGCTTCCTCTCACTCTATCACTGTCCCTGGACTTAACTTGCCAAAGCAGAGTACTAACCAAGTCCTATTAGTTAAGCAGCTGGCTCTGGGCCATGGCTGTTTCTCTGGAACAGGAGACTTGTGGGGCTGTGAGTGGATCCTCTGCTCCTTGTAACTGTGGTAAATCTGCACCCTATGACTGTGGGAATTCTGCGACTGGGTGATAGGGCATACAACAGGGTATAACTGGGTCTTGAGGCTTCATAGGCTCAGGGCTCTTTGATCAGCATAAGGAGTATGCAGATACTTTGTGTGGTTCACGCACCTGCATGGGTAAGGTATATAGGCACTGTGAGCTTACCCTGGGTGATTGGTTCACCTTGGCAGCAAACAGTGACACTGTGATCATGCCAACCAACATAATTATACCCTCCTACCTGCTGACAACAAAAGAGATCTACCACAATCAATGTGGGTGTCACCCTGGACTCTTGCTCCACTCTTGATCACTGGATAGAGCTCCCTGGTTCCATCCAGCATATGCCTCTGGATATCCACTAAGCCAAAGAGGCATATGTTAAGGACAAAGCCAACAGAGGAGAAAACCAGCAAGTATTTCCACAAATGCCTAAAAATACATGCAGAAATACAATGAATATGAACAAGGAAGACAACATGACTCCTTAAAAGGAAAATGACACTTCAACATTATAATGTGAGGATAAACAGATTGATGAAATACTTGAAAAAGAATTCAAAAGAATAATCATAAGACTACTCAAAAGCACAAAGAAGCAAATACATGAGTTAAAGAAATCCATACATGGCATAGATGAAAAATTCTGCCAACAAATAGAAATACTGAAGAGAAATCAAACTGATATTAGAAATGAAGAATTCAATAAGTCAAATAAAAAATACAGTAGAAAGCCTTACTAACAGACTCAGTGGGGCAGAAGAAATAATAGCTGAGCAAGAAGACAAATCTTTAGATACATTTCAGGAAGAAAAAGAAAAGAAGAAAAAATTAGAAAAACTGAAAATCGTGTTTGATATTCATGGGATCAAGCTACCAAACCAATATATTAGGACTTTCTGAAGGCATAAGGAGAGAATAGATTAGAAGGCCTATTCAGTGAAATAATAATAGAACTTGCCCAATTCAGAGAAATATAGGGACATCCAAATACAGGAAGCACAAAGAACTCCCAATAGATATGATCAGAAAAGATCTTCACCATGATGGATTATAGGCAAACTTTCAAAAATAAAACATTGAGAAAAGATTCTGAAATGTGCACAAGAGAAGTACCAGATTACCATATGAGGATCTCCAATTAGAGTGAAGGCTGATTTCTCATTCATAACACTGCAGGTTATGAATAGAGAACAGAGAGCCACAGTCCAAGTCCTAAAACAAACAAAACCCTGTCAACCCAGAATGCTGAACCCAGCAAAGCTCTCATTTATACATTACGATGGAATAAAGACCTTCCAAAGCAAGCACAGATTGAAGGAATTTGTCCTCACTCATCAAGCCTTACAAATGATACTTAAATATGTGCTACACCAGAAACACAGAAGGAAACTCATCATCATGAAAGAATATGAAGGTAGAAAATTTCCTAGCAAATGTACAAAGGAAATTCAAAGCAAATAATAGGAATTTTTTTGAAACATGGCAGGGCCGTCTTTGCTTATTAATAATAACTTTGAATGTAAACGACACAAATTCTCCAATTACAAGATACACACTGGAATTATGTTTTCTTTAAAGTTTGGTAGAATTCAGCCAAGAACCCTAAGACTTCTAGATTCTTCCCCCTTTGCATAACTCTTTCCTTCCCTCAGTAAACTCGACCTTGGATTATATGGTATTTACTTTAACTTCTCTTTTACTATAAAGAGGTGTTTTTCCAAAAAAGCATGATTTTTATGAAATTCATTTAAGTTTGCTTTAACTTCAGCTTTAATGAGTATTTGTATTTCTTGTAGGGCACGTCTCCCATCATTAGATGATCTCAGTACTTAATTCCCTGGGAATGTCTTAATTTAAGTTTCACTTATATGCATTTTACTAGATATTGAATTCTAGGTGAGAAAATTTTTCTTCTTATCTTGTATAGCCTATTGCCTCTACCTTCTATAGATTATCATAATTTTTTATGATGTACCTTGTTGCTAATCTTTTTGATTTTTAACCTGCTTTGAGATTATTAAATTTTTGGTTGTACATGATAATATTTTCCTTCAAATTTTGGCAGTTCTATCCCTTAGTATTCATATATTAACTTTTCCCTTCCCTCCTTCTTAGGATTCATTTATTTATATATCGGTACAGTTGATGGTACCAGGCATGGCTTTTAAATTTTTGTTGGTTTTTTTGTTTCTCTCTAATAGGATATTATAAATTTAATTGTATTCTAGTTGACTAATTTTGGTTTTCTTGTCTTCTCAAACCTGGTTTTGACCCCCTCTATTGAGTTTTTCAATTCTAGTATTTCTATTTTGTTCATTTTTAGTTTCATCTATTTAATGGTAGTCCTAGGGTAATCATAGTCTCTGCATGGCATGACATCATTCTAATACTTTCCTTTGGTTCCTTAGATGTCATTTCCTTTAGTTCTTTGAACATACTTAAAAGGATTTATCTAGTAAGGCCAATGACGATTTTCCTAGAAATAGATGCTATTAACTGTTATACTTTTTTTTTTCTCTGACAGAGTGAGCCAAAATTTTGAAATATTTACTTGGGGGATGTGCAGAATATGGAACCCTTCCATGTACTGATTCACTTTCCTAATGTTCTCAAAGGTCGGAACTGGATTGGGTCAAAGCTATGGCCAGGGCATGCAATCCAGAACCCCCATGCGGGTAGAAGCGATCCAATAACTTGAGACATCACCATTATCTCCCCAAGGCTCACTAGCAGGACACTATAATCAGAAGCCATATCCAGAATCCAAATCCAGGTACTCAGATGTGTGACACACGCATCATAACCACTAAGCTAAATGCCTACCTCAGGGTCATACTGTTTCCTTTCCATTTCTCAATTTTCAATTTAAGAAGGTATGTAGGAAAAAGAATCTTTACCGCACTCGGTTGAGTTCAGCAACTAATTCCATAAGTGAGAATTTAAGTCTGGTTGGAGACCCATGAAAAGGTCATGGTTGGGTTTTTGAAACGTAGGTTTGGTTCATAAGTTATTAGCTTTTGGAATAGTTGTTTGTCATAGCAATTCACACGTCATTTGGAAGGTCCATTCCTGGTGTCAGGTTGCTGGGTTCAAATCCAGGCTCCTATCCCCATTCTGGTTCCTGCTGATGTGCACCATGGGAGACAGTAAGTGATGGCTCAAGTGATGGCAGGAATGGATTCCTGCCACCTGTGTGAGAGACACCTGGATTGGGTTCAGGCTTCAGCCTTCAGTTCAGCTGTTCTAGTCAGTGTTATGATATTTGTCTCTCTCTCTCAATCCTGCTCTGCCTGTCTCTGATTTCCTGCATCTCATTCTCTCTCCCTCTGCCTTTGAAATAAATGAGATAAGTAGTTATCAGCTTTGCCAACAGCAGATGCCACGGTAATTTAGAGGGAAAAAACGAAAAAGGATAGAAAGAAGGTTAAAAAGCTATAAGTTATGAGCTGTATTTTTATTAAAAGAAAATCTCTGTATTTGAAAAATATAGAAGAGATTGTTAAAAATATATTATTTCTTTTTTTAAAGCAAAAGTACTAGAGGATTTTAGGGATAAAGATTTTCAGCTTCGGGCCGGCGCCGTGGCTCAACAGGCTAATCCTCCACCTTGCGGCGCTGGCACACCGGGTTCTAGTCCCGGTCGGGGCACCGGATTCTGTCCCGGTTGCCCCTCTTCCAGGCCAGCCCTCTGCTGTGGCCTGGGAGTGCAGTGGAGGATGGCCCAAGTGCTTGGGCCCTGCACCCCATGGGAGACCAGGGTAAGCACCTAGCACCTGGCTCCTGCCATCGGACGAGCGCGGTGCGCCGGCCGCAGCGCGCCATCCGCGGCAGCCATTGGAGGGTGAACCAACGGCAAAGGAAGACCTTTCTCTCTGTCTCTCTCTCTCACTGTCCACTCTGCCTGTCAAAAAAAAAAAAAAAAGAAAAAAAAGAAAAAGATTTTCAGCTTCTTCTAAATCCATCCAAATGTCTCCTTTCCAAGGTCAAAGCTCCAATTTTTCAATACTCTAACAATCACAAAAGACATTTTGCACTTGGTGACCATATCTTTTATAATTATACAAACCTTCCAATAAACTTACTTTATTGAAGAGAACTACAGAAATTAGTTTCAGTTTACCATGGAAAACTTCTGTTCCTTGGTCATTGATTGATTCTGAAGAACAAAGAAGTTGATTTTTTCCTGAAAGTGCTCTGTTGCCATTAGCATTGGACATTCACAACATATGCAGTTTTTTTTTTTTATTAATCATGATCGTAATAGTGGCTTACACTCTCTACTTAAAGCCCAAGTCACTCACTCTAGCTGAATATTAGTCAAAATCAACCACAGGTGATATTAATTGAAATGAAGCTGCATGACATAGATTTCCAGTTTCTGATTTTCCTTTAGTAAAGAGCTGGCATGAGGTAGGTTTGGCACCAATAAAACCACTAAGCCATTCCCAGAAATAATGCTCAGATAATTCTGCTGCCATTGAGGAGGCAGAGAAAGGAAAGTTTGAGAAACAGTAAACGAAACTAAGTCCTAAAACACTGCAGCTTTTTGAAGGAAAGCCTATCACTGATGTGAACAACAAATAGAACAGAAAAGAGCTATTGCTTCCAGCTGGTCTTCCTGAAATCTTTTCGTGAATTTTTTGATGAAAACTAGCAGGAAGCTTTCTAATACAGTAAGAAGTTATTTATGTAGCTTTGGGTCCAGCATTATGAGTCAAACTGAAAAAAGAATGCATTTTGGAGAAAAACAAAAAGGTGAATTATTGGCATAGATGTATTGGCAGCAATGAATTATTCCTTGCAGTCTTTTGTCTTTTTAGATTTTGAACATTTCTATGTGTAAAGGAGAATGGATCTTTACATTCAGGTTCAAATGGTTACACACAGATATATATGCATACATATATGTGTGTGATGATATATACATACATATATATTCATGTATGTTATATATATATATATATATATATATATATATTGAACTAGTGAACTGAAAGGGAGGGGATGATTCACATAAACATGCTGGAGTCAAAATTTCTGTAAATTTTAGTTTTCCTTAAAGCAAGGAAAATCAGCTTGTGTGTGTGTGTGTGTGTGCATGTGTGCATCCGAGTTCTTACTTCTCTGGAAGTATTTGAGTTTAAATGTCAAATTAAACTCCCATGCCCATTTACTCGAACCAATTCTATTCCTGTTTTGGGATAATGTTTTTATTGAGCTAAGCATAATGCAATTTAGTAAATCAGTACACACAAAATATTCGATGTAATAAAAAAGACTGCAAGGAAACTGGAGTCTGTTTAAAATTATAACACAATTTCCTTTTATAAAAGTGTGTGTGATTTGCAATAGTATAGTGTATTAGACTATTAGACTTTAAATGCAATAAAATCCAATTTTTCTACGTAGAAATAGGAATGAGCCATTTTGGACCTCCCATTCATTTCTTGTGTTGAGGCATTAAAAATATCCTACTGACACAAAACAGTAGTTCTAGTCTCCTTCTTTAGGATATGAATAATATCAGATACATTTTTTGCTAAGCTTTAAGGATTGCGCCTAACTCAGGCTTTCTATGTTTTATGGATAAAGTGTACAAGTGATTTTTTCAAGGAGATTGTGAAAGTGAAATCTCATATTGGCACAAAATTTGGGTTTACATTCAAGCATTTGTTTCTGCAAAGAATTTCACCAATTGTTGTCAGGGAAATCAGCAAAAGGAGACAGATCTTTGGAGTTGCCTGATTTCAAGAGCCAAAGCTTTAGAAAATGAGCTTTGTGTACTGAGAAATTATCCTGGAAATCCTCAGAATTGACAGTGTTTTTTTTTAAGATTTGGTCATTTAAATGCAACCCAGTATTAATGAGCATGCTCAAGATTTTTTTAAAGAGAAAACTAGAAAGGGAGAAGGTTGTCCTTTAACGTAGAGAATGAGGGTTGGTTTTTTTTTCCCCCACAGGCAGAGTGGACAGTGAGAGAGAGACAGAGAGAAAGGTCTTCCTTTGCCGTTGGTTCATCCTCCAATGGCCGCTGTGGATGGCACGCTGCGGCCAGCACAACGCGCTGATCCAAAGGCAGGAGCCAGGTGCTTCTCCCAGGGGGTGCAGGGCCCAAGGACTTGGGCCATCCTCCACTGCACTCTCTGGCCACAGCAGAGAGCTGGCCCAGAAGAGGGGCAACCGGGACAGAATCCGGCGCCCTGACTGGGACTAGAACCCGGTGTGCCAGTGCCGCAAGGTGGAGGATTAGCCTATTGAGCGCTGGCCGAGAATGAGGTTTACAACTAGAAATAGTACCTAAATTAAGAGTATATTTGCAACACAGAAATATTGATCTTTCTAGAAAATGCTGTGTTTCAACAAGTGTGAGATAGTATAAACTTCTAGATGGAAGGATGGAAAATGGCTCTCACTTTCATATTTGTAGCTTTTGGAATAGAATAAAAAAGCAGAGTGATTAAAGGTCAGGCTATTCCATTTTTACAATTCTGATGAGCATATCTTCTTATATGTCACTAAAATAATATTATTTTAATTAAAAAACCCTCTTTATACTATAATATTTGACACTTTTTAACCCATGCAGAGTTCCTTTAGCTAAATTGGATTTAAAACTGGTAAATTGAGTAACAAAGAAGTTGTTGATGGCTTGTGAGGTATTGGCTGCATCATTATAGTTTGCATCCACGGTTCTTCTGAGATATCTCAGGTACCAGGTCCTCATTCTAGGTAGAGCTTCACTCTAGGGATTATACATGCAGCTATTATTTTTTAAATGCTGATTAAGCGAAGAACTTCCAGTGAGTCAAGGAAGACAACACACTGGAAACTTGCCCCTTTCAAGTACTCATCCTTACCCCAAAACGTACTTTGACTAGGTTTATACATTTGGGTAGCATTTTGTCCAATAATAATGATGGCCCATGATGGAATTAGAGATAGTGAACTATAGCCACTATATGAAGTCATTTCAAAAAGTTCTTGGAAAATGCATATTATGAAAAAGGTATACATTTATTTCAATTTTTGCTTAAAATACTTTAATTCGATTTTCCAAGAACTTATAAAAATACTGTGTTTTGATCTGATGTTGATTTCAGTTGGAAAATCCTCATGTAAAATGGAACTGTGGAAAAGTTTCAGTATTTTTAAGTACTTCTGCATATTTGCATATAGGTACATATAGTTTATGACCAATATTATGCATAAAATACTCATATCCACTTACATATAGCTGGGCAGTTCAACCTGTAGAAGAATGACAGTATTATTTTTACTGTTAGAGTGAAAATAAACTGTTTTCTGGAATCTGCAATTCTTGTCACTTAGAACAAATTACATCAATACCAATATTGGAGGTGAATTTCATGTGAAACACAGGCTGTTTGGGTTCCTTCCTCTCACCCCACAAGTGCCTTTCTTTTATTTCACAGAGTAACATACATGCATTTTCCCTTCTTTTCTTTTATAGAGCATCATACTATGAAAACATAACAACCAAAAAATTCAATAACAATTTTCCATGAAAACAGACCAAAATTCGTTTTCTCTTCCCTTCAGACCCATGATCTATTCTCCCCATGCCTCTAAAAAGATTTCTGGTCAAAGAGGCTGCATCAATCACCCCAGGAATATCTTCACTCAAGAGACAGTGAATAGTATTCTACATTGCTGGAAACAGAATCTGGCATTTCTTATTAAAAGGAAAGATAGGAAGTTGGATTGCCTCAGTAAATATCTTATAATCAGCCTTCTCCAGTCAGAGACATTTACAAGGCAATCTACTTGGAAGCCATCCCAATTTCTGTAGAAGGAAACTAGAGAAACAGATTAGAGAAATAGGAAACCTAACTCTAACTTCAAATTCAAGCAGGTACATGAACTAAAGAGACAAGATTGAGAACATTTGAGCGGAAGTAGCCTTAGCTACAGCTACCATGTCATTCTGGTATGAGCCACAGGCCTTAAGCATCCAGAAATCACCAGAAAGTATGTCATTATTTCACAAAATAACATAATAGACTTCTCTGGAGGCTACCTCTGACATGACCCCATCCTATAATTTCAATTGTCCTGACCAAAGACTTAGGGCTCAGGTTGCTCCACTGCTCAGCTATGACCTGTGGATCCTACCTACATCTTGCATTATATAATTTGATTAATCCAGCTTCCATTTTCCAGAGGACAGCATAGCAAGGAAGTAATGAGACCTTGCAGCCAACAGCTAGTTAGGAATAGAAATCCATCCAGCAGCCTTTGAACTGGATTCATCAAATGACCACATGAGCTAAGAAGTGGGTCTTTCTAGTGTCTTTCAGAGGAGACCCTGAGCCTGCCTGACACCTTAGTTGGAGATTTGTGGGAAACTGAAAAGATATAGCTAAATCATGTTTGACCCCCAGAATCTATGAGACAATAGATGAATGTGTGTGTGTGTGTGTGTATACCCATGCGTGCGTGCATCTGTGAATAAGTGTAGGAATGTAGAAATACGCACATATCATCAAAGTTATCATTTTAGTCGTTTTAAGGATAGAATTTGAAGCATTAATTACATTTACAATGTTCTGCAACCATAACCAACAGTTCATCCTGAGAGCTATTCCCTCATTCCTAGTCGACCCTCTGGAAACCACATCTGAATCACTGTATTTTCTGTATCTGTGATTTTAAATACACTAGGAATCTCACATAAGTCAAATCACACATTATTTGTTCTTTTGTGACTGCCTTTTTTGTTGAATATTATGCCTTCAAATTTCATACATGTTGTGAGATATAGATGTCTCAGAATTCCCTTCTATTCCAAAGCTGAATAATATTCAATTGTATGCACATGCCTCATTTTATTTATTCATTAATTCCTCAGTGGATCAGTTATTTCCACATTTTCACTGCTATGAATAATACCACTTGAACATAGGTATTTAATAAATGTTTAAATCTTTATTTTTCAGTTGTCTTGTGTTTATCCATAAGAGACCATTCTATACGTAATTTTATTGAGTAATCACCATACCTGTTTTAAGACATTTTAGTTTGTGGTAATTTTTTTGCATAGCAATAGGTAACAAAGAATAGCTTTTAGTGAATATTCAATGGTAGAATCTACTTACTTATGGAATGTTTAGCGTACTGAGAAAAAATTATCAAATATTTGTGGCATTTTATATATATTCACAATTTTCATGTATAAGAAAATGGAAGCATTTTTATAACAAGGTTTGTAGAAATGAGTACCCAGGTTAGAGAGTCAGGCTTTCTATCAACCCAAGCAGTGGGAGTAGCTCCAAATGAGTCAGCTGCCTAACAGCTTGTGGCTCAGACTGAACACAAGAAAGATTCTGGCTTTGAAATCGTATCCTTTCCTGTGAGCACGAAGATATAAACCATTCATGAGGAGAGGAAAGCATATTAGCACAGCTTCCTATGCAATTAATTCTAATGCCAATTATCTAACCTTCCCTTTGTATATGCGGTAGTTGTACAGCAGCAAGGATTTGTTGCATCTTCATAGTAATTGTGACTCATCTATGTTTTGTTTTTTTGTTTTGAAATAAACAGTATCTTCTGTTTTTTGAGCCTTGATTAACAGCTGTGTAAGTAGAATTCCTTAAAGCAAAGATATAGAAAAACTCAGTATTACCTCACTTGGATATGAAAACAGACCTAACTCAAGTTTTTATTTGTTTTGAATCCTTCATTTCTTTTAAAATTTATTGACTGATCTGAGTTGAAACTCTAAATGTGTGTAATCTAATCTATAAAGTAAAAATGAAATAGTTGATCTCTTCCTTGAATTTGGCTCTACAGATATTTTGGATTTTAGATTTTATGTGCAATAATTCAGAAATGACATTTTAAAGGCTTTATGTTTATTTTATCAGAAATAAATAATGAGGAAGACAAACCAGATTTATTAATTCTTTCTGTCATCAGGTCACGACATCTTCAATGCTAATTGGCTACATGATTTGGTATGGGTTGCGTTTCTAACCCTATGTTTGCCGTTACCATATGCACGATGAACTCAGGAAGTGATTTAGTGAAAGGAAAATAAATGAAAGAGACATATTATCGCAAAATGAAATTAACACCCACCATTTAAATAGAAGTGCCCCACTAGATAATGACAGGTAAAACTGAACTGCGAACAAACTATAAGTCATTCTATGCCAATATAATCACTTAAATGAGTATAATCATAACATCACTTTGAGAACCATGGTTTTTCAGACTATTTGAAATGCCAGAGAATTCCTTATATGATATCTTCAATATTGGGTTATTCTAATGAATTACAAATGGAATTATTTATAATTTGTAACATGATTAATCAGGAATGAAGTGTTACACTTGTGTAAAGGAAGAATTTACAGGGCTGGAAATAGGCTGATTATATTATCTCTTATGACCCAGTAAGAACTCTTCTAAAGAGTAAAAGGCTCATAATCTTTTAAGCATTATTGATAATTGATTGATATTCAGGTATGTTGTTAATGTCTAAACCAAGAAAGGTTTTCTGTACTTCCCTGCATAAAAGTCCACCCTATATATTCGGAATACCACATCTAAAGACGCTGGACCAAGACAGGATTACAGAACATTAAAAGTACAATGAAGAACAGGAGGGAAAAGGCATATTTTCTTCTTTTTCCTCACCTAAAGAACACGTTTTCTGAAATTTTCTAGGCCTTATTTTCTTTGCTTATCTGTGATTACAAGTGAAAAAAAAATAGAGGTCATTGCTCATCAAATGCTGAGAACCCCTGCAGCAGTACTTCACCCTCAGCAAATGACAGTGCTCAAATTAGGGTGGCCAGTTAAAAGAAGGACCTGGAATACTTAAGACCTTTCACAACCAATTTAATGTGCCTTAGGGAGGATTAAACTTATCTTTCAGTCCCTGCATCCGAAGGTCCACCTTTTTACCTCTATTAAGGATTTTTTAATTTTTAATTTTGCCCGATATAAAATCAACACATAAAAATCAATAGCCTTTATATACACAAAAAATGCTGTGGCCGAGAAAGAACTTGCAGCATCAGTACCAATTACAAGAACTACAAAAACTTTTAAATACCTTGGAATAAATTTAACTAAGGATGTGAAGATCTCTACAATGAAAATTACAGAACACTAAAAAAGAAATAGAACACACAAAAAAATGGGAAAATCTTCCATATTTGTAGATTGGAAGAATTAAATTCATCAAAATGTCCATATTTTTGCCCAAAGCAATTTACCAATTTAATGCAATCTCAATGAAAATACCAAGAATATTATTCTCAGATATAGAAAATTAAATGCTAAAATTCATATGGAAACATAAGAGATCCTGAATAATCATAGCAATCTTAAAACAGAGTCTAACTGGCTCCCGCACAGTGAGCTCCCTTTTGCAGGCATCACCTGCACCATCTTTCTGCCTAACCAAGCTGCCTTTTGTACTTTACGTGATGTTCCTTGGCTTCATGAGGCAGAAGTTGAATCTATTTGCCAATCTGGAAGCCTTTCAGTTTATTTGTTTATTTATTTATTTATTGGAAAACACCTACCAGTTCCTCTTGGGCTTTCTTTCTCTAGGATAATGTATCCCAAACTTACATACCAACCTGTTGCTTACATAATTCTTCTCAAAGTTATTCCCACTGCTAGAATACCAGTTACCCACATTACCTTTTCTCTGATATATTGCTCAAGTTTTAAAGTTTTGCAATTGTTTTCTAATTTTCTTTCCCATGAGTACAGAGGCAATCTTGTCTATGCAAGATAATCAGATATTTTACACATCTTTTTTATCTATAAATTTCCTGTCTCCCCAATCATTTGTAAGGTAATCAAGTTTAGAATCATGACTTTTATTATGAAAATCTAAATTATTAGATTTGGGGACAAAGGGTAACAGCTAGAGCATCCTGCTGTTAAACTTTTTTACCCCTTTATAAGGGAATCGCTGCACTGGTAGGTGATAGGATAATTCCCATTTTTACATAAATAATATTACTGCTCATCCTCCTAATGTAAGGGCTGTTTATAAATGGAAGCCTGCATTTATGTAGCGGACCCATATCCATCCAGAAACTGGCAGACATTCCTTTGACCAATATTTTCCTTCTTCTGATATACAATATTGTTAAAATCAGAAGACTTCCCATAGAACTATTTGGAAGCAAATCTTAGCTCAGTGTTCCATATACAACAAAAGGTTGTCATTCTTGATTCCTGTCAGTATATCAATGGTACTTGCTATTTTTATGTCAGAAATCCCTCTCATTATATATTGTATATTTCCAAGGAAATTTGTTAGAGTGACATGATTTTTATGAAGCATTTAGTATCAATTATAGTACAGAATATAGAACTACATTATACACAGCCCAAATTTGCATATACGTATATAAGAATGCATATAGAGAGATTAGGTTAGCTGATGTTTATTACATGATTAAAGTACTGCCAAGGAAACAGTCATTTAGAGAAGGATGAAGCTAAACAGCCTGCTTGAAATTTAAACTTTATTAGTTAGTGGCTTTGTAGCATTGGAAAAGTCTCCTATACTTGCCGAGGCATGCTTTGCTCACTTGTAAAATTAATATGGCAACATTCTGGGACAAAATAAGAAACTCAGTGGAAACTTTTAGCACAATGCCTGATAAATGCTCATTATTAAGATTCCTTGTATCCTGGGAACTGGCACCAATATCTGACTTTTAATACAATGATTTTCTTTTGTGTCACTCTTTCATGCCCATGATCTCTATGTGTCACTCTAGTCTGTAGTCTCAGCTCTTTTGTAATGTAGATGTCTCATGGGGTAGGGAGATTCTGAAAGGTCTCATATCCACTCTTTTAATGACCAACTAAGCATTTTCAACACTCTCTGCTCATCAAATTCACCTCCCGAGATTTTTATACGGGTATTCTGAAGATTGCCTTGTGTGGGCAGTGACTCACTGACTCATATTTTTGATTTGATCCTGAAGAAGCCTAGATGGTTTTATGTCCAATTATCCAAGACTGTAAAGAATAAAAAAGGGGGATAATCAAATTTCATGCTTCACAAGGCTCAGCAATGGCTGTGCAAGTACAGTGCATCTCCTTTTCAAATGATACTAAGAGCTTTGTACATTCATTGGCCACTTCTTTGAGTGGCTCTCTGTTAGCTAAACCAATAATATGCAAAGTTTACCTGGACCCAAAAACTAGATCACTCAGTTCAACATCTGGGACCTGACAGACTTCACTTTTTCAGTAAGCTTTTTTTCTCTCCTTCCTGTCATTTAACCTTGAATCCTAGGTTATGTGAACAACTACTGCATAGGAACACTCAGACTCAGGAACAGAAACTTTTATGTGTTGATATTTCCTAAAAGCAGTGGTGCCTCACAGATAAAGTATCTGAAGCATTTATGGCAGCATGCTCACTTTAGTCCTTGGCTCACCGCCTCAAATCGGTCTGGTATGATTATAAAAACAATTAAAATAATATACCAAAAACAAAAGAAAAATAAAGAAGCAAATGAAAGGGAGTAAAAGAATCATTTCAGGTTCATAATGAAATGCACGTCCTACTTCAGAGTGAAGCAGTTTCACTTAGGGCCCAAGGTGATGAAAAACTAAGATGGAATGGTAGGAAGTCAGGAAATCTTCAAACACCAAAATCCCCACACAGGCTGGCCAAAATGAAAAACAAAATGGAGTAGAGATGAAACCACAGATTCACTTCCTTCTGTTTCTCTTCCTGGATATCAACAAGCTAACTCCCGACTCTGGAAATTGGTATGTATTAGAGGATATGCCCAAAACATTTACCATCAAAAACTATTAAGATAGAAACTGGAAACATCACTCATTTTAATTAAATCTAAAATACAGCATCAAGTTCTTTCATCCAGTAGTTCTACTACATCCTAAATAGCTTTGTGATCCTCTCAAGATTAACATGTGTTTTTTTTTTTTTTTATGTTTTGCAAAATCAAAGAAGTAATGCTCTTACTTTGTATCTATCTCCTGGTAGGACAACGTTGCTAAGTCACACCATTATGGAATTACAGTCAGCAGTGAGATACTGTTTGAGATAAGGATATGAGGACAATTATGTAGGTTTATCTGTTGTCAAAATTTGTTGTTAGTGCAACAAGAAACATTTGTTACCTTTAGTAGCTATATCCACCTACTTCTTATGGTAAGGCAATGTGACTGTCAAACTCCATCGAAAATGTTGGTATCATAACCACAACACAGACTATTCATGGCTATGATGAGAACAATGAGCATAAAATATGTATTAAAACATTATAGAAAAGTAAAAAGATAAATTTATTTGGGAACAAAGTTTTGAAACCCGCCAATAGTTTTCCCATAATATGCATCTCCATGAAATTTTTGAGAACCATTCATATATTCTTAAATCAGCCTACATCCCTCTTTCCTGCTTTCCATGAAAATTATTTTAAATTCTCTTTGAGGTCCCAGAGTACTGCACTCTCAGACTGTGTGCTTTGGATGACTCTGAACAGCTCCACAGATTAGTGTAAGATTGAAACCTATGCCACTCAACACATTCCATTCCCTTGACTATAAATATTCAGGTAGAGAGAGCTATGACATCATATTGGAGGGGCCAGCTCTGTGGTGTAGCAGGTAAAGCTTCCACCTACAGTGCTAGCATCCCATATAGACATTGGATTCAATCCTGGCTGCTCCATTTCCAATCCATCTCTGTGCTATGGCCTGGGAAGGCAGTGCAGGATGGCCCAAGTCCCTGGGTCCCTGCATCCATGTGAGAGACCTGGGGGTTTGCTCCAGACTTCTGCCTTCAAATTGGCACAGCTCCCGCCATTGTGGTCTTTTGGGGAGTGAACCAGTGGATGGAAGATCAATCTCTCTCTCTCTCTCTTTCTCTCTCTCTGCCTTTTTATAACTCTGCCTTTCAAATAAATTAAAAACAGAAAAAAAGAAATCATATTGGAGCCACTTGGAGCCAATCAAGGAAGAGATTGGTCAGAAAAGAGGATTTTGTTTGTTTTTCTCCTTTCCTGGATTTAATGTTGCATGGAGTTGGAAAGCTGTCTGAGAACCGAACAGCATACAGAAGAAGGGGAATGGCATACATAACAGAAGCCTCATGGTTGACATCTTCAAACTACTGAGTGAAGTCACCCATGACAATAAATGGTATCTAGGAGTTTTCAGTTCTACTACAATACACAGTTGTTATGGATGGAACAAGACTTGGCTTCCTGAACTCATGAAGATGTTTAAACTCTAGTTTGTTTATTTGTTCATTTTATGTTTTTCCCTAGCCACTTCTGCGAGTGCCTTTATATGCTGATTTTTTTTAATAATTAGGAGCATTTGTTTCTTCTGAGGTTTATCACACATTTCAGTGATACTACATCATTCTACTAAGACAGACTTAATAGCACAATGATACCATTCTACTTTAGTTCTCTGTTTTTTTCAAGTTACCTCATACACTTATGAATGACATGTAAACACCCATATAACAGGGAAAACTACCAATTATGGGGTTTCTTATTTAGAGCTCACTGACAGCCCATCTCCTGGCTCACCACCCCAAATGCCCACAGTGCGGCTCTGGACTGGGAAAATGCCAGGATCTGAGAACTCAACCCAGGTCTCCCAGTAGGTGTCGGGAGCCTAATTACTTGAGCCATCAATACTGCCTCCCATAGTATGCATTAGCAGCAAGATGGAATTAGGAGTTACAGTTAGGAACTGATACACTGTGATGTGGGGCGATGGTGTTGGAACTACTGGTCCCAGTGGTGCTCCAAGGAGATCACATTTTAGGATGGGGGAGGACAGAGATTATATCTAAAATTCCATGTGTACATATACACAAATATCTGTCATATATAGGTTGTTTCAAGTCACAGTTAAATGCCATTACAAAAAGAATAAGGAAAACAAACACAAACACCCAGAGAGTTTTAACAGATTTCTAAGATGGTCAAAGTAAAATAAGTGGGTGTTTCACTTCTGGATGCATAGTTAGGGAAGGAGTCCATGGGGAATTGATTATTGAGTGATATTTGAACTGTTACTGATCAGAATGGTAAGAAGAATGTAGACATACAAAAAAAAAAATCGTGGGAAATGGTGATTCTGGCAGGAGGGAGAGTAAACGTTAGCCCCAGGCAGAAACAATCTGGGGACAAGGAAGATGTGGCTGAAGCAAGACAGTGTGGGAAGACCAGGGAGGTGATAGAAGACAGCAGAAGTCAGGCCACGGAGGCTCTTGAAAACCTTTGCATGTGGCCTTGACCATATCTTGCTCTTTCAGATATGATTATTTCTGTATTTCTAACTGGATGGATGGATCTGGGTTTAAAAAGTTATTTAACCACTTTTAAACTCTTTTCTCATTAGGCTTAAAATACATTAACTCAAATTTACATTGTTAAGCTTTTCAAAATGTACAGTTTAGGGAATTATTTAAATTCTTTTTTTTTTTTTTTTGATAGGAGAGTTAGTGAGAGAGAGAGAGAGAGACAAAGAGAAAGGTCTTCCTTCCGTTGGTTTACCCCCAAAATGGCCGCTATGGATGGCGCGCTGTGCCGATCGTAAGCCAGGAGCCAGGTGCTTCCTCCTGGTCTGTCATGCAGATGCGGGGCCCAAGCACTTGGGCCATCCTCCACTGCCTTCCCAGGCCACAGCAGAGAGCTGGACTAGAAGAGGAGCAACCGAGACAGAATCCGGCTCCCCAACCGGGACTAGAACCCAGAGTGCCAGCGCCACAGGCAGAGGATTAACCTAGTGAGCCACAGTGCCAGCCTGAATTCTTATCACTGTATGATCAACACTACTTTTCTCCTCCAGAACGTTTTTATCATTCCAAATTAAAATTCTATACTATCAGACAATAACTCTCTATCTTCCCTTCTCAGCTTCTGGGAACCATTTCTTCATTTTCTGTCTCTATGGATTTGACTATTCTAGGTTCTTTGTATTACTGGAATCACACGATGTTAGCCTTTTTGTATCTGAATTATTACCTAAGCACCCAGTCTTTAAAGTTCACTCACGTTAGAACATGTATCAGTATCTCATTACTTTTTACAGGCTGAAAAACATCCCATTGTAAGTGTGTAATGAAGTTTGTCTATTAAGGCAGTTTTGGATGAACACTTAGGTTGTTTACATCTTTTAGCTCTCTGAATACTACTGAAAACCCATTTTATTACTGCTGAATCTTCTTTGTAGAACATTTATATCAAACATTTTCCATATCATGTTAGACATCATTTATATCTGTGAACTTTAGTGCTATAGCCAGATACTATAAAATAATAATACAATTAATGTCACAGAAGTAAAGTCATCTGTTTGACTGTACTTTATTTCCACTGCATGTAGTAGAATGAGAAGGCCATGCCAAGATGGCCCCTGGCAAGCAAGCTTCAGTTACTCAGGAATGGCTTTGAAACCCACCTGGCAACAGAGCCTGCCTGGCAACAGGCTGTGATTGGTTAGGGCATAAACCGCCCCTTGACCAGATTGGCTGCCTTGCATATTTAAGCCACTGTACCAACTGAAATAAAGGAGTCTGCAGGCTGCTCACCTCTGGCCCGCTTTCACCCGACTCCCCGGGTCTGTGTGGTGACTCCGCGCCTCTTGCCCCCACCACAGAACAAAATCTCCTCTCAGAACGAAACCACAGCAAACAACTGCAGAAATGTATCTATAAGATGTTGATTCCAGAAACTTGTTAGCACCACAAAGCTTATAATGAAAAGTAGTATTCTGTTTTAGATGAAGGGGAGGATTAAATTTTGAGTTTATGAAATCTTTAGTATTTTTCTTAGCTTTGTACTATATTATGGGGAGATAATGAATCAGAAAATAAATAGTAATAATGCAAGCTTCAGAATTATACAAATTTCTTTTCTATTGGTTATTGTGATAAAATACTTACAAGATCTTAGCAAAATGTCTGGAACATAGTAAACATTAAATAAATATTAACTATTATTATAAAGAATAGAATCACTAAATGTTGGTGATTATTATTAGTGTTCAATTGTGATAGTATCAGGAGCTCTTCTCTCTCTTCTTTCCTAACAGTCATCCATAGGAAATTTGAGATGATATGGGATAATGACAGAAACAATGAGTTTAATCTCCATTCGAGTACATAGGAGTTGAAACCTTAAGTCTGTGACCCTTACAAATTTAGGTGCGAAATAAGGATAATGATTATATCTATCTCAGATAAAGAAGTATAGTAGCAATAAAGTAAAATTGAAATGACTAATAAACAAAAGAGGCAGAATCAAGTGCTTACAAAGTTTATTTTCCTTCTTTCTAAAAATTCAACGTAGATTGTGGGCCATTAGAGAAAGAATCATCTATGCACTGAACCATTTCAAAGATACTGCCAAGTAGCAAGAAGGTACAGAAAGGGAAAGGACTGGTAAGCCAATTCTGTTCTATGGAAGGGCCCAGGCACAGAATTAACCTTGGGGTGTGGCAAAATGGAAGTCCCAGGTGGCCTCTCCTAGGGCTGTTTTACTGAAATGGCAAAAGCTCAATTCCAAGAAGATGAGAAGGTGAGAAGGTGCAGATGGCTTACAGGAAACCTACAGAGCAGGACTGGGAGAGGAAGCACGGAGGTAGGGAATAGGCAGAGAGACAGAGACCCTCACCCACAGCTCACCTTCTCATAGACTGGGTCAGTGGTGTGTCCCCTCTTCTTTGTTGTTGTTGAAATAGAGAAGCTAAGTGAATTTTCTAAGATCATAAAACTAAAACCTGAAGGAGGACTAAAAATTCATTACTTTATTGCAAATTGACCACCTACGTTCTCTATCAAAAAGAGAAAACACAAAATAAAAAAGAATACTATAAAACAACAAATGCTGACATTAAAATATCAGAATCAAAGGATTAACCTTTGAACAGATTTCTCAGAGGTTAAGAATGAGGTAAGTAGAAAAAGAGGAGCTCTTCTTAGTTGCAATTCAA
Organism: Sylvilagus floridanus; assembly: GCA_949820135.1. Lineage (NCBI taxonomy): Eukaryota > Metazoa > Chordata > Mammalia > Lagomorpha > Leporidae > Sylvilagus > Sylvilagus floridanus. The sequence goes on from OX463235.1 coordinate 59,870,746, forward strand.
GGAGAAGTGGTGTGGCGGTCTGAAGTCAAGAATGCTGATAACCAGTTTTGTGACCCTCAATTTCCACGTCTTTCATGTGTATCTTCTTCCTTTCTTCCAGTTCTAATAGTGGGCTGGTCTTGGAATCTGCTTTTTTCAATGGTTTTTGTGACAGTTTTGGTGGAATTCACAATGCTTTAAACGGTTTGATGGAATTCAGAACTACTCATGAGGTTCTTACTATTTTTTAGTGTTAAGAAAGTTTCCATGAAATTTACATCCTAAAATCATTCTTTGCTGGAGAAGACATACTGTGCATACCATTTCAGGCAATGCCATGAACATTATTAACCAACTTATATATAGCTTACACAACTTATATATAGCTTACAGGCACAGTGCTGAATGCTTTATAATCTTATCTCATTTCTCTCTCCAGTAATCTATTAAGATATCTTTTATAAATATTTTAGTTTTACAGATAATAAAAATGTAACATAGAGGCTTCACAAAATAGGAAGGGAGTGAACCTATTTTCAACATCAGATCTTTCTGATTTTAAAATCCATGTTCCTTAGCAATATTACACATTTGCTCCTGTAAAGCACGGACATAGTCATCTTGACAGGTCATTTTATATCCCATTATAGAAATATAGTCCTTTGTCAAGAATGTTTTTCTGTTCTCTGCCTCCTTCACTCCCTTCAAGCGTTCTCCAAGTGCTCACTAAAATTAGCTTTTCCTGTCTTATCCACTCTATAAAAACAGGCATCGAAACCTACTAATTTTAAGATTTTCATATCCAGAATTTAAAACTTCAAAATTTTTCACTTGGGTATTCTAGTTCTTTAACCTTTTCCCATGAAGAAGCTTCTAGCTCTTTCCTGCCTCCCCAGGCTATATAATCTCTATGGATATTCTAGGACAGTGATTGTTCCATTGGCACCTAATACTACTCAAATTCCTAGCCTCAGTAACCAATGCATAAAAATCACAAACACAGTATAAACAAGTGAGATTATGTCTATGTTTTAACATAAATAATAGATACATGAAACTATTTTTTATTTGAGATAAATATATTTAGTAATAAAATAAGTATCATTATATTTTACATTTCTTTACCGAAATTTGACATAATGATTTTACTAGTCATCATTTTAATTTTAACTTTTAATTGTTTTTAACAGATTCAATGTGATTTGTATATACAATTATTTTTTTAAAGATTTATTTATTTATGTGAAAGTCAAGAGTTACACACAGAGAGAAGGAGAGGCAAAGAGAGAGGGAGGTCTTCAATCCACTGGCTCACTTGCCAATTGGCTGCAACAGCCGGAGCTGTGCTGTTCCGAAGCCAGGAGTCAGGAGCTTCTCATGAGTCTCCCACGCGGGTGCAGGGGCCCAAGGACTTGGACAATCATCTACTGCTATCCCAGGCTATAACACAGACTTGGATCAGAATTGGAGCAACAGGGACTTGAACCGGCACCCATATGGAATGCTGGCACTCAGGTGGCAGCTTTACCTGCTACGCCACAGCACCAAGCCCTGTGTATACAATTCTAAGAACAGAATAATACCCCCTTTCCATCTTCCTTTCCCTTTTCCCCTCCCTCCTACTCTCCTTCCTTTTCCCTTTCTTTTATTTATTTATTTTTTAGTTTTTGAGATGATGTTTTAAATTTACATTAGAGTAAAAAGGCTTAATACTTCTCCAAGTAGAAAAAGAAGTTTAACAGGTAAAACACAATGGGCCAGAAAGTCTGTATGTTACCTATAGGCAATTGAAAACCAGAATGATTTCAAAGGAGTGAGAGTAAAACATGATTAAATACAATAGTAGTACATATAAAGAAGAAGAGGGACAGGGAGCTTCAATAAAACTCAATTAACTGCCACAATCCAAGTGAATAAAAAATGAAGAGCAGAGAGCTGAGATGAGGAAGTGGCAGTGGAAAGTCTTCCAAAAACTATTTCTTGGGTAGAAATGACAGTAGTATTTGGATATTTGGGCAGAGTGAATACAATGTTCTCAAAGCAGTGGAGGCTCCATGTACTATTTAATTCAGAAATATTTCAGTGCCTATTGGACATAGTCATTATGCTAGAAGCCCTAAAGCCTGCCCCAATAAGGTTGTAGTGTGCAGATACCCATCAACATTCAGGACCCTAAAGAAGAATTTTAAAGAATAGCATGATACCAATAGCTTCATAAATAGGAAAGGTCATTTATTGTGTGTATGTGTATAGGATACATTCATTCACAACAAAATTTTCTCTACTTGTTTTCATGGATTGAAGAAAGTGACTTTAGATAATACATTTCTGATTACACTGTCTAGATATTTATGATACAGATTATTCATTTTAATACCATTTGCACAAAATTTGTTCTGGTACTTCTGATAGATGTGGAGAAGTCTACAAAATAGATACAAAAACCTAATCTATGTCTAGTTAAACATCATCTTGCTGTAATAAAGGAAGATGGGAAAGTTTGGCCAATTGCTAGTACTTGGACAAAACGCATCACCTGCTTATACTGAATCCTTATCTATTCTATTTCTTTACATTTGAAAATGCCTCTGTTGTCTTCAATGAAACATGCTGTATGAGTAGTTGTTTCACCATGAGAGATCTTCTGCCCCAAGCCTAAGGTGTTCTGTCATTCCATTTATGTGTTGACAATAATATACCAGGTTGAAAGCTAAATGGTAAGGACCCAAGATAAACCTTGGGCCCCAGGGTACATGCTATAATTAACTAGGTCATCCATAAATTGAATACATCTCTAGAGATTCCACACATTTTAGTAACAAATAAATGACTTAATTTTAATAGCATTTTTGACATATTATTTCACTATTCCTTTGGCATGTGTCACTGGGGAACTCTCTGAGACAATCAATGATATGTGAAAGCACAATAATTGAATTGCTGCAGAACTATCCAATGGACCCTCTACGTTTTGTTCTTTATAAAATTTGAAATCTAAGCTAAGAGGATCTAATTAGGATTTGTTATTTCTTGAAATAATCAGAAAGAGAGTGAACTGTGCATATCCAACAATTTGCTCCTTCAATCTGAGTGCAATTTTTCCATCATCATCTCACATCTATCTTAGGTCTAACAAACCCAACTTTAGAATGTCACATAATATTTTTATGTTTATGATGAAGTTTTGCTATAAGGTGAGACACATCAAGCAGATTCTGATGACCTAAACAGGCTAAATACACAAAATAGACAGCCATTGAGAAAGAATATTGAATGTGCGTGTGAAATTTTAAAAGTAGTGACCTTGAAAAAAATAAGGAATGCCACAGTGAGATCATAAGTTCTCACTAGAGCTTAGAGAAGCTCTCCAAACGTGCAAAACATTGATCCAAACATCAAAACTACTACAACGCTTGTAAGGTGACGTGTGTTACTCTGAGAAATTAGGGTAAATTATATTAGAGAATAAGCAAGAGCCTCTTCTGTGGCATTTAGGAAATGTGGACAGGGTTAGAGAAGTAAATGTCTTTGTCAGATGGGCTATGAAGTATCAAAGAGATGAATGAACCAAATAGAGTCTTTGTCTATCCAATATTAATCTTCACTTCTAAAGGCAATAACTACCTAGTTTTACTTGTTGAACAATTACATTTGTACTCAAACCATTTTGTTAAGATGGGAGTACAGTTGTTACAGACTTTAACATGCAGTTCAAAACATCCCATTTGCATAACCACTTTACTGGCCATAAGGTAACAGATGAATAGAGTCAGCCCAACATGAGAAAAATATTTTCAATTATCCATCTTCTGCTGAAAACATTGGGAAGAAAATATTTTTCACTAGATTGAGGAATTAGCAAGATGTAAACCTGTGGCTGTAGGTGGTTACCTGTGGCTAAAGAGTTTGATTTTGAATAAACCCAACACAGATGCACATGTATTTACAGATCATATCTGAAAGACAGAGTGACCAGTTACCAGTAAATTTGTCTATGTCCCTGTCTAGTTTCTCCCAAATTATTTGTACATATGAACAAATAAGATTTTATTTAAAAAAATAGTTTGTTATATTTTTGTCATTGGTACTCTTCAGAATATCTATGAAATATGCAAAATATTAAGCATCTACTGTACTAATATCTCCTAAAATATAGAACCTAACAAACAAAACTTGTGAACAGCCAGTGTATTTCAGGAAATAGCCCCAAGCAATAAGTATAGGGATTGGAGAAAGACCAACAAAAGGTTATGTAACCACAAGTAACACCGAACTGTCAGAATTGGGTCATAAATATAGGAAAAGCCAGTCCACAGTTGTGTTTCCAAGTTTAGCACTACTGTGAAGTGTTGGTAACTGAAGCTTCTAGGAATATGTTCAATACTGCTCATTTAAGAAGTGAGACAGCAGAGACTGTCAAATATACAATGATTGGCATCTACAAGATAACCACTACTGAACCATTTTATGAAAGCTCATGGAAACAGAAGGACTACACCAGTAAATGGTTCAAAACCATCCTGATTTTAAAAGTCAAGTCCATTTAGGAAGCAAAACTCAGTGACAGCCTAACCTTGCACATGCCTCTTTTTCAGTCCCTTTGAATGATAATTTGTGCAATCTGCACAGCACTATTGTTTTTTCAAATATTTTCAACTTAATTTCACAGTTTAATAATTATTATATTTCACCATAAATATTTTCTATTACTTCAATAAAATCAGTGTAAGTAGAGTCAGTGTGTAAATAAATGAGTAAGCCCAGCCTATCGTCTTGACTCCATATTGGAACAGAAAAGGCACTGTCTGTTCTGTGTACCGCCTCAGTTCTTCAATTAGCTACAGAAACAAATGATTATAGGATTAAAGACTGAGTCCATGATTACTCATGAAACAATTTCTCACTAGAGCAGTAAAAATGAGCTAGGACAAGGATACTGACTCAAATCGATTGCTAATACTTGCCCAGAACATCATTCTACATGAGTCTGTGGAGCCTTAGTGTGAAGAAAAGCTCCATATTTCTTCAATGATGGGTAAAAGAATATGAAGAATTAGCAGATGAGTTTTTTTTTTATTGTCACTCATAAGAAAGGAGCTAGAGGGATATTATCTCACAGGCTCAAAGTGGAAAGCAACTCTTCCATGTTTCCCATCACACACTCATAGAGCAGTTGTAGGTGGCAGTCCTCCCACATTGCCAGGTTGTGTTTACAGATCCTAATTCATGAGTGCTGAGCAGTTTACTGTAGGTTTCCTATACCCTGGCATTGGAGAAGCCCCAGAGCAGAAACACAACAGTAGAAAAGAATGGAGTTCTGAAGGGAGGTAGCATCAGGTTTCACAAGCAGAACCCAGTGACCAATGCAGTAGAAATGGCACGGAGTGATAGGCAAGAGATATTGATAAAAGATAAACCCAAACCTATGTTTTAAGTGGCACTAAACTTTTTAGTAGCTTATGCTGATGAATGCAAAAATTCCACAGGTTTTTGTTTAGCATTTTGAGGGAGTGTCACCCTGTTGTAGCAAATTAAGAATCATACTCTCTGCATCCACAGACTAAGCATTAGTTATAAATCTAGATTTAATCTTTGAGCAGTAAATTGTGCCATTCAAGCTTAAGGCTCGCTCTTATCTAATGAGAATATCAATGAAATGAAAATTAACAGTGTGGCATGCTAATAAAGGGGGAAATTCTAGCATTCCTTTCAAAAATTGTTTGTCTCATATTTATTCTTATTTTCTGAAAAACTTGGAGTTTTCCATATGTTTTTGAGAATAACACCAACAGTAATGAAGCAGAAAAAGCTGATGGATGTTAAGAAATTAAGGTCTTTCATAATGGGTTATAAAACTGTACCTCTTTCTTGCCCATGCACTATTGATGAGCTTGCAATGTTTTAGACCTCTTTAATTTATGATAAAACAGTTTTATTTCTTTCAGCAACAGTGGATATAATTTCCATATCTATCATTACAATGTTTTAATGCCTTCATTAATCCACACATCATAAAACACAGAGTGATTTTTATACCTACTCCACTCACTCATTGCTCCCAATACAGAAAGGAAAATGCTGTTTTCTGCTGATTCCAAACAGACTTAAGGCCAGCATCTTCATACACCATCACAATTAGAAAGAGAAGATATAGAGATATAGAGATAAGGTTTCCATTGCCACTATTTCTTTATAATCATGATTAGAAATATTGCTACAGTTGGGAACAAATTGGAAAAACGACATTGCAATAATGGATGTGTGACAGTGGAAGTGAACAAGGGCTTGAGAACTGGGGGTCGGCTTCCTCACTCACCGGAAACCACTGTAGAGGCTCCCTTCATCCCTTATCATTTTCTCAGTAGGAAAAACCTTTCGTATTCTGAACACATGCCCTAGGTTTGCTCAAGACAGAAATAACAATTTTGAGTCATTTCTCTAAGAAGAGTCCTATTATTTTATTATTTCAGTGAATTGAGCATCTCTTCAGATGGTTCTTTCTGTTCCTAACACAGAGAAGGATTCAAATCTGTAGTCAAAATATACCAGAGAAATGAAAGAGGCATTTACCATATTATAAAAATAATTTTGTCTCCAAAGACATGGAGACTCAATGAAAATTTATAATTTACGGTGATTTTATAAAACCCCCGTGATATAAAAAAACAGCACGTACTATGAAGGAAAGGCAACATGAGCTGGTAGACTGACCATGATTGAAAGATAGGATCCAAAGATACTATGCAAACACTATGTCAGATAATTCAGGGCCATCAACAACTATGGGAATAGAGGATTATTAGTGTCTTATGAAATGCTATGGAATCTAACAGCAAGAACACAGAAATAAGAATTCAAGAATGCAGAAAGAGAATAAAAATCAAGGAAACAAAAACATCCAATGATATGAATAGAAAATATATAGTACTGCCATCCGGCACCCACCTAACATCATTAACCTACCAAAAACACTTTCACATAAAATACTGAGAAAACCTCAAAACCTTTTGCAACATAAACCTCCAGAGAGATATCTCCCAACACTCAAAGGTTAATTTGTGCACAATCTCTAATCTGTGAACATATCTACCTTTATCTGACACATACCCCAGGATAAGGTATCCATATGGTAGAGAATATTAAAAGTGGGTTTACAAATATTTATAAGCTGCCTAGTACCTTCTCTATAAATATTTTTTAAAAATATATTGTCTGTCACATTTTATATACTGCTTTATACATAATGTAGTTTATAATTTATATACTTTTCTCATATACATTACCATTTTGATTCTTATATCAACATTATGAGGTAAGGCAAGAGAAGTAGTGGTATTATTAATCCAAGGTCAAAAATAAGAATATAAAAACAAGATTAATCAGTGAATAAAAACAAACCAAGCAACTTATATACAAGTGTAATTCAAAAATTTCATGGAGAACCGATTTAAAAGTTAAGATTATTTTGGTATAAGAAATTTTTGAAAACCACTCATAGTTTTTATAATATATATATGTGTGTATATGTGTATGAACACGTTCAGATTTTATTTTCCTCAAGTTCAGCCACTACACTGAAGTTCAATGGGAAATTGTTAAGATCTATCACAAGAATCATATAAGAATTATAGTCATATCTAGTGTAATTAACACCTACCCTGTCAAACCCAGCAATTCTGCTCCATACACTTAGCAACCTAAGATGCCAAACTAGAGAAAATCAGAAAATTACTCAATAATATTTCATGTGAAATAGGTAGCTTTCTCATAATCCAAGAAATGCTAAATATGGGATGTTTAATTACTATTGCAGCTTTATATGTGACTGGCCATAAATAAGCATAGGTAAGTAACTAGTTCTATTGAATCTAGCTGAATACATTTCTCTTCATCATTGTGATGCTGTCTTTCATTGAAATATGGAAGGCCACTAGTAGGTTCACTGTCATCTTGTCTTAAGAAGGATCTGCTGTGTATCCTGCTTCCCATGTTGGATCATTCTCTCCTTTTTAATTCTATCTGTATTTAAAGATAATTAAAAATGAATCTTAATGAAGAATGGGATGGGAAAGGGAGTAGGAGATGACATTGTTTGTGGGTGGAAGGGTGGTTAGGGGGGAAAGAACTGCTATAATCCAAAAGTTATACTTTTGAAATTCACATTAAATAAAAGTTTTCTATAAAAAAAGAAGGATCTGTGTTGAAGAACAATGAACTTCACTCAATCATTCTATCAAGCTTTTCATACAGACTTGTATGTCCAGAATTTTTGGTAGAATGAATTAGTGCTAAGTGATAAGTATTTTCCTTACAGAATGAACAAATATTTAACAACAAAAACATGCTTATATAAGCGTGTGATTGGCTGAGATTCACATATCATTTACTACTCTGTATATACAAATCTTTTATTATATGACTATCTTTTACTACATGTATGTATACAGAGAGAGATGGATGGACAGATTGATAAATGAGGATTTGGTTTATCTACTGAATTAAGCCACAATTTTTTAAGAACTCAAAGTACAGTGACAGAATCCAGCCAAGTTTAACAATTCCATCCAAAACCTTAAATAGAAAAACTACTTTACAGAGACAGAAAGCAGACAAATGGTTTTCCAGTAGAGAGTATAAGGCAGGGATAAAGGACTACAAAAGATTGGTATAAAATTTAGGAGATGGGGGTGGGCCTTTGACACAGTGGTTGAGCCATCTCTTGGGACGTGCCACACTAGAAAGCCTGGTTTGAGTTTCAACTTCTCTACCTATCCGGTTGTCAATATGCACATTGGGATGCAATAGATGGTTGATCAAGTACCTATGTCCATACAACGCATGTTGGAGACCCTGACTGTGCCTCAATCTCCTTGTTTGGCTGAACCAACCCTGGCTGTTGCAAGTAGTGGTGGAAGGGACCAGGCTGGAAGATCTCCCTCTGCCTCTCCGCCTTTCAAGTAAATGAAAATAAATATATAAAAACTAAAATAAAGATATAATTTGGGATGACATATATGTTTATTTTCTTGTTTATGGTAATAGTTTCATATGGATTTACTTTTGTTAAAGGTTAGCTAATTGTAGGGGCCAGCACTGCAAGTTAAAGCCCTGGCCTGAAGAGCCAGCATCCCATATGGGTGCCGGTTCTAGTCCCAGCTGCTCCTCTTCTGATTCAGCTGTCTGCTATGGCCTGGGATAGCAGTAGATGATTGTCCAAGTCCTTGGGCCTCTGCACCACCATGGGAGACCTGGAAAGAAGTTCCTGGCTCCTGGCTTTGGATCAGTGCAGCTCTGGCTGTTGCAGCCATCTGGAAGTGAACCAGTGGATGGAAGACTTCTCTCTCTTTCTCTCTCTCTGTAACTCTTTCAACTAAATAAAATAAATCTTAAATAAATACATGCTGATCTTGATATTTCACCATTTCACTCCATTTAAAAAAACTTAGCTAATTGTAAATGTGAAACAGAACTTAGGTGTACTTGAATTATCATTGGGTAACAATATTTAAAATTTTTTTTCTTCCATTTTATTTGAAATGGAGAGACAGAGGTAGATAGAGAGACAGACACACAGAGCTCTTCCGACTACTGGTTCACTCCCCCAAATACCTACCACAGCCAGAGGTAGGCCAGATAGAAGTCAGGAGCTCAGGCTTCCACCTGGTCTTTCCCTTGGGAGCCTGTGACCCAAGTGCTTGAGCCATCATTTGCTACATCTCAGAAAGCACATTAGCACAAAGCTGGATCAAAAACAGAGGAGGTAGAACTTGATACAGACACACAGATAGGGCATACTGGCATCTCAAGCAGTGACTGTTTCAAAAGCCTGACCAATATATCCATAATTTTAAAATCATAAATATATTGGAGGTATGCCATATGTTTGTAAGTCTTCCAGTGATAAATTTAGGCCAGATTAGCTCACAACAGTAGAAACTAATAGAATAGAACTTTGCCTGGCTAAAGCACATGTTATTTAATTATTCAACTTTTATTGATTGAGTAGCTTTTATGTCTCCCATATGATAAGAATTTTGCATATATTATCTAATAATATCACCACAATAACTCTATGATAGAGTAACTTGGAAATTCCTGGCCATTCCCTCCAGAAAACAAGTGTATTTTGAGTTACTATTGTATTTTGAATAATTGATTGATTGATTCATGAAAAGACTATAATGTCACCATAATGCAAAGTAAACGTAGGGACAATATAATATTTGGCAAAGAACCTTGTGATCTGAAGAGAAATGAAGTTGAACATTTGAGAAATGAAACTATAAATTAAGAAAGAAACTGAAACAACATTAACCTCAGCAAATTTAGAGTAAATAACTGAAGTATTATTACAGTTTTTCTTGTAATCCTATACACAATGTGAAAATAGTTTAATCCTGTGCCTGTCATTCAAGGCCATATGTCCACTTGATGAAAGTCACTGGGTGGAGGAATTCTTTGACAATTTTTTAATCTTGGGAGCCAGATCTAGTATTCATGTTTATTCACTAGGCAAATGACTCAAACTCAAAAGCAATTCTAATACTAAAGATGTATAAAACAAATAAGAAAAAATTTGGCAGCTACAAATGGGTAAGTTTCAGAAGTGATAAAAATACATAATGTTAGTTTCACTATCATGGAAAACAATTGAGTTTGTAGAAATGATAACTCATTTAAAGTATTGGTTGATCTCAAGCTTAATATATTATAAACTGCAAAAAAATACATTCAAATGCTAAGATTCCGTTGTAAACCCTGGGAAAGGTGCACTATCAAAATGGATCCCCCTGGAAAAGTGGTTCTACATCACAAATGGAGCCATGAAGTCATTTACTGACTTGAGGTTACACAATACTCTGTTATGATCTGTGCTCCTGGAAAAACATCTTTGCTGTCCTTGTCTAAGCATCTCCAGTTTCAACTGCTGAGATAAAAAGAATTAAAAAAAAAACTTTGAAAAGTCCCATTTTTCCACCCAGACCTGAACAACGAACTTTGACCTGCGATCAGTTTTAAAAATCAACCTCTTGGGCGGGCGCTGTGGCTCAATAGGCTAATCCTCCGCCTTGCGGCACCGGCACACCGGGTTCTAGTCCCAGTTGCCCCTCTTCCAGGCCCGCTCTCTGCTGTAGCCCGGGAGTGCAGTGGAGGATGGCCCAAGTCCTTGGGCCCTGCACCCCATGGGAGACCAGGAAAAGTACCTGGCTCCTGCCTTCGGATCAGCACAGTGCACTGGCCGCAGCGTGCTGGCCGCAGCGGCCATTGGAGGGTGAACCAACGGCAAAAAGGAAGACCTTTCTCTCTGTCTCTCTCTCGCTATGTCCACTCTGCCTGCCCCCCCACCCCCCCAAAAAAATCAACCTCTTGGAACTAAGCACTACCCTGAAAGCTTGCTTCCCTCATTTTCCAGCAGCCAGGTTCTTCTGGGGATCCTCTGCTTGACACACCTCTTTCCTTTTTATTTATTTATTTTTCCATCTGAGCCCAATTTTGTATGTACTGGAGGCTGTGCTACCAGGTGTGCAGATTGCCTTCTGAAATAAAGCTACTCTTTCAGAAAATTTTTTTCTGGATAATTTTCATTGACATAATTCAACATGACTGTCTTTCCCCTTAACTCTGTTTTTCAGTTGAGTACATTGAGTAGTAATCATTTGTCAGATATGCGTTTAACAAATATTCTCGCCATGCATGTAGTTTTCCTGTTGATTTCTTTTTATTAATACCTAATTCATGAGGTAGTTTATATTTTGACAACATCTGATTTTAAGATGTATGTATTTATTTTCATTCTATCTGCAAGGCAGAGACAGAGTTACAGACAAAGACATTGAAATCTTCCCTCTGTTGACCCACTCTCCACATGCCTCTAACTATTAGTGTTGGAGCAGGATGAAGCTGGAAATCTGGAGCTTAATCCAGGTATCCCATGGGAGTAAGAGGACCCAAGTACTCGAGCCATCACCTTAAAGCCTACAAGTGTGCATTAGCAGGAGTTAGAACTGGAAGTGGAGCTGAGACTCCCACCTACAAACACTGATACCAAATGTAGGTGTCCCAAGCCGCTTCTTAACTGTTTTTTCCAGTACCTGCTCCTAGCATTTTTCTCTCGTAGTTATTTTTTCTCTGCATCCTGTCAAAGAAGCTCAACTAAGAATATTTTCTTCTGTCTTATTCTAACAACCTTAATAACAAACATTACCTAAGCACAGAAAATTATTATACCTTTAATATTTTACTAATTTTAATCATTTTCTTTCATAAACTTAACCTCCATTTCACATTAATCCCACATTCATGATACATTTTAATAACATGCATGGCAAAGTGAACTAGATAATTTGCAGCCACTTTCTGTGTTCCACTCCTCTAAAACTTCATAAAATTATAATATAATCAAATAAGCTTAAAAATCATAAAAGTAGATTATCATTTTTTAGAATAAAGACTTGAAGAGTATGATAGGTAGAATTTTTAAATATGCTATTAGTTTAAAAGTTAAACCTCTTTGGTCATCTAGTGAAAAGATGAACCTTTTAAACCTATGTTTTATATATATATATATATATATATATATATATATAAAAAATTTGAAAGGCAATTAAAATTCAATTCATTGACTTGTAAAAATTCATCCAGTTCAAAAAACCAAATGGAAGTCAATGTCCTCTGCACATTTAGGCATAACTTTTGGCATCTGTGTAATACTTGAGGCAAAGTAACAAAGTTTGCAGCTCAGTAAGAACTCCCAAATGTTTATTTTTTCCATATAAGAATTTATTATCATTACAATGATAAAGTTAGAGTTTAATTTTCCAATACAGTTGTTATTTAGCATTAAAAAATGGGTTGCTTATATTACAAGGTTTTCTAAAGTCATCTTAAATTATTGTAATCTTTGATGAGAGTATGAAGTAAATGCATGTTTTTGTTTGTTTCTTTTTTACTGGATATATAATAGCTGAAGAAGAATCCAAGAGAAAATTATTTGAAAAAATGTAAATCTTTTATAAACTTAAAGTACTAATGTATTATGGACTTATGGCTTCTGGACCAACTTAAGAGAAATATAGAAAGCACCACTTCATTGTAATAACAAATTAAAAGCTTACCAAATTGAAAAATCAACAACTCTTAAATTCTTAGATCTGTCAGAAAAGTATCTCAAAAATTAGAAAGACAGGAAGATACTCACTACAGATATTTATGAGTTAAACACTTCAAGGCAAGCCCATCATAATGGGGCCCTTATGCTTTCATACTTCTACCTCTAGGAGTTCTATCAAGTTCTCATAGTTAGTTTAAGGGAAGAATTACCTTGGGCTTTTGGTGAGAAGAGGGACAAAGAAACAATTTTGAAATATTCTAGAAATTTTTGCTTTCACAATAAGAACTGTTGTCAGGAGAAATTATTTGCCTGACTCCATCCTGCTGGAATTTTATCAGCATATAATCTACTCTGGGAAGAAAGTAAACACCCAACTTCATTCAACTCTAGTTTGGTACAAGGGGGAAGGGGAATACCTATCCCCAATTTTTTTTGTATATTCTATCCCAAGAAAAGGTAGAGAAGCAATAGGGACATTCATTATCTAGAAGTACAAGCTTACTCAACAATTGATATCAAATCCTAGTATTAAAACATATTCCATCTGCTATATTTTATTAACACAATATTTTGTACATTATATCTGTCTTTCAAATAAATGACAAGGGCTACTAATAGGGAAAAAAAACACATTGCTTTTAAGAGACTAAAGAAATATAAGCATTAGAGTTAGATGTACCACAGAATGTTGGAATTATTAAACTGAGAATTAAAATCAACAGCAAAAACCAAGAAAGAAAAACACACCCCACTATCCCTGTAACTCTTTCAAACAAAATATATTTTTGTAAAAAAGATGTAGTTTATCACATTTCAAAATTCAAAAATTAAAGGGAAGATCCTAAACTCTTCCTCAGCCCTAAAATAGTATGTAATATACAATAACACCCAAAATCTCAACAAGCTTGTTAGTGACACAAAACAACAAATCTGTATATTAAGAATCATACAAAAAATAACATAGAAGTATATATTAATCATAAAGCTGAATCCAGTATGACAGTAGGATGAGGATGATTTTCAAGTGCACATCTCTCTCTCTCTTTTTTTTTTTTTTTTTTTTGGACAGGCAGAGTGGACAGTGAGAGAGACAGAGAGAAAGGTCTTCCTTTTTGCCGTTGGTTCACCCTCCAATGGCCGCCACGACCGGCGCACTGTGGCCGGCACACCGCGCTGATCCGAAGGCAGGAGCCAGGTGCTTCTCCTGGTCTCCCATGGGGTGCAGGGCCCAAGCACTTGGGCCATCCTCCACTGCCCTCCCTGGCCACAGGAGAGAGCTGGCCTGGAAGAGGGGCAACGGGGACAGAATCCAGCACTCCGACTGGGACTAGAACCCGGTGTGCCAGCGCCGCAATGCAGAGGATTAGCCTGTTGAGCCACGACGCCAGCCCACATCTCTTTCATCTTTCTCCTCCTTTCTCTTCCTCTTTGTCTTTTTCTTTCTCCTTTTCTTCCTCCTCCTTTTCCCTCTTACAATCTCCCCTCTCTCCCTTACCTACCCTCTTTCCCCTGACAAATTTCCCCAGGAAGCTACTGAGCAAGAAGTATCCATCTGCACTGAGCAAGCAAAAAAAACTCACCAACTCAGTTCAATACATCAGAATTCAGTGAAAAAAACAAAAAACAAACTCAGCAGATATAAGGCATAAAGAATATTATATTATTGAAGGTTGGAAGTGTACAGAATGGGGAACTCCAGCAAAATACAATTGTGGTCAATACGATGCCTAGGTATGGTTAAAAATATGAAATGAGAGATATTGATTGGCATATGTGAAATCAAGTGTAGTTCACAAAATACTCTGCTTTGCGCTGAGTCGTACTCACAGCATCATTCCAAAGCACAGTGACTATGTGCCTTTACAGACGAATAAAACAAGAACTAAACGCGATAACATTTCAGGGTCACAAAGCAAGTTAAAGACAAAATTGCAACTTAAGTCTCCTTGATACAGGCTCATGGTCGCTCTGTTACACAGATCTTCTCTGACAGAAGCCTGATTCAGAGAATGCAAACATCTAAATTCAGATAACAAATCTCTGTAGTAGCAGATGACAGGCCGAAATGTGTGCATTTTATAGCAAGAAGCCTATCTTGGAGAAAGTAATACAATAGCACCATGGCTCTTAATTTTCCATTTAATTTATAGTCTCTTTTTGACTAAGTCCAGCCTACCAGTGCATCTTATGGGTTGAATTATGTCCCTAAAAAATTCAAAGATTGAAACCTTAAAACCTAACCACCCATAATGCGTCCTTATTTGAAGAAAAAGTCTTTATAAAATTAAAATAATGTCATTGAGATGGGCCTCAACCTAATATTAATGATGCTTTAAAAAAAAAAAAAAAGGAAATCGGAGTGAGATTCACATATAAGCAGACGACATGTGACCATGAACAGGGCCACCTAACAGCCGAGGAGATCCGTGTGAACAAAGCCTTCACTCATAGCCTTCAGATGGGACTGAAGTTACCAACACCTAGATCTTGGACTTTCAGCCTCTAGAACTATGCAGCAATTCATGTCTGTTGTTTAAGCCACCCAGTCTCCATGGATTTGGGAGCCCAAAGATTAGATATGTAGGAATGAAAGGAGCAAAAACTCTTTGAGGGACAAAGACTATGTCCTAAGAAGCAGGTCCTAATGTACACTTGTAACTGGTTGTGTTATTAAGGGGACATCAAAATAATTAAATGTTTAAAATAGGGTCCATTGTTGTGGTACAGTGGGTTAAGCTGTTACCTGTAGTACTGGTATCCCATTCCAGAGCCCAGGTTTCACTCCCAGCTGCTCAACTGCTGATACATCTCTCTGCTACTGTTTCTGGGAAGGAAGCAGAGCATTACCCAAGGCCTGGGCCCCTGCCTCTCATGTGCAGGACTCAGAAGGAGTTCTGGGCTCCTGGCTTCAGCCTGGGCCAGACCTGTCTACTGTAGCCATATCAGGAGTGAACCAGTTAATGGAAGATCTCCCTCTCTCTCACTGCCTATCTATCACTCTGTCTTCCAAATAAATGTTTTAAAAACACACCTAATTTGTATTTTTTAAGAAATGCAAAGCACACAGATGGAGTGATTATAATAGGCAATCCTGAAACTAAGCACATTCATGTTTCTATAAGGTGTTTGCTAAATAATATTGTCAATGATGGGGTGTGATATTGATGAATATCTTAACACAAAATAGTGAGTATAATTAAATTTCTAAACTATATTTTAAAACCAAGAAAAATATTTTAAAAATGAACTTATATAATTTATCTATAGAAATATTGCCTAAGGAGTAATTAATCAACATTAACACGCACATAGCACACACACACACACACACACACAATTAGACTTGGTGTAGAACCTCTCTAACTGTCCTCCTTGGGTGGCTGCAATGACACGTCAGCTATAAATCCATGGTCCTGCTTATAAACTTAGACACCATTATCCTGTAATCCAAATAATTGTTCAATAGCCCTGAGTTCTAAGCCTCTCTGTTTGGTGTGGATTTTTTCTTAACAATAGCATTTATAGAACAAATATCATACTAAGTACTTCAGATACATTGTCTCATTTAGTACTCTCATGAACCCATCAAGAAATACCATGTTCCCATTTTAGAGATGGAAAATTAAGGTTGGTTGAGGTGAGATAATGTGTCTGCATTCACAACAGGAAGTGGTAGACTCAGTATCTGAAATTATTTCACCCAGATGCTTGAATCTTTTAAATATCATCTCCTGTTGCATAATTTATGGTTTCCTCTTTTTCTCTGATTTAAAAGAGCTTCGCTCCATGTGAATTCTAGATTCTTTGATGCAAACATAATAAATGGTTTAGAACTTTATATTAAATATCTGATTCTAGACAAACACTGCCAAATATAGTTGAAAGTATCATACACAATTTCAAATTTTCTAGTGGCCACATGGAAAAGAGTAATACAAGTATAAATAAGACAAATTGATTTTGATAATATATTATACATAATAATCCATGCACTATCAGTTCAAAGGTAATCAGTATAAACATATTATAGAGAATATTTTATACTTGGAATTAGCTCCATTTCAAACTCTCCCTTACTATTTGTAGTTATTAGGTGTTTTATCACTTGGAACAGCTCTAGACTAAGCCTAAAATTGGAACTCTCATTACTTTTCATTTTGCAGGTCAAGTCTCAGAAAAGCAAAGTGGGATAGGGGCAGGGTATTTGAAAAGTCTGCCACTGAGCACAAATGACTGGTTGACTTCGCCTATACCTTCATTAACTCATTCATCTGTAATGCCATTCCCAGGCACGGACTGCATAAAATTTCAAAAACAGAACATTTCAAAATAAAACTGCACTGAACAAAGTTAAACATGCAAGAAGGTTTTAAGACAATAATGGGAGAGAGAAAAGATTCTATTCTACTAAACAAAGGTCTCAGGAGTTTTTAAGAGAGAGAGTTGAGGGATCATAGGATACCCACAGTGGCTAATTGGCCTTTCTCCCCAAAAAAGTAAACTCACACATATATTCAGGTCAAGAAGTAATTTCCCAACTTTGAAGAGGGTATTCATTACACATAGAATCCTACCCCCCCACTCAGAATGGCAGACAGCAGTAAGATAACATTTGATGATCACTTTTACAAAGGATGACTGCTTCTTCTTGCTTAAGAAGAAAAGAAACCTGGAAAGAAACTTTAAAGGGGATTTACATAGAATTCAAAGGTGGCAGAGGAAAAAATTGCAATTACAATTTTCTTAAATTAAATGCTGTTAGAAGAGAGGTAATGGATGTACAGACAGAAAAAGATCTGTCTAAAGTTTAGATAAACTAAGGTGAATTTGATAATAATTTTCTTCTCCCCATACCTTACCCTTAATCTTTATGAACATGAAAACCTCTGTCATCAATGCCATATTTATCAAAAGTTCTTAGCTGTGTAAGTACAAAAAGGGTATTCTCTAGGCTTGCATTGTTTGTATAAAGTTAATTTGCTTCAATAATAAAATTTGTTTTTCCTTCTATCTTGGTCATAATGGAAATATGGACCAACAAAGGGCTAAGGCAGTGAAAGAAACACTATGATTTCACTTTTCGCTGTACCCTCAGATGCTTGTCAATTATCGAATTTAGGAGGACGAAGCAATTGGAGCTGTACCCTAAATCAAAGTCCACAGTCACTAGCAGAGAACACAGAAAGGAAGGCAGCACTGAAGGATGTACAGAAAAGGGAAGACAATGAAATGGATTGTAACTGTCCCTAGGAGAATAGAATTAAATTTAAGTAAAGCCAAGAACTCCTTCTCTGATAGTATGTATACTGAGAGGCTTGGCTGGAGACTACAAACACATCGCGTTATCAACATTGCGACAGAGTTCTCCCAGGAAGGTAATTCACTATAAAGAAAAAAAAAATCCTTCTTAAGTAATTTGGAATTTTGAGTCAATTCACTAGGTAGTTGCTTCTGGTATACTTTATGGACGCGGGTAGGTACACTGGGCATCTGAGGAAATTAGAGAGCAGTGATGGGCAGGAAAATGATAGCCAATGGGGTAATAAGTAAAAACAAAGCAGCAAGAGTTTGTTTGTAAGTGTTTTTAGCAAGTTGAAATGCTCTTTGTATACAGATCCATACAGACAACTATAGAGAGGAAAAATGAGCAATAACATGACCAAGTTGTTTGGAATTTCCTTTTATAAGAGATGTTATGGGAGATGTGCGCATGACATTAGGCAAGTGAATATCATTTCAAGAAATTTTGATTGTTCAACAACTCTATTTACTTGTATGGAAGAAGACACATTTGATATTGTAGAGGAAAGGCAAAACCACTATAGGTTGGCTAAGTCTACCTTAATTTCTTATTCACATGATAAAATTGATATGGGGACTAGGCAGGGAGGCAAGGTGGGAATAGCTGAGCCAGAAAATCCCTAATAATTTCTGCCTGTAGCCCCGCATTATGATTTCACCCTTTGCCTGTTAGTTCAGCATGCCCACTTTCCCATGATGCATGAGTACCACATTCAGGACCAGGGAGAGGGGAGGGAATTGATGGTTATGTGGAAGTTAAACCACAGCGGGTTCCATGAAACTCCCAGAAAGCTGTAAGCACACTACCCCCACCCAGACTCTATCATGCTTCCCTATTCAGTTAGGGTACTGCCTCTTTTACTGTAGAAGTGATTGCTGCATGTGGGTATGCCCTTTTTGCTTTTTGGCTTCTGGACCTTTCTTATAAATTGATCTCTGCTTTTTGCTCATTATCTCTCCTCAGAGGCAACTTTGTAGCCCACTCAGAATGGGCATCTCTCCTTGAGGGGTTATGCACACTCTCATGTGAATGTATATTCACTTCCTCATGGTTAAATTAATCCCATTCTCATTTATAATCTGTATTTTTTTATTTTTTTAAAAATTTATTTGATAGGCTGAGTGGACAGTGAGAGAGAGACACACACACAGAGAGAAAGGTCTTCCTTTACCATTGGTTCACCCTCCAATGGCTGCTGTGGCCAGTGTGCTGCAGCTGGCGCACTGTGCTGATCCAAAGCCAGGAGCCAGGTACTTCCTGCTGGTCTCCCATGTGGGTGCATGGCCCAAGGACTTGGGCCATCCTCCACTACTGCACTCCTTGGCTACAGCAGAGAGCTGGCCTGGAAGAGGGGCAACTTGGACAGAATCCGGCGCCCCGACCGGGACTAGAACCCGGTGTGCTGGCGCCACAGGTGGAGGATTAGCCTAGTACATGGCACTGGCCATGTACTCTGTATTTACGCTTTGAACTCTTAACTCTGTGAGAGTAGGAACTTGGCATTAAAATTGAGATACTGATGCCCTTCACAAAATCAGTGAACAGTTATACTAACTTTAGGTGGCTGAGTTTTGGATACCTTTTTATGTGGAAAACTATCTTGTGAATGTTTAATTTTCTATTGTCAGATACTTTATTAGTTGCAGCCAAAAACTTTCCAAATTTATATAATCTCTAATCCCTAAAATCCTTACAACTAAATCTCTAAAATCATGGTGCTTTCTTTTTTGCATAAATACTTTCTTTTTAAGAGAGTTAGTTCCTAATCAATTTGAGTCTTCCATTTGCTTCAGGTAATGATGAGATAATTATTCTCTCCTCTTGTTGTCCTAATTTTCCTGAAGAATGGCTTGTCAGCGCTTTACTCTTCACTCACTCTCAAAGAAATACAAAGGGTGTACATCTCATCTTCCCTCTTAATAAACTGCAACTCTTCGATTTCAATGTGGGCAAGGTAGGGCGAATCATCATATAGAAGTGCTAAGGCCAGGATAATATAAATTTTTGGAGACATGAATTCAATTATAGCGGCTAACCAATCACTTTCACCTTACACACTTTCTCATTACTAACTCTGAGAATCAATAGCTGATTTAAGAGTCAGATGAACAGCCTTATAAGAGTCACAAATAAGATGTGAATTGAATGAGTTTGCTTATCTCATGTAAAGTGCAACTGCTGGCAAGCTGAATCGTCCTGATCATTTATTTTGTGCGGCTGAAATCCCTGAATATTGTGCTTTATTCTTTGAATGGATTTTGATTTTCCTTAAAATTGTACATGTATATGTATACATTATTACTAACACTTTAAATTAATTCTTTAGGATAAAATTATGTGCTTGAGTTGGAATATCCAATAGTAGAACAAACTACAGATAGTAAAGTGACTATGAAAATAGAAACTTTTGAAAATTATGACCAATAGAAAATATGACCAAAGCTTTGACAAAATATTCTTGGTCATTATTAGCTAAGTGGATGTTCTTTAGCAAAATTTTAAGTGGATTAATATTCGAGGTCTGTTCTGACTAGATTTATTTACTTTTATTCTTAAAATATCTTTATCTGGCCTTGGGAATTTGTTAAAATATTCACTGCAAATCAAATCAGAGTTCACAGGACTAATTTGAAATTTTCCTTTCCGTTGTTAGGATTTGGTTTGAGAAAAATATTCAAATTATAAACCTCTGCCCTCTCTCATTTCCATAAATGTAATTAATTCTCTGTTCTTTCATGTACTGAGTTTGAATATGGCAAGGATTTTCCTTTGTCTATGAGTGTTCATATTTGCATCTGCTTATGTGTTGGGAAGTATGAAGTGGCTAAAAATATCGCATGTAATTAGAAAACCTTATATTATAAAAGACAGATGTTCCAAATAAAGATATTGACAGGCTTGGTTTTTTTGGGAACCTCAGATAATTTGTTTCATGTTTCTCTCTCCACACTTCTAGTGGTTTTGTCAGTCCTTGAATTTTCTGGACTTGTGGCAAGATAACGCAGTTTTCTATGTGCATTATCACATGGCATTCGTCCTGTGTGTCTGAGTCTGTCGATTCAATCTTTTTTCTTTTCTTCTTCTTTTTTTTAATTTATTTGACAGGTAGAGTTATAGACAGAGAGAGAGACTGAGAGAAAGGTCTTCCTTCCATTGGTTCACTCCCCAAATGGCCGCTACGGCCGGTGCTGTGCAAATCCAAAGCCAGGAGCCAGGTGCTTCCTCCTGGTCTCCCATGCGGGTGCAGGGCCCAAGCACTTGGACCATCCTCCACTGCCTTCCTGGGTCACAGCAGAGAGCTGGACTGGAAGTGGAGCAACCGGGACAGAATCCAGCGCCTTGACTGGGACTAGAACCCGGTGCCCATATGGGATGCTTGCTCCCAAGCAGAGGATTAACCAATTGAGCCATGGTGCCGGCCCCCAATCTTTTTTTCTTTTCTAAAAATAACATAAAATAAAATAAGTCTCCCTGCCTTACTTTAGCGTGCACATTTTTAATGTTTTTTTTTTCTTTAAAGTTATTTATTTACTTCAGATACATAGTTATAGACAGAGAGGGAAAAACAGAAAAGGGTCTTCCATCTACTGTTTCACTCCTAAAATGGCTGCAACAGCCAGAGTTGTGTTGATCTGAAGCCAGGAGCTGTTTCCAAGTCTCACACATGGATGCAAGGGCCCAAGGACTTGGACCATCTTCTACTGCTTTTCTAGGCCATCAACAGGGAGCTGGCTTGGAAGTAGAGCAGCCAGGACTCTAACTGATGCCCATATGGGATGCTGGTGCCACAGGTAGATGATTAACCTACTAAGCCCGAGCACTGGCCCCCAAATCTTTTTCTTATAAGGACTCCAGTCATGTGGATTCAGTGC